>CM068369.1:18387958-20975458 GCA_034769895.1 Magicicada septendecula | reverse complement strand
TCAAGACTGTACAAAAAAATTCGTGCTTTAAATATTTTGAAGACTGCAGAACGGCTGTCTTAACCGCGTTACATTCGACTGAAACTGCTTTTAAGGGGGTGGGGGGCAGTATAAATATCGATAAATGAAAGGATAATTTTTAAAATAAACAAGAACTGTTTGAACATTCTGATCACACCTCGTTGTTGTCGACTTTGATCCTCTTTAATTTTTTCTTTAATTTTAAAATGGTTTCGTTTCTGTTGCAGCAACCGACATAGACACAAGAATTATAGAGATACCAAGAAACGAAACGCTCAGTGATGCCGGACTACAACAGCTGCTGGACATAGACAGGACTTACGGCTTCCGGGGAGATTTAGTGCAGCTGCCTTACAGTTTGCCTTAGAAAAGCAACACTTAAAACGTAACAAGAAATGGTTTATACTACGTTTATATATCAAGAATATTGAGTTTGAAGTTTGTTTTGTATTGTTCCGTTAACGACAATAAAAATGTTTTACTAAAGGCCATTATTTTCATTGGTGTGTATCTGATTAGAACCACATTGTTGGCGACATCGTAACCTTAGAACGGATTTGTCATTTATAGTAAAGTTCCTATCCGTTTCGGGTATTGGATATCGTACAAACTATTTTAACTTTTTGTACTGCTGCACGGAATAAGTCAGCTGTACTCATGCCAAACCAGGTCCGTAAATTTCTCAGCCATGATATTCTCGGCCGCCCAACCTCTCTTTCCAAGTACTTTTCCCTGTAGTATAGACTGCAGTAAGTAAAATCTCTGTTTATTTCTCATGAGATGTAACAGATACTGAAGCTTTCTTATCTTCACTGTGTTAATAACTTGTCTATCTTTCTTCATCTTCCTAAGAACTTCAAGGTTAGTTATATGTGCTGTGCATGAAATGATCATTATTCTACGGTAAACCCACATGTCAAAAGCTTCCAATTTTTTAGTTGTGGTTTCAGTCATTATCCAAGATTCTACACCGTAGAAGATGACCGAGAATACGTAACAGGGTAAAAGCTACGCCCTTCTTGTTCAACAAACGAAATGAGAAAATCAGACAGGAATTAGGGATCATCAAAGAGTATTGGAGGTGATGATGCGAACACTGACACCCCGTGTTATCCTGAAAGATTACAATTAGCAATCTTGGGGTACCAGCCGACTGGAAGATTCGGTCGGCAGGCCGAGGAGATGGGCCCCGAAACAGGCCAATAAGGTTCTACTGCTTAGAGCGGAGACGACGATGATGATTAGCTAGGGAGCAAGCACACATAGCCCTTGATGTTGCTTTCCATCTTACATCGTGCTGGTACAAAAATGTATAAAAGTGGCCTTCTCAGACAAAAAATACATATCATCTCGAAGGAGTTTGAACGGCTTCTGCATGGTCGGATTGTCCCTCTTTTGGATAATTTCATTCGCCAGGAACAGTCCGGTTTCCGCAGAGACTACTGGACCACTCTTCACCTCGTCAGGTTAATCATCCAACGGACGGATGCCGTCGAAAAAAAAATCTGTTCACTGTAGCAGTAATGCTCGAGGTAAGGCCTTCGATCGAGTCTGGCACGAAGGTCTTTTCTACAAACTAGCCCACTTCCCTCTCCCTGCATCTTTAGTTCATCTTCTGCGGTCGTATATATGCGATAGTTTCTTTAGGGTATGCGTCGATGGGTCGTACTCATCCGTCCGTCCGATCGTCGCAGCCGTTCCCTAGTATCTGTCCTTGGCCCCGTTCTGTACCTAGTGTACACGAACGATCTGTCTGTTCATTCTGGAGTCACTCTCTCGCTGTATGCGGATGACGTCACGTATCACTCTAGCTCGGCCAATATTGGTCGTGCAGGTAGAGTGGTGCAACGTCAGCTCGCCATTCTTCCGGACTGGCTAAGGAAATGGCTGGTGGCAGTCAATGCGGAGAGATCCGAAGCGATTGCCTTCTTCCGTCAATTAACTTCCCTATGCCAGCCCCTCTCTCGTAACGAGAGCCCTATCGAATGGAAACGGTCCGTGAAGTATCTGGTCGTCACTCTTGACCGGCGCCTTAACTTCACTTCCCATGTCTCTCAGTGTCCCCAGAAAGCTTGTGGCGTCAAAGCCAAAATGTTACCTTTTCTCTCACATTGGAGTTGAGTGCCTCTGCGAGATAAACTCACCATCTATTTGCTCCTTCTTAGAGCAATCCTGACATACCTAGCGCTTTCATATTGATCCCTGCTACAACCCTACATTGTTGCGCGCTTAGAAGCTTTCCAATCTCACACCCGCCGATATATCTGCAACTAACCCTGGTATGTCAGAAATGATGTTATCAGACGAGGGTTGAAGGTTCCTTCTGTGGATGATTTTGTGCGATCTCTTGCGCTCAAATTCTTCACTCGTCCCTCTACCTCATCCTACCCTCTTCTCAGACGACGGCCCATCTCCTAGAAAATTTAGACGCCCTCGAGGTCTGCTCAACGACCCCCGATAAACATATAAACAAACATCTGCCCCTCACCCCTTGCAGCGCGTGACATTCAAATTTTCTCCATCCTAGTCACTTGAGTGACACCCTTTTCTCATCCCCACCTAATAAGTGAAACGGCCTCTCAGCATGATCATTCTCGTCAGGTCTGAAAAAAAGCCTTTCCAGCCGTTGCGAATCGCTCCGCGGTTTTGCACCACAATAACAGCCTCCATTCCTCCAAGAAGGACGGCTTCATCCTTTTTTCTAGCGCAAGGCTACCATGAATCAGACGCATCAGACAGTCATCGGGTTTAGCCGGACACTGCAACCACTGTGGCACGTCCAGAAGCTGCCCCATGATTGAATAGGACTGAATACGTATTCTCTACCTCAATTCTGTGGTGAACTGGCGGACATCGTGCCAATATAAACACCGATGATGGCCTTCGATGGTGAGGCCACTATGGACCATGGCATAACAGCCCGGCTGAGAATAATAATTTCAACAATGCCATAGTTTTGACGTAGAATACGTCTTACCTTTCAGGCCAGCAATAGGCACCCCCAACCAGAAAATCGAGCGTTACCACGTCACGTTTGAAATTAAAATATTATCTAAACGACAAAAGATTCACGCTTATATGAGGTACCATTCGACAGATAAAGGAACAATGATAATAAATAGCACAATATAATCGGGCTATTACATCATCCAGCGCGGGGTGAGCGGGGGAAGAAATAGAAATGTTTTGCGCCGCTCGGCGAGCACTAAAATTAGTATTTCTCCGGTTTCCGATGCGATAGAACGTTGAGTGAGGTGTCGTTAAAATTGTCTCATCGAGTACTATCTACATAGTGTACCGTAATAGCGGTGATATTATTAAGAGGTTTGAATAATCGTAATTCAAGTTGTAAAAATCGTGTGTTCGGACAAAATGTCGCGGTATGTGGATGCTAAACGTGCTCAAAAGTATCGTAAACGCATACAGGAGAATAGAGAAAATCATGAGGAATTCAAAAAACCCAAAATGACCAATGCCGAACGTCAGAGGATTTACCGACAACGCTTAAAAGACAAGGAAATAAATACTGAAGTCGAGTTGGATGAGGAAGAGCGCCCGACTTCGCAAGTGTATCAGGCGATCGAATTCAGCAAAACGTGGCAGTTAGCTACAAAGCACACCCACAAAACATTCTTTATTAACGAATTTGGTCACGCGTGTGACGTTTGTGACAGACTGTGGTTCCAGATGGACGTAAAGATAGTGGTTGTTAAAGTGATGCCGTTGCAACACCATGGAGACCAGAAATTATTATCATAGTAACAAGTAAATAAACAAATGATATTTAGCGGCATCGGAACTATACCTTTATCCGTTCCTGCAGTTTTTAATGTTTTTACTATGCGATTGTATTGATATATATTATATCACACAGACGTATTCTACGCTCTGAAGATTTGCGGCCGTGGCTCCGACACAGCCCCCGCCGGCTTTTTTTTATTTATTAGAACTATGTAGAACGTATGTTAAATTACATTTTCTTAAGGTTAAAGTTGTACTTGGATCGTAGTTACTTTGTATTTCAGGCTGTAGTGTGTAGTGTAAGCAAGATCAGAAACTGTACCGCAGAAACCGCAAGACAACTGTGCTAATGCTACGTGGAGAAGGGGAGGGAACTTGTGTACGCACTGACGTGAAGTCCCAGCAGTAATTATCTCCAACCTTCACGCAAGGGTAGTTCTATAACTTGCGGTCGCGACACCAGTGTACTTACTGCTACTCCTCCTTGTACCCGTAGGCTACTACGTAAGTTTCTGTTTAGTTCAGTTCTGCCAACTACAATAACAACAATTCCCTATGTTTTTTCCGTACAAAGTTCGATTGACGTTTCACATTTCAATTAACTATTTCTTTTATTACTATTTATTTATTTATCAGGTCGCTGCAACAGCATCGGTCATTAGCGACCATAAAAAATTATAAAAATGAATTTATAAATCATACAAAAATGATCATACAGATGCGGTAAAATTACATATTAAATAGAAGATGCTAAGTAAAGATAAACATTGCAACAATATACGATTGAAACATTGGACTTGTACGATTTAAACACTACATTAGATATTAGGTTAAATATTAGCAATTATATAGTATTATAATAAAAACTAAAACGATAAATATTGCTCCATACAACACAAATATTATAAATAAATATCATGGAGATATATAATAATTATTTAATAACCTACATAAGCGTATATGTAATACAAAATAAAAGCCATAATAATATAAGTAACAACAAATAATATATAACAATAAATGTTACAACAAATAAATATATATTAAATAAAACAGTAATAAGACTGTTGACTACATATTAATCCATTAACTTAAACGGTTTATATATGTTACATAAATTTTAATGTTCTTATAAATTTATTTGTCCTTAACTTATATTTTTGTTGTCAACTGTATCTCCTGTATGAGGAGAAGCAGAGTATTCCGGCGGCTGGAGTCTTGTCGCTCAAACTTCTTCTAACGTCTGAATGGATATTAAATTTGGTTCGCAGATGACGGAGAGCAGGACACTCTGAAACGAGACGGACTATTGTTAAAACCGTGTCACAGTGAATGCATCTAGCAGGAGGCTTGTTCGTGAAGATGTGCTTGTGAGTTAACAGCGTGTGGCCGATACGGTTGTTAGCGTTATATTTGAGAAATAAATATAGTCATCGTAAAAAAGTCGAATGAAGTTATTCATAAAACAGTAGGAAATTAATAATTCAAATGATACCACTTATTTGGCGAGAAATGTGTTTTTATTAGGAAAACATTATTATACAGCTAGCCTATTCTGTAGTGCTTTGTTTTCTTCACGTTTCTTCTTCCTTTCTGAATGGCACTCGAAAAAGTTTGTACCTATTAATCTCTTCCCCTGTGTCCTTTTCTTCTCTTCTTTTAGCAGTTCTTTCTCCTTCTTTACTTTTATTTTTCCTAAGCCCTCTTCAGTATCATTTTTAAATTTAATTTTGTTAGTTTTCCTTGTATTATTTAATGCTCGAGTTTCAGTAAAGCACTCTATTTACAAGCCTACTGTTCTGTGCTCTTGCCGTACGCCCGGTCCCGACAATTGGCAGCGCGACTTCATCTACCTTCAGTGTAGTTTTCGTGAAAATTCTTTTAGAAGACGCTTCTTTACGGATTTGTCTTCCATCCGTCACTATTCGCCTTGCCCTATCCTGCAATTTCTATTATGTAACACGTCTCTTAAATTATTTTACACAAATATTTGAGTGTTTTCGTTTATATTTTTTAACGCTATAATAATTACATCTTGTATATTTATTTTCCTATAGAAACTGACTTCAAGAGTTTTGCTAATTTTTACTGACATAAGTTTCCAAACGTATTAAAACATCAGTAAATGTAAATCTAAAGGTATAGTCACTTGTGGCCATCTGTTTAATTTTATCGATAAGAATAAGTAACTAACGTTAATCGAATTTTTCAGTGGAGGGTTAGTGAGGATCGGTCAAAAATAACACAAAATTTAAAATTTTTTTGTGTCGATTTTTCGATAATGTTTATTGTCATCATCAGGACCTGTGTATGAAACACAAAAGAAAGGTCAGACACAACAGAACAATTAAATATTTGGGTGAACGTGTTCGTGTATGTGAGTGTGTGTGCGTGCGTATGTATGTATCATTGTAAATGTGAAGATACATACGCACCACTCACACTCGCATACACGAACACGTTCACCAAAATATTTAATTGTTCTGTTGTGTCTGACATTTCTTTTGTATTTCATACACAGGTCCTGATGATGACAATAAACATTGTCGAAACGTCGACACAAAAAAATTAAAAATTTGTGTTATTTTTGACCGATCCTCACTAACCCTCCACTGAAAAATTCGTTGATTGACGGTCACTACGAATTTAAGGATTTAATCGAATTGTTTTGTAATCTGTTTTTGAAATATGTCAGTTGAACATTTTCAATTATGTCAGACAAGTTTAATAGAATTCCAAGTATCATCATCTTCGCAACACGGCATAGGCAAGGGTGCTGCTTCTTCTGCCTTCAGACATCCTCCAGCCATCTCTTCCCGCATCTACATACACACCTGTGTGTCCTATAGTATTGTACAGTATTTCCAGTTGTAAATCTTCTCTTATAGCCTCATTCTTTATACTGTGACGTTTACAACACCCTTTAACTCATCTTTAGAACGTCATTTTAGAGGCCTGTATTTTACTGTTTTGTTTCTTGGTCGTTGTCCGTAATTCACACACATAGAGCAGTACAGGACTTCAATAAGTTTGTAAAACTTTAATTTTGCACTTCGTCGTAACTTGTTTCTAAAAGTACGGTTGATTGTTCCACAGATCGTCTGGAACTTACCTAACTTGACAACAATATTATAATTCCTATTATAGTCAACGGAAAGTATTTAATTTTATTTCCATTGACGTGTTAAGTTCTTTGTGCCTTCAAATTTAACACAATGCAACCGATATTAGACCGCTGAAAAGTATTTTTCCTTCCCCCTTTTTTAAATAAAATTAAAAAAACTATTTTTCCGTTTTTTTTTTCAACATTGTTCCAAATGTCATGAGAGCAATATATATTAGGAATGTCTGATTTCATTTTCATTGGTATAAAACTGTTTACAAATGTACTTTGTGTTATTTAAGAATGCTATTCAAAAGATTTTGCAGCATCTGCCGATGTTAACCCGTGGAAACATATTTTATTTTTCTTAAAGCCCTGAGTTTATACAGATGATAAGAAATGCAATCTAGGCCAAAGCCAAAGCCACGCGGGTTGACACACGCAAAGTTGACGCCGTGTTGTTGTTGTCGTCAGCGATATTGCTTTCCAGTTTACACGGATTTACGCGATATCGCTGCTTGACAAAACAAAAAGAAATACGCTCAACTCGAACCCGGTCACGTGTCAAAACAAAAATAACAATCGATTGCACGCGTCGCAGAAAATCAACACAACAATCCCTACTTCCCGTCATACACGTGCAATCGTAGAGCTGTATTGTTGTATGTGTATCAGTTGATCTATGTTTGTAACCAAATGTCACACGCACAGTACAAAATGTATACGTAGATGCACGTAAACTTTTCTAAAGCCGTATTAGTTTTGTTTTTACAAAATTGATCAGAAAAGCATTATTACACAAATCAATGTGACGTATCGCGAGTTCAATAGAGGGCGACTTTCCGAGAGACGCATTACAGAAATTGAAAGAAGACTTCTGACTGCTAATAGAAGCTATCACGAGCTGAATAAACATTTTAAATTAAGACTATTAACCACAGAAACTAAAGCCACGCTTTATAAGACATAGGTAAAGCCTGTATTGACATATGGCTCTGAGTGCTGGTTACTCAAGAAAATTGATAAACAGAGGCTGACTGTGTTTGAAAGGAATTATGTCTTGAATCTGCCATTCGACAGGACGGAGTCTAGAGAAAGACAAATAATAATGAATTATATGCTAAGTACAATGAGATTACAGTTGTCCGATTTGCCAAAATTAATAAATTAAGATGGACAGGGCACGTTCAAAGAATGGATGACGAACGAGGTACGGCAGAAAGAATTTATGAAATAGGAAAAGAAGCCAGTAGGGAAAAGGAAGATTGGAAGACCGAAGAACAGATGGTTGGATCAGGTCGGCAGTGATGCGCGGAAGCTTTTGTATATATTAAAAATAATTTGATAATTAATTAGAACATGAAAGTCATGTATGGTTCTCCACACCGATTTTTATATTGAAACAACGTCACAAGTTATATTTACTATGCCCACGTTGTAACTAAAATGCAATGTTATTGTACTTTACAGACAATTCTAATTCACGTCATCATTAAGTACACAGAGGTATTAAAATATTTTAAGCACAAAATATTCTTATTATCATGTGCCAACAAAAGAACATCATAACATAAATATTAACTTTGAGTCCTCTGTGTCTTTTTTTTGTATCGGCCATCTAAGGACCAGATGCCAATTTAAATTCTTTATTCTTTCCTTTTTCTCCAATATTCTTTCATCTTTTCACTGTGTCTCTTCTTCCTGTCTTCAGTCCACTTTGAACCTGCGTTTTTCTCTCTCCTACCCTGGACTCCTTCCATTTTTAACACTTTTGCACGAAAAACTTCTCTTTCAATTGCTTCTTCTGCGTGTATATTATTTCTTTCTAAATCCTTTTGTACTTCTTTAATCCAACTTGATGTTGACTTCTTCCCCCACAGATATCTGAAGACCTGCTTTGTTAACCTATTGTCGACCATAAATGTCCAAGAAATAATAGCTTTCTTTTTCTCATTGTTTCTGTTATATTTTCCGTACTTTGATATATTTCATCATTACTTCTTAATTTCCAACCTTCTGAAGTTTTAAATGGGCCTAATATTTTCCTAATAATTCGTCTTTCCAATATTTCTAGTTTGTCTAAATTATAATTCATTGCTAGAAATTCACTTGTGTATAAGCATTCTGGCTTCATTACTGTACTGTAATGCCTTATTTTTGCATTATTAGATATGCACTTTTTATTGTAAATATCTTTAGTTATACCATCTGCCCTTTCCGTCTTATGAATCCTCTGTGTCTTTTATTATATTATGGTTTTGATGTCTTTTGTCTGTGTGATTGCGGGCGCGCATGCGTATGCGTGCAGTCGCGGATTTACGTGCGTCTGTATCAGAAAAACAGGAAACGCAGTAAGACGAAGCGATAAAAACTTTTCTCATTTTCATGTGTTGATAAAGGAAGGAATAAGTAATGTGATTCGGGTAAAAGCTTTGTTGTGATATATGTGCAGTGCTGGCAGCGGCATGGTAGCGAGATTGGTTTCCATATTTCAAAGCTTCACAGTGCACTTCCCTGCAGGCGATCAAGTAAAACATACACACACACACACACACACACACACACACATATAAAGCTATATACACACATATACATATAAACTAAGGAAACTATTTAAATATACAGACTTAAAAACCTGTCTTATAACACACATAATATTGTTTTTAATAAAATAAAACCTAAAACTATGTTAACATTTATAATAAAAATGAAGTTTACAAAATAGAATATCCTGATTTCAATAAATTTTACGTAAGCCAGACGAAGAAAAAGCTGTCAGAGAAAAAACATTCAACATCGCAGTGCATTTTTAAAACCTAATATTTACAAATTTAATTTAGCCACACGCTGTTTAAACAATAAACATATATTTCCAAACATTCAAAATGTCAAATTAATTAAAAACATACAAAAAGGTAACAAAATGAATATCTGGGAAAATCATAATATTTACAAACACAATATTAATAATCCACTAATTAAAGAACAAATTCAAATAAAAACAAAACAGGACGATATATTTAAAATCATACGTTTATTAGAATATTAAAATAAACATTAAATGTTGCAATGAAACACAGGATCCTGATAAGCAGTGCAGGCTAATCTAAATACACGGACGATGAACATTCAGGTTTTAAATGGTATTGTGCCGAGGCACGGTTTAAATTGGAATCCCTCGGCCTGAATTTAATTTAAATCGGCGCCACCGCGATTTGTTTTTAAATTTGTCAGTGCGCTACGCTTGCTGCATCGTCGGTCAAGGTCGCTGTGGCAGCGGCGTCGACTATCGATATTACGTGCAGCGAAGAAATTTAGTAATCTATATCAGCCGTTACCGTGATTTTTCAATTCGCTACAGTTAGCTGGGTACTGTGCTCGAGTTCTTCCGTCTCATTTCTACCCCATTCTTGCTGATGTGAAGATCTGGTCCGGCGGTGATCTATTTATCTTTCTAATGCATTCGTGAAGTGCTAAAGCGTCCCAGGTAATTATCTTATATAACTATTATTCAATAAAGAAGGGGCATGTGTTTGATTAAATAGGGAATGTTACGTTTGTAACTTAATTGTGTGTTTGTTGAGCGTGGATGGGTGTTACTTCCGGCAGAGATGTGAGCACGTGCTGATAAAGTTTGAGTATTTCAGTACTTAAAAGATTTAAATTGAATTAATAACCCACAAGGTAACTAGTACAGTAGAAGATGAAGGTTAGACCAAACAATCTTTGTAACTTTAATTTAATGTAGACGTTTTGAATACTTAAATGTATTGATAGAAACTGTAATGGTAGACTCACAAGATCATGCTTGATATTGAACCATATTTCCGGCAACTAAAAGTCAATTGTGTAATTCGTGATCTGTGTGCGTGAGTGGTGAAAGAGATTGTGAGACGAGAAATATATCGGGGTTGATGAAGTTCCGATGGCATATTATAATTATCATTTATTATTAGGGTCCTCGCCCACTAGCCGAGAGTGATGGATTCCGAGGTGGAAACTAGATCTTCTCCACTGGCAGAGCAACACACCTAAGCTCCATCGCCGTCGGGCCGACAGAGAAACGCATGATTTCGCATCAAATTCACATCAACCCAGCTCATGACGAATTCTTCACCACAGATCAACACCCTCGCCTTTCGTACATCATCTACCTTCAGATCACAGGTGGGATCAAACTATTACTTATTTAAACACAACTTAGAGACAGCAGTGGACACCCGTGATGTTAAAAGAGACATTTTGTTATACGAATTCGCCGCATGCGAATCAGTTATTCACGATTGTTGACTTTAGAATGCTTTAATTATATTGTATCAGTACATAATCTAAATACCAATTGAATACAAGTATATTGCCGTCTAAAAAGGCGTGTTCACACCTCAATAGTTATAACTTAATTAAACAAGGTCTTGCACTGGCAAGTCTGGCTCTACCATTATGCAGTGGGTTGTAATCGTACTACTCTAGTAGATTCTGTTTAAATGCAATTGATCATGGATAGGTAAATGGATCCTTAATGTAATTGTTAGAAAATATATGTGATGAATTGAGTAGTAATTCCAAGTTGTAATTAAAATTTGTAAAGGCATTTTATACATGTACTGTTAGAAATGATTGTATCAGCTGAGGTCATGTTCATGCAAGACTTACCTTGTTCTTTAACTTAATGTTTTGTCTATATTATACGAAGGGTGTACATTAACAACTTAATGATTTATTAATGCATGCATTTATGTATTTCTATATATGTATATTTGATGATGTAATGATGTAACTAAATATTCAGAGCAACTAGTACTTAGAAATTTTTTATATAGCTTGGTGATGTATTGAAATAGCCAGAGCTACTGTGACATTATTATTTAATTGTGTATATCAATCATTTAAGGAGGTTTTTAACATGATTTCACATACACACTTATATATTTTGATGATGCTCTGAAGTGCTGTAACTTATTATCACACATTTAAAAACTTGGTTATTAAACACTAATAAAAATTGTTGATGTTGAAACCATCGTTTTAGTTGCAAGTTCTTTCACCATGGGCCCCGCACATTTTATCTTCCGTCTAGACATATCGTCTAGTTTTAAATTTAAGTACGCCCCTCAAAAAAAAAATTACAAAATTTTGGGGGACGTTTCAGTATTTTGTTAGATTTGGTTTTTTCGCTATAAGTTTTGTATCTTAGAACGGATAAGGATTTAGGATAAGTCAAACTGTGTATTATTTTATGTGCTATTTATTCATGTACTGTGTCAGTGGAAATGTGGGCGCGTGCGCGAGTGATAAACGTTTTCCCTGCTGTGCGTGATATAATTATCCGATCGTATTGACACTTGAACTGGACATAAATTATTATATTAGCTACAGTTTCCCTATATTGCCTGATCGTAATATGACGTTAATATATGATTTCTTTAAAATATAAAACTCGTTATAAAACGCATTTCTACTTGAGATAAGACATTCATAGATAACCATCTATGCATGCCCTTGCAAATCCTATGCACTTCCCGGCATGAAACCACATTTGTGCCGTGTGCAAAATAAACATGTGACTCCTTTCCACCAATAAGAAGCTTCGAAGGCAGTCGGAATTTTGCTCAGCTGATGACTGAACTGGCAGTTTTTTCTGGTCTAGTTGTCGCGAAGGGAACGTGTGCTTCTCGTTCAATATTTTTCGCTTGCGAGAATTCGTTAAGTCCATTCGTCGGTAGTAACAAGTGCAAACTCTCAAAGCTGTTTAATTGCTAATCCATCGTCAGACACGTTATTGTTCATTGTAACGTAACGGGTATAAAAGTGAACTTAAACTGGGTGTGCTGTGTGAGATATACTACAGCAACAGAAGTATTTAATAGTTTACTTGTTGTAATAATATTATCATCAGTAGTTTCCGTGTGAGTGGAAGAGTTCCGCTTAGGAAGGTCTGCTGACCGTGGCAGATCTTGTGTTACGAGTGAACACTTGAAGATTCCGGATAGGTATAAGTTTAATATACCGTTTTTAGTTAATTACCCACTGTGATCTGAGATACTTGTGTATTCTAAATACTGTGTAAAATTCCATTAACAGTATCCCTAGAATCAGTGTTCGAGTGCGAATCGTCAGTGTCTACGTATGAACTTCAGGACACCAGCCCAGCTGTAATCACCGCCAGGGGCAACCATCTGTCATCGTACGCCACGACTGACGACTCCAATACAAGACAAAACCTCCTCTCAACATTGCCGTGGAAATCAGTGTATATGTAATGTACAACAAATCATATATGAACATTATTTAACATTTTAAAAGACTATATCTGCAAACATTATTACTTTTTATTCTTGTTAAATATATCACATAAACGATTTCATATGTCTTGTGTACAATAAATAATCTTAAATCCTCCAATATAGACTTTTGCATTATAACACACGCACTACCACATCCTATGCGCCAATAGTTAAGTTATTTGTGTTGTCGCATAGAGATATTTGGCGCTTAGCAACGTGGGGCACGCAAAATAGCTGTAATTGTCAAATTATACTATTCTACATATGTCAAATAATATAAAATTTGTTGGTGAAATCCGACGTATAATTTTATTTAGTGTAGTATTTGTGTGTGAGTGGTTGATGTAAATATCTGAGGATATAAATTACCTGTTGTGCATATTCTCTTGTGTATCATATATGAACAATTTTATCAGTATATTGGAGGTCGATTATTATTTGTTTGTGTGTTAGATAAGGTTGTTTACATTTTGGTATATTGAACTACAATATATAATAAAGAGAATAACATTCAATTACCATTCAAACAAACCTCTGAAGATACAGAATAATTTCTGTGAAACGTGCGTCAGATGAAAATAAACCTACTCGCAGTGTATTTATTTGAAGACATTACACACACACACACACACACACACACACACACACACACACACACACACACACACACACACACACACTCACTCAAACAATTTTTAGTATAGTCTATTTCTTGATGCATATATAATTTACTTAATATTTATAAGTTCTTTACCTATATTATATTGCAACGTTACAAGTATTTCAAATAAAATTGCACAAATCCAATACCATGTACTGAACGCAACTATGAAGTGTATCACACCGGCCAGGTCGCAGGATTCTTTTTATTCCCGTTGCGTCAAGTATATGTAGTTGCACAATAATTAAATAATTTTCAAAGAGGAGTGAGATGTTGATGACATTAAATAATTAATTAAAACCGTTTCAAAATAATCATTCTATGTTTTATTAATATTAATCGAAAATATGCAAATATTAAAATTTCGAATTATAAAAGTAAAAAAAATTCTCTTTCATAAGTTTACAAAAAATACGATATAACCTTCTATGCTGTTCATGACATATACAAAATAAACAACCATATAATCTTACTAGCTAAACAGACATGTTACACAGATTATCTAAACACTTTTTATTTCAGTGTGTCTGACTTTGACTCCAATTTTAAATAATAATAGCAACTCATTTACAAACAAAAAATAATATTAAATCTCAAAAATAAAACTAATTGTTGCTATAAATAAAATAAAAAAATAACATTTATATCCAACCTATTATTTATTTCTACTGACACACCCAATATTAACATATAACAGAAGATAAGTATTTTTAAATTTTCTTGTTAAATTAAATTATTTTCTTTAACTACCATTTAAATTTATGTACAGTGATTATATTTAAAACTTTAAGTCTTCACTGTTCATATATAAGTTTCTTTTTAAGAGTTCTTTTCACAAACAAAAAATATAATTCTTTATTCATCACCTGCGTATTGCCGACGGTACCGTTGCGTGTGTGTGTGTCCTGAATCCTGAGAATTTGATGATGATGATTACGCTGATGCTGTGTACTCTGTCTCTACGGTTTGCTGTTTGTGATGGTCCAGAGTTCCTCCATAAGTCTTGGTGTGTGTGGTAAAGATATTCGCTCAGTCGGCAGACCAGCAACGTGACGTTGTGTGAAGATATCTTGAGTCTCTGAGATCGCCCCAAAATTACCGGTGGTTTCTTGATGTATATATTATATTTAATTTTTATAACTAATTTATTTCAAGATATTTCTTTCCTTATTAGGAACATGTTTCGGGTACCATTGTTGTACGTCTCTGGGCAGAGCCTCCGGTTGCCACGGTAGCTGTACGAGAAAGAGAATTAAGTTAGCGCGTCTCGTGTATTTATACCCTACGGCGCTAAAATCATGTTTCGACAATATTCTGCATGTCAGAGTCTGTCGTGGGCGTCCCTTTTTAAACACGATTCTTTTCACAATTAATTCGCTCGTCTTCGCGACATGCGAAGTCTTTTGCACAATACCCGATATTCATCTTGTCGGTAATTTTTATGTGTTCACTATGTATAAACTGTTTTCCTTTATCTGAATTAACATAAGTTTTATTTATATTTATTTTTACTACAATCTCACTTTTTATTCTTTTCACACTATTTTTTACACACATGTGCGTCTTATTTTTATACACACTTTGGCGTATTTGGTTTTGTGATATTATGCACACAACCTTTACAAAATAAATAAATTCATATAATTAATAGCGTTCAACAAGGGTGACGCTTTTCAGGAATTTACAGGTTTCACACACACATGTAATATACACGTGTACACACAGACACAGCAAATTGGCGTGACCAGGCTGTCCCAACATGAAATTTGGTCGTTCGTTTTACAGTTCAGATAGAAAGCTGAATTACTATTGCTAACAATATGAATTATTTATTTACTTTAATTAATTATTTTAATTACTTTGTGCAATGCACAGTACCCTATACATTTGTACTGTTGCATATATATTTGTACTATATATTTGTATATATATATATATATATATATATATATATATATATTGCAACAGAACAGGATGTAAGTTCATATAAGTGGAATACTAATGCTACAACACATTTTCTGACGGCCATAGACATGTCATACATTGATTTTGTTCTTTTCTTTGTGAAGTAGTCATAAGTTTTGAACCAAGCTATGTTTAAAAAAGTATGTTATGTCAAAATGTGCATAATTTTATACTCTTTTATGTCATGTGAAATAGTTGTGTGTAAGTGCGCAGGTGCGCTTGTGATTAACATTTTACTTAATAACATCCTTGAAAATAGACATTTCGTTCTGAGACTTGGACAGGGTTTTCTCACGGTTATAAGCTACATTTTCCATGTACCCATTTCTCCACAACTATAATTTTTAAGTGTTTTTGTTTTAATGAAATCAGTTCGTCATTTATTTTGTTATCTCCAAGAAAGTAATAAAATTTGTAGATGAAATCTAAACAGGCCTTTGCAGAATCGGTCAGAGTTTTAACCTGATTTCTGGCTATCACGAAGAATACCTATGACGTTGCTAAATTTTCCACCAATCAGAAGGTCTAAAATTTATTTTGGACGGTCGCTTACAGCGTACGTATTGTTCAATTCAGTTTCGAAGTCTTGCCAAGGAAAAACGTACTCGCTGTCACGAGATATTCGTGACAAGACAAGTCGATTTCTATAAGACTTAGTAGTTGGTTCACGGCACGAGGTCTTCGTAACCATTGCCGCATTATAGAACTCAAATAATTAAATAGACCATATTCTTGTGCTTTTGGGAAGAGTGGAAGATTTTCGTTAGGGCCAGAATACCTATCGTGGTATTCTGATCATTAACGCGAGAACACTTCAAGAAACCGGAATTGTGTAACCCTAATACACGATCTATTTATACCCAGTTTTGATCCCTGAGATTAAGATTATTTAAGATATAAACCATAACAGCTTCATATCGCAGTGCGTGTGTGCCAAGACGTAGATATTCAACGGGGTGATCGACGTGGAGACGAGCAGCTAGCGGAGCGCCTGGTGTCTACGCAAACAGTTGGAATTCTACGTACAAGTAATTGAAATATAAAACAAGCCAATAGACTCATTTGTTGAAAGACAATTCTTTATTAAACAACTTTATATTATAAAGCCTTAAGACAACAGTAAATTTTAATGTGTTAATGAATAAAATTTTCCTACCTCCAGATATAGACTCTGTTGTAGTAATTTCAAATTAACCTATCTATGCAGTAATAATTTGTATCGTTGCAATATATATATATAAATGAATTGTTATGTATTGATTTTCTCGGACCACTACTACGTGCAGCTAGGGGAATGATGAATGTTGTAGTTTTCACAGACGTTTTCTCTAAGCATGTTAGTTTGTATGGTATTGGCCGAGCAACAACTGAGGCAGTTCTTAAGGTAATTCTTGAGAAATATATTCCAAAACATGGGCATGTTAAAAAGGTATTATCAGATCAAGGTAAGCAATTTCAGAATAAGAAATGGCAATCTGAGCTTGAGAAGCATCACATGTAGGCAGTATTGACGGCGATCCGGAGACCTCAAGGTAATCTTGCGGAGAGGGTAAATAGGGAATTAGGAAGACTATTCTGGACGTACCGTAATACCAATCAGAGTAAATGGCCTGAATATCTCGAGTTTTTCGAGCAAGCCATCGATGGGAATTACAACGATACGACTGGATTCACACCTAATGAACTACACTCTGGAGAAATGCCTAGGCGTGTATGGGATGAATATATTAAACGAGCTGCCACACAAAGCTTACCTGTTCCAAACGAAGTTAAACGTTTAGAAGATAGAAGACGTATTAAAAAGAGTGCAGAGGAACGCACAGAAAAGTTTAATGCGGAACATAAACTTCTAACTTTCAAAGTAGGCGAGATGGTTCATCTAAAATCGTTGAACATTGGTCGTATTGAAGATAACACAGCTGCTAAATTCTGTAGGTTCCTTATTATCAGAGCAAGTTGGTAAACATACTTTCATACTTACTAATCCTACAACTAACCGTACTATTGATAAATTCCATGCATCATCCTTACGCAAATATTATGTTAAAGAATAAACTGTTCGTGTATAACACGGTATATGTTATATGATGTATTGAAACAAATTGTATAAAAAAAATAAATGTTTTAAGAATGTGAGTTGCGATGTCGGAGTATGTGGAGAATTGTTTGGAACCTGTCAATGACGTCATCAAATGTTATTAAGGCTTATCTTGTGAGGGCATTGTGTTCAGAATCTGACCACGTGTAATGGTTAATGTTTCTTCTGTCAAAATGGAACTGTCAAACAGAGTTGAAATAATTTAGTTTGGGAAGAGTATTTATTTATTTGGTTTTATTTCTTGTTTATACTTTTTGGAAGTGTTTTATGTTTTAAAAAAATTTGTAAACATGTAATTTTTTTTATACGTGGAGGGGAGCCGGCCGTGAAAGGATCAGACAAATAGGTAAAACTTTTAAAAATTGGAAACATGCCTTGGGGTATCAAATTAAAGAGAATTTTAACCATAATATAAATATAGAATATAGTTTTGAAAATTTCAAAGTTATATAATACAGTGACCTATAGAAGATATATAAGAGAGAGAGAGAGAGAGAGAGAGATAGAGTGAGTAAGTGAGGGAGATGATACCATTATATTATAGTATAATACAATGATAACATTACATTATAACATAACATTATAATTATAAGAATATTGGTTTACGTTTTGTGAGCTGTATTTACATTAAGTAAGCCTAAATCCTATACCTTATAAGATAATTAAGTTTGACAAAGATTCTTAAAGTTTGCACAGTTGGGTAACTTCTGGCGGGACCTGATGAATATTCTATACGCACCTCCTGGCAGACACGCAAGGCACTGCCACTGCCACACTGATCGTAAAGGAAATAGTGTGTCGTAAATCTGAGAGCAGCAGCTCGTCAACACCCAATCGCTGATAACGCCGCCACTGAAATCAAATTTCCGTTCGTGTCACAAGGCATTTGATTACGCGGGAGTGACCACATTGTGTCTAACAATCACACTCTCACCACGCACCTTGTTATTCTTCTTCTTCTCCACAACCTAGAGGTTGGTGGATTTGCAACATCTTACTTTAGGAAGTCTCTTAATGTATTTAATGTTTTATTTCCCCTTTTGGTTATATCCATATTATCACGAGTATGGTATCGAACCGCGTAGAACAGCTGAGAACATTCTCCACTCCCCCCCCCCGTCCAGTGTGGCAGGTGTTGCGTCATCAAGTAGGTGGTACTAGTGTGTTCCAGGAACACTGGAGATACGCATTAAGCGGCCGGCGTTAAGGAGTTAAGGAGGGAAAGCTGTACTGGACCTCTGCGCGGCTTATATAAAGCCATTGCAGCCGTGTTGTCAGTTCAGTTACGTGAGCGATTTTCGCTAGCGCGGATCGAGTGTTTGTCGAAGTGAAGAATTATTGTGTTAATAATAGTGTGGAACTCTATTACCAAACATTATTATTGCGTCTGAACAATTTTCATTTTATTTCTTGTAAGAGACTATCTTGTTGACTACAAACTGTTTAATTGTCATAATTAAAGCTGGTGAGTAGTGACTTCATTGGTGTCTTGTATTTGTTTCCACTGTACCATACGACGATCAGTGACACCGTCGTAACAGTATACTCGTGTCTGGACTTTTCCCACCCAACTACGCTCATAATAATTTCCTCCATCGTCAGTTTGAGTGGTGTAGTAAGTCACCACGTATACTGCTCTTCCTTTCCGCAATGGTTTCAAATAGGTTCTTTTTTAACCCACCCTTTTAGTACTTCGTTATTAGTAGCCACACTTGCTGCCCACGATATTCTTATGGTCCTCCTAAAGCACCACATTCTTGCTAAGCGTAATGCCTTACATATACTAGATGTATTTTTCTGATACTACAGCCATACGTTGAAATACGTTAACAATCGTAAGTACTTCAGTACATAGCTGAAAACCTAAACTGCAAGAAACTTAAATAGCTATTCCAAATTGAACAAATTACGAGGGTCAGTTGAAAAGTTTGCGGAGCGACATCTTTAGCTTAGCAGTAAAACTAAAATTTTTCGTGTGCTGCAAGATTTATATTTTATGTAAACTCCTGTTAATTTCCAAATCTGTCTATCAGTTATTCATTGTTTAGAAGCTGTTTAAAATTGATGTCATGCGTGTTTTGAAAAACGGAAAAAATCAAATATCGTGGTGTGATTTTTTTTTTAACGCTAACGGAAATTCAGAACGAAGTTGTAAATGTGTCAGGAGATACTGCGACTTTAAACCAACGGTTTGTAAGTAGGCGCTTGAGTTTAAACATGGTCGTACGAACATTGAAGATGATCCCCCCTCGCACTGGACGCCCAAAAATGCAACAACTCCAGATGCGGCAGCCTCTTGCACGACGTTTTTTCACACCAAGTTCTTGAGTCAAAGTACGATACACAAGGTCATATGATTTCTGCAACGTCATCCACTCCTCAGTCTGCGGTCTTCCGACACCCTATGAAATTTTTTCAATAATATCATTTTTTGTTACACTATTAGGACGTCCACTGCTGGGATAGTCTTCAGTGCTTGTACGACCACGTTTAAACTTGAGTGTGCCCCACTTACCGTTGTTTCTGAAGGCTCAGCATCTCCTAGCACCACGTTTAAAATTTCGTTTTGATTTTCCACTGGCGCCAAAACGTTTTTAACAAAGAATTCATCACAACACGATGTTTGATTTTGTGAATTTTAAAATCACGCACGACAGGAAAATTTCAAACAGCTGGTAAGAAGTGAATAAATTAACAGATATATCTTGAAATTAACAAGTGTTCACGGGAAATATACGTCTTGAAGCACGAACGAAAGATTTTAGTTGTAGCATCGAGTTAAAGATGTCGCTCCGCGAACTTTTCAACTGACCCTCTTAGTACACTGTGAGCTTAGGTTGTTTGACACTAGAGAATGTTATTAGCTGAGTAGTGTCGGTGACGTAATAAGACGTGAAAGGTTTTATGAGCTCCCATCACGAATCTGGTCTGAGCGTAGTGCAGACGAAACTTCAGCATGTGATTGGAATGCAGAAAGCAGATAGGATCTCTTACTGCAGCAGAGAGGGGAAGTCTTGTAACGATCATCGCTTGCATGAGTGCAGGAGGAAATTTCGTCCTTCCAATGATGATTTTTCCACGCACGAACTGGACAAACCGATTGATGAAGGGGGCACCCCCAGGAGCTATAGGGAAATGTCATCCATCAGGCTGGGTGCAGTCCTACCTTTTCACCGAATGGTTTTCCCATTTCATTGAACATACAAACCTACATCTGAATCTCCAGTTTTACTTATACTGGATGGACACTTTTCCCATACAAGGAACCTTGATGTCATCTTAAATGCAAAAGACAACCATGTAACGATCCTGTGCCTGCCGCCTCACACAACTCATAGACTTCAACCTTTGGACCGAACATTCATGGGTCCCCTAAAGACTTATTATAGCGAAGAGGTTAGGCAGGCACTGAGAACAGGCGGGATGGACACATATGACATTGCTGAGAAGTTTGCAAATGCATATCTCAAGGTTCAAACTGGGATAATAGCAGTCAGTGGTTTTAAGTGCACCGGGATATATCCACTAAACAGGAACGTCTTCTCCGAGACTGACTTCATTGCGGCTCAACATGAAGCAGAAAATGTGGTTGACAACAGTGAACTTCATGAAGCCGGCGACGAGGATGGTGATGATGATCTGCATCCTTCTGGATCAGAAAGCAGTGCTGTCTTGAGGAACGGCAACGAGAGAACACTAGAGGAAGCTGGAGACTCCTCATCGACACCTATAAGCCACGTCACTCCACAAGACATCTCTCCAATTCTAAGTGCAAAGGAGAAGATAACATCAAACAGAGGTCGGAAAGCACTTTCTGCCACTATTATAACTAGTTCTCCATATAAGGACGCTTTAAAATCGTCACTTGATAAAAAAGCAACTAAACTGAACTCAAAGAAGAAGGGCCCTCCAGCTCACAAAGCAGCTGTCAGATATAAAAATCAAATGAGTCAACCCGGAACTAGCAAAGGAACATCCCAGAATAAGAAAAATGGAAGACGAAGTCTATTTTTCAAGAGAAGGAGAAATGAAGATGGAACTTCTAGCGATGAGGATGAGACGGGAGGGTGTCTGTCTTCTGGAAGCTCAAACATATCAGAACCTATTGGGCAGGAAGTTCCAGCGGAAGATGATGCAGATTGTCTATTTTGTGGCGAGACATTCAAGAAATCAAAATCTGCAGAACTTTGGGTTCAATGTGTGATGTGCCAGAAATGGGCTCATATGTTGTGCAGTGCGTGTCAAAATGATGTTTTTATTTGCGACTTCTGTTCGTAAAGAACTTTGTCCAATTTGTCTTAGTTTTTTTCCTAAGTTCAAAAACTTTTATTAGCATCTAAAAGTATAATTTTTTTTTTACGTTTATGAGAATAAAATAGGGCATTATTGTAATAATAAAAGTAATAAAGTACTCACAATATTAAAATAAAACATTTTGCATTAATTCTTATACTTGTTTCGTATTACCACCCTGCTCTTCAAAACCCATATTTTGCTATCTGTTTAAAAAATAATAATTTACTACGGAACAGTTTAATTTTTGTCCATAGCTACTCATAATACATTACAAGGAACGTATTTGTTAATTGTAGTGATGATTACTGATGAAATAGCTACATTCAAAATAGAGTATTTTGCCCAAAACAAAACACCGGTCCATATTACCACCACCTCCCCTACACTATAAGAGTTTTATAAGAGGTTTGATAAAAAACTTTGTCATTCGTGATTAAAAAAGTTTTCCAATTTCCACGGCTACGAGTGGCCGATTAAAAAACTGTTTTCCTGTGGTGTTGGTACACATGTTGGTGACGAAAATCGTTTAAAATTTTACTCCTATTTCATACATAGTTAGATTTCACAGCTAATTGACTAAGTCGGCCTCAGGTATATTAGGCGATTTTGTGTCATTCTACAAAGTAAGATTGCAGAACATGGATTAAATCCTCAGGTGTATTAGGCGATTTTGTGTGATTCTGATTATTAACGCGAGAACACTTCATGAAACCGGTATTGTGTAACACTAATACACGATCTATTTATACCCAGTTTTGATCCCTGAGATTAAGATTATTTAAGATATAAAGCATAACAGCTTCATATCGCATTGCGTGTGTGTCGAGACGTAGATATTCAACGGGGTGATCGACGTGGAGACGAGCAGCGAGCGGAGCGCCTGGTGTCTACGCAAACAGTTGGAATTCTACGTACAAGTAACTGATATATTAAACAAGCCAATAGACTCATTTGTTGAAAGACAATTCTTTATTAAAGAACTTTATATTATAAAGCCATAAGACAATAGTAAATTTTAATGTGTTAGTGAATAAAAGTTTCCTACCTCCAGATATAAACTCTGTTGTAGTAATTTCAAATTAACCTATCTGTGCAGTAATAAATTGTATCATTGCAATATATACTGTATATATATATATATAAATTAATTGTTATGTATTGATTTTCTAGGACCACTACTACGTGCAGCTAGGGGAATGAGGAATGTTGTAGTTTTCACAGACGCTTTCTCCAAGCATGTTAATTTGGAGAAAGCCGACCAACAACTGAGGCAGTTTTTAAGGTAATTCTTGAGAAATATATTCCAAAATATGGACACGTTAAAAAAATATTATCGGATCAAGGTAAGCAATTTCAGAATAAGAAATGGCAATCTGAGCTCGAGAAGCATCACATACAGGCAGTATTGACGGCGATGCGGGACCTCAAGGTAATCTTGCGGAGAGGGTAAATAGGGAATTAGGAAGACTATTCAGGACGTACTGTAATACCAATCGGAGTAAATGGCCTGAATATCTCGAGTTTTTCGAGCAAGCCATCGATGGGAATTACAACGATACGACTGGATTCACACCTAATGAACTACACTCTGGAGAAATGCCTAGGCGTGTATGCGATGAATATATTAAGCGAGCTGCCACACAAAGCTTATCTGTTCCCAACGAAGTTAAGCGTTTAGAAGCCAGAAGACGTATTAGAAAGAATGCAGAGGAATGCACAGAAAAGTTTAATGCGGAACATTAACTTCTAACTTTCAAAGTAGGCGAGATTATCATCATCGGTTCTTCTGCTGTATAGCAGGTTTTCTTTATGAACTCCTCCACTGTTCTCTGTCTTCTCCCATCCTTTTCGTGGTAATGTAGTTTTCTACCTTGATGTTGTCCATCAACTGTCGTCTCTTTCTTCCTCTTTTGCTTTTTCCGCTAACCATGCCTTCTAGACTGTCTTTTATAATAGAATTTCTTCTTAAACAGTATTCTATTCAGTTCTTCTTTCTCTTCCTTATTGTTTTTAATATTTCTCTTTTCTCTTCCACTCTTCCTAACACCTCCTCATTCCGTAGGCGAGATGGTTCATCTAAAACCGTTGAACATTGGTCGTATTGAAGATAACACAGCTGCTAAATTCTGTAGGTTATATAATCTACCTTTCTTATTATAAGAGCAAGTTGGAAAAATACTTACATGGTTACTAATCCTACAACTAACCGTACTATTGGTAAATTGCATGCATCATCTTTACGCATATATTATGTTAAAGAATAAACGGTTCGTGTATATCAGGGTATATGTTGTATGACTGTATTGAAACAAATTGTATAAAAAAATAAATGTTTTAAGAATGTGAGTTGCGATGTCGGAGTATGTGGAGAATTGTTTGGAACCTGTCTAAGATAAGGAGACATGACGTCATCAAATGTTATTAACGCTTATCTTATGAGGGCATTGTGTTCAGAATCTGACCACGTGTAATTGTTTATGTTTCTTCTGTCAAAATGGAACTGTCAAACAGAGTTGAAATAATTTAGTTTGGGAAGAGTATTTATTTATTTGGTTTTATTTCTTGTTTATACTTTTTGGAAGTGTTTTATGTTAAAAAAAAAATTGTAAACATGTAAACAATTTTTTTTATACGTGGAGGGGAGCCGGCCGTGAAAGGATCAGACAAATAGGTCAAACTTTTAAAAATTGAAAACATGCCTTGGGGTATCAAATTAAAGAGAATTTTAACCAGAATATAAATGTAGAATATAGTTTTGAAAATTTCAAAGATATATAATAGAGTGACCTATAGAAGATATATAAGAGAGAGAGAGAGATAGAGTGAGTAAGTGAGGGAGATGATACCATTATATTATAGTATAATATAATGATTACATTACATTATAACATAACATTATAATTATAAGAATATTGGTTTACGTTTTGCGAGCTGTATTTACATTAAGTAAGCCTAAATCCTATACCTTATAAGATAATTAAGTTTGACAAAGATTCTTAAAGTTTGCACAGTTGGGTAACTTTTGACGGGACCTGATGAATATTCTATACGCACCTCCTGGCAGACACGCAAGGCACTGCCACTGCCACACTGATCGTAAAGGAAATAGTGTGTCGTAAATCTGAGAGCAGCAGCTCGTCAACACCCAATCGCTGATAACGCCGCCGCTGAAATCAAATTTCCGTTCGTGTCACAAGGCATTTGATTACGCGGGAGTGTCTACATTGTGTCTAACAATCACATTCTCACCCCGCACCTTGTTCTTCTTCTTCTTCTTCTCCACAACCTAGAGGTTGGTGGATTTGCAACATCTTACTTTACGAAGTCTCTTAACGTCTTTAATGTTTTATTTCCCTTTTTGGTTATATCCATATTATCACGAGTATGGTATCGAACCGCGTAGAACAGCTGAGAACATTCTCCACTCCCCCCCGTCCAGTGTGGCAGGTGTTGCGTCATTCAAGTAGGTGGTACTAGTGTGTTCCAGGAACACTGGAGATACGCATTAAGCGGCCGGCGTTAAGGAGTTAAGGAGGGAAAGCTGTACTGGACCTCTGCGCGGCTTATATAAAGCCATTGCAGCCGTGTTGTCAGTTCAGTTACGTGAGCGATTTTCGCTAGCGCGGATCGAGTGTTTGTCGAAGTGAAGAATTATTGTGTTAATAATTGTGTGGATCTCTATTACCAAACATTATTATTGCGTGTGAACAATTTTCATTTTATTTCTTGTAAGAGACTATCTTGTTGACTACAAACTGTTTAATTGTCATAATTAAAGCTGGTGAGTAGTGACTTCATTGGTGTCTTGTATTTGTTTCCACTGTACCATACGACGATCAGTGACACCGTCGTAACAGTATACTCGTGTCTGGACTTTTCCCACCCAACTACGCTCATAATAATTTCCTCCATCGTCAGTTTGAGTGGTGTAGTAAGTCACCACGTATACTGCTCTTCCTTTCCGCAATGGTTTCAAATAGGTTCTTTTTTAACCCACCCTTTTAGTACTTCGTTATTAGTAGCCACACTTGCTGCCCACGATATTCTTATGGTCCTCCTAAAGCACCACATTCTTGCTAAGCGTAATGCCTTACATATACTAGATGTATTTTTCTGATACTACAGCCATACGTTGAAATACGTTAACAATCGTAAGTACTTCAGTACATAGCTGAAAACCTAAACTGCAAGAAACTTAAATAGCTATTCCAAATTGAACAAATTACCAGGGTCAGTTGAAAAGTTTGCGGAGCGACATCTTTAGCTTGGCAGTAAAACTAAAATTTTTCGTGTGCTGCAAGATTTATATTTTATGTAAACTCCTGTTAATTTCCAAATCTGTCTATCAATTATTCATTGTTTAGAAGCTGTTTAAAATTGACGTGTCATGCGTGTTTTGAAAAACGGAAAAAATCAAATATCGTGGTGTGATTTTTTTTTTTTAACGCTAACGGAAATTCAGAACGAAGTTGTAAATGTGTGAGGAGATACTGCGACTTTAAACCAACGGTTTGTAAGTAGGCGCTTGAGTTTAAACGTGGTCGTACGAACATTGAAGATGTCCAGCCCCCCCGCACTGGACGCCCAAAAATGCAACAACTCCAGATGCGGCAGCCTCTTGCACAACGTTTTTTCACACCAAGTTCTTGAGTCAAAGTACGATGCACAAGGTCATATGATTTCTGCAACGTCATCCATTCCTCAGTCTGCGGTCTTCCGACACCCTATGAAATTTTTTCAATAATGTAATTTTTTGTTACACTATTAGGACGTCCACTGCTGGGATAGTCTTCAGTGCTTGTACGACCACGTTTAAACTCGAGTGTGCCCCACTTACCGTTGTTTCTGAAGGCTCAGCATCTCCTAGCACCACGTTTAAAATTTCGTTTTGATTTTCCACTGGCGCCAAAACGTTTTTAACAAAGAATTCATCACAACACGATGTTTGATTTTGTGAATTTTAAAATAACGCACGACAGGAAAATTTCAAAAAGCTGGTAAGAAGTGAATAAATTAACAGACATATCTTGAAATTAACAAGTGTTCACGCGAAATGTACGTCTTGCAGCACGAACGAAAGATTTTAGTTGTAGCACCGAGTTAAAGATGTCGCTCCGCGATCTTTTCAACTGACCCTCTTAGTACACTGTGAGCTTAGGTTGTTTGACACTAGAGTATGTTATTAGCTGTGTAGTGTCGGTGACGTAATAAGACGTGAAAGGTTTTGTGAGCTCCCATCATAAATTAGGTACTATTTTAAAGCGTTTCTGTTGATGTTTCTATAAAATTTCTTGTCGTCATCAGGATACGTATACACACGATGTAGAAACAGTACATGTACCATGAGTGTTTTATGTGTAAAATAATAGGGGAGGTGGTGGTATTATGAAACGGGGTTGTACTATGAAACAGCACAGTATTTGTCCAGGAAGTGCAGCCATCTATCGGCAATTGTTGTAATTATAACATTTAGTTTCCGTATTGGTCTCCAGAGGCTGCTGACTTCAGTATGGTGTTGTTTGCAGTCTTAAATACAGGTGTTTTGTTTTCTAACGTTCAAAACTTTTCACAAGGTAAGATTCTCTATTTTTTTTCGTACCTATATTAATAAATGAAGTATACTATAATTAGAGTATCAGATAGAAATATGATTTAACTTCAAAATGCCATGGATAGTTATTTTAAATAATATTTTATAGACTATGATTAACAGGTTAGATTGGAAAATGGCGTAGGGTGGTAATATGAAACAGACTGTTCCATAATACAACCCTTCTTTTTTTTAGGTGTCCCTATACCAAGAAGCAAGTTAGGACCAGAAAAA
Organism: Magicicada septendecula; assembly: GCA_034769895.1. Taxonomy (NCBI): domain Eukaryota; kingdom Metazoa; phylum Arthropoda; class Insecta; order Hemiptera; family Cicadidae; genus Magicicada; species Magicicada septendecula. The sequence continues at coordinate 20,947,465 of CM068369.1, read as the reverse complement.
AAGGGGCTAAGGCAGAAATGGCGACCAGCAGATATGTTAAATGCGATATCAGCAGTACGGGAGAAAACTAAAACTTTAAACGAAGCAGCACGTTGTTTCAATGTACCCAAAGCTACACTTTCTAGAAAGGTGGCTAAAAGAGATGTCGATCCACAGATTTTGGTTAACGAAAAATTAGGAAGAAAGCCTATTCTTCCCCTACAAATTGAGAAGGAACTGGTGGAAGTTTTATGGGCTTACTCAAAATGACATCAGGCGAATGGCTTATCAGCTGGCAGCTAGAAATGGGATCAGCAACAACTTTAATGACGACGTGGCTGGGAGGGCCTGGTTTGACCATTTTATGAATCGACACAAACATCTGTTGTCAATTAGAAAGCCTGAAGGGACATCCCTTGCCAGAGCCATTGGCTTTAACAAGGAGAGTGTCATGAACTTTTTCGACCTTCTGGAAACGGAATACGCAAAGCATCGTTATCCTCCAGATCGAATTTTTAATGTGGACGAATCTGGTCTGAGTGTAGTCCAGACGAAACTTCCGCATGTGATTGGAATGAAAGGTAAAAAGCAGATAGGATCTCTTACTGCAGCAGAGAGGGGAAGTCTTGTAACGATCATCGCTTGCATGAGTGCAGGAGGAAATTTCGTCCCTCCAATGATGAGTTTTCCACGCACGAACTGAACAGACCGATTGATGATGGGGGCACCGCCAGGAGCTATAGGGAAATGTCATCCATCAGGCTGGGTGCAGTTCTACCTTTTCACCGAATGGTTTTCCCATTTCATTGAACATACAAACCTACATCTGAATCTCCAGTTTTACTTATACTGGATGGACACTTTTCCCATACAAGGAACCTTGATGTTATCTTAAACGCAAAAGACAACCATGTAACGATCCTGTGCTTGCCGCCTCACACAACTCATAAACTTCAACCTTTGGACCGAACATTCATGGGTCCCCTAAAGACTTATTATAGCGAAGAGGTCAGGCAGGCACTGAGAACAGGCGGGATGGATACATATGACATTGCTGAGAAGTTTGCAAATGCATATCTCAAGGTTCAAACTGGGATAATAGCAGTCAGTGGTTTTAAGTGCACCGGGATATATCCACTAAACAGGAACGTCTTCTCCGAGACTGACTTCATTGTGGCTCAACATGAAGCAGAAAATGTGGCTGACAACAGTGAACTTCATGAAGCCGGCGACGAGGATTGTGATGATGATCTGCATCCTTCTGGATCAGAGAGCAGTGCTGTCTTGAGGAACGGCAACGAGAGAACACTAGAGGAAGCTGGAGGCTCCTCATCGACACCTATAAGCCACGTCACTCCACAAGACATCTCTCCAATTCTAAGTGCAAAGAAGAAGATAACATCAAACAGAGGTCGGAAAGCACTTTCTGCCACTATTATAACTAGTTCTCCATATAAGGACGCTTTAAAATCGTCACTTGATAAAAAAGCAACTAAACTGAACTCAAAGAAGAAGGGACCTCCAGCTCACAAAGCAGCTGTCAGATATAAAAACCAAATGAGTCAACCCGGAACTAGCAGAGGAACATCCCAGAATAAGAAAAATGGAAGACGAAGTCTATTTTACAAGAGAAGGAGAAATGAAGATGGAACTTCTAGCGATGAGGATGAGACGGGAGGGTGTCTGTCTTCTGGAAGCTCAAACATATCAGAACCTATTGGGCAGGAAGTTCCAGCGGAAGATGATGCAGATTGTGTATTTTGTGGCGAGACATTCAAGAAATCAAAATCTGCAGAACTTTGGGTTCAATGTGTGATGTGCCAGAAATGTGCTCATATGTTGTGCAGTGCGTGTGAAAATTATGTTTTTATTTGCGACTTCTGTTCGTAAAGAACTTTGTCCAATTTGTCTTAGTTTTTTCCTATGTTCAAAAAGTTTTATTAGCATCTCAAAGTATAATTGGTTTTTTTTACGTTTAAGAGAATAAAATAGGGCATTACTGTAATAATAAAAGTAATAAAGTGCTCACAATATTAAAATAAAACATTTTGCATTATTCTTATATTTGTTTCGTATTACCACCCTGCTCTTCAAAACCTATATTTTGGGGTCTGTTTAAAAAATAATAATTTACTATGGAACAGTTTAATTTTTGTCCATAGCTACTCATAATACATTACAAAGAACGTATTTGTTAATTGTAGTGATGATTACTGATGAAATAGCTACATTCAAAATAGAGTATTTTGCCCAAAACAAAAAACCGGTCCATATTACCACCACCTCCCCTACACTGTAAGAGGTTTATAAGAGGTTTGATCAAAAACTTTGTCATTCGTGATTAAAAAAGTTTTCCAATTTCCACGGCTACGGGTGGCCGATTAAAAAACTGTTTTCGTGTGGTGTTGGTACACATGTTGGTGACGAAAATCGTTTAAAATTTTACTCCTATTTCATACACAGTTAGATTTCACAGCTAATTGACTAAGTCGTCCTCAGGTGTATTAGGCGATTTTGTGTCATTCTACAAAGTAAGATTGAAGAACATGGATTAAATCCTCAGGTGTATTAGGCGATTTTGTGTCATTCTACAATATAAGATTGAAGAACATAGATTAAGTTTTGTGTAAACTGTGAGATAAACTGCTCTGTCCTGGTGAACGTGTTCAAAAGGTTTCTGGCGGGACTGCTGTGCGTGAACAAGCGATTTACAAGCTTCAAAGACTGCCGTAAACGAGTTGTAGATCGTGGCTATCAGATGAAGATTATGTTTTTGTGTTCCACAAAATTTCATCACTAGGCGCAGTGATAAATAAACTGTACTATTCCGACGTTTTACGCCATTTGTATGAAGCTATTCGTAGAAACGGGCAGATTTGTGGAAGAATAATTTATGAATTAAAAATTGGAGCTCGATAAATTTCCTGGACGCACGTCAATACTTGTTAAGAATTTTACCAGGCTAGGCAAAAGAAAACGTCATAATAATGACACGGCAACTGCCGTATTTACCAGGTGAGTCTCAACGCGATCTTTCCTCCTCAAAATCGTCCACGAAAGGACAACGATTCGTTTCCGTTGAAGACTTTTAAAACGAAAATCGTTAGCTAGGTAAAGGCTGTACCTACAAGTGCGTACTTGAAACATTTTGAAGATTCCAAAACGGCTGGCTTAATCGAGTTACATTCGACTGAGGCTAGTTTGAAGGGGGCAGTATAAGTGTTGATGAATGCAGGCATAATTTTTTAAATAAACGAGAACTGCAAGAAGTTTTTCATCGTACCTCGTATGCGTTGTAATTATTTCTACGTTGCAGACATACAGACGTTGATGAATCAATAAAATTTGGACAGTTCAACAATATAGTATCGAAACGATATTAATTGATGACTCGTTGGGCACTTGGTGAAACATATTAATACACAGGTTTTGTAAAATATATAAAAACACTTGGTAAGTTTCACAGATTTTATTTAACAGGTCAGAAAGAGACCTTCCCTTGTCTCTTGCACACACCCCCTCCATCTCAAGCACCCTCACAGATGTTCCAGATACGCCTTAACAAATGGTCACCACCACTCACATCCTGTGTTTAGATTTTCAGCCATTCTCTCTTTGACAATGGCTTAGGTAGCCGAAACAGCTGTCAGAGTGAAATAAAATAATCTGTGAAACTTACCAAGTGTTTTTATATATTTTACAAAACCTTAGTATCGAAACATTTACACAAATATTTTATTGTTGCGTCAAATTAACTACCAAACTTTACAAAAATTTCATTACCAGAAGTGTTAAAAAAAAAACATTTTCTTCAAGTTATTTCTCCTTTTTTACTAGAACTGTGTTCGGCATACTGGATCCTCTCATGTTATCAATCCTGTGCATTTGTCTTCATCTGATATTAGCTCTTTCAATTTTTGTGTGTGTGTTTTTTTACACACGTCCACTCTTTACTTACACTTCCCCTATATGATCCTTACCTGCAGACAGTTTCTGTGCAATGTACGTTCAACCAAGACGTTTTATTCATTCTTAATACTTTTAACAGTTTATTTTTTCTCCTCTATAGTTCTGACTCTAATCGTCCATTTAACTTTAATCGTTCTTGGCCACAACTACGTTTGCATACTGTCTAGGCGTCTTTCTGTTTTTTTTCTTTTTGTGGTCCTCGTTTCACTACACTATAAAACCGTAATTCAAGTAAAACATTTAGAGTATTTCTTTCTCATCGTAATTTAAAGCCCTCTTGCTGTCAGTAATGCTTTTACCTATTGTTACTTAATATGGAACATTCTACATTCTACAAGCTCGGCTATGCCAGCAGAGCCCAGCTGTAATGTTTGTGTGCGCACATATATTGCTGCTACTTTGAGATGAAAGACAATTAGGTGACACTTATCTTGCGTCAACAAGCGAGACTATTCCAGTCAGCGCACCGTGTTCAAGGACACTGTTTCTAGTAGATTCGAGACCCTCTGTTTGTTTAGTACGTCATCCAAATTTACCGATTATTCTGGCATCTCAGCGGGGTATAAATATAGCCATTTAACGACGACGGTCAGTTGAGTTTAAGTGGCGATTTGTTCAAGTGAGGTTCGAAGTATTGTGGCAAAGTGTTATACTTGTGCGGGAGTCTATTAGCTGACATTATTATTGGGTGTGCACAACTTTTGCTCGGATTATTGTACAAGTTGATTATAAACTGTATTTGAGACTAACTAAAAATTGTGATTAGTGACTTTATTAGCGTCTGTAATTTTATTTCCACTGTACCGTACGACGATCAGTGAATCCGTCGTCACACAATTGTAAAGCTCTTTTACCACTTCTGATTTGCTTCGTACAGCTTCCATTGTACGATACCGTACAACACAAATGCTTAAATAACATTACTTTCGCTGCAGTGTTTCCTTCAAAGGATACTGATACGTTGACAAGAAAAGGCACCTACCGGGTTCACACGGGGCGTGAATCACGAGAGTGAGCCACGCTAGCGAGCTTGCGTTCGTGGCGCTCACGAAAGTGTGGAATCGTGAACAGTTCACATTTCCACGACTAGTTTATAACGACACGCCAGCAATGAACGAGCTAGTTGCTGAAAGCTGTGCTGTTGTGAGTTCCATTTTTTGTACTATTCTGGCCGAAAGGATGGTTCTCTTACGTGACACGATGACAAAAAACGACGACAATGACGCTGGTGGGTTAGAGAGTGGCTATTGTGAAGAGGAATTTCAGGAGCAACGAATTTAGTTGATACGGAACTGAAAATCAGTATGCAGACGATTTCAAAAACCTACTGCGGATGACTGAAGACCAGTTTGAGTATCTTTTGCAACGTGTTGCACCTCTAATTTCAAAATCTGATACAAACATGAGAAAAACAAAATTAGAAGTGACGTTACGCTATTTAGCCACAGGAGACTCATTCAAAAGTTTGGAATTTTTCTTTCGGGTTCCAAAACCCGAGAAAATAAGTAGCCCTATTCTGGATACTCGCAATTCCGGCTGCTCGCGAATCTCTATCCCGATAATTTTCTAAATTGGATCATACAAAACGTATTTCATTTTATATAGTTCGAGAAAACGCGCAGTTACATTATCGCTGAATTTCATTGCTCGCTGTGACGACATCTTGCTTTCACGAAGACCTGTTCACGACTGAAATATCAAACAGGTTTGATCCCTTCACGCTTGGATCGTGAGCGGTTACTCACGAATGCAAGTTTAACGACTGTGCGTTCACACAGGAACGTGGCGTACGAAAGCGTGACTCACGCTCGTGATTCACTCCCCGTGTGAACCCGGACACGCGTGGATTAAGAGAGGCGTTTCAAACAAAAATATAAACGTTCTTTATTAAAGATTACGTCACCACTGTGTAAGTGTAGAAAAGAAAAATTTCCTTTCTATCATTACCTTCTTGCTTTATTATCGTCTTTTGTAAGTAATGTGCAAACGTTTTGATGTTGAAACTCAGATCATCATCATCATCATCTATCTGTCCAGGATTAGGCAGGTTGCCTGTTCCGGCTTCACAATCTCCGTCTCGATCTGCCAACATTTCTTCTACCGGTTGGCTTATAATTCAGGATTTTCCTTGGAATTCTTTCTGGAGAGATGCGCATAACATGCTCTTTCCATCTTTTTTTATAGTTTTTCGCTAGTTTCGTTACTGGTTGTACTTTTAATTCCTCTCTTACAGAAACTCAGATATAATAGTCAATTAAAAAACTGGTTATTGAACGCGATTGAAATATCAATTTGCAACAATCACTCAACAAATAGTTTGTGTAATTGCAGTCTGGTACGTTTTGATCGATTAACAATATTAGTATATTCTAAACATTTTTTGAGTGACCTGTTATAGTACCCTATGTACAGTACTCAACTTTATCTCTCTAATATTAATAGTTTTAGCACATATTTCCTTTAGAGTATACCACATTTCTACGTTGAGACGAAAGAAAATTACGTAACATTCAAGATAATTCGAGATTGCCTTTCCACATGTATCTCGACTAGCCACTAGTCTACCGGATTTTGTCGGCGCAGTATGTCAAGGTCGTGCACTGACCTTGTTAATAGTACATTGCAGAGCGCTTGTGAATTACGCAACTCTCTCCCCTCATCGGCGGAAAAGCGATAGACCTCTACGAGGTACATATAAGCGTCCGTAGCTGGCTTAGCAGTTCAACTGAACTGCACCCGGTGATATTACAAGTGCGGATTGAAGCAATTGTTGCGGTTTAGTAGAAAGTGATTATTGTGTTAGTTAGTGTAAAACTGTAACATGGTGGTATTTGTTGTTGTGTGTTGGACAAATTTATGTTGGATTATTGTATAAGATGCCTTTGTTGTTTATGTCTACTTAAAGTTTGTAATATTAGTAACTTCATTGGGGTCAATTATTCTATTTCCACTGCACAACACGACGCTCCGTGAAACCTTCGTAACCGTTAATATGTTAACGGAGCCTTTATTCAGGACAAATCATTTATTTTTTTTTTTTACATTTAACTTCATGCTGAAATCTTTCCCTATCCTCACAGTATTATGTATCATAAATTACAGCTCTTTTCCTAATTACGCCAACAAACACTGATTGATAATCCTCACTTTCAATCGTATTTTACTTTTTCTAGTCCATACTACAATACTCCTTGTTTTCTGATGACGTGTCAGTCAATTTGTCAGCATAGTTATAGAAGTGTGCTGGTAACAAATAGCACCCTTGTCTATCATCCCTTCCGGTGCCCATCTTATCTGTATCATCCTCAACTAGAGTTACTATTACTTCCTGTTTTTTGCCACGGTGCTTAATCACCATACCTATTTTGCCATGTTTTTGCCTAGTTTTGTTTAATCCCTGATTGGTCGGTTTTGATGAAATCGGTGTCATAGTTGGCAATATCACAGGAAGCCCTACAGGATATAGTTTTCGTGAACTACTATTAAAACTAAGCGTTAACAGCCCATAGATCAAAACGAAAAGAGAAAGTTACCAGTTTTCCTCCCCTTTCATTTTGTTTTCCAAGTCAGCATACTGACACTAAATTTTTCTGTCTTCCTATTCCATTATACTATTCTAGTCTCTTATTATTACGTCCTTGTCTGTCAGTTCCCATTTTCTCCATAGAATTCCTATATCTACGTATTTGTAATCTATTTTTTCTTCAATCGCAAGTATTTTATTGGTATTGGCATGTATCGTTAAACAATCAGGATATCTACTGCCTCATTCAATGTTTCAGTCGCCAGCACCCTAAGACTAACTGGCATTACCTTTACTATATTCTAGTTCAAATGTTTCTTACATAATAGTCATACACCTTTCTACACCTTTATAAAATACGTTGTAATCTCCAGACACAATGCCTTGTTAATTTAAGTTAGCAGTCTCTGTAATTACAACTTTGTCGTATTTACTTGCTAAACTGCTACTTGTCATGTTCCGGACGAGCCCTTTCAGTGTTTCCACTATTTTCACGTCCTAAACAACGACTCGGGACTCCTAGGCCTCGTCCGGAACAAGATATGTAGCAGCTCAGCAAGTAAACACAACAAAGTTTGAACAATTGTTGCCTTGTCCTCTCTCTCTCTCTCTCTCTCTCTCTCTCTCTCTCTCTCTCTCTCTCTCTCTCTCTCTCTCTCTCTCTCTCTCTCTCTCTCTCTCTCTCTCTCTCTCTCTCACTCTCTCTCTCTCTCTCTCTCTCTCATTGTATATCGTCTGATCCTAAAATACTAATGTTGTTCTCAGAATCTATTAACTTTGTTAATAATAAGTAATAAATAAAATGTCGTTTTATATAATTATTATTGGTTTCGTTACCATAGTAACACCAACATTCACAGTATTGTCAAAGTCGTGGGACTGTTGCTGACTGTAACTTAGTTACAGACACTCTGCGGAGCGGTATACTACACAAGGATTTACGTCACATATCACCGTCTAAATTAAACTAATTCCAAGCGTGGTAGTTGAAATTCAGGATCCGTCCGACTGTCTGCCTTAATTAATACAATCTGACAGCACATTAAACGCATACGCAACTTCCATGAAGCGTTACAAACTCGCTTACAATTGAGAGCTGCGGGCGGCTCCAGCAGAGAAACGCCTCCGCAAACAGTCAATATTTCTAGCAGCGTAACGTTTTATGTTATGTAATATACCTAAGAATACGGTTACACGAGCGTTTTTTCACGGTGCGCGCGCGTGGAGTTTGAAAAAACGCACAGTGGTCACACGTCCGTTTTTCACGGACGGTTTATAATCGGACGACAGCGTTGGGACGTCTCGGACGCGCATCCTTACAGCACTGGCTGTAAAGGTTAAACGTGTATATAAAGGTTAAACCGCAACTGGACAAAAACGTCCGTGTTTAGATTAAAGAAAACGTAGGTTATCTGTAGTAAAGAAATCTTTATTAAGAAAAATGTTTACATTATACCTATACTTTTTTATTAAGATGTCAACAACACCACGGAGACCAAAATTAATTACCACAGTAACAAGTAAATAAACAAATGCTATTACAAAAAACAGAATATAATTAATTCACTACCGACTCGGAACACAAAGTTTTTTATGTGTAAAAACGTGAAAGTTTTACCTTAAAGCTTTTTACGTTTTTACCAATTACCTTACTTTTACGTTTTTACACATAGACAAACTTTGTGTTCCGAGTCGGTAGAGAATTAATTATATTTAGTTAAGTAACGGACACCTCATGGACAACGAAATCCAAAAATAAAAAATAGTTTGCGTTTCGATGCAGGAGACTTGAAAACGCAGTAGAGTTGACGACCCGTTCATTTCTTTCACTTTGAATAACATGTCTGTCGGTATCCACGCCACTTATAATGACTAATAATAAATATATTTACCTTATTTCCTGTCTCGTGACCACATATATTTAACGCAATGAATTACGCGTTTGAAGACATATGTCTTGTCATCAGATTATATATTAAAATTTAATCACTCAATGAGGTCGTTAAAATTAAAACATCACAAAATCAAAAACCAAATATATAAGCATTTATGTGATGCGAGTGCGCACTCGACGAAAGCCGGCCGGACACTGATTGATATCAGTTACAGATACATTTTAGTGCTGTGTCATATAATGGATTCGACTTGAAATGTAAGTGGTCGTTTAATATGAAATTACGGTAGTATTTGTCATTATGTGCTCTATATATTTCAATATGTTCTTATACAGGAGAACCATAATTATACAAGTTTTGACACCAATTTGAAACCCTTACATTTCTGTGGTAAAGGCGCTTATTTAATGCACGTGAAGAATTTGAAATATATAGAGCACATAATTTTAACGATCTCATTGAGTGATTAAATTTTAATATATATTCTGAAGACGAGACATATGTCTTGAAACGCGTAATTCATTGCGTTAAATATATGCGGTGATGAGACAGGAAATAAGGTAAATATATTTATTATTAGTTTCTTTCACGTCCGTGTGATCAATTTTATTGCCGCCTGTGTGTTTAATTCACTGAGTTTCCCAACCGTAAGCAAACGGCCGGAAAAAAAACTCTCGTGTAACGGTACCCTAAAAGTGTAAGAAAAGAGGTGTTTGTAAGAGGTTTAGTGCCCTTACCGCGTTCCCTAAAATAGAAAAGTCAGGGATAATTCCAAATGTCTTAACATGAGATGTCTCCGGTTTGTTTTAGACCCCCCCCCCGTAAATCTGACAGAACGTTAAACGGATACGCGAATCCATGAACCGTTACGATCTCGTTTATAGTTGAGATGCCAAGCATCTGTTCCCGGCTGGCGATTCCAGCAGACAAACGCCTCCTCACGCACTCAGTATTTATAGCAGCACAAATACTGCTCTTCTCTCTTCACAATTTCTGGTTTTTGCTTCACCTATTCATCGTGTTCACATTTCATGTTCCAATCCGCAATTTCCTGTTTCATGTTTCAATCCAGTTGGGCTCTTCATCTTTTTACACTTCTCTAACACACAGCACAGTTCTCTTGGAATAATGTACGCACTGAGATAGGATTGTAGATTGTAGACAAAAATGTCAGGAATATTTCTTTACAGGATCTACCATCATACCTGAGTCCAAATCACTTATCCAGCAACTTATAACCCACCCCTTGTGTTATCTTTTAGGTATTGTGATCTATGAAAGAGAGAAAGGGACAGAGATGGGGGAGAGAGAAGAGGAGAGAGAGAGAGAGAGAGAGAGAGAGAGAGAGAGAGAGAGAGAAGTTGGACAAGATTTGGTAAAATCTTTTTTAAAGTGCCGATAGTTAAATTACTAAGCAGACAACGTCATATCAGAAATCATTACTAACAGATGGTAGGGGGGACCAGCAACACAGTTGGCAAACAAATTAATTTTTTTACAAAAACAATTTTTACAATCCTACACCGTTGCGAGTTGACGCAAGATCACTTTAAGTAAAAATTTAACAGCGAGCCTGTTCTTCCTTAATGGTACAGCGCGCAGCCAGTCATCCTACTGAAAGGATCTTCCGGAACGACTGTTGTGTCCTTCCATCATTACGACAGGACGTGACTCTCTTACAACAAACACAGCAACTGTCGTCTCGGCAGAACGCATCTTCTGGCAGTACTTGATGAGGTGCCTCATAATAGACCTATTTTCAATGGGTCTTGAAATAAGTCAAGCTGTCTTGACTTATTTTTAAAATTATTTACTATGAAAAATTGTGCCGTTGTAATATAGAGCGGCAAATCTTCAGTAATTATAAGTCAGGAAAATGTTATAGGCAGTACGGAATTATAGCTGCTTAATTCGTGCTGCGCTCTTGTACCGAAGTAAGAGACTAATTCACTGCATGAAGTTAGAGCTTGATCGGTGCTGGCATCTGGCGTCAACCTCGGTAGGCAAGCAAGCAGGCCAGAAACTGTATGAAATAACTTTGTCCCTGTAATGGTGGCATAGATCGGCAGCTTATTAAGTACTCCGGGAGATGAAGAAAATTTGGTCTACCTTCTTCCAACTATGATAGGCTAAAACAGATACACGACTGCGGGTCCATCGAACAAGTCGAGAAAATGCCACATGACCTGAACTTGTAACACCAAAAATCTCTCCTTTTCATCTGCCGGAGGAATAGCCAGGGAGCCACACCAACACCTATAATGTAGACCACGAGATTGCCACCTTAACCCCCATGGAAAAAAATCAGGTGATACAAAACCAATATATTATGTACACGTAGAGTCAGCACTCAATAATACCCAGTGAACCAGTTCTATCTATCAACTACAACACTTTCAAGTTTTTAAACATTTAATTGGATCCCCAATTGATGGGACCGTTTAGTGTGTGAACTGGGTGAAAAATTATTTGTAAATTTTATTAAATTTCTTGTAAAATTGTCAGCTCAGAGACTGGCATGTCTTCTTAGACAGTTCTACATTCAAACCTATAATTCCCTCTTATTTCAGTATATGTGTTTCTTTACAGCTTTTAAGTCATTCATTCTATTGGTAATTTATCGGGTTCAATTTAGTTGTCTATATATATATATATATATATATATATATATATATATATATTACAACTCTACTTATATGCGTTATTGTTGTGTCGTGTTGTGTGTGAGTACCTACCTGCTGTCCGATCTTCCGGATTCTTCCAACTAGGGCGTGTGGATTTTGGATTTGAAGTTCGCAAGCTAGTAATCTCAAATTTATTGCAACAACACACAAAATAGGTTACTTTAAAGGGGGAGAGTTTTGTGAGACTGGTAGGCTTTATCGTACAACAATAAAACACTGTTATATGAGGTAATAAAACGTTGTTTATTACTCCAACAACACACAAGAAATAAATGGTTATTATATTATCAATTTCTTACAGTCTAAACAATGAATCAATGTTTTTCGATTGGTTAATAATTGAAAGAAATTAAACTCGTTCTTTGGCGAGTTAATTGCAATTTAAATTTTAAATAATTAATTGATTTGATTTAATTAAATTCCTTTAATTAAATTGACTTTAAATGTTCATGAAACAAAATATAAAACTCTGAAGTTAATTAGAATAATTAACAAAAAATAAATTAGACGAGACAGTCTAGTTCACGTTATTTCATTTCTAGTGATTCGAGTTCTGTTATACTGCAGTATGAACTAATAATTAGATTGTTAGTTAAGATTTGTATAGCGCTTTTATACTACTTGTATTTCTTAACTATAGCTTACTAATGACTTAAACTGCTATACAGATTATCACAATGAATTTATTCTTTAATTACTAGAGTCTTTGCTTTTTGTATGGCACCTGGATTACTTGAATTACAATGTTTTAATTGAAAAATAGAAAATTTGATGTGAAAAATAAATAAGTGGATTTTGCTTTCCTGTTATTGAAGAGGATGTCGTTCCGATTTTCCCTCGTCGATTCGAGTCCTTCGCTAGAGAAAGTAATCTGCTTAGATCTGCTGGATTCGGTCGTTGAGTTCAAAATTCGGCAACACTCTGCTTCCTTGCTGTTCGTGAATATTTTAACGTCTGCGGCTGTCTGCTGGAACTGGTTCCTGTCCCTCGTCGATTCGCACGTCGCACGTCAGCGTGTGTGTGTGTGTGCTTCGTTCGAGTGGTAGCTCTGCTCGTCAGCTGTTCACCAATAATTTAGACGGCCTCTCTGCTGTATTCTTGAAGTCTGGTCTTGAAGTCTGGTGGATCTCTTGGGTGCTTATGACTAACTGGTAGTACACAATAAGCTTGGTTGATGTACTAATCGCCTTTACGCCACAATTACGAGCTATACAGTTGATCTGTAATTACTGTGTTCGTAATTGCGTGTGTGTTGACCACGTAGAGTCTTCTTGTTGATCTTCACCACTATGGCTACTAGACGATCGAAGAATTACGTCTTAACTTCGTGAGTACTGGCAGAAGAGTGATGTTTCAGCCCGAAAACACCTCGCTGGTCGGAGTTTGCGTCAAATGATTTGATTGGCTGACACACTCTCCCTACTACATAAAATTTGAATTCCCTTGGTCCGTGAGAATGAAGTCAGGTTCCCACAGACGGAGAATTAATATTATTTTTAATACTATTATTACCGGCGGAACCAATTTGTCGGTCCGGATTTCCTGTGCTTATTTAATTTTGCAATATCTTGGTTGCAAACCAAGTTGTGTGAAATCTAAAATATACAATCTGTCAGAAATTATTATCTTCATTACATACTAAAAACTCATTAATGTAACTATATTTTTACAGAAGTTATTCAATTATATTTAATTAACTCTTTCATTTGTTAATTATATTGCGTAAAATTTGCACACGTCATTATCAATATTTCGGTAAACATTTTGGCTATCTTGGATTTCGCCTTAATTCATTAGTTTCCGAGATATTAATAATTAACAGATTGGGTGTGGCCGCTTCCTTGTACAGCGAACTGATTACATAATGACCACGTGTGCGTCGCTTTACAAAGCATTATTTTCAACGCTCTACATTCAAATGGAGTTTTGACTGTTATAATTTATTTAAATATGCTTTCAGTATGCGGGCAACATATAACCCCAAATATTTAATATTTGGTGCTGTTATAATATACAGTATATATATATATGTTCTAAATTTTAAATTCAGTTTGGTTCTTATTGTATAGAAATTTCTGGGGTAGGTAGGCGCATTTCCACAAGTTTCATCCTGAGGGGTTCCATGTTCATACAGTATTAGACTTGTTGTTGAGACAAGTTAAAATATGCATCAACTGGCAAACCAACATGTCGGTCTCTGGGCCAAAAGTATTTTTCATAGGGTTATAATATTCATGCCATATTTCTATTTTCCCAACTTAGTAATGTTTCTATATATATAAATGCTTTTAATTAATTATGATAACTGGGGGGTGTTCATTGTTTTAAATATTATTTATTTCTCACAGTAATAGAGCCCATTGGGGCAGAATTGTATAACAGTATTAGGCACTTAGCCAAATCTTTGGAATTTATTATGTCCTGGGGACTACTGAAGTGCATAAGCATAATCCAATACACATGATGTGTAATGAACAAAGTAAATTGTAATCCTAACAGGGATATCTATAAAAGAATTAATAATATATATATCCTGGGGGTAAGAAAAAGGCGTGGCAAGAGATCTTTATATATTGTATAGTATGGTATTGTATAGTGTATTTGTATTGTGGAACATGTGATGTTTTGTATACTTGTGTGTGCATTTTGGGGGGTTATATGTATTGTACATTTAGGTGTATTTTTGGTGGGGAGTTTAGATATAGGGTTTTTATAAAAGAAAGTTGAAACATGGAATTATGTATATATCCTTTTCATTTTTTATAACAAGTATTCTATCTCAATTAATCTTTGCTGATTATTTGTTTAAGAAAATAATTTATTTTAATTAACTTTAATAACAAGTATATGAATTGTCACCCTTTAAAATTCATTTAATTGTTTGAGAATTATTATTATAATTAATATTATCAAGGAGTCTATACCATTTATCTCCATTAAGTTCAATGGATCATTCTAAAGAGAACATATAAAATAAATTCTATATATTATTAATATTTTAACGGAAACTTTATTTCAAGGATAGTAATGATTTTAAAATTTAATTCATTTGTAAAGAGAGATAGCAAATTATTTTATAGGTGTTAATAAATATTTTCAGGTGACCTTGTTGAGAGAGTATACTCTATTTTAATTGACAATTTAAGGGAATTATAGATTATGACTGTTGTGTTTATTTATTTTATTATTAATATGTTTACCAAGTGAGATATAATAATAAAAGGGATTTATTCAATGTTTAATTTATGAGTTTTCATTGCAAGTCCCGTCTCACTGGATCCAGCGCATTTTTGGCTTCTCTAGGCTTTAGCCTAGTTCTAATTAACTTGTGGCCCCTCTTTTCAAAAAAAAAAAAAAAAAAAAATCTTTTTTTTTACTGCCTAAGTTAGAGAGGGGTTACATTTGGTAGCAGAGCGTGGTTGAGATTAGGGTCAACCAGTGGGTCCTGTGGGTGTGACGGGGCTTGTAAACTTAGGAAACATTGTGGGAGTTCTAATGGAACTTAAAAAAATTTTGAAAGGCCCTATATCTAAAGGTGAATATTTTTGTTAGGTTTAAGGTTTTGAGATATATATGTATATGTACTTGCCCGCCTTGAATAGTTGATAGTGCCACGTGAGAAATTTTAGAAGGGGACTTTCCTTGGGAAACGGGATTTATCGCAGATCTGTGCCTGGGTGGAGATGGTTGGAGTATTACCTTGCCCATATTTGGGGAGGTGTTGTTTTTAATTATGCGGTATGGCCCGATCGGCAGTCGGTTTCCTCCGATATACGGTAGCCGAAGAAATATTGAGACGTTTTTGAAAATTTTCGTTGGTCGGTGTTTCTGTCGTGTTGTGTGTTTGTGTATGTGTCGCGTTCCATTTGTGTAGAGTCGTTGAGTGAGAGCAGTTCAGGTAAGTGGGCTGGTTCCTCGCAACGGTAGGTGGAACCGCAGTCTACTTGAAGGAAGGTTTAGTACTCGAGTTTTTTCTGATTCCTGTGTTTTTTGATTGTCATTATTTTTGTAGGGTGTTATGTTTTGTGGGAGTTAGGTTTTGTTGATTGTGTGTTTCGAATTGTGTAATTCTGGCGGCGCTATGCTTTCAGAAATTGCCCCACCCCCTTTCAGGAGTTCTCCAGAAACTTTCGGTGGTAGATGGATTTGAGGAGGACCAGCTGCTGGTTTTCTTGGATCTTGTCCTGCAGTTGGCAGATTATCCGGGTGTATCCGATGGGGAGGTCTTGTCCCTTATATACCCGTATTGCCAGGGTTCGTTGGCAGGGTTGGTCACCAACACTCTGCGTCGGGGCGGCACTGTCGACGCTTTTCATGGGGAAGTGTTGGATTACTTCATACCACTTCGACGACGTTCCCAGCTTAAGTGGGATTCATTCTATCGCTTACAGGCCAACGGAGAGGCGTTGGGGGACTACGTGCAGGACATACGGAAAGCTGCCCGGGTATTAAGATTAGGGTTGCCAGAGACGGAAGTCAACCAAGTAATTCTGGAAGGACTGAATCCCCAAGAGAGATCGCGTTTGATATTCGCGGAACGTCCACGTTGTTTCGCGGATCTATGCCGGTTATGTGTTGTTTCTAATACTATACGAGCAGGGGACGAGTACCGGGGAAGAGGTGCTACGGATGTCCAATACTCCAGTGGTCTGTCAGGAAGAGCTAAGAGGGACAAACAGGGCGGTTGGAGAAAAACACAAGAGACGGTCAGAAAAACGGAATATTCCGGAGGTAATGGAGGCTACAAGGGGGTGGCAAGTGAGAGGACTATAGCAACAGTTACAGCAGAGAAAAGACAGAAGTATGAGACGAACAGGGAAAGAAGAAGTTACTTTAGTAAACCAGCATCGGGAAGTAGGGAGCCGGTAGCAAGTTATTCCTATTTGGAGAGTAAAGAAACTTTAAAGCTTCCAGAGGAATTCCCAGTGCCTAATAAAGTAGTGGATGAAGTAGGTGAAGAGAAAGAAGAAAAGCGAAGTAACGTCTGTGGATCAACACAAGACAACAAGAACCCGTCTGCTGATATTGAATTACAGGACTCAGAGAGGACGTCATGGTTGAATCCAGAGGTCGCAGAATTTGTTCCGGTATCTCCATTTCAGTTCATGACGGATCCAGATCCAGTAACATCAGCATCGCCTACGTCGGGAGATGAGAAGTCACTTGATGGTGGAGCTTTACCAGCGTTAGTAGAATTTAATTTAGACATTGCACATGGACCTGGACAGCTGGATTCCAGGTTGGGTAATGTTGAGGAAGTTGTAGTTGCTGAGAGTGTTGAAGAAGAGGAATCGAAGGAAGAGGCAGAAGAGTGGTCTGCACATGCTACGCAGGGGAGTATAAGTGTAAGTGTTAGGGAGGCTGCAAGTGTTTCTGTGGTTGCGGATGGACAAGGGGATGTCCAGGCTGCAATTGTGGTAGAAGTAGATGAGGTAGAAGTTGAGGAGAAACTGGGTGGCAGCGTTGTGGAGTGTGTGAGTGAGAATGATGTAGTGTGTGAAGATGTGCAGACGCTTTCTGTAAGTAGTGTTGAGGATTCCGAGGAATGGAAAGAAGTTTCGGGCGGATCAGGTGAGCAACTAGAGGATGAAGATATGCAGTGTCGT
Source organism: Magicicada septendecula (assembly GCA_034769895.1). Taxonomy (NCBI): domain Eukaryota; kingdom Metazoa; phylum Arthropoda; class Insecta; order Hemiptera; family Cicadidae; genus Magicicada; species Magicicada septendecula. The sequence goes on along the minus strand of CM068369.1, from coordinate 20,929,809 downwards.
GATGGTGATTTGGATTATGTAGAGGAGAAAAAGGAAGAGGTGGAAGAAAGAGAACCAGGGGAAATTGTAGAAGAGAAGAAGGTAGAAGCAGAGGAGTTAGAGGTTGAGGATAATCCAAATCGGGGTAAAAGTAGTCAGGTAAGTTACCTTGATTCTAATTCAGAAGAAACAAATCAGTACAGCTTAACACGAGATAGTTTCTCAGAGAGTGACGTCCAAAAGGAACGAGTTCCTAAAGTTCGTCATAAAAAGGTGAGACAAAGCGGTTAACGGGTAACGGGTAGATGTTCCCCACAGTCCCAGTGGTGGTCATCTACTTCAGGGTTGCGCCCCTGCCTCCGCGAGCCTTGGTTTTCTCCACCCATCCTTATTTTCGGAGGGAACCATGTCCTTTACCTTAGTCCTAGCTATTGACCTTCAATGATCCTTGCCCTTTTCATCTTCCCAATTTTCCTACCCCTCCCCTTAGAAAACAAAATAAAAACAAAAAACAAATAAAAAATTAGAAAGGAAAAAAAAATTAGATAAGGAAAAAAGAAAAAAAATATCAGAGAGGAGTTAGCAAAGAACTTAGTTGGAAGAGTTGTGACTACGTGGGTATAGTGACGTTAGTTAGATTGTTAGTTGTGGTTTTCATTTGTCTTTGTTGTAGTTTATTGCTGATTTTGTAGGGTCCTGGCCATGCCGCATTCCCCAGTTGATTTCTGTGGTAGGTTATTTTGAATTAAGTGTAGGTTGTTCGACGTTGCCGTGCTGGAGTAAAACCCCCCTGGATAGTTATGCAGTATTGTAGAGTAAGAGAAGGGATTGATGTTCGCGTGCCCTCTATGCGGTTTTCTCTGTCCGGCTAATAGGGGCCGTCCGCCCTAGTGTAGGGATTTTTTTTTTAGGGCCAGTTTAATATGTCAAGGATGAGACGCCTTGTTTTGCAGCATATGGCTGGTTAGTCCAGATGTGGACAGTAGGGTTATGGGCACTCACATATCAAGGTAATAGATACCTTGTTTTGGTCTTCGGACGCGTATGTGAGGGGCGGCAGTAGGAGTAGGTGGTGGTCACCAGAGAGTGTGACGTGTTGGGGCGGTCCTGTGGGGTTGGCCTGGCGGAGAGGGTCGCGTGGGGATGGGTGCAGTGGCGTTGAGATTTCCAGTCCTGTGAGAAAGGGGGGTAGTTGTTGTCCTGAGTAGGTATTAGTTTGGGTCTCAGTTTGGGGAGGCCTTGGGAGGTCAGAACACAGACGGTGCTCTTGATTTCAGCGTCTTTCGTCTTTTCTCCTTCTTTCTCTTGTGCTGGATGCTGACCCTGATCAAGTCATCATGCAGTACCCTCACACACTACACTTCTTCTTCTTTCCTCGTACTTCGTTTTCACCCTGAGCCTCTGTTCTCCAAAGAGCGGTTAAATTTCTGAGATTTCCTAGGACTAGCCTAGTGGCTGTGAGTTAGCCTTGGGGCAACTATGTTGCCCTTTTGGGGTGAGGGTGTGCCGTTCTAATATAGAGCGGCAAATCTTCAGTAATTATAAGTCAGGAAAATGTTATAGGCAGTACGGAATTATAGCTGCTTAATTCGTGCTGCGCTCTTGTACCGAAGTAAGAGACTAATTCACTGCATGAAGTTAGAGCTTGATCGGTGCTGGCATCTGGCGTCAACCTCGGTAGGCAAGCAAGCAGGCCAGAAACTGTATGAAATAACTTTGTCCCTGTAATGGTGGCATAGATCGGCAGCTTATTAAGTACTCCGGGAGATGAAGAAAATTTGGTCTACCTTCTTCCAACTATGATAGGCTAAAACAGATACACGACTGCGGATCCATCGAACAAGTCGAGAAAATGCCACATGACCTGAACTTGTAACACCAAAAACTCTCCTTTTCATCTGCCGGAGGAATAGCCAGGGAGCCACACCAACACCTATAAAGTAGACCACGAGATTGCCACTTTAACCCCCATGGAAAAAAAATCAGGTGATACAAAACCAATATATTATGTACACGTAGAGTCAGCACTCAATAATACCCAGTGAACCAGTTCTATCTATCAACTACAACACTTTCAAGTTTTTAAACATTTAATTGGATCCCCAATTGATGGGACCGTTTAGTGTGTGAACTGGGTGTAAAATTATTTGTAAATTTTATTAAATTTCTTGTAAAATTGTCAGCTCAGAGACTGGCATGTCTTCTTAGACAGTTCTACATTCAAACCTATAATTCCCTCTTATTTCAGTATATGTGTTTCTTTACAGCTTTTAAGTCATTCATTCTATTGGTAATTTATCGGGTTCAATTTAGTTGTCTATATATATATATATATGTTCTAAATTTTAAATTCAGTTTGGTTCTTATTGTATAGAAATTTCTGGGGTAGGTAGGTGCATTTCCACAAGTTTCATCCTGAGGGGTTCCATGTTCATACAGTATTAGACTTGTTGTTGAGACAAGTTAAAATATGCATCAACTGGCAAACTAACATGTCGGTCTCTGGGCCAAAAGTATTTTTCATAGGGTTATAATATTCATGCCATATTTCTATTTTCCCAACTTAGTAATGTTTCTATATATATAAATGCTTTTAATTAATTATGATAACTGGGGGGTGTTCATTGTTTTAAATATTATTTATTTCTCACAGTAATAGAGCCCATTGGGGCAGAATTGTATAACAGTATTAGGCACTTAGCCAAATCTTTGGAATTTATTATGTCCTGGGGACTACTGAAGTGCATAAGCATAATCCAATACACATGATGTGTAATGAACAAAGTAAATTGTAATCCTAACAGGGATATCTATAAAAGAATTAATAATATATATATCCTGGGGGTAAGAAAAAGGCGTGGCAAGAGATCTTTATATATTGTATAGTATGGTATTGTATAGTGTATTTGTATTGTGGAACATGTGATGTTTTGTATACTTGTGTGTGCATTTTGGGGGGTTATATGTATTGTACATTTAGGTGTATTTTTGGTGGGGAGTTTAGATATAGGGTTTTTATAAAAGAAAGTTGAAACATGGAATTATGTATATATCCTTTTCATTTTTTATAACAAGTATTCTATCTCAATTAATCTTTGCTGATTATTTGTTTAAGAAAATAATTTATTTTAATTAACTTTAATAACAAGTATATGAATTGTCACCCTTTAAAATTCATTTAATTGTTTGAGAATTATTATTATAATTAATATTATCAAGGAGTCTATACCATTTATCTCCATTAAGTTCAATGGATCATTCTAAAGAGAACATATAAAATAAATTCTATATATTATTAATATTTTAACGGAAACTTTATTTCAAGGATAGTAATGATTTTAAAATTTAATTCATTTGTAAAGAGAGATAGCAAATTATTTTATAGGTGTTAATAAATATTTTCAGGTGACCTTGTTGAGAGGTATACTCTATTTTAATTGACAATTTAAGGGAATTATAGATTATGACTGTTGTGTTTATTTATTTTATTATTAATATGTTTACCAAGTGAGATATAATAATAAAAGGGATTTATTCAATGTTTAATTTATGAGTTTTCATTGCAAGTCCCGTCTCACTGGATCCAGCGCATTTTTGGCTTCTCTAGGCTTTAGCCTAGTTCTAATTAACTTGTGGCCCCTCTTTTCAAAAAAAAAAAAAAAATCTTTTTTTTTGCTGCCTAAGTTAGAGAGGGGTTACAAAATAATATAAATTTAGTTGTATCATAGTCACTAAGATACTGAGCAAGACTTTGTCCAAGCACAGTTTGAGAGCGTCAAAATATGTAGCGAAAACAAAGACGCGATGACCCTTTATTAACATCGTCGCCAATATTGAACGAATAGTCATAACAACTTCAAATTTACATTCGCAAATTCAGGACTTCTTCGTCTCTTGAAGGAGAAATTTACGATCATACAAGAAGGGCGCAGTACTATATTTTTTACCGTCAAATGTTGTTCTTAAATGACGACTTTTCGTCCTCCAGGCAGTGTCACGTCTATCATTAACGCAGATCTTCCTAAAAGTAATTGTGCGTGTTGCACAAATTTGTTGACACGGACAAGTTGACTTCTGAAAACCAGAATAAGATGACGCCTAAGGAAATCGCGGTAATTGTAGAAACAATATTTGGCTGGAGAAATTTCGTGAAATACAGCCTCCTGCACGGATAATTTTAAACAAACAATTAAAAAGGTAATTATAAGTACAATACTACTGACTCAGAACACTAAGTCTTTTATTGGTAAAAATCAAAATTTTTTACCTTATAGCCTGAACCAGATTTGTTTATTATAACAATCGTCAGAGGATGCCACTAGGAGCGCTGTACATCTTGTTCTTAGTGACAACGCCGTCGTTTGAAAGATCGATGTTGTTTGTGTGCGTTGTGATATGTTCGAATAGTACGTGTGATTTGAATTGTGTCTGTTCGTTTAGGATGTCGTTTTTATGTGTTTTTGTGTGTTTTTACATTTCTAGTTGTTCAAGAGTGTCTAGTATTTGGCCTTTTGAGTGTACGTGTAGAATATCCATGTTTATGTTTATGTTTGTGTATGTGTGGTTTGCTTCAATGATTTTGAACAGTTTAGTTTATATACATCAGGCAAATCAAATTTGTTTTGTTCTTTGTGTGTGTTTTTGATAGTAAAACAAGTTTGACTTACCTGGTGTTTGCAAACTAAACTGTTCAAACTGTAACAAATTCTACATAGGCCAGACAGGAAGTTGCTTCAAGCAGAGATACATTGAACACACAAAGGCACTGCACTCCACCACCGAATTCACCTTTTCAAACCACCTCATTGAAGTGAACCTCATACACAAACATAAATATCAACATTGTTATTCTCACACAAAAGGCCGAAAACTAGACACTCTTAAACAACTAGAAACACACACACACACACACACACACACACACACACACACACACACACACACACACACACACACACACACACACACACACACACACACACATAAAAACGACATTCTAAACGAACAGACACAATTCAAGTCACACATACTATTCGAACGTACCACACCGCATACACACAACATCGATCTTTAAACGACGCGACGTCGCCGTCACCAAGAACAAGACGTACAGCGCTCCTAGTGGCAGCCTATGGCACTTATAATAAGCGAAAACTGGTTTTGGGCTATAAGGCAATAAATAACTTAGTGTTCCGAGTCAGTAGTATTGTATTTATAATTAGTTAACCAACGGATACGTTATGGACAACAAAATCCAAGAATAAAAAGGTGCCTCTATTGTTTTTTGATAATTTATTAAACAGTGATTAAGTCCATTATTTACAACAAATCAATGATTTGTTTTTAAAATAAATTATTACAGAATGGTATACGATTATCCTACACAACTATAATAAATACAATGCTTTTTACATGCAGTTCCGAGAAAGAAAGATTAAAGTAAATATACGTACAAATGTACATTTATTTAAACATAAGCTGTTGGTGCAGAAAATGTCATTCTGCCCCTAGCACTTGTTGTGTGTGCGTTGGCGATAAGCGAAAGCATTGTAATTCTCAATTCAATAAGGAAAGTCGGGTCTCTAAAGCAAACGACACCGCGGAATTAATATTGCTGTTATGAAAATATTTCATTCAAAACGATAAAGGTAAGTAAAAGAATATTGAGAATATTGGAAATTGTAATGTTTTTGTTGTTGAAATTATAATGTTTAAATACAAGTATTGGATATACACCAAGTATATTTCGATGTATAGATGTCGCTTAGAATAAGCAGTCTATATATATATATATATATATATATATATATATATTACTGGAATGAAGTGGATTTATTAATGATGCTATCCTTTTAACACAATCTACTGAGCTTCTAATACAGTTTATTAAAAAAAAAAAATTAAGCTGTCTTTGTTGACCTTTGAAACAGAACTAACATTTTTTGTTATACAATGAAATAAATTGATATATAAAAGTCCTTTTGTCTTATTTACTGTAACGTCTTGACTGATGTGATAGAGTCTTTCTATTAAATAATTTTGTTTGTTTTATTGTACGTAAATAATATAGGTTCACTTTCATTCACGGCGATTGCAGATCCTTTAGACGATCCTTTAGATCCTTTAGACGCGTTTTTGCCTGGGTGATCCTGGAGTTGGATGAGTACGTGGATCAATATACACTGTCCGGTGTTAGGGTCGCTTGCGGGCGTTTAGATGTTTCTCAAAAAGATGTTAACTAGTGTCAACCCCATTATCATAAAAGCTATACAAAAGTTCTATACCAATTCAATATTGATAATCAAGATAGGAAATAATTTGTCACCAGAGCTTCAAGTGTCCAAAGGTTTACGCCAGGTATGTTGTCTATCACCCACGCTTTTCAAAATTTATACGGAAAAAGCAATAGAGACTTGGAAAAAATGTGCAGGAACATGGTAATTCCACTTGATGGTGATACAGTTTATTCATTACAGTTTTGCTAACGACCAATTGCTTTTGGCTCAAGATTTTTAAAACAGAGTACATGACTAGAAAATTGATACCGAAATATCCGAAGTGGGAAATAAAGGTAAATATAAATAAAATCATGGCAATAGGTGACCTTCATCAAGATTTGATATTAGAAGAAGAAATGTGGAAGATTTCATATACAGGGGAATTCAAGTATTTAGGGGATGAAAGTTACGGCCAGTGGGAAGCGAAACAAAGAAATACAATTCAGAATTAATTTGGAAAAAATGGATATATCTACATTAAATGGAATCCTACACGCTAAGCGAATTACAGCAGAAACTAAATCTAAAATATTTAAAACCACTGTTAAAAGTATCATGACTTACGGCTCAGAAGTGTGGACTACTAATAAACACACAAGAACAAAATTAATGACAGCAGAGTTGGACTTTTGAAGACGTTCGGGAAGAGTATCCAGACGTGAGAAAATTGGAAATGAAGTCATTAAGGTCAGAATGAATGTGAAAAATTTACTTGTTGATTTTATCCTATAAAAAATTACAATGGTATGGACACACGAAAAGGAATGACACAGGAATGATTGCCAAGGAGAGTTATGGAATGGACCCTTACTAGGAATCATTTACGTATCACCTGGATAGAAGAAATTCAGACCATATTGAGGGAACGAGAAATTAAAGAAGATTTTTGGATGGACAAGCAGCAGTGGAAGATGCAAATTCAATCACTTCTGTAATCGTTGGTTCCGGAAAGTGTGTAAACATTGTACTGCCTAAATAATAATAAAGATGTTTCTTATGGGCGCGGTTATATACTTTCACCGCGAACAAATGTTTTTACTGCAAAATTAGTGTATTCTGCGCACACTTTTTTATCCACTACTACTACTACTCTCCAGCACTACAGCCCATGGTGAGCCTTGGCTTCCGCTACGACCCGTCTCCCTCATCTCTGTCCATTGCCTTCCGTCTCCAGTTCCTAATACCCATCTTTCTCAGATCTTCTTCCACATCCTGCTGCCATCTTCTTCGAGGCCTGCCTCTTCTTCTTTTGCGCAGTATCGTTCCACTTAAAATAATTTTGGGCATCCTCGTAACATTCATATGGGATACGTGTCCCAGCCATCTAATTCTAGCCGATTTTATGTGCCTCACCAGGTCTTGTCCACCAATCAACTCATTTATTTCACCGTTATTTCGGATCCTATACATATTCCCTTCCTTCACCGGTCCAAATATCTGTCTCAAAATTCTTCTTTCAAAAATTCTTAGAGCGTTTATATCCTTATTTACGAGAGTCCATGTCACGGATGCATAAGTAACAACAGGTCTGATCAGTGTTTTATATAACATCAATTTGGTTCTTGGAGTTAAAAGCTTTGATTTCAGTAATGATTGGTTTGCATAGTAGGCTCTATTGCCGGTTATGATTCTATTTACTATTTCGCTGCTCACTCGGTTTTCAACTTTTTTATCCAGTAGGCTTAAATTTTTTATATATCCTAATCGGATATTTTGAACTTTTGCGGAATAGCACTTACAATATTACTTGCAGTAACTCTAGGAAATTTAAATTGTGTTAGTCGCAGTTAGCAGACCGATCGCTATAAGCCACTGGGCGCTTACATGTTATCGATTCATAAAAGAGACTCATTTATCCGTTTCAAATAATCATTCTCGGCTGAATTCTCGTAGTCTAATTGGTTCTTCGGTAACCTCTATTCATGATATTTTACAAATGATAATGTTCTTGTTCAAGAAGGCTTCCGAACAGAACAATTCTCTTTCGTAAAGCCTGATCATTTTTACAACTGAAATAATAGCCGTAAAAATTTTTCTTAAAAAATAAGCTTACATTTAGTTACTGATTTTTAAAATAACTGTTGTCATCAGTTAAGCCTTTTTAGTACAAACATGCTAATAAAGTCCCATATAAAAATTCCCATATCATGAAAGTTATTTAAATTAACGTGTTTTTTATGAATATCTCGTAACATAATTTTGTACCCTCGCACACACGCGGCCAAGCATCGTTTCGCACCATTTCACAGCACTTAAAGCTGTTTCACATGCTTAAAATTACTTAATACTAACATTTTAACATTGTTCCTTATCAATTAATTTACACTGTTCGAATCTGCAGTCTCTACTGATTAACACAGTGTCTGTGTATGCTATCATATGCTTTTAATATCTACTACTAAATTACGTAGAGACGGTCTAACTGATCGCCGTAGGTACAGTGAAAAACAAAATACAAGACACCAATTAAATCACTAATCACCTGCTTTAATTATCACAATTAAACAGTTTATAATTAACTCGTACAATATTTCCAGATAGATGTGTCCACACGCAATAACAATGACTATTAATAGAGTTTCACACAATTATTAACACAATACTACTTCACTTCGACAAACACTCAATCCGCACTAGCGAAAATCGCTCACGTAACTGAACTGACAACGATGTCCACGATGTCCACGATGTATGCAGGGCACAGCTCAGTGGGTGCCCCAGTGACGGCAGCGTCCGGGCAAGCCCGATGACTGCCTGTTGCTTGGCGAGTGCTTGGTGCGAGACTTGTCGCTGCGAGGATGGGTACCCCCTTTTTTTATTTTGGCGGAGGTGAAGGAGACGGGCTGTGATTCGCTGAACCGCTGACGCGATCCACCAATGGCCTGAGAGGGAAGTCTACGCGAACGCTCAGCACAGACTGGCGGGATCTGTTCGCCCACAACGGGTCGATACACCTCCGCCAGCCCGGTAAGAGTCCGGTAGACTGCTTTATGGCGATACCGAGGCAGGTGAGAGATTGGAGGGGCGAAGTTGCCGACTGAAGGTGGCGCTAGGCACACCTAAAGCCAGCACAACGCCCGACCCATCTGTCGGCCTGCAACGGACCGGATTTGAATGGAAGGAAGGTGGTGAGATCCGATTGGTCGGCGCGTGGGCAGATGGTGAGAGGGCAATTTGTTATTTTAAAATTACGGTGGGTCGTCGAGCAAAGCTCGAGGGCGGCGGCGTTTGACTCGTGGTGGTCCATCATCGTTATCGAGGTGTTGGAGGTGTGGAAAGTCTGAAATGGATGCCCGATGGAAGAGGTTGAACGTAAGAGTTCGCGCAAATCCATCGAGCGACGGAATCTTCAGCCCTCGCCTGATAGTATCATTTTTTACAAACCAGGGAGAGCCGGAGATAAGGTGAAGGGTAAGGGCTTGGAAGGCTTCCATGCGTTTAACGACGTCGGGGGCGAGTTGGGTCCAAAATGCAGGCGCTGCGTACATAAGGACGGCTCGTAAAAAGAGCAGATAGATCGAGAGCTTCGTGCGCATTGGCAGTGGCCCTCGAGGCGATAAGAATGGGTATAGTTTGGCTTTGACGCCTCGGGCGCGCTGGAGCACTGTGGACACGTGAGCTCTGAAGCTTAGGCGTCGATCAAGAGTGACGCCCAAGTACTTCACAGTACGTTGCCAAGCGATTGGGCTCCCTTCAAGGGAGAGGGTCTGGCATCGGGAAGTGAGCTGACGGGAGAAGGCAATCGCCTCGGATTTCTCCGTATTGATCGCCACCCGCCATTTCCTTAGCCAGGCCGGAAGTAATGCGAGCTGGCGCTGCACCACGTCAGTCGCAAAACGAAGGTTTGCAGAACTGGTGTGGTACATCGCATCGTCCGCATAGAGAGAGAGCGTGACTCCAGGCAATACTGGCAGGTCGTTCGTGTACACTAGGTACAGAACGGGGCCGAGGACAGATCCTTGAGGAACGCCAGCGGCGACGGGGCGGACAGAAGAGTACGTCCCGTCGACGCAGATCCTAAATTTGCGGTCGCAGAGATACGACCGCATCAGATGTACAAATGAGGCAGGGAGAGGGGAGGTGGCTAGTTTATAGAGAAGGCCTTCGTGCCAGACTTTGTCGAAGGCCTTGCTCACGTCCAGAAGGACGGCGACAGTTTGATGGTTCCTGTTGATGGCGTCAGTGAGTTGCGTGACAACTCGGACAAGTTGAAGAGTGGTCGAATGCTGCCTGCGGAAGCCGAACTGTTCCTGCCGGATGAAATTATCCAGCAGGGGAGTAATCCGGCGATGCAGGAGGCGCTCGAACACCTTCGATAAGACTGGCAAAAGAGAGATTGGTCGATGATTCTCCGGGAGTGTACTTAGCTTGCGAGCCTTCGGCAACATGATGACTTTGGCTCGTTTCCAAGGGCTGGGATAGTAATGGAGCCGGAGACATCCATTGAACAGCACGTGGATGAGTGAAACGAGACTTGCTGGGGCGTTGAGTAGGGCCGCTGCACCAATACGGTCCTCGCCGGGCGCCCGCTTGGGGCGCAGTCGACTAATAGCCGTTTCCACTTCAGCCTCGTCGAACGGGTCGATTGGGTCTGCGGGAGGGCGGGAAAAATAACCAGATAGGAAGTCCGCGACCGCTGCCGAGTGGCCGGGGTCGCAGACGCCTCTGTGAACGGTAAATTGTTCCTCCATGGTATCGGCAAAGACTTCAGCTTTGTCGGCCGCGGAGTACGCAATCCCGTTCGGTGATCGTAGGGGGTAGCGGGTCCTTTTCTCGCCAGTGAGTCGGCTCGCAGCCCGAAAAACGGACTGGGGCGTGACTTCCAGAGACTCAAGATATGAGTCCCAGCGATGAGCAGTGGCATCAAGCAGAAGCTGCTTGACAAGGTCTGATTGGGCGTTCAGCCTGCGTTTTACGGCAGGGTCCCGGGTGTGTTGCCATCTCCGGCGGAGCTGGCGCCATTTGCGGATGGCCAGAATCACCTCTTCAGGTAACTGCGACCGTCTGTTGGGCGCAGGGACGTTATAGGTGTGTTTGTCCATGGCGGACGTGACGACTTCTTGAAGATAGTCGGCCAAGCGGTCTACATCATCCGGGCTAGAGATGTCGACCTGGGGGTCAGATGGGGGTTCGACCCAGTTCATCGTAGAACGATCGCCAGTTGACTCTCGTTAAACGATGGGGAGGCTGGAGAGGCGTGTCCAGCGTGGGCCGAACAGTGAGAATTACCGGGTCGTGATCAGACGAGAGGTCTGACACGGCTTCTATAGCGATAGGGTAGGCCAAGTCCTTGACAACAGCAATGTCAAGGACGTCTGGAGGTCCCCGTTGATTGGGGATATAGGTCGGTGATCTAGGACCAAGAGCGTTCACATGAGGATGACGTTGAACGTATTGGTACAGAGAGCGGCCATATGGGTTCGAGACACGGCTGTTCCACGGGGGATGCTTACTATTAAAGTCTCCGGCTGCGATGGTTGGTAGAGGGTCTTCTAAGAGAGCGTCCCATTCATCCTCGTCGGGCGGTGGTCCACCTCGAGGGGGGAGGTAGACTGAAACCAGTCGAACCTCCCGATCCCCGATGCAGAGAGCAACCGCCGTCGCCTCCAAGCGACGAGTCGCCGGAGGCGGCAGGGGGCGGTGGGCGATGCGCCTGTGAACCAGAATGGCTGTGCCGCCAGATGCGGCACGCCGGTTCTGGCCAGGCCGGTCTGTGCGATACGTCGTGTACGCTGGAAGCTGGAACGAGTGAGCGGGAGTTAAATGGGTTTCGCTAAGGAGTATGACGTCTATGTCATATTCGGTGACGAAGGCGGCCAATTCGGCGCGGCGAGAGAGAACGCCACATGCGTTCCAAGCCACCAGCCGAAAGGGCCTAGCCATCGAGAGGGATTAGTGAGGTCACGGAGGTGAGGACGATAACGAGTAAGGACTGGACATCCTTGGCAGCAAGAATTTGCGGGATCAAGGCGTTGATCCAAGCGCGCACGCGGTCGGCGAAAGTCACGTCCGAGGACGCGGCAGACGCCGGTGCCGCCTGAGGCTTGGTCGCCGGGTGCTGGAACATGATGCCATTCTGGGCGGGGGCCTTTTGTTTCGGCTGCCTAGGATCTCGGACATCTGGAGTAGATGGTGGCTGAGGTGCAGCGGGCGTGTGCTGCGAGGAAGCGGGGGGCGACGGTTTAGTCTTTTTCTTGGACGGCGCAGCAGGTTTTGGCTGCTGGGCCGCGGGCTGTGCGGCAGGCTGAGAAGCAGCTGCAGCCGCATAGCTGGGCGCCCCGGTAGACGCCGGACGAGCTGGGGCAGGCGCAAGTGCCGGTGCCGCAGCGGGAATAGGTGCCGCCGAGGCGGCAGACCTTGATGCATGGGGCCTAGCTGGAGGCGCAGGAACGCGCTACTGCGAGGACTTTGATAGCTTCTTCAAAGCTGCAGCATAGAATTTGCAAGACTTCGATGATGCCGGGTGAGGTTCCCCGCAGTTGGCGCAAGTGGCGGCAGCACGAGCGAGAGGACAAGTGTCCTTCCGATGGCTATCGCCACAGCGCAAACAGCGGGTGGGGTGGTGGCAAAATGCCGATGAATGTCCGTACCGCTGGCAGTTGTAACACTGCTTCGGTCCGGCTTGGGCTTCGAATGCTTCTACCCTAACTTTCAAGTAGAATAACATGTTGATATCGTATATGGCCTGGTAATCACCCACCTTTCGGATTTTCACCAGGAACGCATTGCGCGCTAGTTTCTTGCCGGGGGAGAAGAGAGGCGTTACATTATGAACTCTAAAGCCCAAACTGGTGAGTTCATTGGAGATGAGCTCGGGCGAGGTACCTGCAGGGATACCAATAACTTGTACATTTAGATCCTTCTCCTCCGGCAAGGCAAAGGTATGGTACGGGATACCCGCGTCCTTGAGGAACTTCTGTGCAATACGGAAGCTCTCCACGGTCGTGGGGTTCAGTCGAATGGAATTGTCACCTTGAGCCGAAGCAGTCAAGGTGCCAGAGGGAGTACACCGGTGTATACGCCGCATGAAATTAGCCCAATCCGAAGGCCGGGCGAAAATCAGAGGCGGGATACGCCGGGGCTGGTCGGGTTGTTGTTGGGAGGTCATGGCGGATTGCCCCGCGGTTGAGCCTCGACGCGAAGTCCGACCGGATTCCGTGGAGGTGGCACTGACACGCCGTTTCCGGCTGACAGACTGCCATGCACCATCGGTATCCATGGCCGAGTCCGCGTCGTGAGTTTCCCCCGACGAGGTAGGTGTAGGGTGGTCCTGAGAAGGGCCATCCGGGAGAGGTTGCGACAGAGCGCGAGCAGGAATTGCGAGGTCCTGAGAAGGACCGACGGAGGCAGGTTGGCCCTGAGAAGGGCCGACGGAAGATGGGTTGCGGGCAGCCATCGGCGAGGCGAAGCCTACGCCTAGGCGGAACGGACTATTGGACTAACCAAGCACTACGATAAGCAAAATACAAAAGTAGCTCACTTACCAAAGCTCCAGGCAGCAGCGGAACAAGCACGAAACACTGAACGGCACAAGAAACACAACACTGCACTGAACACACTGCACTGCACTATTTCTTGAGGTGGTGAAAACTGAGCACTGAACTGACTGATAAACTATTGCACTGAACGGTAAACTGGTAAAAGCCGGAAACTGAACACTCTTGAAAAATGACAACTTCCCATGAAGAGGGAGCTTCCAGGAGATTTTGACGCTTCCAATCGATGAGCTGTTATGAACTGACAACACACAACTGGGGGTTGCGCGGGTCGCGAGTAGTGCAGTGTCCCGAGTCTCAGAAAGGACTCCTGCCACTGGGTCTGTTAGAGTTCGTTTTATACTTTTTATCTACTTATGGGGGGGGGGGTCTGAAGCGACCTGCGATTGGTGGATTATACCACCGGGACTAGCAAACGAGGTCGCTTCCAGGACTCACCTGGTCGCGGGGTGTATTTACCAAGTCTGGCAATGAGGGAATTGTGGGTCACTCTGTCGGAACGAACATAGAATCGTCGCGCCAGGCGTCTCACGGTGTCATCAAGAGAGCGGACACCGAGTCCTCTCCTCAAAAGACGAGAAGAGTACCTCCGGGGGACTTTGCACGCGAGCTTCAGTCCCCGGTCGAGTACGCGCTGGAGCGTGATTCTATGACCACGAGCCAGGTATCCCCAAACAGGACAGGCGTAGGTAATCACCGGCAACACGTACGTGTTGACTATGAGCTTACCTAGCCGGGGGGTCATTGCCGGATTAGATAGCACGGGCCAGAGTCTACTGAGTTGCGCCGAAGCGCGTTGTCTGATGTAGTTTGCATGGGTTCGCCAGGTGAGTCGGGAATCCACGTGGAGCCCGAGGTACTTGACGCTGTTGGTCCAGGGCACCTCGACGGGGCCTACTTTAAGCGGCCGAGGCCGCTTGCGTTTTCGCGAGAATATTACCGCGGCGCTCTTGGAAGCGTTAACGGCAACTCTCCAGTCATCGGTCCACCCGACATACGCGTCGAGTTGGCGCTGGAGCTTAACTGCCGCATAACTCGCGTTCGGCTCTGAGGCAAAAGCCGCAGTGTCGTCCGCGAACAGCGACAGTTTCACTCCAGGAACTCGGGGCGTGTCGTTGACAAACAACGAGAACAGAAGAGGCCCAAGGACACTTCCCTGAGGGACACCAGCGGTAATACGCCTCTCCGAAGAGAGAGCGTGGTCTACTCTCACTCGGAAGCTACGGTCTCGCAGAAAGCTGCCGATCAAATGAACGTAGCAGTCTGGGAGAAGGACCTCCGTGAGTTTGTAGAGGACACCCTCGTGCCACACGCGGTCAAAGGCTTTCTCTACGTCTAGGAAGATCGCAGCTGTCTGTTTGCCCTGGCAGCCAGCCTCGGTTATGCATTCCACGAGTCTCATCAGCTGATGAGTCGAGGAGTGCAGCTCACGAAAGCCGAACTGTTCGGGGATCAGCACGTCTAGTCTTTCTAGATGGTCGCGGATCCTACGCTGGATCAGACGCTCAGAAACCTTGGACGTCGCGGACAAGAGGCTGATGGGCCTGAGGTTTTCCACGCGAGAAGAATTCTTTCCCGGCTTAGGTATCACAATGACGGTAGCCGTTTTCCATTTCACCGGAAAATAGGCCAGTCTGAGGCATGAATTGAACAGGTCAGTGAGGAACTGGGTTCCTCGCTCCGGAAGGCGATGGAGGGCGGAATTCATGACTCCGTCCGGGCCAGGCGCCTTCCGGGGCTTGAGCTGAACAATCCTCTCAGAGACCTCCTCCAGGGAGATGGGCTCCGGCTGGACTGTGATATCGGCCGATAGAAAGCGCTCTACCTCGCGGCAGATTTGCTCAGTGAAGGCCGTGTTCTTGGATGGGTTGGGAGCGAACTGACGCTCTAAACTGTCAGCCAAGAACTCTGCCTTTTCGAGGGGGCGACCAAGGGGTTGACCGCCGGGTCCGGCCAGTGCGGGGAGAGGCGCGCGTTTGCGCTTTCCCGTTAGGGCACTAGGAATCCGCCAGACATTACGGTCCTCGGCAGGGCCATCCATCTGTGTTACGGCTAGCTCCCAGTTGCGTCTACGGAACGCCAGCATGTCGCGACGCAACTTGCCGGACGCTCTGTTGAACGCAGCCTTGTCGGCCGGGTCACGAGTCCTCTGCCAGCGTCTCCGGAGGCGATTCCTCTCGCAAGCGAGCTGAGACACCTCTTCGGGGATCCGCTGATAGTCGGGCGTGAGCCCCGGCTTCATCCGGGAGGACACGTCAACCGCCGAGACTACGGCTGTGTCGAATACGGCAACTGCCTCATCGACATGCTGGGTAGTGTCGAGCGGGATATGCTCTGGTAGGCGGTGACTGAACGCCGGGCCAAAGCGGTCCCACTCGATTACCCGCCGCTCGTCGCGGACGGTGGCGTGCTGGGTAGCTAGATGCACACTGATAGGGCAATGGTCCGAGGACAGTTCCGAAATGACGGAGACGTGGACCGGGCAATAAACGCCCCTGACCGCGGCAATGTCCAGTACGTCAGGGCGGGAGTTAGCCCTCGAGGGATAGTATGTAGGCCCGGTAGGACCCATGACTGTGACTCGAGCCGCATCAGCATACCTGCGTAAGCGGGTCCCGTTTGGGTTCGCCAAGCGGCTCCCCCAATCGGGGTGCTTACAGTTCAGGTCGCCCGCCAGGACTACCCTCCTGTGTGCTCCAAAGACGGCCTCCAGATCGTTCGACAGGAGCTCCGTGTGTGGAGGCTTGTAAGCGGAAACCACGAGTAGACCGCCGAGAGCACCATGGAGCTCGACCGCGGTGCACTCGAGGTTCCGCCGCTGAGGCAGGACAACGCGGTGATGGCGAAGACTCGCCTTCACCGCGATGGCTGTGCCCCCTCCTGCGCGACCCGACCGGTCGTCCCGGTGGCACACGTAGTTGGGTAGTCGGAAACGACGATGCGGGGTCAGGTGCGTCTCGCCAAGAAGAAGCACGTCGGGCTTGTGACGGGCAACGAACTCTAAGAGCTCAGAATGCCGGGAAGCGAGGCCGTTGGCGTTCCACGCCACGAGCTCGAGGTCTCGCTTGAGGGATTGCCGTGGTTGTCCGTTCATAACAGACCTGTTACACGGCAGGCTTCCACCAAGAGGAGGAACTTGTCCTGGGGCGAGGCTGTTGCCAAGCGTTCCTTGATTTTAAGGAAAGTCTGGGCTACTTTCTGCAAGTCGTAGCTTGCCAGAAAATCTGAAACGACGGCGAGATCATCGGAAGATGAGGCCGGGGGAGAACGCTTGGCGGCAGCTGCATAGCTGCGGCGGGGCGAGACGGTGGAAGCCTTGGGGGCTGGTACTGGAGCGGGTGGCCGCTCTGGCTTTTGGTGGACGGGCTTGGGTCCAGTGGCAGGTGGTTTAGGCTGGCCCGTGTTCTTGGCCTGGTTCCTAGCTTTCTTGCCCGATCTGGGGAATCTAGGCTTGGGTGGCGGCGGCAATGGAGGATCAATTTCCTCATCGTCCGGCAGCGGGACCTGCGTATAGTGTGGAACTTCGCGTTCCGGTTCCGGGGGCGCGGTGGTAGGTTTGGCCTTTGGAGCTTCGCTCGGGCTCACTGCACTGCTGGGTTTCAGAACCGGAGCAGACCTAGGGGCTGGTTTCCGGACCACAGGTTCAGCGGCTTTGGCCGGTTTTACTGGTTGGCAAGCAACGTGTCGAGGCTTGGGCTGGACTGGTTTCTTAAGCTTGTCCAGCTGCTCGCTATAGACTGGGCAGCGCCTGTTATTTGCAGCATGGGCGCCGCCACAGTTAATACAATATCGGTGGTTGGCCGGGACAGCGCAGGCCTGCGTCAAGTGGTCATTTCCACAGCGGACGCAGGTCGGCGCGTTCCGGCAACCGAAGCTGCTGTGGCCGAACCGCTGGCACCTGTGGCACTGGGAAAGTCGCCCGGTCTGGCGGCAGGGCTCTACGCTCACGCAGAGCCCGAAAAGCCGTTTTAAATCTAATAAGGCCTGGGAGGAGTCGCCCTTCTCTGCCAGGAGTCTTATCAGGGGGAGTGGGCGACGCGAGCCATAAGTGGTGTACAGCCGAGAGGCTCCCACAACCTTATAGCCCGCGTCGCGCAGTTCGTCGGCGACGACCTGCGGATCCGCCTGTATGTCCAGGCCCCGAAGGACGAGGGCTACAGGCTTGGTGCGGTTCAATGTGTATGTGTGGAACTGGAACGATTCACGTTCCAGCCACTGGACCACTCCGAAGTGTTCCGATGCACTGCGGCAGGTAACGCGCACAGTCTCGCTCGCAAGGAGCTTGACAGATGCTTTATCTGCCAGCGCAACGGTCTTACGGAGTCGGCGAACGAAGCCGATTACGTCCCTGACGTTCGTCACGAACACCGGCGGGATTCTTCCTTCGGAGGTGCGACTAGGCGCAACCTCAGCGGAGGCTTGGAATGCCGCCGAGTCCGGGGCCGATCTCAAGGAGGTCAGGGAGGGAGACTTCCTCGGCTTGCCACCGTGCCCTACTACCACCCAGTCGGTGGAAGCCGAGGTCTCCATGTCTGGGGAGTCAGACTCCGGCAGAGGATTTGGGCTGCTTGGCCTACTAGCGGCCGTGCAGCCGGAAGGTCCGGCCTTAGCGGGCTTGGTCGGCCCTAATAAGGACCGATTTTGCTCACGAACTTGCGCGGGTTCAGCAGGGCTTCCCGCGCGAGTCGTAGGGTTCCCGACTGGCCCAAGTGGCCGGCCGGGGGGCTCGTTGCTGCCGCACAGTGCTTTAGGGGCACTAAGAGCTGGGCTAATGCCGACTAACTCGGCTCTTTGTCCAGCGGGTACCCGGGGGCCGAACTGCGACACCGTCACAGTGGCGGCGCAACCCGCATCTCTATTTGTGAACCCTACTCTCGGACTCGCCGGGTTTCGCTGGGCAGCGCTACCTACAACACTTACCGGCACTGCGCGGCAGGTCCCAGTTGTGTTGCGTTGTTGGTCATCGTCCTGGCAAGACGGCTGGTCGATCTCCATCGCTTGATGTTGGCGCTGGCGAGGTGGTTTCTGCTGTTGTTTTTCCGGCGGCTTCTTCTTGGCGGCCTCCGTCGGTTGTTGGCCGAGCCTCTTCATTGCAGTTGAGGTCGAGGCTGTCCTCTGCTGCGTTGTTCTGTGTGAGCTGTGTAACCTTCTTCTTCGAATGTGAGCAGTCGAATGTGTCACCCTCGATGAACTGACAACCCGGCTGCTATGGCTTTATATACGCCGCGCTGAGGTCCAGTACAGCTTTCCCTCCTTAACTCCTTAACGCCGGCCGCTTAATGCGTGTCTCCAGTGTTCCTGGAACTTACTAGAGTCACCTACTTGAATGACGCAACAGCTGCCACTCTGGACGGGGGGGAGTGGAGAATGTTCTGGGTTGTTCGGTAGGCTTCTCGTAACAATTTGCAATTAAAATGTCTATTGCAATATATTGAAAGATATTGGCATGATTTATTAGAAACAAGAAAATTAGACTTTAGTTTGATTAAAGTTAGATTTTTATACAGGAAAAAGTGACCACATCCAGTCTTCTATTATTTTATGAGCACTGTACGGTAGAAAGCGTCATTTTTATTTCTAACAATGATGTGTCTTCTTTTTTTGTGATTAACATTTTTGGCGTAATTTTTGAATCATGCATTTCCCGTCCAAAAGTTGTAATATTTCTCCTACCACTAATATTTTTTTTTCTTCTTCTTAAAATGTTCAGTAGTCCGTTTGGAATTTAAATATTACACGTTTTTACTGAGTAGGTTCTTTATTTCTTGCAAGACTTATTTCCACATGAACGTAAAGCATTTAGTGTTATCGAGAATACGCCATGAGCAGTGTCAATTTTACATTGTGACATCTCCCTTGTTAAAACATTACAAAAGTCGGGAACCAGTTCAATTTGTTACCTGTTAATTAAACTAGCTGCCGTTGTTAGTAAACCTTACTTACTAACAAATTATAACACATTATTACATAGGAATTAGTCAAGGATTGCATAAATTTATTCACTCGCTGGGTGTTAGCAAAAACATCTCTTTATTAATATATTCAAATCTCATAGTTTACTTTACTTTTAAAAGAATTACTCTAGTAAATTCTGCATTTAATATTTCAAAAATTTTAATGTCTCATTCCTTTTATTTCAAAAGTATTCATCTAGATATTGTTTTAAGTACCACGGATCCGGGTCTCAACTTTGTTATGTTTTAATTTATCACAATTTTAACCAAATTATTTGAAGAATAATTTCGGTTGTAAATTATAGAATTACCTTACATTTAGATATCGTGATGTTACTACTACTTCATTACAGAAATTACAAATCTTATAAGTTATTCTTTAAATTATCAAAGTTCTTTACTGTTCTTTTGTTACTTCTCTTGTTGAAACAAATTTTTACAAATGTTATGTTTGGATATCACCTGAATTTAACATGAGGTTGCTGTGGGGTCCATGATGGTCATCTTCTGTCGTCTTCTAGGGTGCAATACACGGTTCCTCTTGATGCTCCATTAGGTTGATTGTTTCTGGTAGTCTCGTACTAGACGATCGGATTTTTGTACTAGAAGTTCATAATGTTGTTGTTCGAGTTTTCCACTTCTGGAGTCCGTTGTTCACATTTTACACCTTAATTACAATTCTTATTTTTGCAGTACTAAAATCTGGTAAGTAACATATCTTACCACTTACAGTTTTTTTTTTTAAGAGATGTGTCGGCTAAGTTTTCCTTTCTTTTTTTTGTTATATTACTTCACACACTACATTATATATTTTTTTATTATTTCCACGCTACATTGATCAAAACGAGATTGCCACAAACTGGATAGAATCTTTTTAACGGTATACACCTACGTGTATATGGGCAACACAGTACCGACATCTTTACATGTCGAAGTTTCTCCAGCGAATGTGGGCATAGTTTAGCGGCGAGGGGTCTGTAAGCTGGCGCGGTTTTACGCACTGAGAAAATAGTTCGTTATTTTATGTGGTATTAATTATTCATTAATTAAATCGTAATACTTTATTTTACCTTTTGTTTATGAATTAGGAATTTCCTTATTTATTTAGTACGTATTTTATATAATTAATTATTATTATTAGCTTTATAACACCGTTCTTTGCGTGTTGGTACGGGACAATTTCAAGTTGATGCAGGAATCTAGGTATAGGTAAGGGGTGGATAATACTCTTACTTGTTATAAAGCAAAATTTCTTATTTGTGCGATTTAAACATTTTTTAAAAATCGTCACATCATCTGTAAATGGATGCCAACATGTAGAAGATGTGATGTCTGCAGGGCGAAGAAATTAGAAGATATCATCTGAAAGACCAAAGAACGGAATGAACTTATTAACTACGAAACACTGGAAAGCAAGTTTGCTAATCGTTTTGTTGGCAAATGTTGCACAACAGAAGATCATATGTTATATCCTACATTCGCTATATGCAGATTATCCAGTAGACTGGTATAATATTGGTAAGGAATGATAAAAGGTATTGCAAGGGTCGATCAATAAATAGACATAATGTATATACCCCTTTGTATCGACGTCTTGACAATTTGATTATTATCTACTTTCGTTATAATAATAAAAACAAGTATGTTCTTTGTCGTCTACCTTGTTTAATATGTACACAGAGCGCGTTAAACAAAAATCATGGCTTTTTGGAGAAAGTTTCCAGTCAGATTAAAAATTGTTTTTAGGAAACAGTTTTCGAACAAGACTCTGACTTCCAAGTTTCTGCGTAGTTCAGTTTCTTTATACGAATAAAGTACCTAATTATTATAGATAAAGTGACTCGAAAATAACATTATATTAAACCACTACCTAATAATAATACAAATATCTATAAACAGTGAAAATAGTTTGATGGTGGGCAATATTTTTTAGAAATTATCAAACCGAATTCAAGTCAATGATTTTAATAAAAATCTTAGAACATAGAAATCATGTATGGTTCTCTATACCGATATTTTTCTTTGTTACGCGTAAATTCAGGACATTTCAGGGATTGGCTGCGGTGGAGTAAACTTGGACCTAAGAAAAGAAATGCTGAAGTCTGTTATATATATGTAGTGATTCATTATACCAGCCAGAGAGGATGGAGATGTGCCTTGGGAATATGGATTTGGATTTGCATGGAAAGAAAAAGGCGAGAATAACAGGCAGCGTAAAAATTCTCAAAAGATTCGAAAACTTCAAGAACTTTGTAGGAAACAAAGGTTTAAAAGATAAACTGGATTGCACTGGTGAATGAACCAAATTCTGAGAAGCTGTAATTGAGTGTGTGATGCCTTTCGTTAATTTTCATTTAAAATAATCTTTTTACTCTCATGTTCCATAAGGAAATGGATGTACGAGGTCTGGTATGGTGATCGCAATAAAAAAACTGTGTTCGTGATAAGTGATGATTCTGATTGTACTATCCTCAAAACATGAAGAAAAGTCGTTTTACGAAAAGTGTCTGTGTGTGGTGCCTGTGTTTGAGTTTAGAATGTTTATAAGGCGAACGATAACTGCTGTAAATTCAAACAGAATCAAATAATTTTTTGCTTAGGTTACCGAATTGTAGAGGCCTATTCGTTTTGGTGAAGATTGGTTAAGGGGGAGACGTAGTTTACCTGCAACGTTTTATGTTTTAACAAGAATAAAGTATTTAATTTTGATAAATAAAGTATCCTAAAAAGAAGGTCATAATAATCCACTGTAGAAAGGTAAACGAAATATCTATAAATGAAAAGGGTATTTGATGGAGGAGGGGATTTTTGTATTAATGAAAAATGATAGTTGAAGGGGGAGGGAATAATTTTTTGTATGTGTACTACGTTATCGGCAAAAAAGAAGTAGTTTCTATGGAAATATTTTATTTGAGTTTGTTAAACATAAATTTCGATTCACAAGGTTGCGGATAATTTTTTAGAAATTATCGAACCGAATTGAAGTACATGATTTTAAATATAAATCTTAGAACATGGAATATATATGTATATATATATATGTCCATATCAATTTTTATATAATTATTGTCGGGTCATTTCTACAGCGACAGCAACATTCACAGTATTGTCAAAGTCGCGGGACTGTTGCTGACTGTAACTTAGTTACAGCGACTCGGCGGAAGAGGGGGGCAGACTATATACGAGGAATGACGTCGGACGGATATCACTGTCTAAATTATACTAATTCCCAGCGTGGTAGTTGTTGAGTTGCAAGATCCGTCCGTCTGCGTTAATTAATACAATCTGACATCATATTAAACGCGTACGCAACTTCCATGAAGCGTTACAAACTCGCTTATAGTTGAGATGCTGAGCGGCGAGCGGCTTCAGCAGACAAACGCCCCCACACACCCTTAGCATTCATAGTATTTTTGAAAAAATATTACTCCCTTATCAGGACAATATTTTGCCATTATATGTCCTCTCTTTTCTGGGGAGGGGCATGCAATTTTTGACACAATAATGTCTTTTAGCTGGACATCGTTTGAAACTTTCTGTAACATTTTATTTACCGTCACTCTGTATGACGTCATCATTGCGTGACGTCATCATTGCATGACGTCATTGTGATTGTTGTAAATAAAGGTTTCTTTTGATACGTCGCAATATATATAATGTGTCAAAAATAATATCACTGCAAACAATTAAACCAGATTTATAAAGCGTCCTGAAAGATTAAAATCAAGTGTTAGCACAATTTACCAGCCAGGAATCGTTAACTAAAACCGCGACCGCTAACATGCTAACGTCGTCGCAGATTAAAGACCTAACAAGCAAACAACACTTCATAGCTGTAGATAGGTTATTGTCTCTAGTAAATGGTTGTCTTCGTATGTGATTCAGCTAACGATCCTGCATATATTCATTAAAATATTTGTCTGTACTGCATCGTAAATGCAAATCTACTTTATCTCTTATATTTAATTACTCACCGCAGTAATGTGAAGATATAACACAGATACATAATGTCATTGGGATTGTTGTAAATAAAGGTTTGTTTTGTGTTGTGGTGAAATACACTGCTGCTGGTATATAGTAACCATAACGTGGCGACTGACTAAAACAGTGTTCGACAATGGATAGCAGCGACGAGAAGGCTCAGCTCAAGAAACGACAAAATGCCGAGCGAGCAAGAAAGTATCAGGAACGAAAGAAGCTCGAGAAGGAACAGCAACGAGCGGCTATTGTCGGCGGTGAAGCTTCGGTACCAGCGGCCCCATCGCAACAAAAACGAAAGCAAGATGACTTGATGCGCGAAGAATTTAACGAGTACTTAATAAATACACCGTTCGCGTCGACGATGACTGAGCAGGAGAAAATCAATGTATTCTACAACATGAAACTGGCAGAGAAGCGAAGGAAAACCAACGAACGAGTAAAATGTTGCAGATTGAATAAGAAAATTGAGATGGCAACTAAACGAGCGAACGAAGCAGCTGAATTCGAACAGGCAATCGCTGCGGTATCGCCAAAACGCTTGAAAACTGAAGAGATAGCAGCAGATGCGGAATTCACGAAACGATTCGACAACGAGTTCGATTATGCCTGCTCCGTCTGCGATCGCTTATGGTTCGAGAAAGATTTGCGACCACCGCCGCAAAAGAGTTTCTTTTGCGCAAAAGTTGCGTTTAGCTGGCGGGTGAAAGACATTATCATGCTCTTAAGCTTTTATCATTTGGTAAACGGTACTGTATCTTCTTCTTTTCAAAGATAGTCTCTTCATCATCACATTCTTTATTCCTCCTTTTATCTCATCCGTATACACCTTTCTGGGTCTTCTCTTCCCACTGTTCTTTTCTTTCTCTCCAATATTCTTTCATCTTTTCACTGTGTCTCTTCTTTCTGTCTTCAGTCCACTTTGAACCTGCGTTTTTCTCTCTCCTACCTTGGACTCCTTCCATTTTCAACACTTGCCCGAAAAGCTTCTCATTCAATTGCTTTTTCTGCGTGTATATTATTTTTTTCTAAATCCTTTTGGACTTCTTTAATCCAACTTGATGTTGACTTCTTCCCACACAGATATTTGAAGACCTGCTTTGTTAACGTATATGTCCAAAAAATAATAACCTTTTTTCTCATTGTTTCTGTTATATTTTCTATACTTTTATATATTTCATCATTACTTCTTAATTTCCAAACTTCTGAAGTTTTTCGTTGGCCTAATATTTTCCTAATAATTCGTCTTTCCAATATTTCTAGTTTATTCCTCCCTATTTCTAGTTTCCTCTTTATTTATTTTTTAGTGTCTTGTTTATTACTGTAATATGTACTTTCAACATACACAGTTTTTTCAGTAATAATAAACAATTTGTTTACTGGTGACTGAAATAAGTATGGTATATCTTAAGAAAATCTGAGTCGCAAATATTAATCAAAGAGATATAAAGCTGAGTACTTTAGAAAGAGTACTGTAACAGATCACAGCAAAAAAATAAAACATTTTCTGTACTGTATTCGATGAGAACCCAGTCTGAAGGTCAAAGTCAAAAGTAATTTATTTCGCTGTTTCGTTACGCCACCGGCAGATGGCGCCGTTCGCTGAGCGTCTGACTGAAAGTAAAAAAAACACGTTCATTCTGTAAAAGAAAAACTTCCCTCCTTCCTAAACATATTTTATGAAAAAAAAACTGACACAAGATATATTTGTAAGCTTTTTCAACAAGATGTTTTGTACTTATTTTGCACTAAGTGTAGACAGTCAGTTGAAAACAAAACAAATTTACTAAAATGCAAACAAAAATACAAACTTTTTTCATCAAAGACATTGTTGTGTACAGTAGTTAATGGAGAGAATAATTAATAATATTGTCTTTGTATAATTACCGTATTATTTTACTATCTTCTTTTGCCAAATAATAATAGAGGCACCTTCTTAATTGTTGCAAAATTTCTCCAGCCATAAATTGTTTCTACAATTACCGTGATCTCCCCAAGCGTTATCTTATTCTGGTCTTCAGAATTCAACTTGTCCGTGTCAACAATTTTTTACAACACACAATTGCTTTTGGAAAGATCTTCTGCGTTAATGATAGAACTTACAACACACTTCCGGAAGCACGAAACGCCGTAATTTGAGAACAACATTTGACGGTACAAAAGATAGTTCTGCGTTCTGCTTGTAGGATTGTAAAATTTTTCCTTTAAAAAACGAAGAAGTCTAATTGTGCAGCTGCGCATGTAAATTTGAAGTTTTTATAACACTTCGTTCAATATTGGCGACGATGTTAAGAAAGGGTCATCGCGTCAAATTTTGACGCTCCTAAAACTGTGATTGCATAAAGTCTTGTCCAGTATTGCAGAGATTACAATACAAATAAACTTACATTATTTTTCATAGTAAATAATTTTAAAAATAAGTCAAGACGTTCCGTCATTTCACACATCGAAAATATAGGTCTACTATACTCCACCTAATCAAGTACTACTGCCAAAAGATGTATCCTGCCGAGAGGACAGTTTCTATGCTTGTTGTGAGAGAGTCACGTCCTGTCGGAAGCATGCAAGGTTACAACGGCCGTTTCGAAAGATCCTTTCAGTAGGATGACTACCGTTAAGGAAGGACAGGCTCGCTGTTAAATTCGTACATAAAGTGATCTGGCGTCAACTCACAACGCTGTAGGTTTGAATGTTGAAATTAAAATATAACAATCGATTTAAAAAATTATCGTTAAACACGATTAAAGTACCTTTTTTTAAAACAATTACTCAACAAATACTTTGTGCAATTGCAGACTGGTACATATTGACTGATAAACGACAGTAGTTATAATCTAAACAGTTTTTGTGATCTGTTATATCACTCTATGTAAAGTACTTAGCTTTATCTGTCATTGATTAATAACTGTAGATTATTTTTCCATTAAAGTATATCATATTGCTACGTTGATACAAAAGACAATTATTACGTAACGTTCTAGATAATTCGAGATTGCCTTTCCCTGGGACACCGCTATGGTGCTTGCCGCCCGTGTGCAGTTTTACCTTTTCCGCCCTTCTGAATATACTCCTGATCATCATAAACAAGGCAAAAAGTGGACTTTGATGAATCGGCAAGAGAAAAGTCCGTATTTCTATTTCTGCTTCATTATTTGAAATTACTTCTATTTCTGCTTCATTATTTGAAATTACTTAAGGTGTCATATCCCTTGTTGCAGGACTCCACCGTACCTCACTCACTCACTTTCTCATTTTATTCAAATTCTAATTGTTTTGAACTTAAAGCACCAACGTTTACACCTTCTTTGTCATCAGTTTTTGGACCCTTAGTTTTACTTTCACTCGTATTAGCTAAACATTTTTCTACCGCACCACTTAACTTTTTTTTGTCAAATTTTCTCTTTTCTTTTTTGTTTATATTGAAAGTCCGACAACCGTTTCGTTTTTTTTGTAAAACATCTTGATTATATTAAAAATATAAACCGCATACAAATGCGACAGAATCACACCGCCAGCCAGACTGTGACCAAAAACAAGACCGTACTTGGAAACGCCTTAAACATAGCTAACAAATTTCTGTTACTGCTTAAAAACTGCTGTTTTTTGGAACACAAATAGATAGTCCTAAAGGGGCCCGTCCGTCAAAACAAAACATAAATGATAGTATTATCTTATCGGGTAGGTACTTTATAGTTTGCCAGCGTCGACATGCACGCGCCTGTCTACGAAACCACAAAGAGACCGCAGCTATAACTCAGACATAAATGTCACGCAACAATACTTAAACGCTTTCGTGGTATTCAAAACAAAGGTTGATGACAGTACACTGCCAACAAAACAAATATCAAGAACAACTCAATAAACGTTAATGTCCTATACCTAGACCTAGTCGGTATTAATTGTTTTAATTTATTTTGCAATATCTGCTGAGGAATTTGGCAGTCTGCGGCCGCCCGTGTACGTTGCACATTTCGCACATCTGGTAGCGGCGGCCACGGCCTTTCTACACGTTTCTCCACTAGTCTAACACATTCGATAGCCGCACTGTGTCAAGCTCGTACACTGACCTAGTTTCCAGAAAATTTCAGAGCGCTTGTTAGTTACGCAACTATCTCCACTCGTCTCCCGAAAAGTGGTAGATATCTCTAGAACACTACGGGGCATGTATACGCGTCAGCGCCCGACTTGACAGTTTAGTTGCACCTGGCAATATTGCAAGTGCGGATTTAAGTGTTTGTTGCCATTCAATGGAAAGTGATTATTGTGTTAATTAGTGCGAAACTGTAATAAAGTGACATTTATTGTTGTTTTGTACACTCTGGGAAGTCGGAGTGTATCGCCGAGGGGAGCGGCTGAATTAAACGACGAAGTCAGGCACGGTGTTCGAGATTTTCAACGACCAATGACTGTCAACGGGGACTGAATCGGAAGCAACTTGGGTGGACTTAACGCCCACGAGGAAACCCTGAAATTGACGTCCCATCTTACGAGGACAACGGGCGGTGTGAAAGCGTAGCAGCAGCTCGCAAGATCGTCCAGACCGATCCAATTTAACCCAGAAAATCAAGGAAATTGAAATTATAAAATCCCCTTATAAAGTACAAAACAATTGAAAATTACAAAATTTATGTATTTTTAAATTCATTATTTTTCGGATATAGCTGAATATTTTTTTATAA
Organism: Magicicada septendecula; assembly: GCA_034769895.1. NCBI lineage: Eukaryota > Metazoa > Arthropoda > Insecta > Hemiptera > Cicadidae > Magicicada > Magicicada septendecula. Next base: position 20,901,445 of record CM068369.1, on the reverse strand, counting down.
GAAAGGAATGCCCAATAAATGTATTAATAGACTCAATCATAGTTTATTTCTGCAAGTGCAGCCAGCTTTAAACCTGTTACTTTGCAATATATATTAGGAAAATTCGACAGCAATTTAATTGTTTTTAAGTAAATATTTTGTTTATTTTTCCCTAATACTGTACGTATTCACCTTAATTACGAACTGCTACTAAGCTGTTCAACAGATAAATTACTTTTTAAAGTATAGTAATGCTTAGAAATCTACGTATATAATGAATTCGGAAACTTATTTCATTTTCTAATTGTCAGTTACTTTAAAACCTTCTTAAATTTTGTATTAAGATTTTTTATTGAATCCACCAATCTCACATCTACTATAATAGGTAAACAAGTGACAACTTTGCCAATGAATCTGATAAAGGTCCTCCCAAACAAAATTGCTTGTGTATAGAATTCGATGGGAACCAGGTCTGAAGAAGGTCAGAGTCAGTAGTAATTTATTTTTCTGGTTCGTTATCCCGCCGACAGATGGCGCCATTTGTTGAACGTTTGACGGTAAGTGAAAATATATTTCAATATGAAATATAAAACTTTCTTTTTCCCAAAACACTGGCGCACTACTGAAACCGTCATTACTTTTTAATTGCGTTTGCTTCATTGTGTTTGTTTTCAAAGTCTGTTTTATAATTACTTAATTCTAAGTATTAAAATTTAGCCAAATGTGGAATGCTGTTGTAATTGTTTTAATTTTATATTATATTAAGACGATACATAAATTGTCGTATATTGTTTTAATTTAGGCCTACTTTATGATAGTTTGCCTCTCGCGCTGTAAAATATCTAAATGTTTTTAGTTATTTCATATTTTGTTTCATAATAATAATATCGTTACGACTGTCTACTGATCGTCGTATGGTATAGTGGAAAAGAAAATACAAGAAACCAATTACGTTACTAATCACCAGCTTTAATTATTATCACAATTAAACAGTTTGTAACCAACAAGATAATGTAAAACAAAATTGTATTACAAGTGTCCCGCACAATTATAAAACACTTAACACTTCGCCACACTACTTCGACCCGCACTGTGTAAATCGCCCGACAATAACTCAAACTAAGCGTCGATGAAGTCTTGTATTTATACCCTGGTAAGACCCAAAACATTCCATACTACGCATCGGCGCTACATTAGAACGTAATTGATTGCGGCCTTGACACAGTACGCGCGGCCGGCGGAATCTAGAAAAGTCTCGCTAACGCATGTTGAGATCATGTACGCAGACATCATTACAGCCGGATTCCACTGGAACATCCGAGAAAGGCGTAGACTCTTCTGTAATTACGTAACACATTTTCTGCATTACGTAACAATATTTTATAAAGGGAGAAAATGCTTAATGCACAGGGAGATGAGATCGCGTTTCCACTGGTGTGTGGAACTCTCGCCTACTAAAAACCCACCTCAAATTCAGGCATTCATATCTGTAGAGAATCCAGAGGAATGCCGAGTCGCTGCCAACTAGCCTGCAGGCTGATAACTGAGAGAGAGAGAGAGAGAGAGAGAGAGAGAGAGAGAGAGAGAGAGAGAGAGAGAGAGAGAGAGAGAGAGAGAGAGAGAGAGAGAGAGAGAGAGAGAGAGAGACAGACAGACAGACAGACAGACAGGTAGACAGGCAGGCAGATACAGACAGACAGACAGAGAGCTAGACAGACAGACAGAGACTGCAAATTGCCTAAACATTGTATACTTTCTTATCGCTATCCGCACTTGCTATAAGACACTTACAATACTAAATTATTAAAATCTGTCAATTATTAATTTCATTTCAGTCAGCTAGGACCACCTTCGACGATCGTTCAGTGTCTCTCCCACAAGAAACATCGCTTTTGTCTCAGAGCGTGATATATTTCGGTCATAATAATTTTACAACTTTCAAATTTCTCGTGCTTACTTGTTGAACTTCTACCTGTCATGCTCCGGACGAGGTCTTTCAGTGTTTCCACCATTATCAAGTCCTACATCACGATCTTGATAGGCCTCTATATAACAGTGGAAGCATGACAGGTAGAAGTTCAGCAGGTGAGAACGCCAAAGTTGGAATTACAGAGACTGCTAATTCAAATAATACGATTGATTTTGTAAGATGGTTCAACTTATGCACTGATGAACGCATACTTGTCTTATTTTCTTGAACGGTTGTTAAGAGGTCTAAATACACGTCACTTCCAAATGAGTGCCCTTCTTTTCTTTTATTCCAGGAATTTTTTTTATATCTTTATTCCTATTAATAAAGTTTAAAATATTTTTGGATTTCGTTGTCCATGACGTGTCCGTTACTTAACTAAATATCACTATACTATTGACGACTCGGAACACTAAGTTTTTTATAAGTAAAAACGTAAAGTTTTACCTTACAGCCAAGGTTACTCTATAATAAGGTTGGGCCCGAACCGAAACCAACCTTAGCGGGCCCAACCTTCGGTTCCGGCCCAACCTTATTATAGAGTAACCTTGCCTGTAAGGTAAAACTTTACGTTTTTACTTATAAAAAACTTAGTGTTCCGAGTCGTCAATACTATAGCGATATTTAAAATATTCATTACATTCAAATCACTAACAATTACCTGCTCACCACACACTGTTAGCAGTGACAAGTTAAGGTTTATTAATGTCCTTGGTATATGTTTACTTCAACAAAAACAACCATAGGTCCAATTAGCTCTTATCGCCAACACTTTTGGCACATATTTATTGTGGAGTCACTGAAACCTTCTAAAGAGTATACTACATTTTAGCATATGCTACAAAAAATATATATCCATAATATTTCAAAATTAATCCCAATGGAAATAATCCATTTTAACCTTAATTCACACATCAATCATCACAACTAGGATACAGTTTAACAATTTTTATTAACAATATACAATAATTAAACTATTATTTGGAAGTTATGGCAATATTCAACATATAATCAACAGTTTCACATTCAACTAAATCTGATATAATCTTTGCAAATTAAATGAAAGTAATATGATTAATGTTAACAATTTTTAGTAATAAACAAATCATGAAAACTTTTACATCAGAACTAAATATAGATAAACTCTTTACAAGTAGAAAATAAACACAGATTAAATTTCTTCTGTTAACGATAATACCTCGTACATTTAAAATTATTATTAACGATATGCAGGAGTTATTCAACTGACCTTCTATTCAGCCAGACATAAGCCAAAATTTCAAATGTTTGAAAAAATTCTTTTGTGTTTTTAATTAGTTTGTTATGTTGGCAGGTAAACGATTGTAAAATCTAAGATACTGTTACGACGGTCTAGTGATCGACGTACGGTACAGTGGAAAACAAAATACAAAACACCAATTCAGTCACAAATGACCAGCTTTAATTATCACAATTAAACAGTTTGTAATCAACAAAATAGTTCCTTACAACAAATAAAAATAAAAATTGTTCATACGCAATAATAATGTCAACGAATATAAAACACAGTTGTATTACAATTGTCCCGCACAATTATAAAACACATAAGACTTTGCTACAATACTTCGGACCGCACTGTGTAAATCGCCCGACAATAACTGAACTAAGCGCCGCTGAATGCCTATATTATACCCCACTGAAATACCAGCATATTCCACAATACGCGTCAAGAACGCTACTAGAAAACACCAGAACGTAATTGATTGCGGCCTTACACCCAGCGCGCGCGCGGATTGGTGAAATCTGGAACAGTCTCGGACGTGTAACAAGTATCAGGTAGTTTTCGTTCATCTCAGTAGCAGCAGTACGTACGCACACACACACAGCTATTACAGCTGGAAGAGCCGACAAACACGTAGAATGTTCTGTAATAGTGTAACATTTTCTGCATTACGTAACAATACACAACATGAATACATTTGTTATATATTTTCTTTTTAGCTAAAGGTATCAAAATTATTGCTTTCCATTGTTTAATTATATTGCTGACTTGTATTTGTGATTGTTGTTTAAGTATAATTAATAAAGACGCAAACGTTCAGTATAATGAAAGACAAACATAATCTAAACAAAATAAACATTATTATTATGCTACTGCAGAGTAATACATTTTTGGTTTCGCACTGACAAACATACAGGTACTGTGTCGTGCGTCAAATCCGCGGCTCTGCTAATTAACTCATCGTTACAAATCATTAGCGTGACACGTAAGTAGGACAGCGGACTCCATTTTGTGTTGATTGCGGATAATGGAACACCAGTATCAACGGACAATCCAACCGGTTACATGTGCATTAATTACATTACTGTCATCTCTGCTCACCGAGTCCTTGATGTATCTATACGCGCTAGATCAGAATGTGACTTCTCACTTTGTAAGCAATTGAGATGTTAGGAAGAAACAAAGCTTGTTCTATATTGGTTTTTTGAATACGTACAAAACACATTTTAACAGCTGTTTTTAAGTGAAAGTTATCGGTACTGTACCTTTATCCGTTCCTGCAGTCATTTTCGATATTTCGATTATGCGATTGTTTGGCTTCGATCTTTAGTTAACATCGTACATAATATTATGTAGGCAAAAGAATTATAGAATTTCATATGTTGCAAAACAGTTGACTGACGATTGCTATGGTGTTTTTAGTCCTTTTTTAACGAAAAATGATTGTAGCGGTAGTATATCACAGTTGCGTACTTGTGACACCAAAAGTTGATGTTGTTAGGTTAACATGAGAATTGAAATTACACATAGAATGTAAAACTCGCTATGTATGTACAGTATGTAACTCGGAATGTATATGTGTTTAATGTAAAACTCGTTTTTTTGCGGAAACTACGAAAAACCTCAACTCGAAGTGACTCAAGGGCACACCCTTTGCCTATTACTATACATGTCTCCTTTTTTATGGCAGAATTCTTTTTTATTAGAAATTGGTTTCCCAGTAGTACTCGCTTTTTAATTAATACGCGTTCTGTGAATAGATCACTGGATAACCACCGAACTCGAAAGTAAAGCGGGGTGGCCAAAGGACCACCCCTTGCCTATTATTATACATGTCACTTTTTTGTAGCAGAGCTCGCTCTTTCGTTTTGCAATAAGTACTCGTGTTTGTTACAAATTGAAAAAAAAGTCCATTAAGTACAATATGTAGAGCGCATGTTCTGGAAACCTACAGATAATAAAAAAGAAGAAAACGCTCTCTCGTTGAATTTATGTTTTGCCAAAAATTATCGTTGAGTAATATTTTTCAAATGCTACTGCACAACATAAAAGAATATTGGCCACCTAAGGAATAAACAGCATTGTTGTTATCTCTAGCTATATTGTGTTGTTTCTTGTTTGTTGTTTCTTGTTTTGGCCTATTTGCCAATTTAAAAACGTTATGTTCTTCATTTTAAGTACTACTGTGTTATAAGCATTGTATATTACACATCAAACGTTATGTTTTCCTCAAATACGGCTTTTTTTATTTCAGCAGTGAACTAAATAGTATTTAAAAAGACTATTATCTAGAATTTCTATAAAATCCAATTTTTTAACTTTCTGTATGTTGTGCAGTAGTGTTATGTTTTTTGTATTTTAGAAATTATAAAAGCAATAAAAGGTAACGAAAACTTAAATAAACATACTAAATTCTGTATATCCCCTTTATTAACAGTTGTTATTTAGTTTAGTTAAGTTTTATATTTTGCATTCAGATTATATTTAGTTTTTACAGACACTTGTCCTTCTTCAACCCCTCCCCCCACCATTATCACACCCCACACATGTCCGGATACACACGCCCTAAACATATGATCACCACCATAACATCCTTTGTTAGTGGTTCACTGACGTCTTTAAGAAGTTTCACACGCTGAAACAGCTGTCAGAGCTAAATAAAAACTGTGTAACGTACCAAGTGTTTATATATTTTGTATATGTTTTGTTTATATATTTTGAAGATGAAAAAAAATATTAATTCTTCTGTTGGAAGTAATTTTGTAAACTTGTGCAACGAAATTACAAACGCGATGTTGTAGAATAGGGGTGTGCTAAACTAGTATTTGAAAATAACAGGATAAATGGAACCGTTCCAAAAAAATAACAAATAGGAATACCTGCTATTATATAACTATTATACATATACCTGTATTATACAATTTGTTATAAGAAATAAATTGAAACTAAAAGTATTAACAGTGTTACTTTACACTGTGACTATATTAAGCTGTTAGTGTTTAAAACAAAATAAGCAACAAGAGAATTTATAGGCCTATCTCTGTTTGGGAATACTAATTTAAGTTTTCACTAGGAATAAACAAACTGACATAGATTTAATATTAAATTATTGATTCCATTTTGGTTAGACAAGTCAGTTGTTAAACTCAGGCAATGAAATTTGGAGTGCACGTAATAGCACAAAATGTCAAAAAAGTTTACGTGAGATGTGTAGTGAAGTTAAAATCATCTCCGAAGTCACATTAACAAAAACCTATCGGCCACTCTGTAGGTTAAAACACAATATAATTCGCTTTTTCAAAATTTACCAAGTTGGTAACTAGTATAATATATAATCTGTTATTATTATGTAAACCTGTTCCGGGACCCATCTCATCCTCGGACTACCCACGTCTCTTCTACCAATGCCTTTATAGTTCAGTACCGCTTTCGGCAATCGATCCTCTGTGTTCCTTTGCAGATGACCCCACCATTCCCTTCTGTAAATTGAAATAATTTCATTTATGTCCTTTACTTCGAGTTTTGCTCTGATATTTTTATTCCTTATTCTATCTTGCAATATATAATTTAAAGTATTTCGAGGAAACTGCATTTTAGCACTCTAAATTTTGACGCTTTCCTTTCTTGTCATGACCCACGCCTCACTCGCATTAATCAATGTGGGAATTGCAATTGTCTTTTAAAATTTAATCCTAGTGCTGTGTCTTGTTTTATTTCTAAGATTTCTATGAATCGTAACACAAATATTCCTAAATTTATTTATCTTTATCTTATATCATATTCATATTATTAGCTTACTGCACAGCCGAAATATTTGAAACGAGTTACTTGTTAATTTTCTTGTTCAAGTTTTTACTTGTTAAATTTTTTGTTTATTGAAGGATTATGCTACTAGAAAAGCGTTATTGATTACAGAAGCCCGTATGTATGATGGTATCTGGAAAGTGTTTATTAATTTATTAAAGTGATACATAAAATAGGGGTTTAGGAATATTCCCGTCCACGGATTCAATTCAGTAAATACAAATAACGGTGTTACTACTATAGGATAAAAGCTTCGCAGAATTGTTCCGCTCTTGGATTCGATTCACAATATACACGTAACTAACAGCATTACCAGTGGGCCAATAACAGACGCAGTTCTCCACAAAGAGGATTACAACGAGGTATTTCTAAAAGTGAAAGTAAGCTCCTTATCGCAGCTGTTACACGAAGCAACAGAAGCGTGAAAGTTTTAATTCTTATGTTCAAAATAACGTTTGGAAGACATTTTTCTACGGAACGTATTTTTACAATTATTACTGTTACGCATTATTTATTTTCTATAAAACTTATCTTCTAAGTAAGGAAGGTGTTACGTAGGGAAAGTAAATAGTTTCATTTTAAGAAAGATTTATATTTTATTTTTTAAACACTGACACAAAACATAAATATGAAGTTATATTAAAAATCTTGCAGGTTAACTGTGAATCATATCCTATCTTACAAAAACACCTTATAATGTTAAATAAGTAATATAATAGTTAAAAAATAATTAATTTTTTTCACTCAGAGAATGTTTGCAACCCCTTTTTCAAACTGAAACTGCTTGGTATTCTTTGGATTGATATTGTTTTAATAACACAATAGAAGCTAAAAATTCTGAGTTAAAATTAAAGCATTAAATATTTTTACTGCTCCCCTAATCGACCTTGACATAATAGAAACAATAGAAAGAAGAAGACTGAATTGGTTTGGACACCTAAAAAGAATATCGGATGAGAGATGGTCAAGGAAGGTATGGGAATGGACTCTACCCTCTAGAAGAAAAATAGGAAGACCTAAACATTCATGGAAATGGACGTCGAAGATGCAATGAAAGGACTGTTTAGACCGGCGCCAGTGGAAGTAGGATGCGAGAGGTGGCGCCAGCCGTAATTAAATCGCCTAAAAAAATATTTTTAACATTACTAATAATATTTTGATATTAGACGCTTGTATTTATAATAGGCCTACATTTTAATGAACAAACACTTTCAACTTAGTTCACATTTCCTTAAAGTTTTATTTAAACAAAACTTAATGACTTTCGTATTTCGTATTTATTTTAAGATGATGATGTAATTATAACATGTAAGTGTGTGTATTTACGAGAAGTGTGAAAATAATTGTAAACACACACAAAAAAATAATTAATTCAAGTGTAGTTTAATTTTAAGACTAATAATTTTACGATTGAGTAATCTTATCCGAATGCACAGAATGATTTTTGTTAGCATTGTTTTACCCAGTGACATTTTTGTGAGAAAGTAACTGTGTTTTGTAAATATTATGCAAAGAATGAACATGTAAAAAAACTGTTACACAATATCTGCTCATTAAAAAAAATAAGAATATTTGGTACTGAATGGTTACAAATTAGTTAGAAAATAATTATGGGGTTACGATTTTAACTGCCGTTAGTAAATGTTCCATAGTGGTGCATGTTGAGCACGTTAAAGCGATATGTTTCTTGTTCCACAGCAAACTGTTGGCACTGAGGAACGACGTGTAACATAATCTAAGTGGGCTGATCTTTGCTTGTACTGCCAAAGCAAAATGCTCTCATCCTACAGAACAAAGAGAAGGTGAGAAATTACAAATATGTACTATCTGTATTAATTTTGGATTGCCTATTTTTTTTCTTCTTCTTCTCCTCTTCATGGATTAGGTTATATAAACCTGTTCCGGCACCCATCTTATTCTCGGACGACCCACCCCTCTTCTACCAATGTCTGTATAGTTCAGTATCGCTTTCGGCAGTCGTCCTTTGCACATGATCCCACCATTGTCTTCTGTAAATTGAAATAATTTCATTTATGTCCTTTACTTCAAGTTATGCTTTGATATCTTCATTCTTTATTATATCTTTCAGTGTATAATTTAAAGTGTTTCGAAAAAAAATGCATTTCAACACTATGAATCTTGGCGATTTCCTTTTTTTGTCATGACCCACGGACTCATTCGCATAAATCAATGCGGGTATTGCTATTGTCTTATAAAATTTAATCCTTGTGCTGTGTCTTGTTTTATTTCTAAAACGTCTATGAATCGTACCACAAATATTCTAAAATTTATTTATCTTCTTTCTTACATCATACTCAGATTCATAGCTTACAGTACATCGGAGATATTTAAAACGGCCCATTTGTTCTAAAGTGTTGTTGTTTATAACTGTCTTAGTCCTCACTGGATATTTACCTTTAAAGGCCATGGTTTTGGTCTCTTTTACTGAAATTGTCAGTGAGTACTCTTTTGCCACTTTTTGTAATTGAAACATAACTTTTTGTAAATCATCCTCATTTTCTTGAATAAGAACTGTGTCAACTGCATATAGTAGGGAACCCATACAATTGATTTTTTAAGCTGCATGCCCAAAGTCATTCTGGATTTTCACCGACCTCCATTATTTTCATAAATGTAAATAATGTTGATTATTCCTTAGTGGAACAGACGAGAATACAGCCGGTTTTGTATTCAGTCAGTTGTAACAGGTACTTAATAGGCAATCCCCAAAGCGATTCTACAAAGCAGACAGAAATGTTATCAGCGTGATTATTGTCATTAACAGTTGTTATCGAGTGAACCTGCGGCATTTGTTGTCAGCTGATTAGAACAGCTGATGCGGTTAGTTGACACGTGTTTAATTAGTGGGATATTTCGTGTTTCAGGTATTGTATAATCGAATAGTGAATTAAGCTCCTCTAACCATTGCTACCGTAGGGCGAACAGTTTGCTGATAATTATTGAGAATTGCGATCAATCGCATTAACTTACTTTTTATTACTTCCATGTTCCATTACGAAATGGAAGTATGATGATGGCGAAAAAATCGTGTTCGAGATAAGGGCTGATTCTGATTGTACTACCCTCAAAACATGAAGAAAAGTCGTTTTCCGAAAAGTGTCTGTGTATGTGCCTGTATGTGTCTGTCTCTGTGTATGTGTGTAGAATTTTTTTCTATGGCGAACGATAACTGCCGCAAAGTTAAACAAAATCAAACAATGTTTTGCATGTGTTCCCAAGTTGTAGAGGACTCACGACCTGTTGATTTTGGTGAAGATCGGTTAAGGGAAAGAGGTAATTTACCTGCAACATTTTTATGTTTGAACAAGAATAAATTACTTAATTTTGATAAATAAAGTAACCCGAAATGAAGCTCATAATAATCTACTGTAGAAAGGTAGATGAAATATCTATAAATAAAAGGGTAGTTGAAGGAAGGGGGTAATTTTCTGTAAATGAAAATGATAGTTGAAGTGGGAGGGGATAATTTTTTTATATTACTATTGTAATTTTTATTGTTTACTACGTTATCGGCAACAAAGAAGTAGTTTTTTTTGCTAAAATTCCTTCATAGGGTGTTTGACTGTGGTCCAATGTTTTCTTCAAAAGCAGACTTTTCGGAAGTGCCATCGACTGCCATCATCAGTGAAAATCGAGTGGGTTAACGTGACGTTTGTGACCACAGTACTGTGGTTAAGGCTGAAGATAGAAGTAGAAAGAAGTAGGTTATATTGAAGTATTTCATTTCGAAAATGATTTTAAATATAAATCTTAGAACATAGAAGTCGGTTCTCCATACCGATATATATAAGTCAATCGTGACAAAAAAATGATAAAAAAACTGAAAAGAGCTTGTCCAAAAATAGAATGAAAATAATTGTAGGATATCGCAACAAATATCTGCCAATCAAAGTGTTAGACAAGCGTGCAGTATATATCACCTACTCTTTCTAGCGTTTCAACAATTAGCCAAACAACGTAACTGTATAAGCACCCAAGTGCCGCCAGGTGTTACAATCTCTCGACGACACGATTGAACAATGTGAAAGCCATTTGAGTTGTTTCACGTTCCAATACGTTTAACGACATTTATGACCAGAACAACAGGATTTATGTTTGTGGAGTATGAGGATTTATGTTTGTGGTGTATGCCACAAGGCGTTCACTTTATATGATGAGAAATATGTGTCACATTTAAATCGTCAAATGGAATTAATTCTTGTTTTATTCTTCGTATTGTTTAAATTAGCAGCCATCCTTACTATTTCTTTTATGAATTTGCTAACTGCTATAATTTTGTTATTGTTCGACTAAGCTTTTCGTCATTACTGACATCTTCAGATCTTAAACAACCTGAAGATGTTTAAACAAACTTTTGTTTAAGACCTGAAGATGTCAGTAATGACGAAAAGCTTAGTCGAACAATAAAAAAATTATAGCAGTTAGCAAGGTTGTTTAAGACCTGAAGATGTCAGTAATGACGAAAAGCTTAGTCGGACAATAAAAAAATTATAGCAGTTAGCAAATTCATAAAAGAAATAGGAATTAATTCTGTTCAACTAATAACATTATAAATAGACTGATATTAATTTCTTGTTGTTTTATATGGGAATTGGACAAAAAAGTAACTCATTAGTCGTAATACAAAAATAACATTATATAAGTCACTTATCAGACCCCGGTTGTCATTTATAGACCCGAGACGTGAAAACTGACAACAAAGGAAAAAGAAACGCTAAGAAGGTTTGAAAGAAAGTCGTAAGACGTGTTTATGGCCCAGTTAAAGAATATGACAAATAGAGGATACTATAATATTTAAAACCATTGTTTGAATTATCATGACTTACGGCGCAGACGTATGGACTACTAATAAACACACAAGAACAAAATTAATGACAGCAGACATGGACTTTTGGAGAGGTTCGGCCAGAGTATCCAGGCGTGAGAAAATTAGAAATGAAGTCATGAAGAACAGAATGAATGTGAAAATTGTATTGTTGATTTTATCCAAACAAAAATATTACAATGGTATGAACACACAAAAATAATGGCACAAGAAAGATTGCCAAGGAGTGTTATGGAATGGACACTACCAGGAAGAAGGAAAAGAAGAGACCACCTATCACCTGGATAGAAGAAATTCAGACTGTATTGAGGGTACTGAGAAATCGAAGAAGATCTTAGTGGAAGATGAGAATTCAATCAATTCAGTAATCTTTGGTTCCGGAAGATGTGAAAACATTGTACAGCCGGAACAATAATAATAAAGAAGATGACGAAAAGAAGATAAGAAATAACCAGGAAATAGATGAGCTATTGAATTACGAGGACATAGTCCGATTTATAAAGGCTTAACGAATACAATGGTTAGGTCATCTAGAACCGATGTACGATCAGCGTATGCCAAAGAAAATCCTGAGGGTGCAAGTCTATAAAATCAGACAGATTGTCCGACCAAGGATAAGATGGTTGGATGATGTGCTAGACGATCTCAGGAGAATGGATGTGAGGGGTTACACCGAGATGGCAAATGATAGGAGACTTTGGAGAAGATTGATGTTGGAAGCTAGGGCTCACGTTAGACTGTAGTGCTTAAGAAGAACTAGAAGACAAAAAATAACTAACAAACTTGTGACTTTTTTGTCTATATGTGGTGGGCGAATTAAAATTTCAAAGTATCTATCGCAATACCAGTGACGATACTGTCATAATAAAAATGTGCAAGAGACAAACAAAATTTACGAAACCATTTTAGAAATGAAGTTTTTCCCTCTCACTGTCTAGTTTAATCCTGTGCTTACAGTTGACTTGTTCGGCTTAACACAGGCAAAGTGGCGGTATTTGTTATGCAAGGCGGCATGTAGCAACGAGACAGTGTCCAGATTTAGGTGGTTTTGTTTGTTGTGCGTTAAGCTGACATGCAACGTGAGTGGAGGCTTTAATTTAACAAACAATTTTTTGTTTTAAACGTGCGACGCAAAATGTATTTCAGAATCCGTTCGTAAATATACACTGAGTTCCAGTGAAAGTGCAATGCAGTGTTTAATTGCTTAACAAGTGCTGGAAATGAAAGATTGTTTTTTGTTGAACTAAATATATAGCAAAGACATTGATAAACATTAACTTGTTTATAAATAGTAAAATAGTTTACCTTGTTATTTTATAGTTAACTTGTTATAAAATAGTTATTAACTTGTTACTGCTCGCACTATTTGATGAGCAAGTAATTCCTAATCTTGTGAATCTAATGAACATTTTAAAATGTAGTTATGATAATAAAAATATTTAAAAAACAAAATGCTACCTGTTAAAAAATACTACAGTCTACAAGAATGTTGACAACGTAAATCAGATGAATTACATTCTCAGAGAGAAGATGTCAAATTCGCGTGTAATCATTAATAGCAACGGCACGCTGGATTACATGAAATTTACGAAGCTGAGGGGTACGTATTACAGAGACACGGTGTCTCCCCCGAGACACTCCTCTTATCGGCAACGAGTAACGACAGCTGCTAAATGGCGGACAATATTTCCATGTCACAGGAGAGTGCGACTGAAATCTCAGTTGCTTTTGATAAATGGTCGAATATAATTTATACCCGAGGCCTTAATCTAATATCCTTAGGCAGTTGCAGAACGACAGGGCTGAACGAAGATTTATGAAACGATTATCATCGCCAGCGTTTACTTCTGTCTTACCACACTTACCGAGACTGTCCAGTAATGTGTGGTAAAATATTAACAGCGTTCAATATGAATATAAAATATCCCACTCTGTCGCAGTCACTTATTGTTAGTTTGCCTACTTGAGTGCTGATTAGAAATATTACTAGTTTTATTTGTCTACACTAATCAGAAGCTCAGGGTTTGGTGTGAAGTTGTAAAAACATCATCTAGTTTACTTAGAGTACAAAACAAACTGCTTATACATTCTGAATTATTTTATATGAATTCGTAGAATTACGGAAACATGAATAATGTGTTACAATGTCATTAGCACTTACATCTGTTTACGTGATTGCCCTCTCTTCTAGTGTTTCCACCACCTCCTCCTCCTAATCATCCTTCTCCACCACCTCCTTCTCCTTATTATCATCATCATTCTCACCTTATTCTCTTTTCTTCTTCCCTTTTTTATTTTCCTTCTTCTTCGTATTGTTTATTCCCTTTAGATATTTGCCTCTACTGTTGTTTCAAGCTTCCGTGGCCTAATTCACTTGGGTTGGTCATCAGGTCCCTTTTAAAAAAAATAGTCCAAAGTAATACATTCTGAATTATTTTATAAAAATTTGTAGAATTAAGGAAACATGAATAATATGTTACAATTTTATTAGAACTTACTTCTTTTTACGCCATTATCCTCTACTGTTTCCACCTCCTTCACATCCTCCTACTCATACTCCTCCTCCTACTCATCATCATCATTCTCACCCTGTTCTTTTTTCTTCTACCCTTTTTTATTTTCCTCCTTCATCATATTGTTTACGCCTTTTAGATATTTGCCTCTACTGTTGTTTGCAAATTTCCATATCCTAATTCACTTGATGGCTTGATCGTCAGGGCTCTTTTATAAAGTAGTCCAGACTGTTACAACGGTTATCGCGGCAGGAGTCAACTCCTGTGATCAACTGTGTAAGTTTCTGTATTCTTAAGTGGTCCGCTTAAGTTAACACCTTTGGCCACACCTTTGGAGGCCACCCCGAGTCGAGAAACGTTCGGATACGCAACAGGCTAAACGAACCTCACTGTTGAGACGAAATTAATTAACAAACAGCGTAACCGAGGTTTCCAGTATAACTTCTATATTGTTCTAAGCGAGCCAATTATCAGCTGGCGTATTGGCAGTCTGAGCCACATGGTGTATATGAAGTTGATAAACACCGACAGATATTTTCGTAAATGTTCCAGGTACTATCCCAGGCAGAAGCGAGCAGTGTTAAAGACGGTGGTGGACCGGGTGATATATATATATATATATATATATATATATATATATATATATATTGCAACACATCTTTTTATGATTTCTTTCATTATGGATTATGAGTTTTACATGGACCTGGTTAGGGTATACCAAGCCAACACTTACCTGCAGTATATGGTAATTTTCTGCTTTGCCGGCTATTAGGTGTGGGATTTGGGCTTATTAGGTATCAGGTAACGAGTTGGGACGATGTGTTTTCAAAAGAATTATTTCAGGAAGCTGAGTTGTATAAATTGTGAATAAATGAAAACTACCTTTTTAGTCTATCATTCCAATGATTATAATTGTCACCCTCAAGGTGCTTATCTTTAAACAAATCATAATAATAAAAAGAATTTCAAATATTTAACACAATTTACGGCGGGTTCCACCAACCAATTTATATTCTTTCTTGAATATTACTTTACACATATTTTCTCTAGTGATATATTGTTATAATGCTTACGTCTAACAATCACATATTAAAATCATATATCTTAGTACATAATTTATAAGTTCCTGAAAATAAGACATACAATACACAGTATCTACACAAAACATATAACATGGAAATATACACACATATATGGGCAGTTTCACACTGTCTGCCTGTAATTATAATTCATTTATAAAAATAATTTTTGTTATATTGAATTTAATTATTTAATAAAATGGAAATACTGAATTGATTTCATTCTATGAAATCCGTAACCCTGTTCTTTATACATGAGAAAATAAAATACGAACTTTTTAAATGAATATAACAAGGGTTATAGTTATCGTTATCTCTATGGTAATTATTATTAATCTAAACATTTTTATTAAGGGTAACTCCCTTTTAATTATTCTACTCTTCAGCCTGCTTGGCTATCAACAATAATTAATATGAAACAATAAAATTTGTGACATCTAATATCTTGATAACACTCTTAGAGCTTCTCTGCACTCTCCCTTAATTTATCACATTTAATTTATCAAATATAATTTTTTTTATACAGTGCACAATCTCATGAAAACATTTGCTTAGAGTCTTTCTGCACTCTTATTAACATATTATTATAATAATCACACATTATCTAAATGTTCTGTCTTTTTGAATAAATGTCTCTATATGATATACAGTACAACATTTAAAAGTGTCTTTAGGCTTTAGTCATACCGCCTATATAATTAAATGTTTATCAATTATTTAAAACTGTTCAATTTCGCTTATAGCGGCTTTTCATTTACTTGTTGTGTTTTACAACATTATTATGAACCCTGAACCATATCAGGTCACCTGTTTTGATGATTTCATGTTACACAGATGTACACGGGTCTCAGGCGTCGGCGTTGAGTACAGCTATTCCTCTCGAAACCTCCGTCAGCGTCGCTTAGCGGTGTATGAACAGCTAGGCTAGGCGTCGTTCCTTTATCGTCATGGACACAGCGTCTCTGGCCTCGGGTATAGTCTGATGTCCGTAGTACGTAGTTGTAGTCACTCAGGTGTCTGCCGGTCTCATTGAAGCGTCTTCTGCAGCGTATCGTTCCGTGTGTACGACTCAACGAATACTTTATGAATGAGAGAGATGCTCGTTTTGGCTCGCTATATAAAATCTTATCTGTACCCTTCTAAATGTACAATTGTAGCAGATAACGCTTATTATGCGTACTCCAGTTAGAACGATAAACATTGATAACAATGTTTCGTTATAACACTCTCCCACTTGCTTTAAAAAAAATTGTTTGTGCTTTACAGAACAACATTTTTATTTTTTATTTTTTTTATCTATGTTTAGTACATACACAGTCAGTTATATTACATGTTTATTAGAAAGAATATAAAATCTTATTTTAAAGTAAAGGAACAATCACATATGGGTATTATTGGATATAATGAAGCAGAGATGACGCATGGTACTTTCCGACGTCCTTTTGCTTCACTGGGTCATATACCATGTAGGTGTGTGGTCCTAGACGACTCCTTAGTTCATATGGGCCACAGAATAATCTGAAGAATTTCTTGGAAGTGTTTAATATACTACTTCCCACAGGATTTGTCTTTATCAATACCTTATCACCAATCTGGAATCTTGTCAATCGGTGAGTTCTATTATACCGGTCTCTCCTTTTACCTGCTTGATGATATAACTGTCGTTCAGCTCTGTTTATTTTTATTTGAATTGGCAAATCTACATTATAATTTTCCGGTTTATTTATCATGTTGTGCCAGAATCTTTTAGGTATTTTATTCTCACTTCATTCTAACGGTGTGTATCCTGTAGCTTCACTATAATTGTGATTCATTGCATCTTCGAAAAATTGTAGATAGTCAGGCCATTTACTCTGTTGATTGTAGCAATATAACCTCATGTACTTGCCTAACTCTCTATTTATTCTTTCAGCAAGATTAGTTTGTGGATGCCTTATGGATGTAAGTATAGGTTTTATACCTTGTCTTGTCAATGCGTCCTGCCATAATTTATTACCAAACTGCTTACCTTGATCTGTCAACACTTTATCCATTTTTCCATACTTTGGTATATACTTCTGGGTGATGACGTTCAGAACAGATTTCATGGTGGGTCTTCGTACAGCATATAACTTTACTAGCTTGGTAAACACATCTACCGTCACAATTATATGGCGGTACCCACGACTTGATCGCGGGAGTGGTCCAAGGAAATCAAGTGCAACTATATCCCCCTTCTTCTTAGTTCTGATACTCCCCATTTCAACGCAAGTGTTTAAATTCGGATGTTTGGCTGTTTGACAATCATGGCATTTCCTAACAATTATTTTAATTTTTCTGAACATATTATTACAGGTGAAGGCTTCTTTCATAGTTAAATAGCACTTCAATGGAGATGCATGAGCTAGACTACGATGACATGGCATAATTAATTGCTGTAACATGTCATGAGATAGCACAACTTTCCAATCATAATTAATAAGCTTAAATAAAATTCCATCTTTCACACAATAATTTATAGGTAACGGATTATTTTTTTATATTCTGTAATCGCTGATCTTTATCTTGCTCTCTAGCGAGATTACGTAGTAATTCTTGTACTTCTCTCTCGGGTTTGTATGTTATGTTGCTAAGTACCCTGACATCTTGTGGTTTAGCTTCATGTGTTTCTTCTTTTTCTTCTATATAACGGCTTAAGGTATCAGCTACTTCATTGTCTTTGCCTTTGCAGTATTTAATGGTGAAAGAATATTCCCCAATGGCAAGTATCCACCGCATCAACCTCGCACTCTTTACCTTACATGTTAATAGGAAAGATAAAGCCTGATGATCTGTATGAATTTCAAAATGAGTTCCGCATAGATAGAATCGGAACTGGGATAATGCATATAGAATAGCGAGTACTTCCTTTTCTGTAGTGCAGTACTCTATCTCCGCTCCTCGGAATACACGACTGGCATAGGCGATGACCCTTAAGTCTCCTTTTGAGTCTTTTTGATACAATACACTTCCCATTGCATATTGACTTGCGTCTGCATATAGCACATAATCGCCGTCTTTCTTCGGATGGTGTAGCATTAAATTTTGTTTAAACAATGTTTTGACTCGATCCACTGCTTCAGTGTGATGCTGCTCCCATCTCCATTTTCTCTTCTTTTGTGTTAACTCCAGCAGAGGTTTTACTGTTGCTGCATAGTCAGATGAGAAGCGTCGATAATAACCAGTCAATCCTAGGAAAGCTCTTACTCCTTTTACATTTTTAGGAATAGGGAAATTTAGGATACTTTGGATCTTGATAGGATCAGGTTTGATACCTCGTTCGGATATAATATGACCAAGGAACTTGATATTGGTTTATAGGAATTCACATTTTTTATAATTGAGGGAAATTTTGGCTACTCTAAATTTCTCAAAAATAACTCGTAATTGATTTACATGTTCCTGAATAGTTTTCGACACGACGAGTATGTCATCTACAAATACCATTGTGTAAGGTGACACCTCCTCTCCAAGTGCATTTTCTAGACATCGTACAATAGCAGACAAGCTAGTGCTTAATCCAAACGGTACTACGTTGTATTCATAGGTCTTGTTTTTGTAGAGGAACGCCGTATACTTGCGGTCACTCTCTTGTATTGGTATCTGCCAGAAACTAGAAGTAAGGTCTAATTTTGTTAAATATCTAGCTCCTTCACATTTAGCAAATAACTCTTCAGCATTTGGAGCGCAGTCGTACATCTTTTCAACAACGTTGTTAAGGTTACGCATATCCATACACAGTCTAATCGCATCATCTTTTTTCTTGATTACTACAAGTGGATTCAGGTAATTGCTATGTGATCTGCGGATGACATTGTTATCTAACATACGCTGAATTTCTTGATCTACCTGCTCCTCGTATTTCATCGGAATCGTATATGTGCGTCTGACGAACTTGGACGGGTCAGTTATCTTAATTCGATGCTGGTAGACGTGAGTTTGAGTTGGTACTTCGCTAAAGATGTCCTCATATTCTTCTAACAGATCATTTATGTGTTGTTCTCCTGGCTGATCTTCTACTTCTTCTGGATGTGTCCGTTCTTCGGCTAATGTGATCTTGGGTCTACTAATTTTAAGTATTTCCGGTTGTGGAGGATTCTGTTCTTTAACAGGTGCTCTTAAATCTATAGTTTTACATATATTATTAACTGTACATGTCATTTGTCCATCTTTCATATTGATAACAGCATTTAGTCGGTCTAGCGCATCCACTCCCAGAATGCAGTCATATATTAGCTTATCAACTATCAGTACAGGTAATTCTATCTCTAATCCTTGACAGGTAATACTAACATACATCTGATGGTTTACTTTTTCCATCGATTTATTTGCTGTAGTTATTTGTATCTCCCGTGTAGGCAACTTCGGTACATTTTTAAAATGAGCATTATGAATTTTTACCCATGCACTATTGATAATTGTGACCTCACTCCCTGTATCAACTAATGCGTTAACAGGTACATTATTAACATACAGTTTTATTTGTGGACATACAGTATTATTTATTGGATTAATTTTATCGGTCATAAATAATTCTTCCCTAAGATCAGGTGGGAATATACCTCCTATACAGACTCCAGAATGTAGTCATTGATTTTCAGTCTTCGATGTGGACGGTTTATTACGTTCATCAGTGTTTCTCGGTGTCTCTTTCTGTTTTTTCTCAACGGTAATCGCCTGCGTATTTGCATTCCTATCGGATGTCCATGGTTTCGAAAATCGTTTCGACGAATTCGGCCATCGGTAACCTCCTTTGTAATTACCTCTTTCATTATTTTGCTCCTGCTTCTCATATGTTCGTCCATCTTCATGGCGTCTATCATATGATACATTTTTGTTTTTCGGATATTTTTCATCGTCTGTACGTCTATCTTCTCTGCCTTTATCTTCTTGGCGATATCTTTGCGAATACCACGTACCTCTATCTTGATTTTGGTTCCGGTTATCTCGCTGAACTCCTCTTGGTGGGTCTCGTTCACGGATTACACCCTCCATCTGTGTTAAAAGTATTAATAGATCTTCAATGGTAGCTATACTCTGAACATGTATAGCTAGTTGGATGTTCCTGCTGAAATGATTAGCAAGCTTAATGACTAATTCTTTTTGTGTTAAAGTGGGACCGTAAATGTTTACTCCTTTCTACTAACATAATGACGTATTCATCTTCAGACAGCTTACCTGGATTATATTTACCAAATTCCAGTGTATTTCGTATTCTCATTTGTATGTATTCATTCCAATACCTCCGTTCGAATGCTAGTTTAAATTCTTCATACGTTTTTAAATCGTCATTCACCATCGTGAACCAACTGGCTGCTGCATCTTTTAAGTAACGGCTTACAAAGTCTATTTTATCTTTGTCACTGAGAATAGATCCAATACTATCCATTTCTTTCTCACATTTGATAAGAAATTCAATGGGATTTTCCCCTCTGGATCCTCTAAAATAGTTAATGGGTCTCTCTTCTCTAGGTACGGTCGAGTATACTAACGCTTGTGTTGGTAGTCTTCTCACTTCTCGTGTAAGTCGGTCTACTTCACCTTTTAACTTGACTTCCAGCTGAGCTACCCTGTTGTCATGGTGTTGGATAGATTTCTTGATGGTGTCGTCTGCTGCGGCGAGACTTTTTGTTTCTTCTTCAATTTTCATGGTCTTCCTGACATTACTCTGCACCAACTCGCTGATGACTTGTATCTTGGTATCTTGTCGATGCGTAATTTTTTCGAGTCTCTGGTTCAGTGTGTCGGCCATAGATTTAAAATTTTGTTGTAGTCTTTTTCGCTGCTCTTCGAAATTTTCATTCATCACCACCGCTTGTTGTTTTAGAGACTCTTTAACTTTACCTTCTAAGGTCTCCATTCGTTCCATAATTTCTACCTTACTTTCAGCATTATACGCGTATAGTTTCTGAATTTCTGACGTGCTTGCTTCCAATCTTCTCATAGTTTCAGCACCACTAGTTTTTATTTCTTCAAACCTTTTTACGTTTTCAGCGTTGCTGGCTTCTAACTTCTTCATTATGTCGGCTAAACTGACCTCTTGTTTATGTGCCATGTTTAATTTTAATTTGGTGAACCGATTTTAAAATATTTATTATTAATTTGTATATTATTAATTATTTGGATTATTATTAAATATTGGTAGTCATTTATTCATCAACATACAACCGTTATCTTGGGCGCCTGTAGTATCAGTTTCTGATAACCACAATATTTATCTAAGCTCCCCTTTGTTTACTCTACTGATAACGCTAACTGTACGTTCTTATCAGCTACATTCAACATATAAATGCACGTTTTATAATAATTACACATCAACTCTAAATATTTGTTCTACGTGAATTTATATTTATTTAACTTCTTACTAATTTTTAATTTTTTCGTATTGTTTTTTTTTTTTTTTATTTAATCGTGCCCCACGTTGGAAGCGACATTTTCTTTTGCAACACATCTTTTTATGATTTCTTTCATTATGGATTATGAGTTTTACATGGACCTGGTTAGGGTATACCATGCCAACACTTACCTGCAGTATATGGTAATTTTCTGCTTTGCCGGCTATTAGGTGTGGGATTTGGGCTTATTAGGTATCAGGTAACGAGTTGGGACGATGTGTTTTCAAAAGAATTATTTCAGGAAGCTGAGTTGTATAAATTGTGAATAAATGAAAACTACCTTTTTAGTCTATCATTCCAATGATTATAATTGTCACCCTCAAGGTGCTTATCTTTAAACAAATCATAATAATAAAAAGAATTTCAAATATTTAACACAATTTACGGCGGGTTCCACCAATTTATATTCTTTCTTGAATATTACTTTACACATATTTTCTCTAGTGATATATTGTTATAATGCTTACGTCTAACAATCACATATTAAAATCATATATCTTAGTACATAATTTATAAGTTCCTGAAAATAAGACATACAATACACAGTATCTACACAAAACATATAACATGGAAATATACACACATATATGGGCAGTTTCACACTGTCTGCCTGTAATTATAATTCATTTATAAAAATAATTTTTGTTATATTGAATTTAATTATTTAATAAAATGGAAATACTGAATTGATTTCATTCTATGAAATCCGTAACCCTGTTCTTTATACATGAGAAAATAAAATACGAACTTTTTAAATGAATATAACAAGGGTTATAGTTATCGTTATCTCTATGGTAATTATTATTAATCTAAACATTTTTATTAAGGGTAACTCCCTTTTAATTATTCTACTCTTCAGCCTGCTTGGCTATCAACAATAATTAATATGAAACAATAAAATTTGTGACATCTAATATCTTGATAACACTCTTAGAGCTTCTCTGCACTCTCCCTTAATTTATCACATTTAATTTATCAAATATAATTTTTTTTATACAGTGCACAATCTCATGAAAACATTTGCTTAGAGTCTTTCTGCACTCTTATTAACATATTATTATAATAATCACACATTATCTAAATGTTCTGTCTTTTTGAATAAATGTCTCTATATGATATACAGTACAACATTTAAAAGTGTCTTTAGGCTTTAGTCATACCGCCTATATAATTAAATGTTTATCAATTATTTAAAACTGTTCAATTTCGCTTATAGCGGCTTTTCATTTACTTGTTGTGTTTTACAACATTATTATGAACCCTGAACCATATCAGGTCACCTGTTTTGATGATTTCATGTTACACAGATGTACACGGGTCTCAGGCGTCGGCGTTGAGTACAGCTATTCCTCTCGAAACCTCCGTCAGCGTCGCTTAGCGGTGTATGAACAGCTAGGCTAGGCGTCGTTCCTTTATCGTCATGGACACAGCGTCTCTGGCCTCGGGTATAGTCTGATGTCCGTAGTACGTAGTTGTAGTCACTCAGGTGTCTGCCGGTCTCATTGAAGCGTCTTCTGCAGCGTATCGTTCCGTGTGTACGACTCAACGAATACTTTATGAATGAGAGAGATGCTCGTTTTGGCTCGCTATATAAAATCTTATCTGTACCCTTCTAAATGTACAATTGTAGCAGATAACGCTTATTATGCGTACTCCAGTTAGAACGATAAACATTGATAACAATGTTTCGTTATAATATATATATATATATATATATATATATATATCATGGTTACTCCATGCTCACTTGTGACATCTGGAAGAAGCATTGCAGGCTAAAGTCTATGCTGTTGCGGAAGTGAGGAGAGCAGTCCGTCCGAGAAGATCCGTTAGATCGGATGGGTTGGTGTTACAGGAGTTTGCCGCCTCGGGCGTATTGCCATATATTCGTGGTTTGTCGGATCTCGTTGGCAGCTTGTCATCTAGAGGAGATGTGAGGTCCAAAATTAAGATCCAACACTTACTAAGACCGGTGACAAACGCCAGAGATCCGTTGCCGTAGTGTGGGGTGTATTTTAGTAATGAAAATTTCTCAACCCTTTTCCGTTTAAACCTGTGCTTACAGCTGACTCGATTCAGCTTAACACTGGCAAAGCGCGTATTTGCAATGCAAGACAGCACAGCTCGTAGCTGCGGAAGAACATCCGGCTTTACATGGCTGTGTTTGTTTGTTGTGCGTCAAGTAAAAAGAAATTTTTTGTGAACGTGAGTCGCAAAAATATATTTTTACATTCGCTTATGAAAATACACGCTCTTCCAGTCCAAGTCTAGTGGAGAGCTTGATTAATTGTTTAATAAACGTTTAGTATATTTTATCCAAAAGTTTAGTTACACAGTTCCGGACCAGTAATAATGAACTGGAAACTAACAACAAGGTATATTTATTAGGCCCATTAATATTACTAATGTATTTTTTTATATGTCCTTGATAATACTAAACAAATTAATATTGTTACGCCGATCTCATGGATCGTCGTATTTTACAGTGGAAATAAAATAATTGACGCTTGTATAGTCACTAATCACCAGCTTTAATTAGTCACAAATAACAAATTGTAATCAATAAGGTACTATGGTAAAATAATTCAAGTTAAATTTGTCCAGAGTCAATAACAATGTCAGGTAATAGAGTTCCTCACTAATTATAACAGAATAATCACTTCCACTAATCCTCAACAACCACTCGATCCGCACTAAATAAATCGTCCACTGTAACTAACTGACTAAGGCGGCTGGTGTTGCTTATATAGGTAGAGCAGGTGTTTCAGAATAACTCTTCATCCTTTTTGTGGCGTGCCAGCATAATTTTCATATTTACAAGAGCGCTCGAACAGTCTGGAAGGTACTTTCGTGCTACATGAGTAGACGGCCTTGACACAGACGGCCTGAGCTAGTCGAGTAGCTTGTAGAACGATATTCTTGCTTTTTTAAGAGCGTTCTGTAATTATCGTAATAATAGTAATAAATTGTTTTTTAATAATGAAAAACGATACGTTAGGAGAAGATAGCAATCATAGTTAGATAACGTTCAAGTGTTCTATTCATCTGAGATAAGCTAAAGCTCGTTGATTTAATTTCAGTAATAAAATTTTCATATGAATAAGTTTAATATTTGTTATAATTCGTTATTTTCATTGTCTACATGAACTGCAAAGGTAGATGTAGATGGGTCGCTACATTGTAGTTAAAGTTTCGTTAGTTTATGTCTGTTAAGTGACTTGCCTCGTTCACTTAGCTGTTGCTACGAAAATTACGAAACGCACTTAAAACTTTCGAGAGCGTCATTCTACACATTTCTCGCCTAGCCGAGGTGGTGCAGCGCTTCTGTCAAGTCAAGGTCGTACACAGACGCAGCTTTCAGACTGTTGGAAGTGTTGTGCCTGTGGACAATTTAACTTAAATTATTGCATGAGAGTACCGTTGTTGATTTCAAATTGTTATTTGTGACTAATTAAAGTTAGTAATTAGTGACTTCATTTTTGTCTGTGTTTTGTTTCCACTGCACATTATGACGATCCGTGACACCGTCTCAACACTATATATTACACCAACTCATATTACTTTCTACTGCATGTGCAAACTGCACCTTTTCTTCTGCCTAGTGCAAACTTAAATTTTGAATTTCATGAGACTATAATGTGGGCTTATCACCAACTACCATATATTGTATTTGGTAGTTAGTATAATTGCCAGACGTTGTTTGTACTTAAATATGAAATGTATTCATGAAAATAAGTATCCACGAATTTATCTACCCACAATGTAACCAATGCTAATTCAACACAATCCATAGCAGAGTAACCTATTAATTTCTCGTAGCAAATTGTACTTAATTGTTTTTTAAATTAAGAAATTTAATTAATAAAGCTGTGTTAGTGGTTATAATCACAAACAGAATAAACACTGTTGCACACTAAAAAAAAAAAAGTATTCCGATTAGCGCTTTCACAGCTCATCATCATATCGGAAATAACAATAATAGAACCAGGCAAATTCTTTATACCCCCACTTACCTTTCAGCGCCTAGATGTTTTCGTAAATAAACAGTAAGTTAAATGTCCTTTCTGGCTATTAGAAACTAGCGAGTTCAGTCACCCATGTCGGTACTTTACATTTCTTTGTAGTACATTCTGTGTGTATGAGTTGTGTGTGTGTGCGTGTGTGTACATTCTTTTCAATACCTAACGTTTTAAAACCTTTCTCATTCACACTTATAACTTCAAGTTCCTTTCCGGCACAGTTTAAAATGCGATATAAATTGTCAAAACCTTACCTGTTTCTTTCTATATTCAACGCAAACAACAAATTAGGTAAACAACCTTTTCGTCCCTTCCTATTAATTTTTTATTGTGAGCTATCCCTTAAATAGAGAAATAGATATATAGTGAGTAAATACCAAACTTTGATTTACAATGAGAACTTGCTTTGCTCATTGAATAATGGTAGAAATAGAGCTATTGAACTACCCGATTAATATCGGATTACCCGATATTAATTGTCATCCAAGAAATACAGTATTGTGTTAACTAACACCAATGGTATTAATTAGAGAAAATTCTCTAGCGTATTTCCGTGACTTTTTCTTCACTTAGTTCTCTACAAACCCATTAAAAATTATTCTGTAACTTTGTAAAACACCATAAGTATAGAAACGTTACTTTTGTAGGTAATTAAAATGATAATAGTATACGATTACTCTACTACGGTGCTTGATAATTTTGAAAGGTATCTACTTGATGTGACAACTTTTGGCCAAATCAAAGGACTTTAAATACATACACTGATTTACACAATTAGTGTGTGATTCAATACATAATCGGATTGTGTGAGGTCTGAGTGATAATTAGATTTCAGTAAATACCTTTGTTCAGTTAAGAAACAAAAAACGTTTATGTATGTAATGTATTGTATTTACCTTCTAGACACAATTCAAATTAAGACTTTTGACAGCTTATGCAAGCAATATAAAATAATAACCAGTCTGTTTCTTAAATGCATGCAATTATAAACATGGAGTGAAGTTATTTATGATTAAAACGCTGGTAATTCGTGAACCTATGGGCTTGTATTAAAATCAAGGTAGAAGTTGTGGGGGAGGGGCATTACGCTGGTAAATCGTAGAACACTGGAAGTCTGCTCGTTTGATTTTGTACTCTAAGTGCTAATTTATAAACAGTTTAAAAATGTATATTATGAATCACTCAACACTTTACGAACTCTTGATTAATTTGATTCGTTATAAAAGAGTTTGTTTACACTGTTACGTTATTTACGTAATTATAAGTTTTATGGCCAGTTAATTTTAACTCTCATTGTCAGTATGTAATAGATACGGTAAAATTGTCTTGAGCATTGCATGGCAAACTGTGCAGAAGGCAACGACTTGCGTACATTTTCTCTGTGCGGGATACAAAATAACAAGTACAATATTTGAAACGTTTTGTATTCATATGGGAACCCAGTGCATTTATACGTACAAATTCGGTTGAGTACTATTCGATATAAATTTGATTCAATATTCGAAACGCACAAAGCCTATTCAAACTTATCTAGAAACTCCCTCCATCCTCCCATACATAAACCAAATATTACGTTCCATTTGAATAGTCCTTTATATAAACTATTTATAATAAAATGAGAGTAATATTAAACATTATTACAAAAATAATTATTTTATGTAGAAATTTATGTTATTTGACAAAACTATAATATTGAGTGCTGTATTTTAGTGCTTTCTAACGACTTCGCCAACTGCTGTATTTCAGAATCCCGTTTCTTAGTTGTCACACATCCCACTTGCGTTCCCCTGAGAAAAATTTGTAGAGTCCGCAGCCACGTGCTTCATCTGTCCCCTGTGTACGGTGGTAAATGCATACATCAGTGCGTGAAAGCCACTTCCAATTATCTCCTTCCCCCCACGTCTGTGCGCCCACTGGCCTCCCCAGTGCTTCTCGTGTAAGAAAAAAGTACGCTAACCTTTTTCTCTTCTAAATGTAAAGTTTATTATCACAATAGGAGTATTAATGTCATCAGTAATGACTCCAGGGACTACAGACGAGTCAACCTTCTTAATACTTTATATAAATTATATTTTACGGCTTCACAGAACAATCTACGTGTTTGTCGAATGTGCCAGAAGAAACTCGATGTAACGCGTGTGGCGTACGTGCTTGTAGACGCATATACGAGAAGTTTCTCGAAGACGCCAGCCGCGCGGCTGTGTCAACGCCGCAGTTGATTACGTAGTTCACACGACCGCTAAGACGCAGTTCCGAAGCTTATGGTTTGTGAGCGGGAATATAAATACATGGCGGCAGCGGCCTTAGGTTTCTGTATCAGTTGCGATTTTGGATAGTGCGGTTCGAGAGTTATAGTAGCGATATTACTGAACGCGTTCAAGTGGTTATTAGTTAAGTGTTGTGTTTTATAATCGGACGGTATAATTAATTGTAATACAATTGTCTTCAATATTAGTGACATTCATTTGCGTGTGAACAATTTTTATTTGATTTGTTGCAGTAGACTATGTTGTTAATTACGAACTGTTTAACTGTAAAAATTAAAGCTGGTGATTAGTGACTTAATTGGTGTCTTGTACTTATTTTGTTTCCACTGTACCTACGACGATCGAGTAGACCGACGTAACATATGCATCTATATTAAGAACACGGCTGAATGCAATAACGGAGACCACGCTTTCAGAGGCCCAGAACGGTTTCAGGAAGGGGAGACCATGTTTAGATTGTATTAGTGATAAACTGTACTTTCACTTGTGAGCACTTACGTTTCTTATTTGCCTCGTAAGTGTTCACTAGTGAAAGTACAGTTTATCGCTAATATTAAGTGAGTGAATGAAGAGGATGAACCATCAAAACAACTGTTTAGATTGTATATTTACAACAGCCCAGCTCATTGAAAAGCGTAGAGAGTATCAGCTGCCCACATACATAGCATTCATCGACTTCGAGAAGGCGTTTGACAGAGTGAATCGGAGCAAACCATGTGTAGTAATGGCAAGGAAAGGGATCCCACAACATTTAATTAGAGCAATACAGAGTCTCTATGTGGAGAATAAAATCTTAATAGAAGCAGGGAAACCGAGGGCGCACCTAGATTCCCAGCTCCTATAAGTGGGAAGTACGACAAGGGTGTCCATTATCGCCTTCTCTTTTTAATTTATATATTGACAATGTCACACAAAACTGGCAGATGTGTGTCTTCCAGAAAATTTTAGAATTAATTACTCGATAATTGACACTTTGTTGCCTGCGGACGATCAGGCTATGCTGTCGGACTCGGAAAACAGATTGCAGGTGGGTATACATCTGTTAAATAGAACCTGCAAAGACTCTGGATTGCAAGTATCCACACTTAAGACCAAGGTTATGGTTTTTCGTGGAACTGATCGCGTACGGGCAAAAATTGTTATAGATGGTACTGTCCTGGAACAAGTTAGCAATTTTGAATACCTGGGCTACAGTGTGTTTTATAATACAAGCAACGACTATGTGAATAAGTTGCATAAGTTGTCATTATGTGCGGGACCATCAGGCGAACTCTCTAATCAGCAAGTAAAGAAACACGCCTAACATTCTACAAGGTGATGGCCTTTCCCACTATTCTGAGAATTGGACTTTAACGAAAGCCTAGGCTAGTCGTCCCAATCGGCTAAAATTTTAATTCTTAGGGACGTGCCAGGGTATACTCTCCATTACCATAGAAGAAACACAGATATACGGAAGGAACAGAATATTATGAGTATACTCGACAGGGTTGCCCAGTATTGGCTGAATTGTTGGGAACATCTTTGCCTAATAGATGGCTGCCGCATCCCCAAGCAACTATGGAACTCTAAGCCGAAGGGACGGAGACGTGTGAGACGCAAGAGGAAGTGCTGGAGTGACCTGTTTGAGACCGGAGCAAACCATCCTTGGTTTTTTCCTTGCATATGATGACGATGATGAATAATTGTTGTTTTCATATTTCTATTGTTGCTGTTTCTACCGTTACTACAGCGCAAGTATTGTTGGAAGCGTCTGCTGCTGTACTCGTAAGCCAACAGTCAAATAATATAACAGGAACACAAAAATGCATATGTTAAATCTAATTTCTGCAAAACACATTTAGCTACTATTTCAACAATTAGGTCACGTATATGTACTGACTTAAGTTATGATAAATTAATGAGACGTATAACCAAATACGGAAATAGGAAAATATAGTATTTTTAAATTATTATAATAATCAGTTAATACATGCTGAGTATTGGCGTTATTACAACTTTTTTTAACAGTTTGTTTCTTAGTAAGCGACAATAACAACAATTAAATGTTTTCCAGATATAAACATTTATTAAATGATTTGAACAATGTTTTAACAGAGAACAAATGGACACGTCTGCATCGTAAATGGGAGAGAACTTATAGCCCCGGAAATGGTCAATTTTATCCCAAGACACTTCGTATATTACCCAAATTGTCTACTGTAGAGCGCGTGGTCAGAGCATTCATGCAGTCATAAAATGTTTATGATTTACAAAATTTATTGTTCTTTATATTGTTACCCAATAATAAATGAATATGTAATAATTAGTACTTAAATCCTTAAGTAGTGTTACGACTATTTCACGATTGCCGTGTCGTACAGTGGAAACAAAATACATACACCAATGGAGTCACTAATTACCAGCTTTGTAATTAGTCACAAATAATAATTAGTAATTGACAAGATACTCTCGTACAATAATTCAAATTAAATTTGTCCATACGCAATAATAATGTCAACTAATATAGTTTCCAACTAATTATAACACAAAAATCGCTTTGTACAAATCTGCAACAATCAACTGATCCGCACTCAACAACATCGCCAGGTGTAACTAACTTCTAATCCTGCCGCTGTTGCTCATATAGATTGCACAGAGGTTCCAGAATAATTTTCCATATTGCTGGCGGCATGCCAAAATATCGTGTGTAATTTAGAGTGCTCGAAGGTACTTTAGTGCACAACCTTGACAGAGACACTGCACTTGATCGGTCTATTGTATTAAATCCGCCTTCAATAATCGGCACAGCGTTGCCCATTTTGTTGTCACATATTGCGCTTACAGGTTTCGATACGGGATCGTTTTATAATTTAATGAAAGTTTCGGTGTTACCTCGTCGAAAAGCACAACACACATACACACACAATAAAGTAGAGTTTTAACTACACACCTGTAAAGGCGCAAAATATTGTTAATAGCTGTTAAAAAGTATTTTGCAGCACGTATTAAAAAAAAATTGTTAAGTTAGAGCCTCTCCCCTAACATTGCATGTCAGCTTAGCACACAACAAACAAAGCCACTTAAATCTGGACATTCTCCAGTTGCTATGTTCTCTCATGCACAACAAACACTTTGTTTGGCTGTGCTAAGCTGAACAGGTCAACGGTAAGCACACGATTAAACGAGAAAATTTTAAACAATTTTTGCATGAGATATTTTACAAATGGGGTTTACATCGTATACGTATATTTTACTCCTTATGAAATCTTTTAGTACAAAAGGATATTATGAAAAATGAAAAATGAAAATTATAAAATGATAAATGATGATAAATGGTATGAAAAATGATAGATATTACAAATAGAAGACTATAATATAAATAATTATAGTTAATATTACCTCGTGTATCCGGGTACACTGGTGCTCCTCCTTGCAACTTCAATGTTTTTTAACAACTACGCGTTTCGGGACTCATGGTCCCATCATCAGGTTGGTAAAAACGAAAATCACTCACATGGAGTACGTCAACTTAATAAAATACAAATAAAAACTTTCACTCGCATATCATTCCAGAACACAAAGTCATAGTACCGCGTGTATACAATTACACCACTACACGATGCGCATCGTATCGGATCTCGCGAGCTACTAACCGTTACGCGTCGCACTATATCTACCTTTATCTATGTGTTGTTCCAACACGCGTATGGCCGTGTCATACAGTCCGTTGGACTTTAAAGAAAGCTTGACGTTCAAGAGCTGATTACCTTGGGTTTTTGAGGCTTTATAAATTTCAAATTCTTCCAGCGCGTCCATAAGCCTGCCCTTTTTACAGAAATGTAACGGCTTGAAGCTACTTTGAAAACTCAAGTAATTATGGTTCTGGTTGACTATAATGCAAAGTTTGATTTTATCTTCTGGATATCACCTCTAGGGAGATGTTCTCTGTACCTATCCAGAAATTTCCTGCCCGTTTGTCCAACATAAAAATTGTTGCAGTCCTCGCATTCTATTTTATAAATACCAGAACAGTTTTCTACTAGTCTGTTGGTCACTGGTCTCAAGGCGTTCAAAATACAATTACTCGTTTTGAAAGAAACTGCGAAACCGTGTTTTTTAAACAACGTTCTTAATAGTATTAGGCAAAAGATTTGTAAATTCCGTTGGTATATATTTAGTGTCACGGTTGTGTGTTGGAGCACCAGTGTACCCGGATACACGAGGTAATATTAACTATAATTATTTATATGCAACTTGGCGACCACAACACAATATGTATATAATATAAAGCTAAAGTCGTGTTTGTCTAAATTATTGAAAATAAAACTGTGTGGAAAACAGCATATAAACGAACATCACTCTGTAATATTTGAATTCCATGAATTTGTAATGTAAGCAAGTGATGACATTTTTTATAGTCGTCGTTGTCGTCATCCTTTACGGCTTAGGCTGTAGCCTGTTCCGGTCTCAATAGAAGTCATCCAACCATCGCTTATGGAGTCTTCCCACACTTCTCTGTGAGTCGTCGTCGTCATCATCCTTTACGGCTTAGGCTGTAGCCTGTTCCAGTCTCAATAGAAGTCATCCAACCATCGCTTATGGAGTCTCCCCACACTTCTCTGTGAGTCGTCGTCGTCATCATCCTTTACGGCTTAGGCTGTAGCCTGTTCCAGTCTCAATAGAAGTCATCCAACCATCGTTTAAGCGGTCTTCCGACACTCCTCTTTTCCTTTGGGTGATATTCAAGGGCTCTTATTGAAAATCTAGTGGAATTCATTCTCTCTACGTGTAACCGCCACTCCGTTTTGTACCGGGAGAGTTTCTCATTTTAGCTATCCGCTACGCCTAGCTCCATTCTAATATGATCATTTTTGAAAAGAGCTCTTCTGACAAAACCCTTTACAGCCCTCAAGAACCTCCAAGCCAGCCGTACTCAAGCAGTCGAAATGATATTTCTCAGGCACGTGGCAACATATATACACTCTTCAAGACTGCAAAACAATTGCAGACATACGGCAGGAGCTGAATACTACGAGTATAGTCGATATTATTGTCTAATTGTTAGAACATCTTAACCGAATGGATGACTGGCGAATTATAAGCCGAAATGACGGCGAGGTGTGGACGTCCGAAGAAGCACTGGAGTGATCAGCTGTAGTATGCCCAAACATGTTGGACAGGCCATGTTTGCTCTAATCCTTGTTGGCCATAATAATGATCAAGTACAGTAGAGCATCGATTATTCGAACCTCTCGAGACGGGGGCCTGTTCGGATAATCCATATTTTGGTTAATAGATCATAAATTGAAAACATTATTTATCTTTACAAAACCATTTCTAATATACTGTTATATAATTACAGCAGCCTGTATACTGTACTGTAATGTATTACTAAGGCTAACAATCACTGAATTAAAACTGAGTGTAATTAATAAAACCCAAAAGTTAATTTAAACTAAATTAGAGTTTAATGACAAAGACTGTACAGTACTACAAAATGAATAAAAAATTAAGAAACAAAACAAAACATACAGTAATATGGGTTTACACTTTTTTGAAGAATTGTTCTATCACTGTCTGTTTCACACCGATAGACCGCTGCTAAAGACTGAAGTCGTTTAAGATTCATAAGCTGAATACAATCTATCTCGTTTTTAGTTTCGGCCCACTTTAGAACAGTCTCAAGTAGAACAGTCTCAATATCGATTCTTTGTTTAGTACCGATTGTAAGGCTGTATAGCTACAGCGTTTATTTATTATTGTACAGTACTGTAATAATTTATAGTATACATTTTTTTATGTTCAATAAATATCTAATACGCCTACACATGTCCAATACATTACTGTACAGTACAGTACATAAATGTACTTTTTATTGAGTTCGGATAATAGATCGTTCTGTTAATGGATGTTCGGATAATCGATGCTCCATTGTAATTAGTCTTTCTTTAATTTAATTTTAACAACAATCCTAGGGAAATAATCCGTATTATGCTTCGTGACACTCGTAACCGACAAATCGACCCAAAAATCAATTTTTGTTTGTTTGTCTTAAAAAATCTTCAATATGTTCTAGTAATTTGATACCAAATTTACGTGAATACGCCTGATTATAAATTTTTTATGATTTTTAAAAGAGTAGAGATCGTAAGAAAAGTTCTGTCAAAAGTGTTGATAATATTACCATTTTTTACAAATCTTTAATTCCCTTTAACAAATCGTAGAGAGGTGTGGGTTTTACCTTTAGAAAGAGCATTCTTATGTTTACAAAGGAAAATTTTGTATTAACACAAATGGTTACAAGGTAAATTTGCTGATCTGAGTCATCCTAATTTGTTAAAAAATGTCTTCATGGTATATCACAGAGCGCAAACGAGACGCTAAATTATTTGATTAGAATAGATTGCCAAAAAATAAATTTGTTGGACTGGATACTTTGGTTTTGGGTGTACACGATGCTATGTTGACCTTCAATGAAGTTAATGTAAGCTAGTGTTAAATCTGACAGAAATTAGAGACCAAACTTTGATGAAATATGGTTGAAGTAATGAACAAAATTGACTTGTAACGAATACTTGCGGCAGAGACAGCAGTAGATGAATTGATGAAAAAGGGTAGACTAGAAATGTGAAGAAAAACCTAGAGGACCAAATGGACATAACTGAAGCCCCTGAGTATGGAGTTGGACTATTTAAATGAGGTAAAAAATGAAAATCTGTTTTAAAACTTTCAAAGCGTTTTGCTCAAAATACACTTTCTTTAGATAAATGGCCCATTATTTCAGAAACCAAGTAAACTATGAACCTAATTTTTTTTTTTGGATATTGGGTTAGTGGATACTACTACACTACTTGCTTTTTGTATGCAAATTTTTAGAGCAACAAAAAAATTATAAAAAATAAAGAATTTGAGATGTCTTTATAATTGTGGTAGCGTTTGAAGAGTATAACATGCTAACTTGCTTTCTAAAATTTACTATCTTTTACAAGCTCAGAGATAGTGGGTCTCAAAGTTGATGAATTTAACATGGTAAGCATTGCCGGTTACAAGTGGCGTTAAAGTTAAGTACTAAATTAAATGAGCCTGTTGAAAGTAAAACAATAGTGAAATACGGACTGAATTGAAAGTATTTATTTACACAATATAATTTATTATAAACACAGCAGCTTAATATAAAAATAATGTTATTTGCAATTATCAAATTAATTATTATATTAGTTTTAATTTATAATTGTTTATTATAGCTTGTATGGTATCATTAAGACAAAATCAATCAGAAACGTAGTCACCATTTTCACTTAAAGTGAGTGGCATAATTCCTTTAATTTATGTAGCAAACTTTTATTTTAAACTGTTATATTGCATATTCGCCGTTTTTTTGGTAGAATATGATGTAATCTGAAATTTACCATTAATTTTTATATGTAATTTTTTTTAGTGTGCCACAGTAATCTTTGGGAAAAAATAAATATAAATAATTCTCAAAATGAAGCTATTTACTTCTCCTACTCTTCCTTACTTAGAAGATAAGTTTTATAAAAAATAAATAATATCTAACAGTAACCATTGTAAAAAGATGTTAACGTAGACAAATTTCTTCCAAACGTTATTTTGAACATGACAGTTACAACTTTCACGCTTCTGTTGCTTCGTGTAACAGCTGCGATAAGAAGCTTACTTTCACTTTTCCAGATACCTCGTTGTAATCCTCTTTGTGGAGAACTGCGTCTGTTATTGGCCCACTGGTAATACTGTTAGTTACGTATATATTGTGAATCGAATCCAAGTGCGGAAAAATTTTGCGATGCTTTTATCCGGTAGCACCGTTATTTGAATCGGGTAGCACTGAATTGAATCCAGGGACGGAAAATTATAGGTAATTATTTTATGTATTACTTTAATTATTAAACATTTACCAGTTGTTACAATATTTTTAATATAATGAGAGATGGGTTATAATAGCCTTTGTAATCAATTTAGATCTATTTTCTTAGTATCGTATCCGTTCAAGGAATATAAAATACATCAGTTAAAATTTTTTTCAAAGTTTAGACATGCTTAACACAGTGTTCTTCTGCGTTTCCAGGATATCACTAATACATATACAAATCTTTTAAAAATTATTATTTATTATGTCAATGAACAGGAATCTCAGAGTGGTTGGAAGATTATTTATTGTAAGTTTTTATGTGCTGCAAAATGTCTTCATGTAAGTACACCACACCACATCTTCTTTTCCTTAGTCTTCTTCTTCTTTTATTAGTCGTAGGTCCAAGACCTGTTGCTTTAATAAGTTGTGGTTGCTTGTACCACAACACCACCATCACCACAATTGCTTAATAAAGATTTAGTTGAGTTTATGTTAATTTATTGGTGACCTATTTCCAATTTCGTTACAAATTGATACCTAGTTATTGACTTTTAAGTTAAAAGTGTTTTCATTATTTAATACTCTTTGATCAACTTGTTCGTATTTTCGAACGTTGTCCTAAATTTATTAGTCTTATTTTATTTTTACATTAGCTTAGGTCGTTTTGCCGCATTTCCCATCCGATTTTCAAGGCTCGTATGAGTTCTGTAAGTACATACATTTTTACTTAAGCAGGTTACACCAGAAGAATTTTTTTTTACCCCAGAAGATTGAAGACCACAGAAGAAGATGGTTTGAACGCTTGAATCGCATGCCTGATATCCGGCTACCTGTGGCTGCCTTGGGTTATCACTCTACTGGAAAGAGTGATGTCGGTAGGCCGAGGAGGACATGGGTCTAAGGCCTAGTATTTAGAGCGATGATGATGATGATAATGATATTTTATTTTTATTTCTTATTTTTATTATTTTTACTCATCAGTGGAAGACAAAAGAAGCGTTACGATTTATCCATTTTCCTTTGTCCGTTTTCTTTGCGCACGTTTGTTAACAACAAGATAGCAGCCTGAGTTTTGCGACAACAATTTCAAAGATTTCACTTCAAAAACAGTTGTCAGAATGCAGTTTGTGTCGGTTCTAAAAAACCGTATAAACCAGCTTTGTTTGTTCCTAACCGCTCAATTGCTTACAAAACGAGAATTTACATTGTGATCTATCGCATATGGATAGATCACGGTGTCGGTGAACAGAGATTATGGTGTTGTAATTAATGCACATGTAACCGGTTGGATTGTCCGTTGACGCTGTGCTCCATTATCCGCAGTCAACACAAAATGGAATCCGCTGTCCTACTTACGTGTCACGCTAATGATTTGTGACGATGAGTTAATTAGCAGTGCCACGGATGTAACGCACAACACTGTTCCTGTGTGTTTGTCAGTGCGAAACAGGCATGCCAGGTGTGGGGATTTTTCCCCACAGTGGGGAAATGTGACGGCTCAAAACCCTGCCGTGTTTGGGAATTGGTGAGATTTCGTGTCAGCAGTGAGTACTTTCAAATAATTGGAATTTCGTATCAGAAAACATTAAAGGCATTGAGTCATTGCATGGACGGCTCTAGTAGAAGGCAGGAATATTAAACTTGGCAACGCTGCGTCTGAGCCCTATAAGCATAGAGTAGTCAAATAGCTAAAGTAAACATGTTATATTTTGAGTTAATTTCACAGCATTATTAAAATCATGAGTAGGCCTATTTATAGCTAAATCTAAATTATACATCTGTGCGGACTTATACTATATGTTCAACTAACGTATGCCCACTAACAGTAGGCCTACTATACGTTCAAGTTGAAAAAACATAGTGAATTAGTCTTAGGCCTAATGAATTAATTTTGTTCGAATTATTGAATCCGTATCATATGAATGAGTTACTTATTATATTTCTTAAATAATATAACAGTATTTTACATAATAAACTTTTAATTTGGAAAAAGTGAAGAATTATAAACCTGCTGTTAACCAGCAATTAAAAATGACGCGATTTGAGTATTAAAATGCATAAATTAAGTGATCGGCCTCAAAATATCAGCTGGTTCCAGTGTTGCCACGTGTAATGTCCCGGGCTTCTACTAGAGCCGCCCATAGTCATTGGCATTAGCATTAGCGGCCTTTAAAAAAATAAATTTCAGTTTCATTTTACTATGAATGGTGCAGTGATGGACAATCATAGCAATTACATATAAACTAAAAACGGATAAGACTAATTGTAAACTGTTTTTGTGAGTTAAACAATTGGAAAAAAGTTGTGTACATAAAGTATAATGGTCTCTATATAGTGTGAGAAAAGGATTTCGTAAGTATATTCTGATCTTTTATCATTTCTGAAAAAAGTTTTTAATATTTTATATTATTCTTATAATTGTATTGAAACATTCAGGGTATACTATTATAAAATATTACTTTGCATAAACCACACATACTTCTGGAAACGAAGATTTTTATGCCCGAGTGGGAAAATTGTGAGAAGCTATGTGGGGAAAAGTGGTTCGATTGATCTGGCAACACTGACGCGAAACCAATAAGTGTATTACACTCCAGTAACCTAACAATAAATGCTTGACTTACCTTTTCTATTATTTTGGGTGCTATCTTCTTCTGAGTGTTAGCGTCTTTATTAATTATACTCAATCGACAAAAGTATAACTCAGTAAAGTTAGAAAACAACGGGTAAGCAGTAATCCCTTGTATACAAATAGGGGAAGGCATTCATTTGAATATCCCGCCGTATTCAGACGACTTAACAAACGTACAAGAAACTAAGAGAAATATGTGTTTGTCATTGCATCAGTTAATAAAATGTGATAAGCAGAATTGTGGAACTAAAGTGTAGGCCTATAGTTTGAATGCTAAAAAATAAATGTTTGTCAATTTTTCAAGAAAAAGTATTACAAAATTAAAATAAATATAAGTCTTGTTGTGGAAAAAGAAATTAAATAGTTCTACTTCAGTAGATATAATGTAAATACATTAAACGTCTACAAAAAGATGAACACTCTACCGTATTAGGTTTCAGAGAAAAATGTAACTAAATGTGGACAATTTAAAATTACTAGAGTAGGGCATACCGACTCCCCTTAACAAAGTTATAGCTGTAAAATGTACTGTTACCATTGTCTCTTTGATCGTAGTACGAGACAGTGGAAAACAAAAAACAAGACACCAATGAAGTCACTAAAAACTAGCTTTAATTATCACAATTAAATAGTGTGTAATCAACAAGATTATACTCGTACAATAATTCAAGTTAATCTGTCCACTCAAATAATAATGTCAACTATAAAGAATTCCGCACTATACTCACTTTTCAGTAATATACCACTTCAGACGCACTGTGTAAATCGCCCGGCATAAGCTGAAAACTAAGCGGTGGGTTGGGGTATTTATTAGTCTGCAGGGTTCTATAATATGCGTCTCTAACAAACACTTGAGAATTCTGGAGGATACGTCAGCGCGGCCTTGGCAGAAACACGCACCGTTGGGCTAGTTGAGAAGCTTGTCGAATAACACTATCGAATGTTCGAGATTGTTCCGTATTACGTAACACTGCCTTGCGTGTTGACCATGTTAAATGTCACGTACACACACAAACATTACAGCTGGGATCTGCTACGATAGCCGAGATGTTACGCCATTAGTTATGTAATGACGTAACAGTACTAAAAGTACTATGCCATTACAGAACTAATGACGTAACAGTACTAAAAGTACTACGCCATTACAGAACTAATGACGTAACTGTACTAAAATTGCTACGCCTTATTAGACTTATACAATATGCAGAAGTGAAGCAGTTGAATTACAGTTTCAGACGGGAAATATCAAACTCGCGTGTATTCATTAATACCAGTAAAACCTGGGGTTATATAGAATTCACGAGACCAAGGGAAACGTTTTACTCAGACACCGTCTCTCCCCTGAGACACTCCTCTTATCTGCAACGAGTAACGACAGCTTCCAAACGGCGGACGATATTTCCATGTCACACGAGAATACGACTTAAATCTCCGTCGCAGCTTTTGATAAATGGTCAAATAGAATTTATACCCGAGTAGTCCTTAATCTAATATCCTTAGGCTCTTCTGGTTGCAGAACGACAGACACATTGAACGAAGATTTATGAAACAATAATTCATCACCAATATTCACATCTCTGCCTTACCCCTTACAGAGCGTGTCCAATTGTCTGATAAAATATTAAGAGCATTTAATATGATTGTGAAGTGTTCCGCCCTAAGTGTCACTTAGTCGGCTATTAAAATTTCGCCCACCCAACTAATCATAAGAAAACATTCCTTGTTGTATTATCCAGTATAATCGAAAATTCAGGATACTGAACTAAATCAAATGAAAAATTTTCTAGTTTACTTACATTTCGAAGCAATATATTCTAATTTTTTTAAACGATGGTAGGTAAAAATCTCTGTAGACACTAGGGACCCCGTAGTTCCTAGTAGTGTGGGACTCTAACCCACTAAAAACGCCTCCCTTAATGCTACAACTGAGCAAGCTCATCCAGCAGCTTCTCCTTCATGTTTCCTTCACGGGTGATGGGGTGAAGCCCAGTGCCTAATACCAAGATTGTTCTGTCTTTCTCTCAAGAAGAGTTTTATGGACTATACATATTAATTGCTTTCTACTGCGATACCAGATTATGTGGCTTCTGTCTTTTGAGTCGCCTCAGGACGTGTGGAGCTACTTCCACTACGTGTCAAATTATTGGTTTATCGTGGATCTGAATCCTCTGATCATGTTTGCTGCATATTTTGTTATTATTTCGGTGGTATATTCTACATTGTGGTGTCTATGTAGCTTGTCGTTCTTTATATACTGTAACGAGCAAAAAATTTAAAATTTCTTAAATTTTCACCTCGACAGAGTACGTTCACACGAGGCTGTGTCAACGACTTGTAGTTGGCGCAATAAATAAAGCGTAATGAGAAGATGTCAGTACGGCGTCGCTAGCTTGACAATAGAAAGACATTAAGTACGATACTACTATAGAAATTCGTTGCACAAGATGACAGGGAAAGTTTAGTCCAGAATTATTGCTCTCTATCGCTGTAACAATTGGGCGAGGACATTCACACTTGTATCGAGAATTGTGACAGATGTTGACCATGTTACGTCAGTATACGATAAACGACAAAAACGAGTGAAACTACATATTACAATGGAACGGATGCGCTGCACCTTAAGAAACAAATAGTAGGATAGATCTGACAAAGACTCAAGTCATGTTACGCAGCTGGAGTTATCGTCTAATTGACAGACAGAATTTACGAGTGGAAAGTTGGGGTGACTTCACCAGCCAGCAGATGTTCAAAATTACTAATAACCACAAAAAAAGGGGTATAACATAGAACAATACGCCAGGAGGACCGAAAGTACAGATAATGGCACTCTAGAGAAACACAGAGTTTGCTTCAGACAATAAGTTGATAGACAAGTGTCTAATAGCCGTAGTTTCCACGAAAAAGGTCAATGTTCGTCAGAGCAACATCGGGGGACATCCAAGAGCCTATCAGATGCCTTCAGCCAGGGAGAAAATTGGTGGTGAGGAGTGTTTCCATAGCAACAGAAACGGAAGACCTATCAGAAGAATTATGACGTAGGATCTCGACATGGTGGGACAGAATATTCCAAGAAAATTCCAAACTGACCAATCTCAAAATGAAGTAGGCGTGAACTGCGCCAGAGACAAAATTTTGAGTAGGGACGAATTAATAAAACTATCTGTCCCAGACGGAGGAGAGAGAGTCTATATCTAAATTTTGTGACAGTCTATACTCAATTTTTGAAATGGTTTTTACTTAATTCTTCAGACAGTTTTATACTCAAGTTTTCAGCTAGTTAATTTCAAGTACGGAACAGTTGTTACGCAGATTTCAAACAGTTTACTCTAATTGTTCGGAGTTAGTTTTATTCTAAGTTCACAAGAGTACATTAATCGTGCGGAGAATTAACTCGAGTACGGGACTTAGTACGTTAACCTGTAACTTAAAAGACTTAGTAATATCTTAACGTCACGATAATAAGTCTCAGTAAACTTTTCGAGAGTGTATTTCGAAGTGTATCGTAACGGACTTAGACGAGAATTATATACAGTGAACAATCAGACCGTTACACGTACAGATATCACCACATAAACGATATACTAAACAGATCGAACTTAACGTAGTGTTACTACACCTTATTAACAACATAATGAACATGAAATATTAAACTAAATACTAAATTATACGAATATTTAATGAAGCAGCGATAAGTGGAAATAGACATGTACATTCACGTCAATACGAACACACAACATACACCGTAAGATGAAACATTTGATTGATCATTCAACTTCAATTATTCACATAAACAAACGCCAACACGAGTGACCGGAAAAGTGAGTGTTAAGTGATTGTGATAAAACAGCATCCGACGAAATGTGTCTACGAACCATCTCCATCACTGGAACTCGACTGCATCAACGTTTAATGGATATTCAATAATCAAGTAACCATTATTTTAATCATTTCTATTTAGTTACTTCTACTGACCTGATTCTTTCAAAGAATTCATCCCTGAGAAAATTATTAAGAAACGCAATGAATAAATTTGAATAAAATAATTAATGAATATATTAACAAAAGCTTATTTGGGACTTAATGAACGCATTAAATAAGTAGAATATGAATTGTTATATTATTTGATTTATATATGTATGTTGTTTTTCTTTGTTTTCAGCATATCTTGAAACATGAATTTATTCTTATAAAATATGTATGTATTTCAGGTACAGCGACGTATCATATGTACAATTTTAATTTGTTGTGAATTATGAATAAATTAGTAATTTAAGTTGATCATATATATGCGTTCATTATTATCAATTACATCCCAGATATTAACTTAAAATTTTGGAGAAATATCAAATAGATTTTCAAGAGTTTCATATGTTTAAAGAAAGTAAATAAAGTGACAACGTTAATCTCCTAAATGATATCAAGTATGTGTTTATGAGAATCAGAATAGTCATACATAATATTAAATGGTCGTATAACACACGGCATGGAAATAATCAATTAAAGCAAGTAAATACATATTATCTATTGCAAATAAATGTAATACAATATTAAATATTTATTATAAATCAATTATATTGATTTAATATCAGTATTATATAATATTCATTATATAAATGGCGTCCAACTTCGGGGCTAGATACATGTGAAAGATCGATAAATTTATATATTTAACAATTAACCCATTTATGCAATTAATACGCATAAATATAATTATAATACGAAGGGCCATTCACTATGCTTCTGAGTACTTTGTTCCGAAAGGTTTGTATATTTTCTAAGTTTGTTTTCTTTGTACAGCCCCACAGCTGAATTCCATAAGTCCACACAGGCTTCAGAGCTTATTTATACAACAGGAGTTTGTTTTCAACTGTTAGTTGCAAGTTTCTCCCTAACAGCCAGTATATTTTTCTGTATTT
Organism: Magicicada septendecula; assembly: GCA_034769895.1. Taxonomy (NCBI): domain Eukaryota; kingdom Metazoa; phylum Arthropoda; class Insecta; order Hemiptera; family Cicadidae; genus Magicicada; species Magicicada septendecula. The sequence continues at coordinate 20,857,898 of CM068369.1, read as the reverse complement.
TAAGTTGAGCTCCTCCTTCTTTTTTAACATGCGCTTTCCATTTAAGCTTTGTATCCAGCGTCATACCTAGATACTTTGCCGTGTTAGCATATGGCACTTCCAGCCTATTAATATAAACCCTTACTGGAACTACTTTTCTGTTGGTGAAGTTCGTATGAACTAATTTGGATTCATTAAGTTTGATTCTCCACCGCTTGGTCCAATTCTAAATTATGTTACTAAAAATTCATTTTATTAATCAAATATGAATAATGTTACGGTTTTGTTAATAATATACAGAATGTAAAAGTTACGTTTTTTATTCTCCTTCTTCTTGTACTATTGTTCCTAAGACGAAGTGGGGAGCCAGCAGTAATTGAACATCACATCGCTCCGACACGACTCCTGCCGTAAGCACCGATGTATGTCTTTACCACCTCACTCTGGGGACGGTGAAGAATGTTACAACCGGACGTGCAACAAATTGCCTTTGTGTTGTCGCGTGACTCTTTACCGCTTGGGGGGGGACGTGACACTGTTGTAAAACAGGATTCCGCAACCCCGAAGTGAAAACACATGAAAGAACGCGACGATCTCCATTCTGTCAGTATCAGACCCCTGTTTAACATCTCTCCTTCTTCTATATGCGTCTCTACAGAGTCTATTGCTACCTGCCTGTCAATATTTACATTCCCCCCATAGGAGTCTATTAAAATAATCATCATCATCATTATCGTCGTATGGTACAGTGGACAACAACATTCAAGACACCAATAAAGTCAATAATAACCAGCTTTAATTATCACAATGAATATTTTTTAATCGACAAGATAGTCTATTACAACGAATCAAGTAAAATTTGTCCACACCCAATAATAATGTAAAATAAAAAAAATCCCACACTAATTATAACGCAACAACACTTCGCTACAAACACTCGATCCGCGCTAAATAAATCGCTCAACACAACTGAACTGACAACCCGGCAGCTATGGCTTTACATACGTAGGGCACGTGTTGTTCTGGAATCTCTCCATCCTTACTTGGTTGCTGACGCTAATGCTTATTTCAAGTGGGAGGTCCTCCTTGGAACCGCGAACATTCTTTGTCACAGTACTATGGTTATTGATGAACACCATGTCAGTTATGTAGAACCATTTTTTATTCACTGAAGATGACCTCTAGAGGTACGGCCGAAACTCCTGAAAATAATAGCGTTAGTGGACCACGGCTCAATAGCCCGGATTTTATTTGCAACAATATCATCTTCAGTTCACGCAACGCTTGACTTCTTCAGTTGCGTACTATGCAAGTATGGGTTCTACGTGCCGCCCTTCGTCCAACCATCTTATCCTAGGCGGCCAATCTTGCTGCTTTTATAACTTACGCGTTCAGGATTTTCTTTCTCTGATCACCATCCGTTCTAAATGACCTAGCTATTGTATTCGTTGAGCCTGAACTCAAATACGTTGATTCTTTTAAGATTTTTGTGTACTATCTCAACGTCCGAGTATAGCCAACGGGCATACCCGTTGGCTATTAGAGATATCATAGTGTTAACAAACGTCTGCGCTACGGGTTATATAAGATCAAACAAATATAATTTTTTGGTTAAAACGTTTTCACCACTCGTTACCGTTTTTTCGCGAGTATAATGCGCCCTTGTGTATAACGCGCACCCCCATTTTATCGTAATATGTCCCGTAAAAAAAGTAATTCTTGTATAAATCGCATCCGTGTTAGTGATGAGAAACAATTGAACAAATTTATTAGGACGTAGAAAAATATATACGCTATTGTTTGAATATTATACTGGGCAGAAGAAAATATTTCACATAGAATAATAGAAAAAAAATACTTACCATTCCTGTTTATTTGCAAACACAAAACAGAAATAATAAAATCATGTAAAAGTTTAATATTTTATATGAAAATAAAATATCACACAAGTTTGATATCACTCGTGTGATATCAAAATATTTTACAAGTTTTTATTTAGCCCTAGTATAACCTATGTTTTCAGTTTTTCACTAGAACATAATATTTGCATTTATTAACATTCTTCAGCTGTTTCTGAAGAGGGCGGTATTGAATTGCTCTCCTCTTCTGATTCTTGTGATGCACCTTTGTTTGTCATTGTCCTGTTTCTGTGACTGGCACAGATTTCGCACCTTTTTATGTGACTCGTGGCGTATTGGAAAAGTCAAAACACTGGTCTACATTCCAATTTGAGGCGAATCGAAATTGTTTGTATGCGTCGTGTGCACAGTAAATCAATGAAACTAGATAGTTTATTTTCGTACTGTCGACGTAAACGTTCTCGAGAAGTCAGGGTAGTTCTCCGAATCGAAAAACCGTGTCTGCGAAGGAAGCGTAGGCCTACACACCAACCAAGAGTGGCACGAAATTGTGTACTGTCCATTTCAAGACGCTGAGCGGAGCGGTTTGCTAGCTTGAATCTGTACCATTTTAGTAGTATAGCCGAAAATTCTACTTTTATAATCTCGACTGGATTATTACGATCACGGAACGAAGGAAGACCGGTGATAGCGGGTAGTAACTTTTTTTTTTTTTTTTTTTTTTTTTTTTTTTTTTTTTTTTTTTTTTTTTTTTAATTCGCAAACATTAGTTCCGCTATATCAAAAGCCGCATAGGACGATAGAGATGAGGCACTCATTATGAATATTCAATCATACGCAATACCGGTAATGAACTACTGTAAATAACACGAGATTAACGGGACAAACACGTACAGTAACAGAATGCTACAACAGAGTAGCCTACCGTTGAGTAGTCTACGACGTGTAAAAGTAAATCATTGAGAAAAAATAAAAATTACGAACCAAATTACCGGTAAATCTAATTTTACTATTACTAGACTCAACCTTTCCAGTTTTAAGCGACGTTGCCAGCTGTACACAATCTGACCGTACATTGTGCAGATCTACAACTTAGTTTGTTAATTATATTATTCGAGTATAATGCGCACGCACATCTTGGGAGCAAAAACTGGAAGAAAAGTGCGCGGTTTATACACGAGAAAATGCGGTATTTAGAAATAAACGTCGATAAATCTCAGAAAACTGAGAGAGACGCTTGGATAACACTAAATCTAGTAGAATAAACGATGTGAAGGGAAGTGCTAAATTTGAGAGTAAATTATAATTTCAACGGCGTGTAAGATTTCGTATGGAATTCACGAGACTGAAGCGAACGTATTGCAGCAGTGTCGCTCATTAGACGCTAGCCTTGTTGAGACAAAGAGTAACGAGAGTTTCAAAATAGCGAGCAATATTTCCATGTCATTTACACACGCGAACAAAGGGGAGTGAGACTGAAATCTATGCTTTTGATAAATGGTCAAACGTAATTTATACAGTCGACTTAATCTAGTATCCTTAGGCTGTTCCGGGATGACAAGTTGTGAAGATTTATGTAACTACTATTTAACACAAGCGTTTAGCTCTGACAAGCTACTAAGAGTGTACGTTTTATCAGTGGCGGCTCGTACAGGGAGGGCAAAAGGGCGCAGCCCACCCACTAAATTTGCAAATTGAACTTGTCAATAATATAACTATAATGTGTAGTATCCTTATGTGAAAGATATTTTTGGGGCGACTAATAGCTATCACACGGTGTTTTCGGCATGGTCCCGCAGCCGGACGCTTTCGCTGTCGTCCTCCCTGCAAAGGCGGGTCCTGCGTGGAGCCGGGAAAGAGGACCTGTACACATGTCTGTGCTTTTAAATCAGCAGCAGCCATTACAGGAGGGGCTCTGCCCGCTGTCTGATTTCGCGGCTCTTTTCATAGAGAACCGGAGCGTTGTTCAAAACTTCTCTGTTGCTGTTAAAGGGCATATATTTTCTCTTGTGTTTTATATAGTTTTGATTGTGTTCTTGTTGTATTTTTTGTGTAAACGTAATGTTCTAATAATTTATTCTTTATTAGGCAGTGTATTCTGTGTAAGATAGTGTTTTTGTCGAACCTTGTGTACATAAACGTGTAACTTATTCTGTGTAGGCCTGAGCCTGTGTGTTCTGTGCGTATTTGTTAGAAACAAATAGGGTAGGGAACAAATATATTTTATTTAGCAATGCATGCATTTAATAATATAATTTATTAAGTATTTAAGTTTAGGAACGTGAACTGCTTAGGGTTATAAATAATTTCAGTTTCAAACACTGTTTAAATATTGGTAGTTTGCAAGGTAGGTTTTTGATATTAACAATACTTTTAGTAGTAAAGCAAAAGGTTCAATTTTACAATTATTTCATGATAATAGCAACAATTTAGTTTCTACTGGTGACTTTTGTTACATATGGGTCCGACAAAATTTTGCCCCCCCCCCAAGTCAAAAACATTACCAGCCGCCACTGGTTCATATGATAAAATACTAGATATAATACATTGCAAAATATTTTATGTATAGGATGACACACGGGAATAGGAAGTTTTTGAACTACGTAGTACTGAATGCACAGTGGTGGGAGAAGGTTGAGGTAGGGCTCATGCTTCTCCCAACGAGACGCCATTTTAGTAGCACGGAGCAGTGGACCTTGTAACATCGACTGTATGCGTAGTATTACGCTTCTGTTCGAAGCAGTGAGTCTACCACGCAGCGACTCTTTCGTTGTCAATTCAATGTTGTCGACGAGGGGCCGTTCCGAGTTGGATCACAATCCTTAGTTGGGTGGAAAATTTTAGATCAACTGGGAGCATTATGAAGAAGAAGCCACCAGGCACTAGACGCAGTGTAACGACACCGGAGAACGTAGGAAGGGTTAGAGAATCACTGATTAGGAGCCCAAGACGATCGGCTAGACAAAATGCAAGTGAGTTAGCAATCAACCGTGAAACGGTCAGGCGAATTTTACACAACGGTTTAAAATTCAAACCCATACACCCACCTATACAAAATTCAAACTGTGCATCAGCTAAAGACGGTAGATTACGGACAACATGAGGAATTTTGCTGTAAAAATGCAAGTGATATTGAGCAAAAATGTGCAATTGTTAATGAGTGATGAAGCTCATTTTCATGTGGACAGGACGGTAAATAAACATAACTTGTGTCATTGGGCACCTGAACAACCACATCTTATTCACAAGCGTCCTCTACACTCCCAATGAGTCACAGTGTAGTGTGTTGTTGGCTCTTTTGGAATTATTGGACCGTTTTTTTTAGAGGAAAACGGCGCCACAGTCACTGTCAATTCGGCTCGTTACATTTACATGCTTCAAACGTTCTTCAGGCCAGAACTGTGAAGTGAAGAATCGCCTTGAAAAATGTCTGGTTTCAGCAAGGATCAATGAATGTTCTTCAACGCATGTTCCGTGGACACCTAATTTTACGTTTTGGCGATGCTCCGTGACCTTCAAGATCTCCCGTCTTGTCAGTGTGTGACTTTTTCCTGTGGGGGTACCACAAAAGCTGTGTGTACGCTAACAAACCCCGCAATTTGGATGAGTTGAAGAATGCCATCATTCAAGAAATTGCTGCCATCCCTCAAGAGATGTTCCGTGTGATGCAGCATTTCCAGCGGAGACTTGAAAACTGCATTCAAGAAGATGGCATCATCTTGCCGACACTATTCTTCGCAATTAGGGTCGACCTTAACACAACTCAAATAGCATGTGTTAAGCTGTAATTTTGTGTCAATAAATCTACTTCAAGTTTAAAGTTTACTGAGTATTGGTTATGTAAAAACTGTCCGATTCCCGTGTGTCACCGTGTACTTGTCTCCGTATAGTACCTATTTAATGTGTGTTCATCAATAAGCGGTCTTTATGAGGAAGTAAAAGTCTGCAGGTGTTGCGGGTAGTTCTGTTGATAAACCGCCTCCTCCTCCTTCCAGAACCCATTGTTGCCAACGTCATAGAAATAGAAACACTTAATTCCCATCTTCAAACATACTCAACCCGCCATCCTTCCTGATCACATAACAAATTAAATTCTCCCTTACTACTTACCTAGTCTTTAGCCCTCTTCTTTGTGTCCCCCCCTACCTTGACGCCTCTCTGTCCCCTCCTTCCAGCTTTGGGGACCTACGTTATTCGTCCCTGACTTGTCCGCCAACTTTATGGCACTTCTATCAGCCACTTCCATTACCTATATGGCTACACATTACATCTACACACGCGCACGCGCGCACTCACACACGAAAACGCACGCACGCACTACTCTACCTCCAATGTGCCTCCATCTTCTTTGCTTCCGGCCTGCACTGGCAAGTGTCTATTCACATCCTTCCATTCGGCTGAAGGGGCTTGCCCCAGATCAGCCCGAGACTTGTGCTTCTGAAAACAAAAAAAAAGAAAAAAAATCGCGGTCGTTAAACTTCAGATAACACACCAGTTGATATCCCGCTCAACACGAAAAATTTTTTTAAAGTTGTCAAGATTGACGAAAAAGAGTAAAATAAAATTTATACGCCTACTTTCGAATTGCATAAAGAAACAGTATTCCTCAAACTTTTCACCCAAAGGTACAGGACAGGAGGACAATAACCGTCTGTGTATAACAACCTGCTTGTCCTCCATCTTCCTCGACCCCATCATTCCAATAAACAGTAAACCTTTTGCTGGCCGCTCCTCTCATTATAACTTTAGTCATCCTCTGAGTCTCGTATCCAGGGGTTTCCACTTCGTAATACGTTTGTCGCTCACGGACCTTCTTCCCTATTCATATGGAGAACAAATTTTAGTCCCTATGACTTAGTAATCCTAACAATGTCTTCTCCCCAACTTCTTCATCTGTTAGTTGTCAGTATATTTTTTCTGCTATCATCTTTGATCCAACTGTCCCTCTTGATATCTCTTTTAAATATTTTCAGCGTTTTTCTCCAGCTTTTTAAATATATTGCGACAGTACAAATAAGTGATGTACTGAGCATTGAATATAAAAAATTTAAATATACCTAATAAACTGTAAATAATTTATAAAGTATTAGAAATAAGCATGTCAGGGATTGCAAGCTTGGCTCAGACAAAAATATGAACAGGTGTTTCGACCTGAATCGACGTGCACACACACACACAAATGTAACTGAAAGTGTGTACACCAGTATTTTGCTAGTGTGTGTGAACGCAGGTCTATGCAGGCGAGTTTACCACCCCAAGATGAATAATTGCATAATTACTGTTTTTCCGTAATTATTCATAAACTATAATTAAGGAATAAAATCCAAAAACACAATAAAATGTAATAAAATTTAATAAATACTGTGTACAAAACCACGTGAAAGTGACACACCATACGAGTGTAGTAGTGAAATAACTGTGTACAGAGCGAAAGGGTTAAGTTGCAATGTCCAAAATTACAGTGAACATGTGTAGTGAAAATAGTTGTAAGATGAGTATAAGAGTATACTTACAGGACTCTGCAATTCGCAGAAATATAAGAAATAGCGAAATTGACAAAGAGTGGGGGAACTGAACCCAGAGACAGTTTCTGACATGTCGATTTCGTACAACTGCAGGTGTTGACCAAGACATGGGTAATGTTGACCAATTTTGCTTAATGTTTACTCTTTTATTCTTTTTTCGTCTTCGCCTTTTTCTATTGATTTTCACCACTTCGACCATACCATTATCATTCTTTTATCATTATATTTATCCTCATAGTCTCCTGGCTATTTTCCCACGTAATGACTTAGACTTGCCGTTAAACACTAACGTACATGTATGCACATTTTGGGACTTCAAGTATAGAATATATGTGTTAATTTTGAAGCAGAAATCTTAAGCATTATTAGACGGTTGTATAAACCAACCTTTCGGTTTGACCAAAAGTCAGTAACAATCCTCAAGTTAAAATTAATTTAAATGAAAACAATAATGTAGAAAGCAACACAACAAAAAGTAATTAAGTAATGACGTTCACGCTATCTTGTTCTTTATGTTTTAGGGAGTTTTATTTTCATTTAAAAATTGGTACAGTTTTGGTACATATTTGTAGATTGGTACAAGCTGTTGCTTTACAAAAAACTGATATAAATAATGACGGCCTAGTCGTATTTAAAATTAAAAAATATAGTTTTATAACAACTTTTTAGCATTTATCAAATAAATTCTTTACTAAAGGCCTTTGCTCTCTAAATTGTGGAATACTACTTGGTTGGTGATTTTACCTTCCTAATATATATTTTTTGTAATATATTTAATAATAAGAAAACAGCATGTCTAAGGACAAATGCAACTCATTCGTTTTCAACTGTTGTTTTTTTTTTTAAATTGTTTAGTAAATGATACTTTGTGATAGGTGTGTATACATTCTCTCTTACCCCAATAATTGCAGAGACGAGAGATTCTCTTTTGAATATTCTATAAGGACTCATCAACTGCACTCTCGTTACCATTATACAGACTGTGTCGTCATAATGGTCTCGATAATGGCGCCCTCTTGTATCAAAACAAAGCACCAGACCCACGCATGACATTTATCACTAGTAATGTTAATATTTTTTGTTGACATTAATTCATCTTGCTGTGGTCTCTCGCCGGTTAACGCTAGTACCTAAAATAATTCTCGGATACGCCAAAATACCACCCCTTCTGATAATGTTACAGTCAATGCTGTTACTCATTTACTAATATTAATGTGATAGCGACAAAATATTTGTGAGATATTAATATGTTGACTACATAAATAAAATGCCGAGGATCGATAGATAAGAGTAAACTACTCTGACAATTATTATAGACTGAGAAGGGAAATACAATGACAGCTTGACAGATCGTTAAAATGACTGACTGCTATCAGCACAGATACTCACACTGTTTAACACTTTCAGTGCGAGCGTAGTAATATTACGACGGTCTGTTCGTCTGTGTTTAAACGCGATCTGTAGTACAGTAGAGCATCGATTATCCGAACATCCATTAACCGAACGCTGTATTATCCGAACTCGATAAAAAGTGCAATTATGCATTGTACTGTACAGTAATGTATTGGGCACGTGTAGACGTATTGTATATTTATTGAACATAAATAAATTGTATACTATAAATTATTACAGTCCTGTACAGTAATAAATAAACGCTGTAGCTATACAGCCTTACAATCGATAAACAAAGAATTGGCTAAAGGTGGATGAAGCCGATCCCATTTTTTAGTTATTAACGGATGAAGAGATAGTTTAGTCACTAAATGAACGTAATGAAAACGAAACCGATTCAGATGATGAGTGCGAGAATGCTACTAATACAAAGCCACCTACGGTAGCAAAAGCTTTTGACGCACTTGAGACTATTCTAAACTGGGCGAAACAGAAGACAAGATAGACTGTATTCAGCTTGTAAATCTTAAACGATTTCAGTCTTTAGCAGCGAGAAAACGGGGTATCGGTTTGAAGCAGACAGTGATAAAACAATTCTTCAAGAAAGTGTAAATCCATGATAGTGTATCTTTTGTATGTTTTTTAATCAATTTTATAGTACAGTGTTTGTCATTAAACTCTAATATTGATTAAATTAACTTTTGGTTTTTCTTAATTACACTCAGTTTTAGCCTAATTCAGTGACTTTTAGGCTCAGTAATAGATTACAGTACAGTATACAGGTTGCTGTAATTATATAACAGTATGTTAGAAATGATTTTGTACTAAAAATCTTTGTTTTTGTACAATATATTATCCGAAATATCGATTGTCCGAACGAGCCCTCGTCCCGAGAGGTTCGGATAATCGATGTTCTACTGTAATGTAATATTACTACGATCTGACAAAACTGTTGTAAACTGTTAGTATTGTAGAACAAATGTTTGTCACTAGATGTCAGCATGGTACAGGCGTACAGGCAATCAAGGTTGCTGTAAACAACCACTGGTACTTGTTTGTTTACAACTTGTGTGGTGATTGGTTAGCTTCGTTGTACCATTTACGTTTAGTTAGGCTACAGAGTTTTGTAGATATTTTTTATTAGAAATAATATTTCTCTTAAATATTATTTTTTTTTTTGGAATCATTATTGTGGAATATTTATCCAAAAAGTATCGCAGAATATGCCGATCAAAGTGACAGCAGTTAGGAATACACGAATTCTGATCCTGACTTTGCAGTCACTGTATCTTACATTTTATATTTGTTAATTATAGAAAGTATTAGGAAAACAACTGTGTAATTTATTTTATAATAACGTTAAAATTAAAATTTTTATACATGTTTAAATACAAGCAGTTTTACGGTATGGAAATGTTCCTGAGGTGACTGCACTCAAAGTGAAATGATAACTATAGTAAATGTGCAAATAAATAAATAAATAATTCATTAAGATTGAACTTATAGACTGCATGCGTAAGAAATCTAGAATTTGTAAGTGAAACATTAAATTTAAAAAAGAAGTAGTTAGATCAGATAATATCTATTTATAAGATATAAGTTACAGTTATAGTTTACGATAGGAAATATTATCATCGTCATATTCATCAAGGATTAAACCAAGAATGGTTAAGGGTATGTCATCTGTTCGGGCTGCTTCCATCGTAAAATTTTCTTGATTGGAGTTTCTATCCCTGGAATCTGGGCCCGTCCTCAGAAGCTGTGAGGGGCGGTTGAAAGACCCTTTTGAAAGGCCTAACACAGACAGACAGGGTCTTTCAACCCCCACTCACAGCTTCTGAGGGCGAATCCAGATTCTAGGGATAGAAAATTCAATCAAGAGAAATATTATAATGGAAGCAGACCAAACAGAAGATTTCCTCTGTAAGAAATCACCCATCGCTTAGAGGTTGTAAAGAACAAAAATATATAATTAGTAAAATAGTTTACCTTTTTCTTGTCCGTCTGGTGGCCTTTTCTCTATATTTCATTCAACGCGTTTCAGGACATATGCCCCATCATCAGATATCCCTTGTTGAAGTTCGTCGATCGTTAAAATATTAAAAACACTGTATATACAATTCTACACATAACAATAAATATAATATAAACATAAAAACACACAAAATACCCAGATTTTAGACACACACGATATCGCTGGTGCGCACCACGACATGCTATAGTCGACTGCAGTGTTCATGTTGTTATATGTCGTGCACTATGGACCTTGTTCTGTATTCTTATCGCTGTGTCGTATAATAGATTGGACTGGAAATTCAGCTGATCGTTAAGGATGACTTCTTCTGTTCTTTTATTTTTTTAAGCCTTATATATTTCGTATTCTTCGATAGCGTTCATATAATTTCCTTTTCTGCATATATGGAGGGGTTGAAAGTTCGTTGTGAAATCAGTATAACTATGGTTGTTGTCCATCAGATGGCGCGCGTAATTTGACACTGTTTTACTGAATTCTTTTTTAGGTAAATGTTCTTTGAATCGCTTTTTGAAAGGTCTACCAGTTTGGCCAATGTAAAAGCTGTCGCAGTCATTGCATATTATCTTATAAACGCCCGTCCTGTCTTCAATTGATTTTGAATGTTTAGGTAAGAGTATCTTATTAATGTTATTATTAGTTCGGTAAGCCATTTTTATGGTATAGAGAAAAGGCCACCAGACGGACAAGAAAAAGGTAAACTATTTTACTAATTATGTACTATAAGTGGCTTGGATACCGAAAAACATGGATCTGAAACAAAAATATGGTTAGCTCCGGCGTCCAAGGAGACAAACTAGAGCTTGTCACGCCAACGCTGCTTCGGACATCCCACACACTTCGGTACTCTTGGGTTTAATTCAAGAATTGTCTGGTGATGCAGAAGTGATTCAGATGTTCCAACCGTTTTAGTCGATAATGGGCAGTCCAGTAAATTGACCCATAGTATTCAGTTCCTGCCTTATATCTACATTTTCCTGCGCTCTCAAAGACTATATCCCGCTGCATTTTTCAGAAACGTCATTTCAGCCGCTTGAATACGACCAGGGCCTTAAAGGTTTCAACGACCTAGGCTAATACATTTTTTGCGCCGCTCTCCACCATCCAATCTTCCAGTCTCTCGGACAACGAGTATTACACACAATTTAGTCATATATTGTAGGCTACTTATTAGTTAAGAACATATGGGTTGTAAAAACAAACATTTGTTTTGTTTCAATTTTAATCAAGTAAATTTATTTATTACAATTGCATATGCACATTGACAAATTATAAATAACGAGAATATTACAAAAGTCATTACTTAATCTTTACACAAAGTAAATAAAAACGATAAAGTCAAAAGCTTTTTCAAATAATTTTCATGTCCTTTATTAAATACTGAAAAGTTTGGTTTACTCAAAGATTATTTTTGCAGTTGTAAATCGATGAACTATTTAACTAAAAGAAATGCTTTGCAGAAGATTATTTCCAATGAATAAAATTTCATTTTTCTTAGCCTTAGGTTAAACTTAAATACATTTTCAACCTGTTTACGGCTGAAACCATCTTTCATCACTATAATTTGTGACTGCCATGCAAATAAAAAAATTTGCAAGGCGACTTCAACATTTGGCAATATTCAGTCCACACTACATGATTGTAAGAATTTTAAGAGTTTATATACATAAGACTGCTTCTTTTTTTTTGCTTAGATTTCTTAATTTCCGGTTTTTCTATTCCATAAAATTTACTTGCTTTCAAAAATGTTGTTAAAGGATCACACTGTGTAGAAGAAACGATCGATCCCGGGTCTGAAATGTATAATTTCACCAAGTTGCTATCTTTTTCTTCTACACTGGAATTTTTAATTCTTTTTTTTGTTCTCGTAAAATTTTTGCGCTGCCTAAAACCTTGCGCTCTATGCTACAGCCTATTTAGCCTCGTGGTAAATCAGGCCCTGAATACGGCCGGCGTGGGATTTCCTTAAAGTCTAATGCTGAAACCCATGCAAATGTAGGGGAAGGACCATCACCATATAAAAGTTCAGAATATTTCTTTACTCGTTGTTTATAAATTTCTCCTGATAATGCACACCGTATGCCACCAAATTTACCACAGGTAACCTTTGACACAAAGCGAAAAACATTGTCTAACTTAGAATTTGATATTCTGACCCGTTCGCACGATATAGTCCCTTTTAGTTATCCTCTTTTGTTGTCATCAGATGTCAGAATTAATTATAAAAGGAAGAATTAAATAGACAAGTGCTATTTAGCGGCATTGAAACTGTACCTTTATCCGTTTCTGCAGTACATTTTCGATGTTTTTAATATGGGATTGTATCGATATATTACGATGTGGAAAAGAAGAAATGTACTAATTGTAAATTGTCCTATTTCTTAATGCAAAGGAAAAATACGCGTTCTTTTCATTTCTGAGGTTAGGTGACAACGGTGTTTGGTTTTTAGTTTATTGCTGAAATAATTAAAGGAAATGGTTGAGGAAAACATAACGTTTAATATGTATACACATTGCTAACACAGTATTATATTAACTCCTAAAGGCAATGCCTTGTCGCTGTAGCCACGTCACTCTATCCCTTGCGATAATCTTCATTTCTTCATAGGACCCACTATTCACGACACTCATTGTGCTGCGGAAGTATGCAGTTCTTGGTCTTGCTTTGGGCTTCTTCCCCACTACTTTGCCCTCAAAGATGTTAGTTAAAAAAGCACTATGTCTGATCACATGCCCTATCAACTTAATCTTCCTCACCTCTATACTCCTAAGCAGTGTTCTATTCTCATTTATTTCCTCTAAGATCTGTTCATTCGTCTTCCTATCTGTCCAACTAGTTTTTGTCATTCTCCGCCAAATCCACATCTCCATTGCCTGGAGTCTGTCACTCTCCACCTTCCCTAAGGTCCACGATTCACACCCGTAAGTTACAACACTCCATACAAATACCTTAACAAACTTTTTCCTTGTTTCAACACTAATATGGTTGCTTGTTAATAAGTTCCTTTTGCTCTGGAATGCTTGTTTTGCCAGAGCTACTCTCCTCTTAATCTCTGCCAGACACTTATTCCCACTTGTAACTATGCTACCCAGGTAACAAAATTCAGTAACGTTCTCCAATATTGTGTTGTTCAACATAATGGTTGATTTAATGTCTTCTATTTTTTTTACTTACAACCATTATTTTAGTTTTCTTAACATTTATCTTAACATTATCGTTTAACTAACGAGGCTCTGACGACCGAGTGACCGCCGGTATAAGTGGTCCCCCTACTACCAAGTGCCAACGGCTTCTTTGAAGGCGGATGAGCGGGTAGTAGGTTAGGGCACTCTCTTGTCCTTGGGGTGTGAAAATACCCCAGAAAGCGGATGAACCAGAGATGGTCAACGGCATAGGATGCAGAAGGCAACGGGAAACCACTGCATTAAAGATCTGAGGATATCCCCAGGCTTTTAGCATGATGGCTACGTCTAATGCAAAATATTCCGGAGTTTCAATTCCCCCATTCGGATCTCCGGGGGGGAAGGGGTTGGATAGAGTCAATTTTGAAGAAGTAAATCCTATTGTCTACAAACGAAAAAAATGGATGCTAACACAGTAACACTTAGAATAAAGAACCTGACGTTTTTGAGTTAATGAGTACTTGTATATAATAACTTGCAATAAAAATGAACAAATTATTGATTAGGGACAATGTGTGACTATTTTATTATATTGAAAATGATTAAAAAGTGTCTCAGAAGTGTTCCTTTCCAATAAGACGTGTATTCCACAAAGTGAGTACATATATACGAAGTAATAATAGAAAATGTAAGGAAGGATGTCATACACAGTATCAAACAGGAACCCTAAAATGTAGAAAGTATTGCACGAAAGGAAGACTTGCACGGAAACTAGTAATAAAATTATGATAATTACTGCATGAGATCTGAATCGATGATAAGGGTTTATTGTATCGAGAACTGTAATGACTCTAGTTCAGTAAGTACTATCAATAGAGAACTGCAAGTTTTGTAGTAATTCAACCGGAAATTTTGTATTACATTCCGCTTTTGCTTTGTAAGCAGAACGATGTCTCCGTTGAAAAGTCTCAGTGTACAGCCAGTGTATTCTACTTTTATAAATAGAATTTATGTTCTTTCCTTCACACAAATAGAAATTATTTTTATAACCTTATGTTAACAAAGCCTGTATTAAACATCATTAAAAGTATGCTCCCTGAGCTGAAAACTCGCTCGCTATGTTGTACGAAGTACATTTGTTATTACATCAAATTTAATATTATATAATTTTTGAATTGTAAAAACCTCTTTACTTCAAACACTATCAGCTTAAAAATAAGGAAGAATCTAGTAAAGACATACGTGTGGAGTGTTGCCCTATACGGGAGTGAATCTTGGACGATTGGAGAAAGTGACAAGAAAAGGCTCCAAGCATTGAAATCTGGTGCTACAGAAGAATATTCAAGATAAGCTGGAGGGAGAAGATAACGAATGAAGAAGTCTTTAGAAGACCACAGGAGGAGAAGTGCTTTCTACGAAATTTAAAAGGCAGAAGAGCTTATATATAGAGCATATACTACGACACAATAGGTTGGTTAAGAGAATAATAGAAGGAACAATTGAAAGGAAGAATCACAGAGGACGACCCCGTTTGGACTACACGAAACAGCTTATGGCTGATGTGAACTGCACAGCATATTGTGAGTTGAAAAGAAAAGAAGATAAGCAAGAAGAATGGCAACCTGCTGCCAACCAGCCTATGGGCTGCTAACTTAGAAGAGAGAAATTTAAAAAAATTACAAAAATCCTTATTAATATTTATTAATATAGGCCTAACATTTGTAGAACACACAAACATACGATAGACACTAAAAATTCGAAACACTCGGATTTTTGCTTACTATACCTTTTAGTATAACATCTGCTGGATTAAAAAAATTTCTCAAGAGTTTTATCTAATTTTTCGTTTTTGTAGTACTAAAATTTTGAAATTTTCAAAACGTAAACATACACTTGGATATTACTTAAAAATTCTTATTAATTTGTAACTCTAGATCATTTTTTTTATTGCCAAACGTTTTACCCACTTTTGGGGGCTTACCCACTTTTTTCATAAGTTTGAAATTTTTAAAAATGAATTTATTAGATTCTGATTAAAATTGCCTTTAATCTGATACACCACATATGTATTACTGACTTTTTTCATAATACTTGTCCCCTGCCCACTATGTTTTGGGTGAAATTAATCACATAAGCAATAATGATATGTAAAAGTATGATTGTTTAGCATCATTTTTTAGCGGGGTTTCTACAGTCTATGCTACATCCCGCATTTCGATCGCCATTTCTCTCTATCCTTCCTGTCATCATCATCTTCAATAGCTTAATCTCTCATGCTTTTCCTAATTCCTGTTCTCCACTCTGTTGTCAGTCTTCCCTTTCTTCTCCTGTTTTGTGGTGTGTAAGTCAATGCTTTCTTTGGCCATCGCATCTCCTCCACCCTCAATTCGTGACCATACTCTAGTAACTGTCTGGATTCTATTCTTTCCGCTGTTGTAAATACGCGCCCTGTTTTCATTCTTATATCTTTGTTTCTACAATGTTGCATTCTAGAAATATTACACGCTCTTTTCAAGAAGTCCATTTCCACGGTTTTCTCTTTATCTGTAGGTTGCCAGCATTCGCAGCCATGCGATACCACAATAGTTGTGTAGATTGTCAGTTCAGTTTGAAGTTTCATTTTGTTCGAGCAAAGTAACGAGTTTAGCAAATGAATAGCCTTTCCCATGTTGTATCCTATTTTTGATGTCATTTTTGTGTTCCATCTTCTGAAATAATGCTTCCCAAATATTTGTTTAACATCTAAGGCAACGGTGGCTGAAACATAACACTAGGCATACTATTTTTTCGTGTACAGTACATCGTAAGGTAACTACACCACTCTGTCTCCCCTAAACGTAAATACTACACAAAAACTACTCTATTGTATTATCCGTCAGCTACGAGGTAGCGAACGTCTCGTAGAGATCCGTCAGATACACACGCGGCAATGTCACACAAAACAAAAACATAGTGTAGATTAAGCAGCCAACGTTAGCTGCTATTGATAGTAGTCAGAGATAACGTCCGTCAGTTGTGAGGGCAGCAGTGTCGAGGGGTTTAATCTCAACCCCCGTCACATCGTTTGTCAAACGTTTAATATCTCTGCCAACCACGTCACGTTATGTGTGAAATGACTTGAAATGACTCTATCGTTAATATCTGTCATTCCGAAACAAGGGATATGATGATAACAAAACGGGGGGAGGGGGGGAGGATTCCTCGTCCAACCCTGTCAGTGTGATCTTATCGATCTAACGTGCGAGTATATTATAGACACTCAGATGAACAGAAACTTCCCGCTATGTCATATATGAAAATAATTGTCGTTAACACGTTATCTAAATTGTCCGGTGGTAATGTCGTATATTCTGCTCTTTCGTAGTACGCCTTAAAGGGTTATTCTACTTTGATATTACCAAAAACGAATTTCTCCAGATACATTTTAACACACATATACACTAAAACGCATGCAAATCAGTTTTGTCGCTAACTCGGTCACACTTAAAGTTGCTAAAAGCGGCAGAAGAAGAAGAAGAAGAAGAAGAAGAAGAAGAAGAAGAAGAAGAAGAAGAAGAAGAAGAAGAAGAAGAAGAAGAAGAAGAAGAAGAAGAAGAAGAAGAAAGCGAGTCAACCCAAAAAAAATCTATTTCTAAGTAAAAGCATTCTAGATTTAAAAAATGTAGAATCGGAAAAGGTATTTAACTTTAGCTTTTCAGCCAGTGTTATTATCCGTTCCACAAAAATATCGTTCTAAAATACCTGTTATACGTATATCGGCCCACCGCTAGTTGAGCGTGCCTCCAACTTGTCCCTCAGGCCTGCTTCATACGGGCTGGATGTTTGCCTTCTCTATGGAATGCTCCCTTGACACTACAGACAGTAAACGGTATACACACATACTCTATGGGCAACAAGGGTCAGTTGACAAGTCCGCAGAGCGGCATCTACAGGATGAGATGGGTGCCGGAACACGTTTGTGTAGTCTAATCCTTAAAGAGAAGAAGAAGAAAATACTTTAAAAAGGAACATTTTTTCTTTACTTGAAAATCATGTTTATTGATACTATTGAACCGTTTGGCATATTCCATGTTGTGGCATCATCAGAAATTAACTCTTCAACAAAATAACTCTCTGACAAATTTTTAGACTTTAAAGTCCCTCTTTCCCCCTCTTCCGCCACGGGCGAGACCATTTTGTAAAACAAGCAAATTGTAAAGTATATTTATTTTCCCGTATATTACTTATTTTATCAAAAACAAGTAATCAGAATAACGTCAACGAATGACGCCGCATCACGTGCTTACCATAATATTTTTTTTTTTTTTTTTTTTTTTTTTTTTTACTAAACGCTTATTGTTAGATTCGGCTGAATTGGTGGGAATCACTGCCGCATCCCCAAACAAATATAGAACTACAAGCCGAGGGGACGGATAGGTGTGGGACGTCCGAGGAAGCGCTGGAGTGACCAGCTCTAATCTTTGCCTATTTGAGTCCGGAACAAACCATCCCTGGTTTAATCCTTGAAGATGTTGATAATGATGAAATTAGAGAGCTGTCAGACGCTCGCAGAAACAAGAGGGTTACTCGTTATATTAACATCAGTTTTTCTCGTGCAAGTAAAGGACAATCGCCCTTAGAAGATCGTGTAGAAACTTGATACAATGAACCTACGCCCTGATTGCATGTCATAAAAGCATCGACTGAGAGATCAGTTTGTATTAAGACACTAAAACTGAACCATAAATACGGGTTCCATTTTACACGCCATCGTTAAAGCAGCACGTTAAACTAAATAAAAATGTCAACTTTCTATTACATAACCACACTGTAACTAACTTGTAAAACTGCTACTTTAAGAAGAAGAAGAAGAAGAAGAAGAAGAAGAAGAAGAAGAAGAAGAAGAAGAAGAAGAGCTTGGACATTGCATTGTCGTCCATCACAGGAAAAACTTTGGTTCTACAGATAAGGTTTAGAATCGCCGATACAGATAAGATCTACAAATGCCGCTCCGCGAAATTTTTACTCCTACCGCGTAGTTGTAAAATTATAGACTACTTTCTTATAACGTTTACAGTACGCACTACTTTCTTATGCATACCGTTACAATACAAAAGTCTTTATATTTAATTACCGGTATCAAAACAAGTGACCTTGACCTCACCTTGGTTAAAAGCTACGTATTATATAAAATGCCAAACAACGTGCCGCGAAACACTGTGTTATACGCGTCTATGCGCGAGTCTGTGTGAGTGTGTGTGTGTTGTTTGTTAACGGATTATTCCGCCCTAGGGAACAGTAAAACAGAAACCGAAGCAGAGCAATTTGTGTGTTGCGGCCGCTGCTGCTTTCCACACACACACACACACACACACACACACACACACACACACACACACACACACACACACACACACACACACACACACACACACACACACACACACACACACACACACACACACACACACACACACACACACACACACACACACACACACACACACACACACACTAGTTGTAAAAAGTTGCCAGCTGCCAGCCGTGATATAGGGCACACAATAAAACTGAACAAACAATCGTTGCCGATAAGTTATAGTTGACGTTAATGTCGCCCGACTGCTGTGACGCAACCGTTAATGTTGACCGTGACTGTCAACCGATATTACGAGTTCTGTATTTAATACCACATTCTTTACTTTTCACAAATAAAAAAAAAAAGAAATAGATTACTCTATTGTGTCTCACGGTTTGTTTTGTTCTATGCACTGTACATTGACCATTGGACTATTTAAGTCTTTTATACTTTAATAACTACAGTACAAACGAGAGATAGACAAATACAAAGACAAAGTAGACAAAGTAGTCTGGAAAGACTATGTGTCAACATTCTGACAAAACCAAGTGTGAGATAGAACAAGCTGATGTATAAATTATATTAAGGAAATAAACCAAGGATATGAAAATGTAACGTTAAAACTAGAAACAGTAAAACAAATTAACTTTTTTCTTCTTTTTCAAATAAAATTATTTCTTTATTATTTAAACAAATAATTGTTCATCTCGTTATCTGAATTAGCAGTCTCTGCAATTCCAATTTTGTCGTGTTTACTTGCTAAAATGCTGTTTGTCATGTTGCGGACGAGGTCCTTCAGTGTTTCTACTATTTTCCAGTTCTAAACCACGACAAAAGATATCCCGCTGGAACCTGTATACATGTATATAACCGTAAATCCCACTTCACGGCTGGTCAGTTTGTATATAAGTCTACTAGTCACTACCCTATTGGCTCAGCTACGTTAAGCCACGCCCCGCTACCACTACGAAGCTTTGTCTCTTCCTCTATTACCTGATTAAGCCACACCCAGCTTTGTCAACTTACCTAACACTGATTATACCACTGTCTGACGGAATTCACATACTTCACCCTTGCAAAATATGATAAAATAATTCCTCATTGTTAAAATCTGTTTGTATTTTCATTAGTATATTACTGTTCTTCTTTTTAATCTTTAAAATTTCTAACTCTTCATATAATTTTTTTTTATTTAAATTATTTTCTACCTTTAATACGAGTTCAAGACGGTTGGAGAATTTATGCCATGTTTCCATGAAATAGACAGACATATAGGGACAGTTGGAATTAAACAGATTACCTTATATTGTTTTTTGTAAATCAAGAAATTATGTGATTCGTTTTTGTGAAGCAGTCGGCGGTCCTAGTTGTTTATGTATATAAGGCAAGCCCCAACACGCTCACTTCAACCAAAGCGTGTCTGCAAATGTCTTGGCGTCACGCTTGACTCCAAACTTACCTGGTGACCTCACATCACACGAACCTCAACCAAGCCCGCAAACGAATCCGCTCTCTCAGAACTCTCAGCAGCAACGATTGTTACCCCCAGCGGACTGCTTAGTCGAATCTACACAGCCTGTATCTGCCCGATCATGACAAACACCCATCCTGTACTTCTAACTGCCGACCCTGCCAGCCTCAAAACCTACCGTATCACCGAACGGCGAGCTCTTTGACTTATCTACCGCAGACCTCCCCTTACCAAAACCTCCAATTGCGCTCTGTATGCACTCAACAAACCCTTTCCAAAACTCGATTCCTTCCTGTACAAGATCAACTGGAAATTCTCACAAACTGCAAAACAACGCACTTCCCTATAATCCATAGCCACCTCCATCAACAGAACTACCCGCAATACCCGCAGACCTTCCTTCCTCATAAGCCGCCTCTTTACCACAGCCGGTGGACCTCCTGCCAGAACTCCTCGCCACCAACGTCATAGAAACAGGAACACTTAATTCTCATCTTCAAACATACTCAACCTGCCATCCTTCCTGACGGATGTACATACACACTTGAGAGTAGTACACACACGCACTACTCTACCTTCAATGTGGCTCCATCTTCTACGCTTCCGGCCCTCATTGGCGTGCGTTCCCTCAAATCCTTCCATTCGGCTGAAGGGGGCTTGCCCCAGGTCAGCCCTTCCGGACAAGTCTCAAACAACACGAAAAAAACGGTAACTTAAAAGGAGCCCCTATTTTGTTTCATCACTCCAATGTGTTGGTGTAATATTGTATTTGTAACGTTGTGATGAAATAAAGATTAAAAAAAAATGATGTGCACAATGAGAGATGGCAATACGACAGCTGCACTCACAGCAATTGGAAAATAGCAATTAAAATCGAGTTTGTTGTTTTCTAAGGATGTCCGATAGCTGGAAATGGTGAACGCTGAATGCAAAACGCTGGTAAAACACTGAAGAAATTTTATAGGGTATTGTTTTTGTAAAGAAGAGGGAACAAAAATAAAAAGAAGAAGAAAGAAAGAATATTGGTTAAAAATATTTTATTATATGTTTCATGTCTGCATCGCTTTAAAAGAATCACAAGACTGGGGGTCGCGAGTAGTGCAGTGTCCCGAGTCTCAGAAAGGACTCCTGCCACAGGGTCTATTTGAGTTCTTTTTATACTTTTTACCTAATTATGGAGGGGTCTGAAGCGACCTGCGATTGGTGGATTATACCACCGGGACTAACAAACGAGATCGCTTCCAGGACTCACCTGGTCGCGGGGTGCATTTAAAAGAATCATGTCAACCGAGTTTATTTTATACAGATGCTAAAAAAAGGGGGAGTGAGAGAGAGATAGTGAGCGAGATAGAGGAAGACAGACAGACAGGGACATGGGTGAAGACTGGAAGAAAGAGAGACGCATACAGATAGATAGATAGACAGATAACAGAAATATTCTAGGGTACGGGGGGCACAAATACACGGTACACGCGCGCCAAATTCCCGGGAGGGTGAGACCATATCGTTTAGTGATTTATTGATGTTTTGACAGCGTTTAACAGGGCACTAGAGCTTTGGTATCGAAGCCGCGACTACAGTAATGTTTGTCAACAGCTTATCAGCTGATTAATTCGCATTACTCACACTGTCCTTGTGCTGGAGGAAAACAATGTACTCCATGGATTAAATATTTTGTCCAATCTTCGCCTTCGCTGTTGGATTTAAATTATTCTGATTGGTCTAACGTTTGATTTGACAGTAGGCTAGTGTTGAAGTGATTGATTATAGGATTATTCTCGCTAGAATTGTATTTAAAAATATGTAAATTTTAATACATCACCTTATTTTTTAATTTTTTTTATTGTGTTGTGTAGACGCGTCAAAAATTTCTGTGGTTCTGTGTGTGTGTGTGTGTGTGTGTGTGTGTTTCAATTATCCGAGGTACGTATTTTAATTTAAAATTTTTTATATTTTAAATATTTTAAATACTTAGGCTACATATTCTTTATGTTATGGTATTATTTATAGTTATATGCTCAAATTTATTGTTAAATAATTTTGAGTATTTATTTAAATAAATAAAAAAATAAAGTATTCAAATACATTAAATAAATTTAAATAATTAAAAAATATATTATTGTTAAAAGTTTATTATGATTAATAGATGTAGGCCTAAATTAGATTAATGTATATTTTATTAGTATTACTATGATTATTATTACTGTTATATTTTGCTATTACTGTTGTTTTTATTGTTTAATTAAATAAAAATCATGTCTCTGTGCTCGCGGTCGCACCCAACGCTCGTAACATACAAGTGTAACAAGCATTTCTGAAATGTTCAGATATTTCCTCTAAAACTTTGGAGTGCTTATTAAGGACGCATATTATGGAATCCCACAGACTATAAATAGCCAACACCTGGCGCTTGGAAGTCAGTTTACGTCGGGCGATTACACAGTGCGTCTCAAGTTGTGTATTAGTGAAAAGTGATTATTGTGCTGGACTCCATTACTTGACATTATTATTGCGTGTGTTCAAATTTAACTTGAATTTTTGTACGAGTATAATCTTGTTAAAAAACTTGTTGATTTCAAAATCTTAATTGTGATTAATTAAAACTTGTAATTAGTGACTTAATTGGTGTCTGTATTTTGTTTTCCTCTGTACCATACGACGATCAGTTACATACACGACGACCATCATTACAATATAAGTTTAATAGAGAAAATGAATGTGTGAAAAAAATTTACACATGTCTTTCAGAACTAGTTTATCTCGTTCAGATCACGGATACATTGCCGAGGTTTGTGAAAGTAGTGTTGTGAAGATCTAAGCATGACGTGACTTCACTTCGTTCCTTTCACTTAACATAGACGCAAGCGCAACTTGCTAAGTGACTTTTTGTGGCCAGATTTGGTTCATAGGCTGTTATTTAAGCGGTATATGGTTTCAAAATGACTGTAGAACAAAGCGATCACTGAATTATAAAAAAAATTTAGAAGTAGAATTTTTGGACCGTGGTCAGTTGCGACACAATCGTGTGAAACCCGGTCAGTTGCGACCGAGGTAGAAATCTGAACCCGCTTAATTGCGATTAATTACATATCCATATTATTATTATAATAATACGGAAATTACCTTTATAATTCTGTTAATGCCTTGCCTAACCTAACCTGACCTAACCTAATCTACCGTAACATAACCTAACCTAACTTGGCATAACCTAACCTAACCTAACCAAATCTAATGTAACAAAAATATTGGAAGAAAAAGGTTACTCGCACAGGTAAAAGGTTGCAGAATCGAAATCTCATCGAAATTCAGAATAGCTATTCAAGGCTTATCATACTTAGATGACAATGAATATCGCCACTCTGATGTATTTGTGTAAAATCACCGCATTGCCCATTTGCCAGACATTCTTCTTCTTCTTCTTCTTCTTCTTCTTCTTCTTCTTCTTCTTCTTCTTCTTCTTCTTCTTCTTCTTCTTCTTCTTCTTCTTCTTCTTCTTCTTCTTCTTCTTCTTCTTCTTCTTCCTCCTCCTCCTCCTCCTCCTCCTCCTCCTCCTCCTCCTCCTCCTCCTCCTCCTCCTCCTCCTCCTCCTCCTCCTCCTCCTCCTCCTCCTCCTCTCTTCTTTAATCCAGGAGGAATTGCAATTCCTTTCCTTCCGAAGACAGTCTGTTAATCACCACACTGTATCTTCCTGCGTTTATTTCACCCACGTACTCCAGTCTGGGTCTTCTCACTCCCACTATGTCCCTCAATCATTCCCTCTATCAGGATGGCAAATCACTTTAGATGGTGCAGTGAGCGACCAACCATACTGCTTATCCTTTCCGTAATGGTTTTACACAGAATCCTTTTCCAACCACAGTCTCTTCAATACCATACCTATTAGTCGCTTTTTCTGTCTTAAGAATGCTGAGAATTATTTATAATACATAAAATTAATTGTTTTATTCTTAAAAATTAAGTTTGGTAACGTTTACGGGTCAACCTAAAATTAATGTTGTTAAAATTCCTTCCCGTGCTGTTTCGCCGTAGTCCATTGTTTTCTACAAAAACAAAAACAGACGTTTCGGAAGTGGTTAAGGCTGGAGACGTCCCGTGAACACGTTACTGTGGTCACTAACGTATACCACGTCACGTCAGCGTAACTCGACTTTACACTGATGGTGGCAGTCGATGGCACTGCCGAAAAGTCTGGTTTTGTAGAAAATAATGGATCACGGCCAAACACTCCGGGAAGGAATTTTAACAACATTGACTCCGAATTACATTAATAAATTTATAATTACTAAAATTAATGTGTACGAAGTACAAAACTAAAATTAATGTGTTTCCTTGTTGGTTGGATACATTCTCAGAGAGCAGTATAAATTTGACCGCTGTGTGTAGACATATTGAGCACCCAATCAGCTGCCGCCAAAGGTTATATAGAAAACGGTAGTCAGCGGTTTATGGTTGACCAGAAGCAGGCCAGCTTACGGTATGGTTCAATAATACTGCCGCGCTGCTGGCAGACACTAAAGCAACCACTTTGCCTTTTATGTGCAGCTCGTATACCCTTTGATATCGGTTAAAGCCGAGATACGGCTCATTAATTAATCTAGCGCTTACACTAGATGCGATACGTCCAATATAGTGTACGTTAACGGTCGTTGCGATCTATTGGGTTACAGAAGCCTTAAAGGGTTTACTCCACTTTTTAAAATGTAATTTATTTAAGAAGAAGTTCTTTTTTCTCTTCTTCTTCGCTGGCGCAACAGACAAACCTAACTTCTTAACCTGTTCAATGACTATCGTCCATCCATATCGGTCCTGCGCAAGGAAGATCATCATCATTTCCACAACACGGCATTGGCAAGGTGCTGCCTGTTCCGCCTTCAAAGGTGCTTCAACCATCTCTTCCTGGGTCTACGCAGACACCTGTGTCCTATAGATTCGTATTTCCAGACTTGCTTGACCGGTCTGAAATCTTAAATTGTTTCTAAGCATTCTTTTCACCGTTGTTTTTAATCTTTCAGTATTTTTTTGAAATTACAAACTTGTAACTCTTATCTTATAGCCTCATACTTAATACTGTCATGTTTAGAGCACCTTTTAAGTCCTCTTAAGAACGCCATTTTTAAGGTCTCTAGTTTACTGTCTTGTTTCATGGTTGTTGTCCATAATTCACACACATAGGACAGTAGGGTAAGGTTCCCTATTTTCGGATGGTTTCCTAATTTCGGAAATGGTGATAACTGACAAAGTTATCAGTGCACACTGGCGGAGAGTATGCGAAACTGACATTCCCGCCCAACTAGCGCTGTGTTGTGTAGTTCGTCAGCGTCGGATTAATAGTCGAGTTCTAGGAATTGTTTTTGTGTTCAGTCGTCAACTGGTCTAATATTTGGTGTGCAGAACATAAGATCTGGTGCGTAAAGGTGAGATTCTAAATTCTTCTCACTTACTCAGTATAATGTTAACAGTGTAGCCTACATTCCGGTGTAGGTTTTGGTTATTTGAGAAGCGTAGTTTTCTTTTATTACCGCCATCTTTACTGAAAGAGTCAGGTTGCCCAATTTCGGATACTACTGGGGTTCGTGTTTCCGACCGTCCGAAATTAGGAACCTTTACAAAGCTTTAATATTATTTTATAATTTATTCCGGATGAGCGACAAAAAAAGAAAAACCTGGTCAAAAGAGACCAGTTATTCCCTGTAGAAGCAATTAAAAGCCAAAAAATGGAATATTTGAAGGCATCAAAAACGTTTAATGTTCCCAAAACTTTTTTAGATTATGTAAACAGTGGTAACGTCGACAGAAGACTGTCTTCGTTTATATACGAAAAATACTACTTATATTTACAACGTTTAAGCCTATAATTTTGCATTTATGCGACTTATTCCTTTTTGTTTGTTAGCGTAGTTACATATTTTAAGAAATTAAGCTATAGATTGTTTTGTTGTACTGTATTTAAGTGTGAAATAATTGTAGTGTTTGTTTTATGACTTACAATTTACATTGTAGGCTACTAATTAATTTTTAATAATGTGAAGTTTGTACAAACATATAATTACAGCTAAATAAAGATTAATTATCACATTAAAAATTTTGGTTTTTAGGGTACTAAAAGACCCTATCCGAAATTAGGAACCACGCTATCCGAAATTGGGAAACCCTTAACTAGTGCATTATTTTTGTAATACTTTCGTTATTTATTTTTATGCATAAAATTTACTACTTTTTACACAAGTACACAAAGGATTGTTTAGTATACATGCCAAACTATACTTCGGTAAAATTATATGTCATTTTACTAATTGTTTGAGTGTTAAATAATAAGAATCCTTATGGTATCCGAAATATATTATAATAATAACGCCATAACTTTATAAAACTTTAGTTTTGTATCTGACATACCGTGTTTCTAAAAATGCGGTTGCTTGACCTACAGATCGTCTGGAACTTACCTAACTTAACGACAATATCACAATTTCTGGCATACCCAATACCATTTCCTAATCGTAGTCATATATCTGTTTTCCCTAATTAAGCGCCCCAACCATTGCATTGTTCACCATGACGATGCTTTCCCATATCCTTTGTGTTTTATTCATTAATATAAATACGCCAATATTGCTTACTCTATAAGAGCCCGTGCACCCTTCTATAACAACATCTTCTATAGGCCTCTATTCGTCCCTTCCCTCCTTACTGTAGGCCTAATATTACGTGCTGTACATTAACAAGTTGAGCCTCCAGGTGGTCTAGTGGCTAACGCGGGCGATTATCAAACATCCCGTGTTCAATTCCCGGCGGAGGTTCCGTACGGCGTGCACTCAGCGTCGTGAGACAGAACTGAGTAGGCGCTGAGATAACAGCGCCGCCTCCTGGCTGTGAATACCGCAACTAGCGGCTGGTGGCGCGTAGTACTAGCCATACACCGTCACACTACACAAAAGCCGCGCGGTACGCCCTGGTCCTTAACGGACTGTTGAGCGGAGGTACATTAACAAGTTGCATGCAATAAGGGACTCTTGGAGGTTAGGTTACATCAATTCAGATGCCTACGACGTTTGATGTCAGTATTCCTTAATCAGAGTTCAACCTTTTTATCTCAATAAGAAGAGGTAACGCTAAGATCACCATACATTGGATACAGCTCTCTATTTTTCCTTCGCCGCCGCATGCCATTCTCAGATGTTGAACCCTATAATCGCCCTATAATTTTGTTGCATACCTGGAGCAGCTCTATTGCCAACCTATTAAGTGTCCAGGTTTTATCACTATATAATACGATTGGTCTAATTAAGGTCTTTTATTGGTTTACTAACATACTCTTCAAGATTTTATTGATTTGTCATCTATTTGTCATTTTATAAAATTCTAATATGTGAAGACGTAATAATACTTACATAGACCTAGGACTTTGAGGTGGAGATGAGACGGGTCTGTAAAACCAAGTTATCTATTATCAAAAAAGATGTCAAGCTGAAATAATGAGAATCGTTAATGTCTGGTGGTACGTTTTAATTCAAACGCCACACAGTAACCTAGGTCAAAATTACTTACAAGACATCACTCACCTTAAAAGTAGAATGAATTCCAACAAAGTAAGTAAACATATCTTTAACATATTTGATAAGAGGCCAACTATTTGATCAAGCTTGAAATAGTTCCAAAATATTGTTACGACGGTCCCATGGATCTTCGTATAGGAGACAAACAAAAATGCAGACACCAATGACGTCACTAATTATTACCAGCTTTAATTAGTCACAAATAACAATTTGAAATAATCTAGGTACAAGTCAACTTGAAATCATACATTAATTCAAGTTAATTTGGTCTACACGTAATAACAATGTCAACAATTAGAGTTCCTCACTATTTATAACACAATAATCACTTTTTACTAGTCCGCAACAATAACTTGATCCTCACTCTACAATATCGTCAGGTGTCACTGACTTCTAAGCCCGCACAAGTTTCAGAATAAGTTTTCTTTCTTTTGGTGGGATGTTGGCATAATTTGCTTAGTTACAAGAGCTGGAACAGTCTGGAAGCTACCTGATTGCACGCCCTTGACCGAGACGCTGCACCTGGTCCGCTAGCCGAGAAACGTGTAGACTTCTCGAAAGCGTTACGGAATTGCCGTAGCGATATTATAGAGTATGAACAGATAATGAACATAAATCAAGATACAACAAAAGACAGAAATTTATTTAGTGGCTCAGTGGTCAACTTCAAAGTTCGAGGAAAATGTTAGCGCTCACAAGAACTGGTCACAAGAGATGAGGGAAGATGCCAGGCAAAGAATGTTCCGACCGTCAGTGCAAGACGTCGTATCGTTATGTTACTTTATGTGGTTCTAAGGTTCTAAACAAACAAAACACGCAGAAACATCACGCTAAACTCGGAGGCCACGAGAACCCATTGATAGGACCGCTATTGAATACAGAAGATAAGAGGAGACCGGAAGAAGACTTGACACAGTCGAGGAATCGTCAGTATGCGATTACCAATCACGTCATGTATAATATCGTTCTTTCACGAGATTATCTTGTAGCATATATAATTATGATTGCTGAATAACTAAGGACAGCATACCGCTTTCTATTTACGTTATACTGATTATTATTAAATTTGTGTAATAGTTTTTGTCTGCTTGTTTGTGGCACACGCATCTCCAAAACGAATAACCAATCGCAAAGTGACATGGAACACACGATAACGGGACCAGCTCGAGGCAATGGTGTACCTAGACCACTGGAGGCCCGGGGCGGATTTCTTTCTGAGGCCGCCTCTCATAACACGGGTGTTTATGATCCAATGTATCTTTAAGCAATAGGCCTACATAGGAAAAACACTTTACTGTTATATATTTATTGTCTAATTACTGTATTGATACATCTAGTTAGGAAGCTTTATAAGAAGCTGTAGTAACGTTTGAAATAAAAATCCATTTTCATATTGTAAATACTAAGTTTAAAAATTTAATAGAGGTAGTATTATTTATAGACTGCATTTAATTTACTAAAGTTCTGTATAATATTGTTACGACAACACAGAACAATCTACGTGTTTATCGAGCGTTCCAGAGGGATCCGGAATGTAATGCGATGGCGTACATGACTCTCAAGGAACTTGCTAGACTGTGTCAGAACACGGGCGAACTGTGTCAAGGCCGCAATTAATTATGTCATACACACTGGCGCTAACGCGCAGTATGGAACAATCTAGTAATTTGCGTGGGTATAAATACCAATACTCAACGACGTTTAGTTTCAGTTATTTTGTCGGTCGAATACAAATTATTATCGGGCGATATTACTGTGTGCGTTCAAGTGGTTATTAGTGAAGTGTTTAATAATCGGGTGGGATAATTGTAATACAATTGTGTTTAATACTAGTGGACATTTTATTGCGTGTGAACAATTTTTATTTGATTTGTTGTAAGAGACTGTGTTGTTAATTACGAACTGTATAACTGTGAAAATAAAAGCTGGTGATTAGTGACTTAATCGGTGTCTTGTATTTTGTTTCCACTGTACCTACGACGATCAGTAGACAGTCGTAACAGTATACAATAAACTTGTATACTGCAAAACAAATTTATCATTGCTGGAAACAATACTTGCCAATTTTTTTCAAGTCAGTTACCAGTTTTAGTACAAATAAGGTGAGCTTTCTAAAATAGCCTTTTGTAATTTTGGCTTCGGAAAATTCGAGTAACGACCCAATTTCCGCACTCCGAATTATCCACTGTTCGGTAAAAATTCTGATGAATAATTTTAATAATTTACTGCCGTCCTGAAATGTTAAGTATTGTACACGGGTCTCTTTCAGCGTAGGCCAACATGTTATCGCCCGGTATTTCACTCCGCCGTTTACTTTTTCGTACCGAGGCACGGCCTTCTTGAGTTGTTGCTGCTGCCGTTGCTGTTTGGGGTTCGATTTGCGACTTCCGACTGCATGGTGAGGCATTGACACAAGGTACAAATGACGCTTTTTTTTTAGTATAAATATATTTCTAATAACAAACGTACCTTTATAAGTTTTTTTAATATCTGTAAACAATTTATAAGGTAGGGGTTGTAAGGTAGATTTCAAAATAATCTTTGGAATCGATCGATTAAAATCGTGGAGCTCTCCCAGTGTTGCGTTTCTCGACGTGACAATAGAACATTTGCAAATAAATTAAAACATTTACCAAAAAACTTAATTTTCCAAATTTGGAGGCTCTCTACTAAGTGGGTCCCAACGCGGTCCGCCCCCTTCCCCCCAGCCTTAGTCCGCTACTGGCTGGAGGGCAGCATTTATGACAGTCATAGCGGACTGTAATGTTATAAAAAGATGAAACCTGAGCAAAGTGTGTTTTTATAACTTTACGTTTAATTAAGTTAGTATTTTATTTTTGTGTTATAAATTTAATAAAATTCAGAACCGTTGGTTAGGTACAAATATTCTTAATTCACTATCTGTTACTTACTAATATATATAAGTAACTTAATTTCGTTTTTTATTGAAGCCTACTGCATTCACAAAATGTTGATATGTACAGTTGCTATTCGTCAATTGTGACAATTATTATATTATTGTAACTAAATAAATTTGAAAACTTTTTGTATGTACAATTAGTATTCGTCGTGATCTCTTTGTCGAGATTAATATCATGAAATTAGAAACAAATATTTAACTATTTTCCTAGAATTGAATTTCAATTTTTGTTCAATTTCATGTTAGTACACTTTAGAGTTACAGTATAATATAGGTTAATTTCAATCAATTAAGTAAAAATTTCAGTTAAAATTTTTGTTATTTAAACAGAATACTATGACTTTAAATGAAGGGAAGGTCTCGTTGAGGATTATTAGGTTGGAATTGCACAACGCTCCCCAATTATCACCCCCACGTCATTGACGAAATTCGTAATGCCTGTTGTGTTTGCGTTTGACAATATAGATAATAATTATTTTAACACACACACATACATACATACACACCACAAACACAGTGGGTTGACTTCGTAATATATTTTAAATCGATTTTTTGTTCTGCTGATTAAATAACTTCTACTGTAGGTTTTATTATGTTCTATTTTGATTTCTGACAATACACAAATTAAGTAAATCCAAGTATGAAGAAAGACAATTTAAAAAAAACTACTTATATTTCAGTTGCTTGCTGTAAGCAACAGATCACTTACAAGAACAACTAAAGAATAGCGTTGTCACATTGCGTTGCGGAGATATGAAGTTACTGTTCGACATCTCCACGACATCGTCAATCTCGCTTGACAGCCTGTCATAAACTTCTGCGGCTCGGAGTGATTCATCAACTGTTCGTCAACCACTCTGTTCTTTATTCTGTCCCATTTTCAAGTCTCTATCATTTTTCTAAGCTCGTAAATATCCTAGTCGATAACTACAACAACAAAAAACGTTTCTGAGCAACATTAACAAAGCGCTGTCTGTGCATCACTGTTGGAACGAATCATCACATCTCGCACGCTGGATATAAGCCCACCCTCGCCTCCTCAGTGATCCAAATAGTTTTCAATACCGATCTCATACGCAAAGCGAAACACCATTGCTCAGGGCATTTTGTTAACTTTTACGTTTCGCATTTCAGCTGTGGCAGTTTGTGTACATAGATATTTTTGTCTTCTTCGCTACTCATTTAAGCATTTTTCTGGTCCATCTTCTTTTATTCTGCTACCTTATCACCATATTCAAGGATTAAATCCAGGATGGTATGTTGCGGTTTGAAATAGGGAAAAGATTAGAGCTGGTCACTCCAGCGCTTCCTCGGACGTCCCACATCTCTCCGTCCCCTCGGCTTATAGTTCCATAGTTGTTTGAGGATGCGTCAGTCATCCATTCGGCAAAGCTGTTGCCACCAATTTAGCCGATACTGGGCGATTCTGTCGAGTATACTCATAATATTCAGTTCCTGACGTATATCTGTGTATCTTCTATGATCATGGAGAGTACAACTTGCCACGTGCTTGAGAAATCTCATTTTAGCCGCTTGGATGCGACTGGCTTGGCCTTTCGATAAAGTCCAATTCTCAGACCCAGAAAGAAGTGTGGAAAGGGCCATCACCTTGTAGAATTTTGGGAGTGTTCCTTTACTTGCTGACTGAAGGGTTCGCCTAATGGTCCCGCTCATATGGTTGAACTTATGGAACTTATTCACAATGTCTTTGCTTGCATTATAAGGCACAGTGTAGCCCAAGTATTCAAAATTGCCAACTTGTTCCAGGGCAGTATCGTATATAACAATTTTTACCCGTACGGGATCAGTTCTACGAGAAATCATCACTATGAGTTTTCAAAGAATACCTATGAGTGTGTTCAAGTACAGACCTAGCAACAGAATAAAAAGAGGCAGACCTAGATTAAAATGGATAGAAGGGATCGAAAGGAGTATGGAAGATGCACAGAATAAGTTGATATGGAAACTGAGATGCAGGATGCGGCAGTACCTGTGGGATTCCCGCCAATATATTGCGACAAAACATATATTAGGCATAGTATATTCGAAATAATATAGTCTGTTATCTGGAGTAAGGTTGTATAATTTAAACAAATTTAAATATGGTCCGTAATTTTACAAATACTTTCTTTTAATAGAATCATGTCTATGAATTGATCTGAACTGTTTTGTTTTAAAATGTATATTGTTACTTGTTGTCGCTTCGTAATACTGCTGCTGTCCAGTGTTCCGTTGAATCTGCACCCACGCCGCCAACCGTTCTCAGCAACACTGACGATCCGTTTGACACTCCTCTCCCACGGACGCACGCCGACACACCGATAGTGATTATTTCTTTAACTCAGGGTTCGGAACTGGGCTGTATTTTATATTTATTTTAATATGGTGTATTGAGCGTACACCTTCCTGCGTCTTGAGGTGTCCTCGCGTTAACACAGGCGTATCCCGGTGGATAAACCTCCCCTAAACGGATATCTTGCCTTACGTGATACTAGCTCTGTTTTAATAATTATTTTATATTGTATTAAATTGATTTCGTATCCCAATATAAGGTATTAGCAAACGGGTAACTCGTCGCTAAGATTCCCTTAATAACCCTTACATATGAACGTCTTCTGCACGAAAAACTCGCACAGAGAGCACGTCTGTAATAGTCGAGCTGGTAGATGGAACTAACTGAAACATCTCGGACGGAGACCCAATCTTAATGAAAATTGGGGCCGCTGATTTGTAGAAACCCTTAACACGTGATCGATGGGTAGAACTGATAGACAGAAGTCCTGAATAAATCGGTAAAAGTCTGAAGAAGCAGGTATAGATTTTATCTAGAAATTTTATTACTTTTAGAAGATAAGGAATCTATAGAAAGACGATTTTTGCTAAAAAATACCTATTTAAATAGTCTGTTTCGAGTCTTTGACACCAAGAAAATGTAGCGCTAATTTAGATGCATGCG
Source organism: Magicicada septendecula (assembly GCA_034769895.1). Classification (NCBI taxonomy): domain Eukaryota; kingdom Metazoa; phylum Arthropoda; class Insecta; order Hemiptera; family Cicadidae; genus Magicicada; species Magicicada septendecula. Next base: position 20,823,753 of record CM068369.1, on the reverse strand, counting down.
CTATCCAAGTCTCGATTCAATCCGTTAATTATTACCAGAGTTATTCAAAAAATCCAAATTCCACGCGCACCCGCGCACTCGCACACTAACTCCACACATGACATGATAGTAAATAAAATTATGGGCAATATGACATATAATAGTTTTATACCCAATTCTTAATTCAAAACTTATCTCTACTTAACACAATTTAACAAAAATCAAATTCTAACATGTCTACAACGTCATAAAATGATATAGAAGCATGTAGTCCTGGCTGCAGTTTCCTTTACTGCAATGTTCTATTGCAATATATAGCCTATATTCAAACACTTTTTGCTACAGTCTGTTTGTTGATGGATATTGCAACGTTGCAACAATTATACAAATATATTATCATATTCTCAACGCAACTATAATGTGTATTACACCGGCCAGGTCGCAGGATTTTTTTTTCTTGTTGCGTCAAATATATGTGGTTGCACAATATTTAAATAATTTTTAAAGAGGAGTGAGATTTTGTTGACATGAAATAATCGTTTAAAACAGTTTCAAAATAATCATTCTAAGTTTATTAATTTTTAGAAAAATATTCAAATATTAAAAATTCAAACGTTAAACAAATAAATATTCACCTTTATAGGCTTTACAAGTATACTGTAACCTGCTGTGCTATTCATAACATACAACAAAAATAAGCATCCGTATACTCTTACTCACTAACCAAACATGTTAAACAAGTTATTTAAATTCTTTTTATTTGTGTGTCTGAAATTAACTCAAATTTTAATTAATGATAGCAACTCATTTACCAACAAAATAATATTAAGATTCAAGAATGAATTTATTGTTGCTATAAACAAATAAAATGATATTACATTTACTTCCAATCTATTATTGATTTATACTGACACACCCAAAAATACAACAAAAGATTAGTATTTATTTTCTACAATTTGTTGTTAAATTACACTCTCATATCTAACTACTATTTTACTTTAAAACTCTAATTATTATCTGTTCATATTTAAGTTCTTTTCAAGAGCTCTCTTCACAATAGAATATAATTGTTTTTATCACCTGCGTATATCTGCCGTTACCGTTGCGTGTGTGTGTGTCCAGAATCCTGAGAGTATGATGATGATGATGATGATGACTATGCTGATGCGGTGTTTGTTGTCTCTATGGGTTATTGCTGTTGGTGATGTTCCAGAGTTCCTCCTTACGTTTTGGTGAGAGTGTGGTAGTGTGTGTGAGTGTCCTGGTCGATCTGCAAACGGGCAGCGTGACGTCGTGTGTAGATTTGTTGAGTCCGAGTGTGTAATCGCCCAAAATTGCCAGTGGTATTTATACTGGTGGCGATTTGACAGGTACAGGCCTGTTTTAGACAAGCTAGAGATGGTCAGTTCGGGCCAAAGCGTCCTTTTTATTACACTCACTTTTGGGTTAATTATCGCGAACTCATGAACATACTCGTCACATGAGAGATATCATTGTTTGCGTAATTTCTTTCTGGTCACTCACATATACCACACATATTAATTACTCTTCAATTACACTAGTAATTAATATTAATTAGTTAACATCTTTAATAATGCACCTTTGGCAATAAATTTTCCATCACCATAAATCATTAAAAATTCCCTAATGTAATGATGTCTTTATATTTGGTCTAAGTCTTTGTTTACAGTTTTAAAACAAATAATTAGTTTATTATAATCCTGTTAAGACCTGATTAATTGACAACAAACAATTCGTACGCGTCATTCCATATTCTTGTCGCAGCTGGTTTCACACACACAAAAACACACACGCCGTATTTTTAACTATCGAAACAGGTGCACTCTCGACAGGACAGAGCCTAAATTTTCCTGCACAAAATTGTATAAAACTGTTCCTTATTCTATTTACACTAATTACAATATAAAACATACCGCCCTGGGCAAATATACAAATATATGTATTGTCGCATATATTCCCCATGTGGTTTTAAATATTTTTGACTGTTAGTCAAATTTTATTTACACAAATATATGTGTAATTTATTATTACAATTACGTCTTATTAACTATATTACAATTGGGTTTTAAAACTTTAGAAAAGTAAATATTTTTATCGGATGTAATAAACATTTCCCTGTTGTGGAGGGTGACACAATTCTTTTCCCCTAATATAACATAGCAGCTGTTTACATCCTGCGTTCCTATTGTTGTCATCGAGACACTCTCTTGCCGTTGTCGGGTTATTTCTCACTCTCTGTTTCCCTGTTCGCGTCATAATAGACGATAAACTTCCTGCAGTATATGTGTTCTGCGCATAACAATAATCATTGTATTCTTTATGTAATATTATACCGCTAAAACGCTTCCGTATTTTCCATGAAGGTGTCGTTATCACTATTTCCCCCTCTCTAAATATTTAAGCGAATCAGTTGACTTACTACAAAGTTTTGTTTCTCTCTCTCTCACTTCTCCTCTCTTAACTGCATTCAGAGAATACGTTGTATTTTTCTCTCCACAATAATTCTCTTCTCTTAGTATAAAATTAGTTTTATTTCTGTACTCGGTGCGAAACATGTGTTCGGACTGTGCGAGTAAAATTAACAATTCTTTGATCGTTTTAATTCCTAGTGTTTTACTGGCGAAACTACTATCTCTGTGAAATTGATGTGCTAATTAACTTACCACATTATGTTGTGCCAATCTGGATCTTAAGTATTTAATTCTTTCGACAAGTTGGATTACACAGTCCTCGAAGGTAAATCTACCATTATCCTGATACTTACCATATTCTAATTGGTCTCGTATTTGTTTTTGCGTGTGTATATTCCCATAGCAACCTTCAAATGAGTTTTTAAGTTGTTCGTTCGTAGCTAAATTATATCGAGTACTCGTATACCATCTTACAGCATAACCTTGGAAATGTTTACCAATAAAGCTATTTTTCTCTTTATAAGTTACAGAATTACATGTTAACTCAATTCCTCGTTCACAGTACAGTAACAATTTTGTCCTTTCATCACTCAGTGTTGGAACCATCATTATCTGCGTTGCTCGCCTCATCAATTCCGTTTTTAGACGTTCTATCTTTCCACGTTGATTTTTCCCTAGTGTATCTATTTCACTGGAATATTCCTTTGTGGTTTTATTAGGCACGACTACGGCAATTTCCAACCTTATTACTCTGGCTTCCAACTCCTGCGTCTTATTGATGTTTTCATGGACTTGTTCACTGACTGCTTTTATTTCCATATCCTGCTCCTGATTTGCTACTATAAACTTCTCATTCCATTGTTCAGCTAATTGGTTCACACTATCTTTTAATTCATTAGATCATTCCACTTTTTGTTCTTCAAACCTATTCTCAATCTTTAAAGCTTGTTCGTTTAGTGGCTGTTCTACTCTAGTTTCTAATATTTCTATTCTGGTATTAGTTTCTTCGAGTTTTGTCGTCAATTGCTTTTTAAAGTCTTTGAATTCAGCTTCAAAATCGGCCCTAGTTTCTTCGCTATTCTTTTGCATTTGTTTATTTATATTTTCCTTTAATTCCTCTATTTGTTTTCTATTATCTTCTTTTCGTTTTGTACTTAATTCGTCCCCCCAGGCACGCATCATATTTTGAAATGTCTTCGTATCAAATCCTCCTGGTGCTGCCATGTTGAATTATTTTTATTATTTATATTTTAAAATAATTATTATTGGTAAACCGCGACTCTACTCTTTTCTAATTAATATTATTTATTTATATTTGTTATTATTATAAATTATCTCATACCAACAATTTCTCTCCTCTTTTAGTTTTGTTGAGCGCCAGTTGTGAAATACACAACAATATTACAATTACAATACAATAACATTAATAACAATACTAACAATACACTCATTAATTCTGCACCAATTTATTATGGCACATTGAATATCGAGCATGCCAATTTATTATGGTTATTTAATAATCGAGCCCCACCTTAGGCACCCCAATTTATTATGGTTTCTTTTAATATCGAGCCCCACGTTGGCCGCACCAATTTATTATGCAACGTTACAACAATTATACAAATATATTATCACATTCTCAACGCAACTATAATATGTATTACACCGGCCAGGTAGCAGGATATTTTTTCTCGTTGCGTCAAATATATGTGGTTGCAAAATATTTAAATAATTTTTAAAGAGGAGTGAGATTTTTTTGACATGAAATAATCGCTTAAAACAGTTTAAAAATAATCATTCTAAGTTTATTAATTTTTAGAAAAATATTCAAATATTAAAATTTCAAACGTTAAACAAATAAATATTCACCTTTATAGGCTTTACAAGTATACTGTAACCTGCTGTGCTATTCATAACGTACAACAAAAATAAGCATCCATATACTCTTACTCACTAACCAAACATGTTAACAAGTTATTTAAATTCTTTTTATTTGTGTGTCTGAAATTAACTCAAATTTTAATTAATGACAGCAACTTATTTACCAACAAAATAATAGTAAGATTCAAGAATGAATTTATTGTTGCTATAAAGAAATAAAATGATACTACATTTACTTCCAACCTATTATTGATTTATACTGACACACCCAAAAATACAACAAAAGATTAGTATTTATTTTCTACAAGTTGTTGTTAAATTACACTCTCTTATCTAACTACTATTTTACTTTAAAACTCTAATTATTATCTGTTCATATTTAAGTTCTTTTCAAGAGCTCTCTTCACAATAAAATATAATTATTTTTTATCACCTGCGTATATCTGCCGTTACCGTTGCATGTGTGTGTGTGTGTGTGTGTGTGTGTGTGTGTGTGTGTGTGTGTGTGTGTGTGTGTGTGTGTGTGTCCAGAATCCTGAGAGTATGATGATGATGACTATGCTGATGCGGTGTTTGTTGTCTCTATGGGTTGTTGCTGTTGGTGATGCTCCAGAGTTCCTCCTTACGTCTTGGTGTGAGTGTGGTAGTGTGTGTGTGTGTGTCGTGGTCGATCTGCAAACGGGCAGCGTGACGTCGTGTGTAGATTTGTTGAGTCCGAGTGTGTGATCGCCCAAAATTGCCAGTGGTATTTATACTGGTGGCGATTTGACAGGTACAGGCCTGTTTTAGACAAGCTAGAGATGGTCAGTTCGGGCCAAAGCGTCCTTTTCATTACACTCACTTTTTGGTTAATTATCGCGAACTCATGAACATACTCGTCACATAAGAGATATCATTGTTTGCGTAATTTTTTTCTGGTCACTCACATATACCACACATATTAATTACTCTTCAATTACACTAGTAATTAATATTAATTAGTTAGCATCTTTAATATTGCACCTTTGGCAATAAATTTTACAACACCATACTCATTAAAAATTCCTTAATGTAATGGTGTCTTTATAATTGGTCTAAGTCTTTGTTTACAGTTTTAAAACAAATAAATAGTTTATTATAATCCTGTTAAGACCCGATGAATTGACAACAAACAATTCGTACGCGTCATCTCATATTCTTGTCGCAGCTGGCTCCACACACACAAAAACACACACGCCGTATTTTTAACTATCGAAGCAGGTGCACTCTCGACAGGACAGTGCCTGCCTGCATTTTCTTGCACAAAATTGTATAAAACTGTTCCTTATTCTGTTTATACTAATTACAATATAAAACATACCGTTCTGGGCAAATATGCAAATATATGAATTGTTGCAATATATTATATTTAATTTTTGTAATGAATTTATCTTAAGATATTTCATTACCACATGAATTCCCAAACATGACCAACTGACAGTAATAAAACACATACCACACAAAGGCACCATAATGAACATTTGGAAAAATTTTACAAATATACAAATATAAAACACAAAACAAACTAATATCTGAACAAATACAAATCAAAACAAAACATGACACAATTTGCAAAGCACCCAACATCGAAAATACACAAAATAGTAATACATACACCACAATCACACGCAATAATACCACTTTAAAATACCAGAGAGCAACAAGAAACCACAATAACGACCAGCCAACACACAAATACTTCACCAGACGCAAAATCACGAAGGCTGAGGATGAGAACACAATGGTTCTCGAAACATGTTCCTAATAAGGAAAGAAATATCTTGAGGTAAATTCATTATAAAAATTAAATATTATATATTCATTACATTTAATATTTATAATTAAATTTACCTCAAGATGTTATTTTTCTATATGGAAAATGTTTCGAGAGTTCCTGTTCTCTCATCTTCAGCCTTGGCTATCTTGTTTCTGGTGAAGTATTTGTGTGTTGGCTGCTGGATGCAATTAAGGTTGTTTGTTGGTCTTTGGTATTTTAAAGTTGTATTAAAAATAAAAATAACATCTTGAGGTAAATTTAATTATAAATATTAAATGTATTATATATATCAAGAAACGGACTGTAGCAGAAAGTAATTAAATATTTATTATATAATATTAATATATTATATAATATGTTATTATATATTTATTTATTTATCCATCATTTTCTATATAAGTACCTCGAAGTTTCTTGCAGCAATTATATAATGTTGTGATGTTATTCAATTTGTTTCTTCTGCAAGTAGTGTAATTTGATGAATATTATAAATACAAATTTATTACAAAGAAACTATACACCAAAATTAAATATGAATACGTGTTTTTTAGGTAATTATAATTATATTCCAAAGACCTGAGCAAAAAATTTCAGAGCAGTAACATAGTTGTTTATATATATCAAACTTAGATACATGTCCTGCTTTCCTAGTGATTGGTAAAAAGCAGACGTCATAAGAAATCAACAAGAGTGTAGAAATAATGATCTCTTCACCATCATCATCATCTTGACATCACGGCACAGGCAAAGTGCTGCCTGTTCCGCCTTCAAAGATCCTCCAGCCATATCTTCCTTGCTCTACCCACACACGTGTCCTATAGGGTTATATTTTCATACTTGTGTGGCTAGTATAAAATTCCGCCCAAAATTTTGATCCAAAATAACAATTTTTGATAGTAGATCGAAAATTATCTCTCGACCTATTGACATGAATCTCTGCAAAATTAGGATCAGCCCTATAGACATAAACATAAGAATAAGGAGCTTGCACCGTGCAGTAGAAGAAGATATATACTACTTAAAAAGTTTCTGAACGAGAAATTATAAAGAACATTTATAGTACTGATAACGAAGGAGACATTTGGAGGATAAGGAAAAAGTACAGCTGCTTTCTTGGCTAGTACGATTTGTCAAGTCTAGAAGAAATTGGAATTGGTAAGCGAAATGAGTGGGTAGAAAAAAAACAACCAACGACAATCCTGTACAGTGCAGTGAAGTGAATAGGAAGATCGAGAAGGCGAAGATTGCATGAGTGGAAGCTGATTTGCGTAGGATGGGAATCAGGAATCGGAGACTCTTCGGAAGGCGAAGACCACTCGTCGGAAGGCGTGAGTGATGGCCGGGACGTAATGCCGGGGGGGGGGGAAGAACCGGACCGGACCCCCTTCCCTCCGAAGGTCGAAACAATTTGTCGAATTTTGTTAATCTCTTAATTTATAGGATATTTTATTAATTTTTCGCTGTGTACAATATATTGGTAACTCTTTTTTTGAATATACAAATAGGTTTGTTACACTGCATTTGCGTATACGTTTAGAATATCATATATAAGAAAGTCAATTCAGTCATTAAGTATCTTGTAAATAATGTTTCAATAACGCGTATTTTCATTGCGTTATTACAGTTTACTTTAATGGGATTGATTTCAGGATGTTTTCATCCACTTTAATGACATTAATGTTAATTAGTCTTAACTTAATGTATGAAGCCGACTCAACCAGACCCCCCCCTCCCAGAACAAGATTCTATATACGCCACTGAGTGAAGACGTGAGGGGCTGCAACGCTTTAGAAGAAGGTTCATTAGGGACCCAGCCGCGCTTAGACGGTTCCATCTGATCTGATCGGAATCGGAAATGGGTTCACTGTGGAGTGCATATTAAACATATATGTTGAATATTTAAAATGTAACTTAAAGGCTGTAACGACATACTCTTAGATTTAAATTTAGTTTTAAATTAAGTTAAAGTTGGTGGTTAATAAAATGAGATGATAAACTAAGAAAATAAATTTATTGAAATTAAACCCGGCCGTGAGAGTTTTGATGTTACTGGTGGTTAAATTCTGTATGCAATTAATTTTTTTCTCTAAAGTATTATACACCCTTTGAGTACAAAAAATTGAATATTGGTGCAGAAAATAAATGAACCGTCTGGATTGTAGCGTCACTTGAGTTAAAACTTTGTTTTGGGTAACAGTGAAATGGCACTTGTGAAATACAGAACCACAGCTGTGATAAATTGAAATCAAACCACGACTATAGCAACTCAGCAGACAGATGGGATTATATTGAAAGTTGCATACGTCGGTCGTACTTTCCTGCAAATAAAGTCTCGCAGTTTGCCGTTCACCGCAGATCCGGACGGGCGCCTCGGGATATTTACACTCTCGCTATAAATCACAGACACACGGCGTCATTTATAAAAACACAGAGCACAGAGATATGTGGTGTGGTTAGCGTATAGTGTCGGCGTGGAAAGTGACATGCCAATATTGCATGATACTTTACTTGTGGCTTTGGATCAAAGGAACAGACCCATGACGCGCATGGCAAAGATATTAACTGCACTTACCTAAAGATATCAGCTGACGCAAACAGTGAAATCAATTGTAGTAATGGGTTCGATGACGTAAAAAGAGTTACTGTATTTAGCATTCACGTTAATTTAAATGGACAAAAAATAGCGAAAAGTGCAATTTTAAGGTTTGCTATAATTCTACAAAAAACCTAAAAAAATCGTATCAGTATAGTTTCGGAAATGTACCAAGTAGTTCCTGTAACAAGTACAGAAAGGGTCCAGGAATACTCGTTTACGGTACCCCAGCTAAAATATTAACTTTTTTTATATCATATCAGAATTATTCAAATCAAATTTGTTTAATGCCCCAGAGTCAGTTTTTTAAATCATAACCGCACTTTACTCTAAACTGTCGTTTGAAGATTTGGTTCATTCACAAAGGTAGGTTTTTTCATCTTATTTATCAGACCCTCGTGCCACCCTTTATCAAAAGATTGTTCTACAACAAAAAATATTGTTGTGCATATTTTGATTATTTGAAGTGGTTACCCCGAGTTTCCGAAATTTCCCCCTCCCTCTTGTTCATCTCCCCCAGGTAGAAAGGGGGCAACGTTTGTATATCAAGCGGCTAACGAACACAGGGACCGAATATCACACGGGATAAGATGATTCCCTCTATCAAGTGCCAATGGCCTCCTTGGAGGGCTGATGAGCGGATAGAGGACAGGGCACCCTATTGTCCCAGGGGTGAGATATCACGTCTAAAGGCGGAGGAACGGGTATAAGTCAACGACATAGGATGCAGAAGGCAAGGGGAAACCACTGCATTAAAGATCTGTTAAAGATATCCCTAGTACCAGCAGCTAAGCTGGTGGGAGAAGATAACGAATGAGGAAGTCTTTAGAAGAGCTCAGGAGAAGGAGAGCTTTCTACGAAATTTAAAAGGCAGAAGAACTAAGTTTCTAGAGCATATACTAAGACACAATTGGTTGGTTAAGAGAATAATAGAAGGAACAATTGAAGGAAAGAATCACAGAGGACGACCCCGTTTAGACTACATGGAACAGCTTATGGTCGATATGAACTGCACATAATATTAGGAGTTGAAAAGTAAAGCAGAGAAGCGTGAAGAATGGCGAGCTGCTGCCAACCAGCCTATGGGCTGCTAACTTAGAAGAGACCCGGAGTTTACGAAATCGCCTGAACGCACGTGCACAATACAATTTAAGGTGAATGGTAAGTGACTCGTTGGGCACTTGGTGAAACATGTTAACACAAAGGTTTTTTAAAAATATATAAACAGTTGGTACGTTTCACAGTTTTTATTTAACTGACAGCTGTTTCAACTTACTTAAGTCGCTGTCAAAGAGCTGAGTGAACAATAAACAGAGGATGTAGGCTAAGGGTGGTTGACATCTGTTTAGGGCGTGTAGGAAAAATGTGTGAGATGTGAAGATGGTGAGGGGGATTGCAGGAGCTAAGGAAGGTCAATTGTTTGTAAAAACTAAATACAATCTGCATGCAAACTATTAAACCATAGACTATATTTAGTTTTTACAAGCACATGACCTTCTTAGCTCCTGCAGTCCCCTCCCCCATCATCACATCTCACACATGTTTTCCGATACACGCCCTAAACAGATGTCAACCACCCTTAGCCTACCTGATCTGTTTAGTGTTCACTCAGCTCTTTAACAATGGTTTAAGTAAGTCGAAACAGCTGTCAGAGATGAGTAAAATACTGTGAAACGTAACAAGTGTTTATATATTAAAAAAAAAAATTTTTATGTTAAGTGAAGTCTCTGCGTTCCGAGTCGGCAAACTACTTTGGGTCGGATAGAGTCCTCATAGTGTTGATGCTTTGAGAGTTTGTCGTTTTAAGGTAAGTAAAATTATTCCGACATAATCAGCATACAAGTAGGCAAGCATAGGCAAACTCATTCTCTTTCTCTCTACGGCAACTTCACACAGTGACATGTTTGGCACCACAATACATCAAAGTCTCGTATAAAAGCCTCGCGATAACGCAACCCGCCAAAGTAATTAATTCTCACCACGTCAGTGTCGTTGCGCAGTGTCAACAAATTGTACGCACACATTAAGTCGCCGTCAACTTTTGCCCAGGCAACTCTCGGTACGAGAAACAAAAGTTTGAGTTGCGCAGAGTTAGTTACCGTTAAACCGCACGTTGATAAATTTAGACTACGCTACATTGCAAGAAAAACAGTTATAAACCTGAGTATTAAATGTCGTTACGCAATTACCGTAAGAAATTTCTGAATGTCTGATCTGTAGGTCATGGGTAAGATTCCACTACGATGAAAAGTGTCAAGATGTCGTTCTAAGTAGCAGGTACAACGTTCTAGTAGGTGACATTATATTACCTTGAGTTGTAACATTACAATGACGATTGTCCAAGCGTCTACTAGCCGGATGTATTGTGTATGTATAATTACTATGGGACTACGGCCACTCTCCTAATAAATAAATAATAATGATAATGGCTCCCATGTGTAGCCTTAGCACCGATGCATGGCACCGAAGCAGCTTAGGAGTCAGGCAGGGTAGGCTGCCTTATGCAAGTCGTACGGCATACAAGGAAGGTAGTGTGGCCAGCACTACGCTTCAGCCGATAAATAAATTAATTTACTAGTATTACATTATTTTATCCTCAAGAATTTTTTATTAGTTTTTGTTTCGCTGTCACCCCAGCTATCTTATTCTGGGTTTACAGATCGTCGTATTGTAATAAAATACTGACACCAATGAAGTGATTTACTCTCACCAGCATTAATCAGTCACAAATAACAAATTGAAATCAACAAGGTACTCTCATACAAATATTCAAGTTAAATTTGTCCACAAGCAATAAGAATGTCAACTGTTAGAGTTCCGCACCAATTGTAACCAACAAATAATCACTTTCCACTAATCCGCAACAATCACTTGATCCCACTGTACAATATCGCCAGGTCTAACTAACTTCTAAGCCGGCTGCTGCTACTACTACTACTACTACTACTACTACTACTACTACTACTACTACTACTACTACTACTACTAATTTTTTTAAGAGGGGGAAAATGCAATTATGCAACGCCACAGGAAACCGTCTGTTGCCTGGTGAATGGGACTCTCACCCGCTAAAAGACACACCTCTATCAGGCACTGATATCCATCCTGGAAACAGTTAGCGTATTACTTCAAGACGAAGGTTATTGTGTCTTTTGACCTCCTTCTAATTTTCTATTATGTGCTACTTGCCCGTTGGATTCAAGTCGGACCTGTCTTTTCTATACTTGAAGAAAACACTTAAGAAATGTAAAAATTCAGTTCAATTCCTCCTTGCCACGAATCATCATCTCATCTACACATTCTGGTGTGATCTCTTCGAGCTCTGTAACTAGGGCCATGTTCTCTCTTGTAAATCTGGTGCACTTTGAAAAAGATACTCAATGCACCTTCATGGTGACAGTCATCGTATTGGGATGCTGGTGTTTGTATCTTTCCCATTCTGTAGAGGTAGGCCTTTAAATAGCCACCACCACTGAGGAATTGTGTCAAATGGTAGTTAACCTCACCATGTTGGCGGTCAATCCATTCCATTAAGTTCGGTATGAGCCTTCTGTTCCATCTTCCTCTGTCCTCCCTATTTTAACGATCTTGCCAGACCCGGAGAGTGAGTTGCCTGAGCTCTTTACTCACTTATTCTGTTTCTGTCATATTTGGTACTAAGAAACAACACTTCACTTACTAAAAGTATGTTACATGTCGTACTTTAATTCTCACTTTTTCTTGTTCTATTCACCCGAATTCACCGTCTAATAATATTGAGAGGTTTTGTACGTGCAGTGCGCAGTGGCGTGGCGTGGCGTGGGTACATAACATCTGTTGCCGGTTGTGATAGACCTAAAACTTAACCTGAAAATTAATTCTAATTTTCTCTTGTATCAAGTGTTCTTTTAGAGCATATTCTACCATTCGCTGGGAGAAGAAGGGGGTCCCGGTTCAACGGGATCTGACTCTCATTATACTTACACGTAATAAATGAGAACACAAATAACGAAATTAAAATTAATAAAGACAAACAGAGAAACACATGACTAAACGAACAAAACACAAATAGGTACGTAGTATCTGTTGCACGTCAGTTCCGAAAACGAACATAGCTGCTAACTGAGCATTTTGCCGGTTTATACAGTGGCAACACGTTGGGTGGACGAATGTGTTCCCCCCTTCAACAGTTTGTACAGTGACAACTAGTACAAGGTCAATGACCGTACTCAGTAAAACATTACCGATGTCTGAGCCGGCAACACAAGACGGTGCAAGTGCTTAGCAGCTAGAAAGCAATGCTATGGTTTTCTTCAAATTTCCCTACTGATATTGTTCGGATTTCAAGTTATTCAATAACTAAGTTATTTATTCTGTGATATAATTAATATTATTTTCTCTTATTTCCAGTATTGTTGCCGCCGGAAACAGAGGTTACATGGACGCCACGGTACTGGTACAGCGTGTGAGTGTGTTTAATTTAATGTTTACAATACTGCAGATACAGTTCAGAGCCATGAAAAGTGTGTGCAAGATTTCATCCTACTGTGCGATTGTATGTCCTGTGTTTGCGGTGAGGGTGACGCGTTCCAGTAGAGACGCATAGAGATTGCCTCATTAACTCGCCACAGTTCAAAAGTTATTTTAAATAGACTTTTTAACGTCAACCGTCCCTATTCTCTATACAAAGACTTTACAACAATTTTTGACTACCGGAAATTAAAAATTTTCGTGGAAAATGTCTAAAATACATATATTTTTCGTTTAGAAAAATAACAAACACTTTAAAAACCCGACAGCGCGTAAGAAGCTGCTTGTCACCGATTTGATGAATCACCAGACGAGGGCTACAAAAGTTTATGACACGCTGTCAAATAAGATTGACGACTCTGCGTTGAACGGTGTCTTCATAAAACGTGAAACGCTCAGACATAAAGTGACGACTTACTTTGTACCTACGTATATTTCGTTCTCTTTGGCAAGAAAACAATATATAGTAGAGGTGGGGCCGATACACCTAGAACAGGTATTTTGGAACGATTGTTTTTGTGGAACGGATATAACAGTGACTGAAAAGTTAAAATATCTGTTCCGATCCGACGATAACTGAAAAGTTAAATTACCCATTCCGATTACTCGCGGCGTCGCGGTTCCGAGTTGTGGACTCTCCTACGTAACTAACTAATAAACGAGTACTACGAGTACAAAGCCACTTTTTGGTGCTGAATACTTTATTCTGCGCATGCGCCGATTGGCATACAAGTACGAAACGAAGCAAAACAGCGACATTCAAAATATCTCTGTGCCAAAGAGACGAAGCTGTTTTAATAAATGAAAACATTCAGACTGATGTTACATTTATTCTCGAGTGTTATGCAGATATATAATACAGATTATAATAACAAATTATATATTTATTATTCACCAACTTGTAAATTTTGAGCGAATTATGTTGTGTTAGAACCTACAGACTGGATGATAGTTGATAGACCACATAGTACTTGTTATTAATGTGATTCGGAGATGATGTTAACTTCACCGCACATCTCACGTAAATGATGCAATTGTTGTAACTCTTGTGGCTTACTGTTAGGTTTTAATTATATGTTTCTGATGTCTTTTTGACATTATTTGTTGTGCTATTACGTGCACTCTAAATTTCATTGCCTGAGTTTTGCAACTGATTTGTGTAACCAAAATGAAATCAATAATTTAATATTAAATTTATAACAGTTGAATTTAACTTCACTGCACATCTCACGTAATTTTTTTTTTGTGGAGATTATTTGTTGTTTTATTACGTGCACTGTAAATTTCATTGCTTGAGTTTTGCAACCGATTTGTCTAACCAAAATGGAATCAATAATTTCATAATAAATCCTTGTCAGTTTGTTTAGTCCTAGTGAAAACTTAAATTAGTATTCCCAAATGCAGATAGGCCTATACATTCTCTTGTTTCTTATTTTCTTTTAAACAGTAACAGCTTAATTAAGTCACAGTGTAAAAGTAATACTTTTAGTTTCAATTTATTTCTTATAGCAAATTACATAATAAAGGTATATGTATAATAAGTATATAATAAAAAGTATTTGTACATGTTATTCTTTTGGAACGCTTTCGTTCTGCCTGTTATTTTCAAATACTAGTTTAACCCACTTTTATCGCATAGAATAAGTAGTCGGGATATACTGTATTGTAACGAAGTGGCTTTATTAATGATGCTGTTCTTTTATAACAATCTACTGAGCTTATAATACAGTTTATACAAAAACAATTAATCTGTTTCTGTTGACCTTTGTAACACAACAAAATATATCTTTATATACTGTACAATGTACATTAAATTAGCATTTCAAAGTTCTGTTTGTCTTATTGGCTATAAAGCCTTTACTGATGTGATAGCGTCTTTGTTTTAAGTAATATTCTTTGTTTTCTTGTACATCCAAAATAGATAGGTAATTCACTTTCCTTTAATGTCGACTGCAGACACTTCAGGCGACGAGCTGACCCTGGATGATAATGTATCTGGATGAGCACGTAGGTGTATATGCTATGTCCGGCCTCAGGGCGTTTAGATGTTTCTTAGGGGTACGGTTTTATACTTTCACCGCGAACAGACGTTGTTTCCTTGGTTTGTAAGGAATGATATAATTCGAGGAGGTCTTCGAGTTCCTACCTTGTCTGCCTTTGTCCGGTTGCTAGCTGTAACTCTTTCTGTTGTAGCTGCGAACTTCTCCTTCCCATACCTACGGTCCACACAACCACCGCCCCCATTCCCGGCCAAACGCCCTCGGGCGGTTATCGATGACCTGCCATAAAGGCATCACTAGATTTAATAATTTAACATCTGTCCCTGTCTCTGGTAACATTCTAAGCTGCTCTTTCGTCCTTCCTCGCACGCCGACCTCGCTGTTTGCCGCTTTACGCCTATCACTGGCACAAAGGGTCTCTGCTACGCGGAGAGCGACCGACGCCTCATGGAGTCTGCTGGCTGGGATTGATACAGATGATATCTGTCGCCTGAATCGGCTCAAGCGGCAGTGCCCAACGACAAATAAAATTAAAAATTAAAATAAAGTTTTCATCTCCCCCTCCTTCTGCGTTAACGCGTTGGCGGTCGTCCCTTCCAGTATTTAGGTACCTCTCTATTGTACCAGAACTATGTCAAACCACAGGCAGCCATTGGGCTCGACCCAGATGCTGCAGTCATGCACCGGGTGCAAAGACGCCCCGCTACCACTGTGCTACATGGTACAGAACAGAGTTTCTGTAGGTAAAATAGGTGCAGCTTTTGTGCGGTTAGAAAATTGAAATATTAAACGCCATTAAACAGCAGACTGTTTAGACAGCTTGTCGTTGTACATAACGGTAACAGCAGAAAGGCACAGATTAGCAGGTTTGACACAAACGTCAATCACGACCTGTCACAGAGTTCCCGTTTTAAAACACTGACGTCAGTCTAACGTCAGAAACGTTTTTTCTGACAGCTTACTGCAGCTGACGTTCCGTTAGGTACACAACTTTTGTTTAACAGTCAACTGATTTATTATTTATTAACTAAACTACTAAATTGTTTAGATTTTTGTAGCTATATATAAAAAAAGTTAATTTTGACGTCCCCTAAAAGTACTGGAGATGATGAGTAACGCCATATCGTCTCATTTCTCGATGAAGTGAAATATCGAACCTCACCTCCTCGGGGCAACGCCTATGGGCGGCTAACGCGGCTCTGGAGACCGAGTGATAGGCGGTATAAGCTGTCCCTCCCCTACTTATCATTGCAGGTAGAGGTTAAGGTACTCTCTAGCCCTTGGGGTAAGAAATTGCCCCTAAAGGTGGATGGCCCATCGTTTGGTCAACGGCATAGGATGCAGGAGGCAAGGAGAAACTTTCACATTTAGGATCCGTATTGATATCTCGTCGCCAACTTCCAGGGAATGGTATGGAGACCCGTGGCCGGGGTAACAAGGGTGAAGACTCTAACTGTCAGAGATGAGCGGATGGAGTAACCGCTCATGTGGGGATAGTACGCATGATGCCTAGACTCGAGCCATAAGACAGGCAGCTCCTGTCACGTCACCCTCTGCGGATAGCTGGTAACTCTTCCAGAGTAATTAATTACTCGGATTCTTCACAGCAGAAACCAAGAGATACTCTGTGAAGACGGAACAGGCAAAGTGCTTACTCCGTGAGGTGAAGAAGCTTTTCGAAGTGCAAGAGATCATAGTGCCTTGTGGAAGGGTCTATGAGGCACGCATTAACAGGTTACATTCAAACATACGAGAGTTTACTTTAAACAACACTGTCGGAAAGGCGTGAAGGAAAGAGGTACACAAGGTAACCCCGTTTATATTATACACAGAAAATCATGGAAGGTGTTGGTTCCATGGCTGCGCTCAAGTTTGTAATAATTTAAAACCTTCGTTGACCAACAATTTTCCATGAAAATTATGTAAATTTACACGGGTGTTACGGTTGCTATTTGTACTTTACAATACAATTTTTACTCACTCACTACACTATATTTGACTTTCCAAAAGCAATTTCAAGCCTCTGTTAAGACATTCTGTGTAGAGCTTGCAAAGGTTGCAAAATATCGTCATTATATTCAGCAAATCCTTCCCAATCACTTGCAACAATCGGCAGTGAAAATTGCTTCTCTCCATTATTTATCCATACCTTACAGTGTGGTTTAGTCTAACAATGAATAAACTAACAAAGTTAGGATAACACGAGTGAGTAAACAATATTCTCAATTTTACATCATCCTGGTGTCGACAGTGAAAGCTGCTGAATAAATTACACGTGATCGACAAAAATAATGGAAACTTGCTTTATCAAAAAGCATGGCAGTTGTCATTGTTGAAAGCCGCAACAATAGAAACAATAGAAACGCTAAGTCGGAAACACAGAGATATTTATTATTAGAATATCATATCACGTGTGTACATTACAATAAAGAAGTGTGAACCCAGCGTCACAGATTGATAGTCTAATCCTCACAAAACAATAATCGTTTACTTACTGTTTAATTTACAGAAAAATTATTTAACTTATATTCTGTTCAGTTTTAGTTAAAGCAAAAAATTAAAAATTGTCACTTTTTTCAAATTTTTTTTAAAATTAATATTTCGACTTTCCTGAACAAAATGGTATACAATTTATGATACAAATAAACTTGTAAACAGATTTTATGAATTGTCTAATGTACGCTTGTCCACAGTGAAATCATTCCAATTTTGTACATGACTCCTTTAAATACTACATATTTTGTGCGTTTTTTTGAAAAACCATAATTTTCATCACTTAGGTATACGTATATTCGAAACTATGGTATGTGGGATATTGAAATTTTCAGAGATGTAAGCTGCTTATCTCTACCTTTTAAAGCAGAATTGCAGAACTAAAGTGTATACGTTAAGTACTATATAAATTTAATGTTAAATAAGTTTCCCTTAAGAAAGCTTATAACATTAAAATAAGGAATAAATCTTGTTGTAGACATGAAAATTACATAATTCTGCTTCAGTAGACATAAAACGCCTTCAAAAATTTAAAGACTCTATTTCGTCAGGTTACAGGGAAAAATGTACCTAAATTTTGGCAATTTAACATTTCTAGCGTAGGACTTACTGACTTTCCTTAAAAGGGAATGTTAATTTTCAATTTTTAAAATTAAGTTCAGACTTTCATCACAAGTAAAGAAATATATATTAAGACGAACTCGAAATAAAAATAAAAATATAAATAAATGAATAATTTTTAAAATTATTCATTTGTTTCAAGTATATTTCGTAACGAGACAAAAAGCTTGTAACATGTCGGTTCATTATTCAGTCCTATGAATGGTTGTGGCGATGAGAAACTCGTGTAATTAAAAATAGTATTGAATGCAAGTTTTATTCATTTATTTTGTACATCAAACTTTGTTTTGCCTGAACAAAGTGATAAATGATGAAAATGTTTAAAAACCATACCGCCTCCCCCCCCCCCCGCTAAAACGCTCTAATGAAGATAAAAATTAACAGTACACCATTACGAACCAACACAAATGGACAGGCCAGTGAGTGAAAATTGGTGTTAATTAAATTTAATCGGCATGCGTGTGCGTTCCTTTATTGTGCGACAGACAGACAGACAGTCGGTCTTGTATTTAATATACAACAACGCAATATTCAGGCGTCATTAATTTTCTTTCTTATGTCTGCGACAGACACATACATTGATAGGCAGTGTTTGGCGGCGCATGATCGTACATCTGTTGCGATGCCATTTTACTGGGTAAAGTTTGAAACGCTGGAAAACTGGGCGTCGCAGTTAATGTACCAAAGGGACCACCGGCAGATTGAATTTTCAGTCATTTTGCATGTTCAGTGGCGTGCCTAGGCCACTGAAGGCTCGGGGCGGATTTCTTTCTGGGCCCCTCTCCCATAAGACGGGTATTTAATAATCCAATTTATCTTTAAGTAATACAAAGCAAAAACACTTTACTCTTATATATTTATTGTCTAATTACTGTATTGACACACCTAGTTAGAAATCTTTATAAGAAGCTGTAGTAATATTTGAAATAAAAATCTACTTTCATATTGTAAATACAAAGTTTAAAGAAATAATAGAGTAGTATTATTTATAATATACATTAAATTTATTACAATACTTTATAATATCTGTACAATTGTGCGTGCTGTTGTCCTCGATGTCACTCGGTGTTTTGTTCACTCACACAATATGTGATGCACTTTTTTGTGAATTTGTTCGTTCGAGTAGAGTAACTGACCTGATTTCCGCACTCCGATTTATCCACTGTTCGGTAAAATTTCTCATGAGAGATTATAAATAAATTGTCTGTGTCCTGAAATGTTAAAAATTTTTCACTGGTGAAATCTCTTTTAGCATAGGCCTACATGTTATCGCCCGGTATTTCACTCCGCCGTTTATATTTTCGTACCGATGAAGGCACGACCTACTTAAGTCGCTGCCGCTGCCGCTGCCGTCCGTGCTGTTTGGGGTTCAATTTGCGACTTCCGACTGCGTGATGAAGCATTGTCGCCAGGTACAAGTGACGATATTTTTTAATATGAATATACTTTGTAACGGCAGCGGTATGCGAACATCTGCTCTCCGGTACCAGCGGTAGTCACAGCGAGCCAATCCGGCATCAGCATTCGGAGCGAGCCAATCAGCGATCCCGGTTAGTTAATAAAACCCGGGCCGGCAGAAAATTTTGAACACTTCATCGCCACGTCATCGGACGCACTTCATCTCCTCCTCTCTTTCGGACGACATCGACGCGGAGTCAGCCGGAAGGAACGGCCGAAGAATAGAACCGGCGTTCTTGCGTCTTCGTCCTCCAGTTCCGCGCCAGCGATGGATTTCGCTGGGCCGACTCTACAACCGATGCTGAAAGAAGAGGAGGACGGCAGTAGGCCACGAACAGCGGTCGCAGCCTCCGAACATCTCAGCACAACCAACATCAGCCTTCTCGCCACACGGTCCTTTTTAGGGCCACCAAAAACACTAGAGTGTACGATTGGCGCCATTTGTCATGCGGCAAGCCTTTTGTCCGGTGACAACTTCTAATAAACACTCTATGAGGTAGGGTTGTAAGGTAGATTTCAAAATAATATGAAAAAATCTTTGGAATCGATTGGTTAAGTCATGGATCTCTCCTACTGTTGGGTTTCAGGAAGTGACTTTGAAAACAAATTAAAAATATTATCAAAAAAACTAATTTTTCAAATCTGGAGACCCCCTGCCAAGTGGGGCACGGGGCAGTCCGCCCCCTCTTCCCCCTTTAGTGCGCTACTGTGCATGTTCAATAATATTTGTATTGATGTCTAAAGAACGATTACCGGAAAGCATGAGCTACCTAGACACGTTATTTTTTTTTTCTAATGAGTAACAAGGCGATACGATAAAATAATTGTAAAAGCAATCAAACGGCATAAGCAACGAAATTAGTATAACCGGCAGCATTTATAAGAAATCTGTTCTTCTTCGTCTTATTCATCAACATGGTAATCAACAGTACCATCATCATCCTCTTTGGAAGGCCACGCAAACGTTGCTCCCCTTCCCACAGAGTCAGTCGTCAAACAGCTCCTCCGCATTCTAGTAACTCTACCTGTCGCTTTTCCGTTGGCCGTCATGCACTCCCTAGTGCACTCCCTCCCTTGCTCTTTTCACTAACCTCGTTTCCTCCATTATATCAATTTATTTTTGCCATATTCGTCTTCTATATTTTGACATGCTGATCATGTCCTGAACTTCATACACATTTATCTTTTTTGCGTTGTAAATGTTTTTTCGCATTTTTTTATACACTTTTTAAAAATTGGTAAAGTGGCTTTCCTTAAATAACGACTGCTGAACGAGGTTCAGTTTGTGTGTGTGTGTACGTCCACTGACTGACTTCTAAGCCACCCGCTGTTGCTTCTATAGGTCCCGAAGAGGTTAAAGAATAATTTTCCACATTATTGGCGTCGTGCCAACATAATTTTCGTAGTTATAGCAATTGCTCTCGAACAGTCTGGAATGTACTTTGGTGCTGCCTTGACTAATTCGCTGTATCTTCTCAGCTAGCCGAGAAACGTGTGGAAGAACGCTCTCCACCCTTCTAGAGCGTTCCGTTATTGTCGTTATAATACTACGCGTATATAGAGAAAAATATTTCCATATCAGAGAGAAAGAGAGACAGAGAGTGATAGGGCCAGAGAAAGAGTGAGAGAAAGAGAGAGGAGATAGATAGATGGATAGGTAAACAGACACAGAGAAGAAAGAGAGAGAGAGAGAGACATGCAGAAGAAAGGCACAGACAGATGGACATACACACAGATAGATAAATAGACAGACACACGGAAAAGAACCAGATACACAGAGACGCATAGGACGATACGTGTATTGGTAAGTAGATACCAACATATAAGGAGAGAGGGACGATCGCGTCGAACAGCGAATGCCTACATTCAAAAAGTTTTATAACTAACATTTTGTATATTTTTAAGTGTTGTAAAATTTGGTTGACTTAAATAGTGCTTGGTGTAGGAGCTTGTGTGTGTGTGAAAGAAATTTTTCAGCGCGATGTTGCTTTGTAATTTACGCCGGCATTCAACTGATGATGGCAGTCACTGTTCACAATTACCTGCCATCCAGATAATCGACCGTTACTTCCACTCCGGTAGAGCCGCTGAATACACGGCGCGTACAATCGACGGCAATTTGCAGGCCTTTAATTACTCCACTTTTGCTAATAGCAGCGGTGATCGTACTGTATCACCTGCGTTATACTCCACCACTGCCTTCAGCTGTTTGTGGTGTTAAACGATGTTGACTAGAGAATTCGGGCTGTGCGTTTCTAATGGATTTATAAAGCAGATTCCAGTTTTTAAAAAGATATTGTACAGTTGTATAGAGTAACTTCAATAAATACACTGCAAGTAGGTTTATTTTCACCTGACGCACGTTTCACTGAAATTATTATGTATCTTTAGAGATTTGTTTGAATTGTAATTGAATGTTTCGCTTACAATATACTTAACGGATAATCGATTTTACTTTGATTCTATTTTCGATTACTATAAAGTTTATGTAGTCAGATACTTTTTATATATTTAATGTTTCATTTTATTATTCTAATAAATGTATGATTTTAAATAAATCGTCTTGTTTTGTTTTTATTTGAGTTTGTTCTTTAATTAGTACATTATTATTATTATTGTGTTTGTAAATATTCAGATTTTCCCAGATATTCATTTTGTTATCTTCTGTGTACGTTTTTAATAATTTTGACGTTTTGAATGTCTGGAAATTTATGTTTATTGTTTAAAGAGTGTATGTCTAAATTAGATGTGTTAATAATAGGTTTTAAAAACGCACTGTGAATTTGAATGAATCTCTCGGACAGATTTTTCTTCGTCTGGCCTAAAGTTGTGTATAGATAAATTTTAATCTATGTCATTTTTCTTAAAACGCTGAAAAAAAAAATCATAAGACGGATCTTAACGAAGAGAACACAAATACTTCTTGTGAACAAAGGAAGGTAGGAAAACAAGTTGTTTCTTTCAATTCGATTACAAACAAATACTTAAACACTAGGGTGGGCCGAAAGCCAATGCTTTTTTAATTTATTTATCTTCCATGTGCTATTCTTTGCTTATCTAAAGCTGTAACGTTTGACTTACATAGAAAAAGTTCCGTTTTTTTTATTACAAAAAGTTGCTAAAATTAATCAGTTTTTATGATTTTCGGGAGGTTATGCGCGACCGGAAGATATTAACAGATTTTATACTTCTTGTATTTTTATTTTACTTATCTGTCCTAGAGGCAAGTTTTCCGCGGTGTAGTGAATCGAAAAAATTAAAATATTTTTTGCCCCACCCGATTAAATACGATTGTTGTTACCCTTTGTGTCAGTATTCGATAATGAAAGCGTATACAAAAGTGACAATATAATGCGTGTCATGTTTAACATTAAAGGTTTTGTTTCCATCTTTGCTTCATGTACTCTGGACGTCAGTGAATAAGGAACCATGGTTTCCATTTATCCCACGCCTGATATGTAGCCCAGAACTTTAGGGTACTGTAACACGAAGGATTGGCGACTTTAGTGAACATGGGAGTCAATCAATGAGGAAGCACCAGAAGAAGACGGGTATTGGAGTATTCAAGATAGATTATCCAAGAAATTGTCCAATCTTCTAAAACAAAGAGGTTGGCTCAGGATATGGGGATACAGCAGAGAAAATCAGACGGCAGAGTCGACACTCTCTTTTGCTCATATGAACGTTGTAATACTCAGTAACCTTCGTTTTTTTTAATTGAAATTTTCGCAGAATTTTTTACCGGGCGATGTAATACAAATATCGCTTATTTACAAATTATTTCTTAAGCTCTATCTGTATATAAGTCACAGGAATGATATTTCAAAGTTTCTTGCTACTCCAAACTAGAATAAATTTTGCTTGGTCTTAAAGGTTTGTTTCTTTTCAGGAAGAGAAGCGGCAACCCCAGCAACTGTAGCAGGAACTAAGTTGCTCATTTGCAGTTCTCCAGCCAACGGTCATATGCCGCGATGTTCGCAGAGGTCCTTTAGGTTTCCTCTACTGTAAAAACCTAAGCTTGTATACCAGGCAATATCAGTAGTTGGCGGGGTATCTGCCACTATATACAGTAGTGCCAGAATAAATGAATATCACGTTTACCAGGTAGGCTAAAGCTGTTTCCATCTTTACTTCATGTACTTGACTTCAGCCCATAAGGGATTATGGTTTCCATTTCTGTTCCACATCTCGCATCTGCTGATCTGTAGCTCAGAATTTTAGGATACTGAAACACGTACGATTGTCGACTTTAGTAAACGCGGCAGGCCACCAATGGTAAGAAGAGCAGGAGAAGACTTGTATTGGAGCACCTAACGCTAGTTTCACACGCTACGGATTCGTCCGTACGGAAGATCCTCCGCACGATGATAATTGCTTTCTCCTTCATACGAGACGTGACGGTCACCGCACTCAGTCTGCAGTCCGCTGTTGTGGTGTGAAGTTATGGAGAGTAATCAAATTATTGCTTTATGGTTACTCTGCCGTCGAAGGAGGAGAAGGAGGAGAGATCGGATTCATTGGATCCACCCTATTAACCAAAGAAGAGATGATGTAGGGATGTTTGTCACATTATTTGAAGATTTGAGAAATGATGACGTAAAATTCTTCAATTATTTCCGCATATCAATTGCATCATTTGACGAACTGCATGAACGGCTGAAAGAAGTAATTCAGCGTGAAAATTCAAAAATGCGAAATTGTATTCAACCTGTGGAAATGGTGGTTGTTACTTTAAGGTTAGTATTAAAAGCTGTTTATATGGTTTACAACTTACTTTATTTGTTGATTTATACAAGTTACAAATAAAATTAATACAAATTAAAAACGAAATGAAGTAAATGAAAGTAACCAAAGTAAGCATAATAAACAAATATTACGATTAACATTGTTTTGTTTTGAATATAGGCTTCATTATTAAACTAATAATATAAAAAAAGTAAAAGAATGCTAAAAATTAACGAAATCAACACTGTATGTAGACGAAGCTATAGACTCTGGTGAAGACACTCCGTGTCCTTTTGAAAGTGGTTCTATGTACTACAATTACAAGGAACGTGCTCAAGAAATTACCGGAAATTCTAAAATAAAGCGGTTGACTCACAGCAGAGCCAATCAGACGGCAGAGATGGCACGTCACTGGTTTGTATGAGCGTTACGTGTGTTCTCTGTGATCTTTGAAGAAGATCCCCGGCGGCTGGGATTTAATCGTAAGCCGTCTGTGTTGCTAGTTATCAGCAACCTACCACAGCCTAACAGTTAAGTTTGGTTTCAACTTAATAATGTCGACACCGGGCGTGTTAACCTACATTTTCTTATGATATCTGTAGTTGCTGCACTTTTTGCGCGTCAACTGAAGGAATCGTCTTCTATGTATGCGAATAACCACAGTTAAACTTAAGCTCCTACTTAAAGATCACTGTTTATGAAGGCTCAGCATCTCTTAACACGTTTACAATTTTTCTGTGAATTGACGGTAGATATTTTTTAAACAAACAATTCAATTAAAACATGTGTTTGATTTTGTCCATTTTTCACAACAGGCGTGACTTGTAAATTTCGAAAAGCTAGTTAAAATTGAATAAACTGACAGATAGATTTAGAAATTGACGAAAGATTTGAATGTTTATCTGAAATGTGAAGGTTACAATATACTATTATGACGGCCTACTGATCTTCGTATGGTACAGTAGAAAACAAAATGCAAGACACCAATTAAATCACTAATTATCAGCTTTAATTATCACAGTTAAACAGTTTGTAATCAACAAGATAGTCTCTTACAACAACTGAAGTAAAAATTGTTCACACGCAATAAAAATGTCAACTAATATAAAACACAATTGTATTAACACTGTCCCGTACAATTATAAAATACGAGGGACATTCAATAATTAAAGAGACAAATTGATCTAGAGAAAAAACGGTTGGCAGGAAAATTAGGTACTTTTAGGACTTCATGCTGATATCCCTGGGATGATCTCTGAGCAGCTGTTTTATGAAAATTGTTTTGCTTATAACCTCAAAATCTCATTTAACAATGGTAAGTCCGCTAGGAGTTTCCACATTAGTTGAACAACGTTCAGTGATTTGACTTTTACTTTCTGAATGTGAAAAACCCTCTAATATCTATTCTAGAATGACTAAACAGTATGGTGAAAGATGCGTGAGTCGCGGAAATTTTTATAAGTGGGTGGATCAGTTCAAAAACGGTCGAACCTCAGTGACAAACGAACAGCGATCTGGACGTCCAAAGGAAGTTTCAACTCCTGCGCTTGAATCTCGAATAGACAATATGATTCGTGAAGACTGTCGTGTTACAGTTGAACAAATGGCTGAAAAGTTGCAAAGTAAGTGTTGGTACAGTTTATAGCATTATCAGTGACAAGGTTAGGTACCGCAAAACAAGTGCAAGATGGGTTCCAAAAGAGTTAACGCAACAACACAAGGACAACAGACTCAGAGTGTGCACAGAGCTGAAACAACGCTATTGGCTGGGAGACACTACCACACCCCCCGTATAGCCCAGACTTGGCACCATCAGATTTCCACCTGTTTGGCCCACTCAAGGAATCGCTACGTGGTAAGAAATTCAACAACAACGAAGAAGTCAAAAAATTTGTGGGAGACTGGTTCAAACGTCAAGATAAAGAATTCTTTGCTGCAGGCATAAAAAAGCTGATTCATCGTTGGGACAAGTGTATTAGTGTTTGGGGGGGATTATGTTGAAAAATAAGAAAATTGTCATTTTGTAAAAATACACCTTTTTTTCTCAAGATCAGTTTGTCTCTTTAATTATTGAATGTCCCTCGTACATAACACATCGTCACAATACTTCAAACCGCACTGTGTAAATCGCCCGAAAATAACTCTGAACTCTAAGCGGCAGGTATGGGCTATTTATAGTCTACAGGGTTCCATAATATGCGTCTTTAAAAAAACACGTGAAAACCCTAGAGAATACTTCAGCGCGGCCATGGCAGAAACACACACCGTTGGGCTAGTCAAGAAGCTTCTAGAACGAAACCATCGAACATACGAAACGTTCCGAATTACGTAATACTGCGTAGCATGTCAAGCGTCACGTACGCATTACAGCTATGGGAATAGCCGAGATAAGAGTAGAACAACGTTCCCCAGTGTACCAGAACGTTCCATAATGGCGTAACCTTTTCCCCATTACGTAACAATACGTAAAATTTTAGTTCTACCGTTAAGCTGAAGATATCGCTCTGCGAACTATTCAACTGACTCTCGTAGAAGACGGCATTGCTGGTGCTGATACACTAGGCAGTAGAGTTTATGTATAATACAAGCCCCATAATCAAAGAAAATGATGAAACATCAGGAACGTTATGAGACATGAGCTCGAGTGAAAGATGAGTTCAATAATAAAAATAGAGGTACATGAAAAATTATTAAACAGAATTAACACTATTTCTTTTAAAAAATTGCTAAACTGCTAAAATTTTTATTGTTCAGACAAAGCTTTTCGTCATCACTGACATCATCAGGTCTTAAACAACAAGACCTGATCGTTGTTTAAGACCTGATGATGTCAGTGATGACGAAAAGCTTTGTCTGAACAATAAAAATTTTAGCAGTTTAGCAATTTTTTAAAAGAAATAGTACGGATGGCAGCTAATTCAAACAGTACGAAGAATTAACACTGTTGGACACTACTATAGTAAAATTATTCCGATTAGCGCTTTCAAGCTTCACAACTCATTTTCGATCTGATGATGAGCTGTAAAGCTTGAAAGCGCTAATAGGAATAATTTTTCTATAGTGGTGTGCAACAGTGTTAATTCTGTTTTTGATATAACCACTAATACAACGTTATTAATTAAATAGAAAATTTTTTATTTTGTTGTATTTATTTTAAGTGTACCGACTGCACATTTTTGTAATAACCGTAGAAAGTTGTTACAGATCAGTTCATTATTTAGTTCTATCAACGCACGTACCAACGAGGAATTTGTGTAATTAAAAAAAGTATTTAATGTGAGTTTATATTCAATTGTTTTGCACATCAAACTTTGTTTTGTCTAAACAATGTGATAAATGATGAAATGTTTAAAACCCTCCCTCCCTCCTTCCACTAAAGCGTTTTAATGAAGATCAAATTTTACAATACATCATTACCAACCAACTAATGTACACGTCAGTGTGTGCCATTTGGTATTAATTAAATTTAATCAGCATGCGTGTGCTGGGTTTTATTTTGCGATATAAACAGACAGACGGTTGGGTATTTAATATACATACAGGAATACAATATCCAGCCGGCGTCATTAATCTTGTTTATTGTGTACGCGACAGACGCATACATTGATAGGGAGTGTTTGGTGGAGGACGGCGGTACGTCTGTTGCGACTTCATTGTACTGGATAAATATTTGAAACGCTGGAAAACTTGGAAAGGCAATTAGTGTTCCGAAGGGGTATCAAGCAGGCAACGTTTTACTAACTTTTCATGTTACAAAATATATTTGTATTGACATCTACAATGTGGTTGCTGGATATCGTGAACTACTCTAGATGGGTTACATTTTCCTCATTAACAATAAAGCAGAAAGGGAAAATAATTATGTTTTTGAAGTCTTCTTCCGGTATGGACCGTGCCAAAAATGTCTTGTATGACAACGTTTTACTCATATTAAATCGACTATCCTCAGGACTAAGTGACAAAAAACGCCGGCAAGCGAACTCAGTTATGTAGTGTAGAAGTGGCGGTGGGTGGTCTGGTAAGTGGATCCTGCCCTGTAGGCTGTTGTAATTGTCAATTGCACTTACTGTACTTGTAGCATAATTGTTACTTAGAAGTGAGAATATAAGAAATTCTTAGTTGTGTGGAGAAACAGAGACAGGTGTCAGGTGTGTATACGAGACTGTAGCATATGTTTTGAACATAAAAATAGTTTTAGGGAATTTTCCCAGGTTTTGGGAATGGTACCTCACCCGCTTTCTCAATAAGTGTGACTGTCCAGAAAGTGATAATCGTAGGAAATCTGACGATACACATCAAATAAGAATTAATGGTGACAAGGTCCAGACAGGAAATATAAAATGTCACATAAAGTTGATATCGTTTTGGGGGAGTCAAGTAATGGGTCACAAGTGTGAAGCCAGGTGTACTCCGTGTGAACATTGGTGAAAGCAGGTGTTTTATTCCGTGAGAACGTTTAATCTAAAGTAGTAAAACACCCCCAAATCGTGACGTAGGGTCACGTGATACAGTCTTTGACGAATAATAGAAGGTCTTATAAAAATTGTATGAAACTACCCTTACTTCAACTAGTTTTAGCCTATCATAGTTAAGATTTTAGAATTATGAGGAGGGAAAAGTCCCACCACTAAAACTAAGTGTTACACCGTTTAATCTAAAGTAGTAAAACACCCCCAAATCGTGACGTAGGGTCACGTGATACAGTCTTTGACGAATAATAGAAGGTCTTATAAAAATTGTATGAAACTACCCTTACTTCAACTAGTTTTAGCCTATCATAGTTAAGATTTTAGAATTATGAGGAGGGAAAAGTCCCACCACTAAAACTAAGTGTTACACCCACGATGATGTACTATAAAAACTCTAGCATTCGCTGGAGAAGACAGATTTGATTGAGTAATCGGTCCAAGAGAACTTACTCATCTTTTCTCATTTTTATTTTGACTTTGATCTGTGTTGGAAGATGTTCTTAGAGAGCCGGAAAACCAGGTGTTGTCAATAGTTTGTTTTCGTAATTTTTGAAGTAACTAAAAGTAGTTACATTAATTTGTGAACTAAGTACTAATAACTGAAGGTACTTAGAATTTAAAATAGTAATTGAATTAAATGACTTATAGTTTGTCAAGAAGAGTTGTATACAACCGAAGAGTTGTAAAAGTTCGTTTGTATTTTGCTAATCACAATAAATTGTCTTCAAGAAGAACGGTTCATTCTAATAATTCAACTTCACCTCCGGAAACACGTCAAACAAACAGTTGTAACTTAGCAGCCACTCGATAGGTTACAACAAGGCATTATTCTGTATGCATTATTGTGCGGTCAGTCGACCCGCGTGCAGTCAAACCAGAAAGTAAAGGATACCAATGTTTTACCAGACTGGCCGCCTGATTTCCATTAGAGTCCAAGAACATGTCAGACATACGAAGAACTCAGCAGTTGAAAAGTCTGCAATTGCTGAACATTCAGCTTTAACTTATCACATTGTAAACTTCGAAGACGCATCTGTAATAAGGCCATGTAATAGGTATTATGACAGGTTGGTGCTAGAAGTAATATCAATTTAAAAACACCAGGATAACATCAACAGGGAAACCGCCACGCTTAGTACGACTTGGTACCATTTACTTTCTGCTTTGACTGCGCGCCGGTTGACTGACCGCACAAATAATGCACCCAGCGTAACGCCTACAGGGCAGTGTCCACTTACCGGACCACCCACCACCACTTGTACACTATATAAGTGAGTTCGCTTGCCGTCGTTTTTGTCACTTAGACCTGAAGGTACTCATTATAATATGAGTGAAACGTTGTTATACAAGACATTTTTGACGTGGTCCATACCGGAAGAAGACTTCAAAAACATAATAGACACCGGCCGCGGAAGTTTACGTGAGAATATAGAGAAAATAATTGTTATGACAGTCAGTCGGAATACGAAACAAAACTGGTACAATTTAAAGTATTTATACAAAACTGTCCTCCTTTTTCTTATTCGTCAACACGATAATGATCATCATCATCGTCTTCTTCTTTGTGCCACTGCCTGTTCTATCAAACGTCGCTCCCCACCCTCCAACTTCTAGTAAGTCTTTCTCTTGCTATTCCGTTAGTCGAAATGTAGTGATCTCTTCCTCTATTATCACTAATCTTATTTCCTCTATACTTTATATATATATTTTTTTACTCTAATTTTATACGTGGTCGCACTAATCACGTGAAAATTTTTGTACACAATTCAGATTTCTGCGTTACTAATTCTTGTGCGTAACGTTTTTCCTCAAAACTGTCACTTTCTTTCTTAGTTTTTCTGAGGAAACAATTACTGTCCTGAAGATGTACCAAGTAGACTGCGGTTTTCACTCACTTTTCACGTTACATAAAATTTGTATTGATGTCTACAATCTATCTTTTGATGAGATTTTGATTCTACATCTATTGAAGGGATATAGTCTACAATGAAGACCCTTGTAAAGAGTTGTACAATTTTAATATCCAAGATCGTATTGTAGAGAACAACGGGAGATGGATTATTCTTCTAAATAGGATGCCTGATGACAGGTTGTGTAAGGAAGTATAGCAATACAAGCTTGGTGTACACAGAAGTATATTAAGGCCTAGGAAACGTTGGTGAAATGGATATATTTCTTTGGGACAGAACACGTGATTCCGCTAGTCCCTGATAGAAGAAGATAAATAAGAAAAAAAGAAGGTGTATCTAGAATGTGGTTGTTGAGAAGCGTGAAGTTCTAGATGGGTTATAGTTTCCTCATACGCAACAGACGATACGTAATAGAGGGACAGAATGAGTTGGAGACTGGAAATCAATAAACGCCAGAGAACGTTTCACGTTAATTTGTGTTGACGACGACGACGAAGACGATAGTATTTATAATGATGACGAGGAGAAGGAGAAGTAGTAGTAGAGTAGGGGTGTTATGGGGGTTCGAAGCCACTATCTTCCCCATGAGTGCGAGTGAGAGCGAATGACATGTGCAATGAGTGCGAGTGAGATGGAGGATGATACCACTACCCCCCAATCCATCCCCACCCTCTACCGCGGAAGTGACGTCATACACCTACTTTTGGCCCAAGATTCAAAAATCGTGGTGGTGGGGGTAAACATCCAGTGCTGTGTGTCGTCGTGTGCATAGTTGCAGATGGACCGGGGGGGTAGTGGTGTGTCCCACGTGACCTTGTTGGGCGTGTCGAAGTAGTCGGCCATGTTGGCGGCGCGCGGCCATGTTGTCGGCTTTCGGTCATTTTGTGGGGTTATGTGTGCGTTGATTGGTGGAGGCATGGCCGCGGTATGTTCGCCGTTCGCCGTTCGCCGTTCGCCGTCCGGCGGCGGCCTGGCGGTGTCCTGGTCGTGGCTTGATCGTCGCCAGGAGTGGTCGTCGTCCATTTTGTCGGTGGCGTTGGCCATGTTGGAAAAGTGCGAGGTTGTCGGGTTGTGGTAGGAGTGTGCTGGTTAAGGTTCGGTCACGTTGCCGACTCGTGCGTGTGTTATAGTGTACAGGTTTGGATATATACGGTGTTTTCCGGAAGGGTGGCCATGTTGGAAAAGCGTTGTCGGCATTGCCAACTTGTGCTGGTTTTATCGACGTTGTCGGTTCGTGCGAGTGTTATAGTGTATGGGTTTAAGATATATTTACACTGCCTCCAATGTCCGTCGATGTGAAGAGGTGAGTTGCATTGTTGCCAACGCGTCAGCCACGTTGTCGGCTCGTGCATGTGTTATAGTGTACGGGTTTCAGATATATTTACACTGCCACAATTGTCCCGATATCGTCGATGTCGTGTCTATGTGTTAAGCAAATATATATACAGATTGAAAAAATACGTTCGCACCAACCTGTTGGTCTAGGGCTTGCTATTTCGAGCCCTACATTTGTTGTTGTAAGAAACACACATGATATGCAGTGGTCAATTCACTTATATAAAACACATGCACACGCAATATTTATGTAATATCTGAACGCACCAACCTCTTGGTCTAGAGCTTGCTATGTCGAGCCCTACATTTGTTGTTGTAAGAAACACACATGATATGCAGTGGTCAATTCACTTATATAAAACACACGCACACGCAATATTTATGTAATATCTGAATAATAGGACGTTGCAAATGATGTAATCGGCTCCCACCATGATTTTCACATGTGGAGTTATTTTTTACAACAGAATGCTGACAGACCATCCGTTATCACTGGTGGGTATGTAATATGAATAATAGGGACAAGTGGCAGTTGGCTTCCACAAAGATTTATACACGTGCAATTTTTTTTCCACATGGTGCAGCTGTCTGGACATCTGTTTAGCGAGTCGCTAATGGTAATAATTAATTGCCTCCGTCTGTCAGCATATAATTAACTGCCACCGACTGTGTGAACATATGTTATCGTTGCGTGTGAACGAAGTTAGGGACGTACATAAATTATTGTGTGAAATAGAACACAATCCAAGCTAAGTGTACGTCTTTGATTTTGTGTGTGTGTGTGTGTGTGTGTGTCAGCTGTTACTTTTTTTGTTGATGAGTGTGCATTAGTTGTTATGATGATATAATCGACTCCGTCTGTCTGCCCATCAGTTTATCGCAGCGTGTGAACGTAGTCGTACATAATTTTTTTTTTAAATAACAGAACACACAAGCTGTCTGACACCATCTGTTATCACAGCGTGTGGGAAACAGAACGCAAGCCAAGCTAAGTGTGCGTCCGTGACTTTGTGTGTGGGAGCTTTTTTTGTTGTTACCATCTCTTTCGTGTACATCCTTGAGATACTATATTATATATAAGCTGTACGAACTGCTCTCAAAGACACATCGTTCGTCGCGAGACTCAACTGGAACTCGTACAAGGTTAGTTTGTTTTTTTAAACATTCTTTAATTTCTAAATTATATTATAATCATACAATTATTGTTTAATAAAATTGATTTTTTTAAATTAGTTCTATGTAACACGTTCTAGCTTGTATATTGAGTTATGAATATGTATATAAGTTATGTTCGAAGGAATTTTGAAATTAAAAAACAATAAAAATATTAAAGCAATACTGTTTAATTACAAATAATTAAAATACATGTAATTAAAATAATAATATGTAAACGCACACAGTAGTGAAAATTACAAAATCTATACGAAATACATCTTAGTAAAACTAAGTACAAGTGCACTGTGACATGACAAATGAAAATACATAATATGTAAACGCGCACAGTAGTGAAAATTTCAAAATGTAAACATAAGCAATATGACAATTGTATACGAAATACAACTAAGTAAAACTAATTACAAGTGCACTATGACAGGACAAATATGTACAAAAAAAGAAATAAACACACACACAGTAGTGAAAATTAAAAAAATACAATTGTATACAATTATATCAAATGAATTATGTGTAAGCACATTATATTTTAACATTATGTCAATATATGTAATCGTACGCGACAAATGAAGATGTCCATTCGGTCCTATTGTACAATTTCTACTATGTAAGCTCTATCCTTTTCTCCGCGATAAATTAGTTGCAGCGAAACGGTACTAAATTTTTTAATTCCTCATCTTCGAAAACGCCTGCGTATCTCTTTGGTAGATATACACGATATTTTAGTCTAGGGTCTCTGTAATCTTGGAGAGTGACGAGTACAGCTTTACCGTACTTTGCGTCTATATTCTGCATTTCTTCTATCGGATATTTTACACCGATTATCAATTCCTTTATTTTTTTATACTCAATTGCGCTAATAGTTGCAAACTTTTCAGTGAATGATGCCATTTTAAAATAAAGAATTTATAATTTCTGGCACGTCTCTCAACGAATGAACGAATAACGCTCGTGCACAACGGAATATATAGGGAGGTTGTTGTGGAGGTGGAAACCGGAGAGGGGGGAAACCACTCAACGCACAGTAAGCGTTTATTTTTAACCGTGTGAACAGAACACGAGCTGATTTCTCACGGTTCGATGGGTAGGTGGGGAAGAGGGGAGTCGATTATTTTTTATACGTCTAGACAGCACTCGTGCTTGTTCGAACATGTCGACGACGCTAATTTATTTTTAGACAGGTGATGTATTTAACTGTGTGAACAGGATACGACTCGATTTCTCACGGTTCGATGGGTAGGTGAGGAAGAGGGGTGTCGGTTATTTTTATACGTCTAGACAGCACATGTGCTTGTTTGAACATGTCGTCGACGATAATTTATTTTTAGACAGATGATGTAATCGATAGAAAGGCGACGACTGTTATTTTTTACGTAAGCGCTAAACAATAATGTTTTCAATTAGTAATTTATCAGAAACATATTGACTATTCTAAAATCTGATACAACCCACTCGCGTAAAGCGTGTACTCTAGTATTTGTACATATTTCCGGAATATGTCAATATATGTAATCGTACGCGACAAATGAAGATGTCCATTCGGTCCTATTGTACAATTTCTACTATGTAAGCTCTATCCTTTTCTCCGCGATAAATTAGTTGCAGCGAAACGGTACTAAATTTTTTAATTCCTCATCTTCGAAAACGCCTGCGTATCTCTTTGGTAGATATACACGATATTTTAGTCTAGGGTCTCTGTAATCTTGGAGAGTGACGAGTACAGCTTTACCGTACTTTGCGTCTATATTCTGCATTTCTTCTATCGGATATTTTACACCGATTATCAATTCCTTTATTTTTTTATACTCAATTGCGCTAATAGTTGCAAACTTTTCAGTGAATGATGCCATTTTAAAATAAAGAATTTATAATTTCTGGCACGTCTCTCAACGAATGAACGAATAACGCTCGTGCACAACGGAATATATAGGGAGGTTGTTGTGGAGGTGGAAACCGGAGAGGGGGGAAACCACTCAACGCACAGTAAGCGTTTATTTTTAACCGTGTGAACAGAACACGAGCTGATTTCTCACGGTTCGATGGGTAGGTGGGGAAGAGGGGAGTCGATTATTTTTTATACGTCTAGACAGCACTCGTGCTTGTTCGAACATGTCGACGACGCTAATTTATTTTTAGACAGGTGATGTATTTAACTGTGTGAACAGGATACGACTCGATTTCTCACGGTTCGATGGGTAGGTGAGGAAGAGGGGTGTCGGTTATTTTTATACGTCTAGACAGCACATGTGCTTGTTTGAACATGTCGTCGACGATAATTTATTTTTAGACAGATGATGTAATCGATAGAAAGGCGACGACTGTTATTTTTTACGTAAGCGCTAAACAATAATGTTTTCAATTAGTAATTTATCAGAAACATATTGACTATTCTAAAATCTGATACAACCCACTCGCGTAAAGCGTGTACTCTAGTATTTGTACATATTTCCGGAATATGTCAATATATGTAATCGTACGCGACAAATGAAGATGTCCATTCGGTCCTACTGTACAATTTCTACTATGTAAGCTCTATCCTTTTCTCCGCGATAAATTAATTGCAGCGAACACGGTACTAAATTTTTTAATTCCTCATCTTCGAAAACGCCTGCGTATCTCTTTGGTAGATATACACGATATTTTAGTCTAGGGTCTCTGTAATCTTGGAGAGTGACGAGTACAGCTTTACCGTGCTTTGCGTCTATATTCTGCATTTCTTCTATTGGATATTTTACGTCGATTATCAATTCCTTTATTTTTTTATACACAATTGCACTAATAGTTGCAAACTTTTCAGTGAATGATGCCATTTTAAAATAAAGAATTTATAATTTCTGGCACGTCTCTCAACGAATGAACGAATAACGCTCGTGCACAGCGGAATATATAGGGAGGTAGTTGTGGAGGTGGAAACCGGAGAGGGGGAAACCACTCAACGCACAGTAAGCGTTTATTTTTAACCGTGTGAACAGGACACGAGCTGATTTCTCACGGTTCGATGGGTAGGTGGGGAAGAGGGGAGTCGGTTATTTTTTATACGTCTAGACAGCACTCGTGCTTGTTCGAACCTGTCGACGGCGCTAATTTATTTTTAGACAGGTGATGTATTTAACTGTGTGAACAGGATACGACTTGATTACTCACGGTTCGATGGGTAGGTGAGGAAGAGGGGTGTCGGTTATTTTTATACGTCTAGACAGCACATGTGCTTGTTTGAACATGTCGTCTACGCTAATTTATTTTTAGACAGATGATGTAATCGATAGAAAGGCGACGACTGTTATTTTTTACGTAAGCGCTAAACAATAATATTTTCAATTAGTAATTTATCAGAAACATATTGACTATTCTAAAATCTGATACAACCCACTCGCGTAAAGCGTGTACTCTAGTATTTGTACATATTTCCGGAAATAAGCGGTGCGCGAGACAGGCTGTTCCGTGTATTGATTGTAATTGATCGAGTTTGGGACAACCGAAATCTTCTAAATTTATAATATTAAAATGCACGATACGCTTCTGTAGAAATCTTTTTTTTGCAATCCTTTTACGAACACGAAGTTAAAAGGATGGAGAAACCTAACATGGTACCGATCGTGTGTTCCGTACATCCGAAATCGATATCGTATGAACAATATATTTCACATTTCAACGTGTTGTTGTTGGGTCGTAGAGAAAATTTCGGGTCTTCTAGTTCTTTCTTCATGTACGTTTCGATTATTGTGAAAAAAAGGCCGTTTTTTCCACTTCTGGTGGTCGTTGTAAAAAGACGACATATTCAGCTCTTCTTCGATGATCCGCTATATCGATGACTTGGACGGACTGAACTTACGACAGAGGACGATATTCCTTTCCCGTGCGGTGTACGTCGGCTTCACAGTACTTGATGTCAGCAAACTGATAATGTACGAATTTCATTATCGGTACGCTGACACCAAGTTATGCAAGCCGTTTGATACAATCGTCCGGATGTTTGCGCTGTCTCTGTGCATCGAAATAATGCAAAATAACACAACTTTGTATTCAATTAGTAATTTACCAGAAACTTACTACGACTTGCACTGATGAAAAACTGAGCGAAGAGTAGGGGAGGGGGAATACCATCCAATTGGAGATGCATCCACCCTCCCATCATTCGTACTGTAGGAAAGAGGGCTGCGATTGAGAGGGTATTACGAAATTAAAGTACACGAAAATTGTTATAAATGACTACATTTATTAATATAAAAAACACATACATTAAAAGTTGTGTGTACATATATAATATTCTAAAAAGCAACATAGTATTTACAGTAAAAAAAACAATAATATACAGCATGCGTTTAATTCTGTCTGCGCACTGTGTTGGACAGCGGATTGTATACGTTGAGAGAATCGTGCAGTATCATGCAGTAGGTCGCGGTCTGAGCGGGAAATTGCTCGTGGACTCGAACTCCAATCTGACGTCAAGCGACGAAGACTTGAGCGACTCGTCCTCTCTGCTACAATCGAAGACGAATAGCGGTGCTCTCGCTATGAACTCTGTTGGTGTTAGAAGTACGTTGGGTTGAGTTCTACGGTAGTACGATTTTTGAAATCGTGAATACACATCGTACAGCAGAGCGTAACGTCCGTTATCGATATCCAGGTTCAGAACATTCCCTGACCGAGGCAGGTTTCTCACCAGGTGTTGCTGCGGCTGAGGCTATGGCTGCTGCGACTGAGGCTGTGGCTGCGACTGTTGCGGATGTGAATGAAAAATAAAATATAACAACATGTACAGACGTGGAATTAATATATGTATACATAAGATGAATAAGACCCCCCCCCAACTAGCCCATCAAAACGTTCACACGCTGTGATAACATATGGGCAGTCAGCATCTTTTTGTAAGCGAATAAAATAACTGCATACTCCCCCCCGTAAAGTTCTAATGAATTTGAACTCAGTGAATTGTAATAAATAATTTTTAAACATTAAATACGAGTTTATTCTTACCGTCAGTTACTGGTCCGTGTGCCTCCGCCTCTTCACGTTAGGACCAGCAGCGTCGTCGGATAGCGTACGTTTACGCGTTTTGTAGTATCCGTACGCGAGCTTTGACCGTGGCTGCAGTTGTATTTTACTGAAAAAATAAAATATAACAACATGTACACATAAGATGAATAAGACCTCCCACTTAGCCCCTCAAAACGTTCACACACTGCGATAGCAAATGAGCAGTCAGCATCTTGTTGTAAGTGAATAAAAATAACTGTATACTACATCCCCCCTACGATCATATGTGAAGGTCTCGATGGAAGTCGAATAAATTAACCACGACTTGCATCCTGTTTCACGCGGTTAAACCACCGTCGTCTAGTCGCCTACCTCCCCCTTCCCCGTGAAGGTCAATTGAATTTGCACTGTGTCAATTGTATTACATACTTTTATACATGAAATACGAGTTTATTCTTACCGTGAGTTACTGGTCCATGTACCTCTGCCTCTTCATGTTAGGACCAGCATCGTCATCGGTTAACGTACGTTTACACGTTCTGTAGTGTCCGTACGCGAGTGTAGTTACGCCGTCGTCCAGTACGTACCTCTTATCGTCATAAGGTGACAGGGAAAGTTTCGTTACACGTTGCGTATACAGCTTATGACGATCGCTTCGTATACACTCGGCAGAGGTGAAAACCGTACGACTACCGAAAAGGCACTCACTGTACAACCGATGACGTAACCTTTTTTTTATTGCCGTCCTTGGCACACCTTTCGCCACCTTTTTGTCGGTGCAGTCGGACAACAGGAGCGAGTAACATTTAGCTCTGAGTCCGACGAATTCTCTGATGGGTTTCCCATTGGTTTCATCCTTGAACTTCCCCACGACCTTTTTGTTGTCGTCGCAATGACAAGGATGATCTGCGGGATAGTCCGACGTGTCGAAAAGGTGGAGATCCTCTTTCATATCAGAGTACACGTCGTCAGTCCGTATGTTGTAATGTAAACTGTCCGTGTCAGTCATTAGTAATGTCAATCGTCGTCCGTACTTGGCGACAGCGTAACGATAATGAAAATCGTACATTATCAATTTGCTGACATCGAGTACTGTGAAGCCGACGTACACTGGACGGGAAAGGAATATCGTCCTCTGTCGTAAGGCCAGACCGACCAAGTCGTCAGTGTAGCGGATCATACGCTCTAGTCGTGGATTGGAAACAAGTTTCTGCAGCCGTCGTTCGTTAGAGACTAGTTGGAAGTCTATTCGTTTCCTCACGTTCTCCAGCGATTTACCATAGACAGCGTTGACCATCAGTTTGAAAAAATCCTTTTCAAAACTGTTGGTGGCTGCTGCTCTCTTTTGCGTGTTGAAATCGATAAACGGTTTCAACCACGCTCTCTGTTTAAAACTCAACACCCTATGGATCGCTTTCAATTTTAGACCAAGATTCAGATACAACTTTAAATTTCGAAAATGGAGAACGTATTTTAGCTTGTCGTCCAAAGTCGTCAGCAACTTGGGAACGGACGACGAAGGCGTTTCTGATCCGTTATACCCTTTTGTATAGTGTAGTCGTGTGTGGAGTCGTCGAGAGTACGGTGAAAGTGTGTCAGGATTG
Source organism: Magicicada septendecula (assembly GCA_034769895.1). Classification (NCBI taxonomy): domain Eukaryota; kingdom Metazoa; phylum Arthropoda; class Insecta; order Hemiptera; family Cicadidae; genus Magicicada; species Magicicada septendecula. The sequence continues at coordinate 20,783,799 of CM068369.1, read as the reverse complement.
ACGCAGGAACGCACGGGCGCTAGTGGATAATCGGAGTGAAGGTCATGAAGTTCAGATGGATAGTGTAGGTCGACCTCAAGTATGTAGCCCATGTCACTGTCATCACTCAGAGTACGTACGTCCAGTGAGTCGATCTCGTTACGATCGAGCCATCTAAAGTCGCCGTAAGGGAGTGGTTGTGACATGGCTGCACCGTAAAGGTTGTTGCAGTCGGTGTACAATATGAAAGAGGTCGGCTTTGAAGCATCATACTGATCAGCGATTAGCGGGTTGTTGGCCTTGGCATAGCGGTTGGGTACCATGCTAACACCGCCGCGAACAGCTGATTCAATAAAAAGATGCTGATCTATATCCGTCAACAGCTCCAGTCGCACACCGGTCATCTTTAACATCGCGTGCCAAGCGACGCCGGGAAGCGAGTAAAGATGAGCCGGATCGATCTGGTAGTACCGCATGGCCATCTCACGGAACGCCTCGAAGACGTCGGCCAGCAGCAGTACGTCTGTTTTAAGATAAAGATCGTGATAATCGCCCAGCGTACGGATTCCGAAAGTCTGCCACACGTTCTGCGCGTGAGCGTAATCTTCGTCCGACACGGGCGATTCACTCAGCCTGTTGAAAAAGTGTTCGCGTGCGGGCAGACGTGTTTCGTCGAACTTCTCGCTACCCGTCATGTAATCGTAAGGGTACACCCCCTTACGTAAGAGTAGCTCGAAGTGTTCTTCGAAACATTGTTTTGTTAAAGCGAATTCCGCACCGCTCGCGCGCAAGTTTCCAACAAGTGTGTCCAAGGACGTGTTCAAAAATTGCAACGTGTCTACGAAACGCAGGGCACCCAACGTGACCGATACGAAGCGTTCACTAGTGGTAGCGATACAAGTGAGATTCTCATCGTTGTATTTACCCAACCCTTGTATCAAGTGATGTGCGTCGTAACCTCGTAAGTTATGGAAAAAGACGGGAATATGTTGGGGAGTCTTGCAGTTGAGGTTACATACGTTGTGAGCTGCGCCAAGGTATCGTCCAGTCAGATGACAATGGTTGCGCACCTTGTCGTCATCGGTCAGTGGTTTTTCACAGAGATGGCATACGACGGCATTCGTGAAAGATAATACGTCACGATCACTCATAGTCATGGGGACAATGGTACGCATGATCCTGTACAGTTCACGCTCTTCAACGATTAGTCTATCGAGAAAGGTTTCTATCACGTTCTCACCGCGATAAACGACCTGAGGTTTGAAAATGTTACGCTCGTGGTCGACTATGAGGTAGGAGAAACCTGAAGGAAGATGTAACGACTCCGTTGTGGTGGACGATGTGTGCGGAGGAGCGTCGCAGCGATGACAAGGCACAATGAACGATTCAAAGTCTGCATATATCGCGAAAGGGACTTTATGGCAGTAAGTGTAATTTTTGAAGCACATAACCTTCTCCTTCTCTTTCGTGGGTAAACGAATTCTTTGTTCACCGTACGGTGAACAGTGTGGGACGTGTTCGGTAAGGAGTCGTTCTTCGCAGAACCTGTGCAGACAGTAATCACAATAGAATGAACGGGCTTTGTGTTTGGTTAGTGAAGACAGTAAGCGACTCATATTTTTTATTAAACAGTAATGTTTTCGGTCGTCAGTGGTAAGAAGTAATAGATTAACGTGATGTCGTCTGCCTCTCGAAGGAGTTATTCGTAACGGGTAAATTTCTTTTTCTTCGTATCCAAAAACATTTATGGAAACTTCAGAATTGTCTCGTTCGAACTTCACAATGTCGCATAGTTGGGCTGGATAAGTTATACCAGAAGTGATGATACTGTGGAAATCTGATCTATATTTGGATACACGAGTAGGGTAAGAATGAGAGTTCTAACGCGGAAGTGACGTCACAGCCCCCCCTTTTGGCGCGAAATTCAAAAATCCCTGTGGTGGGGGTAGACTTCCGGCGCAGCGTGTCGTCATGTGCAGAGGTTATGATGGACCGGGGGGTAGTGGTGTGTCCCACGTGACCTCGATGGGCGTACCGAAGTTGTCGGCCATGTTGTCGGCGTTCGGCCATGTTGTCGTCGTCGTCCATTTTGCGTGGTTCCGTGTGCGTTGATTGGCGGAGGCGTGGCCGTCGTTCGTCGACAAAATGGACGACGACCCCACCACGACGGGCGAGGATCAAGCCAGGCCGCCGCCCAGCGACGATGACGACGTCAACGACGACGGCGAAGGGCGAACGGCGAACATGGCCACGCCTGGTGGCCATGTTGGGAAAGCTGTGATGTTGTCGGATTGTGCGTGTGTGCTGGTTAAGGTTTGGCCACGTTGTCGGATCGTGGTGTGTTATAGTGTATGGTTTGGGTATATGTTTTGTTTTTCCGGAAGGGCGGCCATGTTGGAAAAGCGTCGACGTTGTCAACTTGTGCCACGTTGTCGGCTCGTGCATGTGTTATAGTGTACGGGTTTTGTATATGTTTACACTGCCGTTGTCGGCTCGGTGTTATAGTGTACGGGTTTTGTATATGTTTACACTGCCACGTCGACGTTGTCAACTTGTGCCGGCCACGGCTCGGTGTTATAGTGTACAGGTTTTGTATATGTTTACACTGCCACCATTGTTGCCAACTCATGAACTGTAAATTTGAATGTGTGCTTTTGTGGTAAGTATATATTGTAAAAATACAAAAAATGTGCACAGCATCGATGTGAAACTCTTGTTGACTGGCTATTGTGGTGTAATTGTTTTGATTGACACTTCACTTATAAAACATGCATGATAGAAGGAAAAAGGATAGTTGAAAAGAAAAGAAATAACTAAGCAAATTCAAAAAATTTACATTGTTGTGTACATGTAAGAAAATACACATGATATGCATTGCATAATTGAATGTCTAGTTGTAATGAATTGGCTTCGGTTATCTGAGCATAATATGTACACATGCTGGTGATGATGTAATCAATCCATCTGTGTGCCCATCTGTTACCAAAGCGTGTGAACGAAAGCTTTATTAGTCGTACATAATTTGAAGAACGCGAGTCGTTGGTGATGTAATATTATTAATTGGGCTCCAGCTGTCTGTGCGCGCTTGTGTGTGCGTACATCCATTTGTTTAATAACAGAACCCTAGCCGTTGACTAACTAATGAATAATAATTGGCTATCTGAGCATATGTACACATGCTGGTGATGATGTAATTGTCTAGCCATTTATTATCAAAGCGTGAGAGCTGAGGCTTTAATAGCCGTACATAATTTGAAGAACACAAGTCGTTGGTGATGTAATATTTTAATTGGGCTCCAGCTGTCTGCGCATTTGTTAATGTGTGTGTGAACGAAGTGATGACCGTACATAAATTATTGTGTGAAACAGAAAGCCAAGCCAAGCTAAGTGATTGTCCTTGACTGCACGTGTAGTAGCTCTAGGTTTTTTTTGTCGTCGAAACAGAAAAGCCAAGCTAAATGGTTGTCCTTGACTGCACGTGTAGCAGCTCTGGTTGATACCAGCTGCTTTCGCGTTCATCCTTGAGATAGCGTATATATACGCTGTACGAATTGCTCACATCATCACATTGTTCAACGAGACTAGAACTCGTACAGTGTGAGTTTTTCATTTTTAAATAAGTTTTCATTTTTTTAATAATTTTTTTAATTTTCGTTCGTTAAGATTCACATTCAGTCGTACAGAGTGAGTTTCATTTTTTTTTTAAAATAATTTTCATTTTTTAAATAATTTTTTTAATTTTCGTTCGACGAGATTCACATTCAGTAACTCAACTAGAACTCGTACAAGGTAAGTTTCATTTTTAAATAATTTTTTAATTTCTAAAATATAATATAATCAAGCAATTCTCAACTAGAGCTCGTACAAGGTAAGTTTTATTTTAAAATAATTTTTGTAATTTCTAATCAAGCAATTATTGTTTAATAATATTGATTTTTTAAATTAGTTATATGTAATAACACATGAATGCACATTGCGCAACATTTCTTTTAGCTTGTATATTGAGTGATGATTAGTGTTGATCTTTCAAGGATTTGTGAAATAAATATAGAATACAAATGTTAAAGCAATATTATTTAATTAAAATACAAGTAATCAAAATATATTACAATTTAAAATAAATATTATGTAACAGTAAACAGTGGTGACAAGTACAAAATACATAATATGTAAACATATACAATATGACATTTGTGTACAATATTCATCTAAATAAAGTAATTACAAATTAAAATATGATGACGTACACAGTAATGACAAAAATTAATATGTAAACATGTGTGACAATTGTGTATGAATTACAAATAAGTAAAACTAATAAATACATTTGTATACATTTATATTATGTGTAAGCAAATTAGATTTTAATTTATAAATTCATTACGCATAATAATTTATTATTTGTAATTGTTTTAATAATTGTTTTGAATTACATTAAAATAAATAAGTTTAAGCACATTATATTTACTATTTGTGTACGTGTGCAATGACAATTTTGAACAAATATATTTGTTAATTTTGAAGATGTCTATCCAGGCTTACTCTAAAATGTACACCATGTAAGACTTGTTTTATTATCTAGATATACAGTAAATACATTGATAATTAAATATAATTAAATTAAATGAAATATATGTGTAAGCACAATATATTATAAATTAAAATACAACTAAGTACATGTTAATATATAATTGTACGTGCAGCTAATGACAATTATGTGTATTTACAATGAAAATTATACATGGTAAGTGAGTATGTCCATTCGGTCTTACTGTACAATTTCTACTATGTACGCTCTATCCTTTTCTCCACGAAAAATTAGATGCAGCGAACACGGTACTAAATCTTTTAATTCATCATCTTCGAAAACGCTCGCGTATCTTTTAGGTAGATATACGCGATATTTTAGTTTAGGGTCTTTATAATCTTGAAGAGTGACGAGTACGGCTTTCCCGTACTTCGCGTCTATATTCTGCATTTCTTCTATCGGATATTTTACACCGATTATTAATTCTTTTATTTTTTTATATTCAATTGCGCTAATAGTTGCAAATTTTTCAGTGAATGATGCCATTTTAAAATAAAGAATTTTATATTTGTCTCGCGCGTCTCTCAAGGACTGAACGAATAACGCTCGCGCACAGCGGAATAAATAGGGAGGTAGTTGTGGAGGTGGAACCAGAGAGGGGGAACTACATAACGTACAGTAAGCGTTTATTTTTAACCGTGTGAACAGGATACGACTTGTCTTCTCACGACTCGATGGGTAGGCGGGGAAGAGGAGACGAGTCGGTTATTTTTTTTTATGAATAGACAGAATGATGTAATTAACAGCACTCATGCGTGTTAGAACATGTTGCTGAAGCTAAATTTTTTATCGTAAAGTAAGCGTTTATTTTTATCCGTGTGAACAGGATACGACTTGACTTCTCACGACTCGATGGGTAGGCGGGGAAGAGGAGACGACTCGGTTATTTTTTTTATGAATAGACAGAATGATTTAATTAACAGCACTCATGCGTGTTAGAACATGTCGGTGAATCTAATTTTTTTTATATGACTATACAGAGTGATGTAATCGTCAGAAAGGTTAATTTGTTTTACGTAAGCGCTAAACAATAATGTTTTCAATTAGTAATTTATTAGAAACATATTGATTACTCTAAAATCTGATACAACCCACTCGCGTAAAGCGTGTACTCTAGTATTTGTACATATTTCTGGAAGTAACTGGTGCACGAGACAGACTGTTCCATGTATTGATTGTAATTGATCGAGTTTAGGACAACCGAAATCTTCTAAATTTATAATATTAAAATGTACGATACGCTTCTGTAGAATTTTTTTTTTTGCAATCCTTTTACGAACACAAATTTAAAAGGAAATGTATATTTTTCTAATATCGGCACAAGATGTTCATACGATGTGTCCCCGTCCGTCCACGCTAGTCCATGATAATGCTCTGTTAACCATCTGTTTGTCCTCGCATGTTTATGATTCGAAACAATCATGTTTGCTGGAGGTGAAAATATCCAATGTCTGCTGGCAAATGCAGTGACATCCATAATGGATAGTTCCTTAACGAGTTCGTTTCCATCGTTGTCGATGAAACAGTGAAAGTCAAGGATGACTGCTAGATTATCCTCGCACATCCTTTTTTCGTTATAAATAATGTGTTTGGTGTTACTAAGAACGCTGCAGATCCGTCCGTCTTACGAAACAGACACGTTGTATGTTGTGAAACGCTCGTAAAGAATTTTTTTGGAACGTTTATTTTGTACCTTATATTTTCGTCACGGATCAGTGCAACAAATTTACAGGTCAAAATGTTGTATACAAAAATGTCTATAGGGTATAGTATTGTGTGCTTTAATTCACTACAGCGTATGTACTGGTAGGGAGATAACAGCTCCATGCGTCCGTCTTCAACGCGTGCTGTTCAAACACTGAGGTATGCGATATTAGTGGACTTGGATTAAACACTTTTGCCACGGCAGCATATATTTTCAAACCTTGTGTTCACTAATCGATTAAATTAAGGTGTGAAAATGAACTAGAAATACGCTCTCATGTAAGCGGTGCATGTGGTTCTACATAAAGGACAAGTATGTAGGGTTATGGCGCAATTCACACATGTGATAAAATGTCGACAGGGAATAAGTACAACTTCCACGTTCTGTGCGTAACAGACTTTGCACATTGTATCACGATTAGAGCTTCCTTCTATGTTTTTTATATTCTCCTTGATAGTGTCGACGTGTTGTTCGTTCTCTGCTGTCGCTATTGCTGTTGGTGCTTGCGCTTCGGTAACGATACCCAGTGCCTTGATGATAAAATTTTTATCTTTCATTAACATTACGTAAGAGCACGCAGGGAAATGACGTGCGTGTTCCATCCAAGCATATTCTCCACGTTCCCATTTGTTTAATCCGCCTCCACAGCAAAAACAAATCACTCTATCGTTGCATCCAGTGTAAAAGAAACCCGCTTCTGATAATTCTTTAGGTGTTATCGTTAACGATACAGGCCATTCTTTAAAACTCTTTAAACGATTTTCTAAGCTTCTGTAACGCGGGTACGGAGATGTGATTTTTTGAATTAAGATGACTTGCACTTCTTTATCGTCTGGTGATAAGGACTTGATTGTTGTTGCTGTCGCTTCACCGCATTGTTTGAAATAGCGGTCGTTCTTGGGTTTGGTATCATCATCATCGAAATCGTGTGAAAGCATCTTCTGCGTCCTCTCGCGAGTCGTGTTGATGAAACACTGAGCAAAAAAAAATAGGAAGAAGAGGATAATCGTTTCCCCCTCCACAAAATAAAATACATGAAAAATGATTACATTTTTTTTTAATAAAAAATTACATACATGTAAGTCATACATTACATTCTATTTACAGCAAATACATAAAAATTGATTACATTTTTTTTTTTTAAATAAAAATCGCATACATGTAACACATACATTACATTCTAAAAAGCAACATTATATTTACAGCAAAAAAAAACAATAATTTATAGTAAATGTTTAATTATGTCTGCGCACTGTGTTGGATAACGGAGTGTACACGTTGAGCGAATCATGCAGTATCAAGCAGTAGGCCGCGGTCTGAGCGGGGAAATTGCTCGATGACTCGAATTCCAATCTGACGTCGACTGGTGAAGACTTGAGCAACTCATCCTGTCTGCTACAATCGAAGACGAATAACGGTGCTTTTGCTATGAACTCAGTAGGCGTTAGAAGTACGTTGGGTTGACTTCTGTGGTAGTATGACTTTTGAAATCGTGTATACATGTCGTACAGCAATGCATAACGTCCGTTATCGATATCCAGGTTCAGGTTATCGTACGGGTAGTATTTGTCGTTCAGAAAGAGTCTCGCATTTGTCACATTGCAGTGATCGAATTCGCCGGCATGTTTTTTCAGATTATTCTTTCTGCTGGTCTGGAAGGTGAGTATCACGTACCGCGGTTTCTCCAGTTGTGTAGTTGTTTTCACTGTCCAAGTCTGTCTGTCAGTCGTTGGTAAAACCGGGTACTCGTGCAGTTCCCAACTACGAAACGGTAAGAATAGTGGTAGGTCTTTGCGTATGATATCCAATAATCGTATCCGTACTTCATTGTTCACATACACGAACGGAATCATCCAAGAGATTTTTGTTAGTTCTATATCAGCGTTAGCGGGCGCATCCGTAGAGGAGAACAGAGCGTTAACGTCAGTGGAAGTGCGTAATAGTATCAGTTCTTGTTTCATGTTTAAAATAACATGTGTGAAATCTTCAGCAAATCCCATCAGCATCCTCAACGGTATGCAAAAGTTGAATTCATTATTTTTACCAGATGGTGTTAGCTCGTCAGCTGTAGGAGCAACCCAACCGGCATTTTGCATCGAAACAATGTCCTGCTTGCTGGCAGATAGTATGGTTTTAATAGTGGATGTGATGCCAACACTCTTGGTACGATCTACTTCCACGCCGGCCAATTCGTAACGGATTTCTTCGAAGAGAAACGCAATCGCATTGTTTATCATTTTCACGTTCACATTACCAGTGGCAGTGGTTTTTTTGCTCAACTTGCCTTCAACGTACAGGAAACTTTCCATCGGTAAAGTGAAGACTTCCTGTTGCAGGATAGGTATGCGTATCTCATCATTATTTCCATATCGTGACGCCGACGCGTACGGTGCATGAGGATGATATTCATAATGTGTGATGTTGTCTTCAAAGAACGGTCGACGTTCAACCGATAAGACTATACCGCTGTCCGTCATGTTACTTGTTTCTCTTGAGTTTGAATCCTAGTGAAATCAGGTAGCGTCGGTTAGTTGCTGTTAATCGTGTCAACGACGAACGTCTACTGATACCTTTTCCAAAAGTGTTGTCCTCTTTTATCTTGCAGTGCAAGCCGTTGCTACCTCCGCTCTTCATCATCATGGAGGTTTCGGTGAAATAAATTCCCATGATTACTACACACGTTTCAAATGTATACGTGCGGTGATGACTTCCCCTTGAAAATTCACAATATCACCGTCCTGATCGTGTACGGACACTGTAACGTTACGCAAGTGTAGTACGTTAAGCGGAAAATAAATGACGTTTCTAGGCGTTTCGACTATCTTGAATCCTGGCTCAACTGTTGGATAGAACGAGTGCAATATATGCTCGTTTCGACCCGCCTTGTATGAACCTTGAACAGCGTTACACCTTATCTCCAAAACGTTCACTTTGTTAATGTTTACAGGCGCATCCGACGTGTGTAATATATACGCTTCTAACTTGCGGCTCTTGGAAAAACCCAACATGGTACCGATCGTGTGTTCCGTACATCCGAAATCGATATCGTATGAACAATAAATTTCACATTTCAATGTGTTGTTGTTGGGTCGTAGAGAAAATTTCGGGTCTGCTAGTTCTTTTTTCAGGTATGTTTCAATATCACTGATTTCATACACACCGGTCGGTATATTGACAAGCTCTAACGTTTTACGTGCTCCCTTTAGTACAGGAAAGACATTGTTTTTTCCACTCTCCACGTTCGGTATAGAGTTGTACGTGGTAAAGTCCAGCAGTCCTGCGTACCATTCACCGTCCGTCAATTCAAGCGGTGGAAAAAAGTCACAAACCAGTGCGCTCGGATCCGTTCCTGTGACGGTGACCGTAAGCGAAGACATCTTGTAGTTTACTGATCGTTCGATGTCAAAAACTCTAAACATAAATGTCCGCAGATGACTGTATCCGACGGTTGTTTTCGCATGTAATTGTAATGAACGTCGGTCACGTTCGATCCAAAGTACCGCATTAGCTCGACAGGTGGACGTAGATTGCCGAATCCATCAAAGTACCAGACTCTGTCGCCTCGCTTCTTGTAGCATACCCAGTGCGTGCCCGGTCCGCTAGCATCGTCCAGATTCACGATCGCACTTTCGTTCACCCACGGTGATGTACTAGGAAGTGCGTCGCGCATGTACACACCTCTGAAATAGGGTATACGCAATCGTTTCGTGTACTCATAAAGATCATGATCGGACAATGGACGCACGGGTATTTTGATTAGTTTTTTCGGTACGGTCGAAGATAGAGTCCTGAAGCCTTTTTACCACCACTCCTTCTTCGTCGTTTTCCTGTCCCTGTTGTCGTCGTCGTCCTCCTCCTCTTCCTGATTATCGTGCGTCGAACCGGCTTGCGTCGTCTGGTGCGACGTCGACGTTTACGCACACCACCACCACCACTACAGCATAGCCCGCTGCCTAACGCAGATTTCGCCTTCATTGCTGCTGCTACGGCTGCTGCGTACGCTCTTTCACTGATGCCTGAATTCAAAGCTTTAACTCGTTCCCACGCTTTACCGGCTAGCACACGATCCGCTATACCTCGTCGTTCGTTGTCCTTGTACTTGCTGTAAGCGATATCGTGTTCGCGACAGGCTTCGTCCAACTCGTTGATTCCTCGATCACCACGACTCAATCTCTCCTCTAGTTTCGTTCCTGGTCCGCAGAACCTGTAGCCAGGCAGATGTAGTTCTACCGGTAATACGTCCACCGCTCGATTGATCAGTGTAGGTACTGACTTCGCGACGAATGGTACCGCGCTTTTAACTATTTTTCCGATAAGACCACGCCCCCCTTTTTTTTTATCAACACGGCTACGTAGTTCATACATGACTACTGTTTCGTTTGCTCTCGATAAAGAGATCTCCAATCTTGCTCGTTGTTGGATTTGTCCAGATCACTAATCAACACGCTCGTCTCCGTCTTGTTCATAAGTAGTAAGTCTGCCTCTTCGGCACCAAGTGAAGTACGCGCTGCGCGTGTATGCAATTTATAGATATACGATACCACTTTCTCCCAACGATGTTGGAACACTTTTGCGAGTTTGTACGTTTCGCTCTTCGCGTACCGCTTCACGTCCTCCAATTGACGCGCGTTCACTGCATCTGTGGCCCGTGCGCCACCATCGCCAACGTTTAGAATGGTCTTTCCTTGCGCGTTGAAATAAGCATCGTTTACCGCGGTGATTGTGTGTCGGTTCAAAAATTCCAAATTCACTGCGTCCTTGTTGTTCATGGGTGGAGCTAACTGTGTTATCCGCACATTGCCGACCATTAGGTTAGAGTTCGTATCCTTCGGTATGATTTTCGAGTCCACGTATATTTTGGTCGCGGCGTCTCTCGCACGAATCGGTTCCCTCAGAGACTGTATGCGATGGTCTCGTGCGTCGACGACAGCCCCGTTCTTCTTGTTCGGTACCAATTGTGTGAAACGTAAGCACGAGTAGTCTACGTACTGCTTGTTGACAGCGTCCGCGAGATCGACAGGAGCGCCGACGTTGACGAGCTTACGACCTTTCGCATCTATTCCTTGTGCCGCCGTCGACGAATCGCCAGCTAACAGACAATTGTCACGCACAAAGCGCAGTGAAACGGCATCGCTATCATCGCGCGGTTCGCCCAAATTATGTATTTTTTTTCCCGCTACATCAAAGTGTCCGTCCTCGGTCATTGTGATACCAATATCCTCTCGCAGACTGCGTCGCGTCTCTCTTCGCGCTCTGACAGCGCTCTGGTGTCTGCCAAACTTGTCGACACTCATCTCGTGAATGATGCGCCTCGTTCGTTGTGCACGACATTTATACGTATTCACGTAATAAATCGATTAGTTTTGATACGATCGTACTGTCTATGCATTTTATTCCGACAACGGATAGTGCGTCGTTATGTTTTCCTTTTACAATCGTATCTAGAAATTCATCGTACACGTATACGTGTGTGTCTTTGAAGAAATAAATTTTTCCGTCGATATATCGGAACGCACTATCAACGGCTTCTGGTAAGCCGACAAAACGATCTTTAACATAACCATGTTTCTTGATCGTGAACGTGCACTCGTCTATCTCACTGTAATACATATCGTTGTACAACAGAAGAGTTCGACCCGTGTACGTGTGTATTGCAGCGTTTATTTTAGTCATCGTGCGAACACCGAGCGTTGTGATTGAACGCGGATACCCGTTCACCGGCTGCAGACTGTGTATATCAAACATGTATACATAGTTGTCTATGAAAAGCACCACTTCTTCGGTTCGCGGTCTCTGGTACATCGCCGAAACGTTGGTGAACGTCGGCGGTAAGAAAGTCAACCAATCCGTCAACAGAAGCGGACTCTCGCCCGTTCGCTTCGACTCGATATCCAATGTCCACAAAAAGTTATCGTGCACGATATACAGATGTCTGTTGATTATTAAAAATTGGTTAACGTTCTTTAGTCGACATAAATCGGTTGTCGTCCGCACGGTCTCGTTCGTTGTCGGTGTCGTCGTTGTCGTTGACGTCGTCGTCGACGTTGACGTTGTCGTCGTCGTCGTAGCGGGCGGCGGCGGCGGCTTCCCGTACAAGCGTTGAATGCCTCTTATATCGTCGTCTCTCAGGTCGAACGGTCCGCCCGAGCGTGGTACGTAGAACGGGTACATGATCGAATCCCTCTCGAGGGAATGAGACAGTCCTAACGCGTGTCCGATTTCGTGCGTTAGCACCTGAAGAAAACTGGTCTGATCGTCCGGTATTTCGGTTGCGTTTGTATAATTCCACGACTCGTAGTAGTCCATATGTATTTCAGTAGTGTTATACGGTAAATCGGGCGGGTAGTAAGCGTGAGCAAGTATACCTCCTCGTCCGTCCAAATCGTACCCGCAGATCGTGCACCTGGAAGTCAGACACCTGTGTTTAAAATATTTCATAGCGATAACCATGTCTGCGTTTATGTCGTTGGGTCGATATTCGAATTCCAGATTCGAATGTTTCTGCCACACAGCGAACGCTTGTCGCGACGCTTCTATAGCGCTGACGCTACCGTGAAAGAATCGCCACGACAGACGTTTCTTGGCCCACGGCGTTCGTAAGGTGTACGACACGAAATCTTCGTTACCACATCTCCGCGCACGCATCAGATTCATCGTTTCATTGTTCAATTCTCCATTTACGGTTAAATTGTAATTCACTTGAAACGTGCGAAGGTAGGCGTCCATATCGATGGTAGTGTTGTCCGTGAGTCGTAAACTATCGTCGGGCACGTATCCGTATCGCACCAAATAATCTATAGCGAAATCTACATCGTTAGCGTTAACGGACGATGCGACGACGACGGCGCTTGTGCACGCAATAATAAACAGTAGCACGATATCCATGTTGTCACAACCAATCGTGGAATGTCCCCCGGTGCGTGTACGACAGTATTATTTATACTTTATCGGCTTTCAGAATCGAATAGGGAGCACACGGCATTAACGAGTCCTTTAAGATCGATTCCATGCTGCTGCTGCTGCTAATGTCAGATGATATATACCGCTCTTGTTATACGATTATGTCTGCTTCACGTAGTTCTTCCACTATGGAGACGATTTCGTTCGTGTGCCCACTGTTTCCAACACGTTGTGATGCCATTAACAGTCGCAATCTGTCCACCAGTTCGTTCGGATCGTCCCAGTGCACGTAATCGATTTTGTCTTTTTTTCTCGTTAGCGTCATATACGATGTATCAATATTATTATGCCCCTGTCCTGTACGTTTCGATGGAAACAGTTGCGATATTATTCGTTTATACTTTACACCTCTGTTCGCGTTCACCTGTGCGTTCGCTAAGTAATACTGCTTATGCGCGTTGGTGTTACGCAGTATATCTTTGTACGTTTTCAGATCTGATTCCTTGTAAATATTTTCATTAGGATGCTTCATGAATACAAGTTCGTAGAGTCCAGGTGTACCTTTGTATCGTTTACCGTTGATAAGAATCGTATCGTCCTTATCGATTTCGAACTGTGAATCACCAATCATCCATTTTCCGTTTTCATGTCTTACACCGTACGTATAGTCCATCAGACGATCGCGTTCGGACGAAACGATCATACGCATGTACTTGTTCGCTAACGATTCACTGTCGTATTTGTCCTGAAAATATCTACGCGCTTCACGTCTTCCTTCCGGTGTGTCTAACATTTTTTCAATGTTTTGACTAGGATCGTCCTCATCGTCATCACCTGATGTTTCGGCTATCACGGGTGTTTTCAGGAAAGACGGTTTCGTTCGGGAACGAAGTGGTGTTCCTACATCGCTCTTACTAATTGCATCTAATGGATCCTCTTCTTCTTCTTCTTCCTCTTCTTCTTCTTGTTTCATTTTTTCACTCTTATCGGCTTTTCATTTGTTGTTTTACGTTTCTTTTCAAGCAATGCTTGTGAAATATTTTGTAACGGTTCCAGAATCGGTTTGTAACTTTTGGATAACGTTGCTTCTTCTTCACGAATACCATGTTTTAACGCATGGTATTTCTTCCGTATGTCATCACTGATCGTGTCGATATCACGTGCTAATCGTTTTTTCTTGTCATCCATCTCGATAAACGGTAGTACGACAACTAAAGTCGTTGACAGCAGGACACGTGTATTTAGCTAAACTTTTGACAATTTTTTTTTTGTTTAATCGTTAGGTGCGACTACTATGAAACGATCGAAACCGACTCTGTACCTACCGGTGTCGATAGAAGAATCCTTGTCCACAACGAGAAAGCCATAACGATCTTTCCACGCTTCAGCGCACATGTTCTTAAACGTGTCATATTTCATGTCCGTGTTGACATGATCGTTATACACATGCTTCAAGTTGCGATCGTCCTGTTTGAACAATACTATTAGATTGGCATTATCACGAACCAACTGTTTTGGCACTTGACTGTACGTCTGACAAAGGTAAAACGCGTCCACACCGCTGTGACGTCCCATAGAGAAATACTTGCGTATATTGTGTTGTCTTTCACAAGACACATCATCGAACACCATAATAGAATCAGGATCGACCTCGTCGGGAGGCGGTACCTCTTCGTTATCGTTGTAGGCGTGATAACCCATTCCTTCGTTGGAAAGTTGTGTCATCAAGGTCTCCAGCATCTGATATTTAGGTTGAAATAGTGATTTAGAAAACACGTATAAGTTCGCGAATCTTAATCCGTTTACATCGAACAACAGGTTGAACATGACGTTTGTCTTCCCGCACGCAGAAGGTCCGCAGATGATCGAACGAACGGTATCGGGCAGAAGACGTCCGTGTTTACGTTTTTTTCTGCCACAACCACCCCCACCACCATCGCCGCACAATTTCGAATAGTCCACGTCCTTTATTTTTAATCTGTGCGCTTGTTGCAATATTTTCATGTTGACGTTCCGTGCACAGTCTATTTAATAGTCGCACTATATTGCAGCAGTCGGTAGATATGTAACTGCATACACAAGTGTCCGGACCCGTTTCACAGTTCGGATCCGACCAAACACATTCTTTGTAGTGATCGAATCCGGTACCACTTGGTACTATTTCGTTAAGACGGAATTTCTTCACACGATTGATAACCCGTTGCCAGTACTCGTGCACTGTCAAGATCCTACGCATGCGTTCAACGTCGTTTGCAGTCGTGTTCACGATGTACTCATCGTAACCAGGATGTGACACAATGTCTTTTACACTGTACACAGCGTGCATGTTGTCATCATAACGTATCGATGCATACTGGTTCTATTTCCATGAGTCGAATAGTTGTTATAGCAAGTTCTTCTTGTGTATCCACGAATCGTGTTTACCATCGAATCCTAACCATCTGACTTTTACACGATCGCCTTTACGTTGTACAATCTTTTCTACCAAGTACACGTCACCAACGTTCGATTTACTGATTTCATGTTTATAAAAACCACCTTTCAACACTTCTCCTGTATGATCCTTTAGCGAATAGGTAATGGGTACGCTGCCGGTACGCACCGAATGAACGAGAAATATCTCGTTTGTCCAATTTGGTGTGTATCCTTTGGCGAATGTCATTTTGTGTTTGCTTATACGCACACGATCGCCTACTTTGAATTTCGGTCGTTTATAAACGATGCTCCTCGCTGTGTTCACACGAATCCTTTGTAGCACTGTACGTTCGTTGGATTCTTTCACCTGACACGGTTTCATTCCAATCGTTCTGTGCACGCTGTTGTTGTACGTGTTGACTAGTTCCGGCAACATATCCAACCAACGATAATGACCTTGTTCACTGAACGCACGATACATGTGCGTTT
The DNA here is from genome assembly GCA_034769895.1 of Magicicada septendecula. Lineage (NCBI taxonomy): Eukaryota > Metazoa > Arthropoda > Insecta > Hemiptera > Cicadidae > Magicicada > Magicicada septendecula. The sequence continues at coordinate 20,767,723 of CM068369.1, read as the reverse complement.
TCAACGTACGGTTAAAACGTTCCACAATGGAGGCCTTTTTTTCACTATACGTGGAATAGAGTGTGATACCGTATCTGCTCAGCAATTTTTGTACGCTACTGTTATAGTACTCTTTCCCGTTGTCTGTCTGCAGATATTTCATTTTATTAGCACGAAGAATCGGTTCCAGAGCTCGTGCGACCTCTACGCCCGTTTTTGTTTTCAACGGAACAGCGTACGCGTACTTGCTAAACGCGTTAATGATTGTCATAAGGTACTTGAATCCCTTGTTCACCTTCGCGTGCGGTATCATCTCTACCAGGTCCGCTTGGTACAAGTCGTGAAGTCCCTTTAACTCCACCGCACGTCTCGGAAAATTCCTTCTTACCGGTCTGTGCAACTCCTTCGCGATAGTCTTGCGAACGCTCTGCTGTATGTTCTTCACATGTCGTTTCATTCTCATATCGTACGAACCGTGATTCACAATACGTCGGAACGTGGTAAAGCGTTAACTCAGTGCTGAATGTAACTCTCCTCGGTACCGTTCTGGTACGTCTGCTTTCCATCGCGTGACTGTAGTAAGATTTCCACTCCACGTCCAGTTATATCATCTCGACCGAACGGAAAAACAACGCGTTCTTCTTGTGATTGCGTAAGTACGTTAAAACATGCGCTAAACTGATTTTCATACGTCCATTACGTACGAGACTCATACCGATGTAATATCTCATGAGCGTGTGTTGTTTCATGTCCAACGCTCTTACGGTCTTGACGGAATTCATGTCTTTGAACATGACGCTGCGTATAACGTTGGCACGATACTCGTGCATTTCCGCGACTATGACGTTATCGTTTACGGGTAGATGCTCGCACATGTGTTTAGCTTTGAGTTCTATGATCGGACGATGACTTCTCGACTCCATATGCAGGTGTATAAGATACGAGTTCAACAACCAAAACTCGTCTGCCATAGCACCTGTACATCGTTGCCACTGTTCGTATAAACGTCGATCTTTCACTGTGTACCCTTTTTCATGTGAATACTGCAGACCGAAGTATTCACAATACTTGCGGAGTGTAGGCAATGATTCCTTCAGAAAGGCTACTGAAAACAATCCCTGCGCCTTGTTGTTCACCAATGTGAACTGTTTCCCTCTCGCAAGTGTCGGTAACGAAGATGGCGGGCAGCGCACGTCAAAACTTACGTTGTAGCTAGGATCCACTGCGCACTTTGGTGCTATCATAATCGCGCTTCTGTATATTTCAATCGCTGTACGTATCGGAATAGTGCGCTCTGTAATGACAATGCAACACAAAGCGTGTGGGATTGAACTTCCGTAGGCGAGCATGTCTGTGTACACAGTCGCATAGTTCATTTGTCCGTGTGAATCATGTAAGCCGTGAACACGTTGAACGGCATGATACAGTTCAGGAATCGGTCGGAAACGTGAAATAAAATTCCACGCGTGACGTACTGTACACTTGAACATATTCTTTTCATAAACCACGAGTTCAATCGGTACATTGTTTCGATCACACTCTTCGATAAAATGAAGCCATCGTGATTTGTTGTGTATACGATCAGAGATTATCATCAACAGCACGATCGGTGGGAGATAACCGCTACGTTTCTTTATGTGACGCCAACAACGTCCGTGATATTTGTCAACACCAAACTTATAACGTGTACAGTAGTTACCACAAAACCGTTTTTTCTTCACAAAATACATAGAACACAAGTTGGAACGTATCGTGCTTCGTAACGGTTTTGTTAGTGTGAAATGTTTCCCATCATCGTATCGATAAACATCCATTGTGTCATCGATCTGCGATGCAAGTGATACAGCTTCGAAATTGTCATGATATTTAATAGGTATAATTTTTATGAAATCTTTTGTTTTATTTTTTTATCATTGACGCCATCAGTCAGACATTGAATTGTGTACACACATTTAGTAGTAGTACTAGTAATAGTAATATATATAGTACTATTAGTACTAGTATAGTACTAACACAGAGTACTACTAGTACTACCCAAACGGGTATGTTTGTACATGAGTTTATGTTGGCTCTGAAAAGAGCCGTTTTTGCGTGCGTCGACTTCTACAAGTGTTCACGAACGAAACTACATGTAGGCATTGACGCCTTATGGACTTGGACAGGATCATCACCCGCCATCCAATCCATAATTCGTATTTTACAATTGCAGCATCTTACAACATCATCATCGCCTTCATAAATAAACCCGGCTTTGGCTAGGTCAAAAAATCTCACGTTCGTATTCGGAAATTTACGCACGTAAAATTTAATGTTACCTCGACGATGGATGTTATAAAAGCTTTTTAATCGGCTTGCAAAAGAATATGTGTGCACGTCCATATCTGAAGCAAGAATGTTGGTTTGTTACGCTGCATTTCACTTCCTCAGTGGTAGCTGCGCGCGCAATCGTAGTGGGGATTGCTGTCGTCAATTGGTCGGTATGAAATAAAGCACAGTAGTGGGAACAAATAGCTGCGCACGCACTCATCATAGATAGTATAAGTGGAGCGGTGATCGCTGCCTGCGTTCACCTTCGAGTCTCGTGCAGGCTAACTTTCACGCACTGCTTATAAAATGTTACTTATTTTCTAACTTTGTATCAGTATTCTAATGTTATTCAAGTGAGCAAGTAATTGATTTTGCTTTTATCGTTATTCTAACAATGCAGACGTTTTCTGTTGATCGTAAACATTCGTTGCGTGGCTCGTTGGTGTCGTACGTTTACACACCTCTTGTAGAGGAAGAAGAAGAATGTGTCAACGATGTCATTACCTTTTTCGATGAAATTCACGATATGTTACGTACGGACATTCTAAACGAACTGACACGTTTGCTTACTATAAAGTGGCATATAGCGCTAAAAGCGAGATTTGTCAAGTACATTGTAAATGCCGACACGAACGAGGACGAAGAAGTGACGAGTGAAGGCTATTTTCATGGACGATGTGATACGACATTGATCGCTGATCAGAACGTATTGCCTGAACGTTTAGAAGCTTCGTACGAAAAAATCATCGAATCGATTTATAAATTCACTCGTGAGGGTAGCGGTTGGGCGTTGGATCATATAATCTCGTTAGAACTCGTTCTCTCACGATACCAACCGCTGGCCGCCTCCAGTTTCATCCGTACACCTCCTGAATTGTCTTGTACTAAATCCATCATCAATGTAAACAATACAGGCGATCAAATGTGTTTTATATGGTCAGTGTTGGCCGCACTGTTTCCACAACACAGAGACAGCGAGCGTGTATCCAAATACAAATCACATATTCACAGTATCACCACTTCTGGTATAACTTATCCCACCCGCCTATGCGATATTGTGAAGTTCGAACGAGACAATTCTGACATTTCTATAAATGTTTTTGGTTACGAAGAAAATGAAATTTACCCGCTAAGAATAACTCCTTTCAGTGACAGACAACACCATTTTAATCTATTACTTCTCACCACCACTGACCGAAAACATTACTGTTTAATAAAAAATATTAGCCGCTTACTATCTTCACTAACCAAACACAACGGACGTTCTTTCTATTGCAACTACTGTCTGCATAGGATCTGTGAAGAACGACTCCTTAGTGAACATGTCCCTCGTTGTTCACCGTATGGTGAACAAAGAATTCGTTTACCAACGAAAGAGAAGGAGAAGGTTATGTACTTCAAAAATTACACGTACTGTCATAAAGTCCCTTTCGCTATATATGCAGACTTTGAATCGTTCATTGTACCTTGCCATCGTTGTGATGCTCCTCCACACACATCGTCCACCACAACAGAGTCGTTACATCTTCCTTCAGGTTTTTCCTACCTCATAGTCGACCACGAGGGCAACATTTTCAAACCACAGGTCGTTTATCGCGGTGTGAACGTGATAGAAACCTTTTTAGATAGACTAATCGATGAAGAGCATGAACTGTACAGGATCATGCGTACCAATATCCCTATGACTATGAGTGATCGTGACGTATTATCTTTCACGAATGCTGTCGTATGCCATCTCTGCGAAAAACTGCTGACTGATGACGACAAGGTGCGCAACCATTGTCATCTGACTGGACGATATCTTGGCGCAGCTCACAACGTATGTAACCTCAACTCCAAGTCCGCCCAACATATTCCTGTCTTTTTCCATAACTTACGAGGTTACGACGCACATCACTTGATACAAGGGTTGGGTAAATACAATGATGAAACTCTCACTTGTATCGCTACCACTAGTGAACGCTTCGTATCAGTCACGTTGGGTGCCCTACGTTTCGTAGACACGTTACAATTTTTGAACACGTCCTTGGATACACTTGTTGGAAACTTGCGCGCGAGCGGTGCGGATTTCGCTTTAACAAAGCAATGTTTCGAAGAACACTTCGAGCTACTCTTACGTAAGGGGGTGTACCCTTACGATTACATGACAGGTAGCGAGAAGTTCGACGAAACATGTCTGCCCGCACGCGAACACTTTTTCAATAGGCTGAGTGAATCACCCGTGTTGGACGAAGATTACGCACATGCACAGAATGTGTGGCAGACTTTCGGAATCCGCACGCTGGGTGATTATCACGATCTTTATCTTAAAACAGATGTACTGCTGCTGGCTGACGTCTTCGAGGCGTTTCGTGAGATGGCCATACGGTACTACCAGATTGATCCGGCTCATCTTTACTCGCTTCCCGGCGTTGCTTGGCACGCGATGTTAAAGATGACCGGTGTGCGACTGGAACTGTTGACGGATATAGATCAGCATCTTTTTATTGAATCAGCCGTTCGCGGTGGTGTTAGCATGGTACCCAACCGCTATGCCAAGGCCAACAACCCGCTAATCGCTGATCAGTATGATGCTTCAAAGCCGACCTCTTTCATATTGTACACCGACTGCAACAACCTTTACGGTGCAGCCATGTCACAGCCACTCCCTTACGGTGACTTTAGATGGCTCGATCGTAACGAGATCGACTCACTGGACGTACGTACTCTGAGTGATGACAGTGACATGGGCTACATACTTGAGGTCGACCTACACTATCCATCCGAACTTCATGATCTTCACTCAGATTATCCACTAGCACCTGTGCGTTCCTGCGTCAATCCTGACATACTTTCACCGTACTCTCGACGACTTCACACACGACTACACTATACAAAAGGGTATAACGGATCAGAAACGCCCTCATCGTCCGTCCCCAAGTTGCTGACGACTTTGGACGATAAGCAAAAATACGTTCTTCATTTTCGAAATTTAAAGTTGTATCTGAACCTTGGTCTAAAATTGAAAGCGATCCATAGGGTGTTGAGTTTTAAACAGAAAGCGTGGATGAAACCGTTTATCGATTTCAACACACAAAAGAGAGCAGCAGCCACCAACAGTTTTGAAAAAGATTTTTTCAAACTGATGGTCAACGCTGTCTATGGTAAATCGCTGGAGAACGTAAGGAAACGAATAGACTTCCAACTAGTCTCTACCAAAGGGCGGCTGCAGAAACTTGTTTCCAATCCACGACTAAAGCGTATGATCCGCTACACCGACGACTTGGTCGGATTGGCTTTACGAAACAGAACTATATACCTTTCCCGTCCAGTGTATGTTGGTTTCACAGTACTTGATGTCAGTAAATTGATAATGTACGATTTTCATTATCGGTACGCTGTCAGCAAGTACGGACAACGATTAACATTATTGATGACTGATACCGACAGTTTACTTTACAGCATACAGACTGACGATGTGTACTTGGATATGAAAGAGGATCTCCACCTTTTCGACACGTCGGACTATCCCTCAGATCATCCTTGTCATTGCGACGACAACAAAAAAGTCGTGGGGAAGTTCAAGGATGAAACTAATGGGAAACCCATCAGGGAATTCGTCGGACTCAGAGCTAAATGTTACTCGCTCCTGTTGTCCGACTGTACCGACAAAAAGGTGGCGAAAGGTGTTCCAAGAACGGCAATAAAAAAAAGGTTACGTCATCAGTTATACAGCGAGTGTCTTTTCGATAGTCGTACAGTTTTCACCTCTGCCGAGTGTATACGAAGCGATCGTCATAAGCTGTACACGCAACGTGTAACAAAACTTTCCCTGTCTCCTTATGACGATAAGAGGTACGTACTGGACGATGGTGTAACTACACTCGCGTACGGACACTACAGAGTGTGTAAACGTGCGTTAACCAATGACGATACCAGTCCTAACATGAAGAGACTAAGATACACAGAGCAGTAACTCATGGTAATAATAAACTTGTATTGCAAATATAAAATTTATTTATTTACTTTCATTTAATTTTCAATTGGTAGGAGAGGTGAGGTAGACGATTAGACATTAATGGTTAATATTTATAACAGGATGTAATCGACTCCCACTGAGACCTTCCCACACTATGCACATGTGCAGTTAATTTTATTCGCTGACTAGCCATATGTTATCGCAGCGTGTGAACTTTGTGATGGCGAGGGGCTTTGTTACGTACAGGATGCAAGCCGTGTGTGTGTGTGTGTGTGTGTGTGTGTGTGTGTGTGTGTGTGTGTGTGTGTGGTGAACACTTTGAGGGTAAGGGGACTTTGTCTATAGCAGACTCCTACCAAGCATATACGTATATATAAGCATTTCGTCATAATAAGTATTATCACATTCATTATAATTTTTCAATTTGCATGTAAGTACTTACTATATTTTTACGTTAATATTAGACATTACACACACACACACACACACACACACACACACACACACACACACACACACACACACACATTATTATGTTAGCAAATTACTATACAACATTTTTCTTGTTACGTTTTACAGAATGAGTGGAAGCGATAATAGATTATATAAAAGAGTCTGTGAGGAGCAGCGACGAGTTCGAAGGTAAATTACAACATTTTTTTTATTTAACGAGTACAAACAGAATACCACATTCGACTGACTTACTGTTTATTTTTTATAGTTCCCAAAGGTTACGTCAGGCCTTATTGGGACCTTCATCAGTATCACAACAAAACTCGAGTCGGTAAGACCATTTTTATTAACAATCACTTGTACTATTGCGTTTACGTTCGGTATTCAAATGTATTTTTTTTTTTCAGTGATGCTACCGGTTCAGCTGCTGCTACTGCTGTTGTTGCTGCTGCTGCTGCTGCTGCTGCTGCTGCTGCTGCTGCTTCTCAGGAAGCCGGCACGAGTCGGTACGTTTTTTTTCATTAACGTTCACTTGTACTATTGCGTTTACATCTGGTATTAAAAGTGTACTTTTTTTCAGCAATGATGAGATGATGGTTTATGATGACGATGATAGTGACAGTGATACGTTACTGCTTGACGAAAGAACTAATAATGATGATGATGAAAATAATGTTGATGAGCATCAACAACAACAACAATTACCTACCATCACATTTAATATGTAAGTCTTCTTCTTATGTCTACATACTTTCATGTTTTTTTTTACATGATTTTTATATTTATTCTTTTCACCAGTGATATTCGTCCACAAGCACGACAAATAACGATCACACCGCCACAATCACCACCACCACAATCGCCATCACCACCGCCACAACCACAGGAACAGCCGCAACCACGTCCGCAATGGATAAGTACAGCACGACAACCAGAATCGCAATCCCCACAGCCTCAACAGCAGCCACAACCTCAGCAGCCTCAGCAGCCTCAACCACAACCTCAGCAACAGCATATGCGGCACGATCCACGATTACAGTCCCCTCCAGAAGACGCGCCATGCGTGTTTTATGATATTATCGACACGGTGGAACCAAGGATGCATAGCGAAGTCGCCACGATGAGACTACTTCTCAGAAGTAGATTTCCAACGTGGCGATGGAGCCGTGGAGATCTCTGCCCCATTCAGGGTATGTTAGGGCACACATCTTGTAGTGTGTGCCAAGAAAATTATATTGAGGGGCAGAGACTCCTCGGCTTAATGTGTGGGCACACATACCACTATCTGTGCATCATCAACTGGTTTCAAACCGTGGCACTGGAGGGGTCGCCGCCAGGATGTCCGCAATGTCGGGTGTATGCATTCAGCAGGCCAATACACCCATTTTATGCACGCATGCATTTTTGAGGTATGTAACAGTACACATTATTCTAATCCATCCTACGCCTATCAATTATACATCACTAATATTGTTTTTGTTTCTGTTACAGATGGTCGTGCACATTAAATATGAACAACGTGATGTTTTTTTTCATATAATGTTTTATTTTCTGTATATTGTATCCGTTTTTTTTTTTTTTTTTTTTTTTACTATTGTAATATACAAAGTGATGTTTTTTTGATATAATGTTTTATTTTTTGTATATATATTATAACCGTTTTTTGTTGTCTGTATATATATTGTATATAAAATGTAATATGAACTGAACTTTTTATTTATTTTTTCATTAAATTATATTATTTATATGTCTATTTATAATGTTTTTTTTCTGTATATATATATATTGTATTTGTAATTTTTTTTCGGTATATATATATTGTATATAAATATGTAAATTTTTTGAATTTGCTTAGTTATTTCTTTTCTTTTCAACTATCCTTTTTCCTTCTATCATGCATGTTTTATAAGTGAAGTGTCAATCAAAACAATTACACCACAATAGCCAGTCAACAAGAGTTTCACATCGATGCTGTGCACATTTTTTGTATTTTTACAATATATACTTACCACAAAAGCACACATTCAAATTTACAGTTCATGAGTTGGCAACAATGGTGGCAGTGTAAACATATACAAAACCTGTACACTATAACACCGAGCCGTGGCCGGCACAAGTTGACAACGTCGACGGACAATGGTGGCAGTGTAAACATATACAAAACCCGTACACTATAACACCGAGCCGACAACGGCAGTGTAAACATATACAAAACCCGTACACTATAACACATGCACGAGCCGACAACGTGGCACAAGTTGACAACGTCGACGCTTTTCCAACATGGCCGCCCTTCCGGAAAAACAAAACATATACCCAAACCATACACTATAACACACCACGATCCGACAACGTGGCCAAACCTTAACCAGCACACACGCACAATCCGACAACATCACAGCTTTCCCAACATGGCCACCAGGCGTGGCCATGTTCGCCGTTCGCCCTTCGCCGTCGTCGTTGACGTCGTCATCGTCGCTGGGCGGCGGCCTGGCTTGATCCTCGCCCGTCGTGGTGGGGTCGTCGTCCATTTTGTCGACGAACGGCGGCCACGCCTCCGCCAATCAACGCACACGGAACCACGCAAAATGGACGACGACGACAAAATGGCCGAACGCCGACAACATGGCCGACAACTTCGGTACGCCCATCGAGGTCACGTGGGACACACCACTACCCCCCCGGTCCATCATAACCTCTGCACATGACGACACGCTGCGCCGGAAGTCTACCCCCACCACAGGGATTTTTGAATTTCGCGCCAAAAGGGGGGGCTGTGACGTCACTTCCGCGTTAGAACTCTCATTCTTACCCTACTTACACGGTCGCTGTGCGAGTGTTGTGGAAACAGTGCCGCCAATACTGACCATACGAAACACATTTGATCGCCTTCATTGTTCACATTGATGATGGCATTAGTACGAGACAATTCGAGGGGTGTACGAATGAAACTGGAAGCGGCCAGCGGTTGGTACCGTGAGAGAACGAGTTCCAAAAAGACGATGTGGTCCAACGCCCAACCGCTACCCTCGCGTGTGAATTTATAAATCGATTCGATAATTTTTTTGTACGAAGCTTCTAAACGGTCGGGTAACTCGTGTTTGTCACCGATCAGCGTCGTATGACATCGACCGTGAAAATAGCCTTGGGTCGTCACTTCTTCTTCCTCGTCCGTGTCAGCGTTTACGATGTACTTGACAAATCTCGCTTTAACTGTTATATGCCACTTTATAGTAAGCAATCGTGTCAGTTCGTTTACAATGTCCGTACGTAACGTATCATGCATTTCATCGAAAAAGGTTATGACATCGTTGACACATCCTTCGTCCTCCGTAACAGGCGTGTAAACGTACGACACCAACGCGCCACGCAACGAATGTTTACAATCAACAGTAAACGAGTGCATTGTTTGAAGTAATAATCACAACAACCACAGATAAGCAAAACAATTACTTGCTTGCTTGAGGAACAACAGAAGACTGAACGCTGGCGGCGATCCCCTCTCCTATTATACTATCTATGGCGGCTGCGCGCGCAGCTATCCCCTGTCCGCCACTACCGGCTGCGCGCGCAGCTATCCCCTCTCCGCCCACACCAGCTGCGCGCGCAGCTATCCTCTCTCCGCTCCCACCGACAGCGATCCCCACTACCGACTGCACTCGCAGTGATTCCTTCAGCTCTCTCCAGCGATGCAGGACGGGGGAGAATGTACTGGGGCAAACGTGCATTCTTTCTGCAGATGTATTTCACTGGTGGCAGAAGAAAAATAAAATATAACATCATGTGCAGACGCGGAAATAAAATATGTACGCATAAGATGATGAAGACTTACATATGTACATTGACAACAGACAGCGATGATGACGATGCGGTCGTTATTTCGTCATCAACATTGGACTCCATATCCCGTATGGATAAATTTCTGAGTGTTCTGGACTCTGCTTCGTTGGTGTACAGGGCATTGTTGTACATGGAAACATTAGTAGTACCGTTATCATCGCTGAAAAGAAGGGTATATCACACAAAGTAAAATTAGAATAACAATTTGTAACACACAATTTGTAGCGCACCAGTGTTCAGCAACATATTAGTTGCAAAGTTCACAGGATATCTAGCTCAACTGTCGATGCGCGCGCAACTGTTGTAAAAAAGCCGTTACGTGCATGCGCAAATAATTCCAATGCGCATGCGCAAAGGACTGAAAGAAGAGATGATTTACATATTAAAAGTACGCTTAAGCCGTAGACATGATATTTAACGTATACGTGGTTTTTGATCTTGAAAAAACATTCGTCTACCTCCACGTAATACATATCGTACAGAAGAGTACCGAGAATCGGTTTGTAACTTTTGGTTAACGTTTCTACCTCTTCAAGGATCCCATGTTTATACGCACGGCATTTCTTCCGTATGTCATCGCTGATCGTGTCGATATCATGGGCTAGTTGTTTCTCCTTCTTTTCGTTCATCTTGATAAACGGTAGTACACCGACTACGTCAGTGACACCGAGACATCTGTATCTACCCGAACGATCGATGACTGTTTTAGTTAACGGTGAACAGCTGTTACGTGCATTTATGCGAACAGTCTGCAACTGTTTCCATTTTCCCAGAACATGTGTATTTACCCGAACGGTCGACGACTGTTTTAGTTAACAGTGAACAGCTGTTACATGCATGTATGCGAACAGTCTACAACTGTTTTTTATTTTTTCAGGACACATGTATTTACCCGAACGCACGACGACTGAGTTAGTAAACAGTGAACAGCTGTTATCTGCATTTATGCGAACAGTCTACAATAGTTTTTTTATATTTCCGAGACACTTATACTTACCTGAACGCTCGATGACTGTTTTAGTTAACAGTGAACAGTTGTTACGTGCATTTGTGCGAGCAGTCGGGGGTTATGAGAGTTCGAATACACTATCTTCCCCATGTTAACGGACGGGAGGTGGGCGGGGGTAGTCACGGAGTTGGAGGATGTTGGCCATGCTGGAAAAGTCGTCGCCCATGTTGGAAAATTTGTCGACCAATCATCGATGACCTCCGGGCGGCGACCGGGCGGCGGCCAGGCGGCGGATGGCGAACCAGATGACACCACTGACTCTCAAATCTAACCACCGTTCGCCATCCGCCGCCTGGCCGCCGCCCTGTCGCCGCCCGGAGGTCATCAATGATTGGTCGACAAATTTTCCAACATGGGCGACGACTTTTCCAGCATGGCCAACATCCTCCAACTCCGTGACTACCCCCGCCCACCTCCCGTCCGTTAACATGGGGAAGATAGTGTATTCGAACTCTCATAACCCCCGACTGCTCGCACAAATGCACGTAACAACTGTTCACTGTTAACTAAAACAGTCATCGAGCGTTCAGGTAAGTATAAGTGTCTCGGAAATATAAAAAAACTATTGTAGACTGTTCGCATAAATGCAGATAACAGCTGTTCACTGTTTACTAACTCAGTCGTCGTGCGTTCGGGTAAATACATGTGTCCTGAAAAAATAAAAAACAGTTGTAGACTGTTCGCATACATGCATGTAACAGCTGTTCACTGTTAACTAAAACAGTCGTCGACCGTTCGGGTAAATACACATGTTCTGGGAAAATGGAAACAGTTGCAGACTGTTCGCATAAATGCACGTAACAGCTGTTCACCGTTAACTAAAACAGTCATCGATCGTTCGGGTAGATACAGATGTCTCGGTGTCACTGACGTAGTCGGTGTACTACCGTTTATCAAGATGAACGAAAAGAAGGAGAAACAACTAGCCCATGATATCGACACGATCAGCGATGACATACGGAAGAAATGCCGTGCGTATAAACATGGGATCCTTGAAGAGGTAGAAACGTTAACCAAAAGTTACAAACCGATTCTCGGTACTCTTCTGTACGATATGTATTACGTGGAGGTAGACGAATGTTTTTTCAAGATCAAAAACCACGTATACGTTAAATATCATGTCTACGGCTTAAGCGTACTTTTAATATGTAAATCATCTCTTCTTTCAGTCCTTTGCGCATGCGCATTGGAATTATTTGCGCATGCACGTAACGGCTTTTTTACAACAGTTGCGCGCGCATCGACAGTTGAGCTAGATATCCTGTGAACTTTGCAACTAATATGTTGCTGAACACTGGTGCGCTACAAATTGTGTGTTACAAATTGTTATTCTAATTTTACTTTGTGTGATATACCCTTCTTTTCAGCGATGATAACGGTACTACTAATGTTTCCATGTACACCAATGCACTGTACACCAACGAAGCAGAGCCCAGAACACTCAGAAATTTATCCATCCGGGATATGGAGTCCAATGTTGATGACGAAATAACGACCGCATCGTCATCATCGCTGTCTGTTGTCAATGTACATATGTAAGTCTTCATCATCTTATGCGTACATATTTTATTTCCGCGTCTGCACATGATGTTATATTTTATTTTTCTTCTGCCACCAGTGAAATACATCTGCAGAAAGAATGCACGTTTGCCCCAGTACATTCTCCCCCGTCCTGCATCGCTGGAGAGAGCTGAAGGAATCACTTCGAGTGCAGTCGGTAGTGGGGATCGCTGTCGGTGGGAGCGGAGAGAGGATAGCTGCGCGCGCAGCTGGTGTGGGCGGAGAGGGGATAGCTGCGCGCGCAGCCGGTAGTGGCGGAGAGGGGATAGCTGCGCGCGCAGCCGGTAGTGGCGGAGAGGGGATAGCTGCGCGCGCAGCCGCCATAGATAGTATAATAGGAGAGGGGATCGCCGCCAGCGTTCAGTCTTCTGTTGTTCCTCAAGCAAGCAAGTAATTGTTTTGCTTATCTGTGGTTGTTGTGATTATTACTTCAAACAATGCACTCGTTTACTGTTGATTGTAAACATTCGTTGCGTGGCGCGTTGGTGTCGTACGTTTACACGCCTGTTACGGAGGACGAAGGATGTGTCAACGATGTCATAACCTTTTTCGATGAAATGCATGATACGTTACGTACGGACATTGTAAACGAACTGACACGATTGCTTACTATAAAGTGGCATATAACAGTTAAAGCGAGATTTGTCAAGTACATCGTAAACGCTGACACGGACGAGGAAGAAGAAGTGACGACCCAAGGCTATTTTCACGGTCGATGTCATACGACGCTGATCGGTGACGAACACGAGTTACCCGACCGTTTAGAAGCTTCGTACGAAAAAATTATCGAATCGATTTATAAATTCACACGCGAGGTTAGCGGTTGGGCGTTGGACCACATCGTCTTTTTGGAACTCGTTCTCTCACGGTACCAACCGCTGGCCGCTTCCAGTTTCATTCGTACACCCCTCGAATTGTCTCGTACTAATGCCATCATCAATGTGAACAATGAAGGCGATCAAATGTGTTTCGTATGGTCAGTGTTGGCGGCACTGTTTCCACAACACTCGCACAGCGACCGTGTATCCAAATATAGATCACATTTCCACAGTATCATCACTTCTGGTATAACTTATCCAGCCCAACTATGCGATATTGTGAAGTTCGAACGAGACAATTCTGAAGTTTCCATAAATGTTTTTGGATACGAAGAAAAAGAAATTTACCCGTTACGAATAACTCCTTCGAGAGGCAGACGACATCACGTTAATCTATTACTTCTTACCACTGACGACCGAAAACATTACTGTTTAATAAAAAATATGAGTCGCTTACTGTCTTCACTAACCAAACACAAAGCCCGTTCATTCTATTGTGATTACTGTCTGCACAGGTTCTGCGAAGAACGACTCCTTACCGAACACGTCCCACACTGTTCACCGTACGGTGAACAAAGAATTCGTTTACCCACGAAAGAGAAGGAGAAGGTTATGTGCTTCAAAAATTACACTTACTGCCATAAAGTCCCTTTCGCGATATATGCAGACTTTGAATCGTTCATTGTGCCTTGTCATCGCTGCGACGCTCCTCCGCACACATCGTCCACCACAACGGAGTCGTTACATCTTCCTTCAGGTTTCTCCTACCTCATAGTCGACCACGAGCGTAACATTTTCAAACCTCAGGTCGTTTATCGCGGTGAGAACGTGATAGAAACCTTTCTCGATAGACTAATCGTTGAAGAGCGTGAACTGTACAGGATCATGCGTACCATTGTCCCCATGACTATGAGTGATCGTGACGTATTATCTTTCACGAATGCCGTCGTATGCCATCTCTGTGAAAAACCACTGACCGATGACGACAAGGTGCGCAACCATTGTCATCTGACTGGACGATACCTTGGCGCAGCTCACAACGTATGTAACCTCAACTGCAAGACTCCCCAACATATTCCCGTCTTTTTCCATAACTTACGAGGTTACGACGCACATCACTTGATACAAGGGTTGGGTAAATACAACGATGAGAATCTCACTTGTATCGCTACCACTAGTGAACGCTTCGTATCGGTCACGTTGGGTGCCCTGCGTTTCGTAGACACGTTGCAATTTTTGAACACTTCCTTGGACACACTTGTTGGAAACTTGCGCGCGAGCGGTGCGGAATTCGCTTTAACAAAACAATGTTTCGAAGAACACTTCGAGCTACTCTTACGTAAGGGGGTGTACTCTTACGATTACATGACGGGTAGCGAGAAGTTCGACGAAACACGTCTGCCCGCACGCGAACACTTTTTCAACAGGCTGAGTGAATCGCCCGTGTCGGACGAAGATTACGCTCACGCGCAGAACGTGTGGCAGACTTTCGGAATCCGTACGCTGGGCGATTATCACGATCTTTATCTTAAAACAGACGTACTGCTGCTGGCCGACGTCTTCGAGGCGTTCCGTGAGATGGCCATGCGGTACTACCAGATCGATCCGGCTCATCTTTACTCGCTTCCCGGCGTCGCTTGGCACGCGATGTTAAAGATGACCGGTGTGCGACTGGAGCTGTTGACGGATATAGATCAGCATCTTTTTATTGAATCAGCTGTTCGCGGCGGTGTTAGCATGGTACCCAACCGCTATGCCAAGGCCAACAACCCGCTAATCGCTGATCAGTATGATGCTTCAAAGCCGACCTCTTTCATATTGTACACCGACTGCAACAACCTTTACGGTGCAGCCATGTCACAACCACTCCCTTACGGCGACTTTAGATGGCTCGATCGTAACGAGATCGACTCACTGGACGTACGTACTCTGAGTGATGACAGTGACATGGGCTACATACTTGAGGTCGACCTACACTATCCATCTGAACTTCATGACCTTCACTCCGATTATCCACTAGCGCCCGTGCGTTCCTGCGTCAATCCTGACACACTTTCACCGTACTCTCGACGACTCCACACACGACTACACTATACAAAAGGGTATAACGGATCAGAAACGCCTTCGTCGTCCGTTCCCAAGTTGCTGACGACTTTGGACGACAAGCAAAAATACGTTCTCCATTTTCGAAATTTAAAGTTGTGTCTGAATCTTGGTCTAAAATTGAAAGCGATCCATAGGGTGTTGAGTTTTAAACAGAGAGCGTGGTTGAAACCGTTTATCGATTTCAACACGCAAAAGAGAGCAGCAGCCACCAACAGTTTTGAAAAGGATTTTTTCAAACTGATGGTCAACGCTGTCTATGGTAAATCGCTGGAGAACGTGAGGAAACGAATAGACTTCCAACTAGTCTCTAACGAACGACGGCTGCAGAAACTTGTTTCCAATCCACGACTAGAGCGTATGATCCGCTACACTGACGACTTGGTCGGTCTGGCCTTACGACAGAGGACGATATTCCTTTCCCGTCCAGTGTACGTCGGGTTCACAGTACTCGATGTCAGCAAATTGATAATGTACGATTTTCATTATCGTTACGCTGTCGCCAAGTACGGACGACGATTGACATTACTAATGACTGACACGGACAGTTTACTTTACAACATACGGACTGACGACGTGTACTCTGATATGAAAGAGGATCTCCACCTTTTCGACACGTCGGACTATCCCGCAGATCATCCTTGTCATTGCGACGACAACAAAAAGGTCGTGGGGAAGTTCAAGGATGAAACCAATGGGAAACCCATCAGAGAATTCGTCGGACTCAGAGCTAAATGTTACTCGCTCCTGTTGTCCGACTGCACCGACAAAAAGGTGGCGAAAGGTGTGCCAAGGACGGCAATAAAAAAAAGGTTACGTCATCGGTTGTACAGTGAGTGCCTTTTCGGTAGTCGTACGGTTTTCACCTCTGCCGAGTGTATACGAAGCGATCGTCATAAGCTGTATACGCAACGTGTAACGAAACTTTCCCTGTCACCTTATGACGATAAGAGGTACGTACTGGACGACGGCGTAACTACACTCGCGTACGGACACTACAGAACGTGTAAACGTACGTTAACCGATGACGATGCTGGTCCTAACATGAAGAGGCAGAGGTACATGGACCAGTAACTCACGGTAAGAATAAACTCGTATTTTATGCATAAAAGTATGTAATACAATTCACACAGTGCAAATTCAATTGACCTTCACGGGGAAGGGGGAGGTAGGCGACTAGACGACGGTGGTTTAACCGCGTGAAACAGGATGCAAGTCGTGGTTAATTTATTCGACTTCCATCGAGACCTTCACATATGATCGTAGGGGGGATGTAGTATACAGTTATTTTTATTCACTTACAACAAGATGCTGACTGCTCATTTGCTATCGCAGTGTGTGAACGTTTTGAGGGGCTAAGTGGGAGGTCTTATTCATCTTATGTGTACATGTTGTTATATTTTATTTTTTCAGTAAAATACAACTGCAGCCACGGTCAAAGCTCGCGTACGGATACTACAAAACGCGTAAACGTACGCTATCCGACGACGCTGCTGGTCCTAACGTGAAGAGGCGGAGGCACACGGACCAGTAACTGACGGTAAGAATAAACTCGTATTTAATGTTTAAAAATTATTTATTACAATTCACTGAGTTCAAATTCATTAGAACTTTACGGGGGGGAGTATGCAGTTATTTTATTCGCTTACAAAAAGATGCTGACTGCCCATATGTTATCACAGCGTGTGAACGTTTTGATGGGCTAGTTGGGGGGGGGGTCTTATTCATCTTATGTATACATATATTAATTCCACGTCTGTACATGTTGTTATATTTTATTTTTCATTCACATCCGCAACAGTCGCAGCCACAGCCTCAGTCGCAGCAGCCATAGCCTCAGCCGCAGCAACACCTGGTGAGAAACCTGCCTCGGTCAGGGAATGTTCTGAACCTGGATATCGATAACGGACGTTACGCTCTGCTGTACGATGTGTATTCACGATTTCAAAAATCGTACTACCGTAGAACTCAACCCAACGTACTTCTAACACCAACAGAGTTCATAGCGAGAGCACCGCTATTCGTCTTCGATTGTAGCAGAGAGGACGAGTCGCTCAAGTCTTCGTCGCTTGACGTCAGATTGGAGTTCGAGTCCACGAGCAATTTCCCGCTCAGACCGCGACCTACTGCATGATACTGCACGATTCTCTCAACGTATACAATCCGCTGTCCAACACAGTGCGCAGACAGAATTAAACGCATGCTGTAAATTATTGTTTTTTTTACTGTAAATACTATGTTGCTTTTTAGAATATTATATATGTACACACAACTTTTAATGTATGTGTTTTTATATTAATAAATGTAGTCATTTATAACAATTTTCGTGTACTTTAATTTCGTAATACCCTCTCAATCGCAGCCCTCTTTCCTACAGTACGAATGATGGGAGGGTGGATGCATCTCCAATTGGATGGTATTCCCCCTCCCCTACTCTTCGCTCAGTTTTTCATCAGTGCGAGTCGTAGTAAGTTTCTGGTAAATTACTAATTGAATACAAAGTTGTGTTATTTTGCATTATTTCGATGCACAGAGACAGCGCAAACATCCGAACGATTGTATCAAACGGCTTGCATAACTTGGTGTCAGCGTACCGATAATGAAATTCGTACATTATCAGTTTGCTGACATCAAGTACTGTGAAGCCGACGTACACCGCACGGGAAAGGAATATCGTCCTCTGTCGTAAGTTCAGTCCGTCCAAGTCATCGATATAGCGGATCATCGAAGAAGAGCTGAATATGTCGTCTTTTTACAACGACCACCAGAAGTGGAAAAAACGACCTTTTTTTCACAATAATCGAAACGTACCTGAAGAAAGAACTGGAAGACCCGAAATTTTCTCTACGACCCGACAACAACACGTTGAAATGTGAAATATATTGTTCATACGATATCGATTTCGGATGTACGGAACACACGATCGGTACCATGTTAGGTTTCTCCATCGTTTTAACTTCGTGTTCGTAAAAGGATTGCAAAAAAAAGATTTCTACAGAAGCGTATCGTGCATTTTAATATTATAAATTTAGAAGATTTCGGTTGTCCCAAACTCGATCAATTACAATCAATACACGGAACAACCTGTCTCGCGCACCGCTTATTTCCGGAAATATGTACAAATACTAGAGTACACGCTTTACGCGAGTGGGTTGTATCAGATTTTAGAATAGTCAATATGTTTCTGATAAATTACTAATTGAAAATATTATTGTTTAGCGCTTACGTAAAAAATAACAGTCGTCGCCTTTCTATCGATTACATCATCTGTCTAAAAATAAATTAGCGTCGACGACATGTTCAAACAAGCACATGTGCTGTCTAGACGTATAAAAATAACCGACACCCCTCTTCCTCACCTACCCATCGAACCGTGAGTAATCAAGTCGTATCCTGTTCACACAGTTAAATACATCACCTGTCTAAAAATAAATTAGCGCCGTCGACAGGTTCGAACAAGCACGAGTGCTGTCTAGACGTATAAAAAATAACCGACTCCCCTCTTCCCCACCTACCCATCGAACCGTGAGAAATCAGCTCGTGTCCTGTTCACACGGTTAAAAATAAACGCTTACTGTGCGTTGAATGGTTTCCCCCTCTCCGGTTTCCACCTCCACAACTACCTCCCTATATATTCCGCTGTGCACGAGCGTTATTCGTTCATTCGTTGAGAGACGTGCCAGAAATTATAAATTCTTTATTTTAAAATGGCATCATTCACTGAAAAGTTTGCAACTATTAGTGCAATTGTGTATAAAAAAATAAAGGAATTGATAATCGGTGTAAAATATCCGATAGAAGAAATGCAGAATATAGACGCAAAGTACGGTATAGCTGTACTCGTCACTCTCCAAGATTACAGAGACCCTAGACTAAAATATCGTGTATATCTACCAAAGAGATACGCAGGCGTTTTCGAAGATGAGGAATTAAAAAATTTAGTACCGTGTTCGCTGCAATTAATTTATCGCGGAGAAAAGGATAGAGCTTACATAGTAGAAATTGTACAGTAGGACCGAATGGACATCTTCATTTGTCGCGTACGATTACATATATTGACATATTCCGGAAATATGTACAAATACTAGAGTACACGCTTTACGCGAGTGGGTTGTATCAGATTTTAGAATAGTCAATATGTTTCTGATAAATTACTAATTGAAAACATTTATTGTTTAGCGCTTACGTAAAAAATAACAGTCGTCGCATTTCTATCGATTACATCATCTGTCTAAAAATAAATTATCGTCGACGACATGTTCAAACAAGCACATGTGCTGTCTAGACGTATAAAAATAACCGACACCCCTCTTCCTCACCTACCCATCGAACCGTGAGAAATCGAGTCGTATCCTGTTCACACAGTTAAATACATCACCTGTCTAAAAATAAATTAGCGTCGTCGACATGTTCGAACAAGCACGAGTGCTGTCTAGACGTATAAAAAATAATCGACTCCCCTCTTCCCCACCTACCCATCGAACCGTGAGAAATCAGCTCGTGTTCTGTTCACACGGTTAAAAATAAACGCTTACTGTGCGTTGAGTGGTTTCCCCCCTCTCCGGTTTCCACCTCCACAACAACCTTCCTATATATTCCGCTGTGCACGAGCGTTATTCGTTCATTCGTTGAGAGACGTGCCAGAAATTATAAATTCTTTATTTTAAAATGGCATCATTCACTGAAAAGTTTGCAACTATTAGCGCAATTGAGTATAAAAAAATAAAGGAATTGATAATCGGTGTAAAATATCCGATAGAAGAAATGCAGAATATAGACGCAAAGTACGGTAAAGCTGTACTCGTCACTCTCCAAGATTACAGAGACCCTAGACTAAAATATCGTGTATATCTACCAAAGAGATACGCAGGCGTTTTCGAAGATGAGGAATTAAAAAATTTAGTACCGTTTCGCTGCAACTAATTTATCGCGGAGAAAAGGATAGAGCTTACATAGTAGAAATTTTACAATAGGACCGAATGGACATCTTCATTTGTCGCGTACGATTACATATATTGACATAATGTTAAAATATAATGTGCTTACACATAATTCATTTGATATAATTGTATACAATTGTATTTTTTTAATTTTCACTACTGTGTGTGTGTTTATTTCTTTTTTTGTACATATTTGTCCTGTCATAGTGCACTTGTAATTAGTTTTACTTAGTTGTATTTCGTATACAATTGTCATATTGCTTATGTTTACATTTTGAAATTTTCACTACTGTGCGCGTTTACATATTATGTATTTTCATTTGTCATGTCACAGTGCACTTGTACTTAGTTTTACTAAGATGTATTTCGTATAGATTTTGTAATTTTCACTACTGTGTGCGTTTACATATTATTATTTTAATTACATGTATTTTAATTATTTGTAATTAAACAGTATTGCTTTAATATTTTTATTGTTTTATAATTTCAAAATTCCTTCGAACATAACTTATATACATATTCATAACTCAATATACAAGCTAGAACGTGTTACATAGAACTAATTTAAAAAATCAATTTTATTAAACAATAATTGTATGATTATAATATAATTTAGAAATTAAAGAATGTTTAAAAAAACAAACTAACCTTGTACGAGTTCCAGTTGAGTCTCGCGACGAACGATGTGTCTTTGAGAGCAGTTCGTACAGCTTATATATAATATAGTATCTCAAGGATGTACACGAAAGAGATGGTAACAACAAAAAAAGCTCCCACACACAAAGTCACGGACGCACACTTAGCTTGGCTTGCGTTCTGTTTCCCACACGCTGTGATAACAGATGGTGTCAGACAGCTTGTGTGTTCTGTTATTTAAAAAAAAAATTATGTACGACTACGTTCACACGCTGCGATAAACTGATGGGCAGACAGACGGAGTCGATTACATCATCATAACAACTAATGCACACTCATCAACAAAAAAAGTAACAGCTGACACACACACACACGCACACACACACACACACACAAAATCAAAGACGTACACTTAGCTTGGATTGTGTTCTATTTCACACAATAATTTATGTACGTCCCTAACTTCGTTCACACGCAACGATAACATATGTTCACACAGTCGGTGGCAGTTAATTATATGCTGACAGACGGAGGCAATTAATTATTACCATTAGCGACTCGCTAAACAGATGTCCAGACAGCTGCACCATGTGGAAAAAAAATTGCACGTGTATAAATCTTTGTGGAAGCCAACTGCCACTTGTCCCTATTATTCATATTACATACCCACCAGTGATAACGGATGGTCTGTCAGCATTCTGTTGTAAAAAATAACTCCACATGTGAAAATCATGGTGGGAGCCGATTACATCATTTGCAACGTCCTATTATTCAGATATTACATAAATATTGCGTGTGCGTGTGTTTTATATAAGTGAATTGACCACTGCATATCATGTGTGTTTCTTACAACAACAAATGTAGGGCTCGACATAGCAAGCTCTAGACCAACAGGTTGGTGCGTTCAGATATTACATAAATATTGCGTGTGCATGTGTTTTATATAAGTGAATTGACCACTGCATATCATGTGTGTTTCTTACAACAACAAATGTAGGGCTCGAAATAGCAAGCCCTAGACCAACAGGTTGGTGCGAACGTATTTTTTCAATCTGTATATATATTTGCTTAACACATAGACACGACATCGACGATATCGGGACAATTGTGGCAGTGTAAATATATCTGAAACCCGTACACTATAACACATGCACGAGCCGACAACGTGGCTGACGCGTTGGCAACAATGCAACTCACCTCTTCACATCGACGGACATTGGAGGCAGTGTAAATATATCTTAAACCCATACACTATAACACTCGCACGAACCGACAACGTCGATAAAACCAGCACAAGTTGGCAATGCCGACAACGCTTTTCCAACATGGCCACCCTTCCGGAAAACACCGTATATATCCAAACCTGTACACTATAACACACGCACGAGTCGGCAACGTGACCGAACCTTAACCAGCACACTCCTACCACAACCCGACAACCTCGCACTTTTCCAACATGGCCAACGCCACCGACAAAATGGACGACGACCACTCCTGGCGACGATCAAGCCACGACCAGGACACCGCCAGGCCGCCGCCGGACGGCGAACGGCGAACATACCGCGGCCATGCCTCCACCAATCAACGCACACATAACCCCACAAAATGACCGAAAGCCGACAACATGGCCGCGCGCCGCCAACATGGCCGACTACTTCGACACGCCCAACAAGGTCACGTGGGACACACCACTACCCCCCCGGTCCATCTGCAACTATGCACACGACGACACACAGCACTGGATGTTTACCCCCACCACCACGATTTTTGAATCTTGGGCCAAAAGTAGGTGTATGACGTCACTTCCGCGGTAGAGGGTGGTGATGGATTGGGGGGTAGTGGTATCATCCTCCATCTCACTCGCACTCATTGCACATGTCATTCGCTCTCACTCGCACTCATGGGGAAGATAGTGGCTTCGAACCCCCATAACACCCCTACTTAGTAGTAGTAGTAGTAGTAGTAGTAGTAGTAGTAGTAGTAGTAGTAGTAGTAGTAGTAGTAGTAGTTAGTAGTAGTAGTAGTAGTAGTAGTAGTAGTAGTAGTAGTAGTAGTAGTAGTAGTAGTAGTAGTTAGTAGCAGCAGCAGCAAAGAAGGAGGAAGATAATGTTTACGATGCTTTTTTCTACTCTACAAAGCAGACACGTCTGGGCATTTAAACAGGTAGTCTTTATAAGATCACTGGATTTAATAAACCCATATTGTTATATGAAGGTTGTGGAAACGTCATACCCCATCACATTATTTCATTTTGTAACAATCGAACCTTCTCGAACAGGCGAGTGTGTCGTTCTAAACGCTTCTCGACTAACCCAGCGTCCCTCGTCTGTATCAAGGCCGTCCACTCATGTAGCGTACAAGCACTTTACAGATTGTTCTGGAAAGCACTTGAAATACGCATTATTCTGGCACGCCACAGTAAGGATGGAAAGTTGTTCTCGAACAGCTGCTCTACCTATATAAGGGATAGAGCCTGGCATTAAGAGTAAGTTACGTTGAGCTTTATCTTTAGTGCGGATCGAGTGGTTGTGTTAACTGTGTTATAATTAGTGTGGAACTCTATTAGTTGACATTATTATTGTGTGTGGTCAAATTTGCTAGAATTACTGTATGAGAGTACCTCGTTGATTTCAAATTGTTGTTTGTGATTAATTAAGGTTGGTAATTAGTGAGACCATCGTAACAATATGAGTGCGGAAATACTAACAATTAAACAGGTTAACTAAATAAATGTGAAATGTTGTTGCTTTGAATACAATACAATTGGCATGCGTAGCACACCTGATGTTTGCCACGTATTTTACAGCCAGCAAGTAGATGCGATGTTTCCTCAGATAACCGGTATTTACTAGCTATTTTGCAATTTTTGGTATTATTCGACTGACGTAGATAAGTGTGAAACTTGTCACCAACTTGTCCACTCAGGCAACGATGTCAGACCCTGTAAACTCCGTTGTGTGGACAGCTGGGAGTCAGTTGAGTTCTACCAATTGCTGTGGATTACACTTGCCATTAACGTGGCAGTTTTTTGTAGAAATTTTACTACACTATGCAAATTATGTAAATATTGTATCTATATTTATTGACCGATCCTTACTAAAAATTTCATCAATTCAAAGGTTTTAAAGAATATACAAATACTTGGTAAGTTTCACAGTTTATTATTTATCTCCGACATCTGTTTCAGCTTGTTAAGTTATACTCAAAGAGTTCATAGAAACAACGAAAGAAAGAAAGTAAGAGTGGTGAACAATATGATGAGATCGATTCGGGACAGAATGGAATATAGGCTCATATCCAAGCAGTTATATGGATAATGACTAAGTACACGCCTACTACTGTCGAGTGTATATATTCTGGACGCCTTTTTTATTTGGTCAACTATTATATAAATATTGAATATTATTTAAATATAATTAATTCACTACCGACTCGGAAGACAAAGATTTTATGGGTAAAAACGTAAACGTTTTACCTTATAGCTTTGTTTTACCCATAAAAAACTTTGTGTTCCGAGTCGGTAGTGAATTAATTATATTTAGTTAAGTAACGGACGGAGCGGTCGTGGCGTAGTGGCTAGCGTGTGGCGCTGCTACGCTGTCGGCGCGGGTTCAATTCCCGCCGGGAGCCATCTGATTTAGATACGACCGTTCCCCCTCGCAAGGCAATGGCAAACCAGCGAGAGATATCCTGCTTAGTATAAACCTTCCCCAACTATGCCGTTCGGATCCGGCGTTAAACTGTAGGTCCCATATACCTGTGAGAGACTCAGTACCACACGCACCACGGGTATATGCGGGGAGGGTACAAACCAGTCGTAAGACTGAAGGACTACGAAAGTAACGGACACGTCATGGACAACGAAATCCATGAATATTAATAGTCTATCGATGAAACATTGAGTTTTGTAATAACAGTAACTTTGGAGTATATATTATACGGTTAAAGAGTGATGTATTTAGTCAGTGCTCTAACTGCGGGTACTCAAACATTGTTGAACTGTTAACAAAATTGCTTTATAACGTAATTATACAAGGCAATCAAACTATACGTCATAGTTACAACGTAAAAATGAAAATCAAAATGTCAAGAAAGTAAACAAGATATTGAAATGCATTTGTAGCCCCATCTCTAGATATTAATTAAATAGGCATTTATAGATCTTAAAGTACACCCCTATAATACAAACTTCTATTTTCTTGTAACTGTTGTGATTATTTTTAAATATTTTCCGGAAACAATTCGTTTCAATGTAGCGGCGTTATAATAAGAAGTATTGTGATATTGATCGCTGTAAATAATCGCTGTGTGTGTGTGTGTGTGTGTGTGTGTGTGTGTGTGTGTGTGTGTGTGTGTGTGTAGAAAACATTTACGAAAAGCTAGAGATAGCTAGCAAATGTTTCAAATGTTTGCAGAGAGGATGAAATGTTTTCTTTGCTAATCAAGAAAACAGCCTACACGCAGACATTTGAATAAACGTTGTTCTCATTTGAAAGGGCTTCTAATTAAATCTTCTGTAGTAGAATGTGTTTACGCTAAAAGGGAACATTGTCAAGCAGAGAATTTCCAGGTTTTAGAGAAAGCGTTTTAGATTAATGTTTTCTGGTGTTCCCGCTTCAATTCTGTTTCACGTTTGCCTTAATAATAAAAATAAAACTATTTCTGTAAAAAAAAAAAATCAAATTTCTCACGAACATTAAAAATGCCCCAAAATTCCTGCTGACAGATATTGGTCGAATAGAGAGGGTTAGAAAATGTAAGTATGTAGGAGAAATAATTCAAGAGAATGGTTTAGAAAAATGTTCTATAGAAGAAAGGAATCATAAAATGGAAAGAACAAATGGTATAACTAAATATATTTCCTACAAAAAGTGCATAAATTAAAAATGCGAAAATAAGGTATTACAGTACAGTAGTGAGACCAGGATGCCTGTATGCAAGTGAGTGTCTAGCATCGAATTATAATTTAGACAAAGTGAAAATATTGGAGAAGACGAATTATTTGGAAAATATTAGGCCCACAAAAACCTTCAGAAGGTTGGAAATTGAGAAGAAAAATGATAAAATATATCAATGTATAAAAATATAACAGAAACCGTGACAAAAAGAAGACTCGTATTTCTTGGACATTTATGTAGAATGGACGACAATAGGTTAACAGAACAGATCTTCAAATATCTGTGGGGAAAGAAGTCAACATCAAGTTGGATTAAAGAAGTCCAAAAAAATTAGAAAAAGTAATATAACCGCAGAAGAAGCAATTGAAAGAGTGTTAAAGAGTTTTTTCTGGCAAACGTGTTAAAAATGGAAGGAGTCCAGGGTAGGAGAGAGAAAAACGCAGATTTAAAGTGGACTAAAGACAGAAAGAAGAGACATAGTGAAAATATGAAAAAATGTTGGAGAAAAAGAAAAGAACAAGGAATAAAGATTTAAAATTGGCATGTGGTCTTCAGATGGCCGACACAAAACTAAAAATCTAAAACTAAAGACTATTCGTTGAGCACCACATAATGCCGGATTAAAAGTATAATACAAAATGGTGTTTTCGCCTATTCAAACTGAAATTGGCTGTTTCGAAATCCAATATATTTATAGTTCGTCCGATTTGCATTGTAGTGTGACACAGCAAACCTGCACGCCGGTAGAATAGTCGAAATTGGTGTCTAGTTGCTCTAGAAGTGGTGTCTAGAAATACCTAGAGCAGCAGTCAAAGGCAATCTTTGAATTTATGGGGGTGCATATATAACTGAGGACCTGTTCAATGAACGCACCCCTCCCCACACCGTCAATGGAAAGGGGTCAGTTGAAACGTTCGCGGACCGACAACTGCAGCTTAGCGGTAAAACTAAAATTTTTCGTGTGCTGCAAGATTTGTGTTTTATGTGAACTCCTGTTAATTTCCAAATCTATCTGTCAACTTATTCATTGTTTAGAAGCTGTTTAAAATTGACTTGTTATGCGTGTTTTGAAAAACGGACAAAATCAAACATCGTGTTGTGATTCATTGTTAAAAATTGTTTAGCTGCAACGGAAATTCAAAAGAAAATTTGAGATGTTCTGGAGATGCTGCGATTACAAAATCAACGGTTTTTAAGTAGGCACTTGAGTTTAAACGTGGGCGTACGAGGATTGAAGGTGATCCCCGTACTGGACGCCAAAAAATGCAATAACTCCAGATGCGGCAGCCATCTTGCTCAACGATTTTTCACACCAAGTTATTGAGTTAAAGTATAATGAACACGCTCATATGAGATGTCTATGATTTGAGCAACGTCATCCACTTCTCAATCTGGGGTCTTCCAACACCCTATGACATTTTTTCAATAATGTAATTTTTTGTTATACTTTGTCGACGTTCGCTGGGATCGTCTTCAGCGCTTGTACGACCACGTTTAAACTCAAGGTGCAGCATCTCTTAATATATATTTACAATTTCGTTTTGATTTTCCATTGGCGCTAAAACGTTTTTAATATGGATTTCACCTTAAAACGATGTTTGATTTTGTGGATTTTAAAACTACGCGTGACAGAAACATTTCAGACAGCTGGTAAAAAGTAAATAAATTGACAGATATATCTGGAAATTAACAGGTGTTCACGTAAAATATACGTCTTGCAGCACACGAAAGATTTTAGTTCTACCACTGAGCTATAGATGTCAATCCGCGAACTTTTCAAGTGACCCTCGTAGAAAGGTGCGAAGCTCGACGTTGGCCACAATGGTCAACAGATGGACGTGACAAACATTAAGTGTCGTGGAAAATTACAAAAATTAGCAACGTGGAGGACCGAATGAAAGTAAAACCTTTGCAGTATTTTTCATATAAATGTTATAAATTTCTTACATTAGGAGTAGGTCATCAACCATTTGTCATCACGCACACGCACGTTAAAACTAAAAAAAAAACTTTAAACAAAAAAAAATAGTTAAACACCAACACATATTGATAAAAATAAATTAAAGAACTTACCGTAATAAAACTTATTTATTTTTTTTAACTGCACAGAAATGTAAAACTTGAAAAAATCCCATTTGAAATATAAATGAAGGTTTCAGTTTATTTTCTGAAAAAAACTAACAATAATTATTGCATTAAAATATTAATATTAATTTAATTAATAAATTGAAAGAATAAAAATATTAAATTTTAATATTTAAAATAAACAATAAATTTTATTTAAAAATATTAATTTAATTAATAATCTCCGTAGAAATATTAAATTGATGATAAGACAGGAAACTAATAATAAATTAAATTTTTTAGATATTACTGTTATAAATAACCATAATAAATTTGAATACAATATATACAGAAAACGCACTGAAACTTCAATATTAATTGTAAAATATTCAATTCATCCTCTTCAATGCAAATATGCTGCATTCAATTCTATGATATATAGAAGAATAATGTACCTTTAAATAAATTTAAAATACAAAAATAAAAGAAAATTATGTACGATATTGCTATAAAAAATTGACGTAACCCCAAAATTGTTGATAACATAGTAAAAAAAATTAATTTAAAAATGCAAAATAAGTCTTTTAGTAACAAAACAGAGAAAATCAAAATAGTAAAATATTAATTTCACATACATGGGCAATATTATTCATAAAATAACAAAATTATTTAAAAACTAATATATAAAAAGTATTACAGTAATAAAACAGATTTTGACAGAATCAAACCTTAAACAGATAAATTAATTCATAATTTAAATGGAGTATACAAAATCGAATGACCTGACTCTAACAAATGTTATGTTGGCCAAACTAAAAAACATTTAAAAGAAAGAGAATTACAACACCGTAATTCATATTTAAAACCATATATATTGCAAAGATACAAATTAAAACTGCATAGATAGGTTACATTGAAAGTATTACAACAAAGACTATATCTGAAGGTAGGAAAATTTTTATTCATTAACACATTAAAATTTACTATTGTCTTATGGCTTTATAATATAAAATTGTTTATTAAAGAATTGTCTTTCAATAAATGAGTTTATTAGCTTGTTTTACATATAAGTTACTTGTACTAGAATTCCAACTGTTTGCGTAGACATCAGGCACTCCGCACGCTGTTCGTCCGCACCGCTGCGACTCTGCACGTCGACCGAGCAAAGATCACTAACGCTGAAATATCTTCGTCGCGGCTGACACACGCACTGCGATATGCAACTGTTATTGTTTATAACTTAAATAATCTTAAGCTCAGGGATCAAAACTGGGTAAAAATAGATCGTGTATTAAGCTTACACAAATCCGGCTTCTTGAAGTGTTCTCGCGGTAACTCAAAATATCTCGTTAGATATTTTGCCACTGACCCGGAAAATCTTCCACTGTACGCGATAAAGCACTAGAATGATCTATTCATTATTTGAGTTCTATAAGTGGTAATGGTTACGAAAAACTCGAACCGTGAACCAACCTCTAATTCTTAAGGAAATCGACTTGTCTTGTCATGAAAGTCTCGGACAGCGAGTGCGTCGTTCTATGGCAAGACTTCGGAAGAAAATTGAGCCATCCGTACGCTGCAAGCGTCCGACTCAAATAATGTTTAGACCTTCTGATTGGTTGGAAAACTAGCGACGTTATAGATTTTCTTAATGGTAGCCAGAAATCAGGCTGAAACTCTGTCCGATTCTGCAAAGGCATGTCAAGATTTAATCTACAAATTTTATTACTTTCTTGGAGATAACAAAAATAAAAGAAGACTGATTTCATAAAAAAAAACATAAAAATTATAGTTGTGGAGAATTGAGTACAGTACATGGAAAATATAGCTTATAACCATGAGAATACCCTGTCCACGTTTCAGAACGAATTGTTAATTTTCAACGAAGTTATTAAATAAAATGTAAATCACACGCGCACCCGAGCACTTACACACAAATATTTCATATGACATAAAAGAGTATAAAAGTGTGAACATTATGACATAACATACTATTTTATACATAGCTTGGATCAAAACTTATGATTACTTTACAAAGAAAAGAACAAAATCAATTTTTAACATGTCTATGGCCGTCAGAAAATGTGTTATGGCCTTAGTATTCCACTTATATGAACGTAGATCCTGTCTGCTGTTGCAATATATATATAAATAAATCAAAGTTAGCTACACACTCAATAGAAAACAAACACACATTTTCAAATTTAAATAATATCAGTTTATTAAAACATTTCCAAAGGTCCAAAAATGACTATGAAAAAATTTAGAAATATTTAAACACAAAACAAGTAATAAATTAATACCAGAACAATTCCACATTAATAAAAAATAATAATATTTTCAAGATTACTAATTTAATAAAATATGAATATTTATGTTTCATTTTAAAATAATTATATGACATTTTTATATACACATTTAAAACATTAAATTTAATCTATTTATAAAACAGCTATTTTGAAGAATTATTTTTAAAAAATTTTAATTTGTTAATTTATGTCTGATGATAGTTAGATCACTATCGAATCATATATGTAGTTTACAAAATAAAAAAATGTTTTCTTGTAAAAAGTTGTATTATTATTAATAATATAAAATATAAAATAAGAAAAACTGTACATTTATGAATATTAGAAAAAAGTAAAATTAGAAACGGCTTGTAGTATTTTATAATAAAATACTTCAAAGCAGGAACAATGCGGGTGCGTTCCTTTTTTCAAAAGAAAATAAAATTACAAATTGGTTCTGGGGCGCGTCAACCTTTTCGACGGGCGTAGTGTTGTCGACTGCTGATGCAGATCGTTACGTATTTCTATCGCGCAGAATGGTTTCAAAACGTATCATTATGTTTTTACAGTTATCCTACTTGCGATAGTCTACTTCTGCTATTACTTATGGTTTCTGGATACCTTTTGATACTATTACACAACTACGTCGATTCATCCACTTATTTTATGGTAGGCTATTTTTTCCATTTCTTTTAAGGGGTGTCTGTTTATACAAATACACAAACATTAAATTTTGGGGTTATGATGCAGTTTCATGCTTCGAAACAAGCAACTGCAGAACTACAGAAAGAAGCCCAAAAAGAAGAGAGCAATTGCAAAAACGAAGCTGGAAAAAGAATTTCAAGCTGCAGTAGACCCAGATAAACCTTCATATGCATCAGTACTTTATTAGGTAATCCACAAAAATTCATTATATTGATGATTAATCTTCAATTGCTGTTTTCCGAAAATTTTTATTTTTCACACAAAAAACCCATTATCTCTGGAACTACTAGAGATACAGAGCTCAAATTTCTGTACATGTGTAAGGAAAAGGGATACAACTTTTAACGTAGTTATGTTTCGGTGCAATGCGCTTGTCACGAGAAAAAAATTGTAAAATGCGATTTTTTGAAGTGTTAAACATTGCATTCGATTAAAATTTCTAAAACGGCTCAACGTAAGCATATCCAAAAACCCCTCTATTAAAGTTTCTACTGAGAGCCTGTCAATCAATGATAAAAGTGTCAAACAGCTCAGTTAATTCGTTTTCGAGAAAACGTTTAATGAAATATAGTAAATTAACATGGGCGAAATAGGGTTTACAAACGCCCCCTTAATAATCCACACTTTTGTTCTCACAGCTTTACATTACTCTTGTTACGTTTTGGCACAATGCGAACACAAGTCTGTAACCGCCTTTGCCTATACCAGGTGAATTGTATTTATCGATCCAGTTTATATGGGGAACGGCAGTCAGCTGATTTCAATAACAAAACTTCGAGTCCGCAGTATTGATGCCGTGTTTACTTTTACAGGTAGTGAATGCTTCCGTCAACACTGCGTCTCTCCAAACAATGGCACAGTAGCAAACAATGGCGACAGATACATGGTGTGACAAACAACTTTTCCCCATTGCCATGGATACGAATTATTGACCAATTCTTCTTCTTCTTCTTCTTCTTCTTCTTCTTCTTCTTCTTAAGAATAATAGCTGTTGTTATTGACTTCATTGGTGTCTTGTATTTTGTTTTCCACTGTACCATACGACGATCAGTTAGACCGTCGTAACGTTATTATTATTATTATTATATTGATTGATGACTCGTTAGGCACTTGGTGAAATAATAATACAAAGGTTTTTAAAAAAATATGTATAACCACTTCGTACGTTTCACAGTTTATATTTAACTCTGACAGCTGTTTCAGCTTATTAAGCTATTCTCAAAGAGATCAGTGAACAACTAAACTAAACAAAGAATGTAAAGGTGATGAACCTGTGTTTAGGGTGTGTATCCGGACATGTGTGGGGTGTGTATGATGGAGGGGGTGGAGGAGCTAGTGGGAAGTTCAAGTGTCTATAAAAACTAATTATAATCGGAAGGCAAAATATAAAAATTAACTAAAATAATAAGAACTTTTATTATTTACCAGTAATAAAGATAGATTATTTCATTACGTTTCTTATTAGTAGTAAACAATTAAAGTTGTTATTTAGTTTAGTTAATTTTTATACTGTCTTCCGATTATATACTTAGGTTCTATAGACACTTAATCTTCCCTTCTCCACCCCCTCGATCATACACACCCCACACATGTCCGGATACACACCCTAAACACATGTTCACCACCCTTACATTCTTTGTTTAGTTTAATTGTTCCTTCTCTTTGAAAAAAAGCTTAATAAGCTGAAACAGCTGTCAGAGTTAAATAAACACTGTGAAACGTACCAAGCGGTACCTCTTTGTATTATTATTATAATTATTATTGTTGTTGTTGTTGTTATTATGGAAAAGAATCCGATAGTTCGGTGATAACCAACTGGTAGGCCCCAGCCCGCATGACGCTCCCAACAATTTTTATTCAGCTCGTGGCTTTGTCTTAGAAGACGAATCAGTAATTACTCTGTTTTATACTTTAATAAGTCAATGAGTAATAAAATTAATGAACAATAGAATGGTTTCGGTATATTAGGCTACCATCCATTTCACGCGCGTATGCGATGTTTCGTCCTTGAGTCTTAATCAGTCACATCCGTTATTCCAAGTTACGTTTAAGTGTTTTAAAACTGCAACTCTACCTACAGATAAAATCCGCTCACTCAGGTCTTCAGAGTCACTAAAATGCACTGGAGACAAGAGAATTGATAAGTTCAACGTACAAACAGTGGGACAGTGTCCGCGCTGCACGACGTCTGGAATAATATGTCACCTAAACTTTAATATGTTACTTTGTAATATGTAAACTAAACTTTTCGCGCTAGTTTTCATTATTCAAAAATTGTACCATCATAATAGTGAAGTACTATCAATTTTTTTAGATTTTAAAATACGTGAATTATCAAGAAACAAACTTTTGTGTATATATTCAATATCAAAAAATTTTTCTTATAACTTCAATTTTATCAAATTTTAATTACTTGTGCAAGTAAATTAGATTATTTTATCGTTTTAACTAGAGAACATTAATTGGTTTATAGGTAATTAGGATTAGTATCAGGACCAATTGTAACCGGTTGTCAAGGTAACTGACCCTGGTAAACCGGACGAAGTTAACGTTGAGATGCCCGGAAAGTTTTTATACGCAAAACAGGCAGCATCTTGCCTGTGCCGTGATTTATGTAGAAACTCTAGGTCGGCACAACATTAAAGGTGGGCTCACGGTAATGTAGGCCTACAGGCCATAACCCTCAGCAGTGCATGGCAATACAGAAGACGGAGTAAAAATAGGAGGGTAGACAATTAGCAACATCCGTTTTGTGAGTGTTACCGTGATACTAGCCGCATCCATTCAAGGCCTCCAACGGATTATTGACGCTATTAAGTCAGGAAATGAGAAGTGGGAACTGAAAATTAAAGTTAATACAACTAGATTTATGCTTATAAGTAAAATGTATGTGGGGCCAATTCAACTACTGTAGAAGAAGAAGAAAAAGAAGAAAAAGAAAAAGAAAGAGAAGAAGAAGAAGAAGAAGAAGAAGAAGAAGAAGAAGAAGAAGAAGAAGAAGAAGAAGAAGAAGAAAACAATTTTGTGAAGAAGTGTATTAAACGAGTGAATATAATATTTCATGTAGTAACTTGTAATTACTACAAGCTTAAATCCGTAAGCTGCATATATAATATCACTTCTAGTAACATACTAACCTCGGGTCACACCCAGGAGGAATAAATTATTTACTCAACACCAAAGAAACAATGTGTGAGCGAGAGATAGATAGAGATGAGGCAGAGAACAAGAGAGGTAGAATGAGGGAGGCAGAGGGTGATACACTGAGCGAGAGAGATATTATATTTGACAAGTTGTGTCCAGTTGTCATCGCATTTATCGTAGGTGGTTACGCGATTATTGATGTTTTTGACAATTATCATAGAACATACATTTTTTTCCACACGTAAAACCAAGGTGATGGCTTTCCGTGGAACTGATCCCGTACGGGAAAAAATTGTTATAGATGGTACTGACCTGGAATAAGTTAGCAATTTTGAATACCTGGGCTACAGTGTGTCTTATAATGCAAGCAACGACGTTGTGAATAAGTTGCATAAATTCAACTTTATGTGCGGGACCATTAGGCAAACCCTTAAGTCAGCAAGTAAAGGAACACACCTATATTCTACAAAGTGATTGCCTTTCCGACACTTCTTTATGGGTCTGAGAATTGGACTTTAACGAAAGGCCAGGCCAGTTGCATCCAAGCGGCTGAAATGAGATTACTCTGGCACGTGGTAGGGTATACTCTCCATGATCATAGAAGAAACACAGATCTACGGCAGGAACTGAATATTATGAGTATACTCGACAGGATCGACCAGTATCGGCTGAATTGGTGGGAACATCTTTGCCGAATGGATGACTGCTGCATTGCCAAACAACTCTGGAACTATAAGCCGAGGGGACGGAGAGGTCTGGGACGTCCGAGCAAGCGTTGGAGTGACCAGCTCTAACGTTTGCCTATTTGAGACCGGAACATGCCATCCTTGGTTTAATCCTTGACGACGACGACGACGACGACGACGACGACGATGATGATGATGATGATGACGACATCAGTTTTTTAAAACATCGGAAGTTTATTAAAAAAAAAAACAGTGAATAATCTTACATTGTGTGTGCATACGTATTTACTTACGTTGCGTGGGTGGGGAGTTATAGATGAGTTCTAGTTGCGTTGCTTTGTGATTTACGCAGGCATTAAACTAATGATGGCAGTTAATGTTCACAATTACCTGCGTGAATGAGATCCAGCTAATCGGCCGTTACTTCCACTCCGATAGAGTCGCTGAATACACGGCGCGTACAATCAACGGCAATTTGCAGGCCTTTAATTACGCTACTTTTGGTAACAGCAGCGATGAACCAACTGAACCTCTCGCGAGTCCCCACCCACGTAACCTAACATCTGCGTCTTCTATATGTTTGCTACATAACGACCACACATGTCATGTTAAACGTTGAGAATAATGTAAGGTACATGTTGCCGGTGAATTATGTGAATTAAGGCTTTCACTCTCCTGGCATATTTTATTTCCAGTCAGCTTGTTTAATAGTGTTTAATGGTTTGTTTAATGATGTTTAATAATATGCAAACTGTCTCACTCTGCAGTAGAAAGCTTATTTGCTTTTAAATTATATTGACGAAATTATCAAAGTTTTTACAGACTTCACAACAATTACCTGAAAATTTCCAAAGTTAAAATTTTCTCTGATATAGAAACAAATTATTGTAGTAAACATGGAATGTATAGTAATTGAAACACTGAAGTATAAAGTAATTCAAATAAACGTTGTTAGTAATATTGATTTATGACTAGTTGGACACTTGATAAAACATATTAATACTAAGGTTTTTAAATATATATAAACACTTGGTACGTTTCACAGTTCTTGTTTAACTCTGACAGCTGTTTCTGCTTATTAGGCTATTCTCAGGGAGAAGGAGCAACTAAACTAAACAAAGAATGTAAGGGTAATGAAAGAAAGTGGCTAATGTGTGTATGATTGAGGTGTGAGGAAGCTAGTGGGAAGGTCAAGTGTCTGTAAAAACTAACAATAATCGGAAGGAAAAATATAAAAATTAACTAAACTAATTAACAACTTTTAATAAAGGGGATACACAGAATTCAGTTTCTTTCTTTGTTAAATTTTTGTTACTTTTGATTGCTTGCCTAATATATCGAATTTCTAATAAATCCTTTTTTTACCTTCTTTCATGTTGTGGAGTGTTATGTTTTTTGTATCTATGAAGTGATTGTGTTGTAAGCAATGCTCTGTAAAACCAGTATCGTCTGTATTAGTTAAAATCGCTTTCTTGTGTTCAGAAATGTGATGTTTCAGAGCACGGCCACATTGTCCGATACAAAATAGCATCGCATTCTAGTCAGTGTATTTTATAAACTCCCTTTTTCTTTAGTTTGTTTGATTTCTCTTTATTGTTCACTAGTGATGAAAAAAGATTACGTTTGTTCACTGATACCATGTTAAGTCCATGCTATTTTAACCTATTATTAATCCTATCTGTTATAAACGGAATGTAATTTTTTATAAATTAATTTGTTTTTACCCTGATCGGGCTCTATGGAATGAATTTGTTAGTAATAATTAAAATTGAATGTATTAAACCTTTTATACTTTAACATTAATACTCATAAAATGTTATAACGTCTCACCTACGTTATAACGTCGGGAACCAGTGCGTAATTGCCTCAGATCAATTGCACGGGCTGCCATAGTTTTAATCAACTTCTTATGAATATTTTAACAAGCAGTAGTAGTTAGAATGAAAGGAATGTTTGTTGGGGTGTTTGATGATTTATTCACTCAGTATTTTGTGTTAAGTAATGACATCTCTTTATTAGGTGCTATCCTTTATAGTTCTACATGGATTTTTTTACCATAAGGTTTTCTAAATAAAAGTTTACAAAATATTTTCTGAAAAGGTGGCCACAACAAAAGTATTTTTATGTGCTAGCTTTTCCCACGGATCCGGGATATTAAATTGGTTTTGTAAGTTGAGTTATCATACTATTTGAAGGGGGGGGGGCATTTGAAGAATGGACTTAATTTAACCTCTAGTATCTGAAAAGCTTTATACTACAAGCACTAATTACTATTACAAATAATTTTAGTCGTATGACATAATACAATTTACGAAGTGACAATAATTAAAGTCTTTTATATAGTTTATTAAACTGTCTTTTGTAAACATTTGTTTTAATGACATTTAACCACGGAAGACAAGTCTCCGTGTCACCTGTGATATTGTGAAGTTTACTCCGTGTCCTGGTCCTTAGTCCTTGCGGTGTCCACAAATGGTTGAAGGTTATGGTAGTTCACTTTCCGGGTGAAGTTCCTGAAGAAATCCTTGTAATTATGGAGCTGTTATGCTGTTCTATGAAGTCTGGTAGCTAAGCATCTGTAGTAGTACAACTCGAGTGAAAGTTCTTGTTTCCCACAGAAGTGCACGTCACATGGTTATTTATGAAATGTTCTCACTTTTGGTACATTGTACCTTTTTAATTTAAACAAACATTGGAGATCTTACACATAGTTAATAGAGATATCATCCCTCTCACTTATTTATTCCATTTAATTTAATAGATTACATTTTTCTTTATAAAACACTACTTTACTGATACTTTCCTCTACACATTGTTATATCTGCACTTTTAAATTAAAATATCTTAGTATTTCGGGGCATGGTTCAAGGGTGTAGTGTTTACTACGAGAGCGCTCCATCTCGACTGCATTATTATTATGTCAGGGCAGGTAAGTTAACTGCGCGGAGTTTACGCATCACAACAAAATAGTTCCACCTTTATTCGCTATTTACGGTATTTAAAGTTTGACCATTTGTATTATCCAAAGCTATGCTTTACTTCAGAATTAAATAGTATACTACTGTATCATTGTTTATTTATTTGAATAATTTCAAGTTTTACCAGTATTATTTGTTTAGTAAAAGAATCTGTATGCAGATTAATTCCAGTTAATGCATGTCAGTGCATGGTAAATTATTAACTAGTTTCCCTATCTTTACACTCGCATTCCTTTTGTCATTTAAAACTCTTTATGAAATATTATTTTGAGTTAATCAAGGGATGTAATATTAATTTTAATGTGCAATTTAAAAATAAATTTTACTACATATTACGTTTCCTATTTTAAAATCGTCACATACTCCGCCGCTTAAAGATGACACCGGGTGGTTATTCTATGGGTTATTAGGTCAGTAAGGTACTGGGAGTATGCTTGGGATTACTGTGTGAAATTTTCTCTCATTACTCATTTTCTTTTCTTTCGTGAAGTTCCCTTTCTCTCGTTTCTTAACGGCTAATTTAATTTTATTTCTTACTACTAATTTCCCGCAACTTTACAATATCGTGGCCCGACTGATTTCATTAGCATACTCTAACTCAAGTAGTTAGTTTTCTGCTCCTTCTTTAACCCTTTTCAGTACGGCGCCGTTGTGTCTGTGTTACGTACTTATCTCTATATCTCTTAATTATACTTCTGTAATCTAAAGTTGATCCCATACTCAACCTTAGATTCTTTCTTAATTCTAATTTCTTACGCTACTGAGACAAGCGGAATTTCACGAAGAGGAATCTTTATTTCCTATTAAACGATCAGCTGTTACAAACTAAGCAAGAGGGGACAAATACTTTACACTAGATGCATTGTATTACACACAGGGGTGGTGGCTATTGTTTACCTAGGCAGCAGTTCATAACAATAGGGGTGGCTTACTACAATTCCGTACAGGTGAGAACAGGATATTAACAGGTCTGAGTTTGTTGACAAACCGACACGTTGATGAATGAAATTTTTGGACAAGTAATATTAATTTTAATGTGCGATTTAAAAATAAATTTTACTACATATTACGTTTCCTATTTTAAAATCGTCACTATGTCTGCAAAAACAAAAATTTTAGCAATTTTTTTTGTATAAACGTGCAGAATAATGGGGACAAAAAATTTTCCCCCAAATCAATTAACTACCAAATAAACGAAAACGGTGGTTAAATCAGTTTTCACCAAGTTTGAACACACGCATATACATTATTTTACTAGCTGTACAGCGATGCAGTTACAAACTAATTATGTTTTGTAGAAAAAGTGATAATTAATTAGCACTTTTCGTTGAGTACTAGTACAGTGCTAATTTAGTTAATTGACATATGTAGTGATGGCAATAGTAAATAATGTAGAATAGTGGTTCCAGACATGAGAGGTTTCCTCCCCCGCCAATAAGACGTGAGAGAGTATTAGGAGACATCATAAGTTTGTTTTATATATTTCAACAAAACTTGCAGTAAAAATGCATAATAAATGAGTGTTATACGTTTTATAACGTTAATAGACAGGTTTAAAATATTGTTTTTGTTAATTTTTTTGTAAATTAGCAATAAGTTGTGAAATAAGAGGTGGGTAGTTACGTGCTATATATCGAAGTGTCCATAAATTTATTATCTTTCATGTATAGTGTAATTTTAGTGCTCAAGTGCGCGTGTTATCGTATTTTCCTGCATAACTCCTACATTATTTAACATTTCGGAATGAAATTGGACAGCCCCATAGTTAGCGCCTACGTTTCTTGGATGTCAAAGGCTCAAAACATACAAGTGTACTATATGTTTTTAAACTGAATTCATTTTTCTATAATTCACGTTATCTGCAAGAAGTCACAAAACGTTTAGATGAATTCTCTGCAGGATTCTACCAATTTTAACGGAGTCGTACATGTTCTGAAGCTAATCATTGTGAAAATCTATAACTTGTTGCTAATTTCAACCAATCAGGAACTTCAATTTTTATTTCGGTTTGTCTCTGGTCTAATGAACATCAGTCAGTCCGCTTCTAAAACTCGTCCCGTGAAGACGTACTCTGTGCGAGCGTTTCGTGTCAGAACAAGTTCTACTACAAGGTGACGCCAGTCCGAGATATTATCTACGAGTTTCCCGTATTTTGTATCAAGGGTTAATAGAAACAATTAACTAAATTTTAAACATCTTTGATCAGTGCTAACTCGCGTTAGTGCAAGATCTCCGCATAGGCCAGTCATAGTCGACGGATAGGCCTACTCCTGTATTAACGCGTGAACACTTTAAGATAGCTGGAAGGTGTTAGTCCAACACACCATACGTTGTTTTATAAATTAACCTACTGTTATAAACCTAAGGTTATCAATATAAACAATAGCGGACAGATAACCAGTGTGCGCGTGCGCGTGCGCGTGTGTGTCGCGGGGACAACGGATCGTCGGTCAACGTATTAGCGTAGCAGCCGTCTACTTATCAACAGCAAGGAATTTTTCAAGCAAGTAACATTTTAAACAAGTTGTTCAAGACGAACATTTAATTTGTACAATTAAAGACATAGCAACTCAGTAAATCATTTTGTGTTTTATAAAGAAACAGACCATATATAAATTTGTTTTTAATAAATTGTCCTACCTCCAGATAACGAACTCTGTTGCATAATATTATTACTATTTCCTGTCTACGCATTCATTTAGTTTCATTGCAACATATATATTTTTGAAAGTAACTCATTGAGTTTCCTGTAGGTTTTCCATGTAATATCTTCAAATAAATACACCTGCAATTAGGTTTATGAAAATAAACTATTTTTATATACATGCCTGTCGTTGACCCTGCCTCCCCATTCAAACGACAGCTTGGAGGTTCCTAACTGACAGCTATCAGAAAACACACAACAAACGGCCAGAACACACTGACCCTCCCCCTCCCTCCCCACGTTCGAATCCTCACGCGGAAACAACCCCAAGCCAAGTAAGGTACAGAACGCAATCAGTAGTTAAATGAGATCAGTACGCTTTGAAAAATTGTATGGTATTACGGAACGAAACATTGGGAATACAAAAATCTCAACGTACTCAAAAACGTCTACAACTGATACGCACATACACATATCAAATACATTTATATCGTATACAGTATATGATATACGTGTATGGAAAATTTAAGAAGCTCTCGACCACAATAAGGAAAAGGCGAATGGCTTCCTATAGACACGTAAAACCAATAGAGGTAGGAAAATGCCAAACAAGATTGCCTCACCTTCCAGGAAAATAGAAACACACAATATTGTTCTAAGTCTTTCACGGCCGGTGTCAGTTATATTAGAAGTATGTACCGGGTTGTTTGGCCGTGGTCCAGGGTTTAAAAACAAACCAAATGTTTCAGCAGCACAACTGGCTGCCATTTTCATTTTAATTAGAGTCTACCTGAACGGGGGGTGTCAAACGTCAGGCCCAGAGTAATGTGGTGAAGGCTAAAGATGTCCCGCGATGTTACCTGTACTTATAAATTCACCAAGTCCCAGTACAGGTAAAAATTACACCATCAGCCAATCAGAATAATGCATAGGTAAAAATTGCACCACGAGCCAATCAAAATGAAGAATGTGTATGATTGGCTCACATCGCGCTATGCCATCAGGTACTCAACAAATGTTTTCCTCGAGTACTGTGGTGAAGGCTAAAGATGTCTCGCGATGCTACCTGTACTAATTGAGACCCACGCACAGGTAAAAATTAGCCTTCACCACAGTACTGTGGTCCTGACGTTTGACACCCCGCGTTCAGGTAGACTAATTACAC
The DNA here is from genome assembly GCA_034769895.1 of Magicicada septendecula. Classification (NCBI taxonomy): domain Eukaryota; kingdom Metazoa; phylum Arthropoda; class Insecta; order Hemiptera; family Cicadidae; genus Magicicada; species Magicicada septendecula. The sequence continues at coordinate 20,725,548 of CM068369.1, read as the reverse complement.
TGAAGATGGCAGCCAGTGCTGCTGCTGAAACATTTGGTTTGTTTTTAAACCCTGAACCACGGCCAAACAGCCCGGTACATACTTCTAATATAAGAAACACACAAGTACCGTGGATGAAAGACGTCTATCAGGTATTAGAAGAAATTAGAAACATGGAAGTAGACGTAGTAGACAGTGACGTATAAAGAAGGGAATTTGGCGGGGATAAAGGATCTTTCCAAAGAGTCACCAACGAAAGACGTAGATTGTTGGAGAGAAGAGCTAATTGGACTTATGAAAGATTGCTTAATGTTACTTATTGTTTTTAAACTTAATCTTAAAGACTGCTTAAAAAAATAATAAGGATATTAATAAACGTTAAATGTCACGGCGCATAGTTTGTGACAAGCAGGTGATTCCCAGTGCTGTGAAAATAATGAATGTTTTAAACTTGAATAATAAAGGTAAACACTATAGACTATAGAGAAACTATATATAAAATAATCCGAGAATTTGGCGTTAAATCTAAATTGGCAAATCTAATCCGTGAAACCCTTACGGACACAGTCTAAAAAATAAAATTCATGGGAGAAATATTTCAACCGTTCAAAATAAATACAGGTGTAAGACAGGGTGATGGTTTATCCCCAATTCTTTTCAACTGTGTCCTGGAGAAAGTAGTGAGAATTCCGAATAAAAAATTAAAGGAATGCAAAATATCACCAATCATGTTGGGAAAAAGAAACAAACGTATTGAAATAAAATGTTTAGCATTCGCAAATGACTTTGCTATACTTTCTGAACATCTTACATCTGCAGTTACACAAGTTAATTTTTTAGATGACATAGCCAGTAGAACAGACTTAAGAATTTCTGCAGAAAAAACAAATTTCTGACGAGCATTAAAAATGCGCCAAAATTCCTGGTAACAGATATTGATTGAGTAGAGAGGGTTCGAAAATTTAAGTATGTAGGAGAAATAATTCAAGAGAATGGTTTAGAAAATCTGATATAGAAGAAAGGATTCACAAAATGGAAAGGGCGTATGGTATAACTAAAGATATTTACAATAAAAAGTGCGTATCTAAAAATGCGAAAATAAGGAATTACAGTACAATAGTGAAGCCAGAATGCCTATATGCAAGTGAATGTGTAGCATTTAGTTATAATTTAGACAAACTAGAAATATTGGAAAGACGAATTGTTAGGAAAATATTAGGCTCCCAAAACTTCTGAAGGTTAGAAAGTAAGAAGTAATGATGAAATATATCAAAGTATAGAAAATATAACTGAAACAATGAGAAAAATAAGACTATTTTTTTACATTTATATAGAATAGACGACAATAGGTTAACAAAGCTGATCTTCAAATATCTGTGGGGGAAGAAGTCCACATTAAGTTGGATTAAAGAAGTCCAAAAGGATTTAGAAACAAATAATATACATGCAGAAGAAGCAATTGAAGAATACGTTTTTAGGGCAAAAGTGTTAAAAATTGAAGGATTACAGGGTACGAGAGAGAGAAACGCAGGTTCAAAGTGGAATGAAGACAGGAAGAAGAGATACAGTGAAAGGATGAAAGACTATTGAAGAAAAAGAAATTAACAAAGAATAAAGATTTGAAATTGGCATGTGGTCCTTAGATGACCGATACAAAAAATAAATAAAGATAATATTATTGTTGTCGTTATTACTACAATTTTATGGTAGTGGGATGGAGAGCAGATCTCCTGTCAGATACTCCAATGACACAACTATAGCAGTTGTATTTTCCTGTAGGCTACAATTTGTTCTCACAGTTTGTGTCTGAGCCAAAACAGCACATAGCTTTCACAACTAAATGCTGCCATTAATTTTGTATTTTCTAAGAATAACGGCTTAACTTTTTATTCATGGCGGTACATTTCCAGGAACACGGGTTTAGTAGGGAAATTATTTACAAAATGGCTACGATGTTCTCTTTGCTAAACAAAACAACCCTCACACAGAAATTTGTTCAACAGAGTCGCCCCTACTCATTTGAAAGGGTTTCTAATTAAATCCCGTCTCTGAGAATGTGTTTACGTAAAAAGGGAACACAGCGAAACGGAAAATCTCTAGACTAGACAAGAAGCTTTATCAGGTTAATGTTTCTGATGCATCACTTTAATTCTGTTTCACTTCTGCCTTAATAAAAGAAAATTAAAGCAGACGTTGTGCGTCACATTTGTGCCGAATGAGTTGGCTAGGTGTTTTAAAAATTGTTGTAAAATACACATTACACAGATTTCGAAATTCATTTTTAATAATATTGTAACACACATATTCACATTTTAATAACGCCCGTAGTGATATTTTCTTTTATATCGGTCATCTAAAGACCACATGCCAATTTCAATTCTTTACTCTTTGTTCTTTTCTTTTTCTCCAATATTCTTTCATCTTTTCACTGTGTCTCTTCTTCCTGTCTTTAGTCCACTTTGAACCTGCGTTTTTCTCTCTCTTACCCTTTTACTCCTTCCATTTTTAACACTTTTGCCAGAAACACTTCTTTTTCAATTGCTTCTTCTGCCTGTATATTATTTTTTTTTAAATCCTTTTGGACTTCTTTAATCCAACATGATATTGACTTCTTCTCACACAGATATTTAAAGATTTGCTTTGTGAACCTATTGTCGTCCATTCTATATAAATGTAAAAAAATAATATATTGTTGTATTGGAGTGTTCTTCTTCTTTCTATGGCACTACATCCCTTGTTGGGCCCTGGCCTCCTTCAATTTTTCCCCCCATTCTCCTCTGTCAGCTGCCATCCTCCTCCAGGAACGCACTTTCAATATCTCTCTTGCATCCTCATCCACCGCATCCTCCCATCTTCTCCTTGGTCTTCCCACTGGTCTTTTTCCATGGATTCTGGTATACAATAGTTTTTGTAGTATCCTTTCTTCTCCCATCCTGGCTACATGACCAGCCCACCTTAGACGCTGTAGTTTTATGTACCGTGTTAACGGTGGTTCTTTATAAATTTGATACAATTCATAGTTATGTCTTATTCTCCAGCCGTGTACGTCATTAACTGGTCCCAGGATTCTTCGTAATATTTTTCTTTCAAAGGTATCGAGAGTGTTTGCTGCTTTGGAGTTCAAGATACACGTTTCGCAACCATAGGTTAGTATGGGTCTTATTATTGATTTGTATATTCTTAGTTATTGGAGTGTTAGTGGTCTCAAATATTTCTACTAGTAATTTTTTAAAAACACTAAGTTGTCTTTGGTATTGACGAGCGCTTTCGGCAGTCAAGCCACCTTCAGGTCATTTACCAACCCTGACCTGTTAAATGACCTGAAGATGGTTTGACTGCCGAAAGTGCTCGTCAATACCAAAGACAACTTAGTGGTTTGTACAAAATTACTAGTAGAAAAAAAAATAATAGTCTTCTTTTTCTCACTGTTTCTGTTATATTTTTTATACTTTGCTATATTTCATCTTTACTTCTTAGTTTCTAACCTTCTGAAGTTTCTCGTGGGCCTAATATTTTCCCGGTAGTGATATCGTGGCAGCCATCTTGGTTTTCTTCATTTTACTAAACATTCACAAATATTGAGAATTCTATTGTTACGACGGTATTGTACAGTTGAAACAAAAGGCAGTCCCAATTAAATCAACAATTACCAGCTTTATTTTGTCACAAATAACAATGTGAAATCAACAATGTAAGGTACTTCCCTACAGTTTAGTTTGTCCAGTTAAGTCCTTAAATTCCTAGGTGGAACATAGGGGTCGATGAAATTTCTCCAGTGTGTTCTGTCCATTGCCATGGCCTTCACCTCCCTCCATGTCTTGTTGTTACCATCCAGCTCTCTTTCCATATTTCTCTTCCAGGTGTTCTTCGGTGTCTTCCATGTCTGCGGCTACCTTGCGGATTCCAATTTAATGCCTGCCTAGCGATATTTTCTGGTGGGCTTCTCAGGGTGTGCCTGGTCCACCTCCATTTTCTTCTCTTTATCTGTAGTTGGATGGGACTCTGACTTGTGGCCGGCCATAACTCCCCTACAGTAATTCAAGTTAAATTTTCCACAGGCAATAATAATGTCAACTATCAAGAGTTCCTCACTAATTATAACACAGAAATCACTTTACACAATTACTTGATCCACACTCCACAATCTCGCCAGGTGTAACTAACTTCTAAGCCGGCCGGTGTTGCTTATATAGGTCCCGCAGACGTTCCAGAATAATTTTGTATTCTTTTTGCTGCGTGCCGGGATAAATTGCGTAGTATCGAGTACTTGAACAGTCTGGAGTGCTACTTGACTGCACGGCCTTGACAGAGACGCTGCAACAGCTCGGCTAGCCGAGAATCGAGTAGAACGACGCTCTCGACCTTTCAAGAGCCTTCCGTTATTGTCGTAACACTATTTAATTTACTTATGCTTACCGTAACCAAAATGGCAAAAGTTAATTCAGCTGATAAGTTAATTCGACCTACAAAAAACGTTGAAATCGGTGAGTAAAGAAACAAGTATTTGGACAGTAGATGAATGTAGACTCTATAAATTCATATTTACATGTGAAACGGTTTTAGAACCAATTCGTAACCGCCAGTTTATTGGTTGATCCAAAGGATATTACTTCTAGTGTCTATCCTTTGCTTTAGTTTCTATTATCTAGCCATATTATTTTTCGTCGACCAGATATTTTTCTTCCAGAAACGATCAATTTTATTATCTGTTTAGTTGTCTTTGTTTCTATATCCTTCGCACCTAATCATACAGTTTTATTTGTTTTGTCATAACATTATTCTCAAATTTGTGTACAATTAATTCAATTATTCTCATTATTTTTCTTCCATGTTTCATAAGGAAATGGAAGTATGGTGATGGCGAAAAAATATTAGGGCTAGTTCTGATTATGCTACCCTCAGAACATGAAGAAAAGTAATTTTCCGAAAAGTGCCCGTGTGTATGTCTGTGTGAAAAATTTGTTTATGGCGAACGATAACTGCCGCAAATTCATACAGAATCGAATCATTTTTTGCATATGTGCCCGAGTTGTAGAGGACTCAAGGGCTATTGATTTTGGTGAAGATTGGTTGGTAGTTGACGTGCAACGTTTTATGTTTTAACAAAAGTTAAGTACTTAATTATGATAAACAAATTATCCTGAAAAGAAGGTCATAATAATCCACTGTAGAAATGTAGATGAAATATCTATAATTGAAGAGGGTAGTTGAAGGGGATGGGTGTAATTTTCTATAAATGAAAATGATGGTTGTAAGGGGAGGGGATAATTTTTTTATGTGTACGTTATCGGCAAGAAAGAAGTAGTTTGTTGTTAAAATTCCTTCCCGAGCTGTTTGACCGTGGTCCAATGTTTTCTGCAGAACTAGACGTTTCGGCTGCAATCGACTGCGATCATTAATGAAAATCGAGTGCGCTAACGTTAAGTGGTATACGTTAGTGACCACAGTAGTGTGGTTTAGACTGAAGAAAGAAGTAGTTTCTATGGAAATATTTCATTTTGAAAATTATTTTAAATATAAATCTTAGAACATGGAAGTCATGGGTGATCCACCATACCGATATTTTTGTTATCAAATCAAATCCTGTCTAAGTGTTCTTATAAATAACTTATAATTTATAGGCCGGCTGTGTGGGTAGTATATGTGACAAAAGTGATCTATATGCCGTCCACGTAGAATAATCGTACATAATCTTCACGAGCTGTTTGGCCGTGGTCGAATGTTTTCTGCAAAACCAGACGTTTCAGCACTGCCATCATCAGTGAAAATCGAGTGCGCTAACGTGAGGTGGTATACGTTAGTGGCCACAGTACTGTGGTTAAGGCTGAAAAAAGAAGTAGTTTTTAAGTAAATATTTAATTTTGAAAACGATTTAAAATATAAATCTTAGAACATGTAAGTCATACCGATATTTATTAATAACCCAGCCCCGTTTACAGTTACTTTTCGATATTTACTGTAAATGAGTACATAACTTTAATCATCACAATTATTTCTGCCAAGTTCCTATCCTTTTACTACCATCTGTAAGATAGTTACTGATGTTGTGTGGATGTGTTTGCTTTGGAATTGTTATGATTCCACTACAAGCCAATAAGTACAGATGCTTCACGGGAACATAAAAAATAAAATAAATATAGATATATTAAGCATATTACAAATTATAAGGTTTAGGACATTAGCCATTGTGAGTTACAATTAAGAAACATGACGTTTCGACGTCTATGGAATCAAAGGTCGTCTTCAGGGGAACAAAAAATTAATAGAAAGGTGAATCTATCACTAACAAATAGATATATATTCAAACTCCAAATCTTAGTTAAATAAATATACTGCTAAATAATAATAGTAATATTAATAATAGTTTTTTTTAAGAGGGGGAAAATGCTTTATGCACCGTCAGAGGAGGCTTGTTTGGTTCCTCTGGTGTGTGGGACTCTCACCCACTAAAAAACCCACCTCTAATTCAGGCATTCATAACCATCCTGGAACTACTAGGCGCGTTACTTCAGGATGGAGCCTATTGCGCCCTTATCGGGCTCCTTCTAGATGTTCCTATCTTCTACTGCCCGTTGGGAATAATAATAATAATAATAAACAGTACTCGCCATTCCAGCAAGGAAGGATTCCTCCTCACGATGGCTAATGTCCGAAGCCTTATAATTTGTAAATACTCTATTGCGCTATCGATTAACAATAATTTTAAGAATCGCAATATAAAGAACAGTTCTGTATTGAGGTCAGTGATAGGACGACGATATTCTCTCTCTCTTTCTCTCTCTCTCTCTCTCTCTCTCTCTCTCTCTCTCTCTCTCTCTCTCTCTCTCTCTCTCTCTCTCTCTCTCTCTCTCTATCTATCTCTCTCTCTCTCTCTCTACCGTAATAGAGTTTGCACAGAGCCATACATTTTCAGCTGGCTTTGACACTTTCGGAAATGAAATGGTCTCCTGTAAATCCATACTCGTACACGTACGCATAAAATACTCGTACGATGAATGAATAAAACTTTGATATTTTGTTAGTCTATTTGCTTCAGTGTTTTAAATAAAGCTAAAACCGTGGCAAAGATTACAGCTGGCGTCTTCATTTATAAAACGCGGTCTCGACGTGTTTGTAATGCGCGAGAAACGTACTGTAATGTACATGATAGTTACAACGTCCTCTATGACTACAGCTTAGTGTAGACAGTTTGGTTTCCACTGAGATAGAAAATTATTGTATTAGGTTAAGTACGAGAGACGATAATTATATATTACGTGGTCTCAAATCTCATCATCACCACTCCAAGAACTAGGCCTTAGACCTGTTCCGGAACCCATCTACTCCTCGCTCTATCCTATTTCTGAGGCTCATACGTGTTTTTGTAAGTACATATAGTTTTACTTAAGGAGGTTACTGGCCTGCTGTAAAACCCCCAAACTGCAGGACCGGGAACTTTGATTTCGGGCTGCTCTTCCCCTAGAGAGTTGCTTTCACCTCAGATGCGGAGCTTTCTCTGCCCGAACGCAGTAGACTAATTACCTTAGCCCATGTGCGCAGCCGTTGGCCTACTGTAGGCTCCTCCGCTACAACACTAGATGCACTCCCTGCTGCGATGAGTACCATCCTGCCAGGCCAGAACCCAGGATACCCCCAGGTTGCCCTGACAGAACGCCCACCTCTCGTTTGCTTACCGATCCACTCCGTTGAAGGGATTGGCTACCACATACTTGGAGTGGACTGCTCGACGTAACAGGGCCCACCAACGTAGGTGAGAGTGGAGTTGGGGTGGAGAGATTTTAACTCAAATCTAAACGTTAAAATATTAGTTAATAGAGTTAAAAGAGAATAAAGTACGCTAATAAGGCCAAAGATTATGCAGGAATCAGTAGATGTTAACACAGATTAAATGAAGTATTCAGCACTAAAAAGTGACTTTTTACTCGTGTGTTCGTTAGTTGCGTAGGGGGCTTCCGCGACTCGGAACCGCGAGGCTGCGAGTAATCGGAACGGGTATTTCTACTTTTCAGTTATCGTTGAAAACGAACAGGTATTTCAACTTTTCAGCCACTATTGCATCCGTTCCACAAAAATAATCGGTTCGAAAATACCTGTTATATGTATATCGCCCCACCCCTAGCTCGTACTTTTACTCTCAATCCAGTTACAGAAGGGAGCACTCATAATAAATTGACTTTCAAACACAACACTAAATTGGTAATAACGTATCAATAACTGTAACGGTTAGACACTGTGATGTTATGATTTTGGTAGAAGAAGCTTTCACTACCTTGAAAGCATAGAAGACTCGAGAAGTTGTTATAATTTAAGAAAGAATGCGTCAACATGTGATGACTACACAATCGTGATTTACATAGCATGTAGAAAGTACTTGTTCTGCCTGCAGCCACAGCATAAGACCATATACTTGAACTTGTTTTTAATACTGCCAACACACACACACGCGCGCGCGCGTATATACAGGTTGATTCAAAATTGCACACGGCAATCTCTCGGAATCTGATTCTATAGCTAAAAATAAGAAAACAAGTTAATATAAACATAGATCCAAAAACGATTCATTAGCAAGTTACGGCTCGCAAACCAGTTCGCTCGGATTCGCCTTGATAATTAAATTCTCTACTAATTTAGTTAGAAATTTGTATCTGTTTATTGGTAAATTAACGAAGTTATTTTATCCGAAATCTAAAATGTGTGTTTTTCGACTCCAATGTTTTGTGGTTTATACAATATTTCTTAAAAAACTATTGAGCTAGAGCTCTAGGACTTCTTTTATTCACTTTTTCAGTTCAAGAACAATAAGAAACCACCAAAATTACTAATCATTTTATACCCCAAGGATTTCACTATGGCGTCATTTTACCATGGAAGCAGAAATCAGGGTGAACTGGTTTGCGAGCCGTAACTCGCTAACAAACCGTTTTCAGATCTATGTTTATATGAACTTTTTTCTTATTTTTAGCCATAGAGTCAGATCCCGATAGATTGCTGTGCAATTTTGAATCACCATAAACGCGTGTTGGTGAGACTGTGAAATAAATTTATAAAATATGTTCAAAGTGCAATCTGTTAGTAGTTTGTTAATGTATATTTTAATAAACCATTAATAAGACACGATTTTGAAAAATAATTTGATTCCACATACTTATTAAAAATTAGAAAAAAGGAATTATACATACATACGTGGTCTGTAAATTAACTAATGAGAATAATCATTTAGCAGTCAATATGGGAAAACTCTAAGGTTTCAATTAACACAGATGGTTAGATAAACAGATGATTGATATTGAGTAATAATATATTTATTGTCCTATTTTTGCCACGTAAAACGTAAACAAGCTTTTCGCGAAGTGACTTTTTGTTGTGCGTTATAAAAATGAGTGACATCAATTACGAGTAATGTTGTGCAATCAAGTTTAGTGTTAAACTCGGGCACAATGCTACTGAGACATTTAAGAAATTGAGAAAGGCGTATGGAGGTAAAGCTTTGCCAGGTCACAGGTTTTTATATGGCTTGAAGCATTTTCAGATGCCCGGGAATCAACTGAGGATGACCCATGCCTTGGAAGACCGTCAACGTCAAAAACTGACGACAATGTTGATGGAATCAGGGGCTTGGTGCGGTCTGACCGTCGATTAACCGTCAGAATCATCGCAGAACAATTAAATTTGAATCACACTACAGTTTATCAAATTTTGACAAACGAATTGGGAATGAGAAACTTTGTGCGAAATTGGTCCGAAAAACCTCACTCTCGAACAGAAAGACAAGAAGATGTAAGTGTGGAGTGATTTTCTAGGACGAATTGAAAATGATTCTGATTTTCTAAAAAATATTATTACTGGTGATGAATCACGGACCATAAGCAAAACGCTAGATTGAAGAGTGGCACACACCAAACTCACCAGGTCCTAAAAAAGCAAAAATGAGTAAATCCAAAATCAAAACCATGTTTATCTGTTTCTTTGATAGTAATGACATTATCCATAAGGGGGTTTTGTCTACAGGACAGGCTGTTAATCGACGTGCTTACCAAGAAATTCTCGAAAGGCTGCGGAAAGAGTTGCCCGCGTGACACCAGCCATCGTGAACACCTGGAGCTGCATCATGGCAATGCACCTTGTCACACACCACTCTCGGTTAATGAGTTTTTAGCAAAGAAAAATACTCCTGTTGTTCCTCAGCCCTCTTATTCGCCTGACTTGAGTCCTTGTGACTACTTTCTCTATCCAACATTGAAAAAACATTTCAAAGGACTCCATTTTGGGACGATAGAAAACATTTAAAAAAATTTAACCGACCAGTTGAAGGAGATTCCAGTTTCTAAGTTCCAGCATTGCTATAAAGAGTGAAAAACCATCTAAAGCGCTGTGTGGCTCCTCAAGGGAACTATTTTGAAATCGATAGAGTCTAAATATAGTGTGGTTGTAAATAAACGGTTTTACTGAAATAATTTATTAATTTACAGAATAATTTACAGACCTCGTATATGTAGGCCTACATGCAAAAAAATATATACGTGCTCAAAAATCACATGTATATTGTTAAAACAGGTTTTAATTTAATTTTGCTGTTGCGTAGACTGCTTCCATTGTTAATGCTAATTTGCAACTCTTACTGACGATCTGGTGAGCTTCACTGTCTTACGTCTGTTGCAAATTAATGTGTAAATAAGCGATGTGTAAGAGTGCAAGTGGGGGAGGATATGAAACTGCGAGCAATTAGCCTAAAGCGTACGCGTGCATACAGTGCCAGCAGACTGGAAGTAACGCACGATTTTATGGATGACGGCGCAAAATAAGGACGGGCAGACTTTAGTCTGTTTCAATGTTAGTAACAAATAGGTTGTGGAAACAAACCAAGTCAATCCTATCATGGTGATACAGAGTGTGTAGGTATCTACAAATCATTACACATGCCTTATTGTAGAATAGTAATTAAATATTAAAAAACGATAAACGTAAATAAAAGAAATATATAAATTAAATTAATTTAAAGTTTTATAAGACGTTTACTGTTAGAACATTATTATATGGTTGCGAATCTTGGAAAATGAAAAAGGGCGATTGGAATAATATTCAAGCAGCGGACATTCTTCTCCTTCTTCTTCTTCTTCTTCTTCTTCTTCTTCATCTTCTTCTTCTTCTTCTTCTTCTTCTTCTTCTTCTTCTTCTTCTTCTTCTTCTTCTTCTTCTTCTTCTTCTGCTGCTGCTCCTCCTCCTCCTCCTCCTCCTCCTCCTCCTCCTCCCCCTCCTCCTCCTCCTCCTCCTCCTCCTCCTCCTCCTTCTCCTCCTCCTCCTCCTCCTCCTCCTCCTCCTCCTCCTCCTCCTCCTCCTCCTCCTCCTCCTTCTTCTTCTTCTTCTTCTTCTCCTCCTCCTCCTCCTCCTCCTCCTCCTCCTCCTCCTCCTCCTCCTCCTCCTCCTTCTTCTTCTTCTTCTTCTTCTTCTCTTCAAGGATCAGGTTACATAAACGTGTTCCGGCACCCATCTCATCCTCGGACGACCCACGTCTCTTCTACCAACGGCTTTATAGTTCAGTGCCGCTTTCGCCAATCGATCCTCTGTCATCCTTTGCAGATGATCCCACTATTGTCTTCTGTAAATTGCAATAATTATATTTATGTCCTTTACTTCGAGTTCTGCTCTGATATCTTCATTCCTTATTCTATATTGCAACGTATAATTTAAAGTATTTTGAACAAACTGCATTTCAGCACTCTCAATCTTGCCGCTTTCCTTTTTGTCATGACCCACCCCTCATTTGCATAAATCAACGTGGGTATTGAAATTTGTCTTAAATTTAATCCTTGTGCTGTGTTTTGTTTTATTTCTAAGATTTCTATGAATTGCAATACAAATATTCCTAAATTTATTTATCTTTTCTCTTATACCATATTCAGATTCATAGCTTACTGCACAGCTGAGATATTTGAAACGGCTCACTTGTTCCAAAGTGCTGTTGTCTTAGTTATCACTAGATATTCATCTTTAAAGGCAATGGTTTTGGTCTTTCTTACTGAAATTGTCAGTGAGTACTCTCTTGCTACTTCTTGTAATTGAAACGTAGCTCCTTGTAAATCTTCCTCACTTTCTTGAATAAGAACTACGTCATCCGCATATAGCAGGGGACCCATACAAATTGATTCGTTAAGATCTATTCCCGAGAAGTCAGTCTGGATCTCTATGCTCTCAATATGTCGGTCAATGTATATGAAATACTTAAGAACGGTAAAGGGATGTAAAAAACTAGACCGTATTAATACGAACATGTAAGAAAGGATTTAAATATATTTTCAAATAGAGAGAGTATAGTGTTGTATCGAGAAAAATGTAAAAGCCATTTGCAGCGAATGGGTAATACCCGCATTCCACGGCTAGCCTGTAACTACCAGCTACAAGGAAGAAGACGTTGGACGAGCGGTAGCAAAGTGGCGAGAAACATGAGGCCAGACAAGGAGAGTACTCCTAAGGTTTGAACGTTATATGATAATGATGATGATGATATAAATTAAATAAACAAGTCAACTTGAATAACAAAAAAATAACCCATATATATTAAATGCATTAAGACGTTAACCCTACTTAATATGACAAAAAGTAGATGGACTATGGTATTAATAACAAGTACGCTTCTTGAACCGCAGAAGTAGATTTTCTTGTTTCATAAGTTTTGATATTAGATAATTTTTCATTTATGGGACAAATTACAAACATCCTGATTTCTTTACCGATTCTCTACTAGTAATTTAACTATTGTATATTCTTCTGATAATTCCTATCCGTTTCGGATGTTGGATATCACAGAGACTATTTAACTTTTTGTACTCCTGCACGGAATAAGTCAGTTGTATTCATGCCAAATAAGGTCCTTAAATTTGTCAGCCATGAGATTCTCGGTCGCCCAACTCCTCTCTTTCCAAGTACTATTTCCTGTAGTATGGACTGCAGTAAGTATTCATTTCTCATGAGATGTCCCAGATACTGAAGCTTTCTTACGTTCACTGTGTTAAAACGTTTTCTTTCTTTCTTCATCTTTCTAAAATCTTCAACATTAATTATATATGCTGACCATGAAATGCTCTGTATTCTACGGTAAAACCACATTTCTATAGATTACAATTTTTTAGTTGTGGCTTCAGCCAAAGTCGAAGATTCTACATCGTAGAAGATGACCGAGAATACGTAGCAGCGTAAAAGTGTTACCTTTGTGTTTATTGTCAAATCGTGACTTTTGAATAAACTGCTCATTCTAATGTACACTGCTCTTGCCTTTTCAATTCTGCTCTTTATTTCTTGAGAGGGGTCCCATTGTTCATTGACTATAGTACCAAGATATTGTCACCGGAAAAAAGGCTTGCCGCATGACAAATGGCGCCAATCGTACACACTATCGTTTTTGGTGGCCCTATAAAGGACCGGGTGGCGAGAAGGCTGATGTTGGTTGTGCCGCGCTAAGATGTTCGGCGGCTGCGCCCGCTGTTCGTGGCGTACTATAGTCCTCCTCTTCTTTCGGCACCGATTGTAGAGTCGGCTGCCGGCCCAGCGAAATCCATCGCTGGCGCGGAACGGGAGTGCGAAGACGGAAGAACGGCGGCGGTTCTATTCTTCGGCTGTTCCTTCCGGCTGACTCCGCCTCGATGTCGTCCGAGAGAGGAGAGGAGATGAAGTGCGTCCGATGGCGTGGCGATGAAGTGTGCAAAATTTTCTGCCGGCCCGGGTTTTATGCACTAACCGGGATCGCTGATTGGCTAGCTCCGAACGCTGATGCCGGATTGGCTCGCTGTGTCCACCGCTGGTACCGGAGAGCAGATGTTCCCATACCGCTGCCGTCACAATATGTAAATTAACAATTGTGTAGCACACAGTTATACAATTAAAGATTGAAAATTCGAAACATTCGGGTTATGTTTACAATTATTCTTAGCCTGACACCTTACTACACTGATTATTATAACTACTTTCCAGACTATCAGGCCGTGGCCCTATGTTGGGTCCTATGTTGGTAAAAGCAGACGTTTCAACCACTCCATTGGTAGACGTTTTCAGTGGCGAAAGCACTACAAAGTACTGACAACGGTCTCCGTCAGTACTGATAACTCGGAAAGTAGTTAAAATAATTACGACGCAGGCCGCGAAAGCTTAAGGCATCACACTGGAGTCCCAAAAATTTTTCAAACGTTTTATCTCTTTTTTGGGCCGTGGGATCCCAAGATTTTGGAATTTTGAAACTTAATATTACATTCAGATGTTAGTTAAAATACTATGTATATTGATACGCTATATGAGTATTTGTGATTTTACTAAAAGTTTACCCACTTTTCAGGGCCTGATATCCGCATATTTTGAAAATTCCAAAAATGAACACTGCATCCAAATTGTGGTTTATAATTGCCTTTAGTTGATGATCCACGTAGGCTTTTTGATTCACTATTTTTACCCCACACCCCACCTTTTAAAAGTTAGGCTTCCACCTTCCTACCACCACCTTTCTATTTTTTTCCTTCCTGTTCCTCTGTTTTTCTGTCGCTGTTTTGTTTCACGTTCTTATGTAAGCCTTTCCCATCTTCTCTTGCTTTATCATTAACTCTTTGTCTTTTTACGATATTTATATGCCTGCTATTTCAGTTCAATTCCTCTTTCCAATATGCTTTGTGTATTCATTAAAAGGCCTTATAATATGTTTTCAATAATTTGTTTTTCATTTCGTTTACTTAAATTTTTTAATGAAGAAAGTTGTGTTAGTGGTTAAAATCACAACCAGAATTATCACTGTTGCACACCACTATATAAAAATTATTCCGATTAGCGTTTTCAAGCTTCACAGCTCATCGTCAGATCGGGAAAAAAAATTTTCCGATCTGACGATGAGCTGTGAAACTTGAAAGCACTAATCGGAATAATTTGTATATAGTGGTGTTCAACAGTGATAATTCTGTTTTTACATGTTTTCTTAACTGCGAGCATGTGGATTTATTGTCGTCAAAATACCCTCTACTCGTGTAAAGGGTGTGTATGTAAGGCAGTGAAAGAAAAAATAAAGGAAAAAGTATCTCAAATTAAGTAACATACACCTAAACATAATAGTAACAAAACAGAAAATAGAAATATAAAGGACTTAAACTTCAATAAAACAATATTTAGAATGATTACTCATAGGAACGTATGATATAGTTTCATCAAAACCTTTGGTTTTTTACACTTGTCGCAATCTTGGTTCCAATCCCTTCTTACTCTGTTATAATTCAGTAACAAACAGTAGGGTAATTATAAAAAAAAAAACTTGAGAGAAACAGTTGTTAAGTAGGAGGTAGAGGAGAATTTTGATGAAATTCCAAAGCAAAATAGTACGAGATAGACGTACGTTTTGCGGTTGCTAGTGTTTACTACAAACAAGTGTAAGCAGGATAATTCGAACTACTCAAACAAAAATAAAAATGATAATACTGTTTTATAGAACACATAATTTGATAATTTATGAGTTCTAAAGTATAAAATGTGTAGTTTAATTTGAATAAATATATCTTACTTTACTAATTATGAATGCTATTAAATACTTTTATAATGTTGGTCCCATTTTTAATTTGAAGTGAAAAACGAAATATTTACGACAGTCACAGGTACCGTTGTATTTACACACTGGAATAAATAAAATGATTAAATGTTAGAGTAATTTGTTGATTACCATTGTAATTACAATTCCAATAAACAAAACAAAATTAAACACTCGATTTCTATAATCATTCAAGTACGCATACACGCTAATTTAACAAACAACAAATAACTTCTAATTAATATTGTCACACAAAAAATTTAAATCATTAGTTGTAGCCATTGGGACGTGATAGTACATAACAATCACTTTACTTTCAACCAGTTTCAATCGCGAGTCACAACAACTCTGCAACACCTAACACTCTTTCCTTGCTTCGCAGCGGGATCTCAAATTGAGTCTCTATCCGCTTAAAAAACAATGCTTTTATACTCAGCCCGTACGTGGCAGTATTGATTTGGATACCGGTAGAAAAATCGACCAATATCTGGAATGTGTGTATGAAAAAAAGATTGATTTACAACGTGTGGGACATTGCGCGTTCTTGTCGCCCACACAACGCGTACAATGTATACGTCGCCACGCAAGCATCTATCTCTTCCAGCGTAGTACTGTTTTAGAGTTTACCATTAACTTCAGACTTTCTTTTCTCCTCTAAAAAGAATTAGGTTACATAAACCTGTTCCGTCACCCATCTCGTCCTCGGACGACCCACTTCTCTTCTACCAAGAAGCTTTATAGTTCAGTCCCGCTTTCTGCAATCGATCCTTTGTCAACATTTGCAGATGATCCCAACATTGTCTTCTGTAAATTAAAATAATTTCATTTATGCCCTTTACTTCTAGTTCTGCTCTGATATCATCATTCCTTAATCTATCTTGCAATGTATAATTTAAAGTATTTCAAAGATACTGCATTTCACCGCTCTGAATCTTGCCCCTTTCCTTTTTGTCATGGACCAACGCCTCACTCGCTTAACTTGAGAATTATTTAATAATACTATAAATGATCTCCCGTTGTAAGCATCAGAGGTACCCAGTCACAAAATACTGACACACACACACACACACACACACACACACACACATGTTTATTATATTTATATTTTTTCACATATATCCTTTTATAATAATTATTATTAGTAATAAATAATACTTGCCTTTTGTAAACAAGAGTATATTTTTATATGTATTTACAATATTTCGACAGTATTAACTGTTATCTTCATAATATAGAGAATATGCAAAATACAGACACATTCCTGATAAAGTCATTCAGTATTATAACAGGCTGCAAGATCCATATTGAACGAGCTACGTGGGCTGACTGTAGAATGTTATGGTGGTGGGCGGTATTGTGTGCGATACCACTTCATTGGCATGTCATACATGCCTTGCATGACGTGACGAATTAGCATGCATACGCGATACACGGCAGACAGTCTGTTTGGTCCAGTGACTACCGACAATTTTATTTATTACTTGCGATGCTTGTACGACATGTTTTATTCGTAAAGCTTATAAAAAACTTTTTGTATGTTACTTTAATTTTAAGCCCCTTTCTAGACAGGTCACTATAATCGACTGCCAATTATTTTATATTTATACGTAAATATTATATTTAATTACGTATGTAAATTACGTACGTAGTTTAATTTACGTATGTAAATTACACGGGTAATTAATTTTAATTATCTGACAAACTTTACTAAGGAAGTACATCTGAAGATGCGACATATGTCCAGAAACGCGTAGTGAAATATAAAAAAAACAAAAGCCACTAGACGGATAAAAGAGGTAAATTTTATTTTATTCATTCAAGTAATAAAATATTATTCGTACCTGCCTAACATACACAGCGCTGGCTTTATAGGTCTGCTTAGTGTTTAAATAAACGATTTTATAACTAAATGTAAAGGATTTGTTTTCAATTGTAAAGTACTCAAGATAAAATTATAGTACAGTAACTCATGTTAACTGTACAGACGTTAGGCGTTGCGTCGCGTCTTATGGCGTCAAGAATCTGCCGCGCGTATACTTAACGCAAGAGCGTAGATAGAAACGCTTGTATCTGCATAACCAATTAAGCTAGAGCCGCGTAAATTGAATAAATATTAAATTCAATCGATTCTGATCATTTAATGTGCTTACACTATATACCTGAAATAAGAAGAAGAATGTATCTCGCAAATAAAACATATTATGGATTAAAAAAGCACCTGGCATCTAGCTTCATCTCAAGAAGCACGAAATGCAAAATTTACAAAACACTTATCCGGCCAGTGCTGACATATTCTTTAGAAACCTGGACAATGACAAAAAATAGCGAGAAACTTCTAGCCTGCTGTGAAAGACTTAACCGGACATTGTCAGGATAATCAAAGTATACAGTACAGGCGAAGGTGGGTTAGATACATACAAGAGAATGGAGGAAGAACAACCTACGAACATATTTTCTACCAGAAACCAATAGGTAGTAGAAAAAGGGGAACACCCCGAAATAGATGCAAAGACCAGGTAGAGGAGGACCTTAGAAAGCTGACCATAAGAAACTGGAAAGCCAGGGCACGCAATAGGAAAGAATGGAGTCAACTCTTGGAGCAGGCCAAGGACCACCAAGGGTTATAGAGCCACGGCTGATGATGAAACTATATACCTATCTCTAGCAACAAAAAAGTTTCTCACTGAGTAACTTTTTCATGTCGTAATGCGAAAAAATCATATTCAAACGTTACATGTAATTTTCTTAATATGTATAAAAAGCGTATAAATAAAAATTAATATTCCATCGCCGTACTGGTATACTAAGCTGCAAACTGAAGCAAAGACTATCCATTTATGTCGATTAACAACGGACATACGACGAGTTACGTTATAAATTTCAATAAATTGTTGAAGTGTACAATTTGTTGTTTTTATACTTGTTATAGTTTATTTTGTGGTCGTAATAAATAAAACGTTTGTTAAATGATGGAGAATAACAATGTTTACATTATAAAAGTTTAATCATTATAATCGTGCAGTGCCTAGGACGGAAACCCCATATAAGCAATATACGAGGCCTGTAAATGAAGTAATGAGGCTAATCACGTAGAAGTCAATGTGGCAATACTGTAAGGTTTCCATTAACACAAATGATTAGATACACAGCTGATTGATATTCAGTATTAATATGTATTGCCACATTTAGGACTTGGTGGATCTGACCGTCGATTAACCGCCAGAATCATCGCAAAGCAATCAAATTTGAACCACACTACAGTTTATTAAAGTTTGACAAACGAATTGTAAATTAGAAACGTTTGTGCGAGATTGGTCCCAAAACCTCACTTTTGAACAAAAAGACAACAGAATGGAAGTGTGCCGTGATCTTCTAGGACGAAATGACAATGATCCTGATTTTCTAAAAAATGTTATTACTGGTAACTAATCATGTCTCTTTGAGTACGATCCAGAAACAAACCGTCCGAGCGAGGAGTGGCATACACCAAACTCTACGTCCCAGCAAATCCAATATCAGAACCACGAACATGGTTAAACATGAACATTCGTTTCTTTAATAGTAATGTCATTATCCGTAACGAGATTTGCCTACGGGACAGACACTCAATCGACATGTTTTCCGATAAATTCTTGAAAGACTGGGAAAAATGGGAAAAAGAGTTTCCCGCGTGAGGTCAGCCATCGTGAACACCTGGTTGCTGTATCATGATAATGCACCTTGTCACACAGCACTCTCGGGGTAATGAGTTTTTGGCAACGAAGAATATTCATGTTGTTCTTCACTTCTCTTATTCACCTGACTTGAGTCCGTGTGACTACTTTCTCTTCCTGAGATTGAAAAACATCTAAAGGACACCATTTTGGAACGATAGACAACGTTTAAACATTTAAAACGTTTAAAGCTTTTACCCGACCAGTTAAAGGACATTCCAACTTCTGAGTTCCAGCACAGCCATGAAGAGTGGAAACCCTGTGAAAAGGGCTGTGTGGCTTCCCAAGGTAAATATTTTGAAGGCGATAGAGTCTAGATCTAGTTTGATTCTAAATAAAAGGTTTTACTGAATTAGTCTCATTACTTAATTTACAGACCCCGTATTCCAAGATCTTCCCCATTGTGTCATGTGACTTCTGAATGAAGTATCGCTTAAAATCAGTCTGTTCAGTTTTAGTTTTAATTTAAGCAGCTATTATGTTGCAAACAATTTTATCTTACAAAAATGTTGGGTTGAAATGTTAGATCTATAATTGTTGTGTACTTACATCAAAAGTAATTTTAGTAAATTTGTAAATAATAAAAGGTTTATTGACTTTATAAATAAACTACCAGGAATATTTATTTATTATTTGGAAAATGATATTGGCTGTGACAGAAATTATGTCATTGGTGTTACGTTAGGTAAGTTCCAGAAGATATGATGAACAAACAACCGTATTTTTTAAAACAAGGAACGCAGAGATATAAAATTAAAGTTTTAAAAAGTTATGGCAGTCACTGTACTGTCTTATGGTTGTGAATAATATACAACAACCAAGAAACATGACAGTAAAATACTTTATTTTACAAGAAAAGAAAAATAGTAAAATACAGTAAAATCTTTGAATGAGATATTAAAAGATTACAAATGACGGTGGAAAGAACAGTTAGAACGAATGTCAGATTCCGGACTGGCCGAACAAGTCTGGAAGTACAAACTTATAGGACACAGGTGTGTGGATAGACCCAGGAAGAGATGTTGGACTGAAGGATTGTTGAAGGCGGAACAGGCAGTAACTTGCCTATGGCGATGTGAAGATGATGGTGATGATGAATATTAACGTATTATAATAGGAAAATACGTAACTTAACCGCGCGCGCGAACACACACACACACACACACACACACACACACACACACAATTTCATCGATAACATTCCCTCATTCACTGTTCGAATAAAAAAATGCAGGAAACTTCATTCCGTTTGACAAATACAGTATTGTACAGAAGCAGTTTTCATTGTAGGAGGAAGCACGATACATGTATGTCACACGCAACACAATGAAATTGCCAGATGTAGTTGAGGGTATCACGAACGGTGAACCGTTTATTGTAAGCGAACAGTCATCTATGGTGACACGGACAGTCACAACACATGTAGGCCTAATAGTGGTTGGTTAACGCCGTACAAATGTCGTTCTGCAATATGCACAACAGAGGTGCATCACGTTCATCGTAATACGAGGCGTTTACAAGGAAAACTGCTCTATCACCACTGGTTTGTAATGCACATACTCAGTGAATCGTGTGTACGCGAGTACGGTGTGAGCGCGCGTGTAACTATATTCTGCTATATTATTATCTACTATATTACCTACTATCTACTATATTATTCATCCGTGTGTTGTATTTACTACGCAGTTACTTTAATCTAATTCTGTATTGAGAAAATTTAATTTTTTCTATAATTACATTCATATTTGCTCAATAATTCTTCTATATATGTATTTTTTATTACTATAAGACTTTTTGATAGTATGAATATTATCATAAAATAAATCAACTATTTTTGGTAAAACTATAACAAATTCAACTAAAAACTAACTTAATGGTTAAACTACAAATTTTATTAGTGGTTAAATAATTTATGCTACACTCACTTGTTGCACACACCACTAGTCACTGTGACACCGATTACGCTTTCGAACGTACCCGTTCATCATCATATCGTAACTGCCACATACTCAGTAACTGCGTACTGATAGGTGGCAGTTTCGATCTCATGATGAACGGGTACGTTCGAAAGCGCTAATCGGTGTCACAGTGACTAGCGGTGTGTGCAACAAGTGAGTGTAGCATAAAAACTAACTCCACTGCAACCGTGGAACTAGTCAGGTTGTAGCAGCAATGTTGATAAACTGTATCATGTCAACAACAGTACATCTCAACAACTGGAAAATTAAGTCGGTTCTTATGAAATTTTGTGTGTACAGAACAAGCAGTTACTAATTTGATTAACAATACGCAGACAGAGCGCGCGAAACAGAGGTACGCGGTTTTAAATTAAACTAATCAGTTCCGTCAAAGATTTTGTTTTCATCGTTAAGATTAATAACCTGGTTCTAGGCTTTCTATTATAATCATTTTTGGAATTCTGATTATTAAAACATAAACACTGTTAGGATTCTATCGACTTTTACTTTTTTACGTTGCTTTTACTTTGAGGTTATAAACTAATTATAAAATCAGAAAAAAAAACAACTTTTGCCATAAATTGACACAATCTTTATTATGTCTTTACATTATATACTTTTGTTATTTATATTGCTAATACAATTATATAACGCTGTCGAAAAGTCGATAGGGTCGTTATACGCGATTCTCGGGTAGCCGAGCATTACAGCGCCTGTGTCAATGCGGTGCAGTAAAGTACCGCTGCAGACTGTTCCAGTACTTGTAACTATGCAACTTATGCTGGCACGCTTCCAAAAGAATGGCAAATTATTCTTGAACATCTGCGGCCTATATATAAGCAACGGCGGCCTAGTCAGTTAGTCACACCTGGCGAGATTGTAGAGCGCGTAAAAGTGGTTACTGTGGCAAAATGATTACTGTGTTATAATTAGTGCGGAACTGTTAATAGTTGACATTATTATTAAGGTGGACGAATTTAACTTGAATTACTGTGGCAGAGTATCTTGTTGATTTCACATTGTTAATTGTGAATCATTAAAGCTGGTAATTGGTGATTTCATTGGTGTCTGTACTTTGTTTCCACTGTACCATACAACGATCCGTGAGACCGTTGTAACAATATATTTATTATATTGTATATTTAGCAAGAAGCTCTTTCCGAAATATTTAAATAGTTAACGTAGTCTGTTTACGGGGTTGAGAGAACTTGGAGAGGTAGCACTTTGCTTCGGGTTGACTGGGCATTGGTCCTCACAATTTCCCAGGGCTGGATGATGTGATTGTAGCTCCCAATGGAGCCATGAGCCTCTCTCCAACCAAGACCGTATTACGTGGTGAAGAGCCAGATCCTACTAGAGGTGACCTCGTTGGCGCAGAACTGTACGGATCTAGACCGGAAAGTCGATAAACATTCCTGGTGGAGGACAGCAGTACCAAGTTAGGCCATATAGGAAAAGATCCTGGACCGGACTTTGTCTTGGATTATTGCAGGCGGTAGTCAAAATTTGACCGATCTGGCTGTGGTACTGCGACTGAGGGGGTAGGTGGGACTCCATAGCTATAGTGAAATCAACATACCTAGAGGAGAAAACCATGAACACAATCCTGGCCCTCCATTTTCGAGGTTGGGCTATGGTCTAACAACCCATTCCCGGAAAATCTGATGTTACGAAACCATCAAATAAGTCTCGGAAAGGACAGTGTTATCGGAGGTGGAGGCCAGGGCCCGACTTGGGCTGTAGCGCCATAGGAGGAGCAGGAGAAGTCTGTTTACACACCATGTTGTGAAGCATGTGCTATTGGCATTTCAAAACGTACCACCAACTCACTACATCCTGCACTTAAGGAAAGCTCGTTTCAAATTTGCTGTAACTTATATTTACTAATTTCTGTTCCTCACACTTTTGGCTTCTCTACTATTGTTGAGTCGTACTGTTGAGTTTATTTACTACTGGCAAAGTAGATAATTTATAGTAGAAGATTCACATCCAATTAAAACTAAAGTTGCAGTCGTGCAGCTTCCCATGAAAATTTCGCTGATTACTTTCAGTGATGTAGATTCCCACTAGATTACTTTTTTCCGTTATTAAATTTCTGTAGTTTGGCAGGTCAGATACTAACGCGTGTCTCTCGTATTATAGTTTAGACATTAACCGTGTATTAGTTCTGAATTCTGTCACTATTTAATATTTGATAAAATTAAATAGAAATTTTCAATTGTTTTGTAACAAGTCTTTCGGTTGTCTCTATCATTTTAAATTATATTCATGTGTCTTCGAATGAACGGCGCTATTTTTATTTAATATTAGTGTTTTTTATTCACATTAGGAACTAGTCATCAGTTTTATCAACGTTTGCTTAGGACGTATCGATATTATCCACGATTTCTAAATTACTTTATGACGGTATGTTCACTCGTCCTTGTATGGGAAAAATTTGACTCATTATAGAAAGTAACAATCAAAGTGGTACAAATAAAGTAACTTATAACTGCCTTTGCTTTCCACTTAAGTTGCAAAAAGTCATGAAATGGACGTAATGAATTCTGGGTTGTCTCTCTACCGTGATATTTTATGAGGACACCACGGTAACACGTGACTTATGTAACGGTAACTAACACTGTAGTACGTATATTATATAATACTGTACGAAAAGGCCTACAGAACAACCCAGAACATTCTCTACTTCCCCCGTCCAATGTGGCAGCTGTTGCGTCATTCAAGTAGGTGATTCTAGTGAGTTCCAGGAACAATTGAGATACGCATTAAGCCGCCGGCGTGCAGTTAAAGAGAGAAAGCTGTACTGGACCTCAGCCCGGCGTATATAAAGCCATAGCAGCCGGGTTGTCAGTTCAGTTACGTGAGCGATTTTCGCTAGTGCAGATTGAGTATTTGTCGAAGTGAAGTAGTATTGTGTTAATAATTGTGTGAAACTTTATTAATAAACATTGTTATTTCGTTTGGGCGAATCTAACTGCAACTATCGTACGAGACAATTACAAACTGTGTAATTGTGATAATTAAAGCTGGTTATTAGTGACGTAATTGGTTTCTTGTATTTTGTTTTCTACTCTATCATAAGACGATCAGTAGACCGTCGTAACAATACTGTATTCCGCTGTCGTATCATGTACTTCGCTCAACAGGGCAAATACGGCTATTGAAGACTATAATGGTACCAATTTCTTTTGTAAAACATGCATGTTTGTAAATGATTTTCTTTCCTTAAAATTTGCTTTTTTTAAAAGATATTTTGTAGATTTTTCGTATGTGTGTGTTGATATAAAAGTATAACTATCTTGTATAACAGGTAAGATAAAGGGAAGTAAAACAGAAGGAGATTGAGGAGATCGAAGCGGAGGAAGAACAGTAGAAGGAGGAGGAGAATAAGCACCACAACATCGACACAAAGAAGGAGAAGAAGGAAAGAAGAAAGTGAAACAGTAAATTGCTAAATAATAATTGTTGAAATATACAGTGTTTAGAGAATATTGAAACGCAGACAGAAGAAAGTCGAAAAAGCACGGAAAGAGACAAATCAATAAAATGGTAGAGACAAAGCGACAGATTACAATAAATAAACTAACATGGAAAAAATATTTCGTGTGTGTGTGTAAGCGTGTGAGCGCGTGTGGTGAGACGGAGAGACAGTCGAATAGACAGTCTGTTGCAAACGACGTTACAGAGTGAGACAGGAGGAGACACAGAAGGAGAAAGAATATATGATACAAGAGAAGTGAGAGCCAGAATGAGAAAGAGAGAGACATAAACAAAGAGAGAGAATCATGACGGATATATAAGAAAAAAAGGAATGGAAGAAACAGAAAGGGAAATTAAAAGACAGATTTAGTGAAGGAGAAAGAAAGATTTATAGTCTGAGAAATACAGAGCAGAAAGAACACTAAGATAAAGAGTGAAAAAATAAAACGAATGTACGTGTGGACTCAACCTGTTGTTGACCGTAGTAAGAAATGGACATCTCGGCGATGACCTTTTTAAGAACTAACTGATAATGAGCTTACATTCTGTCGTCCTCCTGGCAGACATACTGTATAACGACTGAGCGAGTCTTTGGTTAGCGGAGAGAAGGAAGTCAGGAAGGCAAAGAAAATGAGAAAGAAAGAAGTGTGTAGAAATAACAGAGAGAGAAAGAGAGAGCAATGGAAGAAAAGAAAGAGAAGGCTAATAACTAGAATAGGGAGACAACAAAGAGGAAAACTAGAAGAGAAATATAGAAGCAAAGTTAGATAGAGAAAAGGCTATTTTTCTATTTTAGGGAACAGCAGATGTCGCTAACAATGGAGACATACCCATAGCAGTTATGATATTGTTACAACAGTCTACTGATCGTCGTATGGTACAGTGGAAAACAAAATACAAGACACCAATTAAGTTACTAATCATGAGTTTTAATTATCACAATTAAACAGTTTGTAATCAACAACAGAGTCCCTTACAACAAGTCAAATAAAAATTGTTCACACGCAATAAAAATGTCAACTAATATAAAAGACAATTGTATTAAAAGTGTCCCGCACAATTATAAAACACACAACACTTCGCCACAATACTTCAAACCGCACTGTGTAAATCGCCCGACAATAACTGAACACTATGCAGCAAGTATGGGCTTTTTGTAGTCTGCAGGGTTCCATAATATGCGTCCTTAACAAGTTATCGAAATTTCTAGATGACACTTGAGCGCGACCTTCGCAGAAACACGCACCGTTGGGCTAATTGAGAAGCTTCTAGAACGACACCATCGAACGCACGACACGTTCCGCATTACGTAATACTGCCTCGCATGTCAAGCGTCACGTACGCATTACAGCTGCGGAAATAGGCGAGAAAAGAATAGAACAACGTCCTCCAATGTACCAGAACTTTCCGTGATGGCGTAACACTTTTTCCGCATTACGTATCAATATGTACGTATGTTACGTCACGAAGGTTATGTTATGCAAAAGATCAAAATGATTAGGTGCACAACGCACTGTAGATTGTGTGTGCAAGCCACCCACACACGACTGAAATAACTTATTTTTCATAACACAGTTGTGTAGCTGACGGTGAAAGCAATTTTTTGTTACAGCGCAAAAAAGTTATACGTACGCAATTATTCAACGTAAAGTGGAATCCTTGAGCCGTGAAAAAGTGTGAGTAGAAACAAAACAACAGAGGTGAATTAAGCAGAGTATAATTTATGCATATAATAAAGTGTATAAGCTGCTTTTACTGCACAAGTCGTAAAAATATACGTTGGCTGCAATTAAGCTGGATGTATTGCCCTTTTTTAAAGCGAAGTGAGAGATGTAAAGAATAACGCGATTGCGGAAACTATTATAAACTGCTCCAAGATTCTGTGACATTGTGTATTAAGTAGATTGAAAAGGGCACTGATAACACTAACTGTGTTTTTTATGTAAATTTTATGTTAATACTATCGTTTTGTAAACAATAGCAGTAATTCATTTTTAGCTAATGTACTTTTCAAACAGAATTATCACTGTTGCACACCACTATAGAAAAATTATTCCGATTAGCGCTTTCAAGCTTCTCACCTCATCGTCAGATCGGAATTGAACAAACAGACGAGAAACCAAACCCTTCACACCCCCTCCAGTCCCATTGATCACACACGACAAGCTATAATTCAATGTCCCTTCCCAACCTCTGAGCCCTGTCACCCCAGTCTGGACAATTACATATTTTTCTAACACATTCCTTGTGTTTATGTGTTGTGTGTGTGTACATTCCTTTTAAACCTAACCGCCTTTCTCATTCACACTTGTGGGCGCGGTCACTCACCCTTTTTTAAAAACATCCAATTAATCCTATGCAATTTAATTCTTAATCTTATCTATCCGTCCTCTATCTTTTGCTTTTTAATTATATTATAAAATATTTCTTCATTATCAAATTTAGATTTAGTATTAATTAAATTGTATAACCCTTTTTCTCTTTCTTTCAATATTTCTAACTCCTCCCTAAGCTTCCTTTCAACTGTGTTATTTACTACTTTTACAATTTCGTAGTCTTCCAACGGGTTAACGAACTTATGGTTCTCTTCTATGAAATGTCTTGCATATAACGAATTCGTTGTTCTGTTACCTTCTCCACGTTTGTGGTCAGACAACCTTCATTCGAATTTCCGTCCTGTCTCACCTAGGTTTGTTGCAGTCTTTACCCTTTAATTTATAAATTCCGCTTCTCTGTAATCCTGGGATTTTTTCTATATTTTTATTTCTTATCTTATCAAATACCGTTTAACATTTTTAATAGTTATATCTACTCCGTATTTATTAAAATATTTTATAATTTTTCTAGTATGTGAACCTATGTTTGTCAATGACCCTGCATAATTCTTTTGTTCTGGTTCAATTTTAGCTTTTTATATGTTAATAATCTTCATAACTTTATCCACTATGTTGGTGTTATAGTTATTATTCCTTACAATTCCCTTTATCTTCTTTAACTCCCTATCTTTTGATTCTGTCTCTTTTAAACACTTCTGAGCTCTATAACAAAATGAATTGATTGCCGCCATTTTATAACTATAAGAGTGGTAAAACTCTCTTGTTATATTTATATCAGAATACGATTCTTTCCTAAATATCCCAAACTGTAGTTTTTCATTATCTTTAATTTCTATGTTTAAAATCTAAGTAATTTATTTTCTTACCTCCTATCTCTTCTTTAAACTGAAAGTTTTTTCCTTATTATTTATCTCATTTATAAACTCATGCACTTCTTCTATGCTTCCTTCCCAAGTTACTAATACACCGTCAATTATCTATATAGGTGTTATATAGATACCATCGTATATATACCAACATGTTAGAAATCTGACAGCTTCTGGATACATGTCTGAACTTGACACGGTGGCAAAACTGTCGAATTCATTACTGACAAATTGTCACTCTTCTTCTTCTTCTGGTAGTTTCTATCCGTTTCAGATGTTGGATATCATACAGGATATTTTAACGTTCTGCACTGCTGCACGGAATAAATCAGTTGTATTCATGCCAAACCAGGTTCTTAAGTTTCTCAGAGCCATGATAATCTCGGTCGTCCAACTTCTCTCTTTCCAAGTACTTTTCCCTGTAGTATGGACTGCAATAAGTAAAATCTCTGTTCATTTCTCATGAGATGTCCCATATACTAAAGCTTTCTTATCTTCACTGTGTTAATAACTTCCCTTTCGTTCTTCGTCTTTCTAAGAATTTCAAATTTAGTTATATGTGCTGTCCATGAAATGCTCAGTATTCTACGGTAAAGCCACATTTCGTAAGAATCAAATTTTTAGTCAGATTTTTGACAAATTTTTCTATCAAAGTCCAAGATTCTACACCGAAGAAGAGGACCGAGAATACGTAGTAACGTAAAAGTCTCATGTTTGTGTTTATTGTTAAGTTGTGACTTTTGATTAAACTGCTCACTCTAGTGTACATTACTCTTGCCTTTTCAATTCTGCTCTTTATTTCTTAAGAGTGGTCCGATTGATCACTGACTATAGTACCAAGGTATGTAAATTTACTTACAAGTTCTTCTGGCCTTTGGTTTATATTAAGGGTGGAGTTTGTGAACTTGTTCTTAGATACAATCATTAGCTTTGTTTTATTAACATTGATGTCTAGACCATATCTACGGCTGCTTTCTGTCACTCTGTTCATTAGTTGTTGCAGCCCCTCTAATATATTTGCGAACATGACTGTATCGTCCGCATAACTTAGGATATTTATCCTTTCACCGTTCAGAGAGATTCCCACATCACATTCATCTAAAGCTTCTCTAAACACCTTCTGAGCAGATGTTGAATAAAAGCGAAGGTAGTACACAAGTGTCCTTGTCTTACTCCACGCGGAATCTGTATGTCTTCAGTTTTCTCTTTATCTACTTCAACCACTTCAGATTGGTTCCAATACAGTGTGACTATTAAATTATTACTTCTTCTGCACTACAAGGATTAGGGATTTGCCTGCTCCGTCCTCACAAACTTACGACCACCGTTTTCGTGGTCTTCCTATATCTCTTTTCCCTCTTGGGTTGTAGTTAAGTATCATTTATGGCATATACACTTAGTTCATTTCGTACGTCTTCATTTCTTACTAAATCTTTTCTTGTGCACCCTTTGACCCGTCTCAGAGTTCTCATTTCAGCTGCCTGTATTTTGCTGTCTCCTTTTTTGGTATTTATCCAACTTTCACTCCCATACATAAGTACAGGTACAGCCATCGTTTTATAAAATTTTATCCTTGTGTCTTTTCGTGTTTTGTTATTTAATGTTCTATTTATTGTGCCATATATTTCCTGGATCTTATTTATTTTATTTTCCATGTCATTGCCATTATTGTAGCTTGTGTCACAGCCCAAGTATGTAAAATTTGATACTTGTTCGATTGGCTTATTTTTGACAATTATTTTCGACCTAACGGGATACTTGCCTTGGAAAGCCATAAATTTCGTCTTATGCAAGAAAATTTTAAGATTATATTCTGGACTTATTTTTATATTCAGTCGGTGCACTGCCATTTTTAATTTATCGTCAGCAAATAGTAACATACTCAGGTAAGTATGTCGGCCTAGCTGGACTCCAGGATATTCCTTCTATATTATGACTACTTTTCACAATTAGAGAAATCAGGAATTTATGACGAATTCATAAAACGACCACTGATTATTTTGTGGTTTAAAACTATAAGAAAAACAGAAACTATTTTACAGCATTTTAGTCGAAGACAACAGACGACTACTCTCCGTGCCTGTTGCTACTGGACAAGAGGGAGCGATACAATGCGAGACTATTTCGTTTCTGCTAAACCAATTTCGCCGCTAGACCGAGATCGTTGGACCGGTATAATTGCATCAACATAGACAAGCCGCAACACAAGGTCGCCACAAAATTGTCAGCCAGACTAGACTAATCACATTACACTTACTGCTGCGTTGTCTGCTGTTCACCGCCGGTTTGATCGACTAAATTATTTATTCCTTTTGCAAGGTCTTGAAGCTGCGAACTATCCGTAACGTGACATAAGTTTCGCAGTAATTTACGTGCTACGTCTCATAATGCATGGATAATACTAAGTAATATCGGTTGAATGGATTTTGTAAGTTTCTATGTTGCAAAAATATTTAATCGGTTTACTAGTTTTGTGGAACTTTTATTATAATTTCTCAAGTAACAGACAAAAAATGAATTACCTGAATATATAAACCAGCCAATGCAAAAAAATGTGGAAACTTACTTTTATGTTTTAAGAAATTCGACCTGTAATCTTTATTCGTTCACTAATATCCCACTTAGTACCACGAACGCTTGTCTACATCTGTGAAATTGCTTTTAATTTTAACTACTGTATATATAAAAAGCGAAGAGTGTTAACGTTATGAACGTATCTGTTCAGTCTGATTTTATTTATCAATATATACGACATTCGAGGGCCAGTTGAAAATTTCGCTGCAAGATTTGTATTTTATGAGAATTCCTGTTAATTTCCAAATATATCTATCAATTTATTCCTTGTTTAGAAGCTGTTTAAATTTGACGTGTCATGCGTGTTTTGAAAAACGGACAAAATCAAGCATCGTGGAGTGATTCTTTGTTAAAAATTGTTTAGCACCAACAGAATCTCAAAACGAAATTTGAAATGTGTCAGGAGTTGCTGCGACTTCAAAACCAACGGTTTGTAAGTAGGCGCTTGAGTTTAAACGTGATCGTACGAGCACTGATGATGATTCCCCACCGGCTCTGGGCGCCCAAAAAATGCAACAACTCCAGATGCGGCAGCCATCTTGCACAACGTTTTTTCACACCAAGTTCTTAACTTAAAGTATCATGCATACGCTCATATGAGATATGATTACAGCAACGTCATCCACTTCTCAGTATGCGGTCTTCCGACACCCTCTGACATTTTTTCAATAATGTCGTTTGTTGTTGCACTTTTTGGACGTCCACTTCTGAGATCATCTTCAGTGCTTGTACGTCCACCTTTGAACTCGAGTGTGCCCCACTTACCGTTGTTTCTGAAGGCGCCGCATCTCCTAACACATTTACAATTTCGTTTTGATTTTCAACTGGCACAGAAACGTTGTTAACAGAAAATTCATCACAACACAATGTTTGATTTCCTGCATTTTAAAAACAAACGTGACAGGAAATTTCCAAACTTCTGGTAAAGTGTAAATAAATTGACAGATATATCTGGAAATTGACAAGTGTTCACGCAAAATATACGTCTTACACCACACGAAAGATTTTAGTTCTACCACTGAGCTATAGCTGTCGCTCCGCCAATTTTTCAGTTGACTCTCGTACTTATGAATCTGGCTTATAATGGAACGATCGAAGGGTTCTCAGCTTCAACTTGGACCTTTGACATTGTGTCTGTCTGTCTGCCAGTTTGGGATATGCATCATGACAACTTTTGAAGGCATCAGCTGGCATGCGTGCCCCACATTTTTACCATACAGAACTCAATATTTTAGCTAGATCTCTCCAAATATAGGGGGCTGGGAGGCAAAAATGTAAGGAGGTCACAACTGTGAAAAAAATTGCAAAATCCAATGCAAAAAATCAAATTAAAGGGGATTGCAATCAAAATCTGCATATTATAACAACACAAATTATTTAATATAATTTATGTTTGTGGAGCCCCACGTTCTTTGGGACGCCAAAATTTATACAACGATACCTTTTGTGCTGTGTTTACATTCATACAACATTACTGATACCGTGTATGTATAAATTGGGGTTCAGGTTTAATCATAATAAGAGTAGTCCTTTTAGGAATCGTAATATGTTTTCATTTATTTATTCAACAAAAAAAATAAAAAAATTATCATATAATATTAATATTTACTTCGCCATAAAATATTCATTATCTATTGTTTCAATGTTTCTTTGCTGCCGTACGCTCATCATAAAAATAAATTTTATATCTTGAATCTTATATTAGCAATTCTTTGTAAAACATTTCTTCGTTATACTATAAATTCTCGACTACTCAGTCTGAATGTGTGCTTTATAAATTTGTTAATATTTCCATTCTTATCGTATACTTGACATACCTTTTATGGCTTTTTAATCATTTTAACGAAACTAATTGAATATTTCCAATTACTTTACTTTATATGCTTCATATGAAAAATTTAAAGTATTAAATCAATTGTTAATTCTCCAAGCAAGGATTTAAATTATTTTTAAATTGCCTGTTCATCATTAAAGAAAATATCATTGAAGACAATTCTTATTACAAGTAAATTACATTCTCTTATCTCTATCTATATAATTTTTCTTTAATTTAAAATATTTTTTTATTAATGTCTTTATTCTTTTATAATTATAAATTGGTTTTTCGTCATCTCAATTCTGCAGATTGTCCCATGTCCTCCAGTGATCTGTCGGTCCTCTCCTACTGGATGTCCTCTTGCATTTTCCGGTTCCACTGGTCGTCCTATCGTCTCTCGTCCTTCATGGTCCCATCGGCTGGCTGTAGAATGGAATGACATGTTGCTCTGGATCGGCTGCTGTTATTATATAAATCGCCTCTATTGCTCTGCGTATCGTTCCTCTGCTTGATGTTCTGTCGCCATCTGTCTAGAGTGTAGATGTTTGTCGTTGTAGACTGTTTGTAGACGTCCGATAATTGTAGTTACAGTTCTTTTTTTTATTACTTGAACTAACATTTTGTCTGTAATACTTTATAGTTTATAAATAGAAGATACTGTCGATATTGGACATAGCGTCTAACTATGTCTGAAATATTTACAATTTCGCGTCTCTGACGGACATAGCGTACCGCTGCAATTGTAAACTGATTGAAGAGTAAATTTGGCTCTCCTGGGCTCGTATTTTATATTCACCAAAAAGACCACACCTGTCGCTACAGAATTCTGCAGGTCAGAAGCTGTCCACGGCGTCTGTTTCCCCACTCTCGTCTAATTTCACATATTCGCACATTTTCGCCAATTGAATGTCTAATGCCGATTTCAAGGTGATCTAACATTGTCTAATTTAATTGTACACATTATACGTAATTATCATAATGATCGCATCATTAGTGTAATTACTATGCTTTAAAAATCGCACAGAATTCGCACTGAACGTCATAATTACATAGAATTCGCACTGCACAGGTGTCTGATTTTTATTCATTTTTATAAGTCATTACATTCTTTCTAATATTTATGGTTCGTTTATAATTAAATAAAACTTTAATTTAGCATCTATTTGGGCTGAGATTGCAAACTTTCAGGCTTTAACAGGCTTCACGCACACACACTATTTACTTGCGTACACGCTCTCAGCGGCAATTGCGTGATGTTCCTGTTGATTCATGTTTATAAGCCAGCTTCCAATTTCACACCTGCTTGTCTATTACATATTACTAAAATTAATTTAAATATTTATTTTATTTCATATATGCGCATTACAGCATATGCTTGTATTGTCGCAATATAGTATTCATTTTTTTTAATTTCGATACTTTCGGTTGTCTAGGTCTTAAAAACTGGTAAACATTTTGGTAAAATCGCAGAAATTCATGTGGGGTGTCAAATTAAAATGAATTTTAAGTAATATACGAATGTAGTGTTACATTTTGGAAATCTGAAGATTTTGGGACGCCAGGGCCCAAAAAAAGATATCTAAAAAATTTGAAAATCCAGCTGAGTGTCAGACTAAAAGAAGTTGTAACCCAAACACGAATGTTTCAAATTTACATTACTCCTTTTGTATGATTGTGTGCTCTACAATTGTTATATTATTACTAAAGAAATAGTAGAGTAATTGACGTTTTTGTAATTTTTCCCATAACTGAAAACTTTTCTAATATCAGAAATTTATGTAATAATAAAAATGTACTACATTCATAATAGTGAGCAAGTTTTTCACCTCAGTGAGCATACTACTTTTAAAATTAATAAATAATTCAGCCGCTTGGTGTTCGGGGACCTCCCTGAATAAGTAAAGCTGAATCGCAATAATCTTTGATCAATCATTAGGCCCGTGGCATATCGTATACTATCTGTTACCCGCGGCTTCGCATGCAAATATTTGACTTTTAATAAGTATTTTAATATAATTTTTATTGCCTATGTCTGTATGGCGTTTTGTCAGCTCGTATGACAATTTTGTACTCATTAGTCAAATTCTCTCCAAAGCTGTTTTCAACACTTGTACTATTTTAATTTGTACTACATTATTATGTTGGTGCAACAGCCTTTGGAGATTTAAAAGTAGGCCTACCCGTTTATAAAGCCTTTGGAGATATTTATAAAGTACCTGTTAAATTAAAAAAGGCTAAATTCTTTGTTTTAACTGTTACTGTGTTAGAACCATTGTATAACACATTAAACGTAATGTTTTCCTCAACCATGGCTTTCATTTATTTCAGCAGTAAACTAAAAACCAAAAACCGTCGTCACCTAATCTCACAAATGAAAACAACACGTATTTTGGCTTTGCGTTAAGTAATAGGACAATTTACAATTAGTACACTTCTTCTTTTACATATCGTTATATATCGATACAATCACATATTATATAAAACATCGAAAATTTACTGCAGGAATGAAATGTACAGTTCTGATGTCACTAAATAGCTTTTGTTTATTTACTTCTACTATGGTAGTTAATTCTGGTCTCCTTGTGTTTTGATATCTTTAGTAATAGTATTTAATATATTTCATTACTTATTCATTGCATCGTCAGAAATACGTATAAACATAAATTTTATAATCGTTTGAAACAATTACAAAATATATAGACGTATCTGTATACAAAATTACAAAATATATCGATACAATCGCATATTAAAAACTGCAGGAACGGATAAAGGTACAGTTCTGATGCCGCTAAATATCATTTGTTTATTTACGTGTTACTATGGTAATTAATTCTAGTCTTCATGGTGTTGTCGACATCTTTATACGCGTAAAGGAAAAGGCATAATTAAAAGGGCCTAAGCTGTGGGAACGGGCAAAATATCGAATTCCAAGCTAGACAGTATTTTTCGCCTTGTCTTAAATGTTACCGTGCAAATTTTGGTGGCCATCGGGGTAACGGTGTGGATTTGTATTCAGTATACATAAATCTTCAGACTTTGAGTTTTATATATATATATAGATGATTAATATATGTAGTAGTAATAGCCTATTGGCAATAACTACAAGTCACGCAGAAACAACTGACCGAACACATCAAGCCCGCGGCAAGACTGTTTGTTGCGCAAACAAAACTGATGTGAAACACACACGGCTGCATGGATTACAGACGCCGGAATCACTGCTTCACCATGCACATTGTTAATATTGAACGTGAACAAACATTTACTTTATTGTTATTGGCCTGTTTTCTCCAGGCCACATGTTGATAGCATTTATCTACACGAAGTCGTAAAAAATGCATGATTAAAGTTATACGATCGAGAATTGTTGTATAATAAAATTACAAACCGCCTTCAATTACAGACATTAAACGCGTTTAAATTTAACGAAATAAAAATTAGTAATTATTCTTGGAATCTTGATGTAAGGCTTTGGCGGCCGGCGTCAACATTATTTAAACGAGCGTTAGCCGGGAATGAGACCATGGCCTAACAACACCATAGCGCTCGTTTGAATAAATTCCTTGCAGTTTGTTAAAACCTGCACACAAAGGAATATGTTGTTTTACTTTCTGGAATAAGTTTTCTGGCTTAGAGGTTGTCGGCCTGCATTTAAAAATTTGCATATAACAGACGAATATGTATGCCAATGGCTCTACAATGAAGACATACATAGAGTTAAAAATGTTAATCGGTGATTTACTAGTTATGTGGGACTTTCATTAAAATTTCTTATGTAGCCGACGAAAATATGAATTACCTAAACATATAAACCAGCTAGTACGAAAAAATGTGGAAACTTACTCTTATATTTTAAGAAATTCTACCTGTAATCTTTGTTCGTTTACTAATATCCCACTTAGTACCACGAACGTTTTTCTACATCTGTGAAATTGCTTTTAATTTTAACTACTGTATATATAAAAAGCGAAGAGTGTTAACGTTACGAACGTATCTGTTCAGTCTGATTTTATTTATCAATATATTCGACATTCGAGGGCCAGTTGAAAAGTTCGCTGCAAGATTTATATTTTATGAGAATTCCTGTTAATTTCCAAATCTATCTATCAATTTATTCATTGTTTAGAAGCTGTTTAAATTTGATATGTCATGCGTGTTTTGAAAAAAAGGCCAAAATCAAGCATCGTAGAGTGATTCTTTGTTAAAAATTGTTTAGCACCAATGGAAATTCAAAACAAAATTTTAAATGTGTCAGGAGTTGCTGCGACTTCAAAACCAACGGTTTGTAAGTAGGCGCTTGACTTTAAACGTGATCATACGAGCACTGAAGATTAACTTTAATTTTAATTATTGTATATATAAAAAGCGAAGGGTGTTAGCGTCTTGAACGTATCTGTTCAGCCTAATTTTATTTATCAATACGTAAGACATTCGAGGGTCATTTGAAAAGTTTGCGGAGCGACATCTGTAGCTTAGCGGTAAAACTAAAATTTTTCGTGAGTTCCAAGATTTGTATTTTACGTGAACTCCTGTTAATTTCCAAATCTATGAAAAGTACTTACTGGCGTTATAAACTTTTAATATCTAAAATTTTATTGCTGAAAAATTGAGAGGTGGTTCGCTCACCTGCCAGATGCCAGATTCCAAAAGAAGTCTGGCAATACAAGCCTATTAGATAACGAAGAACTGGAAGACCTACACAGCGTTGGTGAACTAGATATGTCCCCTTTCGGGCCAGAACAGGCAAGTCGCCTAGTTACTGATAGAAGAAGAAGAAGAAAGGAAGAATTTAGGCAGTTCTTCTAATAAATCAAACTGTTTACATTTAATTAATGCAACAAATTATTATTAAGTAATTAATATTGCAATAGATTAGTAGTATTAAAATCTACCTAACTTTGGGTAATCAGTAAAATTATGAAATGAAAAAATAACATTCAAGAAGTACTTCCAGAGAGACAGCTCCGTTACTAACAAATATTACATTCAACAAAGTTGACAAATTATATTACATATTGTTTTGAAATGGTCCATTGAGACTAATAAATTTGTGTCCAGTAAGTCATTGAGTCCATACGTTTTAATCTACGCGCTACACTACTGTTGGTTTGAAGCTCCTTACTGATGTATTTTGGATGGGTTTTCAGCCAGACTCTGTAATCGGCTCTACTGCTTCGCTTCATTTCTTCTACGACTGAAGGTATTGTAGATCTCTTTGGTTTATTCGGTTCCGCACATACCAAGGGACTCGGTAATTTCTTTTGGAGTATTTCAAGATTGCAATCATTGGTGGTTCCACAACTGTTTGCCATACGCCCATACGGGTTTTATGCTGCTGATGATCTTCATCACCATCTTCACAACGTAGCTTAGGCAAGGTTATAATCTCTTGGGGTTTGTTCTTTGAAAAGAAGAAACAGTGCAGTAGTATATATTACTAAGATTTAATAGACATAAAAGCTTATCTTGTAAGAGTGTTTACAATGTATGTCAAGATACAAAAATTAGAGTTTTAAAAAGTTATGGCTGTCCCTATAGGTGTGGACAACAACCATGAAACAAGAAAGTAAAATACGGGACTCAGAAATGGCGTTCTTAACAGAAGTTTAAAAGTGCTCTAAACTTGACCGTATAAATAATGAAGCCATAAGAGGATAATTACAAGTTTTCAACTTGAATTGAAAATGAAAAGATTAGAAACAACGGTGGAAAGAACACTTAGAAAGAATGTCAGATTCCAGACAGGCCAAATCATTCGGGAAATACAAGCCTATAAGACACGGGTGTGTGGGTAGACGCAGAAAGAGATGGCTGGAGGATCTATGAAGGCGGAACAGGCAGCACCTTAAATCATATTTATTTAACAACTGTGTTGAGTCTAATCTGACGAGTATGAACTACTTTTATATATGTATTAAAGTTAACGTCCATCATAACTCTTTTAATTAATACACGAAGTTAATGAGATATATGAATTTATTGCCGCTCATCTGAGTGAAATGAACGCATTTAGGTAGGAATAAAATATATTTGTTGATTGTTTATTGTTCGTATACGTTTTGTATATGTATATTATTTACTGCATTTGAATGTAACATATGTTTGTGTTTTCAGGAAACAACGTACAAATTGTATTTTATTATAAACAATTACATTGATAAATGAAACATACATATTAACTAAACAATTGAGGAATCAGCATACTTCATGATGCATACCCAAACGCTTACTCTAATAACACGAGAATAGATACAGCATCAGTGAATCCTATGATGAAGTATCCAGCTTGTGAAATAAGCGTAGATCGGCGAAGTAGTCGAGCTGCATCAATAAGTAGCATGAAGGGAAAGTTTAAAGTTGAAACAAATACCGCATGTTATAAAGCTAAAAACAAATTTACGCAAGCCATGGATGATGTGAAGCGGAAGGACCTACAAGATCCGTACATTTATATGCGGACTATACAATATGATTTTATGTAAATAATTGAATTAAGACATATACATCTGCCCATTTGACTAGAAAATAATTACTTATTTAATCTTGCGTTCATTATTGACAGTTAACCTTGATTATTAATTTATTTCATTCTAAGCGTATCACAAAGAGTCCCAAAAGTTATGCTAATTATCAATGGACACAACAAACTCGACCATTGAAGCGTTTTCTACATTTTATCCGTCTATTTGTTATTTAAGTACGTTACTATATCCTGCAAATACATACATAATAAAACACATAATAACAAAATACAATTTGTACGTTGTTTCCTGAAAAAACAAACATATGTTACATTCAAATGCAGTAAATAATATACATATACAAAACATATACGAACAATAAACAATCAACAAATATATTTTATTCCTACCTAAATGCGTTCATTATTCTCAGGTGATGAATTACGTTAATATTGCTTTATAAAATTTATGATTCATATGATTTATATATAATCTCTTGGGGTTTGCTCTTTGAAAAGAAGAAACAGTGCAGTAGTATATATTACTAAGATTTAATAGACATAAAAGCTTATCTTGTGAGAGTGTATAACCTCTTCTCTTGAGTTATAACCTAGGGAACCAGTAATAATTGGAAGTGCCAATTATACCGGCTGCCTTCGTTGTGAAGCACTGAAAATAATCACAACAAATAAACAATTTATATAGCAGGATATTAGGAAGGGAAGACTGTTGATTTATGCACTCATTTTACTCGGTACTTAGATGACATCTCTTTATTACATTTGGTGATTATGTTCTCTATTGAAAGTTCTCAAACAATATAGTTTACTATATGATTAAATATATAAATTACTACTTTACAAAGGGGCCTCAAAATATGATGTACATCTTATAGATTAATTCCACGGATCCGGGATTAAATATAATAAATGAATTATGGTCACCTAGCCATGTACAATATTGAAACTCTAACCATTTGAAGAATGGTTTTTTTGTTTTTACTAATCTTCTAAAACAACAAAACTTTTAGTTTAAACTTTACCTTTTTGCTATAACTAGCGTTATTAGATTTTATACTACATGTTACCTAAAATGGCAGGTTTCTAAGTCTTTAATGTTATTACATTTAAACATAAGTTTTCAAGTCTTTAATATGATAATTTAAATTGTCTTTTTGGGTTTATAATTTTGTAACTCTTAACCATGGAAGACAAGCCTCCATGTCACCTGTGTGTTTCCTGAAGTTGCTGCAGAATTCGTCCTTCGGTCCTCCTGATGTTTCTTGAAGTTCAGTCGTTACCTTATCATACTGTGATGGTGAAGTTCTAGAAGTATGTGAAATCATTCCTGGTGTGGTACATTCATCTCCGGCGACTGTAGTTATTCTTAGTAATTCTTGTAGTTAGAATACATAGATAGAAAGTTTGTTTCACTGTTATACACTTCACATGATGATAGATTAGTTGACTATCACCTTCTAGGTTGTAATACTGTATTATTTACATAGTCCGTTAGTTTATAATATAGAGAGATGTCATCACCACACAAATTACTTATTAAATAGTCATTGTATCAACCCTTTCACATTTTTATATATACACGTAGCGAAACAACGCTTTACGCTGCTTATGGCGTGAGCGCTCCATTACAAGTGGAAGAAAATAGTTAAGGGGAGCGTAGTAATCTCAAGACAATTACTAGGCAACATAAAAGTAGTTCCGTTTTTCTAATTTTAATTAAAGGACTACGGTTGATTAAATAATTAAATCGTGATATTCTTAGTTGCAGAAGTTATCAAAGTACGTAACAATGGTCTTAATTAATTATTTAAATAATAACAAATTTACAATAATACTTAGTTTATTTAGGGGTCAGAAAACAAGTTAATTCTGGTCAGTTCTTGTTTATGCAGGAATAAATTAATAAGCTTTACCCTTTCTGTACAATTCCATTCCCTTTTAATTTTATTATTAGACTTATATTAAATATTATTATTATTAAATGATTGCCATAAGATTTAGTTTACAATGTGAGATTTTATTAAGAATTTAAAATTTCTCCGCCTATATATTATCAACTTAATTAATTAACATATTTTTATTAATGAAATCGTCACAAGTGTTTATCCAATATTCCGCCGGTGTGAGATGACGTCTGCTGGAGGATTCGTCGCGCATCTTATCTCTGTTATGACGAGCACATCACTTCACTTCACTTCACTGTTTTCACTCTTGTTATGTGTATGGTGTGGTTGTGCCCCGCTGATGTTGAGTGTTTGGAGTTCGAATAGTAAGATGTTAATATCGTCATTAAGCTAAATTATTCTGCGAGTTTGCCGTGTTCGTGTACATGATTAACTGTTCCGTCTACCTGGGTGTAGTGTATACTGTGTGCTTAATTGTTCGATATAGTTCATTCAATTAATTGTTCAACATAGCGTCTCATTGTAATG
This sequence comes from Magicicada septendecula, assembly GCA_034769895.1. NCBI lineage: Eukaryota > Metazoa > Arthropoda > Insecta > Hemiptera > Cicadidae > Magicicada > Magicicada septendecula. The sequence goes on along the minus strand of CM068369.1, from coordinate 20,684,363 downwards.
TGAGAGTGTTTGAAATGTCACTCACTGTTATACTTTGGAATGTTAATTACTTGCGTTATTATGTTCGCGTCGGTTGTAGTTTCAAGTCCCGTGCGCACTACAGTTTATCAGAACATATACGATTGTCGAACTGACTTGTGTGTAATTGAGACTATATCGTATGTCTAAGTTCACTTATGAATTCACCGAGTTAGAAGTTCGGTAGGTAGCGCAAACTGTTTCTATCACTGAATGTATTACCGTTCCGACTATAACCAACCGTCTGACTGTCGTACGTACTGACTTATTAACTTATGACCGATTGACTTGTAGACTGTAGACTGCCGCTCCGCGTCTTCGCAAAACAGTTTTATTGAAACATCTTACCCATAAGTCTAAATTCTGGATTTCTACGCCCTCTCGGATCCGTGATTGGTTCTTCAAATTCCTACTCCTCGCGCAGATCTCATCCTCTGTTTCCCGATTCGTCGTCCGAACCCTTCTTACTCTCTCCACGAGCTCTTTTAGAAGATGCTTGACGCTGGTTGGTCGTCGTCATCCCCGGAGTATTCCATGTGACGAACGTGGTACGGATTCTGAGAAACTAGAGCAATTCTCCCGGCTGTCTGTCAACCTTTGTTTAGACTTTGTCAAGGTTCTGACCTATCTTTTGTTAACAGACTGCAGAGTCCTAGTTAATTGTTCAAGTTATGCGTTGTTCGTTCCGCCGATTATCAACCCTTCGCTGGAGTCGTCTCTCGTCGACCCCACGCTTTCCAGTCGTAAATCTCAGTAAACTGTCAAAGGTTTGTTTTCACGCTGTGCAGGGTACACTTGCAGTATTCACTGAGTTTACGTTCTATTGTTTATCTGTTCGTTGAGATTGCTCAGTACTCCTTTGTAGCAGAGTGAAGCCTTTCATATATGTGCTCGTTACAGCTCACCACTACAGCAGGCGTTCCATTTCGTTTGCGCGTAACTCGGCAGCTGGACGAAGTCTTTGTTTTCGATTGCTGGGTGCTGTAAATTGTAACAAACTGCGAGCTGTCAACGACGCCCTCAAATTCTTATTGTGTGCTGTACACAGATGTTTTTTCCTTGTCTTCGCACTGGCGTCGGGTTTGACGTGTCCCTAATTCGTCATTATTTATGACCTGGGCTTGTGTCCGTCGACTCGAGTGTGGGAACGTGCCACTTGATCGAAGAATTAAAATTTTTTTGAAATTTCGATCACTATAATTGTTTTAAAAATACGGTCGCTTGGTTAATGTTTTCTAATAAAACACATACCACACAAAGGAACCATAATGAACACTTGGGAAATTTACAAATATACAAACATAAAACACAAAACAAACTCGTACCTGAACAAATACAAATCAATACAAAACATGACACAATTTTCAAAGCACTCAACATAGAAAATACACAAAATACTAATATATACACCACACTCACACACAATAATACTAATTTAAAGCACCAGAGACCAACAGAAAACCACAGCAACAACCAGCCAGCACACAAATACCTCACAAGGCTCAATATGAGGAATGCTGAAGATGGGAACACAAGGCTTCCCGAAACATGTTCCAAATAAGGAGAAAACATCTTGAGGTAAAGTCAACATAAAATATATAATATATAATATATATATACATGTGTGTGTGTGTGTGTGTGTGTTCAAACATTTTCTGCTACAGTCTATTTTGTTGATGTATACAATATATTTAATATTTATAATGACTTTTACTCAAGATGTTTTTTCCTTAATTGGAACATGTTTCAGGACACTTTTGTGTTCCCATCCTGAGCCTTCCTAATTTTGAATCTTGTGAAGTACTTGTGTGTTTGTTGGTTGTTGTTGTGGTTTCCTGTTGGACTTTGGCACTTTAAAGTGGTATTACTGTGTGTGATTGTGGTGTATATATAAATATTTTATATATTCAAATGAATACAAAACATGACACAATTTTCAAAGCACTCAACATCGAAAATACACTGTTAGTGAATATGTATACCGTTAATAATAATAATAATGATGATAATAGGTGACACGTCCTGCGCGCTCGTAATAATAATAAAGCGCGCGGGCGCGCGTAAATCCTAATCCATATAAACAATGGGGAGAAACTATTTTAAGAAATTGAAGCTGATGTTCGTTGTTATAACAGGTGCTTTGTTCTTAATCCCAAGAGAGACCTCGCAAAACTGAAACACAAAAGCTGAAACCAATTTTTCAGGGAGACGACTCGGACGCAAATAAAATTGTATAATCCGCTTACGTCCATAAATATTTTTAAAATAACGTTACGGGTTCAGCGAGCCTTTTTTTTTTAAGTAGATCTGAATATTTTGCTTTAAGCTGTATATATTTTTGCAGTACCTGGAAAACAAATCCTAAAACTTTCTGGTGATTAACTACTTGGCTTGATCCTAGCAATGTGGGTGTACAACATTCGTTCTTTGTTTTTATAATTTTTACTTCCAGCTTCAGATCGTCCATCGATGTAATAAATTTTATACTTACTTACATTCCTTCTACTGGTTGCTGGCTTCTTATTTGAATTCAGGGTTCCGACGTAGAAATTCTAACCCTACATTCACAAATTTGAAATTTTTTTTTTATTAACAGTTTGAAATTTACAATCTACACCTGAAGCAGAGTATTAAGTAAATAAGCTGTAGGAATTAAGTGTGAAAGGGAAACATTCACAGATGTTCTATGAAAAATTGTTTTTAAGGATGTAGCAAATCTTGAGACCAAGTTCTGCGGAGTCTTGTCTGGTAGGGATCGTTGTTGTATAGCTATACAAGCTCTATAAGCTGGTTTTCATGGTCTACTACTCGTTGGCTATATTTTGTTGCAATCCTCTTGATTTGGTCTGTTATGAAAGATATTTTTAGGTCGGTGTAAAGTATCTGATTACTGACGTACCATGGGGCATCCACTATAGCTGGCAGCACTTTTGATTGAAATCTATGGATAGATTTTGTTGTTGTAGGTTTGCCACATCCCCATAGGTGAAGTCTGTAGGACCACAGCATGGTTGTGTATAGTAGTATAGTAGTCGTTTGTTGTTTAGTGAGAGCTTAGACTTTTTCCCGACGAGTAATACCTGTTCAATCGCTTTATTCTTTATTGTTATTTTAGAACATACAGAGTTCTTCCCTCGAAAAACAAATCCTTAGTTGAGATTTCCATGTTGTGTTTAGACGCCCGCTTGCCAAAAGACGGATCCTTGAAAGTCAATTTCTCTCTTCTGTACAATAACTTGATTGTCAGCGTACAGACTGAAATTAAAACCTCTGTAACTAATCTTAGATGCCTTCTTATTTTACCTTCTAGTGAAATCGTCTATTCTTGTAAAAAACTGTACTTTTTCCCGGCGTGGTTACAGATTTATCTAATTATAAAAACAATAATTATATTATTATTTTATAACAACGATTATAAAACATCAGAAATATATGGTATGTTTATATATGCTTCATATACAATCTATAAGGTGCTGCGGAATTTCTTCACTGATCATAATCATCTAAAGTGAAGGCTTAGGTACACAGTAACTTTAAATAGAAGAAAATATGTAAATTGTTTTAGTTCATTAGCAGTTTAGATAGGTAATCCTATTTCTAATAGAAAAAATTAAAAGTCGCTAATGATATTACTCTCTCACGCCATTCTATAATATTTCCCTATAGTTCGCTTTCTAAGTCTTCATACATCTGTCCACACATTTCGACAATACTTTTACCTACTCTAAGTCCGTTTTTATTGTTGATTTAACACATTTGTAAGTAAATAACAACGAATAAAACTTTGCTTTAGGTACAAGTCTTGTTTCAGTCAACTGCTCATACAACACCAGTACTTTATATAAACATGCAACATTATGTTCTATTATCTGGACTAAACCACTGCAGGGTATCCTGTATTACAGAAAGCAGTAAGATAAACAACGGTGAATCACGGAAGCATATTCCATTACTTTAGATATAAGTAAGCCAGGAACACAGACTATATTAGAAACATAGCTGCAGGATATGTATTCCTGTGTGTTTCTTCACGTAGAGTTACATAGGGCAGTGAATCTTAATGTACTTTATTTTCACATTACATTACTACATCTCTGTAACGTTCTGTCCGCGTAACATTACATTACGGCTGTTTATTCAGTAAATGTAAAGAATAATAAACGTGCCATACATTTTAATTCTAATTTCATAATAGTACATTCTTCACCGCTTACTGAGATAAGCCATGTCTAATCAACGTTTCCAACAAATGATTTTTAGTATTTAAAGTGTTTCTGGTAGAAAAAGATTTAATATTTAAAGTTTTAAATGTACTAAAAGGTTTATATATTTTTTGTTTTAAAGTGACAGTGTACCAAGATATTTACTGTAGATGGCTACGACTAGTAAAGAAGTTCCGCAGGCCCTTGCACATTGCATATGAAGCCCATAAAGCATACCATTTATTTCCAATACTGTAATTTATATTTACAGATAACAGCTACAACAGGCGGCTGGAAACGGTGAGATTAGGTAAGATGACACCTGAGATTAGTCCCACTGCTTTCATTTCCAGGCTGTACGCAGACAATCAGGTTATTAGTCAAGAGAGAAAAGTTGACTGTCACGGATCCGTCTTTTGGCAAGCTGGTGTCTAAATAGTACTTGGAAATTTGAACCAAATGTAACGTCTTTAAGATGGCAGGACTCTAACATATAAAAAATAACAATAAACGACAAAACAATTATTGCTTTTCCGATATACTTGGCATTTAACTCATCGAGAGCAATATAGTAAAATTGATATAAAATTGCCCAGTGAGTCTTTTTAGTTAAATTAAGTTCCCGTTGAAGTTCCATTTCCTTATGTGCAAGTCCTCTTACATTTGATCCGTCCGGCTATTCCTTATTTGAGGCAATTTAGTAGTGAATATGTCCCCTGGTATATTACTATCAGATCGCAGGGTAAGACGTATGGTGGGGCTGCCACCTTCAGGTTTAACGTCCAGCCCGATTTTCTGTCTGGGTGTACTCCCATAAACTGGCTGTCGTACCAGACTAAAGAGACCAGGTTTCCCTGTTGAGATATCCATAAGATCTTTGATATGGTGATTTCTCCTTGCCTCCCACATCCTACGTCGTTGACCAATGGAAGGTCATCCGACTTTAGGGGGAATTTCTCACCCCAAGGGCAAGAGGGTGCCCTAACCTCTACTTGACAACGACAAGAAGAGGAGGGACAGCTTATACCGGCTGTTACTCGATCTCCAGTGATCACTTCTTTATGGGTCTGATAATTGGACTGTAACGAAAGGCCAGGCCAGTCGCATCCAAGCGGCTGAAATGAGATTTCTCAGGCACGTGGCAGGGTATACTCTCCATATGATCATAGAAGAAACACAGATATACGGCAGGAACTGACTATTATGAGTATACTCGACAGGATCGCCCAGTATCGGCTGAATTGTTGGGAACATCTTTGCCGAATGGATGCCTGCTGCATCCCCAAACAACTATGGAACTATAAACCGAGGGGACGGAGAGGTGTGGGACGTCCGAGGAAGCGCTGGAGTGACCAGCGGTAATATTTGCCTATTTGAGACAGGAACAAACCATTCTTGATTTACATCTTGAGGATGATGATGATGATGATGATGAGTCTTCTAATATGTTTCACAAAGTGCCCAATGAGTCTTCAATCAATAAAGTGATTACAGTTTTATAAGGGAGATTTATTTTTCTACTTTGAAGCAAAATTTTTCCGTACAACAAAAAAGTCGTATTTCGCAATCCGAACGCTGGACACGTCTTTCTGTTTTTTTTTCTCCCATATTAATGACGTTTTCCATTGTGACCATACATACGAATGAGTGACGTAAGCTAAAACAATTTGCTTGTTGTTTTCGTAGTACCGTACATTTTGCACTGCATTATAATCAGTCGTTCAATTCCGTTTGTGTTCGCTCTGTGTCGAAGCCAGCAGCTCCAACAGAACGACTTGACGCCGTTTTGTTTTACACGTGAATAAATTACAGCTACAACAGAGCAACCCAGATCTGTCACCGGCAGCCGCAGCTTGTAGTGGTTCTGTGCACGCGTGTGTCCTGTGCTGCAAAGAACGGCTCTCACTTTACAGTTACAAACGTGCACGCACGTGTACAGACATTCAAACAAACATAGAAGCAATCTATCACGATATAAACATTAAGAAAATCAGTATAGTTTTTATTAGAAACATCGAATCGTGCTCTAATTTTGCTAAACGTGGTTTCTTTACATAAAGGATAAATCAGCTAGCCAATTGAACTAGCGAGTTCTCATTTTGCATACGTGGTCTGTGAGGCAAGCTATGAGTATGAAAATAAATGGGTTAATAAAATTCTCAGCCTGCAGGCGATATATGATACAATCAACAATCAAGTTGGGTAGTGAAATTTAAAGGCACATGAAATTAAATTTATAAAATCAGGAAAAGTTTATGAGGAGTACTTTGGGTTGTACCATTCTCGATAGAAAGAGTAATGTGGATACAAGTACGAAACTAGGGGTTGACTCATTGTTGAAACAGCTAAGGAGGAACAAAAGAAGGTGATGTGAACATTTGGGAAAAATGGCGAGTGACAGGATTCCAGTGCTAGCAATGGAATATGGACCGGTGGGTAAGAGACAGCGGAGACCAAAGTTGGTTCCGGAACAGGTTCAGGATTAGCGTAATCCTTGAGGTTGGTGATGATGAAAATCAGACTGCGTCACTACTTATGTACGTATTACCCCGATAGTACGCCAGACTTAAAAATCACTAGTAATCATTATTCCACAAGCCGGAGCTCGTCGGAAGCTCGGAACGTGGTGTGATCGCTGGTGAAAGACTTGGGAAAAGGGGTCGAATGGGACCGGACCCTCTCCAGACGGTTGAAAAAAATTGACTTAAAATTTTGTTATTCTTTTAATTTTTATGTTGTATTATTTTTTCAGCTTTGTACTCTAATACAGTAGCTACTCTTTTTTAAATATACAAACACGGTTATTAGACAGCTTGTACCTAAAAGCTTAAAATTGAAATATAGGAGAATCAATTCAGTGACATCAGAAGAAGTTGTTAACGAAATGGCCAAAAAATTAAGGTGAACAGATCGTAACCTCTAAAATGTACAGTTTTCAAACAGTATCTTTTTTATGTATAAAAGTTTCTTGGTTTAGCTTTTTTGTAAATGCAGTTGTCATTTTTTAAATGTAAAATGACAATATACGTATATCTTGTAAGCAATTTTTCAATATTAGCGTAACTTTTTATTGCCACTAATATTTACTATAATGGGATTGATTTTAGGATGTTATCATGCGTTTTCAGCCACTTTGAAGATAGACTGTAATATTAATTTGTCATAACTTGTTTTTCTTTTGAATGAAGCCCACGCTACCGGACCTCCCCCAAAACCAAATTCTAGATACGCCGTTGGTGTTTATTATTTGCTGTACGAAATAGCTTAAACGTGTGTGATACAAAAGAGAAGATTGTTGACTACTGTAAAACTGAAGACAACACAACACTTAAATCGGAAAAGGAAGAAGTCCAAAAAAATGATTAACTATTAACTAGGAAGACGTTCCGTTTTCTGGGCGATTAATAAAATGTTGGTCGTAAGTATTTTGGAGGTCGGGACAAGCACTCACGTAATTCCTACATAACGAGTACAATAGCATACTTTATTGTCCTAACAAGGTTGTGACGATTTTAAGAGCGTAAATGGATAAAAATTCTACATCATTGTCGACGAATGCTTTTTCAATGGTTTGTATTACGGCTGTGAGAAAATAATGAGTATTTTGTACAATATTCTCTAATACGTACAAAATGTAAAAAACTACAATGGCAACAGAAGTTTGATAGATTTGTGTTTATATTTACTCAAAAAAAGTCTCCATTCTTTGATATATGGATCACATATGAAGCCTTAAATATGCAGAATAGGGGTGACAGATTTATACAGCTAATATAGGAAATTTTTGTTTTGCTTCAACCAATTTAAATGGTAATTCATGTCCGTAAATTAAAGGCTTTTACCGGTATACGAAAAGTTACAATTAGATGAGTCTAAACCCAGGTTTATTTTTATTAGAGTGTGAAGGCCAAACACTGGAAATTTTAAACGAGAGGCTTGCAGGAGTAGAGAGGCTAATGAATGACCTCCGATTGAAAAACTATAATGAAAATTGGTGAGTTACAACATGAGTAACAAAGTTGCCCGAACGAAGAGGAAAACACCGAGGAGACCGCGGAGACATAAATAAGGAACAGAAAAATTGTTGATTACTGTGAAAAGTGAATACAACATGTAAATCGGAAAAGAAAGACATCCAAATAATGATCAGTTATTAAACACGAGGACAGATGTCTTCCGTTTTCGGGGCGATCAATAAAATATTGATCGTAAATATTTTGTGAGATAGGGACAAACACTTACGTAATTCCTATCTAACGAATACAATAGCATACTTTAATGTCCTGACGAGGTTATGACGACTTTCAGAGCAATAATGAATGAAAACCTACTCCAGAAAAGATGAATGGTTTTTTAAAAAGTCTGTATTACGGCAAAGAGAAAACGATGGGTATTTTTTACAATAATACTTAAATTTGTAGTGACCGTCAATCAATGAATTTTTTAGTGAGGATCGGTCAAAAATAACACAAATTTTAACTATTTTGCGTCGACGTTCCGACAATGTTTATTGTCATCTTCAGGACCTGTGTATGAAATACAAAAGAAATGTCAAACACAACGGAACAATTCAATATTTGGGTGAACGTGTTCGTGTATGTGAGTGTGTGCATGCATACACACATAAAAGATTTTTATTTTACAATAATCTTTAACACCTACGAAATGTGGAAACTAAAAAGGAAACAGGAGACTGACGCCTTTTCTTTATATTTGCTAGGAGCAAAATCTCCAGTCTTTGATTTGTGTATCACATATGAAGCCTTGAGTATTCAGAAGGAGTGTGATAGACTGATACAGCAAATCGAGGAGACCTTGTTGTCCTTCTAAATTAATAAATTTAAATGCTAAAAATTTCATGCACGTAAATTGGAGACTTTTACCGTTATACGAAATCACATGAGTTTAAAATCAGGTTTATTTATGTTAAGGTGGAAGGTTAAACATTGTAAATCTTAAAGGGAAGGCTTGCGATAGGAACAAGGAATATAGAAATTCTACAACAATTATAGCCTTATGAATACACTCCGATCGATAGGCTATAATGCAAATTGGTGAGTCACAACATGAGTTAACAAAGTTACCTGAGCGAGCACAAAACACACAGGGGACCGCGGAGACATAATGTGAAATAGAAAAACAAGACGTGAGATAGTAAGGGGACGTACTGCTAGTTCATGACAGGTCATATCGGCGGAGGTGACAGGGAAAGCCCTATGTCCTGAAACGGGCGGATTAATGCTTGGTTGATTTCAACGCGACAGACTGACCACACAGTGAACGAGAAAGGCGGCAGCTTTATAGGACCACGACTACGAAAACTGAATGACTTTGTCGTATTTTGTTGCTTCTCTGCTATGTACAATTTTCCCTCGAACGAGGCCTTTCGGTTTCGCAACCACTATCAAGTTCTTACTACAACAACGTTCGACGGAAAATTGTACATAGCACAGAAGCAACGAAATAGGACAAAGTTGTTATGAAGACTGCTAACACAGATAAAATAGCTGAAAACTGAATGGATAAGAACCCATGTGGTTTAGTAGCAAACACGCACCCCGTCCGAGCGACTAACAAAATCGTGGAAGAAGTACAAAGATGCCGTTAAAGCGTGAATATCGGAGCGGGCACATCAAACGAATACACAGTTGTTGGTAGTAAACACCCATCCCAGCCGAGAGCGACTGTGGAAGTGGTGAAAGAAGTGCAGCGAGACCGTTAACTGGTGAATGTCGGGGCGTAGTACACAAAACGACTCCACAGATTGATTGACCAGAAAATGTCAATGAAAATCTATTATAAAGTTTCTAATGTTCTTACGGGCGGCGTCCACATTATAGCCGGGCTGTTAGGTCGCGGTTTGGTGCTTAGGAAAACCCTGTGTCTTAAAACGGGCGGGGTAATGCTTAACAGGACCATGGCTATGGAAAACTGAATGAATAAGGAACCCTAAGTTGTTGTTAGTAAACTCTCACCCCGGCCGGGTACCGAGTGAAGAAGTGGTGGAAGAAGTACACAGACACGCGTGAATGTCGGGGCGGAGTACATCAAACGACACCACAGACTGATAAGCGAGAGAATATCGAAGAAAGTCTATTATGGAGTTTCTAATGCTATCACGGCCGGCGCGGTGTCCACATAGTTGAAAACATTGTGGACAATGTGGACAAATATTGTAGCCGGGCTGTTAGCCCGCGGCTAGTGTTTCCGTCTCCGTGTCCGCCAAGACTATTATACTAGTAAGTTCACTGAGCTGCAGAAGCGTTCATGTTTTCGAATTGAATACGTTTATGAATAAAGAAAGTTTCAAGATTAGATAAGCTTTCTTTATAGATGCAGTATTCTTTACATAGTTTAAATCATATTTTTAAGCAGTATGATTTTCAAATATCTCACCAGAAAACAAAAATCATTGCTTTTGGGGGGGGGGGGGGAAGTTTCCACTCAGATAAAAAATCGTTCTTAAATAAACAGTTATGGAACAAGTGTTTGACTTTAATTACCTTGATTGCACTATCAGTATTGGGAATGACGCAGGACGAGATATCACTACAATAATATCGAGGTGCAGAGACGATGTGAGGTGTCGTGCATAGAATGTAGAGGAAAAGACAAGGAAGTAGAAGAGTTGTTTTGATTGTTCACCTTCTTTTTCCACAGCACTAAACTAATATAGAATATTGAAACTTTCAACTTGTGAAACTTTCTTGTCTTTTCTTCCCGTACGCGTTTCGGCGTGATGTGCGCCTTCGTCAGCTTTGAGACAGACTGACATTAACTTGTAACGGTTTTTATTTTGAAAGGTATAGTGGAGGTGGTGTGTGGAGGAAGGGGATTGGCGCGGGGATCCAAATTATTGTTAGTTTTATGTATAATTGTGTCAAAAAGTGTGTGTGATTTATACTGTAATCGGTCGTTTAATATGTTGTTTGGTTGTGTTGTGTGGTGTTTGTATATTTCATATTGTTCTGCTGTGTTAAGTTTTCGACCTTTGGGTAAGTAGTGTAATATCTCAAGATTAGTATCTATGTTGGTGTAGCTGTGGTCGTTTTTGTGTGTATGTGTGTGGCAAACGCGGAATGTATACTGTTGTTGGATAAAGCTTTTAGGTGTTCAGAGTAACGTTCTCGTCACTAACAACAATTTGGATCCCCGCGCCAATCCCCTTCCACCACACACCACCCGCACGATACCTTTCAAAATAAAAACCGTTACAAGTTAATGGCAGTCTGTCTCAAAGCTAACGAAGGCGCACATCACGCCGAAACGCGTACGGGAAGAAAAGACAAGTACGTTTCACAAGTTGAAAGTTTCAATATTGTATATTAGTAAAGTAGAAAAGGTTTAAATTGTGTAAAACAATGGTAGTGCACGTTTAACTATATGGATCTGAAACATGTGTTCCTACAAAAAGATAAAACGAGATACAAATTTCTCAAATGAAATTTCCGAGAAGAACGAAGTGTTGCACACGACAGAATCGTTTGGGCAATGAGGATACTAGAGAAGAGCTACAGGTATTCTACATAAATGATAAAATCCAGACGTATTGCAGGGAATGGTTACAGCATCTGGACAGAATGTAGGATGGACGACTATCTAAGGTTGCGTTTCAATATATACCCTTTGGTACAAGAGATGTAGGAAAACAGAGAGTGAGATGGAGAGATTCTCTGTGACGACTGAACAGGCATAGCGTCTACTCCGTGAGGTGCAGAAGAAGAAGAGATAAGTTTTCAATTGTAAGAGAAGATTACGAAACTCTGAGTACCAAACAACCACTTTAGGGTTTAGGGTTAGGGTAAACTTTAGGGGTTTAGGGTTTAGGGTTAGGGTTTAGGGTTTGATTTTCTTTAGGGTTTGTTGTCCACGACGTGCTTAAGTATCACCAACCATTTGTAAACATTAATACGACGTGGAACATTAGTAATTTAAATAAAATGTTTTACCTCATCGCCTGAGCTACCTTTTGTTCATTACGAGCTTTGTCAGGGGTCTCTGAGTCAGATCTGAATACACTTGGTATAAATCTACTTCAAGAGAATTTTTATCGCAACAGTTCTCAGTGAACTGGATTGTGAACCCAACTTTGATGCAGACAAACACATAATTATGTTACCCGTTTTAGTCCTGTCCTCGAAATTCTATTACCGCTTTGTTGTGCCCAGTGATTAAATTTGTTGTGCACATTTAGAAATGTGCCGAACGCAGCGGATTCAATAAAAAAGAATTTCACCCGTTGTGATCAATTAAAGTGTGAACACGTCGACACAGTGAGAGAAACACTGTGGCTGTTGTTTTGTGCAGCTGTAATTTATTGCAGCTCGAGCGAATTAATAAAATTCAATGGTAATTATTTCAGTCATAATGATACTGCCTGATTGTTATGAATTATTATCCGTTTTACAGAAAAAATAAAAATAAAAATTGTGAATATTATATGTAAAATGCATTGACGCATCAATAAGTAGCACAGATAAAGAGATTTAATGGAAAGCATGAGGATAAATACATCTGAAACACTGGCACATGACTGGCGCGGGTTGTAACAACAACAAAAAACAGGTATGGAGATATACATAACTTCCACGTTCTAAGATTTATTTTTAAAACCATTTTTGAAATGAAATATTTCCATAGAAACTACTTCTTTCTTCAGCCTTAACCACAGTATTGTGGTCACTAACGTATACCACCTCACGTTAGCGCACACGATTTTCACTGATGATGGCAGTCGATTTGCACTGACGAAACGTCTGGGTTTGCAGAAAACATTGGACCACTGCCAAAAAGCCAGGGAATGAATTTTAACAACAAACTACTTCTTTGTTGGCGAGAACGTAGAACGCATTTAAAAAATTATCTCCTCCCTCTTCAACTAGCATTTTTATTTATAAAAAATTATACCCCTCCCCCTTCAACTACCCTTTTCATTTATTGATATTTCATCTTCCTTTCTAAAGTGGATTATTATGACCTTCTTTTCACGATACTTTATTTATACAAATTAAGTACTTTACTCTTGTTAAAACATAAAACGTTGCCGGTAAACTACCCCTTCCCCTTAACCGATCTTCACCAAAGTCAACAGGCCTTGAGTCCTCTACAACTCTCGCACATATGCAAAACATTATTTGATTCTGTTTGAATTTGCGGCAGTCATCGTTTGCCATAGAAATAATTCTACACACAGACACAGACACAGACACAGACACAGACACAGACACAGACACAGACACACATACACACACACACGCACACACACACACACATACACACACACACACACACACACACATTTCGGAAAATGACGTTTCTTCGTGTTTTGAGGGTAGCACAATCAGAATCAGCCCTTATCTCAAACTCGATTTTTTCGCCTTACTATAGTTCCATACTTCCATTTCCTTATGGAACATGGAAAACATGGAATTTAAAAATGTATCGTCTATCATCAACAATATAAACTCTCCCAACTTTTACGCATCAATGATTCCATGAGGGCAATTTGGAAATTAAAATTTATCTGGCCAGTAGGGAAGAATGTAAGTAGCGTGATATCTTTTATTATACACAGACGTTTTATACATATTTTGTATTATTCGCAAAATCACTATTTATAGATGAGCGCTTATTACAAGGTTGCAGTGGATTTTACAGGCCATCGTTGAAACATCGCTGCCACCAGCGTCCCGTTCAAGAGCTGACGTTGTTGGTGAGATTATATTTAGTTCTATATAGGTGGATAGCCAGCAGTGGTTTTATCTTTGTGATACCGTTTGAGGACCGTTGCCCGGACTCTATCTGAGAGTGTAATGGTCTCGATTTGACTGCCGCAAACTTGTCAGCGAGACTTTTGATTGTGGAAGCCTTTCCCTAGGCTATAGTCTGACTGTCGAACGTGACTGAGTGACGGCGGTCCCCCGAGAACGGAGTCAACTACCTGATAAAGTCATTTGTCGGCGTCAACCATCAACCACCATATCGACGGTCACTAGTCGGGACTACTGTCTTGCATTGGTTTGGGGCACGGTCCCGCATGGCCCAGCAGTGACCGAACGGTTTTGCTTCCGAATTTTTGATCGACCAAGGCCTCGTCGCCCGACGCCGTCCAGTAACTCGGAGAGTAGTCCCTAATGTACCCAGCAAATCATCACGTTAATGGAACGTTTAGCAAATCACCACACACAACTGACTTCTTAAGTAATCCTACAAAATCATATTGTTACGACAGTTTTACGGATCGTCGTACGGTACAGCGGAAAACAAAATACAAGACACCAATGAAGTCGCTAATAACCAGCTTTAATTATCACAAGTACAGTTTATAATCAACAAGTTATTCAGCAAGATTATACTCGTGCAATAATTCAAATTAATCTGTCCACACACAATAATAATGTCAACTAATAGAGCCCCGCACAATTGTAAAACACATAACACATCGCCACAATACTTCGAAACTCACTTGAATACATCGCTACTTAAACTAATACTAAGTATCGCTGAATGCTTGTATTTATACCCTGCTGACATTCCAGAATAATCCATAATACGCGTCAAAGCTACCAGAAAACACTAGAGCGAAATTGATTGCGGCCTTGAAAACAGTGCGCGCGGACCGCTTTGATTTGGAATAATCTCTTTGCGGGCGCGTGACAAGTGTCACGTAATTGTCTTTCATCACAAAGTAGCAGCAATACGCACACACACACACACACACACACACACACACACACACACACACACACACACACACACACACACACACACACACACACACACACACACACACACACACACACACACACACACACACACACATTATAGCCGAGAAACATGTAGAATGTACTGTAATGGCGCCACAATGCAGAACATTTAGCCAAAGATGTAACACTGGTCACAAATGTGCCGTGGCATGGAACATACACCTTAAGTAGGATGTGCCTACAAACGAGAAATAAAAACATGCAGTGAGCGATACGAGAAGAATCTGCAATTACCACAGGTGGCTTTGCAATCTCGTTAGCAGCATTTACAACATTGCAACTGTTGAAACCAAAACTTTCAGCTGATCTTGTTCTGAAATTTTGACACTCTGAGTAACCTCCACAACTGGATAAAAGGCAGGAGCTGTATTGCTGGATACACTCCAGGCAAGACGATGAGGCTGGACTGTATTATACTTATTACGTACACTAAGGACTTATTATTGAATGTACTTGTTTAGCTTACACCTGGAGAAGATTACAGATTGGTTAGTGGTCGATAAGGTGGGTGCACTCAGTATTTCAGCTGGTGGTATACCTTTTCCAACTGACCTTCGTCCGTGAACAAATCTGGCGTCTAATTCTTTCGAACTAAATAATTTATGTTCAACTTCATAATGGCTGCATGACAACTTTACCCGAGAGATCAGGCCAATGTACAATTGTTGGTAAACAACTGACGTCCAGTTTTTTATAGTTTTTACACACAGAGTTCTGTGACAATATATTAGAGAAAATATTATTTTGTTTTCGTGGAGATCGCAAAACCAAAGTGTTCATTTTTTTCTTGCCGGGGATAGTGCAAGTTATCAGGAAACATCTATGTGCTGAAGGAAGAATCTATGTTCCAATAAAGTAGTGGGATAACTGGAGGTTTAGGATCAACCAAGAATTAAGAAATAAATATAATCTCTCAGATTAGGTGAGTAGTATTAAATGCTGAAGGGCGAAGTATGGAATGGTCGCGAAAAACTTTTGCTGAGAAACGTGGTAGGAGCTGCCTAAGAGGAAAGGTACAAAGAAGATAGCTGGACAGGCATGCCACGTGTGGGGATTTTCCCCACAGCTGCGAAATGTAAGGGCTCAAACCCCTGCCGTGTTTGGGAATTGGTGGTATTTCCTGTCAACAGTGTGTTAGTTCAAATAATTCGAATTTCTTAACAGAAAACGTTAAAGGCGTTCAGTCATTAGCATTAGCACCAACGGCCTTTAAAAAAATAAAACTTAGTTTTATTTTACTATAAATTGTGCAGTGATGGACAAAATGAGCAACTATATATAAACTAAAATGGGTGCGACCAATTATAAACTGTTTTTTGTGAATTAAATAAATGGAAGGAAGTTGTGTAAATAAATTATAATGGTCTGTGTAGTGTGGGAAAAGGATTTCATAAGTATATTCTGATCTAATATCATATCTGAAAAACGTTTTAAAATTTTTAAATTATTCTTGTAATTGTATTCAAACATGCAGAATATACTTTATTTTATAATATAAAATATTACGTTGTATGAATCACGCATACTTCTGAAAGTGAGGATTTTCATTCCAGTGTGAGGAAATTTTGAGAAGGTACGTGGGGAAAAGTAGCTTGATTGAGCTGGCAACACTGAGGCGGAGAGGAACATTAAACAACTGGGTATTAGAAGGTGGAGACAATGGGCACAAGACAGGGAAGAGTAAAGAGCTATTGTTGTAGAAGACGAGGTTCTCCGAGGTCCATAGCGCCATGGAAAATGAATGAACGAATCGGTGAATGTCATATTCTTAACACATTTCAATAAAGTATGTAAAAATGAAATATCGGTATGGAGAACCATACATGACTTCCATGCTATAAGATTTAAAATTAAAAAACCATTTTCGAAGATAAATATATCTATAGAAACTACTTCATTCTTCAGCCTTAACTACAGTATACTGTGGTCACTTACGTATACCATGTCAAGTTAGCGCACTCGATTTTCACTGATGATGGCACTGCCAAAACGTCTAGTTTTGCAGAAAGCATTGGACCACGACCAAACAGCCCAGGAAGGAATTTTTGCAACTCACTACTTCTTTGTTGCCGATAACGTAGTACACATATAAAAAATTATCCCCTCCCCCTTCAACAGTCATTCTCATGTAAAGAAAATTACCCCCTCCCTCTTCAACTACCCTTTTCATTTATAGATATTTCATCTACCTTTCTACAGTGGATTCTTATGACCTTCTTTTCAGGATATTTTATTTATCAAAAATAAGTACTTAACTCTTGTTAAAACACAAAACGTTGTAGGAAACCTACCCCTTCCCCTTAACCTATCTTCACCAAAATCAATAAGCCTTGAGTCCACTACAACTCAGGTACATATTCCAAAAAATTATTTGTGTCTGTTTGAATTTGCGGCAGTTATCGTTCGGCATAGAAACAATTCTATACACAGACAGACACAGGCACTTTTCGGAAAATGACTTTTCTTCATGTTTTGAGGGTAGTACAATCAGAATCACCCCTATCTTTAACACAATTCTTTTTCCCATCACCACACTTCCATTTCCTTACGGAACATGGAAGTAATAGCAAACAACGTGTCTAGGCAACATTAGTTTATACATCACACGTATGATTCACGTATAAAACCAAATAACAAATCTAAATTCACAAGCCATCTAGAGAAACCGCAGTTAATGCGGTTGAAACCACAGCGCGACTGCTCGACATTTGAAGCGTGAAATAACTTTGTGTGGGCGACTGTATGATTTATTGTCCGCTAGTCTCTATACAAACCGGTCGGTCGGGCGCAAAACTTTGAATATTTCCCCAATGCGGCGGCGGGAACATGATTTATGGCGGAAACTTGAGCTACTCAATCTGCACAACTAACTTCGTCCGATTCACTAAGTTTACAATTAGTGTAGTCTATCATGGTTAGTTTGATCGTTCGCCCCTGTCTGTGCAAACAAACTTGTGTCGTTAAATTATTATAGCTATTCTACCGAGTTAAGTCTGTTGAAACTAGTTCTATGAGATCAGTAATTTCGTAATACAACTGATTTTTATATAAAGCGCAACTAGCAATAAACATGAGGTTGAGTAGAAAATTTTAATGACGTCAAAAAGTGAGACGCTCTAACCGGAAATTGGTAAATGCGGTGAACACTTTTTTTCGAGTGTAGATGAAAATCTCTATAGACACTAGGAACCTCGTAGTTCCTAGTAGTGTGCGAGACTCTAACTCACTAAAAACACCTCCCTTAGTGCTACTGGATTGTCTTGGTCGGCTTGAAGATTGGTCTCACGCCGCTCAGGCTCAGCAACCTCCCAATACGATCAGTCAACCCATGGATACAGGGCAGCACAGCGAAGCCAACATTCTCTTGAGACATCGATTCCACCGGCCTGGCTGTTTTCCTTGGCCGGACTGCACGTCTCACCACCTTTTTCTCCACTTATACTTACGTACAGGTACTTACTACTTCCTACTTTATCAATGTTTGTTGATAAACACTGCAATCAATACTCTTACTTTTACAATATTTGTTGATAAACACTGCAATCAAGACAAGGCACACAGCCAAGTGTTGACGGCATTAAAGTGGGATCCACGTCGGTTTAACAACGTTGGTTAGGTGGCTACTTGTCACCCGATGGGACTTTTGCCCGGAGAATTGTACCTTTTCCGAATCGGTCGTCGGCAGGGCACGGAAGTCCAATAAAAATTCTGAAATAGAAATAGGAAGGTAGGAAATCAAGAGGAAGGCCAAAGAAGAGATGGGTTGAGAATTTTGACGATAATCTGATGAATATGAAGATAAGAATATAGAGAAAAGTATGGAATGAGAGGGCTGAATGGAGAGAAATTGTTGAAGAAGGTAAAACCTATAATCGGATGTAGCGCTAGTAGTAGAAGAGGAAGATTAAACAAGAAGACTGAATAAGTACAGACAGTCTGTTGAAGGGGTCACTTCTGGAAATGGACGGCAAAATGAGGACGTAAGTGCAGGACGGTGTAATTGATTAGGATTGGAGAAAGATATGGAGCATAGATGGAGAGCCGGGAAGCATGAAGAAGCATTGAGTGAGGACCTGCCTGGGAAAGATACAGGATATAATTGATAAAAGTTACTTCATATTTGATTAAATTACTATATAATTAATCAATACAATCAATTTTTTTACGAGGGTAGATGAAAATCTCTATAGACACTAGGAACCCCGTAATTCCTAGTAAGGTGGGACTCTAACCCACTAAAAATACTTCCCGTAATTTTACGATTGAGCAAGGCAAGCTCATACAGCAGCTTTTCCTTCATGTTTCCTTCACGGGTGATGAGGTGATGCTCAATGGCTAATCCCAAGATTATTTTGTCTTTCTCGCATGTCGAGTTTTATCTATATATATTAATAATTGCTTTCTGTTGCGATACCAGATCATGTGGCTTCTGTTTTTTGAGTCGCCTCAGGACGTGTAAAGGTTCTCCCACCACGTGTCGCATTATTGGGTTATCGTGGATCTGAATCCTCTGATCATGTTTGTCTGCATATTTTGTTATTATTTCGCTGACATTTTCTACTTTGAGGTCTCTGTGTAGGTTGTCGTTCCTTATATACCAAGGACCATTCACTATGCTTCTGATTACTTTGTTCTGAAGGGTTTGTATCTTTTGTAAGTTTGTTTTCTTTGTACAGCTCCACAGCTGAAGTCCACACAGGCTTCAGAACTTGTTTGTGCAACAGCAGTTTGTTTTCAACTGTTTGTTGTGAGTTTCTCCCTAACAGCCAGTACATTTTTCTGCTTTATGTTGAGCTCCTCCTTCTCTTTCTACATGCTCTTTCCATTTAAGCTTTGCATCCAGCGTCATACCTAGATGCTTTGCTCTGTTAGCACATGGCACTTCTAGCCCATTAATATAAACCCTTACTGGATGTACTTTTCTGTTGGCGAAGCTGATATGAACTGATTTGGATTCATTAATTTTGATTCTCCACCGGTTGGTGTATGCTCATAAACGGTGAACGCTGACATTATGGATTTAGTAACTTCTTTTTTTACTCTTTTATGTTCTTTGGTCCCATAAAACGCTGACATACGTACTTTAGAGACCTTCATCTTCGTGCCTAATGCAAAGAGAACGATTTAGTTCATAACTATCAACTTTTCTCTGCTACCAGCCTCTCTATTTCCTATTAGTAAAATTGCCAGTAGCATTATACGATATTCTGGAAGCAGGAGGTACACCAAATCCTATACCTTACCTTTTGTTGGATTCTGGAGATCTTGCACCAACATGCATGAAATACAAGAGTAAGCACAATTATAAAAACATTTTCGCAACCATAAACTTAAACTAAGAATGAATCCTGACAAAACTTTCAAAAATTAAATCCTCGTATTTCAAAAAGCGCAAAATGTTTAATACGTGGTTAAAAAAAAAACAGAAAAAGACATAAAAACTCCAGATTACTCAAGAAAACATTGGAGAATGCTTACCACTCAAAACAAAATTAAAAAAATGCTCAACGTTTTCAGGAAAACCTCAAGAAAAGGACATGTGGACTGACGAAAAGAGGGACAGATATCGATGAAGAATGAAGGAAATATGGGAGAGGAGGAAGAGAGAGAAGAAATAGGGAAGAACCATTTAAAGTAAACGTAGCATACAGTGACTCACACGACAAAGAATAAATAAAAACCTAAGGATTTTATATATATATTTTTTTCTATATAAGTAACTCGATGTTTCTTGCAGTAATTATATTATTTGTGATGTTACTCAATTTGTTTCTTCTGCAAGTAGTATAATTTTGTATATTCTTTTTAACACCTGATGCATATTTTTCAGTGAAACGTGCGTCAGGTGTTAAAAAGAATATACAAAAATATACTACTTGCAGAAGAAACAAATTGAATAACATCACAAATTATATATATATATATATAAAATTTCAAATATTAAACTTTTAGAAGAAATGTATTCTTATGATTGACATAATTAATATTGCAATTAAAACACTTTACTTAATTCCATCGTTTGTACAAAAAATGTTAGATCACATCAAACGTTCTGTATAACCATATGTATGTTATAAATTCAGCAGCAGACGCGGGCAACCGCAGACAATGTGGTCGGGGCCACCCCGCGACACTCGAAGCGTAAAATAACTTTGCACGATGTAACGTTCGCTACTCTACTGTATACAAACCGCTTGAATGCATAACGATGAATGTTTCCCAATGCGGGCACATGATCTATGGTGAAAACTTGTCGTACTCAATCTGCACAAATAACTTCGTCCGATTTATTATTCTAGACTAGTTTGTTCAAACGTCCACTCTCTTGCAAACAACGTATTATATAAATAAATTACTACACAAAAGTTACAGAGTTTAGTTTAGAATCTTTTAAAATTAGTTTTACCAAGCTCGACGCATTTACAGTAATAACTGTAACGTTACTCGTTTTTATCATCATCATCATCATCATCATCTTCTTAACGGTTTTAGGGTTTAGCGGACTGTTCCTATTCCACAGTCCATCTATTCTTAGGTCTACCAACTTTTCTTCTGCTTCTAAGGTTGTATTCGCCATTTTCTGGATCTTTCACCATTTTCGGTATTCTTCTTTCTTCCATTCTATCGATGTGTTGAATCCGTTTTTTTCTGTATTATTTAATCCTTTCATTAAATGCAAAAATATCTAAATCACTTCTTATCACTTCATTTCTTATATGATCTCGTCTATTACACCTTTTAACTGATCTCAGAAATTTCATTACTGTTGTTTCTATCTTCTGTTCATACTTTTTCTTTATGACCCATGTTTCAGAACCATACAGTAGTGTAGGCATTGCCACTTTTATTAAATTTTATTTGTGTTTCTTTTCTAGATTTATTTTTCTACATTCTCCAAATCGTTCCACACATTCTTGTAAAATTCATCACTTTATTTTATATACCTCTATCTTGATCATAAGTCACGTTCAAGATTGTTGCAATTTCTTACTTGTTCTATGCGTCCGTTGTTTGTGCATATTTTGGTGTGAATCGGTTCATCTCCTATAAAGGCCATTACTTTTGTGTTTGAATCAGATATATTACTGTTATGTTATTTATGATGTTCTTAATCACATCCGTCGTGTTTTGCAATTCATGATGTTTTTAATATTTAATAACTGTATGTATATTACATAGACTACTGCTTTGTTTGTGAACGAATTTGGTAAACTTGTAAATTTTTTATAAATTATTTTGGTGTGAATAAATTTTTTAGATTTATTGAAGCATTTTCAATGCCCTTCTCTATGCATTGCATTTGTGCAATGCCTGTAAATTTTTTAGAAACCATTCCGTTGCAAAGAGTATTTAATGTTTTATTCTTTTTTTTTTTTTGGTTAAGAGTTGAAATCGTGACAAATGCAGCACATTCCGTGTACAGCGTTTTATTCATTTTTAACAATTAAGCTGTTAACACGGTGAAAAACACTGCTAGGTTCGCCATTTTGTAGTTGCAATTAATCCCAGTGCGAGCGCATATTGACAGTCAACCTATGGTAATTGGGTCAAGCTTGCATTTTTATGATTAATTACAGTTAGCAGCATGCTTTATTATCTCATACTGATTAAGTTATGTGAGTGAGTGTGGGTGTAGAGAGTGCATGCGTAGGGGGAAATGTACGTTTATCTAAAAATAATATAATTCTAATATTAGTGTGAAATGTTTGTCAAATTTTAACTACTTCTGCAAGTAAAATTATTATTGTATATTCTCCTTATAAATAAGAATAATTAAATAAATATGAATAAAGATGAATACTACTACTACCGCCACTACTACAACTACTACTACTACTACTACAACTACTACTACTACTACTACAACTACTACTACTACTACTACTACTACTACTACTACTACTACTACTACTGCTGCTGCTGCTGCTACTACTACTACTACTACTACTACTACTACTACTACTACTACTACTACTACTACTACTACTACGTCTACTACAATAATAATAATATTTTTTATATAGAGGAGGAAGAATGCTTTATGCACCGTCAGAGAAGGCCGTTCCTTGGTTTTTCTGGTGTCTGGGACTCTCACCCACAAAAAACCAAACTCTAATTCAGGCAATTATATCCATCCTGGAACCACTTACAGTATTCTTCAGGATGGAGCCTATTTTGCCCTATTCGGGCTGCTTCTGTTGTTCCAAATATTCTACTACCCGTTGGGTGCAAATTGTCTTTTGTTTTCTAGTAGGACCCACTGAATAAATGGACTTTGCACCTTTCCCATTCTATGGTGGTAGTCATTAAAATTGCCGTGGCCACTGAGCAACTGGCTCAGATGGTAGTTAACCTCACCGTGTTGGCGGTCCATACATTCCTTCAAGTTTGGTATGAGCCTTGCGGTCCATCTTCCTCTATCCTCTCTGTCCCAACGAACTTGCCAGTGGCGAAGAGTGAGTTCCCTGACTTCATGCTTCGCGGCATCGCTTTCAATTTTCTCACTTTTTTCGAATGAATGCTTCCGCTTTAGAGCCAACAGCTCTATGAAAAACACTCCCGCTATCACCAGGACTACTGGCTCTGGCACTGTCCGGTAAGAGGATGCTACTCTGAGGGCTCCTCTTGTCTGCACCGATGCCATACGTTTTCTGTACTTCTCCGTCCTTAGTGCATCGGCCCAGATTTCGCTACCGTACAGAAGGATGGATTCTGTGACCGCCATCATCAGTCGCCTCTTGCTTGCAGTGTGAACTCCTACGTTGGCCATGAGTCTTCTGAGCTTGGTTGTAACGTAGCAGCCTTATCAGCTGCATACTTTGTTTGCTCCCAATAGGAGAGCTGTGAGTCTAATCTCACCGCTAGCTATTTCACAGCATTCATTGTAAATACTGTCTCAGCTCCCACTTGCAGCGGTATGATATTGGAAACGCGTCGCCGGGTGAGGAGTACTATTTCGGTCTTATCGGTGACTAGATCCAGCCGTATTCTTCAAGCCAGGAGCCCACTAGCCTCATTACGTATTCAGGCTCCTTTGTGCATCCTCGGCGTTTCGTTCTACAGTCAATGCCGCGATATCGTCTGCGTAACATACCAGGAAAGTGTCTGGCGGCGTCTCCATCCATAGAATTTCGTCGTAAGATAAGTTGGAAATGTCAGTGCCCAATGTAAGCCCTGAACAGCCCCAACCTTTGTACTAGGTCCGTCTGTCGTACCATAAATACGTTTTCTGTCATTCAATTACCATTGTATTATCCGGAGCTGATACTGTGGAATCCGGAAGAAGTGCTCCAGAGCCCTAAGCATGTCGCTCCAGAATTGAAAGCATTCTTAATATCCAGCGTTGCCAACAAGACTATACCCTAAGAGTATTTTTGAATAATGAATATTCTGTTGGGCCGGGTGGGAACTTCTTGCTACCTCCTCCACTGCTCCAAGAGTTGATCGACCTTTTCGAAAGCCGTACTGTCTGTTTGACAGGTCTACCGCGCTTTGAATTCCTGCTAACAGACGTGGCTTTAGTAACCTTTCCAGACCAGCGGTATCCAGGATGCACAAAGGCCTGTACACTGATCGCGTGCCCGGGTCACCCTTAACTTTGCTGGCTAGCACCAGCCTCTGCACTTTCCACCGCTTGGGGAAGTATTCCTCCTTAACTAGCAATCATCTTCAAAACTTCTGTCGGAACGCCGTCACAATCCTACACCATTTCCTTCTGTTCTCAGCAACAATCTTCCATCCTCTGATCGCCATGGTTCGCAGGTCTACCTCAACACACTGCATCCACCTCTTTCTCTATCTTCCTCTGGGCGTAGACTCGAAGGGTTTCCATTTTGTGATAGCTCTCGTATTTCTGGTCTTATCCATTTTATAAATATGTCCTGGCAATCTAATTCTCCGAGACTTAATAAAATTTACTAGTTTTTTGTGTTTAGGCCTATTAATGCATCAACTTCAAGGTCCATACAGTCCGCCAAGTGCCATCTTGTTGCATTACCGGGCCAAAAAGTCTCATCAGTATTTTCCTCTCAGTTTGCTGATGACCGATTACTTTTGGCTCAAGATTTGAAGACATAGGATACAAGATTAGAAAATTGATACAGGAATATCAGAAATGGGGACTAAAGGTAAATATGAATAAAACAAAGTACATGGCAATAGGTGGCATCAAGACTTGATATTGGAGGAAGACATGAGAAAGACTTTATATACATAGGAATACAAGTATTTAGGGGTGAAATTTACGGTCGATGGAAAGCAAGACAAAGGAATACAATCCAGAATTAATTTGGGAAAAATGGCTATATCTACATTAAATGGAATCTTGTCGGTTTAGCAAATCACAGCAGAACCTAAAACCAAAATATTTAAAACCATTGTTAGCAATATCATGACTTACTGCTCAGATGTTTGGACTACTAATAAACACATTTTGGAGACGTTCAGTAAGAGTATCCAGACGTGAGAAAAGAAAATTAGAAATGAAGTCATTAAGGACTGAATGAATATAAAAATTAAATTATTGATTTTATGCAAACAAAAAATTACATTGGTATGGACACACTAATAGAATGCCACAGGAAAGATTGCCAAGGAGAGTTATGGAATGGACTCCACAAGGAAGAAGGAAAAAGAGTAAGACCACCTATCATCCTGGATACAAGAAATTCAGACTATATTGAGGGAACGAGAAATTGAAGATCTTTGGTTGGACAAGCAGCAATGGAAGATGAGAATTCAATCACTTCTGTAATCTTTGGTTCTAGAAAATTTGTAATCATTGTACGGCCGGAACAATAATGAAAATAATTTTCTTCTTAAATCGTTTAATATCTTCTTCATCTTTCTTCCGCATGATCCATGTCTCACAGTCGTAAGTCACTACAGATCTTATAAGTCTTACATGTATATGGTAGTGTATAAATTACAAAGAAGCAAGCGAATTAAATGACAACAATTCTTAGTTCTATTTACTTTCAGTAGCGTTGGTTTTTTACGTGTTTAGATTCTCACCACTGGTGTTCTCTTATAGTCGTATTTATTTGTTAAAAGTTACGTTTTGCCGAACCATGAGCTTTGTTTTCTGTAAACAATTAATTAAAAAATTATTTTTCTTGTTTGTCGTATAGACACCATAGAGATAACTGTGATACAGGAAATCCGGTGCACAGGCCACAGAAATCTTGAGAAGCGGAGCCACACTGTCTACTACAGCTGGCATGATAGGTTGCATCAATATGGAATAAAATTTACTTTATTTTTGGTCTAATACGTGTGGGAGGTGAATGGGGAAAAAGGACCAATAAAGAACTGAACATTCTTCTGAATGAACCAGATATTGTAAAAGTTACAAGACTTGGTAGACTCAGGTGGACTGGACAGTGATCAGAATGGGGGAGAATGAAATAGCCAGAAAGGCACTCACAGAACAGGTCTATGGCACCAGGAGAGTTGGTAGACTCAAACTACGTTGGGAAGACGGTGTGAATTATGATGCGCGCCATAAACTTCAGACCCGGAACTGGAGAGCAGATGTACTTGATCGGAACAACTGGCGTAGGCTGTTAAAGGAGGCCTTGACTCAGTAATGGGTTGAGTCTGAAGAAGAAGAAGAAGAAGAAGAAGAAGAAGAAGAAGAAGAAGAAGAAGAAGAAGAAGAGACACTGTTGGAAACCTTGACACGTCTGTTAGCAGACAAAATCCATGCCAGACAACGGGACTAACAAGTCTGGCTTTATCAGTTTGTCTTTGAGTAAACAACGCAAGCTTTACGCTCGTCTCAAACTACAGAGCGCGGCTTAGCAGTCGGATTGCGCATGTGCCGTTCTCACTGTAATAAAATTGATTGCCTGCCAGTATTGAATAGACTGAGATAATTATGTTGTTTTAAACAAAAAAATTGGTATGGAGAACACACATGACTTACATATTCTAATTAATTACCTAATTATTTTTTTACACAACGAAACCAAATGTATCAGCATGCTTTTGGTAAAAACGCTGAGTAAGACAATGAAAATACGAATTGTATCTGGTTGTTAATATTGTAAAAATAAAGAATTAATTTGATTAAATTATCTTTTATTGAAACAACGCGAAAAAAGCGAATTCCGTCCAGAGTTTGTTTTCTGTGACTTACCGAAAACGAAAAATTATTTTGTTTACGTATCCGTGGCTACATAGCATGGAACGATGTCAATTGTTAATATTTTTTTGTAATTGATAAGTTTTTAGCGAATAAATTGATAACATTAATACAAAAAATTACCCCCCCCTTCAACTACCCTTTTTATTTATAGATATTTCAATACCTTTCTACAATGGAATATTATGACCTACTTGTCAGGATACTTTATCAAAATTAAGTATTTTAGTCTTGTTAAAACGTAAAACGTTGCAGGGAAATCACCCCTTCCCCTAAACCCATCTTCGCCAAAATCAATAGGCCTTGAGTCCTCTCCAACTCGGGTAAATATGCAAAAAATTATTTGTTTGTGTTTGAATTTGCGGCAGTTATTGTTCGTTATAGTGAAAATTCTACACATAGACACACATACACACTTTTCGGAAAATGACTTTTCTTTATGTTTTGAGGGTAGTACAATCAGAATCTGCCTTTATCTTGAACATGATTTTTTCGCGATCACCGTACTTCCATATCCTTACGGACCATGGAAGTTAAAGATAAAAACTGGTTGTTAGGGAAATGTAAAATTACTTCAGTGATAAGTGTAGTATCTGAGAAACACCGAAGCTTATAGATTTAGTAATAAGAATTTTGTATTTATTATTTTTGTTGCTACACCAGAATCAAATAATCTCACCCATACAGCCCGGAGGACAAAAAATTTATGTTGTTATAGCAGAATGGACTGTATGAAAACAAAATTATTATGATTGAGTCCGCTAGTAAAAATTGCAGGATGCGTGAAAATTATATAATTCAACATTTTCATTAATACAAAAAAAATACTGGCCCGTACACGGAATGTTTTTTAATTTTACAAGCATGATTTGAATTGAACACACAAACACAATATTGTTAAAGATCTGTATAGGAATTTACGCAATCATGTTGCTAGGTCGACTTGAAGCCAACTGCCCCCCCTGCTTCAGTTAGTATTACTCTCTCATTACACAGAGAGCAGCACTGTACTGGTTACAATATTGAAATGTTTCTCACATATTCCTTATTTGAAGTAGATTTTCCTGTAATAAATAGTTTAATGAGTACTGGAGTATTGTTGTTTATTACCATCAATAATAATGAACACATAGTAATGTACAAAATGAGGGGAAAGTAACCAAAGGAAACCGTTTATACTATGATATATATTCATGTTTCCAAATTCTCCTCCTCCTCCTCCGCCTCCTCCTCCTGCTACTACTACTACTACTACTACTACTACTACTACTACTACTACTACTACTACTACTACTACTACTACTACTACTACTACTACTACTACTGCTGCTGCTGCTGCTGCTGCTGGTACTACTACTACTACTACTACTCTACTATTCGCAGAAACGGCATACCTATATTAATACATGAATAAAGAAGATAAAATATCACAACAAACTTAATGGGTTTAAGTTAAAGAAAAATGCTATTATCTGAATTTACCGTCGAGTTTTGGTGATTTATAAATTTCAGGTCACTAGAGCACAGAATGTGAAACAAACGTTTGAAAAAATGAAAAATCAGTCCACGGTATCAAATTAAAGATATTTTTAATCAGTATGTGAATATACTGTAGCGACCAGTTTTAGTCGTATACAATATTTTACAACCAGTACACTTCTTCTTCTTCTTCTTCTTCTTCTTCTTCTTCTTCTTCTTCTTCTTCTTCTTCTTCTTCTTCTTCTTCTTCTTCTTCTTCTTCTTCTTCTTCTAAAATGCAGTGCGGGTATAGTGATTAGGAAAGTACCTACTGTTTCAAATTTAAATATGCATCATTGGCAAAGTGGCTGACGTTTTAAATGAAAAATATCTTATAACCAATTATTATTACTTGCAAAACTTTTAACTAACAATGAATTAAACTGTATAGAATATCTCTAGTAACTAAACTATGGAAGTTTGCTTTAACGATCGTGCAGACTAAATGCGTGATATTTTACGTAATAGTAGACTTAGTCAATTGGACTGGTTAGTTATGCGGATTGAGTGGCACACAGGTTTGTACAATAAATCATGTTTGCACAGTGGGAAATATTCAAAGTTAAGTTATACGTCCGAGCAGAGCGGGGCGGTCCATAAATCACAAAGTTATTTCACGCTTCAAGTGGTGCCGCGATGTGATTCGAACCACATTCAGTGCGGTTTCTCTCGTTCGTTCGGTATGGAATTTATAGCAACATACATATGCTTATATATATATATATATATATATATATATATATATATATATGTGTGTGTTCACCAAACTTTCAGAATGAACTAATTTTCTCTATATAATAGTTGGCGTATAGAATTGAAATTATATTTTGTCCGACATTACTTCATACATGAAGTAAACAACCACCATCGTTTGTATTACTCTGCCAGGAACATGCACTATAGCTGACGTCGCAAGCTATAGGCTGAAATGTGCCCAAATTTATTTTACTTGTAAGGAAAATCGTCAAATTCGAATTAAACCTACAAACGTTTTGACCTATTGTTTGTCCTACACCTGTGAGGAATTCCGCCTTGTTTCGTTAGGTTATAAACCGAACAGTGCAACGATGTACACTACCACAACTCCTACAGCGCATATTCTTTTGTATTTTCTTTCATTCAGTCCTCAGTATTGTACTGTATGAGACTATTACATGCATTTAACACTGACCACCATATAGGCTGCTGGAGTACGTGGCTGCTTTAATTTCGAGTTGATATTGTGATAGAGATATGTAAAGTTTTATAGAAATAAAGTATTTAATCTATCTTTTACTTATTCTTGTTGTGATTTCCAAATATACGAGTTGCCTTACTATTTTGCGTTGTCTTCCCAAATTAAGTAGTTTCGTTGTAGTGGAGAAAGTAATAAGCTCTACATCGAAATAGTAATTCGATTAATAAATACTTTTACATAAGAGGCAGATGGCGAGGGAGAGGGAGAGCTGGTTGGAGGGGGAGGGGAGAGAGAGGGAGAGAGAGGCAGACAGCAGAGAAGGCAGACAGAGACAGACGGAATTAAAGAGAAGTAGAATGAGAGACAAAGTAGACGGACATTGACAAAAAGTAACAAGAACTAAGAAACTTCGAAAGAAAGATGGAAAGATGGTAAGATGGGTTTATAGCCCGGTTAAAGAAGATGACAAATTGAGAATAAGAAGTAACCAGGAGACAGATGAGCTATTAGATCGTGAGGACATTGTAAGATCCATAAAGGCTCAACGAATACAATGGATAGGTCATCTTTAGCCGATGGATGGCAAGTCTAGAAAAGTAGAAAGAGGAGCCGACCTAGGATAAGATGGTTGGATGATGCGCTGGATGATCTCAGAAGAATAGACGTGACGGGAGACACTGAGATGGCAATGGACAGGAGACTTTTGAGAAGATTGGTGTTGGAAGCCAGAGGGGGATCAGGTTGGTCTATAGTGCTGAAGAAGAAGAAAAAAGTAAGGGAGGCAATGCCAGTGAGAGGGGAGACAGAGAGCGAAAATGAGAAAGATAGTCAATGAGAGAGAGAGAGAGAGAGAGAGAGAGAGAGAGAGAGAGAGTGATATATGTAGAGTGTATGGATATGTTTTCACTTCTTTGCATAATGCTATTCATCTTCGACCCTCACGTATTGTCAAAACGAATCCCATGCACACACACACACACACACACACACACACACACACACACACACACACACACACACACACACACACACACACACACACACACACACACACACACACACACACACACACACACACACACACACACACACACACACACACACACACACACACACACACACACACACACACACACACACACACACACACACACACTTCACACGTACATTTGTATTCGAATAACAAAGAATCAAATAAGTCACTCATAAAGTCGAAACAAAAAAAAACGTTATTTGTCGTGAATTTGTCATTTGATATTTTTATGTACTGCTTGACAAAGAGAGGCTTGCGTTATCAAAACAAATTTCAATCCTGGCAGGCTAAATATTTATCCGTTCATGTACTAACAAAAAAAGTA
Organism: Magicicada septendecula; assembly: GCA_034769895.1. NCBI lineage: Eukaryota > Metazoa > Arthropoda > Insecta > Hemiptera > Cicadidae > Magicicada > Magicicada septendecula. The sequence goes on along the minus strand of CM068369.1, from coordinate 20,653,179 downwards.
CAAATGAAAAAAGAATCTGGTTGCAGAAACAGGCAATACACATGGCAACAGTTGAAATACAGAGAAACTTCTACATTTTTAATTCTCGTGTAAAAGAAGTGTCGAATAAACAAAATTTCTAACTAGAAAAAAGACACAGCACGAGAGAAAATAAAATGACCCACATAGAAAACTGAACGTAAAATGTTTGAGAAACGTTACACCAAACCTGTTTAAGGACAAATGCAAACAGATACTAGTAAAAAAGGTAAATAAAATCCATTATGGATCCAGTGCACCATTTAACTGCGTCGTGTAGGACTCTCGCCCTATATTTTGTAATGTATAAAATTATCCAACATAGCATTATCCACGTTAAATAATAATAACGATTTAATGTGAATATCAAAATACTTGTAAAAGTAAATAAAAGCACCTAATATTTCAGCAATTATCTCATTGCGCATGCTTAGTTTTGACGAGTTGTTTTCCGTACAACCATTTTATGTTCCGAACAGCTGCGAGGTGATGTACCACATAGTTGGTCACCTCACACCCCAGATACTGCACTGCTTTTGCTGTTAACCCAATACGACCTGCGCGAACCGTTTTATGTCTTACTATTGTATCTGTACTTATGCTGCTGTGTTCATAAACTATTAACTATACCGTTATTAGTAACATATGAAAATACTTTAAGCGTGATGTAGTGAGTAATGAATCGAGTAACAATGTTCACAAGATTACGACCTAAACTCACCATATGGATTATAACGACTCCACAGTTCACAATGTAAAAGATACGTAAACATGGTATGGTGTATGTGCGTCATATTAACACAGTATTGTCACTGCGTGTATTAGCCACAATAGTTGTGTACACGTAAATCAAGTTGCTGACACTAGTTGCGCCAAAATAATATGTTATAGACTAATTTAATTGTTATCTCATTAATTATTACGGTATATATTACTACCGTATACATACCGCAGAAACATATATTGTTAAAAAATAAAATAGATAAACATCCTAATGTGTTCAAGTTCAAGAGAATTTTAAGCTAAAAGCTGGATTTTCCGTTGAGTTTTCGAAAAATACAAATTTCAAGATACTAGATTACAAAAAGTGAATTAAATGTTTAAAGAAGTTGTAAAAATCAATGAAGGGTATGAAATTGAAGATACGTTTTTAATCAATATTTGAATATAGGCCTACTATAGTGTCCATTTTTAGTCGAATATAATATTTTTCAGTCAGTTCTTCTTCTTCTTCTTCTTCTTCTTCTTCTTCTTCTTCTTCTTCTTCTTCTTCTTCTTCTTCTTCTTCTTCTTCTTCTTCTTCTTCTTCTTCTTCTTCTTCTTCTTCTTCTTCTTCTTCTTCTTCTTCTTCTTCTTCTTCTTCTTCTTCTTCTTCTTCTTCTTCTTCTTCTTCTTCTTCTTCTTCTTCTTCTTCTTCTTCTTCTTCTTCTTCTTCTTCTTCTTCTTCTTCTTCTTCTTCTTCTTCTTCTTCTTCTCAGCGCAATGTGTCAATATTATCGCGTTGTAAAAACAGCGAAAATGTAGTGCGGTTACATTTTTTAAGGAAAGTACATACTATTTTAAATTTAAATATTCCTTTGTAAGTAACTCGTTGAGTTTCCTGCAGGTCTCCCATGTAATATCTTTAAATAAATACAACTGCAAGTGAGTTTATTTACATCTGACGCACGTTTCACAGAAATAATTCTGTATCTTCAGAGGTTTTTTTAAATTGTAATTGAATGTTTCGATTACAATATTAATATATTACGTACATTCTATTGCGATTCAGAAAAACTCTGAAGATACAGAATAATTTATGTGAAACGTGTGTCAGGTGGAAATAAACCTACTTGGAGTTGTATTTAAATTTAAATATGTAATGCTGACAGTGGCTGACGCTTTAAATGGTAACTATTTTATAGCCATTATTGCTTGCAAAACCACTTTTAACGGACAATGAATTAAACTGTATAGAATATCTCTAGTAACTAAACTATGGAAAGTTTGTTTTAACGATCGTGCAGGCTAAATGGGTGATATATTACATAATAGTAGACTTAGTCAATTGGACTTGAGTTAGTAGTGCAGATTGAGTGGCACATAAGTTTGCATAATAAATCATGTTTCCGCAGTGGGAAATATTCAAAGTTAAGTTAGACGTCCGAGCAGAGCGGAGCGGGCCACAAATCACAAAGTTATTTCACGCTTCAATTGGCGCCGCGGCTGTGATTCGAACCACATTCAATGCGGTTTCTCTCGTTCGTCCGGTATGGAATTTATAACATCATACATATGTTTATATATGTATGTGTGTTCACCAAACTTTCCGAATGAACTAATTTTCTCTATATAATAGTTGTTAACGTGTTGAACTGACTTTACGCTTTGTCTGACATTACTTCAGAGAAGAAGTAAACAAATACCATCTGCCAGGCACGTGCACTACAGCTGATGTGGCAAGTCCGCCGCTGTTTACTTTATAAGACAGGTTTTAAATATTCTGTCAATTCCCCCAAAATTGAACATCACATATTTATTAGTTTTCATTAAAATTACGGCAGGTGGCTGATAAGTAATGCACAGTCGCATGTAACTCGAAAATTAAAAGGGTTAGTCAAATGAAACAAATATGGAATAAAATTACATTTTATTTTCTATATTTATTTTTACCATTACTACACTTAACCATTACATTTACAGCTACACATTTCTTCCAATAGTGGACCAGTTGTCTCATCCCGTCAATGAAGAATGCCGGTGGTCTTTCCTTGATCCACGACCTCACTGCGTCTTTCAGTTCATCGTCTGTGGTGGAATGAATACCCATATCACTCTTTAAATATCCCTTGACGATAACGTTTCAAAAGCTGTCCATAACACTCCCTTTTTTGTTGTTTGTTTTCTTCTTAAGTCTGCGTGGCACCCACCACGAACAGATTTTACAGTAGCCCAGTTCTACAATAATGTGTCCTACTCGTTCTTTCGATATGTCTATTCGGGTGGCAGTACGTTGCTGTATGACTTTAGTCGTCCAGTTTTAGTCGAATATAATATTTTTCAGTCAGTACTCTTCTTCTTCTTCTTCTTCTTCTTCTTCTTCTTCTTCTTCTTCTTCTTCTTCTTCTTCTTCTTCTTCTTCTTCTTCTTCTTCTTCTTCTTCTTCTTCTTCTTCTTCTTCTTCTTCTTCTTCTTCTTCTTCTTCTCCTTCTCCTTCTCCTTCTCCTTCTCCTTCTCCTTCTCCTTCTCCTTCTCCTTCTCCTCCTCCTCCTCCTCCTCCTCCTCCTCCTCCTCCTCCTCCTCCTCCTCCTCCTCCTCCTCCTCCTCCTCCTCCTCCTCCTCCTTTTTAAGAGTATTTATACAAATATATACTTTCTTATTATTTGTTTTCGACAGTACATTATTAAAAGGTAAGTCTGAGGTTACATACAACTTAAAGTTAGTGGCCAATCATATTTTATTGAATCATAATAAGTCAGTAAAAAGTATAGAACACAGTTGGGCAAGTTTCCGGGGGCACGAGTCCTCTTGGTCTCCTGTGCGGAATCTTACCCCACATAAACAAACTTCACATTACAATTAAATAAAACTTGCATTAGGATTACAATTGTTGTTAAGGGTTCCAGAAATGTGTGGTAAGGAGTCCTGCTGATTTCGAAGTCTAAATTTCAAAGGAAGAAGAGGAATATCGTGTTCCGGGAAAGTTGATTATTATTGCGGAGGTTGTGGGCACCTTTACGAATCCCCCCCTATAGTCGACTGGATCATGTGTCGTCAGTGTAGTACGTGGTGGGAAGAGCCGTGCACGAATTACAGTGGATTGGGCCATTTCGTGTGTGACAAGTGTCAGTAGGACTCTTACCCTACACAGACTGGACTTTTGCCCCAAGGTTGGGGCAACTTTCCTATTTTACATGTTTTTTTTAATTTTTTTTTATCAAATACTGTAGTCAAAATTATTGTGTACTCATTACATTTGTTAGTATATAGTGTAACAAATGAGCCAGTAATTTTCAATAAACTTTATTTTGGTTCAGTAGCTGAGAATTTGTTATTGTATTTTAAGTGCGGACTCTTGCCCCTCATTGCCCTACATATGTTAGTCTACTTCAGTACTGGGGTGAATTGTCGAACAGCTGCCAAACCATATTGACACCGAATATGGCCTCCGATGGTGCGGCTGTCATAATCAACAAAGTCGACCACACACCTCGGCTATTAGGTTAATAATAATTTTAGCAATCTTGTCAGTTATGTTTTTTAACTGTTGTAAAATATTACAGTCATATTTGTATTTATTCATGATCATTATATGAACTCCTACTACAGTAAAATATTTAAACCTCTTTCCCAACATGCTAAAATATTTAAAAATTAGGTTTTCTTAAAAATCTAAGAATATTCAATGTAGATTATCCAAAATTATTAGTAACTCAATTAATCAAAACCAATATTATTAACAGTACTGTCAAAACTACACACTTCATGTTAGTACCACTGAGAATTACGACATCGTAACGTGGAAACAGAGCTGTATAAAGACAATGATCTAGCCAACACCATCCTGCTGCATAGATCGCAATGGATAAGTGCTAATGAGTACGACACATCATTAGGACACAAGGCAACCGAATACCTAGGAAGGTACTATTTAGTCAAATCGAAAGTAGAAGGCCTATCGGAAGACCCAAGGATCGCTGGATTAACGCAGTGACGAGGGATGCTGATACTATATTTAAAATAAAACGATGGACATCGATCGTCAAGGACAGGGAACAATGGAGGCGGATGATTATGGAGGGTAAGGTTCGACTCCGAACTGTGACGCCATAGAAAAAAAGAAGAAGAACATGATGAAACAGTATGCACGACGCATGCGCGTATGAGAAACTTGAACTGTCTCATATTTAAGTATATTTTAATTTCAAAAATTATTTTATGTCATAAACGATACTATTTTTGTAATCTGAAAAATCTGCAAAGAATTATTCTGATGTTTCCTTAACTGAGAGAGAAATTTGAACAGAACTACATTTGCGGAGGAAATGTTTGAAAGCGTACTGCAGCCAATCAGGAAGCTTGTCAAGTTGAATCTACATGTAGCTTTGTTTACTCCTCCTCCATGTATACTAGACAAGCTACAGATTTTGTAATACTGATTCAGATTGTCTGTCATTTTTCAAATTCTTACATCAGTCAGCATTCGTTAACGAAATATTTTAATACCGTTAGATTTGCAGATGGTAACAACGCTAATAGTGATTACAGATGACAAAACTGCATTGGTATGGAATACTAATTATTGCCTCCACAGAATACAATAAGTGTGTGTGTGGATGTTAGACAAGAAACTCAAACTGGCACATGAAACAACTGAGACTACCATTCTAAAAGGGAAGGGGAAACTAGATGAGGTCTGTTTCATTTTGACTAAACTCGGATATGTCCCAGAATAATGATGTACTTCGGACTACTCGGATGACTAGACCAGTAGGAAAGCCATGTGCATTATGTGGGGCACAAAACAGAAAGCAGAATGTCGATACATAGCAAGATTTTATCCCTGACATTATTAAGCCAGACAGAGGAAAGAGACAGGTAATACGCTGGGTAATCCATTTAATTATATTGTACTCAGCCTCCCAACTGGTTTAAACCACTTCAAATTAAAAACTGAGTATTATACTACTGTGATACCTATAGAGGTGATCTGCCTGTTTAACTCATCTTACAAATTGTAGTTATCTATTTTTGGAAGACGACTGAATGCAATAACGGAGACTATTCTCTCGGAGAGACAGTATAGTTTCAGGAAGGGTAAATCACGTTTAGATTGCATCTTCACAGGTCATCTAAAAGCACAGAGAAAATCAATTGCCCACACTTTAATCGACATTGGAAACGCATTTCATAGAGTGTAGAGAAACACAGGCTGTGCGAAGTAATGGCAAAGAAAGGAATCCCACAACGCCTCATTGGAACCATAGAAAGTCTTTCTGTAGGAAAAAATCTTAACTGAGTCAGGAAGACGGAGCACAACTCCTAGTGCGGGCCTGATCAATTGTGGAGTACGACAAGGGTGTCCATCGTCACCTTCTCTTCTTCATTTGTATGCAGACGATGTCATCCATTGTCAGATGAACGAAGAAAAAGACGATGAACAAAAAACGACTTTTATAACAATCTGAAAATAAGCAATACAAAAAAAAATTGATGAAAATCTGGAGTCTACGAATGTCAATGTCAGCCTGCTAACTCGACAGCATATAATGTGCGGTGCAAGAAATAATACATAGGTTTCACATCAAGATATAAACACAGATATATATATATATAGAACACACGAGACATTCTCAACATTCAAATCCGAACTCAACAGTAGCCAAGCACATAAAACAACAGTCTTGTGAACATGGTCCAATACAGCAACATTAGATGGTATTGGAAACATACAAGGATGAAATAAGATCTAATATACAGGGTGGTTCACGAAGATATGCAGAGACTTTAGTAGCTCATTCTACATATAGAAATAAAGAAAAAAATTAATATAAACCTAGGTCCGCAAACGCTTTGTTAGCGAGTTATATTTTACCCTGATTTCAGCTTCTCTGGTCATGTTAGGCCGTACTGAAGTTCTAGGAACCCAAATTAAGGGACAAACGTGATGGTTTCATATAGTTTTTGACCTGCAAAATTTAATAAAATAAGTCCCAGAACTGTAACTTTAATAACTTCAACAAAGAAAAAAAAACTTTCTGTTGTCATGCCAATTCTTTTTCATGATTGGAGTGAGATGTCGTTTCGCGCGCTTCTCTTTCTCAACGTCGAGAGATAGCTCTTGTGAGCCAGTCTTGTTCTTGCTCTGATACGCACAGCAAGCACTTCTTTCTAACGTTCTTATTATTGTATTTTTATAATCTATGTAATTATTTAATAATAATAAAAACTAATCTCCCTTTACCACTGTTTTGTGCCTGAGTTTTATTCGTAACATTTTTAATTCAAATTAAACATATAATGTCATTTAACAGAACTTAAATACATTGCTAGGATCATACTGTACTGTATAATTTATTTTGCAACTTCTTTTATTTATTTTTAATAGCAATTTGTTTTTTTGTCATTTTCCCCAGTATGAAAAATATATCGGCTTTCGTTTAAAGCTTTTTCAGTTACATTTTGATTTGTATTGTTCTAAATTAAAGTCAATTTTATTCAACTTTTGTTCACTTTCTGTTTACTTTATTTAAACCAGTTTTCTCAGAATTAAATTTCCTACAAGTTTTATTACAAAGTTTTATTTGTTTATTGGCAATTTAACAAAGTTATTGTACGTCAAACGTAAAAAAGTGTGTTTTTCGACTACGATTTTTTGGGTTTTTCACCAGTTTTTCCCAAAACAATTAAAGATACAGTTCTGGGACTTATTTTATTAAAATTTTCAGGTCAAAAACTATATGAAACCATCACGTTTGTCCCTTAATTTGGGTTTCTAGAACTTTAGTACGGCCTAACATGACCAGAGGAGCTGAAATCAGGGTAAAATATAACTCCCTAACGAAGCGTTTGCGGACCTATATTTATATGAACTTTTTTCTTTATTTTACATGCAGCTCCTAAAGTCTCTGCATATCTTCGTGAATCACCATGTATATGAACAATTCCGAATATACAAACATGTACAAGAAGAGGGCTACGAAAATCTATTGAACATCATGATGGATATAAAAAATCGTATCAAATTTGAGATATTGCGTCAGAATGAAAATCAACATACAGTAAACATATCCCGACAGTTTGCAGTTTTAACCCGGCTACTTGGAATTGTCGATCTGACTGTCTAATGGGGATAATGTATCACGATAACTTTTTAATGCATCAAACGTTTTCCGTGAAACTTGGGATGCGTGTTCATACTTTCCTTCGACACACTATTAATCTTTTTGAGATTGATCCACCAAAAATATAAGAAAACATGCTAAATTTTGGCGGAAGTTTTCAAAATATTCTGATAGGGTCAATTTATAAACAATTTTAACAAAACTTTAATGTTGAGCTTCAATGTTAGAAAATTCATAATTGTTGGACACTAGAGAACAGGGAATGGATCAGTGGTTCAAAAAATTGTAAAAATCAATGCAGGGTGTCAAGTTAAAGATCGTACCAATCAGTGTCTGAATATACTTAGTATCCAATGTTAAACTTAACAAATTTGGGGTATCAATGCCCACAAAATAAAGAACGCCAAATATCAAATTAGAATAAGCTTAATCTGATCTAAAGATACTGGTTACTCTAAAAACCGTTTTATAAAATAACACTGTCAAGAAGAAAGTTACGTAACAGCTTCGAATTGTGGTGGCGGCGGAGCATGATGAAGGTGAAATGGATTGATTGGATTTGAAACGATGAAGTATTGACAAAAATATATGACGAAAGAAAACTGATGAAAGCAATGAAGAGAAAACTATCTTAGCCGGGGCATATACTGATAATTATGCTAACCAACTATCAACTTTGAATTCAGTTGATAGTTGATAGTTGTGACTTAATTGGTGTCTTGTATTTCGTTTTCCACTGCACCATACGACGATCAGTTAGGCTGGCGTAACAATATAGTGACGAAAGAACATGGAAGACAAAATGGAGACAAAGAGTCTGTAGTGAGGACAATGGAAAACGTTTGGCTAGTGGTTGATAGAGTCCCTAGTAGACACACCGTACAGGAACAGAGTATTCTGCATAAAGACTACATGCACATGTCTACAGGCGGTTTCCAATCACTGGGAGAGAGAATTGACGAGTATTGTCTTTCACTATCAGTAATGACAGCGAAGAGACACGAACAGACGACGTTCCAGATTGTGTGTCTTGCTGTAGGCGCTGGGTACAGTTTCCGTTTCACAAACAGAGCACATCGTACGTAGAACGCAGCGACGCGCTTTCGTATTCAGGACCCATCAATAGATGTCAGCTGTTGATCACATCTTTGAATGCAGTGAACTGTATGTCAGTGACGTCTGTTCCTCTTGTTTAGTTCTCATGTTGTAAACTGCCTTCTGAACTCTGGTTTGTGCATCTCGCGCCTATATACCACTCTCTTTCTCTCTATCCGGCAATTCTCTCAATACCTCTCTTTTAGTTTGCAATGGAGAGCGCGTTAAGGCTTGGGTAATGTGTGTTTTCGTATGTACAACAAGTGAAGGTGGTTTGTGCAACCCCATTTAACTCAATTGTTGTTCAGCTTCCTTTCTTTAGCACTACACCCAACGTGAGCTCTGGCTTCCAAATCCAGTCTTCTCCAATTCCTTCTATCCATTGCCATCTGAGTGTAACCTCTCACATCCATTCTTCTAAGATCTTCCAGCACATCATCGAACCATCTTATCCAAGGTCGGCTCCTCTTTCTGCTTTTATAGACTTGTGCCCGTATAGACTCTCGTGATTTCTTCTTCTTCTTCTTCTTCTTTCTTCTTCTTCTTCTTCTTCTTCTTCTTCTTCTTCTTCTTCTTCTTCTTCTTCTTCTTCTTCTTCTTCTTCTTCTTCTTCTTCTTCTTCTTCTTCTTCTTCTTCTTCTTTGAAACTAGCCCAACTTGAGTCATGCTTCCCAACACCAGTCTTCTCCAATGTCTCCTACCTATTACCCTCTCAGTGTACTACCTCACATCCATCCTTCTTAGATGTTCCAACACATCATCCAACCATCTTATCCTAGGTCGGCTCCTCTTTCTACTTTTATAGACTTGTGCTCTTATTTAATTATATGGACAATCGAAAAAGTAAATAATTAGTCATCTGCTTTAATGATTGCCCTTAGTCAATTCTCACAATATTCCGCAATTTTATTTATTCACCAAATTATCCAACATAGCATTATCCATTTTAAGTAATAATATCGATTTAATATGAATATAAAATACTTGTAAATGTAAATAAAAAAAACTGTTAATATTGGAACCGAAGTAATACTAGACTCTCGTGATTCGCTCTTCTTTTTCTTCATCTTTAGCACTATTGCCCAACTTGTGTCCTGGCTTCCAACACCAGTCTTCTCCAATGTTTCCTACCTATTAAACTCTCAGTATAACGCCTCACATCCATTCTTCTTAGATTTTCCAGCATCACCCAACCATCTTATTCTAGGTCGGCTCCTCTTTCTCCTTTTATAGACTTGTGCCCTTAGGATTTTCTTTGGTATACGCTGATCATCCATCAACGCTACCATTGACCTAAAACCATTGTAACCATTGTAGGTGACCTAGCAATTGTATTCGTTGAGCTTTTACGAATCTTAGAATGTCTTCATGCATCAATCGCTCATCTATCTCCTGGTTGTATCTTAATCTCCATACGTATCTTAATCTTCGTTGTATCTTATTTGTATCTTAATCTTCTTTAACTGGGCCATAAACACGTCTTACAATCTTTGAAATTATTGCTTATACTGAGTCTTCTTTAATTTTCATCAAAACGTTAAATTCAAAACACACTTAGTATCTTGCCGAGCTAGTATCTAGCATAGTATCTAGCTGAGTATATCAGCGTATCTGAAAGTTTCTCATCTTAGTCTGTGTACCAGAACAATTCATCTTAGGTCTCTCATTCGCAGTCTAGCGAGCTCGCTGTACAATGACCAGATGCAGGGTAACGTCTGCGCCTGCGCAGTATACCAGTGGAAACATCCCGACAGCGTAAACTGACATAAGACGTAGCAGCGCGTAACAGCAAGTGTTTGGTTATGAATGAAATACAATTATCATCTAAGCGGGTGACCAAATGCCTCTGTCTCTTCAATGATATGCGGCATGTGGCCAGGTTTGTGTGCTGGCTTAAACAAAGAGGCTGTAATACCATACTACTCAAGCCACTTGATTTAGGTCTAAGTTGCTTTTTGTCCCTAGAATTTTGACCCAAACTATAATATAATGTTACTTAATACGAAACGTTCTACAAGCAACCCAGCTGTAATGTGTGTCATATTGCTGCTACTTTGACATAAAAGACAATTATGAGACACTTATCATGCGTCAAGAATCGAGTTTATTCCAGATCGTACTGATCAGCGCACTGTGTTCAAGGACACTTTCTAGTGGATTCGAGATCGCCTGTTTGGTTAACACGTCATCCAAAGTGATAGATTATTCTGGCACCTTAGCGGGGTATGAATTAGGTGTTCAGCGATAGTCAGTTTCAGTTTACTTCGGGAGATTACTCAGTGCGTTTCAAGTGGCAATTAGTGAAAAGCGATTATTGTGCGGGACTCTATTAGTTGACATTATTATTGCGTGTGAACAAATTTAGGATTTGAATTATTGTACGAATATAAAATCGTATTGGAAAATTTGTTGATTAGAAATTATTAATTGTGATAGTTAAAGGAGGTTTTTAGTGACTTCGTTGGTGTGTTGTATTTTTTTTCCACTGTACCATAGGACGACCAGTGAGACAGTCGTAACAATATCAAGTCCGGTTCTAGTGAGATTTGTGCTTGTACGTTGAATCGATGGGTATTAATTCTGCAAGAAACGGTTATAAACCTTGTTTGTCTTCCATCTACACTCTATACTTAAGTATGATGAATAAGGCTGGTGCTTGTGTAGGACCAACGGTGGTCTTAGAAAACATAAACTGTCAGAAAGTGAATAATTTAAATTGAGCTATAGCTAAAAATTTTAGTACGTAGGCTTTCACGGCCGGTGTCACTATAATTACTTAAAACTTCCGGGCTGAAAGGCCGTGGTCGAATGCTTGATGTAGTATAGCTAGACGTTTCGGCCACACCACCGGTGGCCATCTTCAGTAGCAAAAATTTTCCACGGCCAATCAGAGTGGAGAATGATGAACTGGCTTCTGATTGGTTCGCGTTATACCACCTTAAGCGGCCAAAAAGTTAGAAATAGAAACAGCGTAGCCTTCTCTCACTGTTGCTTGTTCCCAGTTCACTGGGCGACTTGTTCGGCATACCACCTATTACGAACATTTTTGCTACTGAAGATGGCCACCGGTGGTGTGGCCGAAACGTCTAGCTATACTACATCAAGGATTCGACCACGGCCTTTCAGCCCGGAAGTTTTAAGTAATTATAGCTAAAAATGTTTAGAAGAATAACCAAAGACAGAAGCGTGATATGAACAAATTATCTCACACATAAAACAATGAATTTATTAAAAATATAAGGTTTTCTTAACTTAATAAACTTAACTTAAAATAAAAAAGTAACTTTTTCTAAAAGACATAGCTAATAGGTAACTAAGGCTTTCACGATCTGCGTCAATTTTTACAAAGATATTTTTAGTAAGTTTAAACATATATATATATATATATATATATATATATATAACAGATTTCTACGGCCTAGGCCGCTTCTCCGTCCCTAGTTTTCATCCTCTTCTATTATAGCACATGTCTGCTTCCAGGCTTCTAAGTTTCATAGCTTCATCTACACTCTCTCGCCAACTTCTTCGTGGCCTTCCTCTTTTCTTCCTGTCATATGGTATCCACTCTAAAATTCTCTTCTTGGGCCACCTGGTTTCGTCCATTCTTTATGTGTGTCCAAACAATACTAGTTGTTTTTTTTTCAATCGCCTCCACTATGTTCTTCGTCATGTTCATACTCTGTCTAATTGTTTCATTTCCGACCCTTTCCAGTTTCGACTTTCTACAACAGCGTCTTAAATAATCCATTTTGGTAGCTAACAGTTTTTTCGAGTTTTCCTTGTCATATCCTATGTTTCGGCTCTATATGTGACTATATTTAGGAAGATGCTCTTATACAGTCTGTTTTTTGTGTCTCTTGCGATTGATCTATTCCGTAAAACAGAGTTCAACGATCCTATTACTTTTTTCCTTTTGTTTACCTAATCGTTCTTTTATTTCATCGTAAATATAAACATTAAAGGTTAAATATTACTCTTCATAATCAAATTAGAATGTAGAAAGTCTAAAAAACGGTGTACCGTTTTTGAAAGCAGCAGAAAAATTCATAAAACAAACAGGGTTAAAATAACAATGTCGGATCAAAAATTCTCGTGGATACACGTGTGTGTTTTTCTGGATACAGGTGTACGTTTCCATTGTATTTAGGTCATATTATACGTACATATACATGTGTGTGTGTGTTTGCGCGTGCGCGTGCGTGTGTGCTTATAATTCAATGGTTAACGTATGTTACAAAGTACAAACAGATAAAGTAACTAAAGTAACGCACGTGGGAAGAGGTTTCCGTTTTGATACCGCTGTGTAATTTCTGTGTGTGTTTTGTGTTTTTTATACGCTTGTGTATTGTATTTAGCGAGGATTTCTCTTGTTTCACTTTTATCGTATTTCAGCATCTGGCACCGCAATGAATGGAAAACATTGTCATAATCGCTAACGTCATTGTTATTCCAACGGAATGCTGAGTATTATTATTAAGATTAGTAAACTCCCTGGGCTGGAGAAATCACTCACTATTTTAAAAAAAGTCTTCAGATTAATTTCAATATATATATATATATATATATATATATATAACTCAAAGTCTGAAGATTTATGGGTACTGAATACATATCCACACCGTTACACCGATTGCCACCAAATTTTGCACAGGTAACCTTTGACACAAGGCGCAAAATGCTGTCTAACTTGGAATTTGATATTTTTCCCCGTTCGCACGATTTACGCCCTTTTAATTATGCATTTTCGTTGACGCTTTTAAAGACGTCAACAACACCATGGAGACCAGAATTAATTACCATAGTAACAAATAAATAAACAAAAGCTATTTAGCGGCATAGGAACTATACATTCCTGCAGTACATTATCGATGTTTTGTATAATATGCGATTGTATTGATATATTACGATGTGGAAAGTGTGCTAAATAAGTGTAGTAAATTGTCTTATTACTTAATGAAAAAACGAAAATGCGTGTTGTTTTCATTTGTGAGGTTAAGTGACAACGGTTTTTGGTTTTTAGTTTGCTACTGAAATAAATAAAAGCTATGGTTGAGGAAAACATAACGTTTAATGTGTTATACAATGCTTCTAAGACAGTAACACTTAAAATAAAGAATTTAGAGTTTTTGATTTAACAGGTACTTTATAAATAGCTACAAAGGCTTTATAAACGCGTGCTTTTAAATCTGCAAAGGCTGTTACACCAACATAATAATTTAGTACAAGTTAAAATAGTACAAGTGATGAAAAGAGCTTTGGAGAGAATTTGAGCAATGAGTACAAAATTGTTATACGAGCTGACAGAACGCCATATAGACATAGACAATAAAAATTATATTAAAATACTTATTAAAAGTCCAATATTCGAGCAGAGTGAACACTAAACAGAGGATGTAAGGGTGGTTGGCATCTGTTTAGGGCGTGTATCGGAACATGTGTGAGGTGTAAAGATGGAGAGGGGGTTGTCGGTGTATGGTGGTTGGGGGGTGTTGCTTTATTGCTTTTTTAATTTCTAAAATTTCTAACAAATCCATTTTTTTACCTTTTTGTATGTTGTGGAGTAGTGTTATGTTTTTTGTGTCTATGAAGTGACTGTGTTGTAAGCAGTGATCTGTAAAACCTGTATTACTTGTATTGGTTAAAATCGCCTTCTTATGTTCAGAAATGCGATGTTTCAGAGCACGGCCACATTGTCCGATATAAATAGCATCGCAGTCTGCACAGTGCATTTCATAAACTCCATTTTTCTCTAGTTTGTTCGATTTTTCTTTCTTTGTTGAATATTAATGAAAAAAGATTGCGTTTGTTTACCGATACCATGTTAAAACCGTGCTTTTTTAAACTACTATTAATCCTATCTGTTACAAAGAGAATGTAATTAGTTAATTAGCCAGATGAGGGTAACAAAAATTTCATTTAATAAATTTTATATCAAATATTATAATAAAAACAAATATTATAATTTTTTTATAATAAAATTTCATTAATAAAAAAATAACAAAAATGTAACAAATGAAAAAACTGAATGCTGTGCATCCCTTTAAATAAAAGCTGCTAATTAGTTTAGTTAATTTTAGATTTTGCATTCAGATTATATTTACTTATTACAGACACTTCACCTTCCCTTAACTTTTGCAACCCCTTCTCCATCTTCACACCTCACACATGTACCGATACACGCCCTAAACAGATGTCATCCACCCTTACATCCTCTGTTTAGTGTTCACTCAGCTCTTTTACAATGGCTTAAGAAGTCGAAACAGCTGTCAGAGTTAAATAAAAAAACTGTGAAACGTACCAAGTGTTTATATATATATATATATATATTTTTTTTTTTTACTTTGTATTAATATGTTTCACCAAGTGCTCAACGAGTTATCAATTTTATTATCGTGAATTACAGGTATGCTTATCGAAAAGTATCTATAAATGATAGCTCACTTTATAAACAAAGTTTAAGCGTTACTTTATATATATATACGCGACCATGTTACTTACACGAGTATTGTAAATAAAGCAGTAAAACTCGCCTTGCCCTTCTCGTTAAACCGTCCCGTATATTCTGAGCCAGTTAAAATTTATTCTACTTTACTGCAGTGACCTACTTAAAAAAGCACAGTATATGCAGATTTTATGGCCTCACATGTGTGCACTTTTTAGTTTCAATGTAGACTGTATACCATCGTTGGTGCAATGCTATTAAGCCGCTATGTTTGTCGCGCCTTATTTTTACGATATACCATTATTACTCACACGTAACTTAGTTGAAGTAGAATTTTCTGTGGGAAATAGTTCAGCAACTGTCGTTGTTTACTACTATTAATAATATCATCATCATCTTTTTAACGGTTTTAGGCTTTAGCGGAAGGTTTCTATTCCACGGTCGACTTTTCTTAAGTCTACCAACTTGTTTTCTGCCTCTAGAGTTGTAATCTACTTGGTTCCATTCTATTGTGTGTCGAATAAATGTTCTTCTATCCCTAGAAGAAAAGGATTCTAGGTTAAAACATTAAAGGATCACTAGATTAAAAGTTTTTTTAATTCTTTCATTAACTGCAAGTATATCTAAATCACTTCTTATCTCTTCATTTCTTATATGATCTCGTTTATTACACCTTTTAGCTGATATCAAAAATTTCGTCCTGCTGTTTGTATCTTCTGTTCATTATTGTTCTTTATGACCCAAGCTTCAGAACCATACAGTAGTATTGCCATTGATTTATTAAATTTTATTTGGGTTTCCTTTCTACATTTATTCGCCAACGTTCTCCAAATTGTTCCACATATTCTTGTGAAATTCGCCCCTTTAATCAATAATTTAAATGTAGTAAAATATTAAATACAGAATAGTGTATGAAATAAGGGCGAAAATGTACGAATTGAACAAATTTTGCTGCAATATATCGTCCTTTTCCTTAATGAGGAGGAAACAGCTTACAGCAGCTTTTGAGACCATAGCACACTCATTGGCGACCTTTGAATTTATGGGGGCGCATATATAACTGAGGACCAGTTCGATGGGCGCACACCTTCCCACCCCATCAATGGAAAGTAGAAAGGTGCCGCGTTCAATAGCCGGACGTTACAAACATTAACTGCCGCTTTATAATACCCTTGCGCTTATATTTAGCGACGTGGAATACCAATATTGCCAATATCGCGCAATAAACAAGTGAATGAATTTCTAATTATCTATTTAATGACTTCTGTAATTGCCCCTGACGTCTGCAAAATCGTGATGGGCAGTCACAGTTCTGCGACGCTCTTGAGCAAAGCTAGGTTGTTTCACAGCAGCAGTTAATAACACTCTGAAACAACAGTTAACAAACCTTAAAAGCACTTATATACGTAATCTACACAAATAATGGCCCACATGGAAGCCATCGAAACGTTAATGGACGCTACGAAGCACCGACACGAAGCGTTTATTTTACTCCGGAGGAAGATTATCAGCTTAATACGGTCGGGCGTTTTTAGTGTTGAGATTTCAACTTAATGGATGTCAGGAATCCGTCGAATGGGCACGTACTTCATTTTGTTCTTTAGTATTAAATAAATGCGTGGGAATATTATCAATACTTTTTAAGGTAATTGTATGATCTTGAAACATTTAAGTTCGTGACGTAAGAAGTTAAAAAAAATTAGTCTAATTTCTTGTGCCTGTAGTGGAAATGATACAAATTTGGATTTAAATTTTGTCTATTTTTACTGTAATTTGATTTTTGTTTCCTTACTGGGGTAATTGATTACTTGAAGAAGAATTTACTACAAACTATAACGTCGCATTATTAAATTTCGCAAGAAAACGAAGTACATATATTTATTATTTAATTTTACGACACGTGTGATTTTTATTACTCCAATGTTCCTTAAAGACGTTCTATGGTAATTGCGAAAAAATCGTGTTCGATATAAGAGCTGTTTCTGGTTGTACACCCCTCAAAACATCAAGATAAGTGTCTGTGTGTAGAATTTTTCTATGGCGAATGATAACTGCCACAAATTCAAAAATAATCAAATAACATTTGAATATATGCCCGCGTTGTAGAGCACTCAAA
Source organism: Magicicada septendecula (assembly GCA_034769895.1). Classification (NCBI taxonomy): domain Eukaryota; kingdom Metazoa; phylum Arthropoda; class Insecta; order Hemiptera; family Cicadidae; genus Magicicada; species Magicicada septendecula. Next base: position 20,635,685 of record CM068369.1, on the reverse strand, counting down.
GCCTATTGATTTTGATGAAGATCTGTTAAGGGGGAGGGGTAGCTTAATTGCAACTTTTTATTTTTTAACAAGAATGAAAGAAGTACTTAAATTTCATTTAAACTTTTTCAAACAATGGTCATTCTTAAAAATAAAATAATTTTGTTGCCAGGCAACCAGGTTGTTTGGTTAGAAGGGAGGGGTAGTTTACCTGCATTGTTTTGTGTTTTAACAAGAGTAAAGTACTTAATTTTAATAAATAAGTACCCCGAAAATAAAGTCATATTAATCCACTGTAAAATGGCAAATGAGATAATTAATTATAAATGAAGTGAGTTGTTGAGGGGGGGGGTGATTTTTTAAAAATTGCTGTGTTAAAATCAAGTAAATTACTAATGTTTAATTTTGAAGGATTAGGCAAATTAGCAATTACATATGATAAAACTATTACTCTATAAAAGTGTAAATATCATTAATGGTGGGAATGGGTTGAGGAGGAGGGATGATTATCTCGTAGTTCAGTTTATTTTTAAGAGTAAAGTAACTAATTTTTGTAGATAAAATGACTCGAACATAACATTATATTAAACGACTACTACACAATAACTAAAATATCTATGAACAGTGAAAATAGTTTGAGGGTGGGCAATATTTTTTTTAGAAATTGTCGAACCGAATTCAAGTAAATGATTTTAAATATAAATCTTAGAACATGGAAGTCATGTATGGTAGAACTATACATTTCCTTACTAGATCGTAATTTAAATGTTAAAAAGACTAGGTAATATGTCTAGCCCTTCTCTAACACTTTGTTTGGAAAATTTTGTTGAGATATCCTGCAATTATTTTTAACAGGTCCTCTTGTTCCTCTTGTTTCATTATATAGGACTTGTGTAGCTTTTATAAGTTGTTGTGGGCAATAATTATTACTATTTAAATTCTCTAAAACGTTAATAGATTGCTTAATATTATATAAAAACATCTATCCTATATTCTATCGTAGGATCTTAGTATTGGGATCATAGTAGTTGTGGTTGCACCAGTTGTTTGACACAGGCACTAAAACACAGGAGTGAGATTTGTTGTTCTGTTTATTCTTCTTCTTCTTCTTCAGTGGCGCAACAACCCATTACTGAGTCAAGGCCTCCTTTAATAGCATCCGCCAGTTGCCCCTGTTAAGTGCAGCTGCTCTCCAGTTCCGGGTCCTAAGGATATGGCGCATCATATTTAACACCGTCTTCCCAACGGAGTTTAGGTCTACCAACTCTCCAGGTGTCATAGATCTGTTCTGTGAGTGCTTTTCTGGGAATTTCATTGTTTTCTGGGGATTTCATTGTCCTCCATTCTGACCACATGACCAGCCCACCTGAGTCTACCAAGATTTATAATTTTCACAATATCTGGTTCATTCAGAAGAATGTTCAGTTCTTGGTTGGTCCTTTTCCTGCATTCACCTCCTACACATATTGGACAAAAAAATACTGCGGAGGATTTTGCATTCATGAACCAGCAGGCTTGACTCAGACTTTCTAGAAATGGTCCAGGTCTCAGAACCATAGGTGAGAACTGGGAAGATCAGTATTTTATACAGAAGCAGCTTGATGGTCCTGGTAATTGTTCTACTCTGGAACAGGGGACTGAGACCAAAAGAACACCTATTAGCTGAGGTGATTCTTCTCTTTGTTTCTTCTGTTGTTTCCCCATTGGAGTTAACTTGGAATCCTAAATAAACTAAGTTGTTGACTTGTAGATGCCATTTTGGATGCGCTCTCCTTCTATAGTTTCCTGTCCTGTAACCACGCATTTTGTGTTGCGTTTGTTTATTATGAGATCCAGCCTCCTCGCGGGACCTTCAAGGCAAGAAAGGATTCAGTAACTACTCGAAGGGAACTCCCGATTATATCTAGGTCATCGGCTTATCCTAGGACCTGCACCGATCTGGAATACAGTACCGTAGGAATCTATTCCATTATCTCTCATACGTATTTCTAATGCAAGAATGAAGAGGCTGCAAGCAAGAGCATCGCCTTGGAGGACTTCCTTTCCATAGTCAAACTCTCCTGATAAGTCATTCTGGATCCTCACCATGCCCTTCACTGTCAGCATTGTTATCCCGCACAATCTTATTAATTTCTTTTGTATGCCAAGTTCTTCAAGAGCGTGTAAAGTTCTTGTCTATAAATGTTATCGTATGAATTTCTGAAATCTATGAAGAGGTGATGGGTTCGTAGCTTATGATCCCTACCTTTCTCCAGAATTTGTCGGAGTGTGAAAACTTAGCCTATTGTCAATTTTCCTCTTCCAAACCCGCACTGATATCGTCCAATCACCTGATCAGCATGTGGAAGCAGTTTTCGGTACAATATATTGGGCTTTATTTTATATGCCACAGGAAGAAGCGAAATACCTCTGTAATTGTTACAGTCGTGTCGATTAGTAATTGGAACCTCTCGTGTCGATGGTATCGTTATAGAAGCTTCCTGATCAGCCCAACCGTATGTGTTTCTGCAATGGTCACGCTAAAGTATTCTCTAGAATTTTCTCGTGTTTGTTAGAGACGCATATTATGGAACTCTGCAGACTATAAATAGCCCATACCTGTCGCTTAGAGTTACTTATTGTCGGGCGATTTACACAGTGCGGTTGGAAGTATTGTGGCGAAGTGTTATGTGTTTTATAATCGTGCGGAACAATTGTAATACAATTGTGTTTTATATTAGTTGACATTTTTATTCTGTGTGAACAATTTTTATTTGATTTGTTGTAAAAGATTATATTGTTGATTTCAAACTGTTTAATTGTGATAATTAAAGCTGGTGATTAGTGACTTCATTTGTGTCTTGTATTTTGTTTTCCACTGTACCTACGATGATCAAGTAGACCGTCGTAACAATATTATGCTGCGTCGTCTTTATTTCATGAGCAATCGTTGTGAAGTGGACACGTTGGTTGTTTACTTAGCGGAGAGCGTTGAGTTCCGACCCATCTCAGGACCGACTGGAGTTCAAGCCGTTTAGTCCAGCCTGCTCCGACGATTACTCGGTTATATTTTAAATACATGAACAAGTTAGCAGTTTTGAATATCTGGTCTACAGTGTGTCTTATAATGCAAGCAATGACGTTGTGAATAAGTTGCATAATTCAACCTTATGTGAGGGACGATCAGGCGTACTTTTAAGTCAGCAAGTAAAGGAACACGCCTAAAATTTTACAAGGTGATGGATCTTCCCACACTTCTTTATGTGTCTGAAAATTAGTCTTTTAACGAAAGGCCAGGCCAGTCGCATCAAAGCGGCTGTGATGAGATTTCCCAGGCACGTGGCAGGGTATACTCTCCATGATCGTAGAAGAAACACAGATATACGGCAGGAACTGAATATTATGAGTATACTCGACAGGATCGCCCAGTATCGGCTGAATTGGTGGGAACATTCTTTGCAGAATGGATGACTGCCGCATCCTCAAACAACTATGGAACTATAAGCCGAGGGGATGGAGAAATGTGGGACGTCCAAAGAAGCGCTGGAGTGTAATCTTTGCCTATTGGAGACCGGAACAAACCATCCTTGGTTTAATCCTTGAAGATGAAGATGATATTTTAAATACATTTAACAGTCAGCTCTACGTTGTAAATGAAAGGCAATCGTTTAAGTAGCACACTAATTTTCTATACTACAAAAAACGTGAAGTGTTCTACAACTTTTACAGAAAAAACCCTCCCACTGTGAGGGAGGTAATTCGGCACAGTATCGTGGAACTGCTGCCTCATGAATACAAATTGGCCATTTTACGGTGTAAAGCTGCCACCTGACGACAACGACAAACTTGCTTGTACATGTGTGTGTGTGTGTGTGTGTGTGTGTGTGTGTGCACTTTAGACGCGACACGCAGTTGGCCATTTCTGACAAGAATAATGGACTCCTTTACTAGTCTATGTTCTTTTTCGTTGCTGTACAAGGATTAGTTTAGTTCATCTACTCCTTTTATCGCGGAGTAGTTATCTTTTATGTGCCTCTGAACTATTTCTAGTAATGCGTGTGCGTGTCTGTGCGCGATCACGAGCGGGAGTCTGTCTGTTTGTCTGTTATAATAATCCATTAATTTACACAACATAATTTAAAGGTTAAGAAAAGTTCTTATTCGTGTGTAATCAATCCACAGATTTGTGTTCGGGAGTCCTCCAACAAGCTCTTCTTCACATCAAAATAGCCTCTGAAACTGTCATCTTCCACGTATGCTGAACATGTCGTTACGAAAGTGTCACTGACGACGTATGGCACAGTGGAAAACAAAATACAGGACACCAATGCAATCACTAATAACTAGGTTTAATTATCACAATTAATCATTCGTAATCAACAAAATAGTCTCTTACAACAATTCAAGTAAAAATTGTCCACACGCAACAATAATGTAAACTATAAAGAATTCCACACTAATTATAACACAACACTCGTTATGATAATTGTACCACAACACTCGATCCACTCTAAGAAAATCGCTCAACACCACTGAACTGACAAGCCGGCTGCTATGGCTTTTATATATAAGCCATTATATTATAAATAAATAAATATATATATATATATACAATAAATACTATATACTAAATGTAGTAAATTTTAAATACTATATATATATATATATATATATATATATATATATATATATAGAGTGCACGTCTTCTATAATTTTTCCATCTTCACTTCACGCCAATTAATGCGTATCTCAAGTGTTCTTGAGTATACTGGAACCAACTTGTGAGCGGCCTTGTCTGAGGCAACACCTACCACACTGGCCGGGGGAGGGTGGGGGGTTGGAGAATGCTCTACGCTGTTCGATCGGATTATCGTTACAATATTTTAAACGGAATCTTCCTCTGTAACTCTCTTCTTTTAGCGTCCCCTCTAGTTTTGAGTTAACCGTCTGTCCTTGAATATTATGTCATTATGATCCGTAATGTTAGAGTTTATACCGATACGCATTTTGTTCGCCTGCTGTTCAAAAAAATCTTCGTTTGGCAATCTGCACCTCTAGCTAATCCTCATCATTCTTCTGTAGCACTGTTGTTCAACGATGACTGGCTCCTTTCTTCTTCTCCCGTTGTACAGATTTTACACTTGTACAAGGCAACACTCCGAAAGCTTACAATTGTCTTGCGATTACCGTGAGCGATTCTGCATTTCATTTAACTCTTGCTTCTTCTACCTTTGGTGATTTTGTTTTCTAGGTACTTAAATTCTTTAACATACTCCAGTGCCTCATAATTTGCTATTAATTATTATGCTCTATAGAGTCCCTTTCTTTGTCACAACCCTTTACTTTAGCTTTCCATTTAAGAAAGTAATAACTCCAAAAACAATTTTATTAAATTTTATTTAATAAAAACATCATTTAAATAAAATTGTCTAAAAACAATTTAAAGAATTATTAGCTTTGTTATGAGAACTTCAGCTTGGCGGGCTGTAAGGCCGCAGTACAAGATGGTTTTGTGAAAAACATTTCGGCCGTGCCTTCGGCTACCATCTTCAGTGCAGAAGGCTGCGAAATACTGACTAAGGTTTATAGTGAGTGACCACTGAACTGTGGGTAAGGCTAGTGGCTATAAGTAGGACACCCATATTTATAAACTTTTGATGTCCGCAAGAAGTTGTCTGACACCACAGGCCAAACAGAAAAAAGGCAAATTCTTATTGGTTCGCCACAACTGGCGTCCAAAGAGCACTCAATGAGGGGGACTCACCCCGCTAATTCATTGCAATAGATGCATGCTTCTGAATTCTATTGGCTGGTGGTGGCAGACAACAACTTCGTGCGGACACCAAAAGTTTATAAATATGGTTGTCCTACTCACAGCCACTGACAGTTCAGTGGTCACTGGCTACGAAACCTTTGTCAGTGTTTTGCAGCCTTCTTCACTGAAGATGGCGGTCGAAGGCACGGCCGAAACGTTTGCACCAAACAACTCTGGACCACGGCCTTAAATACGAGCTTTACAGAAATACGAGCTACAGAAAGCCTCGTAATTAGCTTTACTTAATAGATTATCCTATCGCAATCATATAACAAAGTTTTATTTTAAAACGTAATAATCGCATTTAACGTAAATAGTGGACTAACAAACGTATTTGTTAATAATAGTTACATCAATATTATTTCCAATCTGAAGTCAGCGTAACGGATGATGACTGACGCACGCTACTGTTCACTGTTTCCATTTTATATATATTCGCAATCGATATACGATTTTATGCTTTACAATTATAATTTTACTGAGGGAATAGTAAAGTAGTCAGGGTTATCGTAATTTTCTGATACTCTGCAAATAGATATCTAATATATTAATTTATTTTAATAATAAATGTATTTCGTGGTGGCTCAGTAGACCAGTGGGTATGGCACCTGGCTACTAACCTAAATGTCCCGGGTTCGATTTCCGGGCCCGCACCGTGAAATCAAAGTGCGTTCTTCAGCCCCCAGATCGACTCAGCCTGTTGAAAATGAGTACCTGGGTTAACATCATGGGGATAATAATAATGGGCGGCTGAAGCGTAGTACTGGCCACACTGCCTTACTTGTATGCCGTACGGCTCACATAAGGCAGTCTACTCCTGCACTACTTCAGGTGGTACACATGGGAGCCATTATTATTATGTATTTCGTTCAAAGTAATGAGTGAGTTCTGCAGCAGAGGAAGCTTACTACAAAGTAAGATGTTAAAAGTAAAGGAAGCGCACAGTAAGTCAGACACTTCGCTACACTGACAAAGTTCACATTCTGTTATATCGTAGTCACGTGACTTCAATTATTTCGTGACATGTGTATAAAATACGGCGGTATTAAGCTGTGAATGCTTCTCGCGAGTAAAATAAACGATCTACGAGCGCTGAGTAGCGTAGTATACATTACCGTTTTGCTGACTCCAATGTAAGCCAGTAGATTTTAGTGTAGCAGCGTAAATTACAATACTGAAGTCTCGCTTATAGTCTGCTAACTGACGCTACAGACGTATTTTAACAGTTTCGAAACAATTAAGTTGTATACAACACAGTCGCAATTATGTGAGTGTCCCCATTCTTATACAGAGGTGTTAGTCTATATGTGTGTGCGTACGTGTGTGTATGAGAGAGACAGAGAGAGTGAGAGAGAGAGAGAGAGAGAGAGAGAGAGAGAGAGAGAGAGAGAGAGAAAGAGAAAGAGAGAGAGAGAGAGAGAGAGAGAGAGAGAGAGAGAGAGAGAGAGAGAGAGAGAGAGAGGCTAAAGAAAAATATCGAAAATGTATAGGCTCGTCATTCATTAGGGAGAAGATAAGTTACAGAAGTGATTTTCTTCTTCGTAATCTTCTTCTCCACCGTCCATTTGTTCTTTTTCTTCATCTTATCCTTCTTCCTCTTTTCATTCTCCTACTTCTTCTTCTTATTCTCCGCCAGTATCGTCATATTTATCATCATCATCATCATCATCATAGTCGTCGTCGTCGTCGTCGTCATCGTCTTCTTCTTCTTCTTCTTCTTCTTCTTCTTCTTCTTCTTCTTCTTCTTCTTCTTCTTCTTCTTCTTCTTCTTCTTCTTCTTCTGCTGCTCCTTCTTCTTCTGCTCCTTCTCCTCCTTCTCCTCCTCTGCCTCCTCCTCCTCCTCCTCCTATTTCTCTTCTGTAACAGTGAAAGGGACTTTCACCTGCTGCGGATTCTACATATTACCTAACCTATGGCTTGCTTAGACTTCACATGTTTCGATTTCCCGTTAAGTGTCTCTACAATATTGATTCTCTACTCTATTCCGTTACGTTTTTGTCTAGGTGATGGTGTCCTCTTGATTTTTCCTCTATCGAGACAATGTCTACCTGTGCTCTAATAAAGTCGCTGCTAATGTAATATCCCGTTGTGGTATCTTACACTAATTGACAAAATTAAATTTATTGAAAACAGCTACGTTTTTTAAATACCTAGTACCCTACCTGGTAACTTGACTTGTAACGGTAGCCAGGACAAGCCCAGCCACTTCCAGCTGGAGCTTTTTAAAGAGAAGACATATACCTATGTGTATTTCTTCTTCAAGAAATTTAATATTTAAAAATATATATATACCGTAATATAAAAACCGTATGAGTTAAATTTTTAGAATACTGCATATAACTTATCCCACTTAATATCTTCAAATAAATACACTGCAAGTAGGTGTATTTTTATCTGGCGTATGTTTCACAGAAATTATTCTACGTCTTCAGAGGTTTGTTTGAATCGTAATCTAATCTACTTGCAGTGTATTTATTTGAAGATATTACATGTGAGACCTGCAGGAAACTGAACGGGTTACTTACAAACGAGTATTGTATGCATATTTATTAACTACATAAAATAAATTTATATGCGATATATAATTCATGTACAAACGTTTACATTCTATTTATAATTAGATAATAATACGTGCATACTATAAATATATAGAAGTAATATAACACAAATTATAAACATAGAATTTTGGGCGTTGGGTTAACAAAAGTTTAATAGGAGATCGTGTTGAAATGCTTTTGTAAAGTTCTATAAAACAAGACTACGTGCGCGTTGTAGAGGCTGTGGAGTGTGAGGTCAAGTGGGTATGAGCTTGTAGTATCTCTGAACTCGTTGAAATACAGTATAAAACAAAGGAAATGTAAGAAAAAAACCACTGCGCGATTCCGCTTGTCCTTCAATCCCACTCCGGTCGGTCTGTACGCACGGCTTAGCCGTTACCTCTCTTTAAAAATATACACTTTTAGTGAACAAATACACGTTTATATGTGTTATAGATTAGTTTCAAGTTTAAGCTTACGAGTTTGAAATATTTAGTAGTATATGCCTTAAAAAATGGATTCCGTTACAATATGTTTACATTGTTGAAACCGTGACCGTTGTTGTCTAATATCAGAGAACGAAGTTCGAGTCTAGCCTTTCTCGTTACGTCTACCAACCACACTACGTTTTAGTAATGTAGAACGGAAAAATTTAATGACGACTGGTGATGCTGCTCCTCGGGGCGACTGCCCTTGCTGAACCCGGGCCCCAAGGCCACTCACCTCCACTCGTCTCTGATGTGCGCTAGTGTGCGTCACTGCCTACTCCCGGACAGTGCAGGTCTTCTTCCACATCTTCCATCCACCATTCCCGGGTATTTTTCGTCTTCTTCTCCAACCTGAATTCCCATTTAAGGACGCTAGTAACCGGCTATGCTTACCATGTTAATTTCATCATCTTAGAACCTGTAAAAATAGAAGTCTGAAAATTTAGCACGCAAGTAACACATTATACTACAGAAACGCTACTACAATTATAAAGATACCTAAATTTCCTGATTTTTAAGAAATTTTCAAGTTTTACTTAAAACTTTTGCGTACAAAACACACTTAATATTTTTTTACGTTTTTATTTTTCAGTAAAAAACTGTATAGTTCCAGTAGTGTAGTTATATCTCTATTAACACAGTAGCCGCAAACTGTATAGTTCTAGTAGTGTAGTTATATCTCCATTAACCCAATAGCCACAAACTGTATAGTTCCAGTAGTGTAGTTATATCTCTATTAACACAGTAGCCACAAACTGTATAGTTCCAGTAGTGTAGTTATATCTCTATTAACACAGTAGCCACAAACTGTATAGTTCTAGTAGTGTAGTTATATCTCCATTAACCCAATAGCCACAAACTGTATAGTTCCAGTAGTCTAGTTATATCTCTATTAACACAGTAGCCACAAACTGTATAGTTCTAGTAGTGTAGTTATATCTCCATTAACCCAATAGCCACAAACTGTATAGTTCCAGTAGTGTAGTTATATCTCTATTAACACAGTAGCCACAAACTGTATAGTTCTAGTAGTGTAGTTATATCTCCATTAACCCAATAGCCACAAACTGTATAGTTCCAGTAGTGGAGTTATATCTCTATTAACACAGTAGCCACACACAAAAATCAGCTTGAAAGTTCACTTGGTTTCTGAAATAATGGATCATTTATCTAAAACAAAATCAATTTTGAGAAAAAAGGAATTAAAGTTTTTTAAACTTTTTTTTTTTACCTGATTTCAAATAAAGTCCAGCTCCAAACTCGGGGTCTTCAGTTATGTCCGTTTGGACCTTTAGGTTTCTCTTCACATTTCTAGTCAACTGTCTAACCTTCTTCATCAGTTAATCTACTGCTGTCTCTGCCTAAAGTATTCGTTGCAAGTCAATTTTTTTCATTACCTTAACCAAATTTGATTTATAACTTTTGTAAGGCCTGACACTTACTTATATTACCTTCATTGAAGGTCAACAAAGCATCATGTACATCCAAAATCAAAGTATGCAGTCTAATAAATATACTTTTTGGTAGCCTATTCCAAATCAATTGGTTCAGCGACACGTTTGCACGCTGTGAACTAACACGATGTACATGTTACAAATTTTTTAACAAATTAGGAAGACTCAGCTCAACAAATATTGGCTTTATGACAAAAGTTGCTAGTAAATGTTAACAGAAATTTATTTTTCATATTATTTGAATTAGCAGCCATCCTTACTATTTCTTTTATAAAATTGCTAAACTGCTACAATTTTTGTTTAGACGAAGCTTTTTGTCATCTCTGACATCATCAGGTCTTGAACAATCGTTGTTCAAGACCTGATGTTGTCAGAGATGACGAAAAGCTTCGTCTGAACAAAAAATTGTAGCAGTTTAGCAATTTTATAAAAGAAATAGAAATTTATTTGCCAATGGAAAAACTACATTCCTATACTACGATATGTTATAAGGGCGTTACACATTTGTAAAAAATGGTAACATTATCAGGAAAGAACTTTTCCTATGATCTCATATCCTTTAAATAATCTTAAAAATTTGATTATTAGGAGTAGTCACATAAGTATGGTATCAAATTACTCCGAAAATATTAAAGACTTTTTTTAAGACAAAAAAAAAACAGAAATTGAGTTTTTGATTGAATTGTCGATTATGAATGCCCCCTTAACGCTCTTCACAGCTCTATTGCCTGTTATCCGCTGTACATAACCTGTTTACATAATTATATTTCTTTCGAAATCTTTAGCAATATCTATTTCACCGATTATTGTCTCCAGCTGTCAGATTTTACGTATTTTCCATCTGTCTCATTCTTCTTGCCATCATAAATCCTTTGGATGTCCTTTCTTTCCCACTGCTGAACCTAACCCAACAATCCCTTTCTTCACTAACTGTCAACGTCCAAGCCTAATTCCTTTATATTACAATGGGCTTTAAAACACTCTTATAGAACTTAATTTTTTAACATTCTATTTATATGTCTTGATTTCAGTATACTTTTAAAAGTATAACAACATCTGTAGCCATCTAACATTCGAGTGACTCTTTGTAATTAAAAACAGTATTTACCAGTTAAGTATTGATTAAAAAGGGAAAACATAAACTATTACCCCGAGCACGGGAGAAGTCCGTTGGGATGCAGCCAACGAGGTGAGTGCGCTACGTTGTCAAGTGTATAGTAGTTGTCTTCATAGAAAGCTCCAATTATTTAACTAATCCACTATTCCACATTTGGTGCAACCTATCTGATCAAAATTGTATAAACTTATAAAAATAGAATAATAATTTATTTACATCAAGTAACATAAGATTAAAGTATTGTTGGATTTTCCAGAATAAAAGCTACTGCTTGTGAACAATGTACTATTAAACAGTGGAAAGCAGGCAAGTGTCTTTACAACTTTTACAGAACTTTACTATGCAGATAACACCTGTGCATACTATTAATTGTATATTATATTGTATACATACCATAAAATTATAGATGTAACATAAAATAGAGTATTAAAACTAAAATTTTGGGCGTTTGGTTAAGAAAACATTAATAACAGGTCGTGTTGAAATGTTACATAAACAAGAGTGCGTGTTGTTGAGGCTGTGGAGTGTGAGGACAAGTGGGTATGTGTTTGCTGTATCTCTGAAAACGTTGAAATACAGTATAAAACAAAGGAAACGTAACAAAAATAAAAAACCACTGGCTGATTCCGGTTGACCTTCCCTCTCACCCACCCGTGTGTCACTGCGCTCGGGTTGTACGCACAGCTTTGCCATTACCTCGATTTAAAAATGTAACCTTTTAGTGAACAAATATACGGTTACACGTGTTGTAGACTTACCAAAATTTTGAGTTTACAAGTTCGAAATACTTTTTAGTATTCCAAAAAAATTTGTTGCTTATATGATAATCGTCTTCTTAACGGTTTTAGGCTTTAGCGAAAACTGTTCCTATTCTACAGTCCATCATTTCTTACGTTACGAGCTTGTCTTTTGCCTCTATGGTTGTAATGTTTCGCTATCTTCGGTATTCTACTTTCTTCCATTCCATCTATATGTTGAATCCATTTTCTTCTGTATTCCTTAATCCTATCATTAAGTGCAAGAATACCTAAATATCTTCTTATCTCTTGATTTCTTATATGATCTCGTCTATTACACCTTTTAACTGATCTCAGAAATTTCATTTCTGCTGTTTGTGTCTTCTTTTCATCTTCTTCTTCATGACCCAAGTTCCAGAACCATACAGTAGTGTAGGTATTGCCTCTGATTTATAAAATTTTATTTGGGTTTCTTTTCTACATTTACTTCCCAACGTTCTCCATATCGTTCCACACACTCTTGTGAAATTCGTCACTTAGGAATAGTGTAGGAAGTGAGGGCGAAAATAGCCGAATTGAACCGATTCTGCAGCGATATGATGTTCTTTTCCAAAATCTTCTCCATCTCCTCCTCCTCTCCTTGGATCCCCATACTACCAGAGTAAACTATCCAGAGCATCATCCATGCCCACAGCACAGTGATAGGCAAATGGGGGCGCATATATAACTGAAGATCAGTTCGATGGGCGCACCTCTTCTCACCCAACCAACGGAAAGTAAACAGTTGCGGAGTACAATAGCCGGACGTAACAAACATTAACTGCCGCTTTATAATACCCTTGCGCTTATGTTTAGCGACGTGGAACATTGAATCCAAAACAGCTTTGCAGTATTTTTCATATAAATTTGTGAAAATTTTTCATATTAGGAGCAGGTCGTCAACGATCTGTCATCATGCACACGCACGTTAAAAACCTGTTACTTTGCACTTTGTTACCTTGTTACTTATTATTATTGGTATTGATAGAAAAAGAACAAAAATGGCGAAGAAGAAGAAAAATAAAAACAACAATAAGAATTATCTAAACCTAATTATATTCATTATTGGGAATATCACGCAATAAACAAGTGAAGGAATTCCTAATTATCTATTTATTATCTACTGTAATTGCCCGTGATGTCTGTAAAAGACTGATGGGCAGTCTCAGCTCTGTGACTCTCGTGAGCAAAGCTAGGTTGTTTCACAGTAGCAGTTAATAACGCTCTAAAACAACAGTTAACAGACCTTAAAAGCACTTTTATAAGTAATCTACACAAATAATGGCTCACATGGAAGCCATTGAAACGTTAATGGACACTACGAAGCACCGACACGAAGCGTTTATTTTACTCCGGAGGAAGATTATCAGCTTAATACGGTCGGGCGTTTTTAGTGTTGAGATTTCAACTTAATGGAAGTCAGAAATCCGTCGAATGGTCACGTACTCCATTTTCTGCCTTAGTAATAAATAAAAGCAAGGGAATTATATCATTACTGTTTAAGGTAATTGTATGATCTTCAAACACTTAAATTCAAGACGTAAATGTTAAACAAAGACTTTAGTCTTGTTTTTCGTGCCTGTAGTAGAAATGATAAAAGTGTGGTTTTTAATTTTGTCTAAGGGACCATAATTGGATTTCCGTTTCGTTATTGTGTTATTTGATTACTTTAAGAAGAATTTACTACAAACTATAACAACCCGTTATTAAGTTTCTCTAGAAAACGATAAAGTCAATACTATTATTACGTAACATTTTCATTGTTGGTGGGGCAGATGTGTACCACTTATTGTTTGTGTGGCAGATGTGTACCACTTATTGTTGGTGGGGCAGATGTGTACCACTTATTGTTTTCAATCCCTGGCTCACTGGTACACATTTGTCCCACCTTTTGCTAGTGATGTTACCTTGTGAGAAGGCTAGTAAACATAAAGAAATATTGTACTCTTGTGTAGTTACTATATTGGTAGCAGTGGCCATATTATTTGTTCACAGACTGCATCGTTTTGGAGACATAACGTCTTCAGACTGTGTAATTTTGTGTTTATTGTTTTACTATATCAATATACAATAAGTAAAGTAGGTGATAATATTTTTAACTATTTTATTATTATACTTAGTTCATGTCTACATTCATTTCATGAGTTTTAGATAGGTATATAAATTTATTGGTGCACATGAATTGGTGGGACACATGTGTCCCAACAGCCTAAGCGTCTACCAAATTCATACAGTAGCAATCAAATAAAAACCTGATATTCACTGAACGTTTTGATATTTGTAAAGCTTTTATAGTAATTTATAAATAGTTTTAAGCATATATTTATCTGTAGTATTATATCCTAATATATTGTTAAGTAGCATTGTTAAGTAGTATTATATAACCCATAGGGATACTTGCAACATCTATCTGAACATTATTGATAATAATATTACCTACATTTTCTTCTCAAAACATGTCATTATATCTAACATTGCCCTAAGGCTTTCAAGGCCGGTGTCAGTTGTAAAATTAAAGTTATCCGCGTTGTTTGGCCGTGGTCTATGGTTTATTGCCAAACCAAACGTTTCAACAGCTCCATTGGCTGCCATCATCAGTGGAATTTAAAAGCAATCCAAGGCCTCCTGAACGTGAGTTGTTCGCGTCAGGCCCACAGTGCTGTGGTAAAGGCTGAAGATGTCCCGTAATACTACCTGTACTTATAAATTCAACAAGTCCCACGTACAGGTAAAAATGACACCATCAGCCAATCAGAACAGTGCACAGGAGACGGTGTCATTTTTACCTGTACGTGAGACTTGTTGAATTTATAAGTACAGGTAGCATCGCGAGACATCTTCAGCATTTACCACAGTACTGTGGGACTGACGGGAACAACCCACGTTCAGGAGGCCCTGGATTGCTTTTAAATTCCACTGATGATGGCAGCCAATGGAGCTGTTGAAACGTTTGGTTTGGCAATAAACCATAGACCACGGCCAAACAGCCCGCGTAACTTTAATTTTACAAATGTCATTATATCTATTGTAGTTCTTGACTGAAGATGACATTTTAGATTTGATTTACTCAATTCTTATTGATCCAGAAACATTGGACGATGAAGGAGATGACGATGCGTTAGAGGAGTTTGACAGTACAACCTCTTGTGCACCACAACAAGATGGCAGTTTTGATTTCCTCAATTCATTGAATAATGGCCCTGTCAGTAATCATCATGATAATACAGAAAGTGTGTCTTTTCCTCAAAATCAATTACAAGATACATCGTACATTAACGGTGGTGCATAGGGTAGAAATCATAAGTAGATAGTAGAAGAAGAAAGTGATAATGAAGACTGGGGTCATGATGTAACAGAAGTTGAATGACTGTGTAGTAGTGTTCATGAGATGCTGCGAAAACCAACATTTAATAAACTTAGAAAAATAGATTCTCTCTGAACTTGAGGTGGGGTCACAAGTA
Organism: Magicicada septendecula; assembly: GCA_034769895.1. NCBI lineage: Eukaryota > Metazoa > Arthropoda > Insecta > Hemiptera > Cicadidae > Magicicada > Magicicada septendecula. Next base: position 20,620,079 of record CM068369.1, on the reverse strand, counting down.
TTCCATGTTGTATTTACAGCGGATAAAGCTACCCGAAAGTACATTAAATTGTAAATGTTATTGCATTAATAATACGACCAAATTATACAAACTTACTGTGTGCGTACAAAGAGTAATAACTCAGTTGGTTTGTCGATATCACTACTGTAGCAAGTCACATTTACTGTAGGAGTGGGCGCCCACAAGAACCAGGCGTGTGCGTTGGTACCAACCAGGTCAAATCGTGTTTCATGCTAATGATTGTATGTTATACTGTGTCGTCTTTATTTCATGAGCCATCGTTGTGTGCTCGTTTTCTAAGCGGAGAGTGATGAGTTCCGACCCATCTCAGGACCGACTGGAATTCAAGTCGTTTAGTCCAGCCTGCTCCGACGATTACTCGGTTATATTTTAAATACGTGAACAAGTTAGCAGTTTTGAATACCTGGTCTACAGTGTGTCTTATAATGTGAATAAGTTCATAAGCATAAGTTCAACTTTATGTGCGGGACACTCAGGCTAACTCTTAAGTCAGCAAGTAAAGGAACACGCTGAAAATTCTACAAGGTATTGGGTCTTCCCAGCCATTTTAATGGGTCTGAAAATTGGACTTTAACGAAAGGCGAGGCCAGTCGCACCCCTTTCTCAGGCACGTGGGAGGGTATACTCTCCATGATCATAGAATAAAACACAGATATACGACAGGAACTGAATATTATGAGTACACTCGACACGATCGCCCAGTAGCGGCTGAATTGGTGGGAACATCTTTGCCGAATGGATTACAGCGGCATCCCCAAACAACTATGGATTTATAAGCCGAGGGGACGGAGAGGTGTGGGACGCCCGAGGAAGCGCTGGAGTGACCATCTGCAATCTTTGGCTATTTGAGACCGGAACAAACCATCCTTGGTTTAATCATTGATGATGATGATGATGATGGCAATGATATTTTAAGTACATATAAAAGTCAGTTCTACGTCGTAAATGAAAGGTAGTCGCTTATGTAGCACACTAATTTTCTATACTACAAAAAACTTGAAGTGTTTTACATCTTTTACAGAAAAAAACCCTCCCATCGTGAGAGGTAATTCGGCACAGTATCGTGGAACTGCTATCTCATGAATACAAATTGGCCATTTTACGGTGTAAAACTACCACCTGGCGAACACGACACACTCGCTTGTGTGTGTGTGTGTGTGTGTGTGTGTGGTGAAGCCACTTTATTCGACGACTCGCAGTTGGCAACTTGTGACAAGAATAATGGACTCCTTTACTAGTCTATGTACTTTTTCTCTGCTGTACAAGGATTAGTTTAATTCATCTGCTCCGTTTGTCGCTGTGTAGTTATGTTTTATGTGCTTCTGAACTACTTCTAGTAATGCGTGTGCGTGTCTGTGCGCGATCACGCGCGGGAGTCTGTCTGTTTGGCTGCCATAATAATACATCACTTTACATTACATAATTTCAAGGTTAAGAAAAGTTCTTATTCATGTCTAATCAATCCACAGATGTGTGCTTGGGATCCTCCAGCCAGCTCGTTTGTCGGTCCTCTTCTTCACATCAAAATAGACTGTGGTCAGTTGCGACTCAATCGTATAAAAACCAGGTCAGTTGCGACCGAGGTAGAAATTTGAACCCGGTAAATTGCGATTAATTGCATTTTCTTGTTATTGTTATAATAAAACAGAAATTACCGTTATATTGTATTAATTCCTAGCCTAACATAACCTAATCTAACCTAACGTAACCTAACCTAACATAAGCTAACCTAACCTAACCTAACCTAGCCTGACCTAACATAACCTAACCTAACCTAACCTAACGTAACAAAAATATTGGAAGAAACAGTTTAATCGCGCAAATAAAAAGTTGCAGAATTGAAATCTCATGGAAATTCAGAATAGTGACGTTCCTAATAACAATTTCTGTCAGTAAGTGAAAGTGCGGGGCTCAATCGACCACGTAAGAATAGGTAAAAGCGTTGTTTTGTCGCAACTGACCGAAACCTCCTGCCAACTGTCATCTTCCAGGTATGCTGAGCATATTTTAAACGGAATCTTCCTCTGTAACTCTTTTTATTTAGCGTTCCTTCCAGTTTTAAGTAAACCATCTGTCTTTTAATATGTCATTATCATCGGTCCGTTTAGAGTTTATACCCTTCCGCAAGCCATTTTGTTCGCCTGCTCTTCAAAAAATCTTCGTTTGGTACTCTGTACACTAGCTAATCCTCATCATTCTTCTGTAGCACCGTAGTTCAACAAAGACTAATCTCCTTTCTTCTTCTCCCGTTGTACAGAATTCACACTCGTTCAAGGCAACAGTCCGAATGCCTACAGTTGTCTTGCGATTACTGTCAACGATTCTACATTTTATTTAACTCTTGCTTCTTCCGTCTTTGATGACTCTGTTTTCTAGGTATTTAAATTCTTTTACGTACTTCAGAGTCTCATCATTTTCTATTAATTATTATGCTCCATAGAGTCCCCTTCTCTGTCTGAATCCTTTAGTTTAGCTTTCAATATAAGAAAAGTAATAACAATTTAATAAAAATAAAATTCTAACATTTTATTTAAAAAAAAAAAGAATAATTGGCTTTGTTATGAGAACTTCGGCCTGTCAGGATGTAAGGTCGTGGTATAGGGTTGTTTGGTTCATACATTTCGGCCGTGCCTTCAACGGCCATCTTCAGTGCAGAAAGCTGCAAAACACTGACAACGGTTTTGTAGTCAGTGACCACTGACCTGTGGTTGAGGCTAGTGGCTGTGAGTAGCAGACCCATATTTATGAACTTCGCACTCATATTTATGGAGTCCGCAAGACGTTTATATCTGACACCACCAGCCAATCAGAAAGAAAGGTAATATCTTATTTATTAACCACAACTCGCGTTGAAAGAGCATTCAATGAGAAGGACTCATCACGCCGATTCATTGCAATAGATTTCATAAACATGCATCTATTGGAATGAACCGGCGGGGCGAGTCCCCCTCATTCAGTGCTCTTTCAACGCAGGTTGTGGCGAACCAACAAGAATTTGCCTTTCTTCTGATTGGCTGGTCGTGGCACACAACGACTTCGTGCGAACACCAAAAGTTTATAAATATGGGTCCGCTACTCACAACCACTAGCCTTAACCACAGACTAGCGGTCACTGACTACAAAACCTTTGCCACTGTTTGCACCCTTCTGCACTGAAGATGGCCGATGAAGGCACGGCCGAAATGTATGCACCAGACAACCCTACACCACGGCCTTAAATCCCGACAGGGCGAAGTTCTCATAACATTGAAGCCGTCCGTGAAAGGTTCAGATAAAAATAATTGTCTTTACTAAATAGATTATTTTAAACCGTAGTAATAACTTTTAATATAAATAGTGCAGTAACAAACGTATTGTTAGTAATAGTTATATCAATATTCTTTTCAATTTGAAGTCAGTGTAACGGACATTGGCGCACACTTGTGTTCATGTTTCCATTTTATGTAGATACGCAACGTAGGAATAAGATATATGATTTGTGCTTTACAATTATAATTTTACTGAAGAAATAGTAAAGTAGTCAGAGTTAACGTAAGTTTCTGACAGTCTGCAAATAGATATCTAATATTTTAATTTATTTAATAATAAAAGTATTTCGTTCAAAATATAGAGCGAGTTTCGCAGCAGAGGAAGCTTACTACAAAGTAAGATGTTAAAAGTAAAGGAAGCGCACAGTAAGTCAGACACTTTGCTAAACTGACAAACTACACGTTTTGTTATATCGAAGTCATGTGACTTCCGTTATTTCGTAAAATGTGTATAAAATACGGCGGTATTAAGCTGTTAATGTTTCTGGGGAGTAAAATAAACGATCTATGGGCGCTGAGTAGCGTAGTATACATTACCGTTTTGCTGACTCCAATGTAAGCCAGTAGATTTTAGCGTAGCAATGTAAATTACAATACTGAAGTGTCGCTTATACTCGTAGTGTGCTAACTGAAGCTACGGACGTATTTTAACAGTTGCGAAACAATTAAACTGTACACATCACAGTCCCAATTATGGGACTGTCCCCACTCTTAGAGAGAGGTGTCAGTCTGTGTGTGCGTGTGTGTGCGTGTGTGTGCGTGTGTGTGTGTGTGAGAGAGAGAGAGAGAGAGAGAGAGAGAGAGAGCGAGCGTGAGAGAGGGGGAGAGAGAGGCTAGAGAATATATCGAAAAATTTATAGGCTCTTCATCCACTAGGTGGAAGATAGTCATATGTAACAACTTACAAAAGTGTTTTCCTTCTTCGTAATCTTCTTCTCCACCCTCCACTTGTTCTTGTTCTCCAACTCATCCTTCTTCTTCTTCTTCTTCTTCTTCTTCTTCTTCTTCTTCTTCTTCTTCTTCTTCTTCTTCTTCTTCTTCTTCTTCTTCTTCTTCTTCTTCTTCTTCTTCTTCTTCTTACCTGCTGTTATAGTTATATTCATCATCATCATAGTCGTCGTCATCGTCATCGCCTTTCTCTTCTTTTCCTTTTCCTCGTCCTCCTCTTCCTCCTTCTCTTCTCATCCTTTCTCCCTCCTTCTTTTCTCTTCTGTAATGCTAAAAGACCCTTTCGCCTCCCCCGGATTCTATATATTATCTAACCTATGGCTTGCTTAGACTCCACATGTTTCGATTTCCCGTTAAGTGTCTCTACAATACTGATTCTCTACTCTATTCCCTAACGTTTTTTCTAGGTGATGGTGTCCTCTTGTTTTTTCCTCTGTCGAGACAATGTCTACCTGTGCTCTAATAAATTCGCTGCTAATGTAATATGCCTTTGTGGAATCCTACAGTAATTAAAAAAAATTAAATTTATTGAAACCACTCGCGGAATAAATTTAAATACTGTACTACGTTTTTTAAATACCTAGTACCCTACCTGGTAACTTGCCTTGTAACGGTAGCCAGAATAAGCGCAGCCACTTCCAGCTGGAGCGGTTTAAACAGAACACATAGAGTTAAGTGTATTTCTTCTTCAAGAAATTTATTATTAAACAAATATTGTTCCGACTGATCGTCGTATGGTACAGTGGAAAACAAAGTACAAGACGCCAATTAAGTCACCAATGACAATTAAGCTTTAATTATCACAATTAAACAGTTTGCAATCATCAAGATAACCTCTTACAACAAATCAAATAAAAATTGTTCATAAGCAATAATAATGTCTACTAATAGAGAGTGTCACACAATTATAAAACACATAACACTTCGCCACAATACTTCGAACCGCACTGGCATAAATCTCATCAACTCAAACTGCACTAAGCTCATCTGAAGTCTTGTATTTATACCCCGCTCAGATTCCAGCATATTCCATAAAATGCTTGTATTAGAAAACAGTAGAAAAGTTAATTGATTGTGGCGGCTCGAACACAGCGCGCCCTGACCGGTATGATCTGGAAAAGTCTCGTTGCGGACCTGTGACAAGTGTCACGTAATTGTCTTCACACACACACACACACACACACACACACACACACACACACACACACACACACACACACACACACACACACACACACACACACACACACACACACACACACACACACACACACACACACACACACACACACACAGATATTACAGCGGGACTCCCGCGGGACATTATAGGCGTGAAACACGCAGCATTTTCTCCGATGTCGTAACAATGTATACCGTACAGGTAACAACCGTATGAGTTTGATTTTGAGAATACTGTATGTATCGCATATGTATTAAGTATATAATATAAATTTCTATGCGGTATATAATTTACGTACAAACATGTACATACAATTTATAATTAGAACATACAATTTATATTTTTTTTTTATTTCTTTTATAAAGTTGCTAAACTGCTACAATTTTTGTTTAGACAAAGCTTTTCGTCATCTCTGACATCATCAGGTCTTGAACAACATTCCTGACCTGACAGGTTGTTCAAGACCTGGTGATGTCAGAGATGACGAAAAGCTTTGTCTAAACAAAAATTGTAGCAATTTAGCAACTTTATAAAAGAAATAGTAAGAATGGCTGCTAATTTAAATAATATGAAGAATACAATTTATAATTAGATAAAAATACATGTATACTATAAATATCCAGATATAGATAAATATAACACAGATTATAAAAAATTAATTTTGGGCGTTGTGTTAACAAAATATAATAGAAGGTCGTGTTGTGTCGGCTTACGCCGAATGTCACGATCGACGCATCAAGAAATTAAACAAAATTAAATCAAGTAATCGCGGTGTAGAACCATTTTCGTACTTTGCTCGACGTCCTGACGTCATGCCGTCCGCTCCGTTCGTTCTCTAGTAAGGTTTTAACCGGGCGAAGTTAGTCAGTCGACACGCTGAAATAGCCGTGAGCAGAGCTTCTCCTCGTCTCCAAGTCGACGCCTAAGTGCGGAGCTTTTTACCAATGTATTCATTGTCAGTTTGGCTAATATGAATCAGTACCCGTATCTAGCTATATTGCTTTGTCATTTTATAACTGTGTTATATGTATCTTATGTAAAAAATAAAAAAGAAGCAATTGTAATTTGTAACGTGTCATGAAGTAACATGCTTGTAAACGTGAAGCCTTTCAACGAAAGCCATTATCAGCCAGTAAAATACAGAAGAGAAAAATATGTAAATTTTATGCCAGTTTAATACTTTTTGTGTCAGAAAACTGATATAGCCTATCAGAAAAGAAAGATGTGTAATTTCATGTCAGTTTGATATTGTTATTGAATTAAGCTTTAAATTAACTTTATGATTTCAATAGTTCTATTATAAATGAAAGTTAAATGTGGTAAAATTAAATGTGCGAACGCAATAATGCGAAACGTATACTAAAAAGTTGTGGAATTTTCAGTAGGAATTTGGTTCCACGATGGGAACGACAATTCCACGTTGGGGACGACAATTCCACGTTGAGGACGATAACTTCATGTTGGCGACACTAATTGTAACAATCCGTTAAAAAACTACAGGAATCCAGCGCTTCTCACGAGTTTACCTTACGGATGCATACAGACCCTACAAGCTATGCGGAGGCTCGAACCTGTAACTCGTAAGCACGTGGCGTGAACTCCATCTGACTCGACGCCATCATACAATGCAGGCTTTTCAAGTAACACGTTTAATTGTCATTAATGTCCAGCGGTAGTTGCGCACAATCAATAAAGAAGCAAATATGAACATTTAGTATTACTAGAGATTTTAAGCTATAAGTGAGAGTAAAGACAAATCTCGATAACAATCCACAGCACGCTCGCTGTGAGTAGTCGATCTTGTACACTGGTATTGATACACACGACCGAATTATTTTGATTAATTTGGCTTACTGTTAAATTTCCTTATAAATCGCAATTCGAATTATTTATTTTGAGATTATTTAACACTTAGTTCATTCTAGATCCACGGATCTAATAGTTGAAAATTTAGTACCCTGGCTGATCCGTAATCATAAAAGTATAAAGAGGCTAACTCTGTTTTGCTTAACAAATAAACTTGTTCAACTCTGCTCACCAACTGATGATTTGTTTTTTTTTTATGTGCACGTAATTACACGTAATTCAGTCGCCAAGTAAGCTTTGAAAAACACTATGGTTAGAAAGAATTAGAGGTACTAGTTAAGTCTGATAATTGTTGTGATTTTCAGTGTTGTTTAATTGTAGTATAATATTGTGGTATTATGATATGTATGTATCAATATCGGCTCTGAGTAGCAACGCTTCAACTGACTGCCCTCGTACCATCAGTGCCGCGAGAAACTGGCCGAACTCATCAACAATGGTTGGGTTGTAGCTCTTCAATGGGTTCCAAGCCATGTTGGAATACCAGGCAATGAAAGGGCGGACATCATGGCAAAACGCGGCGCAGAGACTGACCAGCCTGAGATACCTTTCACACTCAATAGAGCGAACAACCTCATAACCAGCACCATCAACAACGCCACGCTCAAAACTCTGAAGGACCTTAGCATTGGCAAAAAGTGGGAAAGCCTTGCCACAGCGGGAACGATTCCAAGGCATCTTGAGAGAGCTGAGGCAGTAGCACGATTTCGTCTTGCTACTGGACATGACTACCTCCAAGCGCATCTCTGCCGTATCGGTCTTGCTGCTGATGAAACATGCCCTCTCTGTGGTCTTGGCAGGAGGGACGGCGACCACCTGCAGACGTGCCAATCACTGACTTACCCGAACGATGACACAATCAATCGCTACTGGGTGGCTCGACGTCGAATGGTGGAAGCACCAAAGACGGGCGTTGGATAAAGAAAGAAAGATGATATGTATGTTACACGCCTAAAGTACGGACTAGGTGTGCCACAGTTGAAATGCCGTTGTATAGCTGTATAAACGTGACTAAGCGTTGTTGAGGCTGTGGAGTGTGAGGACAAGTGGGTATGAGCTTGCTGTACCTCGGAACACGTTGAAATACAGTATAAAACAAAGGAAATGTAACAAAAAAAAACCTCCACTGGCTGATTCCGGTTGACCTTCAATCCCACTCCGTGCGCTCGGGTTGTACGCACGGCTTCGCTGTTACCTCGCTTTAAAAAGATAAGCTTTTAGTGAACAAAAATTCTGTCACACGTGCTATAAACTCGTTTCGATTTGAAGCTTACGAGTTTGAACTACATTTCAGTATATTCCAAGAAACTTGTTGCTCATATGAAATGTTTAAATTTTAGAAGCGGAGATCGTTGCCTAATGTCTGACAACAAATTTCGAGCCTAGCCTTTGTCATGAGCTCTATCAACCACACTACTTTTCATTAATGTAGGACGTAAAAATTCAATGACGATTGGTGATAATGATCCTCGCGCCTGGTTGAGCCTGGGCTTCCAAGACACCTCGCTTCCACTTATCTCTGATCTGCGCTAGTGTGCGCAACTGCCTACTCCCTGACAGTGCAGGGCTTCTTCCACATCTTCCATCCATCATTTCCCGGGTCTCTATCGTCTTCTTCTCCAACCTGATTTCCCATTTAATACACAATTCATAGCTCTATTGCCTGTTATCCGCTGTACATGACCTGTTTACATAATTATATTTTTTTGAAATCATAAACAATATCAAGTTCACCGATTATTTTCTCCAGCTGTTCCAGCTGTTAGTTTTTACGTATTTTCCATCTGTCTCCATCCGTCTTGGAATCTGTCATAAATCCTTTGGAATTTCTTTCTTTCCCACCGGTTAACTTAACTTAACAAGTGCTATCTTTCTTAACTCTCAACATTCATGCCTAATTTCTTTATATTACAATGGGCTTTAAAACACTCTTATACACCTTATTTTTTTAACTTTGTATTTATATATCTTGATTTCAGTATACTTTTAAAAGCATAAGAACATACGAAGCCAGCTAATATTCGAGTGACTCTTTGTAATTAAAAACAGTATTTACCAGTTAAGATTGATTAAAAAGGGGAAAAATGAACTAATGCACTATTCTACCTTTGCTACAAGCTATCTGACCAAAATTGTATAAATTTAAAAATAGAATAATAATTTATTTGCATCAAGTAACATAAGATTAAAGTACTGCTGGATTTTCCAGAACAAAAGCTACTGATCGTGAACAATGTAGTACTAAACAGTGGAAAGCAGGCAAGTTAGTGTCTTTACAACTTTTACAGAACTTTTCTATGCATATAACAACTGTGCATACTATTAAGTTTATATTATATTGTATACCTACTATAAAATTATAGATGTAACATAAAATAGATTATTAATAAAATTTTGGGCGTTCGGTTAGGAAAACATTAATAACAGGTCATGTTGAAATACCCTGGCTTGTAAAGCTGTATAAACAAGCCTGAGCGTTGTTGACGCTTTGGAGTGTGAGGACAAGTAGGTATGTGTTTGCTGTATCTCTGAAAGTTGAAATACAGTATAAAACAAAGGAAATGTAACAAAAAAAACACTCGGTGTTTCCGGTTGACCTTAATCCCCCCCCCCGCCTATGTGACCCTGCGCTCTAGCTGTACGCACGGCTTCGCTGTTACCTCGCTTTAAAAATATAAACTTTTAGTGAACAAAAACACGGTTACACGTGCCATAGACTCATTTTAGTTTTAAGCTTACAAGTTCGAAATATTTTTTAGTATATTCAAAAAAAAAAAAAAACTTGTTGTTGATATGGTCATCGTCTTCTTAACGGTTTTAGACTTCAGAGACCCGTTCCTACTCCACAGTCCACGTTTTCTTAAGTCTACCAAATTTTCTTGTGCCTCTATGGCTGTAATCTTTCGCTATCTTTGGTATTATACTTTATTTCATTTTATGTATATGTTGAATTTATCGAACTGAATTCAAGTAAACGATTTTGAATATAAACCTTAGAACATGGAAGTCATGTATTGTTTTCCAGACCGATTTTTTGTTAATAATAGCTTTATTTGTTTTTCATCTTGTAAATAATGTTATCTTAGTACAAGTAATTAATGCTTGATGCCTTTACTTGGTGAAAATCCATTGTAAATTATAGTAAAAAATAAAACCATAAAATGGTTTTAGTGATTTTCACTCGTCAATTTATTAAAATTATAAATCCATGACAGCTGTTTCGGCAGCACAGTGCCTTCATCAGATGGTGTAAGCTGACTAATTTTCGTACAAACAATACAAAATATAAAATATAATACAAGTGCTGTTGTATAGAGAGCGATAGTAATCTCGTGTCAATAAGATTTAATACACATTACACAAACATATAACATAACATAAACCAAGTCTATTTATACAAATTAAGCAGAGGCGAGCTATTTAGATCTAACTGATCATTTAATAATACATCTAAATATTTGTGTTTATTAATTTCAAGGGTTTCTAATAAATCAAGCTTTGGACCCTTATCAGATAAATGTAAAATTTCAAAATTGTCATTATAACTATGGTCTTTTTCTAACAAGTGATTTGCATAATTTGATTTGCCATCATTATATCTAAAACTATAATTGTGACCATACATTCTTTTTTCGAAAGATCTACCTGTCTGTCCGATATAAAGTTTATATCAATTATAGTTGTTGGGAAAAAGAAGTTTGAGAATCGAAGTCGAATATAATGGACCTCCCCTTAAGATAAGTAAAAGTAAAAGTGTAAAGATATAGGCTATATTTTTATAGTTTTATACTTAAGTAAAACAAAGAAATTAAAAATGTGTGCCAAATGTTTCATCATTGACTTAATGAGCAGGCTGAGGTGGGTAAAATTAATGTTATTTGTTTATTAATAAATGTTTATTTGTAATGAGTCTACTTAAAAAACCTGTGTAAATAAGGACTTAAAATTGAAGTCATCACAATCATATTCTTAACGGTTTTAGGCTTTAGCGACCTGTTCCTATTCCACAGTTTAACTTTTCTTAGGTCTACCAACTTGTCTTCTGCCTCTGTGGTTTTAATATTTCGCTATTTTCGGTATTCTACTTTCTTCCATTAGATCTATATGTTGAATCCATTTTCTTCTGTATTCTTTAATCCTTTGATTAATTGAAAATTACGAGTATCGTATCGTATCTAAATCACTTGTTATCTCCTCACTTCTTATATGATCTCGTCTATTAAACCGTATAACTGATTTCAATATACAACTGGTTTCAATTAATTTTTTCTGTTTCTATCTTCTGTTCATCTTTTTTCTTTGTGACGCAAGTTTCAGAACCATACAGTACAGTAGAGGTACTGCCATTGTTTTATAAAATTTTATTTTTAATTCATTTATAAATTTATTTCCCAACGTTCCCCAAATCGCTCCACACATTCTTGTGAAATTCGTCACTTTATTTTCTGTATCTCTATCTTGATCATAAGTAATGTCACGTCCGAGATAGTTGAAATGTCTTACTTGTTCTATGCATGTGTTGTCTATCCATATTTTGGCCAGAACCGGTTCATTTTCTGTGAAGGCCATAATTTTTGTCTTTGATTCAGATATGTTACAGTTATACGTTGCTGATATGAAGTGTTAAAATTTTAGAAGTCGAGATCGTTGTCTAATGTCTGACAACAACGTTCGAGTATAGCCTCTGTCCTTACATCTATCAACCAGTGGCGGTTGGTGTTATGGTTGCAGCGTTGCAAAACCACCAATATAGAATAACTAAACTAAGAAATAATATTATACGAAAACATTAAGCAGCTAAAAGCTTCATAAATTTCAATGTACAGTAGAGCGTATTAGATTCTACGCGGGTATGCTCGAGTACAATTCAAACGTGGCGCACAGGCTGGTGTTTGTAGGTCGCTTGCAACTTGAACAGAGCTTACTACACAAACACATGGGAGGAAGTGCGCTACTCTTCACAATTGCCCTATGTTCCCAATGCAAGGTTGAAGGTTGCAAAGTTTCTGCAACGATCCGCTAGTAGCGTTTTAGCTCAACTTAGTTGTGTCATGAAATCAGCACAACCTTCTTGATTTATAAGTTGTGTCAGGTTTAGTGTGTTTACGTTGGTTGAAGGTAAACGTTATCCGCTGTTTGAGATTATAAAATTATAATAATAATTTTGTATAACTGTGATTATGGTAGTGTAATTTTGATTAAAATTAACTTCCGGGCTGTTTGGACGTGGTTCTAAGTTTCTCACAAAACCAGACGTTTCGGCATACCACTGACTGACTGCCATTTTCAGTGAAAACGAGTCAACGCTAACGTGAGATGCTGTACTGTGATCCTAACATATTACATCCCACGTTAGTGTTGACTCGTTTTCACTGAAGATGGCAGTCAGTCAGTGGTATGCCGAAACGTCTGGTTTCGTGAGAAACTATGGACCATGGCCAAACATCCCGGAAGTTAATTTTAATCAAAATGACACCGACCGTGTAAGCCTTCGTACAACTTTGTGGTAGTTTAATGTCTTTGAATCCTTCTTCCATACAACTCAACCAACTTCTGCAACCAACACAATTTGCAGCCACCAGGTGCCACTGCTATCGACCACACTACTTTTCGTTAATATAGGACGTGAAAATTCAATGACGATTGGTGATCGTGATCCTCGGGAAGGGGGGGGCTTTGTTGAGCCCGGGCCTCCAACACCACTCGCCTCCACCCATCCTCATTCTGCGCTAATGATCGCCGGTCCCGTACATTACAGGTCTTCTTTCTAATCTTCCATCCATCTTTTCTGGAGTCTCCTATTTTTTTGTCTTCCACCTCGATCCCAATTTAATATTTCCTTGACAACCCTAATGTTCATAATCCGCTGTACATGACCTGCTCTTAAATATTTCTATTTCTTTTGATCTCATTAACAATACCTAGTTCCCAGATTATTTTCTCCCCCCCCCCCAAATTCGTTTGTACGTGCTCTACATCTGTCCCCATCCTATCTGACGTCATAACTCTCTTCCTTAACTCTTACCGTCCAGGAGTAATTTCCGTATATTACAATATGTCTTAAGACGATATTACGACAGGTTTCCCTGAAAGTCGTATGGTACAGTGGAAAACAAAATACAAGACACCAATGAAATCAATAATAACCAGCACTACATTATTAATAATAATAATCACTAATCACTAATCACTAATAATAATCACTACTTTAAATATCACAATTAATAATTTGTAATCAACAAGATATTCTCTTAGAAAAATTCAAGTAATAACATTTTCGACACGCAATAAGTATGTCAACTATAAAGAATTCCGCACTAAGTATAACACAGCACAACTTCGGTACAAACAAACACTCAATCTTCGCTAAAAAAAATCGCTCAACGTTACTGAACTGACAAGCCGGCTGATATGGCTTTTTATAGGTAGCGAACGCCTTCTAGATATCTTCAATCCTCAGTGTGAACGACACTTTATACGTGTTCAAATGTTCTGTAGATTTCTCTGTAACGTAATTAAACGCGGCCTTTACTGAGGCAATAGGCTACTTGCTACACTCCCGGGGGGGGGGGGGAGAATGTTCTGGGCTGTTTGATAGGATTCTTGTTACATTATTATATACCTTAATTTTTAACTTGGAGAAATCGCAGAGTGGCTTTAGATCAGGGAGAAGTGTGCAGGATCACATTTTTCATTGATGTCAGTTATTCTGTTTCCACTGAACTACACGACAATCGATGTGACCGTCGTTACTATATACCTATATTTGTATCAAGCTTCGCAATTTTTACTTTCCCTATTAACGTTTAATATATACCGTAATCTCGTACTTAAGACTAACGTCTTATTGTCTCGTACGCAAATTATTTCATTGTTTACCCTTGTTAAAAAATTGCGGAGTGCTCGATTAATATGTTAATTGTATCTAAGGAATCGAAATTGTATGATCTATGTATTCATTTTTGTATTCCTATCGCATCAGCTAATGGCCGATGAAGTTACAGAAACCTAGTAGGTAAGTACAGTAGAGCATCGATTATCCGAATATCCATTAACCGAACGATCTATTATCCGAACTCAATAAAAAGTAAAATTATGTACTGTACTGGAGAGTATAATGTATTGGACACGTGTAGGCGCATTGGATATTTATTGAACATAAAAAATTGTATACTATAAATTATTATAGTACTGTACAGTAATAAATAAACGCTGTAGCTATACAGCCTTACAACCGATAAACAATGAATCGATAAACACACTTACATTAACAAACTTCGATAATCACATTTTCAATTGATAAACAAACTGTGCAACCGAATTCTCTGTCACCGAATGTCTGTTTTTTAATTAATTTTATAGTTCAGTGTTTGTCATTAAACCCTAACTTTTGTCATTTGAATTAACTTTTGGTTTTTATTAATTACACTCACTTTTAAAGCAATGATTTTTAGCCTTAATAATACATTACAGTACAGTATACAGGTTGCTGTAACTATATAACAGTATGTTAGATACGATTTTGAAATAAAAACCTTTGTTTTTGTAAAGAGAAAAAATGTTTCCAATTTACGATCTATTATCCGAAATAACGATTATCCGAACGGGCCCTGGTCCCGAGAGGTTCGGATAATAGATGATCTACTGTAAAAAAAAAAGGCTGTCTTAAGATGTTGTCTCATGTTCCTTCTAGAAGACCTTTCCCATAAATATTGAAGTTCAATATTGGGTACACCTTTTCTGTTCGTTATCCTAGTTTTTGACTCTTTGTAAGTAAGAAATGTAATTACCAGTTAAATATTGATTAGAAAAGTGAAGCCATAAAATAATATACTATTTTAGCTTTGCTGAAAGCTACTTGTTCAAAATTTATGAAAATTTAATAATATAGTTTATTTATGTCACGTAACATAAGTTTATAATTCTGTTGGATGTTTCAGAACGAAAGCTACTGATTTTGAACAATGTACTACTAAGCAGGCAAGCTAGTGTCTTTACAACTTTTACTGTACAAAGAATGCCCCGTTGTGAGAGTAATTCTGCACAACATCGTGAAGCTGCCTCATGAATACAAATTGGCCATTTTACGGTGTAAAACTCCCACCTGGCTCTAACGACACAGTTGTGTGTGTGTGTGTGTGTGTGTGTGTGTGTGTGTGTGTGTGTGTGTGTGTGTGTGTGTGTGTGTGGCCACTTTATTCGACGACACGCTGTTGGCCGTTTGTGATAAGTGTGTGGAGCAGTAAGGGTTTTATTTCTGCAGATTTCTTATGACTCAAGATTTCTTCTGCTGTTATTTTTACTTCTTGGATTTCGAGGTCGGAACATTTAATAACAAGAACTGACAACCACATTTTATTGGTATCGTTAGGAATACGATACCAATTAATTTGGAAGACTTCTGAGGAACATATAATTAAGGAAATATATATGCCTGGTAGGAAGATGAAAGAATTACTACGTACTGTGAAGGACAACTTATATTTTGCAAACTTTGGGGGGGTCTACAAAATTTCGTGCAGTTGCGGAGATGTTTACGTCGGCGAGACAAAGAGATCGGTGGGCACAAGCGTAGAAGAACACATCTGTCACATTAAAAACAACGACGCAGAGAAATCAGAATTCTATCTTCTTGCCAGAGACAGGGGCTGTGGCAACAGATATTTTTCAAAGCTGCACACGTAAAACAATGAAAACATAAGTAAAGGTTTTAAAATGTTTGTGTTCAAGATCGCAAGGCAGAAAGACATGAGGTGGATAGTTTTCCGGAATAGGATGCTGGATAATAGGTTGCCTAAGTAAGTTTGGCAATACAAGGATATTTTAGGAAGAAGGATTGGAAGCGTTGGTGTGGTGGATGTATTTCATTTAGGAGCGGAATAGGCGATTCACCTATATCCTGATGGAAGAAGATGGTTGAATTTCAAAATTTTCTGTAGTTAGTAAAACCGCCTAAAATTTAGTTAAGTTCTTCTGTCAATATATTCTTGTTTAACATTCTGTGTGAGGCTTTCACGGCCGGCTTCAATGATACGAGTGCTTCTGCTTGCCGGGCTGTAAGGCCGAGCTCCATTGTTGTTTTGTGCAAACGTTTCGGCCGTGTCTTCGACGGCCATCTTCAGTGCAGAAGGTTGCAAAACACTAACAAATCTTCTTTAGTCAGTGGTCGCTGAACTGTGGTCAAGGCTAGTAGCCGTGAGTATGACACCCGTATTCATAAACTTTTGGTGTCCGCACGAAGTTTTTATCAGACACCACCAACCAATCAGAAGAAAGGCAAATTCTTATTCTTTTGCACCAACTAGCGTCCAAAGAGCACTCAATGGGAGGGACTCACCGCGCCAATTCATTGCAATAGGTGCATGCGTCTGAATCTGGAGAGACTCTACACGGTGAGTGAAATACGCACTGACCGACGACAGAAACTTCGTCTCTTCAAAGAAACCTTTATCAGTGTTTTGCAGCCTTCTGCACTGAAGATGCCCTTTGAAGAAACGGCCGAAACGTTTGCACCAAACAACCATGGACCACGGCTTTACAGCCCCGGCAAGCCGAAGTACTCGTATCATATTTTTGTTTTATTCTAGCAAACGGTTTACAAACCAAAGTGCGGAATGGAACGAAACCAGATGTTCGAAAATTCGCTCCTTCGTTTCATTCGTAAAGCACATTAGTTGTTCGGTGGCCTTGACGCTTTGTGCGTAGGCGGTGTTTGCCGCCTACTTTTACTTTTACTATAAAATGGTCGGGCCCGTTGCGTCTCTGTCGCAGTGTTTGTTGGCCTTGTTGGTGTGCAAGTGTTCGTGCTCATCGTGCTCGTGTTTTGTGAGTGTTCTGTGTTTTTTTTCATAGTAATTATTCATTTATATTATTTAATCTTTTGATTATAATTGTAACCCCTCTTTCCTTTTATGCCTTTTATATGTATAAAACACACTTTTTTTAATTTATTTTTATATTTCTTTTTATTTAGTTTTTTTTTTTTTTTTTTGAAAGAGAAGCCACACGTTATTTAAAACTAGGCCGGAGCCTAGAGAAGCCAAAAATGTGCTGGGTCCAGTATGACGGGACTTGCAATGAAACTCGGCTGTAATTTAACAATAACAATTTTTATTTGGCCCCCATAATTCGTTACATATATATATATATATATATACATATCCTGCAAATCACATCGTTATCACATGCCCAGGGCAATAGCCCTCAAAGTACATAATAAACAAATAATTTTCATATCCTTAATCGTGTCAAGACAATAGCTTCCTATCCCTATAAACATATATATATATATATATATATATATATATATATATATATATATATATATATATATAGACTTAGCGCCGCATAATTTCTTCATCACACGCCAATTTTTACCCAGGGTATCTAAAACAAATTTGAGGAACTTGTATAAGTACATCTTTAGGTGAAGAAGTTATTTTGCCCAAGTTATGGTGTGTCAGCGTACGAAAAACTTATACAAATTTTTATACATCGTATTTTTGCTGTACGCTGAAGCCAGACAACCTGTTCGATATATACAAATGTATATAATGAAATATGGGTAGTTAGTCGGCCATATTGGCATTCGTAATAATTATTCTATAAAATTTGTAACATGTGTAAAAAAGACAGACACTACAGAGGAAAGTGTGTTTTTATTCTGTTTAGTTGGTATAACGAAATATTGGACCTGCCATAATTTATTCTGTTTAGTCGTCTAGTGCGGTAATTCGTTGAGTTTTCTAACGTGTGTGGGACAGAATTTTGTAATTCGTATGAAGTGTTTGTGATTGCAAGTCGAAGTAAAAATATGTTGGAGGCGCTAGGAATAATAATGAAAGGTAAGATGATCATTTATTTAGTGTATGTTCTCCGTTGTTTGTAGGAAATTAGCTGTTAGGTTATGTATGAATGTCTCGCTTACTTTGGGTTGTACACTAGGCCTACCGGTTGTTATAGACCCAACTATACATAATATCACTGTGTTCTGTCCAAAATTTAATAATGGAGCAAATTAGCATTCTAATTTAATTAATACAATATACCTAGGCTAACGCCATGCGTTCTTATGGGAGTAAAAATTTAATTTTTTGTCTCCGTAAATAGGTTCGACCGCCGTTTAAAAATATTTTTCTCGTGTTTATATAACATAGAAGAATATAATAAAAATATATCAGCGCAATATCAGCATTGATGAGAATCTTCATAATTACCCAAGGGGTAATTAACTAATTTTTAAAAAAAGTCCCTGTAAGGCACTGAAGCAATTTAATTAAATAAAGTTTCTTTATTATAGATATATAAAGACCTGTAAGTCTGACAATTATTTTGTCTACTCTAGCCTACCTATAGTGTAATGTATCCAATTTCTAAATCATTTTATTCGTAAAATGTGGTCCTACCTAACACAAGATGGTACGCCTTACTATAATATATTTAATTTGAACTCTGCTCGTATTTAACTAGTTACAAATTTTATTTAATTCTTCAGTCCAGCTATATTACTCTAAATATACTTTCAAATTCAGCATTTTTCATAAAATTCATAAAAGAAATACGTTAGGTTATGTTTCATGTCTAGATTACTTTGTCGAACACGTATCTGTTATAGAACCAACTATGCCTAATAGCACTGTGTTCTGCCCAAAATTTAATAATTGAGCAAGTTAGCATTCTAATTTAATTAATACAATTTTATTTTTTCATTATTAGCGGGCCAATTTATACAAAAACAAAAATTCTGGAGTTTTGTATTGTAGTGTTTTAGGGTAAATAGAATTGCCATAATAAATTTAATACAGTAGGCGTATTGTTTTGATTGTGAAACAAAAATCATTTGTTTGATGTTTTAATTCAGTTCACTTATCCCCAATAAGTAAAAACCTTTACAAAGGTGCATAAGGTATTATCATTTGCTTTAAAAAATTGAATTCCAAAATAATACAAAGACTATTTAAATTAGATTTGTTCCTTTACTGCATTAATAAAACCTGTCATATACGCGTCACCTTATGCTACATAAATATCAAACACACTTAGTTAGTTAGTGATTAATTATGTTAACAAAACTAGCAAACTAGCAGGGCATTAGCCGATTAACTTACAGCGGAATAGCCTGTAAGCCTAACCTAACTCTGAAATAAAATGAATTACTTTTAGGAAAAAATCAAAATTTGTTTGTGTTATGTAGGCTTGGGTGTTAAGTATAATAGGCTAAGTTCTTTATCACAGTAAATTGTCTCTAGCTCCAGATACTTGCATGCCTACATCAATTGTCATATTTTATTCTTCGTATTGTTAAAAAATGTCATATTTTACATTTCAGATGACTGTGAAAGTAGGCCTAGGAGACGTACAGCAAAAAAAGGTACATATAGTTTTAATTGTTATTTATATTCAGTGTATAAAAGCACCCCTTAACTCTAATCAACTAAAAATATAAAATTAATTAACCCATTTTTGAAAAAGACCCTGTGAGGGAACTGACTCCAGTTAAATGAAATATGTATTCTGTATTAAATGCTTATTCTGTATAAATATCAAGTTACTGATACCTTTACACAGAATAATTTTATTTAGATTAAGTCTGGCCTATGATAATATAACTGATTTAGCTAAACTTACTGCGGATTAGCCTGTAAGCCTAACCTAACTCTGAAATAAAATTAATTACTTTTAGAAAAAGATCAAAAGTTTATAGGCCTGGGTGTTAAGTATAATAGACTAAGTTCTGTGTCACAGTTGAATTATCTTTAGCTCCAGAACTTACACCAATAGTGCATGTCTACATATATTTTCATATTTTACTTTCATATTTGACTGGGAACGTAGTAAGTTCAGTGTTAATTTATTCATGTTACCTTATATTCGGTGTATAAAATCACCCCTTAAACTCTAGTTAACTTTATAATCAGGATTATATTATTCAATGTTAATCATTTGAACAGTTTTTGTTTTTCGAGTTTGTGTGATTATATTAGAAATCTTTTTCAGGAATCTTCAGTGCAGGGATGTAACCAAGCAATAGTGACTTGAGTTCATTTAAATTAAAATAGATTACTATAAAATAACTACTAGATTATGCTGTAAATTTAATTTTTTTTAGAAATTTACACAAAATCCATTAACTTTTTGTAAATTCATAGTGCTAACCTACAAATATTGTGCTAGGTTAAGAAAATAAATTATTCTCTTAATTATTAGCTTAATATTATTATAATTATTAACTTAGTGAAAAATTATGTATGAGTTTTGTAATGATCTTTCAGGTTCCTCCTGAACTTTCCAGAATTGACTGGGAAAAAATGACTATTATTGCACCATCAGTAGTATCGACATCAGATGATATTGATGTGGAAAACATATGAAGTGGAGAAGGTAATATAATCAAAGCAATTTAGCCTATAGATAATTAAAAATTTTTTTTTTCTGTTTGTGAATTTTGTAACATTAGCATATTTGATTTAATGTTTGTTTCATATGTAGTGTTAGGTTTACCTAAATTATCTTTACTTGACAAACTAGACTTGTATAGGTACTTTAAATCAATTAAGAAAATCAGCTTTGAATGTAGCACAATTAATTCATACCATATTTCATTAATGTTTTGTTTTCAAAGCATTTTTTTGTTTGGGTGTTAGCCTATTTAATTTGTGTTATGGCAAAGTTAATTTTCTGCATCAGGAATGTCCTATTTCATTGAGCAAGCTTTATAGGAGATTTTGAAGTTTGTGATAAAATAGCCATTAATAATTCTTTTGTCTTGTTAATAACAACAATATAAAGTTATTAACAGTCCCATTTACATTTTAAATGAGAAAATTTAGTAACATAGTAGTTGGAATCATTTTTAATTAGTAGTATTATGTGTCAATGCTTTCAAATCAGGGGCTTCCTTTGGAAAGTATAATCATATGATAATTTTAAGATAAGTATTGTTAGAAGCTCTAAATAAGTTTGTTTATATTATTTTTTATATAAAGAGTTTTGGAAGCTGCTGGAAAACAAAAGTTCTTAATAAAGTACATAATTAGTTTAATAACATTATTTCCCATAAAATTGCAATTATTTCATTTAGTAATTTGCACTTTTGTTGATACTGGCAATGATAATTATTTTTCTCTGTTAGCTAAAATTCTTTCTTTGTTACAGAGTCCATTGTTGTAGGAGCTCTTATATCGCCAGATGATTGTGCAAAATTTATAAGTTTGGAGGTAAATTTCTCCTTATAGAACTGCTGTATTCTTATATAGTTATCTCTCTCTGACCTCTATTTTGCACTATGAGGTGTACACTTATTTCCATTCTTATTTGGTATTCTTTTATCTCTTTCTACTATTATTTAGTTACAATAGTTTAATCATAGTAGTCTCTTTATAATTGGTTTAGTGTTTTTTGTACACTGGTCTGTCCCTTAGTGTATATCATTGACTAACATTATTTACACCTAGTGTCACATGACAGGTGTTCTTAATTACGATTATAATACATTATGTCCTTTCTTATAATATTCTTATACTATTACAATAGTGGCATTACACCTTACTTGTGGTATAGACATTAACCTTTTACTTCTATTTGGTATTATAAAGTGGTTTTGTTCACGTTTTACTTAGTGAATCCCCTTTTGGTCGGTTTTGGTTCACTTTATTTACTTAAATTCTTATTTAAAATCCATTTTGGGTATCTTATATTGGTACCTGTAGAAAGCTTATCAGTTCTTCTTGGTTTAAGGCACAAAACATTTTGGTTTAGGTAGGCTTTTCCTACTGATAGATGTGAATTTAGGTGAAATTTGTACCAACAATGTGTATGTTAGGTTGATACAAATTTACATTCTTTTAACCTTATTTTCTCAAGTTTGGTTTTATTAATGATAACTAATAACTCTTTAGTTATTGCCTTTTCTTATCTTACATGATTGTTTGACTATTTGAGTAATATTTGTTATTATTATGAGACAATTTTAATACTTCTTTATGTTACATGGGTGCTATGCATAACATGTTACTATGCTTTTATTCACAGCTTCTATTCAGTTAACAGTCTAGTTACTTTCATTCTTTTATAACATATCTTGTCCTATACATTTATAATATTATCTGTTGTATATTGTACAGGAATGGGTTTCCTCTCCTTAAAACCCCACTGTTGTGTTTGTCAATTTGTACATACACCTATGCCAATGTGTTTTGAATTATTTTAATTATGTAAATCTCGGAGATATTTGGAGTTGTGGGATGTATTGATGTAAGTAATTAATTATTAACTTAGCTCTCTAAAAACTATCAGTGTTTGTGTACCTGTAACTTAAATAATTAATGAGTTATTTTATAATTCCGTTCAACCCTATTATACCTTGAAGAGAATTCTGTCTAATTTTGTATTTTTACTCTCTCTCTTTGGTGTCAGATAATTCCGCTATAAGCGCTGTAGTATCGGCTAAACGAAACTTATAGGTTATTTCAATGTTTATGTTAACAAATTATTCTATACTTATTCAGTTACTTTTTTATTCCTAGCTCATTAAACCATACTCCAAATAACAAGATTTTGCCAATATATAAAGGTTCTTTATTTGTTTACTTCTTTAACATTGAATAATATATGTTCTAATTAACATACGCTTGAGCTATAGATTGTATGAATCGATTGTTGATTATTCTGATACTTTATTTAAATTTAGTTATATAGTGTGTTTTAATTTGTAATTAATTTAATTCAGGGTGTGAAGGTTCTTGTAACTGTGGGGAAGATTAAAAATACATAGATAAGAATGCAAGATTTACAAATTTAAAGTGTTGTGTAGTTAGTATGATTAATATAATAATAATTTACCAGACTAGAACGAAGCCAATCGTGTAGGCGGTTGATTGATAAATTTACTGTTCTGGACAATTATGCCGTACGATTTTCTTTCTTCGATTTAATAGAATGGAATTCTTCTCCTGTCCACTTCGGAATTACAGCTTGGATTGGTTTACAGCCCGATTGATGCTTCTTCTGCAACGCCAGGATCCAAATACGTTCTTCTCTTGGTTGAAGCAATTAGTGTTGTTCCGTGTTTTTGAAAGGTTATAACTTCTGGTGTAGTGAATATTATTAATTGTGATACTGTTAATTCTTTCTATTTGGTTTAATATATCATCAATTCCCTTCGGATATGGGACAGTTCAAGTTCTTCCTTGTATAATCCAGTTATTTATTCTCTATTGTGATTTCATACTGTAGTGTTATTTGGATTAAACTGTACTGGTGATAGTCATAAACATTGTCATTAGGATTTTGTGTTTTATAATCGTGTCTGATGATTTAAAATATTCCGATTAAATAGATAATTCTTGGGTTTTTTAATCTCATCACATTCAGATCATCAAAGCAATTATTGTCAAATTAACAACTTCCTCTTCTTCTGTCGTCCCTAGCAACACACGACTTCTTCCTTCCACATGTTTTGAATATAGTGTTTATTTCATATATTTTTTGTCTATTCCTTATCAATTTGCTAACCTATCGGAATGTAACTTTACCGATAGTTGGTTTATTATTTTCTACACATATTCTGCTGGTTTTTTTATATAAGCCGGTTTTTTTCCTTTTTTTATATTTAATCCACTTTCGATATTAAATGTTATTAATCGATATCATGGCATTATGGTATTATCATAATTTGTATAAATTTTATTATATATCATTATTAATTTAATGTTTTTTCTAGCTCTTCAAATCGTATTCATTAATTATTATTAATTGATGTACCTAACCTTTATGTTATGAGTGGTTATATAGTGGTTTTGGCTGTTAGGCCTTTTATTGTAAACAGATCTACCTGTGTTTATAACTGGTACACATCTATAGCCCCTTTTACATAAATTCATACATATAATTAAATCTTAACTATTAACATTTACATAAACAATTATTTTTTCCATATCTAATAACAATTTTATCTTGACCTATGGATCACATATAAGAAAATTCAAATCTATTAACGTTAATTAGCTGCTTCACACTTCATTCTACAACAGTCATTGAATAATACATCTTGTTTCATTATCTTTCATTAACTCAACACATATTTGGTATAACATAACATAAACTTTATCATAACATTTGTTGTCACAAAATAATACCTCTTAACTCAAAATTCTTATTTGCTATTAGTAAATTATTGTTTCATTTTTTGTTTGTTTTTCATTAAACATATATCATCAACTATTGTCTAACTTACAGGTTCGGTTATTCTTGTTAATATTACCTTGCATCCTTATTTACCTGTATCTATGATTATAAATATAATTATTAGCTCTTTGTTCTATCATGGGGTTAAATATTGACTTGTTTATTATTCTGTGAACCTTGTTTTTATGTAACTTGAGTGCTAGCATTTCTGTTGCGTTACAATATTGGTCATCTCAGTTAGTCAGTTCTTGTCCATCTCTTCAATCTGTAAGTTGTTCAGTCATTGCATATACGGGTAAGATGTTCTATAGTTGACTGGCTCTTGGAATCTATATTTTATACCATGGTTGTTAGGTGTCTTTCTCGTAGTATGTTTCTTCCTTGTCTTCATTGGTTCCTTACTGACCGAAAACTATTGGGTTGTTGGTTCCTGTGGTACAACCATTGTTTGGTGCATCTTCTTTTTCTTATAATGTTATTTCACTTGTTAGTTACCATTAGTTTTATTAACTCTTATTGTTGTGAGTTTATCCTTGGTGATGAGTAGCTCATGTAGTTTCATGCTTGGCCTTTTAGAAGAAACACTTGGTTTGTCTCTTTCACTCAATTATTGACATGTGTTAATATTTTGGGTTACTGAAATATTTGGGCTCATATGTCTCGTTACAATATTAACTGGTTGTAGGCATATAAACTTATACACTGTTGTGAGAATTGTACAAAAGTACCTTTAAGCTAATTTCAAAACACAACATTTCAGAATTAATCACATTTTTTTCACTTTATAGGCTATGTCACACCAAAAGAAAATGTACAGGTCACTTTCAACAACAGTTGACAACAGCTGACTGAATATTATCCGATGACAAAATACTAAACAGATGGGAGATAGTCACACCAACCAACCATTTTGTATATAGTCTTTAAAATGAGATTTTTTTGCTTGTACACGGAAAACCTGGATCACTGTATTAAGATATATATTTTAGATATGTAGGTCAATTTATTAATTTTGAGCTATTAATTTAGCTAGTGCTAAGCTTTAAAACACAGTTATTTGTATGAAAGAAAAGTACAATTTTGTAGGCCAAGTAATAAATCCAACTATGATTCTGAAAAATTGTCACGGGTAGGAAAATAAAAATAATAATAATTCACCGATCTGAATGACGTTTTACAGAATCGTGATAAACATAAAATTACTTTTGATAGTGATCCCATGCTCATCCCAAGTTGAAACTTTCAGAATATGTAGAGGAAAACAATATCTTTCACATATATTTTTTTGAGAATTTTAAAAATACAGTTTTTCAAAATTCAGTAAATGCAATAATGATGTGTTTATAAAAAATATATATATTTTCAACTAATTATGTTTTATATCATATGAAAGCCCTTTAAAAGAGCTTTCAAATGAACTCGATGTCATTGTTCTAGCTTAATTAGAACACAAGTTGTGAACAAATCAATATTGTTGCGCAAGTCAAAAATTTTATTTATTTTTTTCATTTTTGAGCACCCATTACTCAGTAACCTTTCGTCAGAAAAATGTGAAAAAATTGATTTGTGTTACTATTTATGAATACTACATGCATACTTAATTTCAAATAAATCTAAGAGGGTCAGGTTGTAGCACTTGTTGATTTGACACGGAATATCTCTTAAATGTAACTTGAAGTTTTCATTTTGTTGTAAACATACCAGTCTAGTTTTTCTATTTATAGTTTATGCTTTTTTTTTTTTTAATAATTTCAACTAATTGAACCCCTAATCAATCCTACACTCCCTCGCAGAAAAACTTATATTTAGTTCATTTATATTGTCATCTGAGTTTAGTTATGTTTGATGTAATAAATAAAATGTTTATTTCATCAAAGGTGTTTTCACTTTTTGTAATTATGTTCTTGTAAATAAATATTCTATGTACTTTATGAATGTAATCTTATAGTTACTGATAAAGTAACAAAGCCCAAATGTCTGTGTGGTATTTTTGTTGTAATAATATTTGTCTGATATGTATTATTTTTGCAATGTTTTTATGTATCTTCTATGAAGAAATAATTTGTTCATTATCCTTAATAATTATTAATTATTGATACCTTAGAATTGAAACTGTTTTGTATAAATTTTGTAATAAAAATCAATGTACTTGTAAGTCTTTTTTTATCAATAACCTATTGAAAATAACACATTCCTTGTGCAATGCAAGTAGGCCTACCAAATACCTACCAAAAATGTATATCCCCAATTTTTGATAGAATATTTGATTTTTGTTGCCATCAGAATTTTACTTTGATTTTACTTTCATGTTCCATAAGGAAATGGAAGTATGGTGATGGCAAAAAAAATCGTGTTAGAGATTTTTGCAGATTCTGATTATACTACCCTCAAAACATGAAAAAAAGTAATTTATCGAAAAGTGTCTGTGTGTCTGTCTAGATTTTTTATGGCAAACGATAAGAGCCGCAAATTCAAACAGAATCAAATAATTTTTTGCATACAGCCCTGAATTGTAGAGTATTCAAGACCTATTGTTTTTTGTGAAGATCGGTTAAGATAAAGGGGTAGTTTACCTGCAATATTTTATGTTGTAACAAGAGAAATTTTTTCATGACGAACGATAACTGCCGTAAATTCAAACAGAATCAGATATTTTTGTACATATGTGCCCGAGTTATAGAGGACTCAAGGCCTATTGATTTTGGTGAAGATCGGTTACGGGGAAAGGGTAGTTTACCTGAAACATTTTTTTGTTGTAACGTAATAGTTTACCTGATAATTTTTTGTATATATGTACTACGTTATTGACAACAAAGAAGCAGTTTGTTTTTAAAATTCCTTCCCGGCCTGTTTGGCCGTAGACCAATGTTTTCTGCAAAACCAGACGTTTCGCCAGTGCCATCGACTTCCATCATCAGTGAAAATCAAGTGCGATAACGTGAGGTGGTATACGTTAGTGCCCACAGTAAGTGACTGAAGCAGTAAGTAGAAAGAAGTAGTTTCAATGGAAATATTTCATTTCGAAAATGATTTTAAATATAAATCTTAGAACATGGAAGTCGTGTATGATTCTCCATACCAATATTTTGTTCTTAAGTGTGCTATTAAGTATTAGGAATCTTCTCCATGTCAAGGTATAGGATTACAGCCTGTTTTGCCTTCACTGAAGGCATCTCTTTTCCTTGCCCTACCTATATCTCGTCTTCCCTGAGGTCTGTATCTTATTACTTGTTTAGGTAGTCCCATGTTTTCCATTCTCTTGATATCCTGCCTCTATTTTATTTGTCCTTCCCTTATTCTGCCGGCTATAGAATATACATTTTACTTGGTACTTATATTTTCATTTCATATTTGATATCTAAGGGTTTGCATTATGAATACTCGACACAATATTTTTCTTGTTAGATTCGAAGTTTTAAGTAATTTTCTCTTAAAAAGTGTGTATGAACATTTTAGCACGACGAGATTGTCTGTTTTATTATTATTCTTAACGTTTTGGTTTTTATTATTAATTTTTGGTTTATTGATTTATTCTACCCAATTCAATCTATTATTGAATCCGATATGAATAAATCGGTTTACTTACTCTTTGACATCGTTTATTAATTTTGTTTAAATAGTTTAGAATGTTTTTTGTTCCATTTCATGAGTTCGATTCTGAAGAAGTTGCGTTGACTCTTCTATTATTAGCGGCGGTGAGTTGCTCTGTACTTTCCTGTATAGACACTAACATAAACACAACATGTACATGATACTTAATATTATTATAACATTAATAGTTAATAACATTTTATTATGGCCTATGCATACTGCATTGGTCATTGTCACTTCTGATAGTGTCCTTTTTCTTCATCTTGTGGTTTTATTACCTTAACTATAGTTTGTTAAGTGAGTTTACTATACTTTAGGAAGTTACCTTTTTATATGGGTTGTAATCCTATCAAATTATTCTCGTTATTGCTTGAATATCTCTTATCATTGTTTTAATAGCACTGTTATTATTGTGCAGTAGTTCATTCTGCATTTATACTGAAAATTGCTTTGGTTTAAAGTAACCAAGATTACTTGCATCTAGTTGTCAACATGGTTTATTTATTATTATGGTTATTATTAGTATTTGGGTGGCTATAATCCTTGAATTTACTTATTCGAATAGTATTCTGCCTCATTCAATGTTGTTGGTTTAGTTCCTACTCTTTTATGATAAGTTTACAAGTAATTTTGTTCGTCATGCATCCATTCTATGGCAAGCATATAGTTATAATATACAACAATGGATTATTGTCGGTTTTGTGTTTCTGTATTACATTTGATTTATTTGACTTTATGTAGTACTGGTATATCTATTGGTTCTTATTAGATTACATTTTGTTTATCTTTTACAGTCTTTACTATTGGTAATTAGTGGTTATTTCTAATATCAATTCCTAATTTTAAAATTAAAGGTGTACCTTCAATTTCACCAGAAGGAAAGTGGTATGTTGGTACAATGTAAGTAAAACATTTTGTTCTGTTTTCTTTTTTTCATATTTGGTTCAAACGTACAAGTGAAAAACTTTCTGGGGCGATGTAGCTCACAAACCCTACAAAGACTCGGCGTTTTCCACAACTTGTATTTAGGAAAGAACAAAAAGAAAAATCAGATTTCTGTGTTATGATCTGCACTATTCTGTTAGTTATTATGGTTTGTACCCTAAGAATATTCGTATGTTAGCCTAGGAATACTTGTTTGCAAATAATGTCGATTTTCTGGTGAACTGGGCCGGTAAAAGATTGTTTTACTGGCTTCATGCAGCGACATTCAAGGTTGTCTTTTAGAGAGGCTGAAGCAACAAGTTTTGCAATAGCATTTAGTTTTAATAAACATAACATAAAACTTTCTTCAATATTGGAATTCTGTGATAAGTCGCCTTCATTTTTACTGTCACAATATTTGGAATGTGAAGGAAACCAGGCAGCATAACGACAGTGCACTGTCCTAACAAAGTTGTCAGTTTGAAGGGAAATAAACAAGTCAGCAGGGTTACCCCTTTGGAAAAGGGTGAAACCAGTGGTATTTTCATAGATGGCAGCTGGAAACCACCACTTATCGTTATATCCACAGAGTGTTATGTAGATATCACTTTGATTATTTATGGACCAGCAGGTTGTATTGGAGTAGCACATCCATCAAGATAAATTACAGCCTCTCTTTTTTTACTATTTATGAAACAGTTTATACCTCATACCCGTTACAATCTGACTTCAGCCATTAGACAAGTGTTTATATGGCCTGTTTCGGTGCAGCCGCTGAGAGCTGGATGACAATAAACCCAGGTAAAACCATGACATACCTGGGCTAGCAAAAGATGCTCTTTCAAAGGCAGCTACACCATCTAACTGACAGCAGGTTTTAGTTCAACTGGAATTTGGCCATTAAATGAAAATATATTCAGTATCGAAGAGTTTCTGTGTTCACCTGTAATTGACAGAGAGATAGGAGACAAAAGTAATTATGAAGGAAGATTAACACCAACAAAAGATTGTCAAGACACCACAGTAGCCGGACCTCCCACGTCGGAAATAAACGAGACATCTGCTAATACCTTATCACAATTGACACCAGAATAAATTCGCCCTTATCCGAAAGCGACTGCAAAAATAAAATAGAAATGCGCCAAGAAGAAAAAGTCAAGTATTCTCACTGACTCCTATTAAAAAAGCAATTCGTATTGAAGAGGAGGCATGACAAAAGAAAGAGCGATCAAAACGGAAACTAATCATGAACGGTAAAACGAAGGCGATTTGTGGACTGTATAGAAACGGTCAATCAAACTCTCCAAGACTTAAGAAATTGTAACAAATTAGTGGGTAGCGTAACATTTGTTATTTCAGAGGATTCTCGCTAGAGATTACCGGTAACTGCAAGAGGAACCCGCGCTGATATTGTCTCAGTGTGTTTAAAGTCCTCGGCGATGTGGAATGCTATTCAGACTAAATTTGCAAAGCAATATGAGAGCCCATTTAGGAGGAGGAGGAGATGGTGATTTTTCTACAAACTTACTGCACCTCGGTGACGGTAGTGTTCCTAATGACGATAGCTTCACAGAAATTGACGAAAAACTGGGACATAGTAAATAGTACAACACTGTATTAATTGCTAAATTCTGTGCAAAACGTCAAGTGTTTACTTGATAAAAATTACAAGTGGTTATTCCCAAAGAATCGAATCTGTGAAGGAAAATAATGATACAAGTTTGGAAAAATTTTCTGGGGATAATAAAAAGTCCGAAGAATCTATTAACACCGTATTTAATATTGAAAATATAGTGTACTATCTCCAAGAATTTTTGAATTCTTTAAATCAATCTTGCATCCGCCACAACGGTTCATTCTAAAGGTTGGCACTCCAACAATGTGGTTGAAAAATTTACATCCTCCGAACGTTTGCATAATACAAAATGCAGGTGACACGGGAATTTCTGTGTCAAGTAGGTAATAGCGTTATTATCAGACTCAAAAGCCCTCTTCACACACACATTCGAATCAGTAGGCTACTGGTTGTTAGCATTACCTGGTGTAATTACCAACTTATAAATTGTAACATTCTTTACTTTAGTACACACTTGAAGGAAATTAACAGTTTCGAAATTACATCCTGTTGTGTCATTACGACATTAAGAATGTTGTTGGCGTGAATTTAATGCGACAGATTTTTTTTACCTCTGCCTATGTTCTCTCTTTCAGCCCTCTCACTCACTCACTCACTCACTCTCTCTCTCTCTCGCGCGCACACGCACGCGCGCCAACTCGTACAGTTTCTTCTTTTTGTCAACAATTTCAGTGTTACACACAATCCTTCACTGTTTGTTTATATCTGTTTGTTTAATCATTCATTGTGTTTGTACACACTACACATTCAAACTTGAGTAATCTGTTTGTAGCAGTGTAACATTTCAACAAACACTTAAAGAGGCGCGCTTTGGGTGCAGTCGCAGAAGGACCTGCCGTGCTAACTTAATGAAAATAAAAGGAAATTAATAGTGAGGTAGTCATGTTTAATTAAAGGTAGTAGTGAGGTTTGCCCCTATTAGTGAGGTAGATGGGGAAAATTGACAGAGAAAGAGTGAGGGGGAGAAGAGAGACGGGGGAGAGAGAATTAGGAATTTTTAATTATTCTCATTCATACCGAATATCATTTGTAAGAATATAGTTATGCAGTTGTTGGTATACAGTAGTACCGAAGCAACATGTTTCAAGTTGACTCCCATCCGTTGGAAATTTATTCACCATTCTGATTAATAAAAATTTCTACAAGTACCAATAATATAAATAACAACCTGCAGAAGCAGAAGAGTTTATATCTTACAGAGTTGAAGAGTTGTAATGTTACATTAATTATATTTTTGCTTTTCGTATATCACAGTGAGCAGTAATCTAATTTTTTTGAAATAATACGTGAAGGCATATATATTAAGAATTAATTTTTTTTTATAGTTTCCGTAACTTGCTTGTAAAATAATTAGGTATCCAAAAGGTAAGTTACATATTTTAATAGCAACTTATAAGTTCCTCATCCTCGGTTTTTTCCTTTCTTCAAAATGTACCACTTCTTAATTGCGAATAAATTATTTAACGTAATAATCGTTTCACCAAAGGCTGTTTGGATCCTGTTAATAAAACTCTTGAGTCTGCTGCACATAATCCTCGCTTTTGGTTCATGTTTCGTTAACTTTCTACATTACAATAAGTTTAATTATTTTCAAGTTCCTTATAAGTAGCCAACTGTAGTAAACATCATGTACTTTGACCTCTCTCTCACTCTCTCTCTCTTTCTTTCTGTTACTCTTGTTCTTCTCAATAACTGTATCTCAGGAAGTCTGAACGTAACAGGTTCTTAAGTAAACTTCATATGACTTAACGTGCAAAATCTTAAACATCATTTGGGCTTCAGTTATGTTATAATTTTGTAAGAAAGCTTTACAAAATACTTTTTACACTGCTTCTGTATACGAAACTAGGTGCAGGTATGTAATCAAATTTTTTAGTAGGCCTATTTATTCTAACACTGTTACAGTTTCTTGAAAACGCCGTATGTAAACAAACATTAAAACTTAGTAATAAGGTTTATCAAACTACTATTTTTCTTGGACGCATTAACGCAAATCAGTAATCTAGAGACCAATTTTATATTGAAAAATCGATGTCTAATAAACGGAATTTGATATGCAAAAATCCATCGGTTAAGAAAATAAAGTAAACTTGGTTAGTAACAAATAATTTTGGCAAAAATTTTTAATTTGATATAGGCTATAATTGATTCCAATTTTATTACAATCTGAGAAATGAAGCCAAATAGATTTTCATAAACGTTGGTCTAGTAACAAAAAAAGTTTCATTCTTAAGCGCACAATATTATAATTTCCCTTTCATCCCGGAAAAAAGACTGTATTAAGCTACTATCATACTTGTCTAGTCTACACTATTTAATGGGTATATTATAGGTTTCACAAAAATTGATTATCTTACACATGGTTTTAATATATCACTAAACTTTGTGAAAAGTCTGAGTGAAAAGAATTATATACACAACGGTTGATGTTAATACAGGTCTTAATTCGTTTCAAAATTTATAGATGAATAAAAAATTAAAATTATCACATATATTGTGTGGTGTATAAAATAAATTGTAATAATCCTTTCTAATATGATTACTTAAGCCATAATATCCGAAGTTGGACCGTTCCTTTATTCTTCTGTAGCCTCCTACATTCTTGCGTATCTGCTGTCATATTCGCGTCTCACAGTCATAGTAGACAGTAGGCTATAATATTATACCTTTTTTTGCGTTGTCTGAGACTTGTCTCAGAGGATAAGACTCAGGCTGATCTGGGGCAAGCACCCTTCCGCCGATTGGAGATTTAGAGGAGTCGCACGCCAGCGCAGCGCGGACCGGTGGCGAAGTAGGTGGAGGCATTCAGGATAGAGTGTAGTGTATGGATGTGTATTTGTGTGTTTACGTAGTGTGCAGAGCCAAATGGGTGATGGTAGAGCCATAATAAAAGTATAAGTCAAACGACAGCCAAGACGAAGTCGAGTAACGCAGGACGCCAAAGCTGGAGGGAGGTGTCAGAGAGGCGTCAAGGTAAGGCGGGGAGGCACAAAGGAGAGGGATAAAGACCGGATAGGTAGATAGGAAAATTTAAGATGTTAAGTTATCAATAAGGAAGCCAGGTGTAGTAAGTATGACGAAGAGACTTAATTATTTCTATTTCTCCGTTGGCGGGGGTTTCTGGGAGGAGGTCCATCGGGAATGGTGAGGAGACGGTTTATGACAAAGGAAGGTCTGCGGTAGTTACAGGTAGTATTAATATTATACAATACCTCCTTCACATTTAAGTTGAGGAATTCCAATCAGCCTTCCGTTGCGTTACTTCTCTCTTGAGCCCTTGTATAATTCGTTGCCTGCTCTTTATTGCAGCTGTAATATCTCCTTCGTTTTATAATTCGTAACGTTAAATATTCTTCCTCACCCTGGAATTTTCCATTCTCTTTTACTAATTTCTTTTCACTTCATAAGACTTTTCTATACAAAAGCAAGTATATAAAAAAGTTATAAGGTCGGGGATTAGCAACCAAACGGCATTGTTTAAAAACATTTATCTACAAGTTTCTTTTCTATAGTTCATCGTACACACCCTTGCGAGATAAAAATAACTACACGGTAGTTTCTTTCGCAATTTTTCGCATTATTTTGAGACAATCGACTGGTGATTTAGAGATAAATACTTAATATTAATGGGGTCTCATACATTTTATATTATATCTGTTTTCTATCCTACTGATAGAATTAGAAAAACGGTAGCTATCTCTCTTTTCCTTTTAAAAGCACAGTACATATTAATTTACCAAGTAGCAGTTTCCTTCTTCATTTAAAATTTCTATCAAATCTACTGTATATTGGACAAAACAGAAGGGGAAACATACGTGCTTACAAGGTAGTGTAAACATCCTGTAATGCTGTCAAATCAAAATACAAAGGAAGGGGAAGTGAATACTGTAATGAGTAGCCCCTACATTCATATTTATGCAGGTGTAGGTGATGATTAAGGCCCGGATTTTTATGTAATTACATATTTGAATGCTGAGTGCACATTTACACGGAAAAGCCAGATATCGGCGAATCATACCAATAGGTGTCTTATCCGCGAGTTTAATTTTACATATTTTTACATATTTTGTTCATATTACATATTTCACTCCATCTTACATATTTCTACATATTTTACTATACTTTACTTCAATTTGAAAATTGAAATGGCAAAAAATAGTTAGGCCTATAACAACATTACTCAGATGCGCAAATGTGCAATTAATCAGAATCAGGTCCAATTAAATTTATTACAAGAAAAGGCAAAATATTGCATCTGTTGCAATTGCACACATAGATTCTACTTTCAAGAAGTAAAATTTTATACGAGCTCAAGCGACAAGTAAGGCATTTTGCACGGGATGTTAGATGAGAATGGTATGCGCGGCCCCACTCATTTACGTTTTGTTCGCACGTTCAGCGGGGTCGGTGGGGAAAGAACGTGCTGTCCGCGGTAAATAAATACTCTTCGCAGATCTTGCAATTCTCGCAACGGATTCCATCTACCTAAACAAACAAATATCTATATAACTCTATGCTATTGTAGGGCACAATGTGATTTTTGACGCCAGTATTATCGACGCTCTCGGAGTGTAAGCCTACACGTAAATAACAATCTGGCGTGCAGTGTGGTGTGTTGAAGTTATTGTCAAGTCAGTGTTTTGTCTTTCGCCTACACTTCTGCGCTTGCTTGTTTCTTGCCTAGGCGGATTCTCGTTGTTGGACAAAAGACGTCTTAAATAATATATTGTGCGGTATTGTTCAACGCAAGTTCTTAAGAGTTTTAAATACAAATATCCTTGTTTTATCATGGCACCGACCGCATCATCTTTGTCATCTAAGTTAAAATCATGGGTACAGATTGACAGTGCTTTTACAACTGACGATAAAGCTGTATTTTGCCAAGTTTGTTATGGCCAAATGGTGTTAAAGAAGAGAAGGTACTGCTGTTGTATACAGATGCAGCAGCATACATGTTAAAAGCAGGTAATTCTCTAAATGTGTTTTACCCCAACCTACTACATGTTACATGCCTGGCTCATGGATTGCATAGAGTAGCTGAAACTGTCAGAGACCTTTTCCCCGAAGTAAATACATTAATATCAGCAACAAAAAAGGTGTTCTTGAAAGCTCCTTACCGTATCCAGTGCTACAAACAAAGGCTACCTGACACACCTCTGCCTCCAGAACCCGTAATTACAAGATGGGGAACCTGGATCGAAGCCGTAAATTTCTACAGTGACAACTTTGAAGCTGTGAAGTATGTGGTGGAAACATTATCTCCCGATTCTGCAGTGTCAGCGAGCGAATCCTTGTCTGCATTCAACAACTCTAAGGTGATATGTTCAGTTTCGTACATCAAAACGCATTTCAGTTGTATCAAGAAACTGGAGACTGCAGGTCTGACTCTCCAAGAGGCCATAGGAATAGTTGAAGAAGCAGTTAACAAGTTAAATGCTGTGCAGGGTGAAGTCGGTGACAAAGTTTCTACTAAATTAAATGCTGTGCTGAATAGAAACCCTGGTTACTCAACTTTACATACCATTTATCGCATATGTAACGGCGAAACTGTAGAATCGATTGAGAATATTCTTCCAAGTACGATTCCTCTATATAAACATGCGCCGGTGACGACATGTGATGTCGAGAGATCCTTTTCTATATATAAAAACATACTCTCAGACCGAAGACAGTCCATGTCAACAGACAATATAGAAAAGTATTTAATAATTAATTGTGCAACTAAACAGTGGAAAAAAAACTTACATGGACACTTTATTCTTATGCAGAGTTATAGTAGAGTTTTATATATATATATATATATATATATATATACAATATAGATTTTCAAGTCAAAATCTACCTTTAATTTTATAGTAATTTCAACTCTCCTAGTAAAATACTTTGTTAAATAGTTAATAATTCTCAATGTTTTACTTTATACTCATGTCCTATACTACAGAAATCCATAGGTAAAATACTTTGTTGTTGTTAATTTTATAATATCAAGGTTTCTTTTTTAATACTGTTTTCTAAAATATGTTTTCATAAATTTTCTAAAGTACAATAAACAATTGAAAAGTAATTCATTTCTTATGCATGCTGTCTTATTGTAAACTCTTCAACAAAGAGTTGAACTTTCAGATACTGTGTATTCTGAGGGTTAACTTATTTTCTGTAACAGAAGTGGTAATCTAACTGGTGATTAGTGTCAGCCCCGAACTTGATTAGTATTTTATGGATTACATTGACTTTGCTCAAAATATATTTGCATGTTTTGAAAGTGATTTTAAAAAGTTTAAAATGAAGCACCTATTATTTTCAAAACCTTTCAAAGAGGGCACTGTTATGTTCTCGTAAAATGTAAATTATATTGTTGATGTGAAAGTATTTTAATACTACATATTTCTTAAATATTACATATTTAGCTACATATTTTCCTTATTTTTCCTACATATTTATGTACATAAAGGGAGACTGTGCGCTGCGCCGTACGCTAGACAGAGAGGGTATAATAGCAACTATCTCGCTCTACTTTCGTTAGTGAAACACGCGGCGGATGAGTAAATTTTAGTCCATCCATTTTTGCAGTTCAACCTGCGATAACTTCAAAACCAATAAATATACAGCAATTCTGAAAACTGCATTGTGTTCAGTAATTAAATCTCTATAAGTAGCCAAAATGTCAATTAATATAATTAACAATTACAGAATTGCAAAAATTAGTTTGGAGATACGTCCGGATGTGACAGGTTGTACTGTATTTACCTTATAACAATTCCCCCTAAATAAAAGGGAAATCCCCAAATTCATATTTCGAAGCCACCTGTTGTAGATAAAACGGTATTTATCTTGGATACATACGTTTAATCTCATACAAACGTTTTTATGTGTGTTCCCATCAGCACCGACACACCTGTACAGGCTTCTCCATATTTTTCTACACCTGTCCAAATATGACTATACTGATTACAATAGTAATTTCTTCTACGGTTTGTTTATGACCATAAGATATGTCTTTATAGTTCCTTTTAAATACCATTATTTTCTGCTCATTCGTACAAAACTTTTAATTGTTGAATGTGCCAATTCTGATAATCTTTGCCAAACCCAAATTTTAATGTTATACGGCGTCACCTTATTATGTAGCAAACAAAATTAGAACAAATCACTGTTATTTTAGCAGTAGCTTTTTTAAGGAGCCCAGAGTAGGCCTATACCTACCCGACACGCACACATTTGAAGGATCAGTATTTTGTCTTGGAGTTCACTCTCCCAGCTGAGATACCCATGTTTTTAGGGACCAGGAACTCGCATTTGAACTTCTATCATCAGCTACATAATGTAAATCCTAGATAAATGTACAAGCCTATGCTCTAAAAGCCTAAGCTATGATACCCACAATCATCTACGTTTTACTAAAATAATGGTTGCAAGTTAAATTTTTTGATTCATGTTGATGCTTTTGTCTCGAAGAAACCAGGTAAATTAATCTGCTTTTCGTATCCGGCCGACGATGGTGTGCTCCCACTTACGAACAGTGGCACTTGCAACTCGTTTCACTTGCGAACACTCAAGTAGATAAGACACGTAATTAATTTTTGATACGTGAGAGTACCTCCCACTTGCGAACACACAAACAACGATGTATGTACATCCACCCTGTATTGTGTTTATGTTTTTATAATTCGTTAAATGTATTTTTTGTTACCAACTACGTTTACCAAGTTACAATTTTTATAAAACTCACACACACACACACTTGCATAGCCGCTCCCTCACTCTCTCTCTCTCTCTCTCTCTCTCTCTCTCTCTCTCTCTCTCTCTCTCTCTAAATTAAAAAGGAAGGTTATTTTTTATTTATTTTTATTAGTCAACTTGTAGAACGGACGACGTGATCTTGAGAAACATCCCAACTTCAGAATCTTTTTCATATCTTTTAGTTTATCCAATTCAGTATACTTTTTCGTCCTTTTCATAGCTTAAAAATTTCACTCCACCGTTACATCGTGTTCTGAATACATTTCTCTGCCTCAGATTATAAACATTTGATAATGTTTTTTATTCTTGGATGTGGTCTTCCAACGTGGCTGTTTAGTTTCTGATGCGTGCTTGTACGGTATTATTCATTGTATGACGTCGGAAGTAGCAGTTCCGTAACTCCTGTGGCACTAATCATTGTCTAGCTAT
Source organism: Magicicada septendecula (assembly GCA_034769895.1). NCBI lineage: Eukaryota > Metazoa > Arthropoda > Insecta > Hemiptera > Cicadidae > Magicicada > Magicicada septendecula. Next base: position 20,581,252 of record CM068369.1, on the reverse strand, counting down.
TGTTCTACGAAACAATTAAAGAATTAATCGAGTTTCTCTTCCTCTGGAACTTGACCATGGATATACTACCAGCCACATTCTACATCTTTTCGAAGGAAAGCAAGTGTAGCACACATTAGGATTTTTGTGCTCCCTAAGTCATTTGAATGTGTATACTCGTGCAAAGTGACTACTGCAGCTTTTGAATTTTCCATTCATGAAAAATTACTTTTAATCTTTCAAACTCTCTTTTCTATTGATTTAACCAAAAATCGGGAGCTTAGCTTGCACAACGTCTTCGCCCGGACGGAAACTACTCTCGTCAATTTTCAAACCGGGACAACTGATAAACTGGCCGGGACCCCGGGATCAGGTCGTCAAACCGGGACAATCCCGGTCAAACCGGGACGTATGGTAAGCCTATTTATACATGTATTTATCGGTTTTCAATATTGATGTGAGCATTGTACTGTAGAATTAGGAAGCGATTGTATTGAACGAATCACGATTATCAAATGATATACGGTATTCCTTTTAGTTCAACAATTCCGTCATCTCGTCTCCGGTACTTTGGAAAACCATTGTTATTTTCAATAGTTTAACGTAAAATGTTGCTCGGTTATTATGTGTACATATTCCATCAATCATGCAAGGAACATTAGGATTACGAGCTCTACAAGATCCATGTATCATTCGAGATAACAATTTTATGAATCCTTGGAAAAGTGATACGGCACAAAACTTAGGATAAGCAAGAGGTAGTGTATTAACTTTTTAAATTGTATATTATTATTATTTTTATTATGTTTGTACTATAAAATATTCATATTATTTTAATATGATTTTCTGGAACACGTTTGGTGGAAACGTAAAACCGGCCAGCTGATAAATAAGAGGTTGCGAGTTCAGACGTAGATGTGTATATATGTGTCAGCCAAAACAGTGTTTTGTAAACGTACACGTCTGTCATTACAACATTAAGAATGTTATTTGACCTTGAGTAGGTACTCATGTTGACGGGAATGAGAAATCTTGTGGTGTTAGCGCTGAATAGCCACAACACAGGGGGGGCCATTCCGGCTTCCCGCGCTAACCTAGCGATCAGCTGTTTTTGCCGCGTGACGTCCGACTGGTGGAAGAAATACGCGCGAGTCTTGATTTACCATGCAATCTTACCTGAGGCAATGTCCTACTTAGCATCTCTCTGCTGTTTACACGAAATATTAACAATAATTGTAATGAGCTATTCATATAGAAAAAGGATTAAACAACAAGATTAAATGGTTTACGGCAAAAAATAATGGTAAAATCTATTTCTACATTTAATAGAAAAGTAAGCAAGTCTGTCCACATATAACATTGACAAAATGGCACAAGATGTAAAATTAAGTAGGAATTTTTTATTATTCGCTAATTTTATATTAATAGAATTATTTCGATTGTTATTAATTTACTTAGAAACCTCAGATGATACTGATATTTTTCAGTGAAACGTGCGTCAGGTGTTAAAAAGAATATACGAAATTATACTACTTGCAGAAGAAACAAATTGAAAACATCACAAATTTTATATATATATATATATATAATATGCCTGCGTGGGTGGGTGCGCGTACGTGCACACGCGTGCGCGCATGAGTGCGTGTATAAACATTTCTATGTAGTATAATATATTTGAAACAAGCTTCCAATTATTATAATTATAATCAATATCATAATCATTTTCTTTATCTACATTTTCTACATTCTACATTATCTACATTGAAATTTATTGACATTTAAAAGATACATTAAATATACTGTATTGAAAGGGACACTGTGCGCTGCGCCGTACGCTAGACAGAAAGGGTATAATAAGCAACTATCTCGCTCTAGCTTCGTCGTCAAACACGCGGCCGCATGAGTAAGTTTTATTCAATCCATTTTTGCAGTTCAACCTGCGATAACTTCAAAACCAATAAATATACAGCAATTATGAAAACTGCATTGTGTTCAGTAATTAAATCTCTATAAGTAGCCAAAATCTCAATTAATATAATTAACAATTACAGAAGATACACAGAAGAAGAACGTGTTTTTTTAGACGTTTCTATTGGTTTAGCATTTGCATTTGTACACTGTACTCTTAACTACATATTATACTAATGTACAATGAAGATATACTTATTATATCTTTATTTAGTATATAGTTATTTACGTGTCAAGAAAAGAACGTGTGAATAAAGTGATCACAACATTTTATACCTTATATGTTTTCTGTCATTGAATGATTAACCCACTTTTTAATAACAGCGTTGAAAAATAGTTGATTACGTCTTTCAAAGATTATTTTTACTACGGTACTGAAATTAAAAATAACTAAGATCGTATACAGGAATTAAACGTAGGCGACTGGAAGCAGTAATTGTATAAACAGCCGAGACACACCAACTGCTAATATTGCAGGAATTGCTTACGTTCAGTAGACTTGGCAACGTTGTGACCTTCGTGACTTTATATACATTTTGTGGCAACACTGTGCATATTTTTCATCACTAAAAGCTAAACAGATATCCGTGATAAAATAGTAATGCATTTTTTTACACGTGTGAGTCGTTTGTAACGATAAAGTTAACAGGGTAATTATTATTCAACTTTTTTCAACAAACTATCTTGAAACGGATATATATTTTTACGGTTTTTTATGCTGATTACGAATATGTAAGAATAAAATGTCTAAGCTTACTTGTAACTTTTATATATGGGGTCTCAAAAAGATGAACTTCTCTGGTCAGAACTTGCATGTTTAGCTAATGATGGATAAACGTGATTATATATATATATATGTATATATTTCAATCACTTTCTGCTACAGTCCGTTTCTTGATGTATATAATACTATAATACTTATAACTATTTTACCTCAAGATGTATTTTTATGTACCAAGATGTACCACACAAAGGCACCATAATGAACATTTGGGAAAATTTACAGATTTACAAACATAAAACACAAAACAAATTAATACCAGAACAAATACAAATCAATACAAAACATGACACAATATTCAAAGCACTCAACATCGAAAATACACAAAATACAAAAACAGATACCACAACCACACACAATAATGCAACATTGAAGGACCAAAGACCAACAAACCACCTTAATAACATCCAGAAGCCAACACACAATTACTGCACCAGAAGCAAGATTGCGAAGGCTGAAGATGGGAGAACAGGATCTCCCGAAACATGTTCCTAAAGGAAAAAATACATCTTGAGGTAAAATAGTTATAAGTATTATAGTATATATATATATATATATCATTCTGTAACATTCTGTAATTATGTAACCTCCCCTCCCCTTTTGTTACTAACACTTAACATTGACAACACGTACAGAAACATAAAGACACATACACTCATAATTATATACACATATTATAAACACCTAATACCCTTGGAATACGCATGCTCAACAGGCAGTGTTTCTAAAAAAGCCCTAAAACCGGCAATCATAAATGTTCGCCCTTCACTCACCGTCATTCATCAATTTCCATTAATTTAAATAATTAAGAAAAACCCCCGAAAGGATGATAATCACTCATAAACCATAAGAGAGACCGGACCGCCCATATGTATAGATAGCATCTGATAATTGGCCCACCATGAGCATATGAAATTCTTTAAGTTTCTTAGACATCACAGAAATGAGAAAAATCCTCATCACCTGATTTTAAGCAATTGGTATGAGTTTATAAAACGTTAATTTTGTTTTACAAATCCAGATGGATACATGTATCAGTATATGATTTTTCACTGTCAAAGAAATTAATCAGTACATGCTTTTACAAGGTCAAAAAAAAATTGTCAGTATATGCCCAGAAAAATATGAAAGTTCTTTTCTGTTAAAGCCGGATGGCTGTATATAAATGAGTTTATAATAACTGGCTGTTGTATCCTAGCAGATGTGGGAGCGCGCCAGCCTGTACTTAACCATGTGTGACAGGAATCAAACCTGCCTTAAACTGCATGAACATGTGCCTGGCAAAAACTATGTCCCCTTTTATTCCCAGAAAACAGCCAAAAAAGAAAACGAAACCCCCCCAACCCTTAAATGTTAAACCAAAGTGAAATTAAAATATAAACCCCCGTTCTGAACCAGCCGGAACAGAACCCCTAACATGTGACATAAATTTTGTAGTAAGCATAGTAATGACTATTGGCTATATATGAAAATATTTAAGTGTAAAAAAATTTCTAGCACCCTCCCCCAGTGCAGCACACAATTACAAACATAGTACTTAGTGTTAGGAAGTTAAATTATTAAAGTCACATGATGTTCAGAATGAATGTTCAGCTGACACACCCTAAAGCAGACTGTCTAGCCACGTGGGCACATGGTTTCAAAAGAAATTTAAACTGTGAATCAGGAGCACGGCAGGCCCGGCCCACGAAAAATAAAAGAGTTCATATCACCTTAATTATGAGCATGTGATAGATGTTGCGTTGGTTCACCAGACTCCCTCCTCCGAACAGGTGTGTGTATGATGGTTCATGGCTGATGAAGATGTAGTTCTATCAGCATCGACCAGCATCTCCGGCTTAGACGAGAACCCTGGGAATTCACAAAAGTTAGAAATGCTGTTCATAAAAATTGTCCACCCAAGTTCCCAGGTAAATAACCTCAGAACGGGCCTTCAACCAACTCAAGATAAATGCACAAAGTTTCGGTTATTATTGCCTTGCAAATTGCTTAAAGAGTAATAAAGTCTACCAGGGGATGATTAACTCAAAAAATAAAAGATATTATTAAAAGGCGTAGAGTAAAAGTCACTTGCACGAGCTCTTAACAAGCGCCGACAGAATCTAACAGGTTAGTCGCGCCACGTGGTGGCACAATTATTGCAATTTGCCAAAAAATGATCACATTCAAGGCACTCACAGTTGCACACAACTAAAATATTAATAGTGTTTCCTCTAAGGGTGGTCTCACAAATTATTTTTACTGCCATAATTAATTAAAGAGAACACGCGTGCAATCTGTTGCATGCACGTGCACAATTCAACTCCATGCCTACGCACTGACTTTAGCTTATAATTTATATAACACTCTATGAAACAATTACAGTGACTCCTACAATATAATAATCATAAAAGAAATATGAGCTGTATATACTGAACATTAAATAATTCTTTTAATATACACACTGCCGGGCCGCACCACATACATTCGTATTTCTCATACGGCTGCATACATTTCGTTAATTAAATTTAATTATTTTTAACGCATACAATAAGATGCTATGATCACTTACCGGAAAGTCTCGTAAATTTAGCCTGCCATTAGAGTAGAAGAAACACTACGTAGTACAATCTGTTCGGATCAGGAGTCTGCTGCTTCTATGCGTGCCGGTCTCTGACTGAATTAAGCAGTAACGATGCATCAAGCACAGCCAAACTGGCCCATAGGATGCGCGCGCCGTTTCAACGGTGCCGTCCAAATCTCGTCGCTCTAACTGACACTATTAGTCGCATTTATTTTTAAAATTTAATTTTATAAACCCTTCGACTGCCGGGTTAGGCAAACACCGGCACACCCCCACCCCGAAAGGGTAACTCGGTTGCCCCACACTTAAACTCGGGAGAGTACCTTGCAGTGTACCCCCTTCCCAAAACAAGCTAGTGGACTTCGTGATTATGGCGGCCCAGCAGCACTTGCTCTCAGGAGAACAGACATCCCCATGCGACCCTCTCCGCTATGCCAACCCCACGGGACCGCCCCAACACGTCACCCTCTCCGGTGACCATCACCCACTCCCACCGGTCCCACTCACATACTCGTCGTAAGACCAAACAAGGTAACTCCCACCTTGGTATGTGAGCGACCGCCCTTCTCCTCGTCCATCTCTTGGACCGACCCGACCAGCCACATGCACCCACAAGGCATCTCCATCCTTGCCATATGGCTGGCCCACATCCCTACACAAGGGCGGACGGCCCCGCTCAGCCAGACAGAGAGGACCGCATCAAGGGCACGCGAACATCCATCCTAACTCTTACTCAACAAAAACACCATGACTAGCAAGGGGGTATTACTTCTCCACCGACGTCGATACACAATAAATATAATTCTCTCTCTCAACAAAAATACCCGGGAAACAACCGAAGAATGCGGCATGGCTCGACCTCTACACTAACTAAAAATCAAAATCAACCACTAATCAGAAACAACAGCACGCTATCACTCTCCATCATAACTTTCAGAACCAAAACAGGGGAAGCTGACAATCTCGAGGACCACAATCTAATCACTTCCGGCAAGTCTCTCTAACTCCTTATTGATAGGTTTTTTTTTTTTTTTTAACCAAGGGGAGGGGTAGGAAAATTGGGAAGATGAAATGGGGCAAGGATCATTAAAGGGTCAATAGTTAGGACTAAGGGTAAGGACATGGTTCCCTCCGAAAAGGGAAATCACTGGAGAAAACCAAGGCTCGCGTGGGCAGGGGCGCAACCCTGAAGTAGACGAACACCACTGGGACTGTGGGGAACATCTACCCGCTACCCGTTAACCTCTTCTTCTTACCTTTCTATGACGGACTTTGGGTATTCGTTGCTTTCGCACACCACTCTCAGAGAAATTATTTCGTGTTGAGCTGTACGGATTTGTTTCTTCTGAATCAGAATCAAGGCAACTTACTTCACTCCTTTGACACCGCTTTGGATTATGCTCATCATCTAACTCCTCTGCTACAATTACTTCCTTTTCTACTTCTTTCTTTTCTTTTACAATTTCCCCTTCTTCGTCCCCATAATCCAAATCAACCTCCTGACACTGCCCCTCCTCACCACCTTCCAGCTGCTCTTCTGATACATCTTCAACCGCATCTTCCCTCAGCTCCTCACCAATTTCTTCATCACACTCATCGCCCGCTCCTTTACGAACTTCTTGACTAACCTCTTCTCCGATCTCATTTTCATCAACACGTTCATCATCAACGTCATCGCCATCACTTCCACTATCACCATCAGAACACTGCACATCTTCATCCTCTAGTTGCTCACCTGGTCCGCCTGAAACTTCCTCCCGTTCCTCGGAATCCTCAACACTACTTACAGAAGGCGTCTGCACATCTTCACACACTACATCATTCTCACTCGCACACTCCACAACGCTGCCACCAAATTTCTCCTCAACTTCTACCTCATCTACTTCTACCACACTCGCGGCATGAACATCCCCTTGTCCATCCACAACCTCAGAAACACTTGCAGCCCAGACATCCCTGTGTCCATCTGCAACTTCAGACTCTACAGTCTCCCCAACACCTACAACTATACCTTCCTGTGCAGCATCCGCAGACCGCTCTTCTGACTCTTCTGTCGATTCCACGCCTTCACCACTTTCAGTAACTACAACGTCCTCAACATTTTCCACAATGGAATCCAGCTGTCCAGGTTCATGTGCAATGACTAAATTAATTTCTACTGGCGATGGTAAGGCTACACCATCAAGTGACTTCTCATATCCCGGCGTAGGCGATGATGATGTTACAGGCTCTGGATCCCTCACGAACCGAGATGGAAATACCGGAACAAATTCTGCGGCCTCTGGATTCAACCATGACGTCCTCTTCGAGTCCTGTAACTCCGTCTTAACTGACGTGTTCTTATCCTCTTGTATTGATCCACAGAAGTTATTCCGCTTTTCTTCTTCTGCTTCACCTACTTTATCCACTACTCTCTTAGGCACTTGTACTTCCTCTTGAACCTTTACAGTGTCCTTTTTCTCCGAATAGGAATAACGCCTTGGTACAGGCTCCCTACTTGCCGATGTTTGTTCCCTAACATAATTTCTTCTTCCCCTGTTAATTTCACCCTTATTTGTTTTCTGTGCTGTAGCTGTTGTTACCGTCTTCTCACTTGCCACCCCCTTGTAGCCTCCATTACTTCCGGAATATTCAGTTTTTTGGACAGTCTCTTGTGTTCTCCTCCAACCACCATGTTTGTCCTTTTTGGCTCTTCCTGATGAACCACTGGAATATTGGACATCTGTAGCATCTCTTCCCCGGGACTCGTCAACCTCCTGGACCGTTCTTGAAACCACACACAGCCGTTCAAGATCCGCAAAACAACGTGGACGGTCCGCGAATACCAAACGAGATCTCTCTTGGGGAGTCAGTCCTTCCAGTATCGCTTGTATAACTTCTGTCTCGGGCAACCCCAACCTTAACACCCGGGCAGCTTTCCGTATATCGTGCACGAAGTCCCCTAACGCCTCTCCGTTGGCCTGTAGGCGATAGAATTTTTCCAACTTAAGCTGGGCATGTCGTCGAATGGGTAGAAAGAAGTTCAACACCTCCCCATGGAAAGCATCAACACTGTCACCCCGACGCAGAGTGTTGGTGACCAGCTCAGCCAACGTACCCCGGCAATACGGGTATATAAGAGACAAGACCTCCCCATCGGACACCCCCGGGAAATCTGCCACCTGCAGGACCAGGTCCAAGAAAACCAGCAGCTGGTCCTCATCAAATCCATTCACCACCGGAAATTTCTGGAGAACGCCTGAAAGAGGGTGGGGCAATTTCTGGTAGCATACCGCCGCCAGAATTGCACAATTCAACACAAACAATAATAAAACAAATCCCCACTAAACACCTAACACAAACATAACCTACACAAACATATTCACAAGGATCAGAAAAAACCCCAAGTACTGTCCTTCCTTTGAGCGACCCCGGGTTCTCTAGCGCTGCGGAGACCTGGCCTACTTCGGAACCATCTACTCACACCACAGAAGGAGACAAGCAACAACCAACAATACTGAACACACATAACATCAAACATCAATTCGACACACACGTCTCACAAACACATAACTCACAGAAACCAACTAGCAATCAGAATTCATAATTCGGGAACTAGTATTCGAAAGTGAACAGGAATTAAGTCGGTGACGGTACCGACTTCCGATCGGGCCATACCGCATCCCGCTAATGTCACACGCTAAACTCCGACCCTGAATCCGCAACATTCCATCACCCAGGCCACGCTTGAGACTCCCCGGCAGTTCAACCTATCATATTTTCCGAACACAAATACCCGCCCCAGTGGTGCGACCAGACTCACAAGTTACATGACCTAAAACTAGCCTACACGGGCATATACCTAAGAAAAAACAATGTCATAACAATAGCATAATATTTCCGAGTTTGCAAGCCCAGTCACAACCAAGGACCAAAGGGTTCAACCCTAGAATGAACCACGCTCTCTGCTACCATTTGTAACCCCTCTTTCCTTTTATGCCTTTTATATGTATAAAACAAACTTCTTTTTTATTTCTTTTTATTTAGTTTTTTTTTTTTTTTTTGAAAGAGAAGCCACAAGTTATTTAAAACTAGGCCGGAGCCTAGAGAAGCCAAAAATGTGCTGGGTCCAGTATGACGGGACTTGCAATGAAACTCGGCTGTAATTTAACAATAACAATTTTTATTTGGCCCCCATAATTCGTTACATATATACATATCTTGCAAATCACATCGTTATCACATGTCCAGGGCAATAGCCCTCAAAATACATAATAAACAAATAATTTTCATATCCTTAATCGTGTCAAGACAATAGCTTCCTATCCCTATAAACATATATATATATATATCAGGTAACATTCTGTAATTATGTAACTTCCCCCCCTTTTGTTACTAACACTTAACATTGACAACACGTACAGAAACATAAAGACACATACATTCATAATTATATACATATATTATAAACACCTAATACCCTTGGAATACGCATGCTCAACAGGCAGTGTTTCTACAAAGCCCTAAAACCGGCAATCATAAATGTTCGCCCTTCACTCACCGTCATTCATCAATTTCCATTAATTTAAATAATTAAGAAAAACCCCCGAAAGGATGATAATCACTCATAAACCATAAGAGAGACCGGACCGCCCATATGTATAGATAGCATCTGATAATTGGCCCACCATGAGCATATGAAATTCTTTAAGTTTCTTAGACATCACAGAAATGAGAAAAATCCTCATCACCTGATTTTAAGCAATTGGCATGAGTTTATAAAACGTTAATTTTGTTTTACAAATCCAGATGGATGCATGTATCAGTATATGCTTTTACAATGTCAAAGAAATTAATCAGTACATGCTTTTACAAGGTAAAAAAAAATTAGTCAGTATATGCCCAGAAAAATATGAAAGTTCTTTTCTGTTAAAGCCGGATGGCTGTATATAAATGAGTTTATAATAACTGACTGTTGTATCCTAGCAGATGTGGGAGCGCGCCAGCCTGTACTTAACCATGTGTGACAGGAATCAAACCTGCCTTAAACTGCTTGAACATGTGCCTGGCAAAAACTATGTCCCCTTTTATTCCCAGAAAACAGCCAAAAAAGAAAACGAAACCCCCCAACCCTTAAATGTTAAACCAAAGTGAAATTAAATTATAAACCCCCGTTCTGAACCAGCGGAACAGAACCCCTAACATGTGACATAAATTTTGTAGTAAGCATAGTAATGACTATTGGCTATATATGAAAATATTTAAGTGTAAAAAAATCTCTAGCACGCTCCCCCAGTGCAGCACACAATTACAAACATAGTACTTAGTGTTAGGAAGTTAAATTATTAAAGTCACATGATGTTCAGAATTAATGTTTAGCTGACACACCCTATAGCAGACTGTCTAGCCACGTGGGCACATGGTTTCAAAAGAAATTTGAACTGTAAATCAGGAGCACGGCAGGCCCGGCCCACGAAAAATAAAAGAGTTCATATCACCTTAATTATGAGCATGTGATAGATGTTGCGTTGGTTCACCAGACTCCCTCCTCCGAACAGGTGTGTGTATGATGGTTCATGGCTGATGAAGATGTAGTTCTATCAGCATCGACCAGCATCTCCGGCTTAGACGAGAACCCTGGGAATTCACAAAAGTTAGAAATGCTGTTCATAAAAATTGTCCACCCAAGTTCCCAGGTAAATAACCTCAGAACGGGCCTTCAACCAACTCAAGATAAATGCACAAAGTTTCGGTTATTATTGCCTTGCAAATTGCTTAAAGAGTAATAAAGTCTACCAGGGGATGATTAACTCAAAAAATAAAAGATATTATTAAAAGGCGTAGAGTAAAAGTCACTTGCACGAGCTCATAACAAGCGCCGACAGAATCTAACAGGTTAGTCGCGCCACGTGGTGGCACAATTATTGCAATTTGCCAAAAAATGATCACATTCAAGGCACTCACAGTTGCAACTAAAATATTAATAGTGTTTCCTCTAAGGGTGGTCTCACAAGTTATTTTTACTGCCATAATTAATTAAAGAGAACACGCGTGCAATCTGTTGCATGCACGTGCACAATTCAACTACATGCCTACGCACTGACTTTAGCTTATAATTTATATAACATTCTATGAAACAATTACAGTGACTCTTACCATATAATAATCATAAAAGGAATATGATCTGTATATACTGAACACTAAATACTTCTTTTAATATACACACTGCCGGGTCGCACCACATACATTCGTATTTCTCATACGGCTGCATACATTTCGTTAATTAAATTTAATTATTTTTAACGCATACAATAAGATGCTATGATCACTTACCGGGAAGTCTCGTAAATTTAGCCTGCCATTAGAGTAGAAGAAACACTACGTAGTACAATCTGTTCGGATCAGGAGTCTGCTGCTTCTATGCGTGCCGGTCTCTGACTGAATTAAGCAGTAACGATGCATCAAGCACAGCCAAACTGGCCCATAGGATGCGCGCGCCGTTTCAACGGTGCCGTCCAAATCTCGTCGCTCTAACTGACACTGATAGTCGCGTTTATTTTTAAAATTTAATTTTATAAACCCTTCGACTGCCGGGTTAGGCAAACACCGGCACATAATATGTGAACTTTGTTATTATTATTTTGTTAACTCTATATTACTTGTTTATAGAGGATTATTTATTTCTTTACGTGTATTATATTCGGAAGCATTGTAACGGCCACTTCGGCCGTTACGTAATATTTAAAAACTAGACCACTTGGCTTAGACGAAGGGTAAGTTGTGCTGGACAACAGAGTGATAGGACTTGCTATAAAGTACTCTTATAACCAGTAACAATTTTTTATTAGTGCTATTTTCGTTAAGAACATCAATTAGGTTATCATAAAATATTTAGCTATAATTCTTTCAAACAATTCGGATTCTAATATCATTTATCATAACAACATCAATTTATGTTATGCTAAAATGTTTAGTTACAATTTTATTAGAAACAGCTGAACTTCTGGTACGCCTTTGTTTAAGAGCATTCCTTTATGTTAGTATGAAATTTCAGTTACAGTTGATTTTAAAACAGTTGGAGTTGTTGTTGACTGAAGTTTAATAATTGGAACCCTCCCACCTGTAGCCTAATTGTTGAAGAACTCAAATGGTACCGTAGACCAGTGGGCAATGAGTGGTGGTGGTGTTGGTCCTTGAAGTGTTCAGAATTTCCAGCTAGGCTCATTCCGGGCAGATGTCTTTAGGTGTTCTGTAGTAGGGGTATTTCTGGGCCTAACGGCTTCGGGGAGGGTCCAGCTGCATTGCTCTGCAGAGAGTCACCGGTGTAAATGTCACTATCTCCGCAAGCCCCTTTCTCCCGGCTGTACGGGGACCCTGAAACACTTGACTAGCTTACGAAGTCATATGAAAGATCCACGCAACGCTTATCCCTAGGCCGTCAGACCATCGAACACTATATTGTAAGGTTGGCGACGAAATGAGAAAGAAACCCGTATTCTTCGATCCCACCATTCTACATAAACTCAACCTGTTGCGAATTGCCGATCATAACCTTTGGCAAGTAACCCATCAAGCCGCACAGAAGTAGCTGATACGGTTTACTAGATAGCTTCGCCGTAGCGCAGACACGGCCTTAATTATCAAGTTAGCTGTGCCGCCCAGCGGCCACGCGCTTTGGCGGCACTGATCGTTCAAATCACGCCGAGAAAATACAAACCCCGGCACAGCACATATAAAGCCTGTGAAAGCGCATTGCGCAGAGAGAGACAGAGTGTAAATCTGCGACAGCCAGTAAGAGAAAAGATTGACTGGATCTTATTGGCTGACACATCACGTGATACAATGTTCTTGCCTCTGCGCAGCTGGTAGCTCTCGCCTTTATATGTGCTCCCGAGTCTAGTGTATAATTATTTTGAGGACTGCTGCCAATTGTTTAGATAACCCACACGTAACCCTTATATTTTCTTATTTTGGAAGATTTCGTCAGTTACATTCAAGTCCTAATGTCTACAATGCATCAAAGCTATCTTTTAAATAAATCATGTTTTTCTGTTCACCATACGTACGTATGAGTGACGTAAGTTAAAACAATTTGCTTTTTGCTTTCAAAGTACCATACATTTTGCACTGCAATACAATCAATCGTTCAATACCGTTTCTATTTCCCCTCGTGTCGAACCCACCAGCTCCAACAGAATGACTTGACGGCGTTTTGTTTTACACGTGAATAAATTACAGTTACAACAGAGCAACCCAGATCTGTCACCGGCAGCCGCAGCTTGTAGTGGTTCTGTTCACGCGTGTCCGTGTACCGGTACTGTGCTGCAAAGAACGGCTCTTATTTCACAGTTACAAACGTACGCGCGCACTTTTACAAATCACAGTTCGGGTACATATAACACTTTAAAGTTTAATTTCCTTACATAAACGATAATTCGACAAGCCAATTGAACAAGTTCTAATTCTGCATGCGTGGCTTGTGACACAAGTTATCACTGCAAAAATAAAAGGGATAATAAAGTACACAGGTTGCAGGCGATATGTGATAAAATCAACATTTATACTTATAATTATATATTGTTACGTAATACGGAACATTCTCGTACAGTCGATAGTGTCGTTCTGCAAGCTCATCGACTAGCCCTGCTGGTGCGTGTTTCTGCCAAGGCCGCGCTGAAGAATCTTCTAGAATTTTTGAGTGCTTGTTAAGGACGCATATTATGGAACCCTGCAGACTATAAATAGCCTACACCTGCCGCTTAGTTTTCAGTTTTACGTTGCCGATTACTCAGTGCGATCAAGTGTCAATTTATTCAAGTGGAGGTTCGAAGTATTGTTGCGAAGTGGTATTGTGTTATAATTGTGCGGACTCTATTAGTTGACATTATTATTGCGTGTGGATAAATTTTGCTCGGATTATTGTACAAGTTGATTATTAACTGTTGTTGCAATCATTCGTCTTCTGCCGAATGCAACAATCCGCGAATTGTACCTTGCCCGACGCACTGACGTCACGCCCTCCCTTTTGCTAACCCTATCGTTTGCTTTGTTAAATCTCGTCAGTCTCCCGTCAAACGCTGTGAGCAGAGCGGCCGTCGCCGGACTCTCGTCAAGTATGGGAGCCTCAATAACCAAGGTAACTATGATTGTTTTTGAGCTATCGTAAATCAATGCTAGTGGCTAATAATTTTGTATATTACGTTTGTAACGAAAAGAAGAAAACTTGTAATAGATGTAAAAAGATTGTTATCCATAACCAACCAAGACGTGTCTTGTCTGTAATAGTCAGCCTCGCCTAAAATTAAATTTCAGTCAGTCAACTTGATGAAAAGACCTAAAATATGTAAGGTTCAGTGTCAGTACTCGTTATATATGTAATTTGAAGTCGTAACCTTGTAATCCAATTTTGTAATATTGTAAATTGTAACTACGCACTGTATGATGCATGTGTGCGTGTTAATCGAACGATGTGAGTATAAAGTGTATTAAAGATGTGAAAACTTTCAGTTCAAAACTTGGTTCGACGTTCCGGACCGAAGACACGAGAACACGAACTTCGTACAGTTTTTACACGATCTTTCAGCACAGACATAGCAGTGGTTCAAAGCAGGTACTGAGGAACAAGCAGGCGTAGCGACCAGACACAGCAGGTTGCAAAAGGACTTATCTGGATTGCTAAGTAATATTTTTACCTTTAATAACTTACGGTGGCAGTTGCTGCATAATCACGAAGCAAAAACGAGACAAACTAGTTTCTCATCATACGTGTCAGAAACAATTTTATAAACTTTTGTGATAGGTAACAGTGTCAGAAATTTATAAGTAGATCACAGCGTGTACGCTGAACACCATTTTGTAAACTAGTATTGCTTTATGCGACACCCCCATATAACATTTTCTATATTCAGTTTTTCAAAAAAAATTAGCTCAGTACTGACCGTTGCTGACTGGCACATAATTAGGTAAATTTTGGAGGCTCGTAATGTTTTTGAAATAAACGGGTCGCATCCGGCTCAGCTCACAGATTGATGCTTTCAACAATTCCTTTTACTTGCACCTCCTCCCTTTATAGAATTATGTTAATTATAGAAACACTTGAGAAATAAGTTACAACACAGAAAAAGTGTCTTAAGCATTTTGATGGATTTAGACATTATGTTATGTTATTTGTGTGTATGCTGGACACTTCCGGAGCCAAGCAGCGGGAAGTGCTACAGCACTGTATTTGTGATTAATTAAAACTAGTGATTAGTGATTTCATTTGTGTCTTGTATTTTGTTTTCCACTGTACCATACGACGGTCAGTTACACCGTCGTAACTATATATTTTTCTGTGGCGGCAAGAGTCCGTCAGATAGATTCCCATATAAATGTCTACAGTCTGTGACAGCCAATCTGATGGCGCAAGCGCGCGTTTGTTTTAGTATTTCATATTTTAAACAACGACACATTAACCATATTGTCGTAATATTTTAAGGTTCTGAAACGTCCACATTCACTGTTGCTTGCAACGGTGATCATTAAGAACATATACAGTTGAGTTCTATTGTGCAGCGCTACTGTAGAGAACAGAGCTTGCAGTTTGTTTGAGACGTGGGAATGATGCAATCGCTGTTACTTCAGTACAACCGCACACCACAACAGCTATCTGCCACACATATATGAAAATTCTGTTGTTTCCTATTTTCCTATATGCACTACCGACTTTTTCTGTTCTGATGAGGTTAAACAACGATTAACGTGTCAAGTTTTATTTGAAGTTTGTTTAACTTTAACGATTAAGTTTGTTTAATTAACGATTAAATTTGTTTAAAGTTTTATGAGGAGATTGTCTTCTCTATACTGCTAATGTTATCTTGCAGATATTTGTGATCCATTTCCTAGAAGAATGCTAAAGATTATCATCATCACCACTCCAAGGAATAGACCTGTTCCGAAATCCATCGCCTCCTCGGTCAATCGATATCTCTCTTGCCATTAGAGTGATAACCCAAGGCGGCCACAGGTAGACGGGTATCAGGCATGCGGTTGAAGCGTTCACACAATCTCCTTCAGGTGGTCTTCCATATTTTGGTGCAATCTTATAATGTTTAAATCCCGTCTAATATCCTCGCTCCTTCTTCGGTCCAAGAGAGAACAACCTTGCGTCATTCTTAGAAATTTCATTTCGGCTGCCTGAATCCTCTGCATGTCCCTTTTATCTAGAGCCCATGTCTCACTAGCATACAGGAATGTGGGGACAACCATCGTTTTTTAAATTTCATTCGAGTAACCTTCCGTGTTTTATTTTTCAGGTACCTATGAATTGTTCCACAGAAGCGTCTAAAATTTGTTAACACTTACTATCCCAAAAATTTAGATCCATTGAGATATTACAACCCAGGTAATTAAAATGATAACATGATACAAAATAGAGTTCTAAAGATATGTTTGAAATAATTTGTGGTTTTTAGATACTTTTAACCGAGTTTGTTGATCTAGAGTATCACAAATGTATAATAGAATGTTAGCTATAATTGTTTTTATAAAACACTAATTTTTAATCAAACCTCTTGTGTTAACATTGTTCTCAGGCTTTCACGGCTTCTTCTATTAACGTTTAAATAAAATGGAAACTGCTGGAGCATTTTAATTATTCTAGATCTACATACGTACAACGGGTTAAAATTTTGTAAATGTATCTGTATTATATTCTGAGAAAATGGGACAAACGTGCGAAAACATTAAATTTGTTGAAAATCAGCACCACGCACAAGAGGCAACTATCGATACCAAGTAAAGAAGAACATTTATTTTAATTACACTTTTTAACCTACAGAAAAATATCACAAACCCATGGCTTCTCAGGGCAGCCAAAATGTAATGTAAAATATACAATCTGAATCAAACCTTTGCTTTATAGACAAAATAGTTTTTAAAATATGCAAATTCTATTACAGTGATACAGCAAAACACTAAATGGGCAATTTTAAACTTTCAAATTAAATTTTATAGGATACAACACGGAAAAAAGGCTATTCGTTTGCTAAACTCGTTACTTTGGTCGAACAAAATGAAACTTCAAACTAAACTGACAATCTACACAACTATTGTGGAGCCCATTTTAACTTATGGCTGCGATTGCTGACAATTTTCAGATAAAGAGAAAAAGATGATAGAAACTGTGGAAATGGATATCTTAAGAAGAGCGTGTAATATTTCTAGAATGCAACATGTTACAAACGAAGATATAAGAAGAATAACAGGGCGCGTATTACAATAGCAGAAAGAATAGAATCCAGAGAGTTGCTATGGTATGGTCAAAAATGGTCACGTAATGAGGATAGAGGAGAAGCGATGACCAAAGAAAGTATTAACTTACACACCACAAAACAGGAGAAGAAAAGGAAAAAGGAAGACTGACAACACAATGGAGAACAGGAATTAGGAAAACCATGAGAGATCGAGCTATTGAGGATGATGACTGGAAGGATAGGGAGAAATGTGCGATCAAAATGCGGGATGCGGCATACACTGTAGGAACCCCGCTAATAAAAAAAAATTAAATTATAAATAAATTATAAAAACTGTTATAATTTAAAGTTTGAGGTAGACTTGGTATCCGAGTGCTCAGTGACATCCATAGTTTTAATTAGTTTAAAATAAATTTTCAATTTTTTTTTTAGTATGGCATTAAATCTCCCATTAAACGCTGCATTTCTGTCCAAAGTGGAGTTGCTTGAAGAGTATACTTTAATGTTCACCATTACTACTATTTGTGTTCAGGTCGTCGCTCACGTGTGTTGTTTAAATAATTACTTTTATTCAAAATAATTATTTTAATTTATATATTTTTTTAAATATTTGAGTATTTAAAAACCCACTGAGAAAGACGAATACCACGTCGAAATGTCTGGGTAATCAAAACCTAAAAGTAAGTTCACAGTGAATGTGTTTATATATATATATATATATATATATTAATATATTATTTCAATTACTTTCTGCTACAGTCCGTTTCTTGATGTATATAATACTATAATACTTATAACTATTTTACCTCAAGATATATTTTTTCCTTTAGGAGCAGATGGCGAAGGCTGAAGATGGGAGAACAGGATCTCCCGAAACATGTTCCTAAAGGAAAAAATATATCTTGAGGTAAAATAGTTATAAGTATTATAATATTAATATATATATTAGTAAGTGAATGAAGAGGATGTACCAACAAGCTAATTATTTTAATATTTTTAGGCCATGGGTTGTGCTTACGTCTTCTAATATTGTTATGACGACTGCACGAATCGTCATCTGTAAGATGAGGAATACATAACTAGACACTAGAAAAGTATGAATCTTTATTAAGATTTTCAGTAAACAAAAAAGCTGTTAAACAACAATTTTTCAAGTTACAATTATCTAACACACAGTAGCCCAGTAAATGATAACTATCCGCAATGAACACTTAACACCGAAACCCCAAATTAACTTACTTTACACAAATTAACTCATACTATTGTGCTTTGGTGTATGTTACATAAAATATATTATATGAACTAAGCTCAGCCAAAATTAATTTAAATTAACTTTAGACCATTGAATAGACGTGAAACTAAGTATTGTTACGATTGTCTCTTTGATCGTCGTACGGTACAGCGGAAAACGAAAATACAAAAGATCAATAAAGTCACTAAAACCAGCTTTAATTATCACAATTAACAGTTTGCAACACAAGAAGTTATTCAACAAGATTATACTCGTACAATAATTCAAGTTAATCTGCCCACATAATTAGTAATGGCTACTAATAGAGTCCCGCACAATAATCACTTTTTACTAATAACCACTTGAACGCACTGAGCAATCGCCCGAAGTAAACTAAACTGACCGTCGCTGAATGCCTATGTTTATACCCCGCTGATATGCCAGAATAATCTGTCACTTTGGATGAAATGTTAAACAAACAGGCGCTCTCGAGAGTCAACTAGAAACAGTGTCCTTGAACACACTGCGCTGACCGGTAAGTCTGGAATAGACTCGATAGTTGACGCGTAATTGTCTTTCATCTCAAAATAGCAACATTATGTACGCACACACACATTACATCTGGGATAGTCGAGATACTTGTAGAACGTTCCGTATTACGTAACATATTCTGGTCAATATGTTACTAGAATTTTAAAATATGAAGTCTTTACGACTTTTACAAAAACAAAACCTCAAAACGTCCCATTGTGAGGGGATAGTTCTGGACAGTATCGTGGAACTGCTGCTTCATGAATACAAATGGGCCAGTTTACGGTGTAAAGCTGCCACCTGACGACAACGACACACTCATTTACGACACTGTGTGTGTGTGTGTGTGTGAAGCTACTTTAGCCAACTACACGCGATTGGGTATTAGTGGCGAGTGGAAAATAGCATAACTTCTTATTGTCTACTATCTTTCTTTTCTATTCAAGAATTAATTAGTCCTCTGTTTTGATTCACAAGGATTAGCCATCTTTTACATCGCCTCCAAATCACCAATCTGTATGTGCGTACGTGTCCGTGTGTGTGCAAGTACGTGTGCGCGCGCGTGTATGTGTAACCACCTGTCTCTGTTAATGGTATTTTACGATTGTGGACAATACTGTCTTTGGCCAGAAATCCAGATCTTGCTAGTGAACACATTATCTAAAGCTACCTTCTTCTTTTCTCTTAGCATTTCTACACCGTCATAATAATACCAACCATACATCACTATAATAAGGGTAAAGCAGTGCTGTAAAAACGTTCGCCTACTATACATACAGTCTGACATACACCATGTCTTAGAGGGCGGGGAGTACCAACACGCTCCAATAATACATAAATGAAAAATAATATGATTCAAGATATCATTAGATAGCATTATACAAATTATTTATCCTAGTTCTACGATGTTTACATTTTGTGTTAGATCAATAAACGCCAATGATAATAGAGTGTTTTTACAGTATCTATTAAAATTTCATCAAATGCCGATGAGACTCTCCACTTTTTGTTTATGTAACAGATAGAGTAAATACGTAAAGACTGAAACTCACTTTGGTGGCTTTATGCCTCTAAACTCCACGGGATCAGTGACTTCCATTTTCACTATTATTTTCACACATTTTTGATAAAATGTACAAAGACTGGTATTGATAAAGCGGTCTCACGGATCGTCATCTTGTAGAGTGGAAAAAGATTAACTGATATCAACGAACTCTAATTATAGGCACTACAGTGTTTCCTGAAGAGTCATCTGCGCCGACCCAATGCATGAATTACCCCCACTAATAAGTGTAGCTAAGTTGTCTACAGAGGGGAAAAGAGAGACAACGCGATAACAGTACACCGTCTCACTCATGTACTACCTCTGTCTTTGTCACACACATGCTTCCATTGTTCTCACCAGTCTTGTTATACGCGATGTCAACACTGTGAAGCACTGTACAAGACCGTTGTGGGCGTGTGCGATACGACTGGAAATTTTGTTAGCCTCACTACAAAGTGTTTGTCTACTGCGCATCGAGACCCGAGTGTTCAATTTACATCGTCCTGCCTCTACTAATTTTAATGGAGCACAAACAACAGTTAGAAGTCAACAAAGGCACTCATACAATTATTCAATTTAGTTTGTCCAAAACATTACAAAAAATGCCACCTTATTACAGCACCGCACTAAGAAAGTAATAACAGCACAACAACAGTCACTTCGATCAGCACTTGAAATATTACCAGGACTAACTGAACAGCTAAGCCGGCCGCTGATGCTTATGTATACTTCGGAGAGATTCCAGAGAAATCTACCATTTTCCGGGCGACAATCGTTAGGTATTACGTAAGAGGTATGGAAATCGCTAGAAGCTAGGTGAGGGCACGAATTCAACACACTGCTCCTTGCAGAAACGACTGGACCGCCTGTCTCGATCAACTCTTGTGAAACGTCAACTAGTTGCCTTTTCTTCTGAATGTGCACTATGAAGCCTTTGGAAAACATTTGTCTTTTAGATAAAGCGCTCATTAAAGCGTATAACTACATACATGCCTGCAAGCTTTAATGTTTTCAGCTTATCAGTAGTTTTGGGGAATCTTTATCCACATATTATGTATTTATTAAGGTTCTTGGTGGTCTCATGTTACTACCAGAGCGTTGCCTTTTGACGTCGCAACATTACACCAACCCACATAATTGCATTCTGTCTGGCAAAATCACCCATATTCCTAAATTGTTTATGTAATTTGCTTCTTTCTTCATTAGTTATCTTACTGTAACATTGTTTTTACACTCACAGTTTTTGTCTTGAAAAGTTGTCTCGTTAACCATGTTACCTTTATAACATAGGTCTTGCCTTTCTTTCGTAGTTTCTAAGCAACGTTTCGTTTGTATTTGTCTGGCTGTCACAATCTCTTTCTTGGTTGTAGTTCACAAACTTGAGGTTCCATTGTGCTCTAAAACCAAAGATTCTACATTCCAAAAACAACACTGTAATTAAAAACAAAAATACACACAAGGACAACAACAACACTGATTCCAAAACCGCGCTGCTGTTCTGTTCAGTTAATTTACAAAGTGCTGCTGCCAGTGGCATATTTTTCAAGTAGGACTTACACCACTTGGGAAACAAACAGAGGCAAGTCTGAGGAAGAATATGCCACCATTAACTCAGTTTCGTATTTTTTGGACTTACACCACTTGGCAACTAAGGGGCTCATATTTTACCATTCTTGCCTTTTTACATGTACACATTGTGTAGGAAAGTACAGTTTATGCTAGAAATATATAAATACCCCCTACAACACGTGGACACAACATTCTATTTAAATTTAAATCACTTAGGCCTATATTCTTTGAACACTTAGCATATCACAGAGACATCAACGTTGACCCGTTCAAACAAAGGTTTTAATTCCAATAATGGAACTGGCAGCGTTCCTAGCAGCAGCCTGTGACCAAGCTCGTAACGAACCAAAGCTAGCTATCTTCTTCTGATAGTTCGTATCCGTTTCAATTGTTGGATATCGTACAGGATATTTTAATTTTCTGCACTTCTGCACGGAATAAGTCTCACCAGGTCCTTAAATTTCTCGGTCGCCCAACTCATCTTTTTCCAAGTACTTTTCCCTGTAGTATAAACTGCAATAAATAAAATCTCTGTTCATTTCTCACGAGATGTCCCAGACACTGAAGCTTTCTTATCTTCACTGTGTTATTAAGTTCCCTATCTTACTTTATCTTTCTAAAAACTTCAACGTTAAAAAGCTAGCTATGGCGAAGGTAAATTTTATTTTTATATTTATATAGAATATTAGCGTTCTGTTTTCCTAGGTGCGTACAGTGCACATGCAATTGACATTTAACCAGTGACGACCTCATATAAGCGATTTTTTTTTAAGATCTGATGATGCAGAATATCCTCTAAAACGCTTCATCAAACAAACAAGAAACGCAAAGGCGGATTGAAAACGTTAGTTTGTCTGTTCAGTTTTGGAAAAGTATACACAAATTATGATACATATTTATTGCAGTCATGGCAACGATATTATTGGTATGACTTTTTCCTTCTCAAATGATAATAATACGAGTTTTTCTATAAGGTAAATTCCAGTAGTAGTGATGATAGATTCGAGAATTTCAACAGTTCCGTCAGTTTGGTGGTTCCGTCAGCGTGTTTTGTGTGAACACTACAGTGATCGGTACATGGGGTTACAGCGATTGCAATTTCAGCTTTGTTGCAAATTGTAAGACTTGTCCCCGGCGGCCGCAGCAGTAACGGTGGTTTATGGGTCGGTGCTACAGACCACTCGTACAACGTATATTGGTCTGTTATTGGAGTATCAATTTGTTACGACTACCGCTTTGTCAAATGCAAAACCGGACGATGCTTAACCGCTCATGGCAATGTGGCGAGTGCATTGTTACGAATGTAACATGTCAACATAACAAAGGGTCCTCCAGTGTTTTCCGACCTCTAACCGACTCGCGTTCTCAAACCACCCTTTGTTTCATAAACCACCCTTAAGGCGTGTCTCTCTCTTGTCTCTTTGTCTAGGCATTATTGTGATTCTCTCTAGTCTTTATCTGCTTTTGGTTTAGCAATTCTAGTGTTAAATACTAGACGTTGCTCAATACTACACTGTTGATTCCATACGAATTTTATAGCTACAACTCGGTGGCAAGTTATTATTATTGCCAGGACACATTATAATATTTCAGACACTATTATTTTCATATCACAGTGGAACCTCCATTAACAGAAATGTCGTTTAATCGAGACGACCGACCAAAAAAATTATATATTCCCGATTTTTACTACAATAAAGATTTGTTTTTTTTTTCAAATAATACACAAAAGCTAATGTAATAAACATGTAATAAATTGTGCGTCATATCAACAAAGCGGAAACGGGTCATGATAACGGATGAAGAAAAATCGGAGGCAATTATAACAATTAAAAATGACGAGATTTTGCGAACTCTGGCAGCCGATTTTGGTGCTGGTGTTCCTACTGTTTCTGATTGGCTCAACGTAAAAAATAAGTGTGAAGAGCATCTTTGAAGATGCTATAACAATGAAGACGTGTCAGTAAATGAAGCTGTTTTGTTTTATGGTTCACGCAATAAAGGGACGACGAAGACGATGACATAGCAGAGAGCAGCAGCCACGACACCGCTGACGACGAGATCTTCGATGCCTTAGAGGAAAGAGATTTTATTTTGGGTTAGGGCATTAAATTAGGCTACCTCATTTTACCTCACACTTTAAGAAATGATATCCAAATTATTATTCGAAATTTTAGTTATCCGAAATCACCTTTGTTTCGGTTAACAGAGGTTCTACTATGTCTTGATAAAAATAGTAAGTATTGATATCGTAACGACGATCTCACGGACCGTCATGTTTTACAGTGGAAACAGAATAAATGACACCATTGTTTTGGACAACCTTAAACACAACGTTTTGACTTCTAAACATCTGAGTTTATACTCAGGTATAAATAAATTTAAAATTTGTATATTATCTGTCAATACTAAACAGATATTGCCACAATACCAACAAAAAAGTGTTAAGTGTTAGGAAGGAAGAACAGTTTACTACGAAGAAGGCTGTCTTAGAACGCTTTCACCTATGGGCACACAAGAGAAAAAAAAGCTACAAGGTATCTAGGACAAGCGTCTCCTCACTTTATACACTTCTCAAGCTGTGGGGGGGGGGACTAAACTATGTGCATCACATCACCGCCCACCTTGAGGTGAAGCAGTCAACAACACTCACTTTTTGCGCCTTTCTAAATATTCTCAAATATTCTTTACTTGGCTGAATAATATGATTATTTTCAACCGCAATAAAAGGTGCTTTCATAAATTACAAACAAGTACGACAAATTACTTTCCCTTCCAACAATTTCTCTATTTTCGCATAATACCTAGTGCGTTCACCTATGTGTTCTTTGCACACGTGTTCTGTTATCTTTGATTTTATGACCAATGATTTCAATTAGAATTCTATGTTGGGCAAATCAACACTGAACGTATTGTAACCGAAACAACGCTGATTGATTTGTCCATCTGTGATGTGATAGTGACGACGCCTCGCCTGGTAGATACGACTGAAAATCCTGTATCGATCCACGCGTGAGAAACGCCACGTAGCTGGCTTTACTTCTCAACGTAGTACTAAGAAAACTTTAACTATAACATTTACCTTTCAGACAAAACGTTAAATAAAGTGTTTTCCTAAATATCAGTCTACAATCTGCAGGAGAATTATTATTGGAATTCTTAATATATTGCAACGAAACAAATTGAGGAATTCATAGACGTGTATTAGAACTAATGTATTATATAACAAAGCCTCTTATCTGGAGGTAGGCATTTATTAAACTAAAATTTAAATCTAGTTTTTAAATTCTTACACAAATTATTTATTAAAATATATTGTCTTTAGTTATTATTAAATGTTTATTTGAACAATTATTTTATCAAATAATAAATAAATATATTTACCTTTTTTCCTGTCTCGTGACCACAATATAACGCAATGAATTATAATTGACGCGTTTCGAGACTATGTCTCGTCATCAGAATATTAAAATTTATCACTCATTGAGATCGTTAAAAAATTTTAAAACATTAAAATACAAAATCGAAACCAAATCATATAAGCATTATGTGAAGCGAGTCTTTGTATTTTAATGTTTTAAAAATTTTTAACGATCTCAATGAGTGATAAATTTTAATATTCTGATGACGAGACATAGTCTCGAAACGCGTCAATTATAATTAATTGCGTTATATTGTGGTCACGAGACAGGAAAAAAAGAGACAGTAAATATATTTATTTATTATTTGTCATTATAAGTGACCTGGATACCGACAGACATGTTATTCAATTATTTTACTTTGTCGAAGAATTCCTTCTGTCGTGCGGTGGTAAGCTGCTACGTTGGCTGACCTCTGGTTTCGCTCACGCAATGTCACACACGATTCACTGACGCACGCCGTTTATCTGCCCGATATGGTTCTTATTTATAAATCTCAGGTTTGATAAATGGGTTAATTTGTTAGTATTTAATACGGTCTGTTTAGCATACACCTTCCGGCAATCTTAATATGTCCACGCGTTCCTACAGGTGTATTCCGAATGAATACAACTGTCCCTAAGCGGAAAACTTGACTAACGCGAGGTAGCACTATTAGATCTACAGATCAACTTAATTCTGCGTTCTATTAACCCCTTGATCTAGGATACAGGAATCTCGTAGCTAAGATCTTGGACTGTCGTTACCTTTATAGGAAAACGTGTAATGTAACGAAAAACTCACACAGCGAGTACGTCTTACTAGGACGAGTTACAGGCGAGAACTGCCCTTTACTAGGGCACAACTCAAATGGAATATGAAGCTCCTGATTGGTTAAAATCTAGAGCACATAATAGACTTTTACCTTGATAGCTGGACGTCATGTAAGACTATGCCAGCGTCTGCAAAATCTTGTATAGATTTTATCTAAACCTTTTATGACTTTTTTGCAGATAAGGTATCTATTGAAAAGTAAATTCAGATAAAAGAATACATAGTAATTTTTTTTTTTTTAGTATATGATATACAAAAATTGTAGCGCTATTTATGACGCGTACGCTATCTAAGTTTCATTCCGATACCTAATTATTATAGGAGTTATTCAGGAAAACACGAATAACACGCGAACTCGCGCACTTGACATGACAGAGATACATTTATGGGCATTTTGACACATAACACATAATTACCCATCTTTTATTTTAAAACTTACAGCTACTTTACAAAAATTTGAACAAGATCAATTTAAAACATGTCTGTAACGTCATAAAGTGTGTAACAGAGTCTTCGTATATTTAAAATGACGCTTACTGCATGTTTGTTGCAATATATTGTAACTGCAAGAAATATTAAACTACGAGTTGCCATACAACAGTGTAACATGTCCGTAATGTATTGTAACGACGGTGTACTTATCGTCGTATGGTGCAGTGGGAAACAAAATACAAGACACCAGTTACGTCACTAATCACCAGCTTTAATTATCACAATTAAACAGTTTATATTTAACTCATACAATATTTCCAGTCATATTTGTCCACACGCAATAACAATGTCTATTAATAGAGTTTCACACAATTATTAACACAATACTACTTCACTCCGGCAAACACTCAATCCGCACTAGCGAAAATCGCTCACGTAACTGAACTGACAATCCGGCTGCTATGGCTTTATATAGGCCCCGCAGAGGTGCAGTACAGCTTTGCCTCCTTACTGCACGCAAGCGGCTTAATACATATCTCTACGTGTTCCCGAAACTCACTAGAACCACCTCCATGAATGACGCAACACAAGCCACACTAAACGGGGGGAGAGGAGAATGTTCTGAATTGTTCGGTACGCTTCTCGTAACACAGCCCCCTCCTTAAGCCTGTTCGTCCCGAACTGGCAAACCATCTCTGAAGTAATACTTGCCCAGGCGATCT
The DNA here is from genome assembly GCA_034769895.1 of Magicicada septendecula. Classification (NCBI taxonomy): domain Eukaryota; kingdom Metazoa; phylum Arthropoda; class Insecta; order Hemiptera; family Cicadidae; genus Magicicada; species Magicicada septendecula. The sequence goes on along the minus strand of CM068369.1, from coordinate 20,553,987 downwards.
AGGTGTACGTCCTTGTGAAAGATAATTCTCCCGTCCTTCGAATTCGGTTTCGTGTGATCCGAAGATCAAGTTCCCAGGAATACGAGTCTTTCGCCCAACCGCTAGTTTTGCTGGAATCACTCCCGTTGCGTCATGTATTGATGACCTAAACACCACTGGCTGATCCAAGTCTGTTTGGTTCTCGTCAACAATCTCCTGCGTAACTTCATCTTCAGCAAATTTTCCCTCGGGCACTTCTATTAACTCACGAACAAACAAGGGGTTTTCCTTGACACTCATAGTTGGCTTTCCAGTCACTTCTTTTTCCGTTTCACGTATTGAACTTCCACTACTAGTTCTTCCTCTATTTCCGCCTGGAATAGGAAAGGTTCCTCTTGACCAGACCTGTTGACTTCTTCTTCGGCCAATGCCACTTGCTTAATCGAATGGTTGGTACACCTTGCATTTTAGCCATGTAAAGCTTTAGCTTCCCTTGACCAACCTTCAGGACAATCTCTCGCAAGTCCACAACGAATCCGTAGGCATTCATAATGTCCGTGCCAAGATCACTTCATCGACAAGTCTGCAACGAGCATTTGTTGGCTAAACTCGACAAGACCCAGGCGTACACGTCTACCTTTCCTAGCACCTTGACGGCGCTTCCAGTCACAGTCTGTATTGTACAAGAGCTAGTTAAAGGCTGGCGGTTGGTGACTAAGTCAGGGCGCACAATGCACACTGTTGCGCCCGTGTCAACTGTAAATGATGTTTGTTTACCTTCAGTAAATCCATTAACGATCAGGTTTCCACTAGTCTTATGTAGCGTGTAAACTGTGTGCTGTTCTGAGGCTTTACTTCTAAAATTAGTGTGATCACTTCCTTCTCTTGGTATTTTATTCTTCCAACAGTCTACCTGTAGATGACCACGTTTCCCACAGTTGTAACACTTCGGTCTTCTGTCTTTATCCTTTGGTTCGAAAAATCGTTGTGGCGCTGCTGACTTCTTAAACTGTTGTTTCTGAATCATCTCTTTATGCCGGCTGCTATTACGATACTGTGGTATTGGATCCGTTTGGTTACAACGTGATGGCATACTTTGATTAATGTAGGTCGCCGACTGGGCAGCTTCAAAACGAAGAGCATGAACTAGAGCGTCTGATTTATATCATGCAGTGCCATTCTTAACACATGTTGTAATTGACTATCCTCTGGTACCGTCATTGAATATAATGAAAGAAATCCAGTTCCGGAAGTTCTCCGATTCTTCGGGATAATCCAATCTCGTCAGTCGGTCGACATTTGCTTCAAAATCTTAAAGGTTCTCCCCTTGAACGCTGTCGCCTGGCTTTAAGTTGAACATGGTACACTTCGCACAAATGCTGGTCACTGTACCGTAATTCCAGAGCTTTTGTTAATTCGGCATAGATGTTCTAACTGTCAGATGGCACTTTCTGTATTAGTTTTGCGGCAGGTCCTTTTGAAGCAAGAATTAGTGAAAGCCCTTTCTCTTCTTCCGTCCATTTATTTAAGCGAGCGGCAGCTTCAAATTGGCGAATATAAGTTGCCCAATGAGTGCTTCCATCAAACGACGGGGCCTTTGCGTACACTGCCCCTACTACACTTTGATTTCTCTGATATTTTGAATCTTCTTCAGCACTCAAAGATAATGGTCTTTCATTATCAACTATTTATTTCACTAAATGTTCGACTTCCTTTTAATTTGTTTTATTGAATTTTTAATAGAAACTTCTAAACTTGAAATATTTGTTTTTACAGACTTTCCAATTTCAGATATTCTGTCAACTTGTTTGTTCAGCTCACCTCGTAACAGGACGAATTTTGCCGTGGTGTCCTCTTCTACGAACGTTTTTACGTCGTCAGCTTGACGACTAAATTCTTCGTTTTGTCGTCTCCCTGGTGTTTCATTTTCACGCTTACGTTTTTCTTTTGGTCGTTCTTCCATTAATGCTTTCTGTCGTTCATCTGCCGTTTCACTTTCCTGTCTGCGTTTCTCATCGTATCGTTTTTGTGCTTCTGCCGCCTCTTGTCGGCGTCTTTTTTCTGCTTCTTCTGCCTCCTGTCGGCGTCGTTCCTCGATCTGCAGTAGCATTGCTTTGAATGATCCTATCATCTGACTGGTGTCCATTTCATTTTTATCAACTACCACTAACACCACTCTTCTACGAAGTGTCCTCTGTTTCCACTGTTAACCGCTCTATCCCAGTTCTGGCACTACTGTTACGACGGTCTACTTATCGTCGTATGGTACAGTGGGAAACAAAATACTAGACACCAGTTACGTCACTAATCACCAGCTTTAATTATCACAATTAAACAGTTTATATTTAACTCATACAATATTTCCAGTCATATTTGTCCACACGCAATAACAATGTGTATTAATAGACTTTCACACAATTATTAACACAATACTACTTCACTCCGACAAACAGTCAATCCGCACTAGCGAAAATCGCTCACGTAACTGAACTGACAATCCGGCTGCTATGACTTTATATAGGCCCCGCAGAGTCGCAGTACAGCTTTGCCAACTTACTGCACGCCAGCGGTAAGTGTTCCTGGAACTCACTAGAACCACTTACGTGAATGACGCAACACAAGCCCCCCTGGACTGGGGGAGTGGAGAATGTTCTGTTCGGTACGCTTCTCGTAACAATATTAGTTATATGGCTGATATTGTTTATACCCGTTCTTTTGTATTCGTTCTTAATGAGTCAACAAATATTATACGGTTCTACAATATTGGTACGTAATACGGAACGTTCTACAAGTACCTCGGCTATCCCAGCCGTAATGTGTGTGTGCGTACATATTGCTGCTACTTTGCGATGAAGGACAATAATTACGCGTCAACTATCGAGTCTATTCCAGACCATACCGGTCAGCGCAGTGTGTTCAAGGACACTGTTTCTAGTGGATTCTCGAGAGCGCCTGTTTTTTTCACACGTCACCTAAAGTGACAGATTATTCTGGCATATCGCCGGGGTATAAATATAGGCATTCAGCGACGGTCAGTTTAGTTTACTTCGGGCGATTGCTCAGTGCGTTCAAGTGGTTATTAGTAAAAAGTGATTATTCTGCGTGACTCTATTTGTTGACATTATTATTGGTCTGTACAAATTAACTTGAATTATTGTACGAGTATAATCTTCTTGAATAGCTTGTTGATTACAAACTGTTAAAGCTGGTTTTTAGTGACTTAATTGGTGTCTTATATTTTGTTTTCCACTGTACCATGAGACGATCAGTGAGATCGTCGTAAATTTTACATTTTTCTGCAAAACATTACTCAGTTACCATAAAGATGAAGGCAACTAGACGCGATTGTATAAGAAGAAGGATCACAGACAAACAGTGCGATCGTAATACGTATTAAACTGTGTTACAATAGGTTGTAGTCGGAGGTTAGGGGCGACAGAGGTTAACGATCCCAGCTGACAGAGCCCCGCTTAGTAAACCGGCCACTTTGTATTCATGAGGCGGCCTCAGCTCCAAGTTGCAGCACAGAATTAGCAGCAGTTACCGTTGTGAAAGTTTTATTGAAACCCTTGTCTACGTTTGACGTAACAATTTCACACGTTTCCGAAACAGATTATCAACACGCTGGTATTGAAAGGATTTTGTTGGAAACGTCGTAATAAGGTTATCGATTCTGATGACGGTGTGAAGCACTATATCAAACGTATCAAGATATTATGCTTTTGCTTATTCAATTATTTGTGTTGAAAAAAGTTTAAACGTGTGTCCTAAAGACAAGGTAGATTAATATAAAAAATGATTTCACAGCCACGTGGCAGGGTATACTCTCCATGATCATGAATGAAACACAGGTATACGGCAGGAAATGAATAGTATGAGTATACTCAAGAGGATCGTTCAGTATCGGCTGAATTGGTGTTAACATTTTTGCCTAATGGATGACTGCCACATCCCCGAACAACTATGGAATTATAAGCCTAGGAAACGGACAGGTGTGGGACGTCCGAGGAAGTGCTGGAGTGACTATCTCTAATCTTTGCCTATTTGAGACCGGAACAAGCCATCCTTAGTATAATCCTTGAATATGATGTTGATGATGAAATAATTTTGAAACTTATTTGCCCAGGCAGTCACCATCAGAGCGTCACAGCTAATCTGGATAATCTGTTTGCTAATAAGAGTTTACTGATTGCTATTTTCATGACATTCATCTTCAATAATAATACCTCTAATGTTAACCGATTTAGACCAAATTCTATTACCAGATTCCGCCCGTGAATCCTATTTGCATCAAATGGATTCCGGCCGTGAGAGCCTACGTTCTTCACTCACAAAACTAAAATCATTTATTTGGTGTACTTTGATATGAGAGAGGCGTGAGAAAGAGAGAGAGAGAGAGAGACAGACAGATAGACAGACAGACAGAGAGAGTGTGAGGGAGAGGGGGAGCGAGGGGAGATAGAGAGCTAGAGCGAGGGAGGGGGAGAGCTATACAGGGAGAGACATACATAGAGCAAGGAGAATGAGAGAGAAGACGATCTAGAACACCAATGTTTAATAACTACATTAATTTACTCTAATTTACACTAATCTACTACTACTACTACTACTACTACTACTACTAAAATCGGTATAGAGAACCATACATTACTTCCATGTTCTAAGATTTGTATATAAAATCATTTACTTGAATTCGATTCGGTTCGATAATTTCTAAAAAAAATATCAAATTTTGACAAACTGAAATGAAATATTTCCATAGAAACTACTTGTTTGTTGCCGATAACGTAATACACATGTTACCTCCTCCCGCTGCAACTATCATTTTCATTTATTGAAAATTCCCCTCTCCCCATTCAATTACACTTTTCATTCATAGATATTTCATCTACCTTACTACAGTGAATGATTATGACCTTCTTTTCAGGATACTTTATATATCAAAATTAAGTACTTTAGTCTTCTTAAAACGAAAAACGTTACAGGTTAACTACCCCTCCCCCTTAACATACCTTCACCAAAATCAATAGGCCCTGAATCCCCTACAACTCGAGCACATGTGCAAAATATTACTTGATTCTGTTTGAGTTTGCGGCAGTTGTTGTTTGCCATGGAAAACGTTTACACACACACACATTTCGGAAATGACTTTTCTTCATGTTTTGAGGGTAGTACAATCAGAATCAGCCTTTATCTCGAACACAATTTTTTCCGCGATCACCATACTTCCATTTCCTTACGGAACATGTAAGTAATAAGAACACGATGTTTACAGAAGTAATATAGACTTCAACTACAGCAACTTCACATTGAAGTCATATATGATCACAGACACGACAAAGTAGTAACATAGTCAACTTCGTACCGTAACACAGACTCAAGCATCCATTAACTAGGTCGATACACGTCAAACACAGATCGTATCCTAACAAAGTAGTTCTGCTTTTCTATACAGTTAAAGTCGCTTTTTGTTATAACAGTGTTTTTGTTCAGTTATCATTTCTTTGAGACTTGTCTTAAGGATCCTGTTTTATACTGTTTGTGTTGTTTTTGTCTACCTTCGTTACATGATAGTGTACTTACTTCGCACGTAAACTCTCACTACACAGTTTCCTTGTAATAACTATGCCACGTGCAGAAAAACGATTGTATTTTCTGATGTATGTAAAGTAAATACCATGCACAGAAAGCCAGTAGGGGACTTATGGTGGGGCGGAGGAGGGGTAACGCTCCGGGCGCCACTTAGTAAGGGGCCTCCAGATTTGGAAAATTTAGTTTCTTCGGTTTTAAATACCTAGGTTGTGATATTTCGTTCGATTACAGTATAGATATTGACCAAAACATTAGTACTTTTAACCGTAGTTGCGGAACTGTCAGTCGATGCCTGAAAAATAAAGCCAGGAAAGAGACAATGTTGAAATTTTATACAACAATGGCTGTCCCCGCACTTATATGTGGCAGCGAAACATCGGTAACGACAAACGCACAAGAAAATCGAATTCAGGCACAGGAAATGAGGTTCTTAAAACGAGTTAAAGGCTGTAGTCAAATAGACAGAATAAGAAATGAAACGATTAGACAAGAACTTCAGGTATTCAACTTAAATGAAAAGATAAAATTTAATAGAAAAAAGTGTCGAGAACATTTGGAAAGAATGCAAGAATACAGGATTGTATTTAATATTCATGTTTAATATGGTATCCAAATCACTTGTACGAATTAATAAATTATTTACATTCAATTATCCGCCGTGTGATTTCTTGTAACTTCGTCTATGACGCGTTTCAGAGCTTATGCTCCATCATCAGATATTAAATAAAGATAAAACTATCACTCTTGCGAGATCGTTATGTAGTAAAAAATGTCAAAATTTGCATGTGAACCGTACGCGGATTTGGGTGCGCACCCGTTCAAGTGCAATCTGCCACTGAGCGGTTGCTCGCTGGGGCTACGATAAGGTAGTAATTTATGTTATGTCGGGAAAACTGATTGACCGATCCTCGCAAACCCATCATCGTTAAAATCCATTGATTGACGGTCACTACGAAATTAAGTAACATTAACTAATATATGTACAAATCTGGAAATAATTAACCTAAAATTATGTATGTAATAGTGAAACTAAACAAAACTCAATAATATATAAAATGTGTATAAGTAGTTTGTACGAAACAGAAATTGAAATCATACATAGACCTGATCAAGGACTCACAAGCATTATGTGAACTTAGACACTATAGTGAATCTTATAAATTATAAATTCTTTAAAACATCAACAAACTGTAAACTAGGCAAAACTAAGTGTATTTAAACAATGTAGTGAACAGAAAAAAGCCATGTTATAGACAAGAAGCAGAATATTATAAACGTTATAGTATAAAACTATACGGAAGGCTAAAGCAGGAATTTGTTTCTAAACATAGAGTATTCTAGAGAAGAAGCCAACACTCTTGTTTAAGCGTCTGATGAGTCAACATCAAAGTCAAATGAGTGCGGTATAGAAATTAGTTGTTAATCACTCACAATCCGGTAGTACACAATCAATTAAGAGTTCATAGTAAACAATAGGCATAGAAGTGTTTAAAAGGAGAAAAAACAAGGCAAAACACGTATTAAATCATAGGAAGAGATTAATTTTTAAGACAAACTATAACTACCAACGTTCAACGGAAAACCTAAGGAATAAATAAGTCTGTGATATTACGAAATATACAAAATACGTACCACATAAAGAGACGCATTATATTTAAATCACATTCATCTTAGATAACTATATAACCTTAAATACATTACAACATAACACTACTTATGAATCTGATATTTCGACTGCATAAGTAAGTGATGTAACCGAACATTAAAAATATATACTTTATTGAGTGACATTATTAGTGTTCATTTCAATTTAAAACAAAGCCACACAAAATAAACATTACAATCAAACTGCACTTGGATATGATGTTTGTCTTAGCGCCCCTTTTTGACGTAGGTCGTTTGATGAGTGTCACTAAGACAGATCGATATAGATCGATCTCAGTGATAATGAGTGATATACAGATTGATTACAAAAAGGCGGTTTTGCAAAAAAATTCATTTTAAATCATTTTGAATAAACTGAAGACGAATAATTTGCAATAGTAATTTTAATAAACATAAAATTTTATCTAATTTTAATAATTGTTTCTAAATTTTCTGTATTATACGTGCTACATATTCTGAGGTTGAGAATGCTTAAAAACAAAAGAAAACGTGGAGTAATAATTATGTTAGTTGGCGTTATTTGTTTTAAATCCTAATTTTTTAAGTACGAGGATTGCCTAGCGACTACAGACACATCAGATCGTTACGTCGCCATGTTAGAAACCTCAGTTGCACAAAAACTGCAGACATTACGACAAATTACTCCCATCGCATTCTTTCAACAAGAGTATGTAGATAGGTGCTGTACGCCAGTTGTTTGGCAACCCTACAATTTTCAAAAACGATGAAATTCCAACCGTCAGCGTGTGATCCACTTTCTTTGGTCAACTTAAAAAGGAAAATGTATCGTAGTCGACCTGCTAAAACAGAAGAATTAGAAGCTAAGTTAGGTTTCGAGAAACAATTGCCAAAATTGCCGTTGAAATGTTACTTGGAAACATGCACACTTTAACTAAATAACTGCAGGAATGTTTGAGTAAAAATACAAGTCATCTGCATGATTTTATCGTCAAGAAATAATTTAGTCCCTGTGTTTTACCATTACATGACAAATAAATTTATTAAATTTTTCTCATCATCATCTTCACAACACGGCATAAGCAAGGTGAACCTTCAAGGATCATCCTGTCTCTTCCAGCCTGTCTCTTCCTGGGTCTATGGGACCCACACACCTGTGTCCTATAGGTTTGTATTTCTAGACTTGTTTGACCGGTCTGGAATCTGACATTCTTTCTAAGTTTTCTTTCCACCGTTGTTTGTAATCTTTTAAATTTTCGTTCAAATTAAAAACTTGAAACATTTTTCTTATGGCTTCATTCTTTATGCGGTCAAGTTTAGAACACCTTTTAACTCCTCTTAAGAACGCCATTTCCAAGTCCTGTATTTTACTGTCTTGTGTATTGGTGGTTGTCTATAATTCACACCCACAGGACACTACTGGGACTGGCATAACTCTATAGAACTTAAAATTTGTATCTCGACGCACCTTGTCACTGAAAATACGGTTGATTGTCTCAGAACTTACATAACTTAACATCAATTCCAGTCATAGTCAATATCATTTCCCAAATAGTTAAAGTACATCACCTGTACTAGAATTCTTTTTTCATCATAATATTTAATGTTTTAATTTTCCGATTTCCTGAATCACTCTATATTTGCAAAAGCATATTTGTCATTTACCGGTTTTTAGTGAGTATTCAATTATTAGAGGACTACATTACTGACACACATATATATATATATATATATATATATATATATATATAGAAATTAATACAAAACCATTGTTGTCTGTGACAATTGAACACTGCACCACTTAGCGAATACCTACGTATAGGCTACACAAACGCTGCCAACACACACACACACACACACACACACACACACACACACACACACACACACACACACACACACACACACACACACACACACACACACACACACACACACACACACACACACACACACACACACACACAGAGTGTTTGTAACGCAGTGTTGGTGACGTCACATTGAATCTAGATTAAATTGTACAATTTGCTGGGCAAAATTGGTAGCGTCGCGTTTTTAAATTAAAATATAATTCAACAAAATACCGATACATATGAACAATGACTGTAATCTGTATAAAAACAAACTGAAATATTCTATTTCTGTAATTACAGAGTTGTGAAAATGTAGTTGTAATTATACTGTTACGACGGTCTCACTGATGGAACATGGAACATGGAACATGGACTGATGGTACAGTGGAAAACAAAATAAAAGTCACCAACGAAATCACTAATAACCTGCTTTAATTATCACAATTAATAATTTTTAATCAACAAGATATTCTCTTAGAACAATTCAAATAAAAATTTTCCACACGCAATAATAATAATGTCAACTACAAAGAATTCCGTACTAATTAGAAAACAACAACACTTCGCTACAAGCACTCGATCCGCGCTAAAGAAATCGCTCAACATCACTGAAATCATAAGCCGGCTGCTATGTCTTTAATAAGGAGCGCACGCCTTCTAGAGAAATATTCGATCCTCAATGTGCACGTCACATAATGCTGACGCTAATGCGTATCTCACGTGGCCTCTTGAAGTGTCTATAACCTACTTGTCAGCGGCCTTGACTGAGTCAACCCCTTCCACACGCGACGGGTGGGGGTGGAGAATGTTCTGGGCTGTTTCTTTAGGCTTCCCGTTACAATACTGTATGATTGGATAAATGAAAAACAAGTGCTGAATTGGCCATTCGAAACAGAATGATGTCTGGTAGATTGCGAAAATGTAAACCAATTTACTCGTACGGGTTGAGGTTTTGAGACCCGTAATGAGATGTAAAGAGGAAGACCGGATCTTTTCCAATATCCGCACTACATTTTCAATGTTTTGAATATGCGATTGTATCGATATACTACGATGTGAAGAAGAAGAAGAAGAAGAAGAAGAAGAAGAAGAAGAAGAAGAAGAAGAAGTGCATTAATTATAAATTATTCTATTTCCTAATGTAAACGAAAATAAGTGTTGTTTTTATTTGTGATGTTAGGCAATAATGGTTTTTGATTTTTAGCTTACCTTTTAAAGAAATAAGAAGCCGCTGGGGTTCAAAAAAATATGACATTTAATGTGTTTTAACTTTTTATTATTAGGGGGGGTCCTACAGTCTATGCCGCATCCAGCATTTCGATCACCAATTCTCCCTATCCTTCCAGTCATCATCTTCAATAGCTCGATCCCCCAAGGTTTTTCCGTAATTCCTGTTCTCCATTGTGTTGTCAGTCCTCCTTTTCTGCTCCTGTTTTGTGGTGTGTAAGTCAATGCTTTCTTTGGCCATCGTTTCTCCTCCATCCTCGTTACGTGACCATACCATGGCAACTGTCTGGATTCTACTCTTTCTGCTGTTGTAAATACGCGCCCTGATTTCCTTCTAATATCTTCGTTCCTAACATGTTACTTTCTAGAAATATTACACGCTCTTCTTAAGAAGTCCATTTCTACAGATTCTATCACCTTTTTGTATTTATCTGAAAGTTGCCAGCATTCGCAGCCATAAGTTAAAATGGGCTCCACTATAATTGTGTAGATTGTCAGTTTAGTTTGAAGTTTCATTTTGTTCCACCAAAGTAACGAGTTAACAAATAGCCTGTTCTCCCTGTTGCGTCCTATTTTTATGGCATTTTTTGTTGTTCCATCTTCTGAAATAATGTTTCCCAAATACTTGAATTTGCTACACTTTCCGATTTAATGGATTTGCAAATCCGGGTCTTAATAGATCTCATTTCTCGTACTCTTCTTTCAATTTTCTAAACATATAGTCTGTGTAGTTTAAAGTTAATGTTTAAAATGTTTAAAGAAGTCAAACAGTGTGGAGTGGTAGGTTTAATGGACGGCTTTGACACACGCCACACGATGGATGAGTCGAGAAACGTGTAGAACGACACTCTCGACTTTCCGAGAGCGTTATGTAATTGTCGTAACTAGTACAAGCAGCGACAGATATATCAACATCATACGTGGAAAGATGTAAGGAATTTGGAATTGAAATATTTCCAGAAACTTCAATTTAAAAGTTAAGGAAGAATCTGGAAACGTCTTATCTTTGTCTGGAGCAGTGGGGGCTCGTACAGGGAGGGCAAAAGGGCGCAGCTCTCACACTAAATTTGCAAATTAAACTTGTCAATAATATAACTATAATGTGTAGTATCCTTATGTGAAAGATATTTTTGGGGCGACTAATAGCGATCACCCGACGTTTTCGGCATGATCCCGCAGCAGGACGTTTTCGCTGTCGTCCTCCCTGCATAGGCGGGTCTTGCGTGAGCGCGGAAATAGGACGTGTACACATGTCTATGCTTTTAAGTCAGCATCAGCCATTACAGGAGGGGCTCTGCCCGCTGTGTGATTTCGCAGCTCTTTTCATAGAGAACCGGAGCGGTGTTCAAAACTTCTCTGTTGCTGTTTAAAGTGCATATATTTTCTCTTGTGTTTTATATAGTTTTGTTTGTGTTCTTGTTGTACTTCTTGTGTAAAGGTAATGTTCCAATAATTTATTCTTTATCAGGTAGGGAAAAAATATATTTTATTTAGTAATGCATGCATTTAATAATATAATTTATTAAATATTTAAGTTTAGGAACGTGAACTGCTTAGGAATATAAATAATTTCAGTTTCAAACACTGCTTAAATATTGGTAGTTTGCAAGGTAGGTTTTTGATATTAACAATACTTTTAGTAGTAAAGCAAAAGGTTCAATTTTACAATTATTTCATGATAATAGCAATAATTTATTTTCTACTGGTGACTTTTGTTACATATGGGTACCACAAAATGTTGCCCCCCCCCCCCAGTCAAAAACATTACCAGCCGCCACTGGTCTGGAGTACGAAAAGAGATTGAGAGATAAAAGTCTCCAAACGTTTAAGACTTGGTAGTAGTGAATGGTCAAGATATACTGGGAACATAAGTAGCAAATGGAAATGTCTTGGAGGACAGAAGAGTCATAAAAGGGACTGACAGGAGAAATGAGCAGGACAGAAGAGTCATAGAAAACTTAAAATTAGACGAGATAAGTCGATATGGAATGCAACCCGACAAAATAGGGTAATGTGGAGAATAAGTGAAGGAATATAAAAATAGGAATTATAGAGTAAGATCCGTTTAGATTACAAGCGGCAGATAATGGAGGATATGAGATGCCCGTGATACTGTCGAATCTTTGAAGGATAGGAGAAGAAGAAATTTATTATTATTCCGGCCGTGCGATATTTACACATTTTCTGGAACCAAAGATTACAGAATTGATTGAGTTTTGTCTTCCAGTGCTGCTTGTCCATCCAAAGATCTTCTTCAATTTCCTCAATATGGTCTGAATTTCTTCTATCCAGGTGATAGGTGGTCTTCCTCTTTCCGGTGGGGTCCATTCCATAACTCCCCTTGGCAATCTTTCCTGTGCCATTCTTTTCGTGTGTCCATACCATTGTAATTTTTTTTGTTTTTAGCTTTTTGTTCATTGTTTAGTGTTTTTCCGAAACCATGGATTTCAACAATTAGATACACTATTCTCAAAATCTGTAAGTGTTATTAAGTTCAAAACTTTTATGGTTTAACAGTACAAAATAACAATCAAAATGTACTACCATTAATCTCTTCTTTCAAATATTAATTTTGTAAACAATTTTTAGTAAAAAATTTTAACGATGAAGGGTTTGCGAGGATCGGTCAAAAAAGTATAACACAAATTTTAAACTGTTTGTGTCGACGTTTCGACAATATTCATTGTCATCATCAGGATCTGTATATGAATACAAGAGGAATTATCAAACGAAACAGATCAATTATTTGAGTGAATGAGTTTGTGTGTGTGTGTGTGTGTGTGTGTGTGTGTGTGTGTGTGTGCATATGTGTATCCGTGTATATGTGAAGAAATTGAAACAGTTTGATTACATCATCAAAATAATTGCATTATTACATATTGTTTTCCTTAAATACAACAAGAAAATTATAATATCCCATATCATAATTTATACAATATTACAACTTAAATAACTCATGATTTAATGGTTAAATCGCAAACTCTTCATCCTTAAAATTCATTGAATTTAATTCAATCCGGTCGATATGAATTTAAGGATTTAATCAAAAAAGATTTTTCAAAAAATGTATAAAAATTAATTTACTTTTTGCATTGGATTTTCTTTCGTTAATTGCTACAAACTAGTACTTTATGTTTCAAATATATGTGTTAAGGTATGGTATAAATTTCAAATAGATCATTAATTAATGGTACCTAACTAAACCCCTGTTAAAAAATGCATTGTACAAACAAAGCGCTGACTTACAGTACGACATGACTATAACACTTTAATGACAAACACTTTGCAGTATGGAATATGGTCATAAAAAAGTGTACAACATAAAGTTTGCACCTTTTTAATAAAAGTAGACTGTCGTGTGAAACTGATGGGTTCTACGTCGACAAGCAGCGTTGGCGGACATAAAGGCAAAGAGCAGTAAAAGCCAACGCGACGACGTGACCTCACTGTATGAAATGACATTACCATAATCGTAACATTACACAAAGTAAGCTTTTATCCAGTAAGTACGTGAAACTGTAAAGTTCACCTACATACGACGTCATAGATTTAGTATCTTTCCAAACTCTTGAAAGTACTTTTATAAAAAGAAATTGTGTCTCACGTTCGAATCTAGTCCTGGCTTTAAATCACAATGATTTATATTTATAAATGTCTTGTTATATATTTTATATTATTATAAAATAATATTAATGGAACGGAATGGTTTAAGTTATTAATAACAAAACTTTTTTCAAGAATATATTTTATTTTGTAAATTACATATGTTTCGACAGTAATCTATCACCATCAGATGTAAATTAATAAATTCAAAAATTGTTTTAAATGAATTTTAAAACAATTTTAAAACGGCAAAACAGCCGATTAAATTTAATGTTTTTATATGTGTATTTAAAATATGTTATAAAATTAATTGTATAATGTAATATAAACATTTATTATTTTATTACATTAGTAATTTTAAAAAATATTATCATATTTTATTTTTTTATGCTACACATATAGGATATATGTAGTTATTTTTGTCTACTATTGTAGATTATAAGAAGGAGGGGAAAACCGCGTACAAGATGGCTGGACCAGGTTGGTAAGGAGGCAGTGAGACTGGGTGCAGCAAACTGGTGGACATTGGCCGGGAGTAGAGACCAGTGGGGACGATTTTTTTTGGAGGCCAGGGCCCGGACTGGGCTGTAGCGCCGAGGATGTATGTATTGTAAATTATATGTGACATTATGTACCAACGTCGGAAAGTCTTCTGTTACTACAGATTAGAAATTGTTATCGCAAACAATAAATTTTAAGAGTTTCTATAAATATACTAGTTTTTATCAGAGTACTGCAAATTCAGGAATGTAATTAAACCACAAGTTAATTTAATGTTTATTAAATTAATAGTAAAAAATACGCCCAGTTATTTATCATAATGAAAATGAATGAATACAATTTACTTACAGAATTATTTATAAACGATTGATGACGATACATTTAGATTTAGTTAATCTGTTAAACCTATTTATTACGAGACAAGTTTCAAATTCCGATCCGCCCCATTATCAATTACCGTAATGCCCCTGCATACAAACTCGCAAAATTTCTAGACAAAATTATCAGACAACACACATAAGTACACAGCAACATTGCAGTAAAAACAACACAGACCTAGTAACAAAAATAAAAGACAAACACATCCCCCATAATGCCACGTTAGCCTCCTTCGACATTAAAAACGTGTACACAAACATCCCCATCTCTGATACAATCACCATCCTACAAAACAAACTTAAACAAAACTACACACCAGACGAACTTATAAACGAAATAACAGAAACTCTGAATTTTATCAGAAAACAAAACTACTTTACATATAACAATAAATTTTACACACAGAATGATGGTCTACCCATGGGCTCCCCCATAACCAGCATTCTAGCAGAAGTGTTCCTCCAACACTTGAAAAACAAAAAATCGTTACAAACAATGACAGACACTCACATAAAATACTATATTGGCACAGATACGTTGATGACATTCTAATACTATACAGGGGAAACAAAAGACAATGTGAACAATTACTAACGCACATAAACAAAATACACAAAATCATAACATTTACTGCCGAATACGAACACAACAATACCATAAACTTCTTAGACCTCTCCATCACAAAACTTGAACACAGGCACAAATTCAGTATATACAGAAAACCGACTACAACTGACACACTAATACACAACTCCTCCAATCACCCAATACAACACAAACTAGCTGCCTTCAGAACCATAATACATAGACTTAACAACATCCCCCTAGATGAAAAAGACTACCAAGACGAACTAAACACGATAAAATATCTAGCAGAATCTAACGGATACGACAGAACAATAGTCAATAAACTCCTACACGAAACACAAAACAAACAACAGGCAAAGACAGAAAACAACAAATTCAGAACATTAACATACATCAACAAACAAACTGAAATAATAGCCCACAAATTCAAAAAAACAGGATACAGAATCGCTTACAAAACTACTAACAAAACAGAACACACACTATCAAAACACACACACAAAGCACAAAACAAATTCGATCTACCTGGTGTTTACAAACTAAATTGCTCAAATTGCAACAAATTCTACATAGGCCAGACAGGACGTAGCTTCAAACAAAGATACATTGAACACACAAAGGCACTTCACTCCACTACAGAATCCACCTTTGCAATCCACCTCATTGAAGCAAACCACACATACAGAAACATCGACAATAACATGAACATTCTACACTTACACACAAAAAAGCCGAAAACTAGACATTTTAGAACAATTGGAAATATATAAACACACGAGCACAAATAAAAACGACATCCTAAACGAACAGACACAATTCAAATCACACGCATTATTCGAACATATCTCACCCCACACACACAACATCGATCTTTCGAAAATCGATTCCGTCGCCCACAATAAGACGGACAGCGCTACCAGCGGCAACCTCTGAAGAAGCTTTTTAAAAGTGAAAACCGGTTCAGGTTGTAAGGTAAAACTTTATGTTTTTGCTCATAAAAAACTTTGTGTTCCGAGTCGTTAGTGAAATAGTTGTATTTAGTTAAGTAACGGACACGTCATGGACAACGAAATCCAGGAAAGAGAAGTGTGGCAAGATCCCGTAAACGATGGCTGGATGAATTCCGTTGAGACTGGAACTTACTACTTAAGATGTAAAGGATGATGATTACGTTGTCAATGTGAAACAAGGCTTGTAACTTCTCATCAAATTATATCGGTGGTAGCACGCGGTTTACCTTCCGAATCATCTACAATGTCACCGATACTGCCACTCAATCCAAACTCCGAACAAACATTAGACTAAATAACGAAAAGCTTGCTTGATACGTTAACTCTCTTCAATAAAACTGTGGAAGGCCTCACTAGCATCCATCCTAACACAAACCATTAAGACTTCATGGCACAAAGCGGAAACGTAGACAAGAAGAAACTTCACTTCCTCCTCAATTTTAAGCTGACTTCGGCTTAAGGCAGATGAGCACTTAAATTTTCTACAAAAAATACATACAGACAATACCTTTTTAAAGATATTTTAAGAACTTGTTCTTTTTAATAAGTCTTTAACGTTAACATTTTTATACAGCTCTCTTAGGGTACGGTTACACGAGCGTATTTTTTTCCCAGCCGTTCAGGTGCGGTTGGGAAACCCATTGAAATTAACACACAGGCGGCAATGAAATTGGCCACATGGACGTGAAAAACGCACGAGTCGTCAACTCTGCTGCGTTTTTTATAATAGCATTTGTTTATTTACTTGTTACTATGGTAAATAATGTTGGTCTCCATGGTGCTGTCGACATCTTTATAAAAAAAATTGTAATGTATAAAATTTTCTTAATAAAGATTTATTTAGTACTGTCAAACAATGTTTTCTTCAATCTAAACACGGACGTTTCTGTGCAGTTGTGTTTCAACGTTTACAGCCAGAGCTGTAGGGATGCGCGTCCGAGACGTCCCAACGCTGCCGTCCGATTATAAACGGCCCGTGTGACTGCACTTCCGTCGGAGCACGTACGAGGGAAAAACGCACGTGTGGGCACTGTGCGTTTTAACATTGAAAATGTTTATAAAGACGTGTCGCACCTTTGCGGCCGATCGCTGGTGCGTTATCGAAAATGGGAACCGGTGAGTTTCCATAGAAACTACTTCTTTGTTGTCAATAACGTAGTACACATATAAAACTTCGCTTATGAATGCGACTACATTTAACTTATAATCTGTACATTGGTAAATGAAGAATGAATTCATTGATTAGTGAATGAAGAATGACCATAAATATATATATTTTTTAGATTTATTGAAGCATTTTCAATGCCCTTCTCTGTGCATTGCATTTGTGCAATGCCTGTAAATTTTATAACTCCACGCGCGTGCACGGGCGGAAAAAGCTCGTGTAACCGTACCCTTATTGTAGAGTTTTACACTCATTTCCTCACCCTTTGTATTCTTGAAATATTAAAGATTCTATTCACATACGCCATACAGTAACCCAATAAACATTTTCTCCTATAAGTCTCCTGGAGAACACGGGTAAGTTGGTAAAAAGTCACAAGTATTTGACAACAGAAGTGTTGTGACTTAGATACAGTAGATTTGCTGCCTAACGCGCTACGGTTAAGTATTTTCCAAAAATAACAAATAGTACGGATTACCGTTTTCTTGGGAGTGAAAAATGGGTTTAACTGACCAAGTTTGCAGCACGTATCGTCATTGCAAAACCCCTTCGTAACAAAGATAAATTCTGAGAATAATAAATCCTCTGCTCTAGCGTCGTATTTAGATCTACAAACTTGAAAATACATTTTTCAGACTCCAGTTTAGAAGGGAAATGTTTTTTGTATGGTGAGTTTTATTATTGTTTTGTTAAGGCAATAAGCAATAATGTTTCAATGTTTCAAAACTATCGGTAATATATTAAACGATCCTCTATATTTCTTTCAACGAAATTACTATTTTTGTGTGTAAACGTTTCTTCTTCTTCTTCTCCTCCTCCTCCTCCTCCTCCTCCTCCTCCTCCTCCTCCTCCTCCTCCTCCTCCTCCTCCTCCTCCTCCTCCTCCTCCTCCTCCTCCTCCTTTCATGAGGATGTACTCGAATCAACTTTTTGGACTCTAAAGCAATTAAGTCCAAATTACCAACTTACTTTCCAGGCGCTACAACCCTCGAGGGATCATGGCCTCCTTCAACATTGATCGTTATCCCACTCTATCCAGCGCTGTCGCCTGCCAGTCACCCACTCTCAACATAGTCCGGACGTCGGCCGTCACTCCACTCGCCTTTCTTTTGTCAGTCCAGATGACACCTGCCCTCTTCTTGGGTTTTCCTCAAAACCTTGGGCATTCTTTAATTTCTTTTTGAGTGGTAAGCACTCTTTAATATGTTTTTGAGGAATCGAATGTTACTATTATTATTATTGTTGTTGTTATTACTGACCTGCAAGCGTCGTCTGCTAATCATGGCGGTTCGGTCAGTCCTCATCTACGGGGCAGAAGTGTGGACGGTTGACGTGAACAAGAAGATATCAGTTGCAAAAGAGACTGGCCGAGATGCAGAGTGTTTGTGGCCTGCTTACCGCACCGTCTCTTAATCGCTGGGGTTATCCGTAATGATCATCCTGCCAAGGAGCGTAGAGCTGTGCACGTAAGGAAAGATGGGTCGGCAAAGAAATGGCAACACACCAAGAGAGCTCCGTAAACTTGGAAGGTGAAACTTGAAAGAGCTAAGGGACGAGTTGACGAAAGGACCGCGATGCTGATCAAACACGTAAGCTCGTGGATTGAGAGAAAGTATGGGGTGATGGGTTTCTCCCCGATAGATATCCCGACCCCATCTCGATAAAAATAACTTGTCTACAAACTGTCTGTAATTGTCCGGGTATAGAGGATAATGCGAAGCACATTTTTCTTGAACTGTGATAGGTGGGCCACGTGAAGAGCTCTTTGGTCGATACAGGAATGACAGCTCCAGATGACATGGTCGGAGCCATGCTAAGAGGGAAGGACTCTGGATTAATGTACCACATTACGCAGAGGTCATCCTTCCGGTGAAGAAGGAAGGCTTAGAACGTCTAAGTGTAGAGCACTGGCGTACCTAGGCCACTGAAGGCCCGGGGCGGATTTCTTTCCGAGGCCCCCCTCCCATAACATGGATGTTTATAGTACAATTTATCTTTAAGTAATACATAGCAAAATCACTTTACTGTTACATGTTTATTGTCTGATTACTGTTTTGATACATCTAGTTAGAAAACGTTATAAGAAACTATAGTAATGTTGAAATAGAAACCGTCTTTCATATTGTAAATACAAAGTTTAAAGAAATAATAGAAGTAGTATTATTAATAGACTGTATTAAATCTATTATAATACCTTATAATATAATATAAACTTATATAATGCAAAACAAATTTATCACTGCTGCAAACAATATTTGCCGGCTTTTTTCAAGTCGATTAGCAGTTTTAGTGCAAATAAGATGAACTTTCTAAAATGGCCGTCTTTTAGTTTTGGCCTCGGAAAATTGCCTTTTGGTGTAATCAAAGCTTTCTTTCTTAGCCAACTTGTTTTCAATAGATAAAATTGCTAGTCCATGTTGGGTTTCAGGACGTGAAAATAGAATGTTAGCAAATAAATTAAAAAAATTTAATGAAGAAAGTTGTGTTAATGGTTGAAATCACAAGCAGAATGATCACTGTTGCACACTACTATACAAAAATTATCCCGATTAGCGCTTTCAAGCTTCACAGCTCATAGTCAGATCGGAATTCCGATCTGACGATGAGCTGTGAAGCTTGAAAGCGCTAATCGGGATAATTTTTATATAGTGGTGTGCAACAGTGATAATTCTGCTTGTAACAAAATTTATCAAAAAAACTTAATTT
Organism: Magicicada septendecula; assembly: GCA_034769895.1. Taxonomy (NCBI): domain Eukaryota; kingdom Metazoa; phylum Arthropoda; class Insecta; order Hemiptera; family Cicadidae; genus Magicicada; species Magicicada septendecula. The sequence continues at coordinate 20,533,763 of CM068369.1, read as the reverse complement.
TCCAAATCTGGAGACCCCTACAAAGTGGGTTCCGGGGAGGTCCGCCCCCCCCTTTTCAGTTTGCTACTGCTGGGCGCAACAAAATGGTCTACTCTGAAGCAGTGTTATCAATGATCCCAGGCTAGTGGTCGTTCTATGGAGGAGGGGTTTTGGTGGATAGTCAACTTGAGATGGGAGTCCCATAATTCCTGAGTAAATGCATCTTATATTCCTCCTTAAAAAACTATCGTTGTTATTTTTTCAACTTGCTTTAAGCTTTAAGCTGGAAGAGATAAAATGCCTAAAGATTCATCATCATCATCATCATCACCACTCCCTTAGACCTGTTCCGGAACCCATCTCCTCCTCTTCCGACATCTCTCTTCCCAGTAGGGTGATAACCCAAATCAGCCACAAGTAGACGGGGATAACAGGCATACAATTCAAGTGTTCATACCATCTCCTTCTGTGGTTTTCAATCTTCTTGTGGAATGACACAATGTTTAAATCGGGTCTAATATCCTCGTTCCTTCTCCGATCCAAGAGAGAACAACCTTGCGTCCATCTTATAAATTTTATTTCGGCTGCCTGAATCCTCTGCACGTCCATTTTACCAAGAGTCCATGTGTTACTAGCATACAGGAATGTGGGGACAGCCACAGTTTTTATAAAATTTCATTCTGGTATCCTTTCGTGTTTTATTTTTTAGGTACATGTGAATCGTTCCACAGATGCGTCAAAATTTTGTTAGCTTATTATCTCAATCAATATCAGGTCCATATGAGATATTACAATCCAGGCAAGCCTGTAGAGTACAAAGAGAATTTATTATTTTACAGGGTGCGTAAGGCGCGGTATATTTCGAACAATTTATTATTTCGGAAAAGAGAATATTTTAAAACCTCTACAAATCTCATCAGATTTTCTAAGCAAATACACTTTTGTACGTACATGCTAACAACACTTTGTTACTACATGCTGTACGGTAACAGGTAACGCCTGGTTAACTGATCTGTCAAGTGTGTTACTTGTCGCTTATCGATTTCACGTTGTATTTGCTGAAAATTAAAATAGAGTTAAATATGTGGCGTCACCATATTTTTTTTAAGTAAATGTTTTCTGCTACTTAATACTACTCATTTTTTATAAACGTTTAGGGATTTTCATTAAAAAAACCAAAAAAGAAATCTTTTTAAGGTAAATCTACGTGCGTTCTAATTGACATTGATTTGAGTGGAGTTTAAGTAACAGTGACAGACTATCAATGGTCACACAGACCTCATTATTTGTTCCCACTTTAATAAATCTCTATAATGTTACTCTTTTAGAAGGAATTCTTTTGACAAGACACATAATGTTGAGCGTACAACCCTAGGAAGTTAATTTGCCATTACGTGTTCCCCTCGGGAAGAATTGAAAAGCAACCCCATTAAAAAGTTGTAGGTAAATCACGTTGGACCGCCTCCTCTGCCTTTGACCCAATTAAATAAATCGCTCCCAAGGTAATGTGGATAATATAAGTTGTTTTTCGTTAATGCAAAAAACAGTCTCTACTGATAATTACAAATAATTTGTTTAGTTTAAAATAAATTAATTGAAATATTTTTGGGAAAATATTTAGCCTTTTGTGTATACAAAGACGACGTAAATAATGTTATATTTCTGTTACATTCTTGTACATTTCTGTTACATTCTTGTACATTTCTGTTATGCTCTTAATATAAAGAAACTTCAGTTAAGATACTTTGTAGTTACATAAAAAAATATATTCTTGTATAAAAAACAAATATTTTTTGTTACGAATGTATTATGTATGTTACTAATGTAATATGTATATGTATAATATGTATATGTTGCAACGGAACACAGGATGATAACCTATGTTGTTTATATCAGAGCACATGGATGACGAGCATTTTCATGTTTAAATTGGTTTTATGTAATAATTTGTCTTTTAGCCGTAAGTTTTGTATTTAGAAATGGATAAGCATGTAGGGTATACCAAATTCTTCATAAAACCAAGTTCTTTATTGTCTTGTATTTTTTGAGTGAATTTGTGCGCGTTTGCGGGTGTGATAACGTGTGATCGCTATATCTTCCGCGGTAATTAACCGATCGACGTGAAAATTTGACAATGAATTGTTTATGTAAATAGCTTCAATTTATGTGCACTCTATGGTTCATAACTATTTTATAAATATGGTTTTTTAAGTAGGAAAGCCCAATTTGAAACACTTATCATTAATAGGGTCATACAAATTTGTAGATAATTCAATGCAAGATAGTGCATATTTATACAAACTCTTTCTGGAAAAGTTTATATCTGATGAAAGCATTAATCATGTGACTTGGGTTTAGCCAATCGGAATACACTAAATTCAGTAACATTCATTCTCTGTAGAGTAAAGATCGACACAGTCTGTCTGTAGAAGTTGCAAGGTGAAGTTGTGCTCGTGCGTGAGAGAGTTGTTCTCGAGCGAACATAGAGAAGTATAACTTAACATAATCCTTGGTATTCTGTACGAAGTTCTGCGTTCAGAGCCGAGTGGGTAAATTATTTAAATAGAATTATAATATAGTATAGTGCTTTTCGTGTAAGTAAGATATCCGCTTAGGGAATTTAAAGACATTTCAAGATTACGTGGAAGGTGTACGACTAATACACCTTATTAAATTGATACCCATATTCACCATGAGATTGATAAAATTTACATATCAATCAATAATAAACTATTCTAGAGAAATTAATAAGCATTGTGTGTTTAACATTTTTGAGAAGAGGACGACAAGACGAAGAGGCGACGGACGGAGAGGACGCCGGACGAAGAGGGCGCCAGGAAGGAGTGACGCTGAAGAAGAGGACGCCAGGACGGGAGTGGCTGTAGGAAGAAGAGGATTGCACGTTCTGAGGTCGTAGCCTGAATCAAATAAAACCGATATATTATCGAACATTATAAACTATTATTTCAAATTACAATACATGACAATTTATAATACAATATACCTCTTTAAAAACTATATTTGTGTGTATAATAAATAATTTTTCATCTCCTCCATAATAGACTTGTTGTGATTTGTACACACTCACTATATCCTTATTAGTATAATAAAATTTGATCTGTTCCAATATATATTGCAACAGTACACAGGATATGAAGTTCATTTAAGTGGAATACTAATGCTATATAACATTTTCTGATAACCATAGACATGTTTTAAATTGATTTTGTTCTTTCGTTGTAAAGTAGTCATAAGGTTTGAACCAAGCTATGTTTAAAAAAGTACGTTATATCAAAATGTTAACAATTTTATACTCTTTTATGTAATGTGAATTATTTGCGTGTAAGTGCGCGGGTGCGCGGGTAATTTATATTTTATTTAATAACTTCGAGGAAAATTAACATTTCGTTCTGAAACTTGGACAGAGTATTCTCATGGTTATAAGCTACATTTTCAGTGTAATCAATTCTCCTCAACTATCATTTTTATATATTTTTTAAATGAAAACACTCTTCTTCTATTCTCGTTATCTCCTAGAAAGTAATAAAATTTGTAGATTAAATCTAGACAGGCCTTTGCAGAATCGGACAGAGTTTAAGCCAGATTTCAGTCTATATGTGTTCCCATCTGTGACGTTGCTAGAGTTTCAACCAATCAGAAAGTCTAAAAATTATTTGAGATTGTCCTTTGTCGAGAGATCTTTGCTCAGTTTTTACCGAGCGTACTCGCTGGCGCGAGTTTTTCATGACAAGACAGGCCGTTTCCCTTTAGACTTAGAAGTTGGTTCAGGGTTCGAGGGCTTAGCAACCATTACCACTTAGCGAACTCAAATAATATGCTTACCCGCGAACAGTAGACGATTTCCGCTAGGGGCAAAATATCTGCCGAAATATTTTGATAGTTACGCGAGAACACTTCAAGAAGCCGGATTTTGTGTAAAATCAATACACGATCTCTTTTACTCAGTTTTAAATCCCTGAGATTAAGTAAGTTTCAAATTATATACAATAACAGTTCATGTCGCAGTGTGCGCGTGTGCAAAGACGTGAATTCCCAGCGTAGTAGTCATCGGTCGACGTGCAGAGTCGCAGCTGTCCAGTCGAGCGAACATGGTGTCTACGCAAACAGTGGAATTCTACGATCAAGTAACATATTTGTAAAGCAAACAAATAGACTCAGTTATTGAAAGACGATTTATTTTTAACAAACAATTTTATTTTATAAAGTAATAAGACAGTAGTAAATTTTGATGTTTTAATAAATTTTCCTACCTCCAGATATAGACTCTGTTGTGATAATTTCAATATAACCTATCTATGCACTTTTAATTTGTATCGTTGAAATGTATATACATATATTTCAATCACTTTCTGCTACAGTCCGTTTCTTGATGTATATAATACTTTAATATTTATACTAAATTTACCTCAAGATGTTTTTTCTATTTGGAACATGTTTTGAACATGAAACTGACAAAGAAAGAAATATAATATACCAAATTGGTTACGAAAATGAATACAATAAAAATACTATGATCAAAATAGAAAATAAAATCAAATACAAAATAAAAACTGAACAATTAAGAATTAATCAAAATGAACAACACATAAATAATAACAACAACAACAAATGGGCCACATTCACATACATAAATAATAAAATGACAAAACTAACAAAACTATTTAAAAACACAGATATGAAAATACCATACAAAACTAATAAAAATAAATTACAAATACTAAATAGCTCACACAACAAAGATAATACAACAACTAATGGTATATACAAAATTGAATGCTAAGATTGCAATAAATGTTACATAGGACAAACAAAAAAACAGCTGAAAAAACGTTATTTTGAACACCTAAACGCATACAAAAAACCAGAAATATATAAATCCAATTTAGCCACACATGCAATAAACACAGGACACGAATTCCCAAACATAACCAATGTATCACTAATAAAACATATACCACACAAAGGCACCATAATGAACATTTGGGAAAATTTACAAATATGCAAACATAAAACACAAAACAAACTAATACCAGAACAAATACAAATCAATACAAAACATGACACAATATTCAAAGCACTCAACATCGAAAATACACAAAATACAAAAACATATACCACAACCACACACAATAATACAACTTTAAAAGACCAAAGACCAACAAACAACCTTAATAACATCCAGCAGCCAACACACAAATACTTCACCAAAAACAAGATGGCGAAGGCTGAAGATGAGAGAACAGGAACTCTCGAAACATGTTCCAAATAGAAAAAAACATCTTGAGGTAAATTTAGTATAATATTAAAGTAATATACATATATATATATATGTGTATATATATATATAGCGAATATTTATTCAAATAATAAATACTTTTGCAGGTAAAATTTATTTTCACCTGACGCACGTTCCACAGAATTATTCTGTATCTTCAGAGGTTTTTATATGAATTACCGAATAATCTGCCTGTATTATTCGTTATGTTGATTGATCCCCTGATTTACTCTTCCCCCCTATAAGTTACTCCACTGGTATGGAGCGTTGTATGCAGACATACACTGACCATGGATATTGTGTCTACGACCTACCGCGAGGCTGGAAGCCATAAGACGATGAGTACATACAATTGAATTAGTTCTCAACAAACAGTTATAAAATTATTTTTTTAATTAGGTTTAGTAAACTTACTAAACATTGAAATCAATACAAACAAAACCAATACAAATCGATTATTCGTTAATTATGTATATGTATTTAATATGAATTTAATATAATTTAATTCGTTAGTTTAATATATATATATATATATATATATATATATATAATGCATTTAATATTTTAAATATTGATTACAATTGTGACAACTAAAAACACGATTCCATTAGATTTTAGTTCAGTTGTTTCACTCGCTAAACTCATATCCTGTAAAGTGTATTGTTCTATTTCCTACATCATAACAACTAAATGAGGACTGAGACCATCAGCACTTCACTAAAACGTTACTAGTTAATTTACAAGTCCTGTATTTTACTGTCTTGTGTATTGGTGGTTGTCTATAATTCACACCCACAGGACACTACTGGGACTGGCATAACTCTATAGAACTTAAAATTTGTATCTCGACGCACCTTGTCACTGAAAATACGGTTGATTGTCTCAGAACTTACATAACTTAACATCAATTCCAGTCATAGTCAATATCATTTCCCAAATAGTTAAAGTACATCACCTGTACTAGAATTCTTTTTTCATCATAATATTTAATGTTTTAATTTTCCGATTTCCTGAATCACTCTATATTTGCAAAAGCATATTTGTCATTTACCAGTTTTTAGTGAGTATTCAATTATTAGAGGACTACATTACTGACACATATATATATATATATATATAGAAATTAATACAAAACCATTGTTGTCTGTGACAATTGAACACTGCACCACTTAGCGAATACCTACGTATAGGCTACACAAACGCTGCCGACACACACACACACACACACACACACACACACACACACACACACACACACACACACACACACACACACACACACACACACACACACACACACACACACACACACACACACACACACACACACACACACACACACACACACACACACACACACACACACACACACACACACACACACACACACACACACACACACAGTGTTTGTAACGCAGTGTTGGTGACGTCACATTGAATCTAGATTAAATTGTACAATTTGCTGGGCAAAATTGGTAGCGTCGCGTTTTTAAATTAAAATATAATTCAACAAAATACCGATACATATGAACAATGACTGTAATCTGTATAAAAACAAACTGAAATATTCTATTTCTGTAATTACAGAGTTGTGAAAATGTAGTTGTAATTATACTGTTACGACGGTCTCACTGATGGAACATGGAACATGGAACATGGACTGATGGTACAGTGGAAAACAAAATAAAAGTCACCAACGAAATCACTAATAACCTGCTTTAATTATCACAATTAATAATTTTTAATCAACAAGATATTCTCTTAGAACAATTCAAATAAAAATTTTCCACACGCAATAATAATAATGTCAACTACAAAGAATTCCGTACTAATTAGAAAACAACAACACTTCGCTACAAGCACTCGATCCGCGCTAAAGAAATCGCTCAACATCACTGAAATCATAAGCCGGCTGCTATGTCTTTAATAAGGAGCGCACGCCTTCTAGAGAAATATTCGATCCTCAATGTGCACGTCACATAATGCTGACGCTAATGCGTATCTCACGTGGCCTCTTGAAGTGTCTATAACCTACTTGTCAGCGGCCTTGACTGAGTCAACCCCTTCCACACGCGACGGGTGGGGGTGGAGAATGTTCTGGGCTGTTTCTTTAGGCTTCCCGTTACAATACTGTATGATTGGATAAATGAAAAAACAAGTGCTGAATTGGCCATTCGAAACAGAATGATGTCTGGTAGATTGCGAAAATGTAAACCAATTTACTCGTACGGGTTGAGGTTTTGAGACCCGTAATGAGATGTAAAGAGGAAGACCGGATCTTTTCCAATATCCGCACTACATGTTCAATGTTTTGAATATGCGATTGTATCGATATACTACGATGTGAAGAAGAAGAAGAAGAAGAAGAAGAAGAAGAAGAAGAAGAAGAAGAAGAAGAAGAAGAAGAAGAAGAAGAAGAAGTGCATTAATTATAAATTATTCTATTTCCTAATGTAAACGAAAATAAGTGTTGTTTTTATTTGTGATGTTAGGCAATAATGGTTTTTGATTTTTAGCTTACCTTTTAAAGAAATAAGAAGCCGCTGGGGTTCAAAAAAATATGACATTTAATGTGTTTTAACTTTTTTATTATTAGGGGGGGGTCCTACAGTCTATGCCGCATCCAGCATTTCGATCACCAATTCTCCCTATCCTTCCAGTCATCATCTTCAATAGCTCGATCCCCCAAGGTTTTTCCGTAATTCCTGTTCTCCATTGTGTTGTCAGTCCTCCTTTTCTGCTCCTGTTTTGTGGTGTGTAAGTCAGTGCTTTCTTTGGCCATCGTTTCTCCTCCATCCTCGTTACGTGACCATACCATGGCAACTGTCTGGATTCTACTCTTTCTGCTGTTGTAAATACGCGCCCTGTTTTCCTTCTAATATCTTCGTTCCTAACATGTTACTTTCTAGAAATATTACACGCTCTTCTTAAGAAGTCCATTTCTACAGATTCTATCACCTTTTTGTATTTATCTGAAAGTTGCCAGCATTCGCAGCCATAAGTTAAAATGGGCTCCACTATAATTGTGTAGATTGTCAGTTTAGTTTTAGTTTCATTTTGTTCCACCAAAGTAACGAGTTAACAAATAGCCTGTTCTCCCTGTTGCGTCCTATTTTTATGGCATTTTTTGTTGTTCCATCTTCTGAAATAATGTTTCCCAAATACTTGAATTTGCTACACTTTCCGATTTAATGGATTTGCAAATCCGGGTCTTAATAGATCTCATTTCTCGTACTCTTCTTTCAATTTTCTAAACATATAGTCTGTGTAGTTTAAAGTTAATGTTTAAAATGTTTAAAGAAGTCAAACAGTGTGGAGTGGTAGGTTTAATGGACGGCTTTGACACACGCCACACGATGGATGAGTCGAGAAACGTGTAGAACGACACTCTCGACTTTCCGAGAGCGTTATGTAATTGTCGTAACTAGTACAAGCAGCGACAGATATATCAACATCATACGTGGAAAGATGTAAGGAATTTGGAATTGAAATATTTCCAGAAACTTCAATTTAAAAGTTAAGGAAGAATCTGGAAACGTCTTATCTTTGTCTGGAGCAGTGGGGGCTCGTACAGGGAGGGCAAAAGGGCGCAGCTCTCACACTAAATTTGCAAATTAAACTTGTCAATAATATAACTATAATGTGTAGTATCCTTATGTGAAAGATATTTTTGGGGCGACTAATAGCGATCACCCGACGTTTTCGGCATGATCCCGCAGCAGGACGTTTTCGCTGTCGTCCTCCCTGCATAGGCGGGTCTTGCGTGGAGCGCGGAAATAGGACGTGTACACATGTCTATGCTTTTAAGTCAGCATCAGCCATTACAGGAGGGGCTCTGCCCGCTGTGTGATTTCGCAGCTCTTTTCATAGAGAACCGGAGCGGTGTTCAAAACTTCTCTGTTGCTGTTTAAAGTGCATATATTTTATCTTGTGTTTTATATAGTTTTGTTTGTGTTCTTGTTGTACTTCTTGTGTAAAGGTAATGTTCCAATAATTTATTCTTTATCAGGTAGGGAAAAAATATATTTTATTTAGTAATGCATGCATTTAATAATATAATTTATTAAATATTTAAGTTTAGGAACGTGAACTGCTTAGGAATATAAATAATTTCAGTTTCAAACACTGCTTAAATATTGGTAGTTTGCAAGGTAGGTTTTTGATATTAACAATACTTTTAGTAGTAAAGCAAAAGGTTCAATTTTACAATTATTTCATGATAATAGCAATAATTTATTTTCTACTGGTGACTTTTGTTACATATGGGTACCACAAAATGTTGCCCCCCCCCCCCCCAGTCAAAAACATTACCAGCCGCCACTGGTCTGGAGTACGAAAAGAGATTGAGAGATAAAAGTCTCCAAACGTTTAAGACTTGGTAGTAGTGAATGGTCAAGATATACTGGGAACATAAGTAGCAAATGGAAATGTCTTGGAGGACAGAAGAGTCATAAAAGGGACTGACAGGAGAAATGAGCAGGACAGAAGAGTCATAGAAAACTTAAAATTAGACGAGATAAGTCGATATGGAATGCAACCCGACAAAATAGGGTAATGTGGAGAATAAGTGAAGGAATATAAAAATAGGAATTATAGAGTAAGATCCGTTTAGATTACAAGCGGCAGATAATGGAGGATATGAGATGCCCGTGATACTGTCGAATCTTTGAAGGATAGGAGAAGAAGAAATTTATTATTATTCCGGCCGTGCGATATTTACACATTTTCTGGAACCAAAGATTACAGAATTGATTGAGTTTTGTCTTCCAGTGCTGCTTGTCCATCCAAAGATCTTCTTCAATTTCCTCAATATGGTCTGAATTTCTTCTATCCAGGTGATAGGTGGTCTTCCTCTTTCCGGTGGGGTCCATTCCATAACTCCCCTTGGCAATCTTTCCTGTGCCATTCTTTTCGTGTGTCCATACCATTGTAATTTTTTTTGTTTTTAGCTTTTTGTTCATTGTTTAGTGTTTTTCCGAAACCATGGATTTCAACAATTAGATACACTATTCTCAAAATCTGTAAGTGTTATTAAGTTCAAAACTTTTATGGTTTAACAGTACAAAATAACAATCAAAATGTACTACAATTAATCTCTTCTTTCAAATATTAATTTTGTAAACAATTTTTAATAACAAATTTTAACGATGAAGGGTTTGCGAGGATCGGTAAAAAAAGTATAACACAAATTTTAAACTGTTTGTGTCGACGTTTCGACAATATTCATTGTCATCATCAGGATCTGTATATGAATAAAAGAGGAATTATCAAACGAAACAGATCAATTTTTTGAGTGAATGTGTGTGTGTGTGTGTGTGCGCGAGCGCGCGCGCGCATATGTGTATCCGTGTATATGTGAAGAAATTGAAACAGTTTGATTACATCATCAAAATAATTGCATTATTACATATTGTTTTCCTTAAATACAACAAGAAAATTATAATATCCCATATCATAATTTATACAATATTACAACTTAAATAACCCATGATGTAATGGTTAAATCGCAAACTCTTCATCCTTAAAATTCATTGAATTTAATTCAATCCGGTCGATATGAATTTAAGGATTTAATCAAAAAAGATTTTTCAAAAAATGTATAAAAATTAATTTACTTTTTGCATTGGATTTTCTTTCGTTAATTGCTACAAACTAGTACTTTATGTTTCAAATATATGTGTTAAGGTATGGTATAAATTTCAAATAGATCATTAATTAATGGTACCTAACTAAACCCCTGTTAAAAAATGCATTGTACAAACAAAGCGCTGACTTACAGTACGACATGACTATAACACTTTAATGACAAACACTTTGCAGTATGGAATATGGTCATAAAAAAGTGTACAACATAAAGTTTGCACCTTTTTAATAAAAGTAGGCTGTCGTGTGAAACTGGTGGGTTCTACGTCGACAAGCAGCGTTGGCGGACATAAAGGCAAAGAGCAGTAAAAGCCAACGCGACGACGTGACCTCACTGTATGAAATGACATTACCATAATCGTAACATTACACAAAGTAAGCTTTTATCCAGTAAGTACCGTGAAACTGTAAAGTTCACCTACATACGACGTCATAGATTTAGTATCTTTCCAAACTCTTGAAAGTACTTTTATAAAAAGAAATTGTGTCTCACGTTCGAATCTAGTCCTGGCTTTAAATCACAATGATTTATATTTATAAATGTCTTGTTATATATTTTATATTATTATAAAATAATATTAATGGAATGGAATGGTTTAAGTTATTAATAACAAAACTTTTTTCAAGAATATATTTTATTTTGTAAATTACATATGTTTCGACAGTAATCTATCACCATCAGATGTAAATTAATAAATTCAAAAATTGTTTTAAATGAATTTTAAAACAATTTTAAAACGGCAAAACAGCCGATTAAATTTAATGTTTTTATATGTGTATTTAAAATATGTTATAAAATTAATTGTATAATGTAATATAAACATTTATTATTTTATTACATTAGTAATTTTAAAAAATATTATCATATTTTATTTTTTTATGCTACATATATAGGATATATGTAGTTATTTTTGTCTACTATTGTAGATTATAAGAAGGAGGGGAAAACCGCGTACAAGATGGCTGGACCAGGTTGGTAAGGAGGCAGTGAGACTGGGTGCAGCAAACTGGTGGACATTGGCCGGGAGTAGAGACCAGTGGGGACGATTTTTTTTGGAGGCCAGGGCCCGGACTGGGCTGTAGCGCCGAGGATGTATGTATTGTAAATTATATGTGACATTATGTACCAACGTCGGAAAGTCTTCTGTTACTACAGATTAGAAATTGTTATCGCAAACAATAAATTTTAAGAGTTTCTATAAATATACTAGTTTTTATCAGAGTACTGCAAATTCAGGAATGTAATTAAACCACAAGTTAATTTAATGTTTATTAAATTAATAGCAAAAATTCGCCCAGTTATTTATCATAATGAAAATGAATGAATACAATTTACTTACAGAATTATTTATAAACGATTGATGACGATACATTTAGATTTAGTTAATCTGTTAAACCTATTTATTACGAGACAAGTTTCAAATTCCGATCCGCCCCATTATCAATTACCGTAATGCCCCTGCATACAAACTCGCAAAATTTCTAGACAAAATTATCAGACAACACACATAAGTACACAGCAACATTGCAGTAAAAACAACACAGACCTAGTAACAAAAATAAAAGACAAACACATCCCCCATAATGCCACGTTAGCCTCCTTCGACATTAAAAACGTGTACACAAACATCCCCATCTCTGATACAATCACCATCCTACAAAACAAACTTAAACAAAACTACACACCAGACGAACTTATAAACGAAATAACAGAAACTCTGAATTTTATCAGAAAACAAAACTACTTTACATATAACAATAAATTTTACACACAGAATGATGGTCTACCCATGGGCTCCCCCATAACCAGCATTCTAGCAGAAGTGTTCCTCCAACACTTGAAAAACAAAAAATCGTTACAAACAATGACAGACACTCACATAAAATACTATATTGGCACAGATACGTTGATGACATTCTAATACTATACAGGGGAAACAAAAGACAATGTGAACAATTACTAACGCACATAAACAAAATACACAAAAACATAACCTTCACTGCCGAATACGAACACAACAATACCATAAACTTCTTAGACCTCTCCATCACAAAACTTGAACACAGGCACAAATTCAGTATATACAGAAAACCGACTACAACTGACACACTAATACACAACTCCTCCAATCACCCAATACAACACAAACTAGCTGCCTTCAGAACCATAATACATAGACTTAACAACATCCCCCTAGATGAAAAAGACTACCAAGACGAACTAAACACGATAAAATATCTAGCAGAATCTAACGGATACGACAGAACAATAGTCAATAAACTCCTACACGAAACACAAAACAAACAACAGGCAAAGACAGAAAACAACAAATTCAGAACATTAACATACATCAACAAACAAACTGAAATAATAGCCCACAAATTCAAAAAAACAGGATACAGAATCGCTTACAAAACTACTAACAAAACAGAACACACACTATCAAAACACACACACAAAGCACAAAACAAATTCGATCTACCTGGTGTTTACAAACTAAATTGCTCAAATTGCAACAAATTCTACATAGGCCAGACAGGACGTAGCTTCAAACAAAGATACATTGAACACACAAAGGCACTTCACTCCACTACAGAATCCACCTTTGCAATCCACCTCATTGAAGCAAACCACACATACAGAAACATCGACAATAACATGAACATTCTACACGTACACACAAAAAAGCCGAAAACTAGACATTTTAGAACAATTGGAAATATATAAACACACGAACACAAATAAAAACGACATCCTAAACGAACAGACACAATTCAAATCACACGCATTATTCGAACATATCTCACCCCACACACACAACATCGATCTTTCGAAAATCGATTCCGTCGCCCACAATAAGACGGACAGCGCTACCAGCGGCAACCTCTGAAGAAGCTTTTTAAAAGTGAAAACCGGTTCAGGTTGTAAGGTAAAACTTTATGTTTTTGCTCATAAAAAACTTTGTGTTCCGAGTCGTTAGTGAAATAGTTGTATTTAGTTAAGTAACGGACACGTCATGGACAACGAAATCCAGGAAAGAGAAGTGTGGCAAGATCCCGTAAACGATGGCTGGATGAATTCCGTTGAGACTGGAACTTACTACTTAAGATGTAAAGGATGATGATTACGTTGTCAATGTGAAACAAGGCTTGTAACTTCTCATCAAATTATATCGGTGGTAGCACGCGGTTTACCTTCCGAATCATCTACAATGTCACCGATACTGCCACTCAATCCAAACTCCGAACAAACATTAGACTAAATAACGAAAAGCTTGCTTGATACGTTAACTCTCTTCAATAAAACTGTGGAAGGCCTCACTAGCATCCATCCTAACACAAACCATTAAGACTTCATGGCACAAAGCGGAAACGTAGACAAGAAGAAACTTCACTTCCTCCTCAATTTTAAGCTGACTTCGGCTTAAGGCAGATGAGCACTTAAATTTTCTACAAAAAATACATACAGACAATACCTTTTTAAAGATATTTTAAGAACTTGTTCTTTTTAATAAGTCTTTAACGTTAACATTTTTATACAGCTCTCTTAGGGTACGGTTACACGAGCGTATTTTTTTCCCAGCCGTTCAGGTGCGGTTGGGAAACCCATTGAAATTAACACACAGGCGGCAATGAAATTGGCCACATGGACGTGAAAAACGCACGAGTCGTCAACTCTGCTGCGTTTTTTATAATAGCATTTGTTTATTTACTTGTTACTATGGTAAATAATGTTGGTCTCCATGGTGCTGTCGACATCTTTATAAAAAAAATTGTAATGTATAAAATTTTCTTAATAAAGATTTATTTAGTACTGTCAAACAATGTTTTCTTCAATCTAAACACGGACGTTTCTGTGCAGTTGTGTTTCAACGTTTACAGCCAGAGCTGTAGGGATGCGCGTCCGAGACGTCCCAACGCTGCCGTCCGATTATAAACGGCCCGTGTGACTGCACTTCCGTCGGAGCACGTACGAGGGAAAAACGCACGTGTGGGCACTGTGCGTTTTAACATTGAAAATGTTTATAAAGACGTGTCGCACCTTTGCGGCCGATCGCTGGTGCGTTATCGAAAATGGGAACCGGTGAGTTTCCATAGAAACTACTTCTTTGTCGTCAATAACGTAGTACACATATAAAACTTCGCTTATGAATGCGACTACATTTAACTTATAATCTGTACATTGGTAAATGAAGAATGAATTCATTGATTAGTGAATGAAGAATGACCATAAATATATATATTTTTTAGATTTATTGAAGCATTTTCAATGCCCTTCTCTGTGCATTGCATTTGTGCAATGCCTGTAAATTTTATAACTCCACGCGCGTGCACGGGCGGAAAAAGCTCGTGTAACCGTACCCTTATTGTAGAGTTTTACACTCATTTCCTCACCCTTTGTATTCTTGAAATATTAAAGATTCTATTCACATACGCCATACAGTAACCCAATAAACATTTTCTCCTATAAGTCTCCTGGAGAACACGGGTAAGTTGGTAAAAAGTCACAAGTATTTGACAACAGAAGTGTTGTGACTTAGATACAGTAGATTTGCTGCCTAACGCGCTACGGTTAAGTATTTTCCAAAAATAACAAATAGTACGGATTACCGTTTTCTTGGGAGTGAAAAATGGGTTTAACTGACCAAGTTTGCAGCACGTATCGTCATTGCAAAACCCCTTCGTAACAAAGATAAATTCTGAGAATAATAAATCCTCTGCTCTAGCGTCGTATTTAGATCTACAAACTTGAAAATACATTTTTCAGACTCCAGTTTAGAAGGGAAATGTTTTTTGTATGGTGAGTTTTATTATTGTTTTGTTAAGGCAATAAGCAATAATGTTTCAATGTTTCAAAACTATCGGTAATATATTAAACGATCCTCTATATTTCTTTCAACGAAATTACTATTTTTGTGTGTAAACGTTTCTTCTTCTTCTTCTCCTCCTCCTCCTCCTCCTCCTCCTCCTCCTCCTCCTCCTCCTCCTCCTCCTCCTCCTCCTTTCATGAGGATGTACTCGAATCAACTTTTTGGACTCTAAAGCAATTAAGTCCAAATTACCAACTTACTTTCCAGGCGCTACAACCCTCGAGGGATCATGGCCTCCTTCAACATTGATCGTTATCCCACTCTATCCAGCGCTGTCGCCTGCCAGTCACCCACTCTCAACATAGTCCGGACGTCGGCCGTCACTCCACTCGCCTTTCTTTTGTCAGTCCAGATGACACCTGCCCTCTTCTTGGGTTTTCCTCAAAACCTTGGGCATTCTTTAATTTCTTTTTGAGTGGTAAGCACTCTTTAATATGTTTTTGAGGAATCGAATGTTACTATTATTATTATTGTTGTTGTTATTACTGACCTGCAAGCGTCGTCTGCTAATCATGGCGGTTCGGTCAGTCCTCATCTACGGGGCAGAAGTGTGGACGGTTGACGTGAACAAGAAGATATCAGTTGCAAAAGAGACTGGCCGAGATGCAGAGTGTTTGTGGCCTGCTTACCGCACCGTCTCTTAATCGCTGGGGTTATCCGTAATGATCATCCTGCCAAGGAGCGTAGAGCTGTGCACGTAAGGAAAGATGGGTCGGCAAAGAAATGGCAACACACCAAGAGAGCTCCGTAAACTTGGAAGGTGAAACTTGAAAGAGCTAAGGGACGAGTTGACGAAAGGACCGCGATGCTGATCAAACACGTAAGCTCGTGGATTGAGAGAAAGTATGGGGTGATGGGTTTCTCCCCGATAGATATCCCGACCCCATCTCGATAAAAATAACTTGTCTACAAACTGTCTGTAATTGTCCGGGTATAGAGGATAATGCGAAGCACATTTTTCTTGAACTGTGATAGGTGGGCCACGTGAAGAGCTCTTTGGTCGATACAGGAATGACAGCTCCAGATGACATGGTCGGAGCCATGCTAAGAGGGAAGGACTCTGGATTAATGTACCACATTACGCAGAGGTCATCCTTCCGGTGAAGAAGGAAGGCTTAGAACGTCTAAGTGTAGAGCACTGGCGTACCTAGGCCACTGAAGGCCCGGGGCGGATTTCTTTCCGAGGCCCCCCTCCCATAACATGGATGTTTATAGTACAATTTATCTTTAAGTAATACATAGCAAAATCACTTTACTGTTACATGTTTATTGTCTGATTACTGTTTTGATACATCTAGTTAGAAAACGTTATAAGAAACTATAGTAATGTTGAAATAGAAACCGTCTTTCATATTGTAAATACAAAGTTTAAAGAAATAATAGAAGTAGTATTATTAATAGACTGTATTAAATCTATTATAATACCTTATAATATAATATAAACTTATATAATGCAAAACAAATTTATCACTGCTGCAAACAATATTTGCCGGCTTTTTTCAAGTCGATTAGCAGTTTTAGTGCAAATAAGATGAACTTTCTAAAATGGCCGTCTTTTAGTTTTGGCCTCGGAAAATTGCCTTTTGGTGTAATCAAAGCTTTCTTTCTTAGCCAACTTGTTTTCAATAGATAAAATTGCTAGTCCATGTTGGGTTTCAGGACGTGAAAATAGAATGTTAGCAAATAAATTAAAAAAATTTAATGAAGAAAGTTGTGTTAATGGTTGAAATCACAAGCAGAATGATCACTGTTGCACACTACTATACAAAAATTATCCCGATTAGCGCTTTCAAGCTTCACAGCTCATAGTCAGATCGGAATTCCGATCTGACGATGAGCTGTGAAGCTTGAAAGCGCTAATCGGGATAATTTTTATATAGTGGTGTGCAACAGTGATAATTCTGCTTGTAACAAAATTTATCAAAAAAACTTAATTTTACAAATCTGGAGACCCCTACAAAGTGGGTTCCGGGGAGGTCCGCCCCCCCCTTTTCAGTTTGCTACTGCTGGGCGCAACAAAATGGTCTACTCTGAAGCAGTGTTATCAATGATCCCAGGCTAGTGGTCGTTCTATGGAGGAGGGGTTTTGGTGGATAGTCAACTTGAGATGGGAGTCCCATAATTCCTGAGTAAATGCATCTTATATTCCTCCTTAAAAAACTATCGTTGTTATTTTTTCAACTTGCTTTAAGCTTTAAGCTGGAAGAGATAAAATGGCTAAAGATTCATCATCATCATCATCATCACCACTCCCTTAGACCTGTTCCGGAACCCATCTCCTCCTCTTCCGACATCTCTCTTCCCAGTAGGGTGATAACCCAAATCAGCCACAAGTAGACGGGGATAACAGGCATACAATTCAAGTGTTCATACCATCTCCTTCTGTGGTTTTCAATCTTCTTGTGGAATGACACAATGTTTAAATCGGGTCTAATATCCTCGTTCCTTCTCCGATCCAAGAGAGAACAACCTTGCGTCCATCTTATAAATTTTATTTCGGCTGCCTGAATCCTCTGCACGTCCATTTTACCAAGAGTCCATGTGTTACTAGCATACAGGAATGTGGGGACAGCCACAGTTTTTATAAAATTTCATTCGGGTATCCTTTCGTGTTTTATTTTTTAGGTACATGTGAATCGTTCCACAGATGCGTCAAAATTTTGTTAGCTTATTATCTCAATCAATATCAGGTCCATATGAGATATTACAATCTAGGCAAGCCTGTAGAGTACAAAGAGAATTTATTATTTTACAGGGTGCGTAAGGCGCGGTATATTTCGAACAATTTATTATTTCGGAAAAGAGAATATTTTAAAACCTCTACAAATCTCATCAGATTTTCTAAGCAAATACACTTTTGTACGTACATGCTAACAACACTTTGTTACTACATGCTGTACGGTAACAGGTAACGCCTGGTTAACTGATCTGTCAAGTGTGTTACTTGTCGCTTATCGATTTCACGTTGTATTTGTTGAAAATTAAAATAGAGTTAAATATGTGGCGTCACCATATTTTTTTTAAGTAAATGTTTTCTGCTACTTAATACTACTCATTTTTTATAAACGTTTAGGGATTTTCATTAAAAAAACCAAAAAAGAAATCTTTTTAAGGTAAATCTACGTGCGTTCTAATTGACATTGATTTGAGTGGAGTTTAAGTAACAGTGACAGACTATCAATGGTCACACAGACCTCATTATTTGTTCCCACTTTAATAAATCTCTATAATGTTACTCTTTTAGAAGGAATTCTTTTGACAAGACACATAATGTTGAGCGTACAACCCTAGGAAGTTAATTTGCCATTACGTGTTCCCCTCGGGAAGAATTGAAAAGCAACCCCATTAAAAAGTTGTAGGTAAATCACGTTGGACCGCCTCCTCTGCCTTTGACCCAATTAAATAAATCGCTCCCAAGGTAATGTGGATAATATAAGTTGTTTTTCGTTAATGCAAAAAACAGCCTCTACTGATAATTACAAATAATTTGTTTAGTTTAAAATAAATTAATTGAAATATTTTTGGGAAAATATTTAGCCTTTTGTGTATACAAAGACGACGTAAATAATGTTATATTTCTGTTACATTCTTGTACATTTCTGTTACATTCTTGTACATTTCTGTTATGCTCTTAATATAAAGAAACTTCAGTTAAGATACTTTGTAGTTACATAAAAAAATATATTCTTGTATAAAAAACAAATATTTTTTGTTACGAATGTATTATGTATGTTACTAATGTAATATGTATATGTATAATATGTATATGTTGCAACGGAACACAGGATGATAACCTATGTTGTTTATATCAGAGCACATGGATGACGAGCATTTTCATGTTTAAATTGGTTTTATGTAATAATTTGTCTTTTAGCCGTAAGTTTTGTATTTAGAAATGGATAAGCATGTAGGGTATACCAAATTCTTCATAAAACCAAGTTCTTTATTGTCTTGTATTTTTTGAGTGAATTTGTGCGCGTTTGCGGGTGTGATAACGTGTGATCGCTATATCTTCCGCGGTAATTAACCGATCGACGTGAAAATTTGACAATGAATTGTTTATGTAAATAGCTTCAATTTATGTGCACTCTATGGTTCATAACTATTTTATAAATATGGTTTTTTAAGTAGGAAAGCCCAATTTGAAACACTTATCATTAATAGGGTCATACAAATTTGTAGATAATTCAATGCAAGATAGTGCATATTTATACAAACTCTTTCTGGAAAAGTTTATATCTGATGAAAGCATTAATCATGTGACTTGGGTTTAGCCAATCGGAATACACTAAATTCAGTAACATTCATTCTCTGTAGAGTAAAGATCGACACAGTCTGTCTGTAGAAGTTGCAAGGTGAAGTTGTGCTCGTGCGTGAGAGAGTTGTTCTCGAGCGAACATAGAGAAGTATAACTTAACATAATCCTTGGTATTCTGTACGAAGTTCTGCGTTCAGAGCCGAGTGGGTAAATTATTTAAATAGAATTATAATATAGTATAGTGCTTTTCGTGTAAGTAAGATATCCGCTTAGGGAATTTAAAGACATTTCAAGATTACGTGGAAGGTGTACGACTAATACACCTTATTAAATTGATACCCATATTCACCATGAGATTGATAAAATTTACATATCAATCAATAATAAACTATTCTAGAGAAATTAATAAGCATTGTGTGTTTAACATTTTTGAGAAGAGGACGACAAGACGAAGAGGCGACGGACGGAGAGGACGCCGGACGAAGAGGGCGCCAGGAAGGAGTGACGCTGAAGAAGAGGACGCCAGGACGGGAGTGGCTGTAGGAAGAAGAGGATTGCACGTTCTGAGGTCGTAGCCTGAATCAAATAAAACCGATATATTATCGAACATTATAAACTATTATTTCAAATTACAATACATGACAATTTATAATACAATATACCTCTTTAAAAACTATATTTGTGTGTATAATAAATAATTTTTCATCTCCTCCATAATAGACTTGTTGTGATTTGTACACACTCACTATATCCTTATTAGTATAATAAAATTTGATCTGTTCCAATATATATTGCAACAGTACACAGGATATGAAGTTCATTTAAGTGGAATACTAATGCTATATAACATTTTCTGATAACCATAGACATGTTTTAAATTGATTTTGTTCTTTCGTTGTAAAGTAGTCATAAGGTTTGAACCAAGCTATGTTTAAAAAAGTACGTTATATCAAAATGTTAACAATTTTATACTCTTTTATGTAATGTGAATTATTTGCGTGTAAGTGCGCGGGTGCGCGGGTAATTTATATTTTATTTAATAACTTCGAGGAAAATTAACATTTCGTTCTGAAACTTGGACAGAGTATTCTCATGGTTATAAGCTACATTTTCAGTGTAATCAATTCTCCTCAACTATCATTTTTATATATTTTTTAAATGAAAACACTCTTCTTCTATTCTCGTTATCTCCTAGAAAGTAATAAAATTTGTAGATTAAATCTAGACAGGCCTTTGCAGAATCGGACAGAGTTTAAGCCAGATTTCAGTCTATATGTGTTCCCATCTGTGACGTTGCTAGAGTTTCAACCAATCAGAAAGTCTAAAAATTATTTGAGATTGTCCTTTGTCGAGAGATCTTTGCTCAGTTTTTACCGAGCGTACTCGCTGGCGCGAGTTTTTCATGACAAGACAGGCCGTTTCCCTTTAGACTTAGAAGTTGGTTCAGGGTTCGAGGGCTTAGCAACCATTACCACTTAGCGAACTCAAATAATATGCTTACCCGCGAACAGTAGACGATTTCCGCTAGGGGCAAAATATCTGCCGAAATATTTTGATAGTTACGCGAGAACACTTCAAGAAGCCGGATTTTGTGTAAAATCAATACACGATCTCTTTTACTCAGTTTTAAATCCCTGAGAT
Organism: Magicicada septendecula; assembly: GCA_034769895.1. Classification (NCBI taxonomy): domain Eukaryota; kingdom Metazoa; phylum Arthropoda; class Insecta; order Hemiptera; family Cicadidae; genus Magicicada; species Magicicada septendecula. Next base: position 20,512,075 of record CM068369.1, on the reverse strand, counting down.
TAAGTAAGTTTCAAATTATATACAATAACAGTTCATGTCGCAGTGTGCGCGTGTGCAAAGACGTGAATTCCCAGCGTAGTAGTCATCGGTCGACGTGCAGAGTCGCAGCTGTCCAGTCGAGCGAACATGGTGTCTACGCAAACAGTGGAATTCTACGATCAAGTAACATATTTGTAAAGCAAACAAATAGACTCAGTTATTGAAAGACGATTTATTTTTAACAAACAATTTTATTTTATAAAGTAATAAGACAGTAGTAAATTTTGATGTTTTAATTTAATAAATTTTCCTACCTCCAGATATAGACTCTGTTGTGATAATTTCAATATAACCTATCTATGCACTTTTAATTTGTATCGTTGAAATGTATATACATATATTTCAATCACTTTCTGCTACAGTCCGTTTCTTGATGTATATAATACTTTAATATTTATACTAAATTTACCTCAAGATGTTTTTTCTATTTGGAACATGTTTTGAACATGAAACTGACAAAGAAAGAAATATAATATACCAAATTGGTTACGAAAATGAATACAATAAAAATACTATGATCAAAATAGAAAATAAAATCAAATACAAAATAAAAACTGAACAATTAAGAATTAATCAAAATGAACAACACATAAATAATAACAACAACAACAAATGGGCCACATTCACATACATAAATAATAAAATGACAAAACTAACAAAACTATTTAAAAACACAGATATGAAAATACCATACAAAACTAATAAAAATAAATTACAAATACTAAATAGCTCACACAACAAAGATAATACAACAACTAATGGTATATACAAAATTGAATGCTAAGATTGCAATAAATGTTACATAGGACAAACAAAAAAACAGCTGAAAAAACGTTATTTTGAACACCTAAACGCATACAAAAAACCAGAAATATATAAATCCAATTTAGCCACACATGCAATAAACACAGGACACGAATTCCCAAACATAACCAATGTATCACTAATAAAACATATACCACACAAAGGCACCATAATGAACATTTGGGAAAATTTACAAATATGCAAACATAAAACACAAAACAAACTAATACCAGAACAAATACAAATCAATACAAAACATGACACAATATTCAAAGCACTCAACATCGAAAATACACAAAATACAAAAACATATACCACAACCACACACAATAATACAACTTTAAAAGACCAAAGACCAACGAACAACCTTAATAACATCCAGCAGCCAACACACAAATACTTCACCAAAAACAAGATGGCGAAGGCTGAAGATGAGAGAACAGGAACTCTCGAAACATGTTCCAAATAGAAAAAAACATCTTGAGGTAAATTTAGTATAATATTAAAGTAATATACATATATATATATATGTGTATATATATATATAGCGAATATTTATTCAAATAATAAATACTTTTGCAGGTAAAATTTATTTTCACCTGACGCACGTTCCACAGAATTATTCTGTATCTTCAGAGGTTTTTATATGAATTACCGAATAATCTGCCTGTATTATTCGTTATGTTGATTGATCCCCTGATTTACTCTTCCCCCCTATAAGTTACTCCACTGGTATGGAGCGTTGTATGCAGACATACACTGACCATGGATATTGTGTCTACGACCTACCGCGAGGCTGGAAGCCATAAGACGATGAGTACATACAATTGAATTAGTTCTCAACAAACAGTTATAAAATTATTTTTTTAATTAGGTTTAGTAAACTTACTAAACATTGAAATCAATACAAACAAAACCAATACAAATCGATTATTCGTTAATTATGTATATGTATTTAATATGAATTTAATATAATTTAATTCGTTAGTTTAATATATATATATATATATATATATATATATATATATATATAATGCATTTAATATTTTAAATATTGATTACAATTGTGACAACTAAAAACACGATTCCATTAGATTTTAGTTCAGTTGTTTCACTCGCTAAACTCATATCCTGTAAAGTGTATTGTTCTATTTCCTACATCATAACAACTAAATGAGGACTGAGACCATCAGCACTTCACTAAAACGTTACTAGTTAATTCCTGGTCGCTGGACCAACGGTACGTAATTCTGCGCTTTCCCGGTATGCGGCTTTTAACGCCCAATAATTAATCTGCAACGCACACGTGAATCGAAGCAGATTAGCCTCACAATAGCTCGTAGTAGCCAGACCCATTTAGAGCCAACTGTATTGTTACATGCGATTTGTGTAAGCCTACATTACAGCGATTTTGAAACACAGACAATTTTATTGAATTTTATTAATCAGATTTAGTCCTATTCATTTCCGATTGTAATCTAAAAAAGTAAGGTCGACAAATTTTGTTTGGAAATGTGAGACAAATGAGACAATCCGACTCAGAGGACTTCTCCAGCTGGCAATGCAGTAGGCTTACAAACATATGGGCCGTACCTGACCGATGAACTCCCCTGTGACGTGCACACAAACGCTGGACAGCTGACGCGGTTTGTGCACTTTTTTTAACTGTACAATGTTGTGACTGTCTCTGGGGAGTGCTATGTCTAATCACAGTTTATCGCACTAAAGTAAAAAAAATTAGTTTTTCCAAAATAAGCACCAATTTTTTCTTATCATTGCCTTATTAGTATTTTACTTTATCTTTATTATCAAGAATTTTTCAGTTTTGTTAGTTTCATTAGCAACCATCTTAACACCAACTTTGTCAATACTCATTGTCACACTGCTAAATACTTCGTTCTTGACGAGGTCTTTCGGTGTCTCCACAATCTTTAGGTCTTAAACGACATTTTTTACCTCTACAAACCCATATATATATATATATATACCTAGAAAGCCCCCCTTAATTGTTTGAATTCGCTCGGAATCAACCAACCCCACATTGCGTGTTCCAACTAGGCCACGTCCCTCACCGAGCAAAAATTTAAAAAAATCCGAGTAAATTAAAAAAGAAAACACAAGAAATGAGCTAATAATTACAAAGGGAGATAAGGAAAATACAGTAGTTGTAATGGGAATAGATGTATATGAGAAAAGGGTGGAAGAATTTATAAAAGTAGGCCCATATAAAGAAATAAAAAAGGCCCATACCAGAAGTTAAAAAAGGAAGTAGGTAGTGACGATGCTCGGTGAGGGGCGTGGCCTAGTTGGAACATGAAATATGGGGTTGGTTGATTCCGAGCGAATTCAAAAAATTAGGGGGGTCTCTAGATATGTATATGGGTTTGTAGAGGTAAACAATTGTTTAAAAAATGGAGATGGTGGAGACACCGAAAGGCCTCGTCAAGAACGAAGTATTTAGCAGTGTGGCAATAACTAGTGACAAAGTTGGTGTCAATAATTTTGCTTTGATTCTTCTTCTACTCCTTTTTTCCGCTTTCCATTCGCCTTCTTTGCAAATTTATTTTTATTATAATCATTTTCTGTCTGTCTGTCTGGCTATATGTCGCTTTCTGTCTTTCTATTTTTCTCCCCCCTCTCTCACCTCTCCGCCCATAGTGTGGCTAAATTAGACTTTTGGCTAAGTTCGGGTACAAAAACGCTGTGAGAACCACCAACTATTCTATAATGTCGAAAATGATTATACAAATATTTTTTTTTTAAATTTTCTAAGTAAAGAAAAACATTAAAAACAGAATTATCACTGTTGCACACCACTATAGAAAAATTATTCCTAATAGGGCTTTGAGGCTTCTCAGCTCATCGTCAGATCGGAATTAACCAGCAGACGTACATTATGATGATCTCTTCTTCTTCTTTGATGGTCAACAAGATGAGATGTAAGCAGCAGTTCAGTTCGTAGTAGTTCTCTACGCTTCACATTTTCCGTCAGTTAGTTTCCGCATTTCAATTTTTTTATAATTTCTTCCATACATCGTAAACATGTTTTCCCTTAGATCTTGTCCCCTTGACATCCACCTATAATATTGTGTTTTAGGGTCCCTGATGTCTCATTAAGCCGCACTCTTATAATCAGAATGGATTTCCGAAGGTTTCCGTTCTAACCAGTTCTTCAACAACTTTCTCGTTTGTAGTCCACTTAACTTTCAGCATGTGCCTGTGCCACCAAATCTCAAACGACCCGAGCTTCCTCTCTATGTCACCCTCCAGAGTCCACTTTTTACAATCATAAGAGGCTAAGTTTTATTTACGCTTTAAGAAACCTTTTCCAAATTTCAAGACTGTCACTTTTTTAACTTGTGACTTTTATTCCTACTTTTTCTTGACGGCGTTTTCTTTCTGCTTGGGTAACTCTACTTCCTACTTCTTCTCCTGCTTTTCTCCGTCCATCCGAGTTCCTAGATAAGTAAATGACTCTACTTGTTTAAGTAGTTTATTGCTCACATAATTTGTATTGTAACTTCTCCTTCTTTATCGCAGGTAATTGAGTTTAGCACCGGCTTAGAAGTTAGAGTTACAGTTGGCTATTTGTTCAGTATAGACCAACAGACTGTTGGAGATTAGTGGAAAGTGATTATTTTATTAATTAGTGCAGAACTGTAAAAAATGAGATTTATATTTGTGTGTGGACTAATGTGACTTGAATTTGTCTTTACGCAAAATTTAATATAATATCTTCTCCATTATTGTAAAATGTTAAAGATAATTGTCTAATATACTAAAATAGATCTTTCTCAATTAGCTGTAACGTCTATAACGTGTATCCAATAGGGGCTGACATGTTAGACAATTGTCAAAAACACGTCCGACAATGTTACATTAATTACAGTGTTTTATCCGGGTACTTGGAGGACGTGAGATTATTAATTGCGTAACGTTTTCATAAATCTTTATATCGCAACGACAATTACGTAACGCTCAGCAGGTGTAGTTACTGAGTGTTACTGCTTCTCGACTAGTACAGCGTGCTGTGTCTGTGTCAAGTATAGCATTACACACTGTTCTAGAGCACTTTTAACTACGCAAATTATGCTGGCACACGCCGAAAGAATAGAAATTTATTCTGTTATTCTAACTAAGACACATTAACTAAATATGCTATTAACAGCAAAATTTATCAACAGCAAGAAGGTTTAACAATGGGATCACCATTATCAATCATAATAGCAGATATATTCCTACAACACGTAGACACCAAAATACAAAATATTATAAAATCATATGATCCAAATTGTATATGGATAAGATATGTAGATGATGGGCTATATGTACCAAATAACAAAAACACAAATGCAAGGAACATACTGAAACAAATCAATAACATACATCCTAAAATACAATTCACAGAAGAAAAAGAAAAACTTTACAAAATCAACTATTTAGACATAACCATCACAAGAAACAACAACCACATACAATATGCAATATATAGAAAACCAACTTCTACCAACATCATTATACCTAACCATTCTGACCATCCACCACAACATAAAATGGCAGCATTCTATTCGCTATTTAACAGAATGTACAAAATTCCCCTAACTGACAACAAACTGACAAAGAAAGAAATATAATATACCAAATTGGTTATGAAAATGGATACAATAAAAATACTGTAAACAAAATAGAAAATAAAATCAAATATAAAATGAAAACTGAACAATTAAGAATTAATCAAAATGAACAACACATAAATAATAACAACAACAAAAAATGGGCCACATTCACATATATAAATAATAAAACGACAAAACTAAAAAACTATTTAAAAACACAGATATAAAAATAGCATACAAAACTAATAAAAATAATTTACAAAAACTAAATAGCCCACTCAACAAAGATAACACAACAACTAACGGTATATACAAAATTGAATGCCAAGATTGCAATAAATGTTACTTAGGACAAACAAAAGAACAGCTGAAAAAACGTTATTTTGAACACCTAAACGCATAGAAAAAACCAGAAATATATAAATCCAATTTAGCCACACATGCAATAAACACAGGACATGAATTCCCAGACATAACCAATGTGACACTAATAAAACATATACCACACAAAGGCACTATAATGAACATTTGTGAAAATTTACAAATATACAAACATAAAACACAAAACAAACTAATACCTGAACAATTACAAATCAATACAAAACATGACACAATATTCAAAGCACTCATCATCGAAAATACACAAAAAACTAACACATACACCACAATCACACACAATAAAACCAATTTGAAGTAACAGAAGCCAACAGGAAGCCACAATAATAATAGTCAACCAACACATATGTACTTCACCAGACACAAAAACCGGAAGGCTGAGGATGGGTACAAGATGGTACCCGAAACATGTTCCTAATGAGGAAAAAAATATCTTGAGGTAAATTCATTATAAATATTAAATGTAATATATATATATATATGCACACAACATCGGCCGGCTATGATTAGTGTAGAATTCTTTATAGTTGACATTATTATTACGTGTTGACAAATTTAACTTGAATTATTTTATGAGAGTGCCTTTGTTGATTTTGAATTGTCGTTTGTGACTAATTAAAGTGTGTAATTAGTGACTTCATTGTTGCCTGTTATTTTGTTTCCACTTTACAACACCACAGTCGGTAAGACAGTTGAACAATATTATTTTATAATTTCATACAGAAATATAATTTACTTGTGAACAGTTAAGGTCTATGAAAACAAATTTAGGAAGTCAAAATTGTGAGCAGCAAGTTAATAGTAAGACCTGTACTAATATGGGACTAAAGAAATGTCTAATGTTTTATGAAAAGAAAGGTATGCCATTTGGAGAAGAGAAGACCTTGGCCTGAGAAAAAAGGAAGTGAAAGAAATTTGAAATGTAATGTAATATATTGATTGCGTTATAAAGTGTATGAATAAGGTACTAATTCTATTGACGATAAGTAACATAATGTTAATATAATTTTAATCTTTTGCCTCGTATCGTATGCAAATTGTTACGACGGTCTGCTTGATCGTCGTATGGTACAGTGGAAACAAAATACCTGACACCAAATAAGTCACTAATCACCAGCTTTATTTACCACAATTAACAGTTTGTAATCAACAAGTCAATCTCTTACAACAAATCAAATAAAAAATTGTTCACACGCAATAATAACGTCTACGAGTGTCGCACAATTATAAAGCACATAACACTTCGCCACAATACTTCGAACCGCACTGAAATAAATCTCCACTTGATCGTCGCTGAATGCCTATATTTATACCCCGCTGATATTCCAAAATAACCTGCCATTTTGGATGACGTGTTAAACAAACAGGCGCTCTCGAGAATCCACTAGAAACAGTGTCCTTGAACACACTGCGCTGACCGGTACGGTCTGGAATAGACTCGATAGTTGACGCGTAATTAATTTTCTTTCATCGCAAAGTGCCAGCAATGTGAACGCGCACACACATTACAGATGGGATAGTCGAGATACTTGTAGAACGTTCCGTATTACGTAACACTTTTTCCGCATTACGTAACAATACTACCCTAAATATGGTTAGGGTTATGGGTATTCGGTGAAAAAGATACCATTCAATGTAAACAGGACATTAGAAGAAAAAGTATACTAAATCAGGTCATTGGCTTACAATATTATCAGAAAAATGTCTACGAGGAAGTGAGAAAGCAGGTAATAAAGGGAACTCGTGTTTCTGGATATTTAAGGGATTTACCCTGTAAAAATTAATACTACATACTTCAAGGTACAGCGATAATATACAGAAAATGAGAAAGTACGACAATGGAGATGACACGCAGATTGACACTAGCACAACAAAACGATTATCAAGGACAATAGAAATGAGTACACTCAGGCCAATAATTGTTGAAACGCTGAGACGTAATAAAATACAAAATAATGACATAAGACGGCAATGACGAATAGAGTATGTAATAAAATTTGTGAGAAGGCATGGCATAAAAAACAGAATGGAATGGGCTTGTTAACAGATCAAGCGACTATAGATTACACAAATAGTGCGATTTTTACTAAACTTGTATTGCAGTCACTAACACGTAATTATACGTTTCATAAGCGCTTTTAAGACTCTCGGTTCATCTACAGATGGGACACAACAACCTACCTAGAAACAATCACCCCTCTATATATATCTTATCTATATATAAGATATATATACCTTATCTACAACCCGGAAGTGTCAAATTGACATAAACAAACATAGCAGGTAAACAGCGTTGTTACGCCTTAGCTAGGAAACAACCAGCCGAGTCACCATCCCTTGTCCCAGTCAGTACTTTTCCATTGTTGCCTGGTAACTAAGTATCAGACTGCTACTAGCCTTTATGTTCTACCTTTCTCTTTTCCTTAATATGTGGTAAAATATATCTTCATTATCAAATTTTACCTTTGAATTAATTAAATTATTTAATCCTTTTTCCTTTCCTTTAATGTTTCAAGTTCTTCTTCTCTCAACTTTCTTTCCACCGAATTATGTTCAACCTTTATAATTTCATATACCTCTAACGGATTAACAAAGTTATGGTTTCCTTCAAAAAAATTCGTAGCGTATAGTGAACTGGATGTCCTATTTCCTTCCCCTCTTTTATGATACGCCATCCGCCATATTTGTTGTTGTGTTCCATCTGAACATGAACCCATAGGCTTGAAAGCGCTTATGGAAAGTACAATTGCGCAATATGGAAAGTGGTTGGAATACAAGTTTAGTGAAAATTGGACGTAACCGATAAATTGTGTTTATCTTTTAAAAATAGTGTGAGATTCTATACCGTTGGAAAAACAGAATCCTGGCCGACCATAAAGGAGATGGACAGGGGATTTCAAATCTACCACTAGAGAATCCCGTTGATGCGTCAAGAAAACAGGCGATTAAGCTTATAGAAAATAACAAAAAGAAGAAATAAATTAAAAAAAAAACTCTTTATGAACTACAGTACTTCTGAAGTAACAATTTCAGATTCTGTAAAATATACTAAAATCTGATTAAAAGATAACACATGAAAAGCATAGTAAATTTTAACCATAATTTAGCAGCACACATAGTCTGAAATTACAACTGCCAGTGTCCGTTTTCATTTGTCCCCGCTGTTGTAAAGCACTGCATCACTGCGAGTGAATCAAATTTTACAATAAATCATGGTACGTGGACACACGCGTGATATACAGCTGTGTTAGAGCGGATGTATTCATTCCTCCCTGTCACGACGTCACCATAATTTACGGGCCTAATGTTGGTCAGATTGTTTTCCACTCACAATCTGTGTGTGTGTACCTGTCCGTGTTTAACTAATGGAATTACCGCGGTCGTCAATGTAAACGTGAAACACGGGATTTGCGCTTGTTCGTGTCCGCGGTTCACAATGAACAAACGCACCGCACCGCACACACAGTTAAAAGCTTAGCAGCTTGTGTTAAAATATGTGGGCATCTTCATATTGTTACGACGGTCTCATTGATCGTCGTACGGTACAGTGGAAAACAGAATACAAGACACTAATGAAGTCACTAATAATCAATTTTAATTATTACGATTAATAATTTGTAATCAACAACTTATTCAACAAGATTATACTCGAACAGTAATTCAAATAAAATTTGTCCACAAGGAATAATAATATCAACTAATAGAGTCCCGCATAGTTATCGCATTTCACCAATTGCCACTTGAACCGCACTGAGTAATCGCCTGAAGTAAACTGATTTCTAAGCGGTAACTGTCGTTGTTTAAATAGATAGCACAAGTGTTCCAGAATGCTCCGTAATACGTGTCAACAGGCACTCAAAAACAGTAGAGCGTGGTTGATTGTGGCTTTGCTGGGCTAGGCTGAGCGACGAGTGAAGGAAGCTCTCGGTTATTCCAGTCGATTCCATTCGTTTCAATATATATAAATTTTTTTTGTTATCTAGCAAAACGATGAGTATTACCACAAAATCTATCACCATTTGTAATCATATTAAGACCAGATGGATTGGACAAAAAGGATGCACGTAATAAGCCGCTAAAGAAAAGAGCTTTTACAACGTAGCTTAATCTCTTGCTATGGACTGACGGCGTAACGGAAAATATACGAAAAGAATGTCCAGGATGATAGTTGAAAGTTATGTTTTCCACACGGCAGGAGCATACTTCAGAGCCGGGCTTAGGAAGCGACAGATTGTGTTATATTGGAGAATGCTGTCAGCAAATACGGTTGGACGCTGATAAAATAAGGCGATCGTGGATGGGAGTTATTGCGGCTAAACCAGATAATTAAAAAAAAGAAGTTAATTCACTCGAGGTATCTGAAGCGTATGCCAGAAAACAGGTGGCCAAAAATGGTTTGTAAATGGAGACACACCAAATGCACCAGCGCGTGTGTGTATTCCTATAGCATATTGTCACGACGGTCTACTTGATCGTCGTATGGTACAGTGGAAAACAAAATACAAGACGCCAATTAAGCTACTAATCACCAGCCTTAATTATCACAATTAAACAGTTTGTAATCAACAAGATTGTCTCTGACAACAAATCGAATAAAAATTGTTCACACGCACTAAAAAATTGTCAAATAATATAAAACAAAATTGCATTATAATTGTCCCGCACAATTATAAAACAAATAACACTTCGCCACAATACTTCGAACCGCACTGTGCAAATCGACCGACAATAACTGAACTAAGCGCCGCTGACGGCCTATATTTATACCCCGTTAAAATTCCAGAACCATCCATACTACGCACCAGTGCTACACTAGAGCGTGATTGCTTACGGCATTGACACAGTGCTGCGGCCGGAAAATTTGGAAGTCTGGCTAACGCTTGTTGAGATCACGTACGCACACAACATTACAGCCGGATTTTACTGGAATTGCCCAGAAACTCAACACTTTTCCTCATACGTAACAATATAGTATAAATTTTATATTACTTTTAACGTCACGTATTTTTTTAAAAGTACCATGTTTTGAACGTTTACAATTCACGATTATTATTTTAGATAATAGTTTTCCTGTAATACAATTGTTTCGTCCTTGCTTAGTTACCTGATATATTATATTGATTGCCTACACCGCTTATGCATTAAATAATATAAACACACTTCCAATCATAGGTAAAGTAAATCCCTTTTTGGTAATTAACGTCATGTTACTTTCAAACATAGAACTGAGTGACACTGTAAGTATTTACATCATAAGTAAAACACTAATAAAACTGTACAATGATTCGTAGTTCTTCACTGTAAATGTTCACTCCGACGTAAATCGGCGTCGTTGTTCGGAGAAATACACTTCCAAAGTCTTCAATACGTTGAATGTATATTTCCACACACTAAATCCGACAACAGTGTAGCCCATATAACCAATGCTGAAAGTTATTTCTGGGATAGCTATTAGAAAGAAACAGACGAGGCCGACCACAGACTGAATGGAAGGACACGATCGGTGTGAAGATTGAACGAATTGGTGTGACAAAAGAGATGTAAGAAAATCGTGTTTTTACAACGGTTGAAACGTTACAAGCCCAATGTTATTAAAAAAAATATCATTTAGTTTTGTTTTTATCAAATACTTAGAAACCGAGATGTTTAAACAAATACCGTATACAAATTAAAATATTTATTCATAAATGAATAAAATTCCCGGGCCCGCACCATAAAATCAAGGTGCGTTTTTCAGCCCCCGGGTCGACTCAGCCTGTTGAAAATGAGTACCTGGGATAACATCCTGGGGATAATAATGGGCGGCTGAAGAGTAGTGCTGGCCACACTGCCTTCCTTGTATGCCGTACGGCTCACATAAGGCAGCCTACCCTGCCTCCTCCTACACTACTTCAGGTGCTACACACGGGACCCATTATTATTATAAAATTTCTTTCGGTTGTGCACCATGTTTGGACATAAGGGTGGTTTCTTTGCGTAGCCTAAATTGTGCTAAAAATATTGTTTAAAACCAACAGAGTTCCCTCCTCCACCAAAGATAGGCCTGCTCTACATTAATTGTTTAACTCTTTTTACAATATTTTTACAGGTCGTTCATGGTATATTTGGCTGCATAAAAATCTTAAAACAGAGCATCATTTTAAGATCACAACATTAGTGCTAATCAGCATTTTAATAAGCAAAAAAAATGTTTGTACAGTACTTTATTAAGTTTGATTTTTTTCTAAACTGTACTAATGGTTAGGTAGTGTAGAATACTTAGTCACTGAGTCACTTACGAGATCCGTAGTGATGTGCATCGTGAGATAACGCGGGTTGGGAGTCGCTTAAATAACGGGATGTGTGTGACTTTTAATTATTGGCGTACCCCATGTGAGGGAACATATTTTATCACCTGATGATGGGACTTAAAGTCTCGAAACGCGTTGTGTATAAAATATAAAAAAGAAGTTGCATGGTATGGAACCGTAATACACGAGATAATTTTAACAATTTAATTGTAGCCTACATGCAACTAGGAGACCACAACAACTATGTATGTATATATGATTTAATTGGAAAAATTAAAATAAATTACACCACAATGTAGTACATTCTATTTTTAAAATGATAAAACTGAATCCTTTTGCAGTAACATTAGTCACGAAACATTATTCACTCTGGTTCCATTCCATTCCAGCTCACTGTGAGTGAATCAAATTCAACAATAAATCGCATGGCAGCGACAGGTGTTACTGAGGATCTATCCTCTGTCATGACGTCACCATAAATTATGTAGGCTGTGTACGGCGTTATTTGGCATGCACAGTCTACCTGTGTCGTGTTTAACGAATGGAATTACCCCTCTTTGTCGACAACGCAAATGTGAAATCTGATTTTAGTGACAACTGAAAAGTGTCACCACACTACGTGGTGACAAGCAGCCTTTCCAGCGCAATCTCTCTCTCTCTCTCTCTCTCTCTCTCTCTCTCTCTCTCTCTCTCTCTCTCTCTCTCTCTCTCTCTCTCTCTCTCTCACACACACACACACATGCACAACTACGTTACTTGATAAGTGGATTTACTATCATTCCAGACAAGCAGGAGGAATCCTTAACTCCAAAATGAATTTTCTTTTCATGAAAATATACAAGAGCTTGTTGAAAAGAGACAGAGCAACATCTATAGCTCAACGGTAGAACTAAAATTTGTAGTGTGTTGGAAAACTTCTGTTTCATGGAAACACCTTATAATTTTTAAATTTCTCTATCGATTTATTAATTGTTTCTTAGCTGTTTGAAATTTATGTGCGACACGTGTTCGAAAAAAAAGGACGTAATAGGCAACATTAAACACCACACTGTGAGTGAAATCTTCGTTAAAAATGGTCTAGCACAGTACGGGTAAATTGGTAAATGAGTTAGGATAGGCTACGCCGTCAAAAACAATGGCTTGAAAATAGGTACTCTAGCTTAGTCATAGGCAACCTTTGAATTTATAGGGGCGTATATAACTAAGGACCAGTTCGATGGGCGCACCCCTCCCCACCTCCTCAATGGAAAATCATTTATGTTCTAGATCTGCGTCTCCAATTACTATAAAGGAAATTGTTGCAAAGCGCAAAAAGTAAGTGTAAAATCATATACCTCTATCAACTAATGGTCACAGAATAATAGAATAGTAGTTGAGCGACTGGCCTAATTAAAATGCACTCTACACAACAACTAATAACGTTTACGTAAACTTAGAAAATTTTGAAAAATGTAATACTGAAAACTAAATTGTTGATCAGCTGTTAACAACTGTATTGGCAAATTATGAAACCTCCCAAAAATCAAACAAAGTTACCAGTTACAAATGTCCGGATACATTACACAAAAGCATGTTATCCAGGAAGACGTGTCCATACAATGAACAAGAAATATTCATAATGATGTTAGGCATTGGAAACCGGACCCCGTGAAGTTTACTAATGCATCATATAGAAAACGCCTGCAGAAAAAGTCTACTATCAGAAGTAACCAACTGCATGTCAACTTAAGTGACTCCTCCCACGCACGCACGCACGCACGCACACACACACACACACACACACACACACACACACACACACACACACACACACACACACACACACACGCAGTGTAGTAAGGGAGTGTGTCGTTGGCGTCAGGTGTCAGCTTTACACCGTAAAATGGCCAATTTGTATTCATGAGGCAGCAGTTCCACGATACGGTGCCGAGTTACCCCTCACAATGGGAGTTTTTGTGGTTTGATAGCTGTAAAGACACGTCTCTACTTTATAATTTGTAGTACTAAATCGTCAAAAATTGCTAGCTTTTATTGTGTGAAAGAAAAGTTGATTTTAAACTTGACGCAAATAAATTATTCTATCTACACATTAGAGAGCAATACTTTTGAGATGTAGATTAGGTTTCGTTTTCTCTTATTTACAGTTAGTTAATCTGTAATTTCTATAATGGCAACAAACGATGTTAACAGCCTAGAATATCCGCGTACAATAATTAACAATTAATTCGTTAGACTAAACCGCTTGCGGGCCACAAGCGTTTAGCGTTGTGAGTGAGACGCCTTCTCCTCCCAACATTAGTCCCTACAAAACGATTTCAGGTACTACTCTGTAGTTCATCAGAAGTAATTTGTTGTTAGATTGTTTTGTACGTGACGTCACATATATTGTTCCCGCCAGAGTTCGTTGACATTGCGTTGCGTTTGGTTAAGAATATTGCGTTATGAAGAACTTTTACAGGCCTAATTAAAATAAGGATGAAATATTAATGTTATATTAATATTATATTAAATATAATATTAAATATAAATAAATGTTATATTATATTAAACTTATATTAATGTTAAGCCATTACAGAAGAGTCTACATGTTTCTCGGCTATCCCAGCAGAGCCAGCAGAGCCCAGCTGTAATGTGTGTGTGCGTACATATTGCTGCTACTTTGAGATGAAAGACAATTACGTGACACTTATCATGAGTCAACAGTGGAGGCTCTTCCAGACTTCACCGGTCAGCGCGCACTGTGTTCAAGGCCGCAAGCAATTACGCTCTTGTGTTTTCTAGTAGTGTTGACGCGTATTATGGATTATTCTGGAAAACACGTGATATCTATTTAAACAACGACAGCTGCCGCTTAGTTTCAGTTTAAGTGGGGATTTATTCAAGTGCGGTTCGAAGTATTACGGAGAAGTGTTACATGTTTTATAATTGTGCGGGACTCTATCAGTTGACATTATTATTGCGGGTGAAAAAGTTTAACTTGGATTATTGTACAAGTTGATTATAAACTGTTATTTGTGATAATTAAAGCTGGTTGTTAGTGACTTCATTGGTGTCTTGTATTTTGTTTTCCACTGTACCATACGACGATTAGTGGAGACCGTCATACCATTATAGAAGGAAGATATAATAAAAACTCGACGAGTCCTTGCAAGAGCATCTGAAAAAGAAACTGTGTAATTTATTTCAATGTTCTCGAAGTAATTTCGTCATTAGCTTTCCTCGACCCAGTTTGCATTTTGAAATATTATTTTCATATGAACAAAATGTAAAGGCAATCAGTGGTAAAAAAATGTTGCCCGCGAGTATACAAATCTATTACAGCTAAAGAATAAATTGATACTAATAAAATCATTGCTAATAACGATTTTGACTGATTTTGTTAATGTGATCGTCTCATTAACAATTGAAAAGAATTAGCAGATACCAACCCAATTTTACAGCTATAATGAAATAGTTCAAAAAATAATTTGCATACCATTGATATGCTCTTGTCAACACATTATGAACAAGGCTCCCGAACAGCGTGTAACCTCAAAGCGCTAGACGCTTGTTGTCCGGCCTTATCCGTTATGTGCCTACATTTCACTATTGCACCGTTGACGATGATTCCAACTCTGTTTCCCTATATCTGAGTACCCCCCCCCCCCAACTAACTACAGTACTACTTTTCACAATTCTTTTACTATGCCTGTTTAAATTATTCCGCTACTGCACCCTTGAGGAGTAGTCATATGCACGTATACTCTTTTTTGCGAGTTTTGTTTAAACGATTTTGTTTCAGTTGGTTACAGAAATTTGTACCGAAGAAGTCGCTGTGCGTTTGTTTCAAGATAAGCGACGACAGCACAGTTTTCTGGTTTTAAAACTGAGTAAAAGAAATCCTTGGAGTTCTGCAAATAAAGAAAGCCGACATTAAGTAAAACCTATCCTAATTTACCAGTGTTCCTTTTGAGTTGTATAAAATTAATTTTTAAAACTTATTAAAAAATTAATAAAAAGTAAAACAAAATAAATAAAAACCAAACTTAAAAGTAATAAATGAATAGAATTTTAAAAGTATTGGAAGACAGTCATAGAATAACAATCAAAAGTACAGTAAAAAGCAGGATCAGAAAAATCAAATTTACAGTAATTTTTGCACATGGAAAGCGCGTGGGAGCGTGAATTGATGTGTGTGTAATCGCTTGTCACTCAGTAGGGAAGTGTGGAAACGTGACGATTTTGTTACAAAAATTAGTGCAGCAGCGTAGGCACATAACGGATATGACTCCCGCAGTGAAATGAAAAATCACTTACTTACTTACTAGCCAACGCCCACCCTTGGCTGTTGGGCCATTAGGCGGCGCGCTGACCAGTAGAGACGTGAGAGCCTTGCCGTACCATCTTCGTCTTGGACTTGCGTGTCTGAGATCAAGGCTGGACATGCAATTAGGTGATCTGCATTCATGGAAGCGTATCCACAAAGAACACATTTAGGAGACGACAACACGCCAATGCGGTGCAGGTGGGAGGCCAGGTAGTCATGACCGGTTGTAGTTCTAAAAAGAGCAACACTAGTTGTTCGGGGTAGAGTTCTGTTGATGGGGCCGTCCGTAACCAATGTTGCCCATCTTTTTCCCACACAGGCTCTTAATTGTTTTTCTTTTAGACATAGGCTTATTGAGGAGTTTATTCTTGCTTTCGCAGATGCATATGAGCTGGGGGTCTCCGGCTGAGGTAGTGCTGCGCCCATTTTGGCGAGGATGTCGGCTTTTTCATTTCCCGTGATGTTGACATGGCTGGGTACCCATTGCAGTTCAATCTGCCAGCCTAATTGCACAAGGTTCTGTAGTTCTCGCCTACACTCAATTGTCAGGGAGCAGTTTGTATCACCATTTGAGGTCACGTTTTGAATCGCTGCAGTCGAATCTATGAGGAAGACGGCTTTGTTAGGTGGTGAGATCTTGGCAAGCTCAATAGATGCTGCCTTTATGGCTGCTACCTCTCCGTCATAGTTGCTTAGCCGGCCTCCTACAGCGAGGTGGCCTTCAAATAGAGAGCTGTAGAACCCAGCCCCTGTTGCCCCTGTAGATGGTATAGAGGATCCGTCTGTGTAGATTCGTATCCACTGCTCAGCGGGAAAATGTTTTTGTACAGTGTGTAAGGCTGCTTGACGAAGCTCGGCTTCATTCGACTCTGTTTTTGTCTTATTATGGTCGAAGAGTTTCAAGTTAGCATTTGGGAGTTGGCTAAAGAATTCACGGTGATGTATAAATGGTGCTGCCAAATGAAAAATCACATCGACTCGCAACTCACAACAAACTTCGGCCGACACTTAACTGTCTCCAGCGTGAATATTTATTGTTAATAAATATATTTAATAAATATAATAAATAAATAGTTAATAAATATTTATTGTTATTAACAACTTTTTAATTTTCTCTTGCCAACGTAACTATCATTTGGTTTAAATAAAATTGTATATCGTATTAATGAAGATAGAAAGAGCACTTAAATATTAAAACATGTTAGACTTTGTTTAACGAATGTAAAGGTTTCCACAGCATATATCGATCACAAGTTGAACGAACTAAATATAAAACGTGTTAACGAAAATCAATTGGGAGGTAAAACTGGGGCTGTGTAGATATTTTCATTGTAATGTTTCATACCGTAAGGGTATTTTAGTTTTCAAACGGCATCCTGTTATCTAATTATCAGTGCCCTTTATGTATCGTATTGGAGGGAAGTTTAATTCAGTAAAAGCTTGTTTTTGTTCGGGCCAGCTCAGTCTATGTTAGCTAAATACGCATATTGGACTTATAAACACAGTCTGGTCTGATCATAACAACAAATTTATTTATCATAGAATGAAATTTTTGGTTTGGTAGGGAGGTACATTGGCTGCCATGCTATCAAACAATATTACTCCACATTTTACGTTTTCTGAACAACAATTGACATCATCATCATCATCGTCGTCGTCGTCGTCTTCTTCTTCTTCTTCTTCTTCTTCTTCTTCTTCTTCTTCTTCTTCTTCTTCTTCTTCTTCTTCTTCTTCTTCTTCTTCTTCTTCTTCTTCTTCTTCTTCTTCTTCTTCTTCTTCTTCTTCTTCTTCTTCTTCTACTACTACTACTACTACTACTACTACTACTACTACTACTACTACTACTACTACTACTACTACTACTACTACTTCTTTTTATTCAACGAGTATTAAACTAAAAACAGTCTTCGGCTTGTAATTCCATAAATGTCTGGGGATGCAGCAGTCATCAATCCGGTTAGGATGTTACAACTATTTAGCAAAGATATAAGGAAATTCTATCCAGCGCAGTCGTAACATTCGGCTCTTGCCGTATATCGCCATTCCTTTTACGATCGTGAGGAGTATGTCCTGCCACGTTTCTGAGAAAATCTCATTTCAGCCAGTTGAATACGACTATCCGGGGACTTCGTTAAAGTCCAATTCTCAGACCCACCGAGAAGTTAAACGAGGACCGTCATCTTGTATAACTTCATCGTCATCTTCTTAAAGGCCGTATTACATTTATCAGAAAGCAGCGCTGCAAAATGATCGTGTTCGACCCTATTACACCTAACATCTTTCTGCGCTGCTTTCTGATCATCCAAGCAAAGGAGGGGAGACGTTTTATGGGAGTTCATCTTTTTTATTACTACATCACGGGTTACACTCTTGTCAGCTTCATTAAAATTTTCTATTAATTCTGTCCACGGCTTTGGCTTCTCTTTGGCTACAGAGTCCAAATATTCGGAACTTTTAACTTTCCACAGACACGAGTGTTTATTATAAATTTCAATTATTTCACTATTAGCTCTTTTGAATATACTCTTAGATCTGCCATATCGTACGTAAAACGAAACAAAAAAGTTTTCAGTAATCTTCAGCCTTAATTGCTACTGTTGAGTTGGTTATGTGAACGCGCGGGAAGGCAGTAGGCGGAGGCGCATGCGTAGTACGTAATCTGTTCGCTGCCTTCTGACGGACCTATTACACTTGTCATCTTTCTGTTCAGCCTATCCGATAATATCAAACAAGTTGGATATGCGAGCTGCAATCTGACGTGCCTTCTGACGAGGTCTTTCTGATGGGTTTGCTGTATTACATTTGTCAGAATGCAGCGCTGCTTTCTGCGATCAGATTGCAGCGCTGCTTTCTGATAAATGTAATACGGCCTAAAACGGTTTTAGGCTTTAGCGGTCTGTTCCTATTCCACAGTCCACTTTTCTTAGGTCTACCAACTTTTCTTCTGCCTCTAGGGTTGTAATCTTTCCTCATCTTTGATATTGAACTTTCTTCCATTTTCTTCTGTATTCTGTAATCCTTTCACTCACTGCAAAAATATTTCAATTACTTCTTATCTCTTCTTTTCTTATATGATCTTGTCTATTACACCTTTTAACTGATCTCAGAAATTTTATTTCTGATGTTTGTATCTTCTGTTCATCTTTTTCCTTTATGACCCAAGTTTCAGAACGACTCACAACTCGCAACCCAGGTCTCCATCAACAACTCACAATTCCAACAGTAGAACTTTAGTCGCGTTTTCCGTTGATTTTATAGTTCTCCTGATAGTCCTAACATAAGTTAAATCTTGTGCAGCTTCTTCACCACATCATTGTTTGTAATGTAAGGTACATTAAAGCCCAGATATTCAAAATTTCTGACCTGCTCCAGAACAGTAACAACAATTGCGAGCGCCTGATGTCTAAAATTAAAAAAATTATTCTAGTAACTGGTTTTCAGTAATAACATTAACTACGATGAGCAGTCATAAAGTTATCACATATTCGTTTTTCAGGAAGACATATTTTGATTAAAGTTGTTGGCAACACTGGTAACTTGCAAAGCGGCGATATCACACCGATCCTGAATTCAAAATGCAGCGCAGGTATAGTTATCGGATGTTGGACGAAAATTCAGCAATGATATCGGAAAAGGTTATTTCACGATACGATAAGTGTTTAAACAAACTTGAAGAATTTTGTTCAAATGTAGACCTTTAATTTTACTTTCACACAAACGGAAGAATTTTTATGAATACTGTAGAAACTTTGCTAACTCGTCACATTTGGGGAAGAAAGGGTGCCTAATTGGGAAAACAGACAAATTACGGAATAACAAAAAATAGGTCTACACGCGCTTAAAAAGTAAACGGTACTATTCATTATAGTACAATAGAGTATAAACTTCTATACGTACGAAAGGTGGCTGATAAGTAATGCACAGTCGCATGTAACTCGCAAATGGAAAAGGGTAGTCGAATGAAACAAATATGGAATAAAAGTAAATTTTGTTTGCTTCAAAACTTAACATATATTTTTCCACGTAGTCACTATTTACAGCTACACATTTCCCCCAACGGTAATCCAGTTGTCTCATCCCGTCAATGAAGAATGCCGGTGGTCTTTCCTTGATCCATGACCTCACTGCGTCTTTGAGTTTATCATGTGTGGTGAAATGAATACCCTTAATACCCCTTTTTAAATACGGAAAAAAGAGAAAATCGCAGGGCGCCAAATATGGTGACTATGGAGGGTGTGGAGTGGGGGCATTCGTTCTGTTCTGTGAGTTTGCGTGGCACCCAGCGGGAACAAATCTTACGGTAGCCCATTTCTGCAGTAATGTGCCCTACTCGTTCTTTGGATATGCCTATCCGGGTGGCGATGCGAAGGTCATTTTGAATCCATTCATTCGCCACCATTTGGTGCTTCTCATCAGTCGCAGAAACTGGTCGGCCACTACGAGGCTCATCCTCAATATTCGCTTTATCAGCGAAAGTTTATTGGCCACCTACTCACAGTACTTCGCTCAACAGTTTCATCATCATAAACGGCTTTTAGACGGCGACGAATATCACTAGCGTTCACTTTTTCAGCTGTTAAAAATTCAGTCATTGCACGTTGTTTTAGACGCGTTAACTTAGCTGGCGTACTCGACCGCATAACAATGGCGACTGACAGAAAACGAGAAGGAGTTGGTCAAGGAGATTTGGGCGTTTGTAATACAGGAATGTCGCTAAAAGATGGCAGCACGCGTCCTGTTGTACATTGTTTTGTTTTCTCGTTATATGCGACTGTGCGTTACTTATCAGCCGCCCCTCGTAATTTACAAAGTTAGGAAAATATTAGTACACAATACTTATGTTGGTGAGTTGGAATTTGCCTGTTAAATGTGATATTATTGAATCACGTTACGGTGTTGCAAATTACTTCAGCTGGGAATTTTAGACTGTGTCGTTTGACGTTAAACCATCTTTTTCCACTTTATAGCTGTATTTGCATATTGTTAAGACTCCGATAACATTTGATCACCTTCTTTATCCACCTTTGAATTCTTGTAAAAATTATTCTGTTCCTCATATTTTACTGCGTTCCTCATGTAGACGATTTTTGTATGCCGCACACGTGTACACGCTAAATTTTCTGGCTCATGGATTTCAATGGGAACTTACTGTAAATTTTCTTACTGTAAGGCCCCACAATTTTTATGTTTATTTGAAGAACCCAATTTACTACAGCACTTCTTTAAAATTTAATTATATGCATACGATGAAGCTACGAAAGAAGTGTGAAAATTCCCTTCAAATTATATATCACTCTCTTAATTACCGAAGTATCGTATTTAATTTTGAAGGGAAACTTGCTACTATTTAACATTTCCACTAAGCATTGGCTGCTGTTCACACCACGAGCTGATAAATAACATAGAGGAAAGCCGCAATACAAGTGGGTGGGAACTGTGGCCGCGTCCATTAGAAAGTTTACCCTCAGCACCTGTAATAGTATTGCCAATACTGCGCATTGTTTGCGTTATCCACGGCCATGGAAATAAATAACCTCCGCTAAACTGATTTAATTACTACTATTCACAGTGGTACAGAGTTATGCAACAACAATTAGTGAACGTATCTGGTGAAATTTAAGTTAAGCCTTTGATTGTAAAAGAGAAATTTAACTGGAGTATTGTAGTACCGATGATGATACGCAATAATGCAAAAGATGATTAATATTGCCAACATTAGACCATAGCACAGGGTCCAGTCTGACTTCTTCAATTACTTGCTCCACTGATGACTAAAGATTTGAAAATCTAAGTGAGGAAAATCATATTAAAATGTTTTTTTTTTCGCCAAAGTGATCTATGAACAGAAACCAACACACTGTTAAATAAATAAATGTTAGCATCATTTGTAAATTTCTTCATTAAATCTTAATCTTCTTCTTCTTCTTCTCCACTTCAGGCATTAGGTCATAGACCTGTTTCGCCCTCCGGCCGTGATAGAACTCACGCCCCACCCCAGCCAGAGAGATATTAGCCAACCTTTCAACCCACGCCCGGGGGCAAGCCGTGCGGTGCGGGGGGGGGAAGAGTGTTGTTTATGTGTGTAGTATATATTGTGTGCCATTATTACTTATCTGGCCCGGGTATGCCAGAGAAGACGTACGTATTATTTGTCCGCGTACGTGCGGGTGGACGAGCAAATCGAGCCGTATATTAAATCTTAATATAAATTTAAAATATGTCACTTGCTTCGAGCCAACATTCTTTTTCTTAATCTGTACCTAAAGCTTTCACGGTCGGTGTCAACTGTGTTAATTGAATTTTTCAGGTAAAGGGTTTCTGAGGATCGGTCAAAAAAGTTAACACAAATTTTAACTTATTTGTGTCGACGTTTCGACAGTGTTTATCGTCATCATCAGGACCTGTGTATGAATACAAAAGAAATGTCAAACACAACAGAACAGTTATTTGGGTGAACGTGGTTGTGTATATAGTGTGCGCGCGCGTGTGCGTGTGAATATGTGTGTTAATCCTTGTATATGTGAAGGAGTTGAGATACTATTACATTATCAGTAATTTAAATTGTAATACTGTATAAATTAAGTTCTGTAATATTATAATTTTCTCGTTGCCTTTAAAGAAAAAATATTTGATGATGTAAAACTATCTCAACTCCTTCACGCATACAAGATACACATATACGCGCGCGTACACACACATTCACAAACACGTTCACTCAAATAATTGTGCTGTTGTGTTTGATATTTCATTTGTATTCATACACAGGTCCTGATGATGACAATAAATCTTGTCGAAACGTTGACACAAATAAGATAAAGATTTGTGTTATATTTTTTGACCGATCATCACAAACCCGAGAAATTCATTGATTGACGGTCACTACGAATTTAAGGATATGTTAGTTGATTTATCTCCGGTTTGTTAGGCCGTGGTCCACTCCTGGCGCTACGAACAGACATTTCGACCCCTCCTCTAAAGGGCATCTTCAGTGTGAGAACGATTCGGTAACTGACGCAGTCTTCGCCAGTGAACCACAGTACTGTGGCAAAACATTGTGACCAACTTGTGTTACGGTTGCTTTTTCCACAGTACTGTGGTTAACTGGCGAAGACCGTCAGTTACCGAATCGTTCTCACACTGAAGGTAGCCTCCAGACGAGAGGTCGAAATGTCTGTTCGTAGCGCCAGGAGTGGACCACGGCCTAACAAACCGGAGATAAATCAACTAACATATCCTTAAATTCGTAGTGACCGTCAATCAATGAATTTCTCGGGTTTGTGATGATCGGTCAAAAAATATAACACAAATCTTTATCTTATTTGTGTCAACGTTTCGACAAGGTTTATATATATAATACACCGATGATAATTCAATTATATTCTAACCCAATTCTTCTTACTACTTTTAAAATATATTTTTCTGCGCGAAAGGTTCCTAAACATTTACATGCATATAAGCCTTCAGGACATGTTACTACTTTGTAATGTCTCAATTTTTCATTTCTGTTTATAAATATTTTGTTACAAATGTTTATCTGTTAGAAAGTATGCAATTTACATCTTTAGTAGTCTCTTTGATAACCTTTTTCTGTCACTGTTGATGTTGTAGTTTTCCCTAGCTACCTAAGTTTTTAACTTTCGTTACAAGTAGGCCTACTTATTTTCGTAAAACTTAGAATTAAAATTTCAGTCAACTGTCTTTTGAAATTTTTATAAGTAATATTTTTGTTTGTACTCATAAGAAATGGTAAACTTTACAGAAATTGGTAGACCAAGGAAGAGATGGCTTCAGTGACGGCGGAATGAGTGTAAGCCTATATCTTGACGTGGAGAAGAAGAAGAAGAAGAAGAAGAAGAAGAAGAAGAAGAAGAAGAAGGAAGAAGAAGAAGAAGAAGAAGAAGAAGAAGAAGAAACGACACTCATTACTTTTTCCACATACTCTCTATCTACTTCTATGCATTTGGAACAGGTCATAAAAGGTAAAAGAACCTTTCTACCACTTGTGTAGCCAGTTTTACAGAGCTTCTGTGACCTCTGCAGCTGAACAAAAACATTTTGCTCGGATCTCTCGTTTTAATGGATCAAAAAGAGGAAAATCATTTGCAGCCGGGTCTCGACTATATGATGGGTGGTCCAGCTACTGAAAACCCAGATCTTTAACACAAGTACTCGGTTTGATAACTGTATGAGTTGGTACATTATAGTGAAACTGAATCACATCATAGTGTAACGACGGAGTTGTGACGATTTAAATTCTAACCGTAATCGTAAATAAAAAAAATAAGTTTGCGAGCGATTAAGTAATTTTAAATCTCACAATAATACCTAAAACCCCTGTATTTACTCAGTATGAGAATGAGAAGTAATTAAGAGATCCAAAGAAACACTAATAAAAAAGATGTATTGTAAAAAAGGTTATTATTATCATAATTAACCCTTTCCTTGTCATCATGCGGTGACCTGTTAATTCCGGACTCGACGTGTTTATCGAGTCGTCTGTAATTTAGGAAGCTCTACCAAAATGTTTTTAATTTGTTTGTTTTATTTAAATGTAGTATATTAACTACCACTGCTAAAAGTGGAAAGCGTGTGTCATGTATCAATAACATAAATATGTGGTAAGAAGAAGAAAGAAAATGTAACACAAAAACAGAACTAGTGGTAAACAAGATGACGACTTCCTCCAAGAGGTAACTCCATTTTCAACATCACTCCTGAAGATGTGTTCTGCAGAAACTTCATAAAGACACGTTTACCATGCTTAAGACGTTGCTTAGGACATCCGAGAATCTACATATACTTACACCAAAGAAGCTTCAATCTCCTCTGTGAACATCCGACCTATTCTTGCCGAAGACTCGACCCAGATGATGACGCCAACTACAAGGATTCCCAAGACGGACACCCCAGGACGAGGTTTCTACGTTCAATTGTAAAGGTGACTCGATAGCCTTGCTATCGAGAGTTAATCATATTTGTTACACTACTCACTTCTAAAAGAGACTTTTCAAAGATGATTAATTTTATGTAAACATTATAATGAGAAAATCTAAGAGTTTACTGTAAAAATTCAATTATCATACGTTGTAACGCTTTAAATGTTAATGTAACTTATTATCGTTCCAAGTAATAGTACCATTCTTCAAATGGTTAAAGAAGTCTTGCAAGCTTCTAAAATGAGCTGAAAATAATTAGAAGTCTTTACTATAATTATACAGAAAGTAAACTCGGATCCGAGGTATAAGAATATATAATCAATTTGATCCCAAAGTTTTATGAAAAGCATTTAAATATTTTAGTTTAAATAATGATGTCATGGGATCTGTCAGCAACTGTTGTTAAATAAAGAGAAGTCGTCTTGTTACACATGAAAATGAGTGCATAAATCAGTAAAATACCTTCCCTTGTTTCCTTACAGTGATAGTGAGTAATTTTTTCAAACTATTTGACTTTAATACAGTTCGTTACAACGTAGGCAGCCCATGTAATTGGCAGAGGTCAGTTAAGATGGGTTCCCTGGATTTGTAACGCGGCAATACGTTACAGAGTCACAGATCGTCGTGTTGTACATTAGAAACAGAATTAAGTGACACCAATAAATTCACTAATCAGAACATCTAATTAGACCCAACAATATTTAGCAATCAATAAAAGCACTCTGATACAGTAAATTCAAGTTAAAATTGTCCAACACTCAAGAATAAATGTCACCTTTTTCCAGTTCCGCACATTAACCGCCGCAACAATCACTTCGCTGCGCACTTGAAGTTCCGCCAGGTCTAACTGAACTGGGCCGCTTGATAGCCATTATTTACACTACGGCGGTCTTACGTTGTAGTGAAGTAGGCCTGGATGTCGATAAAAAAGGTGAGTAACATCTGGAAGGGGCATTTTATATAGCCTGGAGCGCTGCGGAGCTCTGTCGCACAGAACGAATTTAAAACGACAAGAACAGCCTCGTGCAAAGCCGCGTGACGAGAGTCACTAACACTTTTTGTTACTGATTAGCTCAACGTGGAAATGTGAAAACTTACTAAATTTTGTACAAGGTAACACACGGGAATCGGACAGTTTTTAGATAACCAGTGCTCAATAAACTTTAAACTTCAAGTGGGTTTATTTAAAAAAAAATTACAGCTTAATACATGCCATTTGAGTTATGTTAAGGTTTACCTTAGTTGTGAAAAATGTCGGAGAGGTGACACCCGTCTTCTTGAATGCAGTTTTTGAGTCTCGTCTAGAAATCGTGCATCTCACGAGCCAACATCTCTTGAGGGATGGCAAAAGTTTTTTGTATGGGTGGAATTTCAAATCGTTGTGTAAAATTCGCCTGACCGTTTTACGGTTGATTGCTAAGTCACTTGCATGTCGTCCAGCCGATTGTCTTGGGCTCCTAGTCAGTCTTCTCTAACCCTTCCTACGTTCTCCGGTGTCGTTACTCAGCGTCTAGGGCCTGCTAGCTTCTTCTTCATAATGTCCCCAGTTTAGCTAAAAATGTTCACCCATCTAAGGTTTGTGTTCGACTCGGAACGGCCCCTCGTCGACCGACATTGAGTTGACAGCGAAAGAGTCGCTGCGTAGCTGTGACATACTCACCACTTCGAACAAAACTGTCATACTGAAACAGCCGATGTTGCAAGGTCTACTGCTACATTTCCACTAAAATGGCGATTCGTTGGTAGGAGAACGAGCCCCACCACATCCTTCTCCCACCACCGTGCATTAAGTACTACGCAGTTCAAAAACGTCCTATTCCCGTGTGTCACCCTGTAGATGACTAAAATTGCACCGCCATTCTCTCTATAGTCAACTCGTTTGAATTCGTCAATTCTAATTCACCGATCACTGTTAATCATTTGTTTAACCGTTTCAATATAGTCATTGTTTTCACTGAAAAATACTGTTTTCTCTTATGTTACATAGTGAGATATCCAGCCATTTTTAAACCAATCATTTCACTAATAGGTCTTGCTACCATTCCAAAATCGGTTTAAAAATCACTGGTGAGCGTAATTATAATACGATATGGTTAATTTTAATTTTTCAGAATTATAGTTCACCGGTCCTCATGTTCTTCCAAGGATTTTTCCTTTCCTTACAACAATTTATTTTCGGTCTTCAAAGTTTTCAATTAATCCTTGTATTGGATGTTGTCAGCGCTTACACATTGAAACCAAATCCAGTTTTACATTAGCATCTACGTCACAGGTAATTCCATTAGTTAAACACGGGTACGTTAAGTACCAAACAGTGTGGCCAACATCAGGTACATAATTTATGGTGACGTCATGAAATCACCTGTTGTAGTGGTCTTCAACTGCTGCAGTGCTGTATAATGTTCTTACGATAAATAGTCTAGTTTGAGAATCAAATAAATTTGTGTTTCCAGCACTTTTATGTTTGGTTTGATTAGTGTGCATTTTATTTTCAATGTTCATCTCTTTAAAATAATACTTTTCTGTAAGCACACTTTTCTGTACGATGTAAAGAATTTGTTGCACAAACCGTATTTTTTAATGATAATATAAGATTCATCTAAAGATTTATATAAGTCCAAAAAGTAATGGCCTTTTTATCCCAAAAGTATGTTATTGCGAGCTCCAGCGAACAATGTAAGCCACGGTAAATGAGATACGGAGCAACAAATGTACTGGAAATTCCAGAGTGGACTTAACTACATGGTTTACTTTTTATGGCAAACTTTAGCTAAAGTCGGTTATTTATTCAGCTGGTTATAGAATGGCGTCACACACTGTGTAGAAATTATATTGCTTTATTTTTCCAGTGCATTAAACAAGCATTATAGAAATCTATAAAATTTAAAATTTAAATGTAATTGTCTAAGTAAACGTGTAAAGGAAATTTAAAGATTTAACAATTATTTTTTCGAGATTTTATTTCATTTAACGTGATATATTGACCTCTTAAACTAAAGTAATATTTTTGTCATTTGCCTCTCAAAGTCAGTGATGAATTGATTTAAAGCTTCTTATACAGTCGTAAACTTTGAAGCACAGTTACTAATTTTTATAATATAATATTAAGTAAAATATATTTTAAGCAACTTATTTAAATTTATTATTAACACATTCCATCTTACGGTTTATTATTACGTTTAATGAAGAAATTTGTGTTAGTGGTTGAAATCACAATCAGAATGATCAATATTGCACACCACTATATAAAAATTATTCCGATTAGCGCTTTCAAGCTTCACAGCTCATCGTCAGATCAGGAATAGACAGAAAATATGTAATACCCACCCTTCACCCCTCTCCCCCACCCTGCTCACCCACAACAAACTAAAAATTAATGACCCTTCCCCACCCCCTAAACTCTGTCTCACCATCTGTACAGTTACATATTTTTCTAGTAAATTCCTTGTGTTTCAGTGTGTGTGTGTGTGTGTGTGTGTGTGTGTGTGCATCCTTTTAAACTACCCTCTTCCTCTCCACACACGTGGGTCAGTCACACACCCTTATTTTAAAACAACCAATTAGTACTATGAAATATAATTCTTAATCTTATCTATCTGCCCTCTCTCATTTACTTCTTAATCATGTTATAAAATATTTCTTCATTATCAAATTTAATTTTAATATTAATTAAATTGTCTAACCCTTTTTCTCTTTCTTTCAATATTTCTAACTCCTCTCTAAGCTTCCTTTCAACTGTGTTATTTACTACTTTTACAATTTCGTATTCTTCCAAAGGATTAACAAACTTATGGTTGTCTTCTATGAAATGTCTTGCATATAACGAATTGGTTGTTCTATTACCTTCTCCACGTTTGTGGTCAGACAACCTGCATGCGAATTTTCGTCCTGTCTCCCCTAGGTACACTTTGTTGCAGTCTTTACATTTTAATTTATAAATTCCGCTTTTCTGTAATACTGGAATTTTTTCTATATTCTTATTCCTTATCTTATCAAATACCGTTTCACATTTTTTAATAGCTATATCTACTCCATATCTATTAAAACATTTTATAATTTTTCTAGTATGTGAACCTATGTATGTCAATGACCCTGCATAATTCTTTTGTTCTGGTTCTATTTTAGCTTTTTGTATGTTGACCCTTTTCATAACTTTATCCACTATGTTGGTGCTATAATTATTATTCCTTACAATTCCCTTTATCGTTTTTAACTCCCTATCTTTTGATTCGGTCTCTTTTAAACACTTCTGAGCTCTGTAGCAAAAGGAATTGATTGCCGCCATTTTATATCTGTATGGGTGGTACGACTCTCTTGGTATAATTATATCAGAATACGACTCTTTCCTAAATATCCCAAACTGTAGTTTCTCATTATCTTTAATTTCTATGTTTAAGTCTAAGTAATTTATTTGCTTACCTCCTATCTCTTCCTTAAATTGTAAGTTTTTATCCTTATTATTTACCTCCTTTATAAACTCATGCACTTCTTCTATGCTTCCTTCCCAAACTACTAATACATCATCAACGTATCTAGACCATAATTTTATATTGTCTTTATACTTAGTGGAAGTTATTAATTGCTTTTCAAAATCATTCATGTATATTTCAGCAAGAATAGGGGATAATGAAGACCCCATAGGTAAACCTTTTTTCTGTATATAAAACTTGTTATTAAACCTAAAATAGTTCTGATTTACACATTCTTTAATTACTTTCATCAACTGCTTTTTATACCTGTATTCTCCCATATTATTATCGTTTATTAACTTAATAACTTTATTTACTGTGATATTAGTAAACATGTCCTTAACATCCAGTGATATCAATTTTGTATTTACATTAATGCTAATATTTTCTAATTTTTCTATCAATTTTATATTATTCTCTATGTTGTATTTTGTCCCAAATTCATATTTCTCTTTCAGTACTCTGCTAACTTCCTTTGATAATTTATAAATAGGTGCATTAATAAAAGAAACAATCGGTCTAATTGGTTTTCCTTCTTTATGTATCTTAACCTGACTTTTAAAAGTTTGTGCTGTTGGATTACTTTCCAATAAATACTTTTTTTTTCTTCTATAAATGTTATCTGTTTCATCATTTGTTTTATCCTTGACTGGTACTTACTTGTATAATCATACTTTATTTCCTCGTATGGTCCTTCCCTTATAAATTCTTCCGTTTTCTTTATGTATTCTTCCTTTCTCATTAGTACCATTGTATTTCCTTTATCCGCCTTCGTAACTATAATATCATTCTTCTTTATTTTATTCTTTAGTTTAGTTACAGTTGCTTTGATTTTTTGTTCATTCTTTGAATTATACAAACTTTTCTTAAATATTTTATCTACTACATTCCCTACTTCCCACCTTATTCTTTTTTTATCATTTTCATTTCCTAGTTTTTGTATTATGCTTTCGCATCCAATAATCGCTTTTTCTTGATTTAATTCTGGTGGTGGTGCGTATTTTAAGCATTTCGCTAACATTTCTTTTTCTTCCGTATTGAAATTTACCTCTGTAAGGTTTATTACTCTTTTTTCATAGTTATTCTTAGAGAGGTGTTCCTTTTTTACTTTGTTCTTTCTTATTAATTTATTTAACTTTTCTACCATTTTTTTATTTTTATTTTCCAATTTCTTTTCTATGTACCCCAAACCAAAATTATATAATATTTCTTCTAACTCTACATACGAGTATATTCTTAATAATTCTATGTGTCTGTCATATAATTCCCTATTATATCTATTGATTAAGCCGTAGAGTGACCTTATTTCCAGTTTTATCCACAACTTCTCGCTTTGTTCTTTTACTTTTTTGGCTACACTGTTCTTATTTTTAATTTTAACTTGAGCGTACTTTGGGATGACATTATTATCCAGACATTGTTTATTAAACCATATTTTACTTAAAACCCTCTTCAATTTAACTTTTAACTTAAGATATTTAAAAACTTTACTTACCTTATTGTTGTCGTTTATTACCTCATTGTTGTTGTCCATTACCTGTAGTCGATTGCACATCCTAACAGACGTTTAATGAAGAAATTTGTGTTAGTGGTTAAAATCACAATCAGAATGATCAATATTGCACACCACTATATAAAAATTATTAATATAGTGGTTAAAATTATTAATAATTTTTACATAGTGGTGTGCAATATTGATCATTCTGATTGTGGTTTATTATTAAATATACTTTTACAAACGAGTTTGAAATTGTTGATTTGTTTCCGTACAGAAATGACTATGCTCTAAAGCAGTCATAGGCAACCTTTGAATTTAAGGGGTCTCATATGTAACCGAGGATTAGTTCCATGGGCGCATCCTTCCCAACCCCATCAATGGAAAATATAAAAGTACGGAGTGCAATAGCCGGAACTTACAAACATTAACTGTCGTTTTATAATACTCTTGCGCTTAGCCTATATTTAGCGAGTTTAACAGCGAATCAATAAAAGCTTTCCAATATTTTTCATATAAATTTGTGAATTCTTTTCACATTAGGAGTAGGTCATCAACAATCTGTCGTCATGCACACGCACGTTAAAACTAACAAAATTTTAAACGAAAAAAATAGTCACACAGGAATACATTTTAATAAAAATACATTAAAGAGCTTACCACAATAACACTATATATTTTCATAAATTGCACAAAAATGTAAAACTTCAAAAAATCACATTTAAAACGTAAATGGAATTTTCAGTTTCTTTTCTTGAAGAAACTAACTCACAGTAATAATTATATTCGAAAAAAGTAAAATTTGAAAGCGCTTGTATTATTTCATAATACAGTACTTCGAGGCAGGTACAATGCGGTTGTGTTCCTTCGTTCAAAAGAAAATATAATTACAAATTGTTTCGCGGACGCGACAAACCTTATCAAGGGGCGCACTTGGGGCCGCGGGCGCAGGGTTGCAGGCTGCTGCTGTAAAAACTTTAAATTCGTCTTTCACAATACTCAAACCTTTACGTTTAATTAATATTAATTTAAATCTAATTTCGTTCGCTTTGTTGCGTTTTATTTTTGTACCGATGATCATTAAAAAGACTTGTACTTCATTAGTAGCAGTTCCAAAGAGTTGACTGGGAACTAGTCCTTTTGCTAAATGGATGTGTCATCTACCTGTGCATGGCTTGCCTTTTTCAACAGCAAATAATTGAAGGAGAGTGAGTCTCGGTTTCAACTTGACCGTTTGACATTTGTTCTTCCTATTTGGGGTATGACTCATCATATGTTGTGATTAATTAAACCGATTTTAGTACAAATTGGCACGTGTCCACATTTTTATTTGACTGAAACGTATTTTTTATTTTTTAAGATTGGTCGTCCCAAAAATAGCAGCCGGGAGGTAAAAATGTGAGAGGGTCAAAATTGTGAAAAATACGCAGACGCCAGTGCAGAGTACCAAATTAAAAGTGACTTTAACCACAATCTGATTATAGTGTTCATCTTTGAATATTTCAATATTTTTGGATGTCAAAGCCTTGGGACCGTCAGTAGACCAAAAATTCGGTAACATTTTAGAAATTAATATGACGTGTCAAATTAAAGAGAATCTTAACTAGCATCCAAATTTAGTGTTACATCTTGATAATTTCAAAATTTATAGACCCCGGAGCCAAAAAAGGCATTCAAAATTTGAAAAAATTGTAAAACTCCAACAGGGTGTCGGGTTAAAAGGAATTATAAACCAAATCCAAATGTTTCGGATATTGACAGCGTAATTTGTACTCAGTTCTACGAGTGACTATTTCAGTCTCATTATTTACAGCTGTTCTTTACACGTATGAATTAAAATTGAAAGTACCAGTTAATGACGCGATCTTCCCTGTCATATGCTTATGTACTTTATGATTGTGTGTTTGAGGTCAATTTTTAAAACTGATACATTTCCAGCAAATCGGCTTAAGTGAACCAGACCTTTTCAGGCAGGTACGATTCTACTGATCTCCCCGAAAAGGCAAATCAGGAAGCGGGAAATTCTTCTCTATGAAAACATATGGAGATGATGATGTTCACACCTCACCATGTTCATTCTTAGACTCGATACTGATATAAACAAAACAATATGTTTTTACTTGAACCGGATTAGTTACACGATTAGGCGCATCACCAAATCCTCCACCGGAAATAAAGTAGTTCTTGATTTATTAGTGCCAACCTATTAAACATGTAACCATAAACGTTTCTCTTCAGAAAACTCGGGTTAATACAAGTAAAAATAACTCTTTGAAGGGCAGGCAATACACAGTGTGACCACCTGTATGTTGGGCGTAACGGGGCAGTGGTTACACAGTGAAACCACTTGCATTTCTCTAAATAGTCCTTTCCAGGGCAGCAGCTACACAGTGAAATCACCGTAGAAGTTCATTTCTCTGCCACTTGGAGTGCTGGCAGTTGCATCAGCTGTTAGGAGTCATCTGTTGTTGTAGTAAGCAACATTTGTTTACACGTGCAGTACGTTGGTATGTGTCATAGTTTACTTTCCTTGCATCTTTTACAGTTTTCATTTATTTTTGTTTTTTCAAGTGAATTAGTTATATTTAATATATTTTCTCAATATTGAACAAAAGCCTAAAGATAAAGTTATATATATTTGTGAACAGTAAAGTGGTTTTTGGTGGTTACACTGTGTAACCACTGCCCTTGAGGTGCTTGTGGAAGGTAACTTACAAAATTTCTAGAAATTATTTGAGTAAAGAAGAAATCTTAAGATATGTATGCGATGATGGAATACCTTCGGACTGTGAAAGTATTGCCAGTGACTTAGATTCGGAATCTGACGTTCACCAAAATGAACCAGAAAAACGAAATTTTTTTCAGGTGACTTGAACATTCCTATTACTTTAGATGATGTTAGTAGTTATTGTGAAGAATCTGGTGATACGGGAAGTAATAAAATCATTTGGAATACTACAAACACTGTCAAATATGTTCCACAGTTCTGTGAATATAGCGGTGTTACTGAACATGTTAAAAAATAGATAATCCAGATCCTTATAAATTACTTACCCTTTTTGTAAATGATACAGTGATTTCTCATATTGTTTTTCATACAAACTTGTATGCAACACAAAAGTGTAAACCATTTAAACCTACAACTGATAAAGAGATACGATGTTTTTTAGGTATAAATTTGTACATGTCCATTAATAAAAAAACCAGCTATCGCGATTATTGGTCACAAGACGAAGACTTACATGATTCTTATATTTCAAAGCTAATGCCAGTGAAACGTTATAGCTTCTTGTTGAGTCATTTACATTTAAATGATAACTCATTGATGCCTTTGCCAAATGACCCGAATTTTGATAAATTGTACAAATTGCGACCTTTCATTGATTTTTTATGTCAATCATTTATTGACTGCTACAAGCCACACCGTAACGTTGCTGTGGATGAGAGTATGGTTAAATTTAAGGGACGATCCTGTATGAAACAATTTATGAGGGATAAGCCAATTAAACGTGTTACAAAATTTGGATGTTATGTGATGAATCTGTTTCCAACTTGAAATTTCAAATTTATGTTGGAAAAGGTAAAAATAAAGTTGAATGTGGATTAGGTGAAGGAGTAGTTTTGGATCTCACGAATGGTCTAGAAGGTAAGAACCACATAGTTTATATGGATAATTTTTTTTCATCTGTACAACTGTATGAAAAACTGAGAAATAAAAATACTTTTGCATGCGGTACAGTGAATCCTAAAAGGAAAGGTTTACCACCTCTTGAAAATGAGAAAAATATGGAGAGGGGAGAATTCTCATTCAGTGTAAGCAACACTGGAACTGCTGTTTACAGGTGGAAAGACAGCAAAGGTGTCAATGTATTAAGCACTGCTCATGACCCTTCAGAAATTTCTACGGTAAAAAGAAAACAAAAAGATGGAACAAGGAAAACATTCACATGCCCACTTGCTATTCAGGAGTACAACTGTCACATGAATTTTGTAGACAAATTTGACAGGTTAAAAAATGACAACAAAATTGATAGAAAGAGCAAAAAATGGTGGATGCGATTATTCTTCCATTTTATTGATTGTTGTGTCACCAATGCTTTTATCATACACAAAGAGATGGACATACAGCAGTACAACAACAAAGATTTTAAGCGCATAATCTACACGGCAATTTTCGCTCCAAAAATTGTTACTACAAAGAAGGCAGCAGTACACTTAGAAGACAGACCAGCAAGTGTCACAAACAAAAAAAGCTCGTGTAGATGTTAATGTTAGGCTGGTATCTAGCAGTCATCAACCCACACATATGGCTTCACCACGAAGATGTGCGCTCTGCAGTTCTAAGAAAAACCCAGTACGATCAAGATGGAAATATGATGTGTGTGATGTAGCTTTGTGTTTGAGATCAGGAAAGACAAGTTTTAATGATTTTCATTCTCTTAAACAGTTGTAAAGAAAGTTTTAAATTATTTTAAATTTGTAAATTTTCTGCCTTTGTTATTAGTTAAAAGTATTTAGAATTAATATTAGGCAATTACCTGTAAAGTAAAAGTTGCTCAAGTGGGGCAGTGGTTACACAGTGTAACCACCTTTCTTTAGTAAATAAATTATATATTTTTTTTAATTATTGTGTTTTAATAATTTTTAACATTCATTTATATGCCTATAAAAATAAAATAAGAGAAAATTACAAAAACAAGTAAAAAAAATTTTCCTGCCCCACATAGGGTTTTTTGTGTGCTTATTGCCTGCCCTTCAAAGAGATAAGGTTACTGGTATTATACTTCTTTAGATTATGTTTGTACTCTTAAGACAGGTTGAACAAATCTATAGTTGGTTAACAAACTTGTACTTTCAATAAATTTAACCATTGTTATGTTGGTATCGCAAGCCTATATACCTCTGTGTTGTATCACTCCGTTTTATTTACATCAGAACCCCCTCTAAGAATAAACAACATAATGTGGTGTCTGTTGGATTGTAAGTGTAAGCAACATCGACACAGAATGTAATTGTCATTGTATCGTGTATGCGGATTCACAGTGGTATGCAAATCACTTTTACAGTATGAGTAGACAAAGTAACCTTTTTTTAATCCGCTTTTGTATTGATGACATGTTTTAAAGCATTATGCTTAATCATTAGATCTTTATCTTAGGAAGTCGTCATTGGTTAAAAATACAATATCATTTGCACCATATTCGCGTCATTCGGTGCGTACCTACTGACGCGTGTACAGTATAAATGATATTTATTGATACGGATGTTGATAATAATATTGATAATGATATTGGATTTTTAACCAATCACGACCTCCTAAGAGGGATATTTTAGGATCTAATGATGAAGCATGTGCTTTGAAATGCGTCACCAATAGAAAAAAGAAGTCACAATGCGGATTGAAAAAGGTTAGTTTGTCTACTAACGTATGTAGAATAACATTTGTATCCTTCAATAAAATTGTACTACCTTCAAAACATTAAGATAAGTAATTTTCTGAAAAGCGTCTGTGTGTAGAACGATTTGTGTGACGAACGATAACTGCCGCAAATTCAAACAGAATCAAATAATTTTTGGGATATATGCGTGAGTTATAGAGAACTCAAGGCCTGTTGATTTTGGTGAAGATCGGTGATGAGGAAGGAGTAGTTTACCTGCAGCATTTTACGTTTTAACAAGAGTAAAGTAATTAGTTTTAATAAATAAAGTATCCTGAAAAGAACGTCATAATAATCCACTGTAGAAAGGTAGATGAAATATCTATATATGAAAAGGATAGTTATAGAGGGTATTGAAACTTAAAAATTTCAATAAAATATTAAAAATTTATACCGTTCCATGCTAGGTCACTAAACAAAACATGCTATAATACGTAAACAAAATTATTTTTTGTTTTCAGATATTCGCAGATAACAAACGCTGGGCGGTATTCGATTTCTTTCGCATTGTTTAAATTAAAGATAAGTTAACCAATTAATTCTTTATTTTTGAAATATTAATAACTAGATATAATTTGTATTTTGATTATATTTCCAAGCGTTTTTACCAAAAGCATGCTTATATTTTTTGTTTTTGTTCTGAATGTAGGGCTATATATTAAAAATAATTTTATAATTAATTAGAACATAGAAATCATAAGTGGTTCTCCATACCGATTTTTAATGTAAAAACAGGAATTGCAGTTATTTTACTGGCTCTGTTAGTAAATCCATACCGAATTTTTATTTTAACCCAGTGAAAAGTTTTTCAACCATTGCTTATGTAAGAGACATTAATACGGGTATTTCCAACGTCTCCGTATGTAAAATGATTTCAAAAGTATTCAGTACGTAACAAATTGTCAGTGAATGAGAGCGCCGCGTTGAATGTGGCTGGATTGACCTTGCTCTCTATTGAAACGTACGTATACTAACTTTGTGTGACTACGACATGATTTATTGAATAGCAGTCTATAGAAAGTGGTCTGGCTGGCGAGGCAGCGAATAACTTTGAATTATTCCCCCACACCCGACTTCTTATCAACCGCGGAAACATGATTTACGGTATCTCGCAGTAGTGAAGCCTTACAAGAATTGACTTTAACCTATTCACCGAGTTCTCGTTTGTTTTGTTGGCTGTTAAGTTCATAGTTATTATGTGAAATTTTATAACAACCATTCTGTTACTCGTGTGATTGGATATCAAATTAACCATACAAAAGACAAAACTGTTAACTGCCAATTAAACATAAAAATATTAATTGATCACTCGTTGGGCACTTGGTGAAACATATTAACAGAAAGGTTTTTTAAAAATATATAAACACTTGAGACGTTTCACAGTTTTTTATTTAACTCTGACGGCTGTTTCGACTTCTTAAGCCATTGTCAAAGTGATGAGAGAACACTAAACAGAGGACGTAAGGGTGGATGACATTTTGTTTAGGGCGTGTATCGGAACATGTGTGAGGTGTGAAGATGGAGAGAGGGGGTTGCAGGAGCTAAGGGAAGGTCAAGTGTCTGTACAAACGGATTACAATACAAAAAACATAACACTACTGCACAACATACAAAAAGGTAAAAAAAACGGATTTGTTAGAAATTCTAGAAATTTAAAAAGCACAAAAAATAAATAAAAATTTAACAAATGAACAAACTGACGTCTGTGACCCTTTATTAAAAGCTGTTGTTTATTTTAGATAATTTTGTATTTTGCATTCAGATTATATTTAGTTTTTTACAGACACTTGACCTTTCCTTAGCTCCTGCAACCCCGCTCCCCATCATCACACCTCACGCATGTTCCGATACACGCCCTAAGCAGATGTCAACCATCCTTACACCCTCTGTTTACTGTTCACTCATCTCTTTGACAATGGCTTAAGAAGTCGAAACAGCTGTCAGAGTTAAACAAAAAAAAAACTGTAAAACGTACCAAGTGTTTATATATTTTTAAAAAACCTGTATAAACGTAAAAATTATGAATTTTATTTATTAAACCAAAATAAAATCTGCTATGTCTATTTAATAAAAAACAACAAACAAGTATTGTACTCTTGTACTGTTACTCACTATTCTTTAAAACAAAAATCGGTGCCCACTAAAATTAACACTGAATTCTTTAATCATAGTATATACACTTCTAGGGCAGATAGTGACTTTTAATTTTTTGTAACAGACAAAGAAATAATTTAAAAAACATTTTTCCAATTATACAAATGGAATATTATATTAATGAAATGGAACATTTTTTTACAATTTCTTGTTCTTCCTCCTCTTTTTCTTCTGCGCCTCAGGGAGTAAGCATTTTGCCTGTTCCCTCTTCACAGAGTATCTCTACATCTCACTCTCGGTCTTCCTATATCTCTTCTACCAAAGAGTCTATATCAAAATGCAACCTTAGGTAGTCGTCCATCCTTTATTCTGTCCAAATGCTGTAACTAATTCCTGCGATATGTCTGAATCTTATAATTTATGGAGAATACCTGTAGCTCGTCTCCAATGTCCTCATTGTCCAAACGATCCTGTCTCGTGCAACCCTTTGTTTTTCTCAGAAACTTCAATTCCAAAGTTTGAATATGATTTTTAATCTTCTTTGTAGGAATCCATGTTTCACATTAATATAGTAAAACAGATACTTCCAAGGTTTTTTTTTTAAATTAAGTCTTGTCTCTTTCCTTGTCTTTTTGCACAACGTTCTATGTATGAGGCGACACATAATTTTTCACCTAGATTTCTACTGTGAAGAATTTGAGTAATTAATTACTCTGGAAGAGTTACCAACCCTTCGTAGAGGGTGACGTGACAGGACTGCTATCTTATGGCTTAAGTCTAGCCATCATGCGTACTATCCCCACAAGAGGGGTTACTCCATCCGCTCCTCTCTGACCGTTAGAGTCTTCACCCGTAGTGTTACCACGGCCACGGGCCTGCATACCATACCTGGAAATTGGGGATGAGATATCCATACGTATCTTTAATGCAAAGGTTTCTCCTTCCTCCTGCATCCTATGCCGTTATCCAAAGTTTGAGACATCCCCCTTTAGGGGTAATTTCTTATCCCAAGGTCAAGACAATCTGATGTTAAAAATTGTTTTTAAATTTACCGCAGTGTATTAATAGTTCCATTTAGTCACCAAGCTATGAAGAGGTGGTAACGAAGTAACCTTCCTTCTTTTCAATAAAACTTCAAAAAAGTTTGTGATCACTAAATATGTTTTATTTAAAAGCTTATTCTTTCTAAATTACTCGGTGATAAACAGTGCTTAATATTTCCAATTAAATTTCCTTACTCAGTGAAATACGTATGCTTTTTATTGTTATTTTTTATTCCATGTTTCTTAGATTTTTATATTATAAATTAGATTGTATTTAATATTTTCTCCGCTTTTTTTAGAAGCTATACGTTGAAAACTACCTTCCCTTTTCTTAATTGTATGGCTTATACACAGTCTAACAATTTCTCTGTTTTAGTTTTGGTCTATCACTTATTACAACAGATTCACAAATTATGTAAACATCGTTTTAAATTCCATACGACATTTACATTCAATATAATGTTTTACAAGTATTAATTGCTTACAGAAATTATAGTATCAGCTTCCTCCGTGCCTGTCACAACTTGATAATTCTGTGTTACTCTAATTTCTATTGCTTTAAAATGGTAGTCATGTTTGTTAAAAGGTAATTTACCTACATCTGACACAATTTACAATACTACATGCATAATCGAAACTACCTCATGACAGCCTTTTTATATAGTCATTCTTATATTTTAAGAAACATTCACAAAAGCTATGCCAATTGCCAGTGAAAGACTCAAGGCGTTTCAAAGTTTCACCGTGGCTCAAGTTTAACTCCTAAAAACATAAAATTCTTTTACTTCGCCTTGCGGTCTAGCTTCCCTGCATTGACTGTTCCGGAAACCATCTTATCCTCCGACGTCCCAAACTTCGCTGACCTTGTGGAAGACGGTATAGCTGAATAGATTCTAAATGTTTGTACCAATTAACGCTGTATTAATTATTTTTACTTTACAAATTAAAAAATTAGAATTTTTCTCTTATATATTTTTTTATTATTCCGATTTTAAGAGTGCAAACTTTATAGCTATGAGAAATTACATTTCTTAAGATGAAATATTTTTTTTATATTTCTTAACAGTACCTACGGCTCACTGCCTTACAATACCGCCATTTTCTTGTAAAATGTTAGTGTAGTTTATTTTTTAGCGTACCCACGTATAAAAATCGTAGTGCGCAGGAGACCAAATAAAAACTTTTTACAATAACATCGGAAGTTTGGAAAAAGGATGTGTGACTGTGACATGGAACACTTGGAGTATACAGGTTCAAATACACAAATTTATTTTTAGAGTAAGTACTTATTTCCTCTATATCTACGTGTATGTGTGTATGTGTAGATTTTTCTTTTCAGGTCACTATATGTTA
Source organism: Magicicada septendecula (assembly GCA_034769895.1). NCBI lineage: Eukaryota > Metazoa > Arthropoda > Insecta > Hemiptera > Cicadidae > Magicicada > Magicicada septendecula. The sequence goes on along the minus strand of CM068369.1, from coordinate 20,470,796 downwards.
AACGCAATATACTTGTTAAACTGGTCGCGGACGTGTACAAAGAGATATAATATAATACCTCTCACGCACACCCACTAACACAGCGCTTTTTTATTTTCCATTGATTTAAGACTTTACCCCATCTATTTTCTTCTTTCTCGCTCGACGTAAGAGATTCTGTAAGTAACTGGGTATATAACCTAGGATATAACGAGGTATAGCTTTATCCTATTTTATAACAAAGTACAGAGTATAAATCTGACGTGTGGTCGATTGATTACTTTGTCGTTAAGCATAACACATTATTGAGGAAATACAAAATTCCAGATGCAAACACGTGTGTTTATTTTTTTATTCATTTAAATGATTATATAAATTCAATAATTACTAGGCTTGTTTATTATTTATTCTTGTCGCGCAACCCAACACAGTGATAACGTTCGAGTTGCACAGTCTCAACGAACGCTTGTTTGTGGTCGTGGGGTCGGGTCACGTCCACGAATCCGTCTCCCTGACCACTACTACCCTGGGATGAAATAGTACAGCGGTATTGTTTATCATGCTTGGAATAGATAAGTAAAACACACACACACGCGCGCGCGCGCACCTACGTCTCAATGATAATTGTGAATTATTGTATAATTTGTGACTTCGGTCAGGGGACTTTGACCCTTGCCGAATGTTTTCTTTTTATGCAAAACGGCAAGGAAACTTCAGATCGGGGCAGGATAGGTAATGACTGGCAACAGACACACGTTGACGATCAATTTATCCAGCAGTCAGGTAAATTGTTTGCTTACCCTTGTAAGGAAAGGTGCCCACCCCCAAAGGCCATGGTGCAATATCCCCCATGTATTCCGAAATTCCCTCCCCAAATTTGATTTTTTTTGGTAGGGGTAGATAGATCACAACACGGGGTATGAAATAACCCCCAAGTAACGGTGAATCATGGGGCTACATGCAAACATTTATGAAAAACTAAAACCATTTAAGCAATTATTGGAATAAAAAAAATTCACGTTATTCTTTTTATCAACACCAAAAATGTTTACCAGTATGCCTTAATCAATAAATAAATTATGAGAAATGTTATAAAATTAATAAAAAATACAAAAGTCACTTTGGAAAATCCTCCCCAAAAAGTTCCAGTGGTGCAAATTGCACCATTGCATTACACCATGCTGTAGGCACTCCTGCTTGTAAGCAAATATTAGACACAGTTGGCCCGGACGATGCTCGCTCGCTTGGTAACTATATGGGCACCGGAAGTTAAACATGGTTGCCAAACGCATGCCTTGAATTGTCACCAGATCACGTTGGCCGTGGGACTGATCATAACATTGTTCCTCTTGAACAGCCTGTGACTGAGAGAGTCCATAGTTGCCGTGCCATGACGGTAAGAGTAGTGCCCATCCATTTATTTTGAGACGGTAAATCGACGTACGTACTACGTTTCTAAAAAATCCTACTTCATCTATGTTACGTCTTCTCTATTGAACTGACAATGTTTTCAAAGTAAACAATATTTTTTTTAAAAACCTTCTTGTATGCTTCTGATGTACGTAGCTTATTGTACTGCCGAGTTATGGACCCATGACCGAGTTCAAAAGTAAGTAATTTTATCGTGTACGTATGCACACCCCCTGTCACCGTGTCATTGAATTAAGTTTGAATAGCGTAAGCAAATCCAGCTTCCCCCATGTCGACCAAACAATCTCAAAATGGCAGCTCATACTTAAAGATCGGCGCGCGCCATGTGCTCGGGTATCTTCAGATTATGTCATTGTACTACACGAGTTAATAAAATATTAACAATTAATATTGTTCCAGCTGTGTCACCACGGATACGTAAACAAAATAATTTTTTGTTTTCAGAAATTTACAGATAAACCTTGGGCGGTATTTGCTTTCTTTCGCGTTGTTTAAATAAAAGAAAATATAATCAAATTAATTCTTTATTTTTAAAATATTAACAACTAGGTACAATTCGTATTTTGATTATCTTTCTCAACGTATTACGAAAAGCATACTGATATATTTGGTTTCGTTCTGAGTGTAGGCCTACATATTACAAATTATTTTATTTTTAATGTATTACAAAATACATTTTATTATTAAATAGAACATAGAAGTCATAAAAGGTTTTTCATACTGATTTTCCTTCCATGTTCCATAAGGAAATGAAAGTATGGTGATGGCGAAAAAATCCTGTTTGAGATAAGGGCTCATTGTGATTGTACTACCATCAAAACATGAAGAAAAATCATTTTCTGAAAACTGTGTGTGTGTGTGTGTAGAATGTTTCCTATTTGAACGACAACTGCCGCAAATTCAAACAGAATCAAATAATGTTTTGCATATGTGCCCTAGGTGTAGGAGACTCGAGGCCTGTTGATTTTGATGAAAATCTGTTAGTGAAGGGGTAATTTACCTGCACCGTTTTATGTTTTAACAAGAGTAAAGTACTTAAATTTGATAAATAATGTATCCTGAAAATAAGGTTATAATAATCCACTGTAGAAAGGTAGATAAAATATCTATAAATTACAGCGTGAAAGATGTACCGCGTGAGAACGCCTATCAAAATGATCGTTGTGAATCTAAAATACTACACATTACGTGAGTTATAATGTAAAACCAACAAGGCAGTTCAGACTAAGTGAATAGACGTGTTAACGGCTTCTATTTTAAAACTGTAAACGTAAGGCGGGGGAGCTTCTGTAAAGAGTTGTAATCTTCTCTAAGTGGATTACAAGAACGAGCATCAGGAGAACGAAAAATAATCCTCTTATTACGGCAAGGGTTGTATAAAAAGGAGACAGAACAACGTGGGGTGAAAGGTTTACCACCCGCTTCTCACAAAACAAACAACATGGGTGCAATCCGTGTCATATTATAAACTTTCAATTTTACTGTGCTTATTAATAGGCAACATATGAAAATTGATTTTTGAAATCTCGAATTGTGCTGTATAATTGAAATGAAGAAATCTTTATATTAGTTGAGGCGAAAGCTTAGCAAGAATAAAATCGTGTGTATGGAGAACCATACATGACTTCCATGTACTAAGATTTATATTTTAAAATCATTTAAATATCAATTGAAAAATTTAACAAATTTGACAAACTGAAATGAAATATTTCCATTGAAGGTACTTCTTTGTTGCCGATAACGAAATACACATATAAAAAATTGCCCCCTGCCCCTTCAACAATCATTTCCATTTATAAAAAAATAACCTCGTTCCCGTTCAACTATTCTGTTAATTTATAAATATTTCATCTACCTTTTTACAGTGGACTATTATGACCTTCTCTTCAGGACACTTTATTTATCAAAATTAAGAATTTACTCTTGTTAAAACGTAAAACGTTGCTGGTAATCTATCCCTTCCCCTTAGCCGTTCTTCACCAAAACCAATAAGCCTCAAGTTCTCTATAACTCTGGCAAATATGCAAAAAATTATTTGATTCTGTTTGAATTTGCGGCAGTTATCTTTCGCAATAGGAAAAATTTTACAACACAGACACACAGAGACACACACAGACACTTTTCGGAAAATTACTTTTCTTCATGTTTTGAGGGTTGTACAATCACAATCAGCCCTTATATCGAACACAATTTTTGTGCGATCACCATACTTCCATTTTCTTTTGGAACATGGAAGTAAAAACGAACTTCACCACATGATTCCTGGCGTACACTTCAATGTTGTTGGAGATGAAAACATGCCGCTTCTTTTTGATACCAGTCTCGGCTTGATAGATGCGGTTAATGATTTGTATATTTTTCTTTCAACAAACGCTGTTTGGCATCCAAGGTATCTGAAAGGCTCCACACTCTCCAGCCGTTTCCCACTCAACCTGACTAGAGGCACTGTGCTTCTACTACTGGGTTCTAATGTCTTATTTTTCTGTTCTAGAGATGGTTCTAGTTACATAAATTTGCTACATAACATTTGTCATTTTTATTTGATCAAAATTATCTTAAATGTATACAGGAATCAATAGTACGAACTGTGAGTCTGAATATGATATAAAAGAGATGGTAAATAAATTTAGGAATATTAGTGGTACATTTCATAGAAATCTCAGAAATGGGACAAGATACAGCACAAGGGCTGAATTGTATAAGGTAATTAAGACAACTGCAATATCCACATTGGCATATGCGAGTCATGGGTGGGTCATGAGAGAAATGGAATGCGGCAAGATTCGGAGTGCTGAAATTCAGTTTCATCGAAGCACTTTAAACTATATATTGCAAGATAGAAGAAAAAATGAGGAAAGCAAAGCAGAACTCGAAGTAGAGGGCCGGTAGCAAAGGTGAACTGCTGACAGTACCTTTTATGAATATGCAAGGAAATGAAACTTTCATTGTTCTTCTGAAACCGATGAAACAAACTCTGAAGACAGGCGAGAGAAGACCGTTGAAAACAGACAGTAGCACTAAATACAATTACGGCACAGTAGCGCAGTATATCAGAGAAGTACATCTGGCACTTAACGGCAAAGTGCATCAAGCACTGAACAGGAAAACTGCAGTCCTCGTTTTCTTCTACTCGACAAGTATACTTGACAGAAAAGTTTTCACACAAAATTGTCACACTGTTTGACGAGAGTCAAAAATATAGTATTCAATGGTGAAAGGTATTGTAATGATTGATCAGTAAGTGTAGAAAAGGATTTAGAGCAAAATTTAAATATTCTAGGTCTGTTTGACCTTTATTTTCGTACATAATCTGAGTTCAAATCGGTGTGAGCCAGGTTGGTTTTTATCTATTACATTTTTTTTTAATATTACTACGAAAGGACCATATTCAATAAAATATATTATTCTGCTTTAGCAAAAAATGCATTAAATTTAGAAGTTAATTATGTAATAAGAATTACATATAGAAAATGTATTTTTTATGTAGACATAATTTTTATAATCTTTGCGTCAACGTATCGAAAATACTTATTGACGTTATCGAGACCTGTGTATGGAGAATAAAGAAATAATCAAACATATTGTAACAACGGTCTACTCGATCGTCATAGTTACAGTGGAAACAAAATAAGTAGGAGACACCAATTAAGTCACTAATCACACCTTTAATTTTTACAGTTAAACAGTTCGTAATTAACAACACAGTCTCTACAAAAAAATCAAATGAAAATTGTTCACACGCAATAAAATGTCCACTAAAATTAAACACAATTGTATTACAATTATACCGTCCGATTATAAAACACCACTCTTGACTAATAACCACTTGAACGCGCACAGTAAGATCGCTACTATAACTCTCTAACCGAGCTGTCAATATATCGCATTAATACTGACTTGAGCGTCCCTGAGTAATTGTATTTATAGTAGCCTAAAATCTAGACGATTCTTAATTGCGTCTTAGCGTCCGTATGAACTACGTAATTAACTGCGGCCTTGACACAATCCGCACGGCTGGCGGCATCGAGAAGACTCGCAAATGCGTCTACAAGCACGTATGCACACGCTTACATTCTGGATCTCTCTGGAACGTTCGATAAACACCTAGATTGTTCTGTGACGTCGTAACAATATCTTCTTCTGATAGTTCCTGTCCATTTCGGGTGTTGGATACCATAGAGACTATTTTAACTTTCTGTACTGCTGCACGGAATAAGTCAGTTGTATTCATGCCAAACCAGGTCCTTAAATTTTTCAGCCATGAGATTATCGGTCGCCCAACTCCTCTCTTGTCAAGTACTTTACACTGTAGTATGGACTGCAATAAGTAAAATCTCTGTTCATTTCTCATGAGATGCCCCAGATACTAAAGCTTTTTTGTCTTCACTGTGTTAATAACTTCAGTTTCTTTCTTCACCTTTCTAAGAACTTCAACATTAGTTATATGTGCTGTCCATTAAATGCTCAGTATTCTATGGTAAAGCCACGTTTCGAAAGTTTCTAATTTTTTAGTTGTGGCTTCAGTCAGAGTCCAAGATTCTACACCGTAGAAGAGGACCGAGAATACGTAGCAGCGTAAAAGTCTCATCTTAATCAGTTGTTAAAAGTTATTACCTTAGAGGGGCTACAACAACTAATGAATAGAGTGACAGAGAGCAGCCGTAGATATGGTTTAGCCATCAGTGTTAATAAAACAAAGCTAATGATTGTATCAAAGAACAAGTTCACAAACTCCACCCTTAATATAAACCAAAGGCCAGTTGAAGGTGTAAGCAAATTTACGTATCTTGCTTGGTACTATAGTCGATGAACAACGGGACCACTCTCAAGAAATAAAGAGCAGAATAGAAAAGGCAAGAGCCGTGTACACTAGAATGAGCAGTTTATTCAAAAGTCACGATTTAACAATCAAACATATAAACAAATTAATTAATTCAGAACACGCGCCCTCCGTATGTGTGTGTGGCTGTGAGACACACACACCGTGTTATTCCAACACAATATTTACTATTCTCACATACCTGAATTCCATAATTAGGCCTACATATAATATTCTGAAAACATGATTAATACAGTATTACTAAATATTAATTACTACAACATTTAATTATTATAATATTACACATACCCTCAAGTCCCCCCCAACATACACACACACACGCTCACTCAATTAATTGACCGGTCTATATCATGCATTGTTTCTCAGTTGTCCATACACTGGTGCTGATGATGGCAATAAATATATTCGAAACGTCACTCAAGTGATGTAAACATTTGTGTCTCCACCTACCGAACGATCCTAGCTGTACATTTATCGTTTTACTGTAATTACTAATTTAAAGATTGTATATCGTATTAAGTTGACGACTAGGTGTCCAGTGTACATCAACCTAACCTATAACAATAATAATGTTATTATTATTGGAAAAGGTAGCAACTTCTACCATCAGACCATTAGCGAAAAGCCGCTAATAGACAAATTCACAGGGTGAAGAAAAACGCCAAGATGTAAAAGCCTAGCAGAGACGTTCGAGGCACCACACTATAGTAATAGGAACTGTAGTCCCAGGGTGGGTTCCGTGACTGTTAAGAGGAAGTATTTTAGTGGGTAAGAGTTCATCAAACCAGGACCAATCAGTGGCCTTGTGATAGTGCATAATACATTTTTCCTCCTCTACAAATATATTATTATTATTTCCTTAATTTTTAGTGACCGTCAATCAAAGAATGTTTTTGTGGATGGTTAGTGAGGATCGGCCAATAATACAAATTTTAGCTATTTTGCGTCGACGTTTCGACAATATTTATTGTCATCTTTAGGACCTGTGTATGAAATACAATAGAAATAACAAATATAACGAAACAATTAAATATTTGGGTGAACGTGTTGGTGTATTCTATCATAAGTCTTCACATATAAAATGGTACATACATACGCATTCACACACTCACATACACCAACACGTTCACCCAAATATTTAATTTTTTCGTTATGTTTGATATTTCTATTGTATTTCATACACAGGTCCTGAAGATGACAATAAATATTGTCGAAACGTCGACGCAAAATAGCTAAAATTTGTATTATTGACCGATCCTCACTACCATAAAAAAAACATTATTATTATTATTATTGTTATTATTACTAATATTGTTTCTTCAAAATTTGTTCATATACTTATCAATATCAATATGCTTTAGACGGAATAGATATTTAAACTTATCACTTTTGGTTTAGAAAATGACATATTTAAATAAACAAATATTCCAAGTTGGTTTAACTCATCAGACACAGCTCTCTCTCTCTCTCTCTATCTCTTGCTTGCTTGCTTGCTCGCTCGTTTCCCTTCATCACCGTTAAACTACAGGCTGTTCAAATATTGTTCTTTCCTATTTTTATTCTAGGCCTGACTGTTTTTGTTCATTGTCGAACAGCAGTGGCGTACATAATGTTAAATAGAGATCGGTATTTTACTCTTACGCCGTTGTGATCCAATCAACTATGATAACCAGTTCTCTAATTCTGGTGTAATTTAGTAACGACTCAACTAATTAGTATGAAACTTTGTGTTGGTTAACGAACCGCTATTAGTTTGATAATTTCCGATGCATTCACGGAATATACCTGCAGTTAGAACTACAGAACTGACGTCTATAACTAATTCTGTTACAAGCAACATTCTGTTTAGTTATCTGGTAATCATCAACATGATCGCATGCTGCATTCTATATTAGTTGTTTCCATTACCTTGGTTTGATTCTGTTTATTACTTGATAAATTATGATATTCTCATCAAAGACGTTTATTGTAATTCCAATAAGACAACAGTGGAAATGTACATGGAAGTGGTGTGTTTACAAGCGGTTGGCCACGTTGTGAGAATAGGCCAATACCTAGAAGCGCCCACAAAGGAAAAGTTAAAGGAGAAAATGAACACTAAATTTAAATCGTGACTAAACGTCTATTTTAGTTCATACCCAACCCGGGTTTTTCTAATTTTTCACAATTTTAACCCCCTAATAATTTCGCGTACCGCCTCCTTCATTTTTTAGAGGTTCAATCTCAAAACAAAGGAACATCTGTAGGGTAAAAGAATGGTCATGCATGCCAAGTTTTACAAAAATTCCTTTAAGCGTTTATAAGTTGTCGTGAAACATACCCCTAATAGATTCTAGGGCAGGGAGATAAGTGCCGGGCCCTAATAAGAAAGCAACACTTTATTGAATTAATTTGCATTTATTTTTCAACGTAATCTCTGTTTATCTCTATTCTCATTTCCCCATGATGATCTGAAGGGGTTGTGCCAGACTGATAAGCCGGATTGTCTATGTCTTCAAAGTAGCTATTTACAGGATCACCGACTTGATTGTTGTAAGTAAATCTTTTCCATCGAGTAATTTTTTGATGTTAGGGAAGAAATCCCTAACAAAGCAAAAGAAATAATTAGATCATCCAATGGGATTCTATGGGGCACATAAACTGGAAAATAAAGAAAGAAAAGAACGTGTATTATAGTATGATTAAAAGCACGTTGATGTGCGGATCCGAAACATGGAGAATGAAAGAAGAGATAAAAAGAAATTTAGAAGCTACAGAAATGGATGATTTGAGACAAGGTGGTAGAACTTCAAGGCTAGAACGAATACGAAATGAAACGATCAAAGAAGAAATGGGAGTACAAAAGATAATTGACTGCGCTAAAAAAAAAAAACTAATCTGATCACGTAAAAGAATGGGACAAGACCGACTACCAAGTGAAACCTTAAGATGGATACCTAGAGACCACAGAAAGGAAGGAAGACCCAAGAAAACGTGGATGGAGAGCATGAGAAGATCAATGAACGATAGAAGACTAAACGATGAAATAATGGAGGTTAGGGATTGGACAACGTCGTAGGAAGTTTTGACCCCAAATAAAAAAAAAGGGAGAAAGGGAGAGGTAGAAGTTAATCGGGTTATCTCGGGCGATTATGGTTGGTGAGGAAGCAATTCAAACTACAATTCTTGAATTTCAACCACCGCAACATAATAACACCACAAATTTCCAAACTAGCAATTGTTAAAACAATCCTGGAGGCGTTTACTGTGATGTACTGTAAAACTAACCTAGCATCTAGCTGCATCTCAAGAAGCACGAGATGCAAAATTTACAAAACGCTTATCAGGGCAGTGCTGACATTTGTTTCAGAAACCTGGACAATGACAAAAATAGCGAGAGAGATTTCTAGGTTGCTGTGAATAATGGATTCTGAGAACAATATTTATAGGAGTACAAGAAAGTTGAATGTGGCGCAGACGCTAATATTTGAACTATACCATCTTTACAAAGAGCCGAACATTGTCAGGATAATCAAAATGGCTCTCTGGTGGGTTGGAGACATAGAGAGAATGGAGGAAGGACAGCCTAAAAAACATATTTTCTGCCAAAAATCAATAGGTAGTAGGAAAATAGGAAGACCCCGAAGTAGATTCAAAGACCAGATTAAGGAGGACCTCAGAAAGCTAAACATAAGAAACTGGAAAGCCAGGGCACGCAATAGAAAAGAATGGAATAGACTCTTGGAGTAGACCAAGAGTTGTAGAGCCACGGCTGACGATGATGACTGTCAAACTAACACTAAACAACTCACTGACTTGAAATATCTAAATTCAGTGTACGAACAATGAAATCATACACCTTGATTAAAATAATGAGCATAGTAGTAGACGATATGAGACACCAAAGTGAAGTAATACGAGCAGCAGTCCCTGGGTGGGTTCCATGGCTGGTAGGCCTGAGTGGAGGTATTTTAGTGGGTGAGAGTCCATCATACCGGGAGACTAATCGGTAGCCTCCTTTTATGAAAATCAATATGGTTTCAACGGAACAGACATTTAAACCTATTAATTTTGAATTAGAAAACGACATATTTAGATAAATAAATATGACAAGTTGGTTTAACTCATCAGACACAGCTGAATTCGTTCCGTCTATCTCTCTCTCTCTCTCTCTATCTCTTGCTTGCTTGCTAGTTCGTTTCCCTTCATCACCGTTAAACTACAGGCTGTTCAAATATTGTTCTTTCCTATTTTTATTCTAGGCCTGACTGTTTTTGTTCATTGTCGAACAGCAGTGGGGTACATAATGTTAATTAGAGAATCGGTATTTTACTCTTACCCCGTTGTGATCCAATCAACTATGATAACCAGTTCTCTAATTCTGGTGTAATTTAGTAACGACTCAACTAATTAGTATGAAACTTTGTGTTGGTTAACGAACCGCTATCAGTTTGATAGTTTCTGATGCATTCACGTAATATACCTGCAGTTAGAACTACAGAACTGACGTCTATAACTAATTCTGTTACAAGCAACATTCTGTTTAGTTATCTGGTAATCATCAATATGATTGCATGCTGCATTCTATATTAGTTGTTTCCATTACCTTGGTTTGATTCTGTTTATTATTTCATAAATTTTGATATTATCATCAAAGACGTTTATTGTAATTTCAATAAGACAACAGTGAAAATGTACATGGAAGTGGTGTGATTACAAGGGGTTGGCCACGTTGTTGAGAATAGGCCAATACCTAGAAGCGCCCACAAAGGAAAAGTTAACGGAAAAAATGAACACTAAATTTAAATCGTGACTAAACGTCTATTTTAGTTTATACCCAACCCGGGTTTTTCTAATTTTTCACAATTTTAACCTCCTAATAATTTTGCGTACCGCCTCCTTTATTTTTAGAGGTTCAATCTCAAAACAAAGGAACATCTGTAGGGTAAAAGAATGGTCATGCATGCCAAGTTTTACAAAAATTCCTTTAACCATTTATAGGTTATCGTGAGACATACCCCTAATAGATTCTGGGGTAGGGAGATATGTGCCAGGCCCTAATAAGAAAGCAACACTTTATTGAATTAATTTGCATTTATTTTTCAACGTAATCTCAATTTATCTCTATTCTCATTTCCCCATGATGATCTGAAGGGGTTGTGCCAGACTGATAAGCCTGATTGTCTATGTCTTCAAAGTAGCTATTTACAGGATCACCGACTTGATTGTTGTCAGTAAATCTTTTCCACCGAGACATTTTTTGATGTTAGGGAAGAAATCCCTAACAAAGCAAAAGAAATAATTAGATCATCGAATGGGATTCTATGGGGCACATAAACTGGAAAATAAAGGAAGAAAAGAATGTATATTATAGTATGATTAAAAGCACGTTGATGTGCGGATCCGAAACATGGAGAATGAAAGAAAAGATAAAAAGAAATTTAGAAGCTACAGAAATGGATGATTTGAGACAAGGTGGTAGAACTTCAAGGCTAGAACGAATACGAAATGAAACGATCAAAGAAGAAATGGGCGTACAAAAGATAATCGACTGCGCTAAAAAAAAAAACTAATCTGATCACGTAAAAGAATGGGACAAGACCGACTACCAAGTGAAACCTTAAGATGGATACCTAGAGACCACAGAAAGGAAGGAAGACCCAAGAAAACGTGGATGGAGAGGATGAGAAGATCAATGAACGACAGAAGACTAAACGATGAAACAATGGAGGTTAGGGATTGGACAACGTCATAGGAAGTTTTGACCCCAAATAAAGAAAAAGGGAGAGGTAGAAGTTGATCGGGTTATCTCGGGCGATTATGGTTGGTGAGGAAGCAATTCAAACTACAATTCTTGAATTTCAACCACCGCAACATAATAACACCACAAATTTCCAAACTAGCCATTGTTAAAACAATCCTGGAGGCGTTTACTGTGATGTACTGTAAAACTAACCTAGCATCTAGCTTCATCTCAAGAAGCACGAGATGCAAAATTTACAAAACACTTATCAGGGGAGTGCTGACATATGTTTCAGAAACCTGGACAATGACAAAAATAGCGAGAGAGATTTCTAGGTTGCTGTGAATAATGGATTCTGAGAACAATATTTATAGGAGTACAAGAAAGTTGAATGTGGTGCAGACGCTATAATTATGAACTATACCATCTTTACAAAGAGCCGAACATTGTCAGGATAATCAAAATGGCTCTCTGGTTGGTTGGACACATAGAGAGAATGGAGGAAGGACAGCCTAAAAAACATATTTTCTGCCAAAAATCAATAGGTAGTAGGAAAATAGGAAGACCCCGAAGTAGATTCAAAGACCAGATTGAGGAGGACCTCAGAAAGCTAAACATAAGAAACTGGAAAGCCAGGGCACGCAATAGAAAAGAATGGAATAGACTCTTGGAGTAGACCAAGAGTTGTAGAGCCACGGCTGACGATGATGACTGTCAAACTAACACTAAACAACTCACTGACTTGATATATCTAAATTCAGTGTACAAACAATGAAATCATACACCTCAATTAAAATAATGAGCATAGTAGTAGACGATATGAGACACCAAAGTGAAGTAATACGAGCAGTAGTCCCTGGGTGGGTTCCATGGCTGGTAGGCCTGAGTGGAGGTATTTTAGTGGGTAAGAGTCCATCATACCGGGAGACTAATCGGTGGCCTCCTTTTATGAAAATCAATATGCTTTCGACGGAACAGACATTTAAACCTATCAATTTTGATTTAGAAAACGACATATTTAGATAAATAAATATTACAAGTTGGTTTAACTTATGCAGACACAACTGAATTTCTCTCTCTCTCTCTCTCTCTCTCTCTCTCTCTCTCTCTCTCTCTCTCTCTCTCTCTCTCTCTCTCTCTCTTTCTTTCTCTCTCTCTCGCTTTATCAGGTCCGGAACATTTCACCCTACCATCGTATATAGACAGACAGATAAATACCAAACGTAACAAACAGTAGAGTTAAAAGTGAGAACTTGCTTAGCTCCTTCAACGTAATGTACTAAAAATAAAAGTTAAAGTTTGTTCGTGTAGAATTCTCTCAGATATACTGTGATGGCAAACAAGAGGCGTCATGGCAGCAGAGACACTGGAACACAATATTGACTGCTGCTGTTCTAAACGCTGTTATAACTTCTTGGGTCAATGTGTCGCACGAGTACGTCAGGCACTTAATGGCAAAGTGCAGTTTGCACTTACAACCAAAGTGCAGCAGTCGCATTCTCCACACAAGTTACATTTTACTCGACAACTTTGCTTGAAAGCTAAGTTTTCAGACATAAAGTCATAAAGTGGAAGCTAACAAATGACCGAATCTTGTCAAAAAAACAAATATATTCACTAAATAGTATTAAGCCACATTTTCAATAATAACCATAGGCGTGCGCACGGGAGGGATCAGAGGGGCCTTGGTCCCCCCATTAGTTTTTTTTTAATAAAAAGTAAATTTGCAAAAATTTAAAGATGAGAAAAGACAGCAAAAAATTTACAGGCATTTCACAAATGCAATGTACAGAGAAGGGCATTGAAAATGCTTCAATAAATCTAAAAAAATATATATATTTATGTTCATTCATCAATCAATGAATTCATTCTTCATTCACCAATCAATGAATTCATTTTTCATTTACCAACGTACAGATCATAAGCTAAATGTAGTCGCATTCACAAGCGAAGTTTTATATGTGTACTATGTTATTGACAACAAAGAAGTAGTTTCTATGGAAACTCACCGGTTCCCATTTTTGATCACGCACCAGCGGTCGTTTTCAAATGTGCGACACGTTCTTATAAACATTTTCAATGTTAAAATCTTGTGTTATAAAAACCACTAATATAAAAGTACATTTAAGCGTGATTTCAGTCTAGACAGGGGCGTAGTGATAACCCCCGCTGCCTCTAATAATAAACCGGGAATGCCTTGTCTCTGGACTCTTCAACTTGTTGTTTAGACTTTTCCTCTTCAAATTTGCATTACCTAAGAATGCTGAAGATATCAGGACCTTACTTGGTGTGTCAGCACCTTACTTGACAGAAGTAGTTAGACATTTCTTTACTAGCGACTTGGTATATTATCACTTAATTTAAGCAATGTTCAATTTAAGACGGTAAACGAACAGACTAACACAGTAGTAATGCTTAACGGGTTCCATTTATTTATATTATATATGTTCATTTGGTAGTTTATACAGGTTTCCGCTAAACTTGTAATTCTCGTCAACAGACAGAAGATGGTTCAAGTGGTCTTGGCTGATTGTGTGACTTTCAGGGATCACTATATACCGCGTGTCAACAGTCAACTCTGAAACAAAAAGGTTTGTCATTATTATTTGTTATCAGTGTTATAATATAATTAATAACAAAGATTAGGCCTACTTTGTTAAGATTTTGTTATCGTGCCATGAATCTCATCACTCCAAAATGGCGTGTTCCGAGCCGGTCGCTTCTGTGTCCTGCCTTTAAGTGTTTCATATTTACTTTAATTTTACTTTTTCCTTTATTCACTTTCATATTAACTTTATTATATTTACTTTTTATTTTAAAAATTATTAAAACCAAAATAAAATAAAAAGTTTAAATTGTAAATAGTTGTACTAGAAAGACAGAATAATATTTTCGTGACTGAAAAGGATACAATTCTGCAGTTGCCACATTGTTATTTGCTGATAAGCAGGCTATCCTGTTGAACTGGGAAAGCGAATAGCAGATGGTTGTGCACTCATTGAGTCAAATCTGCTAGGACTTTGGTTTACACAGCTCCACACAGAAGATGAAGGTCATGGAGCTGATCCCTTACTAGCAAACGTTGTTGTAACCGGTACTGTTCTGAAGAAGGCCAGTAATTTTGAATATCTGGCCTGTAATGGATCTTATATTACAAAACAAGATGTGGTGAAGAAACTACACAAGTTCAGCCATTAGTGTGGAACCATCAGGAGAACACTAAAATCAATGAGGAAAGATGTCCCTCAAGGTGCTGTCCCACCTCAAGCATCTATGCGGGTCTGAGAATTGTACCTTAGCAAAGTCCCAGGGCAGTCATATCCAAGCCGCCGAATTAAGATTTCTAAGCGGCATATACTCCTCAAGATCGCAAAAGAAGTGTTGATGTACGGCAGGCGTTGAATATTTTGAGTACGCTCGATAGGATTTCCCAATATCAGGTAAAATGGTTGAAACATCTTATCCGAATTAGTAACTCCCGCATTCCCCAGACAACTATGGGATTCTAAGCTATATAATTCTGTCGGACGTCCGAAAAAGCGTTGGAGTGACCAGGTCTTGTCTAGCTGCCTTGGGCCGGAACAAACCATTTTTAGAATGATCACTGTTGCACACCAGTATATAAAAATTATCCCGATTAGCGCTTTCAAGCTTCACAGCCCATCGTCAGATCGGAATAGACAGGAAATATGTGAAAACAAACCCTTCACCCCTCTCCCTCACCCTGCTCACACAGAACAAGCTATAATATAAATGACCCTTCCCCACCCCCTAAACCCTGTCCCACCATCTGTACAGTTACATATTTTTCTAGCAAATTCCTTGTGTTTCAGTGTTGTGTGTGTGTGTGTGTGTGTGTGTGTGTGTGTGTGTGTGTGTGCGCATCCTTTTAAACTTACCCTCTTCCTCTCCACACACGTGGGTCAGTCACACACCCTTATTTTAAAACATCCAATTAGTACTATGCAATATAATTCTTAATCTTATCTATCTGTCCTCTATCATTTACTTCCTAATCATGTTATAAAATATTTCTTCATTATCAAATTTAATTTTAATATTAATTAAATTGTCTAACCCTTTTTCTCTTTCTTTCAATATTTCTAACTTCTCTCTAAGCTTCCTTTCAACTGTGTTATTTACTACTTTTACAATTTCGTATTCTTCCAAAGGATTAACAAACTTATGGTTGTCTTCTATGAAATGTCTTGCATATAACGAATTGGTTGTTCTATTAGCTTCTCCACGTTTGTGGTCAGACAACCTGCATACGAATTTTCGTCCTATCTCACCTAGGTACACTTTGTTGCAGTCTTTACATTTTAATTTATAAATTCCGCTTTTCTGTAATACTGGAATTTTTTCTATATTCTTATTCCTTATCTTATCAAATACCGTTTCACATTTTTTAATAGCTATATCTACTCCATATTTATTAAAACATTTTATAATTTTTCTAGTATGTGAACCTATGTATGTCAATGACCCTGCATAATTCTTTTGTTCTGGTTCTATTTTAGCTTTTTGTATGTTAACCCTTTTCATAACTTTATCCACTATGTTGGTGTTATAATTATTATTCCTTACAATTCCCTTGTAAGGAAGCGCTACAATTAGCTTGAAAGCGCTAATCGGGATAATTTTTATATAGTGGTGTGCAACAGTGATCATTCTGCTTGTGATTTTAACCACTAACACAAATTTCTTCATTAAACAAACCATTTTTGTTTAATCCTTGATGATGATGATACTAGAGGCAAAAATTAAAACAGTGTCTTAGAAACATGGCTTACGAAGAGGTTTAGTTGTCTCCCGTATATCTGCTTGAAAGGTGATAATCTGAAATAAACATAAAAGCGTTCTAGGGATACACCCACAGCAGTTTGCAAGAAAAAGCCTTAATAATGCTAAATATTTTTATCTAAACGTAGTATCAAAATTCTTAAGGACTGTGTGGTAAATTTACATTATAAAAATAGGCGACTTTTAAAATTATTATTTATCGATGGCGCAATGTACTCATTAAGAATTATTAAGATTTCGGACATTAGTCATTGTAAGTTAAAATTAATGAACAGGACCTTTCGAACTCTATGGAATCAGAGGTCGTCTTCAGGCAAACAATAAATTAATACAAAGAAAAGTCTATCACTAACAAATAGATATCGTCAAAAGCCCAAACCTTAATTATACAAATATAGTGCTAAATTAATAATAATAATAATAATAATAATAGTAATAATAATAAATAGTACTCATCATATCATCAAAGAAGAATTCCATATGGAACAAGGGAGGAATGGTCTTTCCTTCTTTAATGGAATGGTGAGTACGGTTTATTATTATTATTATTATTATTATTATTATTATTATTTTAACACTATATTTGTATAAGTAAGGTTTGGCCTTTTGACGATATCTATTTGCTAGTGATAAATTTTACTTTGTATTAATTTATTGTTTGCCTGAAGACGACATCTGATTCCATAGACGTCGAAACGTCGTGTTTATTAATTTTAACTTACGATGGCTAATGTCCGAAATCTTATAATTTGTAAGTAATAAAATGTATGTGAATGATCACAAACAAACACAATTCATTTACACAATAAATGTAAATTTAATTAGAAACAAATAGTGGCGGAAAATATTACGGTTCTAAATGAAACAAAGTGACGTATCTACAATAACAAGACCGCTGATATGATAATAAAACATTTATTATTATAGAGAGCAATTCCAGTGAGTAACAGTCAATATTGTATCTTGAAGCGAGTCATTTCGTGCTTAAAACTTTGTTTATACTGTATTACTCAAACAACATGTTCTTATCACTAATTCAACGCATTCGAAACCTAATACAAAGGTCACCCTTTCCTGTCTACTGACAATTTTAGTTTAAGTAATGGAAAACCGACAGTTTTAAAGATAGGAATTTTCCAGATTTTGTTATTACAATTGATTGTCTAAAATATTCTCAGAACAATGGTCGGTAACACGAGGTACGGGGAACGATTTTCAGTGACTCAATGAACGATTTAAAATGTGTAAATTCTGTTTAAATTAATAAATATAAATATGACTTAAAAAAATAAACTAACTAGCAGATTATAATATCAATGGAAGGGTATTCAGAAATAAGCACGCGTGCCAGAAATAAACGAGGCAGAAGCAAAATCAAGGAACAGATATGTACCGATATGTATTTACCGATATGTAAATTGAGGACAAATTTGAATAATAACTACTAATGTTTCAAAAATCGTAACAAAATTTTAAAAATAATTAATTTAGGATAACGTTTAATACATTTTGATTAAACGTATACGATGACATTAAATATAACATTTGTATTAACGAGGGATATTTGATAATTGAAGAGACAAATAGCTGTTAGAGGGAAAACGGTTTATTTAATCAGTGACAATTTTTGTTTTTACTTTTCAACATAATACAACATTAATACGCTTGTCCCATCTCTGAAAAAGTTTTCTATGGCGATGCAAAGAAATTTTTATGTTGATGTCGGAGCCATGTGAGGAGATTTTCTTTGACCTCGTCGTTGTCATAAAACTTCGTACAATGTAACGCCTCCTTGAGTGGACCAAACAAGTAGAAAAGTTGGAGCCAAGTCTGGACTATACGGAGGGGGAGGTAGAGTATTCCAAACCAAATTATTAATGGCTTCACGTGTTAACTGAGCTGTATGTGGACAGAGGTTATCACGAAGGAGAATTACACCTTTGCAGAGACATCCAGAACGTTTCGTTTCCGTATCGCTGTCGGCTTTGCTTTATTGATAAGCAGTCAGAGTAATATGTACTGTTTTGAAACGCTGCCCCAAAATTTTTAAAATTTTTTTTATTCCAATTTTTTTTTTTTTTTTTTAATTTGGGGGCGTTACTTAATATTTAAACTAGAAGCGTGGCCTAGATGGAAATAAAATGCGCTGAGCCCATGGTGACAGATCTTGCAAAGAAACACTTGTTTAACAGCAACAACATTTTTATTAGTGCATTACCTACTTGGTTTTAGACATTTTCGTTTTACAAACTGCAGTTCTTTTCGTCTTAGTTTTTAAAGCTAAACTTCAATCAATTTCTTTTTATAAGCACCATTGTGGTTGGCTTACACTAATAAGATCCCAAAATATCTCACAAATAAATTACAACATTATATAACAACCAGACACAAATTATTTCATGTTTCAATGAAGAAAAGATTTTTCATTTACCTTAACAATGGTTGAGAATTTACTCAGCAATGAAATTACTATAAGTACATAGTAGTGAGTGCAAGTTATAGGTAGATAACGGTTAAAACATTTTGACTATAATTTCCTAAAGATTTTCAAAACTACTCCCATTTATCTGTCCCCAGCACTTGGAATTAATAAAACGAATAACAATTAACGCTAAGATCACTCGCTGTAATCACTGCTATGCAGAATTAAAAAAAATATATTTTATTTTATTTAAAGTTTTAATTTAAAAGTAGTACCAAATTATTTTCAATTTATAAATACAAGAAAGTTTCGATTTAGACTAATTCGATCTGGTAAAATGGTTAACCCATGAAATCACAAGTCATATGACAGGTCGATGCAAGTTGTTCATTGTCTGGATATTGCAATTTTTCAAAGCTTAATTTTTTGAAGTAAATTTCAAATTGGCTTCCTTTTGCAGAAATTAAAAACAATATTTACATTGTAATAATCGTAACCTTTAATACCATGAATAATTAATATACTAATTACATTATAACATTTTCATAATAACAGTCATCACTATGAGCACAATTTACAGTATGTCTGCACAGAACATGTTCCAGGCAATCTTAACTCTTGGATATGAGTCTATTTTATTTAACCGAGTTTTTGTGTTGGTTACTGTGACGATTTAAAAAAAGGAAAAAATGAAATAAAAGAAATTTAAAATCTCACATTAAAACAGAACGTAAACCCCTAATGAAAATGATAATGTAACCCCGCCTTAATACCCAAAATAAATAGTTTTAAAACCTAAAAGAATTCTATAATAAAATTGCGATAACACCCCTTAATATTTAACCCTTCCCTGTGTACTTATATGCCTGTATCAACTTGTAAAAATCTAGTACGGACATGAAAATTACTCTGTATTGAAGCGAAAATTAATAATTATGATAATTAAATAAAAAGACGTAATAATAATAATAATAAGAAATACCTAACTCAATAAAGAAAATATAGTATTATTAATAGTAGTTAATTAGTATGATAATAATAATAATAAAGTACGAACTATTTTTCTCTCTCCGCGCGAACAAATCCCTCTCCCTACTAACTGCCGCAAAACCAACCCCAGTCGAGCGAGAATCAGAGACAAGGTAACAGCATTACCATGTGTCGTAAAATAAAGTGTAAATATAAAAAATTAATGGCGATGTAACTGAACGTAATATTTCATGGTGACAGACTCCACAAGTAATTGAAATGTGGTGAAATTAAAACGAGTTATGTAGTTGAACTGTAGTGAAAGAACTAAAAGTAACTAACTTAGCCGACACATCTTTTTAAAAAAGGAAACGAAATGTTTAAGTTGTAAGGTACGTTCTATCCAAACATTATAGAGTAACATTAGTGCAGTTAAAAGCAAAATGTAAAGTGTAAAAAGTGAACACCGTACATCAGGAGTGAAGTAACAACGACAAATTCACGAGCTTCAGGTAACAGCATCCTTTCGTCATGTTCGCAACTAAGAATCTACAAAATAAATGGAGACACCCGAACGACATCGTAGAACGTCTAGGAAACGCAACTGTAGAGTAACAACAAGAGAACCCGCCGCTGATCACATTGTATTAAGGTGAAACCAAACAATTATATTTTTAACAATGGCAACAAAAGCAGTATATTGTTTGCAAAGACTTATTCTAATAATGTAAATGTTAACATAGTAGTGTCTGTAATTACAATAATGAAATAGTAATCTGATAATAGTTAAAGGTAAAAGGTAATTCGAAATTTGAGCAAACTAGTATTCAAATAGTTTGCATAATGTTGACTTATTGTAGAGCATTCTTAAGTTAAAACCCGGATCCGAGGTATTTGATGTAGTTAATAAATATATAATTTTATTTTGATCACTAAAGTAACATGTTAAAAGACGTAAGAGCATTTGATGCACAACTTTTGAGTAATTTATTTGTTTAATGTAATCAAACAAAATAACAATCATATTTAAAGTATTATTCAAGAAAATATAATAAAGAGATGTTATGGTTATCAAAAAGGTGAGTGAATATATCTACCAAATCCCTTGTCAATACTCCTCAATTCACGGGAGCCTATTTAACATTTGTGTACTTATTAGGTATTTATGATTTTGTAAAGATTATGGCAGCCTGTTTAATTGACCTGAGCCAATTAACCAGGTTCCCGAATTGTAACGTTATGCGAAACGTCACAAATGCGCCACTCTGCTTAATTAATGAATAAATGATAATTAGCAAGATAAAATACCCTGTGTTTGTCATTTAATATGTGGTAGAATTATTCACTCTATGAATGTTAATTTAAAATACGCAAAAGGAAGAATTGAAGTATGTAAATTCAGAATTAGGATAGTGTGTTTTTATAATCATTATGTGGTGTAATAATATAATATAATATAATAACCATGATATATATAGTAAGAATATTTAGATATAATATAATAATTATTTAAACATTGTAAGCCTAGGGTAAAACCTGTTTAAAAATGCATTCCCCAACTTGTCTGTTTAACGACAATCTCAGACAAGAAAATGACCTGTTCCCGCTTGTACCAAACTATCCCTTTGTTACGCTCTGCCACCTCAAGTAGACAATACATCACCTCACTCTATTGTATTACAAAGTGTGTAACCCTTGCCCAGTAACAAAAGATTTCAGACATCGTTTAAAGCAAAAAAAAAAAACAAGTAAATAATTTTATAAATAAGATGCGCACTTTTATGACTTGTGTTGTTAAATAATAATTGTGTACCCTGGGCTAATTAACAATAACTTGCTAAAATCACTCTGGATTTGTGAATAAATAAATAGAGTTTTATTAATAAAGTAATAATAGTAGTGTTAGGAAATCGACATAATAAGCAAGTCCCCGCTTGTAAAATATTCAATTTTCAACCTGACGGTAGTTACAGGCTAGTTCATGTTTGTTTCTTGACACGAAACAGCTCGAGAAAAGTACCCTCTCCCCTCGCATACAAGTACGTTGTTTGAATGACATTCCCTGGTTGACTAAACAGACAGTCCTGTGCAGGAAGTGAAACGTGTTCCAAATTGTCAGAAATCACCCTTCTTTGTTGTAAAGCCTTGCCTAGGTGGGCGGTGAGCCACCGTAACGCACACAATAGACCTCCCCCAACCAGCTGATCTGTTGTGTGAATGTAAACATAATGTACTCTTCGTATGAAATTTCTCTCTACGATACAATGGTATTATCGTTTTGTTTTGATTAATTATATATGTCCATAGTGAGAATATATTTGTTGTGAGATAAGTTATGTTGATTAATTGAGATAAGATTGCATATGGAAGCTTAATATGAAATAAGATATATATGTGTATGTGTTTAAATGAATTAACGTTAACTATGTTAAACATTGAGAAAACGAATTAAAGATGTGACATAAGTGTAAGATAATCAACTGATGAATAGAAATAATCTGAGAGAGAGAAATTTCAGTATGGAATTTTGTGTCCAAATATAAGTGTTTGAAATAAAATAAATAATAAGTAATTTAAAATAAAAAGTTTAATAATATCGTAAATTATTATAACACGTTAGTATAATTATAATTATAAAAGTGTATTAGTGAGATAAGTAAAAAGAAATTAATAATAAAAGTATATGTGTGAATAATGTAAAAACCCGGTTGTGTCCTGCTTGAAAATAATTCTCTAGCCGCCAGCTATTGTTAAATGGAACAATAGAGATATATACACCCTCGAGTTGACTAACTTCCCCCTTTGTACGCATAAACTATGCCATTGTTTGAAGAAAACTAGTTTGACCCACATTCCACAGTAACAGCTGATCGTTGAAAATAAAGTGTTTGTCTCCTTTTGTTTATGTATTACAGCTGATCATTTAAAAAACAAAAATTATTATCTTCGTGAAATTCCGATTCTCTCAGTAGCATAAGAAATTAGGATAAGAATGAATCTAAGGTCAAGTATGGGATTGGCTTTAGATTTCTGTAGTAGAATTAAGAATTATATATAGGTAACGTAACAAGTCACAACGGCGCCGCACTGAAAAATTCTTTACAAGGGTTAAAGAAAGTTCTTTACAAGAGTTAAAAAAGTGCAGAAAACTAACTACTAGAGTTAGAGTATGCAAAATGTAATCAGTCGGGCCACGATATTGTGAGTTACGGATAATTAGGGAAATTAGTATTAAGAATTAAAATATAAATTAGCATGGTAAGAAGTAAGATAAAGGGAATTTCACGGAGGAGAACATTTAAATGAATAAAATTACTTAAAGAGATATAGAGAAAACAAATCGTGTACTAAATTAAATTTTAACACAGAAATCAACAAACATACCCCCGGTACATTCCTAAACAAATAAACCGGAGTCTGAGGCTTAAGAGGAGGAGTATGTGACGATTTTAAAAAAGGAAAAAATGAAATAAAAGAAATTTAAAATCTCACATTAAAACAGAACGTAAACCCCTAATGAAAATGATAATGTAACCCCGCCTTAATACCCAAAATAAATAGTTTTAAACCTAAAAGAATCCTATAATAAAATTGCGATAACACCCCTTAATATTTAACCCTTCCCTGTGTACTTATATGCCTGTATCAACTTGTAAAAATCTAGTACGGACATGAAAATTACTCTGTATTGAAGCGAAAATTAATAATTATGATAATTAAATAAAAAGACGTAATAATAATAATAAGAAGAAATACCTAACTCAATAAAGAAAATATAGTATTATTAATAGTAGTTAATTAGTATGATAATAATAATAATAAAGTACGAACTATTTTTCTCTCTCCGCGCGAACAAATCCCTCTCCCTACTAACTGCCGCAAAACCAACCCCAGTCGAGCGAGAATCAGAGACAAGGTAACAGCATTACCATGTGTCGTAAACTAAGTGTAAATATAAAAAATTAATGGCGATGTAACTGAACGTAATATTTCATGGTGACAGACTCCACAAGTAATTGAAATGTGGTGAAATTAAAACGAGTTATGTAGTTGAACTGTAGTGAAAGAACTAAAAGTAACTAACTTAGCCGACACATCTTTTTAAAAAAGGAAACGAAATGTTTAAGTTGTAAGGTACGTTCTATCCAAACATTATAGAGTAACATTAGTGCAGTTAAAAGCAAAATGTAAAGTGTAAAAAGTGAACACCGTACATCAGGAGTGAAGTAACAACGACAAATTCACGAGCTTCAGGTAACAGCATCCTTTCGTCATGTTCGCAACTAAGAATCTACAAAATAAATGGAGACACCCGAACGACATCGTAGAACGTCTAGGAAACGCAACTGTAGAGTAACAACAAGAGAACCCGCCGCTGATCACATTGTATCAAGGTGAAACCAAACAATTATATTTTTAACAATGGCAACAAAAGCAGTATATTGTTTGCAAAGACTTATTCTAATAATGTAAATGTTAACATAGTAGTGT
Source organism: Magicicada septendecula (assembly GCA_034769895.1). NCBI lineage: Eukaryota > Metazoa > Arthropoda > Insecta > Hemiptera > Cicadidae > Magicicada > Magicicada septendecula. The sequence continues at coordinate 20,446,139 of CM068369.1, read as the reverse complement.
CTGTAATTACAATAATGAAATAGTAATCTGATAATAGTTAAAGGTAAAAGGTAATTCGAAATTTGAGCAAACTAGTATTCAAATAGTTTGCATAATGTTGACTTATTGTAGAGCATTCTTAAGTTAAAACCCGGATCCGAGGTATTTGATGTAGTTAATAAATATATAATTTTATTTTGATCACTAGAGTAACATGTTAAAAGACGTAAGAGCATTTGATGCACAACTTTTGAGTAATTTATTTGTTTAATGTAATCAAACAAAATAACAATCATATTTAAAGTATTATTCAAGAAAATATAATAAAGAGATGTTATGGTTATCAAAAAGGTGAGTGAATATATCTACCAAATCCCTTGTCAATACTCCTCAATTCACGGGAGCCTATTTAACATTTGTGTACTTATTAGGTATTTATGATTTTGTAAAGATTATGGCAGCCTGTTTAATTGACCTGAGCCAATTAACCAGGTTCCCGAATTGTAACGTTATGCGAAACGTCACATTACGTTATAACTGGCGGAGTACTGTGTGTGTGACGAATAAAAGGAAACTTCCCACCTGATCTCGGAGAACACATAGTATAGAGATTCCTACCATGCAAGTCTGGGTGTGGGTGATGGTGATGATTACCAGGACGAACCTCTCCGAATAGCGAAATACTGTGTTTGGGAGCGGTTCAGCTGTAGATTGATGGTCTAGCGTGGCGTGACGGCGTTGGAGATCCTTTCGCACTGCTCTGCGGATGGGGAAGGACGTAATGTCCCCATCTCGGCGACCCCTTTCACCTCCCGACTGTGCGGGGAACCCTGAAGCTCTTTATAAAATTATAAACTCATAGTAATATGTTAACTACAGCACGCCGCCACGATGCGCTCTGCACCAGTGTTGGAAGAGAAAGAGAAGAGAAATTAAGGCAGCCACGGACCGAGAAATAACAAAACAGCTGATGCACGGCTGAACCGATTTCGTAGTCATAGAAGCTTGCAGCGCGGCCAGCCGAATAACGTCACTGATCAAGGTCACGGCGACTGACTAGATCTCGCTATCGCTAGCGGGCAGCCTAACTTGTAACGATAACGCACCAAACGTACTGAATTACGTTTAAAACTTGCTGTCGAATTTACATTTAAAATTACCACGGCACAGTTTATAGTCTGCTGATCTGAAAAGCGACAAATATCAACCGTCCAGAACGGTGTTCGTCAGTCACTGAATTTCTACAATTTTTAAACCGTTCCACTTCCTTATAAAGTTTCCGTTGTACATAGAGATATACTTTAGCCGGGTTTCCACCATAAGAAAAAAACAAACTGATCAATGCACACTGTTAAACTAATTCCAGAACTTCCAGAAGACCTAACATCATTAGTTGAGAATTTAAGAGTTAAACAATAGAATTCAAAGCAACCAGAACTCATCACAGGTATGCCAACTTACAGTTCTAAAACTATCCTACACCGCCTACTATCTGTTTTTCCTTTACAGCTATTTGTCTCGAATGACCCTTGTACTACACGTTGATAATAATAAATTTAATATTTTAGAAACAATAAGTATATAGGGTCTGTAAAGCCGAGAAGAAGATGTTTCAGAAACAGTTATTAATTTTTAATTCGATTAGAATCAGTATAAATATTATATCTAAATTTAAAAAGTCTTATATAATGCTTTAGAAAGTTACATTTCAGTAGGTAATTGTTTTGAGTTGGTTCTTGTTAGAACAATGAGAAACACTTTATATTACTTTGGCACATCACTACCAAAATGTTGCCGATCCACGTTTTAAACAGTACATAAACATGTTTTCTTTCTTGCAAACGGAACTTAAGGTCAGGGGCGGATTAATCATTAGGCTGACTAGGCTGTAGCCTAGGGCGCGGCATTTTGGGGGGCGCAAAATTTTAGCCAAAAAATAATAAAATTATACAGTTAAATGTAAAATTGGTAATAAATTACGATAAAAATTTGAGTTCATTTTGAACACAGGCGCCTGTTTGCGAGAAATTATGGCAATCTGAAACAAAACCACTCTTGAATTTTTTAAAAACGCTTAACTTAGAATCAATGTTTCCTAATGTTGAGATAGCTTTGGGCATTTTCCTTACTACGCCCATCACTAACTGCAGTGGCGAACGATCTTTTTCAGCTTTGAAGATGGTGAAGAATTATTTACGCTCAAATTTGCGCCAGGATAAACTGGCCAGTTTAATCATCTTGTTCATTGAAAGTGACTTTCTGCAAGGACTTGATTACAGTGGGGTGATTAAAAGGTTTTTCTCAATCTAAAGCGAGAAAAAAAATCTAGCTTGAACTTTACATGTCTTAACAAACCAACAAGATATTTAACTGATTGTCTTCTTTGTGTAAATGATGTTAAATGTACCTTTAATAAAACTGTTATAATTCTGTAACTACGGGTACTTAGTTAACTTTTTCTTTAGAAAAGTCATGCGAACTACAAATGGTTGAAGGTTTAACTCTAAATCAATCTCTGAAAAATAGCCTCAGTTTTCAATTCTTGAGACTATTTCCAAAAACAGTAAGTTATTTTAAATATTCCTAACTAGGAAATATATTGTAGGATGTTTAAAGCTTCATTCAGCCCTTTGGAAATAAACGTAGAGTAGTGTATGGGTGGTGAGGGGGGGGAGCGCTAAAATATAATAGCCTATGGCGCCAAAATACCTTAATCCGGCCCTGCTTAAAGTCGTAGTGACCAATCATTACAGATATGTTTTCTTAACATCAAGCTAGAGTATTTTATCGTTCAAGATATAGTAAAAAGTCAACACATTTTTTATAAGCATGATATTTTAATCGAAAAAATTGTTTCCCGCTTCTGAGAGTCTGGAACTAGCAGAATTTGCGTCCCATATATTGGACAATAATAATAAATGTGTATACAGAGAGAGACTCTATCAAAACACTTACTATTTCTTTTATGAATTTGCTAACTGCTATAATTTTTTATTGTTCGACTAAGCTTTTCGTCATTGCTGACATCTTCAGGTCTTAAAACAACCTAAAGCGAGGTCTAAAGCGTTGTTTTAAGACCTGAAGATGTCAGCAATGACGAAAAGCTTAGTCGAACAATAAAAAATTATAGCAGTTAGCAAATTCATAAAAGAAATAGTAAGGATGGCTGCTAATTTAAACAATACGAAGAATAAAACACTTACGCCCTTCGCTGGCACAACGGTAGAACAGATAAGCGTCTTCCCCGGTCTTGGCTAGCGGGTAGACAAGGAACTCGTACTTATTACCTGAAAAAAGAATAGAAGTTTTAACAGTTACTACCAATTTTAAATACACGAAATACAAAACATATCTATGCAAAAATGAGGAAATATGTTATTGTTATTTTAAAACTATAACAGTTACTTGCTAAATATATCTGTTTCTAGAATGTTGTGCCGCGGTGGATTGCATAAGTTTCCGTTAATAAATGTGTCGGCCATACCTACGGAGGCCATCATCAGTAGATAAAGGAGAACGTTTGCAAAGACGACGTGCCAAACGCACCTCACATTTGAGGAGGTAGCAAATTTCTCAGCTCCTTTGGTAATTACTTTGACCGCGAAACGTAACAGTCTCAGCGATGTTGACATTGTGTTAAAGTTATCCGTAGCCAGGCTGTTAGGCCATGGTCGACTGATGTCGGTACAAACGTTTCGGCCCACCATCGGACGCCATATTGAATGTCGCGATAGTTTTGCCAGATATTCGTCCCAGTACCAAGGTAGACTATATGTCGGCCCTAAACGTAGGCTTTTAAGTGGGCCGACATATAGTCTACCTCAATAGTGACGTGAGTTGGCGAATAGTCTGCCAAAATGTAAAATTACTCATAAGCGAAAGCTTCAGTCTCTCCTTGACCGAGGATTGCACTGGACGTGTAAAGCCCACTACCTGACATCAAACAAAACGATCCGTGACTCCCTGCGTGTCCGTTCCCTGGACGCCATTATACGGAAACTGTCCCGAAAATTTTATCGCCGCTCCGCCCGATTCTAGGGCAACCACCTGATTAGCGCCCTCGGTCGCTACCAAACTGTGCCAGGAGAATCTTGGACCCGACGGCGGCGTACATTCACCCTCAATTAATTAATTAATTGAAAACCCACGGCCGGTAGCAGGCTTCACCCTAAATCCAGACCTATCAGTAGACCCTGCGGCAGGAGCTCTATTTGAAGCTCGGGACGTATATACGAGCGGACGACAGGCAAGCCCTTCGTCCCGCACAGCCATTGAACTTGTTGTAAAATTAAATTTCTTTAATGAATAATTTTAATGAATAAACTGAACTATTGATGCGTTGAAGACTCAAGGAAATAGATATAAAAATACGTATATTTATCTAATATTTAATGAAAAATTATACGGGAACTTCCGGCAGATAGACGGGTGACTGGAAGGATGAGAAAATCGTGAGTGAGGTTTGTAAACAGAATAGACGTTGCTATAAGTCTGATGATTATGATAACGGTATTTCTCAAACGAATCTGTACTACATCGTGCAACAATGACAATTGTCATACATGTGGCTCTCCTGCCTCCCACACCACACAGATTTAAAATGTTTGTAATATTTTGAAACGTGCATTTTATGATCTTTTAATCTGATAGACTTTCTACTCCAAAACCGTCTTTGTGTCACACAGACGAATCTAATTCTGTTGACTTTGTCTAGTATCAACTAAAGCAGATGGAAAGAAAATCAATTAAACGTATTATATGCCACATAAAAATCTACTAGCGTAAACTATACCAATATATCTCTAAGTATACAAATAATTCCTGAAATTCTTGGCTTAACAAATCGACATAGGAATACAATTAAGAACAATATAGCATAAAAACACATCAGCTGAACAAAATTTATTATTTTCAAATAATTTGTCAAGTTTTTCAGGAACGAGTACACAAGAAATTTGTGTTTAGTGTAAAATTCTTATTATTAATTTTGAAATATAAATATACATAATAACAGTCGTTAAAATTCATTCTCGGGCTGTCCATTATTTTCACCAAAAACAGACGTTGCGGCAGTGCAATCGACCGCCATCATCAGTGTAAAATTCCAAGTTTCTGATGAAAACAATGGACTACGACCAAACAGCCCGGGGATGAATTTTAACAACATTGACTACAGCCGTGTAAGGCTACGAAGTATAATACATAATATCGTTTTCATAAATTCTAGGGTAATTTTCTCAAAATCGGTTCTGTGAGAGCATTAATCTAGGAACTAATTCTATAGAGCTCAAGGCGTGTTTTGAAAAGAATAAGAATTTAATAAACTTGTTCACTCTTAAAACATTAAATAAATTGTATATTTTATTAAACGCATCCTGTTCTACATGTGTATTGCTCCTTTTAATTGTTTAATATCATCCATTTTGTTAACTATGTAATGTAGCCTATTATCAATAATGTTATTTTAGTTTCAGGTATTTTGATATTGTTTCTACAAACTGTGACGATGTTTCTTTATTTACTAAATGTTTAATGATGGAAAGTTTAGCTAGGATCGGTCAATAATTACAGACAGTTTTTTTCCACAAATTTCCCTCAACGTTTCGTCAATACTTATCGTCATCATCAGAATCTGTGTATGAAAAATAAAGACATAATCAAACACGCAAACAGAACAATAATTGGTTGGATGTGTGTGTGTGGGTGTGTGTTTGTGTATATGGCACTGTGTTTTACGTCAGCAAAATAATTACTGTTATTACATACTGTTGTTTTTTTTTAAATTGATAGATGTAATTATAATATTCCAAAAACATTATTAATATACAATTACACTACAACATACGTTTTACAATATAATATATACACAAATATAATTTAACATACATTTACAATGTAAATTGTATTAATAATTATTAGAGATATTATAATTGTGTCTATCTATTTATGTAAATCAGTATGTATGAATAATAATTATTTGCAGATGTAAAAAAACACACATACACAAACAAACATTAAACAAACCAAGTGTTCTCTTTTTTATTATTTCTGAATTGTGTATACACGAGGGACTGATCATGAGAATAAATATTGTCCACTCGTCGACTCAAAATATCTGAAAATTGTGTCTCTCTACTTATTCACCGATCCTCGCTAAACTTTCCATCTAATCGCTAAATATTTAGTGATTGACAGTCACTACTAATTTAAGAATTTAACTTATTTAAAATTAGTTAGTTATGGAGTTGTGCAAAAGGTATAATCAAAATCGACACATCACTACGTATAGTATCATAAAATCTTCTACACAACAATTGTTCGGTAAAATGTAATTTGTTCAGTATTTTGCTGACTAGCTTCTGGCCTTACACAACGTTGTATAACTAGCGGTAATTATCAATTATATTTCTTGATGTAATTAATTGTTCTTAGAAAGCAATGCATGTACTGACGTCAAAGCTAACCAGGGAAATAACGGTGTCATTGACCCCTTTCTTACCTTGGTCGTCCCTGTCAGTTTCGTGTATGAGTCCATCCTTATACGTCTGTGTGTACGTCTTAGCGATTCTCGTTCTGTTGTCTCGACTGAAAAAAAAAACACAAATTAACCATTTGTAATATATGACTCCTATCATATAAGAAATGGTAATATGATGGTGCTAAAAATGTTTACGTAATATCTTCTTCTTCTTCTTCTTCTTCTTCTTCTTCTTCTTCTTCTTCTTCTTCTTCTTCTTCTTCTTCTTCTTCTTCTTCTTCTTCTTCTTCTTCTTCTTCTTCTTCTCCTTCTTCTCCTTCTCCTTCTCCTTCTCCTTCTCCTTCTCCTTCTCCTTCTCCTTCTCCTTCTCCTTCCTTTTCTTCTTCCGTCATTGTGTCTCTTTCGCGTACTCCGGTCTTCGTTGCGAAAATGATTACTGCCAAGTCTTACTTATAGTGTTGGGGCAGTTATGCTTGTTTCAGACCCCGACATCTTGATTTCAGGAGGAACACTGGATAGAGGAAGTTTCTAAAGTAACTAACGAACGTTGTGCCTTCCATTAACTGATCGTCCTGTTGATTGACGAGCCTCACTTTAATGGTCAGTCTCTAATATCAATTAGATTGCCAGAGTTCTAAACTGTCGAATGGTGTGTGTGTGTGTGTGTGTGTGTGTGTGTGTGTGTGTGTGTGTGTGTGTGTGTGTGTGTGTGTGTGTGTGAAAGAGAGAGAGAGAGACAGAGACAGAGACAGAGACAGAGACAGAGACAGAGAGAGACAGAGACAGAGAGAGAGAGAGAGAGAGAGAGAGAGAGAGAGAGAGAGAGAGAGAGAGAGAGAGAGAGAGAGAGAGAGAGAGAGAGAGGAAGGATAGTTTTCTACACTGTCTAGTTAGTACGAATCGCAACTCTTCAGTACTTTTCTAAAAGTATGTGGTTATCATCAACGTAAACTCCCGTATACATGAGTTATATTAAAACGTATAACTAATATCGATACTACTTATCCCTGGTGACAAACGTTTTATAAGATAATTATATAAAATATACTCTAGCTGAGAGAGTAAACAGGAGCCGGATATTACGAGTATGGTATGAGAACTTCGGCTAGCCAGGCTGTAAGACTGTGGTACAAAGTCGTTTGATGCAAACGTTTTGGCCGTGCCTTCGACGGTCATCTTCAGTGCCGAAGGCTGCAAAACACTGACAGTGGTTTCGCAGTCAGTGACCAATGAACTGTGGTTGAGGCTACTGGCTGTGAGTAGGACGCCCATATTTATAAACTTTTGGTGTATCGCACGAAGTTGTTGTCTGACACCACCAGCCAATCAGAAGAAAGGCAAATTCTTATTGGTTCGCCACAACTGGCGTCCAAGGAGCACTCAATGAGAGAGACTCACTCCGCCGATTCATTGCAATAGATGGTCTATCGGGATGACCGAGTTGGCCGACGAGGAGGCGGCACGGCGATCGCGGTGAGGACCTCCATAGGTCATCATCGTGTCGCTTTGCCGCAGCTTACCAACCTAGAGGCCACCGCCATTGAGGTCCACGGAGATCTTGGCGGCGTCCTCGTGGTTTCAGCATACAATCCCCCACAAGCTGAACTCCTTGTCGGCGACCTGGACGTCGTCTTCGATTCCCATCGAAGGGTAATTTTGGCCGGCGATCTGAATTGCAAGCATCGCGTTTGGAGTAGTCGCCTGACTACTCCGAACGGGAGGCGCTTGCTCAGTTTTGTTGAATCGCGCCAGGCGATGGTGTTTGGTCCTGCGCAACCCACGTTCTTTCCGTCAAGGCCTAACGCGGCTCCCGATGTTCTGGATATCGCGGTGACCCAAGGAGTTGTCTGTCCGGTCGAGGTATTCTCACTTACGGAGCTGACATCCGACCACAATCCCTATCTTGGTCCACGTCGCTACCCAGCAGGCCTATGCACGTTCTGACAAGAAGAAGGTTATCGATTGGGATCGCTACGGCCCGGCCTTGTGCCGTAGATTGCCGCCAGCGGCCCCACTCGATTCCGTTCGCCTCCTAGACGAAGCAGTTGCGGGAATCGAAGAGGCAATCATCTCGGCTATAGGCGTGTCTTCACGTACGCGAGCTGGTTTCACGCCTGACTACCAACGCATCCCTGAGGAAGTCTCTCTTCTCGCTCGCGAGAGGAATTACTTCCGGAAACGTTGGCAGAGGACCCGTGATCCGGCCGATAAGGCAGCATACAATCGGCTCACCGGACGACTGCGTGGCAGTCTGAAGGCGTTCCGACGTAGCTGATGGGAACTCGATGTGGCCCGAACGGGGGATGCGGACCCGCAAAGTCACCCGTACAGAATACCTACCGCATTGACGGGACGGAGGCGCCGACCTCCACTCCCCGCCATTGTTGGACCGTTCGGTCGACTCCTGGGTCGCCCGGAGGAGAAGGCTGAGTACTTGGGCTTGTGTTTCGAGCGACAGTTCGCTCCCAACCCGCCCATGGACTGGGACTTCGACGAACAAGTCGAGATGGCTGTGGAAGACTTTCTGTCTCTTCCGATCACGGCGGAGCCCGAACCCATCTCTTTAGAAGAGGTTCAGATCGGCTCGCTGAACTTCAGCCAAGAAAAGCTCCAGGCCCGGACGGTGTTACCAACACCGCTCTACGACTTCTTCCCGAGCCTGGAGTTCAATTCTTGACTGATTTGTTCAACGCGTGTCTTAGACTGGCCTACTTTCCCAAGAAATGGCGAAAGGCGACGGTTATCGTGATCCCGAAGCAGGGAAAGGATACCACCAGCTCGGAAAACCTCCGGCCTATCAGCCTACTCTCCGCTACGTCCAAGGTTTTTGAGCGCCTCGTACACCGTCGTGTACGAGAACATCTAACCAACTTTGACGTGCTGGTCCCCGAAAAGTTCGGCTTTCGTGTGGGGCATTCGACCACTCATCAACTGATGAGAGTGGTGGAAAGCATCACGGAAGCCGGGTGTCGGAGAGAACGGACCGTTGGCTGATTCTTAGATGTTGAGAAAGCCTTCGACAGCGTATGGCATGATGGCCTGTTATTCAAGCTTAGGGAAGTCCAGCTCCCGGACTGCTACCTCCATCTGGTTGCTAGCTTTCTGACGGAGAGGACCTTCTGCGTGAGAGTTGGCGATTCTGTTTGTTCCGACAGACGAATCACAGCCGGCGTCCCTCAAGGTAGTGTTCTAGGCCCCCTTCTGTTCTCGATCTACGTCAACGACGTGCCGAGACAGCCTGGAGTCCAGATGGCCCTCTTCGCTGACGACACGGCCGTATTTACGGCCGATCGTCATGAGGAAAGGGCCGTCCTACGACTGCAGCGCCAGCTCGACACGCTCGTGGACTGGACCAAGAATTGGAGAGTGCAACTCAACGCTACCAAGAGTGTAGCCGTCGAATTCTCTAAGCGACGGAAGAACCCCGTTAGGCAGCTACGTATCGGCAGAACGTACTTGCGCTGGTCCAACGAGGTCAAGTACCTCGGCTTACACCTTGACCGTCGCCTCACCTGGCGTACCCACGCACAGACAGTTCTTAAGCGAGCATCCACTCGCCTGTGCGCACTGTTTCCACTCCTGATCAGCTCAGCCATGACCAGGAAATTGGGTAGGATGATCGTCGGCGCGTATCTGCTGCCGGTCATTACCTACGCCTGCCCGGTCTGGGGTTACCTCGCCGCAATGCATAAAAAGAAGTTGCAAAGCGTCCTCGACAGGGGTCTTCGGCTAGCGGCCAAAGTCCCCCGTCGCTTTTCATCTCGCCTTCTAAGGAGAGGGCTTGGCGTCCGCTCCTTGGACGACACATTCAGGCGGCTTGCACACAAATTTTATGCACGTGCGGCGAGGTTCCCAGGCAATCCTCTAGTGACTGGGCTGGGAAGGTACCGTATACGTCCAGGTGATTCGTGGAAACGCCCTCGGTGTATACTGCGCTAGTGTAGGCTAGCACAACAGCCGAGAATCGGCCTGCTATAGAGCACACGCCCTACTTGGGCAGGGCGACGAGGCAGGAGCTCCAGAAGGCAGCTCGGAACTCAGATACAAGCGATTCGTCTCTGCGACGCACAACCGCAAAGCCCAGAGCGAAAAAAAAAATTGCAATAGATGTGTGCTTCTGAATCTGGACAGACACCATATGGAGGCGAGGGAAATACACACTCACCGACGCCTCGTATCTTCAAAGAGTATGCGATGGTCAGAATTGGCGAGTGCACGCTCCGCTAAAGCAGACTTTTATGGCTGTCAAACGAAAGTAGCGGTTGTGTTCATCGACGCGGGCATGGACACTGCGTTTCGTAGTTCCGATGTATAAAAAATAAAAGGAATAAACAGAATAAAAAGCCTCAGACACAATTCATTATGAGTATATTCAATAGAATCGGCTAAACTGAACGACTACCGTACGCCCAAACTGCTACTGAATTAGGCCTATAAGACGCAGGGACGGAGATGTGAGGGACGTCCGAAGAAGCGGTTGAGTGACCTGCTCCAGTCTATCTGCGTGGAAAACGTACAAATCAGTTTTGGGTTTAATCCTTGGTAAAAATGTATGCCTATAGTTTGTTTACTGTTACGTTTTGACATTCAAACTCAACCATGTTAACACAACTAACCTGAAACGATAGTACAATTATTGATATAATAAAAGAAAGAATTTCGACGAAACCAAAACATCGAAGCATGATAATAGTTTTAATATTTACTATATAATACAAATATTTACTATATAACAAATATATTTACCATAACTTATAACAAACATTATCATGTTAAAACGACAAAGACCGAAGATTTCTAGACTGTGGGGAATCGAAAGTGTGGAAGCGTTACATTTTTGTGGAATGACCCCCAGCCTAAAAACATTATTATGTTAAAAAACAAAACAGAACAGATCAGACATTTTTTGTTCTCTATCTGCCTCTATCTCTTTCTTTTGACATGATAATGTCTTATGGCTGGGGGTCATTTGAAAATTTCTGTAACGCATCACGCTGCATGACGTCATCATTTACCAGCCGGGAATCGTTAACTAAAACCGCGACCGCTAACGTGCTAACGTCCGTCGCAGATTAAAGACCTAACAAGCAAACAACACTGCATAGCTGTAGATAGGTATGTAACCAATCAGTCAGTCAGTAACCATAATAATGTTGCGTTTAGCTGGCGGCTGAAAGACATTATCATGCTCTTAAGCTTTTACCATTTGGTAAACGGTACTTTACATTTTTCTGTTTATTTCCCTATACCAAATCCTCCCTCTCTCTTTGTCTCTTTTCTCCCTTTCCTCAAGTCTTTTACATCACTTTCTCCCAATACGAAGCAATTGTCCAACCGACGCATTATACGAAACTGGCACATTCAGCTTAATTACTGATTACACAACTTGCAACTTATTAGATGGTAATATAAGTGTAAAACAATTTATAAAAATATGGTAGTACATTCCATATTATTGCCGTGAATCAACAATATTTTTCCTAGATAATTTTTTAACCCTTTTTTTAAAATTGATGACACTGTTTGGTTTGATACCGACCTATAAATCTGCGCGGCAATTGTTCAGGAAACGGTCTTACTTCGATTACCGTTTGGAACAATTAGCTGGTTTCAACTATGTTGTTATGAATTGAACAGTTTTTTCTTAATTTAACTGTTTTGTAAAACTGTTGTCGCGGGAGCTGATTCTATAGATTAAATAAGAAAAGAAGTTCATATAAACATAGGCCCGAAAACGGTTCGTTAGTGAGTTGCGGCTCGCGAAACATTTCGCCCTGTTTTCTGCTCCCATGGTAAATTGAAGCCATACTAAAATTCTTGGAATAAACAATAAACGGCAAATTTGGTGGTTTTTTTATGGTTTTAATCTGAAAGAAAAAATAAAAGTGGTCCAGAACTCTATCTTAATAATTTTTTAAGAAAAACTGTGTAAAACCTAAAAAATGAAGTCGAAAAACACACATTTTTAGATTTGGGATAAAATAACTTCGTTAGTTTGCTGACAAATAATAAAAATTTCTAACTAAATTTGTAGAGAATTGTTTAATGAGAGAAAAGATGTGTATGATTTTTATTTAAAAAAAAATACAAATTCGAGAAATTTGACTAAAACAAAACAGAACAAAAGGCGCTAGAAAAGTCTTACAATTTACAAGAAACACCCACCCTTGGGCACAAGAAAACCCACGTGAGACTGCTAAAAGACCAACATACCAACAACTTCATTTAATGTGTGGTGTAGTCTTCTTGGTGATTATCTCTAACGCCCTTTTTTCTTACCACCAAGGCTTAATGGAAGACAGTAATTAAATTTTTTACAAACGAATCTGATGAAATTCTTGGAAGGTATTCCACTTGCAGATATAGTGCATATGTGATTTTTGAATGACGGTGCACCTGCTCATCTACTGTCGTGATGTGATGAACCATTTAAATGAAACATTCGGTAAGCGACGGATTGGTCGAAACGGTTCAGTAAAATGACCAACTCGATCTCACGCCATATCTTTTCCCTTTGAAGCCGTTAGTTTAGTGCGCTCGTATTCGCAAACAATAAGAATTGAGACATCGCATAATGGAATCTGGAGCTAATGTTAAGAATAATCCTGATACTATAAGACGTGCCCTGCTAGCACGGATTCGCCGAGCTGAATGCTGCATTCAACAAAATAGAGGCCATATTGAACGAACGTTTGCAGCTTTATCGTTTTAACAATTTTGATATTTAATCATTTGAAGAAAAAATTTCAAACATGTAAGTTTTTAATTTTTTTTTAATTACATTTGTTATGAATACTTTTACGAAAATCTTTGTTCTGTTTAAAATTGTAACACTTTTCTGGCGCATTTTGGTCTGTTTTGCTTTTAATTACAGTCAAATTTTTCAAATTTCTATTTACTTTTAAAAAACTTTATACACATCAGCTTTCTCAAAATTAAATTCTCTACAAATTCAGTTAAAAAGATTTATTTGTTTATTGACAATTTAACGAAGTTAATTTATCCCAATTCTAAAAATGTGTTTTTAACTTCAATTTCTTGTGTTTTAAACAGTGCTATTTAAAAACTAATTAAGATATAGTTCTGGAACCTCTTTTATTCAATGTTTCAGATCAAAAACCATAAGACACTACTAAATTTTCTCTTCAATTTATACCCCAAGAAGTTTAGTATGGCTTCTTTTTACCGGGGGAGCAGAATTCAGGGCGATATTTTTTGCGAGCAAGCCTTAACTCGGTAACGAACCGTTTTTGAATCTATGTTTACATGAACATTTTTTCTTATTTTTTAGCTATAGGATCAACTCTCGAATATTGCCGTGCAATTCTGAATTTCCCTGTATATTGGCTCCTATCGTATAATGTGAATATCAGTTAAGTATAGGACAAAACAATAGTGTTTAAGTGTTGTAAACAACCATTAATTAAAGCGCAACTATTAAATGTACAACTATTTGTGTGTGTGTGTGTGCGTGCGTACCTGACGTGGGTGGCGGTAGAGGTGTAGGTGATGTTGTCGTCGGTAGTCATGGCAACGGTGGCGTGGTCCAGGGAGCGGACGAACTCGCTGTCCGTTCCGTACAGAGTCTTCCATCTGCCCAAACCCGGTAACTGTAATAATGGTACAATACGTGACAACTTGTTCTAAATACAAAATATCATTCTGATGTAACATCAGTCTTGTTACAGTTAAATCTATTTCTATATCTATCTATTTCTGTTTAGCGATGAAGAACTGAAGGAGGCCGCAGGCTTGTTGGGGAGTGGCAATGCCCCAGGACCGGAAGGTGATCCGTCAGAACATCTGAAGGTGATTGTTAGTTCATGCTCACGGATACTCATTAATATGTAGGCCTACAACAGCTGCCCCAGGGAGGGGGATACTTCCCCAAGCGGTGGAAATTGCAGAGGTTGGTGCTTAAATATCAAAGGTAAAGGTCAGCAAAGGTAAGGGTGACCAGGGAACGCCATCAGCGTACAGGCCTTTGTGCATGCTTGATACTGCTGGAAAGGTTACTAAAGCCATGTCTGTTCAAAGTGTCTGTAAAATATTACATAAATGCATTTCTAAAATTAATTAAACTAAATTGGCTGCATGAAAGCCTCATATAGAACAATAAATACCTCACACAAAAAGCAAAAACTAGGGTTTCCAAAACCACAATAAGTCCAGTAATATTTTATGCATCAGAGACCAAGCCGGGTACAGGAACAACTCAAAGAAAACGACAAACTATAGAAATGACTATATTACGGAGGTTACTACGAAATGCCAAGGTACCATAAGTTGCCAAACAATAGTATAAGAGTAGCGTGTAATGTAACAGATATTAATTCTTGGATTGGGGAAAGAAGAAGGATACGCAAATGAACAAATATCAAGAATGGATGACACAAGGCTAGTGAAAAAGGGAAGAGATAGCCAACCAAATACCAAGAGGAGCATTGGTCGGCTAAGGAAATGGTGAAGTGACAGCATTCAGGACCGATGTTATAGAACAGGAAGAGTCCTAACAAGGAAGTTAAAGAAGAAGATGAACTAAATTAAATGGCTGCTTTTAACAAAGGAAATAGAAGTAGTTCTGTCTGTTCACTTGTTATAATTTCTTATTTTTAGTTGCTTTCCTAACTTCTAAAATTCCAATTTCATTTGTAAATTGAAACTAGCAGGCGTTTGTATTTAAGCCTGTTTAAATCTTTTTAAGTAGTAAGTTTCAGCAAGTTCCCAGCGATCCTTTAATTAATTTTATTTTAGTTATTAGTGTTTACTATTAACAACATTTAGTTCTTCCTGAAAGAAAATAAAATGACGCTAATTTTCGGTTTATTATTTGACGGAAAATGTTTTGAGAGGTTCGTAAACCTCATTAAACAACCCCTCTGTCCACGTCTGTGAATTAAGCTACTTCAATACACACAGAATCACGATTCATAAAACTAACACGTCTATTTCCAAGAAATATTTTCTTTCAGTTTGTATCAAATATGTGGACAGCAAGTTTACTCCTAGACTAAACAAAGCATGGTTTTGTACAAACTGCGATAACAGGTAGGTGATCCCTGTTATTTTAAATATATTAAACACACACACACACACACACACACACACACACACACACACACACACACACACACACACACACACACACACACACACACACACACACACACACACACACACACACACACACACACACACACACACACACACGAGAACTATATATATATATAATATTTAAAAGTGAAAGAAGAGGATGTACCAACAAGATAATTATATATATATATATATATATATATATTTATATTAATGTGATGTTATTTAATTTTGTTTCTTCTGGATTGTTATTAATTTCCTTACAAACCGCTGATGATCCTGATATTTTTCAATGAAACGTACGTCAGGTGTTAAAAAGACAAAAACGAAATTACAATACTGGAAGAAGAAACAAAATTGAATAACATTAAAATACTCGTATTATATAATCGCTGCAAGAAACTTCGAGTTACCTATATAGAAAATTATATATGTTTATGTGTATGTATAACGTTTATTTATGCAATCTATTAATACATAATAAACATAATTGTTGACAGAATACATGGCTTGTAGTGAACCCGTCCAATGACTAGTTCTCTGTATGACTACTTAAAGATGACATGTAGAATGCATTTAGAGTATTAAAATCTATGTAAGTCTAGCGGCAATGTTAATTTTAATGGTTTTGGCTGCAGACTCTTGTCTAGCACATTATGGCTAGAGGGTCTGTGTGAGCTTCAAGCCGATTCTCAGTCTCTTTCCATGAACTGCGTAATAGTTTCACTGACTGTGGACAGGTCTAGGTCGCTATAGACATCTTTGTTCCTGACAAACGACGGAGCACTAGTTATGGCACACTGTACCCTGGTCTGAAATATTTTCAATATAGCGATGGAAGCAGTTCCCCAAAGCTCTAAGCCGTATGTGCACACAGGTTTGGAAACAGTATTGTAAGCAAACAGCTTCAGTTCAGTTTTATTTTATAACTTCAGTTTATTGGTCGTAAGATGTGGGAGGCAAGGAGAAACCACCACATTAACGATTCTTACGGATATCTCAACAGGGAAAACTGGTCTCTTTAGTCTAGTAAAACAGCCAGTTTATAGAAAATCGGGTTGGACGTTCAGCCTGAAGGTCGCAGCCTCACCATACGTCTTACCCTGCGATATGCTATTAACATATCCAGGGGACATATTCACGTCTAAGTTGCCTCAAATAAGGACTAACCGGACGGATAAGCGGCTGAAATGAGATTTCTCAGGCACGTGGCAGGGTATACTCTCCACGTCGATAGAAGAAACACAGACGTACGGCAGGACCTGAATATTATGAGTAGGTATACTCGACAGGATTGCCCAGTGTCAACACTGAATTGGTAGCAACATCTTTGCCGAATAGATGACTGCCGCATCCCCAAACAGCTATGGAACTATAAGCCGAGGGGACGGAGAGGTGTGGGTCGTACGAGGAAGCGCTGGAGTGACCAGCTCTAATCTTTGCCTGTTTGAGACCGGAACAAACCATCCTTGGTTTAATTCTTGAAGATGATGATGATGAACTGCAGTTTTTACAGATTACATCTTTCCTACATTTATTTCTTATTACTCTAGATCGATTCATTGGTCATCAACCTTTTAGTGGAGACACTTTCATCTATGTTTAAAGAACCTTGTTATCTGCCGTTAAAAAGGAGTTAAACAAATTCCGTTAACAACTACAATAAACATTTCGTTCTTTTATGCTACAATTCCCGTTTCGATAGTCACGGTACATTTGAAATAAAATTGTTAACTCATTCATCTAATTAGTTCTAAACCCAACGTGTACAAGTTTTTTCACTAAGCATAAGAAAACCATATAATTGACATACCCACGAGAGGTCATGTTGTAAGAAGATAATTATTTAGTATTATTTTTTATTTTCATGACAATCGTTTCACCAGCTACGGCAGGTTCAGAGTTTACATTTGAAATGAGAGAACTAAAGTGTACTTTATAGAGGTGGGCCGATATACCTATAACAGGTATTTTGGAACGATATTTTTGTAGAACGGATATAACAGTGACTGAAAAGTTGAAATACCTGTTCCGATTCAACGATAACTGAAAAGTCGAAATACCCGTTCCGATTACTCCAGGTCTCGTGGTTCGGAGTCGCGGGATCCCCTACGCAACTAACGAATACGCAAATAAACGAGTACTACGAGTATTACAAGTACACGAGTATAAACCCACTTTTTGGTGATGAATACTTTCTGCGCATGTGCTGATTGCCATACTACTACGAAACGAAGCAAAACAGTGAGGTTCAGAATGTCTCTATGCTAAAGAGATGAAGCTGTTTTTAATAAATGAAAAAATTCATACTGATGTTACATTTATTCTCGTGTGTTATGCAGACATATAATACAGATTATAATAACAAATTATGTGTTGTACTAGTTACCAACTTTGAAAATTTTGAAAAAGCGAAGTATATTGTGTTATAACCTACAAAGTGGCTGACAGGCCTTATAGTACTTTTTGTTAATGTGATTTCGGAGACGATTTTTAACTTCACTGCACACCTCACGTAAATTTTTTCGACATTCTTTGTTGTGCTATTCGGTGCACTCTAATTTTTTTTACGAGTGAGGAGTGTCCTATAAATTGTCTATTATAGAACAGTTTAATGTAATATTGAACACAGTATTTTACTTACCTTAGGGAAGTCAACAGGTACAGTAGAGACGTGGGTCTTGCAGGAGCCCGCTGGAGCGACGGTGGCTTGTGATTGGCTAAACGCCAGCACCAATAGTGCAACGTGAGTCAGTCTCATTGTTGTTGTCGACCTACATCACAATCACAATCACAGTGTATAACATTTAAACTGTTTGTATAGGAAACGCGTGATAACCCTTATCAGTGATGCTGCCGCTTCACACGGTGTATCGCCCGTTATTTGTTGTTGTGTGGCAAAAGTTCAAATAAATAAATAAATACTGGCTTTTTCTCATAATATCGACAGTATTAGTCATGGTAATTTCAAGGAAATTGACGCGTTATTTTTCATACATAATGTGCGATTAAACTCGCGATTTTGACTGCAGAATTAAACGTTTTGGAAACGAGTATTACTTACTCATTAATCTAAATACAAATTTTCCAGGTATCTATTAAACTTAGGTAAAGACACCTGTTGGAGTAGTACTGTTTTGGCTAACTCATCAGATTGATGGAGGGTGAAGGGATGCCCATAGGGTAAAGGGACATTATAAATTCTAAACAATTACGATGTACCTAAAAACGGCGTGTAGTTTCGCTGCTTATTATAATTTTTCTTTTTATTTCTGCCTCACACCGTATGTTGTATATAGCTACAAAAGAATATTTATTTAAGAAATTACATACTTTTGCGCGTGGGGAAAGTACATTGGATTACAGTATTGAACTCAGAATTGTGTACATAAAGTAAACAAACTTTTGTACAGTTTGTACACTTCTGTGAATACTCTATTACTTTTATGAATTGTTTTTTAAACAGCACAATCCAGAGCGTTTCACTTCTGTCGATTTAAAGGAAGCGTAAGATCTCGTACAACAAGCAAAGCTTTGTGAATTACTCTACCAAAGGAACACTAATATTTATTACGTGGGTCAGTTGAAAAGTTCGCGGAGCGACATCTATAGCTCAGTGATAGAACTGAAATCTTTCGTGTGCTGCAAGACGAATATTTCGCGTGAACTCCTGTTCATTTCCAGATATATCTGTTAAAGTATTCACTTTTTACCAGCTGTTTGAAATTTTTCTGACACGCGTCTTTTTAAAGTGCATAAAATCAATCACCGTGTTGTGATGAATTATTTTGTTATAAACGTTTTAGCGTCAATGGATAATCAAATTGAAATTGTAAATGTGTGAAGAGATGCTGTGTCTTCAGAAACAATGGTAAGTGGGGCACACTCGAGTTTAAACGTGGTCGTACAAGCACTGAAGACTATCCCAGCAGTGGACGTGCAGAAAGTGCAAAAAAAATGGCATTATTATTGAACAAATTTCGTAGGGTATTGGAATACCGCAGATTGAGTAGTGGATGACATTGTTGAAATCATAAAGATCTCATATGAGCGTGTACATCATACTTTAAATCAAGAACTTGGTCGGAAAAAGCGTTGTGCAAAATGGCTGCTGCATCTGGAGTTGTTGCATTATTTGGGCGTCCAGTGCGACCACGTTTTCAATGCTCGTGGGATCACGTTTAAACTCAAGTGCCTACTTACAAACCGTTGGTTTTGAGATCGCAGCATTTTCTGACACATTTAAAATTTCGTTTTGATTTCCGTTGGCGCTAAAAAATTTTAACAAAGAATCACACCACGATGTCTGATTTTGTCCGTTTTTCAAAACACGCATGAAACGTCAATCTTAAACAGCTTCTAAACAATGAATAAATTAACAGATAGGTTTGGAAATTAACAGGAGTACATAAAATGAAAATCTTGCACCACACAAAAAAATTTAGTTCTACCTCAAAGCTACAGTTGTCGCTCCGCGAACTTTTCAACTAACTCTCGTAAGTGTTACATGCTATAAGAACTCAGGTAGGGCTGCTTAATGCTGAAGCAGTGTTAGTCTTGGAGCTATCCGCATTGTGGTCGTAGGTGTTTTGCTTTGCGTGATTGCTAATCCTCAACCTGAGCGTCTCACCATGTGGTGGATAGATCAAGGCTCTTCAGCTCCTCATGAGCTGGCTTGTACCGGTGAAATAAAATATTTGTCACCAAGATTTCGCAGAAACAGAGGCCTAAGACAAGAGGCGTGGTCTCAAACACCGACATTGAAGTAGACATATATGTGGAGGGAGACTTGACCTTGTTGAAAATAAAATGTAGGGGAATCGAAGCTGCAGTTAACGGAAATTGAATGCATAATCTACTGTTTGCGAGCGATTAGATAATAGTGGCACAGAATAAGTATGGCCTGTTGAGCATGACCAGGAATATATGTGAAGAGTATGGGAAATGGGGTATGAAAAGCAACACACATTATATAGTATTCACGTCCACTTATAGAAACGGATTCATTGGACTTTGTATCTAACTTCTGATGTTTGAATAACGTTACCAAATATTTTGTTGCAAGAATAAATTTAAAGATAAATATTATTACTACAAAGATTGGAGGGAATTAAGTAACTTACCTGAAACAGAATTGGACCGTTTCCAGAATACACATTTTAATATTAATGTTGCTACTAAAAGTTAAAAACTAACTATTATGGATAAGTATAAATTACAAGTTAAGAAGACTTGTTAAGGTAAAAATCTCCATAAAAATATTTTTGTCGATTATTGTTATCTGGTTATTTATAAATACTATGGTATATAATATATAATAGTTTCAAGGTTTAGAATGTGCTTTATCAAATATTTTGTAAAACACTGCACACCGACTTTTTGCCCTTTGTGAGCAGACAGTGTTACACTAATGTACGTTACACAAAATATTTTGGGGATGGGGTCTCCAAAAGATTCTCAGCAATGAAAGACCTAGGTATTTATGAAGATGTCACTATAATAAAACTGGAATATATAGGTCATATCCAGAAACACTTGGGTTCTAGGTTTCGCAAGTTAAAAACATAAATAAAAGGAGTAAAACAGCAGGATTGAAAGCTGCTAAGTGGTAAGAATCAGTTGGCGGATGCATTCGTTGACCAACTTCAAAATTAAAATGGCCTCGCTATAAGAAAGAACACCCACAGTCTACAAGAAATTAAGAAAGTTGTGTGGACACTATTCTGCAACTAAATATATATTTATATAATTCTTCATACAAATTATGTACTTTGTGCAATAATTAAAAAGATGACGATGTTATCCATTTAGTTGTCAGTGGTCCAATATTAAAAGAGAATTTTTAAAATATTTTTAAAAATCTGCGTAAAGTGTTAAAGAGGCGAATGACTTCTAAATATTAAAATCAGAATGTAGGTGAGTAAATATTGTAGATCAGCAAGGCCATATCTCTATGAACTAGTTAAAGAATTAAATTAATAAGGAGCCAGTTGCAAACGTATAGCGTTATTTATAATAAAAGCAATCTCCGAAGTGTGGTCTTGTTCTTTCAGAACTATTCTCTGTATTTAATTTTTATAAGAAAAGTGCATTAAGACCTTGAAAGCATTACTTAATTGTTTTCAAGCAGAATGAATTCGTCATCCATTATGCTATTTTCTAAAGCTGCACACAGTGCATGTATGCATTTTTATAATGCAATTTTAGTTTCTTATATATTCTCTGTTTGGTCTACAAATATATTAAACAGTGTACAACAACGACGTAGGTCTTTAGAGCAGGAGTATTGTGTTGTAATTTGAAGAACATTTTTGTAATACGTTTGCACTTGTTTGTGACCAAAATACTTCATGTTATTGTTATTATTAATTTAAAAATATAATATATATAATAATTATATAATACAAAACACATTATTATTATTATTATTAATATTATTATTATTATAGAAATGGGTCTATTTACTTTATTTGAGATTTTAGTGTATTTTATTTTTAAACACTAATTTTATTTTATTTTGTTACAAACACGAGCGCGGACGCACACAAAATCTTTACGTCGCAATAATTTTATAATTCTGTAAAGAATACGCATTATTTGTTTGTATTAGGCGTTGGAGTAATATATTCGATTCATTTAACGGACTGTAAAAGAATTATGACCACCGACCACATCTTTCAATCACAAATCACTGCACAGACGCTGAATAACTATACAGTACCAGTAAATCTCGCTCGTAAATTTGTGCGGTTTTCGTTGAAAACTACACTGTTTGTCAGTCTGACACATGTCTCATAGTTTTCCTAAACAAAATTTTCAATTCTTGTTTACCCGCTGACTAATGGAGCGGGTTGTTTCTGGTATAAGCCTAATAGAGTGTTTACTCTACTCCACTGCTCCACCCAGAAAATGAAATGTCATTATTCATTTAAATTAGAATTGTTGGGTGAACAATTTTTTTTTTTAAGTTTATACAAGAGATGAACAGGTTTTTTTTAATTGATGAAGAGAGGAGATGTAATGTTCAGCATAAACACATTTTTTCTCCTTCTACGGACTTTAAAATAGGATTAAATTTATAAAATTTCTTTCAAGAGTTCATAAAACATATCAATTTTTTTCATTTTTAGGTGTTTTTAAAATAAAGATTGGAAAGTAAAACATTAAAGAAAGACACAATTTTAGTGTATTCCTATGTTTTAGAAGACAATGAAATAACAAATTTACACATTAAAAATAATTATAATAAAGGATTGGATGAGAAAAAAGTAATATTTTTAAAAATGAATTTCCTTGAAAAATAAATAGACTTGTGTTTAACCAAAGAATTGTGTAGTTATTACGAATCAAAATTAAAACTATAATTAAATATTTCAATCTTTTAAATTTACGAAAAAGAGTAGGAGGCAGAGGGAGAGGGAGAGATATGGAAAGACAGACAGATAGGAAGAGGCGAACGGACTGAGAGTAAGAGTGATAGAGGGCGGGTGCGAGAGGGATGACAGAGAGGGAAATTGTGTGGTGGGGGGGAGACACGCCAGGTAGACAGAGAGGTGAGTAGTCTCAGGCGCAGAAATAGTTAAAAGTTTATGAAAGTGAAAAGATGGACAGATAAAAGTCAACAAACACATTCCTAAAATAAGAAGAAAAGTTAGGTAAATTAATAATTCCCAAAAAGCTAGAACTTTGCATTTTGAAATGTGTATAGTTAGATCGTCTTTTGAGACATTGTTAAAGAATATTCGCAAATTACGTTAATATATTTACTAAGTATAATTAAATCTCTACCGACTGGGAACACAAAGTTTTTTATGGGTATACAATAATTGTTATCGCTTATATGATAAGCGAAAACTGGTTCAGGCTATAAGGTAGGCCTAAACGTTTACGTTTTTTCCCATAAAAAACTTTGTGCTGCAAGTCGGTAGTGATTTAATTTTATTTAGTTAATCAACGGACACGTCATGGAAACGAAATCCAAGAATTTAATATATTTAGTTTTTGTTCACATTACTTACAGTAAGTAGAAAACTCACAAAAGGAAGTCACTGAACAAATGCACAAGAAGATACGTGCACCGTGAACAACTGCCCAATCACAACTGAGAATACTTTGTGTAACACCAGCAGACGTACTATGACCCTAAGCGCGTGTGTGCTGTGCACTGCCGGCTACAGATGGTTCAAGGCCTCGCTCGCTTCCTACTGATAGTGAGTCGTCTGGCACTGTTACACAATTGCTTTGTAATAGAACCTTTGACCGCCACCAGACTTAATATGTATTCCGTGCGGTGTCCCCTGTCTCTAAACAAACTAAATAACATGAATGACTTGGCGAACAGTAACACCGGATGGGATTTGCAAGTGGGCGGGGCACATGCAACGCCGACCGTCCATAAGATGTGACGTCAGGGTGTGGTCGCCACTGTAAAAAACGATTATCTTAATTTAGCTTGCATGTTTACAAATTTGGAACAGCTTCAGAGAGTCAAGTTCAAGGTTGGCTATGCAATTAGTTTTTAATTCATTGAACCCATCCGTTGTTTTTCGAACAATAATTTGGCGGTTGTTCAACTCACAAAAACGTCATTTATCACGGTTGTCATGTGATCATATAAATATACATATTCATATGCTGCTCCTTCTACTCCTTCTTCATCTCCTTCTTCTTCTTCTTCTTCTTCACTACAATGACTAGGTTATATAAACATGTTCCGGCACGCATCCCATCCTCGGAAGACTCATGTCTCTTCTACCAGTGGCTGTATACTTCAGCGCACTTTTTGCGACGACCCTTCGCCACGCTTTACAGATGATCACAAAATTGTCTCATAAAAATTGAAAGAATTGTATTATATACTTTATTTCTAGGTTTGCTCCCATATGTTTATTTCTTTTTTACTTCCAAGTTCCCTAAAGGAAATGGAAGTATGGTGATCGCGAGAGAAATCGTGTTCGAGATAAGGGGTAATTTTGATTGTACTACCCTGAAAACATGAAGAAAAGCCATTTTCCGAAAAGTGTCTGTGTGTCTGTCTGTGTGTAGAATTGATCCCTAAAGGAAATTGAAGTATGGTGATCGCGAAAAAAATCGTGTTCGAGATAAGGGCTAATTTTGATTGTACTACCCTGAAAACATGAAGAAAAGCCATTTTCTGAAAAGTGTCTGTGTGTCTGTCTGTGTGTAGAATTTATTCTATGGCGATCGATAACTGTCGCAAATTCAAACAGACTTAAATAATTTTTGCACATATATTTGAGTTGTACACAGGACTCAAGGCCTATTGATTTTGATAAATATCGGTTAAGGGGAAAGGGTAGTTTACCTGCAAAGTATCGTGAAAAGGAGGTCATAATAATCCACCGTAGAGAGGTAGATGAAATATCTATAAACAAAAATGGTAGTTAAATAGGGAGGGGGTAGTTTCCTATAAATGAAAATGATAGTTAAAGGGGAAAGGGTGTAATTTTTACTTCCATGTTCCGTAAAGAAATGGAAGTATGGTGATCGCGAAAAAATCGTGTTCGAGATAAGGGCTGATTCTGATTGTACATGAAAAAAACATAAAGAAACATGAAGAAAAACATTCCCCAAAACATGAAGGAAACTCATTTTCCGAAAAGTGTCTATCTGTGTGTCTGTGTGTAGAATTTTTTTATATGGCAAACGATAACTGCCGCAAATTCAAACTGAATCAAATATTGTTTTGCACATTTGCCCGAGTTTTAGAGGACTCAAGGCTTATTGATTTTGGTGAAGATCGGTTAAGGGAAAGAGGTAGTTTACCTGCAACGTTTTACGTTTTAACAAGAGGAACGTACTTAATTTTGATAAAAAAAAAGTATCGTGAAAAGAAGGGCATAATAATCCACTGTAGAAAGTTAGATGAAATATTTATAAATGAAAAGGATAATAGAAGAGGAAGGAGGTCATTTTTTGTGTTGATATTATAAATTTGTTCGAAAGAAAACTTAAAAATTTCAATAAAGTATTAACAATTGATATTCCGTTCCATTCATACACAGATACGTAAACAAAATAATTTTTAGGTACAGTTTGTATTTTGATTATATTTCCCATCGTTTTTACCGAAAGCATGCTGATATATTTGGCTTTGTTCTGAGTGTAGCCCTACATATTAAACATAATTTTATAATTAATTCGAATGGAAGTTTCCAGCGGGTTGCGAGTTCTCTTCTCGCGGGTCAGTCTACTCACCGCTCTCCAGACGGAGGCGTGGTCGACTTCAAGAGACTCAAGATATGAGTCCCATCGATCAGAGTTTACGTCCCGCAGTAGCTGCTGGACGTAAAGGGACTGTTGTTGAAATCGTCGCTTTACGACTGGGTCACGGGTTCTTTGCCATCTGCGGCGGAGTTGGCGCCGTAGCCAGTTGGCGTGGAGTACTTCCGCAGGTAGGGCCGATTTGCGATGATTCACCTCGAGTGCGTAGGTGTGTCGATCCATGACACCTTGGACCAATTCCTGAAGATTTGTGGCGCGGAAATCCAAATCGTCACGAGTGACGATAGGGTCCGCCGGGATAGATGGTAATCTTCGAGAGAGCTCGTCATGATAGGAGCGCCAGTTGACTCTCCTAACAATCTGAGCGGGAAGTCGGGGTGACGCCGACAGCTCTCGAACAGTTATAACAAGGGGATTGTGATCGGACGAAAGATCCGACACAGACGAGACCTCGATGTTACGGGCAACGTTCTTAACAACTACTATGTCAAGAACGTCCGGCCGATGGCCGTGAAAGAGGTAGTAGGTAGGGTCTTCATAAGAAGGCAAGGCTGAGGTCTTCGCCGACTGCATGGTGTCGCAATTTACCGTTCATCGAGGCGTTTCGGACCCTGCCCACTCGGCAGAAGTCCGGGACTTCCTATCTGGTTATTTTTCTCGCCCTCCCGCTGGCCCAGACCTCCAGTTCGACAGAGACGAACTCGTTTCGTCTGTCTGCCGACTAAACCGCCGTCGGGCCCCCGGTCCTGACCGGATCGGGGCCGCTGCATTACAATATCTCCCGGCCTCAGGCGTTGACCTCGTGCTCGAGCTGTTCAACTCTTGTCTCCGGCTACAGTACTTTCCCTGCCTGTGGAAAACTGCCAACATCGTTATGATTCCAAAACCCCGCAAGCCGCGCATGCTTCCTGAAAGCTATCGGCCAATACCTCTCTTGCCAGTTATCTCGAAGGTGTTCGAGCGGCTCCTGCTGGCCCGCATCTCGCCGTTGTTGGATAATTTTATCCGCAACGAACAGTTCGGGTTTCGCAGAGAGCACTCGACCACGCTTCAACTAGTCCGCGTGGTTACGCAACTCTCTGCCGCCACCAACAGGCGAGCGGCTACGGCCGCCGCACGGCTGGACGTGAGCAAGGCCTTCGATAAAGTCTGGCACGAAGGTCTTCTCTTCAAACATGCTAACTCCCCCATACCATCGTCCATAGTGTTTTTCCTCCGGTCGTATCTCTGCGACCGAACCTTCAGGGTGAGCGTCGACGGAATCTGCTCTGCAGTTCGTCCCCTCGCCGCCGGCGTACTTCAGGGATCTGTCCTCGGCCCCGTTCTGTACCTTGTGTACACGAACGACCTGCCTGTCTTGCCCGGAGTCACGTTGTCTTTGTTCGCTGACGATGCAATGTATCATTACAGCTCTGTGTCCCCGCGTTTTGCGAGTACACAGCTGCAGCGTCAGTTGGACCAGCTTCCGGACTGGCTACGGAAATGGAGGGTGAGATCAATACGGAGAAATCCGAGGCGATCTGTTTCACTCGTAAGTCCATCTCCCGATGCCAGCCCCTTTCCCTGGAAGGGAGGCCTATCGCCTACAAAGAGTCGGTGAAGTATCTAAGCGTTCGGCTCGACCGGCGTCTTTGCTTCAACGTTCACGTGACAGAAACCCTCTCTAAGGCTCGCGGCGTCCGAGCCAAACTTTACCCATACCTCGCGTACCGCAGCCCCCTGGCGCTGCGCACGAAAGTTACCCTCTATCTGTTGTTTCTCCGGTCTGTATTGACCTATGCGGCACCTGTTTGGTGGTCACTTGTCTCCGCCACCAACAGGCGTAGGCTGGAAAGTTTCCAGTCCAGAACCCTCCGTTCCTTGTCGGGATATCCTTGGTTTGTTAGAAACAGTGTAATTCGAGGAGGCCTACGAGTTCCTACTCTCTCTGCCTTTGTCTGGTCATTAGCTGCGACTCTCTTTGCCACAGCTGAGACCTCTTCCTTCCCTTACCTCAGGACCATCAGCACCACGCAACCACCTCCCCCTGTCCGGGTCAAACGCCCTCGGGCGATTCTCAATGACCCGCCATAACTTTAAGTAAACTACTTAAATCAAAATTTGTACATTCACCATCTGACCATGCCCCAGAATTTACCTGAAAAACTGTTTCCTTTCTCCCTTCCTAGTAGGCCGACCGCGCTGAATGCCGCTGGTACGCGCTATCACTGGCATGGAGGCTCTCCGCCTCGCGGGGAGCGACCGACGCCTCACGGCCTCTGCACGCGGGACTGGGAACGGGTGACATCTGTCACCTGAACCCGTTCATGCGGCAGTGCTCACTAATTACTGAAATTTTAAAATAAATAAAAATTAAAAACCTTTCTCCCCCGCCTTCTCAGTTAACTGGTTGGCGGTTGTCCATTCCTGTTTTAGGCACCAGTCGAATGAACCAGAACTAGAACCCGTACAGGCAGCCATTGGGCTCAACCCAGATGCTGCAGTCATGCACCGGGTGCAAAGACGCCCCGCTACTACAATGCTACATGCTACACGCTACAATTTTGGGCACACTTCATCGCCACGCCATCGGACTCACTTCATCTCCTCTCCTCTCTCGGACGACATCGAGGCGGAGTCAGCCGGAAGGAACAGCCGAAGAATAGAACCGCCGCCGTTCTTGCGTCTTCGCACTCCCGTTCCGCGCCAGCGATGGACGTCACTGGGCCGGCAGCCGACTCTACAACCGATGCCGAAAGAAGAAGACTGCAGTACGCCACGATCAACGGGCGCAGCCGCCGGACATCTCAGCGCGGCACGACCAACATCAGCTTTCTCGCCACCAGGTCCTTTTTAGGGCCACCAAAAACACTAGAGTGTACGATTGGCGCCATTTGCCATGCGGCAAGCCTTTTGTCCGGTGACAATATGATACAGTACGCTCCATCTGAGTGAGTTTATTTTCGAGAGAGATTCCTAAGTACTTTTTGGAATTTCTGCGTTATTTGTAAAAGTTGGTGGACATAACTCATTTCGTAAGTTCCATGCTGATATTATGATTCGTCGACGCACTGTTACGCAATTAGGAACACTCTCGAACAATGCAGTGTGTCGTTTTACGCGTTTCTCGGTTATTCCAGCACAGCCCAGCTGTAATGTGTGGGCGCGTACATATTGCTGCTACTTCGAGATGAAAGTCAATTACGTGACACTTATCATGCATCAACAATCGACGCTATTCCATACCGCACCGGTCGGCGCACTGTGTTCAAGGCCAGACATTATAAACTGTCTCTAGATGATTCGAGAGCGCCTGTAATAGGCAATCGTTTAACAGTTATCCAGAAAGTGACAGATTATTCTGATATCTCAGCGGATTGTAAATATAAGCATACAGCGACGGTCACTTCTGTCAGTTCACATCGGGCGATTACTCAGTGCATTCAAGTAGTTATCAGTGAAAAGTGATTATTGTGCGGGACTCTATTAGTTGACATTATTATTGCGTGGTGACGAACGTAAATGAATTATTGTATGAGTATAATCTTGTTTAACATCTGTCATTTGTGAGTATTAATAACTGTCATTTGTGACAAATTAAAGCTGGTAATTAGTGGTTTCATTGGGGTCTATATTTTGTTACCACTGTACCATATGACGATCAGCGAGATTGTCGTAACAGTAAATACAGAAGCTTAAAGGCAGACGGTTTAAAGAAAATTCAAAGCCAGGCAGCTATTGGAGTCGATATAGTGCCTAGTGTGAGGAAAGAACGCATTGTATTTGTTTAGTGTTCCAGTGTGTCAGAAGTACCTATAGAAAACTATTGCATCTTCCATTGAGTTAAGAATTTATTATTGTCTTCTTTTTCTTCAGCGACGCGACAACCCATTATTGAGTTAAGGCCTCCTTTAACAGCCTCCGCCAGTTGTCCCGGTCAAGTGGAGCTGCTCTCCAGTTCCGGGTCCCAAGGATATGGCGCGGATCATACTTCACACCGTCTTCCCAACGTAGTTCGGGTCTACCAAATCTCCTGGTCCCGTAGATCCGTTCTGTGAGTGCCTTTCTGGGTATATCATTCTCCCAGATTCTGACCACATGTCCAGCCCACATGAGTCTACCAAGTTTTATAATTTTTACAATATCTGGTTCATTCAGAAGAGTGTTCAGTTCTCTGTTGGTCCTTGTCCTCCATTCACCTACCACATATATTAGACCAAATATGATGCGGAAGATTTTGCGTTCACGAACCAGCAGGCTTGACTCACACTTTCTATAAATGGTCCAGGTCTCAGAACCATAGGTGAGATCTGGGCGGATTAGTGTTTTATACAGAAGCAGCTTGATGCTCCTGGCAATTGTTCTGCTCTAAAACACGGGTCTGAGAACAAAGAAGCACCTATTTGGTTATGTGATTCTTCGCTTTATTTCTTCTGCTGTTTCCTCATCGGAGTTAATTTGGCATTCTAAATAAACAAAGTTGTTGACTTTTTCGAAGGAATAGATGCCAATTTTGATGTGCTCTCTTTCTCTAGCTTCCTGTCCTGTGACAAATTAACACACTCGTTTCTTTCTGTCTAAGAAACAAATTAATTATTACAACGTGTCACTAGTTTTAATAAGAAATTACCTACAAGAAAATAAATAATTTTTTAACAGTATTCGAGTATCCTTTAAAAATCACCATTCTTCTTTATTACATTCTTCTTTTTTAAAACATACCAAAACTGCCTGTTTAATATTATATGATGTTACTAATTAATAATGACTAATTTCTGGTGGCTTACACAACGCAGACCGTTATTAATTTATAACATGGCGGTGACAGTAACTGGCTTAATTATTAAAATAAGCGACATTTTCTAATCACCAAAAAAAAGTTAATAAATGATGAATCGTAAATTATTCCGTCTATACACCCTTTTTATATCACATTAAATACTAAATTTTTTCTAGCGCTGTTTCATGATATAATACATTTTCCATTCATTTGCTGAACTAATCATCAAAATATTCAGCGTTCGCTATATGAATGCAACTTGTGGAATGCGAGGGAGTAACAGAGGGCTTTGATTAAGGCTTTCTGCATGTGGGAATGGAGAAATTTGACGAAATTGAGTAAAGATGGAAGAAAGGAAGAAACTAAAAGATTATTGAATCGTAAATTATTAACCGTATTTTCTTCTGACAGTTCTTATCCGTTTCGGATGTTGGATATCATACAGGCTATTTTAACTTTCTGCACCCCTGTATGAAATAAGTCAGTTGTATTCATGCCAAAATAGGTCCTTAAATTTCTCAGCCATGATATTCTCGGTCGCCCAACTCCTCTTTTTCCAAGTACTTTTCCCTGTAGTATGGACTGCAATAAGTAAAATCTCTGTTCATTTCTCATGAGATGTCACAGATACTGAAGCTTTCTTATCTTTGCTGTGTTAATAACTTCCCTTTCTTCCTTCATCTTTCTAAGAACTTGAACATTAGTTATGTGTGCTGTCCATGAAATGCTCAGTATTCTAAGGTAAATCCACATTTCAGAAGATTCCAATTTTTTAGTTGTGGCTTCAGTCAAATTCCAAGATTCTACACCGTAGAAGAGCACCGAGAGTACGTGGCAGCATAGAAGTCTCATCTTTGTTTTATGGTTAAATCGTGACTTTTGAATAAACTGCTCATTCTAGTGTATACTGCTCTTGCCTTTTCAATTCTGCTCTTTATTTCTTGAGTGTGGTCCGATTGTTCATTTACTATAGTACCAAGATATGTAAATTTTGTTACACGTTCAACTGGCCTTTTGTTTATATTAAGGGTGCAGTTTATGAACTTGTTCTTAAATACAATCATTAGCTTCGTATTATTAACATTGTGTCTAGTCCATATATCGACGGCTGCTTTCTGTCACGCTATTCATTAGTTGTTGCAGCCATCCTAAGCTATCTGCGAATATGACGGTATCATCCGCATGACGTATGTTATTTATATTAAACGAATACGGTCTTCATTTCACAATATTTTAATTAGTTATCTCAGTATAATCTGTCTGATGACTTAGTTTTATAAAGTATTTCGTTGCATTGTTGCTATGATCCGCTTACATGGCGTTAACAACTCAGACATGAATATAATGTGTAATGTAATTGCATTCCCTTACAGACACGATATTCTCTTCTCCACCTCATCTTTCTTCTTCGTCTTCGTCTAAAGGCTATTATTATATTATCTATATACATAAAACTCAAAAACTGAGGATTTATGTGTACTGAATACAAATCCACACTGTTACACCGATTGCCACCAAATTTGGCACAGGTAACCTTTGACACAAGGCGAAAAAAATTGTCTAGCTTGGAATCTGACATTTTGCCCCGTTCGCACGATTTTGGCTCTTTTAATTATGCTTTTCTGTTGACGCGTATAAAGATGTCAAATACACCATGGAGACCAGAATTAATTACCATAGTAACAAGTAAATAAACAAAAAGCTATTTAGCGGCATCGGAATTGTACATTTATCCAATCCTGCAATACATTTTTGATGTTTTATATAATATGCGATTGTATCGATATATTACGATGTGGAAAAGAAGAAGTGTACTAATTGTAAATTGTCCTATTAGCCTACTTAATGCAAAGCGAAAATACGTGTTGTTTTTATTTGTGAGGTTAGGTGACATCGGTTTTTGGTTTTTAGTTTACTGCTGAAATAAATAAAAGCCATGGTTGAGGAAAACATAACGTTTAATGTGTTATACAATGCTTCTAACACAGTAACACTTAAAACAAAGAATTTAGCGTTTTTGATTTAGCAGATACTTTATAAATATCTCCTAGGCTTTATAAACGGTTGCTTTTTAATCGCCAAAGGCTGCTGCACCAACATAATAATTTAGTAAAAGTTAAAATAGTACAAGTGTTGAAAACAGCTTTTTAGGGAATTTGACTAATGTGTATAAATTTGTTATACGAGCTGACAGAACGCCATATGGACGTAGACAATAAAAATTATATTTAAATATTTAATAAAAGTCAAATTTTCGTCTAAACCACAACAAAATCATCTGTGCTTTCAACTACCAATCCTTTCCCTCAGGTATTCGTTTAGGTGTGTCATTGCTTCCGTGACAACTGTCACTGTCTTTACATCGTCTAAACACTTCCCAGTCGGCCTACGTGTCTTAGGCACATGACGTTTCCTTATGCAAATATGTACGCTTACAATAAAGTACAGTATGTCCATACTCATGGTATAGAAAGTTTTCTTTAACATTTTACATTAATTTGTAAGTTATTTTTTCTGTCTCTCATATCCGTTATAAGGAAATTATAATCATCATCATCATCATCATCATCATCATCATCATTATCGTCGTCGTCGTTGTTTTTCTTCTTTTTCTTCTTCTTCTATGGCGTCACAGATCGAAGTCAAACCTTAGCCTCCAGAATCATCCGCCTCCATTTTTTCCTGGCCTTGGTGATCGATGTCCATCGTTTTATTTTAAGTAAATTATCAGCATCCCCGCCACTGCGTCAATCCAGCGTCTCTTGGGTCTTTCAACAGGCCTTCTACTCTCGATCTGACTAAACAGTACCTTTCTAGGTATTCGGTTGTCTTCCATCCTAATGATGTGTCCTGCCCATTGCAATCTATGCAGTCGGATGGAGGTTGCCAGATCACTGCCTTTATACAGCCTGTATAGCTCCTCATTGTGACGCATTCTCCATATCCCGTTTACTTCGATTGGTCCATATATTCTCCACAAAATTCCCTTTTCAACAGTATTGACTATGTTAGCAGCTTGTTTGTTCAGAGTCCAAGTCTCGCTGCCATATGTTATCACCGGTCTAATCGTAACTTTATACAATGTGACCTTGGACTGATGGTGGATATTCCTTGTCTTGAATGTAGTTGTCAACGAAGCATATGCTCTATTTGCGGCCTGTATCCTTTTCTTTATTTCATTTATTTCTTCATCGTTTTCTGCCATCCAACATTCCAAATATTTAAATTGATTCACAATTTCACTGACTAACTTGTTTTTTTTTTTAGGCGATTTAATTACGGCTGGCGCCGGTCTAAGCATAGCAGCGTAGCAGCGCCACAAGCTAGTCACTACGCCACAACCGCTCAAATTTTACAATAAACAATAAAAACTCAAAACCACCAGATTTAGATTACAATTGGTTTTAACCTGACGCCTTGTTAATTTTAACAGAACGTTTTAAATTTTTGATCTCTTTTAATATGATAATATTTTTAGGCTGGGGTTATTCCACAAAAATCGTCATCGAAAAACGTAACGCTTGCACACTTTCGATTCCCCACAGTCTAGAAATTTGATATGTAAACGCATCAAGACAGAAATAATCGTTGCTGACATTGAGTTTAGCAAACGTTTTAGTGAGAATAAATTTGGTTTTACATGCTCTGTTTGTGATCGTCTGTGGTTTGGAAATGATTTACGTAATCAAAAAACGTAATTCACATTATACGTTTCAAAAGCCCTAAAAACATTATCATGCTTCGATGTTTCGGTTTCGTCGAAATTCTTTGAATGCTTAAGTGCATAAATAGAGAGAGAGAGAGGGAGAGAGAGAAAGAGAGAGAGAGTTTTTAGGCTGGGGGTCATTCCACAAAAATGTAACGTCATCGTAAAATGTAACGCTTCCACACTTTCGATTCCCCACAGTCTAGAAAACTTTGGTCTCTGTTGTTTTAACATGATAATGTTTTTCAGGCCATAGATTCCAAAAGTTTACAATTTCCAAAATGTAAAATTACTTTTATGTATTACTTAAATATTTTCTTTAATATTATACCCCATGTAAATATTTGTAATTTTAAAAATTTTGAAATTTTCAAAAATGAACACTATATTTAGATTTGGTTAAAGTTAACTTTTACATAATACCCCACATGGGCTTCTACAATGTTTTTACAATTTTAACCCCCTCTCATTTTTACCTCCCGCCCCCTAGTTTGTTTATAGGGGATCAATCTAAAAAACAATAGGGTTTTGTCGGGTAATGCATGGAGAGGCATGCAAAATTTTACGAAAATCGGCGTTCACACGTTAACATGAGACATGCACCAAACAGACAGATGCCAAACGGTCGAGTCAGAGCTGAGAGCTCGCTTCGCGTGTTCCATAAACAAATTCCAAGCGTGTTTTATCTCCAAGCGAGATTTGTCATGTTCCCCCAGCATCCTGAACAAGACAACGTTTTCTTAACGCATGCATTCCTAACGTCTAAATCGATATGATTATTACTGAGCATACGTTATGCACATGATACAGTTATATTTGCAGATATCTTGGAGGGGCTGTAACAACTATGAATAGAGTGACAGAAAGCAGCCGTAGATATGGTCTAGACATCAATGTTAATAAAACGAAGCTAATGATTTTATCTACAAACAAGTTCACAAACTGTACCCATAATATAAACAAAAGGCCAGTTGAACGAGTAAGCAAATTTACATATCTTGTTACTATAGTCAATGAACAATGGGACCACTCTCAAGAAATAAAGAGCAGAATGGGAAAGGAAGAGCAGTGTACACTAGAATGAGCAGTTTATTCAAAAGTCACGATTTAACAATAAACACAAAGATGTGACTTTTACGCTGCTACGTATTCTAGGTACTCTTCTACGGTGTAGAATCTTGGACTTTCCCTGAAGCCACAACTAAAAACTTGGAATCTTTCGAAATGTGGCTTTACCGTAGAATACTGTGCATTTCATGGACAGTACACATAACTAATGTTGAAGTTCTTAGAAAGATGAAGAAAGAAATGGAAGTTATTAACACAGTGAAGATAAGGAAACTTCAGTATCTAGGACATCTCATGAGAAGTGAACAGAGATTTTACTTATTGCAGTCCATACTACAGGGAAAATTACTTTGAAAGAGAGGAGTTGGGCGACCGAGAATATCATGCCTGAGAAATTTAAAAACCTGGTTTGGCATGAATACAACTGACTTATTCTATGCAGCAGTACGGAAAGTTAAAATAGTCTGTATGATATCCAACATCCAAAACGAATAGGAACTATCAGAAGAAGAAGTAGAAGAAGACTCATTTTAATCTAAAAACGGATGCTTATTCGCCAAATGCAAAACGTGTATTTTATTAATCTCTGACATACGTCAATTTCTTTGCCTAATTACACTGTTCCAGGAAGAAAATTGTTTGTTTGTTTATTTTCTTGATTACCAGATTGTTCTGTTGACTTATTTTTTCCTTCTTGACCTTTGTATCCACAATTATCAGGTCAGCGTACAAAGTACGCTAAAAGTCAGTTTTCTTTACCAAGATTGACACTGTCTAACGTTGGATAACAAGTGCGAAATTTTGGTTTTACTGATGGCAGTAATCAGCTGATATAATTAGTTACTACAAATATTTGACGATAATTTTTATACACACTCATATACTACTCAATTAATTAATTATTGTGGTAACTGATTTATAGCCTGCTCTGTGTAATATCACACACACACACACACACACATAGTTTATAATGTACAGTTTACTATATTATAATCCACTATAAACATAAATTTTTGTGAGTTTAATTTTTAATACCAAATAAAGACAGTAGAAAAAAGGTATTTCATTGTCAATAAATTATTATCTGTCATTATATTTATCCTTAACCATACTAAACGATTAATTTATTACGTCCATGTTCCATAAGGAAATGGAAGTATGGTGACGGCAAAAAAAATCGTGTTCGAGATAAATTATCTCAAAACATGAAAAAAATTCATTTTTCGAAAAGTATCTGTGTCTGTCTGTGTGAAGATTTTTTTTCTATGGCAAACGATAAGAGCCGCAAATTCAAACAGAATCAAATAATTTCTTGCATACGTCCCTGAATTGTAGAGTACTCAAGAACTTTTGTTTTTGGTGAAGATCGGTTAAGGGAAAGGGGTAGTTTACCAGCCACGTTTAATGTTTTAACAAGGGTAATTTTTTTCTATGGCAAACGATAACAGCCGTAAATTCAAACAGAATCAAATAATGTTTCGTATACAGTCCTAAATTGTAGAGTTCACTAGGCCAGTTGTTTTTGGTGAAGATTGGTTAAGGGAAAGGGGTAGTTTACCGACAACGGTTTATGTTTTAACAAGAGTCATTTTACTTCCATATTCCTTAAGGAATGGAAGTATGGTGATGGCAAAAAAAATCGTGTTCGAGATTATTGCAGATTCTGATTCTACTACACTCAAAACATAAAAAAAGTCGTTTTCCGAAAAGTGTCTGTGTGTGTGTCTGTCTGTCTTGTGTCTGTGTGTCTGTAGATTTTTTTTCTATGGCAAACGATAACTGCCGCAAATTCAAACAGAATCAAATAATTTTTTGCATACAGCCCTGATTTGTAGAGTACTAGCGACCTATTGTTTTTGGTGAAGATCGGTTGAGGGAAAGGGGTAGTTTACCTGCAACGGTTTTTTTTTATCAAGGGAATTTTTTTTTTTTTTGGCAAACGATAACAGCCGCAAATTCAAACAGAATTAAATAATGTTTCGTATACAGCCCTGAATTGTAGAGTTCTCAAGATCTGTTGTTTTTGGTGAAGATCGGTTAAGGGAAAGGGGTAGTTTACCAGTAACGTTTTCTGTTTTAACAAGGTTATTTCCTATGGCAAACGATAACAGCCGCAAATTCAAACAGAATCAAATAATATTTTGCATACGTCCCTGAATTGTAGAGGTCTCAAGGACTTTCGATTTTGGTGAAGATCGGTTAAGGGGAAGGGGTAGTTTACCTGCAACCTTTTACGTTTTAACAAGAGTAAAGTACTTAAAAATTTATTTAAACTTTTTGAAACAATGGTAATTGTTAAAAATAAAATAATTTTGTTGCCAGGCAATAAAATTATAATTTTTTCATTTTAATGTAATATAATATTTTTCATTTAATACAGCAATAAAAAGGCAGGTAAGAAACACACACACACACACACACACACACACACACACACACACACACACACACACACACACACACACACACACACACACACACACACACAATTCCCGCTGGCCTCACTCATGTTTATTTTCTTACATTTGCACGCTTTTTAAATGGAAAGTGCCGAAACCCACACCAACATAACGCGTGCAAGCCGAAAAAATGGACATCAATTTGCTTACTGGCGAAGCTAGTAGTTAATGAATGGGTTGGCAAAAATCTTAACTTAAATTTTTTTTAAGGAATCACTAAAAGGACGGTGGTTCAAATCGGACGCTGAGGTAGAGTTTGCTGTAACCGAATGGTTCCACAAACAGCCGTAAGAATTTTACTAGCAGGGAATCTACAGGTTAGCGCAACAGTGGAACTCATGTCTTAATGTTATTGGAGACTTCTTTTAAAATCGTTGAATAAAAAATGCTTTACGGCTCTATACGTGTTTCTATTGAACAATCCTTGTATTAGTCATACACAATAATACAACTGATTGAACTTCAAATTTTTAAACTTGATTAGTTTCTATATATATGTTTAATGTTACAAATAATTCAAATAACAATCTTGATCATCTGTTAGTTCAGCGGAATAACAGTGACACTTTTAATAACCGCATAAAATAAACACTTAGAAACAACACAGGCGCTTTAACTTAACTGTTTGGACCACAGAAGTGAGGCATGCCTCAACGCTCTATGTGTACAGCGCGGAACAATCCCCCCTCCCTACACTTCCCTATCGCACCACTACATTGCTTACATACGATGTATACAAAAAACGCTGAGGCAAGTTCAGGTTGCCTCATTCGCTTTAAACGAACTATGCCGAATCTCACCTGTCACCATCTAGCGGTCGCTCAATAAAGCACGTTTCGGTTTAATAAATTTGACAGTCGCAGTAACAATGTATAATCTTTACGTTATGTAGTTCATACGTATTTATAATTTTTATTCTACAGAATTTTTTAGGGTAGGCATTGCCTCAATTGCCTCCATGTAACTTCGCCACTGATATATATGTGTACAACGTTATCGGCAACAAAGAAGTAGTTTTTGTTAAAATTCCTTCCCGGGATATTTGGCCGTAGTCCAATGTTTTCTACAAAACCAGACATTTCGGCAATGCCATCGACTTCCATCATCAGTGAAAATCGAGTGCGATAACGTGAGGTGGTATACGTTAGTGACCACAGTACTGTGGTTAAGGCTGAAGCAGTAAGTAGAAAGAAGTAGTTTCTATGGTAATATTTCATTTCGAAAATGATTTTAAATATAAATCTTAGAATATGGAAGTCATGTATGGTTCTCCATACCGATATTTTTATATGACGAACGATAACTGCCGTAAATTCAAACAGAATCAAAGATGTTTTTGCATACTTTCTTCAATTGTAAAGGACTGAAGGGCTATTGATTTTGGTGAAGATCGGTTAATGGAAAGGGGTAGTTTACCAGCCACATTTTATGTTTTAACAAGAGTAATTGTTTATATGACGAACGATAACTGACGTAAATTCAAACATAATCAAATAATGTTTTGCTTACATCCCTACATTGTAGAGAACTCAAGGGCTGTTGATTTTGGTGAAGATCAGTTAAGGGAAAGGGGTAGTTTACGTGCAACATTTTATGTTGGAACAATAGAAATTTTTACATGACGAACGATAACTGCCCCATATTCAAACAGAATCAAATAATGTTTTGCATGCATCCCTGAATTGTAGATGACTCAAGACTTGTTGATTTTGGTGAAGATCAGTTAAGAGAAAGGGGTAGTTTACCTGCAACATATTATGTTTTAATAAGGGTAATTTTTTCTATGACAAACGATAACTGCCGTAAATTCAAACATAATCAAATAATGTTTTGCACACATCCCTACACTATAGAGATCTCAAGGCCTGTTGATTTCGGGGAAGATCGGTTAAGGGAAAGGGGTAGTTTACCAGCAACATTTTTTGTTGTAACAAGAGAAACTTTTTCATGACGAACGATAACTGCCGTAAATTCAAACAAAATCAAATAATTTTTTACATATGTACCCGAGTTGTAGAGGACTCAAGGCCTATTGATTTTGGTGAAGATCAGTTACGGGGAAAGGGTAGTTTACCTGAAACATTTTTTGTTGTAACAAGAGTAAAGTACTTAATTTTTATAAGTAAAGTATCCTGATAAGAAGGTCTTAATAATCCACTGTAGAAGCGTAGATGAAATATCTATAAATGATTAGGCTAGTTGAACGGGGTGGGGGTAATTTTCTATAAATGAAAATTATAGTTGAATGGGGAGGGGATTTTTTTATATATGTACTACGTTATCGGCAACAAAGAAGTAGTTTGTTGTTAAAATTCCTTGCCGTCCTGTTTGACCGTAGACCAATGTTTTCTGCAAAACCTGACGTTTCGGCAGTGCCATCGACTTCCATCATCAGTGAAAATCGAGTGCGATAACGTGAGGTGGTATACGTTAGTGACCACAGTACTGTGGTTAAGGCTGAAGCAATAAGTGGAAAGAAGTAGTTTCTATGGAAATATTTCATTTCGAAAATGATTTTAAATATAAATCTTAGAACATGGAAGTCATGTATGGTTCTCCATACCGATATTTTTTGTAATGTAGTGACACGGTGAAGCTTAGCACTACAACTTTCAGACGCTTATTTGGCTAATTTGTTAATATGATCTTAAAACTAAATTTGGCAGTATAAATTAAACTCTGAAAACTCCAAACAAATTTACTTAATTATGGCGTTTATTAGTCCGAGAAATTTTTTCGTATGTCATTATGTTGTTGCAGAACTCAAGCTACATTAACGAGAGCTGTAAACCTGTAATTATTTTTAGTTTATTAGTTTTTGTTGCCTACAAAGGCGTTTAGACAGGTTTGTTTACATAAATAATACATTAATTAGTTTGTAAACTACTCTGTAACAAACGAGAAAAGATGACGAAATTAACGTATTGCTACGTTGAGACAATAGATTAGAACAATGGTTAGGTCACCTAAAGTGGATGTATAATCAGCGTATGCCAAAGAAAATTCTGAATGTGCAGGTCTACAAAAAAAAAAGACGAGCCGACCTAGGTAAGATGGTTGGATGATGTACTAAAAAAAAAATTCTTTCCAGCCGTTGCGAATCGCTTCGCGGTTTGCTACACAATAACAGCCTCCATCCCTCCTATAAGGACAGCTCTATCCTTTCATTCTAGCTCAAGGCTACCAAGTATTAAACGCATCAGACAGTCATCGAGTTTACCCGAATACTGCAACCACTGGGGCACGTCCAGCAGCTGCCCCACGACTCGATTGGATTGGCTTCTAACTGCAACACTCCTGTCCTTGTGTCCCTTGGCCAACCATCCCTTTCCCACTTCACAGTAAATAAAAGTATAAACATCGGTATGGGGAACCATACGTGACTTCCATATTTTAAGATTTATAATTAAAATCATTTACTTGAATTCGGTTCGATAATTTCTAACACGTTAGGTGTGTTCCTTGTTTCCAGTTAAACTACTTCTTTGTTACCGACAACGTATTACACATATAAATATCGGTATGGAGAACCATACATGACTTCCATATTCTAAGATTTATATTTAAAATCATTTTCAGCCAAACAGCCAGGGAAGGAATTTTAACAAAAAAATACTTCTTTCTTGCCAATAACGTAGTACACATATAAAAAATATTATCCCCTCCCCCTTCAACTATAATTTTGATTTATAGAAAATTACCCCCAGCCCGTTCAACTAGCCTCTTCATTTATAGATATTTCATCTACGTTTCTACAGTGGATTATTAAGATCTTATCAGGATACTTTATCAAAATTAAGTACTTTACTCATGTTACAACAAAAAATGTTTCTGGTAAACTGCCCTTTCCCCGTAACCGATCTTCACCAAAATCAACAGACATTGAGTTCTCTATAGCTCAGGCACATATGTAAAAAATTATTTGATTCTGTTTGAATTTACGGCAGTTATGGTTCGTCATATAAAAAATTACCCATGTTAAAACATAAAACATGAGATTTATAAAACATATCTAAGATTTATATTTAAAATCATTTTTGAAATAAAATATTTTCATAGAACCTACTAACGCTGGGGAAATCTGAGGAGCCAATCAGAGTTGGGCCTACCTGTCACTCTGCTGAATTTGGTGGAAAGCCCTGTCACTGTCGTCAAAGTATCAGCCTTGACAGGGTCCTCTTTTTCTGCAAAATGGGAGAGGAGGCTTGAGATGGAGTGAGTGACATGGTCCCCACCTCAATGAAGAACCCATTGTTTTATAAAAATATATTTAAATTTTGAAAACTGAAAATTCTTTTCTTGTTGTAAATATTTATATTTTATAATCAAAATGACTTTATCAAAAAACAAACATTATTTTTTTATAATAAGTACTTACATATGTTTCTTAATATGCTTACTTTTTCTTCAATGTTGATGATCATTTCCAAACATTCTGACAAAATTGTATCTACAGAACAGTTAACATTCCCCAGGTTTCCATTTCTGCTAATTTCTCATTACACCTTCCACTGACGTATTATTAACCATTTCATAAACTATCGTACAATCTTTTCAGATTTTGTGGTACAAAATCTGAAATTTTCAGATTGCCTGGCAACAAAATTATTTTATTTTCAACAATTACCATTGTTTGAAAAAGTTTAAATGAATTTTCAAGTACTTTACTCTTGTTAAAACGTAAAAGGTTGCTGGTAAACTACCCCTTCCCCTTAACTGATCTTCACCAAAATCTAAAGGCCTTGAGTCCTCTACAATTCACTGAAGTATGCAAAAAATTATTTGATTCTGTTTGAATTTGCGGCAGTTATCGTTTGCCAAAAAAAATACGCTTGATAAAAAACGTTGCAGGTAAACTACCCCTTCCCCTCAACCGATCTTCACCAAAAACAATAGGTCTTGAGTACTCTACAAATCAGGGCCGTATCCAGAAAATTATTTGATTCCGTTTGAATTTGCGGCTGTTATCGTTTGCCATAGAAAATACCCTTGTTAAAAAAACCTTGTAGGTAAACTACCCCTTTCCCTTAACCGATCTTCACCAAAAACAATAGGTCTTGAGAACTCTACAATTTAGGGCTGTATGCAAATAATCTTTTGATTCTGTTTGAATTTGCGGCTGTTATCGTTTGCCATAGGAAATACCCTTGTTAAAACATAAAACGTTACAGGTAAACTACCCCTTTCCCTTAACCGATCTTCACCAAAAACAATAGGTCTTGAGAACTCTACAATTCAGGGCTGTATGCGAAACATTATTTGATTCTGTTTTAATTTGCGGCTGTTATCGTTTGCCAAAAAAAAATATCGGTATGGAGAACCATACATGACTTCCATATTCTAAGATTTATATTTAAAATCATTTTCAGCCAAACAGCCAGGCTGTGTCTTACCTGCCTTTTTATTGCTGTATTAAATGAAAAATATTATATTACATTAAAATGAAAAAATTATAATTTTATTGCCTGGCAACAAAATTATTTTATTTTTAGCAATTACCATTGTTTCAAAAAGTTTAAATAAATTTTCAAGTACTTTACTCTTGTTAAAACGTAAAAGGTTGCAGGTAAACTACCCCTTCCCCTTAACCGATCTTCACCAAAATCGAAAGTCATTGAGACCTCTACAATTCAGGGACGTATGCAAAAAATTATTTGATTCTGTTTGAATTTGCGGCTATTATCGTTTGCCATAGAAAATACCCTTGCTAAAAAAAACCGTTGCAGGTAAACTACCCCTTTCCCTGAAGCGATCTTCACCAAAAACAATAGGTCGCGAGTACTCTGCAAATCAGGGCTGTATGCAAAAAATTATTTGATTCTGTTTGAATTTGCGACAGTTATCGTTTGCCATAGAAAAAAATCTACAGACAGACACACAGACAGACAGACAGACAGACACACACACACACACTTTTCGGAAAACGACTTTTTTTCATGTTTTGAGTGTAGTAGAATCAGAATCTGCAATAATCTCGAACACGATTTTTTTTGCCATCACCATACTTCCATTCCTTAAGGAATATGGAAGTAAAAATTTCCCTTGATAAAAAAAAACCGTTGCAGGTAAACTACCCCTTTCCCTCAACCGATCTTCACCAAAAACAATAGGTGGCGAGTCCTCTACAAATCAGGGCTGTATGCAAAAAATTATTTGATTTTGTTTGAATTTGCGACAGTTATCGTTTGCCATAGAAAAAAATCTACAGACAGACACACAGACACACACACAGACAGACACACACACACACAGACACACACACACACACTTTTCGGAAAACGACTTTTTTTCATGTTTTGAGTGTAGTACAATCAGAATCTGCAATAATCTCGAACACGATTTTTTTTGCCATCACCATACTTCCATTCCTTAAGGAATATGGAAGTAAAAATTGATCCCCTTCCTCTTCAACTATCATTTTCATTTATATAAAATTAACCCCACCCCTCAACTACCCTTTTCATTTATAGGTATTTCATCTACCTTTCTACAGTGGATTATTATGACATTCTTTTAAGGATACTTTATTTATCAAAATTAAGTACTTTACTTTTGTTAAAACATAAAACGTTGAAGGTAAACTACCCCTTCCCCTTAACCGATCTTCATCAAAATTAATAGGCCTTGAGTCATCTGCAACTTGGGCACATATGCAAAAACTATTTGATTTTGTTTAAATTTGCGGCAGTTATCGCCTGCCATAAGAAATATTCCACACACGCGCGCACACATTGCGGAAAATGACTTTTCTTCATGTTTTGAAGGTAGTACAATCAGAATCAGCTCTTATCTCGAACACCATTTTTATCGCGCTCACCATACTTTCATTTCCTTACGGAACATGGAAGTTACAGTAATTC
This sequence comes from Magicicada septendecula, assembly GCA_034769895.1. Classification (NCBI taxonomy): domain Eukaryota; kingdom Metazoa; phylum Arthropoda; class Insecta; order Hemiptera; family Cicadidae; genus Magicicada; species Magicicada septendecula. The sequence goes on along the minus strand of CM068369.1, from coordinate 20,401,492 downwards.
CTTAATTTTCAAGATATAACAAACCATCGTTAACCATCGTTCCCTCCTTCTTCGTCTGTTTCAATTCATGAAAAAAATAAATACAAGCCGTCGTGGATCGCTCTGCGGTCTAGAACCTTACTAGCAGCCTCCATATTTCCAAACTAGGAGGGCTCATCTTTAAACACGCACATGGCTACTGAGGTTAACTTTAGTATCAGCCAGTCATCGGGTTTGATCAGATACAGCAACGACTGGGGCTGCCCCAACGATTGGACCGGATTGGATTACAGATTCAGATCTTTACCTCCAATAAAACACTGCAGTTCGCAGTGATTTTGACTATAGTCTGCGGTTTAGCATTACCTACTTAATGCGAAACAGCAATAAAGTGACATTTGAGGGTTTAGTGTTACTTAATGCGAAACAGCAATAAAGTGACATTTGTTGTGTATGTATTTTGGACAGGTATGCCAAATTTTACGGAATCGGCTGATGCGCTTAAACGTTCCATTCAAGCATATCCCAAGTACGATAGCGCATGAAAAGTTCTCGGCCTAACATTAAAAACGCGAATTTATAATATTTCAAAATTATTTTTATTTTTGAACATAACCGCCTATTAAGCGTTACACATTTATTCCAGCGATGTTCCAATGCCACTATCCCGTCCCTGATGTGGTTTTCTGTACGTTTACAAAACACCCCTCTACAGCTGAAATCACCTGTCGATCCGATGCGAAAAGCTGACCAGCGAGAAAGAGTTTGCGTTTTGGAAAGAAATGGAAGTCTGCGGAAGCTAAATCTGGCGAATAGGGAGAATGTTCCAACAATTCATTGGAAAGATCTCTTAATTTTTCAATTGTCAAAACACTTTTGTGGGGAGGTGCAAGTCCTGGTGAAAAATAATTGTTTTCTTCTGCAAACCGGGTCTTTTTTGAAGAATTTATTCGTCTAGTTTTGATAAAAAGTTGTAATAATATTCGCCAGTTATTGTTGCAGCCTTTTAAAGCTAATTGATGTACACAACATCTTTAGCATCCCAAAACACGGATGCCACGACTTTCCCTGCTGATAGAATTGACTTTACCTTTTTTGGCGCTGAACAACCAGCTTCTGTCCACTGCTTTGGCTGTTGTTTAGACTCTGGCGTGTAATGGTGGAGCCAAGATTTATCCATCGTAATAAACCGATATATCAAATCTGCTTTCTCCTTATTAAACCCTCCAAGCACTGTTTACATATGTTCATGTGCACGCGTGTTTGATCTGCTGTGAGCAAGCGCAACACCCACCTAGCACAAAGCTTTCTCATTTGCAATTGCTCATGTAAAATATGTCCGACGTGTTCTTTAAAAATGCCTGTAGTCACAGTAATTTTGTGCACTATAGTTCTGTGATCGTCCAAAACCATATTATGCACTTTTCGACGGTTTCCGGTGTTTTTGACGTTTTCGGACGTCCTTCACGTGGATCGTCTTCTAGCCTGAGACGACCACGTTTAACCAATTTCTTAACTGTTGAAAATGAAAGAGAAGTATCCCCCATAGTCTGTAACAATCCTTGAACAAATTTCGCTTAGTATTGAACTTTCTTTCACAATGAACTTTATGACCGCAGGATACTCGATGTTCTCCAATTTAAAGAATGCGAACAAAACTTCTGTTGAAAATGATTGTATAATACGCATTATTTGGTAAAATGACCAGAAGTTGCACACGCATGCTAACAATAGATGTAGTACCAACATAAGACAAAAGAATTTGTGATAGTACTACCGACTATGGTCAAGGCCGACGACATTTCAGGCTACCCTCGTAGATAGACAGATAGACAGACGGACAGACAAATCCCAAACGGTCAAGTTAAAACTGAAAATTGGCGTCACTCGTTCAAATTATTTTTAATCTCTCAATGAGAATCTGAGTGGATTTCTTAAAATATCAATTAAATTGTTTATTAGTATCGACTTTCTATTTGATAAATATAACTATCTTCTCGATTGACTTTCTTGATATTCGGTAAAAGCAAATGATTTCAATAAAATTTTGAACAGAATATTAACGGTTCCTGTCCTAGTCAAAATAGTTAAACTCTGAACGTGCAACGTTCAGTTCAACTTGGAATATTTACTCTATGACACATATTAATTATTGATTTAATTGAAACCTGTTTTATGTGAGCAATTCCAATGCAGGCCAGCGTTGACATAATAAGCGTAGCGCAGACTGGGTATCAAAATTTCGGCCGGTTATTAATTCACTAAAATGTTTCAATGGCCAAATTGATCGTCAGCATTAATGATTGTAATTTACAAACTCGAAGTAAACCAATTAATTCCAACAAATGACTTGTCAAATTAATGATCTCACGCGATATTATAAACTGCGCTTGTTAGTCAACGCTAATGCACACTGTACCATCAAACGATTATAGTTTCTGCATCAGACTTTTTTGCCTGTACCTAAACATTTCATCAAAACAGAAAAGTTAACTAAAATGAACAGTGTAAACCACTATGCAATTGCTAAATTAGTAAATTTAGGTTTGCAGTCAGAATTTATATTGTGGCAATAAGTATTTAAATAAAAGTGGAAAATAAAGTAGATATGAGACGTAGTGACATATCTGACTACTGATTTAAATAATTACTGGTGACTAACGGATTATAAACCGTTCTATCTGTCATCACTGACTATAAGTACTCACGTAAATTGCTTTTTATTTCTGGGGCAAATCATATTAGAAAAAAAAAGATTGTCATACAGGACTCTCCAATAAAACAGGTGCCATATTTCAAGTATCTAGGGAGTAGCTTCACATACCAAGACGATGAGGAGGTTAATGAAGAAAGTTGTGTTTTACAGAAAAGCGGAAGTTATAAATTACAATGTAAAGACTGCAACAAAATGTACCTAGGGGAGACAGGACGAAAATTCGTATGCAGGTTGTCTGACCACAAACGTGGAGAAGGTAACAGAACAACGAATTCGTTATATGCAAGAAATTTCATAGAAGACAATCATAAGTTTGTTAATCCATTGGAAGACTACGAAATTATAAAAGTGGTAAATAACAAAGTTGAAAGGAAACTTAGGGAGGAGTTAGAAATATTGAAAGAAAGAGAAAAAGGGTTAGACAATTTAATTAATAATAAAATTAAATTTGATAATGAAGAAATATTTTATAACATAATTAAGAAGTAAATGATAGAGGACAGATAGATAAGATTAAGAATTAAATTGCAGAGATCTAATTGGATATTTTTAAATAAGGATGCTTGACTGGCCCAGATGTGGGGGAGGAAGACAGTAGGTTTGAAAGGAATCCGCGCGCGCGCGCACACACACACACACACACACAACACTGAAACACAAGGAATTTGCTAGAAAAATATGTAACTGTCCAGATGGAGGGAGAGGGCTCAGAGGGGAGGAGGGACATTGAATTATAGCTTGTTGTGTGTGAGCAGGGTGTGGTGGGGTGGGGGTGAAGGGTTTATTTTTAAGTTATTCATTCATTTCCGATCTGACGATGAGCTGTGAAGCTTGAAAGCGCTAATCGGAATATTTTTATATAGTGGTGTGCAACAGTGATAATTCTGCTTGTGATAAGGAGGTTGAAAGCCAAATTAGTCTCTTCCAGTCGCATTGTGGTTGTATCATTAAACACTTAAAGAATAAAACAATGTAAGAGACGCAACTGAAATATTATAATGTAATGGCCATATCTCAACTACTGTATAGTAGTGAGACGGCCAAACATACGTATATATCTAAAATACGAGGAGCGGAAATGAGGTTCTTGAGGCCTGTAAAGGGTTGTACCAGGAGAGTTCTTATCAGAAGTGATCATATTAGAATGGAGTTGGGCATAGCTGACAGCTGAAATGAGAAAATCTCCCGGTACCAGACGGAGTGGCTGTTACACGTAGAGAGAGTGGATTCAAGAAGGGCCCTTGACTATCATCCAAGAGGGAAGAGAAGCGTGAGAAGTCTCCGTAAGCGATGGTTGGATGACGTCCATTGAGCCTGGAACAGGCTACTAGTCTAAGCCGTAAAGGGTGACGACTACGAGTTATAATATTAATTTTTTTTAGCTTTAATGGAGCAAAAAGCCCTTTTTAAATGTTTGAATCTTACGTTTAAACCTCTGCCATTTTATAGCTAAAAATGCGTTTTATCTATTAAATAGAAGGCGGTATTATAGATGATAATAATAACACTGAAATTTTCAAAAACTCTTCACCCTGAATTCAGAGTAAATACTTAAAAATTTTAAGTCACTGTGTGACTATTTGGCAGCAATCCTGCTGAATGTGACAATTAATTTGATTGCTGTATCAAAGCAGTAGACCTGAAAAAGTATCGAATACATTAATAATAGGCTCATTCCATCGGAGCTGTACGAGGGTCAGTTGAAAAGTTTGCGGAGCGACAACTGTAACTTAGCAGTAAAACTAAAATTTTTCGTGTGCTCAAGATTTGCATTTTATGTAAACTCCTATTAATTTCCAAATCTATCTATAAATTTATTCATTGTTTAGAAGCTGTTTGAAATTGACATGTCATGCGTGTTTTGAAAAACGTGCAAAACCAAATATCGTGGTGTGATTCTTTGTTAAAATGTGTTTAGCGCCAACAGAAATTCACAACAAAATTGCAAATCTGTCAGGAGATACTACGACTTCAAAACCAACGGTTCATAAGTAGGCATTTGTGTTTAAACATGGTAGTAAAGCAGTGAAAACCTGGTCGCACTGGACGTCCAAAAAATGCAACAACTCCAAATGCGGCAGCCATCTTGCACAACGCTTTTTCACACCAAGTATGATGTACACGCTCATATGAGATGCCTATGGTTTCAGCAACGTCATCCACTACTCAGTCTGCGATCTTCCGACACCCTGTGAAATTTTTTCAATAATGCCATTTGTTGTTGTACTTTTTGGACGTCCACTGCTGGGATCGTCTTCAGTGCTCGTACTGCCACGTTTAAACTGGAGTGTACCCCACTTCCCGTTGTTTTTGAAGGCGCAGCATCTGCTAACATATTTACAATTTCGTTTTGATTTTCAGTAGGGGGAAAATGGGGTTCCTGACTCACAAAGGAATGCCGCCTTTCTTAAAAAACATAAAAAACGATAAAAAACAAGATCAAAGAGATGCCGCCGTTCCCGCGGTCCAAGATTTTTTCCCACGCTCTCCCCACCACCCTGGACCCGCAGTATCCGCGAATTTTCGCGAATATAATTTTTTATATGCAGCCTTTCGCGAGCCTAAATCACTTTCACTTTCTAATTTCCGCGAATATAATTTTTTATATGCCGCCTTTCGCGAGCCTAGATCACTTTCACTTTCTACTGGACCACAGCATCCGCGAATATAATTTTTTATTTTTTTATATGCCGCCTTTCGCGAGCTTAGATCACTTTCACTTTCTATCACTTGATGCAATATTAAATATATGATCGGGGAGTACCAACCTTGCATGAGTTCAAATCTGTTATAATGTATATTAAATCTATATGATCAGGTTTACCAACCTATGGTGGAGGGGGGGTTCCGACTTGAAGCATTATAGTGTATATATTAAATATATGATTAGGGTTACCAACCTTGCATGAGTTCAAATTTGTTGTGTGTTATAATGTATATTAAATCTATATGATCAGGTTTACCAACCTATGTATGGGTTCAAACTTGATATGTGTGTGTATTATAGTGTATATTAAAATATATGATCAGGGTTACCAATCCTGCATTATTGTGTGTGGGTGTATAGAACAGATCTGCCAACATTTTTCTTCGGTGGGAAATTCAAACTATATTATAGTAAATTGTTGACGACGACTTCGATATCAAGTCTCTCTCCCCTCCTCTCTCTTTGTCTCCAGACACAGTTGTCATCAGTTTTACATAAGCGTCATGCTACTTATGGATTATTGTAATTAGCGATACTAAAATGTAATCACCAGGAAATATATATTTATCACCTATCCCGTGGCGTCCTTTTTTGACACATGACAGTCATTGACTACGATTTAGAAATTAATATACTGCCAAGTCTGTGTGTGTGTGTGTGTGTGTGTGTGTGTGTGGTAAAGTGTTACGCATAAAAAAATCTCCTTGAAATAAGGTATTTTCAAAAGTTTTGTGTACACACACATTGTATAATAATTTTCGTAATTGTAAGATACAACCTGCAAATTATTAAAATGTCTCTCTCACACATTTCTGATTACTATACAAATAATTGGATGCATATTCGAAGATTTCCCTTATTCAAACGATTTGTATGTGTGTACACGAACTTAAATACAGACGATTGTAATTTTAAAAATTCATTTTTTGCATTAAATATATATCGTAAACAATAAAATAATAATATTTTGTCATTGTAAGATTTTAATAAAACAATTATCAGTTTAAATAATAATTTTCATGATTGTAAGATACAACCTACAAATTATTAAAATGTCTCTCTCACACACATTTCTGATTACTATACAAATAATTGCATGCATATTCGGAGTACGTTGACAGTGAAACAAATCTATGCACACACACACACACACACACACACATACACACAACGATACTGAATTAGATATAGTTATTATTCGCTAAATTAAACCAGAGGTCATTAACCTTGTATACGACGTCCTACATTCTAATTTCACACCTGCTAGTCATTAGCAGTGATTAGGATTATAAAGTATTTACTCTAAAAACGGACAACTCTACTTTCTAATTTGACACCTGTCAAGCATTAACACCGCTTACAGTAATTACTCTAAAAACGGACACACACACACACACACACGTACTTTCCCCACTACAGAGTACACTATATATACGCTAAGTAAGTTAGCGGCAATTTCTTATTTGTCGACTTGTACGTGTCTTCCAGTATACACATCTTCTTTTGAAAGACTCTTTGTACGTCTTCAGTGTAGACAACGCACATACTAGTTTGGCTGATACTGTCTTCCAGTATACACATCTTCTTTTGGTAAGTGTATAGATTTTATTTAAACGTAAAAATTATCAAGTGCATTATTTATTGAATTTAATACATGTGTGTGTGTGTACGCGTGTGTGTATGATCAAATTACAATTTCTGAAAATATATTCTTACTGTATTTTTATAGTGGCAATTTCTCACCAACGTGTGCTGATACATCTTTTTTTTTAATAGTTGAAAGACTGTTTGTACGCCTTCAGTGTAGACAACGCACATACTAGTTTTTTGGCAAGTTGTACAGATTTTATTTAATTTTAATTTTAATGTATGTGCAGATTTTTATTTAAACGTAAAAATTATTTTGCATTATCAAGCGTGTTATTGAATTTAATACATGTGTGTGTGTGTGTGTGTATGATCAAATTATTATGTCTGTTACAAATTTTCTGAAAAATTGCTTTAAACAAACGTTTTTAATGTAAAAAATTTAGAAAGTAGGTCACAGCGTATGATGACATTTATATCTCTCTCTAATTCTGTTGTGGACATACATAGCTGTAAGCAGTGACTATCTGCTTGTGAATGCGGAATGTAGACTTTCCTAAAATTATTTGCATTAAAACATTATCAAACGCATTACTGAATTTAATACATGTGTGTGTGTATGATCAAATTATTATGTCTGTTACAAATTTTCTGAAAAATTGCTTTAAACAAACTCTGTCTGTCTGTCTGTCTCTCTCTCTCTCTCTCGTTGTCAAAAGTTATGTTCAAACCGTTTCTCCTCTCCGTGCATGTATATGATTTTAGAAAGTTTATATATATTCGACAAATATTAACTGTGTGCGTACTTACAACGCCCGCTCTCTCTCTCTCTCTCACTCATCGTCAAAACGTTGACTTCATTTTTCATTGTATTAAATAATTAACAAATATTAACTATGTGTGCGTGTGTGTTGTCAACTACTTACATGCGCGTTCTCTCTCTCGCTCACAGACGTTGCAAGCAATTCCTAGTTTATAATGTAATTACCTGTGCGTGTATGTCTCTCTTTATTCGACAAGACTTAAACACGACTATGTACTGTGTTGGACAATGGCGTATATTCTACAAGCGAATCATGTAGTAGGCGGTCGTCTGTGTAGGAAAATTCGTTGACGATTCAAATTAATTTCGAGTTTCATTATTTAATTTGCCGTCAGCAGGTAATTTGTAATATTCTTGAAATATAAGGAGGGCATTGGAAACATCTGAATCATTTACTAATTGCAATGACGTTTTATCTTTCGTATAAAGATATCCATATTCATATAAGTAACCTAATCCAATTGAAACTGTGTTGTGTTATCCGTTAAACATTTTGTCCATAATGTTAAAAAAATATTACAGATTTAAGTGGCGTCATGGTTTCCGATTGTACTTTACAATGACAAATACCAAACAACGTTGTTAATAATTATAAAAGAATATGTTATTATCCCTTCTCCTCAATATTTATAAAAAAAAGATTTTTAACAAAAATATGAATTAACAGGAATCGAACCTACATACTTACCTTCACATTTACCATTACTCGTCTAACCATTTAATCGATTAAGCTAATTCATATCTTATTAACGAACGATTACTCACGAAAGGAAAAACAGTTTACATGTCAACGAACTCGGAATGTTTACATTTTAAGTGTGCAATGTTTACGTGTCAACAAACACCGTCTGTTTATGTTTTCGATTTTCACATTTGAATGCGCGGTAATGACTGCAGAGAGGAGAAACGGTTTGAACATAACGTTTGACAACGAGAGACAAAGAGAGAGGAGCCAACAACTATGTTGATTAGAAGTGCTTTAAGTTCAATAACAATGTTCGCTACGTAACGTATTCAAATCTGTTTACTCACCTCTTAAATGTTGAATGTGTGTGCGCACGCGTGTGTGTATGATCAAATTATTATGTCTCACTTCTAATTGAAGATATATTTTAGGATTTTATTTAAACGTAAAAATTATTTGCATTATCAAGCACATTATTTATTGAATTTAATACATGTGCGTGTGTGTGTGTGTGTGTGTGTGTGTGTGTGTGTGTATGATCAAATTATGTCTGTACAATTGTCTGAAATATATTCTTAACGTATTTTTTTTTTTTTTTTTTTTATAGTAGCAATTTCTCATTTGACCACCTGCGTGAAAGCTATCACCACATTTTTAAATAGTTGAAGACTGTTGTAGTATTGTACAGCGTCAGTATACACACACACAACTTTCATCATTAAGGGTGTATAGACAACACACATACTAGTTGGTGAGTGTACAGATTTATTTAAACGTAAAAACATTATCAAGCGCATTATTTATTGAATTTAATACATGTGTGTGTGTGTGTGTGTGTGTGATCAAATTATTATTATGTCTGTTACAATTCTCTGAAATATTGCTTTAAACTAACATTTTTTTAATGTAACAAATTTAGAAACCAGGTCATAGCGAATGATGACATTTATATCTCTCTAATTCTGTTGTGGACATGCGTAGCTGTAAGCAGTGACCATTTCCTTATGAAAGTGGAATGTAGACTTTCTTAAATTATTTGCATTAAAACATCATCAAGCGCATTATTGAATTTAATACATGTGTGTGTGTGTGTGTGCGCACGCGTGTGTGTATGATCAAATTATTATGTCTCACTTCTAATTGAAGATATATTTTAGGATTTTATTTAAACGTAAAAACATTATCAAGCGCATTATTTATTGAATTTAATACATGTGTGTGTGTGTGTGTGTGTGTGTATGATCAAATTATTATTATGTCTGTTACAATTCTCTGAAATATTGCTTTAAACAAACATTTTTAATGTAACAAATTTAGAAAGCAGGTCACAGCGAATGATGACATTTATATCTCTCTCATTCTGTTGTGGACATGTACATACATGCATAGCTGTAAGCGGTGACCATTTCCTTATGAAAGTGGAATGTAGACTTTCCTAAATTATTTGCATTAAAACATCATCAAGCACATTATTATTTATTGAATTTAATACATGTGTGCGCACGCGTGTGTGTATGATCAAATTATTATGTCTCACTTCTAATTGAAGATATATATTTTAGGTATAGCTGAATGTTAAGCGTACAACGTCCGTCTGTAAGGGTACGTTTGTGTGTGGACAACGCTCGCTAGATTGCTGCAAGTAAGTAAGTATACATTATGGAGTGGGTTATACAAATAATAATAATAAAGTGTGTTTGTAATATATACATTTTATTAAAATACATACACACAGCTCCAAAATTATATTAAACAGTTTTACAATTAAAAATACATATACATATACAGCTCCAAGATTATAGTGTTACTCATCGGTGCGTGCTGGCAGTACATTTTTCTTGCTGTCTGAAACGCTAACACAACAAAGCGTGGTTTTTCTAGCTGACATATATATCATAAGAAAGATCTAATACGCACACGCAACGTAATCACACACATACATACAACGTGCGCACGCAACGTAATCACACATAGACGCATACGCAACGTAAACACACACAGACGCGCACGCAACGTAATCACACACAGACGCACACGCAACGTAAACACACACACATACATACAACGTACACACGCAACGTGCACACACACACAGACGCACACGCAACGTAATCACACACAGACGCATACGCAACGTAAACACACACAGACGCACACGCAACGTAATCACACACAGACGCATACGCAACGTAAACACACACAGACGCACACGCAACGTAATCACACACAGACGCACACGCAACGTAAACACACACACATACATACAACGTACACACGCAACGTGCACACACACACAGACGCACACGCAACGTAATCACACACAAGGTCCAATAAAACTGATAACAGATTTAAATTTGCTATAGTCATTGTAAGACGTTACAATCCTTGATGTGTCTAATAAGTAAATTGTATGAATATATCACTGAATAATAATAATATAATCGTTCTAGTGTTATCGTTTGCTGCAACAGGTAACGCAGTTTACAAATAATTACATATAGATTCAGAGACGTATAGTGAAATAAATTAAAAATAGAAATTAATTTCATCATAAGTTAATGTCCTTTCATCAAAACTTTGTAAATTAGAATCTGCACTACATTCAAACACACGCACACACACACAGTAATAATACAAAATCACTGTTTTATTAATTTAAAAATACTGTATGAAAGAGTGGTATGTAATTTTCATCCAAAATATGTAAAACAAAAATACAGATTATATGATAAGTAAATTGTATATATCACTGAATAATAATAATATAATCGTTCTAGTGTTAACGTTTGCTGCAACAGGTAACGCAGTTTACAAATAATTACATATAGGTTCAGAGGTGTATAGTGAAATAAATTAAAAATAGAAATTAATTCCTCATAAGTTAATGTCCTTTCAAATAGTATTCATCAAAACTTTGTAAATTAGAATCTGCACTACAGTCAAACATACGCACACACAAATAAATTAAAAATAGAAATTAATTTCATCATATGTCTGTAACACCATACAGAAGACACTAGTGAACAAGTCTGTATCAAACAATGATAGAATATTCGTCACAAAAGGACAGTAGAATGTGATAGTGGTGGTGGTGGTAACGTCGATCATACACACAGACTCTGGAGAGAGGCTAAAGTTTATCGAGATGAAAACGTCGTAGACACTTTCTTCTCGTGGTTGATGAAAGACGCCGAGGATATGATGAAGGTAGTACGACATAACGTACGCATTGCAACATCCAGTGAACGTTACGTGTCGTTCTCTCTGGGTCCCTTGCGTTTCGTAGACTCTTTTCAATTTCTTAATCGCTCTCTGGACACACTCGTTACATCCGTCCATCCATCCGTCCGACTGTCTATATCTGTCTCTTTCTCTCTCTCTCTCTCTCTCTCTCTCTCTCGTTGTCAAACGTTATGTTCAAACCGTTTCTCCTCTCTATGATCATTACCATGCATGTATATGATTTTAGAAAGTTAATATATATTTGACAAATATTAACTGTGTACGTACTTACAACGTCCGCTCTCTCTCTCTCTCATCGTCAAAACGTTGACTTCATTTTTCATTGTATTAAATAATTAACAAATATTAACTATGTGTGCGTGTGTGTTGTCAACTACTTACATGCGCGTTCTCTCTCTCTTAACATAACGCTTCGTGTGAAGCGTTTTGTAGAGCAGGTTTCAACTGTGGAAGGTTTCATCGGACAAAAGGCTTGCTACATGACAACTGGCACCAATCGTACACTCTAGTGTTTTTGGTGGTCCTAAAAAGGACCGAGTTGTGAGAACGGCGATGTTGGTAGTACCGCGCTGAGATGTTCGGCGGCTGCGCCTGCTGTTCACGGTGTACTGGAGTCCTCCTCTTCTTCCGACACTGGTTGTAGAGTCAGCTGCCGACCCAGCGAAATCCATCGCTGACGCGGAACTTTGAAAATTTTCTGTCGGCTCAGGTTTTATTAACTAACTGGCATCGCTGATTGGCTAGCTCCGAACACGAAGTTGGTTACGTCTCGGTGGCTGCTGATGTCTGATTGGCTCGCTGTGTCCACCGCTGGTACCGGAGAGCAGATGTTCGCATACCGCTGCCATCACAATATATAACCGGTGAACTTCACAATCGTTCGTGTTGCTGAACACTACTGTGCTACAAATTTTATGTTACAAATTGATATTCTAATGTACTTTGTGAGATATAAAGCGTTTAAGATACACTAACATAATACCAGCGTTATAACAGTTTCTTTGTTTTTCAGTATTCACTCTCACGTCTGAATATTACCATGTCTGACCTTCAGCAGAATCCAGAACATCAGCAGGAACAGAGACATCCTCAACAAGGTAAAAATTTTTTTAAATACCAATTGTCTCTCTCTATAATTATGCTGCAGCAAACCAAATTTGTTTGATATGAATTAACATGTATAAGATAGTCTCTTGACGTTGTTTAGAAATTGATATGACGGAGAAAATTTTTTATGTTCTGACATAGGTTTGTCACCTTCTCCCCAATGTATTGTCTCTTGACATCGTTTAGAAATTGACATGACGGAGAAAATTTTTCATGTTCCACCATAGGTATGTCACCTTCTCTCCAATGAACTAATTCAATTCCGCAACAAAAGCATGTAACTCTATCGTCTATGAATGACATACTATGTCCACAAACATCATAATTTAGCGGATAGTAGTAAAACCCAGCAAACGCTAACTCGTCGGGACTGACAAACGTTACTTCCCAATACTTGAACGATTTTCTTCTTTCACTTTCAATGCTAAAATCATGAGTAGCTGCCATCTTCACAGTTTGCAATAAACTAACGTATTACTAACGTGTACTATCTATTTATTTACCATAAACATGAATGTGTGTTATTCATCATTCCTATTAGCTAATACATGTGTTTCTATTGTTTCAGATATGACACGATTTTATATTGTGCGAAACAGTAGTATTAGAGGATGTCTTACAACTTTTAATTACCTGCCTGTGTACACAGAAGAAGAAGATCAAGATATAGTACCGATAATGACCGAGGTGCGACCTTTATTGTGCAAGGATATTCTGGCAGCATATATATATATTTAAAACAAATTATGGTTTATTTTAATTTATTTCGTTATAAACCTTCGAATATGCATCCAATTATTTGTATAGTAATCAGAAATGTGTGAGAGAGACATTTTAATAATTTGCAGGTTGTATCTTACAATTACGAAAATTATTATACAATGTGTGTGTACACAAAACTTTTGAAAATACCTTATTTCAAGGAGATTTTTTTATGCGTAACACTTTACCACACACACACACACACACACACACACACAGACTTGGCAGTATATTAATTTCTAAATCGTAGTCAATGACTGTCATGTGTCAAAAAAGGACGCCACGGGATAGGTGATAAATATATATTTCCTGGTGATTACATTTTAGTATCGCTAATTACAATAATCCATAAGTACCACGACGCTTATGTAAAACTGATGACAACTGTGTCTAGAGACAAAGAGAGAGGAGGGGAGAGAGACTTGATATCGAAGTCGTCGTCAACAATTTACTATAATATAGTTTGAATTTCCCACCGAAGAAAAATGTTGGCAGATCTGTTCTATACACACACACAATAATGCAGGATTGGTAACCCTGATCATATATTTTAATATACACTATAATACACACACATAACAAGTTTGAACCCATACATAGGTTGGTAAACCTGATCATATAGATTTAATATACATTATAACACACAACAAACTTGAACTCATGCAAGGTTGGTAACCCTAATCATATATTTAATATATACACTATAATGCTTCAAGTCGGAACCCCCCTCCACCATAGGTTGGTAAACCTGATCATATAGATTTAATATACATTATAACAGATTTGAACTCATGCAAGGTTGGTACTCCCCGATCATATATTTAATATTGCATCAAGTGATAGAAAGTGAAAGTGATCTAAGCTCGCGAAAGGCGGCATATAAAAAAATAAAAAATTATATTCGCGGATGCTGTGGTCCAGATACGCGAAAAAGTCGCGGATCTTGACACAGATCAGCGAAAAAGTCGCGGATGCTGTGGTCCAGTAGAAAGTGAAAGTGATCTAGGCTCGCGAAAGGCGGCATATAAAAAATTATATTCGCGGAAATTAGAAAGTGAAAGTGATTTAGGCTCGCGAAAGGCTGCATATAAAAAATTATATTCGCGAAAATTCGCGGATACTGCGGGTCCAGGGTGGTGGGGAGAGCGTGGGAAAAAATCTTGGACCGCGGGAACGGCGGCATCTCTTTGATCTTGTTTTTTATCGTTTTTTATGTTTTTTAAGAAAGGCGGCATTCCTTTGTGAGTCAGGAACCCCATTTTCCCCCTACTATTTTCCATTGGCGCTAAAACGTTTTTAACAGAATTCATCACAACCCGATGTTTGATTGTGTGCATTTTAAAAACACGCGTGATAGGAAAATTTCAAACAGCTGGTAAAAAGTCAATAAATTGGTAGATATATCTGAAAATTAACAGGTGTTCGCGTAAAATATACTTCTTGCAGCACATTGAAGATTTTATTTCTACCAGTGAGCAATAGATATCGCTCAGCGAAATTTTCCGCTGACCCTCGTTTCTCAGCTATGTAACGAATCTGGAACGCTGCCAACACTAACGTAACGTCCCAGAGGTAATTATACATAACGGTCGGACGCCAGTTAATTGGCGCAAAGTCTTAATAACTGCTGCACCACTATACAGTGACCCATTAAGTCACTACTTGCTGGTATAATTACAGTGGCAGAATATGCTATAATAAAATATAAATAAAAAGTGAAATTTATATATTTCAAATGTAGAATCAGAATATTAAAGCCTGGGCACATAATTACACGGGTGTGGAAATTGTTGTGAACAAGAAGGGACATTTTAATTATCTTAAGGTCGGTATTGTACATTAATATATACAAGGGTTAGTTGAAAAGTTCGCGGAGCGACATCTATAGCTCAGTGGTAGAACTAAAATACGTGTGCTGCAAGACGTATATTTCTCGTGAACACCTGTTAATTCCGGATATGTCTGTCTAATTATTCACTTTTTACCAGCTGTTTGAAAATTTTCTGTCACGGGTGTTTTTAAAATGCACAAAATCAAACATCGTATTGTGATGAATTCTCTGTTCAAAACGTTTTAGCGCTAATGGAAAATCAAAACGAAATTTTAAACGTGATGTTAGGAGATGCTGAGCCTTCAGAAACAACGGTAAGTGCGGCACACTCAAGTTTAAACGTGGTCGTACAAGCACTGAAGACTATCCCAGCAATGGACGTCAAAAAGTGCAACAAACAATACCAATATTGAAAAAATGTCATATAGTTTTGGAAGACGGCAGATTGAGGAGTGGATGACATTGCTGAAATTATAGGCATCTCATTTGAGCGTGTGCATCATCCTTTTTACTCAACAACTTGGTGTGAAAAAGCGTTGTGCAAGATTTATGCCGCATCTTGAGTTGTTTCATTTTTTGGGCGTCCAGTGCGACCACGTTTTCAATGCTGGTACGACCACGTTTAAACTCAAGTGCCTACTTAGAAACCATTGGTTTCAAAGACGCAGCATCTCCTGTCACATTTACAATTTCGTTTAGAATTTCCGTTTGAGGCTAAACAATTTTTAACAAAGAATCACACCACGATTTTGTACGTTTTTCAAAACACGCATGACACCTCAATTTTAAACAGCTTCTAAACTATGAATAAATTGATAGATAGATTTGGAAACTAGCAAGAGTTCACATAAAATACAAATCTTTCGGCACATACAAATTTTAGTTTTACCGCTAAGCTAAAGTTGTCGCTCCGCGAACATTTCAACTGACCATCGTAATTATCACAATTAATAATTCGTAATCAACTCGTACAATAATTCCAGTTAGATTTGTCCACACGCAATAATAATGTCAAATAATACACACAATTTATAACACAATAACACTTCACACAATACTTCGACAAACACTCGATCCGCGCTAAGGAAAATCGCTCGTAACTGGCTTGACAACGCCAGGCGAACTTGCTTTTATAGGTCGCGCAGAGGTCCAGTATAGCTTTGCCTCCTTACTGCACCCCGGCTTAATGCGTATGTCAAGTGTTCTTCAACACCACTAGAACCTACTTGTGAGCGGCCTTGACTGAGACAACACCTGCCACACTGGACGGGGTGGGTGGAGAATGTTCTGGGCTGTTCGATAGGTTTCGCGCTACACTATACACCCTTTTCCTTCTGCATTTCGTAGGCATGTTTTTGGTTATTTGAATAACTAGTTACAAAGATTTTTTTATCAAACGATTATTTGTTTTTGTTATCGAAGAATACATAATTTAGAAATATATATTTTCCATCAGGTGTGACATAATTTCAAAAAAATAATTTAACTGGCAGCTACACTTACGGTTCATCAACACACTAATTTGACACGATACTAATCAACACACTAAATCTTTTAAATCAAATGTTTTACTTCATATTGCGGAATGTAAAAGGATATATTCATTTTATTCTTTAAAAGTTACTAAAACTATTTACACATGCATACGTTCTTACATATTCTTCAATAGCGTCTCTGTTTCAATACAGTCTCTGTTTTTTAATGTTTTTATTTCTATAACTCCTTATTACCTGATTCTGTAGAGCACTCTTCCCCTGGTGTGTTTGTATAAATGGTGGTCATTCTAACAACTGCGTTTTTATGGTGCAGTTGAAAAATATCAGACACAAAATTAATAAAATTTCATTAGTTACAATTAATACGTAACAGTTAATCAATCTGTCAACGTAAAATTTAAATTCCATTATTCACATTGCGATGTACATAAAGTATTGGATTTGTTAAAATCTACTTCGTTTGATATATTTTAACGCAGTGCAGCGTGAGCAGCGTGGTGGCATCGAAAATTCGGACGGTTATTATTTCATTAGTATGTTTACAACGGGCAAATTGATTGTCAATATTTAATAATAATTGTGCTTTAGAAACTCAAAACAGACCAATTAATTCCAACAGATGATTTGTCAAATTTATAAACTAATTCGACCGTTACACAACTGCGCTAATGAACGCCATAACCGTATGGTTGCAAATAGTTCATCAAACGATACTTCTGTTACCAAAATATTATTTATTAGTTGAGCTGAGTACGCTGTTATGCATTAGAAAATGTTATTACACTTAATAGCTATGTGTTACCAGACGAGCTACTAATCACCAGCTTTAATTAATCACAAATACATTTTATAATCAATTTGCACAATAATCCGACCGAAATTTACCCACACGCAATAATAATGTCAACTAATAGAGTCCCGCACAATTACAACACAATTATAACACTTCGCCACAATACTTCAAACCTCGCTTGAATAAATCGCCACTACAACTGACTCCACCGTAGCTTGTAGCTAATGGGAGGACGGCGCTCAGGACCTGCATTGTAGCAGCGCCCGGAGTGACTCCCCCTCCGACTGCAAGAATCGAACTCTTTCTAGGGCTATATGTTTTCAAGGTCGTGGGTTTGGATGGTATGCTCCTATTTTGTTGGGTAGGGGGAGAGGATCTCAGTAAGTGAGGTTCTCAGACTATGTTTTGTTGCGACTTGTGCCCTGAACCAGCGGTGACGCGTCCAAGTAACAGCGGAGATACCTCCCGGTACATTTTAGGACCGGTTAGCCAGCGCTGCTACCTCCGACGCGGCCCCCTATCCGCTCAGCGGTGACCTTCACAAGCCTCTTCGTGTATCGAGGGCGGGCGCCTGATGAAAGAAGGCTCTTGCACAACTGATATGAGACAGCCTCGCCGAGGCCACGAACGACCAGGGGGACCATTCATTGCAGTGCGGAGAGCCTCCACCGTTGCTGGACGCTTATATTTATACCCCGCTGAGATGCCAGAATAATCGGTCACTATGTAGATGACGTGTCCAGCGAAGTGCGTATTACAGGCGCTCTAGAATCCACTAGAAACAGTGCTGATGCCTGGCCTTGAACACAGTGTGCTGACCGGCGCGATTTGAAACAGGTTCGATTGTTGACGCATGATAAGTGTAACGCAATTGTCTTTCATCTCATGTACGTACACAAACATTACAGCTGGGCTAAACGAGGAACGCGTTGGAAGACATGCTCCATTGTTCGAGAATGTTCCTAATTACGTAACAATGCGTATAGCAAATTTGGCGTGACACTCAACGTTATGGCGGTATCATAAATGTTTTGAGAACACACGCGGAGAAAGTTTAGAACAAGGGAATAACGACGCTGTTACGTGACAATAAACGTGTCAAATAATCTGGCGTTATGTAGAAAACAACTAAAATTTGAAGATTCTTTTGGTTATAGTACGTCATTTTTAATTTTAGTTACCGTATATTCGGGTGTATAATGCGTTCTCATGTAGGAACACGAACCCCTATTTTATTGTTATATGTCGCAGAAAAAATGTGATTCGCGTATAAAGCACAAGCGTATTTGTGATTAAGAAACAGTGAAAAAATTTATTAAGACGTAAAAAAATATATACTGCTTGAATATTATACTGTCCAGAAAAGTGTTTCATTCATTTAGTATTATAAAAAAAAAAAACCGTATGGAGAACCATATATGACTTCCATGTTTTAAGATTTATATTTAAAATTCATTTACTTGAATTTGGCTTGATAATTAAAAAAAAAAATATATATCACCCACCTTGTAAATCGAGTTTTATGTTTGACAAATTGAAATGTATTATTTCTATAGAAACTACTTCTTTGTTGCCGAAAACATAGTAAATATTAAACATTATCCCCTCCCCTTCAACTATTATTTTCATTTATAAAAAATTACCCCTTCCACTTTCAACTACCCTTTTCATTTATACATATTCCATCTACCTTTCTACAGTGGATTATTATGACCTTCTTTCAGGATACTTTATTTATCAAAATTAAGTACTTTACTCTTGTTAAAACGTAAAAAGTGGCAGGTAAACTACCTCTTCCCCTTAACCGATCTTCACGGGGAAAATCAAGAGGCATTGAGTCCTCTACAATTTGGGCACGTATACAAAAATTGTTTGATTTTGTTTGAATTTGCGGCATTCGTAGGCCGTGGAAAAAATTCTACACAAGGACATTTTGTGGAAAATGACTTTTCTTCATGTTTTGAGGGTAATACAAACAGAATCAGCCGTTATCTCATACACGATTTTTATGCGATCACCATACTTCAATTTCCTCATAGAACATGGAAGTAATATGTACTTACCATGCTTAGAAAGCAGAAATATTAAATCATATAAAACAACTTAAAACTTACACAAGTCGTAGTTTTTGTTCCGTTTGTTACATATATAGTTTTTCATTAGCACGTAACATTTGCATTTATTAACATTCATCTGTTTCTTAAGAAGGTGGTATTGAATTATTCTCCTCTTCTGATTCTTCTGATACACTTTTGTTTGTCGTGTCCTGTTGATCTGACTGTCACCTTTTTATCAATACTCGTAGCCATTGGCATATCGCAGAAACCAAAACACTGGTCAGCATTCCCAATTCAAGACGGATCAAAATTGTTGAGACTCGATAATTTTATTGTCTTAATGTCGAGTAGTTCTTCAAGCTACAAGTAGTCTTTGAACAAGAGATTACAAGACTACTCAGGACGGACGAGCGCAGTAACAGAATACTACCCAAATAACTGATCGAGAAAGCGTGAAAACTTCAAACAAATTTACTGATAAATATCATTTTACCATTTTTAGGCTCAAGCCAGATTCAGATTACTCTGCCATGTACAACTGTAAATTTAAATTATATTATTCGTGTACAATGCGCACCCACGTTTTGGGGAAGAAATCTGGGAGAAAACGAGGGCATTATAAACGAGAAAATACGTTATTCCTCCTTAATTTTTATTTCTTTTATGAATTTGCTAATTGCTATAATTTTTTTATTGTTCGACTAAGCTTTTCGTCATTGCTGACATCTTCAGGTCTTAAACAACCTAATTTTTATTATTTATTAATTAATTAATTAACCTAATTAATTTTTATTATTAATTTCCTTAATTTTTGTCTTAAGCTCACACGTCCGGTGTCACTATTATCGAAATGATTAAAAGCCCGGGCTGTTAGGTCGTGATCGCTTTCTATATGACAGCGACGTAACCGCCAACGTTTCGAAACTCACACTAGGAAATCGCCTTCAGGCCGCAAAACCGACAGAGCGTTGTGAAACAGTTACGGCTGATCTTGGCCGAACGATGCCCGTAAACGTTTTGGTCGGTCCTGCCCGATAACGTTACCGGTTAGCGTTCGGCCAAGATCCGCCGTAACTGTTTCGTAAGACTCTGTAACTTTTGCTTGTCTGAAGAAAATTACCTAGTGTGTTAGTTTCGAAACGTTGCCGACAATGCTGTTCTTATATAGAAACCGACGAAAGCCTAACTGACCGGTTTTTAATCGTTTTATTTAACGATAATTTACTTTAACGCACACTATAATTTCCAGTAGTTCACTTATTTGGGAAGGGGTTTCAAGAATTTACTTTAAAACTTAAGAATGTCGCCAAATAATCTTGTACGGAATATTGATGAAGTATTTGCAGTTATATGTGCAACTAATCTTACTGCTAATCAATCGTATTTTTGTTTTCTTGGTCTTTGTTTTATCTCTCACAAATAAAATAATGGAAATATCTGTCGTGGTAAAATATTCTATTTTAATTCGTGAAAGCAAATTATTAAATATAAATATTTCGATATAACTTTACTTGGTAAAAACAAATTGCTACTTAATTGTTATAGAAACCATTAGGAATTCGACTACGTTTAGTAAAACGTTATATAACGATTCCATGGTAACTTTATCAATAGGAAATATGGAAACGACTTAACAAAAATAAAATTTTTGTAGAACAAACGAAAAAAATAGTTACTAAACTATAATTCGCGGTTCTCGTAGCTTAGTTATTATGCAGTGGTTCCGTTGGTGGCGGTAATTATTTCTATGTTTGCGCCCAAGCAATAGAGTAGCGAAGAATCATAATATGCATACATAGCGGCGGCCTCATTACGCATAACAGTTATTCCGGTGGAGCTGTATCTCGTCTACATTACCACACTGGATCGCAGCCAACATTACGCCTTCCCAGAGCTAATTATACATAACGGCCGGACGCCAGTTAATTGGCGCAAAGCCTTAATAACTGCTGCACCACTGTACAGTGACCCATTAAATCACCGCTTAATGCTGGCATTACAGCTGCAGAATAAGTGAGAATCTCGGCGCCGCTTTCCTCTCCTCGGTAAGAAATGTACTTTGTGTTGACGAACGCCATTTTAATAAGAAATACGCAATCTGAACAATTTTGTGTATAATTCTTTATGTAAATATTTCTCAACGGAAAAAGTTAGTAAGAAAAAAAAAGTATTATAAGATGGAAAATCGGAATACGAGGTAGTTTATTCAAGAAGTATCAATTTTGAAATGTTCTAAAATTAATATTACTTTTGATGTTAGTCAGAATTCTTGTCAATTTGATACCGCAAATGAATTTGGCATTTTATCAAAATTTTCACCTACCATATTCAAAATCGTAATAAGATTATTCAAGAAGTTTGTTTTCCCTTTATTTCACCTCTACATTCTTTTTTCTGTCACCTGTCTCCAAAACACTCACATTCCACACTTAGCGTCTTGAAAATCCCTCTCCTCGGTAAGAAAAATAGTTTGTGTTAATCAACGCCATTTTAATAAGAAATATGCAATCTGTACCACCTGTTTACAATTGTTTATGTACATTCTTAGCAAAGGAAAAGTTAATAAAAATTTAGGAATATTTGTGTTACGATTCATAGAAATCTTAGAAACAAAACTAGATACAGCACAAGGATTAAATTTTATAAGACAACTGCAATACCCACATTGGTTTATGCCATTGAGGCGTGGGTCATGACAAGAAAGAGATGCGGCAAGATTCAGAGTGCTGGTATGGAGTTTCTTCGAAATACTTTATAGTATTGTAATTTCCTTGTAACGTATATCTTGTAATTATACATTCGAACATAATTCTTTTTGCGCTTTTCCTCCTTCTTGAAAATTTCTGAAAAATAAATTCTTCATTTATTTTTAAAAATAGCTTTATACAACAAACTCATTCTTGCTTTCTCTTTTCTTTGATTACCTGTTTACATCCCCTATCAAGTTTTAATTTACAAATTTGCCCTCTGTTTTTCTGTGACATTATCTTTGCCTCAATAATTTACAACTCTTAAATAATTTTATGCTTGGTGTACTTTACCTTCAATTTCCTAATCAGTTTTTCTCACTGTTAAGGATAAACTGTTTCTCCCTGACAAGATAAATAAATTTAGGTATATTTGTGGTACAATTCATAGAAATCTTACAAACAAAACTAGACACAGCACAAGGATTAAATTTTATAAGACAATTGCAATACCCACGTTGATTTACCCGAGTGAAGCGTGTGGACCATGACAAAAAAGAAATGCGCCAAGATTCAGAGAGCTGAAAATCAGTTTCTTCGAAATACTTTTAATTATACATTGCAAGATAGAATAAGAAATGAGGATATCAAAGCAAATCTCGACTAAAAAGGCATAAATTAAATTATTTCAATTTACAGAAGACAATCGTGGGATCGTCTGCAAAGGATGACAAAGGATCAATTGCCGAAAGAGGCAATGAACTATAAAGCCACTGGTAGAAGAGCCGTGGGTCGTCCGAGGATAAGATGGGTGCCAGAACAGGTTTATATAACCTATTCCTTGAAGAGGAGAATCAGAAGAAGAAAATTATTCTGATATTTCAGTTTGGATTCTACGTGTCAACAAACATTAGTTTTACATATGTGGAACTCTCAGATGTCACAAAAGATTTAATATTTCCTGCCTGTCTGTTTTTTATTCACAGGTTAATATTAAAAACGTAGAGAAAGTCTAGGATAAAGGATAGGGGTTAATAAAACACGAGTTAGACAAATATTGACAGAGAGAGAGAGAGAGAGAGAGAGAGAGAGAGAGAGAGAGAGAGAGAGAGAGAGAGAGAGAGAGAGAGAGAGAGAGAGAGAGAGAGAGAGAGAGAGAGAGAGAGAGAGGTCCTGAGCAGTGTTGAAAGTGAAAGGTGAAATAAGAAGTTCATGTGAAGTTCGTGTAAGCTTTAGCAGTAATAACAGCTTGCGCCCTTGACGTCTTGTACATATCTCTTTTTAAGGCCTTTATTACACTACGCAACTGACTGCAAAAAAAGTTGTGGGGCATTGTTTAAATGTAGCGTATTACACTTATTGCAATTGGTTGCAAGGAGTGCAATCGATTGCAAGACAGTTGGAAGCCTTCCAAGTGCTCGTGCAACTTTTAGTTTCATGCGTTCGTTGTGGAGCATTGATTCAATTGTAGCTTATTACACTGAGCAACCAATTGCATGCAATTCGCCTGCGCGCGCATTCTGTAGACAACGAAGAAATTTCATTACATGGGACCGACACAACGTATACAATTTTCTACAAACCGCCAATATCTCTAAAACGAAAAAAGGGATTTTATTGAAAAAAAAAACAAATTTGTAATTTTTTCTAAATTTTACTCGCTGACTTCATATAGCTATCACTTATAAACGAAAGTTTATCACATAATAATAATTTCACTACATCCAAATTAACAAACATTTCATTACATGGAACCATTTTAAATCTGTGTTCTTAAAAATTATTAAAGTCATTGGTTCATATTTATGTTTAAAACCGGTCTCAATCTTCAAGAAACACTGTGGTGAAATACATTTTTTAACGGACCAGTAGTTTCTGAGGGTAGCCCAGACAACCTCCTCCTCCTACGGCGCTGCAGCCCAAGTCGGGCCCTGGCCTCCACCAATCTCCGCCTCCAATCCACTCTATCCACTGCAACCCTCCTTCAGTTTCTTATCCCCATGTCCCTCGCGTCCTCTGCAACGCCATCTTCCCACCTCTTTCTCGGTCTGCCTCTAGGTCTCTTTCCCTCCCATGTACCCAGCAAAGCCCTCTTGGGGTTCCTGCCATCCTCCATTCTCATAACATGTCCGGCCCAACGCAATCTTTGTATTCTTATAAATTTTGAGACTGGTATCTCTTTATATATTTGATACAGTTCATTGTTTTATCTCAGTCTCCATGAGCCATTTTTTTTAATTGGGCCTATAATGCGTCTGAGGATTTTCCTTTCAAAGGTGTCTACTATGTCGGCTGTTTTCTGTGTGATTTTCCATTCCTCACACCCGTAGCATAGCACCGGTCTGATGACAGTCCTACATATTTTCATTTTTGTTTCCCTGTGCACATCCCCAGACCTAAATGATGGCAGTAGTGCGAAGTATGCCTTGCTAGAACCCAGACAACGATACAAACAAATTTTACCTCTTTATAATAGCAGTATGGACGCCGTATTTACTCTGCAACTGATTGCAGAGCAGTTGCAGCCTGTTTTTACAATTTTACTACCATCCAACTAGTTTCATGTAGGCTTGCAATCAGTTGCATGCGATCAGTTGCGTAGTGCAATAGAGGCCTAGACTCACATGGCGGTGTCAACATTATTAAATTGAAAATAAATTGGTCTGTTAGGGCACGGTCGGTCGACGTTCACTAGTGACATCGTCGGCTGCGTTTCAATCCCACCATCGGCGATATTCCTCAGGCCGCAAAGCGACACACTGTGAAACAAACAAGTACGACAGATCGTTACCAGTCTACCTACTATCTCCAGGTTTGAGCAACCCATACTTTTTACTTGAGTCTGCAGACTGACAGCGTGAAGCCACTCGGGCAACTTCGGCTACCTTCGTTCTCACCTATGCCCGCCTATATTCTGTTGTCAGATGTGAGTTTGGTAAACGTTTGGTTAAAGTTTGTGTATTTATTTTAGCACAATAATTTTATTAAGTTCACGGCTTCAAATACGTAAACTCAAGAGTACATTTTTCGTGTATTCGTGTCTAACCTATCTATACATGTCCTGTAAGCATTTCGATGTTTCATTTTAAAGTTTTGTCATTTTATTTTTAGTGTAACAGATTTTATTAGGTACACGCGCTGTAAGTGTTCGATGTGTAGTTCGTGTAACATTTCGAAGGAGTCATGTCATTTTAAGGGGGGGTGGGAACCGTATATATTAAAATGCCATTTTCTCAGCATCTATTTTGTGCTACAGACTTGAAATTTGTACAGGTTAATCATCACACTTTCAGATTGTTATGGCACTAGAATAATAAATTTATAAATTTACAAAATTTATAATTTTCTAAATTTTTTAAATAAAAACCTTTTTTATTTCGGTCAGGGATATCCTCGGTCAGCTTTTAAAACATTTTTATAATTCTAGCAGACAAATGTTATTAGTAGAACAACTGTACAAATTTTAACTTCCTATGTTATAAAGGTAATTATATTTCTCGAAGATAAATAAACACAATTGAGAATAAATTCATATCATACCATTTCTTACATACCTATTATTACCCTGAATCGTATATTTTGTTTCAGCGTTTATCAGTCCAGAAACAAAAATAATTGATTAAATTGACTCCAGATAAATACGAAACCAACCTGCGAAGTTAGTGCACAGGTAAAGAGGAGTTTTACCGCAAGCAACTGATTACAGCAATATAATTATATCAAAACCAACATTGTGAGTACAAAAAACTGAACTTGAAAACCGGCAAAACAGCATAAAATAAGTTTTCTTAATAAACGTATATTTCATATACTAATGCGACGATGTAGTCAAAAGGTTCATATTTATCTTGGGAGCCAGTGAAATTGTGTTTGTTTCTGGAGGAAACAAAGGTTAAAACAAAAACTACAATTCAGGGTAATAAATGGAGTACAACGATATGGTTAAATTAATCCTATATTACGTTTTAATATTTAACTGTGACCACAATCAATATTCATTTTAATATTCAATTCATCCGCTATGCACACAGGAAAACCCCGATTTGGATAAAAATACGTGGATTTCATTATACACGTAAGTGTGGAGTGTGGGTTGACGAGAGAGTAGACAATAGCGGCGGACGAACAGTAACGAAGTTGCCCGAGTGGCTTCACGCTGTCAGTCTGCAGACTCACGTTACTTTTTCCGAGTTACCCACACTTCCGGGTTGCTTTGTTTCATACTCTATCGCTTTGCTACCTGACGAAGTACCCCGAGGGTGGGATTGAAACGTAGCAGGCGGCGATGTCGCTAGAGAATAGCAACCGGCCACAGCCTCACAGCCCCGTTTATTTTCAATTTAATAATCATGTCTGGTTTCAAGCGACCAAAGGTTTACGCCAGTGATGTTGTCTATCACCAACGCTTTTCAAAATTTATACGGAGAAACCACTAGAGACTTGGAAGAAAATGTGCAGCAACATGGGAATTCCACTTGATGTTGATACAGTTTATTAATTACAGTTTGCTGATGACCAATTACTTTTGGTTCAAGATTTTGAAGACATAGAATACATGACGAGAAAATTGATACAGGAATATCCGAAATGGGGACTAAAGGTGAATATGAATAAAACAAAATACATGGCACTATGTGACCTTTATAAAGACTTGATATTGGAGGAAGGCGTGGGGAAGATTTCATATACAGAGGAATACAAGTATTTAGGGGTAAAAATTAAGGAAAGTAGGAAGCAAAAATAAAAAATACAATCCAGAATTAATTTGAGAAAGATGGCCACATCTACTTTAAATGGATTCCTGTGGGATAAGCAAATTACAGCAGAAACTAAAGCCAAAATATTTAAAACCATTGTTAGAAGTACTACGGCTTACGACTCAGAAGTTTGGACACCTAATAAACACACGAGAACAAAATTAATGACACAGGGATGCACGTTTTAAGACGTTCTGCAAGAGTATTCAGACGTGAGAAACTTGGAAATGAAGTCATTAAGGACAGAATGAATGTGAAAAAATTAATTGTTGATTTATCCAATCAAAAAATTACAATGGTATGGGCACACGAAAACAATGTCACAGGAAAGATTGCCAAGGAGAGTTATGGAATAGAGCCCACCAGGAAGAAGAAAACGAGGAAGACCACCTATCACCTGGATAGAAGAAATTGAGACTTCAGACTATATTGAGGGAACGAGAAATTGAAGAAGATTTTTGGATGGACAAGCAGCAGTGGAAGATGAGTTTTCAAACACTTCTGTAATCTTTGGTTTCGAAAAATATGTAAACATTGTACAGCCGGAATAAAAATTAATAATAAAATCATATCTGTTTTATGTCTGCATGTTCGGCGAAACGTTCAAAATACAATGCTAAAATCAGGAGATAATAAAACAATTATCCGAAAAGTAACGAAAATTTATAACAAAAATTTCATTTCCACAATGTAGGAGCCATACGTTGGAATTCTAATTAAAAACGTGTTTGACACACAATATACAGTTGTGCCAATCCACTCAACGGGTTGTTTACAGCATTATCAACGAGTTCGCTGATAATTTAATGCAAGCGGTTTACAATAATGAAGAGTGCGATAATTTGAATTTTATTTGCAATTCGTATGTTTAAATTTTGCGCTACAGTTTTAATAACGAAACACTCAAGTAAGCGTGTAAATAAAACTGTTTCACCATAACGAAATTGAATCACACGTGAAATAAATTTTTGTTTTTGTGCAAAAAAGCGTTTAATTAAATTACAGCGCGCATAGTATTATAATAATTATATTATATACTCTTTTCTTCTTCCAGCTCTGTAAATCTCTGTAAATTGTTTGGACTTCACTGAGCTATTTACGTAGGTAAGTGTTAGTAATTTAAAATTTGTTATACGCCTTCAAACTTTTACTCTAAAAATCTTTATTCACACATACTACTCGCATGTATTGTCTAATGTAGAAGGTCCCTGTCGGTATGTGCCTTTTATTCATCAAAACTCAATCTATTTATTTCTTGAGAATAGGTTAGATACCTGATTATATTTTCCTTCATGCAACTTTTCTTTAGGCTTTAGGTGCGACGCGTTTCGGCCTCACAGTTCCATCTTCAGGAGAAAATTACTGGAGGTGAGCTCGTCAGTACATATCAATTGACACGCACATAAAAACACTGAATTCAATACATACTCGTATTGCGCGAGGACACGATGCGCATCGTCGAGAAAATGAAAGCGTACAAATATTTATTTCTGCCTTTTCTGAATAACTCTTGTTTTCGAATTCAAAATCAGTATTATGCAGAAGCCTTTTAACAAACACGTAAGCATTTATGTACATGTTGCGATATAATTTCAAGAATTACAGTTACTTAAGTCGCATGCACACACAGTGCATATTACTAAAACTAAGTTTACCAATTTGATTTTAAGGAATTTGATTCTCACAAGCATCGTAACGTAAACATGAGAAACCTGGGTATTAACGCAAAAAGGCTATAAGTGCCCAAGAATATTCGAACGAAAAATAATAGTGAGAAAAATTATTGGACCAGTGCAACACAACGTCTGATCATGGGGAATACGAAGGAATGATGAAATAAATAATCCAATATACGGAACTGATACATTAACTGTTAAAAAGAGTAGAAGTATAGCCAGACTGAGAGAGGCAATAAGGAATAAACAATACTGAAATCCCAGAAAATCTCTAAAATGAAAACCAGTAGGCAGAGCATCAAGAGGAAAACCAAGGAAGAGATGAATCAAGGTAGTCTAGGAGGAGGTGAGGCATATGAGGTTAAGGAATAGAGGCTATGTAGTGAATCGGCTGAATAGAGAAAAATCGTTGAAAAGGCTAAAAGCCGTACTGGGTTGTGACGCTAATAGAAGAAGAAGGAGAACGACAATAACAACAAATTAAAAGTATGAGGAGATGAAGAAGGAGAAGGAGAAGAACGAGATGAACGAGGAAGATGAGGATTGGTAGGAGGAGGAGGAGTAGGAGGATTTTACGCTTCCAAGATACTTTACTATAAGGCACACTGTATTTTCCTGTAGTTCAGTTATTTGGGAGGGGGTTTCAAGAATTTACTTTAAAACTTAAGAATGTCACCAAATTATATTTTACGGAATGTTAATATAAAAGGTTTATATAAATAGGTTCTATAAATCTGTTCCGGTACCCATCTCATCCTCAGGTGACCCACGTCTCTTCTACCAATTCCTTTATAGTTCAGTATCGCTTTCGGCAATCGATCCTCTGTCACCCTTTGCAGATGATCCCATCATTGCCTTCCGTAAATTGAAAAAATAATTAGACGTAAAGTAAAATAATTTCATTTATGTCCTTCACTTTGAGTTCTGCTCTGATATCTTCATTCCATATTCTATCTTACAATGTATAATTTAAAGTATTTTGAAGAAACTGCATTTCAGCACTCTGAATCTTGCCGATTTCCTTTTTTGTCATGACCCACGCCTCACTCGGTTAAATCAGCGTGAATGTTGCAATTGTCTTATAAAATTTATCCTTTGTGCTGTGTCTTGTTTTATTTCTAAGATTTCTATGAATCGTACCACAAATATTCCTAAATTTATTTATCTTCTCTCTTATATCATATTCAGATTCATAGCTTACTGCACAGCCGAGTCATTTGAATCGGCTCATTTGTTCTAAAGTGCTGTTGTTTAGAACTATCATAGTCCTCACTGGATATTTACCTTTAAAAGCCATGGTTTTGGTCTTCCTTACTGAAATTGTCAGTGAATATTCTCTCGTCGCTTCTGGTAATTCAAACATAGCTCTTTGTAAATTAGAAAGGACTAAATAAATATAAAATGTTTGTAGAACACACGGTAATAGAAAGGATTCTGGTTGAAGTATTAGAGGGCAAATGAAACAGAAATTATGTGTTAACATTTTTTAAGTAGTTTCGATACAAAACAGTTAAATTCAATAATTCAACTTGAAACCAGAATACTAGTTTTAAAGTGTTTTATTAAAATAAATATCTCTACACCAAATACTACTACACACGTAATAATAGATTTTGTTTTACTTGACTATCAAATTTAAGATGTATATTCAGAGATGATTTTGTAAAAGTTTTGAAGCTATATTCAACTATTTAGAAATTGGGATATTGCTGTTTAATAGCAATTACACATTTTGTCTGTTTCGTTACACAGACTATAAACGCGAAGGAAGTTAGCTGGAAAAGTTGAACAAAACCATATGAACTTGTATGTACATACGTTAGATATAATGATGGTTATTACAGTAATTCCAAGAAGTCTCTCTAGTGTTATTTGTAAGACAATAGTGACGCCTGTTGTTAGTTCTTACGTAGTTAGAAAGTTATTAAAGTAGTTTCTAGAAATGTGTTCTCTCAGAGAGCTTTAATGTTGCGTCGTCGGTTCTCTCACTGTGTGACAATGTCGAGACTTGTATGCTGCTAGAATAAACCCACTTACATCTGGCACAGTTTAAACGTTCGACTATATTGTGTTCAATATTTCCATATAAAACTCTGTTTGTGTACAAACATACACACGCGCGCCCACACTAATGATTTAAATTCCGACGTGGTGATTTACGAAAGACATTTCAACTTGTGTTTCCTTCAATATTACCATATACGAGAGTCAGTTGAAAAGTTCGCTTAGCGACATCTATAGCTCAGTGGTAGAACTAAAATCTTTCGTGTGCTGCAAGACGTATATTTTGCGTGAACACCTGTTAATTTCCAGATATATCTGTCAATTTATTCACTTTTTACCAGCTGATTAAAATTTTCCTGGCTCGCGTGATTTTAAAATGCAAAAAATCAAACATCTTGTTGTGATGAATTCTCTGTTAAAATCAAACAGAAATTTTTTGAAAATCAAAATGAAATTGTAAATGTGTTAGGAGATGCTACGCCTTTAGAAACATAGGTTAGTGGGGCACACTCGAGTGTAAACGTGGTCGTACAAGCACTGAAAACTATCCTCCCAGCAATGGACGTACAAAAAGTGCAACAAAAATGGCGTTATTGAAAAATTTCATAAGGTGTTGGAAGGCCGCAGTTTGAGGAGTGGATGACGTTGCTGAAATCATAGGCATTTCATATGAGCGTGTGCATCATACTTTAACTCAAGAACTTGGTGTGAAAAAGCGTTGTGCAAGGTGGCTGCCCCATCTTGAGTTGTTGCATTTTTTTAGGCGTCATGCCATGCGGGTGAGGATCATCTCAATGCTCGTATGACCACGTTTAAACTCAAATGCCTACTTAAAAACTGTTGGTTTTGATGTCGCAGCATCTCCTGACACATTTACGATTTCGTTCCGAATTTCCGTTGGCGCTAAAAAAAATTTTAACAAAGAATCACACTACGATGTTTGATTTTATCCGTTTTTAAAAAACACGAGTAACACGTCAATCTTAAACACCTTCTAAGCAATAAATCAATTGACAGAAATATTTTGAAATTAACGGGAGTTCACATAAAATACAAATATTGCAGCACAAGAAAATGTTTAGTTTTACCGCTAAGCTACAGTTGTCGCTCCGCGAACTTTTGAACTGACCCTCCTAGGAAAGTCATAGATCTGAGAAATAGGGATCAGCCTGCCTAGTATCACTGATCATGACACCTTTAAGATATTCTTCACTAAATTGTTAAAATTACCTTGTGTATCCAGGTTCCCTTCCATCCAACTTTTTTTTATAGTTTATTCACAACGCGTTTCGAGACTTATAGTCCCATCATCAGGTGATAAAATATGTTCACACCGATGGAGTACGTCAATAATTAAAAGCCACACATATCCCGTTATTTAAGCGACTCCCAACGCGCGTTATGCCACGATGCGAATTGCTACGCATCTCGCGAGTGACTAACGATTCCACATCATACTGTGCCCGCACTTATCTATCATATTGCTCTAACACGCATATAGATGTATCATATAGCTCGTTGAATTTAAAAAAAAAGATTTTCATTCAGAAGCTGATCACCCTGAGTTTTGGAGGCTCTGTAAATTTCAAACTCTTCCAGTGCGTCCATGAGATTTCTCTTTTTACAGAAATGCAAAGGTTTGAAACTGTTTCGAAAACTGGAATAATTATGGTTATGATTGATTACACGTAAGGCAAAGATCGATTTAATGTTCCAAATGTCACCCTTAGGCAGATGTTCCTTGTACCTATCCAAGACGTTTATGCCTGTCTGTCCGATATAAAAAACTATTAGAGTCTTCGCACTCTATTTTCACACAACCCATAACGGGATGTGTGTGACTTTTATTAATTGACGTACTCCACGTGAGTGAACATATTTTATCACCTGATGATGGGACTGTAAGTCTCGAAATGCTTTGTGTATAAAATATAAAAGAAGAAGTTGCATTGAAGGGAACCTTGATACACAAGGTAATTTTAACAATTTAGTTGTACATGCAACTTGGAGACGACAAAAACTATATATATATATTGCGACAGTACAAATAAGTGATGTACTGAGCATGGAATATAAAAATTTAAATTTACCTAATAAACTGTAAATAATTAATAATATATTAGAAATAAGCATGTCAGGGATTGCAAGCTTGACTCAGACAAAAATATGAACAGGTGTTTCGACCTGAATCGACGTGCACACACACACAAATGTAACTTAAAATAAAGTACACAAGTATTTTGATAGTGTGTGTGAACGCAGGTCTCTGCAGGCGAATTTGCCACCCCAAGATGAATAATTGCACAATTACTGTTTTTCCGTAATTATTCATAAACTATAATTAAGAATTAAAATCCAAAACCACAATAAAATGTAATAAAATTTACTAAATACTGTGTACGAAAACCACGCGAAAGTGACACACCGTACGAGCGTAATAGTGAAATAACTATGTACAAATCGAAAGGGTTAAGTTGCAACGTCCAAAGTTACAGTGAACATGTGTTGTAAAAATAGTTATAAGATAAGTATAAGAGTATACTTACAGGACTCTGCAATTCGCAGAAATATAAAAAATAGCGAATTTGACAAAGAGTGGGGGAACTGAATCCAGAGACAGTTTCTAACATGTCGATTTCGTACCACTGCAGGTGTCGACCAAGACATGGGTATAAATAGGACACGCAAGCTACAGTGGTTGTCTTTCTTGAATCATCCACGGTGCAGCGGGAGCTTATGCCCGTCAGCACGGCGTATTTATTTTTTTTGTAAACAGTTTAAATTTGCCAGTTACGTACAAATATGTAACTAAGCTGTAAAGACAATCATTTTAATTAAAAACAGCACTACTTAAGAAGATCCATTAACGTCAGAAACAGCACGAGGAGAGTTCCAGAGAATGATTCGACACTAGACAAGAGAGTGATACGACGCTGGACAAGAGAAGAGTTCCAGAGAGAGAGAGAGAGAGTGATACGACGCTGGACAAGAGGAGAAGAGAGACAGCCGACGCTGGACAAGAGAAGAAGAGAGACAGCCGACGCTGGAGGCGAGACGAGGACGAATACCGATGGATCAAAAAATGATCGAGTATGATTGACGACAATAAGGTGATAAACAACTTATTTATATCTTAATCATACAAAGAACTCAAAGACAATTAAAGACATTTCTATTTTATTTAAAAGTAAGAGCAATGTTTCTTGTAAAGTAGAATTAAAATCATAGATGTTTTAGAAATACGATTAACGTAACAAGAGCTCAAATTAATATGATATAAATGATTACAAAGCATTTAAATGAAAACAATTAGTATTTGAGAAAACAGTACTGAGAAACAAAAAGATAAATTCAATAACTATTAATAATTTTGAGTACATTACAATATAGAAAAAGAGATTTAAATATTGATATTTTGAGACACATTAATTGACTGAGTAGTCTGAAAATGAGATTTTTCTTTTATACAATAATTAGTAGAATAGAATATTTAGTCAGTAAGGATGTATATAGCTTAAGCCTTACGGCACAACAACAAATAATAACGAATGTTTTAAATCGAAGTCAGTGCCATGTGCACAATTTTTAATAATATCAAATAAATTTTAATTACCGTTACAAGTTACATAGAGTTCTTATTGCAGATACACCTGAAACCCAATTTAAATGTTATATTGTTACGTAATTTGTCAATCTTGAACGTGAGACCGGTCACGCCTATTTTATGTATATTTAACGTTGCATAAGTTTGGCGCTCCAAGGTCGTGGGGCTCCACAAATTTAAATTATATCAAATTTGCAATTTGTTACGTTGCAATATATATATATATATATATATATATATATATATATATATATATATATATTCAATCACTTTCTACTACAGTCCGTTTCTTGATGTATATAATACATTTAACCTCCGCTCAACAGTCCGTTAAGGACCAAGGCGTACCGCGCGGCTTTTGTGTTAGTGTGACGGTGTATGGCTAGTGTACATTTAATATTTATAAATAAATTTACCTCAAGATATACCTTTTTTCCCTTATTACTAACATGTTTCGAGAGCTCCCGTGCTGTCATCTTCAGGCTTCGCGATCTTGCGTCTGATGGAGTATTTGTGTGTTGGCTGAATGCTATTAAGGTTGTTTGTTGGTCTCTGGTATTTTAAAGTTGTATTATTGTCTTGAGCCAAAATTAATTGTTCATCATCATGGATAAGCAGACGTGCATCATTAAAATAATCGTTAGGCTCTCCTCTGTTTGCACTCTGTTCTCCTGGTCCCTGATTTTCCTGACTTGTAAAAACCTGTCTGAGCTCTACCGGCAGAAACTGGCCGGTCATTAAATTTGTTCTTTGTTCTTGTGTGTTTATTGGTAGTCCAAACTTCTGAGCCGTAAGACATGATACTTCTAACAATGGTTTTAAATAATTTATAGTGATATTATGTAATCATATTATGTGTAATACAGTGACTAGGAACAGTAAATTGGCCGTAATGAGAGTAAAACCATTCTGTGGACCTAATTAAAACAGAAAAACCAGTGCAGTCGGTTTTAAACTATTTTTTTCGACACGTTTTTTATTATCAACAGACTACGTGTATTAGTAAAATGAATGTTATGCCGGTACCAGTAACACCGGCAAACTACATTAATAATTATTAAACCAAACTAAATAAAATTTCTCTCGTTACTTTTTGCAATGTTTGCAATGTTTTTAATGATGAAATATAGAGAACTGCGCCGCATTGCACTGCATTGCAACTGTAGTCCAGCGCGCATTCCCCGTCCGCATTATTTGTAATTAAATACACAAAGTTTGCATACTATCCATTTACACGCGACGCGCTGGGGACAAACTACTGCCTACGTTGGCAAAACTTTTAATAATTTTGCAACACACGACCCAGTCTTATTGTGTAATATAACTTTAGTAAATTTTTACCAGATTTTTATAGTTTCTACAGTCAATTGTGAAATATGTAAAAATAAAAGCAGTTCAAATAAACATAGTAACACAATTATATTTTAAGGGGACCATGTACCCGCCTATCTTCCCCATGTTAAATTAATCAACTTTATGTACCTTTTTCTCAAAACCTGTTCAAGGTACAAACTTGAGGTTTGGTCAGCATATTCTGGGAAGATATTTCAACAATCTGAACCAAAAAAATTACATTTTATTATCTCACATTTATTTAATTAATTTTTTGAAAATTGTCTACATATTTTAATTTTTTTAAAGAGTTAATAATTTTTTATAATTTTTTGGTTACTTTCTTCTTCTGTTTTTAAGGTTCAGTAGATACACTGTAATTAGCCCTACAACTTAAAAAAAGAATCGTGTTTTTGTATCTTTTACAGAAGCTGAGAAAAAGGTACATAAATATGGTAAAAAGTCATTTTTTGAGAAAACTTACTTTATTGTCAATGTTACCATAGTTACACAACAAAGCTACATTAAAAATAGTCCTGCGCCGTACTGTGGGTCTTCCTCATTTTCTTCTGATTTCTTCTTGTTTTCTTGACTTTTTATTTTACCTTCTACCTTACTTTGCTCTGTAATTTTCTTATCAGCTTCTTTTACTCTCCTCTCACCGATTCGTCTCAACCGTGCCCGACAAGACTCACTTACTTTTAGTCCCAGTTTCTCCATCACAGTACATTTGCTGTAAGCTCCGCTGTTGAAAGCAAGCACTGCATCATACACTCCCACTTTAATTGTATTTATCCCAACATAAATTGTCTTTGGTGACCTTTTCCAAATTAGGGCATTGAACGATTCATTCGGGTTTTGTGTTTTACCAAAAAGGCACTTGCTCAGTAAAGTTTCATTGCTTAGGTCCCTGAATATGTTTTATTTTATGAAGCTCAGGTAAAGGCAGTGAATGCTCATGTTTGTATTCCTCACCTGTAATAATGGCAGAGTAGCCAACCTACCCTATAACACAAAAATTCCCTTTTGTATGTGAAAAAAAAACAAATATATTAAAAGTTTCCAAGCCTGAAAATGCAAGCGCTCAACACAAAATTGTGTACTTTTTATTTATTTATTTTTGTAACTTTTATTTCTCATAGGTAAACAAATTTTATATCATTTTTTTCAGAATTAACTGTAGTTTCTGAAACTTTGAAATACAGAAAAAGTGAAATTTTTAAAAAATTTCGGGTACATGGTCCCCTTAAGGCAGTGTTATTCCAGATAGTCATAGTGTGTCTGGCTCGTGTGTCTGTATGGTCCGTCGATTGCGACAGACGTTCACAACAATTATTAATCCTTCGATTATTTTTGCGCATGCGCCATTGTGGACTGCGTTTGGTTCAACTGGTTCCTCCCTTCTTCACCTCTCTCTTCCTCCTCTCCCTTCTCTCCTTCACTCCTATCTCTCCATCTCCTCTCACATGTTCCTTCGAATTATCGTTATTATTATTTTCATTGTCGTCGCCGTTGTTATTGTTGCTGTTGTTGTGTTTTTTACGTACTTATTTACTTACTTACTTAGCTTTTCTACCTTTTAGTGTAAAGCTATGTTGGAGTTGAGTCCTCTGAGGTCGTCTCTTTCCACATATCCCTCCATTTCTTTCTATCTCCTGCGAGCTCCTTTACTTTCCCCCATTTTACTCCTCTTCTTTCTGCAGCTGTGCGGGCTTCATCCTCCCAAAGCTTTCTCGGTCGTCCTCTCTTTCTTTTACCTGTTTCTCTGGATTCAAACACTTGCTTTACCAGTCTTTCCTCCCCCATCCTCTTACATGTCCCAGCCATCTAAGTTGTGCTTGTTCTACTGTTATTGCTACAGGAACAATATCTAAGTATTTCCTAAATATTTCATTTCGAATTCTATCTTTTTTGTCTTCCCTTCTATTTTTCGAAGAAACCTCATTTCGATACTAGTTAGCTTGCTTTTTATTCTCTCATTTGCTGTCCATGTTTCGCTTCCGTAAGTTAATACTGGCTTATTGATTTTTCTGACTATTTGTTGTGTTTTTTATTATTATTATTGATGTTGTTGTTGTTGTTGTTGTTGTTGTTGTTGTTGTTGTTGTTGTTGTTGTTGTTGTTGTTGTTGTTGTTGTTCTACTTCTTCTTCTGTGACGATTTCATTAATAAAAATATGGTAATTATTAAATTGGTAATGTGTAGGCTGAGAAATTTTAAATTTTAATAAAATCGCACATTTAAACTAAATCTTATTGCTATCATTAATAATAATAATATTTAATAAAAGGTTTAATAATAAAATAAAAGAAATACGATTGTACAGAAAGGGTAAAGCTTGTTAATTAATCCTGCATAGACAGGCACTAACCAGAATTAACTTGATTTCCGACCCATAAACAAACTAAATATACTTGTAAATTTTGACATTATTTAAATAATTAAATAAGACTACTGTAATGTATTTTAATAACGTCTGTAACTAAGAATATCTCTACTTAATTAAATAGTCAAACTTTAATCCTTTAAATAAAGAAGAAACATGGAACTACTTTTATGTTGATTGGTAAATGTCGCGAGATTACTACTCTCACCCCTAACTATTTTCACGCACTTGAAATGGAGCGGTCAACCCGTAAGCTGCGCACAGCAGTAATGTGGAACGTTAAAAATAGTTTGTTTCCTAAAGTGATTAATCCGTCAGTTAAGACACAGAGGCATTCTTTATACTATTAAACAATGTGTTGCGTTAATATAGTTGAACCGCGATTCATATAAATATGTTGTAAACGAGTAAGAAAGAATAATGAAAATTTAGCGCCTATGACATCTCTACAAAAATCCCAAAATATAAAACTTATGTAATTAAAACTGTGGTAAGACCATAAAGTGAAGTGCAACAAATAAACAATCATGTGAAGTAGATACAGGTGAATAAAACTTTTGTGTTAATCATTCAAATCAACGAGCTATTACTACCCGTTAGCCAAAGAGCAGAGAACCAGGACCCGCAATGATCTAAAAGACTTCAGGACTACACCATCCCCGGATACGAAGATAACGAGAGATAGCTGACCTACATCAAACATGCTGCAACCGAGGACCGAGGACTGGAATAACGAGGAGCTGGAGGATATCCAAAAGGTGACACGGAGGCATGCCTTCCGTGGTTATGAAATACTAAATATTATATCCAACAAAAGACAATTAAATTAACAACATTAAGACATTTTAAGTACTGACAGTAATTGTATTCTTATTCTTAGTAAAAGAGTTATAGCTCTAAACTGAAAGCTTTATTGTTTTAAGAAGTTTAATAAAGTCCATTCTTCAAATGCCACAATTTTAAAGATTGTATATGGCGAGGTGACCATTATTAACGTACTATATTCAATCCCGGATCCGGGGAATTAATTAAATTGATGTACATCTTATTTTGAGGGGCCATGTAAAAGAATAAAATATAATCATCTTGTAAACTGTAAGCTGTTGAACCATATATGTTGAGAATTTTAAGTAGAGAAATTAATACCATATATAATAAAGAGATGTCATCTGTAGTACCGACTAAACTGAGTGCATAAATCAACAGTCTCCCCCTCCCAGAATCCTTTTATATTAATTGTTTTGGTGTTGTGATTAATTTTCAGCTCGTCACAACGAAGGCAGCCTGTATGATTGGCATTTCTAATTAATGCAGGTTCCCTAGGTTATAACACAAGTTAAGATGTTATAAATTGCGCAACTCTGCTAATTTGTTTAAATTTTGCTACTCCTTTGTAAAAAAAAAATTGTGTCTTGTGTTGTTTAAGAAGTAATTGTGTCCCAATATTCCACACACACCCTGTTGATCTATTCACTCATTTACTCTAAAATGTGTCTAAAATCTTAAATTAAATAAAACGATAATTATTATTATAATAGTATAGTAAATAAGTAATTTGAATTATGATTTAGATATAGGAATGTACATAATGTTAACTTAAGACGCCTCAAGAATACGAAATAACATCAGGTACGTGCTTGTCAAAAATTTCATTGATCAACATGTCGGTTTGTAAACAAAATCCGACCGGTTGAATTCTTGTCCGCGCCTGTGTGAAACTGTCATAGTTACCCTCCCGCAAGTTGAGTTAGACAATACGCCACCCTCTTTGTTAGTTCTATTGTTATAAGAAGCGTGTCTTTTCCTGTGTTTAGTAACCCAAGATTCCCCTTTTGTCGAACGTATATTCAAGCCTGTGTGAGATTCCTCTCTCTACCAATGTAAAATGATAAAGGTTGTCATCACATTTTAATTGTTTATTTGTAAAAAAAAGGGTAAGAATACGATTGATTTATATTTTAAAATTTTTCTTGTGTATAAAAAAAAAAGAAAGCATTGTATAGAATTTAATGCAAATAGTAGAATAATTATTTATAGCCACTCACATTACGAAAATGGCTGAATTTAACCCTGATCTATTATTAAAAGATGAGCTGTGCTACCAAGCAATTTTACGAGGTCTAAAACACGTGAATGTAACCGTGTCTGAATTACGAAAATCATTACGCCAAACCGGATCAGATATACCCTCGCAGTTAGATAGATTGCGTGAACTCGATTATGACAGCGAACGAGAATCCTGTTATGCGAAATATAGGGAACTGACGGTATTATCTCAGAACCTTCAGGACGAAAAATCACCTACTGTAATATTGCGCGTCACGCAACGAATAGAACATTTAACCCGCCGGTTGAACAATTTATTAAGCTGGCCCGACGTTACCGTAATCCCCGCCGATGTGCAGAAATTTGCGGATGAGGCATTACGCCAATTACCCATAATTATCAACGACTTACGACGAAAGTCAGACTCATCTAGAATGGAGGAAATTGAGCACTACTTACAAAAATTATATATTTCCCCAGTTCAATCCCCTACTTTAGAACACCCTCCCTCCACCTCGAACCAAGAATCACCCACCGTATCGAAGATACAACCGACTCATGAACAGTTACCTAGTAGAGAATTAAATACCCTAACTATATCAGAACCCCTACCGCCTAATGGTCACCATACTCGCACTAGTCAATATGCGATTACAAATCCTAATGCAACCACCAATCCTTCGAAAAGTATACCAAACGTAAATTTTAATGTAGACCTCTACGGAAAGATTTCCCACCCAGTAGAGAAAATAATTAATGAAATTCCTTACACCGATGGCTTAAGTATCACGATACTGTTGACTTTTATCAGATACCTACTGCAAATAAAAGATCTACAACAATTGAACGATTGGCAAATACTGCATGTAATCCTACCCAAATGTATACCACCTTTACGAGATCGTGTACTAGAATCATTAAACTCGACTCTTCCAGTAGAAGAACTTCATACTACTATAATCAAATATTTTATCCCCACAGGAATTTATGAGGAGATCAAAAGAAATACCGTACTTCGAGTACAAGGAGCCCATGAAAGACTGGCCCACTATATTGCAGACATCAGAGAATCTTCACGTCTACTGCAAGTCGACTGGAGTGAAAAACAATTGGTCGATACTATTCTAGTAGGCTTATCTCCTGAAGAACGCTCCCGTTTAGCACTAATAAGTAGACCCCTCACTTTCGCTGACCTTGAACAATGTAGTGTTCACTCGTCAAATGTGTGGTACGCAGATCAGCACAGACATGCACCGGTATCCACTACACCACATAGAAAGGAAACGCAAGCCCTAGTCTCAGATGCAAGAAGTCTACGAGAAAGACGACCATTTCGGCGACCAACCTATGTTCATGGCCATGGTAAGTCCAAGGAGCCTCAACCTCGACAGGAAACCAGTGAGACCCCACGTAAAGAATATGTATGCTATAACAGCGGAAAACCTGGACACCTCAGTAGAAACTGTAAACGGAAACAGTACAATCAGAAAACTCATTATCCAAAAAACATGTAAGGCAGGGAGATCCGAAACCCTGTGTCTTCCGCAGCATCGTGAAAACAGGTAAACTCCTGAGAGACAACAAATTAAAACAAATTAATAATAATAACAAAAGAAAATTAGACCCCTATGTTAGAAAATTCATCGATAAATGTAACGCTAATAATAAATGTGATTTCAATAAGTGTCAATTACCGTATATACAAGTTGACCTTGGTGTTACATCCACCCTCGGATTAATTGATTCCGGATCAACGCGAAGTTTAATTAGTCAAGAGCTAGCCAATAAATTATTTAAACACAATTTAGTTAAACGCAGTCAATCAGTAAATATTAGATGCGCTACAGCTAATAAACAAAACTTAATGATAAAACTTATCATCACGTTTAAAGAAAATTTAAAAATCTAACGTGGTATTTTCCAATGTTGGTATGCGACGAGTTAGGACCCGAGTTAATATTGGGAGCTGATTTTATCAGTAAAACAGGAATAATTCTAGATATTCACGATAAGATATTTTACTTTGGATTCGATCGTTCACGGAAATATAACTTGAATGATAATGCAAATAACAGAGAAAGTACTAGCACTACTTCTACACGTCTAAAGCATCACGAATCTGAATTAGGTCATCTGGAAAGTAAAGATAGACGGAACATACAGACTTTAATAAAACAATTCTCCAACGTCCTCACCCCAAAGTTAGGACTGACGGACCTGATAGAGTACAAAATAAATTTGAGCGACAATAAAGTAATACGTTTAGCCCCATACAAGTTATCACCTCCAAAAATGGAAGTAATGAGGAACCGAATTAATAAATTGTTAGAACAAGGAGTCATCGAACCCTCTACGTCATCTTATTCATCACCCGCGTTTTTAGTACCCAAAAGTAACGACAAACATAGACTAGTTGTGGACTACAGGCAACTAAATAAACGGATAGAATTTGAATCTATACCACTTCCCGACATCCAGAGTGCTTTTCATTATTTTACGAAAGCAAAAATTTTTACCATTATGGATTTAAATCAGGCATTTCACCAGATACCCCTCTCGGAAGAATCAAAACGTCTAACCGCATTTGCCGTCCCTTTCAACCTGTACCAATTTACGAGGGTACCTTTTGGTATATCCCAAGGTAGTTCTGTATGTAGCAGATTATTAGAAAAATTATTTCATGACATAAAATTTAAATATGTGTATCACTACTTAGATGACATTTTTATCTACAGCGAGTCAATTGAACAACATCTTAAACATCTACGTGAAGTACTATCCCGATTGGAGAAAGCTGGATTAACCGTAAACCCCAATAAAGTAAATTTTGCTGTGACACAATTCTCATTTTTAGGTCACATCGTAAAAGCCAACGGAAAGGTAAGCATAGACCCCGAGCGAACCCGTGCTATCAGAGAATTTTTACCACCGCGGGATGCGAAAGGAATAGCCCGATTTTTAGGAATGATAAATTATTTCCACAAGTATATCCCACATCTAGCCGAAATTGCAGCACCTCTAAATACTTTAAGAAAGAAGGGAGTTAAATTTGAGTGGAATGAGCAACACCAAACCGCATTCGAGAAATTAAAAGAAAGCATCATATCACCCCCCGTACTACAATTAGCCGATTTTACAAAACCGTTTGTAGTGCAGACAGACAGTTCAAGTGTAGCCCTAGGTGCAGTAATATATCAGGAAGTAGATAACTCTAGATTACCTATTAGTTACGCTTCACGCACCCTGACAGAGCAAGAAAAGAAATACTCCGCATACGAATTAGAATGTTTAGCTATAGTTTTCGCTTTTGAGAAGTTCAAACCATTTTTAGAACATAAAGAGTTTTTGTTAGAAACAGATAATCAAGCGTTATCTTGGCTACTAAATCACCCAAAACAGTTAGGTCGTATCGGAAGATGGGTATTAAGATTAAATTGTTTTAAATTCAAAGTAC
Source organism: Magicicada septendecula (assembly GCA_034769895.1). Lineage (NCBI taxonomy): Eukaryota > Metazoa > Arthropoda > Insecta > Hemiptera > Cicadidae > Magicicada > Magicicada septendecula. The sequence continues at coordinate 20,357,760 of CM068369.1, read as the reverse complement.
AACATATTAGAGGCACCCAAAACGTAGTTGCCGATACACTGTCACGTATGTTCCAGCCTAGTAGTAATACTTACGATAACAAGAGTAGAGAAACGCCGATTATTAATACTTTAATTACCGAATTTCCTCTTGCATTTACGGATTTAGCCCAGTATCAACAACAAGACCCACGTTTGAGACCAATTATTGAACAACTCGATAAAGGAAATAAGGCAGAGAAATACATATTAAGTAAGAGAGTGTTATGTTGTAGAATAGCGAACGGAAAATATTTACGAATAATCGCCCCTGATATTATTAAACCTATGCTGATGGAATACTATCACTCTTCCACCATTGGAGCACATATGGGAATAAATAAAACCATACATCGAATTCGTAAAGAATATCACTGGGAAAATATGAACAGTGAGATCGCTAATTTCGTGAAAAGGTGTAAGTTGTGTGCACTCAGCAAACCAGCGAGAAACAGCCAAATAAGTCAATAAATCTCAGAGATTCCTGCTACCCCGTTCTCCAAAATTTATTTAGACTTTTCAGGACCCTACCCGCGTTCTAAATCAGGAAATACAATGTTACTAATTTGCGTAGATTCTTTTAGCAAATTCGTCTGGATGTACCCCATGCGGCGAGCCTTAGTTTCTACCGCAGTAAGTATTTTACAGCATAGATTATTTAAAGAGTTCGGTATTCTAGCCCATCTAGTGTCGGATAACGGACCACAGTTTAAGTCCAAGGAATTCAGGAACATGTGTTTCAAACTAGGAATAGACCACATTACCACTACAGAGTATCGTCCGCAAGGAAATATAGCTGAAAGGTATTTGCGAAACCTAAAATCTGCTTTAATAGCCTACCATGCTAACGATCATACGTCTTGGGACCAGAACCTATCCTGGATACAATTCGCCTTTAATTCAGCATATCACGAAGGACATAAGTCTACCCCATTCGAATTATTGTTCAAGTATAAACCTAACCACCCATTATCCACTAAGTGGAAAATACATGAGTTGTTACCCCTTGAAATTAGGGATAAAAATATTAAGAAAATATGGAATGAAGCGCGCGCTAATTTACGAGCAAACTTAGCGAAATCAAGGAAATATCACGAGCGAAATAATAATAATAATGAAGTAAAGTACCAAATCGGTGAGTTAGTAATGTATAAAACACACCCTACGAGTAGTGCAATCGATAAGACAACTTCCAAGCTATCATACCGATGGTGCGGTCCTTATCAAATTCACAAATACTTAACTCCAGTAACTGTAGCCCTGTACGAACCCTCTACTCAAAAATATGTACGAAGAACACATATTTCGCAGATAAAACGTTATCACAAAGAAGGAAATGGTAGAGTGCAATTTAATAAATGTAAAAAAAAAAAGGTATATGTTTTGTACTCAACTGCAAAAGAGTACTTGAGTAACATTTGGCTACCTAATCGTATAAATAGGTACGAGGCCTGATCAACCTTGAATCCTATTCATCGAAAGTAGAGCAAAGTAAGAAGTCAGCTGACATCAAATATGAGGAATAATTAAGTAACAAATTACTTAAAGAGTAATTCTATAACTAGAATAACTCACAACTAAAGAAAAATCCGGTAGTGGTCATAAGTAGTAGAGTTAAGAAAAATTTAGAATGTTTACAATATGTTTTATAATGTGTGAATTTTATGTAGTATTAGAATTAGTCTGTAAAGTATGAAGTATATATATAGATAGTAAGAATAAGCAAGTCGAGAGTGACTTATGCAGCTCGTAATTACATACAGAGAAAAACGGGTGAGAGAAATTTCACACGGGAAATCCCCAAGCATACTCCCGGTACATTGCTGACCAAATTATCCGGAGTCTGTGTTTTAAGCGGCGGAGTATGTGACGATTTCATTAATAAAAATATGGTAATTATTAAATTGGTAATGTGTAGGCTGAGAAATTTTAAATTTTAATAAAATCGCACATTTAAACTAAATCTTATTGCTATCATTAATAATAATAATATTTAATAAGAGGTTTAATAATAAAATAAAAGAAATACGATTGTACAGAAAGGGTAAACCTTGTTAATTAATCCTACATAGACAGGCACTAACCAGAATTAACTTGATTTCCGACCCCTAAACAAACTAAATATACTTGTAAATTTTGACATTATTTAAATAATTAAATAAGACCACTGTAATGTATTTTAATAACGTCTGTAACTAAGAATATCTCTACTTAATTAAATAGTCAAACTTTAATCCTTTAAATAAAGAAGAAACATGGAACTACTTTTATGTTGATTGGTAAATGTCGCGAGATTACTACCCTCACCCCTAACTATTTTCACGCACTTGAAATGGAGCGGTCAACCCGTAAGCTGCGCACAGCAGTAATGTGGAACGTTAAAAATAGTTTGTTTCCTAAAGTGATTAATCCGTCAGTTAAGACACAGAGGCATTCTTTATACTATTAAACAATGTGTTGCGTTAATATAGTTGAACCGCGATTCATATAAATATGTTGTAAACGAGTAAGAAAGAATAATGAAAATTTAGCGCCTATGACATCTCTACAAAAATCCCAAAATATAAAACTTATGTAATTAAAACTGTGGTAAGACCATAAAGTGAAGTGCAACAAATAAACAATCATGTGAAGTAGATACAGGTGAATAAAACTTTTGTGTTAATCATGCAAATCAACGAGCTATTACTACCCGTTAGCCAAGAGCAGAGAACCAGGACCCGCAATGATCTAAAAGACTTCAGGACTACACCATCCCCGGATACGAAGATAACGAGAGATAGCTGACCTACATCAAACATGCTGCAACCGAGGACCGAGGACTGGAATAACGAGGAGCTGGAGGATATCCAAAAGGTGACACGGAGGCATGCCTTCCGTGGTTATGAAATACTAAATATTATATCCAACAAAAGACAATTAAATTAACAACATTAAGACATTTTAAGTACTGACAGTAATTGTATTCTTATCCTTAGTAAAAGAGTTATAGCTCTAAACTGAAAACTTTTTTGTTTTAAAAAGATTAATAAATTCCATTCTTCAAATGGCACAATTTTAAAGATTGTATATGGCGAGGTGACTATTATTAACGTACTATATTCAATCCCGGATCCGGGGAATTAATTAAATTGATGTACATCTTATTTTGAGGGGCCTTGTAAAAGAATAAAATATAATCATCTTGTAAACTGTAAGCTGTTGAACCATATATGTTGAGAATTTTAAGTAGAGCAATTAATACCATATGTAATAAAGAGATGTCATCTGTAGTACCGACTAAACTGAGTGCATAAATCAACAGTCTCCCCCTCCCAGAATCCTTTTATATTAATTGTTTTGGTGTTGTGATTAATTTTCAGCTCGTCACAACGAAGGCAGCCTGTATGATTGGCATTTCTAATTAATGCAGGTTCCCTAGGTTATAACACAAGTTAAGATGTTATACTTCTTCTTCTTCTTCTTCTTCTTCTTCTTCTTCTTCTTCTTCTTCTTCTTCTTCTTCTTCTTCTTCTTCTTCTTCTTCTTCTTCTTCTTCTTCTTCTTCTTCTTCTTCTTCTTTGTCTTCTCCTCCTCCTAGTTTTGTATTATCTAAACTAGTCTTATTGTATTATCATAATATAACGTTATGTGTTGTTTTCAGCTTTCTCTACACTTATTGAGTATTACGTTTACTTCTTCAACTTTCAGTTTCTCTCTTATCTGATTGTTTCTTTTCATATCTAATTTTGTGTACCCAGCTATGGAACGACAAATTTGTTATTTCCGTGGTCCGAATTCTTGATATTTATCTAGCAGACATTATCTACGTTTCTGAGTCATAAGTAAGGGTAGCAATTGCCATAGATTTGTATACTTTTGTTAAGAACTCTTTCCTAGACTTCTGTTTTAGTGCAGCAAATGTGTACTAGTATACTAATTACAATTTTTTCTTATTAAAAATATTTCTACACAAAATATTATTTTGCATGCAACAATACATTACCTTTTACTTCTTTGTCATAATTAAAATGGATATTTTCAGGTAATTTGTTTTATAAAGGGTTTAAGTCTACACACATCTACACACTAATCCACATTAGAGAAAAGTATAACACAAATTTTAAGTTATTTGTGTCAACGTTTCGACAGTATTTGTTGTCATCATCAGGACAATTGTTGCTGAGTTGTTACAACGTCAAACACACAACTGTGACATCCTCGCAAACACTTCTTCGTTAAAATTCATTGATCTACGGTCACTACGAATTTAACGATTTAGTAACTTTTATCATCTTCTAGAAATATGTAAAAATTACCCCATTTCAAATAAACATAGTAATTGAATTCTAGTTTAAGGCAGTGATTTTCCAAATAGTCATAATCTGTCTAAGTCGTGTGTCTGTATGATCCGTCGATTGTGATAGAAGCAGTTCACTAACAATTATTAGTCCTTCGAATTATTGTTATTATTATTTTTGTTATTGTCGTCGCCGTTGTTGTTGTTACTGCTGTTGTGTTTGTTATTATTATTGCTGTTGATATTGTTGTTGTTGTTGTTGTTGTTGTTGTTGTTGTTGTTGTTGTTGTTGTTGTTGTTGTAGTTATTCTTCTACTTCTTCTTTTACTTCTTCTTTTTCTTTAGAACGCTTTATAATTTACTTCAGAGCGCTTCCGAAGATTGATAGTAGTCCTTCCAGACGCTTTGCAAACTCTGCCTGCTTTTTTAATGTTTGGTCGTTTTGTTGGTGCGCGTGTGTGTGTGTGTGATGAAAAAAGAAAGCAACACAAAACAAACATATCTCCACAAAGCACTTAACATATAACCTATATCGAAGCAGTATGTGTGTGTGTGTGTGTGTGTGTGTGTGTGTGTGTGTGTGTGTGTGTGTGTGTGTGATATTTATAGAATGGAAATGAGATTTTTTTGTGTACTACAAGAACTGCAAAGTCACTATCATTACCATCATTAGACACAAGTTGATACACACCATCATTCTAGCACATAATAATAATTTCGATTTTAAGATTAATGACCTTGACAGAAAGTACAAATTACATGCTTGATAATAAAATGCTGATAATTATTGTCATGTGTCCGAGTTTTCGCGAACATGATGCTAGTCAGATTAACAACTAAAGACCCACCATACTGTTACACATATATGACGTCATATCAGTGACGTGTAATCGCATCAACGTCAGAGATGTGCAAACATTACGTAAATAGGCTTTAACGGTTGGCTGGCAAACGGCGACTGGACCGTAGGACACGGTGTGTGATTTCCACGTGGACATAAACCCATCAGATTATAGGATTACACTGGATAATGCGTGTGTGTGTGTGTGTGTGTGTGTGTGTGTGTGTGTGTGTGTGTTCAGTGGGGTCGACACGCTTTACATTGTCCATCGCGGGTAGCAACTCTGAATCAAAGGTGAATTAATTGAATCTGGTACAGACTATGCTCACTGTTAGTCTGCACTATGGCGATGTACATAAACGTTCGTAGCATAAAGGCTTGCATTCGAATATAGGCCTACTTCAGAAAATGTTTCCCACGCTTTTTTCTGGCGGGAACGACAGATTGAATTTTTTATTTTTCCATCACGACTGCGTTTTCAGCCAGTACCCTGACAAATAGGGCCTCATCCTCGATGATATTTTTAAATTAACACACAGCAAAATTTAAAGTTATATAATTATTAATACTAGTTTTATAATACAGCGCAGTTTAGTAGTGAGTACCGTAACGAGACAACCAGAGGAATGAAGAAGTGATCAGTAAACGAATAGAACACAGGCAGCCGTATAGCCGTATATTGACATGTTTCAACAGGAATACATGAGTAAATTTTCAACATTTTTCAACAACTCGTTGATAAAGTACTCAAGATTTTCCTGATTGTACTCTGATGTACTGAGATCTTACTTAAAGCGTAGAGAACATTTTTATTCACTCCGATTTGTGAATTTCCTCAAACTAACGAGTAAATTTTTAAAGTAGTAACTCAACTTTATTCACTTCACTATGTATGTTATGACAATAAACACAATGTATGTTGTAAGAAATCAACTGTCTTTTTTCATCTCCCTTTTTGTTGTTGCTGTACTTCCTCTTGTTCTCCTTTTTGTTTTCCTCTCCTTTTTCAGTTTGATCTCCGTCTTCTTCTTTAACTTACGCATTTTCTTTATCTTCTTTTTTATTCATATTCTCCTGTGGTTCTGCTTGTTCTACTTCAAATCCTTCTTCCATCACTCTTTGCGCAATATTCTTCTTTATATTCTACTTATTTTATCCTCTTGTTAATGTTTCCATTTTTTCATTTCTCTTTTTTCTGCTCCTTAAAATTATTCTCCGGGTTTTTTCTTTTACATTTACTCTGATTTTTTCTTCGCCCTCCTTTTCCTTCTAATTTTTGTCTTCTTTTATTCAACTTCTATTTACTGTTCTCATTTTTTTATGCACCTCTTTTCTTTCCTCAACCTTCTCGCTTCTGCTCTTTTGAATGGTTTTCTATCGGTTCCTTGGAAGAATGTACCAAAAGGATGGCGAACATGATACTCACCTTTCAGAAGAACGGGAATACACAAAGCTATGAGTAAAATAAATCTATCGGGATCTGGAAAAATGTTGAATAGGAGGACAAGATCGAACAAAAAATTAATGTTCAGAAGAAGATTTGTAAAAGTGAGGGACATGCCTGAAGAGAAACCAAGAAGAACTAGATGGGTGTTATCGGAAAAGAAATGTGCAAACGAATCCTAGTAAAGAATAAAGGAATGCTGGAAAAGCAAGAAATATATTTTCAAAATTAAATAAGTTGTTAATAGAACACAATATATAGCTGATAACAATAGGAAAGAAGTAGGAAATAAAAACAATAATAATATTAGTAACATGTTAATAGTAAAATGATGATGATGTGATAATTGCGGTAATATTCGAAATGAGTAATCTTAAAGGAACAAGAGAATACATTATCTAAAAATAGAAAAACAATTGAACACATCTTGGAATAGGGTGATTACATTCTACGGACTCTTGGTCTGGACGAGGCCAGAAAGTCTGATAAAAAGAGTGTTCTATTGTTTCGATAAAAATCTCGTAACTCACAATTCCGTTGGTTCGCAAACGTAAAAAATTATGTCACAGAAACGAAGCTTACAGAAAACGATATTTTGAACAGGGACATAGTTAAAAAAAGATTAATGGATAAAGCATAAAGAAAAAAGAGAAGTTTAAGAGAAAAAAATATGAATAAAAACTGACTGGACGTCAGTCATTAGTGGCAGACAAATGAAAACCAACATAATAAACTGATTCCATTTGTAAGCAAATTAAAGTCAATTTCATGGTTATTAACTAATTGCCCAATTAGCGGGTGAATTGCTGGTGCTTGCTCATTTAAAAATGCCATGTTTCATCGCTAAAAAACACACGCAATTTCCAAGTTACTGATAATTGTTTATTAATGCAAATTTATTTACCTCGTTTCGGGTCGATTTTGTGCGCTTTATTTAATAATTAACTGAGTGTATACTACGACAAATCAATTGTTAAACAAAATAAATTATTTCAATGTATATTGTTACGACGTCTCACGGATCCTCGTATTGTACGGTGGAAACAAAATACAGACACCAATGAAGTCACTAATCACCAACTTTAGTTAATCACAAATAACAATTAGTAACCAACAAGATACTCTCATACAGTAATTCAAGTGAAATTTGTCCGCACGTAACAATAATGTCAAGTGTTGAGAGTTTCACACTAGTTGTGACACAATAATCACTTTCCACAATCACTTGATCCGCGCACTACGATCTCGCCAGATATAACTGTCCGGTAGCATGACAGGTAGCAGTTCAGCAAGTAAGCACGACAAAGTTGCAACGACAGAGACTAAGACTACTAATTCAAAGAACAAGATGAACAAGAGGGTTCGTTGTTTACCACTTTAAATTACAGTTTCAGGAAACAATATAACAATTAACACTTGTGTAGAACACGAGAAGAGGAAGAGCAATAATTGTTGTCAGCCATTTCTGCTCAATACACGCTGATGTTACAGGAATTCTTTACTCCTGAACTGCGTCATCGTGCAACCGATGTGATGAACGCTGTGCGGTTCTAGCAGGATTGACCAAGAGCCTTCATTGCCAGAGCATCCATGGCGGTAGTTCAAGAGATGTTTCCAGGCCACGTGAATTCCAGAGGAAGAGATGTTGCATGGCCGGCACAGTCTGCCTGTATGTGACTATTTTCTACAGGGACACCTCAAGTCTAGAATGATTTTTTTAATAAACCGAATAACATTAAATGAACTCAAGAGGCCTCCATATAGGAAGAAATCACAGCCACGCCAAACAACATGGTGCAAGCAGCGATGCGCGATCTAAGGGACAGACTGCAGAAGTGGATACAAAATGGAGGACATTTGTGAGAAGTCTTATTAAAAAAATGGATATGGAGAACCATACATGACATCCATGTTGTAAGATTTATGTTTAAAATAATTTACTTGAATTCGGTTCGGTAATTTCTAAAAAAATATCGTCCACCCACAAACTAATTTCACTATTTATATTTTTGTTATTATGGGGTAGTCGTTTAATGTAATGTTATTTTCAGTCACTTTATCCATAAAAAGTTAGGTAGGCTTACTTTATTCTTATAAAGAAACCGAACTACGCAGATAATCATCCCTCCTCCGAAGCGCTCCGAAGTCACTCATGGACCTTGAGCATCTTGCAGAGGGCTCATTCCCTAAAGACGAAAAGTCTGTCTATAAACCGTTCCTCTGTAAACATGTGCAGTTACACTGCCCAGCGATCCACAGGAAGCAAATCGATAACAAAATCGTGCAAATGTAAGAAAATAAACATGAGTGAGGCCAGAAATAACGCGAATTGTGTGTGTGTGTGTGTGTGTGTGTGTCTTGCCTGTGTGTATACATGATTTAAATTAAAATGAAAAAATATAGAATTTTGTTAAAGTGAAATGAAATGTTTCCATAGAAACTACTTCTTTGTTGTCAATAACGTATTACACATATAAAACTTACAAAATTTACTTTCTCCATCATCAAGTACCATTTTAATTTATAGAAAATTACCCCCTTCAACAGCATTAGTCGTGCGATGCCGTCTTTTGTAGCAAGTCCACACGTGAATAGGGATTTCTTCATTTTCAAGCCATCTGTTGACGAAGTAGTCGAAAAACTCTACTAGTTTTGAGTTGTCAGGAGCCTGTGACTGGATCACCAACCAACCATCTGGTACGTCTTCTGGTCTAAGGAAGGCCAAAGCTGTACACATACGAATATGAAGGCGAAGTTCCTCGTTTTCTTTATAAACACGCGCTAGTCCAAGCTCTTGAACCTTCCTCCAAATACATTTCTTCATGTGGAAGAAGCAGCCATTTATTTCCGTTGAGGGGAACACTTCATTGAGGGCAGATACAGCAGCACCTTCGAAATCGACAGTTACTTTCCTAGGGGTATGGACCTTGAGGATACAGCCTTTCCTTTTCTGGTACAGCCTTGAGGATTTCACGAAACAGACGTACATATGTATCCTTCTTTTTGTCAGGTAAGAGTGCAAACAGAACTGGATGAATTTTTGTCTGTTCCTTGGAGCTCCCGTAGTCCGTGTGTATTGTATAGATTTGAGTGAATTGTTTGCTTGCACTTTTAAAAGTTCCGTCCATAAAAAAGTTTTCATGCAGTTTCAAGCTTTATTTGCCCTTTTTACCGCTTAGAATAAATTATTCTTTCACCTTCTGTATTATCCTTAAGAAGAAAACTGCTTCCATCTTCAATATTTCATCATCCAAGATCACTTCGTCACGACTATTTGTTCCTTTTGGTTGCCTTGTGATATACTCCTGTGACGGTACAAGTTTCTCTTAACAGCTGATTGGGTTCGCATTTCAGGAACGAAATCGTAGCCTTTGTTATGGAGGTCTCCTAGTTCCTCAGCGTAGATCTTCTGAATTGAAGTCTCATCTTCACGAGCTCTCTTCTTTGCCTTATGTACCCTCTTCTGTACTTCGACGCGTGCGTCGTCAGGAGGTCCACATGTACGTTCTGTAACATTCAACATAGCGCCATCCGTACTCTTCAAAATTTCACGACATCGTTTTGATCTTTCCTTGAGGCAACGACAGGTGATCGTTCCATTCTCCTTCTTCCTAAACTGTCGATACGTGTACCCGTCATGATGCGCACACGGCTTTCCTTTAGTAGTCGAAATCACTTCCATGATGAATAAATCTAACTTCAAACACAAGGTTTACACTGTGTACTGCACACTACGAAACTCACGGCAGAAATGAATAAATAACAAATAACTCACGATGACTCATGAGCACTAGCGACTACCTGCTAGGTTAACGACCTGGCTGTGCGCGAATGTCACAAACTTCCTTGTGTGCGCGAATGTCGCTGTGCGCAATTGTCACATATTCCAGAAAAATGTATGTGAGGGATTACACTGAGATGGCAATAGACAGGAGACTTTGGCAAAAATTGGTATTGGAAGTCAGCTCACGTAAGTGTTAGGACTCACTTTAGCTAGGACTAAAGAAGAGAAAAAGAGAGACTGTTTAATAGTTTAGTTTAACAATTTATTCAACATTAGTTCATTGTTTAAAATCTACGAAGGGTTCTCAGATAGGTCTTGTCTTCACAACTTTCCATTGTCATCTTCTTCACATTACGGTGCTGCCTATTCCGCCTTCAAAGCTCCTCCACTATCTCTTCGTGGGTCTACTCACAGACACGGGTCTTATAGGTTAATATTTCCATACTTTCTGGCCAGTCTTGAATCTGACATTCTTTTTAAGTATTTTTACTACCGTTGTTAATAATCCGCTAATCTTTCATTCAAATTTAACACTTGTAATTCTTCTCTTATTAATTCATCCTTTATATGATCAAGTTTAGATCTCTTTCTAACTTCTTTTTGTTTATCTGCTTTCTTTTTATCACAATATTTCGCTTACCTGTCTTTCACCAATAAGTCCCCATACGAGTTATTTTTTCTTGCGTATCATTTTTGATATTTGGATTCACAGCACAGTACTACCCGCTGTCAAGCAAAAGTTGTTTTTCTCTGAATATTACATTAAACAACTATTTTTAATGAATCACTGAGCGACGTCTAATCATTCAAAAGCAGACAACAGCTAGACAATCAGACAATTTGGAATTAGTTTTGTATCCAAATAATACGATTTTGATTACGGTAATCAATATCAAATGCACATGACAGCTAAATACATTTGACAGACAGACTGTATTTGTAATTTAGTTTATTAGCAGTTGTTTCTGATTGACAAACGCAATTATCAAACGCGAATGATTGTATCATGTATGCTAATCAATTCAGCTGGCTTTGCCACCAACGTGTGTGTGTGTGTGTGTGTGTGTGTGTGTGTGCGCGTGCCGCGCGCGCATGTGTGTATGCCTGGAGCTTTAATTTGAGCATCCTTCCAGCTACTTGGTTTCACGCCTAATTCCATTAGTTGTTTGGTATTAAGGGAGGGGTTCCAACCTGTCTCAATCTCAGCTGTAGTATCTGTTTGGAGACGCTGTGTGTGTATCAATATTCGGTGTAGAGTGGAATACACACGCAAAGGGATTCCTAACTAGATTTAGCTGATTTGTTTTCAAAACGCACTTACTCTTAGAAACTAGTGAACATATCAATATTGTGCCTGTTAAAATGATGTATAAAAAGTAATATTAGAAAACTGGGTCCACAGTTTTTTTTTACGCATCATTATCTTCATTTTCCGATATTTTCAATGTCATTTTCTGACAGTCAGATATTTTTATTAAACTGACAGTAGTCGGTTATCAAACCACATACTGCCGAATGTCAGTTACGACCAGAAAGCGTCGTTTAAAAGCATCATAATCATCATCATCATCATCACTATTATAAGGACTAGGCCTTAGACCTGTTCCTAAACCCACCTCCTCCTTGGTCTACCGACATCTCTCTTCCTAGTAGAGTAATAACCCAAAGCAGCCAGAGGTGGACGGATATCAGTCATGCAATTCTAGTGCACCATCCCCACAGACACTACCACCTTCTGTGGTCTTCAATCTTCTGGTGCAATGATACAATGTTTAAATCGCGTCTAATATCCTCGTTCCTTTCCGATGCAAGAGAGGACAACCTTTCGTCCCTCTATCATTTCTGCTGCCCGAATCCTCTGGACGTCCCTTTTTACCAAGAGTCCATGTTTCACTAGCATACAGGAATGTGGGGACAGCCACAGTTTTATAAAATTTTATTCGGATATCCTTCCTTGTTTAATTTTTTACATACCTAGGAATCGTTCCACAGATGCACCTAAATTTTGACGCTTACTGTCCCAATCAATTTAATTAAGAAGGTTGTGTTAGTGGTTATAATCATAAACCGAATTATTACTGTTGCACACAACTATAGACAAATTATTCCGATTAGCGCTTTCAAGCTTCAAAGCTCATTGTCAGATCGGAAATCATTTTCGATCATTTCCGATCTGACGATGAGCTGTGAAGCTTTAAAGCGCTAATCGCAATAATTTTTGTATAGTGGTGTGCAACAGTGATAATTCTTTTTGTGACCCCAATCAATATCAGTTCCATAAGAGATATTACAACCAAGGTAATTAAAATAAATAACCTGATCCAAAATCTGATTATTCACAACTATCTTAGTTCTTATCGGATACCTGCCCTGAAATGACATCGTATAGTGTAAAGTGTAATTATAAAAATTTCACGAACCACCAAAAATTTGTCAGCTGAATGAGGTAAATCACTTGGTACAGGCGTACTGACATTTTCAGGAATCACCTTTCTTGAATTTTATGCGGTCTACTGCATGTTCATTGTGACATTTTGCGGGCTGAAAAAGTCAACTTTTATAGGCTAAAAAAAACTTTTTTCCAAAGAACGCTACTTTTAAATATACTTTAATAGTCCGAATTCGTTATTCTACCGTATATTATGAACGGTTGAGAGATGTCTTAACGTCGAGTAGTTAGTTATACGGTCTGGAAATTATAACGTAAGACTGTCTGCTTGTGCTTTCCGCAAAACCACTCTGTGGTACTTTAAAATTTATTTTAACATAGTGTAAGTCATTTAAAATTAAATTAAACAAGAATAAATTATATTCTTATTTTAACAAAATCTGCATTTCGTGCTTCTTGAGATGAAACTAGAGGTCGGGTGTCCTTTTAATGCATAATAAGTTTTAAGACTTTTAGAGACCTCTAGGTTGTTGTGAAAGACGGGTTCTAAGAACAATAATTAGAGGAGTAAAAGAAAATAGAATGTGGCGCGAGCGCTATAATTATAAACTCTACCATCTTTATAAAGAGTCGGACATTGTCAGGATAATCAAATATACAGGCTAAGGTGGGTTGGACACATGGAGGGAATGGAGGAAGGACAGTCTACAGAACATATTTTCTACCAGAAACCAATGTGTAGTAGAAAATGGGGAAGACCCCGATGTAGATTAAAAGACCAGATTGAAGTGGACCTCGGGAAGCTGAATGTAAGAAACTGGAAAACCAGGGCAAGCAATAGGGAGGAATGGAATTGACTCTTGGAGCAGGCCAAGACTTACCAAGGGTGGTAGAGCCACAGCTGATGATGATGAACAAGATCTGACAAACAAAACTACGAAACTACCACGTCACTCTACATACGTACACAAAAAGCACATCAACAATGTAATGTGACACACACACACACACACACACACACACACACACACACACACACACACACACACACACACACACACACACACACACACACACACACACACACTAAACGATATGTTTTCCTCAACTGTGGCTTTTATTTATTTCAGCAGTAAACTAAAAACCATAAGCCGTTGTCACCTAACCTCACAAATGAAATCAACACGTAGGTATTTTCGCTTTGCATTAAAAAATAGGAAAATTTTCAATTAGCACACTTCTTCTTTCCCACATCTTCATATATCGATACAATCGCATATTCAAAACATCGAAAAAGTACTGCAGGAACGTATAAACGTACAGTTCCGATGGCGCTAAATAGCTTTTGTTTATTTAATTGTTACTATGGTCATTAATTCAGGTCTCCATGGTGTTGTTGACATCTTTATACGCGCCGACAAAAGGGCATACGGTCAGAAAAGTATAAAATAAACTTGAAATTATTTGTGTCGAAGTTTCGACAATATTTATTGTATTTAATATTGTGTAATAATTTAAAATTTGTGTTATACTTTTTGACCGATCCTCACAGACCCTTCACCGGAAAAATTCATTGATTGACGGTGACTATGAAGTTAAGGATTTAAAAATTTGTGTTATCATTTTTGATCGGTCCTCGCTAAACTTTCCAGCATTAAAGTTCTTGCGTACACTTAAGTTATAACTCCGGAAAAAATGTAATTTACCTACGAGGATATCTTCCATTCACACGGACAGCGCTAAATAACACTTATCCGTATATTATTAATTATATTATTATTATCATAACAGTGATATAGGTTTTAGAATTATCTGTTATTCTCAGACAGGTATTTTAGAATTTTAAGATTGATTTCAGTTCCCACGTGACATTTCAGCTCACAGTACCTGGAACGGGAATCTCGCACGGAGGATTTGTCAGTTTAGTCAGTGCTTCCTAAAGACAAACTGCCAGACTGAACCGCACAAATTTGCTATCTGACTGACGTACCAAACATTCTAATTGGTTGAAATTGCTTTCTATATAAAGACGTAACAATTGAAAGCGCTGGTTAGGCTTTCTGTAGAAGAAAACTATTACATCATATCCGATTGTTACCTGCAAATTTACGACCTCATTAATAAAGTATTCCACATATCAAGCTTTATAAAACATATTTAAAAATGTTGAATCGTTTATTTCACATTATAAAACTGTAGTGCCGAATGTGATTTACACTCTGTCCAAGTTTTGCTTTGATACGTTAACAAATACCGGAGTTATTCACTTTTATTTAATTTACACAGGTTTTTATAAACATGCACTTAAATATAAACACTTGGGGTAAGTTTCACAATTTATTTTTAACTTCTGACAATTGTTTCAGTCTATTAAGCTATTCTCAACTAAGAACAATTAGGTTATTAGTGCCGCTAAGAGCAACTAAATACAAAGAATGAGTAGGGTGGCAAACGTGTGTTGAACATATGAACATGTGTGTGGGGTGTAGAGGAGGTAGTATAGCAAAGATCTAAATACTTATGGATCACTGGCTCAGTGTTCGGAAAACGGTCCGCCACTGCCCCCACTACTACTCGGGCAACCCGCGCCTCGTTACACGGGCGCTTACGGGAATAATGTGAATTAGCCGGTAGATTTTTTCGGCATCTTAACACATTTATCACATATTGGTACATTGATACGTTCTTATGAATGGTTTTCGATATATTACTGGTATTCAAAATATTATTTATTAATATTAAAATATTATTTATTTAAAATAATAGAACACGTGCTGGTTAGAAAAAAAAATTAATCGTTTCATAGTAGTGTAAATAATTAACTTAATACATTACTAAGTACACCAGTGATTTAAGCAGTGTTAATTATTTAATAGTACGTTAATGGGTAAATCAAACAACTACATTTACAATGGTATAGGTTTTATTATTAAAATAACCTTATACATTACTAAACAAAATTAGCTTATTTAACTTTTGGCGCATCCCAAGTTTTGAAAAAGTTTCATTGGAAGTTTTGTTTCTTGCGTGGTGACAACACATCACTTTGTAAAATAAATGGCCTATTAGCTTAATTAATTTGATTTCATGACTATCCTCAGAATAATCATTATTTGACAAATGCCCTTTAAAAATATTTCCTCCAAAAATCCTACAAGCTAACAAAATCATTCTTTTTACATCTAGATCATTATTTTTACTTTCACAAAGAAGTAAGTGATTGTGCATAAACTTAACTAATTTAAAAACATCAGAAGAGGCTCTAAGTAATTTTCCTTTAGAAACAAGATCTGTAAAATGTGTGCAAGAACTTAAATTAGAATTATCATCTATCAGTAGCCTACAGCATTCCTCACAATTTAGTTTGGCATCTATTTTTCGCACAATAAAGCCACACAGATAGTATAGTACATTATCTTTGTAGTAGGAACTTTGACAGTTATTAATTAATGATGTTAGATTTTCAATGTCATTAAGATGATTTTCATCATCATTTTCATTTTCTGCCAAAGCAGCTGATTCAACAAAGCTCATGACAGAGTGTTGGTGATTGTTGTCAAAGCTGATACAATTTGTGCCCTGAGGTGCTTCGACGCTATTTCGAAACATAAGTTTTCTCAAGGCCCATTGGAATTGCTTTACATTTGGGTTGTTATTGTAACCACCTCGAGATCTTATACAAGCAAATAGCAATTCCAAGTGGTCCTGAGAAAACTTATATGTAAGAATGTACTTAAAATCAAGTTGCTGTAACAATCTTTCTGCCAAAATTTTGATTGAATTTATGTCTGACATAAAACCAAGGGCAAAAGTTTTTCTTGAATGTTTAAGAACTAGAATTTCTTCAATTTTTAATTGGGACAAATAATCATAGCAGTATTCAAGCTGCTCAATGCTTTTTAACAAATTATTTTTGTTGATTGGCCCTTTAAAATGTTTCCCATACGGGTCTCTGCTATTTAAAAAATCAAATAACCTGTCTATTACCCTGATAAATTTTATGGTTGGCCCACATCCATCAAAATCTGGATGATTTTTGTTTTGTAAAAATTCTAAAGCATCAGCCACACCTGAGCTCAATGTTTGAGCGGAAATTTTAACATTCATTTTTCTATTGTTATAAAAAATGTGTTTGTCTGACAATTTATTGGCTAAATTTAAACCTTGTTCTTTTTGCAAAGTGTTCAGGCGCTGAATATATTTAAAATCTACAATGCCATGTATGGATGTTATGGTTTTCTTGTCTGCTAAAGTGTTACGTGCCAATTTCAGCATGTGACAAGCATCAAGCAAGACACATATTTTCTGGCTGACATTACCCAATTTTAAAGTAAAAAATGGTTTTTCTGGAAATTGACACCCTAACTTTTTCATTGCATTTACATTAACATTTGTGCCATCAAATGTAACATTGTGAACAATAACCCCTACATCATACAGTTTTACTATACACATCTTAACTAATTTAGATAGCACTTCAGAACTTAAACTATTGATAAAAAAAATAGCCTACTGCTGATTTGAAATTCCCTTTAAGTGATACCACTTGAAACACAAGGGCTTCACTTGCTAGAGTTTCAGGGCCTTCTGTTTTCATATTATTTCCAAAATCTACATAACCATAGTTTTTGCCCTGATGATGGTCATAAATTATTTGTTTTCTGATGCTCATAGCATCAAAAACTAAGTTTACTTGTTTTAAATCAGGTTTATTTGGAACATTTTTCTTTAAAAAAAGGAAAACTTCTTCTAAAAATCCAGGACTGCATTTAAAACTAGACACCCATTTTCTCAATGTTGACTGGTTTGGCAACGAAAAGTTATTATTTCTTAAATACTTATAGGCTTTTGGGGAGTAAAAATAAAGTGTTAGAGCAAACTCCTTCATTTTTTCAGAGTAATGAGAATTGAACTTACTTTTGCTATTATTTTTAATTTGATTGACAACTAAATGTAAGGGGAATCCTGAAAAATTCTCTTGTAATATTTCTAATAATCTTTCGGGAGCATTTAACTTTTCCTTAAACAGTCTTATCATGTCCTTCATTGAGGCTATTTTTTTAGCTCTTCTTTTGAGGCGCTGTTGAAGAATTTTTATTTTTCGCCGTAGAAGAGCTTTAGTAGGTGATGCAGGTAACTAAAAATAAATAGCTTAAATTAGTATCCAGTATTAGATAAAACGTTACGGTATAAATTATATCTCAGTAATTAAGTTGTCGACCTTAATAAATAATGTTGTAACTTGTGAAAAAAGAAAAATACATTTTAATTTATGAAATAATGTTGAAATGATCTGGTGATACGACAACGTAGTCTGCGATCCATACCTGTTTTGGTTCCAGAACTGACATATCCTCACTTGCTGGAAGAATCTGGTTGGTATCTTTTAGATCTGCCAAATCATCGGTAGGAACGTGGATTTCCGTTGCAGTACGACACGTTGCGTCGTTCTCAAATCGCCCATTTCCGTCTTCTGTTTCCTAAAAGTTCCCAATTTCAGTAAAGCTTGGTGGTGAATTTAACAATCAACAAGACATGAAAAATCATAGTACAATGGTTTCATCCTGTTCAACTAAACACTTACAAATCCAAAATCAGTGACCAAGCTAAACATTTACATTTAAATATTCTTTATAATGGCGGTTTTTAGAACAATCAGTAGCACAGTGGGATAGTTATTATTTAACCTAATATCATTTTGAAAAATGTTTCAGCAATTTTTAACTTTTGTTGTAGTTTTACTTGGTATTAATATAATAATATTACCCCATATTAATTGCTTTCTTACCTTATTTCTTACAATTATCTTCCTTCGTTTCGTTTGTTGTTTTTGGAGATGAGGAGGGAAATCAAAAATTGAGGGAATAGCACCATTTTTCAGCATTCTTCTTAATCCGCCCACTTCGAAATCCTTTTCCTCAAAATGCTGGCTGCAAAGTTTCGATGATGTAGAAGGAGAAAACCCTTTCCTTTTTGTGGCTATTACCCATTTCTTTTGTAGGTCTGGGTCTTTTGGGAAACTGAAAAAAATAGCATACAGATTTTGTAATGTTAAAATTGTAACAAGTAGGCCTTTATAGCCAAATAAATCTAAAATGTAAATTTACCTTGAATGAATGAATATTGTACCTAATAATAAACTTGCCATGAAAAGAACTGTATTTAATTGTTAGTCTATTCAGTGTTATAAACTGGACCTTTAAGTAAATGTAGGTCTATAACATTTGTTAAAATTATATTGAATCTATTTTGCCTCTTTGCGCGTTAGTTTCAAATAAAATTTGCTTGCATATTTGGTAACGATATTCTTTAGATATAAGCCTATTACATAATATTTTGAAAACTAGAGGTTTTTATAGTCTTACAGCTATATTATCATCACAAATATAAGAATTAAAAGGAAGCAACAATGTGGTACTCACCTGTGAAATGTCACACCAGAACCATTCTTTGCACGATTTGTGCAGTTATATGCCGCACACGAGTCAGGCATAATATCAGAATGACAGGAAAAACACAAACACGAAACGTCGCGATTATAAGCCACTCCACAATGAGCAAAAACATCAGCTGTCAATACAAATCATATGGCAGTGAGCGGGAAGTTGCCCGAGTAGTGGTGGGGGGTAGCGCTGGCAGACGGACCGCTCCTTGCCGCTAGTCACCATATGAGACGGCAATCCATAGGTTTACAGATCTTTGTAGTATAGGGAAGGTCAAGTGACTGTAAAAAAACTAACCATAATAGGAAAACTAAATACAAAGAATGAGTAGGGTGGCAAACGTGTGTTAAGCGTGTGTTGAACATATGAACACGTGTGTGGGGTGTAGAGGAGTATAGGGAAGGTCAGGTGACTGTAAAAACTAAGCATAATAGGAAAGCAAAATATAAATATTGACTAAACTCAATAACAGCTTTTAATAAAGGAGATACTAAGAATTCAAAAATTTGTTTGTTACATTTTTGTTACTTAAATTGTTTTACTAATTTCTGAAATTTCTAATAAATCCATTTTTTTACCTTTGTATAGTTCGTGCAGTAGTTTTATTTTTTATTTTTTTATTTTTTTTTTTTTAGTGAGGATCGGTCAAAAGTAACACAAATTTTAGCTATTTTGCGTCGACGTTTCTACAATATTTATTGTCATCTTCAGGACCTGTGTATGAAATCCAAAAGAAATGTCAAACACAACAGAACAATTAAATATTTGGGTGAACGTGTTCGTGTATGTGAGTGTGTGCGTGCGTACGTATGTATCATTGTATATGTGAAGACTTATGATAGTTTGTTTACACCTTCAAATTATCTTTAAGAAAACGAGCAAATTAGAGTATGATGAGACAACTTAATTTATACAGTATTACAATGTAAATTACTAAATGTAATGATATTTTAATAAATTAAACAAACATTAATCAACAATTGGATATTACATTGGTACATAAATTGTTTATACCTACAGCAGTCAACATATAGCAAAATAAAATATATTACCTATAACTAAAACAGATTAGGGGATGTTCACTACGTAATTATTAAAAGTTATTTTTAAATGTTTCACTCCCTACTGGTATTAACAAACAATCACGATTTAGAAACATACAATTTACTCAATAACTGTAGAACATTACGACTTACATCAAATAGTTGACAAAGGTTGCAAACAAAAGATTCTGGTAAATTTTACTAACAGGTAAACTTGGATAATAATTGTAATCATATTGTAAATTATAGTCAAGAGTAGGCCTACTATAGAATAATGTAATTTATGTATGTGTCCACAATCACACCTTCTCTCTCACCCATTCTTCCCCTACCAGTCCTTCTCACAGCCTCTCACTCTAACCTGAAATCGCTCTATCACTCACTATCCTTCCCACCCACTCTCTCTCTTACTACATATCACTCACTGTCTCCCTTCTTCCCTCTTCCACCCTTCGCTCTCTCTCTCTCTCTCTCTCTCTCTCATTATCTCTCTATCATTCTCTCTCTCTCTCTCTCTCTCTCTCTCTCTCTCTCTCTTCTCTCTCTCTCTCTCTCTCTCTCTCTCACTCTCACTTGTCTTTGTCCACAATTGGCACTCTAAAACACTCACCTTTTTTTATTACATTATCATCCTCATATAAAATAGAGAATTATGCACACGATAACAGAATAGATTTACCAACTTGCATTAAAGTGTTACAAACTTTTATAACACAACATTATAGATAACAGATCTATTATATGAGAATGGTTATTACTTAATATTTATATTTTGTACAATGTTATTTACCTGGAACTTGGTCTATATAGAGTACCATAGTCTCATGTAGTTCGTATATATGTCGGTCATAATCTCTCTCACTCATGTTCTCTCTCTCTCTGTCTCTCTCTCTCTCAGTCTTGTCTCTTTCTAGACTCATACAACACCTTCTCACTCACATTAACCACTCGGGCGCTCTCTCTCTCTCTCTCTCTCTCTCTCTCTCTCTCTCTCTCTCTCCCTCTCTCTCTCTCTCTCTCTCTCTCTCTCTCTCACTCACAATCTAAACAGATATATACCATCAATCTAACACGCAGACGTGTACATACACACACGCTAGCACTACATAAGCACACACACACACGCTAGCACTACATAAGCACACACACACACACACACACACACACACACACACACACACACACACACACACACACACACACACACACACACACACACACACACACACACACACACACACAACAAAACAACCTCACAAACCAACTACACATTCGAGCATCCATACATAAATATAACACTAATTTATTCTCTTCTTTTTATCATCTAAGTGTAAATTATGCACAACGGAGATGCCCACTGTACTGAGTTTAAAACTGATCGAATATGTGTCTATAAGAATGTTATATGTTACTTAGCTAATACTAAATAATATGATCAGTGAGACACTTACAATTGTTGCTGACGCCAAACACACCCGGACCAACACCCTATTTATAAAACAGAACAGACGACCCTTGTACATTTGAAGAATTGAAAGTAACATGTGTTAGGAAGGCAGTTGAGAAAAGATTTGCACTTGGGGAAGTGTGACACTAATTAATATCTGATAACGAGCAGGCCAAAATAATGACCAACACATGCTGTAGGGAGACTACTGATTATTTCTTCGAATTCATGTTTTGACGGCGTGTATAAGTTGAGCATAACTGGACGAGAGATTTTGAGTATCAGTGCGAAAATTAATGGAGTGAGGGTCACTTTTTATTTTAATAAAATAAGATTTACCGGTACATCAAATATAATATTTATTTAACAATAATAATTTGTGAATAATATTTATTTTAATATTGAAGATTTATAACAAAAATCGCTAAGCGAGCTCAAGGCTGTACCAAAAAGTGCATGATAGAAATATTTTAATACTGCAAAACAGTTGACTTAATCGTGTTACATTCGACTGAGACTACTTTGGATGGTCCAGTATAAATGTCGACGAATAAAGGCATAATTTTTAAAATAAGCAAGAACTGCATGAACTTTGTGATCAAACCTCGTATACGCACCCTGACTTACTTATAACTTATAATGCGACTGGTTTGCACTCTCTCTCTCTCTCTCTCTCTCTCTCTCTCTCTCTCTCTCTCTCTCTCTCTCTCTCTCTCTCTCTCTCTCTCTCTCTCTATCTCTCTCTCTGGTGTTTACATGTTTACAATAATAACATGGTATATCCTTTTATACCAGTTTTCTTGATTTATTTATAATGATGTCTGTTTTTGTTTCTGCAGCTGTTTGTTTGTTGTATTATTTTTTACCGTTTTATACATATTACTGTGTTTTTCCCTTATTAGAATTCGTTTACCTCCTACTGGTGGAAAATGAAAAGTAAAAATTAATAATCTTTCATTTTTTAAATTAAATTAATTATTAGGAAATTTATATTTTATAAGGTAATTGTAGAGAGGTGTAATTTATTATATGATTAGCAATCGCTGAGAGACGCTTCTTCGACTACATCAGATCAATTGACCATCTTCTTCTGAGACGCCTTTTATCGTCTTTGCCCAGTCTGAAATCCATGGTTTTATGGTTACAAAAGAGCTACTGTTCGGTTAATTTGATTAAATAAAAATATCATTAGTTAGTAACATTTTGAATATACACAGCTGGAACCGTTATTGTCAGTGACAGACATTGGATGTGAATGTGAGTGTACATTTGACAGCGGTATGTTGAAAGAGGAGAAAGTAATTTGGTCGGCACTGGCCGTGGCTACCCTCCGCTATTTTGTACGCAAACAGTGCAGGAACAGTGAGTATGTTTGTTGTTATCGATCCCACGACGGTTTGTGAACACGATCCCGGCGCAAATATTTCCACAGGCTTCTGTATTTCTGTTAAATATGAGAAACCGCAACAAATATTTGCTTTCGGCTGGGTTGTCGATTTGCTGTGGACAATGGCCAAATGTAACATACTCTACCGCAGCAGTCGGCAATCCTGCACCCGTCGATAAGGTTTGACGCGCCCGCAAACTAATTTGTAATTTTTTGTTTGAGCGAAGGAACGCACCCGCAATATACTTGCTCCAAAGTACTGTATTACAAAATAGTACATGCCGTTTCAAATTTTACTTTTTCTAATACTGTAAGTCCGTTTTTTCAATAAAAGGAACTGAAACTTTCATTTATGTTTTAAATGTGATTTCTTCAAATTTTACACTTCTGTGCACTTTATATAAACGAATAGTGTTCATGTGGTAAGTTCTTTAATTTATTTTTGTTAAAATATGTTCCTGTTTTACCATTTTTAATTTAAAGTTTTGTCAATTTTAACGTGCGCGTGAATAATGACAGATTGTTGATGACCTACTCCTAATGTGAAACATTTTCACAAATTTATATAAAAAATACTGCAAAGCTTTTTACGATTCAGTATTCCACGCCGCTAAATATAAGCGCAAGGGTATTATAAAGCGACGGTTATTGTTTATAACGTCCAGCTATTGACCACTGATGTCCAACGTCCAGCTCCGCACCTTTCTAACTTCCATTGATACGGGGTGGGGGGGAGGGGTGCGCCCATCCAACTGGTCCTCAGTTATATATGCGTCCCCATAAATTCAAAGGTTGCCTATGACTACTCTACGGGTTACTATTGTTCCAGCAGTTGATATGTTGTTGTGTAAGAAAGATTTAAATATTAAATATAACTTAACAAGTTTCAAATCTCCTGTGGTACCCTGAGTAACACTTCGGATGTTTGAATGAGTTGTGACCGGTGCCCATTAAATGTGGACGCGCGCGATTGTGCCGACTTTTGATAATGTGCGACGTTATTTAATAATGCCACTATTACTGCAGGAATCATTCTGAGATTTACGATTTTTCATTTTAAATTTTAATTTTTTAAATAAAAACAGAAATTAACACTTTACCTTATTTTTTTAAATTCTTTAGTGTCACCCATCAGTGGCAATTAACAAAAACGAAAAGCCTCAGTTTTTGTGAATTGACTAAAATTATTTTTCCATTGTAGAATTATATTAATTACGAATAGTGTACATGAAAACTAATAAAATTGTCGTAATTTGATTAGTTGAACTGAGTGTAAGTGTGGGGTAATTTACAAAAAAACGAAAGTGAAATTTTAAAGTTAAAAAATGTATTAGAACGTTATGTGGCGTAGCAGGAAATTATAGAAATAATACTACTACTACTACTAACAATAATAGTTTCAATGATATTAATGATAGTAGTAGTAGTAGTATTCATATCTTTATTCCCGTTATTAAAGTTTAAAATATTCTTTCACAGCGGAGCACATTCACAGCACTGGGAATTACCTTATCACAACAAACTGTGAGAAGTGAGAAGTTAAAGGTTAATTTAGGTCAGAAAAGATGGTCGGTGGAGTTGGAATCGAATTCCAGCGAATTCCCTTGATGCGTAAAGAAGGACAGACAATTGAGCCAATCTGAAAGAAGGAGAAGAAGAAGCAGCAGCAGCAGGAGCAGCAGCAGCAGAAGAAGAAGAAGAAGAAGAAGAAGAAGAAGAAGAAATGTAAGTAGAAATATAAGAATAAATATAAGAAGAAAGAGAAGTAGAAAAGAAGAAGAAGGATAAAGTAGCAGTAGCAGAAGAAGAAGAAGAAGAAGAGAAAAATAGTAGTAGAAGAAGAAGAAGAAGAAGAAGAAGAAGAAGAAGAAGAAGAAGAAGAAGAAGAAAAAGAAGACGAAGAATGTAGTAGTAGTAGTAGTAGTAGTAGTAGTAGTTGAAGAAGAAGAAGAAGAAGAAGAAGAAGAAGAAGAAGAAGAAGAAGAAGAAGAAGAAGAAGAAGAAGAAGAAGAAGAAGAAGAAGAAGAAGAAGAAGAAACAACAAATTACATATGTCGGGTGTGTTCTCGGGTACAGCTACTATGTACAGCCACAATGTTGCGACGCATTAATATTGCAGTACAGAGTGCATCTGCATAACCTGCACTTAACCAAACATACGTAATGGTAACAACCGCATACACACATTACGCGAGTACATAATGGAGAATGTAATATGGTAACTTCCTGCACTGCTAGTAGTATATTATTCCACTCTAAGGAGTTGTTATAAAGGCGACCGCGCTAACGATGATTTTGAGGTGGAAAATTATAAGACGTATTTTGTTGGAAAAATATTTATTTTAAAACTCATTATGAATACAATACCAACAAATTTCTTACTTCTAGGGTACAACATTAACTGATTTTTGCATTCCGTGCGCCGATGTTTAGCCTTACTTAGATATCTCCCAGGTCCAGGTCCAGGTGTACGGAGCAGCGGCTTAACGTGCTCCGGTGGTCGCAGTGTCCGGGCGAACCCGATGACTGCCTGATGCCTGCTTGTTGCCATGATTAGAGATAGCGCGCTGTGCAGCTGGAACCCCAATTATTTATTTATTTTTGGAAGGACAGGATGATGTATGTTTATTTATACCCTCGGACTTCGAAAAAACCCTCGACGTCAGAATGGGGGGACCTCAGAGACCTTTCTATTCAGAGGTAGGAATTACCCGCCCACAACGGGCAGGGCGGCCTATAACCGCTCAGGAAATGTCGCCGAGGTCTGCCAAGTGACAATGTCGAGGCACCGGAGAGAACAGAGAAGGAGGAAGCGCCCACCAGCGGCGGCACTAGGCACACCTAAAGCAAGCGCAGCACCCCCCCCCCTAGTATGTCACCGAGCGCCGGTACGGACAAGATATAGACGGAAGTATTGGGACGACGAAATTCCACAAGGTCGGAATAATGGGACAGATGGCCGGTAAACGGGTTACGGGGGCCTCGATCATGGCGTTTACGGGGGGGGGGGGTTATGCCGTCTAGGTGGTGGCTCAACGTCTGTAAACATCTTCCTCATGCAGCAGTCTATTTATACTCGTCTCTTTAACCCTCCATGCGTTTTGTGATTGTCTTCTGTTCTTATCTTTGGAGGAGTCTACTCGAATAGTTTCGATTACCACATTGATTTGTCAATTCTTTTAACGTTCTTATAAAATTCAAGCAATTTTTACTAGGCCTATACTGTATATTCATGACTGCTCAGATGTTATACATATTTTCTTGTTATATATTTTATACTATTATTAGTAATAAAACTTTTTACAAGAATATATTTTTATTTTGTAAATTACATATGTTTCCATAGTAATCCAACTATTAGGTGTTGTATTCTTCGTCTTGTTTAAATTAGTAGCCATCCTTACTATTTCTTTTATGAATTTGCTAACTGCTATAATTTTTTATTATAATTATTTATTAATAAAAAATTATAGCAGTTAGCAAATTTATAAAAGAAATATTAGGTGTTGGATTACTATCTAATGATGACAGCTGGATTACTATGGGAACATATGTAATTTACAAATTAAAAAATATATTCTTTATTAAAAAGTTTAGTTATTAATAATAAAATAAAATATAGTGTCTATTATATTCTAAATTACTTTTACTGAATCAGTACTTATTGAATCAGTATTGAATTAACTTTGCTTACGAATTAGAAATGAAAATTCATCAAATCTCCTCTTTGGAAGGTAGCGCTATATGCACTCGTAACGTACAGAATAGGAAGAGGCTGGCAGACGCAGAGCACAAGCATTTAGTTAAACGGATGGATAAAGTAACAAATATATTTATATTTTTCACATTATTAAAATATCGGTATGGAGAACCATACATACCTTCCGTGTTTTAAGATTTATATTTAAAACCATTTACTTGAATTCGGTTCGATAATTTCTAACAAGTTAGGTGTGTTCCTTGTAAATCGAATTTTGTTTGACAAATTGAAATGAAATATTTCCATAGAAACTACTTCTGTTTTGCCGATAACTTAGTACACATATAAAAATTTCCCCCTTCCCCTTTCAACTAACCTTTTCATTTACAGATATTTCAACTACCTTTCTGCAGTGGATTATTCTTGTTATTCGTGTCTTCTTGTCAGCATACCATATTTATAAAAATTAATTACTTTACTCTCGTTAAAACGTAAAACTTGCAGGTAAACTACCCCTTCCCCTTAACCGATCTTCACCAAAAATCAATAAGCCTTGAATCCTCTACAACTCGGGCACATATGCAACAATTATTTGATTCTGTTTGAATTTGCGACAGTCATCGTTCGCAATAGAAAACATTCTACACACACCCACACACCCACAGACACTTTTCGGAATGTCTTTTTTAGTACAATCAGAATCTGACCTTATCTTGAACACCATATTTACCCGATCACTATATTTTTATTTCCTTACAGAACATGGAAATACAATTACAGTATTCCCTATAATCTAATTTACTAGTTTATAAGTTTGTTGTGTTTTGGGACCCCTAGGTTTTGGGACGTAGTTTTTTAGTAAGACATCGACGTTACAAGCTTTATTTTACTGAAAGCAGTTTTCAACGAATTCGTAAGAAATTCGCTTGATTATATTTTATACTTGAAGGCTGATTCGCAACCAATTTATTCATACTTTGAAATGGCATTTAAATTGTATACATGATGTTAAATTGTGAACAATGCTTAGTGTTTAAAAAAGCTTCGCTTTACAAATATTATGTAGGGAAACTATTTGGTCAAACAGTTCCTTTGGCATGGTGGGGCTTCTTTAGTGAGGATACATATTTTTCTTTTATCTATTTTATTAGCCAATATTGTTGTTTATGTCTGGTAAGATTCGCTTGCGCAAAAAGTAACAAGTGAGCGGGTTTTAGAGATAATGGGAGGAAAAGATATTTCTGTATAATTTTGAAGCGAAGGCACGGTTATAATTTAAAGACACCGTGGGAAATACATTTTGTTGCACTAAATATTTTCCTTTTATTGTTATTTTGGAGTGTTAGTGGTCTCAAATATTTCTGCTAGTAATTTTATACAAACCACTATGTTGTATTTGGTACTGCCGAAAGCGCTCGTCAGTACCAAATACAACATAGTGGTTTGTATAAAATTACTAGTATAAATATTTTCTGTAATTCAACTAGTTTTTTTTTAACTGATCTAACATTCTACGTGGGTACTCTGATAAAATGTGCTTGTTCCAAATCGTCAGTCCCTACTCTTTGCGTTATGAGTAAAGGTGCGGTTACATGGGCGTTTTTTTTCCGGCTGTGCACGTGCTGTTGGGAAATTGATTGAATTTAACACACAGGCGGCAATGAAATTGGTCACACGGCGTGAAAAAACCCACGGGTCCGTCAACTCTGCTGCGTTTTCAAGGTCTTCCGCATCGAAACGCAACCTGCTGCGTTTTTTATAATAGCATTTGTTTATTCACTTGTTACTATGGTAATTAATTTTGATCTCCAAGGTGTTGTTGACATCTACATAAAAAATATGTAATGTAAAAAATTTTCTTAATAAAGATTTATTTACTGCTGATAACCAATGTTTTCTTTAATGTAAACATGGACGATTCTGTGCAGTTGCATTTTAACCTCTATATACATATTTAACCTTTATAGCCAGAGCTGTGGGGATGTGCGTCCGAGACGTCCCAACGCTGCCGTCCGATTATGAATCGCCTGTGTGACTACACTTCCGCCCGTGCACGTACGAAAACAAACGCACCTGTGACCACTGTGCGTTTTTCTAAACGTCACGCGTGTGCACGGCCGAAAACAACGTTCATGTAACCGTACTCTAACCTTATATTTTTAACCGGAACAACATCCGTCCGACTATTCCTTTCTTGGGACATATGAGTAACGGAGAATTTTCTTGTAGAGGTTACCAGCTCCCTAGCCTAGAGGACCAGGGTTTGATTTCAGATTATCCTTCTATTAGGTGAGCTGCTTTTTCTACACCGAAAGAACCCCAACTGCCTTGTAAGAAGAAAAGTGTGAAGAGAAAACGAAATACACTTTAGCCCTCGATTACGCTAGTATCGTCGTGATCGGAAAACAAGAAACGGTGAAGAAAGAAAGAGAGAGAAGGAGAGAGAGAGAGAGAGAGAGAGAGAGAGAGAGAGAGAGAGAGAGAGAGAGAGAGAGAGAGAGAGAGAGAGAGAGAGAGAGAGCACAAGAGTTTGAAGAAACGGGTCCTCACGGAAGCGAGCTAAACCACAGACTAGTCGGAAGGCGGATAAAGGAACTAATGTAGTTATTTGATTACTGTAGTCAAATGATTACTATAGTCATAATGTAGTCAAATGACTTTCATTATGAACAGAGCAGTAAAGGGAAAGAACACATCAGAAAGGCAGAGCGAGGAGTACTTCAGTTTTGTTAGATGTTCGAGGCTAGTGCTTGTTAGGACCAGACTCTATTTGTTCTGGGGCAAGCCTCCTTCACCCATATAGGAAGGAATGTTGGTTGGATTCGCACGCCAGTGCAACCGGCCACTGAGAAGGTGGAGGTACCTGAAAGTAAGAGAAAGTGATTGAGTTTGTGGTGGTGTGGCAGCCTCTAGAAGAGGATGCCGAGGGTGTTTTAGTGCCAATCTTCAAGACATAGGCGACCGGAGACGAGCAGTGTGTGACGCTAAGGGGACAAGGTCGTGAAGGCCTGTTCCATGTTAATTAAATGAAAGTGTCGATTATCAGTTAGGTACACATATTTCAAAAACCGTTGAAGATATATTACGAAAGTTTTTTCGGCTGGAAGAAAAATACATAGAGCATATCCTAGACCTAATTAAATACATGTACTGATAAAAGAATACTTAGGATGAGTTTTCAAATACAGTGCTTTAAAAAAACAAACTTTTTATTTCTTTTTAAAAACATAGTAAATATTTACATATGGTATCATACAAAATAAAATTGTTGGTCTATTATAATAAGTGTTATGAAGCAAACATAATAAAAAAATTCAAATCTCTAGCACGTTTCAGTACAAAGTTATTTGTACCTAAACATGAAAAGTATGGAGTTACGGAAAATCGAGTTTGAAGTTTTCTAATGTTTTATTCAAAGGCACCTGCACTATACACTTCTTTTTTTTAGTCTTATCTGTCTTCCTTTTTAGCTGCCTTTTCTTTACTCTGTTTCCCTTACTCCTTTCAAGAACACCCTTATTTGCTTCCAGAATCCTCATTTTTCTAGCTAATAATATTATTATAAAACACTGAAATATTTGTTTGAAGGAGTCGCACTGAGCGACTTCACATGAAATAAATATATAAAATAATATGGAAAAAGTTTGGTATAACAATATATATATATATATATATATATATATATATAATTTTAAACAGGAGGAAGAGGAGAATTTTTTAATGTTAAAAACTAAAAATCGATTTTTTTTAACTTTTTCACGACCTGGTCCCTTAAAGTCGAGGGAAGCGTCGTAATGGCGTCAAGGGATCGGCGTGGGACAGGTTATATGGCTTTTGTGTTAGGTAGTTAGGTTTGTGGGATATATGTTATTTTATTTTATTATTTCGTAGTAGGCATTCGTTGTGGATTGTGGACGGGGCAGAGGTATTGTGTACTGTTGATGTAGGTACTTCACTACTTCAGGCAGATGTGGGTTGTTTTGTGTATTCGTACGTAAGCAAGTAGTCCACAATTGTTGGGAACCTGCAGGCCGTATCAAACCTGTCACGACACTGACGTCACAGAAGCAGAGAGCGGAGGGAAAATTGTATTACTTCCCCCTTCAGCAATGCAATAACTGTCGCCCCCGTTAAGGAACTTGCCAGTGTGCTCAATTCACAATCCACTACAAGCTATCAATCTGACTTGTTCAGCCTCACTTAATTTAATTAAAGACATAGTTTGCTGGGGCCGTTTCATAATCTGACCGATGTCATGTCAGAACGTCTTCACTTCTATATTAGTTGCGTAACATTGACATCATCTGTGTGTGTGTGTGTGTGTGTGTGTGTGTGTGATAATTAATTTGCCTGATAAACTGTAGCGCAACTGCAGCTAACTTTACGTCTTAATTGATGTTTCCTTTGATACAATGAAAAGTTTTGTTTATGATAAGGGGCAGCTGTAAAATTAAACTTATTAGTAAACTAGTATGCCCAGTATTGTCAGTATTAAACTAAGTAAACTAGATCACTATTGAACGAAGTACATTTTTAATTACATAAATTACATTATTAGATATCAATTATGCTTTTTCCTCTGAGACTTATGAGTATATGACTTTTTACTCGAATGGGTTACCAGCCCAACATGGAGGTTCAGGTAATTTCTAATCAAGGTTTTCTTCCTTTAGCCTTTGGTGATCCAACACCTAACTGCAAGGCAGCAGCTTTACCATACCCTGGCAGGGGCTCTATCTTAATCAAAGAGCTGGGATGCCAAATCTTCCGTACCACCGTGTACCACAGTTCCTCTTCTCCGCCATTGTGGTTTTCTCTTAGCCGATAAGTTCCAGTTAATTATAGGCACCGGAAACTCGCTTTTTACCTTTTCTCGTCTGGTACATAACGTACATCCATTTCACGCCCCTTGTACCCAGATGCTACGCGACACATGTCTTCGAGCACGTGATAGTAGGGTTTAGTGGCAGGAGGTCACTTCGATTCCTCGAACTTCTGACTCATTTGCCAGAAAACAGTAGGCATTTCTCAGAGTTTTTCCGCTGTATACTAATCGGCATTGTATACAACCTGCGAGACCTTTTACCAAATGTAGCCTCCAGAACCGCCGGTAGAATACGGAATGGCGGTTACACGTAGAGACAATGGATCCAAATGGATTTTCAAGAAGAGCCCTTGACTGCCATCCAAGGGGAATAAGAAGTGTGGGAAGATCCCGTAAGCGATGGTTGGATGACGTCTGTTGAGGCTGGAACAGGCTACTAGACTAAGCCGTAAAGGATGACGACGACGACAACGTCAACATTATTAGATAATGTTTGAATTACGGGAAAGTTACAAACAATTAAAGAAATTTCGACGAAACCGAAACATCGAAGCATGATAATGTTTTTAGGCTTTTGAAACGTATAATGTGCATATAACAAATATTTACTCTATAACAAACATATTTACTATATAACAAACATTATCATGTTAAAACGACAGAGACCTAATAAGTAGAGGGAAACTGACAGTTCAAACCCACAAAGGAATGCCGCCTTTCTTAAAAAACACTAAAAAACATGATCTCAGAGATGACGCCGCCACCGCTGGACCCGCAGCATCCCGATGGACCACAGCACCGCGAATTTCCGCGAATAAATTTTTTTATTTTATTAATTTTATTTTTTTATTTTTTTAATTAAATTGATTTGGTGGGATGATGTTCAATGGACCACCAGCATCCGTGAATATACTTTTTTATTTTTTTAAGAAAGCTGATTTGCATATCAGTGGGTGGTGTTGGGTGGGTGGTTTTTTTTATTTCATATCGGTGGGTAGTGGTGGGTGGGGGGTGGTTCCAACTCGAAGCATTATAGTGTATATTAAAATATATGATCAGGTGTACCAACCTTTGCATGAGTTCAAATTTGTCGTGTGTTATAATGTATATTAAATCTATATGATCAGGTGTACCAACCTCTGTAGTATTATTATAGTGTATAGATATTTTATATGAGCAGGTTTGTCAACATTTTCTGCGGTGGGGGGGGGAGGGAAATTCAAATATGTGTTATATTGTGTATGTATAGAGCAGATCTGTCAACATTTTTTTTCTCTTCTGTGGTGGGAAATTCAAACTATATGATCATAATTGGTGCTCTCTCTCGCTCTCTCACACGTTGTGTATGTCTCTCTCTCTCTCTCTCTCACTCTCTCTTGTTGTCAAACCGTTCTCCTCTCTCTCTGTAGTCAGTACCGAGGGCATGTATATGAAATTAGAAAGTTTATATTTATTCGACAAATATTAACGTTCTCTCTCTCTCTCTCTCTCTCTCTCTCTCTCTCTCTCTCTCTCTCTCTCTCTCTCTCTCTCTCTCTCTCTCTCTCTCTCTCTCACTCTCACTTGTTTCAACTGTGTCAACAAATAGTAACGTCCTCTCTCTCTCTCACACGGTGTGTATGTCTCTCTCTCTCTCTCTCTCTCTCTCGTTGTCAAACGTTATACTCACCGGCATTATAGTGTATATTAAAATATATGATTAGGTGTACCAACCTTTACATGAGTTCAAATTTGTCGCGTGTTATAATGTATATTAAATCTATATGATCAGATGTACCAACCTCTGTATTATTCGTCCTCTCTCTCTCCCTCACTCCCTCTCTCTCTCTCACACACGTTGTGTATGTCTCTCTCGTTGTCAAACGTTATGCTCAAACTGTGGTCAGTACCGAGCGCATGTATATGAAATTAGAAAGTTTATATTTATTCGACATATATTAACGTCCTCTCTCTCTCTCTCTCTCTCACTTGTTTCAACTGTGTCAACAAATAGTAACGTCCTCTCTCTCTCTCTCCCTCTCTCTCTCTCTCTCTCTCACTCTCACACGTTTCAACTATGCAAGGTTTCATACCCTTTCTCCTGTCTCCCTCTCGTACATTGAGTAGTCGGTGTGATGAATAAATAATTTTAGCACTATCTCTCTTTCGTTGTCAAAACGTCGTCTTCATGTTCAATGTATTAAATAATTAATTAATTAATAGTTTTATAATGCAGTCAATGTGATTGATCCTTGTTAGAAATATATATATTTGGCGTCAATGAACTACTTACCTGTTATGTTGTTACAGATGACAAGTCCATACGTTAACGGCTTAGCAATCTGGTACAATACTTCTGTTTTAAGTTTGCAGTTTACACACATAGGTTCAGTAGTGTATAGCGAAATAAATTAAAATTATACACACACATGAAAACGGCGGCTGAAATTCATACAAATCTTCTGATGTAACAGTTCACAAAAAATAAATTAATTGTACACATGTTCAGAGGTGTAGAGTGAAATAAAATAAAGTCATAATTTGTTTAATGATTAAATATATTTTAACATTCACAATATAAAATTCACAATTAAATAAATACATTAGAAATTGATATTTTTCGAAAGTTTATATATAATTGTGTGTCGTACTTGTAGAAGAAGCAACCTGCAACATAATAATACAACAACAACATTAAAATCATGTTAAATATCACACACACACACACACACACACATACGCACACGCATACGTAACGTAATCACACACATAACAGATAACAGATTTAAATATGCTATAGTCATTGTAAGACGTTACAATCATTGAAGTGTTTAATAAGTAAATTGTATGTATGTATATATCACTGAATAATAATAATATAATCGTTCTAGTGTTAACGTTTGCTGCAACAGGTAAAGCAGTTTACAAATAATTACATATAGGTTCAGAGGCGTATAGTGAAATAAATTAATGTGTCGTACTTGTAGAAGAAGCAACAACAACATT
Organism: Magicicada septendecula; assembly: GCA_034769895.1. Classification (NCBI taxonomy): domain Eukaryota; kingdom Metazoa; phylum Arthropoda; class Insecta; order Hemiptera; family Cicadidae; genus Magicicada; species Magicicada septendecula. The sequence continues at coordinate 20,323,176 of CM068369.1, read as the reverse complement.
AAAATCATGTTAAATATCACACACACACACACACACACACACACACACACACACACACACACACACACACACACACACACACACACACACACACACACACACACACACACACACACACACACACACACATACGCACACGCATACGTAACGTAATCACACACATACATACATACAACGTACACACGTTTGGGTTACACCACACGCGCACGCACACACACACATATGCACACGCACACACATACGCATACGCAACGTAATCACACCCATACATACATACAACGTACACACGTTTGGGTTACACCACACGTGCACGCACACACACACACACAGACGTACACGCACACATACGCAACACGTGCACACACACACACACACACACGCACACACATACAGACAACGTGCATACGAATCATGTACATGTAGGTCCAATAAAACAGATAACAGATAACAGATTTAAATATGCTATAGTCATTGTATGTATGTATATATCACTGAATAATAATAATAATATAATCGTTCTAGTGTTATCGTTTGCTGCAACAGGTAACGCAGTTTACAAATAATTACATATAGGTTCAGAGGCGTATAGTGAAATAAATTAAAAAAATTGTTTATTAAAAGTAGTTTGTCACCTTAACGAGATACAATTTCCACATGCGCTGTCTGGTTCTTCATCCCTCGAAACACAAGATGTAGGTCGCTGGGATTTATATGACGGAGTTCTTCATCTGTAAAGACGTCAGCATACCTCTTAGGTAGATATACACGATAGCGGCGCTCACAATCTTCCAACGTTACAAGCACAGACTTCCCATATCGCGTGTCCACATGCAACATGTTAACGATCGGATACTGTTTGTCCACTGTTAATTCTGCACAACGTTTGTACTCAATAGCAGAAACTGCGTTGAATTTTGTGATAAACGACATTATTATTAGAAGTGAAGACGTCTGTATCAAGCGAGGTGGAACCATACAATGTCAGAATATTCGCTACAAAGAAGACTAGTGAAAGGAATGGTGTGGCCATCAGGAAAGTTCACTTTCATCGCCTGAAGCTTTGCATGTACATACACACAGGCAGAATTAGCGCTGTTACAAAATATATATATTAGGAAAGTCCACAGAAATAGTTATCGCCAGATCCGTTCTAAATAAGTTAATGTCTTTTCAAATAGTATTCTCTGCACTACAGTCAAACATACGCACACACAGTGATAAAAAATTGTGTATTAAAAGTAGTTTGTTACCTTAACAAGTACTGTTATCCTACGCCGTTTTTCCTCATGCCACGAAACACGAGATGTAGATCGCTGGGGTTTTATAAATTGTTTATTAAGTCTTTTAGAAATGGTCTTATACTTGAGCTTGGCCTGTTGACTATTTCTTTTAATTTTGTAATTTCTACAGGTGTTAACCGTTTCGGAGAAAAAAACCATTTATGGAGAAGATCCTCCTCCTCTTGTTTTGATATGGTATTTATTCTATGATCCATCCTTCTTGTTCCTATAATAATAACAGTACCTGCTTCATTATCATATACATTATGTGCTATATATAAATATATACATAAGGCTTTCAACACACACATCATAAATCCATAACAGGAAAGGTATTATAACAAATATTACGAAAACAAGTACGTATGGTCACGTACATAGATCAACGTTTAAACAAACAGATTAATACCTGAATAAATTTTTTTTTTTTTAAAAACAGGACAGCGTATTATCTATATAACGTTCTGTTTCAGATAAGAATAGTTTGAATATAAAATGAAAGGGTACGTTGTATTTTGTTATGAGAAAATGCATTTCTAAATTTCGTTACATTTGACAAAAGATCTTATTGATCAGACGTATGAGTAATTATATTAATCCTTATGTAGAAAATACGCACGCATTCGTAAAATATAGCACTCAGGTGTAGGGCAATTAATCCTTTTTTGTATTGAACGTATTTAAGTAGGTCTACTCGTGATATCAGTAAATTCTGTCTAAATGTATAGTACATAAACGTACCCAGTAATCGCTTCTTGAGTTACTCGATTGATGTTCATGTTAAATGATTGATGACTCATGTAATAATACAGATTAACCTCGTATAATAATAATGACAGGACAGTGTATTTAGAACACTTAAAATTGGAAATCTACAAACACATCAAAAATATCTGTCAAACAAAAACACCGTTCTTGACAACAGTAACTGACCTAAGCACTGTGCTTCATTAGGCAACAGACCAAAAAATCAAATAGACGACTATAAGCACAATTTAAATAAAATCTGAATATTCAATAAAATTGTTTTTTTTTTTACTTAGTAACATATGCAAATCTTTTACTTACCTCTTAAATGTTGTTGTTGTTGTTGTTGTTATACACAATAGTCGATTGTACGATGAGTGTCTCATACAAATGAGAAATAGTGACATGTCGTCTTGTGTGTATATATATATATATATCATACGGCGGTAGCGTACACGTTTGAAAGTTGATACACATTAAATTCTCTCTCTCTCTCACACACATTACAGAGATTGATATTAATTGCATGTATGTTCAGAGGTTTGGTGTCTAAATCGATGCATTTTACTTTCACTTTCTAATTTGACACATGGCTTACTTCCATACATAAATAGCTATCGTCTACGAGTGTTGCTAAACGAAATTAAAAAATGTTGTAATACATAACGTCCTATGAAATAAATATGGTATGTTTTTAGGACAGCCAAAAGCATGAAAGTATTATTTAAATCTGTATGGAAGTCATATATAAATATCGAGTCAGCGCGACACAACGTAACATGATTCATGTCAACGTCGTATGTATGTGTGTGCGTGTGCGTCTATGTGTTCGTGTGTGTACGTGTTTGGTTACGTTGCGTATGCGTCTGTGTGCGTGCACGTCGGATGTGTGATTACGTATGCGTCTGCATTATCGTTATTTTGACTGAGCTATGTTAACTTCACACATGGAAATGTAAAAGCGTCTGAGAGCAAAGTTATGCAAGAGGTTGTTGACGAGAACCAAACACACTTGGATCAGCCAGTAGTGTTTAGGTCATCAGTACATGACGCAACGGTAGTGATAGGTCCAACAAGAATCAGATGTTTTGTATACGTTCTAGGTGAAAAACTACTGGGGATGTCTCTGACTTTAGTTGGAAATAAATAACAAGTGAAATAAATTAAAATTATACACGCATGTCGTTACAGATGAAAAATAGAAAATAATTTCTTCACCTGCGAAGTTCCTAGGTTATATATATATATATATACAGTATTTTAAATTAATAAAACAGTAATATTTATATCATTAATACTGAAACATAATTTTATTGTATGTACAGATTTTATTTAAACGTAAAATTGTTCACATTAAGACGCACACGCATACGTAACGTAATCACACACACACACATACATACGCAACGTAACCAAACACGCACACACGTACACACGCAACGAGCGCACACGTACACAACGTAACCAAACACGCACACGCGAACACACACAGACGTATACGTACACACTGCCGTCGTAACGTTAGATTGCTAATGACGGATACAATCAGTCTGATGTATAGTATTCACGTATAGGCTCCTCATAGTACCATATCAATATCTGTAATGTTATTTATTTCCAACTAAAGTCAGAGACATCCCCAGTAGTTTTTCACCTAGAACGTATACAAAACATCTGATTCTTGTGGGACCTATCACTACCGTTGCGTCATGTACTGATGACCTAAACACTACTGGCTGATCCAAGTGTGTTTGGTTCTCGTCAACAACCTCTTGCATAACTTTGCCCTCAGACGCTTTTACATTTCCATGTGTGAAGTTAACATAGCTCAGTCAAAATAACGATAATGCAGACGCATACGTAATCACACATCCGACGTGCACGCACACAGACGCATACGCAACGTAACCAAACACGTACACACACGAACACATAGACGCACACGCACACACATACATACGACGTTGACATGAATCATGTTACGTTGTGTCGCGCTGACTCGATATTTATATATGACTTCCATACAGATTTAAATAATACTTTCATGCTTTTGGCTGTCCTAAAAACATACCATATTTATTTCATAGGACGTTATGTATTACAACATTTTTTAATTTCGTTTAGCAACACTCGTAGACGATAGCTATTTATGTATGGAAGTAAGCCATGTGTCAAATTAGAAAGTGAAAGTAAAATGCATCGATTTGGACACCAAACCTCTGAACATACATGCAATTAATATCAATCTCTGCAATGTGTGTGAGAGAGAGAGAGAATTTAATGTGTATCAACTTTCAAACGTGTACGCTACCGCCGTATGATATATATATATACACACAAGACGACATGTCACTATTTCTCATTTGTATGAGACACTCATCGTACAATCGACTATTGTGTATAACAACAACAACAACAACAACATTTAAGAGGTAAGTAAAAGATTTGCATATGTTACTAAGTAAAAAAAAAACATAATTTTATTGAATATTCAGATTTTATTTAAATTGTGCTTATAGTCGTCTATTTGATTTTTTGGTCTGTTGCCTAATGAAGCACATGTGCTTAGGTCAGTTACTGTTGTCAAGAACGGTGTTTTTGTTTGACAGATATTTTTGATGTGTTTGTAGATTTCCAATTTTAAGTGTTCTAAATACACTGTCCTGTCATTATTATTATACGAGGTTAATCTGTATTATTACATGAGTCATCAATCGTTTAACATGAACATCAATCGAGTAACTCAAGAAGCGATTACTGGGTACGTTTATGTACTATACATTTAGACAGAATTTACTGATATCACGAGTAGACCTACTTAAATACGTTCAATACAAAAAAGGATTAATTGCCCTACACCTGAGTGCTATATTTTACGAATGCGTGCGTATTTTCTACATAAGGATTAATATAATTACTCATACGTCTGATCAATAAGATCTTTTGTCAAATGTAACGAAATTTAGAAATGCATTTTCTCATAACAAAATACAACGTACCCTTTCATTTTATATTCAAACTATTCTTATCTGAAACAGAACGTTATATAGATAATACGCTGTCCTGTTTAAAAAAAAAAAAATTTATTCAGGTATTAATCTGTTTGTTTAAACGTTGATCTATGTACGTGACCATACGTACTTGTTTTCGTAATATTTGTTATAATACCTTTCCTGTTATGGATTTATGATGTGTGTGTTGAAAGCCTTATGTATATATTTATATATAGCACATAATGTATATGATAATGAAGCAGGTACTGTTATTATTATAGGAACAAGAAGGATGGATCATAGAATAAATACCATATCAAAACAAGAGGAGGAGGATCTTCTCCATAAATGGTTTTTTTCTCCGAAACGGTTAATACCTGTAGAAATTACAAAATTAAAAGCAATAGTCAACAGGCCAAGCTCAAGTATAAGACCATTTCTAAAAGACTTAATAAACAATTTATAAAACCCCAGCGATCTACATCTCGTGTTTCGTGGCATGAGGAAAAACGGCGTAGGATAACAGTACTTGTTAAGGTAACAAACTACTTTTAATACACAATTTTTTATCACTGTGTGTGCGTATGTTTGACTGTAGTGCAGAGAATACTATTTGAAAAGACATTAACTTATTTAGAACGGATCTGGCGATAACTATTTCTGTGGACTTTCCTAATATATATATTTTGTAACAGCGCTAATTCTGCCTGTGTACATGCAAAGCTTCAGGCGATGAAAGTGAACTTTCCTGATGGCCACACCATTCCTTTCACTAGTCTTCTTTGTAGCGAATATTCTGACATTGTATGGTTCCACCTCGCTTGATACAGACGTCTTCACTTCTAATAATAATGTCGTTTATCACAAAATTCAACGCAGTTTCTGCTATTGAGTACAAACGTTGTGCAGAATTAACAGTGGACAAACAGTATCCGATCGTTAACATGTTGCATGTGGACACGCGATATGGGAAGTCTGTGCTTGTAACGTTGGAAGATTGTGAGCGCCGCTATCGTGTATATCTACCTAAGAGGTATGCTGACGTCTTTACAGATGAAGAACTCCGTCATATAAATCCCAGCGACCTACATCTTGTGTTTCGAGGGATGAAGAACCAGACAGCGCATGTGGAAATTGTATCTCGTTAAGGTGACAAACTACTTTTAATAAACAATTTTTTTAATTTATTTCACTATACGCCTCTGAACCTATATGTAATTATTTGTAAACTGCGTTACCTGTTGCAGCAAACGATAACACTAGAACGATTATATTATTATTATTATTCAGTGATATATACATACATACAATGACTATAGCATATTTAAATCTGTTATCTGTTATCTGTTTTATTGGACCTACATGTACATGATTCGTATGCACGTTGTCTGTATGTGTGTGCGTGTGTGTGTGTGTGTGTGTGCACGTGTTGCGTATGTGTGCGTGTACGTCTGTGTGTGTGTGTGTGCGTGCACGTGTGGTGTAACCCAAACGTGTGTACGTTGTATGTATGTATGGGTGTGATTACGTTGCGTATGCGTATGTGTGTGCGTGTGCATATGTGTGTGTGTGCGTGCGCGTGTGGTGTAACCCAAACGTGTGTACGTTGTATGTATGTATGTGTGTGATTACGTTACGTATGCGTGTGCGTGTGTGTGTGTGTGTGTGTGTGTGTGTGTGTGTGTGTGTGATATTTAACATGATTTTAATGTTGTTGTTGCTTCTTCTACAAGTACGACACATTAATTTATTTCACTATACGCCTCTGAACCTATATGTAATTATTTGTAAACTGCTTTACCTGTTGCAGCAAACGTTAACACTAGAACGATTATATTATTATTATTCAGTGATATATACATACATACAATTTACTTATTAAACACTTCAATGATTGTAACGTCTTACAATGACTATAGCATATTTAAATCTGTTATCTGTTATGTGTGTGATTACGTTACGTATGCGTGTGCGTATGTGTGTGTGTGTGTGTGTGTGTGATATTTAACATGATTTTAATGTTGTTGTTGTATTATTATGTTGCAGGTTGCTTCTTCTACATGTACGACACACAATTATATATAAACTTTCGAAAAATATCAATTTCTAATGTATTTATTTAATTGTGAATTTTATATTGTGAATGTTAAAATATATTTAATCATTAAACAAATTATGACTTTATTTTATTTCACTCTACACCTCTGAACATGTGTACAATTAATTTATTTTTTGTGAACTGTTACATCAGAAGATTTATATGAATTTCAGCCGCCGTTTTCATGTGTGTGTATAATTTTAATTTATTTCGCTATACACTACTGAACCTATGTGTGTAAACTGCAACCTTAAAACAGAAGTATTGTACCAGATTGCTAAGCCGTTAACGTATGGATTTGTCATCTGTAACAACATAACAGGTAAGTAGTTCATTGACGCCAAATATATATATTTCTAACAAGGATCAATCACACTGACTGCATTATAAAACTATTAATTAATTAATTATTTAATACATTGAACATGAAGACGACGTTTTGACAACGAAAGAGAGATAGTGCTAAAATTATTTATTCATCACACCGACTACTCAATGTACGAGAGGGAGACAGGAGAAAGGGTATGAAACCTTGCATAGTTGAAACGTGTGAGAGTGAGAGAGAGAGAGAGAGAGAGGGAGAGAGAGAGAGAGGACGTTACTATTTGTTGACACAGTTGAAACAAGTGAGAGAGAGAGAGAGAGAGAGGACGTTAATATATGTCGAATAAATATAAACTTTCTAATTTCATATACATGCGCTCGGTACTGACCACAGTTTGAGCATAACGTTTGACAACGAGAGAGACATACACAACGTGTGTGAGAGAGAGAGAGGGAGTGAGGGAGAGAGAGAGGACGAATAATACAGAGGTTGGTACATCTGATCATATAGATTTAATATACATTATAACACGCGACAAATTTGAACTCATGTAAAGGTTGGTACACCTAATCATATATTTTAATATACACTATAATGCCGGTGAGTATAACGTTTGACAACGAGAGAGAGAGAGAGAGAGAGAGACATACACACCGTGTGACAGAGAGAGAGGACGTTACTATTTGTTGACACAGTTGAAACAAGTGAGAGTGAGAGAGAGAGAGAGAGAGAGAGAGAGAGAGAGAGAGAGAGAGAGAGAGAGAGAGAGAGAACGTTAATATTTGTCGAATAAATATAAACTTTCTAATTTCATATACATGCGCTCGGTACTGACTACAGAGAGAGAGGAGAACGGTTTGACAACAAGAGAGAGTGAGAGAGAGAGAGAGAGACATACACAACGTGTGAGAGAGCGAGAGAGAGCACCAATTATGATCATATAGTTTGAATTTCTCACCACAGAAGAGAAAAAAAATGTTGACAGATCTGCTCTATACATACACAATATAACACATATTTGAATTTCCCTCCCCCCCCCACCGCAGAAAATGTTGACAAACCTGCTCATATAAAATATCTATACACTATAATAATACTACAGAGGTTGGTACACCTGATCATATAGATTTAATATACATTATAACACACGACAAATTTGAACTCATGCAAAGGTTGGTACACCTGATCATATATTTTAATATACACTATAATGCTTCGAGTTGGAACCACCCCCCACCCACCACTACCCACCGATATGAAATAAAAAAAACCACCCACCCAACACCACCCACTGATATGCAAATCAGCTTTCTTAAAAAAATAAAAAAGTATATTCACGGATGCTGGTGGTCCATTGAACATCATCCCACCAAATCAATTTAATTAAAAAAATAAAAAAATAAAATTAATAAAATAAAAAAATTTATTCGCGGAAATTCGCGGTGCTGTGGTCCATCGGGATGCTGCGGGTCCAGCGGTGGCGGCGTCATCTCTGAGATCATGTTTTTTAGTGTTTTTTAAGAAAGGCGGCATTCCTTTGTGGGTTTGAACTGTCAGTTTCCCTCTACTCTAATATTTTTAGACTGTGGGGAATCGAAAGTGTGGAAGCGTTACATTTTTCGATGACGTTAAATTTTTGTGTAATGACCCTCAGCCTAAAAACATTATCATGTTACAATCTCGGTTACTTTGGTACTTCTTTAGTAATATAACAATTGTAGAGAATACGATGACATGTGAACAGTAAACATTCGAAACATTCGGATTTGGGGCGAAACAGGCAGACAGACAGAAGATGCACGTTGCTTCTTGCGCGCTGGTTTGTGGGCGTTGTCCGAGCAGAAGACTGATGAACACCAGGTTCTAACTGTGCACCACGTTGTTTGCTGAGTACAAGAAGTTAGAATGCGGACCTGCTATACACGATTGGGGTGAAGTGTATGACGAGGTTCGAGAATGTTGCTTCAGCCTGTCGCCACGCCGGGAAGGCGACTCCGTGTCTCCGTAGGGCATAGTCCGCAGGAGCTTTGATAAGCGCTGATATTGTCTGATAGGCTTGACTGCCCGTAGGCGAGTCGGCCGTAAAGATAGTGTTACGCAATACGGAAAATGTGTTACGTAATACAGAATATTCTACAAGTATCTCGACTATCGCAGCTGCAATGTGTGTGCGCGTACCTATTGCTGCTACTTTGCGATGAAAGACAATCACGCGTCAACTATCGAGTCTATTCAAGACCGTACCGGTCAGCGCAGCTTGTTCAAGGACACTGTTTCTAATGGATTCTCGAGAGCGCCTGTTTGTTTATAACGTCATCTACAGTGACAGATTATTCTGGAATATCAGCGGGGTACAAATTCGGCGACGGTCAAGTCAGTTTTAAGTGGCGATTTATTCCAGTGCAGTTCGAAGTATTGTGGCGAAGTGTTATGTGTTTTATAATTGTGCGGGACTCTATTAGTTGACATTTTTATTGCGCGTCAACAATTTTTATTTAATTTGTTGTAAAAGACTATCTTGTTGATTACAAACTATTTAATTGTGATAACTAAAGCTGGTTTTTATTGACCTATTTGTTGTCTTGTATTTTGTTTTCCACTGTACCATACGACGATCAGTTAGACAGTCGTAACAATAGGGTTCCACGCTAGGGTGTATGGCTCCCGAAATTTTGACGGGGTTTCAGCACATACGAAACGGCAAAGAAGGTGCTGACTGTTGTAAGTAACAGACTGTTCTTCGTTTGACTTTTAGCAGACGCAGATTTGCGACCCCAGCGTCGGCAAGCCTTCCAAGTGGATAACGCCAGGCAAGATCAATGGATGCTCATAACTTTAGCGGGCGATTTGTGCGGTTCTTAAGAACAATGCTTATGAGGATGTGCTTCCTATACAAAGTTGCTGAATAGCCTTAATGACACTGTAAATAACCACAGTCTCACGCACTGCTTGCTACAATTTACATAGCGGAATGTTATCATGTGCCTTGGCTAAGCCCACAAGTAACATGTACGTCTTTTATCTCCATAAAGTAACTCCTTAAATTTAGGAAAATTTGTGGTACGATTCACAGAAATCTTAGAAATAAAACAAGACACAGCTCAAGGATTAAATTTTTAAGACAACTGCAATAGCCACGTTGATTTATTCGAGTGAGACGTGGGTCATGACAAATAAGAAAAGCGGCAAGATTCAGAATGATGAAATCCAGTTTCTTTCAAATACTTTAAATTATACATTGCAAGATAGAATAAGGAATGAAGATATCAGAGCAGAACTCGAAGTAAATGACAGAAATGAAATTATTTCAATTTACAGGAGACAATATTGGGATCATCTCCAAAGGATGACAGATGATCGATTGTCGAAAGCGGCACTGAACTATAAAGGCAATGGTAGAAGATACGTGGGTCGTCCGAGGATCAAACCTGGCTGCCGGAACAGGTTTATATAACCTAATCCTTGAAGAGGAGAAGAAAAAGAAATTTTATACCCATTTGCTGTAATACATTGATTTTAGTAACAGATCCATTATTGAAGCATGTAACTGCAACAGTTACTTCTAACTAAATTGTTGTTAGGCAAGCAACAACTTGTTTTATCTAGTATTTTAAGTGGAGAAGAAGAAGAAGAAGAAGAAGAAGAAGAAGAAGAAGAAGAAGAAGAAGAAGAAGAAGAAGAAGAAGAAGAAGAAGAAGAAGATAACTTAGTTTTTACCCCTATTTTATAATAAAAGCGCCATTGTGTTACCAGTAAAAGGATTAATGTTTTAAGTGATGAAACATTTATTTACTATAAATACCGATTTTTGTGAAATCTAGATTTAAAAACTTCAATCAGCCGCCATTAAAGCATTTTAGTGCATACAAGATATAAGACTCTTAGTGTGTATACCAAATTTTTAAGTCGATATCTTACTCCATTTATTAGAAACTAATATTTTAAATTAAAAACTTACATAAGCATACTGGCGGTAAACGAATAATTTATTGAAACAAGTTTATTGGACATTTGTCCATCCGCGTAATGAATCAAATCCTTTACCGAATCGGTAGTCGTCTTCAAGTGTAAACAAAACTAAAACATGAGAAATGCATTGTTTATGTTTTATTTGCGATGTTTTAGTTTTGTTTATGCCAGAAGACGGCTTCCGATTTGGTGTGTAGCTAGTGGTGGAAGAAGTTCGACTCACTAGTAGGTCTAATGTCAACAATCTGACACACAATAAAGAAGTTAATTTCCCAAAGCTTGTCACCGTCCTTTGAAATCACTTTGTATAGCAGCGCGTGTGTTGGGCTGACGGTGAACAGTGATTTGATAGAAGGAATCGGTAACAGAGACATACCGTCAACAGTTCAAAATTATGACTAAAAACCGGGCCGTGATCGGTTGCTATTAAACGTCATTACGTGGGCAACGTTTCGATTCCCCGCCGGGTATCTTCTTCACGTCGCTAAGAAGCGACAGAGGGTGAAAACACAATAACGGCAGATAAGGTAAAAGCAATAAGAGCCGCCAGGTAATTAAGGTTAAATTTATAATCTCGCTGACCAAGTAATCTTTGTTACCTGGCCGCCTAGTTGCTTTTACCAGACACAGGTACCGGGTAGTATTTAGCGTACATCTGCCGCTATTGTGTTTTCACTCTCTGTCGCTTCTTAGCGGCCTGAACAAGATTCAGACGAGCAATCGAAACGTTGCCCACGTGATGGCGTTTAGTAGCAACCGACCCCGGCTTAACAGTCCAGTTTTCATAAGTAATTTTTAATTTAGTGACACCGGAAGTGCGAGCTTCAGACGAAAATATCACCAAAAGAGTACGAAATTGTAGTTTTGTAACACAAACATTTTGCCATAAGTGTACACTCGCATTCAGATATCCTGAAAGTACACTACGGCCGCTACATAGTCGCCAACCAATCGATCACAGAATACGTTAGCGTAGCGCTGACGTGAAGCGGTCGGGTTAATATCGATTCTGTGTTATCGGTGCGTAAACTCTTAATAGGCTTTGTAATTAGTGGTCAACAGTGACCCTGACCGGACCATCACGAACGGTGACATTTAATTGCCACTACTACAACGCAAACCAATTGGATTATTACGCCTGGTGAGCTGTCCACCTGTGCTAAGGGTTGATGGAAACTCTGATAATGTAGTTATATATTGGACACCAGTTACATCAAAGTTTGGTCAGGTTTAATTCTGATACATACTAATCGTGTGATATGTAAGCCGGACAAAGTAAATTTGGCTACATAATTTTTTGTCTCCCAAAGTACTGAAGAGGATGAGTAATGTATTGTGGTCTCATTCTTTGATGAAGTGAAATATCCAGCCGTACCCCCAAGTGGTGGGGGATGGAGAACACCTACAGGTGGCTAATACGGCTCTGGAGACCGAGTGACAGCCGGTATAAGCTGTCCCTCCTTTACTTGTCATTGTCAAGTAGAGGTTAGGGCACCCTCTTGCCCTTGGGGTGAGAAATTGCCACTAAAGGCGGATGACCTTCCATTCTCAACGACGTAGGGTGTGGGAGGCAAGGAGAAACCACCACAATAAGCATAGTTATGGATATCTCAACAGGGAAAACTGGTATCTTGAGTCTGGTAAGACAACCAGTTTATGAGAAAACACCCAGATGAAAATTGGGCTGGACGTTAAGCCTGAAGGTGACAGCCACACCATAGTCTTACACTGCGATATGCTAGTAACATATCCGGAGAACATATTCACTAATAAATTGCCACAAATAAGGACTATTCACACGGACGGATGACTGCCGCTTCCCCAAACAACTATGGAACTATAAGCCGAGGTGACGGAGAGGTGTGGGACGTCCGAGGAAGCGTTGGAGTGACCACCTCTAATATTTGCCTGTTTCAGACCGGAATAAACCATCCTTGGTTTAATCCTTGAAGATGATAATGATCATGACGATGATATATTTTTTTATTAATTACTAAGTCAAACATCCAGTTTACTGTAGATAATGTTTGTTGTTAATTTAGTCAAAGGTAAACAGAGATAAGCTAATAATGTTAACAGATTCACTTCCGTGTAACCGTGTGAGGGTTTGTAACTGTATGAGACAAACGTTTATGGTATAAGTTTTTAGAATTTCATGTAGTAATGTAAAGAACTTAAGAACGTAGAGAAAACTTGATAGAAAGGGCGAAAACCTGGGACTGAAAGTGGGCAAGGAAAAGAAGGACATATGGTAACTGGAATTACAGATTAGCCGTTACCGGATTGAGAAGCGTTTACATTAAGAGCTAGAATCATCATCATCATCACATTCTTAACGGCTTTAGGCTTTAGCGGGCTGTTCCTATTCCACAAGCTACCTTTTCTTAGGTCTACCAACTTTTCTCCTGCCTCTAAAGTTTTAAACTTTTGCCATCTTCGGTATCCCATATTCTTCCATTCTATTGATTTGTTGAATCCATTTTCTTCTGTATTATTTAGAAATTACGAACTGATTAAATCTTCTGTATTTAATCTTTCCACTGACTGAAAAAAATATTTAAATCATTTCTTATCTCTTTATTTCTTATATGATCTCGTCTATTACACCTATTAAGTGATCTCTGAAATTTCATATCTGCTGTTTGTATCTTCTGTTCATCTGTTTTATAATAGTAGTGTAGGTATTGCCATTGTTTTACACAATTTTATTTGCGTTTATTTTCTACACTTATTTTGTAACGTTCTCCAAATCTATTTCTTTTATGAATTTGCTAACTGCTATAATTTTTTATTGTTCGACTAAGCTTTTCGTCATTACTGACATCTTCAGGTTGTTTAAGACCTGAACAATTGTTTAAGCTTAGTCGAACAATAAAAAATTATAGCAGTTAGCAAATTCATAAAAGAAATAGTAAGGATGGCTGCTAATTTAAACAATACGAAGAAAAAAAAAAGTTCTCCAAATCGTTCCACACATTCTTGTGAAATTAGTTACTTTATTTTATATATCTCTATCTTGATCTTAAGTAACGTCACGTCCAAGATAGTTGAAATGGAGCTAAAAATCATCGGGATGTAATTGGCGAAGACAGCATTTTTGCCGCTTGCATGACACCCACCTTAGCCCGTCTAGCCGGCTCTAATTCCAGCCGACTTCGCCGGTTCAACCCCGGCCCACGATGAGACGACGGTTGTCAGGTGGGGAGGGCAACGTCCGGGCCACCGGGAATGGCGGTATAAGCCCGTCCTAAATTTGTCCCCGGGGGGTTCGCAACCGTGTTTATTTTAATTCTCTTAATATTCATATTCTCTATCAACTCTCCATAACCTCTGTTTAGCTTAAACCACTCTTTCTCTCTCTCATAATTACTTTCATCATGACAACATTTCACATTCTCACTCCACACAGAGAGCAACACAACATTACTACTACATCTGTATTTACGATCCAGAACGGCAACCAAACCGAGAACAACCATTTGAACATCGCACGGAGCGGCAGGAACTCACTGAAGGTTTCCCGACTGACGCCTCTATCGGTCCTAACATTAATAACAATGAAAATGAGAATTTAAACGGGAGGAGGCAGTGATGAATTATCATGACCCTTCACTGCTCCTATCTCCTAGGTATCAACAAGAGTTGCAAAGAGCAACTAACTCTAATAATATTACAATCATTAGTTGCAACTACCTAAAAAACTACCTCATTATTGTATCATTTAATTCCATAAAAATTCAAATTTATTATTAACATTCATGTTACATTATATTTCATTTCTTATTACCTTTCTACTATGAATTTTCTACTTAACCCTTCACATTTTGATCATTGATTAGTCTGGGTGACTCCTGTATTCACTATGCTTTGACTTATCGAAATGGCATTAATATTTATAATCTTACTCTCTTTCTTCCTACTAACAACCAGATTTATATATTATGACACAAATCTCTCAATTATAACCCCCCGGTTACAAATTTACGATTCCTCGGCGGTCATATAGGCATAGAGACGTAAAACGAAGAATTTATTGAAACAACTTTACTGGACATTTTCCTTCCGAGTAATGAGTAGAATCATTCCAGTATCGGTAGCCGTCTTCATGGCAGAAACAAAATAAAACATCACAAATGGAGTGGCTGAACATGTGTGCGAGGCACAGCACAAAGTCTTATGGGTTGAAGTGAAAGTTATTTGTGAAGAAAAGAAATGGTTTGAACGTAGATTTAGGACGCTGACTTCATAACGACTAATTGTAACTGTATTAGTGAAGTAAGCAGTGAAATTCCGAATATCTGGGTAACACATTTAAACGCTGTAAAACATAAGTTAAGAAATGAAAACATATTGTTACGACGGTCTACTTGATCGTCGTATGGTACAGTGGAAACAAAATACAAGACACCAATTCACCAAGTCACTAATAACCAGCTTTAATTATCACAATTAAACAGTTTTTACGATATTAATTGATGACTCGTTGGGCACTTGGTGAAACATATTAATACAAAGGTTTTGTAAAATATATAAAAACACTTGGTAAGTTTCACAAATTTCTTTTTTTATCTCGCTCTTTGACAATGGCTTAAGTTAGTCGAAACAGCTGTCAGAGTTAATTAAAAAAAATTTGTGAAACTTACCAAGTGTTTTTATATATTTTACAAAAACCTTTGTAAACAGTTTTTAATCAACAAGATCGCCTCCTACAACAAATAAAATAAAAATAAAAATTGGTCACACTCAATAACAATGTCAACGAGTCTCGCACAATTATAAAACACAATAACTCTTCACTCCGACAATCACTCGATCCGTGCTAACAAAAATCGCTGACGCACCTGTACTGACAACACCGGACGCTCTGCTTTCATTGGCCGCGCAGAGCTCTAGAATTAACGTTCCATCCTTAACTTGCACGCCATTTAATGCTGACGCTAATGCGTATCTCAAGTGGCCTCTCGACGAGTCTAGAAAAAACCCGAACGCGGCCTTCACTGGGCAATACCTGGCACACTGGACAGGGGGAAGAGTGGAGAATGTTCTGGGTTGTTCGGTAGGCTTCTCATAACAATATTATCATTCCAACAATGAATCATTCGATATCACTAATCAATGTATCATGTAACGTAGCTTGGAGTCGCCACAATATCTAAAGCACGTAGATAATTCACGTAAAAATAACTAGATATTTCAGTACAAACGGAATCACTACAAGAGATAATAAATAAGCCGAAATGGCGGCGAGATGTCGACTCTCCGGGTACTGAATTTGGTACTGAATTAACCGGAGTCAGTTAGTAAGGCTTATATATGCGCTAATTAACTTAAATGTACTGTCTATTGTATATATAATTAGCTTTAGTAGACTCCAACCCTAATGAGGCTGTTCCAGTCTCAATGTGTTTTGCATTCTAACAGTATATTACCACAATGGCTTTACGACTGTGATATCAAATACGAGTTCAAATGAGAACATTTTTAGGCGGTACTTTTATTTATTTTACTTTCAATTTGGTTTACATTATTGAATTTGGGATGTACGTTTTCTTTCTTTATAACTTACCTTCTTCAGTGGAAAAAGTGGAACGGCGAACGACATTAAAATACATGCGTAGATCCTACGCGTCGTCTATAGTGTACTGCAAAAATAGCAAGATGACCCAAGGTTTAGAGATGAATGGCTTTCTCGTAGAAAGTTGTCATACTCTTCTTCTTCTTCTTCTTCTTCTTCTTCTTCTTCTTCTTCTTCTTCTTCTTCTTCTTCTTCTTCTTCTTCTTCTTCTTCTTCTTCTTCTTCTTCTTCTTCTTCTTCTTCTTCTTCTTCTTCTTCTTCTTCTTCTTCTTCTTCTTCTTCTTCTCCTCCTTCTCCTCCTTCTCCTTCTCCTTCTCCTTCTCCTTCTCCTTCTCCTTCTCCTTCTCCTTCTCCTTCTCCTTCTCCTTCTTCTCCTTCTTCTCCTTCTTCTCCTTCTCCTTCTCCTTCTCCTTCTCCTTCTCCTTCTCCTTCTTCTTCTTCTTCTCTACTACATGGCTAGGGTTATAGCCTGTTCCGGGTTCGCAGAGTCTGTGACTATTTTTCTATTTTTCCCAGGTTCTTCCACCATCTCTTGTCCTCACATGTCCATATTCAAATGCTTGTTTAGGAATACGAGTGCCCACCATGCGTTCCACATGGGACTTTCAAGTCTGCTGGTATTTCTTTATTCTCTTCAGGTGTAACTGGATTGTAACTGAACCGACTGTAACTTCAGGTCTTTCCTTATGTCGTCGTTTCGTAGACAATCTCTCAAACTACATCCCCTCACTGCTCTTAAAAATTTCATTTCCGAGGCCTGTAGTTTTGAAATATCTTTTTGCATTAGAGTCCATGTTTCTCATCCGTATATTAAAGTCGTCACAGCCACGACTTAATAGAACTTTAGCTGTGTCTTCCTCTGCGTTTTGTTCTTTAATAATCGTCTTATTGTTTCACAGGTGTATCTATATTTAGCTAACTTTCTCTCGATATCGTTATCCTTCCTATATGAGATATTACATCCCAAATAATTAAAATGTGATACCTGCTCCAAAACACTACTATCAATAATTATTTTTGTTCTTACAGGGTT
Organism: Magicicada septendecula; assembly: GCA_034769895.1. Taxonomy (NCBI): domain Eukaryota; kingdom Metazoa; phylum Arthropoda; class Insecta; order Hemiptera; family Cicadidae; genus Magicicada; species Magicicada septendecula. The sequence goes on along the minus strand of CM068369.1, from coordinate 20,305,156 downwards.
CTTTCTTAGAAAGGCCATCACTTTTGTCTTTGCATTTGAGACCTTAAAGTTGTATTTCTGGCAGATTTCAAGGTAAAAATAGACCTTTGTAACTCATTTTCATTCTTCCCTATAATTACTGTTATCAAACTCTGTATCCTTATATAAAACCTGGCAGGCGTCGTCATTTGAGTTGTGAGTTTGGTAAATAATACCAATGATTCCAGTGAGAGTTCGTCAGTTTACACAGACTGGGATATTTATTCACTATGACTGTTATAACGGTATTACTGACTGTGGAAAGTCTTTAACTGTTTATTTGTGTTATTAATTAGTGCAACAGTTTTACTTGTGACATTTATTATTGTTTTCCATCTACTGTACGTTTGATAAGGGCACAACTTTGAGAATTGTTGTACGTCGACAGATTTTGTTTCTGTATCGATTAGTAATTTTTTACAAAAATAAGCCTGTAATTTCCTTCTTCTTCTAGAGATCATTAAGCCTATATCTTATAAGTTGGCAGCCGCCTTGTAACAATAAACTCGTCGCCATGCACTTGGCTAATCCTCACTGAAACAAGAACTTTTGTGTAAATATTTTATGGATGCACACCACGTTTGCATGCTTGTATACTTAAATTTTAAAATTTTATTCTGACCCTTGACATAAATAATTTGTGCAAAAGTTGAAAAATTTAGCTTCTATAACGGCGAGCTCCTATCTGAATAAGTTGTAAAGAACTTACAAAAGACAATAGGATGATTTCTAACATACCAAAACAAATACATAAATGTAAATAGTGTAAATGTTCAATATAAAATAAGTAATTTGTAATTTTAACTTTTTACTAAAAATAATTTACTTATATAATTCAAAATGAGTGTACTGTTGTAAATAATATTTCCTTTTACTTGAAGTACTTGTGTGTGTGAGTGTGTTGTGTAATATATTCAAACAATATGTGTCTTTTAAATTGTATCTTTTAGTTTATAATATTATTTTTATGCGTTTTTGTGTTTGTATATTTCTAGTTGTTCACGAGCGAATAGTTTTCTGCATTCTGTGTGCACGCGTGTGATTTCCATGTTGTTGTTTTGTGTATTGTGTATGTGTGGTCTGAGTCAATGAGATGGTGTGCAAAGGTGGATTCGGTGGTGGTGCAGTGTAATGCTTTTATGTGTTCAATGTATCTATGTTTGAAGCTGCGTCCTGTCTGGCTTATGTAAGAAAGAACTATTTGAACATATTACACAATACACATAAAAACAACGATCTTTTGAACGGTGGCGCCGTCACAAACGTAGGAAGGGCAGCGCTCCTAGCGCCAGTCTCTGACAAAGTTCAAAACCAGCGAGAGCTAGATAAAAGAGTAAGATAAAAATTTTATCATTTTTATCGAAAATAAATTCTGTTCCGCGTCAGTATTATTTTATCTACTCAGTTGTCAACATCGGACACGTCGTGGGCAACAAAATCAAATTAAAAGATAAACACAATTTCGTGGTTAAGTCTAATAAGTCTAATTTTTACTAAAATTGTACTGCAACCACAAACACGCAATTATACTTCCCTTAAGGGGAGTCCCTACTGAAAATGGCCAAAAATTGATAAAAAATGCAACATTTATTTTGTCCGAAATTGTTCTATGGTTAGTTCTTTTATAAAAAACACACTAAAACATTTTTTCCGAAATATTTTATAGTCAAAAACAAATTGTTTGGGTAAACCTAGCACCTAAGCGATTTACGTTTCATTTAGGTATTACAGTGTAAAAAAACACTATTATTTATACTGTATAATTTTACACATATATATTATATTAGTACTAATTTGGAAATAAATTTTGCAAGTATGAAACATCAGCTATTTTATTTACACAGAAAAAATCAGACTTTAAAACAGCTGATTGACATATTGTTCATAACTTGCAATGTTTTGTTTCCTGCTGTGTTGAGCTTTGTGGATGTGATTTGGAACAGTTTTGTGTTTGAATTGTTATTATTTTCCAATAATAAATATGGGAAGAAAGAAGAAAAGGTTACTGAAAATTAGTAAAAGAAATCAACAATTGCGGACTATACAAAGAAGTCAAAGTGAAATGTGGACTACAGAGACATGTCGATAAGGATATTGTCATGTCTCTAAAAATTATTAAAAATGTAAAATAAAATATTTTATTGTTTATTGTATTATAATTTATTATTTTAATAACCACACAGTGATAAAAATATATAAACCATTTGTACTCCATAAATATTTAATTTTTCAACTGAAAGGAATATTTTTAGAAAATCCGTGTTTTCCGCAAATGCAATTTTTCATATTTTGTACACATACTTTTTAATATATCCAAAAAACTATCTTACTTACTGCTCTGAAATTTTTCACAGGGTTTGGGGATATTATTATCTAAAAAGCACGTATTTATATTTAATTTGGTCTTATAGTTCCTTGGTAATAAATTTTTATTTATAAATGCAAAAATTAAAAAAAAAATAATTTTACTATTTTCCTCACAAAAACTTTGTTTTAAATTCCTAATAAAAATACATGTTTTTTTAGATAACTTTATCCCCTTCAAAATGACACCTCCTAAAAGGTCGTAGGACGTCTATTTTGTCTGGAATATCAATTTGAAAAATATTCCAAAAACGTTGCTAAGAAACGTTAAAAAATTCAATTTTTAGTACCTACTAAAATAACATTTTTTTTCCAATTACAAAATTTTACCTTTATTTAGTGCAACAGTAAATAATAAAAAAAAATCTGAATAAATTTAAAAGTTGCAAAATAAACATTTTTGCCATTTTCAGTCGGGACTCCCCTTAAGCGCTTCCAAGCCTCTCGGCTCATATTCAGATGGTAGACAACCCACCTGGTGTTCCATCTGATGGAAAGTGCAATTTCGTGTTAGTGGTTGCAATACAAGTTTAGTAAAAACGAAATAAAAACAGAAATTAATTTCTGAACACAGGCTAATATACAATGCCTCTTTTGTTTACAACAAATTCATACAGTGCTTTCTCCATGTTTTGGTAGAGGGACTATATTTACCTTTTCTAGATGTTTACATTTTATCACTGTCATTGGTAATCTGTTTCCTGACGTGGTTTGTAAGTCAGATCTTCTAAATTTTGATACTGATAATATATTCTTTAAATTATTACTTTCTCTCTTTAACTTTTATTCTAGTAATTTTTACGTATGTTACCCCTTTATTCTACTTAAAACTGTAGCCCGAGGTCTCATTAGGGATACGACTTGTTTATCAAGTTATACAACATAATCTCCTACTGAAAACCTTATTTATTTATTTTTCATCCAATTAATTTTTATATGTTTTCTTCTTCTAAAATATAGGAATACACAAATTTGTAAGTTATAACATTTTCTTCCTCTAACAATTTTTAATTTAAAAGTTAGGAAAATGCAAAACGTGATATGTCGTAAGAAACATTCAAGGAAAGTGTAGGTAATGAATTTGGGCTTACTTTAAAGCCCTTGGAAACTACAAAACGTTTGGGTACGGTAAACATTATAACTACCCTTTGTCGTAATTTGTTGAACTTGTCTTAATTTTCCTGTATTTGTCTGTGATTGTTGAGCTCCAAATAGGATGTTTTAGTTTCAGCCAAAAATTCAGTAGAGCTCTAGTGACTCAGAATATTAATTTGGTTTGGCGCCAAATTATTTACCAATTCCTTTTTAAATGTTATTTCCTTTTTTATTATTTTATTTTCTGAAACATAGGAACACACTAACTTGTGTGTGTGTGTGTTTTTTAATTTTCCCCTTTACGGTTTTTATTTTAAATATCGGCATGCAGAACCATACATGACTCCCATCTTCTAAGATTTATATTTAAATTCATTTCCGAAATGAAATATTTCCATAGAAACTACTTCTTTCTTCAGCCTTAACCACAATACTGTGGCCACCACCTCACGTTAGCGCACTCAATTTTCACTGATGTTGGCAGTCGTTTGCACTGTCGAAACGCGTGGTTTTGCAGAAAACATTGGACCACGGCCAAACAGCACTGGAAGGAATTTTAACAACAAACTACTTTTTTGTTGCCGATAGCTTAGTACACATATAAAAATTTACGCCCTCACCTATCAACTACCCTTTTCATTCATAGTGGATTATAGTGGATTCCATCTGCCTTTTTACAGTGGATTATTACCACTCTTCTTTTTAGCATACTTTAGTTGTCAAAATTAAGTACATTACTTTTGTTAAAGTATAGACCGTTGCAGGTAAACTACCCCTTCGCCTTAACCGATCTTCACCAAAATCAATAGACCTTCAGTCCTATACAACTCAGGCACGTATGCATAAAAATATTTGATTCTGTTTGAATTTAAGGCAGTTATCATTTGCTATATAAAAAAATTCTACACACAGACAGGCACACACACACAGACACTTTTCAGAAAATTAGAAAATTACTTTTTTTCATGTTTTGAGAGTAGTCGAGTCAGAATCAGCCCTTATCTCGAACACGATTTTTTTCACCATCTCATACTTCCATTTCCTTATGGAACATGGAAGTAAAAAGGTGAAAAATGCAAATATTGATTTGTCCTCACATTCATGCAAAATTTAATGAATTTTGGCTTATTTTAATGCCCTTAATAAGTACAAACATTATGACGACGAATAACTTAAGAATAACAATGAAAATTATTAAGTTGGAACCGTGAAAAAGACAAAATTATTTTACATGAAATATTAACGTCACAGTAGTTACAAATAACGACCATTAATATGTTTGAAGAAATTCGCAATGTTATCGCGTGAAGGCGTCTTGTTCAATGTAAACTGTGTTACCAAATGTACACCGCCAAACATTAACACGAGTTTCGGGGGTTACGTTGGAAAGCTGACGGGTATCAAGTACATTGTGCGGACTGCGTTATCTCGCGGTAATACTGTCTGCGGAGCCGTAGTAAGTAGCTTGTGGCTGTCGTAGATAACAGCTGCGGTGGCACTCTTGACGTTTGTAACACCTGTACTGTACTAACCCTCACCCTCACCCGTACAACCTCTCTACCTACAACTTTGTAGATATGTGTTGACTTACAATATTAACAGAATCTCTTACTGAAAATCCTTATTTATTCATTTCTCATCCAATTCATTTTTATACGTTTCCTTATTTTCTTTTTTCAAAACATAGGAATACAAAAATTTGTGAGTTTTAACATTTTCTTTCCTTAACAATTTTACTCACATGTTTTTTCCGAAAAGTGTCTGTGTGTCTATATGTAGATTTTTTTCTATGCCGAACGATAACTGCCGCAAATTCAAACAGAATCGAATAATTGTTTGCATATTGTACCGAATTGTAGAGGACTCAAGGCTTATTGATTTTGGTGAAGCTCGGTTAAGGGGAAGGGGTATTTTACCTGCGACGTCTTATGTTTTGTAATTTTGTTCTATGGCGAACGATAACTGCCGCAAATTCAGACAGAATCTAATATTTTTTTGCATATCGTACTGAGTTGTAGAGGACTCAAGGCTTATTGATTTTGGTGACGATGGGTTTAGGGGAAGGGGTAGTTCACCTGCAATGTTTTACGTTTTAACAATAGTAAAGTACTTAATTTTGATAAACAAAGTATCCTGAAAAAGAAGGTCATAATATTCCACTGTAGAATGGTAGATGAAATATCTATAAGTGCAAAGGGTAGTTGAAGGGAGAGGGTTTTTTCTATAAATAAAAAATACAGTTGAAGAGGGAGGGGATAATTTTTGTAGTATGTTATCGGCAACAAAGAAATATTGTCTATGGAAATATTTCATTTCAATTTGTCAAACATAAAACTTGATTTACTAGAAAAACACCTAACTTGTTATAAATTATCGAACCGAATTTAAGTAAATGATTTTAAATTTAAACGTAGAAAATGGAGGTCATATATGGTTTTCCACAATTTTTTTATTTCTCATCCAATTATTTTTTATATGTTTTCTAATTTCTTCTTCTAAAACATAGACATACACAAATTTTTTAGTTTTAACATTGTCTTCCCTTAACGATGTTTATTTTAAAAATTAGGAAAATGAAAAAATTGATATGTCCTGAAAAAGATTTAAAGAATGTGTAATGAATTTTGGGTAATTTTAAAGCCCTTGAAAAGTACAAAACGTTTGGGTGCGGTGAACATTACATCTTTCTTTTGTGTTTAAGCTCACACGGCCGGTGTAAATATTTCCAAAATTATAAATACCGGGCTGTTTGGCCGCTGGTTCTCGACACCGTCGGCAGCGCTTCGTATCCCACTCGGGGATCTTCTTCAGGCCGCAAAAAGCGACAGAGTGTTACGAAAACAGTTACGGCGTAGCATTTAGGGTGTAGCACTTGTTTTGGGTAAGTGTGTTTCGGGTAGCGTTCGGCCTATTCATTACAGTAGATGCGTGTTTTTGTATCTGGACGGGAGAATTGTGTTTCTGATGGGGCGGTTTATGGAGGCTGCAGTGGGCTGAAGAGGCACGAGTGCTGACGTTTTTAGACTATTTTAGGTTTAAAATGTGAGCCAAGGAGGGAGGAATCAAGGAAGGAGTTATGGTTTGCGAACAAGATATTCATATCGTATTGCACCATTTGCCTGTTGTTTGGCACCAAACAACCTTGGACCATGGCCTTACAGCCCGGGGAAACCTAAGTTCTCATAACACTGAAGCCGGCCGTGAAAGCCCAGATAGATTTTTCAGTTTTTATTTTAAAAATATTCCTGCTCTACATGACAAACCTTCTTGCTCTTTTTTACTTACATGTTCCATAAAGAAATGGAATGGTAATGGTCATGGGGAAAAAATCGTGTTCGAGATAATGGCAGATTCTGATTGTACAACCCTCAAAACATGAAAAAAAGTAATTTTTCGAAAAGCGTCTCTGTGTGTGTCTGTGTGTAGAATTTTTCTATGTCAAACGATAACTGCCGCATATTCAAACAGAATCAATTAATTTTTTGCGTACACTTCTGAATTGTAGAGGACTCAAGGTCTGTTGATTTTAGTGAAGATCGGTTAAGGGGAAGGGGTAGTTCACCTGCAACGTTATACATTTTAACAAGAATAAAGTGCTTAATTTTGATAAATAAAGTATCTTTACAAGAAGGTCATAATAATCCACTGTAGAAAGGTAGATGAAATATCTATAAATGAAAAGAGTAGTTGAAGGGGAAGGGGATAATTTTCTATAAACTAAAATGGTAGTTGATGATGGAGAAAGTAAATTTTATAAGTTTTATATGTGCAATACGTTATTGACACCAGAGAAGTAGTTTCTATGGAAACATTTTATTTCACTTTTACAAAATTTTATATTTTTTCATTTTAATTTAAACCATGTATGAGAGAAAATATATCGTTCGTGGCAGACAAGCATATCTCATGAATCTAATGTTTACATTTCCATTTTATTATTATGATTACCGCAATAAAAATGCAGGCAAGACACAAACACACACACACACACACACACACACACACACACAATTCGCGTTATTTCTGCCCTCACTCATGTTTATTTTCTTACACTTGCACGCTTTTGTTATATATTTGCTTCCTGTGGGGATCGCTGGGCAGTGTAACTGCACGTGTTTACAGATGAACGGTTCATAGACAGACTTTTCGTCTTTAGGGAATGAACCGTCTGCAAGACGCTCAGAGTCCATGAGTGACTTCGGAGCGCTTCGGAGGAGGGATGATTATATGCGTAGTTCGGTTTCTTTATAAGAATAAAGTAAACCTACCTAATTTTTATGGATAAAGTGACTGAAAATAACATTATATTAAACGACTACCACATAATTACAAAAATATCTATAAATAGTGAAATTAGTTTGAGGGTGGACGATATTTTTTTTTAGAAATTACCGAACCGAATTCAAGTAAATTATTTTAAACATAAATCTTACAACATGGAAGTCACGTATGGTTCTCCATAGCGATCTGTTCCAAGTAACGTCGTTTTACAACCTATCATGTAATGGCTGTAGCTGTTTTTGTATATAAGTCAAACGGCGACGAGTGCATGACGTGAACGTTTAGTACCTAATTTTGCTACTATATTGGTAATTTCGTTTTCATAAATCTCTTTCCTAATCTTCATGATTTGTCCTCTTTGTGAAATTCGTACAAACCGCTTTAATATCTTACATACTTTAACTTGCAGGTCATCTTCAGCTTCTAGATAGCGTAAGAGTGCGGAATTCCGAAGATACGTTTTGCTGCTGTTCAATATTCTGTCTTGTATGTTGATTATCTGCACAGATTTTCTGAACACGTAACAAAAGTTACGAGAACTTCGGCTTGCCTCGCTGTAAGGTTTGGTGTCCATAGGTCCAAGATTGTTTGGTGTGCTGTGTGCGTGTGTCTGTGCTGTGTGTTGATGTGTTTTTGATTGTCTTGACACATGCATGTGTCCATGCCCGCGTTGATGAACACAGCCTCTACTGTCGTTTGAGGAAGCCGGAAAAGTCTGCTATAGCGGAGCACGCACTCGCCAATGCCGACCATCGCATACTCTTTGAAGAGACGATACTTCTGTTGTCGGTGAGTGCGTATTTCCCTCGCCTCCATATGGAGTCCGTCCAGATTCAGAAAAATTCATCTATTGCAATGAATCGGCGGGGTGAGTCCTTCTCATTGAGTGCTCTTTGGACGCGAGTTGTGGCGAACCAATAAGAATTTGCCTTTCTTCTGATTGGCTGGTGGTGTCAGACAACATCTTTGTGCGGTCACCAAACGTTTATAAATATGGGTGTCCTGCTCACAGCCACTAGATCCTCATGTGAACGCTCTTGGTCCTAGATCACCGACCTATATCCCCAATCAACGGGGACCTCCAGACGTCCTTGACATTGCTGTTGTCAAAGACTTGGCCTACCCTATCGCTATAGAAGCCGTGTCAGACCTCTCGTCTGATCACGACCCGGTGATACTCACTGTTCGGCCCACGCTGGACACACCTCTCCAGCCTCCCCATCGTTTAACGAGAGTCAACTGGCGATCGTTCCACGATGAACTGGGTCGAACAGTACCATCTGACCCCCAGGTCGACATCTCCAGCCCGGAGGATGTAGACCGCTTGGCCGACTATCTTCAAGAAGTCGTCACGTCCGCGATGGACAAACACACCTATGAAGTCCCTGCGCCCAACAGACGGTCGCAGTTACCTGAAGAGGTGATTCTGGCCATCCGCAAACGGCGCCAGCTCCGCCGGAGATGGCAACACACCCGGGACCCTGCCGTAAAACGCAGGCTAAACGCCCAATCAGACCTTGTCAAGCAGCTTCTGCTTGATGCCACTGCTCATCGTTGGGACTCACATCTTGAGTCTCTGGAAGTCACGCCACAGTCCGTTTTTCGGGCTGCGCGCCGACTCACTGGCGAGAAAAGGACCCGCTACCCCCTACGATCACCGAACGGGATTGTGTACTCCGCGGCCGACAAAGCAGAAGTCTTTGCCGATACCATGGAGGAACAATTTACCGTTCACAGAGGCGTCTGTGACCTCGGCCACTCGGCAGCGGTCGCAGACTTCCTATCTGGCTATTTTTCCCGCCCTCCCGCAGACCCAATCGACCCGTTCGACGAGGCCGAAGTGGAAACGGCCATTAGTCGACTGCGCCCCAAGAAGGCGCCCGGCGAGGACCGTATTGGTGCAGCGGCCCTACTCCACGCCCCAGCAAGTCTCGTTTCCCTCATACACGTGCTGTTCAATGGATGTCTCCGGCTCCATTACTATCCCAGCCCTTGGAAACGAGCCAAAGTCATCATGTTGCCGAAAGCTCGCAAGCTGCGTACACTCCCGGAGAATCATCGACCAATCTCTCTTTTGCCAGTCTTGTCGAAGGTGTTCGAGCGCCTCCTGCATCGCCGGATTACTCCCCTGCTGGATAATTTCATCCGGCAGGAACAGTTCGGCTTTCGCAGGCAGCATTCGACCACTCTTCAACTTGTCCGAGTTGTCACGCAACTCACTGACGCCATCAACAGGAACCATCAAACTGTCGCCGTCCTTCTGGACGTAAGTAAGGCCTTCGACAAAGTCTGGCACGAAGGCCTTCTCTATAAACTAGCCACCTCCCCTCTCCCTGCCTCATTTGTGCATCTGATGCGGTCGTATCTCTGCGACCGCAAATTTAGGATCTGCGTCGATGGGACGTACTCTTCTGTCCGCCCCGTCGCCGCTGGCGTTCCTCAAGGATCTGTCCTCGGCCCCGTTCTGTACCTTGTGTACACGAACGACCTGCCAGTTTTGCCTGGAGTCACGCTCTCTCTCTATGCGGACGATGCGATGTATCACACCAGTTCTGTAAACCTTCGTTTTGCGACTGACGTGATGCAGCGCCAGCTCGCATTACTTCCGGCCTGGCTAAGGAAATGGCGGGTGGCGATCAATACGGAGAAATCCGAGGCGATTGCCTTCTCCCGTCAGCTCACTTCCCGATGCCAGACCCTCTCCCTTGAAGGGAGCCCAATCGCTTGGCAACGTACTGTGAAGTACTTGGGCGTCACTCTTGATCGACGCCTAAGCTTCAGAGCTCACGTATCCACAGTGCTCCAGCGCGCCCGCGGCGTCAAAGCCAAACTCTACCCATTCTTATCGCCTCGAGGGCCACTGCCTTTGCGCACGAAGCTCTCGATATATCTGCTCTTTTTACGAGCCGTCCTTATGTACGCAGCGCCTGCATTTTGGACCCAACTCGCCCCCGACGTCGTTAAACGCATGGAAGCCTTCCAAGCCCTTACCCTTCGCCTTATCTCCGGCTCTCCCTGGTTTGTAAAAAATGTTACTATCAGGCGAGGGCTGAAGGTTCCGTCGCTCGATGGATTTGCGCGAACTCTTACGTTCAACCTCTTCCATCGGGCATCCATTTCAGACTTTCCGCACCTCCAACACCTCGATAACGATGATGGACCACCACCAGTCAAACGCCGCCGCCCTCGAGCTCTGCTCGACGACCCACCGTAAATTTAAAATACCAACTTGCCCTCTCACCATCTGTCCACGCGCCGACCAATCGGATCTCACCACCATCCTTCCAGTCAAATCCGGTCCGTTGCAGGCCGACAGATTGGTCGAGCGTTGTGCCGGCTTTAGGTGTGCCTAGCGCCACCTTCAGTCGGCAACTTCCCCCCTCCAATCTCTCGCCTGCCTCGGTATCGCCATAAGGCAGTCTACCGGACTCTTACCGGGCTGGCGGAAGTGTATCGACCCGTTGTGGGCGAACAGATCCCGCCAATCCGTGTTAAGCGTTCGCGTAGGCTTCCCTCTCAGGCCATTGGTGGATCGCGTCAGCGGTTCAGCCAATCACAGCCCATCTCCTTCACCTCCGCCAAAATAAAAAAGGGGGTACCTATCCTCGCTGCGACAAGTCTCGCTCCAAGCACTACAGAAGCAACAGGCAGTCATCGGGCTCGCCCGGACGCTGCCGTCACTGGGGCACGCACTGTGCTGTGCCCTACTTCAACTTGGCAACTTGGACTTGGCAACAGCCACTAGCCTTAACGACAGTTAAGTGGTCATTGACTATGAAACCTTTATCAGTGTTTTGCAGCCTTCTGCACTGAGGGTGCCCGTCAAAGGCACGGCCGAAACGTTTGCACCGAACAACCTTGGACCAAGGTCTTACAGTCCGTCACACCGAAGTTCTCATAACATTGAAGCCGCGGCCGTGAAAGTGTCAGACAGAATTTACATAACAAAGGTGTTGGCTGTCTTGTGCTGTTAATATTTGGCAGAGGTGAGTATTAAGATTGGTCGTTTCCCTTTCTAATTCCATTTCCTCTCATTTCCATTTTCTTTTTTGTTGTTGTCACGAAGACTGTTCAGGAAGATGTCAGTATAGTTGCGTGATGAGCAGGAGGAAGCATTTTTTTTACTTACTTACTTACTTACTTACTTACGTAGTCAAATATATTGTTACGACGGTCTAACTGATCGTCGTAGTTACAGTGGAAACAAAATACAAGACACCAATTAAGTCACTAATTACCATCTTTAATTTTCACAGCTAAACAGCTCTACAACAAATCAAATAAAAATTGTTCACACGCCATAAAATGTCAACTAATATTAAAACATAATTTTCTATATAAGTAACTCGATGTTTCTTGCAGTAATTATATAATTTATGATGTTTTCAATTTGTTTCTTCTGCAAGTAGTATAATTTTGTATATTCTTTTTAACACCTGACGCACGTTTCACTGAAAAATATCAGTATCATCAGAGGTTTCTAAGTAAATTAATAACAATCGAAATAATTCTATTAATATAAAATTAACGTTAATCGAATTTGTATCGATTTTAATGTAAAATAAAATAACTGATAATCGATTTAGGTCGATTAGTTAACGATTGTTTTAATGTTTATTTTCTTCAGCAGCTGTTTTCTCAGTTATATTTGAAATTTTGTTTATATTTTATTCATTTTTATTTTTTAGTAAATTTATAATTTTAAATAAATCGTCTTGTTTTGTTTTTATTTGGGTTTGTTCCTTAATTAATAAATTATTGTTATTGTGTTTGTAAATGTTAAGATTTTCCCAATTATTCATTTTTTGACCTTTTTGTATGTTTTTAATTAATTTTATATTTTCAATGTTTGGAAACTGGTGGTTTGGTATTAAAAATGCATTCCGGTGTTGAACGGATCTATCTCGTAGTTTTTTCTTCGTCTGGCCCACGTAAAATTTATTGCAATCTGGACATTCTATTTTATATATTCCATTTTTATTGTGAGTATTGGATTTAGTTTTAGGTTTTATTTTATTAAAAATTATATTATCTGTATTATAAGATATTTTTAAATTAGTATCTTTAAATATTTTATTTAGTTTTTGAGTAATATTTCCGTAATAAGCGAAAGTTGTATATTTTATATTATTATTAATAGGTGAATTTTTAAATATAGTGTTTTTAGGAATTTTATTAGTGATTTTATGTTTAATTTTATTTTCTAATTTAATAATAGTTTTTACTTTGTATCCATTTTTAACTGCTATTTGTTGGATAATTTTTCTTTCTTTGTTTCTTTCTGTGTTATTTAATGGGATCCTAAGCATTCGGTAAATCATGGAATTGCCATTTTGTGTTGGGGAGGATGATTAGAAGTATTTGGTATTACTAAGTCAGTTTGAGAAGGTTTCCTGTATATTCGTTAATTATTTCCTGTATACTAGTTTCGATTATTCGTTAATTTTATATTAATAGAATTATTTCGATTATTATTAATTTACTTAGAAACCTCTGATGATACTGATATTTTTCAGTGAAACGTGCGTCACGTGTTACAAAGAATATACAAAATTATACTACTTGCAGAAGAAACAAATTGAAAACATCACAATTTACAAAACATAATTGTATTATAATATTACCGCCCGATTATAAAACACAACACTTCACTAATAACCACTTGAACGTACACGGTAATATCGTCCGATAATCACTTGTAATCGCCCGACAATAAAATCGGACCGCACTGTAAATATATCGCAACTAATACTGAATACTAAGGCCGCTGCCGCCGTGTATTTATACCTCTGCTCACAGACCAGAACGTTCCAAACTACGTCTTAGCGCCAGTGTGTACTACGTAATTAATTGCGGCCTTGACACAGTCCGCGCGGCTGCCGGCTTCGAGAAAACTCTCGCGAATGCGTCTAGAGTCACGTATGCCACACACACATTAGAGCGAGATACTTCTGCCACATTCGACAAACACGTAGGCTGTTCTGTAATGTCGTAAAAATATTATATACTACGAGAACATCTTATAAGATATAATATGTAAGAATATCTTATGTTTACGTTTAACACAGAGAACGGTTTCATCATATACAGAACGCAATAAAACTTCACGGTGCTGACGTTTTAAGATACAATAAAAAGAACGATTAAACATTTGCATAGTTCCAGCGTCAATAAGATTTGCTAACTAATAAAACTGATTTTTAATAATACAGTTTTAATAACGTGATATCGTTTGTAATGCAGAAAAAGGGCACATAAAAAAACCTAGACGATTGCGCTGACTTATTAATTTCTTATCAGTAATGCAAGTTTGCTTATGTAAGCCACACGTGATTTATGCAAGTTAACGATTTGCAGGTGTACAGTACTAACAGGTTATTTTCTGATTTACTACTTTGTCAAGGTTATGTGTTTGCAGAATAATAACGATGTGTTCCTTAAAATGGATAGTGTTTTGGGCAAAACGTTTTCATCATCATCATCACTCCAAGGACTAGGCCTTAGACCTGTTCCGGAACCCATCTCCTCCTCGGTCTACCGACATCTCTCTTGCCAGTAGGGTGATAACCCAAGGGAGTCACAGGTAGACGGATATCAACTGTTCACACCATCTCGTTCTGTGGTCTTCAGTTCTTTGGTGCAATGATACAATGTTTAAATCGCGTCTAATATTCTCGTTCCTTCTCCAATCCAAGAGAGAACAACCTTGCGCGTCCCTCTTAGGAATTTCATTGCGGCTGCCTGAATCCTCTGCACTTCCCTTTTACCAAGATCCAATGTCTCACTAGCATACATAAATGTGGGGAGAGCCACAGTTTTATAAAATTTAATTAAGGTATCATTACGTGTTTTATTTTTCAGGTACCTATGAATCGTTGCACAGATGCGTCTAAATTTTGTTAGCTTACTATCCCAATCAATATTTCCAGACAAGATATTAATACCCAGGTAATTAAAATAACTAACCTGATCCAAAATATGATTACTCACGATTGTCTTAGTTCTTATAGGATACCTGCCCTGAAATGCCATTGTTTTACATTTTTTAGCAGAGATCTGTAACCCATAGTCTTGTTTGATGCTACTGAACGTAGGCCTAAATATCGCCCGCTGTAACTGGTCTTCTATTTTCTGAATCATTAAGTTGTCATCTGCATAAAGCAATGCATTAACATGAATATTTCGCTGAAGTGATATTCCCGAAACTTTTTCTAACAAAAATTATGCTGTTGCACAACATTATGTAAAAAATTCTCGATTAGCGCTGTCAATCTTTACATCAGATAGCTTCTCAGTTCAACATCAGATCTGATGACGAGCTGAGAAAGCTAGAAAGCGCTAATCGAGAATTTTTTACATAGTAGTGTGCAACAGCATAATTGGATAATTTCTCTTTGTGATTATAACTACAAACACAACCTTTTTTTTTAGGCGATTTAATTACGGCTGGCGCCGCTTCTCGCATCATAGCTTCCACTGGCGCCTGTCTAAACAGTCCTGTTCTGTAAGTCCTCTTGCATTCATTTCATCTTCGACGTCCATTTTCCATGAATGTTTAGGTCTTCCTTTTTCTCTTCTCGAGGGTGGAGTCTATTCCCATACATTCCTTGGCCATCTCTCATCCGACATCCTTTTTAGGTGTCCAAACCAATTCAGTCTTCTTGCTTCTATTGTTTCTATAATGTCAAGGTTGATTCCCATCGCTTGTCTTATCTCTACATTTTTATCTAGTCTTGTTAGTCTACAGAACCTCCGCCAGTAATCCATCTCCATAGCTCTTATTTTGGATTTATTTCTTTTATTAATTCCCCTCAGTTCTGCTCCATATAGGCCTATACTTTCGACTATAGTTTTATATATTCTGATTTTTGTGTTTTTTGTTATTCGTGAACTCCAAAGCAGACTGTTTAATTGTTCTGTTTCTGTCTTAGCTAGTCCTGTTCTTACTTTTATTTCTTGGTTGCCAAACACAACGTTATTGATTAAATGTAGAAAAGTTTTCAATAAACTCAAAAAAGTACTTGTCTTCAGAGTTCGTATTAATAATTTTAATAGACCATGATTTCGAACTGCAAACGTCAGGAGAGACACCGCTACACATTCCACATAAGACATAGACCATTACAAGATCAACAGCGTTTGTAACTTCTCTTCCCTGGTTATATTCCACGACCTTTTTTTCCACGACTGTTTACCTTTCCCGTGTCTTCTTGTGATCTGACATTATCAGTGTCTGATTCTTGTCCTTTTCAAGTACTTCTGCATATTCCTACTCGAGTCACTATATTTTTTTTCCTCACCACCAACTCGTGTCTCTCGCTGCCTACCGCAACCTTCTTGTTCCAAATTTTCATTGTTGTGTATCGTATTCCTCCTCGTGGTCTTGCTATCATTCATGTTGTCTGTTCTTAGTTAAAAGACTGATATTTTAATGATACTGATAATAAAAGATAATGATGCTTTTAGTAAATTCTTATTCCAGATTCCTCTACATACGACTTGTCTAATTAATTATAAGTTTTCACTACTGACTCGGAACACAAAGCTTTTCATTGGCAATAATTTTTACCTTATAGCCTGAACCAGTTTTCGCTTATTACAAGCTTCGTCAGAGGTTGCCGCTAGGAGCGCTGTTCGTCTTGTTCTTGGTGATGGCGCCGTCGTTTTAAAGATCGATGTTGGTTGTGTGCGGTGAGATACGTTCGAACAGTATGTGTGATTTGAATTGTATCTGTTCGTTTAGAATGTCGTTTCTATGTGTTTCTGTGTGTCTGTATATTTCTAGTTGTTCAAGAGTCTCTAGGTTTTGGCCTTTTGTGTGTAAGTGTAGAATATCCATGTTTCGGTTGATGTTTGTGTATGTGTGGTTTGCTACAAAGAGGTGGTTTCCAAAGGTGGATTCGGTAGTGGAGTGTAGTGCTTTGTGTGGTTAATCTATTTCTGTTTGAAGCAAGTCCTGTCTTTCATATGTAGAATTTGTTGTAATCTGAGCAGTTTAGTTTGTAAACACCCGGTAGATCATTTTTGTTTTCTTCTTTGTGTGTGCTTTTGATAGCGTGTGTTCTGTTTTGCTTGTAGTTTTGTATGCGATTCTGTATCCTGCCTTTTTTATTTTTGGGTATTTTTTGTTCAGTCTGGTTAATGATATATGATAGTGTTATAAACTTGTTGTTTTCTGTCTTTGTCTGTTGTTTGTTTTGTGTTCTGTGTAGGAGTTTATTGACTATTGTTCTGTTGTATCCGTTAGTTTCTGCTAGATATTTTATCGTATTTAGTTCGTCTTTGCAGTGTTTTTCATCTAGTGGGATTTGGTTTAGTCTGCGTGTCATGGTTCTGAAGGCAACTAGTCTGTGTTACAGCAAAACAATAGTCAATAAACCCCTCGTATATTACGTATATTAATAAACTCAATGGTCTCACTGATCGTCGTAGGCTACAAAATACAGAAACCAACGAATTCACTAATTACCAGCTTTGATCCACAAATTTAATAAGTCACAAGTAACAAAGACTATAGATATTCCAGAATAATTTTCCACCCTTTTGGTGGGGTGCCAGGTAGTTACAAGTGTTTTTGAACAGTCTGGAAGGTACTTTAGTGCACCTACTCGACTAGCCGAGAAATGAGTGGAAGGATACTCTGTCGACTCTTCGAGAGCGCTCTGTAACTGACGTAGCAATACTTTTTGGTTTTAACCATTTCATAATTAAGGAAAGTCTATAAAAATTACTAAGCGCAGCGACAAGTTGTGTATGAATAGTGGTTTTATCTTTTCAAATGTTTTACTTGACTTGAATTGCTATTTTCTCAACATCACATTTTTTCACTTCATGCACACTTTTTTCAGGAATAGGATAGGATAGATCCATGACAATTTTCCACATCTAAAATATCTTACTGTAAACAGTTTAACGTAAGGTTTTCTTAATACTCTTATTAGGATATAACATGGGGTTATACTGACATATCTTTTTAGAAATAAAAGTAAACCTTTTTTTAAAACGTGTAAGAAAAAACTTATAAAATACTTTAAAAACCTTTTGTTTTAAATCCTTTCTGTTAAACCACATAAAACTGTCGGACAAAGAATCCCTAACATTTCCATGTTAAAATCCTTTATAGTTTCTGAGAAAATTGTGCACAAGGTTTGTAAATTTAACATTGGTAAGATAAATCTTACCAAGCCTCCTCAGTAAAATAAATAGATTTCTGGTCATACATCACTCGCGATACTATTAGTACATATCAACACACAAGCGCGCGCAAGCACAGAAGGGTGCGTGTGTGTGTAAATGTTTTGCAATTAAAATTTTTTTAGAAAAAACTATACTTCCTATAAGAGCATAATTTTTTTATATAGTTACACTTTTAGGTAATTTGATCACTTATAACAGTGTGAATAAAATTGCCGGTGCTAAATTAATACTGGTACATGATGATGTAAGAATACATTTAGATGCTATATTCTGCATTTCAGTGTTAAATACGTAATCCATTGTATTTCTCATATGACAGACAATTGATATCATATGCTTTAATAAGAAAAAACATATATTTTTGTTGTGGTATATATGAAAATATAATTATAATTATATTGAGTATATCAATTAGCTTACATAGTTGGATAAGTACTGACGTCACTCAGCCGATGTATAATGCGGGGTGCACAGGTATAAATGTTCTTAACTGTCTCTCAGCCAATCGCAGATGATCGTGTTCGGCCCGATTCGTCAGCTGTCGGATGCTGTCGTAACCACAAGATCGTCGAGAAATATGAAGGAATCGCTACAGTAGACGACTGGATATTGCAGCCTACCTACATAAGATGAGAGACGAGCTTATCAAGAAAATTTACTTTCGGCCTCCCTTGTGGGATAAGACGAACATCAGTTACAATCTGCCATTCATTGTAGACCGTCTATGGGACGAAATAGCTAGTGAATCGGGAATGAAGAGTATGTATATTTAAAAATTATCTTGTTGTTGCATCCTCTTCGTTCACTTTATTAATTTAATAATATATATAAAACTTTCACTAATGAACTTACTGTTGTCACTTCCCAAACGTTTCGAGATGTTGTTTCCCTTCTTCAGTGGGTGTAATACTGACTGTCGATTACAGAATAACCGTTACGGAAAAATGGTGTGTGTGGTGGGGGTTGATGGTGGGAAGGGTTTGGCGCTAAGCTTCGAATTGTGTGTGTGTGGATCAGTGTATCGAATAGTGTATGTGATTTGTAATGTATTTGTTCATTTAATATGTTGTTTGGTTGTAGTGTGTGATATCTGTATATTTCAAATTGTTCAGCTGTTTAGAAAAGTAGAAAACTAAACACAGCTGAACAATTTGAAATATACAGATATCACACACTACAACCAAACAACATATTAAATGAACAAATACATTATAAATTACATAAACTATTCGATACACTGATCCACACACACAATTCGAACCTCAGCGCCAATCCCTTCCCACCATCAACCCCCACCACACACACCATTTTTCCGTAACGGTTATTCTGTAATCGACAGTCAGTATTACACCCACTGAAGAAGAGAAACAACATCTCGAAACGTTTGGGAAGTGACAACAGTAAGTTCATTAGTGAAAGTTTTATATATATTATTAAATACATTTAATATTTATAATTAAATTTACCTCAAGATGTTATTTTTATCCTTTATTGGAACATGTTTCGGGTACTATCTTGTACCCATCCTCAGCCTTCCGGTTTTTTTGTCTGGTGAAGTACATATGTTTTGTTGGTTGACTATTATTATTGTGGCTTCCTGTTGGGTTCTGGTATTTCAAATTGGTTTTATTGTGTGTGTTTGTGGTGTATGTGTTAGTTTTTTGTGTATTTTCTATGTTGAGTGCTTTGAATATTGTGTCATGTTTTGTATTGATTTGTATTTGTTCAGGTATTAGTTAAAGGATAAAAATAACATCTTGAGGTAAATTTAATTATAAATATTAAATGTATTATATATATCAAGAAACGGACTGTAGCAACAAGTGACTAAATATTATTAAATGTATATTTAAATTTGTACCAAAGACAAATTAAAATTTTAACGCATCTAAATTTTGTATTAAACTAAATTACGGTTGTTAACACAAATAATTTTTTACTTCCATCTTCCGTAAAGAAATGGAAGTATGGTGATCGCGAAAAAAATCGTGTTCGAGATAAGGGCTGAGTCTGATTGCACTACTCTGAAAACACGAAGAAAAGTCATTTCCCGAAAAGTATCTCTGTGTGTTTGTGTGTGTGTCTGTGTGTAGACTTTTTCTGTGGCAAACGATAACTGCCGCAAATTCAAACAGAATCAAATAATTTTTGTATGTGTGCCTGAGGTGTAGAGGACTCAAGGCCTCAATTGGCCTTGATGAATGATCAATGATCTTGATGAAGGTCGGTTAAGGGAAAGGGGTAGTTTACCTGCAACGTTTTATGTTTAACGAGACTAAAGTACTTAATTCTGATAAACAAAGTATCCTGAAAATAAGGTCATAACAATCCACTGTAAGAAGGTAGATGTACTATCTATAAATGATCAGGGTATTTGTAGGGGAGGGGGTAATTTTCTATAAATTATAATGATAGTGTAGAAGGGGTACATAAATTGTTTATGTGTTCTACGTTATCAGCAACAAAAACGTAGTTTGTTGTTAATGTTCCTTCCCGAGCTGTTTGGCCGTGGTCCAATGTTTTGTGCAAAACCAGGCGTTTCGGCAGTGCTATCGACTGCCATTATCAGAGAAAATCTAGTGCGCTAACGTGAGGTGTTATACGATAGCGACCACAGTACTGTGGTTAAGGCTGAAAAAAGAAGTAGTTTCTATGGAAATATTTTATTTTGAAAATAATTTTAAATATAAATCTTAGAACATGGAAGTCATCTCCATACCATGGAATATTCTCCGTACCGATAATTTATATAGAAATTGAGATTTCACTGCCAGTTCCAAGTTTCTACGGGTACAACATTTTTTTTTTAGGTTTTTGGAATATTTTATTTTATGTATCTTAAAATTTGATTTGACACTAAATTTACGCTTTTCTGTGAAGTATAACACATTTTATAAGCATTATTAATGACATTTTCACAGTACATTTTGACCGGATAAGCGTGCAATGTTTTATAGCCAAAAGGCGAGGAAAGTTGGTGCAAATACTGAATGGCTAAAGCAAATATAAACAGTGTGAAGATAAAAATCGTACACACTTCTCAAAAGTTGTTATGGAAGAAATTAAACGAAATTTTAATGATTTATCTAAAAATCCTGAGCTTCTCATAAAAGTTTAAATGGTGGAATTCAAATTCTATCGTAATTTGATCGAAGATTCCAAAATCAAATTTTGTTCTGAAAATTACCCATACATTCATGAAAATGTAGTTAGTTTTATCAATAGTAACATAGTTAAATGCAGATAATTGAAAGTGTTGTGGATTAACCGTGACACAAATTACTCACGGCGATGAAAAAGAAAGGATAAAATAAGAAGTAAAGAGGTTGAAAAAACGATTGAAAAAATGAAAAAATAGTTGGTAAAAAATAAAAACTTGGTATAAAAAATTGGAGGTTAATGAACGAAAGGATATTCTGCGATATTCTGCGATATATTCTAACGAAAGGTCAGAAGCAGCGATATTCTGCGATAAGACAAAATACATTAAATTGTGTACTTTTACATTTAAGTGCAATTCCAGAAAAATTGTTGTTTAATATATATTTACGCTTTTCTAAAATGCTGTATGAGGTATTTCATAAGTACCCCTTTTCGTTTTGTTTCCCACATTAAGCTTCACATTTGTAACGTTTTCCAAAAGTCTCACTCGAATTGACACTGTATAAAATTATATATTAATATTAAAAATGTTGAATACTATTAATAAAATTATAACTATTGTAAATTATACTATTAATAAAATTATAAAAATAAAATTATATAAAAATTTTATAATTTTATTCGTTCTTAAGAAACGATTCATAAGATGGAAAGGGCACATGGTATAACTAAAGATATTTGCAATAAAAAGTGCATATGTAAAAATGGGAAAATAAGGCATTACAATACAGTAGTGAAGCCAGAATGCCTATACACAAGTGAATGTCTAGCATTGAATTATAATTTAGACAAACTATAAATATTGGAAATGCAAGTTATTAGGAAAATATTAGGCCTACGAGAAACTCCTGAAAGTTGGAAATTAAGAAGTAATGATGAAATATATCGAAGTATAGAAAATATAACAGAAACAATGAGAAAAAGAAAACTACCGTTTTGGACATTTAAAATGAACGACAATAGGTTAACAAAGCAGATCTTCAAATATCTGTGGGGGAAGAAGTCAACATCTAGTTGGATTAACGAAGTTCAAAAGGATTTAGAAAAAATATAATATACACGCAGAAGAAGCAATTGAAAGAGAAATTTTCGGGCAAAAGTGTTGAAAATGGAAGGAGTCCAGGGTAGGAGAGAGAAAAACGCAGGTTCTAAGTAGACTAAAGACAGGAAGAAGAGACACAATGAAAAGATGAAAGAATACTGGAGAAAAAGAAAAGAACAGAGAGTAAAGAATTGAAATTAGCATGTGCTCCTTAGATGGCCGATACAATAATTAAAAAAATTTATTATAAAAATATGTAAATAAACCCATTCCTCAAATTATGCTTAAATATATGATTTTCAAATTATATAAAGAGAGAAGAAATTTAAAAAATTGAAACTTTAAACAAGTAAACAATCAAAAACTTTAAAATTTATAAAAAATTAAAAAAAATTATCTTGCATATTGTAATAAAAATAAAAAGAATGTTGTTGGTGATAATAAGAGATTGCGAAGTATGTTAGACTCCAATGTAATCAAGTCCAATGTAATATGTTTAATTGGTGTTTAATTGGTGTGGCTCTCGACGTCTTACTGGTCTGAAACACTTCCTTAAGTTTCCCAGCTGGTCGAGTCCCAATGGTAGCAAGATCGGTCGAGTAGCGTAAAGTTGATGAAGGAATATATCTGTTCAGCTTCGCCGAAAGTTTCAAAACAAAATTTATTGTTTTGAAGGAAATTTAAAAAAAAAATTATGTTTATAAAAAAAAATAATTAAAAAATTTTTTTAATTTTATTAATTAATTAATTAGGATCAATTAATTAATATAGGGCTGTGAAGTTTTAAACAGTGTAATGCTCTTCTGAAAATTTTTATTAAAGTTTTAGTATATTTTAAATAATCTATCACCACTCATAAGACTGTCTGTAAACCAATCGATACTTGTTTACCTTTTTATTTTTTAGGTTATCTTCACTTACGGGTGGTAAAGTCCTTGTAGATTATCAATTAGAATTATATTATTGGTAATTAGTATTATTGAAGAAATAAAGAACTATTAAGTATTGAAAAGTATTAATGTTTTTTATTAATTAATAGCAATATTGACTCTTATCGATTAGTATCGATTCTCAGGATATCGAAAAAAGTTACAAGTATATGATATAAAAATTATATAGGGTTCTTTAAACAGCCAGTTATTACCAAAGTCAGAGAAATCGGGCTAATATTTAAAAAGTATAACGTTACAATCAAATTAATAGTTATTAATAAACACAGACATTGAATAATAATTTGTAAATATAATAATTGTTTTCACCCAACAGCTGAGTTGTACTAAGAAGAAGGCACTGGAATCGTCAAAGCAAATGGCCGCCGTCAAGTTGATCAAAATGTTGCTCGTTCCTGCAGTGTTCCAAATAATGTATTTTCTGGCAAAATTCCTGTTCTTGTCTCTGCAAATCTCTTGTTAAATGTTGTGTAGTGACTGGTGTAGTGATTCTGGGTTGTATTTAGTATGTCTGTGTAATTATAAGTCAAAACACTTTTCCCAATTCCGACACTAATTTGGTTAATGTGTTATACAGTTTTCTGGTGTTTTGTGGTGTTTTTCAGAGTAGAAATGTATTGTTTAGTGTTAAATAGTGTTTCTTGATCGTTTTTGTCACAATGTATATGTTCTGGAAGGATTTTATAATTCACTCTCGACTTTACAGTAACGTACTGTTCACCACTGATCTTTAACGTTGTAAAAATAGGTTAGATCGTCACAAAACTCTCGTTTCTGTTATCCGTTCAAATATCAATAATCAACTAACTGTTTCCTTTAGTTTCAATTAAACTCTTAGCCCATATAATATTATCCTTAACATTGTTCAAATATTTTTCACATCCTGTGTGCACTTTTACATTTTCACTATATGAATGCCTAAACTTTGGTTATTTGTCAATTTTATTCACTAGATTTGATTTAAATTAATCTTTCAGTTCATTCTGGTTATTTTCAGATTAAATAATGCCATTTTATAGTGTTTTCTGTCCAAAAAATAGTAATTTTACTTTCAGTTTGTTATACTCTGATAAGTCAAAACATTTCCAAAATTTACTTCCTGTTATAATGTAAATTCAGCCATTTTATCAGTTATATTTAATATTAATAATCCTATATTGTATTAAAAGGTTCATATTCCCTTATTTTCTGGTAGTTAATTGAATTAGTTGTATTCTGAAACATTATTCTGGAATATATCACTCCCATGTCTAAATTTCTGAGTTTAGTCATTCTCATTTTTATTTATAATTCTGAATATAATTTATTAAAATCTCTCTAAATGGTATGTGCAATTATATGGCATGATCTCAAGTTTATTTTGTCTAAACCCCTTTTGTTTATTCGCATTTAAATGATCAATTTCTCTGTTTTGATGAAGTTTGGTTTCCATTCTTTTGGCCTATGATTTTTTAACAATTTTTTTTACAAAATATTTTACAAACAAATATATGATGTGTGATACCCTCTCTGACTTTTACAAATAGTATTATAAATTAAACATGTTTTCAAATTACACAAAAACAATTAGTATTGGTTACAATACAAATAATAGTTAAACAAAATAAAGAATATTTTTTTAAATAAATGGTTGTCTTCAAATCAGACATTTTGCAACAACATCCCCATTTCCAAACATGGAAATATGGCTTACAAAAAAGGTTTTTTACTAACTAACATCTTAATTACTCTCTACTATTTACAAGTGGTAACTATTTTTATAGTTCTGATGTTAGTTGTTTCAGACCCAAACAAATGGCCTTATATCTAAAACATTTTTAAACATTCTTCTACTATATACATAAAAACCTTATATTTATATTCTTATTTCTAACTATTATTATAAGTAGGATTCTACAGTTTTTATACCGTCTTTTATACATTGTCTTTGGGGAATTGTACCCTGTCATTAACAAATAAATAGTATGAACCGTTCAAAAAGCACTATGAAATCTGTTTTTCTTTTTTCATGTAAAACAAAAATGTTATTTTAAACAGATTCATGTCTTATGAACAACATATTGTCACAGTACACATTTTAAGTCATTGAAAAATGCATATTTCATTGCATCCAATGTTTGTGATTGCCAAGAATGAAACACAAGGTTCATTTTTTATAATACCCAAAACTATCACTGGTTCACTTTCACTTATATATTATGTTAATGCTAAATGGTCGTATAGTCTTATCAACATAATAAATTGGTTAGCGTTTTTCAATGGAGATTTGTTCCATGGGTACTATATTATTGTTTCATCTTAGTTCACAGGAAACTTTTACTTTGTTCACTTCTCTCTCTTAAATTCATATACATGTGGTTTTTATTTCGTTATACTTTTGTTTTTAGATATTTATTTTGGGGATATAGGGATTTGGGTGTCTTTTATAAGAGCACGACATCTTCTCCAGGATGCTGCCCTCTTCTTCTTTCTTCAGTCTTCTTTTCTCCTGCCTTCTGGGACTGGTATCTTCTCCATCTGTTCTTGTTGCCATCAGGTTTCTTGGGATCTTCTCCATCTTCTTCTTTATTTCAGAAATACACAACCTGTATTGGTTGATCTTGGCTTATTTTAGGGTTTCTATTCTATTTATTCTCCCTCGTTGTGGGTTTGGTCATATTGTGTACTGCTTTGTTATTTACTATTTTACCTTCCTGGGTTATACCTTGAAAACCTTTGGTTATGAGACTGGTCTTGGATGACTCATCACTAGTAACTCCTTTTATTTTAACTTGTATTTTCTTTATAATAATGATTTCTTTCCACAGTTGCTATGAATTAATCTTTTTATATTAAACTTAGTGCTTTCTTCCAAATTTAAATATTATAACTTCATTATTCTAATGATCAATTGCCATTCAATATTATGCATACATCTGTCACGCTACAATATTTTTAAAGAAAATATGCCTAACGTTATATGTAAAGGCAATCTCAGGTCTCTTTATATTGTTTGACTTTACTTCAATTAATTTTTTATAGAGAGAATTAAAATGAATACTGATTAATTTTTAAGAATCTGTTATCTTAGTGTACTAGACTTTAATGTTTACGTTTCACGTGTTCATTTCTGTACTGAATGACTAGTTAAGGACTAAAACTATAGTAGCATTATTAGAATTGTTAGGAAAGATTGAAACATCATCGGCCATAGGAAAGAAATAAGAAACTCTACATTTAACATTTAAATGCATACTATATTACAAACATAGTTTCGTATTTATTTGAGGATATTAAACTTTATATTAAACTTCATTACAATGTTGTTCTTCTTTGTTGCAGAGGAGCATATTAGAGAGTGGTGGGCATCGCTTAAGAAGAGGTTCCGGGTTGAGCTAAAGAAACTTGAAGGATTGAAACAGGAAGCCGGTGTTGTTTCTGGATATCTGTCTGATCCGAAATCGACGTGGAAGTATTTTGACAAACTTTGGTTTCTAGAAGATCAATTTAAGCCAAAACAATCTGATAAGGAAATTAATGCTCCTACCGATACTGACACTGAATCATCTTCTGACGAAGCAGTTCCAAATGGCACTATTCCCTCAGATGAAGAGACCTCTACAACAAGTACAACGACGCCAGAAAAACTGTTGACTGACCAAGACGGGCATACTCCAAGTGTGGCAGCAAGCGCAGGAATAAAACGCAAGCTCAGTGAATCAGATTTGGACAGCGAGCAACCAATGTCATCGGAGAGCTTTATTGAAAAAGAAGTGCAGGTTCAAGAGAATGAAAGTGTGCAGGTTGACAATGACGAGGATAATGAAGACGAAAGTTGGAATAGTTTCTTTTCACTTTTGGAAGCATTAAGTGAAGATGTTACCAATAAAGATGTTATCAATCAAGATGTAATAGAAGAAAAAGACACGAGTAACGATGGCACACCATCTGATGTTACACCTTCAGAATGTCCAGAATGTTCCGCATCTCTAGAGTCTTCGGAAGAGTCAGAAATTCCAATATTTGATGAGGAAAGCTTGCCATCCCGTGAGATGGTTTCTTCTTGGCTACGGAAATATGGCCGTGTTCGGACTGAGCTGTTGTTATATCAGTATCTTTGCCGTCAACAACAGTGTCCAGAACACCGTGGTGTTCAACATCGGCCACCGTGTAATCACAGCGGTCAACATTCGCCGTGATACCATGACAACGTTCGGCATCAGGGCTGGCCTTATGGCAACAACTGATGGCCACACAAAGGGCACTTTTCAACAAGCAACGCTGTCTGGTAACCAACAGAAATTTTTTGAAAATTTTAAAATTAATATGAATACTTTTTCAGTTTTCTTAGTCTTATTAGCAACCATCTTAATACCAACTTTGTCACTACTTATTGCCACACTGCTAAATACTTCGTTCTTGATGAGGCCTTTTGGTGTCTCCACCATCTGCAGGTCTTAAACGACAATTTTTTACCTCAGGCCACGCCCCTGTAATGAATATAAAAATAAAGTTTAATAGTGAAGAAGCGTTTCACCATATTTTACGGGAGTCATAAGAATAAGCAAATATAAGAAAACATTATTGACAAGAGTAATTCACCATACCGGGAGGGACTATGAGGAGAACGGGCAGTGACGAAGCTCGGTGAAGGGAGGACCAATAGGAAAGTAGGTAGTGACGATGCTCGGTGAGGGGTGTGGCCTAGTTGGATACGCAATATGTTGTTGGTTGATTCCGGGCGAATTTAAGTATTGGGGGGGGTCTCTAGGTATATATATATATATATATATATATTTTACATTTAATATTTATAAATAAATTTACCTCAAGATATACCTTTTTTTTCCTTATTAGGAATATGTTTCGGGTACCATCTTGTACCCATCCTCAGGAAAAGCGTATATCTTGAGGTAAATTTATTTATAAATATTAAATGTATTATATACATCAAGAAACGGACTGTAGCAGAAAGTGGTTGTATATATATATATATATATATATGTTTGTAGAGGTAAAAATTGTCGTTTAAGACCTGAAGATGGTGGAGACACAGAAAGGCCTCGTCAAGAACGAAGTATTTGGCAGTGTAACAATAAGTAGTGACAAAGTTGGTAATATGCATACATTTATGCGTCAACTCTGTGGTTTTGTTGGAAGTGTGTATATTACAGAAATAAATTTGTTAAAAACAGACTTACTGCTTTTTGTTTATTTCACAGTTTATCACAAAATAGAACACAAAAGATCTTCTCGAGTCTGTGTAATTTATCGGTATCGGTCAGTTGCGACGTAACAACGCTTTTACCGCGGTCCTTACGCGGTCAATTGAGACCCGCACTTTCACTTACTGAACGAATCTGTCATTTAGAAATGTCGGTATTCTGAATTTCGATGAGATTTCTATTCTGCAACTTTTTACTTGCACGAGTAACCTCAATATTTTTGATAGGTTAGGTTAGGTTAGGTTAGGTTAGGTTAGGTCAGGTTAAGTTAGGTTATGTTAGGTCAGGTTAAGTTAGTTTAGGTTATGTTATGTTAGGCCAGGAATGGATAGAATTATAACGGTAATTTCTGTATGTTACAATAATAACATGGAAATGCAATTGACCGCAATTTACCGGGTCAAATTTCTACCTCGGTCGCAACTAACCGGGTTTTATACGATTGTGTCGCAACTAACAGTAGGCCCAATTGTAGTACACAAGACATCATTAGCATACACAATATGGATTTTTTTGGAAAAAATTATCTGAAACTTTCACATCCCAGCCGTGTTGACCTCAGTAAATACGTTGACTATCGGTTCGATGGGAAAACCCAAGTAAAAATACATACATGCTTTTCAGTATCTCTTCCACTTGATGCAACAATTTTTAACTACTTGTTTTATACAAAAATCTACAGCCGAAGTGTGTTACTTGTGTTTCTATCTCTGCTTACAAACTCTACGAACGTGTCCAATTTGTAAATACAATCACAATGGAAATTATTAACCTCGTACAAGTGATGACTCGTTATATTGTTACATGGATCGCACAGGTCGAGGTTTCTGAACAATGACATAAATCATTAAACATCAGAGAAATCGACATTCACTTGTTATATTAACACTTGTACATAACAGTGAATTAACACTCATATTATAACATATACCAGGTGTGTTAAAAAAAGACCGAACTATTTGTGTAGCAGTCAACCTGCGCGCAGAGCTAGCTCAAAAATTAAGCGCTGCAAGCGACAGGTTTTGACGCCGGAATGCCGTTTCCTCCGTCTCGTCATGATCATCAGACTTCGAGCTACACACGCTGTCGTAGGCACGGGCACACACCGTCCGGCGGATTTATAACGAAATAAGAATGAAGATTTTAACGCAACGTGTGTTTATAAAATTTTACTGCTAACTTCGTAAAATCTTTACAGACCAATTCCTATTGCTCCTATTCCTATTCCTATTGCATTCTAAAGTTTTCATTACCATTTGAATTGGTACGCAATTGTTGACTGATGTCAAAAGGGTATTTTTCTGATCGTCGTCAACAAACACAGTAAGAATTTTTCAGTGATACGATACATTTAAATCTTTCTATCAAAGTTTGATTTTACGGTCTTATATGGATGCGCATTCTTTCAGAAAGACTCGGCAGTTAAACGATGAATTAAAATTACCATATCACGACCTATCTTCCCCTGATCTTCGATATCGCTTTGATCTGCACCGATAACTGTTTTTCCCTGTTTAAAAATTATTTAAATAAATAAATAATTATTTAATTAAATTAATTATCGTACGGCTCATGCAGGCCTCCGCGTATGTTTAATTCAAAACCGGAAGTTATTTGTAAAGATTTAACCTAGTTTTGCCGCAAAATTTCATATGCACACGTTGTTCTTCGCGGTCTTTCTTAATCGCATTGTCACTAATTCGCCGGCCAGAGTGCTCACGTCCCCACTCAATTTCATATACCTCAAAGACTAATGCTGACAGCGGAACAGAATAAATGGTAGTTTGTTGTCAAAAACTATCGCTATGTGCGCGTAAAGTCGCGGCTCGTTGTTTGTGCGGGTTGATGTGTTATTCAAATAGTTCGGTCTTTTTTTAACACACTTCGTATGTTATTTATTATAATGATACTCGGTAAACATGAGACACAACAGGTAAAGGATTAAATAAATTTGGCCTATTTGGGGCAAAATATTTTTGTAAAAAAATATAACTTTGGCCCATTGGATTTGATATTATTAGTCCACTCTTCTTCTTCTACTTCTTCTTCTTCTTCTTCTTCTTCTTCTTCTTCTTCTTCTTCTTCTTCTTCTTCTTCTTCTTCTTCTTCTTCTTCTTCTTCTTCTTCTTCTTCTTCTTCTTCTTCTTCTTCTTCTTCTTCTTCTTCACATGTAGCAGAGGTTACTACAGAGGTTGACGATTGCTGTACGGACAGGAAACCTTCGCACGTTACAAAGTGGTACGTGGTTAGAAAAACTGGTTCACCACTCTGATCGAGGGATGTAATGTGAGGGGACGTTCCAGAGGAAAGTATATGGATAAAATAAAATAAAGGTGAGATTGTGTATATTTTCAGAGACACTCTAAGGAAGTGGACGAATTGCATGCCTACTAATTTATTGGTTGACGAGAAAAAGTAAAAGAAGAGGATAGATAGAAACAGTAATAAAGATGAAAAAATATGTATCATTTAATATATTCCAGTAGAGTTGAATATACTGTAAAATGGGAAGTGTGATTTATTCTGTCAATCGTCTATAAACGTGATTATTACACGAATAACTGAAATTACCAACGGAATTAAATGATTTTAATTACAATGCTGTGTGAAACATTACAATTAAAGTGATTTGTAAGACAATATTTTATGAATCATTAGTTAACAAAATTACTATAATGTGCACAGAGAGTTTAATGGTGTTACTTCATAGCATTGTTTTGTTATACCTATTAAACGTCGTATTTTACAAATTGCGATAATGAGCCAATATAATGCTCGTCGTAAAATAAAATTCAACTAATAACCAAAAATTATAAAATTTGTGGATAAAAATCTACAACTGAAACAGCATATAAAAAGTCACTGCATTTCAAAAGTAGTTGTTATGTTTTACTAGAAAGATACATTTTTGCTAATTCATGTAAAGGTTCACCTTTACGTTGGAACCTTTTGAGGCTAACAAAAAATGGAGCGTTTATTTCACAATTACAAAAATTTCGAATTAGTTAAATATAAGCGATTGTTGAAATCCGCTTTCTAATAACACCGTATGGTTTGCTAAACTCTCAAGTAACTAAGATTCAGACGGACGACCTTCATAGAAGCAGTCGTCACTGTTGACATTCACTAATACACTAGAACATCGATTATCCGAACCTCTTGGGACGAGGGCCAGTTCGGATAATCGATATTTCGGATAAGAGATAGTAAATAGAAAACACTATTTCTCTTTAAAAAACAAAGATTTTTAATACAAAATCTTTTCTAACATACTGTTATATAATTACAGCAACCTGTATATTGCACTGTAATATATCACTTAGGCTAAAAATAACTGAATTAAAACTGAGTGTAATTAATAACTTAATAAAAACCAAAAGTTAATTTAAACAATATTAGAGTTTAATGAAAAACACTGTAATATAAAATTAACTAAAAATTATAAAACAAAAGAAAACATACAGTACCATGTATTTACACTTTTTTGAAGAATTGTTCTATCACCGTCTGCTTCAAACCGATACCCCGTTTTCTCGCTGCTAAAGACTGAAGTCGTTTAAGATTTATAACCTGAATACAGTCTATCTTGTCTTCTCTTTCGGCCCACTTTAGAATAGTCTCAAGTGCGTCAAAATCTTTTGCCGCTGTCGGTTGTTTTATATTAGTAACTGAGTAACATTCTCGCCGTCTTCGTCTGAATCGGTTTCGTTTTCATTATGTGCATTTAATGACTCAACTTTCTCTTCATCGGTTAATAA
This sequence comes from Magicicada septendecula, assembly GCA_034769895.1. Lineage (NCBI taxonomy): Eukaryota > Metazoa > Arthropoda > Insecta > Hemiptera > Cicadidae > Magicicada > Magicicada septendecula. Next base: position 20,273,085 of record CM068369.1, on the reverse strand, counting down.
CTGAAAACCGGGATTGGGTTCATCCACCTTTAGCCAATTCTTTTGTTTATCGATTGTAAGGCTGTAGAGCTACAGCGTTTATTTATTACTGTACAGTTCTGTAATAATTTAAAGCATCAAATTTTTTTAGGTTCAATAAATATGGAACAAATATAGTCAAAGGGACCCTAACAAACACAACATCCAGGGTGAAGTTCATCGGAGAGCTCTCTCGTCCATTCGAAATTAAGACAGGAGTGAGACAGGGCGATGGCTTATCGCCACTCCTATTCAACTGTGTCCTAGAGAAGATCGTGAAAATTTGGAACTTGGAACAGGAGAGTCGAGGAATAAACCCAATATGCCTCGGAAGAAAGTCGGGAGGAATTAAAGTCAACTGCCTGGCGTTTGCAGATGACTTTGCGGTACTATCAGAAAACCCAGAAGAAGCAACCGTAGAAGTCAATCTCTTGGAAAATATAGCCAGCCAAACAGGACTAAGGATCTCAGTTGAAAAGACCAAATTTATGACAAATGACAAACATGGACCAAAATTCCTTGAAACGGAGATAGGAGGAATTGAAAGAGTCAAAAAGTTCAAGTACCTGGGTGAGACTATACAGGAGAATGGGTTAGAAAAAGCAGCTGTTGGAGATTGAATTCTAAAAATGGAAAGAGCATATGGATTAACAAAAAATATCTACAACAAGAAATGCATCTCCTGGAATGCCAAAATAAGGCATTACAACACCGTCGTAAAAACGGAATGTCTCTACGCCAGTGAATGCCTCTCGATGAACTATAACCTCGACAAACTAGAAGTCTTGGAAAGGAGAATTCTAAGAAAAATCATGGGTGCAGTTCGGACTGAAGATGGATGGAAGCTGCGAAGCAATAGGGAAGTCTACCAGAACGTGGAAAGAATCTCGGAGACTATGCGGAGGAGGAGGCTGACATTTCTCGGACATCTATACAGAATGGACAAAAATCGATTAACCAAACAAATATTCGACTACCTCTGGAAGAAGAAGACCACTACAACGTGGATTAAGGAAGTTAGAAAAGATTTAGAAAAGTCGAATATCACAGAGTCCCAAATGTTAGAAAGAAGTGAATTTAGGAGTACAGTGAGAAATCTGGAATTGTTTCAAGATGCAGGAAGACGTAATAGAAGTGGACGATCTTGGACAGAAGATCAAAGGAAACAGGCCAGTGAGCGTATGAAGGAGTATTGGAGACAGAGGAAACTTCAGGCAAAGAAAAAGAAATAAAGTTGTAGCGTGATCCTAAGTGGTCAATTCGCTTTTAAAAAAAAAAAAATATGGAACACCCCTACACGTGTCCAATACATTACTACACAGTACATTACACAATTGTACTTTTTATTGAATTCGGATAATAGATCGTTCGGTTAATGGATGTTCGGATAATCGATGCTCTTCTGTATTTGAAACATTCCAGGTGTCATTAAATTGATTAGGCAACAAGGAATCTAACAGCGTCAGATAGGCTTACGCTGAGTTGAGCCGCCACTCAAGGTGAAGTACAGCTTCTCTCACTTCGTCGCGAGCTTACCTCGCCAAACTGCTACTTTACGAACTTCTAAACATAACTGTACACATTATTCCGCTAGTGTCAAGATATGTTTTGACAGATTCAGGGTATTCTGCAGCAAAAACAGGAGCTCTTGTGTTTGTTACACCATACTCTGCAAAAACGACTAAACGAAAAATGGTTTGGTCTGGTCCCAAACAGGTCAACGCTTCATCGGACGTCACACAACACTTCTTACTTTCAGCTTATAATGCAATTGTTGGTTGGGATACCGAGTGCTAACAATCGGGTGGAAATTTTGATAAAGTTGCAAAAGTTTATGTGGGGTGTCAAATTAAAGAAAATTTTCAATAACGTCTGAATTTAGCGTTACGTTTACAGATTTCAAAATTTTGGGACCCAGGACCTAAAAAAGAGATTGTATATCTCATTATCATATTTTGGTTAAATAACTCCTGTATGTCATAGTTTGTTTAATTTGATACCACACATAAATTTTTTCGTTTACGATTTTTTTACAATTTTGACTCTCTTACATTTTTTCTAATGCCTCTAGTTTTGAATAGATTGACCTAAAAAAATAATAGCGTTCTTTAGGGTAAAGGGATGGGATAACGTTTTACAAAAGGGATGCGGGACGGATGTATTCGTATTGGCCAGTCACCATTTCGTTAAAGTTTTCCAACAATTTTAATCAATATTGGACTCTCCTAACGAGTATACTCATACTAATGTTTTACGTTACTGCTTGGATTCTTTTTTAATTTAATTCTTTTCAACTAATATGCTCCCAGAGCTGCAGACCCCGCCAACAAGTTTGGACGAAGTACAATTATTATTACATACATTTTGATATTAGACAATTTTTTATTTACTGAATAAATTACAAACACAGATTTACCGGTATCTACTATTTCTGTAGTAATATAACAAGTTAGAGCAAACAACCAAACAATAAACATTTTACAATTCGAAATATCGGATTTGGGAAATAAATTATTTACATGGCAAAATGGGGAACAAAAATTAAATCGTGTAACGCCTGCAAAATTATAAAATCGTACTAAACGCAAATATGCTTCAAAATAATGTAAAGAATTCTTACCAACCATTCATCAGATTTTTGTATTAAGACTGCATCGTCAGCGTGTAATGAAATATCCAAACCAGTGGTGTTCTGATTAAGTTTATTCTTTGTGTCTTCTTCTTCTTCTTCCACGAGGGAATAGGCGAGTCGTCTGTAGGAAGGTAATGCACTTCCTAGCGCTTCGTGATACTCCTTTGACTAATAGGCTTGTATTGGTAAACTTCCTTACGCTACTTGCCATCTAGGATCCTATTTAGATCAGCAACCTATCACTGTTTTATGCAATACGATCTTGGATATTGGATCTTGCACATACGCAAGTCTCTGCCTATGTCTTCACTGTAAAGTCCGTCTCATCGTGTGAAGCCTTCAACAAGTGGCAAGAATCATATCTGCAATACCCGTACCCTATCCAGATGTTTCTTCATCGGAACCAAAGTTTCAGAACCATACAGCAACACAGGCCCAGCCATTACCTTATAATACTGTAAGGTAATAATGTAAAGGAATATCAGCTATTCCTGATCTGACGATGAGCTGTGAAGCTAGAAAGCGCTAATCGGAATAATTTTTATATAGTGGTGTGCAATATTGATCATTCTGATTATAATACTGTAGTCAAGACGCTTTCTTCGTTTTCCACAATAACGCTTAAAGACTTGTGCTACACAATGATTGAAAATTGACCAACTTACGATTATCATGACGATCTCGTCATAGCTGACGTCACAGACAAGATATTAAGTTAAATTCCTGTGTTAGTATCCCGTTTCTACGCTTGGATTATATAATCAATATAGATATTAAAAATCGTCAGCGAAATACTGCACCCCTATATGACACCTCTAAACGTTTTTTGAGTCTTTGCCCTTTCTGCATTTACTGATTATTTTAGAGTCGGAATGTCAATTTTTTTAAAAAGGGAAGAACTTAACCTTTAGACTCACGTTGTATTTTTCGATTTTGACAAAGAGACTGCTCTAGTGAACAGGAATAAATTACGTTCTGTTATGGAGTATCAAAGCTGGCCACACCATTTCGTGAATGTGGTTAGACATGAAACGGTTCGCACAGATCTATAGTGGTGACAACGCTTATAACATAATATTTAATATGCGTATTGATAGCACAATAAATTAATTATTAAATATATAAATTTAACGATCACTGACAAGTATGTGTATAATTTAATCTTAATGATGATTCTAACTATCTACGTTCATCAACACATACGTGATATCATTTATTTAACTGAACATAAGAAACTCTTAAAATCTATTTGCCTTCTTTCAAACTTTAAGTCAATATTCGGGTTGCATTGGTAATAATGAACGCATGTTTCTGGTTAACTAAAATACTAGTTTAATTATCATTTATGACATATTATAATAGTACATAGGATACGTCGCTGTACCTGAAATACATACATATTTATAATAAACAAAGATATATCTCAATATATGCTGAAATAAAGAAAACATACATACATATATAAATCAAATGATGTTACAATTCAATATTCTACTTATTTAATGCGTTCATTAAATCCCAGATAAGCTTTTGTTTATACGTTCATTAACTACTTATTTAAATTTTACTCATTACTTTTCTTAATAATTTCTCAGGTGTGAATTCTTTGAAAGAAACCAGGTCAGTAGAAGTTACAAATTAGAAGTAATTATAATAATGGTTACTTGGTTAGTGAATATCCATTAGTTGTTGACGTAGTCTCGTTCTGGTGATGGAGATGGCTCGTAGATACATTCCGTCGTTAGTTGTTTTATCACTGCCACTTATCACTTTATTCTTCCGGTCACTCGCGTAGGTGTTGTATAGGTGTGGGTAATTGAAGTTTAGTGTTCAATCAATGTTCTATCTTACTGTGGTTACTGTGTGTTCGTTTTAAAGTCAATAAACATGTCTAGTTTCATTTGTCACTGCTTCCACAAACGATCCTATAATTGGTTAGTTTGTTTAATGTTTCGTGTTCATTATGTTGTTGTGACACAATATTAAGTTCCAATAAGTTGTATATCGTTTAGTGATGCTGTCTGTTAGTGTAACGGTCTGATTGTTCACTTGGTGTAATTTTCACTAAGTCTGTTAATGCGCACTCCGGTAAAGTTCACTACCGCGATATGAATGTATTATTACGTTTTAAGTTCCTTGTTATTTATCTAACTTCCGAATGATTCGAGTAACAATGGAAAGTTTATGATGTACCGTCTCTCGCACTTGAAGTTAAACTACTTGATAATTGAAATGTAAACTGTCTGAAAATTCTGTATGACTGACTAAAATTTAAGTATGACTGCGTAAAAATTGAGTACCACTGACTCTCCGTCTTCCTGGACAGCTAGTTTTATTAATTCGTCCCTACTCAAAATTTTGTCTCTGGCGCGCTTCACGCCCACTTCTTTTCGAGATTGGTCAGTTTTTGATTTTCTCGGAAAATACTGTCCCACTCTGTCAAAATCCGACGTCATAGTTCTTTCGATAGGTTCTTCGCCTCAGTTGCTATGGAAACATCCCTCACCATCAAATTTCTCGCTGGCTGAAGGTCTCTGATAGGTCCGTAGGTCTCCCTGCTCTCCAGCTAGACGATCGTTGACCCGCTTCGAAGAAACTAGGGCTATAAACAATTTGTCTAACAGCCTATTGTCTGAGTAAACTCTGCGTTTCTATAGATTCCCATTATCTGTACTTACAGTCTTCCTGGCGTATTGTTCTATGCTCTTACCCCTTTTTTCTGGCTATTACTAATTTCGAACATCTGCTGGTCGTTGAAGTCACTCCAACTTTCCCTTCGTAAATTCTTGTCTGTCAATTAGACGATACCTCCAGCTGTGTAACATGACTTTAGTTTTTGTCAGCCTATCTTCCAGTATTGTTACTTAAGGTGCAGCGTTTCCGTTTCATTGTAGTATGGAGCATTACTTGTTTTTGTCGCTTATCGTCTACTGACGTAATACGGCCACATCTGCTACAATTCTTGGTACGGGTGTGAATGTCCTCCTTACTTTGTTACAGCTGCGGAGAGCAATAATTCTGGACGAAACTTTCCCTGTCATCTTACGCCACCAAATTCTATAGTTGGATAGAACTTAATGCGTTTCTATTGTCAAGTCAGCAACGCTTCACTGACACCTTCTCATTACTCCTTATTTATTGCTCCACCATAAGTCGTTGACACTTGCCTCGTGTGAACGTACTCTGCCGAGGTGAGAATTTAAAAATTTTTAAAATTTTCTGCTCGTTACAGTGTCCTCAATTTCGATTTGACGATGTGACCTCTGGGAACAACTCAAATCTAAATTCTGCGCCCTGTACGTCGCCTCGCCGTGTCCATCTTCTTCGGGGAAGGTATACACAATAACCTACTTTCAAAAGCTTATATGACCAGTGGTACACCCCCTTTTGGTTTTAATTAGTTCTCTGAATTTATTGCCAGCTATTTGGGATAGCTGAACGCATTTCACATTGTCGAATTGACATATAAATACTTTATCTTTATAATTTATAAGATAAGTCATAAATTCCATAAGCAATTAAATAATTTCATCAATTGAATAAGATCTTACCTTCTAAAATATCATATTCACAAGATATTATCAAACAGTTAGGCGGTTCAATGTAACCTTTACATGATATCAAAGAAAATCCCCTATACATATACACCTTTGTGCACTATTAATGATCTTACCAATAAAATCTTTTAAACTATTATTTTAAAATTAGATTGTTAATTGACACAATCGCTACGTTAACTGTAATTATCTTAATAATTTACATACACGTATAACATTTAGTTTCAATGATTGACCTACTTCATGATAACATCATTTATAATCCTAACCTACTAATTACATACATTCACATTAATAAAGTTCATTCACTGTCTAGTTTGTTAAATATTATCACTTATCTGATTTAAGTGTCCATTTTTCTCACTTTGTCCTTTTAACTTATTACCATATAAATCAATTAATAGCAATTAAATGTCCTTTGCATTCACTGCAATAATTTTATAAAATGTCACACTAAATGTTAATTTATCTTATTATCTAACATTTAATTAGTGCTTAATTGACTAAATACATTTTGATGTTATGTTACAACAATTAACGTACATAACTTTCTTGGATAAGCCAGCTTGAATGATATCACCGCGTCAATTACCCTAACGCAGTTGATTCATCAGCATCGGCTAGCTTCTTAAGACATCTTCTTCTATTTCTTCCTCTTCCTTCATCTTCAATTTTCTGGTTCATAGTATTTTTTCAATTGTCTGGCATTAAATTTTCCACGGAGTTTCTTGTCATCATCGCAATCAACGAGTAGATAAGTAGCTTCTCCGAGAATTTGATGCACTTTATATGGTCCGCAGTACAGTTCGCAAAATTTTTCAATTCTTTTCTGGACCGCGTCCGATTGATGATATGTTCTGATTAACACTTTCTCACCAATGCTGAATCTTGTAATGGTTTTAGTCTTATTACATAATTTTGCTTGTTTTTCTCTCTTCTCCTTCATTTTGATATATATTTGTTTATGATCTACCCCTTTAACTAGGAGCATATCCTTGTTGATGTATTTTTCCCACGCTCTGGGAGGTTTTCTTCCGAGCTGAGCTTCGTACGGTGTTACTTCTATCGTCTCGTGGTACGTTTCGTTAATACAACTCTCGACGATTGGTACGTAACGCGACCACTTTGTATGTTGATCACCAACAAAGATCCTAAATAAGTTCCCAAGCTGTCTGTTGATTCTTTCAGCCAGATTCGCACAAGGGTTCCTTATTGCGGTAAATCGTGGTTGGATATTTAGTTCAGTTAATCCATCTAACCATTTTTTAGATGAAAATTGCGTTCCGTTGTCTGTGATAATCACTCTAGGAGATCCTAGTTCTTCACAATATTGGTGTACTCTCCTCAGTGTAGCGACGGTCGTTGCCCTTCGAAGTGTGAAAAGTCGTACGTATTTGGTAAAGTTGTCAATCATTATAAACAGATACCTCACCCCACTAGACGAAGCAGGTAACGGTCCGTAAAAGTCCGCGCTCACAAGGTCACCCTTGCATAACGGTATTATGGCTTTTGTTCCTCCAAACGAATTTCTGTTGCCGGAATCCTTTTTTTTCTGACAAGTGTCGCAAGTCCGTACGTAATTTTTCACCCTCTTTAACATTCCGTCCATGGTAAAGTACTCCTGCAATAATTTGATACATCTCTTCGCACCGGGATGCCCATACATACGGTGTATTTCTGCAATTATTTCGCCAGACACACTGTTCGGTACGTATAGTTTCCACTCTCCTTTGCGTAATCTGTACAATTTCTCATCGACAAATCTATAAAATTTATTTAATTTCTTATCTACACAATTTTCCCTAATCTTATCAATAATATACTTAAGCTTATGATCTTGAATTTGGTGCCTTCCAATATCCATTAGGATCTTGCTTACCTTCTTATCCATTTTGATTGTCAGGTGGTTAATTAAATATTCGGAAATATTGTCACTAATTACTTCTGGTGTGGCATCTTCTGGATTTCTGCTCAGAAGATCGGCAATAATATTGTCCTTACCTCTACAATGGACAATGTCAAATTTGTACTCCTGAATACTTAAGATCCAGCGTGTAATACGCGAGTTGTTTAAATGACATTTATTCATAAAAGTCAGTGCTTTATTATCAGTAATGATGGTTAACGGTTGTCCTAGTATGTATATACGGAACCGCTCAAGACATCTTACAATACACAAAAGCTCCTTCTCCGTAGTGTAATAATTTATTTCCGCACCCTTGAATGTCCTGCTGGTAAAAGCTATTACTCCAATTCTTCCTTCTTCATCCAATTGATATAGTTGTCCGCCATATGCAAAGTTGCTGGCGTCACATTGCATATAATATCTTTGGTTTATTCGGGGAAACTTTAAGATGACTGTTTCTACGAATAACCTTTTTACCTGCTGAAAACACTCATTTAATTCCTGTGTCCAGGTGAATTTCTGTCCTTTCCGTAGCAACTCGAGTAATGGTTTAGTAGTTTCAGCGTATTTGTCTGTAAAACGATTATAGAAATTTGTCAACCCCAGGAAACCTTTTAATTGTTTTTGGTTCCGAGGTGCAGGGAACTTCATAATGGCATCTATCTTCTCGTCCGTTGCTCGTATTCCTTGCGTAGTTAGTTGATAACCGAGGTACGCGATTTCTTGTCTGAAGAACTGCGACTTCTCCAAATTGATGGTTAAATTTGCCCTTCTTAAATTAGATAATAATAAGTCTAAATGTAACAAGTGCGTTTCTAAATCTTCTGAATAACACAGGCAATCGTCGACATAAATAATGGTATTTTCTTTTACTTCTTCGTCCAATACTGTGTCCAATCCCCTGGTCAGTGCAGCAGAACTGGTACTCAGGCCAAATGGTGTAACTGTAAAACGATAACACTTGCCGTCGTACATAAAAGCGGTGAAGTCCCGGCATTCCGACTTCAGTGGTACCTGCCAGAAACTGCTAGTTAGATCTACGGTAGATAGGTACTTCATCTCTCCACATCTCGCCAATATGTCGTTTATTGGAGGGGCTCCCTCATAGTCCGGGATAGTCACACTGTTCACCTTCCTCGCATCCAAACACAATCGTACGCTACCGTCCTTCTTGATTACCGTAACTAGTGGGTTGATATATGCGCTGTTGCATCTCTCAATGACCCCATACCGTAACATTTTCCGAATCTCCTCATCTACCTTCCCTTTATAGGCTAACGGGACAGGCCATCCTCTCTGGAAGTACGGTGTCTGGTCGGTGACTCGGAACTCGTGGACATACCCATCGATTCTTCCGGGGCATTCTCTGAATAAACTACAATTTCTTATTAGAATCTCCCTTAACCTTTCCAACGTTCCTCTATCTCCGCATTCTATACTTTCTATCTTCTTGTTAATGTTTCTGATGATCTCTTCTTCTTCTTTTACGTCCACCACTTCTATATGCATCATAGGCACCGTGTACGTCGCTTCGTTATCCTCTCTTCTTATCTCGACGATTCTTCTTCCCATGTCAATGAGACACCCTGTTTCTTGAAGAAAATTGGTTCCTAATATGCATGGTTTTATCAAATCTGGTATTATTAGGAAAACACATTCATATTTAATTTCTTCAATATAGATATCACATAATATTTGTTTTCTGATTAGCTTTGATTTATTACCAACTGCGCTAACTATTAATGTGTTAGACATCGGTAATATTTCATAAGGTGTAATGTCATGTTTGTTTTGGTGAAACCACGACTCAGATAACCCAGCTATTACCGATCCAGTATCGATCAACGCTTGCACACTAACATTATTATTGAACTTGATATTTATCTCTGGACACCTGATTATTCGTTGAGAAATTTCTTCATCATCATTACACAATAAATCGCTTCGTAAGTCCGGTAGGATAATATTCGTCTGGTAGTCATTTATTTTGACGGCTATCTTCGTTAATGGGTGGAGGGATTTTTTTTTTTCTCTTCTTGTTGACGATTTCTCTTAGGTTGAATGCCCGATGCACCAGCTGTCGTGTTTGTAAACTCTATTGTGTTGACAGCGCGCCGGTCCGTGTTACGGGGCTGATTATTTATGGCGGGTCTGTCACCCCATGTCTTCTTCTGTATACCGCCTCCTTTGTTCAAGTTACTTTCACCTTCCTTATACGCATTTCTGCCCTCGTTTGCCGCTGCATAGTTCGCTTCTCTATTAATTCTTGGTTGAATCTGTGAATACTCGATGATCAGAGATTCGAAGTTTGGTATCGTCACAATTCCTCTTGTAACCACCGCAAGCTGGATGTCACGCCCAAAGTGACGAGAGATCTTACGTATTAACTGATAATCAGATAAAGTAGGTGTTAACTGCTTACTTTCCAATAAAATCCGTTCAATATATTGAATAGCAGTAACTGGTCCGCGCCAATCAAATCTGCCAAACTCCAAATGGTCCCGAATACTGTCCTGTCGTTCCTGGCCCCAATATTTTAGAGAGAACGCTTCCTTGAATTCTGCGAAGTTTGATATCTGGTCACGTATCACTCGCCACCAAATTCCTGCGTCTAACTCCAGATGTTTGCCAATCCACTTGATATTGTCAGCGGGATAATATAACTCTTGAACTTCGGACAATTCTTTGAGGAATTCCATAGGGAATCTGTCTGTGCCATTATATTTGAGATCATTGTGGTTAGGTCCGTTAAATCGATTTAATATTCCACAATCACCTTCCATCAGTTGTCGCTGTAACCTCTCTTGGTTTTCTCTTACCTTATTTAAATGTCCTTTTAATTCTTCGATCCTAGTTGTCTTTTCTTTCGTAGTCTCGTCCAACTTCTGTTCTGTTGAACGTTGTCTACCGTCTACGTCTTCTAATCTTTGTATAATATTACTATTTGTTCCTTCTTGCTCCTGTTGTCTCTGCAGTATCGTATTATGCATCTCGGCCTTGAGTTCTTCGTGCTTCTTATTGTAATCCTTAACGTGAACATCGAACTTGTGATTAATCTTTTTAACGGTCGTCTGGGTAGAGTGTACCGCCGCCATCCATTCTTGTCGATCGTTATCTTGTTTCTCTTGTATTTCTACGTACTTCTTGTCGGCTTCTTCTCTCAAGTCCCTCACGATCTCATCTTGCCTTTTCTGTAATTCATCGACCTTTCTTTCCCAAGTCTGCTGGTAGTCACGTATCTCGGACCTTATTTGTGTCATCTCTTCCTTATGCTGGTCGAGTTTTTCATTTTGTTTTTCTAACTTTTCACTAATTAATTGAAGACTTTCTTCTCTAATTAATTTAATATTTTCTTCTAGTTTCTTGCTTCGTTCTTCTTGTTTCTCGTCTCGTTCTTCTTGTTTTCTGTTACTTTCTTCGCTAATTAATTTAATATTCTCGTTCTGTTTTTCGTTCTGTTGACGGATGAACTCCATCAACATCTGTATAGTTCCATCCTCTAGTTTTGATGTCTGTCCTCGCGCCCTATCTTCTGGACTCTCCACCACACTACTTGGTTCGTTAGGCGTAGTATGGTCCTCGGTATTTACTGCGCCTAATTGGTTATTAATGTCATATTCTACACTGTCTGAATTGCTCGCCATTTTAGCCCTACTGCGTGTAATCATTCAAACTGACTTACACTAATAACACTTATCTAACTTCTACTTCTAAGGCACTACTTTTCTACTACTTCTACTGCCTGTTCTTTACCTAAGCCGTACGTGTTAACAATCTGTGTTAATACGTATCATGCCGTGCGAATGGGCGCCATTTATAACATAATATTTAATATGCGTATTGATAGCACAATAAATTAATTATTAAATATATAAATTTAACGATCACTGACAAGTATGTGTATAATTTAATCTTAATGATGATTCTAACTATCTACGTTCATCAACACATACGTGATATCATTTATTTAATTGAACATAAGAAACTCTTAAAATCTATTTGCCTTCTTTCAAACTTTAAGTCAATATTCGGGTTGCATTGGTAATAATGAACGCATGTTTCTGGTTAACTAAAATACTAGTTTAATTATCATTTATGACATATTATAATAGTACATAGGATACGTCGCTGTACCTGAAATACATACATATTTATAATAAACAAAGATATATCTCAATATATGCTGAAATAAAGAAAACATACATACATATATAAATCAAATGATGTTACAATTCAATATTCTACTTATTTAATGCGTTCATTAAATCCCAAATAAGCTTTTGTTTATACGTTCATTAACTACTTATTTAAATTTTACTCATTACTTTTCTTAATAATTTCTCAGGTGTGAATTCTTTGAAAGAAACCAGGTCAGTAGAAGTTACAAATTAGAAGTAATTATAATAATGGTTACTTGGTTAGTGAATATCCATTAGTTGTTGACGTAGTCTCGTTCTGGTGATGGAGATGGCTCGTAGATACATTCCGTCGTTAGTTGTTTTATCACTGCCACTTATCACTTTATTCTTCCGGTCACTCGCGTAGGTGTTGTATAGGTGTGGGTAATTGAAGTTTAGTGTTCAATCAATGTTCTATCTTACTGTGGTTACTGTGTGTTCGTTTTAAAGTCAATAAACATGTCTAGTTTCATTTGTCACTGCTTCCACAAACGATCCTATAATTGGTTAGTTTGTTTAATGTTTCGTGTTCATTATGTTGTTGTGACACAATATTAAGTTCCAATAAGTTGTATATCGTTTAGTGATGCTGTCTGTTAGTGTAACGGTCTGATTGTTCACTTGGTGTAATTTTCACTAAGTCTGTTAATGCGCACTCCGGTAAAGTTCACTACCGCGATATGAATGTATTATTACGTTTTAAGTTCCTTGTTATTTATCTAACTTCCGAATGATTCGAGTAACAATGGAAAGTTTATGATGTACCGTCTCTCGCACTTGAAGTTAAACTACTTGATAATTGAAATGTAAACTGTCTGAAAATTCTGTATGACTGACTAAAATTTAAGTATGACTGCGTAAAAATTGAGTACCACTGACTCTCCGTCTTCCTGGACAGCTAGTTTTATTAATTCGTCCCTACTCAAAATTTTGTCTCTGGCGCGCTTCACGCCCACTTCTTTTCGAGATTGGTCAGTTTTTGATTTTCTCGGAAAATACTGTCCCACTCTGTCAAAATCCGACGTCATAGTTCTTTCGATAGGTTCTTCGCCTCAGTTGCTATGGAAACATCCCTCACCATCAAATTTCTCGCTGGCTGAAGGTCTCTGATAGGTCCGTAGGTCTCCCTGCTCTCCAGCTAGACGATCGTTGACCCGCTTCGAAGAAACTAGGGCTATAAACAATTTGTCTAACAGCCTATTGTCTGAGTAAACTCTGCGTTTCTATAGATTCCCATTATCTGTACTTACAGTCTTCCTGGCGTATTGTTCTATGCTCTTACCCCTTTTTTCTGGCTATTACTAATTTCGAACATCTGCTGGTCGTTGAAGTCACTCCAACTTTCCCTTCGTAAATTCTTGTCTGTCAATTAGACGATACCTCCAGCTGTGTAACATGACTTTAGTTTTTGTCAGCCTATCTTCCAGTATTGTTACTTAAGGTGCAGCGTTTCCGTTTCATTGTAGTATGGAGCATTACTTGTTTTTGTCGCTTATCGTCTACTGACGTAATACGGCCACATCTGCTACAATTCTTGGTACGGGTGTGAATGTCCTCCTTACTTTGTTACAGCTGCGGAGAGCAATAATTCTGGACGAAACTTTCCCTGTCATCTTACGCCACCAAATTCTATAGTTGGATAGAACTTAATGCGTTTCTATTGTCAAGTCAGCAACGCTTCACTGACACCTTCTCATTACTCCTTATTTATTGCTCCACCATAAGTCGTTGACACTTGCCTCGTGTGAACGTACTCTGCCGAGGTGAGAATTTAAAAATTTTTAAAATTTTCTGCTCGTTACACGCTGGCAGTGAAGGAAGCAGGGTGTGAGGAAACCAATTATGAGACGCGACCATATGACACACCAATCATGCAGCTGTTCTGGACACAAAATATTTATTCCGAAAACAACGCGTCAAAGTAGCGCATGCGCAGTAAGACCTTTTGACACAGCACAACAAGGCACCCGCTTCGTGTCTAACTATTTCACCTATACGTGTAAGTCACAGATAACCTTAAAATGGCCAAGTTAGTGATATTGAGTGCAGAATACAATCGAAGAGGGAACATGATTTTTTTTTAGGTAACATGAATTTATAATACGTATGTGTTTGCGTGTCTGTTGAGTCAGTATGTTAATAACGAGGTTTGTAGTCTTTCTGACGGCTAGTTGTTTACAGTAGACTTATCTACTTGACGTAGCAAACTTTCCAACTTAATGGTCAAAGTAATTAGAAACGTGGCTTTATGAAACTGGAAAGTATGGAAAAGAAGCCATCTGCCCCAGTTCGTTTAAGCGATGAATTTTTTAACCGGCTAAAGTTTTGATATATATATACAAATTCATGGTGGCAATTAAAAGTTTCCTCCGCTCACCGCTTCCTGTTTGGTCGTTGCTCGTTATACTACAATCAATCAGTAAGTTTGTTTTCTTAGAAAGTAGTTTGCCAACGGACTCGTCGTGAAGACTGAGGAGCTTCAATATTTAATGTCTGCAAACAGCTGTCCTCTGTTTATTATTTACTCGTACAGAATAATCTCGATCTTTTACGTTTTTTTATACATAGTTGTGGTCTCCAAGTTGCATGTACAATTAAATTGTTAAAATTACCTTGTACCTCAAATCCGTTAGGTTAGAAGACTACATTGTGAAGCTTAACACTATAAAGTACATCGCGATGACCAACGGTTACGGTAGCAAGCTTAGAGATAGATTATTGGTAACGAAACAGAGAACTTACATAGAAATTAGAATGAAACACGCAATTGGGATCAGAAATACATATCAACAGAATAAACTAATCTTTTACCTAGTGCTGTAAATAACGTTTTCAAAAAGTATGACTACAAAGTTCCTTTTAAAGGGAATAAGTGCATTTTAAAAGCTTTGCGTCCGAGGTCCAGTAGACTAGTGGAATGTCGTTAGGGGGTGTATAAAAAATATTGCGAAGACTAATAGGTTTTATATTGGATAGACAGGCAGAAAATTCTTGGATAGGTACGAGGAGCATCTGCCTAAGGCTGACATTAGGAACATTAAATCGAACTTTGCCTTATATGTCACCAATCGTAAACATAATTATTCCTGTTTTCAAAACAGTTTCAAACCATTGCATTTCTGCAAAAGAGCAAACTCATGGACGTACTGAAAGAGACTGCAATTTACAGAGCATCTAAAACTGAGGGTGATCAGCTTCTGAACGAAAAATTTTCTTTCAAATCCAACGAGCTATATGATACAGCTATACGCGTGATAGAACAATATGATAGATAAGTGCGGGCACAGTATGATGTGGAATCGTTAGTCACTCGCGAGATCCATAGCGAAGCGCATCGTAAGATAACGCGTGTTGGGAGTCGCTTAAATAACGGAAAGTGTTTGACTTTTATTCATTCACATACTCCCTGTGAGTGACAGTATTTTATCACCTGAATATAGAACTTTAAATCTTGAAACGTGTTTTGAATATAAAAAAAAGAAGTTGCAAGGAAGGGAATCTGGATACAGAAGGTAGTTTTTTTTTTTTAATTATAGAAGAACTGAAATTTAACGATGAATGTTTTTATTTTCAATTTAAGGCAGATTGATTAAATGTTTCATATTATTACTTCAAATTTTATAAAAGGAATAAGGACAAATTTGAATCCATCATTAAGAGGATTATATAAAGGTGAAGATCAATCTATGGTTACATTCTCACGTTCGCTTTCGTAGCAGGTTTCTATTCTGAATTTGAAGTCTTCTTCCGGTATGGACCGCTTAGAGCATGTTTTGTAAGACAACGTTTCACCCTTATTACAATGGGTATCCTCAGGTGAGGCTGGCAAACAAACTCAGTTATATACTGTTGAGGTTACTGTGGATGATCCGCTAAGTGGGCCCTGCTTGCATTATGTAAGCGGTCAATCAACCCCCCGTACAGTCAGCTCAGAAAGTAAAGGATACCAAGCCGTGCTGAGCGTAATTGCTTTTTTCGTGATGTTATCTTTGTGTTTTTGTTAATATATATGAGCTCTATAGACCATTCTGTCACAACGTCTACTCCACAACGGATGGGTCTTCTTCTTCTTCTTCTTCTTCTTCTTCTTCTTCTTCTTCTTCTTCTTCTTCTTCTTCTTCTTCTTCTTCTTCTTCTTCTTCTTCTTCTTCTTCTTCTTCTTCTTCTTCTTCTTCTTCTTCTTCTTCTTCTTCTTCTTCTTCTCCTCTTTAAAGATTAGGTTATATAAACCTTTTCCGAGACCCACCTCATCATCGGACGACCCTTGTCTCTTCTACCAATGGCTTTAGAGTTCAGTGCCGCTTTCGGCAGTCGATCCTCTGTCATCCTTTGCAAATGATCCCACCCTTGTCTTCTGTAAATTTAAATAATTTCATTTATGCCCTTTACTTCGAGTTCCGCTCTGATAGCTTCATTCCTTATTCTATTTTGTAATGTATAATTTAGAGTATTTAAAAAATCTGCATTTCAGCACTTTGAATCATGCCGCTTTCCTTTTTTGTCATGATCCACGCCTCACTCGCATAAATCAATGTGGATATTGCAATTTTCTTATAAAATTTAATCCTTGTGCGGTGTCTTGTTTTGTTTTTAAGATTTCTATGAATCGTACCACAAGTATTCCTAAAATTATTTGTGCTCTCTTTTATATTATATGCATATTTATAGCATCTTCGACGTTTGTCATATAATTAGTTGAATGTCGACTTTTCAACTGCTAAGTTCCTCGTATTCCAGACGGGTGTTTGGAGCCTTGCAGAAATCAGGAGGCTCGTCTGGTCAATACAAATCTTCCCGCAGCAGCACAGTATTTTGTATATATCTTCAGTGATGATCAGGATTCTGTCCTTGATTGTCTTCAAAGTCAGTCGTTTGTGCTAACTTTTTATGTGGTTAAAATACTGTTTTAATACCATATTTGCTCAACATATTGCTAATTGTCCCTGTTGCTGCTGCTGCTGATGCTACTACTACTACTACTACTGCTATCCGTTTTTAGGCTGCTTTTCCGCAATTTCCTTTATTACACTGCAGGGCTTGATTTCAGAGGGAACGCGACGGAACGGCGCAAATTACCAAAACATAAATTACCAAAACAAATATATGAAAAGAAAAACCTAAATGTTATAAAAATTTACTACAACTTTTTAAATTGTGCCTCTCATCAGCTCCACAACAAAACTAAAAATTTCGCAAAATTAGGCACCAGCGTTAATCTTCACCTTGACTACTGTCGATCAAAAAAGTGTCCCAATAACCTATGGAGAAAGTGAAATAAAAAGCTTGCTTAAAAATTAAAACTACATGAAAGGCAACTGATCTAGAGCTTTCGAGATTATGTGCATTCCAGACATTTTTCGGAGAGTCTTTCTACCTTGAAATATGCTATTGAATCAATAGCAATATCTTCAAATGTATGTGAGAGGGCTGATTTCTGGCCATCATACGGCATTTGACACAAACAGTAAGGAAAGGTTAAGAAGCAAACAATATGACTTCACAATGATGAAATTATGGAAGCTTTTTTAAAACGTCCGAACCACTGAAACCATCACTTATAGTTTGATTGAGGCTTCGGGATGACGCCATCATGAGTCGTGTTTTCTATTGTCGTGCTGCTGGGTGGACGATGAAGTTCTTCAGAAGTATCAGTAAACTTTATTATCTTTTTAGATACAAGTTTATAGGTATGTTACGTATGTTCCATCCTCGCTGCGCGCTGAAAAACTCATACATATTCTTCGACTCCTTTCTCATACTTCTCGGTTCCTACCCATTGGTCATTCCCTCCCATCGTTCTACTTATGATTTTTAGGTTCATAATGTTATCCGTGTTTTTATCGAATGGCTACTCCATGTCAGTTTTCTTCAGGTTTGTTTACATAATTCGGCCTTGTTCAAACCGCAGGTTATATGACCCTCGATCCGTCTAAATCTCTAGTTACTACGTTACCTCAATTGACCATAATAAAGTGTACCTATACTTTCTTTTTTCTAGTTTATAAAATGTTTTCAAGTTGTTTAATTTACAGTTTAGCGAACAATTCTACTACCGTTTGTTGATGTTAAAGCGTCCCGACCTCAAGATCTTCTGGTCTTGCTCTTCTTACTGGTTTTCTCCCATTACACTGTCCTTGGAGTACGTTCTAACTGTGGTTCATTACAATTGCGATTTCTCTAAATTGTTTGGGGTTGTTTTTATCTTTTTTTATATTGTTACGACGTATTTTATACTGACCCTCGTATTGTACAGTGCAAACAAAATACAGACACCAACGAAGTCAATAATTACCAGCTTCAATTAGTCACAAATAACAATTTGAAATCATCAAAGGTATCTGTAGTCTAACAATAGCTCATGTTAATTTTGTCCACACTCAATAGTTGCCAACTTTTAACTCAATAATCACTTTCCACTAATGCGCAAAAATTACTTGATCCGTACTATAAAATCACCAACTGCAACTGACCGACTAGGCCGGACGTAGTTGCTTATGTAGATCCCGCAGAGGTTCTAGAATAATTTGCCATATTCTTGGCGGCGTGCCGACATAATTTGCGTAGTTACAAGAGTTCAAACAGTCTGAAGGCTACGTTTGGACACAACCTTGACATAGACGCTGTACGCTTGACTAGTTGAGAAACGTGTAGAATGACGCTCTCTAATTGTTCGAGAGCGTTACGTAATTGTAGCAAAACATTGTCGTTATGTACAATGCTCTGAAAGCATCTTCATGAAGATAACTAAAGGAAAAAAAAAACTTAAAGAAAATGATTTAGTTTGTATGGCTCAGTGACTTCAACACATAAATTGTGATCTATATTGTACTTTGAAAATGAAGGCTGAAGATCGAGGAGCGCGGACAGTAGTTAATCCCCAACTGGTGAGCTGTTATGCTACGAGCGATGTGTAGTTAAATTTTACAAGTGGAATCACGATTCAGTAATTATAGGACAGAACAAAATACAATAAGTCAATTGGTTTAAAATTAACCTACTGAAAATAAATTGCAGAGGATTCACAGAGAATTTAATGATATCGTTACAAGAGAGTAAGCTGTGTTGTGTTTGTGGAAGTTATATGAGCAAGCGAAAGCAAGCTTCCGGAAAGTAGCGCCATAAAAATCTGATGGAGTTCTGTATCAACTTAATTGAACAACTGACCCAGATTATAAGATACTGAAACTCGAACAGACGAACAAACTTTTAACTTATCCGTTTCAGTCTTCCAATTAAAAGTTTTTTCGAGACGTTTGGTTAGTTATTTCCCGTTTCTTCAACTGACTGAAACAGTAGACTACATTGTTTAAAAAAAAAACATAAACTCTTTAGAAAAGTGGTATCATCGTTTTTCTTCGGATACTGTGAAATAGATAGTTAAGAAAGTTTTTAATCGTATTTTATTATTTACACGAACTTTTTTCCGAAGCCAAATTTTATCCTTTCTTATAGGAAATTAATATTGGGTGTGATTAGTGCCTTTTTCTATTTTTTACAACGTTGTGCAAAACTCAATATCAATGGAAGGCTTTTATAATATATATATATATGGAATAGAATGTATATGGACAACGTTATACGATTTCGACAATGAAAAAATGTTGTTGGTCCCTGAATTATATTAGACCGAGCTATAATGAATGTATAAACAAAATGTTGTTTTCTGATTATCAGGTAATTTTACAAAAAACAAAGGATGACGTACAATTTGTTTTGAACTACTTGTGCCTTATATGTAAAGAGTATAATTTAACAATATCTGAAAAAACAAAGCCAATGCTTCGAAGATAGTGGTCAATGGTCAATATATAGAATAGGAATTATATTTTAAATTTTCAGGGTGTCATTTCAGCTATGAGACCGAGATCGAGATCCAACAAATAAACTTAATAAATACCAACTGATGTGTGGCACCTGGCACCGCACGATACGTAACAAAATACAGCAGACTCTCACTAATCCGACAGATATCAGACCAGGGTAGTGACGGACCAGCGGAAATGCCGGATTAATAGATGGTTATTAGAAAAAAACGAATTTCAATGACAAAAGTTTCGTACATTATAGATAATGGTAAAACTTGAAAAAACATACAGCTGATTAAAACATCGATTAAAAGTATAATAAATTATCTTATACATTTATTAAAATTATTCAAATTAGTTTTATGTTTATAATTTAATCAAACGTAGGAAAAAATGAAACTCGTAGTTTAATGTAGAGTTCTATTCCATTTTATTGAAAAAGCTGTCAATTTTCTTCTGTTGTAGGGACAAAAACGGCGTAGTCGAATGACCTGGTTCTCCAGGTTGGTAGTAGGGACGACCAACGAGTTTGTTCTCCATTACTATTAAAATAGTTTTGTTGCAAAACAAACGTCCTAGCGGAGAAGAGCAGAATAGATCAAATGGTAAGCAAGCACGCTTACGGTAAATGAACATGAATATTGCAACTTGGAATGTACTTAATGCCAGATCCTATTTTTATTTATTTATTTTTGCGATAGACACAACTTGGGAATTAACAGCACGTATTTCTTATACCATAATCCGTAACTTTATAAAATATATACAGTAAATTTATATCAAACTTTTCTTCTTCTTCTTCTCTTTAAGGATTAGGTTATATAAACCTGTTGCGGCACTCAACTCATCCTCGGACGATCCACGTATCTTCTACCAAAGGGTTTATAGTTCAGTGCCGCTTTCGGCAATCTATCCTCTGTCATCCTTTGCAGTTGAACCCACCATTGTCTTCTGTAATAATTCCATTTATGTCCTTTACTTCGAGTTCTGCTCTGATATCTTCATTCCTTATTCTATCTTGCAATGTATAATTTAAACTATTTCGAAGAAACTGCATTTCAGCACTCTGAATCTTGTGGCTTTCCTTTTTTGTCATGACCCACGCCTCACTCGCATAAATCAACGTGGGTGTTGCAATTGTCTTAAAAATTTTAATCCTTGTGCTGTGTCTTGTTTTATTTCTAAGATTTCTATGAATCGTACCACAAATTTTCCAAAAATTTAAGGAGTTATTTTATGGAGATGAAATACGTACATGTTACTTGTGGGCTTAGCCAAGGCACATCCCCTAAGCATTGTTCTTATGAACCGCACAAAATCGCCCGCTAAAATTATGAGCAACCATTGATCTTGCCTGGTGTTATCCACTTGGAAGGCTTGCCGACGCTGGGGTCGCGGCGGTTACAAAATTGAAGAAAATTATCTTTTCGCGATAAATAACAATTATCATAAGGAATCAGTGAAGCAAAAGCGTAGAAACATGAGAAATCTTGAAAGGCAAAAGTGAAGTAAAACGCGTAGCGTCTATACATTTTACATTACGTAGGCCTACATACATAATTGCTTTTAGAATTAGAGGTGGGCTGATATACCTATAACAGGTATTTTGAATAAATTATTTTTTTGGAACGGAAATAACAGTGACTGAAAAGTTGAAATACCTGTTCCGTTTCAAAGATAACTGTAAAGTCGAAATACCCGTTCCGATTACTCGCGGCCTCGCGGTTCCGAGTCGCGGGATCACCCTGCGCTACTAACGAATAAACGAGTACTGCGAGTACTACGAGTACAAAGCCACTTTTTGGTGATGAATACTTCATTATGCGCATGTGCCGATTGCCATACAAGTACGAAACGAAGCAAAACAGCGAGGTTCAAAATATCTCTAAACCAAAGAGACGAAGCTGTTTTTATTAAATGAAAAAAAAAATGCATACTGATGTTACATTTATTCTCGTGTGTTATACAGTTATATAATACAGATTATACAAACAAATTACTTGTTACACTAGTCACCAAATTGGTAAATTTTTAAAAAGCGAATTTATATTGACTTATAACCTACAAGGTCGCTGATAGTTGATAGGCCATATAGTATTTATTGTTAACGTGATTTCGAGGTGGTTTCAACTTCAAAGCACATCTGACGTAAAATTTTTTGACTTTCTTTGTTGTGCTATTACCTCTGCTCAACAGTCCCTGGAGTACCAAGGCATATCGCACGGCTTATGTGTTTAGTGTGGCGGTTGTATGGCTAGTATAACGAGTCGCCAGCCGCTAGTTGCAGCATTCACAGCCAGGAGGCGCCGCTGTTATCTCAGCCGCCTACTCAGTTCTACCTTATGACGCCGAGTGCTCGCTGTACGGAGCCTCCGCCGCGACCACGAGCGCATCAACCGCTCGCGGTAGCCACTAGACCACCTCGAGGCTTTGTGCTATTTCGTGCACTATAAATTTTATTGCCCTAGTTTCGCAACTGATTTGTCTAACCAAAATGGAATAAATAATGTAATACTAAATCTATGTCAGTTTGTTTACTCCTAGTGAAAACTTAATTTAGTATTCCCAAAGGAGGAAAGGACTATACATTATCTTGTTTCTTATTTTTTTAAACAGTGTTGCAGTTATTCGGCATCCCCACCGCCTATGTCGTTATTATTATTAATCTAAACAATGATGCGTCTGTGTCGTATCGTATCGGGTTGGCAGTGCAATCATCTGATGTTTGTTTTCGTTGTTCTTCGACGTTACGCCCCCACCTTTTCTTTACAAAGTATTCAGTACTCATCCGGTCGACCTTTTTCTTGCTCAGTCAGCTACAGTACTGGGGTCCAAGCTTGTATGTAATTGGGTGAGCAGAGTCAGGTAATTTTCTTCAAATCTGCCCTTTGTGCTGGGAACTCAATTTACCAAGGTAACTATGGATACTTAACCTGCATGAATCGATGGCAGTGCCGAATTCATATTTGTCAATTGTGTGTATGTAATGAAAAGTATGTATCTTTTAATTTATAATGCTGTAACTGCTTCATAAGCGACGAGATGTAACTTGTTTGTAGCATAAAGCCTCTTAAGTTGAATTGCTATGCAGTCAGTCAGAAAAAATATTTAATTTTAGTATCAGCTATGTATTGTTAATTTGTTATTGTAATCTTGTAACATTTGTTTGTTATGCGCTGTGAGAATGAATGTGCGTGTACCGTAACTAGTCTGCTTTGTACTAAAACTCATGTGGGACTTTCAGCATCGGCTTGGTCGAAACGTACTGGCAGTTTTAATTTTCTCCAGTTTTGATTCGTAAATGTAACCTGCACGTACTCAGGAAATACGTCTCTACGACAGGCCCCTGCACTACATCATGGTTCGAGAGGACACGCCCTTTGTTTTTTCAAGTAAAGTAATTAATTAATAATTAAAGCGCATCTGAAATTAAAAGTCTGTAGCATTCCAGACAGAAAAGAAATTGAGCTAAATTTACTAATTTATGTGACACAAAAACGTTTGTTATAATTAATGAGTTTATGGTATCATGTATGTAATAGATATTAATATTTTGTAAACTGATATTGTTTGATGCATCGACATTGATTCTATTTTTTTACACTTAAAAAGGCTAATCTTTATTATACTAAAACTAATCAATGCTGATTCTGTTCACTAAAACTTACTACTAATTATTTTCTATTATGCCTTATTAATAGCATTCAATGTAAATATTACAGTTATTGGTTCCGAAATATTTTTGTGTTACGTCTGTTCAGGGCCACCAGCTCACCATACAATTTAGTACATATAGCATGTAACAACAGTAACAGTTTAATAAAGTCACAGTGTTAAGTAACACTGTTAATACTTTTAGTTTCAATTTATTTCTTACAACAAATTATATAATACAGTTATTTGGAACGTGTTATTTTTTGGAACGGTTTCGTTCGAACGTGTTATTTTCAAATACCAGTTTAGCATACCTGTATTTAGAAGGACGTCTATAAGTTGGTGATGATAGACTGTTGTTTACAGAGGCTGACTTATTTGCCATAACCGAGAGTCTACCTTAAATTGATGTCAAAAAGTAATTAGAAACTTTTGCGTAGAAGGCGGAACGAAGTTTGAAAAATAAAACATCTGCCCCAGTTTGCCCAAACGATGAACTATTTTTAGCTGAATAAAGTTTTGATAAATACTGATTCAGGGTTGCAATTAAAACTTTGTTGTGTTTGTTGCCGCTTCCTGTTTTCTTCACGCTCGTTATACTACAATACCCGTGAGGAGTTTGTTTTCTTAGAAAGTAGTTTGTCATCGAACTCGCTGAGAAACTGAGAGAGAGAGAGAGAGAGAGAGAGAGAGAGAGAGAGAGAGAGTGTGTGTGTGTGTGTGTGAGAGAGAGAGAGAGACTACGTATGCGAACTTTGTTCAAAACGCGTTCAAAACGCTCGTGCAATGTTTGCATTCGCACCCTGAAAGTTTCCGATTTAACATTGTTAATTTTTATATGAGTAAAGTCTTTACATAGAAAATATTGTGTGAGTTAATTTTTAGTGTAATTGTAACAACTTTGTGTAACAATTATCAAAGTGTCTCACAATATTGGGTGCATAGTTTAGGTTTGATAGCCAATTGAGCTTTAAAGGTATCCAGTGAGGACTAAGATAGTTATGAAGAACAGCACTTTAGAACAAGTGAGCAGTTTCAAATATCTCGGCTGTGCAGTAAACTATTAATCTGAATATGATACAAAAGAGAAGACAAATAAATTTAGGAATATTTGTGTTCTGATTTAGGGATTGTCTCTGCAAAGGCCTTTCCGCAGATCTTCCGATTGGTTTTTATGCTACTGTTACTCTTATTACTCTTATTCGGTTTTCTATTCTATAAGCGTGTTTCGTCCTGCGTTGTTTACTTTTCCTTGTTCAGATATCCACAGGCAATATATTCAATTCGGCCCTTACGGTTTCAATCCTTTTCCGGTCTACTGCCCCATGTCCTTCTACTCGCCTAAGAACTGTAATACCGCCATTTCTTTATAACATTTTAGGTTAGTATTTGGTTTTGTTATAATTTTTAGTGCTTTTTGTGAAAAATAGCAGGCTCTACGTATGACCTTACCATCTATTCAGTTTTATATTTTTAGTATAAAATATAGTTTTATATTTAGTGTTATAACTTATATTACAATCTAAAAAAATTCAATATAATACTTGTTCTAAAGTTGTACTAAGGAATAGTATTTCAAAAGCTTTGAAGATTTTATTTAAGGGTCATAACCTCCACCACCACCTACTACTACTACTACTACTACTACTACTACTACTACTACTACTACTACCACCACTACTACTACTACTACTACTACTACTACTACTACCTCTACTACTACTACTACTACTACTACTACTACTACCACTACTACTACTACTACTACTACTACTACTACTACCTCTACTACTACTACGACTACTACTACTACTACTACTACTACTACTACTACTACTACTACTACTACTACTACTACTTCTACTACTACTACTACTACTACTACTACTATTACTACTACTACTACTACTACTAGTCCACGGCGCTACAGATCATGAAGAGCCCTGGCCTCAAGAAAGAGTGACTCCACTCCTCTTCATCCTGTGCACTCTTCGCCACCTTCTGACCCCAGTCTTCTCATATCTTCATCTACATCTATCACCCATCTTCTTCTTGGCCTGCCTCTTCCTCTCCTTCTTCCCATGAATGCTTTTTTTCACTGTTTTTTCCTCAGTCATTCTTTGTACATGATATGCCCACCTAATTCTGCCTTGTTTTATCGCTGTTACGATATCCGGTTGATTGTATAATCGTACAATTCGGCGTTTGTCCTCATAAGCCACATTCCAGTATCTAGTACACTTCCATATATCCTCCTCAGAATCTTTCGTTCACATCTTCTGATCATATTATCATTATATTAAGATTATATGTCCTACACAGTTTGGTCCAGCGACGAATAAAGAGTCGAACCTGTATGTCACATTATCTGAGGAAAGTGAAATGTGTTATGACGTAATTTCTTGTTAAGAATGGATCGTATGGGATTTTGTGCTGCTAAAACATGCTCTCGCTAGACACGAAATACTTTTGCTTTTTAATACACTAAACGCGTGTGCAATAAGTGAAAGTGCTGCGTCGGGGACACGAGAAACCACAGAGGAAATCTTGAAAGTATGTTGTGAGTCACAGGTAAGGCCGCGCGGGAATACCCGCAGCAGACGGATTACATATCTCAATGCTACGGATACGGGAGACATTTTTATAAAACACTAAGCAATTTTGTATGCAACATAATGTGTGAGTGGGTGCGCTACAAGGTGTAATGTGAAAAATATGGTTTAGGTAACGAAAATTAGGGTTATGGAAACCTGACGGGGCCATCTAGTCAGACTACCTGTTTTAGTCATAAAGGATCGCATTTACGACGTTAAAAGGATAGCTTAGTGTTCCAAAATACAATGACTGCAGGTATAACGGGTAAAAATTTAGAATGGCCCCGTGATATTGTTTGAGGTACATTTGAAAATAATATGAGCAGATAGTAACTCGGATTGAACAGTAACTGTCTATTCTGTTACTGTTTGTCCTAACAAAATCAAAATTAAACTAATGTTATTAAGTACTTACCATATATTTTTCTTAACCGTTTCTGTAGAACGTATCTCTAGCCGCTTAAGATAATATGGAAATATACTGATTATTTTTGAGTTCCACCGACACCCAACGAATCTTACTTAGTCGCTCGCGATTGTATTTCCGTCTATCGAATGCACTTTCATCAATTTCAACAGTTTGTGCTATGCCCCCCCATTTTACAAGAACTTCAAATGAGTCACACAACAAGAATTTATATGAAAGAATTTATTCAGTTTTCTTGCCGTTTGTCGTGACAAACCACTCACTCTTCTCTCTCTCTCTCTCTCTCTCTCTCTCTCTCTCTCTCTCTCTCTCTCTCTCTCTCTCTCTCTCTCTCAATGACAGAAAAAGGATACTTCATAAATGCATGTAATTAAAACAGACAAGGTGACGTGAAGAACCCGTGAAGTCCAAAGATAGTACTCTCCCGTACGTGTTTCTTCACTTGAAAGTTTTGTGGCCCACATCTGTAAATCAAGTTTCTATTTTGCTCCTAATTAATATGCATCTTTCCTCCATACTTACACACAGTTAGTTGATTTTTTTCATAACGCACTGGTTAATGTAACAAAACGCATTGGCAATGGATTTCACACTGAAGATTTTATGCTCTACGCTTCAAGAAAACACGATGTTAATAGAACACACTACACCGTCTAAATAAAGTGGCCTTTAATAAGCTAGACGGGGCCACGTGTTGGTTGGGGATTTCCTTAAATATGTATGAATAGACGACGACTTGCTGAGGTGCAATGAAAATAAACAATAGGCGACCCTTTCGAATGTTGTTAACGTAGTACACAGGTAGTGTGATACGGTGGCTCCGTCAGGTTTCCAAAACCAGAAAATTGTAAAAACTTTGGTACTAGAATTGAGAAAAAAATTACAGAAATATTGACAATAAGCCTACTAGAGGGCCAGACTTCTTCCATCACTATCTTCGCTATACAAAGCTACGTTTTGGTTACGCAGCAAATCTGTAGCCTCCTTAGGACAAAAGCAACACAAAACGTTATAAATAAAAAATAAAAATTGTTTTTGTCTAACAACGGACACAGAGTCAAAAGGTACTAAAGTATATACACAACAAACAAACAAAAATAAATAAATCCATTTTAATGACTTCTATAAAACACCACACACACACTGAATGCACGTACAAAATTCACATGAACACGCATGCTTCAAGGTCAACTGCAAACTGCGACAGGCGGCACTTAGTCACACACCTTTATATGAACAACGGGAAGACACTCATCCCCTTCCCACCAGCTAACGCCCAAAACGCAGTAACACGCGCTACCCTACCCCAAAGCCTAAACTATCCAACGCCTTACTGTTTTTATGATGGAACTAGGCCTGATATTTGGAATTTCACTACTTACTTGACTAATAAAATTACTATTAGTCGTTGTGAAAGCAGCTTCCTTAAATCTACGAACCATTTATTTTTTTTTTTTACAAATAACTGTAATGTCAGTAACCCATTACTGACGTCTTTTAAAGTACAGTAATTACAGAAATGTTTGAATTGCACTTATAACAAACTAAATGAAACTATTAAACGATTGGCATAATAAGCTAGTACAGCTGCTTGTTATTGCTCTAATGTATGATACCATTACGTTGGAAGACGCTAGAGACAGCGGTCAGAGACTCTGTGAAGCCAGAAAAGCTATAGTATTTTATGGATTAAAGGAGAAGATGATGAACAATTATATTAGGAAGTTTGAGAATATAACGAGTAAGTTCCCTAGTACAGAACATTTTTTATTCCAATAAAAAAAATAGTATAATACAATTTTGCGTCTCAAATTTTGACATGATAATGTCTTTTAGCTGGACATCGTTTGAAACTTTCTGTAACATTTTATTTACCGTCACGCTGTATGACGTCATCATTGCGTGACGTCATCATTGCATGACGTCATTGGGATTGTTGTTAATAAAGGTTTGTTTTGATACGTCGCAATATATATATATATATAAAATAATAATATATATATCACTACATACTATTATACTGCACTGCACTGCTGCTGCTGTACTGCGTACTGCTCTATACTATTTATTATTATTATATATATATAATTTGTGATGTTTTCAATTTGTTTCTTCTGCAAGTAGATAATATTGTATATTCTTTTTTTTTTTTTTTTTTTTATATTATATATATTATGTGTTAAAAATAATATCACTGCAAACAATTACACCAGATTTATAAAGCGTACTGAAAGTTTAAAATCAAGTGTTAGCACAATTTACCAGCCGGGAATCGTTACCTAAAACCGCGACCGCTAACATATTTTGTAAAAGCATAAGAGCATGATAATGTCTTTCAGTCGCCAGCTAAACGCAACATTATTATGGTTACTGAGTGACTGATTGTTTCTTTTGCGCAAATGTTGCGTTTAGCTGGCGGCTGAAAGACATTATCATGCTCTTAAGCTTTTACCATTTGGTAACCTGTACTGTATCTTTTTTTGGAACAATCCAAAGATATCAGCTTTGATTGAATTTTCTTAAATATTAGAAAAAAAACTTTAGATAAATGCAATAATAAAATTATTTCTGGCGTTTCTTATGATTTATAGAATATTTTTTGTTAGAATTACTATCAAAGTTGTTCAGATGCAGTGACGGTCTGTACCATCTTCTGCAAAAATACAATGTTCATGTTTCAGTGTCATACATTAAGTTTGATAATGTCGTGACCTTATAAAACATCAGCTGTCACACACTCTTCCTCACGCTTTTTGTCTTAAACTTTAATATCCTTGTAGTTGTTCTACAGGCAAAGCAAAATTCATTGGATTTTCTTACAATATCTTGGTTCCAGTAGTACAAATAATTTTACGTATAGACAATTTAATACATATATATATATCCTTCTAAATAAAATAGTTCACCATCATTTTATTAGTAACAAGTTTTTTCTGCCTCACTAAATTATTTCTCATCTGCTGGCCACTTCTTTTGCTAAGACAATTTTTCTCTTAATCTTCTGTTTAATACTTCACTCCTAACTCTTATATGCTCCTTAGTGGAGAACCTACCTGCTCCCGGTGTAATTTATTCTTTTCTATATTATATTAAATTTTAGTCCTTAATATTGGGCACGTTGAATATTTTAATGTGCTCTGCCACTTGCTTGTACCTTAGAATTCAGAATCTGATTTGAAAAAATCTGTTTTTTTCTTGCTTCATCAGATTTTTGCATATAAAAATCTCCGCTGCGGAAGCAAAGGTAATGGCATTTTGAGGCAAGCAACCAATAAGAACAAAAATAATGATTAATGACCAAATTCTAGGACAGATGAGCCACTTTAATCATTTGGGAAATGGTATTGACTATGATAGAAATGATGATATTGATGTTAAGTTAGGTAAGTACTAGACTTTCCGTGGAACAATTTAACCGCATTTTTAGAAACAAGGAATGCCGAGATAAAAAAAATACAGTTTTTCAAAGTTATGGCAGTCAGTGTACAGTTCTATGGGTGTGAATTACGGACAACAACTAAAAAACAAAAGTGTAATACAGGCCTCGGAAATGGCATTCTTAAAACGAGCTAAAAGGTGTTCTAAACTCGACCGTATAAGAAATGAGGCTATAAGTGAAGAGTTGCAAGTTTTTAACGTAAAAAAATAAAAGATACAAGCAAGGGTGTAAAGAACACTTAGAAGGAATGTCAGATTCCAAAATAGCCAAACAAGTCTAGAAATACAAACCTATAGGACACAGTGTGTGGGAAGATCCAGGAAGAGATGGCTGCAGGACTTTAGAAGGCGGAACAGGCAGCAGGCAGATATTTGGTCCTCATGAAGTTTTCCAATCACTTTATAACATTTGTTTTATCAACAATTATTTTTACTCAATTTTTATTATTAGCGGGGTTCCTTCAGTCTATGCCGCATCCCGCATTTCGATCGACATTTCTCCCTATCCATCGGGATATCAGTCTCATGCTTTCTTAATTCTTGTTCTCCATTGTGTTGTAAGTCTTCCTTTTCTTCTCCTGTTTTGTGGTGTGTAAGTTAATGCTTTTTTTGGCTATCGCTTCTCCTCCATCCTCATTACGTGATCATACCATAGCAACTGTCTGGATTCTATTCTTTGTGCTGTTGTACGTACGCGCCCTGTTTCCCTCTAATATCTTCGTTTCTAACATGTTGCATTCTAGAAATATTACACGCTCTTCTGAAGAAGTCCATTTCCACAGTTTGTACCATTTTTTTCTCTTTATCTGAAAGTTACAAGCATTTGCAGCCATAAGTTAAAATGAGTCCACAAAAGTTGTGTAGATTGTTAGTTTAGTTTGAAGTTTCATTTTGTTCGACCAAAGTAACGAGTTTAGCCATGAAAGAGCTTTTTCCCTGTTGTATCCTATTTTTGATGTCATTTTTTTGTTCCATCTTCTGAAATAATGCTTTCCAAATATTTAAATTCGCTACACTTTCAGATCTAATGGATTTGCAGATCCGGGTCTTATTTTTGCATGTCTCCTATTTTCAGATATTCTGTTTTAGTTGTGTTTGTGTTCAGATCCCATTACACTTACTCCCATTTTATTTTACTCATTACACTTCCATTATTTTTACTCAATACACTCTCATACTATCTTCTAGTTATTTGAATATTCTACGTACTTAGAATAAAAAATATTACTTTGAAAAATAGTCAAGGGACAAACGACTCTAATAAACTAATTGTAAGGTAATTGAAAAGGTTCAATATTGCATCAGTATTAAAAACTAAACGTTTTTAGTCAGAGAAGTAAACGCATCAGCATTAAAAACATCGTTTAAGTAAATTGCAACAGTTTTCTTTTGGTTTAAGTAAAGAGGCAATTTTGCCTTTCCCTGACTAGGCAGGCTAAATAACGAGAGACCGACCGACCATGTATGGCAACGACAGAGTCGACGACCGTACAAAGGGAATCACTCATTCCAAGTGTTCCTGCACAAACATTTTTTGCCCAGAGCAGACTGAAACAAAGGCGGAAAAATATTTTAACCTTTTCCGCGCTGTTTGCTTTACCTACGAGTTTTGAAAGACTTCCCTTTTAGTGTGGTTCCGTAAGTTCCCAGTATTTTACATCTTTCGCATAAAATCGTGTTGGTTTGGCAAGATTGTAAGCCGAATTCCAAGGTCATACGTGTCTAATTTTGAAAATAAAATCTAAGGGATTTATATTTTTTACTTTTGAAAAATAAATATTAGGGTGTGTATACATTGCAACATTACAATTTATATATTATTTATCGGAAGAGACACGTAATTCTCAACGTAACTATAGAACAACCAAC
Organism: Magicicada septendecula; assembly: GCA_034769895.1. Lineage (NCBI taxonomy): Eukaryota > Metazoa > Arthropoda > Insecta > Hemiptera > Cicadidae > Magicicada > Magicicada septendecula. The sequence continues at coordinate 20,241,007 of CM068369.1, read as the reverse complement.
TAGTTGAGTCGTGTGATTTCTGTGTTCGTTACGTCAAGTCCCTTTTGTTGCACAATACATTTTTATGTAAGCAGAGAGGAGGAAGATTTAGCAGCATGAAGTAAATGCCAATAAAACATTTTTTTAGTAAAAAAGATTCTCTAAAGATTAAAAAGAAATATGTATCAAATCTCGCCTTTTAAAAGAACCTGTTTTACAAGTATTCGTCGTAGTACACACATAAATGATAAACAAACAACAAAAATAAAACACAGATGTAAACATATAGTAAACATAAGTCAATGTATAAGTTAGTTTGGTGTCTAACATAAATATTGAATTTAAATAATGCAAATCATGTCTAAAAATAACCATTTAAAATTTATTACATAAAAATGAAAATTTAGTTATTACATTTTAATCACAAAATAACATTAACTTTACTTCAAGAAATACTAGTTATTGCACACCCAATTTAATTAAAATAGGAAAATTATTTTTTCATAACAATTGAAAATAATATTACTTATTTTCCTTTGAATACTGACACTGGTTACATTGGTGTAATTGTTTTACATTTTACTTGATTAGTTCTCTCTTTAAAAACATAATTGTTCATGTTTAACTGCGAGAAACGTTTCTAAATAAAATTAATTTCAGTTGGCGTGCTGCCTACAGATTCACACCTTTGATATCGCAACTGAATTCACCTAGTTTCTGTTCACAGCACGATAAAAAAAAAAAAAAGATTCCATCTGCATAAACCCAGACTGACTTTTAGCCCACACATTAGTAATGTTCCCTATCAAAGTACAGTGAGGCCAATTTAAAAAAATTACAAGCTAATTTGTTCCTATTGAATCAACCCCGACCTATTATTACTATAATACTATATTACTATTATTACAACCTATTATTACAAGCTACGACCTATTGATTTAAATAAAACGCGAGAAGCCTGTTTTCAAAATAAATGTTATTTGTTCAAATTATTACTACCAACCGGGTTGTTAGGTCGTCGTCTAGAGTTGTTGTTACTGACAAACGTTTCGATTTTACCATCGGAGTCTACCATCAATGTCTAGATTCCCACGGTGTCCGCCAATTCACCTCAGAGATTCCACTCTCGGAGGCCATCATCACTGTTTCCTTCCATCATCGGAGGGAATACTCTGTTTCCCTGCGTGTCGGTGTGTTACAGCAAAAAACCCATTGTGCTTGTGTGCTTGTCTACGGCTACTGGATGCTGACGATGATATACAGAGAGGTGTTGATTCCTACGTAGATCGTTATTTGTCAATGTTCTATTGGATGGTGATGATGATGGTCCTCGTGCTCCTTCTTCAATTATTGTAATCTGTTTGCGGCTTGGTGGTGATGCTAATGTCGCAGAGCAAACTGACATAGTGTCCCCGTGAGTAGCTTCTTAGCGTCTTTTTTGTCGTTCAGAATCGGCCGGGGTTTTATACAACTCAGACATGCGTCAGTTTTCAACACATCATTTTTTGTATACTTTCACACTCATAGTTAGTGTTCATTTGCAAACTACTAGATTTCTGTTACTTTTGTGTTTGTTTACATAATGATTAATTGCTCGTCACTTATATTAAAATTAGCTGCAAACAAAGGGAAGACGCAGACAGGAAAGGTGAAAAGCAGGAAGATGACGAAAAGAAGAACGCAAGCGGGAAGCAGAGGAAGCAGAAAAACGACAGGGTGAGAAGCACAGATATTAAAGAAAATGAGCAGGGGAACGAAAGTAAGAGATAATGCTGGAAACAGAAATGTGACAAAAAACACTGTTGCTGGAAACAACGAACAGGAGAAATCACTGTAGCTCAAGTCGGAAGAAAGATAAAAAGGAAGACGGAAGCAGAAATCTGAGAAAATATAAAAGCAAAAATAGGTCATCATCATCATTTTCGTAACGGTTTTAAGCTTTAGCGGTCTGTTCCTATTCCAAGTCCACCTTTCCTTAGGTCTATTAACTTTGCTTCTGCCTCTAGTGTTGTAACCTTTCGCCAAATTCGGTATTCTACTTTCCTCCATTCCATCTATGTGTTAAATCCATTTTCCTCTGTATTCTTTAATCTTTCATTAAATGCAAAAATATCTAAATCACATCTTATCTCCTCATTTCTTGTATGATCTCGTATACTACACCTTTTAACTGATCTCAGAAAGTTCATTTCTGGCGTTGGTATCTTCTGTTCATCTTTTTTCTTTGTCCCAAGTTTCAGAATCATACAGGTAGTGTAGGTATCGCCATTGCAAAAATAGTTTCTGTACGATACTGCTGTCAAACGGAGTCTATTACGAGGTAAGGTGAATAAAGAAATTAATAGAATATCTGTTGAAGAAAAATCAATGTCTACAAACATTTTTGAAGTGGAAGATTCAATGTCAACTAAAATGTCTAAAGTAGAGGTATCTATAGTAAGCGTGAAATACCGATTGCAAATATGGGATATAGAATGCAGCTGAAGTCAAACTATTAATGAAAGTATAGTAATGTACGTTAAAATAAATTACTTAAGCCATACCATCTTCTTCTCCTCTTCATGGATTAGGTTATATAAACCTGTTTCGGCACTCATCTCATCCTCGAACGACTTACGTCTCTTGAACCAATGGATTTATACTTCGGTAACCAAATGCCGCTTTCGGTAATTGATCCTCTGTCATCCTTCGCAGATGATCCCACCATTGTTTTTTTATAAATTGAAATAATTTCATTTTGTCCTTTATTTCGAGTTCTGCTTTGTTAACCTCATTTCTTATTCTATCTTGTAATGTATAATTTAACGTATTTCCAAGAAACTGAATTTCAAAACTCTGAATCTTGCTGCATTCCTTTTTTTGTCATGACCCACGCCTCACTCGCATAGTCAATGTGTTTATTGGAATTGTCTTATAAAATTTAATCAGCGAAACGTGCATCAGGTCAAATTAAGGATAAAGAAATAAAAAAACTATGATCAAATACTTGCAGAAGTAATTAAAATTTGATAATCTATATATTATATAAAACTTAAAGTCTCAGGATTTCTTTGTACTGAGTACAAATCCACACCGTTACACCGATTGCCACGAAATTTTGCACAGCTGGTCTTTGACACAAAGCAAAAAACACTGTTTAACTTGGAATTTGATATTCTGCCCCGTTCGCACAATTTCAGGTCCTATTAATTATGGTTTAATTTGACGCATATAAAGATGTCAACAACATCATGGAGACCAGAATCAATTATCATAATAACAAGTAAATAAACAAGCTATTTAACGGCATCAAAACTATACCTTTATCCATTCTTGCAGTACATTTTCGATGTATTTAATATGCGATTGAATCGATATATTACGATGTGAAATAGAAGAAGTGTACAAATTTGTCCTATTTCTTAATGCAAAGGAAAAATACGTGTTGTTGTCATTTGTGAGGTTAGGTGACAGCGGTGTTTGGTTTTTAGTTTACTTCTCAAATAAATAAAAGCCATTGTTGAGGAAAACATAACGTTTAACATGTTATACAATGCTTATAGCACAGTAATACTTAATGAAACTAACGTTTTTGAGATAACGTTAATTGTACAAAGTAAATAGACTAACTTTTACTTTCTTCCATCCACTAAAAACCATAAACGTATTAAGTTACCTTTAACGAATAACGTAATTTTATCACATTAATCCCACCTCAAATGTTCTGAAGCTTTTGCAGCAACACACGGCTGAATAAAGAACATCCGCAGAAAAGTAAACATTTCTCCTTCGACCTGTTCTCTGTAAATACAAAATGTACTCCGCTTGTGAAGAGTGATTTATTTAATGTGTCACAGACGTGTATGTTATTTGCTTTCACGTCACCCGACAGAAGCAAAGAGAAACATCAGTAAATAACTAAGGTATTAATAATTTTTTTTCTTCACTTGTTTTAAAAACTCACATAATACATTTCCTGCTTGCATTTTTAGAAAAAAATCGTCTGAATTTGTCATTGTTGGAGTTTTAATAATAATATTCAGTAAATTTTAATTCGTTTTTCCGTCAACTAATTATTAAGTTATTGAACTTTCTTCCGGTATGGACCGGGTTAAAAATGTCTTGTATGACAACGTTTTGACTCATATTACAATGAGTATCTTCAGGCCTATGTGATGATGAAGCTTGCAAGAGAACTGAATTGTGTACTGTAGAAGTGGCGGTGAGTGGTCCGGTAAGTGGACCCTGCCTAGAAGTCGTATGCATTATTTGTGCGGTCAGTCAACTAATGTACAGTCAAGCCAGAAAGTAAAGGATCGTACAATAGGTATTACGACAAAATGGTCCTAGATGCAATGGAAATTAATAAACACAAGTATAACATTAGAGAAGCAGTAACGCTCATCACAGTTTGGTACACTTCACTTTCTGGCTTGACTGTACGAGAGTCGACTGACGTCAACTAATAATGCAAGCGGCGAAACACCTACATGGTAGGGTCCATTTACCGTACCCGCCACTTCTACAATATATATATTATTACGTAAACAAACAGGCGTGGCACATCTGAAACGCTATTTGCTGCTTGAATTAGAGGCGTGTCACTCTAACAGAAGGTGTACAAACAGTGTACATAAGCTATTGATATTGATAAACACATGTAAATTGTAATACATCGTCCTGACCAAAGTAAAATTTGTGCAACTGTGTCAGACCGACAGTGAAATATCTTATAACACCAGTTAATGGCTTTATCTTTATTAACAATTTATAAATTGCAACAAATAAAACAGTAGAGTTTATTTAAAGCAAAAATAGAATCTCTCATAATTACCAATGTACTGTATATTATCAGTTGCTGTCGGAGAGTAATGCAATCCCTTTCATATCTTTGTGGTAATTTGTATTATCAATGTGTCAACGTTATTATTGATACGACTGTGCACAACGATGCCGGTATGTGGGCCAGTTCCCAGAGCTTATCTTCTTCTTGATTATATTATACTCTACGCAATGACGCCAATTGTCCACCGTTGTTTTATTTTCCTCTTTCTCTACCAATTGTTTTATATCAGGCAGCATATATAGGTTGTGTTGTTGCAAGAATTATATGTTTTAAACTGGCTCCATATTAATACAAGATGATTCAGAATACAGTGATAATGACGAAGTCTTGACAACTCCCAAATGACTATACAGACATTCTGCACATGCGCGTAATACATTACTATGTGAACAGTGTGAACGCCTCTGACCAATAGCGTTTCAGATTTGCCACGTGGGTTTGTTTACGTCAGGATTGAACTAGGAACGGAAATAGTATAACTGACTTCGCTTGCCAGTCTCACCGTCACATATACGTGAGGATACCCACTCTAATGTGAGTGGGGGCCATACAAGATATTTTTTACGCGGTCCATACTAGAAGAAACTTCAAAAACATAACGGGAAGACTGACCGAATATGCCTACGTGAGTATATAACTACTCAGTAAGTCTTGTCATGCAGGAAAGATGATTAAAGAACATAACAGTGGTAGTCCAGGGGAGACCGGTGATGAACAACTAATCCTTGCGTTTATAAAATAAGAAGCTTTCATCACTTCTAAAAAGGAAGAACTTACTAAGATTAAATAAAATATACGGTAAGAAAAAAAAAATACGAACCAAAGTTAGAAGTAATATAAGATACCTCAAAGGCTACTGTTAGAGAAAGACTATCGTAAAATTAACGAAGAACTCTAAAATCGTGTTACACAAAGGTTTGATATAGATTTGAAGTCGACGGGAGGAAAGACTGATAAAAAATAAATAAAACAATCGCTAATTTAAATCGGATTAAACAAATTATTCATTATTTTGTATTAAAATCGAGACAAATTAGTTTATTTGTTAGTTTTTATATTGAAATCCAGTAAATTTGATTATTGTTAACTCACTTTTAAACCTCTGAAGATACTGATAAGGTTAGTGAAACGAGCGTCAGGTAAATTAAAGCGATAAAAAAAAACAAAAAAATACGACCAAGTACTTGTAGATATAATTATAATTTGATAATATATAATATTTTAAAATAACACTGCAAGAATCTCATCGAGTTACGTATAAAGAAATTATTTATTTAAATGTACAAAATTACATATATATTCATATAAACATTTTGGTCAATTGAATCTTCTATATTTTATATATATATATATATATACATTTATATTTATATTTATATATATATTTATAATTTTTTATATAGGAAAATCGAAGTTTCTTGCAGCAATTATATAATGTTGTGATGTTATGATGTTATACAATTTGTTTCTTCTGCATTTCGTATATTTTCTTTTAGAATATACGAAATTACACTACTTGCAGAAGAAACAAATTGTGTAACATCACAAAATTATATATATATTGTAGCGTGACAGATAATCCACACAAATGCATTACTCAATGATCATTAATAAAGCTCTAATATATGGAATATCCAGATGAGAATTAATTAAAATGCACTATTTAATAATATATTCACAAGAAAGGTTAAATAAAGAAAAATTCTGCAAATAATATAATAATACAAATTTAAAAACCCAGAAGACTAAAAATAATAATAACAAAATTACCCAGGTAAGATAGAAGCAGGCAATTAATATACCCCGTCAAAGAAACCAGACCAGAAAAAACAAAGATACAGAAGACAGAAGAAGGAAGAATAATTAAATCTATTACTACAGAGGAAAGAAGAAAGAAGAATAATTAAGACTACCAATACTGAAGAAAGGAGACAGAAGAACAATCTAAGCTACTGAAGAAAGAAGAAAGAAGAACAATTAAAACTCAAAGAAGACAGAAGAACAATCAAAGCTACTGAAGACAGAAGAAAGAAGAATAATTAAAACTAGAGAAGAAAGAAGAACTAATTAAAACTACTACTACTGAAGAAAGAAGGAAGAAGAATAATTAAAACTAGAGAAGAAAGAAGAACTAATTAAAACTACTACTACTGAAGAAAGAAGGAAGAAGAATAATTAAAACTAGAGAAGTAAGAAGAACTAATTAAAACTACTACTACTGAAGAAGGAAGAAAGAAGAATAATCATAAATACAGAAGAAAGAAGAAAGAAGAACTAATTAAAACTACTATTACTGAAGAAAGAAGAAAGAAGAACAATCAAAGATACAGAAGACAGAAGAAAGAAGAATAATTAAAACTACTATTACTGAAGAAAGAAGAAAGAAGAACAATCAAACATACAGAAGACAGAAGAACAAACAGAAGGGAAGATTATTACTAGAATAAACACCATACCATCCTATTTATAATTACAATCAACAATCTCAATTTATTTCTAAATTTTAAGAATATAAACACATCGAAAACAATTTTTTCAGAATTTATTATTTTTTTTTTGTATAAATATAAATTTTAAATTTATATCACCTTTCAAATTGCTGCAACAGCAACATACACCTAGAATATTTGATAACAATATTATCGAGGAACATTACCAAATCGACGTCTCCCAGAGCGGAACGTCACTACTACACATACGCACCATAAAAATTATTCTGGGTAATATTATACCAGAACACCATTACAATTACCATTATATATTACAAAAGTGAAGACCAGTAGTGAGAGCCGAACGAAGGTTAGAAGACATTAGCTACATTACTACACACAATAGTGAGAGTACAATTCTCATACATCAACTATTTATTTATTTTTATATTTAATATTTATCGTATTATTACAAAATTGGCGAGTCCAACTTGTGGGGCTCGATTACCGCAGAATACCAGAACAAGCAACACTTTATAAATTTAATTATAATTTGTAATAAATAAGTTATATTACAAAATTGGCGTCCAACTAAAGGGCTGTAATTAGGGGTTGAAAGGCGGTAATTACTTACCCAATTCCTAATTCAGCTTGGCAGCGGTTACCCAGCTAGGGAATCAGGGAAAATAATGCGTCGTGTCACATCAAAGAAGAGAGCGGCGGAGGCCGAGAAAGAACTCGATATGGATAATAAGGAGGCGACCCCAGTGGAGGACGTGGAAAGGATATTAGAACGGGTGGAACGTAAAAAACCAGCACCACCAGAGGAACAACCCGAAGCGCACACACAAACAGGGGAAATCGATGTCCGGGAGGAACGAATAGGACAACCCGAGAAACCACCACGAGAAGAGAATAGTAACATGCAGGAGATGTTCAGGATAATGATGGAGAAGATGGAAGAAAACAGCAAGAAGATGGAAGAAAACAGCAAGAAGATGGAAGAAAACTTGAAGAAGGACAACCAAACAACCAAGGAAGAATTAAGCAAGAAAATGGATTCCACCGAAGAAAACTTGAACAAGAAAATGGATTCTACCACAGAAGAAAATAATAAAAGATTAGAAGATTTGAAGAATGATAACCAATCTTTAAGGGAAGAATTGAAGAAGGACAACCAAGAAACAAAAGAAGAATTGGGCCGTAAAATAGAAAGGACCAATAAGAGAATTGAGGAAACCAGTAAAAAGGTGGAAAAGAAAATGGAAGAAAATAAGAAGAATTTGGAAGAAAAGATGGAAGAAACCAATAAGAAAATCGAAAGTGATCATCAACAGTTAAGGGAAGAGTTAAGAGAAGATAACCAACTGTTACGGGAAGAATTACGGGAAGTGAACCAGGAGAATCTCGACAAATTAGACGAACGAATGGAGCTATTAAGAAAATAAATGAACAAGGAACTCATGGAAAACAAGAAATCTATGACCAAAAGGCTGGAAGACGAAACCATAACTATAAATCAACAGATAAGAGAAGTTGATGGAAGATGTCGAATGACGGAAGTGGAGGTACAAGAGTTCAAGGAAGTGGTGAACACCAAGGTCACAAATCTTGAAGAATCTACTCGCAAGAAAGCAGAAGAAAACCGAAGGGAAAGCCAGGAAGAACTTAGCAAGGTACGAACTCGAATTACAGAAAGATGCGACGGAATGGAGGAAGCAATGAGTAACATCACTGGTCAAGTGAGACAGAACCAGGAGGACATGGAAGCAATTCGGAGCCGACCAACCAGCTTTACTAATATCCCAATAAACGAGAACAGAGAATGGCTTAACTTTCGCCAGTATAAAAGGAAGCCAATGGAGTTCTTGGCCCGTATCGAAGAATATATGGCCAAACATAAAAGTAATCGATGGTCCAATAATCGTGAACTATTAGACGAATCATTCCGTGATATGACGGATAATTGGTGGATGGCGAACAGGAGCGAAATAACCGATTATCCGCAGTTCAAAAGTCTGTTCAAGTCTAAGTATTGGTCAGAGACCACCCAGAATTTAATAAGGGACAACATCTGCAATGGCCGATATAGAACTCAGTTTGGCAGTACCATGACTGCGTACTTTCTTGGGAAGGTGTGCCTGGCCAAGCACCTGGAACCAGCTATACCGGAGGAATGCCTGGTGAACAAGCTTTCTTATCATTACGACGAAGAAGTCATAAGAGCTCGAAGAGGTAGTCAGATAAAGACCATACAGGCGATGACGGAGCTATTGGAAAACTATGAGAATGAAGAATACTACAGGCAGAGCAGAAGAAGAAACGAGCGGCCGGAAGTTCGAAATAATCCGTCATCAAACAATAATAATCAACCGGTCAACATTGAGTACCAAGGAAATAGATATAACCCGAATTACCATAATCAACACCCCACGAATGGTAACAACAACAATAATAACCATGGGAATATAAACCCAAATAATAACAGAAATAATAACGGGTTCTCCGGAAATCGAGGTAATTATTACCCGAATAATTATATGAATAGACAAAGAAACGCCAATCCTACAAATAACACCGAGCGGTTTGACAATAACAATAGGGGTTACCCTAATCAGAATAACAACAACAACAGGTTCTCCCGACCCCGGGTAAATTTTATACGGGCGGAAGGAAACAACCACCGCAGGTATAACCAGCAACGGCGAAACAGCGTACGCGAGTACGAAGATCTAAACCGAAGCCGAGAACGGGACAACTCTAGTTATAATTTGCCGAGGCGAAGTACTAGCCTAGATGACCCGGAGCGGCGTACAAATAGAGAACAAACCTACGAACCGAGAACTGAAAGACTGGAACCTACTCAAGGTTTCCCCACTGATGCCTCTGTTGGTCCGAGTAATAACCAAGATGAGGAGAATTTAAACGGGAGGAGGCAGTAATAAACAATAAGGACCTTTTGCTGCTTCTATCGCCTGGGTACGTAAATGAATTGCCGATAGTAAATAATCCCAATAAAATTACAATCATTCGATGTAATTACTTGAAAAATATTAGAAATGAATTACTGGAGGAGGACAACGCTCGCCTCCCTATAATAAATAATGAAATAATATACATTAATGCAGAAGTCGAAGGAACATTCGCACAACTAATGATTGATACCGGTGCGAATGTATCCATAATTAATACAACAGAATTGGAAAGAATCCAAGGAAATTGTGGTAAGTTATTGCCAACCTTACCTATAAATAACATTGTATTAATCGGTGCCACGGGTCGCCAAAACAAGACAATCAGAAAACAAGTATCATTGAATGTCGTTAGTAAGGGTATAGCGATGAACATGGTCTTCTTAATTGCGGCAGGATTACCTTTCAACATATTAGTGGGATGTGATGTACTGAGAAGGAACTCGGCTATTATTGATTTACGAATGGAGAAGGTATCACTCTTTACCGGAGATCTGACCTGGACGGCCGATTTAGTCGGTAGTGAGATGACACTTCCCAGCAGTATCCACCAACAAATACGTAGCATAAATTATACCAATACTAACACCATTCCTAACACTATAGTATATGAACTTACAGACGAGGATTTATGGTCCCAGAAAATACAGGAGATAAGGGATTTCCGAAGCGGAATTAATAGAGAAAAATTACCCAATACTCAAGCGAATCAGCTAGTACAAATTTATGAAAAATACCGCTCAGTATTTTCCGATGAGCCAGGCAAGGTAAGAAATTATCAATGTACCCTTCAATTCCGAGATACAGTAGAGTTTAATAGGAAATCCTACCCTATCGCACATTCTCGAAAAGAGGCAGTAAGAGCGGAAATTAATCGAATGATTAATAACGATATAATAGAACCTAGTCAATCCCCGTACACCAGCCCTATTGTCGCAATTCCCAAGAAAAACGGCGAAGTCCGGCTTTGTTTGGATGCTCGGGAAATAAACAAGAAAATCATTAATGATAGAACATCGCCCGGTGAGATTGAGGAAATCCTGAAACGCTTCCATGGTACCCAATACTTCAGCACTTGGGATACGGTGTGCGGATACTGGCAGGTAGAGTTGCACCCACGGAGTCGCCAATATCTGGCTTTCATATTCGAGGGGCGTAATTACCAATTCAAAAGATTGGCCTTCGGATTGGTAAACTCAGTTGCCATCTTTGTGACCTGCATGGACCAGATATTGGGACAAGAAGCACTTCAGTTTACAACCGTGTACGTCGACGACTTACTGATAACATCTAAGACGTGGGAGGAACACTGTTACCGCGTGGAACATGTGCTAAAAAAATTATCTGCCAGTAACGTCACGCTGAAGTTGGAAAAGTCCAAGTTTATTGCCAGAGAAGTGCAATTTTTAGGATTTAACTTGGACGATCAAGGAATCTCACCGTCGGCAGAAAAGGTAGAAGCCATCCAGAAATTCCCGGCACCCAAAAACAGGAAGCAATTGCAGTCATTCCTGGGACTCTGCAATTATTATAGAAAGTTCCAGGAACAATATTCAGAGTTAACTGCGAGGTTTCAGCCTCAATTATCATCTAAAAACAAGTGGGTATGGTGTAAGGAACAAGAGGGGATTTTCCAACAAATTAAGGACAAATTTCTGGATACGATAATACTTCGCCACCCAAACTTTAAGTTACCGTTCTTCATGAACTGCGATGCCAGCAACATCAGTCTGGGAACGACACTGTATCAGGAGGACGAGAAGGGTCAACCTCAAGTAATTAGTTTCGCCAGCAGGTCTTTGAACCACTGCGAAAGGAATTACACGGTAACGGAAAAAGAATTACTGAGCGTGGTATTCGCTTGCGGTAAGTTCCGCACTTACATTTTGGGGTACCCGGTGACTGTCCGAACTGACCATAAATCTATTTCATTCTTAAAAAGCTGCAAACTGAACCATGGCAGACTAACGAGGTGGATACTTGCCCTTCAAGAATACCATCTACAATGGGAGTACATCCCTGGTAAGAAAAATATAGTAGCAGATGTGTTATCCCGGGTCAATGTGGAGGAACAAACTTTCGAAGGGGAGAAAGAAAGCGTGCTGAAAATATATCATCTTCTTAGCACCAGGGCCGATTTAACAACAATATTAACCAACATGAGTACCCACCAACAAGCGGACCCAAAATTGAGAAACCTCAAACTTCGGCTAGAAGAGGGAGATGAAACCGTTGCTATATATTACCAGATGAATAAACAAATACTGTACATTAAAACATCTTTGAAGGAAGAGATTTGGAAGGTAGTTGTCCCGACACAGATCGAAAAGGAATTGATCGTGAATTACCATATACGTTACGGGCACATGGGTGCCCTCAAGGTAATAAAGGCTCTGGAGGAGAGCTGCTATATAAAAAACATCAATAGAAAGGTCCGAATGTATATAAAGAGTTGTAAGATCTGCCAGCTGGTAAAAACTAATAATGAGAAGAAGGAAGGTGTGATGATCCCAATCACTTCCCAAGCGAAATTGGAAAAGGTGTTCCTCGATATCTGCGGACCATTTCCCCGTAGTGGAGGTCGACACCGATATCGGTACCTAACCATCATAATGGACCACTTCACCAAATATATTAAGCTATACCCTACTAACCGAGCGACTACACGGAAAATTCTGGGGATACTAACTGAACAGTATATCCCACACCTGGGGAAACCATCTTCGATCATTACTGATCATGGAACCCAGTTTAAGGGTGGAAATTGGCGGGATACGTTATTGTCAATGGGCATTCGTACATACAAGACCTCGGTCTACCATCCGAGCAGTAATCCGGCAGAGCGGGTGTTGCGAGAAGTGGGGAGGATCCTCAGGACTTATTGTCACCATCAACAAAAAAGGTGGCAAGACTATTTAGAAGCCACGGAGGAATTCCTCAACTTAGCTTACCATCCAGCTATAGGGATAACCCCATATTCTGCTATGTACGAGAAACCACCCCCACGAGAGATCACAGATGTCCTCGAGTTCCCCAGTAACCATGTGTACAGATTTGATAAAGCTAAGTTCTTCAACAAGGTGGCAGAAGACCAGTTAAAACGGCAGAATAAATATCAAAAGGCTAGTGGTAAATTAATAATATATGAGAAGGGAGAAAAAATTTTACTAAGAAATCGTGAACTTCCCAGCACACTGGAAGGAATAACGAAAAAGTTATTACTATTATACACCGGACCATATATAATATCCAATGTGAAAAATAACAATACCTATGAAATAAAGGAGATCGATTCAGACAGGATAAAGGGAGTATATAACCAGGCTTCCATGAAAAAATATTATGAGTAAGGGAAGGTATAGAAGAAGTAAGAAAATCTCAAAATTCAAAAAACAAGTAAGAACACCTTACTACCCATTATTTAGGAGATAATTTATGATGAAAAATAAGTAAAAATTCAAAAATGAAGTAATGACTACTTACTTACCTATTATTTAGAAAACAATTTATGAATGAAGAAGAAAATGAATTTTGAATTAAATCTCAAAATTCAAAAAACAAGTAAGAACACCTTACTACCCATTATTTAGGAGATAATTTATGATGAAAAATAAGTAAAAATTCAAAAATGAAGTAATGACTACTTACTTACCTATTATTTAGAAAACAATTTATGAATCAAAAAGAAAATGAATTTTGAATTAAACCACAAAATTCAGAAACCCAAGTAAGAACAACTTACTACCTTATCTTAAAAACAACTTTTAGAAATGAACAAGAAGAAAAAGAATTTGGATAACACATTACAAACAATTATATATGGGACCAATTCTGAAAAAAACTTTCAAGAATAAAGAAATGGCAGTACAAACCACTGATACAATTTAAATGAATAAACTTATTGTGAAGTAAAATTAATGAGAATTTTATGTCAAATAAACAGAAATATTAAACATATGGCATTAATAATAAAGGAGTGCATTTGGATAAAAAGCAAGAGCAGAATAAAATTTTGAAAAAGAAAGAAAAAACCATATATAAATAAGTCCATAAGAAAAAGATGATCATACAATAAATGTCAGTTATTAAAAGGACAATTAAAAGAGTAATCGAAAAAACATAATACTAGTGGAACGATTCACAAGAATTAAGAAAGGAACAAAAGTATAATACAAAATATATGCTACCAATGACCAGAAGGAGATTGTGATAACAGTCAAAAAATGACAGAGAATTAAAAACTTTACACTGAATAAGGAGTGATAATTATATTATACCAGCTTCCAATCACAAGGAGAAATAAAATGCCAGCAGAGCTAACCATTGAGAAAAATAACTGAGCTAGAGATTCACTAAGATAGAAATATTAATAGATCTGTTCGTATACGAAGTGAAATATCCAAAGATATTTAAATTTTTTTTATAGTCATAAGGTGGACTATTCTTATATAATTTTTATTAATGACTGTCTGAGATAAGTCCAGCAGTATTATTATGTATTGGTCAGTGATGATTTACCTCTGTTATCAATAAATGACGTAGCATGGCCAGCAGAGTGAGATGCCTACAGAGCCCCTCTGGACACTGCCCCAGCTAACGTATTAGGGAATGTTAGGGAATAAATATCCCAAGGATAAAGAAACGAGTTAAGAAGAAAATGGAAAAATAAAAAATAACGAACCTCAGATGACTATTACTATCAGTAAGAATCCAGTTAATAATGAAATATAGATAAGCTCAAAAATATGGGAGAAAAAATTTTTAGAAATGTGAAGGAAGTAAAGAAATATAATTTATAATATAATGTCATAAGCAATTACTTCAGACAAACTAAGTATGATCTGAACTAATCACTTCTGGAAGAGAGCAATCTGTAGCGTGACAGATAATCCACACAAATGCATTACTCAATGATCATTAATAAAGCTCTAATATATGGAATATCCAGATGAGAATTAATTAAAATGCACTATTTAATAATATATTCACAAGAAAGGTTAAATAAAGAAAAATTCTGCAAATAATATAATAATACAAATTTAAAAACCCAGAAGACTAAAAATAATAATAACAAAATTACCCAGGTAAGATAGAAGCAGGCAATTAATATACCCCGTCAAAGAAACCAGACCAGAAAAAACAAAGATACAGAAGACAGAAGAAGGAAGAATAATTAAAACTATTACTACAGAGGAAAAAAGAAAGAAGACTAATTAAGACTACCAATACTGAAGAAAGAAGAAAGAAGAACAATCTAAGCTACTGAAGAAAGAAGAAAGAAGAACAATTAAAACTCAAAGAAGACAGAAGAACAATCAAAGCTACTGAAGACAGAAGAAAGAAGAATAATTAAAACTAGAGAAGAAAGAAGAACTAATTAAAACTACTACTACTGAAGAAAGAAGGAAGAAGAATAATTAAAACTAGAGAAGAAAGAAGAACTAATTAAAACTACTACTACTGAAGAAAGAAGGAAGAAGAATAATTAAAACTAGAGAAGAAAGAAGAACTAATTAAAACTACTACTACTGAAGAAGGAAGAAAGAAGAATAATCATAAATACAGAAGAAAGAAGAACTAATTAAAACTACTATTACTGAAGAATGAAGAAAGAAGAACAATCAAAGATACAGAAGACAGAAGAAAGAAGAATAATTAAAACTACTATTACTGAAGAAAGAAGAAAGAAGAACAATCAAAGATACAGAAGACAGAAGAAAGAAGAATAATTAAAACTACTATTACTGAAGAAAGAAGAAAGAAGAACAATCAAAGATACAGAAGACAGAAGAAAGAAGAATAATTAAAACTACTACTACAGAAGAAGGAAGAAAGAAGAACAATGAAAGCTACTGAAGAAAGAAGAACAAACTAAATCTACTGAAGAAAGAAGAAGGAAGAATAATTAAAACTACTAATACTGAAGAAGGAAGAAAGAAGAACAATCAAAGCTACTGAAGACAGAAGAAAGAAGAACAATCAAAGCTACTGAAGACAGAAGAAACAAAACTAATCAAAACTCAAAGAAGAAAAAAGAATAATTAAAACTACTACTACTGAAGAATGAAGAAAGAAGAACTAATTAAAACTACTACTACTGAAGAAGGAAGAAAGAAGAACAATCAAAGCTACTGAAGACAGAAGAAACAAAACTAATCAAAACTCAAAGAAGAAAGAAGAATAATTAAAACTACTATTACTGAAGAATGAAGAAAGAAGAACAATCAAAGATACAGAAGACAGAAGAAAGAAGAATAATTAAAACTACTATTACTGAAGAAAGAAGAAAGAAGAACAATCAAAGCTACTGAAGACAGAAGAAAGAAGAATAATTAAAACTAAAGAAGAAAGAAGAAGGAAGTGAGACGACCCATATAAAACAAAAACCCCATAGGGAAAGAACCCCAAAAACCTCAAAACCAATAAATGCCCAAAAAAGAAAGTATAACACATTAAAAAACCATATCACTGTAAAACTGACAAAAAACTAAAAGTGTTAGCAGTAGTAAATATTAGTGCATTCAAAAAGTTATTGTGTAATGTGTATAAACAAATCTTCACAGTTCCCCCATGGTTGAATATTTCATATTAAAAACTAGAAAAAGACTAGTAAATATAGTAATAATTCACCATGGAAAAGTGTAAGTGATCAAATTATAACTAATAAACTTTAAGAAAGGTGTATGAGTAGCAGTACAAAGTAACAAACTTAAAGTTTTGTGAACAGTGTCTACTTTGATAATGAAGTAGTAATTTTACTAATAAAAAGCTACTAAAACTGTATGAACATTCCATAGAATGGAATATAACTTAGATAGCCAGGGTTATACTTTAAGAGGGGGCATAAATCTTATAAAATGGGGAATTACAGAACTAACTGTTTATGATGAAGTTGTAGAAGGTATTAACAATTATATATGGATCCAAATGTTGGGTTCTAATTAAATATAGCATTTAGATAAGTAAGGGTTAGTCATAAGAAATATTAGTATTATAATTGTTATTTTATTGTTCATGTTAATTTAGGAATGCATTATCTAAAATTAGATATCATTCCAATGTTGTAGAAATACTTTTTATTACGTTATTAGGTGATATACCAAAACAATGTTATTAAGAACACCAGTTTTATATATCTGGGTGTTATATTTTAATTGTATAATCTATAATTACTGTTATGCCAGATCAGAGAACTAATTTTTAATCAAATATATCAGAGTCAGAAGTCAGAGAAGGAAATAAAATAATTACATTAGTAAAACATTTGGAAATTAGCTACACATCAGATCTAGGCCAAAGAATAAATTTAAACTGCAGAATAATTAACAAACCTAGTCTTCTAAACCAGATAAAATGACAATATTTAGGCAAGATAAACTCAACATATTAAATACTATGTAAATAAGGCTTTCTAGAGATATGGTCATTATATGAGTAAAATTATTTAATTGTCTAATAAGATACCATTAAAACTGAAATAGATTCACTGACATTTTCCTAAGGTGAGTCATATACAATTGAATTATATAAAAAAACCATCATTAGTATACTAAATTGCAATAAAATAAGTGAGAATTGATAATTATACAAATTTCAGATTTCATAGAATAATAATTATATTAGGTAAAATGGCTATTATTTACATAGAAGGCAGGAAGTATAATTTTAGGCCTACCTCCCAAAAAATTATAAGAAATATAATTTTCAGATAAAACTTTGTAATACTAACTTAATTACTATCAAAATAAGTAGAATAGAATAGTGAAAACGAATATGTATTTTATATTTCAAACAGTTAAGTAATAACGAATTTATTTTATGAACAGAATGTACATTTTTAAAGTGTATCGGAAGTTATGGCAATTTTAAACAATGTCTGAAATATATTATATAGGCTAAGATTTTCATGAGATGAAGGAAATACAGACAGTTAATTATTATACATGGTAGAGAACACTTGAACGAGGTTTTGCTCCTATTAACCTATATAAGAAGCAGAAATGGCGTGCGGTATATAAAAACCTAGTTTTCAGTGAAAATTTTTAACTTTTCCAATTTTGAGTTTAAATGTTAGAATCAGTGAGCACAAACCATAACACGATTAAAATACAGTAAAACAGAACAATATAGGACTAAATTATTAAATTAACACCATCACTAATAATTATTACTAACGAAACGAAAAGTGTTAGCTACAACCCATTTAACCAAAGTGAAGTTAGACATTATCACACACATTTAAACAAAGTGAACTACGAAACACTGAACCAGGAACACTCAATTAACACCAGAAGGAAGATCCACAATTGCTGAGACGAGGAAACGGTGAAAAGGCAGCATTTATTACAAGAAATATTCGTCGAGGCAACTACGTACAACCTACTCAGTCGGCAGGCGGCCATCTTTGTCTTATCAGCCTTCTATGCGAGTTTGACCAACTGAACATTGAATCGTCACTGGTTCGAATTTTATAATATATAAACATTCAATATTATTTAATAACATTGTAATTTTTAATTTTAAGACCTTTAACTGTAAGTGTTATACTTTCATGACCCTGACCTTCTCTGGCTTTTGATATAATTAATCGTTCAAAGAACCTATTTTTATAATACCAATATAAAATTCATAGATCGACCGGCCCTGAGCGAGTCGATACGGCATGGTAACATTGTTTTCAATAGAGCAAATTCCTTATTTTGTTGAATAAACGTTTGTTATCTAGTAAATTGAATTTGATTTCTCTAATAAAAGGACATAACCATTAATTATTAAAGAAAACTCGACAACCTTTAAAGGCAGTATATGCGAACTACTACATTTCAATAGTAAGGAGAAGAGAGCCGTTCGCGCCTAAATTGAAGTTAACTGGATTGTCTTTTTAATAAATTTACAGAAGGGAAGATTATTACTAGAATACACACCATACCATCCTATTTATAATTACAATCAACAATCTCAATTTATTTCTAAATTTTAAGAATATAAACACATCGAAAAAAATTTTTTCAGAATTTATTATTTTTTTTTGTATAAATATAAATTTTAAATTTATATCACCTTTCAAATTGCTGCAACAGCAACATACACCTAGAATATTTGATAACAATATTATCCAGGAACATTACCAAATCGACGTCTCCCAGAGCGGAACGTCACTACTACACATACGCACCATAAAAATTATTCTGGGTAATATTATACCAGAACACCATTACAATTACCATTATATATTACAAAAGTGAAGACCAGTAGTGAGAGCCGAACGAAGGTTAGAAGACATTAGCTACATTACTACACACAATAGTGAGAGTACAATTCGCATACATCAACTATTTATTTATTTTTATATTTAATATTTATCGTATTATTACAAAATTGGCGAGTCCAACTTGTGGGGCTCGATTACCGCAGAATACCAGAACAATCAACACTTTATAAATTTAATTATAATTTGTAATAAATAAGTTATATTACAATATATTACTGTGTGTGTGTGTGTGTGTGTGTTTGTGTGTGTGTGTGTGTGTGTGTGTGTGTTGAAGCAGTGATCTTATGACGATTTAAATTTAAAACAAATAAAAAAATAATAATAATAAAAATATAAAATGGGAAGTTAGTGAAAACCATTAAATCGCACTATTAAACCAAATACCCCTGAACTAACTCATAATAGTAATGAGAATTAAAAAGGGAATTTAACTAAAATAATTAATTAAAACTGAGAAAGCAAAAGTCAAAAATAAAACTGTTAACCCTTTATTAAATTTATCATTCTATGACCTGTGTATACCGGATCCAACTTGCATACCGACTCGGCATTAAATAAAAAATACCTGTAAACTATAATGTAAATAATTAATAATTCAAAGTCACTAGTAGTAGTTGTAATAAATTCTGTAGACAAGCAAAGTCTTGATTGTTTATTTTGTCGAACTGTAAGACTGTATTACTAATTAAAAGTTGGAACTATATTATGGCGGAGTATTCACTCCGCGTTGTTACAATTTTCCTGTTGTAACAATGTAGGACTTATGATGCGACTTCAAACTGTAAACAGCTCCAAGCGGGGGCTCTGCACAAAATGTTTATTTTTCATTTTATTTCGTTATTAGCTTCCACTAACAGTGTGGAGATCTAAATCTATGTAACTAAGATGTAGTGTGTTTTTAAAACAAAGATGTGAAAGAAGAAAATAAGTGTGTAAGGTGACATCTCCTATTAAAAAATAAAATATGGTTCAAGTTAAGTGTAATTCCAACATAATGTGAAACGAATATGTAAACTCCAATACTACTGTGCTATTACATATGTGATGTGAATAACTGTGGATAGTGAAGACTAAGACCTCAACTGCATTTACACTACCGCTGAGAAACAGGACGACTTCACGCTAGATGACACCATAACATCCACTTCATCATTAGTTGACTCCGAGGACATCCACTGGAAAGACTACCACGATGACAACCCACTACTAAGAGAGTACAGAAGAATCACACGGCAGGACATGGACAGATAACATTTAACTAGAGGTGACGCGGAAGCCCGTCTTCCGTGAATAATGTATCTTTAAAATATAAGTAATGTTTAAATGAAAAAGACTTTAAATGACAATCTCTAAGCGTTAAGCATTACAATGGTATAACAAGTAAATTTCAGAAATCATACGTTGTAACATAACTCTTGTGATGTAACTTTGAAACATCGCTCAACTAAATGAAACCATTCTTCAAATGGTATTTTAAGTAATAATGTAATTGACTAAAGAAGTAGAGTAAATATGAAAATTCCTAACTAGTTTAAAGAGACTCGGATCCGAGGTAAATACATTATCTGTATGATCATTTTAATACAGAAAACCCATTTACAATTTCTGTGTAAGTAAAAAATTTTATTTGTAATGTATTATCTATCATACGTAAATAAAGGTATGTCATCTTTGTTACATACAAAATTGAGTGCATAAATCAGCAAAATTCCCTCCCCTGTTTCCTTTTATTAGAGTACTTATAATTATTGTTAGTGATGTGTTTAATTTTTCAGTTTTTTTACAACGTTGGCAGCCTGTATAATTGGCCAGAGTCAATTATCACGGGTTCCCTGGATTATAACGTAGCCGACACGTTATAATCTGATGATATTAGTTAATACTATCGAAACAGTGTTATATTTAAAAAATAAAAAAAAAATATTCTTGGATGAAGAGTTTTATTATTTATAATATAATATAATATTTATAATTTATTTATTATTTATTTATTAATATACAAAAATTATATAAACGTACTTGTAAATATTTAAATTTAATAAATATAATATATACATTTAACACGTGATGAATATAGTGTATTTATTTTCGTACGTTTAGCTGGCATTTTAATATTATGCTTAGGCAATCTAATTTTAGATATGACGGAATATTTTTACGACTAACTACATAAGCTTTTTACAGTTTTATACCGCAAATATTATCGTTTAATATTACGACCAGAAAGCAGCAATAAAATACGTTTTACTATCAAACAATGGAAAATCAGATAACAAACGCAGCAACTATAAATTTTATTTTTTATGCGCTACGTAATCACCGATAATAAATGTTTATTTATTACCTCCAATGAATTCACGGAATCAGTAATATTTATTAAAACAACACGTTCTATCACTGTGTTATTTTTAGTCCGTAATGTGATTGTAAATGATTTTTACATATAATTTTTTAATTCGTTATTTGGACATTATAGTTGTTTAGAATATTCTAGTGTGTTTTGTTAAAACAGTCTTTCACAATAAATAATAATAATCATTAAGTTTTTAAATAGTTGCATACAATCTTCTTTTAATGACTGAGGAAGCACAGGATTTTAAAACAATAGTAATATTGGGCTAGTTATAAAATCGAAAAGATGGAATAATCAATTCCTATAATTACTTGATGAGGGGTCCTCTACATCCAAAGTGGTATACGGGTGGTGACGATTATATTATAATATATATTTTATTAGATAAACCCTGTACTCAGATTGACTCCATATCTTGAGCTTTCAATCCGAAAAAAACTGGGAAACAGACTAAACACATAAACAAAGTTAAACTAAAAAACTGTATAACAAAATAAGTTATTAGAAAAATGTAAAGATTTACGATTAAAGTATAACAATATTTAAATTAGCGTAACGATTAAAAAGTATCAAAAATTGAGAATAACACATAAGATTAAACAACAAAATAATTCAAAGTCTATAAATTAATGGCACACCTGTTTTAAGTGAAACTTAGACAATGACGAGAAATGATGAACAAAGAGTACAAACAAGTGAAATGAAATTCGTGGGAGAAACCAAAGGTTGCACCCTTAGAGATCAAATACGAAATGAAGATAAATATTCTATGGCCAGCAGGCTACGGAAAGGACAAGAAAAGTGGAGGCAGCATGTCGAGAGAATGGAAGATATGAGACTACCTAAACAAGTAATAAGATACAGACCTCAAGGAAGACGAGATATAGGGAGACCAAGGAAGAGATGGCTTCAGTGAAGGCGGAACAGGCTGTAAGCGTATATCTTGACGTGAAGAAGAAGAAGAACAAGAAGAAGAAGAAGAAGAAGAAGAAGAAGAAGAAGAAGAAGAGGAGGAGGAGGAGGAGGAGGAGGAGGAGGAAGAAGAAGAAGAAGAAGAAGAAGAAGAAGAAGAAGAAGAAGAAGAAGAAGAAGAAGAAGAAGAAGAAGAAGAAGAAGACGAAGAAGAAGACGAAGAAGAAGAAGAAGAATGTAAGGAAAATAAACATTTTCGCCTCTAAGTGGTGGTTGAAAAGCTTAATAAGGCTGGACAGGCAGTCAAATAAATACATCATATTATCATTATATTTTTTTTTTAAATAAATGATAAACTTGACTGATAATTACTTACATTTACTTTGTACATTACTTACAAATATGATCAGTAATAAATCATTCAATCAACTAAAAGTCACATTGCTATACATTTCTGTACAGTGTTAAAAAAAGAAAAGTGAGGTGTTTAGTATGGCGCAGCGAGAATCCCCGCAGGCGACTAGTTAGTCCCCGGGCGACTCTGATCGATCACCTCTCTAGAATAGCGCGCACACGTAAAACTTTTCCACAAGCGGGATTTCCAGTCTCGGGCCCGTTTTTTTTTTCTAAACTCTTCTCAACTTAAACGCAACATTTAGCTACTTTTGCGTAATGTTCAAATTGTAACAAATGTTTTTCTTTAAAGAAAGGGAATTTTGCCATATATACCACACAGTTTAGTACATGTTTCAATACGTATTTTGAATAGCATAACTAAAATTTTACCAAGGGCTTTCAAGCAAATTAAAATTGTTTTATCACAAACATTAGTTCCAAACACGCTGCAAAAAATTGAATTCCTATACCAATGACATACAAAACACTTGAAGTATATTCTATTTTTAGATTTCTGTGTATAAGTAGGCTACGTGTACTAGATTTGAAAAATTAATTCGTCAAAACGAACAGGAAGTATTAAGTGAACAACAGTAGTACATTTATGAAATGAAAATTTACCAGAATTTTTGTGTCAGCTATACAATATTTCAAGCGTAATATATTCTGAAATTGTTTGTCGACATTAAGCACTGACTCACTTCAATCAACCTGCCACATGCGCGCGCATACACCTACATGCAGGGAACCTTAATTAATTTAAAAATATTATTTATCGACCGTGTTGATTATGGTATCAAGTGGATATCGAGTTTCGATCTAATACAAATGCAGATTTTATACGACGTTTCGAGATTTATTTTATCTCATATTCATGCTTACAACATAAAATATATGTAATATAATTGTAATGAGAGTTAAGTATAATATATAAGGTGTTAATATTATTAAAAGGTTGGAAGGTGTTAATATATAAGTTGTATTATATTAACAGCGGCGTTGTTTGGTATATAATAACTAACAGTACTTACATATATTGTTGAGGCACAGATATACATATTACATAAAACTATACACTACACTACGATACAAAAACATGATACATATTAATTATATTTTTCCTCACTTTGTATACTGCATATTAATTAATTTTTTTTATACCTACAACAATTTCAGTGTATATTAATGTATAGAAATGATAAAATGGTTTCATGTATATAAATTCCGACTCTTTCAGTTTGTGTCAAGAGATTTAAAATTGTTCTTGTTCTTGTTCTTGTTCTTGTTCTTGTTCTCGTTCTCGTTCTTGTTCTTGTTCTTGTTCTTGTTCTTGTTCTTGTTCTTGTTCTCGTTCTCGTTCTCGTTCTCGTTCTCGTTCTCGTTCTCGTCCTCGTTCTCGTTCTTCTTCTTCTTCTTCTTCTTCTTCTTCTTCTTCTTCTTCTTCTTCTTCTTCTTCTTCTTCTTCTTCTTCTTCTTCTTCTTCTCAACCAAGGGGTTGGTGAGCTTCCAATTTCTTCCTATCCGTGGAGATCCCCTTGTTCATCACGTACCTTCTTCCTCCATTAACGCCATCCATTTACTATTTACTAACCTAACCTGAGAAGAACTTCTCCTTCTTCAATGCCCCTCGATCATTTCCTCGATATGGGGTATGTGAAACAGATTGAATGACGTACCAGGTGACCAAAGATACTTTTCGAAGGTCTCACGTATCGTAGTATGGTAGAGTGGAAAAATACAAACACCAATGATGTCAGTAATTACTGGGTTTAATTCCAACCAACAAGGTATTCTTATACAATAATTCAAGTTAAATTTGTCCACACCCAATAGTAATGTCAAATATTACAGTCCCGCAGGAACTATGTCACAGTAATCATTTTCCATTAACGGCAACAATCACTTGATCCGCACTCTACAAATAATTTTCGATACTCCTGGCTGCGTGCCAACATACTTTTTATAGTTACAAGAGCTCGAATAGTCTGGAAGCTCCATAAGTCTACACTGTACCTACTCGACTACACGAGAAGTGTGTACACATGATGCTTTCTACGCTGTACCAGGTCGACTACACGAGAAGTGTGTATGATGCTTTCTACGCTGTACCAGCTCGACTACACGAGAAGTGTGTACAATGATGCTTTCTACGCTGTACCAGCTCGACTACACGAGAAGTGTGTACAATGATGCTTTCTACGCTGTACCTGCTCGACTACCAGTGAAGTGTGTACAATGATGCTTTCTACACTGTACCAGCTCGACTACACGA
Organism: Magicicada septendecula; assembly: GCA_034769895.1. Lineage (NCBI taxonomy): Eukaryota > Metazoa > Arthropoda > Insecta > Hemiptera > Cicadidae > Magicicada > Magicicada septendecula. The sequence goes on along the minus strand of CM068369.1, from coordinate 20,215,598 downwards.
GAAGTGTGTACAATGATGCTTTCTACGCTGTACCTGCTCGATTACACGAGGACTGTGTACAATGATGCTGTCTACGCTGTACCTGCTCGACTACACGAGAAGTGTGTACAATGACGCTTCTACGCTGTACCAGCTCGACTACACGAGAATTGTGTACAATGACGCTTCTACGCTGTACCAGCTCGACTACACGAGAAGTGTGTACAATGATGCTTTCTACGCTGTACCAGCTCGACTACACAAGAAGTGTGTACAATGATGCTTTCTACCCTGTACCTGCTCGACTACACGAGAAGTGTGTACAATGATGCTTTCTACGCTGTACCACCTCGACTACACGAGAAGTGTGCTTATGCTTTCGAAAAGCCTACAGCTTTACGTAATTTTCGTAGCGATATTATATTTCTTTTCCACAATATACGTATACAGTCAGCGTACATTAGAGGATCGATTATCGGAACATCCATTAACCAAACGATCTATTATTCAAACTCAATAAAAAGTGCAATTATATGTGTACTGTACAGTAATGTATTGGACACGTGTAGGCGTATTGGATATTTATTGAACATAAAAAATTTGCATACTATAAATTATTACAGTATGGTACTGTAATAAATAAACGCTGTAGGTGTACAGCTTAACAGCCTATGAAGACGGCGAGAATGCTACTAATACAAAACCACGACAGAAGCAAAAGATTTTGACGCACTTGAGACTGTTCTACAGTGGGCCGAAACAGAAGACGAGATATATTGTATTTAGATTATGTAACTTGAACGACTTCAGTCTTCAGCAGCGTTAGACAATTCTTTAGAAGCAGTCAGTCTTTAGAAGGAGACAGTGATAGACAATTCTTCAAAAAAGTGTAAATCCATGGTATTGTATTTTTTTTAATTTTTAATTAATTTTATAGTACAGTGTTTGTCATTAAACTCTAATTTTATTTAAATTAACTTTTTGTTTTATTAACTACACTGAGTTTTAATTCAATGATTTTAGCCTTAGTAATATATTACAGTACAGTATACAGGTTGCTGTAATTATACAACAGTATGTTAGAAATGGTTTTTGTAATAAAAACCTTTGTTTTTGTAAAGGGAAATAATGGTTTTCAATTTACGATCTATTATCCGAAATATCGATTATCCGAACGGACCCTGGTGGTCCCAAGAGGTTCGGATAATCGATGCTCTACTGTAACTTATCGCCAGCTATTCGCAGGACTTCATCACTAGATACTCTTTCAGTCCACGACATTTTTAAGGAATTTTTCCAGCAGAACATCTCAAAAGATTCAGGGTAACTCGTCTCCACTCTCCTCAAAATCCAGGTTTCCGAGCCTTATGCGCATATGCTCTAAATGAAACTATTCATAAATTTTATCTAGTTACCAGCGATCCGAAAGTGATCTTTTCTGACACCAGAAGAAATATTTTCTTGAAAATTGCGCCTCTTTCTTGTGTAATTCTAGTTTTACATTACTGGTTGATCTGCCATCTGATATAAAGCAGTTCCCAAGGTAATTAAATGAAATATATCGTTACGCCATCGTAGAACATGCTACGTGCTTCTCGGCTATTCCAGTGGATTCCGGCTATAATGTGTGTGTGCGTACATATTGCTGCTACTTTGAAATGAAGGACAATTACATGACACTTGTCATGCGTTCGTAGCCGAGACTGATCCAGATTTCACCAGTCCGTGCACACTGTGTTCAAGGCGGCAAGCAATTACGCTCTAGTGTTTTCTAGTAGCGTTCTTGACACGTAGTATAGATTGTTCTAGAAACTTAGCGGGGTATAATTACAAGCACTTAAAGCTCGGGGTATACACCGCAGCGGTGAACGGAGTCAGCAGTGCGGAGCCCGCAGAGCACCCAACGTACAGTACTGCATTGGCGTGTTTTCCTACAGATCGCAGCACTTGCTACGCAGCGGAACGGAACTGACTTCTTTTTGAGGAGTCTAGTCCGTCATCGGCTGCGGAATAGTGCAGACGCCACAGTGAAAAGTGTTGTTTTGTGTTGATAGTGTTTGCTGTTTGTAGTGTGTTCTGACAATGGCTTCTCGATTTACTCGTGCTGACGATGAAGAGGTAATAGAGTTGGCAGCTGGACACCCATTGTTGTGGGATATGTCCCATGAGGAATTTAAAATCACTATAAAAAAAGACCTAACATGGAGAGAAATTGCCGGCATGTTGAATAAAACAGGTAGGTTGGAAATTGTGATTTTAAATAAATAATTTTATTTGGAAATATTATTTATTTCAATTAAATATTAAAGTTATTTTAAAATAACGTTGCGTTATTTGAAAATAAAAGGACACAACACTTTAAATAATCTTACTTTATTTCAAAATAAAATTTAATTTAAAATGTTATTCTAAAATAAAATAATATTTAATAACATTTTCCGATTGTTTTAGTGGCGATTTATTCCAGTGCGGTTCGAAGTATTGTGGCGAAGTGGTATGTGTTTTATAATTGCGCGGAACTCTGTTAGTTGTCATTTTTACTTCGTGTGAACAATTTTTTATTTTATTTGTTAAAAGAGACTCTCTTGTTGATTACAAGCTGTTTGATTGTGATAATTAAAGCTGGTTTTATTGACTTTATTGGTTTCTTATATTTTGTTTTCCACTGTACCATGAGGCGTCGTAAGAATATATTCAAGTGTATTCAGACACATAAAAAATAGATTTAGATATATAAAATTTCTACACTTTTTGCTGTGTGTGCGTGTGTGTGAAGTGATTTAAAATTGTTGAGGTAATTGTTACTACGCACTGCTAAATATAGCGTTCTGCGTTGTGTCAGGGGTTCCTGTTGAAGTTTCCAGATGTCTCCTGCGTGTGGGTGTGCGTGTGTCTGTTAGACGTAGGCGTATATTTTTGTAATGTGTAGGACGATGAGTTACTTTAACAAATAAGTTGGACGCCACCAGGAAAGAGCAATTACATAGAATCCCTAGGGTTTCCATTATTAACACTCGATTGTAACATTTTGCTTTTGTCTGGATTCAACTGCCAACTGACAATATTACAAGCTTCAATGCAGATCCTCGACAAAATTATTTTAAACTACGGAATGAGCATTATGGAAGAGCTGAGTACTCTTATAATTACGTATCCTGTATGCAAAGATGGGGTTAACGTTCTATCAGAACTAAATTTTGTTTTTATGAAGTACAAACACAAATACTCGCTTTGGGTTGGAATATTTCAGCAATGGCATCAACAAACTTACATGCCGCCAATATAAATGTTTTTTAAAAGCAGAACATCAATAGTGCTTTCAGATAAATAAAACAATGTTCATAAATATTCCACACTTTGTTTTTCTCATGCAAATGCAACAGATTTTTGTTCCTCGTAGTACTTTTTGTGACTCAGCGAAGTTACTAAAATTAGCCATGTTTCTGTAAATTCTTATACAAAAAAAAAAAAAAAAAAACTACGGGGTTTGCTTTGTCTGTAGTTGAAACCGATGGAACTATTTCAAGCCAAATGTATAGAAAGGTAGCTGAATGTTTCATTGCGTCGTAAAATCCTGAGGGCGCTGGTAATCCTGTCGTACAAAAGTTTTTACCTTGCGTCTGTGATACAGTACAGGTGATCGATGTGAGCCGCCCGGGGAGTAACTAGTTGCCCGCGGGGAATCTCACCGCACCACGCACGACATCTGATTTTGCTTTTGACCTCCCAGAAAAAAGTATACCTCGTAGCTGATACTCTTTCGAGTATATTACATACTTGAAATAACATGAAAGCATTCTGCAAAAGGTGCGGATATTAAAAAGTAATTCAGCTTTTTAAATATGTCTATTTATTTATTTTTTACTTCCATGTTCCATAAGCAAATAAAGTACGGTTAATACGAAAAAAATCGAGATAATGGCTGATTCTGATTCTACTACCCTCAAAACATGAAGAAAAGTCATTTTATGAAAAGTGACAATGTGTGTGTGTTTGTGTGTAGAATTTTTTCTACGGTGAACGATAACTGCCGCAAATTTCAACTTTAAATCTTTAAATTTTCTGTGTGCAATATTTTCTTATCCTTTTGTATATATACCCGAGTTGTAAAGGACTCAAGGTCTCGTGATTTTGGTGAAGATTGTTTAAGGGAAAAGGGTAGTTTACCTGCACCGTTTTATGTTTTAACAAGAGTAAAGTACTTAATTTTGATAAATAAAGTATCCTGAAAAGAAGGTCATAATAATCCACTGTAGAAAGGTAGATAAAATATCTATAAATGAAAAGGGTAGTTGAAGGGGGAGGGAATAATTTTTTATCTGTGTACTACGTTATCGGCAACAAAGAAGTAGTTTGTTGTAAAATTCCTTCCCGGGCTGTTTGGCCGTGGTCCAATGTTTTCTACAAAACCAGACATTTTGGCAGTGACATCGACTACCATCATCAGTGAAAACCGAGTGCGCTAACGTGAGGTGGTATACATTAGTGACCACAGAACAATGGTTAAGGCTGAAGAAAGAAGTAGTTTCTAGGGAAATATTTCATTTCAAAAATGATTTTAAATATAAATTTTAGAAAATGGAAGTCGTGTATGGTTCTCCATACCGATATTTATATTAGGTAACGTCTTTCTACATTGAACCTACAAAGATTCCTGAATAACAAAGGCCTTATTGTTCTTCAAATCTAATAGTATGTTTCATGAGTTGCATAATTCTCTCGATATTTTTATTGAATATTTATTCTTACACACATTTCGATATTATATATGATATTTCAATTATGTAAATAAATTACTAAATTCTGAAAACTCTGCAAATTTTTTAGTATTATAATGATCGTGGTGCACACAATCATACAGTAAATACGAAAAATTCAAAACTTCCAGGTTAGGGTTAAAATTTCGTTTAGTCAGACACCATGACGGAGTTTCACAAATTTTTTAAAATTTTTGATAAATATTTATTAAGGCCTGTGGTCTTGAAATTTTGAAATTTTTAAAATAGAACACTACTCTTAGATACTAGTTAAAATTATCTTAAGTTTAATAGCTTCCATGAAGTTTTGTGAATTTATCAGATTTTCCCCCACTCCTTGGAGCATTATATCTACAACTTTTTAAACTTCGAAAAGCAACGCTATACTCAGGGTGTGGTCAAATTCCGTCTAATTTGCTACCCCACATATAAGCTTTTGAGATGTAAAAAACATTTGACTGCGCACATTTATGCCTCCTGTGCACTTTTTTTGGGGAGAACAATCTCAAAGACAGCTGGTTTTTGTAGAGTAAAACAATGTACTCGTATGCCAAGTTTAAGGAGGTTGATGCGTTCAAACGTTATCGTTACACGTACCCCTGATAGACTGATAGACGTATGTTTGTATAATAGATCAGATAGATTTGTCTAATGCCAAACTCTCTAATTAATAGTCAGAACTCGCTTCATTCGTTTAGTAAACCATACACATCATTATTTGACATCTAGGTTCAGGATTATTATTTTATGTTTTGTCTTCAGTGACTATAAGCTTAATATATTTCTTGCTTGCGTTCATGGAAATCTTAAAGTAGTCATATTGCAAGTTATAATTTGCTGGTTGGATGCATGGATTCTACTTAACGAAATTCATAGCACATGTAAGTCCCCGGCAGGCAACTAATTAATCTTATATGGTATCAACTGTAGTTTTTGTTTAAAGTTGTCTCTTTTATTTAGAAGATAAAAGTTACATGCACAGACACACACATACACTCATATTGGAATAACTCGCTGTCCTTAGGGGAGTCGCGTTGTACCTGTCTCCACATTATATACATATATAGTTGGCACACAAAAATGTTAATACCATAAAGAAACTCTTCACGAATACCAAAGACAGAGATGAAATAGAAATAAAATCTAATGTTGTTTGTGAAATTCTATGCCAAGAAAACTGCGGTCAAAAATATTAAGGATGCTCAGAACAGTATTTAAAAAGGAGAGTGTGTCAACACAAATACAGCTGCGATAAAATAAAAACTAATAAACATGATCCAACAGCCTTAACACAACACGATCGCGTACATGGTCACATCTTCCAGTTCGACAAAGTAAAAATAATACATACAGAAACCATTCATTTCAAACGGTAGTGCCTTGAAATGATAACTATTGAAAGAAATAAGCAAAATTGCGTTAACAAAAAAACCGACGTACAGAGCCTCATTAAGTATTGTTCAAACCTGATACATTCCCAGAAAACAAACATACAATAGATATCTAACAAGTCAACAACCCCATCAACCCCCTCCTCAACTGGTGACGTTAATACATGACAGTTCTTTACTTGGTGCGTCCGCTCTTTCTCCAGTCACGAAATAGATTCTCACGCACTGCCACTATGCAGTACACAAAGTGAGAAAAAATATAATTAATATGTATCATGGTTTTATATTGTAGAGTAGTGTAGTGTAGTGTATAGTTTTGTGTATGTATGTATGTGTGACTCAACAATATATATAAATACTATTAGTTATTCTATACAAAACAACGCCACTGTTAATACCATACAAATTATATATAATAATTAACTCTCGTTACAATTATATTACTTTATATTTTATGTTGTAGGCATGATTATGAGATAAAATAAATCTCGAAACGTCGCATAAATCCTGCATTTTTATTAGACCGAAACTCGATATCCACCTGTAACCATAATTAACAGGGTCGATAAATAATATTCTTTTATATATATATATATATATATATATATATATATTATATTGAGACACGTACAACGCGACTCCCCCAAGGACAGCGAGTTAGTCCCTGGATGTGCAAGATCGATCGCGCTCGCCTGTACTTTACGCAGACAAGTGAACGCTAACGTTTGTAAGAAAGGAATTACTTACGATCCATTTAGGGTAATGTTTCCGTTAAAACCAAAAAGAACAGGTTTATAATATAATATATAATATAATATAACATATATTTATATTATATTATATTATTTATATAATATATTTATATAATATAATATAAAAGAACAGGTAAAATATAATATTTTTTGTATGAGTTCAGATTATATTACTTGTATTTTCATTTGGAACCATTAATTGTAAAGATCGTTTGATAAATTTAGTTATATGGGAATGGAATGTTTATTTAATAAAAACTGTTTAAAAATTTTGAGCAAATCATAAAATTATGTTTGCGTACGTGTTAGATGATCTCCAGGCAATTAAATTTTCTTTGGCTCTCAAGAACCTGTTTATGTCTATAAGTTTAATATAGTTCAAGAAGGAGGCTCAAATTGAATAAAAATTCAAAAATGAATTGCCAACATTCATTTAAGGAACAAATGATGATACTTTGCTTTTAATTAACGCGGCGTTTCATAAAACACGTTCGTATTTTAACTACGACGGCCTCAGAGTAGGTGTGCACGACAACGCTGCAATATTTTGCAACCCTACACAAATTTCGCATATTATCAAAATATTTTTTAAATGAAGCGCTGAGGTCTTGTAATACTGGATGAATATTGGAGGATCTTCAGTTTACATATATATACAGTCGCTTTCTACTAATCACTTGTTCCTCACTAAAGAAGTCGCCCACTGTAAATAACTAGCTAAACCGGCTTTTGTTTCTTATAGCAGATGTTCCAGAATAATTTTCTATTCTTTTGGCGGCGTGCCAGCAGAACTTGCTCAGTCACAAGTGCTCCCGAACAGTCTGGAGTGGTACGGTAGTGAACGGCCTTGACACGGACGCCACACGCTGTGCTAGTCGAAAAGCGTGTAGAACGACATTCTCGTCTTTTCGAGATGATTCCGTATTTGTCGTTGCAATATTCAAAATTTATGCATAAAATTATTGGTTAAAACGTCGTGAAATTGCTGTACGTAACCGGGTTCACGTTTGACGTCACACCTTTTGTTTATTTCTTTTTTTCTGCTTTGCCGCCAAAATATTATTTTTATTAGGTGCAGACTCGGTAAATGGAATGTTTTCGGAAACAGTCAATAATAGATCAGCTATAAACGTCCGCTTTATTGCCGGCAATAAAAATACAGCAATGCGAATAAATCTGTGGGCGTTTCAGACGAAGTAAACAAATCGTTTATATTTTCTATATCATTATTAAAAACCTGAGCGACATGGTTAACCATCCATAAATGTATACTTTATGTTTTGTATACTAAAAATTATTACTCCAACTCTTTTTCATATTTACTGAAATTTTGTTGATGTTTTTAGCCGAATTTGGAAGGAGTAGGTATATTTATTTATGCCGATTAATGCGCCCCCCCCACATACACCAATATAAACCTTATATATTTTTGTGTCTTGCAACTTAATACCTAAATGCGAGCGTGTCTGCAAACAATTCTTCTTCTTCTTCTTCTTCTTCTTCTTCTTCTTCTTCTTCTTCTTCTTCTTCTTCTTCTTCTTCTTCTTCTTCTTCTTCTTCTTCTTCTTCTTCTTCTTCTTCTTCTTCTTCTTCTCCTTCTTTTTTTATTTCTTCTTCTTTCCGTCTTTTGATTTTTTTCTACTGCTCCCCTTCTGCCTTCTCCTTTATTTTAATCCACTGTATGCAATTTTTTCCACTTCTCACATTTGCATCTTTGTTTGAAAAATTGTTTCTATTTAGCTAGGCGATTGATCTGTTCAGAATTATGGATACAAAAAACATAAACAAAGTACAATCATAAACTGGATACAACCTTTGACATAAACATACTGAAAACAAACAAACAGTTCAGGCAGAATTGTACTTCTATCACTAATTTACAGCGCCTCTTACAAAACACCGCTAAATCCCTCAAATTTCTCACCTTCGTGAGTAACATTATATTGTACTACAAATTTTCTCTACAACCACCACAACTATAAAAATGTCTAAAGATTTAGAATATATAAGGGTTATATTAACAGATGCAACAGTAAAATTCTCAATTTTTGTCAGATCTTTTGGGACGTGGGAATACAATAAACTGTGAAAATAGAGCTTGAAAAATTCGTTTTGACGACTGAAAATAAAAAGGAAGATTTTTGTATACAACGGATAATTAAAAAAGCAAAGTGTTTTCAGTATTTTTATTATTGTACATTTAAAAAAATGGAACGTGAAATAGATTTTAAGAAACAATTTTCAGAAAATTGGCTGTGTATGTAGAACTTTTCTATGGCAAACGACAACTGCTGAAAATTCAAACAGAATCAAATAAATTTTTGCATATGTGCCCGAATTGCGGAGGACTCAAGCCCTATTGATTTTGCTGAAGATCTCTTAAGGGAGAGGGGTAGTTCTGTGTGTGAATTACATGAAATAATTACATGAAACTATTACTCAATAAAAGTCTAAACATCAAAAATGGGGTTCTTAGGTTAAGGGAGAGGAGACGTTTATCTGTTTCCTTTTGTGTTTTAACAAGAATAAAGTAAATAATTTCGATAAATAAGTGCCCCGAAAATGAATTCATGTTAAACCAACGTAAAATGTTAAATCAGATATCTATAAATGATGAGGGTAGTTGAAGACTGAAGGGGTGATTTTTTGAAAACAACTTTGCTGGTATCAAAAAGATACAAGTATTTAATTTTGAAGGATAAGGTACCCTATCAATTACATATTATGAAACTATTACTCTATGAAAGCGTAAATATCATTAACGGTGAAGATCGGTTGAGGAGGGGATCATTATCTGCGTAGTTAGGTTTCGTTATAACAATAAAATACTTATTTTTTGTAGTTAGAGTGACTCGAAAAGAATATTATATTATATTAAGCGACTATTCCATATTTAACAAAAATATCCATAAATAGTGAAAATAGTTTGAGTGTGGGGAATATTTTTTTAGAAATTATCGAAACGAATTCAAGTAAATAATTTTAAATATAAACCTCAGAACATGGATCTCATATATACTTACTTACTACTTACTAGCCAACGCCCACCCTTGGCTGTTGAGCCATTAGGCGACGCACTGACCAGTAGCGTCGGGCTGCGGCGATTTCGATGTCCTCGTTGGAGGGGGTGTGGTCTAAGGCCGGGTAGTCTCTCAGATGGTCGGCGTCCATCGTCGCGTGGCCGCACAGCTGGCACTCAGGGATTGGCAGCGCGCGGAGGCGGTGCAGATGTGAAGCCAGATAGTCGTGTCCGGTTTTTAGTCGGAAGTTGGCGACACACACTGCACGAGGGAGGTTGGGGTTGATTAGACCGTCGGTGACGAGCCTTTCCCATTTTTTGCCGGCGGCCGCCTCAGAGAGTCTTTCCTTATTCCATATGGTGACGGCGGAATTTATTTGAGCTTTGGAAGATTGTAGGGACTGCGGGCGGGTAGGCAGGGGTAGGGTTGTGCCTTGCTTGGCCAGTTTATCGGCCTCCTCGTTGCCCCAGATGTTGACATGACTGGGTATCAATTGGAGTATTAGGACCCACCCTCGGCTCGCCAGGGTCTCCAGTTTCCTTCTACAGTCGATAGTCCTTTGGCAGTCGGTTTAAGAGTTGCGTGATAGACTGCGTATTGCGGCCTGCGAGTCGACTAGGAGCACGGCTTTTGAAGGGGGGAGTGATTTTTTCCAGTTCATCAACGGCAGCGTGAACTGCTTCGATTTCCCCATCGTAGTTAGTAAGGGGGCTCCCCACGGCTAAGTGTCCTTGGAAAAGACGGCTATAGTACCCAGCTCCTGTTTTTCCATTGCCTGGAATTGATGAGCCGTCAGTGTAGATATGGATCCACTCTTGCTCGGTATAATCTTCGTGGATGGTTTGCAAAGCTGATTGCTTTAGTTCTAAATATTTGGATACATGTTTAGGTGCTGAGTGGTTCTTAAGATGGTAGCTGGCTTGGGGTAAGAGTCTGAAGAAGTCCTGATGGGTATTCAGCGGCGCTGTTTCTGTGAGTGCAATATCGTATTTTTCGGCGATGTTTTTGTACATGGTTAATGGGGTTATTTGTGTCTTTAGCCTGGGAGTATGTTGTCGGTAGTCGTTCCATAGATGCTTGTAGACACGCCTGGAGCGCTCCCAGAATCGCAGTGCTGACCTTTCTCTATATGACTGTAATGGTTCTATCTGGGTTTGTGCCTCCATGGCCTCGATGGGGGTGGATTTTGCAGCGCCTATTATTACTCTTAGGGCTGTATTTTGTGCGAGATCGAGTTTGTTTTGTACGCTGGCGCTTGCAGTGACGGTGACTTAGCTTCCATGTTCTAGCATGGGTCTAATATATGCCTTATAGGTAGTCTGTAGGACATCTTGGGTAGCTCCCCACTTAGTGGCTGTCAATCTCTTTAGGAGTCGTGTTCTTTTTAAAGCCCTTTCCGCGCTTTGATCCACATGAGGTTTCCACGTTAAGCGCCTATCCAATTGTACTCCCAGGTATTTAGAAAAGGCGCTTTCTTCCAGTGCTGTCCCGTTGTAAAATAGGTTAGTCGGGTGTACTTTTGTAGAGAGTGAGAATAGTTGAAAGGTGGTTTTGCCAGAATTTACTGTCATTGCGTTTCGCTTTGCCCACATCTCGAGTTTTATTAAGGCCTCGTTCAGGCACGCCTCAAGTGACAGTGTTTCCACTGGTTGCCCAGATGAGAAGGTCGTCCGCATAGAGGAGGGCTTTGACGCCTGGCACACTTCTTACTGCTTCGAGAATGTCGCCGATCATGATAATAGACAGCGAGCAGCTCAGCACTGCTCCTTGGGCTAGTCCTTGCTGTTGGATGCAGAATTTCGATGTGCAATTTGAATATCGAACTCGGATTTGTCATTGGGACAAAAACGACTTAATCCATTTGAATAGTTTGCCAGATATTCCGTGTATGGCCAGCTGATGGATGAGTATGGGTTTCCATACCGTATCATATGCGGCTTTTATATCGACTAGCACTGATAACGTTGACATTTTCCTGTGGAACCCGTTTTTGACGTGTTGTGTGAAATTGGTTACGTGATCCATTGTTCTGCGGTGTCTGCGGAATCCGGCTTGAGCGTGGTCAACAATTTGTTTAGCCTCAACTAGTTGGTTCAATCGGTTTGTGATCATCTTTTCTGCTAGTTTACACAGGACGCTCGTCAGGGAGATAGGCCTGTAGGTTTCTGCTGAGTCTGCTTGTTTTCCCTTTTTTAGGATAGGGATGATTTCGGCCTTCTTCCATATGTGGGGCACGTGTTTTTCCCATGTCAAATTCATGGCGGCTAGCACGGTTTTCTTGGCTGTATTGCCCATGTGTGTTGGGAATCCGGGGAAAATTTCGTCCACACCTGCAGACTCCTTTTCTTTGGTTTGCACAAGGGCATTTCCTAGCTCAACAATAGTATAAGGATCATAGGAGAGGTCTTGGGTTTTCTTATCTAAACATGTGGCCGAGGGTCGTTTTAGCAGTGTTCTGGCTATTTAATGGCCGTTACTTAAATATATTTTTCTTTACCTCAGTGGAGTTATATGGATGTTGTACGGTAGCGCGATGATTTCGTTTTCTAAGTTGGCTAATCTGCTTAATACTTCGCCTCAATATTTGCGTGTTTGTACTTTGCACAGTGCGTAGCTAGCTCTCTCGGCGTTCGGTGCGCCGAATCTTTCGCTGTCATTTTTTTGTCGACATTCAATGTAGGCTTTAGGCCTTACATTCTCGCTTATGGCCGACTAGGCCCTATTCATGCTTATCTAAATTTATAATATTTCGCAACACGCAGTATCAGCCAACTTCATTTCAACAAATACATCTGTAATGTAACTAAGTCAGACATTAAAATTTATTCAAATACAGTCCACCTCTTATCATTTTCTTCCTGCAAAATCAATGCATTTATCACATATCACTTTCAACTAATATGGAAGACCAGCCGACAGAATTTTTTAACTCAAGAAGCTTACATTTAGCCCACTTGGGCCCAATTCATTAATTTTCTTGTCCACACTTGCTGGATCATTATTCTCATTTAACATTTTTTGGTCCTCCGGCCCTGGATTTTCCATTCAACATTTTTTACCAATACTTATGGCCAGCACGGGCGAATTTGCACGTCAGCTAATACGACCGTGGCGTGATTTGCATCGTCATTTTGCTCGTCATCTTCAAACAACATATTAGCAAGTGCCTGCCAGCTACAGTGCTTACTCAAAGTGGTCATCTCTGCCAGCTGTTTACCATCTTCACCAAGGAGACGACGCTGCAGGACATCAACAGCAAGGTATCGCCAGCAACAGTAAAAAGGTGAGTAAAATGTCTGAGGAAGGCCTCAAAGTGCTGACCAGAAAGAGGGGCGGATTAAAATCCGCGATAGTGCGGATACAATCCGCGGTAAATTCATTTGACATAACTCTAAGTACGAAACATTTTCTAACTGTAAGACTGGAAAGTCTCAAAAGCTTGGCCTCGAAGTACGACGAGGTGCAGTCTGAGCTTATCAGTAAAGACGCGAGCGTTGCTCAGGCAGACCGAGTTGAGGTTGAAGAAATGATATACTCAACTGAGGCAAACATTTTACAACTACTTGACACTTTTAATACTCAGACTGTGCCTCCCGTATTATCGACGCCCATGCAATTAAAGCCGATAAGTTTGCCCTGCTTCTCAGGCAACATACTTGAGTGGCAACATTTTTATTCAATTTTCACTGATTTAGTGCATTCAAGATCTGATTTAACACCAGTGCAAAAACTGCATTATTTGCATTCCTCTGTGAAGTGTGAACCATTGGATTTAATTAAATCATTACCTATTTGTCAAGAAAATTATGCAATAGCGTTCAACTTGCTGTTCGAAAGGTATAACAACCCATTTATATTAGCTAAGTACTATGTACAAAACCTACTTCAGGTTAAGTCCACAATAAAGGACTCGGTCCAAAGTTTGGCGGAGTTTACGAATACAATAACGTCTTCCGTTAATTCACTGGCAGCAATGAAGCTGTCAGTGAATTCATTTGAATTTATCACCATACAGTTGCTCTCCACCAAACTTGACCCTATTACTTTAAAACTTTGGAAGGAGTCAATAGACCCTGACAACTTGCCTAGCTTTCAAGACTTTACGCATTTTTTAAACTTACGCAGACAGCTGTTAGAAAATACAATGCCTATTGAACCCGGACAGCAATTCAACAAACTTAATGTAAAACCTAACAATAAATTTGAGAAGTGTAGCTTAAGAAATACTGGTGGCAGCAATACCTTTAAGAGCTATCACGCAGCGGCAAATCATTATTCATGCGTGTGTTGTAAATCTGACCACCCGCTTTACATATGTAATAATTTTCGTATATTAAGTGCCGCTGAGCGAGGGCAATTGGTTGCAAATCATAAATGTTGTATCAACTGCCTTAGAGCAGGTCATCTGATAGCTAACTGTAAGAGTAAACAGGTCTGTAAAATTTGTTCAACAAGACACCACACATTGCTGCACGCAAATTACGTGCCGAAATCAACAGCTGCCAGCAGCAATTATTGCTCACTTAAATTACAGTGCAAAAACAATGTTCTTTTATCCACAGCGGTTGTATCTGTCGTTGATCAGGCTGGCAACAGGCATAGAGCTAGAGCGCTTCTAGACGCCGGTTCACAGATCAATTTCTGTACAAAATCATTTGCAAAAAGATTACACCTTAAATTAACCAAATATAATATTCCAATCACAGGAATAAACAACACAGCGTGTTGCGCAACTGATATTGCTTCTATACGTATTATTTCTCGCTATCAGAGACATAGTTTCGAGGCGAAATGTGCCGTCTTATCTACTTTAACTCACAATCTGCCTTCAACCTCGTTTGATATCAACCAGTTCCACATTCCAAACAAAATTTTTCTGGCCGATCCAGAGTTTAATATATCTTCACAGATCGACATACTATTAGGGGCACAATTTTATCTGGATTTGATATTAGCCAATAAATACACACGCGGACCCAATTTCCCTATCATTCAGGAAACAAAACTGGGTTACATTTTGGCTGGCAATCTGCCCAAGCACTGCCACACCGAGGGTCCTGCTGTTTCGTTCCTGGCAAGGAACAATGACAGTCAAATTCTGCAATCTCTCGAGAGATTTTGGGAGGCAGAAACAATCCCTGACGATACCCCTGATAGCGAGTCGGCGTGCGAAGAGCATTTTGTGCGCTCTACTCAGCGCAACCACGAGGGTAGATTTATAGTGTCACTCCCATTCAAGTCTGATAATCCCCACTTGGGGAAATCTTACACAAGTGCCGAATCAAGATTCTTAAGCTTAGAGCGTCGATTTAGGCGCGATGCCAAGCTCGCTCGCGACTACGCGGACTTTATCAAGGAATACATGGATCTTGGGCACATGACACTCATCAATCATGGCGCTATCAATTTAGGAGCGTCAAATATTTACTACTTGCCTCACCATGCCGTGTTTAAACAGTCTAGCTTGACCACAAAACTGCGCGTTGTTTTTGATGTTTTGTCCAAGACTACTAATGGCCTTTCGTTAAATGACATATTATTAGTAGGCCCCACTGTTCAACAAGACCTTTTTTCCATTCTTTTGCGTTTCCGCATACATAAGTATGTTCTTATTGCCGACATCGAAAAGATGTATCGTCAGATTCGCGTAGCTGAGGGGGATTGTCACTATCAACGCATTTTGTGGCGTGACTCTCCCCTCGAACCACTTAAACATTTCGCGCTGCGAACAGTAACCTACGGCACAGCTAGCGCCTCTTTTTTGGCCACTCGGTGCCTTCTACAAATTGCTAGAGACAATCAGACTTCCTTTCCCCAAGCGGCTTTAGCCATAACCAACGATTTTTATGTCGACGATCTACTTACCGGTTCGGACACTATCCCCAATCTAACCAAGCTGAAATCCGATCTAGGTGCGTTACTTGGTCAATATGGTTTCACGTTGCACAAATGGGCATCAAATGAACCCACAGCGGTCGCAAATCATCACAACTTTTCACGACCCCTAAATAAACAGGACAATGTGCGTACCCTAGGCATTCTTTGGAACAACACTGCCGATTCATTTTTGTTTGACATTAAACTATCTCCGGTTGATTCTAGCATATCCAAGAGAAAAATTCTTTCAATTATTGCTGGAATATATGATCCCCTTGGCTTAATCGGTCCAGTTGTCTTTTTGTATAAACATTTCATGCAGCGACTGTGGCTTTGTAAGCTTGGTTGGGATTAACCGATTTCCGGTCAGTCACTTTCGGATTGGCATTCTTTGTGTAACAAATAGATCCTCATTGGTAAAATAGTAGTCCCGCGATCCATTCGTTGCAAGCGTGAGGCGGCTACAGTTCAGTTGCATGGTTTTTCGGATGCCTCAGAGAGAGGGTTTGGCTGTTGCATATATATCAGAGTCATTTATCAAGATTCTACTGCCTCCTGTCGCCTCTTGTGTTCCAAATCTCGCGTGGCTCCCCTACGCCAGGTGTCATTACCTCGCATCGAGCTCTGCGCTTGCTTGTTATTGTCGCGACTCGTATCTAAGGTTATTCCTGCTCTTTATTCGTTTATTGATAATGTATATTTGTATTCTGATTCTATGGTGGCTCTTTACTGGATTCATGCGCAGTCTACGCGTTGGAAAACATACGTCGCTAATCGGGTTGCTGAAATTCAGCGTCGTACGCAAGCTTATACCTGGCATCACATTGATTCGCGACGCAATCCTGCTGATATTATATCTAGGGGGTGTTTCCCTGACGTTTGCGTGATTGCTCTCGCTTTGGTGGCACGGTCCTTGCTGTCTGTCTAAATCGTCAGAGTATGATCCCTTCCCATCCTTCGTACCGGCCACTCCGTCGTCTTCTGAAGTCACCGCGGAAGAGAAAAATACACATAACCTGTCGCTAATGTCTACCCTGGCTGTTGACTTATCGTTGGACTATTCCTCGTTGCACCGGCTGACGCGTGTATACGCTTACTGTTTTCGGTTCATCATAAATATTAGGCACTCATCTGCGGACAAACTTTCGGGCGATCTGACCCCTGTAGAAATTCATCAGTCTCTCAACTTCTTCATAAAACAATCTCAGTCGATCCACTTCCCAACCGAAATTAGTTGTCTTCGGAACGGATCTTCTGTTTCCATTAGGAGCAAGTTGGCTTCTCTCGACCCGTTTCTTGACGACTCTGGAGTGATACGTGGGGCGGACGATTGCAGCATTCCCAATTACCATACGATTCGAAACATCCTATTGTATTACCCCCATCGGCGCATATTACACGCCTTATCATCGAACGTGAACACATTCGTTTACTTCACGCTGGTGCTCAACTCGTGCATCATTCACTGCGTCAACGTTGGTGGATTGTTAATGCCCGGCTAGTCATCCGTTCCATTATTCGTAAGTGTCTCAAGTGTATCAGGTTTAGTGCCACACAGCAGGTTCAGAGACTTGGTATTTTGCCATTCCCTAGAGTCACTCCTTCAAGGCCGTTTCTATTTTGCGCGGTTGATTATGGTGGTCCCTTCATGATTCGTCATGGCGGGCAGAAGTCTAGAACTCTTACTAAGGCATACGTATCTTTGTTTGTTTGCTTAGCGACTAGGGCTATTCACTTGGAATTGGTGTCCGACCTTACGGCCAGCGCATTTATAGCCGCTTTACGTCGTTTCATGGCACGCCGGGGTATACCCAGTCAACTGTACTCCGACAATGGCACAAAATTCAGGAAGTCCCGCACCATCTTACATGATATTTACAACTTTTGGCACAACAAGGATGCCATCTCCTCGATTAAGTCATTCACATCCTCTCAGGGGATATCATGGTCATTTATTCCGCCCTCCTCACCTCATTTCGGTGGCCTTTGGGAGAGCGGCATAAAGAGTTTGAAATTTCATCTCCGCCGCGTGGTAGGCAAATCTATACTAAACTTCGAAGAGTTCACGACCGTTTTGTCTCAGATAGAGGCATGCCTGAACTCTCGACCTTTATTTGCTATCTCTTCGGATGTTAACGACCCGGTGCCACTTACATCTGGCCATTTTTTGATTTGCGCGCCCTTAACTGCGATTCCGGACCCAGACCTTTCTCACGTTCCTGTTTCTCGTCTTGGGCGTTGGCAACTCCTTCAGAAGTTTGTCCAGGGCATTTGGAAGGCGTGGTCTCGCGATTATTTGCACCAGCTGCAACAGCGTCACAAGTGGAAGTTTGCCAAAGATAATGTTTCCATTGGTGACTTAGTTTTGCTTATTGAGGAAAATTTGTCTCCATTAGCCTGGAAATTTGGCGTAATCATCGCCACATTTCCCGGCCCAGATAACTTGGTTCGTGTCGTAGACATTCGCACGCCTACGGGTGTTTTGCGGAGACCAATACATAAATTATGTCTGTTGCCAGCGCGAGACGAGATTTGACATTATGATTACTTAGCACAATGCTACTTTATTCAGCCATTGGCTTATTACTTATTACGACCAGTTGGTCAACATAATTGTGATGAATTATCACAATCTTTTTTCTTATCAATTTTGCGCCATCGCATGCTTTTAATTTTCATGTTTTGGTGGTCTCATTTTAAAATTGTAAAGGAGATGAACAATAACGTAAGTGCGTTATTACCTTGTTTTATTTTGAGGACACATAAGTCAAATGTTCCAACTTTTTAAGTTATAACCGCTCGTTTTAGCATAAGCCTAATTATTTTTGAGTTAGCAACTGTCTGTTCGCTCAAGCAAGTATTAGTTTAGTTAATATGCAAGGCTTTATTATTATTTGTATTTTCGTATCTGGAACATTTGATTCATGCCTCATGTCTTCCTCACTATTGTGTACAACTTTGGTTATTTCTAAATTTATTTTTAATTGTTTCTGTAATCACAGTATTGTATGTTATTTAAATTATTGTTATTGTATTCACATAAATTGTGTCTATATAAAAACTATTTTTAGCGTCTGCAGTATGTAACTGCCACGTCTAGGTTTATTTCATATTGTATTTTATATTTTATTCATTTTGCAAGTAAGCATGCACAATTCTTTTACTTAAAATTATGACATACAAGTCATATCTGGGCTTGCATTCAGCATCTAGCTTGTTCATACATTATTATATTGTAAGTTCCTGAAACTTCAGGAAAAGCATGACTAGGTCAATACATGCCGCCCTGCTGAATATACAATAGAACATGTAACTGCAACATGTTCAACAACAATTTTGTTCATGTAATGAACTTTCTGTACAGGTCCACGGGCCTCAATTAATTTTAGTAACCATCTATGACATGCATAGGGTTACCAGCGATCGGTCCATCATGTGATGAGCTTCCGATCATGCATTAAACATTGTATAATTATGTATTTTTCTTTCATGTTTTATAATGTTATATACTGCACACACTTGTGTCAGTAATATTGGTCAATCAGACTTTATTCATATATGAAACAGCTGTTCGCCAACCTTGGCCTACAACCGCCTATCTATAGGCTTATCTTATGCATGCTTATCTCTAAACTAGTGACGGATTGCCGTTATCTAATCTAATAACTCAAGGTTCAACACAGCCTTGAAGCTAACTATCGTTAGTAAGAACTGTACTCTTTTAAATTAAATTGTAAATGTATCATAATTTATTAAAAAAAAAATGCTAAAAAATCAGTTTGATTTTGACGGGCAGCTTATGTAGGGTAGCGCGATGATTTCGTTTTCTAAGTTGGCTAATCTGCTTAATACTTCGCCTCAATATTTGCGTGTTTGTACTTTGCACAGTGCGTAGCTAGCTCTCTCGGCGTTCGGTGCGCCGAATCTTTCGCTGTCATTTTTTTGTCGACATTCAATGTAGGCTTTAGGCCTTACATTCTCGCTTATGGCCGACTAGGCCCGATTCATGCTTATCTAAATTTATAATATTTCGCAACACGCAGTATCAGCCAACTTCATTTCAACAAATACATCTGTAATGTAACTAAGTCAGACATTAAAATTTATTCAAATACAGTCCACCTCTTATCATTTTCTTCCTGCAGAATCAATGCATTTATCACATATCACTTTCAACTAATATGGAAGACCAGCCGACAGAATTTTTTAACTCAAGAAGGTTACATTTAGCCCACTTGGGCCCAATTCATTAATTTTCTTGTCCACACTTGCTGGATCATTATTCTCATTTAACAGATGTAATCGACACAGATTTCTGCGACAGTTTAAATAAATCATGCTTGATTAAACAGAGTACATTTACATTTATAGAGATGTAAAAACATTTCTCTCTTTTCTGATGTTCCTTTTACAGTCGCGTATGTTTGAAAGCGGCTTGAAGGAATTTAAAAGTATTAGTCTTGTGTGATGAAAATAATCTAATAAATTCGACACAGTAAAGTAAAAATGGTGTTATAATTATTAAACATTTATGAGCTTGAAAGTAATTTTGGTTATACATAGGAATCATGTGTTGTGTATATACGGTTAATGTTTTACAAGATCATCAGACTATATATAAGCAAGACTATATATGCAAGAACATCAGACACACTATATTAGTGTGTAATTTCTTATGACCCGTCAATTCTTGTTTGTTGGCCTCACTTCATCCAATCTTGAGTTGTAATTTTATCAATCGTTCTCCTAATGTTACCAGAATACCAAAATTACTTTTTTTCAATTACATGTGCTGCTGTATTTGATTTTAATCAAAGTATAAATGTGCTATTTATTAATCAGCTGATAGTACATTTTACTGTAACAGTGTTAACAAATGTTTCATTCGTTGCTTTCAATTATTGGCGTTCTTTATTCAGCTGTTATTCATGATCCCTCTATCCTACAAGAATACCGAATCCGCTAGATCTTTGAATTGCCAAAATTTATAAATATTAATGTACTATGTAATTTAAAATTAATTAAAATGGTTTTTATTCACTTTGTGTACGTCAGTTGAAAATATATTGCAGTCACGACAAAAAACCTGTTTTATTAAAAATCGCGAGATTATGAAAAATACATTCTATTTTTGAACAGTTTAAATATGCTTGAAAAGTGTTTTGAAATTAATTATTACATGCAATAAGGAAACGTTCATTTAAGCCGTAAAATTTTAATTAAATATTTTGTAACAGTGTTTAAATATATTTGAGAATTGCTAACTACAAATTCATAGGATAATATTCAAGCATTTATTTAATTATTAACACGAACCTTCTGTGTGCAGACATGTTTGCGAGCTCAAGCGTGTGTGAGCGAGCGTGGGTTAGTGTGCGTTTGTAAATACATATTGTATTTACAAATCATAGTTGTAAATACGACATCACAGAACAATCTACGTGTTTATCGAATGTTCCAGAAGAATCTCGCTCTAATGTGTGGCGTACGTGATTCTCGGCGCATTTGCTAGACAGAATTCGCGCGGCCGCACGCACTGTGTCAAGGCCACAATTGATTACGTCGTAGTAGAGATAACGAGTAGTTTGGAATGTTCTGGTCTGTGAGCGGGGCTATAAATACAAGGTGGCAGCGGCCTTATATATAGTTGCGACATATTACAGTGCAGTTCGAGTTTATTGTCGGGCGATACTGTGTGCATTCAAGTGGTTATTAGTGAAGTGCTGTGTTTTTTAATCGGGCGCTATATTGTAATACAATTGTGTTTTAATATTAGTTGACATTTTATTGCGTGTGAACAATTTTATTTGATTCGTTGTAAGAGACTGTGTTGTTAATTACGAACTTTTTAACTGTGAAAATTAAAGCTGGTGATTAGTGACTTAATCGTCTTGTATTTTGTTTTCCACTGTACCATACGACGATCAAGGAGACCGTCGTAACAGTGGTGTCTGAACTGGGATAGAACCGTTAACAGTGGAAACAGTGGACACTTTGTACAAGACGATTGTAATTCGTAACTAATCGGTAAACAATGGATGCCAGTCAGATGATGGAAGCTTTACAAGCGCTGCTACGCCAGACATGGGAAGAGAAAAAAGAAGAACGTAGACAAGAAAGAGAGGAAGCGGAGAATCGCAGGCAGGAAAGAGAAAAGGCTGAGGAATGTCAGAAAGCACTAATGCTAGAGACGAGGAACGACGAAGACAGAAGGCAGAGGAACGGAAGCGTGAAACAGAAGACATCAAAGCATTAATACAGGACCAGAAACAGACGCAAGAGCATAGTACCGCAGAATTGTGTCTCCTACGAGGTGAGCTTAATAAACAAGTTACTAAAATATAGGAGGTACAAGAATCAATGACATTAAAAGTAGCTGACATACAAAAACCTGTCTCGAGTGTTGAAGAATCGATGTCTACAAAAATATCTGACGTAGGAGAATCCATGTAAAATAAAATAGCTGAGTAGAAAAATCTGTCTTGACTGTGGAAGAAGCTATGTCAACAAAAATACAGTAGAAAACTCAATGGCAAACATAAGAGAACAAATTAAAAGTGAAGTTGAGCAGTTCATGAAAATACACCCAAAACAAATTTCTGAACAGACTGTACCAATTATGAAGACAGAGAAAGTCACAGAAAATAAGTCAATAGAGAAGTTCACCTCGCCTGCGGTTGTGACAGTTCATGTCAAGGCCCCAACCTTTGATGGAAGTACGCGCTGGGCGACGTATTTACGCCAATTCGAAGCTGCTGCATACGCAAATAATTGGACAGAGAAAGACAGGGCTGTTTCACTTGTTCTTGCATTAAAAGGACCTGCGTCAGAATTACTACAAAAAGTGCCACCTGACAGCCAAAACACCTATGCCGAATTGATAAAAGCTTTGTAATTACGGTATGGTGATAAACATTTGCGAGATGTGTACTACGCTCAGTTGAGAAGAAGATGACAACGTTCCGAGGAGAGCCTACAAGAGTCTGAAGCAAGTTTCGACAGACTGAATAGATTGGCCTTTCTTGAAGCCCCAGAAGATTTTCGAATAAGGTTTGCGGTGGAGACATTTATTGATGGCATCGGAGATTGTTAACATCAGCAAGTGTTACGAATGGCAAGACACCGAAATAGCTCAGAAGCACTTGATCACGCCCTAGAATTTAAAGCTGCCAAGTCGGCGTCCCACTATATTAATGGGTTTGTTCCATCATATTGTAACAAGACGCTGTTCCACGCTGTTACAAATAATTAATTTCTATGTATTGTACAAAGAAGAAAAAAAAATTTTATTTAAAAAACATTTTTCAACAAAAAAATTTTATGTTTGCTTGTTATTGTAATAATTTAGAAATATTCCTGGTTCTGCGTTTTGATTAAAATTTTAAAATTCTGTGAGTTTATTTTGGTTAATTATCTATACTTCTGGTTGACCTTAAATGAATCCGGAGTTAATCAGATTGTCTTCTTGCAATAATCGATTTGCGATTTTCAGCTCTGCTCCAGTATATCACTTTCCGTTAATTTTTGTCGTCTACCAGTAAGTCCTTTAATTAACTAAAACTCTTACACTAAATATTAATCTTATTCTATTAGAACTCTTTAAAAAGTGGAGTTCATAGGCTTTAAACATTATTAGCCATTTAAATTTCTTAGTCTGTATTAAACTTAAGTTACTTTCAGTCTTTTCTGATTATATTGTATTATTATCTAACCCCTTGATACAGTAAATATTCCCCCACATACTTTCTTTATTATTGGCATTACTATGAATGTTTTGAGATAAAAAAGTGACCTTAGTTATGAAACATTAGAAATATTTTTCTTTTCAATATTTCATCACTTGTTAATTATAAAATATAAAAGTTATTTAATAGCACCTTGTTTAAGTAATAGTTACACATTAACTTGAAGTTTATTATATTTAAAATCACTACACTGGTACACATTCACTGTTGGTTCTGACTTATATTTGAGTTTTAGTATATTCTCAGACCAAACCTTTAGTCATAATGGACTGTGAAGATTTGTTTATTTTACTATATAATAACTTTAGTTGGTGCACTTCTTACCACACTACTAAATACTTTTGTCTATAATTAAGTTACAATTTAATGAGGTTTTGGGGTGTTATACTTTCTTTAGTGGTATTAACATTTGGTTTGGGGTTCATGGTTGTTAATAATAGGTTTATTACTAGGTATTTATTGTGGTTCTTCCATCCTATATCTTATTTTCTTCTCTTCTTCCTTCTTGGGTTTACCAAGGTACTTAGTTTTATTTTGTCCGTTGGTTGGTTCGGGGTATCTTCTTTATTATCTGCTCCTAAACTTTACTCTTCCTTCTTGGGTTCGGGGTATCTTCTTTATCATCTGCTTCTAAACTTTCTCTCTTTTCTTGGGTTCGGGGTATCTTCTTTATTACATGCTCTTAATCTCCCTCTTCCTTCTTGGGTTCGGGGTATCTTCTTTATTACCTGCTCCTAAACTTCCTGGGTAATCTCCTGATTTTTTATATGAGTTTTTTAATTTATTTTCTTGAGTTTTAGTGTTGCATTTTTATTATTTAATTACTTTTTTCCTTTTATAGTGGTGTTTTTCTTTGATGTTTAATATATTTTCATTTGAAATTCCTTGAGTTATATTTAATTTAATTGTTTTTATGATCTTAATGTAATTAATTTTTAGTGGATTATCTGTCATGCTACAATATTGTAGTCAGAAGACCCCAGTATCACATTGCCGTTACGATAAGTGCAGAAAAAGAATGTTGTCTGACAAAGTATTAAGAAATTCAAGAGCGCCGCAACGATTTGAACGATGGGATAAAAACAGAAGACCGAAATGTTATAACTCTGGAAAACGTGGACAACACGTAGACAACACTGTGGAAAAGAGGTAGACTGTTTGGAGAAGAAGATACCGAGAGAAGAGAATGTTCGCACCAATTGGAGAAGTAAACTCCCAGAACAGCACACAGTTTCCACGCTACATAAAACCAGTGAAAACTTGATTGTTAATTCATTTGCGGAAGGCAAACCAACATAATTTACAGTTGACACGGGTGCAACAGTGTCCATTGTGCGCCCTGACTTAGTCAGCAACAGCCAGCCTCTAATTAGCTCTTGTACAATACAGACTGTGACTAGAAGCCTCGTCAAGGTGCTAGGAAAGGTAGACGTGCGGGTACGCCTGGGTCTTCTAGAGTTTAGTCACCAAATGCTCGTTGCAGACATTGTCAATGAAGTGATTCTTGGCACGGACGTTATGAATGCCTACGGATTCGTTGTGGATTTAAAAGAGAATGTCCTGAGGATTGGCCAAGAGAAGATAAAGCTTTACATGGCTAAAATGATAGGATCTACCAAGCATTCGATTAAGAATGTGGCATTAGTTGAAGAAAAAGTCAACAGGTCTGGTCAAGAGGAACCCTCCCTATTGCAAGGGAAATGGAGGAAGAAATAGCAGAGGAATTAGAAATAAGTATAACGATAAAAGAAGTGATTGGAAAGCCAATATGGGCGTCGAGACAAGACTCTTGCTTGTTCCTGAGCTGATAGAAGCTTCCGGAAGAAAATTACCTGAAGATGAAGTTACGCAAGAAGTTGTTGACGAGAACCAAACAGACTTGGATCACCCAGTGGTGCTTAGGTCAGCAGTGCATGACGCAACGGGAGTGATTCCAGCAAAACTAGTGATTGAGCGGGAGACTCGCATTCCTGGGAACTTGATTTTTGGATCACACGAGACTGAATTCGAAGAACCGGAGAATTATCTTTCGCAAGGACGTCCACCTAGATCGCCTGGTCGAGTATTACTTCAGAGACGGTTTGCCCGTTCGGGGCGAACAGGCTTACGGAGGGAGTAGTGTTACGACATCGCAGAAAAATCTACGTGTTTATTAAATGTTCCAGAAAAATCTCGTTCCAATGTGTGTGGCGTACGTGATTCTCGGCGCATTTGCTACATTGTGCCAGAATTCGCGCGGCCGCACGCACTGTGTCAAGGCCGCAATTAATTACGTCGTAGTAGAGATAACTCGTAGTTTGGAATGTTCTGATCTGTGAGCGGGGGTATAAATACAAGACGGCAGCGGCCTTAGTTTCAGTTATATTTGCGACACTTAACAGTGCGGTTCCAGTTTATTGTGGGGCGATACTGTGTGAGTTCAAGTGGTTATTAGTGAAGTGCTGTGTTTTATGATCGGGCGGTATCTTGTAATACAATTGTGTTTTAATATTAGTTGACATTTTATTGCGTGTGAACAATTTTATTTGATTTGTTGTAAGAGACTGTGTTGTTAATTACGAACTGTTTAACTGTTAAAATTAAAGCTGGTGATTAGTGACTTAACTGGTGTCTTGTATTTTGTTTTCCACCGTACCTACGACGATCAAGTAGACCATTGTAACAATATATTTATTTGTATGTGTTTTTATATATAGTTATATATACATATTTTATGTTATTGTTACGACCGTCTCCTTCGACCGTCGCATGCTACGATGGAAAACAAAATACAAGACACCAATTAAGTCACTAATCACCAGCTTTAATTATCACAATTGACAGTGTGCAATCAACGAGTTATTAAACAAGATTATACTCGTACAATAATATAAATTACATTTGTTTACACGCAATAATAATGTAAACTATTAGAGTCCCGCTCAATAATCACTTTTCACTAATAGCCACTTGAAACGCACTGAGTAATCGCCATCGAAGTAAACTGAAACTAAGCGGCAGCTGTTGTTGTTTAAACAGAAAGCACAGAATGTGCTCCAGAATAATCCATACTGCGCGTCAACACTTCTACAAAACACTAGAGCGTAATTGATTGCGGCCTTGCACACAGTGCGCGACCGGTGAAGTCTGGAACATCCTCGATGGTTGTCGCATGTTAAGCGTCACCTAATTGTCTTTCTCCTGAAAGTAGGAATACGTACGCACACACACATTACAGCAGGGCCCTGCTGGGATAGCCGAGAACATGTAGAACTTTCTGCAACGGCTTAACAGTATATTTGTATAGGCCTACATACTCTATAATATTATTAACAGCAGAACTTTTTACAAAAATATATTTTTAATATTTAGTAAATTACAGTGTTTCAAAAGCATTCAGCAGTCATCATCAGATATCTGTTGATACATCTGATACTAGTATAAAATATACATATACAAGGAAAATATGAGCATTTATGAATATAACTATATGCATATGTAAAGCTAGTAATATATTTATGAGAATATATTAAATTTTGTTCATTTAATGCGTAGGAAGTTCACAAACACTGAAAAACTAAGAGCAAATTCCATAAATTTTCCAGACCTTAAAGTACTCTTCACGCTTTTTGAAAATTTTCCCCTGATTTCAAACGTTGTATTCAGAATTTCAAAGTAATTCATAACGGAACAGAATGATGCAAAAATATAAAATAAGGGGACCATTGCTTGATCCCACAATACATGGTTTTTACATTTTTTTCTCGTGATGTTTGAGACGGGTCCAGAAGGACAAGCCTCGGGCTGATCTGGGACAAGCCCCCTTCAGCCAGAACGCGGCTGAAGTCCCGGTTGTGAGGGGATGAACGCCAGTGCAGGCCGGGAGCGAAGACGATGGACACACATTGAAGGAAGAGTAGTGCGTGTGTGTGTATTTGTGTGCAGATGTAGTTTATAGCGATTTAGGATAAGGAAGTGGCTGATGGCTGGATAAACTTAAGTGCCATTAAGTTTAGTTTATACATGTGGGTGGCCAAGACAGGGACGAGTAGCGCAGGTCGCCAAAGCTGGAAGGAGGCGACAGAGAGGTGTCAAGGTAGGCGGGGGACACAAAGAAGAGGGCTAAAGATTAGGTAAGTAGTTTGGAAAAATTTAAATTTTTATGTGATCAGGAAGGATGACAGGTTGAGTATGTTTGAAGTTGGGAGTTAAGTGTTCCTATTTCTATGACAATGGTGGCGAGGAGCTCTGGGAGGAGGTTCATCGGCTATGGCAAGGAGACAGTTTACGAAGAAGGAAAGTCTACGTGAGTTGCGGGTGGTTCTGTTGGTGGAGGTGGTTATGGTCTATAGGGAAGTGCGTTGTTTTGAAGTGTGTGAGTATTCCAATGAGTATTAACAGTTTATCTTGTACAGGAAGAAGTCAAGGTAAAGGCTTTTCCAAGGCCTATATGTATGTATGCATGTACGTGTATGTGGGTGTGTGCGTGCGCGAGTTATATTTATCCTTGGTTTTTTGTATGACAGCTATGTATGTTGCTACGTTGAGCTGAAAAATAACGTGTTCCATGGCAGACAGTGCTTATGTACTGTTGAGACTACGTGGCTGCAGTGAAAGAAGTCGTTCCAGACGCGGCAGCATTACGCAACAATCGAGATGTTCCTTCCACACGTTCATAGAATGTTCTGCTTTCATCCAGCCCCGCTGTGTTATTACTATGCAAGGTGGCGCCGTATAAATATTGGATTTTGAATTAGCCGAGTTCAGTTAAGTTACAGCTGGCGATATTACAAGCGCTGTCGAAGTGAATTTTTGCGGAAAGTGATTACCCTATTAATTTGTGCAAAAATGTAATGTAAGAAGGTGACTTTTCTTGTTGTGTGTTGAACTTTAATTTAAATTATTGTATAAGAGTCCCTTTGTCAACTTCTATTAGTTCGTAAACTATTCTAATAGTAAGGAAAGATCAACATTATTCACATAAATTTAAATGCGTGCGTCAAGACATATACCAGATATAATGGTATAATGGGTATATAATATAATATACCAGTATAAGTATATACCAGATATAATGGCATGGCATGGGTACATAACAGCTGCTGCCGGTTGTGATTGGCCTAAATATTAACTTAAAAATTAATTCGAATTTTTTCCAGTACTAAGTGTTTTTTTTTTACAACCAAAACATACTTTTTAGAACCAAAATAATTTTTGTACAGTATTTTCTATCATATGCTGGCAGAAAAAGAAGGTCCCGGTGCAACGGGATCTGACTCCATTATACTTACACAGATAAATCAGGACACAAATCATCGAATTAAAAATAATTAAAAACAAACAGAGGAACACAAGATTAAACGAACAAAACACAAATAGGTACGTAGTATATGCTTCACGTCAGTTCCAAAAACGAACATAGCTGCTCTAACTGAGGGTTTTGCTGGTTGATACAGCGGCAACACGTTTGGTGAACGAATGTGTTCCCCCCTCCACAATCAGTACAGTGACAACTACTACGAGGTCAATAACCGCATGTAGTAAACTCACTGCCGATGTCCGATCCGGCAACACAAGACGGTGCAAGTGCCCAGCAGTTCTAAAGCAGTGCTACGCTTTTCTTCAAGTTTACCTACTAATATTGTTCGGATTTCAAATTATTAAATAACCAATGCATTCTTTCTGTGATATAATTAATATTATTCTCTCTTATTTCCAGTATTGCTGCCGACGGCAACAGCGGTTACATGGACGCCACGCTACTGATTTAATAAATAAATTATTTTCATTATTGAAAATGTCCTACAAAATGTGAAAAATACATTAAACATTTCTTTTCTTTGCCTAGTTGGGATATAGTAGGCCTATATTTTACATAAAAAGCGTGTAGATAGTGTTACGTTCCGCAGATGAAGGTAAATTAATAAATCTTACGTTCTGACAACTCGTGTTTTTTACTCAAAGTTTTTGTCACTTTTATTTTGAAGAGAAAATAAAACAAAAAGCTGTATGAATCCAGGCAGGTACAGCAAGACTCCCCAAGGACAGAGAGTCAGTCCCTGGACGCGCAACATCGATCGCACTAGCGCCTGTACTTAAACACACACACACACACACACACACACACACACACACACACACACACACACACACACACACACACACACACACACACACACACACACACACACCCACACACACACACACACACACACACACACACACACACACACACACACACACACACACAGGCGCGCGTACTTTTGTAAGAATGGGATTACTCACGTCCCGTTTGGGGAAACATTTCAGTTATAACGAGAATAAAATGAACGATGTCTTTAAAGGCTTTATTTATAATAAATTTAATTTATTTTTTCAAATATTAATACTAAAGCTTATTTAATTAAGTGAAGTAATTTGATTATAAATAACTAGCTGTTACCCGCGGCTATGGAAGCGAATATTTGACTTTTAGTAAGTATTTTAATATAATTTTTATTGTCTATGTCTATATAACGTTTTGTCAGCTCGTATAACAATTTTGTACTCAATTGTCAAATTCTCTCCAAAGCTGTTTTCAACACGATTACTATTTTAACTTGTACTAAATTATTATGATGGTGCAATGGCTTTTGGAGATTTAAAAGTACCCGATTTAAAGAATTTTTTAGATATTTATAAAGTACCTGTTAAATCAAAAACGTTAAATTCTTTATTTTAAAAGTTACTATGTTAGAAGCTTTCTATAACACTAAACTTTATGTTTTCCTCAACCATGTCTTTTATATATTTCAGCAGTAAAATAAAACCAAAGCCGTTGTCACCTAACCTCACAAATGAAAACAAGTTTTTTTTTGCTTTGCATTAAGTAATAGGCGATTTAAAATTATTACATTTCTTCTTTTCCACATCGATACAATCGCATATTATATAAAACATCAAAAATGTACTGCAGGAATAGTTAAAAGTACAGTTCCGTTGCTGCTAAATAGCTTTTGTTTATTTACTTGTTACTATAGTAATTAATTCTAGTAATAATACATCTTTAGTAGTAGTATTTAATATATTTCATTACTTATTCATTGCATCTTGAGAAATACGTATAAACATAAATTTTATAATCGTTTAAGACAATTACAAAAAAAAATGGACGTATCTGCATACAAAATTACAAAATATCTCGATACAATCGTATGTTAAAAATATTTAAAACTGCAGGAACGTATAAAAATACAGTTCCGATGCCGCTAAATATTATTTGTTTACTTACTTGTTACTATGTTAATTAATTGTGGCCTCCATTATGTTGCTGAGATCTTTATACGCGTCAACGAAAAGGCATAAATTAAAGGGCCTAAATCGTGGGAACGGCGCAATCAAATTCCAATTTAGACAGTGTTTTTTCGCCTTGTGTCAAATGTTACCTGTGCAAAATTTGGTGGCAATCGGTATAACGGTGTACTTGTGTATTCAGTACAAATAAATACTCAGACTTTGAGTTTTATATATATAGATTAAAAATATTCATGTAGCGCCTGATGTACAGACGGGTATGAAATAAAATTATTTTATGTTTATATCGTTAGAGATTTTATTTTTAATTTTAGTGGCTGAGGTAATTTCTTATTATTGAATGAGTGTAAGGAATTCTCAGTTTTAGTAGATCGTTTTGCATTTTGTCTGTGTGTCTTTTCCTGGGGTATATCTCACGATAACTTTTGAACGCATCAACCTCAATTTTCGTGGAACTAGATACGTGTGTCCATATTATACGTTCCGTAGTTGATGGTAAATTAATCAATCTCACATTCTGATAACTATTAGTGTTTACTTATGTTGTGAGCCTTTTATTCTGGAGAGAAGATAAAAAAAATATCTGAATACAGGTACGTACACCAAGGATAGCGCGTCACTCCCTTAGAACCCTACAGAAATGTATTGTTTTGAGATTGACCCCTCTAAAAATACGGAAGCCAAAAATGTGAGGGTGACAATATCATGGAAAATTGAAAAAAACACAAGTGAACATCAAAAATAAGGAAATTTTAACCGAAATCTGAATATAGTGTTTCTTTTTTTTTAGATGTCAGAGTTTTTAAGTGTCAAAACTAAAGAGGGGTGTGAATTTTGATCAAATTGTAAAAATGCATGTGGGATATGCAATCAAATATAATTTTAATTTAATCTCAAATCCGCGTGTTTTGTGAAAAAAATAACAAACAATTTGCAGAAAACGCTATAAACAATTATAGTAGTTTGGCTTGTAAAATAAACCTACACAAAACGCTTTACGTTATTCGCCAAATAAAAGAATCATAAAATATATTTATGGGCCGTTATGCAGTGTCATAATGATCGCACTAAATATAAATGGTTTGTTTGTTTCAGCCGTGACGCCTACCAATTCACTCGCTCCGACATAGTTTTATTGACAACAATAAAGGGGCAATTTATAGCGTAAATACTATTCGAAGAGCCGTGAAAAAACATTCCAGTTAATCGGAAGGTTATGAAAATAATATTGTCGCAGAGAAGTGGAAAACGAATCAAACAGAAACTAGTAAACTAGTAACATCAAGCGTAATGCTGATTACGCATTGGAAAGAGATGCTGGACCCAGAAAATATGTGTAATGAGCCATAAAAACAAAACATTTAATATTATTTTGAGTTCGGTCTTGAAGTATTGTAATTTGTGATGCCGTCGTCATTATTGGTGCGTTACTCAAAAGTCTGAGGGCACGGCCAGACTGCAAGCAGATACAAGCAGTAAGCTGGTTGAAGCAGTATTGGGCTTGTAAGCAGGCTGGCACAAGTAATGTTTGTTAATAGGCATAGTCATACGAAGAGTGACCATGTGCAGCTCAACTGCTTACTGCTGCATCGTGCTGAAAAACAAACTAGTTTGATTTTACCTATGTACACGCTCGCCTCGGTGTTGTCTTTTCGTAAGGTTCGTAAAATGTTTACCATAGGATTCGATAACGAGGCCTTAATATCAGTTGTGTTCAAACCTACAGTACTGTGGGACGTATCAATGGTTTTAAGGTCAAAAAGTGTCAGTTGCTGGCTGGGATGAGGTGGCTCTATGCCGCATTACTGCTTAAAATTGCTCAATGCTCAAGCCTGCTCGTCCAGGTTACTGTGTGACCGTACCCTGAGTGTTACCTACGTAATGTTCACAGTGTTGCCGGAGCTCGGTTGTAAAAAGTCCCTCCAACAAGCGTAAAGTATGTCTCCAAATCTTTCGTCTTTAACTACTAAGCATTTAAACTGTGCATAAAGTTATAAACGAATTAGAATCACTAACTATGGTTTAATAAATGTATTGAATAACTTATATTTTTTTAACAAGCTTTTTCTGAAATTTCCTTCCTTGTACTGTAACAATACTTGTTACAAGTAACTATAATTGTTTATAAAATAAGGCTTACTTAGCCGTACTTCTGCAGGCCAGAACACCACGTGATTGAATGAAAAATGCAGTGGTACCTTATAATCCGAGTTATACTATTTTCCTTATTTGTACTATTCAAATACAAAATTAAACATGATAAACATAAGCTTTGACATAAATTCCAAAATATTTAATGTTTAAATATAACAATAGTTATTAAATATTATAATTAATATTTCCTTAATTTCGTAGTGACCGTCAATCAATGAAATGTTACGATGAAGGTTTTGGGAGGATCGTTCAAAAGCCGCGTAAGGGATCAGCTCCACGGAAAGCAATCACCTTGGTCTTACATGTGGATATCTGTAATTTCGATTTGCAGATTCCATTTAACAAATTTATACCCATCTGCAATCTGTTTTCAGAGTCCGACAGAATAGCCTGATTGTCCGCAAACAACAAAGTGTCAATTTATAGAGTGACTAATCATAAAATGTTTTGGAAGACACATCTGCCAGTTTTGAATGACATCGTCATTATATAAATTGAAAAGAGAAGGTGATAATAGACACCCTTGTCGTACTCCACAATTGATCAGGCCAACTCTAGGAGCTGTTGTCGGTTTCCCTGCTTCTAATAAGATTTTATTCTCCTAATAATAACTCTGTATTGGTCTGATTAAATGTTTTCGGATCCCTTTCCTTGCCATTACTGTCCACAGTTTGCTCCGATTCACTCTGTAAAAACGCCTTCTCGAAGTCGATAAAAGCTATGGATATGGGCAGCTGATACTCTATACGCTCTTCAATGAGCTGGTCCAGTAGATCAATACTACCAAAATACTTTACGTTGGGTGGCTAGTAAATCACGTATTGTATTTTAAAGAAATTTCTAAATTTCTATTCTGTTTCATATTACATAAATTAACTATTTACAGCTTCCTTAACCATTTATACTTACATTTTAAAAATTCTCTTTATGCAATTATTGGCTGTGTTTTATGCATTGTCTTTCAGAGTTGATATGTGCGTGTTCTCTGTTACACTTAGAATCTTTCTGCAGCAAAGGAGACTTCGTATCCTCCTCCTCCTTCTCCTCCTCCTCCTCCACACTTGTCTTCTTTTTACTTCCATGTTCCATAAGTAAATGGAAGTATGGTGATTGCGAAAAAATCGTGTTCGAGATAAGGGTGATTCTGATTGTACTATCCTCAAATCGTGAAAAAAATCATTTCCTGAAAATTGGTGTTTGTGTGTATAATTTTTCTATGGCAAACGATAACTGCCGCAAGTTCAAACATAATCAAATAATGGTTTGCATATGTGCCCGAGTTGTAGAGGACTCAAGGCCTATTGCTTGGTGAAGATCGGTTAAGGGGAAGGGGTAGTTTACCTGCAAAGTTTTACGTTTCAACGAGAGTGAAGTATTTAATTTTGATAAATAAAGTATCCTGAAAATAAGGTAATAATTATCCACTGTAGAAAGGTAGATGAAATATCTATAAATAAAAAAGGGTTGTTGAATGGGGAAGGGGGAATTTTCTATAAATGAAAATGATAGTTGAAGGGGGAGGTGAGAATTTGTGTTATATGTGTACTGCGTTATCGGCAACAAATAAGCAGTTTGTTGTTAAAATTCCTCCCCGGGCTGTTGGCCGTGGTCAAATGTTTTTAGCAAAACCAGACGTTTCGGCAGTGCCATGGACTGCCATCATCAGTGGAAATCGAGTGCGCTAACGTGGAGTGGTGTACGTGAGTGACCACAGTACTCTGGTTAAGGCTGAAGAAAGAATTAGCTTCTATGGAAGTATTTAATTTTGAAAATTGTTTTAAATATAAATCTTAGAACATGGAAGTCATGTATGGTTCTGCATACCGATATTTTATTTGGCGACATAAAAGTGTCTAAGGTACATACAAATTTAATGCCTTTTAAGAACCTGTTCGTCATAGTGGTTCCGCCATATTGTTTGTATCATTTGTCTTCAGATTCATAATCAGCGGCCTAGTAAACTCAGTTATACCAAAATTCGTATAATTTTTGTTTTCAATTTATTGCAGATTTGCAAACTGTTCGACTGTGCAAACACTGAACAAATTGACTAACAAAAAAAACACGTACATGATTATGAAGAGCTGACCATTGACAGCTCTTCTTCTGTAGTCTACAGTATAAACAATAAACAAATTAAAAGACTAAATAACAAAACATATAAACAATTGAATGAAAGTCACTTGCACTTGCTGCTGGCGTGATATAATAATTCAATATATTAAACACTGGGCCTATAAGGCACATGTACTGGTTGACATGAATACAAAAGATACAAATATTACAGAACAGATAATACATACATTACAATACAGACAATAGGGAGTATACATTAGTCGTTGAACCTGAAGGGTGAGTCTAACAATTTATGGCTTTTTATTCCGTAAATGTCTTCACTATTATCTAACAAATTAATTGCTAGAGGATTACGATGGCATTCTAATTTAGATGTGTGTTTTTTGCACAGGCCCACGACTTCTTCCCTTATACTTGGAACCTTTAGGTCTCTGTGTATAGATTTGTCGGAGACAAGCCACGGAGCGCTGATTATTGGTCTTAAAGTTTTGGACTGAAAGCGTTGTATAATCTCAATGTTACTCGTACTAGCAGTACACAAAGTTCAATACCGCGAATCCATTTCGGTTTAAGAATTGCTTCATATATTAAAAGTTAGTTGACATACGTTTTCTTGTTGTATAATTTGAAAAACGGTTCATATTTTGACCAGGTTTTAGGCATTTGTAACCAACTTGGAGTTATTAAAAAATTATTAATAAAGACCAAAATTACAGTCACGAACTCAAGTCTACAGTTCCTAACCAAAGTAATAAAAATGTACATTAATCTGTGAAAATGAATAAGTACTTAATTGTTAATGTTAAACAAATAAATTTAAATCATGACGTTCGATAAAGAAAATAGCGAGGAATGTTCCTTTCGTTTTGTGCAAAAAACAGGCATTGACAAGCCATGTGAATCATTTTATTTCCTACATCAAACGTTTATTTTCTGTAGCGACATCAATCGTTGAAGGCAAAAAACGGCAGAGAGAAAATTGTATCACTCGAAACTCCTTTGACTAACGCTGCGTAGCGTTCCATTTTCAATGAAAAAGTCGCTTCCATGATGTAAAAGTGAAAGGCGCAGTTGTACGTGGATTTTTATTGTAAATGTTTCTGCAGAATAAATGTTTCCAAGACAAATTTACTGTCTTCTTTGAAAGCAGTTTGTAATGCTCAAGTGTTATCGACAGTCATACTGTGACCGTATTTTCATATTTCAATCTGTTGAATTATGATACACAAATTAATCTTTTCTCATTCCTTTTTCTAACTCCCTTTACGTTGATTTAACCTTTTAAAATGAGACTACTGGATTTTAAAATGCCATTTTATTGAACTAAGTTTTCCAAAAACCTCATTGAAACAAACCACACATACAAAAAATCGACACTAACATGGACATTTTACACGTCCACACAAAAGGCCGAAAACTAGACACTCTTCAACAATTGGAAATATACGTACAAACACACGAAAACACATAAAAACGACCAGACACAAACAAACGAACAGACACAATTCAAATCACACACATTATTCGAACATATCACACCCCACACACAAACATCGATCCTTCAAAAGTCGATACCGTCGCCAAGAACAAGACGGACAGTGCTCACAGCGGCACTGAAGAAGCTTTTGAAACGCGAAAACTGGTTCAGGCTAAAAGGTAAAACTTTTACGTTTTTACCTATAAAAACTTTATGTTCCGAGTCGGTAGTGATTTAATTATGTTTATCTAAGAAAAGTGTACATGACTGTAATTAAGCGAAAATCTATCAAACTATAGACAACGTAATCCTTCACGAAGATTTAAAACAAAACAGGCTCTTCGGGTTCGCCAAGTCTTAAAGGTTAATTGTTAATCCGTATTGCGCAAGTCATAATACGCATTTGTAATGAAACTACTTTTAAATTTCATTATCGTCTATTTTTAAGATTGAGGCTCCAGTGTCAGAGGCGTAGTTACTGGGGAACGGGACCGGACCCCCCCACCCCGAGGGTAAAAAATAGTTGACCAATTTTGGTTAATCTCTTAGCTTTTAGGCTATTTTATTAGATTTTTGAGCTGTAATCGCTAATGTACGAGTACTAACTCTTTTTTAAATATTCAAACAAGTGTATTACACAGCAAGAGCGTATACGTTTGAAATATGAAATACAGGAAAACAATTCAGCCAATGAGTACCTTGTAACGTTTCAACAGCACATATTATGATTGTGTAATTCCTGTTTAATTTAATGGGATTGATTTCAGGATGTTACCATACGTTTTCAACCACTTTAAGCATAGTAATGTTGTATATATAGACGTATTTACCAGATATCCGTCGTGCGACTTCGTTTCTCTTGTCCTTTATGACGCGTTTCGGCAACGAATTGCCATCTTCAGAAAACTTGATCACTCATTAGAGATCGTTAAAAAAATTAAAATACTAAAATCATTACAGTAAAAGTGCACTTTTACGACAGCGGAAATTCACATACGCGAACATGAAATTTTATGTTTCTCGCGTGGAAATTTCATGTTCGCGTATGTGAATTTCCGCTGTCGTAAAAGTGCACTTTTCCTGTAATGATTTTATTATTTTAATTTTTTAACGATCTCTAATGAGTGATCAAGTTTTCTGAAGATGGCAATTCGTTGCCGAAACGCGTCATAAAGGACAAGAAAAACGAAGTCGCACGACGGATATCTGGTAAATACCTCTATACATATTAATATAAGCGACTTGGAGACAACTAACCTAAAATGTATTATAGTAATGTTGATTAGTCTTAATTTGATTTTCCTTTTGTATGAAGCCGACTTGACCGGTCGCCCCCCCCCCAGTCCAAATTCCACTCCACTGTCCAGTGCTCGTTCCGGCACCACACGATTCATTTGTCCTGTTTGATCCACCTTGTTCTTCTCCGCCCCAACATACGCCGTCCTCTTGCAACGTAGTGCGGCAGCATTCTCCTCGCTACGTTAGTTGATGGTTGACGTTCTAGGTTCGCTGCCCATTCCTGACAATATCGTTACACCATTACGGAAGGATCTACATGTTACTCGGCTATCCCAGCAGGGCCCAGCTGTAATCTTGTGTGTGTACGTGACACTTGACATGGGAGGCAGTTTTACGTAATACGGAACATGCTCGTACATTCGATAGCGTTCTTCGATAAGCTTCTCTCAACTAGCCCAACGGTGCGTGTTTCTGCCAAGGGCGCGCTGAAGTATGGGACGCATATTATGGAACTCTGTAGACTATAAATAGCCCACACCTGCCGCTCAGTGTTCAGTTTACTTCGGCCGATTGCTCAGTGCACTTCAAGTGGTGTATAAGTGAAAAGTGATTATTGTGCGGGAGTCTATTAGCTGACATTATTATTACATGTGGACAAATTTAATTTCAATTATTTTCTAAGTATAATCTTGTTAAATTACTTATTGATTACAAACTGTTAATTGTGATAATTAAAGCTGGTTTTTAGTGACGTCAGTGGTGTCTTGTATTTTGTTTTCCACTGTAAGTGACACCGTCGTAAGAATATCTATTTTTAAGTTTACTATTAGAAATGCGTATAACTTAGACGAGATCTAAAAATATATCGAAGAAGACTCGAAGAAACATGATTATAAGAAAACGTTATTAGTATTATTTCAACCTTCTAAGATTACCATTAATTTATGTGTTTTGTTTGCTACAGGTTTTAAAATCTTTAACTGAGATTAGCTATTAAAATTTTGTAACATATAATAGGTATATATACTAATTGTATGGTATATACTACAGCAGTTTAGTGTAATAATATCATCCATTGTTGTCAATGTAACAACAATGGACCTTTAAAATATTTATATATTTCAAACTCTTTTCTAATTACTTACTTATAATTAATCTAATTACTTTTAGAAACATGTATAAAATTTTGGTGTAATTAAAAATTCAATTTTATAGTATGTTACTTTCAAGAGATGTGTTGGCATCATTGGCGCTGCATGTAAGTATATATTCGTCTCTTATACTAGAGACCTATAGAAGAGCGCAACATTACTGCAGGATAAGTATTAATCTGTTTTATTTCATATCAGTCGTTTTGTTGTTGTCAACATCGGTTTCGGTCACTATGGTAAAGACCGCTTAATAATATAAAATATTGATCAAGCACTTTTAGTAAACTTTAGTAAGAATGGAAACGATTAAATCTTCTACGACTTCCTACAAAAATAAGTAGGCCCTACGCCTCAGAATGAGCATTTAATATAAAGGCCTAGAGTCTCTTTTCGCTCACATACACACAAGAGACTTGAGTTTTATCAAAAAAATGTCACAGAGTTCTCAACAAACGAATGCAGAAAATTGTTTTCCGTCGAGCTTTGTGCTGTGCAAACCAATATAAGCTGCGAACGCCTCTGTCTAAACCAAAAGTCTCCTTTATGTATCCCAAATAGAATATAAATGTTTTATTGTACTGCCAATTGTAGTTTAGCGTTACCGTATAATGTATTAGTTTTAGAGAAACATATGTTTGGATACAAATTATAGAAAGTGGGATAATAGTCTCTTCCTAGAAATTCACTCTTACTTCCATGTTACAAAAGAAATGGAAGTATGGTGATGGCAAAAAAAATCGTGTTCGAGATAACAGCTGATTCTGATTGTCCTGCCCTCAAAACATGAAGGAAACTCATTTTTCGAAAAGTGTCTGTGTGTAGAGTTTTAACATTGAAAATGTTTATAAGGACGTGTCGCACATTTGCGGCCGATCGCTGGTGCGTGATCGACAATGGGAACCGGTCAGTTTCCATAGAAACTACTTCTTTGTTGTCAATAACGTAGTACACATATAAAACTTCGGTTATGAATGCGACTACATTTAATTTATAATCTGTACTTTGGTAAATGAAGAATGAATTCTTTGATTGGTGAATGAAGAATGAATTCATTGATTGGTGAATGAACACAAATATATATATTTTTTAGATTTATTGAAGCATTTTTAATGCCCCTCTATTAAAAATGTAAATATTTTCTATGGCAAACGATAACTGCCGCAAATTCAAACAGAATCAAATTTTTTTTGCATACCTGCCTAAGTTGTAGAGGACGCAAGGTCTATTAATTTTCCTGAAGATCGGTTAAGGGGAAGGGGTACTCTACGTGCAACTGTTTACGTTTTATCAAGAGTACAGTACTTGAAAATTCATTTAAACTTTTCTCAAACAATGGTAATTGTTAAAAATAAAATAATTTTGTTGCCAGGCAATACAATTATAATTTTTAATTTTTATTTAAATCATGTATGAGTAAAAATATATAGTTCCTAGCAGGCAAGCATATCTCAATTATGTAATGTTTACGTTTCTAAAGTTTTATTATTGTGATTACCGCTACCGCAATGAAAAAGCAGGCAGGGCACACACACAAAGCGCGCGCGCACACACACACACAGACCCATGCAATTCGCGTTATTTCTGGCCCACTAATATTTATATTTTTAGAAATTATTGAACCAAATTCAAGTAAATTATTTATTCTTATAAATCTTAGAAGTCATGTATGGTTCTCCATACCGATTTTTGTATTTCCTTTGCCAACATGAAGTTGTCATGGTAATGGTTTTAAACGAAATCGTTATTTTTCTATTTTTAAGTTACGTTGCTTTTTTGCCTCCTGTAAAGTTCTATATAAGGTAAAGAATTAGACGTTTCTTATATTTTTGAAACGACCAATTATTGGTATTAAGAATAGGAGAAGAAAACACTGCTGAAGTTAATAAGAAAAACACCGTGGGTGGGGTACATTTTGCACAATTTCTAGGAAAGAGACTAATATCCCACTTTGTATAATTTATATCCAAACATGTGTTTGTCTAAAACTAATACACTATACCTTAACGCTAACCTACAATTGGCAGTACAATAGAACATTTATATTCGTGTTTATATTGCTGTTCGTGATGCCTACGGAAGACTTTTGATTTAGACAGAGGCGTTCGCCGCTTATATATTTGCAACTAAGGATCATAGTGTGGGAAAGGTCGGAGGAAAGACTGGGCGAAGAAGAAATAAAGTTGGAATGCTTGATGACATCAAAAACGGAAGGATCTATAGTAAAATGAAGACAGATGCAGAAGGTGGAAGGAAGGAAATAACGGGAAAGAAGAAAATGCGGAATGCTCGATGGCATAAAAAACGGAAAGAACTATCGTCCACTGAAAACGATTGCACAGCAATGACAAAAAGGAGAGATCCACTTGAAACCCGCTGTATTCAATTTAAAAAAAGTGATTTATTTTTACCACTTCCTGCTACTATCAAATTGTTTAATATTGTTAAGACGGTTTTACTGTTCGTCGTATGGTACAATGGAAAACAAAATTACAGACACCAATTAAATTTCTAACCACCAGTTTAGTTAATCAGAAATACAGATTATAATCTATTTGTACAATAAACCGAGCAAAATTTGTCCACACGCAATAATAGTCTCAACTAATGGAGACCCGCACAATTATAACACAATAACACTTCGCCGCAATACTTCGAACTTCACTTTAATAAATCGCCACTTGAACGCACTGAGTAATGCTCGACGTAAACTAAACTGACCGTCGCTGGATGCTTACATTTATACCCCGCTGAGATGCCAGAACAATCGATCACTTTCTGAATGACGTGTCGAGCAAACTGCATATTACAGGCGATCTAGAATCCAGTAGAAACAGTGTTGTGTCTGGCCTTGAACACAGTGCGCGGATTGTTGCGGTCTGGAAGAGCTCCCATTGTTGACGCTTGATAAGCGTCACGTAATTGTCTTTCTTCTCAAATTAGCAATATGTACGTACGCACAAAAACACTACAGCTGGGCTCTGCTGGGATAGCCGAGAAACGCGTAGAACGACACACTTCATTGGTCGAGAATGTTCCGCGGCGTAACAATATTATAAACGTCAATTAAAAATTTTAATAAAATACATTTTATATGTGTGTGTGAGTGTGTGTGTGTGTGTGTGTGTGTGTGTGTGTGTGTGTGTGTGTGTGTGTGAAACAATTTACATGAATTACTTTGCTAGTCTGTGGTACAGCAAAGAGAATTAGCCACGTTTACAGTTTACACAGCCCCTGTAATAACACCAACTATCCCATCCCCTACCGTGTTAGTACGCTACCCTGTTGTTACCTTTTGATGAGTTACATTTTTTACATTGCTCCCTTGTCAGTAATTTGACGCGCGCCAGTGTTGTTCTGTGTTTGCGTACTCTGCCAAGTGTAAAAAAAAAAATACACAAATTGCAAACTCACATAAGGAAAGTGTTATTTACTAATTTAAAAGTTTTACGTTTCAAAAACACAACATGCAGTGTTCTGTTTCTGATAATTGTTGAATTTAAAAATTATCGTCATGCTAAAAACAATAATTAATAAATTATAATTTCATTAACTCAAGGTCTATCAAATCTGATTTTCTATAATAATAGTTTTCTATAAAATATTAAAGTTTTGTTTGTTGTCTTTACAATACCATGTAGTTACATGAATGTTTTCAGGTTTAATATAATTTTATTTTTTTATAAAAATACATATTTCATCTACTCAATTGTAAGGCATCCTCAGAGTATCTTTACTGGAACAGTCATAGTTTTAAAATTGGCCGATTTATTTGATGTTAAAACGTATGTTGCACCTAAACGACAGAGGCGTTTATTAATAAATGTTCCGGGGTTCAACGGGGAAATGCATAAAAATTTTAAAGGAACATTTAAAATACCAAGAAATACTTTAGGTAATAAGAACCAAGAGAGTTTGCTTGTTTGACACATTTATTAAGCTGAAAAGTTATAACTGAAGTTCCTTCCGTCAGACTGCCTTAATAGTAAAGAGTAGCCTATTGTTGTGCCATTCTACAGCATTCTACGTGTCTGTCGGCTATTCCAGCGTAGCCCGGTTATAATGTGTGTGTGCGTACATGTTGCTGCTGCTTTGAAATGAAGGACAATTACGTGACACTTGTCACGCTTCCGTAGCCGAGACTGATCCAGACTTCACCGGTCCACGCACACTGTGTTTACGGCGGCAAGCAATTACGCTCTAGTCTTTTTCTAGTAGCGTTGACGCATAGTATGATTTATTCTGGAATATCAGCGGGGTATAAATACGAACATTCAAGGACGCTTAGTTTCAGTTTAAGGGGCGATTTTTTCAGGCGAGTTTCGAGTTATTGTCGGGCGATTTACACAGTGCGTTTCAAGCGGTGTATTAGTAAAAAGTGATTACATTGCGGAAGTGATATTAGAACTAAAGGGATAATAGTGACATTATTATTTGTACGAGAAAAATCTTCTTGAATAACTTGATGATTACAAACAGTTAATTATGATAACTAAAACTGGTTATTAGTGACTTTATTGGTGTCTGTATTTTGTTTTCCACAGTACCATACGACGATCGGTTAGACCGTCGTAACAGAATATTTTGTCCATACTTTGTGGCGTGGGCCAGTGATTTTGCTTGCGACTGGCAATCGTAACGGCTCTGCTGAGGTTTTGGGGGTCGAGTCAAGGTCACAGTGCTGTTGACCAAAGGCCGTCTTGTCTGGCATGCCTGGACCTTGACAAGTAACAAAGGCATTGGGAAGACGGTGTGAATTATGATGCGCGCCATATCCTTGGGACCCGGGACTGGAGAGCAGCTGCACTTGACTGGGAAAAGTGGCGGAGGATGCTAAAGGAGGCCTTCACTCAGTAATGGGTTATAAGTAAGTAAAGCTT
This sequence comes from Magicicada septendecula, assembly GCA_034769895.1. Lineage (NCBI taxonomy): Eukaryota > Metazoa > Arthropoda > Insecta > Hemiptera > Cicadidae > Magicicada > Magicicada septendecula. The sequence goes on along the minus strand of CM068369.1, from coordinate 20,171,831 downwards.
AGCGTTCTAATGTGTTGCAGTAAGATTTAACGTCTTAACGTACTGCAGTAAAGCTTCATAAGTACTGCAGTAAAGCTTCATAAGTACGGCAGTAAAGCCTAACGTCATAATCTAGTTAATTAAATCATAGCGTCTTAACATACGATTGCAAATATTAACGTTCTAACGTACAGCAGGAAAGTTTGTCATCTTAATTTACAGAAGTAAACTGTAACACCTTAACGTACGGCAGTACATTCTTTTAAACCATATCCTTTTGATCGCAATCCTTAACGCACTGAAACCAGAAATTACTCAAGAAAAAATTAAAATCCTGAAACTGATTTAAAATTTTGAATTAATCATTTTTGTCAGAATACAATGTTAACACGTAAATGACGTAATGTTTGCTTTACTTTCTACAAAAACATTCTAAATATCACTATAATATTGACGACTCGGAACACTAAGTTTTTTATAAGTAAAAACGTAAAGTTTTACCTTACAGCCTAAACCGGCTTTCACCTATAGAAGGCTTCATCAGAGGCTGTCGTTAGTAGCGCTGCTCGTCTTGTTGTTGGCGACGAGATAGTGTTTCGAAAGATTGAAGCTGTGTGTGTGTGGTGAGATGTGTTCGAATAATGCGTGCGATTTGAATTGTGTCTGTTCGTTTAGGATGTCGTTTTTATTTGTTTTTGTGTGTTTGTATATTTCTAATTGTTCTAGAGTGTCTAGTTTTCGGCCTTTTGTGTGTACGTGTAGTATGTTCATGTTATTGTCGATGTTTTTATATGTGTGGTTTGCTTCAATGAGGTGGTTTGCGAAGGTAGATTCTGTAGTGTTGTGGAGTGCTTTTGTGTGTTCAATGTATCTCTGTTTGAAGCTACGTCCTGTCTGGCCTATGTAGAATTTACTGCAATTTGAACAATTTAGTTTATATACACCGGGTAGATCGAATTTGTTTTGTGCTTTGGGCATGCGTTTTGATAGTGTGTGTTCTGTTTTGTTAGTAGTTTTGTAAGCGATTCTGTATCCTGCTTTTTTGAATTTGTGGGCAATTTTTTCATAAATTATGCAGTAAAGCTTCATAAGTACTGCAGTAAAGCTTCATAAGTACGGCAGTAAAGCCTAACGTCATAATCTAGTTAATTAAATCATAGCGTCTTAGCGTACGATTGTAAAGATTAACGTTCTAACGTAAGACAGGAAATCTTAAAAGCTTATCATCTTAATATACAGCAGTAAATCGTAACGCACTAATCTACGGCAGTATAAGCCTAACGTCTTTATCTGCGGCGTCTTAACGTACGGTTGTAAAGATTAACGTTCTAACGTAAGACAGGAAAACTTAAAAGCTTGTCATCTTAATATACAGCAGTAAATCGTAACGCACTAATCTACGGCAGTATAAGCCTAACGTCTTTATCTGCGGCGTCTTAACGTACGATTGTAAAGATTAACGTTCTAACGTAAGACAGGAAAACTTAAAAGCTTGTCATCTTAATATACAGCAGTAAATCGTAACGCACTAATCTACGGCAGTATAAGCCTAACGTCTTTATCTGCGGCGTCTTAACGTACGGTTGTAAAGATTAACGTTCTAACGTAAGACAGGAAAACTTAAAAGCTTGTCATCTTAATATACAGCAGTAAATCGTAACGCACTAATCTACGGCAGTATAAGCCTAACGTCTTTATCTGCGGCGTCTTAACGTACGGTTGTAAAGATTAACGTTCTAACGTAAGACAGGAAAACTTAAAAGCTTGTCATCTTAATATACAGCAGTAAATCGTAACGCACTAATCTACGGCAGTATACGCCTAACGTCTTTATCTGCGGCGTCTTAACGTACGGTTGTAAAGATTAACGTTCTAACGTAAGACAGGAAAACTTAAAAGCTTGTCATCTTAATATACAGCAGTAAATCGTAACGCAATAATCTACGGCAGTATAAGCCTAACGTCTTTATCTGCGGCATCTTAACGTACGGTTGTAAAGATTAACGTTCTAACGTAAGACAGGAAAACTTAAAAGCTTGTCATCTTAATATACAGCAGTAAATCGTAACGCACTAATCTACGGCAGTATAAGCCTAACGTCTTTATCTGCGGCGTCTTAACGTACGATTGTAACGATTAACGTTCTAACGTAAGACAGGAAAACTTAAAAGCTTGTCATCTTAATATACAGCAGTAAATCGTAACGCACTAATCTACGGCAGTATAAGCCTAACGTCTTTATCTGCGGCGTCTTAACGTACGGTTGTAAAGATTAACGTTCTAACGTAAGACAGGAAAACTTAAAAGCTTGTCATCTTAATATACAGCAGTAAATCGTAACGCACTAATCTACGGCAGTATAAGCCTAACGTCTTTATCTGCGGCGTCTTAACGTACGGTTGTAAAGATTAACGTTCTAACGTAAGACAGGAAAACTTAAAAGCTTGTCATCTTAATATACAGCAGTAAATCGTAACGCACTAATCTACGGCAGTATACGCCTAACGTCTTTATCTGCGGCGTCTTAACGTACGGTTGTAAAGATTAACGTTCTAACGTAAGACAGGAAAACTTAAAAGCTTGTCATCTTAATATACAGCAGTAAATCGTAACGCAATAATCTACGGCAGTATAAGCCTAACGTCTTTATCTGCGGCGTCTTAACGTACGGTTGTAAAGATTAACGTTCTAACGTAAGACAGGAAAACTTAAAAGCTTGTCATCTTAATATACAGCAGTAAATCGTAACGCACTAATCTACGGCAGTATAAGCCTAACGTCTTTATCTGCGGCGTCTTAACGTACGGTTGTAAAGATTAACGTTCTAACGTAAGACAGGAAAACTTAAAAGCTTGTCATCTTAATATACAGCAGTAAATCGTAACGCACTAATCTACGGCAGTATACGCCTAACGTCTTTATCTGCGGCGTCTTAACGTACGGTTGTAAAGATTAACGTTCTAACGTAAGACAGGAAAACTTAAAAGCTTGTCATCTTAATATACAGCAGTAAATCGTAACGCAATAATCTACGGCAGTATAAGCCTAACGTCTTTATCTGCGGCGTCTTAACGTACGGTTGTAAAGATTAACGTTCTAACGTAAGACAGGAAAACTTAAAAGCTTGTCATCTTAATATACAGCAGTAAATCGTAACGCAATAATCTACGGCAGTATAAGCCTAACGTCTTTATCTGCGGCGTCTTAACGTACGGTTGTAAAGATTAACGTTCTAACGTAAGACAGGAAAACTTAAAAGCTAGTCATCTTAATATACAGCAGTAAATCGTAACGCACTAATCTACGGCAGTATAAGCCTAACGTCTTTATCTGCGGCGTCTTAACGTACGGTTGTAAAGATTAACGTTCTAACGTAAGACAGGAAAACTTAAAAGCTTGTCATCTTAATATACAGCAGTAAATCGTAACGCACTAATCTACGGCAGTATAAGCCTAACGTCTTTATCTGCGGCGTCTTAACGTACGGTTGTAAAGATTAACGTTCTAACGTAAGACAGGAAAACTTAAAAGCTTGTCATCTTAATATACAGCAGTAAATCGTAACGCACTAATCTACGGCAGTATAAGCCTAACGTCTTTATCTGCGGCGTCTTAACGTACGGTTGTAAAGATTAACGTTCTAACGTAAGACAGGAAAACTTAAAAGCTTGTCATCTTAATATACAGCAGTAAATCGTAACGCACTAATCTACGGCAGTATACGCCTAACGTCTTTATCTGCGGCGTCTTAACGTACGGTTGTAAAGATTAACGTTCTAACGTAAGACAGGAAAACTTAAAAGCTTGTCATCTTAATATACAGCAGTAAATCGTAACGCACTAATCTACGGCAGTATAAGCCTAACGTTTTTATCTGCGGCGTCTTAACGTACGGTTGTAAAGATTAACGTTCTAACGTAAGACAGGAAAACTTAAAAGCTTGTCATCTTAATATACAGCAGTAAATCGTAACGCAATAATCTACGGCAGTATAAGCCTAACGTCTTTATCTGCGGCGTCTTAACGTACGGTTGTAAAGATTAACGTTCTAACGTAAGACAGGAAAACTTAAAAGCTTGTCATCTTAATATACAGCAGTAAATCGTAACGCACTAATCTACGGCAGTATAAGCCTAACGTCTTTATCTGCGGCGTCTTAACGTACGGTTGTAAAGATTAACGTTCTAACGTAAGACAGGAAAACTTAAAAGCTTGTCATCTTAATATACAGCAGTAAATCGTAACGCACTAATCTACGGCAGTATAAGCCTAACGTCTTTATCTGCGGCGTCTTAACGTACGGTTGTAAAGATTAACGTTCTAACGTACGGCAGGAAAATTTGTCATCTTAATTTAAAGCAGAAAACTTTAACGCCTTAACGTACGGCAGTAAAGCTTAACGTCATAAGTAAGGCAGTAAAAGCCTAAAGTCCTGATCTACGGATGTAAGTCATAGCGTCTTAACGTACGATTGCAAATATTAACGTTCTAACGTACAGCAGGAAAGCTTGCCATCTTAATGTACAGCAGAAAACTGTAACACTTTAACGTACGCCAGTACATTCTTTTAAACCATATCCTTTTGATCGCAATCCTTAACACACTAAAACCAGATATTACTCAAGAAAAAATTAAAATCCTAAACGTGATTTAAAATTTGGTATTAATCATTGTTGTCAAAATACGATGTTAATACGTAAATGACATAATGTTTGCTTTAGTTTCTACAAAAACATTCTTTTGTTTACTTTATTGCGCCTTTGCAATATCTCGCAATCCATCAAGGATAATTATAAATTATTGCAATAATTTACTATAAGAAATATTATAGTATAACTATTATAATTACGCATTCCATAAAAGTTATTATATCCACTATTGCGGAATTCCTTACTTTCGTATTGTTACGAAATGCGGAACTTCTCGTGCGTTCGATGGTGTCGTTCTAGAAGCTTCTCGATTCGCCAAACGGTGTGTGTTTCTGCCAAGGCCGCGCTGACGTAACCTCTAGAATTTTCGAGTGCTTGTTAAGGACGAATGTTATGGAACCCTGCAAACTATAAATAGCCCACACCTGCAGCTTATTTTTTAGTTTACTTGGGACGATCACTCAGTGCGTTTCAAGTGGCTATTAGTGAAAAGTGATTATTATGCGGGACTCTATTAGTTGACATTGTTATTGCGTGTGGACAAATTTAATTTGTATTATTGTGCGAGTATGATTATAAACTGTTAATTGTGATAATTAAAGCTGGTTTTTAGTGACTTCAGTAGCGTCTTGTAATTTGTTTTCCACTGTACTATACGACGATCAATCATATAGCATACCATACAGTTGTAACAGTATGTGTTTAACAGTATTATCACCTAAGTATAATCACTCAGCATTAGCAAAAACCTAATGTCTATCCATCCAGCGCGTGGTTTGTAAAATTTTGCATTAAAATAAACTGAAAGTACATGTACGTCCCTAATAAAATAAAATCCTTATGTAATATAGTTTTTACAGGGAGTGTGCAGTGTCTGGACTGAAGTACTAAGCTTGGCTCCCACACAATCCATACCCCTACCGCTAACCCACCCGCTGTCTGCGTTAAATTGTACCTAGATTCTGATGAGTGGAAATTTTTACATAGCTCCCTTGTCAGTAACTTAAGCTGACTACCTACGACGTCAGCCTGTCTTACCAAAAATATAAAATCATAAGACTATAATGTTCGAAAACTTCTAAATGTGTAATTAGTTTTAAAAATCGGTACGGAGAACCATACATGACTTCTATGTTTTAAGATTTATATTTAAATTTTTTAAATACAAATTGATAAATTTGACAAGTTTGACAAATTGAAATGAAATATTTCCATAGAAACTAATTCTTTGTTGCCGATAACGTAGTACACATAAAAAATTACATCATCCCTCTTCAACAAAATTTTCATTTATAGTAAACTGCCGCTCCCCATTCAACTACCTTTTTCATTTATATATATTACACCTACATTTCTACAGCGGATTATTGTGACCTTTTCAGGATACTTTACTTATCATAATTAACTACTTTACTCTTGGTAAAACGTAAAACGTTGCAGACAAACTACCCCTTCCCCTTAACAGATCTTCATCCAAAAATAAATAATCTTTGAGTTGTCTATATCTCGGGCACATATACAAAAAATTATTTAATTCTGTTTCAAATTTGAGGCAGTTATCCATACCATAGCAAAAATGCTAAACACAGACACTTTTCGGAAAATGAATTTTCTTTATGTTTTGAGGGTAGTATAATCAGAATCAGCCCTTATATCGAACACGATTTTTTTCTCGATCACCGTACCTCCACTTCCTTACGCAACATGGAAGTAAAAATTAAAGATAATATGTTCATCTTTAGCTTCCGTTATTAACTTATATGTTAGTTTAACTTAGTAGGAGTTTTATTCATTTGTATTCTTATGAAGAAGTCAACTTGTTTCTTTGACAAGTCCAGTGACTCCATGACCATTATCATGTGTTTCCACGCAACATGGAGCAGATCTTACAGGACATGGTCCCTCTATCATTTCCTGTCCTGAGCTAATTTCTTTGTTTGCTGATATCTTATTTTGTATTACGTGTATCGTCTATTATGTGGCTTCTCCTCCTTCCTCTGTTTTGTTTTCCGTTTATAAGTTCCTCCAGCGTTTCTGCGATCACATTACCTTGTGTTTGCCGCACACAGTGTTCCAATGTTTTCTCTTCCTGCAGATAATGATACCCAACACTCTCCTACTCTTCCAAGGACGTCCTCATTTGTCACTTTGTCCTCCCAGGAGATAGCTTTCCATCTTCCTCTATGTCTACATGTTGAAGGCCTGTAACCTCTTGTCCCCTTCTTTACTCAATGTCCAACATTCTGTTTCATATTGGAACTCGCTTGAAATAAATCACTCCAGTCTTTCTCAGCTTTACGTCAAACGCCAGCACAATATGACTTTCTTTTTGCTAAGAGCTTTCTTACGTAAGTCAAATCTTTATTTCACTTTTAGTCTAAAATCCATGCCTTGCATGCATGGGGTGACGGACCGCATTGGCAGGCTGCTGAATCATCACTGGCGGGGCGTGTGGACAATCTACAAAGTTACCAGAAAGATGCAACAATTCCTGAGATCATTGAAGGACGCAAGCGATCTGTCCTCGTCAGGAAGCGTATACATAGTGCTTTGTTCGTGCAGCGAAGTTTACATCAACACCACGGAGCGCGGCGTCCTCACACGCGTTGGTAAACACATCTGCTGTTGTCGCATTAGGTAGCCGGTAATGTCTGCTGTGGCCAAGCATGCATTCTCCAACTCCGACCATCGCGTTCTCTTTGATAAGACAAAGATTGTATCTGCGGAGAGTGCCTATGACTCTTGGCTGCACACGGAGTCCGTGGACATCTTTAAACTTGGCTCCGTCGCGATGAATAGAAGAGGAGAAAGCCTTCTATTAAACAGGATTTAGAATACTGTGGTCTCAAAACAGTCAGATAGCAGTTGGTGCTGATTGGTTGATACTATTTCCCAACTGAGATATTGCTGGTATAAAAGTCTGAATAAGTGGCATTCTTAAACAATGTATAGAGTCTTTACCTCAACACTGGGTAGAATTGACGTACGCCATACCAATTGTTACCGACACTGATAATGGCATCCGATGGTGAGACCTAAATGTCTGTCAGTACAGACTCTAGACCACGGTCCAACAATCCTATACACTCACTCTCACTCAACACTCACTATACTCCCCCAGTTGCTGACATAACATGTGACCAACACAACGTCACTACTTGGCAAACTGCCTACTAAATCGTAGGCGTCAGAAAATTATGTTTTTCCTGGCAGCCGTTAGTTTTCGTATAAGACGGACTCATCCAGCGCTGGACGTGTGCATTTTCCGCTTGTTTCCTTTCCTGTGTTCGAAGTTCTACTACTACTCGGATTCATCGTGGCGTCTTTGCTAAATCTTCTGGAGTTACCTCTTCCTGTCTTATACGCCCAACGTCTCTACTTCAACAATACTGCTCCGACAATTACGTCACGTTCTCGAAAAGTCGAGAGTGTCGTTCTAGAAGTTTCTCGCCAAGCCGAGTAGGTGCAGTGTCTCGATCAAGTCCGTGTACTCAAGTAGCTTCTAGACTGTCCGAGCTCTTTGACTTATATGAAAATTATTTTGGGACGCTGCCAGAAGTATGGAAAATTATTCTGAAATATCTGCGGGATCCATATAAGCGTTTACGGTCGTCTTAGTTAGTCAGTTACACCTGGCGATATTGTAGAGTGCTGATCGAGTGATTGTTGCGGCTTAGTAAAAAGTGATTAGTGTGTTATTATTAGTGCAAACTATAATAGCTGGGAGTAGATCTATTGGTTACATGTTAAAACAAGAACAAGGAAATTCATAAAATTCATTTTATACTTGTCTCGTAAAGATACATGCTTTTTTGAACAGAGACGAATTTGAGTATATATCTGATCGCTCTGTCAGACGGATAGGGAAAGCAGCTGTAAAGTGAAAGTAAATGCTTTCCTTTGAAACGTTGACCGGTACGGGTTGCTCAAAGGAACGCGGAGTAAGCAACATTACATAAAGATGGGTTTTTATCGTAAACGGAAAAATACGGGAAAAATATTAACTTTCTGGGTTACCAAAAATGTATGTTTATGTAGAAATATAACTCTGTTTATATACTGCATTAATATTGGTTTGAAGATTTGTGCCGGGATTTGGATGTTCCCGGCAGTAGTTTAAAATTTCGCGCCGGCTGTCTGGCCGTCGCTGGCAAGGCCGATTTGATTACACGGCGCACAGCGGCTTGGCTCGCTGGCGGCGACACCATAATGCAGGCCGTTTAAACCGTTGCTTTCTCTGCACTCAGCTGATCACTGTTTGACAATTTATAAAAATTTTTTTGGTAGCGTCCTGGGTTCGTGGAACGCGTGACCTGCTCTCATTTTTCTCCTATCCGTTGAAGTGCTGTATTGGTCCAACGGCTAAGAAACTGCTTGTTAGAACTATCATGTCGGAGTAAAAGTAAAGTGTCACAGGTGAGGTTATTACACAGAGCTTTATTAGAGTGTTCAATGTCAAATTATTCTGAATATGTGTGTTATGTTGGGTGTGTGTGTAATCCAAATGTATAAAGCCGTCTTATTTGTAAGAGTCTAATTCAGATTCAATTTATACTATACTTCCGGTACCTGGCAGCACGTGGCCAACTTTGCTCTCAACTGACTTGTTTACAAGTTTAAAAGTAAATGTGAGTTAAACGTAATGTTAATGTTAATGTGAGTAAAAGTTAAAAGAGAAAAATATGTGATATTATGTAACGAATTAAAATTATTAAAGGCTTCTCAAAGAATAACATTTTCTTTTTGTTTGAAAATTTATGCGTTCTTTGTTAATTTTTATATGATACTCTTAAAGTAAACTTCATAGCGTATTGTCTAACTATAACTATAACTAACTATAACTGTAACAGTTTTTTTTTTTATAATTTTGGTTAACACTGTGTACAAGATATCGTATTTTAATACAATCTCCAGCATTACCTGACCTTAGCTCCTTATGCTTTTCTCGTGGTCCGTTACACAGGAATGTTAAAAGTTGCATTAGACCTAGTATTTAAAGTAAATAGGTTATTTAATTTCAAAAATTCTCAGTATATCTTTAGTATATACATTTGGATGTATGGGATATACAAGACGCAGATGGTATACACTAGGGGGAGAAAGTAATACATTTTCATGAAATGACAACAGAACACTGTATTGTCGGTACTAATTTGGTCATAACAAATCCACACGCATCTTTGGTTATAAATAAATCACAGGTCAACAGATTGACCTAGTATTCCCAAAGCAGTGGCATTTCATTCTGTTCGTCCACAGCTGGGAAAGCGCCATGTAACCAACGTAAAAGTGTCGGTGCATGCGTGAACGTTCCACATGTGTCCACAGATTGTCTAACTAACACCAGAATGTTGACTCTTCTAAACTTTTCTAAAATACGATTTTTTATAGCTCATGTTCAATGGTTCATATTAGATTATATAACAATCGACGTTGAAGATAGTAATTCTAAGATACTATTTAAGTTAGATATATGTTTCTTGCAGAGATGTACAGTGTTCCTTTTGATACAGTAGGAAATTTTAGGTCTCGGTGTATAGGAATTTCTGGAGACAAACCATGAAGCGTCGACTATTGATCTTAGAGTTTCAGACTGAAAGCGCTTTATAATCTCTATGCTGCTCGAACTAACAGTACCACAAAGTTGAATACCGTAGGTCCGTACCGGTTTAAGAACTGCTTTGTAAATTACATTTTGTTGACAAGGCTTAACCGCGGTTTTCTGTCTATCGACCAGAAGATATTTCCAAAAATGAGTTTCAGTTCTGTCTTCTTGAAAGTTATGTATTTCTTCTACGTCAGTTTCCTGTCCAAATGGATCCCAATGTATACAGCACTTTCAGAAACACACTATTAATGTCAGTTATTTAACAGTATCGCACTAAATAATACAAGTCACGAACTGCCGGACACAGTAGTTTACAAATTATTATAACAAGGAGTTCAACGAGACACTCCTGTTTTTTTGACTAACAAGTCGGAAATCAAATCCAACTAACTGGGCTTATAAATAACGTATTTATACGCCAGTTGCGTGGCGTAGTATATGCGACTAAAGTTATAATATGTGAATACTCGTACATAAACTGGAAGGCGCGACTGAAACGGTAGAGAATGTGCACGAGCATTACGCAACTATCGGTCTATACCAGAACATACCGGTCAGCGCCGTGTGTTCAAGGACACTGTTTCTAGTGGATTCTCGAGAGCGCTTGTTTGTTTACAAGTCATCCAAAGCAACAGATTATTCTAGAAATCAGCGGGGTATAAATACAGCCATTCAGCGACGGTTAAGTTAGTTATTGTCGGGCGATTAAAAAGTGTGTTTAAGTGGCGATTTAGGCTACACAGTGGGGTTTGAAGTATTGTGGCGAAGTATTATATGTGTTTTATAATTGTGCGGTAGACTGTTAGTAGACATTTTTATTGCATGTGAACAATTTTTATTTGATTTGTTGAAAGAGACTATCTTGTTAATTACAAACTCTTTAATTGTGATCATTAAAGCTGGTGATTAGTGTCTTAAATGGTGTCTTGTATTTTGTTTTCCACTGTACCTTACGACGATCAGTTACACCGTCGTAACAATATATTTACATAAGTGTAAGCGATGTTCATTTCGAAAGGCATAATAGCACTATGTTACAGTAACTATGTGGCTTTACATTTCGACCCTTAACGCAATTTTCTATCTACAAATACCAGCCGGAACAAAAGGTTGCCATTATCAAAACATTCCCCCTGTTGGAAAGTTATGCACGTACAAAGAAAATTGACTTTTACAGTAAAAGAAAATCTCAAAGGTCATGTCGGGCAAACGAATATACGAAATTGTTTTTCTCCAAACGTTGTGAATATATCCTTAAATTTTTAGTGACCGTCAATCAGTGAATGTTTTAGTGGATAGTTAGTGAGGATCGGTCAATAATACAACTTTTAGTAATTTTGCGTCGACGTTTCGACAATATTTATTGTCATCTTCAGGACCTGTGTATGAAATACAATAGAAATATCAAACACAACGAAACAATTAAATATTTGGGTGAACGTGTTGGTGATGTGAGTGTGTGCGTGTGTATGTATGTATCATTTTTTATGTGAAGACTTATGATAGTTTGTTTACATCTTCAAATTATCTTTAAGAAAGCGAGCAAATTATAGTATGAGAGTACTTAATTTATACAGTATTACAATTTAAATTACTAAATATAATGTTATTTTAATTAATTAAACAAACAGTAACCAACAATTGGATATTAGATTGGTACAAAAATTGTTTATACCTACAACAGTCAACATATAGCAAAGTGAGTGGGGTGATAGTGAGTGATAGATAGATTTCAGGTTAGAGTGAGTGGCTGGGTGGACTGGCGGGGGGAGCATGGGTGAAAGAGAAGGGTGATTGTGGACACATACATAAATTACATTATTCTATAGTACTCTTGACTATATTTTACAATATGATTACAATTACCGTATTATCCAAGTTTACCTGTTAGTAAAATTTACCAGAAACTTTTGTGTGTAACCTTTGTCAACTATCTGATTTAAGTCGTAATGTTTTACAATATTGTGTAAATTGTATGTTTCTAAATTATGATTGTTTGCTAACACCAGTAGGGAGTGAAACATGGTAAAAATAACTTTTAAGAATTACGTAGTGAAAATCCCTTGATCTGTTTTAGTTATAGGTAATATATTACTTTGCTATATGTTGACTGTTGTAGGTATAAACAATTTTTGTACCAATCTAATATCCAATTGTTGGTTACTGTTTGTTTAATTAATTAAAATAACATTATATTTAGTAATTTAAATTGTAATACTGTATAAATTAAGTACTCTCATACTATAATTTGCTCGCTTTCTTAAAGATAATTTGAAGATGTAAACAAACTATCATAAGTCTTCACATAAAAAATGATACATACATACACACGCACACACTCACATCACCAACACGTTCACCCAAATATTTAATTGTTTCGTTGTGTTTGATATTTCTATTGTATTTCATACACAGGTCCTGAAGATGACAATAAATATTGTCGAAACGTCGACGCAAAATTACTAAAAGTTGTATTATTGACCGATCCTCACTAACTATCCACTAAAACGTTGTGAATATAATTGATGTTGGAAAAGAAAATACAACTATCGATTTGGCACACAAGCGGCTTACGCACACTCGAAATATACAACCGCTTTTGCATGTCAATATCTGCACAAGTCTTTACCGGTTGAGTATATTTTTAGTCATCATTATCTTCTTAACGGTTTTAGACTTTAGCGGCCTGTTCCTATTCCACAGTTCACCTTTTCATAGGTCTAATAATAACTTTTCTTCTGCCTCTAAGGTTGTAATCTTTCGCCATCTTTGGTATTCTACTTTTTTCCATTCTGTCTATGTGTTGAATCCATTTTCTTCTGTATTGTTTAATCCTTTCATTAACTTGAAAAATATCTAGATCACTTCTTATCTCCACATTTCTTGCATGATCTTGTGTATTACACGTTTTAAAAGATCTCGGAAATTTCATTTCTGCTGTTTGTAATATTATGGTACGTAAGCCGGACAAAGTAAGATTGGTTAGATTATTTTTTTTTTTATAATTACTAATTCAAACATCCAGTTCACTGTAGATAATTTAAGAACAATAACAGAGATACGCTAATAAAATTAACAGATTGATATCTGTGTAGCCGTGTGACGATGTGTAACTGTATGAGAGTTTAAAGCTTATAGGCTTGTATAAGTAGGCTACATAAAGTTTTTAAAATTTTATTTAGTAATGTAAACAACTTAAGGTCGCTGAGACTCAAATTAAAAGTTGAGAGAACTAGATGAAGAGGATGAAAACCTGGCTCTGAAAGCGAGCGAGGAAAAAAGGACATAGGGTGACTGGAGTTACGGGATTGAGAGGCGTCTACAAACAACATTAGAGCTAAAAATCATCATTATCTTCATCTTCTTAACGGATTTAAGCTTTAGCGGCCGGTTCCTACTCCACAGTCCATCTTTCTTAGTCCTACCAATTTTTCTTCAGCCTCTAGGGTTGTAATCTTTCGTCGTCTTCGGTATTCTGCTTTCTTCCATTCTATTGATGTATTAATCCGTTTCCTTCTGTATTATTTAATAATTTCATTAACTACAAAAATATCCAAATCACTTCTTATCTACTCATTTTTTTATATGATCTCGTCTATTACATATTTTAAGTGATCCCAGAAATTTCTTTTCTGCTGATTGTATCTTCTTTTCTTCTTTTTTCTTTATGACCCAAGTTTCAGAACCATACAGTACTGTAGGTGTTGTCATTTTTTATAAAATTTTATTTGGGTTTCTTTTCTACATTTATTTCCCAACGTTCTCCAAATCGTTCCACACATTCTTGTAAAATTCGTCACCTTATTTTCTATATCTCTATCTTGATCATAAGTATTAAGTCTATTTTTAGTTAAGTGTTAAAATAATCGAAGGGTAATTGATGTTTGATGCAATAGTATTTCAAAATTATTACGACGCCGTCGTTGATTAGTACATCACCTGAAACAGTATATTAGGTAAAAAAACTTAACTGATTTATTAATTATTAGGCATTAACTTATAATAAAACAAACCTACAGAGCCGGGTGAAGCCACTGCACCACAGGAAACAAATAAAATTTCACTGTATAAATAACAGAAGACTAACATTAAACAGTAATGTGGTTCTCAGGAATATATTGTTTGAATCTGATGAGTCCACGATTGGCTCGAGAGCAGTAGCTTTTGAAGGATTTGAAGTTGAAAATAGAAAAATAGGGGGTTTTCTAAATTATTAATAAACATACTCCTTAAATTTGTAGTGGCCGTCAATCAATAAATTTTACCGATGAAGGGTTTGCGAAAATCGGTCAGTAAAGTATAACACAAATTTTAAATTATTTGTTTCGACGTTTCAACAATATTTATTGTCACCATCAGGTCAATTGTTGCTGAGTTGTTACGACGTCAAACACATAACTGACAGACGTAACAGCTCAGCAACAATTGTCCTGATTGTTGAAACGTCGAAACAAATAATTTAAAATTTGTGTTATACTTTACTGGCCGATCCTCGCAAACCTTTCGTCTCTTTCGTCGATAAAATTTATAATCGTACTTTTTAGCAAACAATTATTATTAGTGATTACTGTACTTTCACTTGTGAAAACTTACGTTTCTTATTGTCCTCGAACGTTTCGGTGTGGTGTACAGCTTCCTCAGCGAGGTTTCAATACGACTCTGTATTCGTACCTCGCTGAGGAAGGTGTACACCACACCGAAACGTTCGAGGACAATAAGAAACGTAAGTTTTCACAAGTGAAAGTACAGTAATCACTAATATTGAGTACTGTGAATGAAGTGGATGTACCATAAAAACAACTGAAACAATTATTCATACTATTTTTAATAATGTGGGACTACCTTTATTTTTGTTAGTAAAGGACGAAGATTTCAATATTAAAAAAAAACGGAACTTTGTTATTTTACAATATGAACAGCTTCAATAATACCAACCCTATTTTAATGATTTATGACCACGGCCTAACTGCCCGGTAACTGATATTTGTTGTTGATATTTTATAATTGTTTTACGTAAGATTACGTAGTACTACAGATTTGTAAAAGCGGCTCTCTACTTGACATTTAGAGAAAATTTGGTTTAATGATTGGTTTTTGTAAATAATTTACAATTAGGCCTATCACATGATTGCGGAAATTGCAAATACTCTTTCTGGTAATTTGAAAATGGGGGAGAAATGTACAGAAAAGATGGAACCGAGACATAAAGTAACATAAACTAGAAATTGAGAAATTGAGAAAGAGAATAACACATAAAGGTAGAAAATAAGAAAATTAACTACTTGGTCTACAGGCAGAGGAGAGTATGCTCTGTAGTAAGGAAATGAGAGAATGGGACATGAGAGATTGGAAGAAGCAGAGAAAGAGAGATCGTGAGAATGTAAGAACGAGAGAATTTGAGAAAGATTGTAAGAAGCTCATGAAAGGAGTGGAGGATAGAAAAGCGGCACTAAAAGGCAGAGAGACAGGTTTATAAAAAAAAAGTGATAAATATTTTTTGAATTTTATTTTTTTTAAACAGATTATCTTTCAGGTGATGTGTGGTGTCATACATACAACGTTGACGACAAAGGCAAGGAAAGAGAGAAGGCTTAAATTTTATAAAACAATAACAGTGCTTGTTTTACTATATGGATCCAAAACATGGGTTCCTAGAAAGAAGATTAAGAACCAGATTCAACCTTTGGAAATGAAGTTTCTGAGAAGAACAAAGGGTTGCACAAGAGAGGATCGTTTGCGTTATGAGGATATTAGAGAAGAGCTACAGGTATTCTCCATAAATGATAAGATCCAGACATATCGCACGGAATGGTTATACAGCATCTGAACAGAATGGACGACTAGCTAAGGTTGTGTTTCAATATAGACTCTTTGGTACAAGAGATGTAGGAAGACCAAGACTGAGATGGAGAGATACTCTGTGAAGACGAAAAAGATAAAGTGCCTACTCAGTGAGGTGAAGAAGAAAAAGAAGAAAGACATAACTACTAGGATGTAGAACTTGGAGAAGGATAGATAGGAAGCAAGAAGTAAAAAAATAGAAATAATGAAAAATGGAAGAGTAAATGAGAGTAATAAAAGAACAGAAACTGATGGAATGAAAGAAAGAGGAAAAAGGGAGAGGTCGAGTACAAAAGAGGAATAGGAGAGGAAGAGAGACATATCTTAGAAAGTGGTCTGAGAAGAAGAGAGAGGGAGCATTTCTTGGTTTTCAGTTCGTATCCAAATTGGTAGAGTTACAAATGCACAGGTAATGAAAAAACACGACAGGTTAGTAGACAACTTGTATATTTCTCTATAAAATCGCTGAGTTGAAATATTTGCAATATACACAAAGTGAGCCTACCTTTCACTTTCATAAAGGGAAACCGTTTTCTCATTGTACAAAGCAGTTCGTCAAAGGCGGATCGCGAAATACAATTTCTTCGCCATTCGATATGAACAAACGATTGATGTCAGGCCAAAAGAGAACCGTTTGGAATGGGAAATGAAACGTTTTGCGTTGACCTTCCCTGCTCTTGCCGTTACTACGAACAGAGGGAACGCTTAAAGGTAACGTTTTCTTATAAAATAGTTTTAGTGAAAGATTGTTCTCTGTAAAGTAAAAATGTCACTATACAGGTACAGTTAAAGTAAAATACCAATAAATATTAACTATTACAATAAAGTAATAATATCGCTTAATTAAAAAAAAACAAAATATTTTACCATTACCTATCATGTATACGTTATGAATAAATGAGGTTTAAGTTGTAATAGATTTAGAAACATGTGCTATAGGTACTCCTGACAATTAATAGTGGTATGGGGTGAAGAGCTGTTCAGTGAAAATGGTATAATATAACAAATGGTGTGAAAAGGAAGCAGGAAGAATTAATGTATAATTTTAATTGTAGCCTATTTACAACCAGATACAAGTAAAGATAGTGGTAAATTTAACAGAAGAACAGTTGGGATTCAGAAAATTCAGAAGTACAACCAACGACGCAACTTTCACCTATCAGTTGATAATCGAGGTACGTCGTGAATATAATTCTAATACTTACGTACTAAGTATCAAGCTACGACAAGGTTTTCAAAAATAAAAATAGCAACGATAGTAATACTACTAGTAATAATAGGTACAAACGAAAATAAAATGATAATGCAAATAAAATTACGAAATGGTTATATAATTAATAAATACTTTTTTCTTTATACGTGCTGCGACTACGTCTTTGATGTCTTACGACATTGTTTCGGGAACACGTTCCCATCATCAGGTAAAATCGTCATCATAAGGTATTTATTAATTTCAATTTCACTGCGACTGGAGACCAAATATAATGAATGGTTATATAATCTTAATAATCTGTTGGCATGTAATGTCAAAAATATTCATGATGTGTTTATGATTTAATAAGTAGAACATCACTTTTTGTATAACATAAAGATATCAATAAAAAAAGGTGCAAATAAAATTCGCCGTCTTTAAAGTAAATTTCTTGAAGATTATTATGTAAGGAACAACATACAAAAGTTGCACATTTTCATCGATTGCCGCCCCGGCCAAAACCTGATAAATTCTGTAACTAGATATTTTTATTAGCACTTACAGGGTTACAAAAGTTCTATAAATATTCTGTTAAATAGATCATAGGTTAACAGCGTGGAAAGATTACAGAAAGTAAATTTTGTGGTGTGAAAATATTATATGTGCCAATGTAACATAAATCAGGTGTTGTAGTCACATTTGATTTTTTGATGGATTGGACAAAAATTCCTTCAAGCTACTCAAGCCGTTGGTATCATTAGTTCTTTCTGTACAAAATGCACCTGAGAGTAGGTGTGCTATCAATGTTAATAAATTAACTGAGTCAATAAATTGGAACAATACAGTCCAGAACAACTCATTTTATGAAAATACTTGTTTTGAAAATACTGACTATTTGTAATCGTTAATATTATAGAAGGAGATTCACATCAGGAAAACATTTTTTAAAATTTTATTATAATGTATCTATTTTATTATTATTATTAATATACTAGTTGTTACCCGCGGTTTCGCACACGAATATTTGACTTTTAATAAGTATTTTAATATAATTTTTATTGTCTATGTCTATATGGCGTTCTGTCAGCTTGTATAACAATTTTGTACTCATTAGTCAAATTCTCTCCAAAGCTGTTTTCAACACTTGTACTATTTTAACGTGTAGTAAATTATTACGTTTGGTGGAACAACCTTTGGAGATTTAAAAGTTTTCCTTTATAAAGACTTTGGAGATATTTATAATGTACCTGTTAAATCAAAAACGCTAAATTCTTTATTTTAAGTGTTACTGTGTTATAAGCATTGTATAACACATTAAACGTTATGTTTTCCTCAATCATGGCTTTTATTTATTGTAGCAGCAAACTAAAAAGCAAAACCCGTTGTCACCTAACCTCACAAATAAAAAAAAACGGTTTTCGCTTTGAATTAAGTAATAAGATTAGTAATTAGTTCAATTAGTACACTTCTTTTTTTCCACATCGTAATACATCAATACAATCATATATTATATAAAACATCGAAAATGTACTGCAGGAATGGATAAATGTACAGTTCCGATGCTGCTAAATATCATTTGTTCATTTACTTATTACTATGGTAATTAATTCTGGTCTCCATGGTGTTGTTGACATCTTTGGTAGTAGTATTTAATATATTTCATTACTTATTCATTGCATCATCAGAAATACGTATAAAGATAAATTTTATAATCGTTTAAGACAATTACAAAATATATAGACGTATGTGTATACAAGATTACAAAATATATCAATACACTCGCATAAATAAAAACATAAAAAACTGCAGGGACGGATAAAGGTACACTTCCGATGCCGCTAAATATCATTTGTTTATTTACTTGTTACTATGGTAATTAATTCTGGTCTCCATGGTGTTGTTGACATCTTTATACGCGTCGACGAAAAGGCACAATTAAAAGGGCCTAAATTGTGCGAACAGGGCAAACTATCAAATTTCAGGTTAGACAGTATTTTTCACCTTATGTCAAAGGATACCTGTGCAAAATTTGGTGGCAATCGGTGTAACGGTGTGGATTTGTATTCAGTACTCATAAACTGTCTGACTTTGTGTTTTATATGTATAGATTATAAATTATTTTTGGCAGCAAAACAACTGTGTTATTACTTTTGTGTTACGTCTTTTTAGGTCGAAGGATGTTATTCACCATATCGACATCATAACCATTAGTGACTGCAATGTATTTAATGGTGTCCAATTCCTCATGGTATTCTTTATCACCGAGGGGCAAAGATAAAAGTCCATAAATCATACTATGGAAGGCAGCCAATTTCTGGGATATAGAGTGAAAGGACTTAGCATGTATTACAATATCAGTCGTTGTGGGTTTTCTATAGATGTTAAATTGTAGTTTTTCATTATTGTCCTTGACAACAGTAAAATCCAGAAAATTCAGTTTACCATTGTCTTCACTTTCGAGTGTGAACCGCATATTGCCATTGATATTATTCATATAACTATGTAAACTATCAATTTGTCTTTGTGTGCCTTTGTGTTATCCTTCGGAAACATAAGAAAAAGCATACAAACATTAACGGACATAAAACTCGCGAGAATACAACACGCAAATACATTGCAACACCGTACACACCCCTTAAGCCTAAGATTTTTGGGTCAATTTTTAATAAAATCAGCAATATAAAGGTCACTTACAAAACCACTAATAATATTATGAATTATCTTCGTGTCCGCTGAACTACCGGCCTTGAACACAAAACTGGTGTTTACAAATTGATATGTGACGATTGTGACGCCTTTTATGTGGGCCACACAGGTCGTGGTTTTTTTAAAAAGATTTACAGAACATAGGCCGCCTACACACCTTCAGAGTTTGGACAATATCAAGTCAAAATTTGCAGAACACCTCATTTCCGAGAATCATAATTACACTAATTTTAAAACTAATTTGATACCGCTTCACATATGTAAGAAAGGGCGATATATGAACGCCCTTGAAGAGTACGAAATTTATAAAGCGTATAATAATACTGATACCAAGCCGCGTGTTTTAAATTATCAACTGCTTTTCAAGTCAAATGTATTGTACAACACTGCCTTGCGTTATTGTCGTGGTGGGAGCCAGACGTAATTCAGTGCGCGGTCAGTCACCGTACGATGTGCATCGTTTAACCGTCGCACTCGTTTTTATTGTGATTTAGTTTTCTATATTGGATTTTAATATTTTAATTATTTGACAACTGTATCAACGTTAAATGATACACGAACATTTTAAGTTCTGATGATGGGACAAGTGTCCCGAAACATGTTAACTTTATAGTGAAGACGTTGTTTCAAAAAGCCGCAGACGGTAAGTTGCAGAGCTCGCAGCACTTCCGACTTCAATATTTGGATAATATTTAATCTTGTAGGTTTGGCGCATCTCCATAGCTGGATCCCATATATATTTAAGCATATATGAAGTACCAATTTGCTATGTAGAGATAGGTTAGACTTTCGCCCAAGAAGCCAGGAAATCTAACTGTCTGTGGTTGAAATCTAACTGCCTTAGTTTGATTTTGATCTTTTCTGCCAGGTGAGTCGTTGATCAATGTGAACTCCAAGGTATTTAGTTTCAGTCTACATTAGTACAGGTGTGTTATTAATATTGTTACAGGTGGACAGATGTCTGTCGAGTAGTAAATGTAAACTGTGCAGATTTTTTTTGTTTAGTCGATTTTTGTTCACCATTTTTGTACTATTCGTTGGGTAGATTTGCATGTATTAAACGAAGATTTAAAATAGATGAATCCGATTTAATATATCGCAGAAACCTACAAAGAAAATCCACCTGTTTTCTCGTTTTATACGCTCGGAGATTTATGTGACTTGCCGCGTTTTTGCACGAGATAAAACGTGTCTTCACCACGCGTTACTACAACGAAAATGAAAACGCAGCGTAGGTAAATTGAAAAATAAATTCGCACACAGCACAGACATTTTATTAGCGATAAAATATGGAATTTTCTCGGCACACGTGGAATTGTCTCAACAGAGTCTGTTTGATGTAGCAACAGACGTCGCGTACCTTTGTGTAATATAAAGAAACAACATTCGCTCAATTTTTACTGAAGCGAAAAGTGTAACGCGAATGAACGATAATGCTGCGAGGACAGAAAATCATATACAGTAGAACTCCATTTATCCGAACTAATGATTCACAGACGTAATTCGGATATGCAGAAATTCGGATAATTGGAACAAAAATAAGAAAAAAGTTATGAAAAAACGCGAAATTGCTGAAAAACACTTTTGTTGTTTTTATTACGTGAATACAGCATCTTAGTAAAAAGCAGGTCACACGTGTTTTGGAAAAAGTTCACTTTTACTAGAACAATTTTAAATAAAACTCACACATAATTATGATTTTTCAGTTGAACATGTCAAACGAAGTTAATTGTTTTGACGTAGAAACTTATTTGCGTGCAGCCAGGTCCGCAAAAGCTTGACGAAAAGAAGCTGCACCATAGTCGCATTCAGATTGTCGTTCCACCCACTTTAAGGCAATGTCAAAACAAGTGAATACCCCGCTCGCCATAGGTTCCTTTTCCAGTTCAACTGAAGTAACGTTGTCATCGTCTTCGTCCACCTGGTGAGATTTATCGTTAAACTTTGGATAATTTCATCATCGTCTAAAATTTGTTATCCAGGGTCGCACTGCAACCACTCGTTTATGTCGTCCACGTCACACTCGGAACAGCCAGGAATCTGTACAATGGTTTTCCGGATGTCTTCACTTGATACAGCTATATTTACTTCGACACTTTCTTTTGCTCCTTTTTACTTTCCCTTTTTGTTCATTGCCTCTTCTTTTTCTTCCTGTGTTTGATTGTTTGGTCGAAATTCCATTAATTTTATTCCATACCATTTCCTGATATCTATTCGGATAATTGGCGATTCGGATAATTGGAGTTCGGATAAATGGAGTTCTACTGTACACAGAAGCCGAATTTCTTTTTCTGCTAATAATTTGACACTTAATTAATGTATCTTTTACTTTAAAATTTTGTTAATGTAATCTTTACGAGAATTTGTTGTTACATTCTGATCCCGGGCTGTTTGGCCTTGCTCCAGTGGTATACTCGATAGCAGACGTTTTGGACGTTCCATTGACGGCCGTCATCAGTGAAATTTTAGCTTTCGCTAACGTAAGACCAAAATTTTTCAAACGTTGATCAAAAAACATCAACGTTACAAAACTCACAATGACACTGATGGTGACCGTCAACATCACGGCCGAAACGTCTGATGGCGGGTATAACACTGGACCACGACCAAACAGCCCGGGATCAGAATTCGACTACATTGACTGCTACCGTGTAACCGTTAGGAGTTATTTAGTCATGAGCATTCATTTGAGAACACTTCTTTTCAGTTACATAATTTACTGATTATTCCGATGTATATGTGTTGCATAGAATAAGTTGTTGAGATATACTGTACTGGAATGAAGTGGATTTATTAATTTTCCTATTCTTTAATAACAATCTACTCACCTTATAAAACAGTTTGTAAAAAAAAAATCATTAATCTGTCTCTGTTGGCCTTTATAAAACAACTAAAAATTTCTAAGAAATGAAATAAACTAATATATAAATGTCCTTTTTGTCTTATTTACTCTAATGTCTTTATTGATATGATAGAGTATTTCTTTTAAATAATTTTAATTGTTATATTGTACAAAAATAGTATAGTGTTACGACGGTCTACTGATCGTCGTATGGTACAGTGGAAAACAAAACACAAGACACCAGTTACGTCAGTAATCACCAGCTTCAATCATCACAATTAAACAGTTTGTAGTCAACAAGATAGTCTCTTACAACAAATCAAATAAAAACTGTTTACACGCAATAAAAATATCTATTAAAATAAAACACAATTTTATTACAATTGTCTTCTACGATTGTAAAACACGTAACACTTTGCACACAATAATTATTTTTTACTAATGCGCTTGAACGCACGGAGTAATCGCCCGAATATAACTCGCAACTCATACTCAACTGAACGTCGCTGAGTACTTGTATTTATTGTCCGCCGAAACCTCGCGCGGCTTCTTACACAGTCTAGCTAACGCGTTGAGAATCGTGTACGCAGACACACATTACAGCCGGATTCCACTGGAACATTCGATAAACTTGTAGAACGTACCGTATTACGTAACACTTTTTCCGCATTGCGTAACAATAGGTCTACTTACCTTTAATGTCGACTGCAGATCCTTCAGACGACCGGTTGATCCTGGATGATCCTTTATATGGATGCGTACGTGGGTTGATGTACTCTGTCCGGCCTCGTGGTCGCTTAGTAGCCGTGTAGTAGATGTTTCTCAAGACCACGGTAATATATTTTCACTGCAAACAGACGTTGTTACTACTAAATTAGTGTACTATACCGTTATTTTACCATCGACAATACCAGCCTTCATTTTACCAGGATACTAAAATGGGTTTGTGATAAAATATATTTTTATTACTTTTTCTTGTATCGGCCATCTAAGGACCACATGTCAATTTCAATTCTTTATTCTTTGTTCTTTTCTTTTTCTTCAATATTCTTTCATCTTTTCAATTTTCTTTATTGATAACATCTTCACTTAATGCTTCCAAAAGTGAAAAGAAACTATTCCAACTTTCGTCTTCATTATCCTCGTCATTGTCTACGTGCACACTTTCATTCTCTTGAACCTGCACTTCTTTTTCAATAAAGCTCTCCGATGACATTGGTTGCTCGCTGTTCAAATCTGATTCACTGAGCTTGCGTTTTATTCCAGCGCTTACTGCCACACTTGGAGTATGCCCGTCAGTCAACAGTTTTTCTGGGGTCGTTGTACTTGTTGTAGAGGTCTCTTCATCTGAGGGAATCACTATTCCCTCTGAAACTCTGAAACTGAGTTTCAGAAGATGATTCAGTGTCAGTATCGGTAGGAGCATTCATTTTCTTATCAGATTGTTTTGGCTTAAATTAATCTTCTAGAAACCAAAGTTTGTCAAAATACTTCCACGTCGATTTCTGATAAGACAGATATCCAGAAACAACACCGCCTTCCTGTTTCAATTCTTCAAGTTTCTTTAGCTCAACCCGGAACCTCTTCTTAAGCGATGCCCACCACTCTCGAATACGCTCCACTGCAACAAAGAAGAACAAAATTGTAATGAAGTTTAATATAAAGTTTAATATCCTCAAATAAATACGAAACTATGTTTGTAATATAGTATGCATTTAAATGTTAAATGTAGAGTTTCTTATTTCTTTCCTATGGCCGATGATGTTTCAATCTTTCCTAACAATTCTAATAATGCTACTACAGTTTTAGTCCTTAACAAGTCATTCAGTACAGAAATGAACACGTGAAACGTAAACATTAAAATCTAGTACACTAAGATAACAGATTCTTAAAAATTGATCAGTATTCATTTTAGTTCTCTCTATAAAAAATTAATTGAAATAAAGTCAAACAATAAAAAGGGACCTGAGATTGCCTTTACGTATAACGTTAGGCATATTTTCTATACAAATATGCAAGATAAATTTTTAGGCATATTTTCTATAAAAATATGCAAGATAATTTTTTTAATTTTTTATAAATTTTAAAGTTTTTGATTGTTTACTTGTTTAAAGTTCAAATTTTTTAAATTTCTTCTCTCTTTATATAATTTGAAAATCATATATTTAAGTATAATTTGAGGAATTTGTTTATTTACATATTTTTATAATAATTTGTTTAATTATTGTATCGGCCATCTAAGGACCACATGCTAATTTCAGTTCTTTACTCTCTGTTCTTTTCTTTTTCTCCAGTATACTTTCATCTTTTCATTGTGTCTCTTCTTCCTGTCTTCAGTTCACTTTGAACCTGAGTTTTTTTCTCTCCTACCCTGGAGTCCTTCCATTTTTAACACTTTTGCCCAAAAAACTTATCTTTCGATTGCTTCGTCTGCGTGTATATTATTTTTTCTAAGTCCTTTTGGATTTCTTTAATCCAACTTGATGTTTACTTCTTCCCCCACAGATATTTGAAGATTTGCTTTGTCAGTCTGTTGTCCATTCTACATAAATGTCCAAAAAGTAATAGACTTCTTTTTCTCATTGTTTTTGTTATATTTTATATACTTTGATATATTTCATCATTACCTCCTAATTTCCCACCTTCTGAAGTTTCTCGTGGGTCTAATATTTTCCTAATAATTCGTCTTTCCAATATTTCTAGTTTGTCTAAATTATAATTCAGTGCTATACGTTGACTTGCATATAGGCATTCTGGCTTCCCTACTGTACTGTAATGCCTTATTTTCGAATTTTCAGATATGCACTTTTTATTGTAAATATCTTTAGTTACACCATATGCCATTTCCATCTTATGAATCCTTTCCTCTATAGCAGATTTTTCTAAACTATTTCCTTGAAATATTTCTCCGAGGTACTTAAATTTTCGAACCCTCCCTATTCGATCAATATCTGTTATCAGACATTTTGGCGTATTCGTGAGAAATTTGTTTTTTTTTTTTTAGAGAAATCTTAAGCCTGTTCTACTGGCAATGTCCTCTAAAAAAATAACTTCTTTACTGCAGATATATTTTATTATTTATTTATTTTTTAATCACTGTTCTTAGCACGATTATAAACTGAAATTCTACAATTATCAGCAATGCAAACATTTTATGTTGTGTTTTCTGGAACGTGAAACTGTAAAATTAGTAAATAATATATTTTTTTTATATGTTATTTGTGTATTTGTAATTTAATGTTTTTTTTAATTCTTGGGAGAGTACGCAACCTTGCAACAACATTGCCGCTGGTTAAATTACTAACAAGGGAGCAATGTAAAAAAAATATAACTCATCAAAAGGTAACAACAGGGTAGCGTGTCAACACGGTAGGGAATGGGGTTTTTGGTGTTATTGGAGGGGTTGTAAAAAGTGGCTAATTCTCTTTTACAAGCTACAGACGCAAAGTATTCATGTAAATAGTTTCACAAACACACATGCACGCACAATGTATTTTATTAAAATAATTGATTATCGTTTATAATTTTAATGATTCTGATAATCGCAGGCCGTGATAAAAATAATACTTCGTTGGTGAAACTCTCTACGACAGGTTTTAACTGGATCATCATCAGCCGTGGCTCTACAACTTTTGGTGGGTTTTGGCCTGCTCCAAGAGTAGATTCCATTCTTCCCTATTGCGTTCTCTGGCTTTCAAATTTCTTATGTTCAGCTTTCTGAGGTTCTCCTCTCTCTGGTCTTTGAATCTAATTCGGGGTCTTCCCCTTTTTCTACTACCCATAGGTCTCTGGTACAAAATACGCGTAGGCTGCCCTTCCTCAATTCTCTCCATGCGTCCAACCCATCTTAGCCTGTATATTTTTATTATCTTGACAATGTCCGGTTCTTTGTGAAGATGGTATAGTTCATAATTATAGCGCCTGCGCCACATTTCATTTTCTTGTACTCGTCTAAATATTCTTTTCAGAATCCGTCTTTCAAAAGAACCTAGAAGTCTCTCGCTATTTTTGTAGTTGTCCAGGTTTTCTGAAACATATGTCTGGTCTGATAAGTGTTTTGTAAACTTTGATTTCGTGCTTCTTGAGATAGAGCTAGATATCAGGTGGTTTTTAATTTATAATACGTTTTATTTGCGAATATATTCTTCTTAGTTCAGTGTTGGTGTCTTTAGTGCTGTTCATCTGCGAGTTAAGATATATGAACTCTTTTACTGCCTATATATTTTCTGTGAGTGGTTGGAACTGGATACCCTCAGTTTATCTCGGTTACCTGCATTTGCCTTCATGTTGGTTTAATTTGTTAGTGGAAGAAACGTTTTAATTCTGATTGTCTAATCAATTCACCTGCTGTAAACAATCAACATTTTGCAGACGACCTGATGTAGAATTGGAAGTGGATACAGCTGAAAACATATTAACAGCTACGTCTGTTATATACAGGCCTAATTAGCAATTTTGAAGGGGAAACTGAAACTTGGTATCTGAAGGCAAGGCGCCTTCCGGAAATAAAATATTTATAACTAATTAATAAATTATTAACCTTAAATTATCCGCCGTGTTATTTCTTGTAACTTCGTCTATTACGCGTTTCAGAGCTTATGCTCCATCATCAGATATTAAAAAAGATAAAACTATCACTCTTGCGAGATCGTTAAGTAGTAATAAATGTCAAAATTTGCATGTGAACCGTACGCGGATTTGGGTGCGCACCCGTTCAAGTTCATTCTGCCACTGAGCGGTTGCTACCTTATCGTAGCCCCAGCGAGCAGACTCAAGGCGGTATCGTACAATCGGTTGGATACAAAGTTCAGGTGGTCATTTAACACGATATCGCGACTCCTTGGGTTTGCATATGCACTGTAAATTTCAAATTCCTCCAAGGCATTCATGAAACGGCCCTTCTTACACACATGTAACGGTATTAAATTGGAACTAAAATCTGTGTAATTATGATTGTGTGAAGTCAGGTGTCGGGCGTAATTTGATATGATGTTGTCAATGTTTCTTATTTTCTTAGGTAAATGTTCTCGAAATCGTTTAAGGAAACGTCTCCCAGTCTGTCCAATGTAGAAGCACTCGCAATCATTGCATGTTAACTTATATATTCCAGTTTTTTCTTCTGAAGGCGCGTGTTTTTTCGGTTTGAGAATATCCAGTAACTTATTATTAGTCGTGAATGAAATAGTGAAACTTTTATTATTCTATATAGAAGACAAAACCTTAGGCATAAAGTTAGTGTAATTAGTATATATACAAATGTTTTGCGTGTTCTTGTTTATTCGGGGTTTAAGCATTCTTTTTTCATGCTTTCTCAACAGTTTGCCAATGGTTAGACTATTGTAACCTTTGGCAACCGCGATATATTTTATGACATTTAGCTCATCACGAAAATCATTATCATCCAAAGAAATTGTCAGTAATCTATGAATGAAACTATTGTACGCTGCCATTTTATGTGAAAAAGGATGATGAGAGTCTGCGTGTATTGTGGTGTCAGTGGTAGTCGGTTTCCTATAAATGTTGAACTTTAGTTTATTCAGCTGTCGAGTGATGGTTAAATCTAGAAAGTTTATCTTGTTATCAATCTCTGTTTCAAGAGTAAACTGGATGTTTCTATTTATTTATTTAAACAGTTTTTAAATAATTCGATTTGTCTTATAGTACCATCAAAAATTAAAAACGTATCGTCTACATACCGTGCATAAAATATTATTTTATTTTCATATATATTATTGTTCAACAAGTGAGTATTCTCATAATAATTCAAATGAATATCGGCCAGTAGGGCGGAGAGGGGTGAGCCCATAGCTAGGCCATCATCTTGAATGTAAAACGACCCATTAAAAGTGAAATAGCCATTTGTTTCAAAACAACCTCGAGTAAATTAATTAACTCATTTATCGTATGTGTGTTCATGCAACTATTGTCAGATAAATTGTTTCTCAAAATCTGTAATGTATCTATGACTGGGATGTTCGTTTATAAATTAGTTATGTTGAACGACGCCAATTTCTATAGTCTAACCATTGACAAACTGTTGAGAAAACATGAAAAAAGAATGCTTAAATCCCGAATAAACAGCAACACGCAAAACATTTTTAGATCTACTAATTACACTAACTTTATGCCTAAGGTTTTGTCTTCTATATTGAATAATAATAGTTTCACTATTTCATTCAGGACTAATAATAAGTTACTGGATATTCTCAAACCGAAAAAACGCACGCCTCCAGAAGAAAAAACTGGCATATATAAGTTAACATGCAATGATTGCGAGTGCTTCTACATTGGACAGACTGGGAGACGTTTCCTGAAACGATTTCGAGAACATTTACCTAAGAAAATAAGAAACATTGACAACATCATATCAAATTACGCCCGACACCTGACTTCACACAATCATAATTACACAGATTTTAGTTCCAATTTAATACCGTTAATGTGTGTAAGAAGGGCCGTTTCATGAATGCCTTGGAGGAATTTGAAATTTACAGTGCATATGCAAACCCAAGGAGTCGCGATATCGTGTTAAATGACCACCTGAACTTTGTATCCAACCGATTGTACGATACCGCCTTGAGTCTGCTCGCTGGGGCTACGATAAGGTAGCAACCGCTCAGTGGCAGAATGAACTTGAACGGGTGCGCACCCAAATCCGCGTACGGTTCACATGCAAGACATTTATTACTACTTAACGATCTCGCAAGAGTGATAGTTTTATCTTTTTTAATATCTGATGATGGAGCATAAGCTCTGAAACGCGTAATAGACGAAGTTACAAGAAATCACACGGCGGATAATTTAAGGTAAATAATTTATTAATTCGTACAAGTGATTAGGTTACCATATTAAACAATGGATATTAAATTTATAAATAATAAGATTGCGGAAGAAGATTTATATTTTTAGTATCTGGAAGACGATTTTGCTTACAAAAGAGATTTAGATAATATAAATAATGTTCTTAAATTCCACTCGAGTAGAGTAAAATTGGATTGCGGTACTGGACGGGGACGTAATCATACGCTTGCCTGTTTGTACCCTTCACTTCAAGAAAGGTTATTTTTATGGCCACAAAAAGTGCATCTATTGTTAAGAACTACTGAGACCAGTAGATTTGTGTGGCGTTTTAGTGCGTTGTATTTTGGCTAATCTTAGTTGGTTCAAAAATATTTATTATATATTTATTATTATATAAATATATCAGCGCAACGATTATATGCGATTATGTAATATATTAATGATAATATTACCTTTATATATAATAATAATAATAATAATAACGACGATTATTATTCATTTATAGGCGTACTTTAGCACTAAAATAATTATTTCATTTTTTGATAAGAGAAATTAATTTGGTTCATATATCATTGTTACGCAGACTGCGACAGCCTTCAAAGGAACTCCCCGGCCCCTCCTTCCTACTCGTCGCCTCGTGTCTTTTTTCATGTTTGACGAGTGGCTCTTGATGTTCTGTGTATGAATGTTCATGTCACTGCAGCATACAGAGTTCAGTACCGACAACCCGGAAAATTTAGTAGAAATTGTCTCAGAAACAATAGGAATTATATTGAAATACAATTTTATAAAATATTAAGTATTCTATCGTTGTTTTATTGTTTAGAAAAGTGTTTTCTTTTTTTTTTATAGAATAGCTGGTTTTTTTAGTGTTCTTTCAATTGCCCTCCATAAATGTTTAGTTTTTTTTTTTTTTTGCTTAATTTTAATTGTCGCTTTATCATATATGTGACTCATCATCATCGTAACCAATCAAAAAGTACGGAAATATTTCCAGTTTATTCTACATCCATCCAGGTCACTTTTGTGACATGCTACGTCACACAGCTACAAGATACACCGTATACAGGATCGAGAAGCGGGGTGATTTAGTTTAGAATTGCGTTTCAGGGTGCAAGTGCTGTCAAATGATAACTGTCAATTGTTGTGTTTGGATATCTGTAACTGGTGACTTGTATTATTACTTCCATGTGCCATAAGGAAATGGAAGTACGGTGATGGGGAAAAATCGTGTTCGAGATAAGGGCTGATTCTGATAGTACTACCCTCAAAACATGAAGGAAAGTAATTTATCGCAAGATGTGTGTGTGTGGGTGGGTGGGTGTCTGTCTGAGTGTCTGTGTGTAGAATTTGTTCTATGGTGAACGATAACTGCCGCAAATTCAAACAGAATCAAATAATTTTTGCATATGTGCCTGAGTTGTAGAGGACTCAAGGCGTATTGATTTTAGTGAAGATCGGTTAAGGGGAAGGGATAGTTTACCTGCAACGTTTTATGTTTTAACAAGAGTAAAGTACTTAATTTTCATAAATAAAGTATTCAGAAAAGAAGGTCATAATAATCCACTGTAGAAAGGTAGATGAAATGTCTATAAACGGAAAGGGTAGTTGAAGGGGGAGGTGGCAGTTTTCTATAAATTAAAATGATAGTTGAAGGGGGAGTGGATAATTTATTATATGTGTACTACGTTATCGGCAACAAAGAAGTAGTTTGTTGTTAAAATACCTTCCCGGGCCGTTTGGCCGTAGTCTAACGTTTTCTGCAAAACCAGACGTTTTGGAATTGCCATCGACAGCTATCAACAGTGAAAATCGATTTCCCTAACGTGAGGTGGCATCGTTAGTGACCATAGTACCTTGGTTAAGCCTGAAGAAAGAAGTAGTTTCTATGGAAATATTTCATTTCAAAAATCATTTTAAATACAAATCTTAGAACATGGAAGTCATGTATGGTTCTCAATACGGATTTTTTTAATACGGCATAGGTAAATACCAGCAGTTTATTGTATGTTACGTTAGTTTGTGTTGGACAATCGTCAGCTTGAATTAGTATTGTATGCGGGGGCCTATGTTTATTTAAACTGTAATTAAATACCTAAATAGCGATTTCGTGTGGTGTCTATTATTATGTTTCCACTGCTGAAACACGACGGCACTTGACTATCGAAAAAATGTGTGTGTGTGTGTGTGTGTGTGTGTTTTGCAACAAAACAAAATGAATGCATAGACAGGTAATAGTAATAATAATATGCAACAGAGTCTATTATCTGGAGGTAGACAATTTATTAAATTAAAAACAAATTTATACCTTGTCTGTACGTTTCTTTGTAAAACACGAAATGATTTACTGAGTTGATATGTCTTTAATGTATAAATTAAATGCTCGTCTTGAACCATATAAATGTTACTTGGCTAAAGAATTCCTTGCTGTTCGTAAGTAGATGGCTGGTACGCTAATGCGTTGACCGCTGGCCTCGACGTTGCGATGTCACCCGCGATACACACGCGCACGCCATTAATCTGCCCGTTATTGTGTATATTGATAATCTCAGGTTTGGAACAGTAGATTAATTTATAAAACGATATGGTGTACTGGACTAACACCTTTCAGCTATTTTAAAGTGTCCACGTGTTAATACAGGAGTATTCCGTCGAACGCGAGGTAGCACTGATCAATGATCTTTGCAAATTTAGTTTATTGCTTCTATTAAACCTTGATATATCATACGGGAAACTCGTAGCTAATATCTCGGACTGACGTCACCTTATAGAATAACTTGTTCTGACACAAAAAACTCGCGCGCAGGGAGTTCACGGGACGAGTTTTAGAAGCGGACTGTCTGATGTTGATTAGACCAGAGACGAACCCAAATGAAAATTGGAGTTCCTGATTAGTTGAAATTAGCATCACGTGACAGATTTTCACAAAGGTTAGTTTCAGATCATGTACAACTTTGCTAGAGTTGGTAGAATCCTGTAAAGATATCTTATAAACATTTCGTGACTTACTTTGAGATAACGTGATTATAGGAAAGTGAATTCAGTTAAAAAATATATAGTAAAATTGAGTGTTTTGACCTTCAGACATACACGAAATTTGATGCCAAATATGACGCATACGCTGTCCAAGTTCCATTCCGAAATATTAATTAATGTAGGAGTTTTTAGGAAAATAAAATACCACGCGCACACGTGCACTAGAATTGCACTATACATGAAAGAGAATACTTTAATGGGCATTTTGAAGTATAGCGTGTAACTACCCATCTGTTATTTCACAACTTATAGGTAATTTACAAAAAATGAGCAATAACAATTTTAAATCTGTCTATTAACGTCATGACACGCGTAACACATGTTTATAAGGGTCTCTTACTGCTTATTTTGTTGTTATATATATATATATATTTCATTCACTTTCTGCTACAGTCCGTTTCTTGATATAGTAATATATATATATATATATATATATATATACACCTTTGTAAGCAACTCGTTGAGTTTCCGGCACATTTACAAATATCTGTAATAATAAAATACACTGCAAGTAGGTTTATTTTTACCTGATGCGCGTTTCACAGAAATTATTCTGTATCTTCAGAGGTTTGTTTGAGTTGTAATCGAACGTTTCGCTTACAGTATAGTTACCGGATAATCGATTTTACTTCGATTATATTTTCGATTGTTGTAATGTTTATGTAGTTAGCTATTTATTATATATGAGTTGTTTTATTTTATTATTCTAATAAATGTATGATTTTAAATAAATCGTCTTGTTTTATTTTTGTTTGAATTGTGTTATTTAATTAGTAGATTATTATTATTGTGTTTGTAAATATTACGATTTTCCTAGATATTTATTTTGTTAATTTTAAGTACGTTTTTAATTGATTTGGCATTTTGAATGTCTGGAAATTTATGTTTAAATAAAAAACATGGAAAGAAAGGAACAACTCCTAAACATTTTTGACCAAGCATTGAAAGAAAGGAAGGTCCCACTTGACTGGCAAATAGGAATTATCGCGCCTATATACAAAAAGGGAGACAGTAGAGAATGCTGTAATTATAGAGGCATTACTTTAGGGAGCACGGTAGGAAAACTGTATGGGAGGATTCTAGAAAGCAGGTCAAGGAAAAAAGTAGAGCACACCTTGCAAGGAAGCCAAAGTGGGTACAGAAAAAAGAGATGAACAGTGGACCAAATCTTCATAGTAAGACAGTTATGTGAGAAAGCTGCCAAAGTGGGAAGACAAATACATGCAAGTTTCGTGGACATGGAGAAGGCGTTCGGCAATATACGAAGGAAAGACGTATGGAACATATTGAAGAGGAAGGGAGTAGAACAACAGCTTATTGAGGGCATAAAAGCCTATACGAAAACACCGTCAATTATTTAAGAGTAAGAAACGACGCATCAAAAACCAGCAAAATCAAAATAGGTTTAAGGCAGGGGTGTATTTTAAGCCTCCTGCTATTCAACCTGGTGTTGGATGATGTTGTCAAAAAAATGTAAAGAAAGTATGAGTAAATATAGAATAGGATACTGGAATATGAAGATAATAGCAAAACAGAATTATGCTACGCAGACGTTTTAATAATTATAGGAGAAACAGAAAAACTGTTACAGAATAACATTAAGGTATTTAATGAAGAACTTAGAAAAAAAAATGAATACTAATATACAGAAGACTAAAACTATGATAATAGGAAATTCAGAAGAGAAACACAGTATAGAACTTGATGGAAAATATTTAGAACATGTTAAAAGTTATAAATATCTGGGAGTAGTGATTAACAACAAAGGGAATTTAGAGGAAGAAATAAATGAAAGAGTAGCGAAAACAGAAAGATTATTCAATATTATTAAATCAAGTTTCCTGGGTAAAAAAGAAATACCCACTAGGATAAAAGACAGAAACAGTCAGAAAAATCATGAAGCCAGTATTAACTTACGGGAGCGAAACATGGACAACAAATGAGAGAATAAAAAGCAAGCTAACTAGTATTGAAGTGAGGTTTCTTTGAAAAATAGAAGGGAAGACAAAAAAAGATAGAACTCGAAAAGAAATATTTAGGAAAAAGTTAGATATTGTTCCTGTAGCAATAACAGTAGAACAAGCACAACTTAGATGGTTGGGACATGTAATGAGGATGGGGGAGGAAAGTCTGGTAAAGCAAGTGTTTGAATCCAGAGAAACGGGTAAAAGAAAGAGAGGACGACAGAGAAAGCTCTGGAAGGATGAAGCCCGCACAGCTGCAGAAAGAAGAGGAGTAAAATGGGAGAAAATAAAGGAGCTCGCAGGAGATAGAAAGAAATGGAGGGATATATGGAAAAAGACGACCTCAGAGGACTCAACTCCAACATAGCTTTACACCGAAAGGTAGAAAAGCTAAGGATTAAGTAAGTAAGTAAGTAAGGAAATTTATGTTTATTGGTTAAGTAGTGTGTGGCTAAATTATATTTATAAATATTAGTTTTAAAATCGCATTGATATGTTGAATGAATCTTTCGGACAGTTTTCTCTTCGTCTAGCCTACGTACAATTTATTGAAAACTGGATATTCTATTTTGTAAACTCCATTTTTATAATGAATGTTGAATTTAGTTTTAGGTTTTATTTTATGAAAAATAAATATTATCTGTGTTATAAGATACAAACTTAAAAATATCTTCTGAAGATACAGAATAATTTCTGTGCAACGTGCGTCAGGTGAAAATAAACCTACTTTCAGTGCATTTATTTGAAGATATTACACACACACACAATTTATTACACGCGCGCGCACACAATTTTATATAGGAAGTAGGCTATAGCAATAGCTTTTGTAACGAACTAGATCCCGGCTCTGTGAAATGTATCACATATAACGAACTAACGGATACAGCGAACAAAATTCAACGCCCTTAAAATCGTTGTTAGCCGTTTTGATTCTTACTGTAATACGCATGTGTGAATTATTATGTAACCTATATTATATTCAAATTTTTAATCATAAATATTTCTTTGATGCTTTATTTAATAATTTTGTTAATGATTTACATAAAATAAAACTTACAGATAACAATTTCGAATTACAAACCGTTATCAGTAAACCGAAAATGGCATAGGTGTTTACCTGATTTTATTATGCAAAAGTATAAAGTATGTTTCACTTCTTAACGTGTTGAAATAATAATGAAAACAACATAATCTATAGTAAAAGTTTGTGGCAAGATATATTCCCACCCTGCGTCCTTTGTTCATTTAGGCGTACAATATTTGTAGTTGACATAAAGAAAAGTGGATAACGTATTCGAAAAGTAAATACACTGTAGCAAAGTTATTTTATTTTGAAGAATTTATATCATCTGTTCATCATCTGTTATAATTATGACACAAGAACACAGCGACACAAGTGACACAGGAATAATTTATGTCGTGGGTTGTTCTCTGTTTTAGAAACGTAACAGTCATGCCAACAGGCCAAGTAGAGCCAAATGTTTACAGACCTACTGAAATGAATGAAAACTGCACCATCATCAGTCGTCGTCATAAATTTTCCGAAGATATACAACGCATTTCGAAACAAATCTTAACTTTATCAGTTACTGTATTGTTAATAATTAGTTGACATGTTATATGTGTCAGTAATTTATGTATTTCGTTTCCTACAGCGAAATGTATACTGTAGCATTTAATTTAATTCAAGCGAGGGAACAGCTATACAAGGCTATATAGAACTAGTTTTACAGGCAAGTTACAAAAGTTTTTAGGCATTCGTCTTTTAGCTAAATTGCATTCCATAACTAATAAGTCAGCTGACTTTTCTATGCGGTTTAAAACACTTTTTATTGCTAACACCAAATGTTTTCTCTTTTCTTTTTGTCTTTCTTTCCTTTTTACTATTTGTCTCACTTATTTTCTGCTTTTTTACGTCTTCATTGTATAAAACTACTCTTGATTACTCGTCACTTATATGCGAGAGTTCTGTGATTGCATAATACGTAGACTAGCCCGAAAAGTATTCTTTGCAACTCATTCACACATGTTTTTAAGTGTTTTATACCATTATAAGCTACTCATTGAAACTTTGTGTAACACTTTGTTTACTTTATATTACTTTACAGTATCACTTACAGCAGAACAAATTATTGCAGGCTCGTCAGTGTAGATCGTCTAATACACCAAAACATAACTGGGCAAATTAACTGCGAAATCTAAACTATGCACAAAATGTGGCAGCAAAGTTATTTGTCACGGATAAGTGTAATAACATCATAGATATCGTTTTTAAATCAGGTATTACACCGGGTGAGAAACTTTTCTCAGGTGTTTGATCAAGAATATGCAAGTTTAACCCCCCCCCCCGGTAGATATTGACGCAATTTACACCTATAACAGAGCATTAAGTAAATTTGAAAAGAGTTAGGTATATATAAAAATGTTTTCTTCTATGTAGCAAACTTGAGGATACGCTTTACTGAGTCATGTATCGTCAGTACTATTCTTGTAGGCCTACCAGCTGCTCTCTTAATTCATTTTCGCGATCGACTATTTGGTCACTGCATTTTTGTTGCAACCGTGCGGATTTCGTCCTTTATAAACGTACTGTTAGGTTAGTGCAAAGTGCCTGATTGCTGGCATACCGTGGGGTAGCCACAGTACCTCGCTGTATTTTTTATAGAAAGCTTTGAATGACTTTTAATTTTGTACGTTAGGGACATCCCTACAACTGGAGTCCGTAAGTACTTTCAGTTCAACCATAGTTGTGTATAATAACAGTCTGTTTTTTTAACGGTACTTTAGACTTTCGTCTGAAAAGCCAGGACATCTCTCTGAGCTTGAGAACTAACTGCCTTCGTTTGACTTGGATATACCTTTGCCAGGTAACGAAATATTTAAAGGATATTATCGTCGACTCCCTATTTTTAGTTTTATATTATCTTATAAAATCAGCAGTATGTTCTTAAAATTTATACAGTTTGTTCTTAATATTTATGCAGTTTGTTCTTATATTTTAATGATAACATTTTTAACGTAATGATATATATTGCAACGTTATGAGTATTATAAAATAAATACATTTCTGACCTTGTACCCAACACAACTATAAAGTGTTAAACACCGGCTAGGTCGTATTTTTGTGGTCGTTGTTCATATAATAATAATATGACGTCTTTGTTATTGCACTTTTCTGCAAACATTTTGCATCACCATACGCGTTTAAATGTCCTTAATTTAATGGTGTTTTTAGAATTGTGACAAGTCTCTGGTAACAGTTAAAAAAACCGTATTTATTAATTTATTTTAATCATGTTGATACCTGATTTAATAACAAAACCAACAATTTATACGTATCTTCCCTCTGGTCGTAAACTGTAAGTCGCCACTGGCATACACACACAGACACACAAACGCTGTAGTTACACTATCGAGGTAGGTGTTCACTTTCGACCGGCTATCGCCTGCACTTTCATGCACAAAATGTTTAAAACTGTTCATCGTATTCTTTTACACTAATTATTTACAAATTACTGCCATGTGTAATTTGTAATATATGTATTGTTGCAATTTATTTTTCCAGTATTTTGTTTTATTTTTTCTTGTTGTAAGTTGTTTTACAATGATTTTTAAAAAAATATATAAACACTTGGTACGTTTCACAGTTTTTATTTAACTCTGACAGCTGTTTCAGCTTAATAAGCTGTTGTCAAATAGATCAGTGAACAACTAAACTAAACTAAACT
Organism: Magicicada septendecula; assembly: GCA_034769895.1. Taxonomy (NCBI): domain Eukaryota; kingdom Metazoa; phylum Arthropoda; class Insecta; order Hemiptera; family Cicadidae; genus Magicicada; species Magicicada septendecula. The sequence goes on along the minus strand of CM068369.1, from coordinate 20,133,485 downwards.
AAGAATGTTAGGGTGGTGAACATATGTTTAGGGCGTGTATCCGGAGATGTGTGGGGTGTGAATGATGGTGGAGGGGGTTGGAGAAGCTAAGGGAAGGTCAAGTGTCTGTAAAAACTAAATATAATCTGAATGCAAAATATAAAAATTAACTAAACTAAACAACAACTTTTAAGTATTAAATTAAAATTTAACTACGCCGTAGTGTAGTTAATCTTTATATTTTTCATTCAGATTATATTCAGTTTTTGATAGACACTTCTCCTTCCCTTAACTTCTCCAACCCCCTCCTCCATCATTCAAACCCCACAGATCTCCGGATACACTCCCCAAACATATGTTCACCACCCTAACATCCTTTGTTTAGTTTAGTTGTTCTCTGATCTATTTGACAATAGGTTATTAAGCTGAAACAGCTGTCAGAGTTAAATAAAACTGTGAAACGTATCAAGTGTTTATATATTTGTTTAATAAACCTTTGTATTATATGTTTCACCAAGTGCCAAACGACTCATTAATTAATATCGTGTAAGTTGTTTTATGTTTTCAGCTTGTAAAGACGTTGTAGGGACGAGCTGAAGATTCTACAGATCGAAAGTCAACCAAAAATATTACGATGCAGGCAGTCGGAGTAGTCTGAGAGTTTACCTGATAGAAACACCCGTCGGTTGGGAGCTTTAAATAATTTCTACTTTTAGTAATACGTCGCCTAAATATTCGGAATGCGACTGTGAAGCATATTATACAGTTGATCATTGGTTAAACTCTGTACTTGTTTAAACTTTGTACTTAGAATATCTGCAATGCGGCGCGTGCAGTGACGTCATTCTCCCCCGCCGAGCTGCCGCCGGCTTGTGTTGGAAGCCCGCGACAGTCTGGCGAAGTTAGTTAAGTGTAAAACTCCGAACGGGCAACTAGCCTTCAGTTCGCCAGCCGAGGCTAAATAATCATTTTCAATTCGTAACATTACACTTTAATTTTTAGCATGATCTTCATGCACTAATACTTGGGCTATCTGCCTCAATCCATCTTCATGATTTCCAATATTTAATTCGACTTTATTTTCCACGGCAATGTTGCCGCGCTAAACTGCACGCCCCATGCAATCACTTTCTGGAAACATTTAATAAACAATTAACTCAAAGAATATATACAGTCCACAATTTTATTTCATTTCTTACCAGCCAACTCATCATCTAACGTTGGAAGACCAACTCAAGATTATTCAAGAGCGTCGAAGACGTGACAATCATATTGCCGGAGTGGCGTCGGGTGTTGACACCATAAAATGTTTGTGTTACAGGACATGACCGCTTACACGTGTGCTATATTAGTAGTTGTGTCAACGCTGGCTCTTCTCTCTGGGACAGACGGTGTTCATACGAAGGCGGGCAAGTGTAACACTGACAACATACAATCAATCAAATGTGACTTTCACGCAGTAAGTAGTGCTCTAATACACTGCTGTAAATATTATGATTAAAACTATCGCCTACGTCTCATAAGTTGAAGTGTTAGGGCTTTTGCAGATTATGTAGCTCCGGGGATATGACACTGAAAGTCACCAAAAAATTCAAAATTTTCAGTTTTTTTTATTATTTTTTTTAAATCTGTGGAATGTTAGGAAACAGAGAATGTGATGAAACATGTTTCTGATGGTAGTAAGTGTCATATTTTTATAGTTTTTTAGAACCGTACCAAAATGCGGAATTGGCGGTTGGCGAGTAATTTGTTCAGTAATGAACACAATATTAGGCTATACACTACTAAACTCTGCTCTAGTATGTTATTACATTGAACTACATGTATATATATGTACATACTGATTATTAGCCACTAACCAAGTCATCACTACAACTATAATTAGCTGACATGAACAACAAAATACAAAAACAGTCAGCTGATGTTCTCAGTAGTGTTGTCTGCTGCTTGTAAACAGTGAGTGAATATACCATTATCGTGTTTAAGTATTATATTAAGTGTTATAAGTATGGGTAGACCATCCATAAAAAGACAACATAAAACAAAAGAATATAAGTAATATAAGTAAGCGGTATATCCAGTGTTTTCCAGTTTTTCGATTTAGCAGGCTTAGGCCTAAATGCTTATTATGACATAAAAAAATGTAAAATATACATAAGACCCTTATAAAAATTTATAGCGTATACTACATGTCAAACTTATAAATAAACTAATGTTAAAACTTGTAAAAAAATTATTTATTTCTCTACATATCTCAATACCTTGTCAAATTCAACAAGGTAACTATCAACGCGTTATTTCCGCAAATCAGTTTTTTCATGTTTTTTAATATTCAAATTGATATAACTAAAAAACCACTAACGTTACAGGGTTCAAATGTTTACCAATCACTCTTGGGTATTTGACCTAAATGTTTAGATAGAATTATGTATGTCACTTTATTAGAAACTGAGATAATTTTTTTTTAACGTAAAGATTTTTTAAAAATAACATTTAATTGTGTGTATACAATCCAAATATTAAGCTACAATTATAATTCTACCTAACTTTTATAGGATATCCTTACCTAAAGAATGGCGCTTTGTTCATAAAAATCCAATTGTTAGAACATGAGTTATATCAAATTTTATATATTACATATATTCTTCAAAAATAAATTCGGACTGTATATACTAATGAGAAAACAAATTTTTTTCGTTTATTGTCATTTTTTATGACTATAAAACAGATAAAGGTAGTCTGAAATGTCTAATACTGTATATTTAATATAGAAGTTAGCGTTTTCAGTGCCATATCCCCTTAAACTGTTCACACAATAACATATGTCAGTAACGGGGCTGGGAAATAGTCTGTAGCTTTACTACAAGCAGCGGGTTGTCCTTGTGTCAATAATTACTAGATACGAAAAAACGTCGTTGAGCTGTCGCACACATACACACAGACGCGCGCATATGAACTGAAACACATGATATACGATACAGCTGCAGATACATACGTCCTTTCTCTTATCTTTGGTCTCTAATCTTTTCTACTTGGTTAAGATTTCTTCTCGATACTACGTACGTATCGAGTTAAGAGCTAAATGGAAACCTATAGTTCTTCCTGTTCGTGAGACCTGATAACAAAGGTATCGTCCAGATATCTGTAAAAGTGTGCAGGTTTTAGTCTCACTGAATCCAACGCACGTCTTTCTTCTTCTTCTTCTTCTTCTTCTTCTTCTTCTTCTTCTTCTTCTTCTTCTTCTTCTTCTTCTTCTTCTTCTTCTTCTTCTTCTTCTTCTTCTTCTTCTTCTTCTTCTTCTTCTTCTTCTCTTCAAGGATTAGGTTATATAAACCTTGTAACGTCACAAAACGTTCCATAAAAGGAAATCATTTATATAGTAAGTTAGCATAAGAGGAAAGTGAGGTGAACAGTATCGAACCCAAGTAGTCCCAAAAAATTGTGTAATTTTGTATAATAATTATTTCTATCAACTTGAAAAAACGACCAAACTATGACTAAGACAAAACCCCATATATATTATTAAAGTGAATAAGAGTGAAAAAACCATAAGACACTATAAGGAAGAGAAATAATGTCAGAATCAACCAAAATAAAGTCAATAATTATTAAGTTTTATAACTATGAATAGAGTATTAAAAACTATTTTTTGTGAATAAATGGACATGATCCATTATTATATTATGTGATGTAAATAAAATAAATGTATTAAATGATTTAAATACATTATTAGAAAGAATCTAAGTTAAAATAAAAATTGTATATTTGCAATGACAAAACATATTAATGTGTTGGATTTGAGACCATACACCAAGATTTCATGAAAAAATTAATTATTATCAGATTTAAATAAAAACTATATGTAATTGTCCAGCAGACAATAGTGAACAATTTATCTTAAATAAAGGAAGCTGTCAAATGAATAAAAAGCAGTCAAAATAGCCAAAAACAGTGTTAACTAAAAACATGTAATAGGCATCTAATATTGTATAATTTATGAATTTAATGTTGCCAAAATGCAACCAAATTGCATTAGAAAGCTGTAATATGATATAAAGCAACTATACTAATATACCTGAGCAACTTTAACATTGTAATAGTCAAGTCAGCAAAATATTTACTTATACCATGTATGGCTGAAGCCAATTATCCAGTACAAAAATAATCATATCTGGCTAAATACTTACATAATACTAACAAAAATAAGATAGAAAGGTACAATACATCAGTATACCTTAATAAGAAACAAACTCAGTTGAAAGTAAAGTCAATTCTAAAAGAATTTAACTAATTAGAGTGAGATTTGTCACACCATAAAAAATGACATCTCAAGACCAATCAATGATGCTATGTCATCTTGTGATAAATATAATATACGTACAGAGTAACCAGGTATCACAAAAGATAGACAAAATAATAAACTCTGAGTGTACAGTAGTGAAATAATACATATATTAAAGAAAAAGACTAATCATTGTATTAGAAAACTGACAAGAATCTAGGCCATGAGCAGAGGCCATATAAAATTGTATTTATTTGTGTTTTATTTATGTTAAAATTTGTTTATTTTGTTGTAGGAAAGTAGTAGTAGTAGATGTTCAGCTTGTGGAAGGAACTTGGTAACTCCACAACAATTTTTGTTATAAAAATTGAGTTTTCAATGACAACAACTCAAGGTGAGAGTTGTATATTGTATTGTTTATTAGACTTAAGTTAATTAGAAACCAATCATATTTAGTATCGCTAGATTCAGTTAAAAACAGGGAATCTAAATGTATTAATGGCATACAAATTGTGAGTACTAATGTAAAGCTGTTTGATAAATACCAGTGTAAATTTTGAAATATCCTTTGTATGAAGAATAAGAAATTCGTTCTAAAAGCTTCTACGGAAATGAAAATTGTTCTATGACATTCCGTTTCGTTTATTCTCGAACAATCTAGAAAGAATTTTTACACAAATATACCGGAAGTCGATGAAAACAGTCATCCTGAATTAGTATAAAAGCGAGACCAAATTCGACCCAAAAACACTTGAAACTTGAACTCCAGAACTGATGCATCACCCACGACACTGATCGACGCAGCTAAGGCGAAACCGAAGAGGCGAGAAATCGACAAGACACGGCAGGAAGGCTTTTCCCGTACATAGACATAACCGACTGACTTAACCTCAACGAGAATCTACGCCAAAAAGTATCGCTGAAATAGAGCAGCGATACGGCAAATTTTAATAGAAATCACGCAGCCAGAACGTCGACGGCCCAGGAGGGACCAAACATTTAAATAGAGAACGAATTCTGCTGTGTTCGCATTGACTGACTAACGTGACAATAATTTCCCCGAACGTAAACATACAATACACAAAGCCTTCCTCAACACTGCATGGGAATCAGCGCTGCGGTGGCAGATTTCTGAATCAACGCTAAACAGATGATTCGTAGCGGCGGCGTTTGAACGAGATTCTACTGCCAAACGTTTTGACAAAAAGTGCGGAGAAAGTAATGATCGCAAAATTTGACTTTAAATAGATTCAGTGTACACCCGAAGAGGCGAGATTGAGAAACTACCCGAAAGGAGTGTCCAGTGCGAGAATAAACGACCATTGGAACGTGAGTTACCAAAATTAAAGTCATTTGTTACCTGGTTACATTTATCACACAGTTGTACTCCACACGCCACACATACACCTTCAAATCACTTAGTTTTTTCTTGTAAGGCATCTAATTGATATGTCTTGGTAGTTCAAAGGAGTCACGTCCTGAGAGTAAAGATTTTTCACATATTAAACTCATGCTTTTCAACTGAGTCAAAATCTGAATTATACTAGCCGATACTTGATTGGATATATAAAAAAAAAAAAATTGTCAATAATAATAACTTGTGAAATTTTTTCTCTGCAATTTTATAATTTTTTTCTATGAATGTTAGTCCTTCAGACGATTTGTTTGTTTTTAAAGAACCATTAAACTTAACTGATTTTTCCAAGCTAAACTGACTTGTTTAAATTTTTTCGTAGATTTAAAAATTTTTTATCAATCACATATTTTTCTTGGAACAAACGTTTCCAAGTGGCGCCCACAAAAAGCATAGTATTAAGTTGTGTTACAGGACTACATCACTGCAGAGTATCCAGTCAACAGATTAAGTAACAAAAGTGCGCGGAGGTAACGCCCGACATTTTACAACACAAACATTTAAACAACACCTACAATTCTTTTCTCTTTGTTATAAATTGGCAGCCCAACTAGTGAGGCTTGAAAAAGACGGAACAAGCCCGGCAACTACCAACAGATCAAGATGTCGCAAACAAAAGGACAAGTGGTAGAACAAACACAAAAAAAACAAACCAGCAAAAATGACAGGGAAAAGTGACATGGAGATGATAATGATGATGCTCCAAGAAATGAGGGAAGATATGAATAGATTCAGACAGGAAGAAAGGGAGGAAAGACAGAAATATAAGGAGGAAATAATAGAATCTATGAGAAGAAACAGACAGGAAGATAAGGAGGAAAGTATAGGGGCGATAGAATCTTGGAGAGAATCCCTGAGAGAGAATAGACGGAAAGAGAGAGAGGAGAATGAAAAACAAATACAGAAAATTCGGGAGGAAGGTGAAAAATGGAGAGAATCCTTGAGGGAGGAAACTCAAAAATGGGTAGAGTCCGTTACGAAAAATAATAATGCAAATTACGAAACAGTACACGAAAAGATCGAGGAGATTAAAACCGACAATGACAGGGAGGTCGAGGTAATGGAGGAACAGGTAGAAGGATTACAGTTTCTATTTCGTCATCTTCCAGAAAATAATACAGGTCCTGAAACCATAGAGAAAAAAACAGTAGAAACGAAACAAAACATAGCTAATAGATTGGACAGACCGAGAAAAACAAACAGGGAGTATACAAAGGAAATAGGAGAAATGACTCAAGGCGGTTTAATTAATATACTTAACCCCCCGGTCACTGACCACAGAGAAAGGAGTTATATGAAAGAATATAAACAGAATTTAATGAAAAGGGACAAAAAGAAAGAGTGTATTACAAAGAAAATCATAGGCCAAAATACTTTTAAGGTAAGCGTGCCTAGAAAAAAGATACATTCCAAAAAGAAGGAAAATTATGAGGAACAAATGGGCCAGCTTATAGAAAAATACGCTCAGGCAATAAGAGAAATAAGAAAGAAAAGGAATCAAGAGAATAGGCCCCAGGCAAGTAATGACGAAAGACCCCGAACAGTTCAGGTAAACCATGTATTGGCAGAAACTGGCCGAGAACCAGATAATGATCCCCGAAATGAAAGTGAGAGAGAGGAGGAATTCCGCTATGCAGAAAAATTATGGCCCAAACATGTGATGAGATGGTAATGCCATGGATTAATCATCCAGAATAAATGTCATAGACCAGGCATTTGAAGGAGTAGAGGTGATAAACATCGAAGGTCGAATATTGAAAAGAGAAGGAATTAAAAAGGAACGGGAATGATAAATAATGACATAATATAAGGAACACAACCAAAAGGGGTTGAAATAATCAAGGTGATTAACCCAAACTGACAAATATAAACCCAAATATTATCAAACATGAAAACAATACCTACGTGGTAACTGACACAATTAGGAACAAGGTGGATGGATGGATGGATGCACGGGCGTCTTGCGCCCTAATTTGTGTGCGTTGTCCAGGCCTAAGCCTGATGAACGCCAGGTGCCAACAGTTCAGCGCGGTCGTTTGCTCTGCTCAAGGATGTTAAGGTGCAGTCCGCGGGTCCATGATAAATTAACATGGCCACCACGGTGGCAAGCTAGTGCTTTGCTTCAGCCAATTGTCCGGCCAAGGCGCGACACCATGGTCCCCTCAGGCTAACCTTTGGGAATGAGGTGACACACTGGCGAGGACAAGAAGCTCGAGCGCCCTAGGGCGTCGGCCGAAATGGTGGGTAATGTCACCGAGACAGCCAGCTTTCGCAAGGAAGGCACTTGCACAACCTCGCGGGAGCTCATGTCTCAGGTCATTACCTTACCAAATCAACAAAGCAGGTGCTGGCGGGGAACTTAATCGTGATCAAGGCTTCAGCCAATCGCAACGCCTGGTCGCGTCTCATTGGTCGCCGGGACATAGCCCACGGAAACTCAGAAACGCGCCGGCGAATACAAGAGGCTCGTCCGCCCGAAGGCAGCGGCCGAGTCGGCGGAACTTGTCACCGGGGCAGTCGGCTTTCGCAAGGAGGCATTTGCACAACCTCGCGAGATCCCATGTCCCGGATCGAGGCCCTGCCGAATCGGCAAAGCCGATGCTGGCAATAAATCTATCCATTCAATCCGCCGCAGCATGATTGACTACAGTTTCGGCAGGCGCAGGTGGTGATTGATGGTGATCGGTTCAGATTTCCAGAAGGTTGGGGGGATTCGTTTCTGGGGGTTCATGTGATGAACTTAGGGGGGGTCGTCTAGCAGCGCCCTAGGGCGCCTGACGCGGCGAGGAGGCGGAGCATTCTCCATGCTGTTAAGCCTTCGGAGGTGCGGGTAAGAGGACTCGCCTGCCTTGGCGAACAAATTCGTTGCCAGGGACCAGACGAAGACCTCTAAGGTGGGAACACGGAGACCCCGATGTATGGCGGTATTTCGCACATACCACGGGGACCCCGTGAGGGAGCGTAGGGTCCAGTTCTGAAATGTAGTCAGCCTATGCCTGTTGGTGGCCGACAGGAGAGGCCACCAGGCGGGTGCCGCATAAGTGAGTACTGTTCGGAGGAACAGTAGATACAATGTAAGTTTGGTACGGACAGCCAGGCAGCTGTTCCGCGAAAGCATAGGTGATAGTTTGGCTCTGACGCCACGAGCCAAGTTGAGGGTTGAGGTCACGTGGGCGTTGAAGTTTAAGTGCCGATCAAGCCGAACACCTAGGTACTTCACCGTCTCGGTCCAGTTGATGGGTCTCCCCTCTAAGGAGAGGGATTGGCATCGGGAAATGGACTTATGCGTAAAGCAGATCGCCTCGGATTTCTCCGTATTGATCGCTACCCGCCATTTCCTTAGCCAGTCCGGAAGCATATCCAACTGGCGTTGTAACATTACGCTCGTCCGCCAAGGCGAAAGCGAGCTAAAATGAAACATCGCGTCGTCGGCAAATAGAGATAACGTGACCCCGGGATAAACAGGCAGATCGTTCGTGTACAGTACATACAGAACGGGGCCGAGGACAGATCCTTGTGGGACGCCGGCGGAGACAGGGCGAACCCGAGAGAACGCCCCATCTACGCTGATCCTGAAGGTGCGATCCGTCAGATAGGATCGGAGCAAGTGGACGGTAGATGTCGGGATTGGCGAATGCGCCAGTTTGTAGAGCAGGCCTTCGTGCCAGACTTTATCGAAGGCTTTGCTCACATCCAACAGGACAGCGCCTGTTGCCTGATGATGGTTGGCAGCGTCGGCTAGATAGGTGACAACCCGTACTAGCTGAAGAGTAGTCGAGTGCCTCGGCCTAAACCCAAACTGCTCCTCGCGGATGAAACCATCCACCAGGGGCCGAATACGGGCCAGGAGAAGACGCTCGAATACCTTCGAGATTACTGGCAATAGTGATATTGGGCGGTAGCTTCCAGGTAGCGTGGGCGGCTTTTTAGATTTCTGGATCATGATGACGTTGGCAGTTTTCCACAGGCGAGGGAAGTAACTCAGCCGGAGACAGGAGTTGAACAGCTCAAGAAGAACGTCAACTGCCGAAGGCGGGAGATTCTGCAACGCAGCGGCGCCGATGCGATCGGGGCCAGGGGCCTTTCTCTTCTTCAGTCGGCTTAGGACAGACGCAAGGTCATCCTCGTCGACCGAAATAGGAGGATCAATGGGGGGAGCAGAAAAGTATCCAGATAGGAAATCCCTGACGACGGCCACATGAGCCGGGTCAGAGATGCCTCTATGGACGGTGAACTGGTCCTCAATGCAGTCGGCGAAGACCTCCGCCTTGCCTTCTGCAGAGGATACAGTGCCGTCCGGGGTATTCAAGGGATGGCGAGTCCTCTTTTCGCCTTTTAGTCTACCAGCGGCTCTCCATACGGAGGCGTGGTCGACTTCCAAGGACTCCAAATAGGAGTCCCATCGATTCGCGTTTACGTCAAGCAGAAGCTGCGAGACGTGTTCCGACTGGGCTCGAAAGCGCCGTCTAGCGGCAGGATCACGGGTATGGTGCCATCTGCGGCGGAGCTGGCGCCGTAATCGGATGGCTTGGAGAACTTCCGCAGGAAGGTCGGAGCGTTTATTACTCACCGGAACAGTGTAGGTGTTTTTATCCATTGCAGACTGGACAAGGTCCTGGAGCTGATGTACCCGGAGATCCACATCGTCACAAGAGACGAGTGGGTCCGGAGGGACAGATGGCAACTGCCTGGCCAGATAATCGTGGTAGGATCGCCAATTGACTCTCCTAACAGGATGATCGGGAAGTCGGGGTGAGACCGACGGCAGCAAGACAGTTACAAGTAGGGGGTCGTGATCGGACGATAGGTCCGACACCGCGCTGACTTGTAGATGAAAGGGGATGGCCTTGACAATTACGATATCAAGGACATCCGGCGGATAACCCGCAGTGGGAAAATGTGTCGGTTCGGACGGGCCGATGATGAGGACGCTGGGATCAACTTCGACAGCCCTACGGAGAGAATTGCCGTAGGGGTTTGACGTTCTGCTGTTCCAAGAGGGATGCTTGGCATTAAGGTCTCCGGCTACGATGGTTGGGAGATCGCTGTCCAGGAGGGCGTCCCACTCCTCATGCGGTGGAGCTCGATGGCCGGGCGGGTGGTACGCAGAAACAAAGCGCACCTCCAGGCCGGCTACTTCCAGCGCCACAGCACATGCTTCGATGAGGGTAGTTTCAGGGGCAGGGAGTTCTCTATGAGAGTGTCGCCTGTGGACTAAGATCGCCACTCCGCCAGATGCTCGGTGGCGATCGGGACCATTCCTGTCTTTCCTGTAGCAAGCATAGGCTGGCAGGGAAAATCGCCGGTTAGGGGCAAGATGAGTTTCGGAGAGGAGTACGACATCTGCGTCGTACTCGACAAGGAAAGCTGCCAGTTCGGCCCGACGCGCCGGAATGCCATCTGCATTCCACGCGACGAACCGGAACTGTCTAGCCATGGTTAGATGAGGGGACGATCAGGGCGATCAGCGATGTTAGGATCGCCATGAGTATTGTCGGGACATCCCGAGCAGCAAGAATTTTCGGAACAATGCCGCTGACCTAGGCCATCAGCTGAGCCTCAGTGACCAGTGGTGATCCACCGGCCTCAGGGGCCTGACTAGCCGGCGCTGGGGCCGCGGAAGGTGCAGATGCCGCCTCCAGGGGAGGGTGGGCAATTGGAGCTGGCTGCTCGGGGGCTGGCGAGATTTCCATGGAAATCGCAGGGGCCTGGGCAACAGGAGCAGGCTCCTGGCCGGGTAGTTGCTGGGCAGCCGGAGGGGCGTTGTTAGCCTCCGGGTATAGTTGTTTTGCCACAAGTGGTTTTCGATTCTTGCGCTTAGCGCGCCGTTTCTTAGGCGGCTGGGTCTGTGAGGGGGGTACTGCGGGCGTTGCCGCTTGAGGAGAAGGCACTCCGGCAGGTGCTGAGGTTCTGGGGGCCACAGTGGGCGCCGTAGCGACCGCTGCAGCGTATGTTATGGTTCCTCCAGCGGCAGGAGCCGTAGGAAGAGCCGTAGATGCTGAGGCGGGTGGTTGGACTGCCGCCCGCTTCGAGGGTCTAGGAGCTGGGCGAGGAGGTTCAACCTGACGGTTTTGCTCCCGCTGCTGTTTCTTTAGGGCCTTCTTAAAATGATTACAACCCCTAAAGTTAGCCGGGTGGCTACCTCCGCAGTTGCAGCACGTCGCGGGTTGAGGCTTCACAACGGGACAATTCTCGTTGTGGGCCTCCCCGCAGCGTACACAACGCGGCGGCATCTTACAAAAGGCCGATGAGTGGCCGAATCGCTGGCATTGAAAGCACTGGGAAGGCCCAGGCTTACTACTAAATGCCCTAACCTGTACCCGGAGGCACAGAATGGTTTCCAGGTTATAGACTTCTGCGAAGGAACCAACCTTCTGGATCCTGATGTAAAAGGAATTACTTTTCCTTTTCCGATCACCGGATAGGAGAGGGACAACGGAGGTAGGGAAGAAACCCTTCTCCGCCAGATCCTCCCAGATCCACAAGATCGGTGTGTCGTGGGGAATCCCGGACACCACAATCTTGAGTTCCCTCTCCTCAGGGAGGGGGAAGGTGTGAAAAGCGCGACCGGAGTCGGCCAGGAATTTCTGGCAAGCCCGAAAGTCCTGGATCGACTTCGGAAGCAGTCGAATGGACGAGCCTTGGCTTTTGGCCTCAACTCGCCCAGACGGCACTACTAAATTCAGCTCCCGTAGGAGGGTATGCCAATCGGTGCACTGAGGCACGACAATCGGCGGAATCTTGGGTTGCTTAGGTGGGGTTTCTGGTTCCGGTACTATGTTACCAGGGGAAGGTGACTTGCGACCTGCCGACCCTGCAACGCCCCTCCGGCTGCCCAGCAACTACCCGGCGAGGAGCCTGCTCCTGTTGCCCAGGCCCCTGCGATTTCCATGGAAATCTCGCTAGCCCCCGAGCAGCCAGCTCCAATTGCCCACCCTCCCCTGGAGGCGGCATCTGCACCTTCCGCGGCCCCAGAGCCGGCTAGTCAGGCCCCTGAGGCCGGTGGATCACCACTGGTCACTGAGGCTCAGCTGATGGCCTGGGTCAGCGGCATTGTTCCGAAAATTCTTGCTGCTCGGGATGTCCCGACAATACTCATGGCGATCCTAACATCGCTGATCGCCCTGATCGTCCCCTCATCTACCCATGGCTAGACAGTTCCGGTTCGTCGCGTGGAATGCAGATGGCATTCCGGCGCGTCGGGCCGAACTGGCAGCTTTCCTTGTCGAGTACGACGCAGATGTCGTACTCCTCTCCGAAACTCATCTTGCCCCTAACCGGCGATTTTCCCTGCCAGCCTATGCTTGCTACAGGAAAGACAGGAATGGTCCCGATCGCCACCGAGCATCTGGCGGAGTGGCGATCTTAGTCCACAGGCGACACTCTCACAGAGAACTCCCTGCCCCTGAAACTACCCTCATCGAAGCATGTGCTGTGGCGCTGGATGTAGCCGGCCTGGAGGTGCGCTTTGTTTCTGCGTACCACCCGCCCGGCCATCGAGCTCCACCGCATGAGGAGTGGGACGCCCTCCTGGACAGCGATCTCCCAACCATCGTAGCCGGAGACCTTAATGCCAAGCATCCCTCTTGGAACAGCAGAACGTCAAACCCCTACGGCAATTCTCTCCGTAGGGCTGTCGAAGATGATCCCAGCGTCCTCATCATCGGCCCGTCCGAACCGACACATTTTCCCACTGCGGGTTATCCGCCGGATGTCCTTGATATCGTAATTGTCAAGGCCATCCCCTTTCATCTACAAGTCAGCGCGGTGTCGGACCTATCGTCCGATCACGACCCCCTACTTGTAACTGTCTTGCTGCCGTCGGTCTCACCCCGACTTCCCGATCATCCTGTTAGGAGAGTCAATTGGCGATCCTACCACGATGATCTGGCCAGGCAGTTGCCATCTGTCCCTCCGGACCCACTCGTCTCTTGTGACGATGTGGATCTCCGGGTACATCAGCTCCAGGACCTTGTCCAGTCTGCAATGGATAAAAACACCTACACTGTTCCGGTGAGTAATAAACGCTCCGACCTTCCTGCGGAAGTTCTCCAAGCCATCCGATTACGGCGCCAGCTCCGCCGCAGATGGCACCATACCCGTGATCCTGCCGCTAGACGGCGCTTTCGAGCCCAGTCGGAACACGTCTCGCAGCTTCTGCTTGACGTAAACGCGAATCGATGGGACTCCTATTTGGAGTCCTTGGAAGTCGACCACGCCTCCGTATGGAGAGCCGCTGGTAGACTAAAAGGCGAAAAGAGGACTCGCCATCCCTTGAATACCCCGGACGGCACTGTATCCTCTGCAGAAGGCAAGGCGGAGGTCTTCGCCGACTGCATTGAGGACCAGTTCACCGTCCATAGAGGCATCTCTGACCCGGCTCATGTGGCCGTCGTCAGGGATTTCCTATCTGGATACTTTTCTGCTCCCCCCATTGATCCTCCTATTTCGGTCGACGAGGATGACCTTGCGTCTGTCCTAAGCCGACTGAAGAAGAGAAAGGCCCCTGGCCCCGATCGCATCGGCGCCGCTGCGTTGCAGAATCTCCCGCCTTCGGCAGTTGACGTTCTTCTTGAGCTGTTCAACTCCTGTCTCCGGCTGAGTTACTTCCCTCGCCTGTGGAAAACTGCCAACGTCATCATGATCCAGAAATCTAAAAAGCCGCCCACGCTACCTGGAAGCTACCGCCCAATATCACTATTGCCAGTAATCTCGAAGGTATTCGAGCGTCTTCTCCTGGCCCGTATTCGGCCCCTGGTGGATGGTTTCATCCGCGAGGAGCAGTTTGGGTTTAGGCCGAGGCACTCGACTACTCTTCAGCTAGTACGGGTTGTCACCTATCTAGCCGACGCTGCCAACCATCATCAGGCAACAGGCGCTGTCCTGTTGGATGTGAGCAAAGCCTTCGATAAAGTCTGGCACGAAGGCCTGCTCTACAAACTGGCGCATTCGCCAATCCCGACATCTACCGTCCACTTGCTCCGATCCTATCTGACGGATCGCACCTTCAGGATCAGCGTAGATGGGGCGTTCTCTCGGGTTCGCCCTGTCTCCGCCGGCGTCCCACAAGGATCTGTCCTCGGCCCCGTTCTGTATGTACTGTACACGAACGATCTGCCTGTTTATCCCGGGGTCACGTTATCTCTATTTGCCGACGACGCGATGTTTCATTTTAGCTCGCTTTCGCCTTGGCGGACGAGCGTAATGTTACAACGCCAGTTGGATATGCTTCCGGACTGGCTAAGGAAATGGCGGGTAGCGATCAATACGGAGAAATCCGAGGCGATCTGCTTTACGCATAAGTCCATTTCCCGATGCCAATCCCTCTCCTTAGAGGGGAGACCCATCAACTGGACCGAGACGGTGAAGTACCTAGGTGTTCGGCTTGATCGGCACTTAAACTTCAACGCCCACGTGACCTCAACCCTCAACTTGGCTCGTGGCGTCAGAGCCAAACTATCACCTATGCTTTCGCGGAACAGCTGCCTGGCTGTCCGTACCAAACTTACATTGTATCTACTGTTCCTCCGAACAGTACTCACTTATGCGGCACCCGCCTGGTGGCCTCTCCTGTCGGCCACCAACAGGCATAGGCTGACTACATTTCAGAACTGGACCCTACGCTCCCTCACGGGGTCCCCGTGGTATGTGCGAAATACCGCCATACATCGGGGTCTCCGTGTTCCCACCTTAGAGGTCTTCGTCTGGTCCCTGGCAACGAATTTGTTCGCCAAGGCAGGCGAGTCCTCTTACCCGCACCTCCGAAGGCTTAACAGCATGGAGAATGCTCCGCCTCCTCGCCGCGTCAGGCGCCCTAGGGCGCTGCTAGACGACCCCCCCTAAGTTCATCACATGAACCCCCAGAAACGAATCCCCCCAACCTTCTGGAAATCTGAACCGATCACCATCAATCACCACCTGCGCCTGCCGAAACTGTAGTCAATCATGCTGCGGCGGATTGAATGGATAGATTTATTGCCAGCATCGGCTTTGCCGATTCGGCGGGGCCTCGACCCGGGACATGGGATCTCGCGAGGTTGTGCAAATGCCTCCTTGCGAAAGCCGACTGCCCCGGTGACAAGTTCCGCCGACTCGGCCGCTGCCTTCGGGCGGACGAGCCTCTTGTATTCGCCGGCGCGTTTCTGAGTTTCCGTGGGCTATGTCCCGGCGACCAATGAGACGCGACCAGGCGTTGCGATTGGCTGAAGCCTTGATCACGATTAAGTTCCCCGCCAGCACCTGCTTTGTTGATTTGGTAAGGTAATGACCTGAGACATGAGCTCCCGCGAGGTTGTGCAAGTGCCTTCCTTGCGAAAGCTGGCTGTCTCGGTGACATTACCCACCATTTCGGCCGACGCCCTAGGGCGCTCGAGCTTCTTGTCCTCGCCAGTGTGTCACCACGTTCCCAAAGGCTAGCCTGAGGGGACCATGGTGTCGCGCCTTGGCCGGACAATTGGCTGAAGCTAAGCACTAGCTTGCCACCGTGGTGGCCATGTTAATTCATCATGGACCCGCGGACTGCACCTTAACATCCTTGAGCAGAGCAAACGACCGCGCTGAACTGTTGGCACCTGGCGTTCATCAGGCTTAGGCCTGGACAACGCACACAAATTAGGGCGCAAGACGCCCGTGCACCCATCCATCCATCCGACCCTGCAGCCGCGCCTCGCTTCGCCGGGACAGTCCGTTTTGGGGAAGTCGGCCTGCTTCCACCGCTACCTCGCCGTTTCCGGCTACGCACGGGCTGGAAGCCGTCCTCCGTCTCCATCTCAGAGTCCGACGACAACGTAGCGCCAAGGGCTGCGGCATAGGCAATGGATAGTGGGTCCTGGGAAGGACCAACACAAGGCTGGTCCCTCACGGGAGGGACAGATGTTTCATGCTCCTTAGCAGAAACAGCAGAAGGCTGGGCCTGCGAAGGAACAGAGGATTGGCGACCCTTAGAAGGACCAGCACAAGGCTGATCCCCCGCGGGATGGTCTGATGCTTTATGGCTCTCTGCAGGATCGGAATTACGCCGGGCCTGCAAAGCTGGAGTTGGTTGGTGGTCCTTAGCAGGACCAACTGAAGGTTGGTCCCGCGAAGAATCACCAGATGCTCGGCGGGCCTTAGAGGGACCTTCGCCGCGGACAGGTTCAGAATTTGGAGCGGGACCAGCAGAAGGCTGAACCCGCGAAACTTCATTAGATGCTGGGTCTTGGATGGGACTATCGCCGCGGACTGCAGGGATTCTTACCATTGGGCCATCTGTGGAGCTTAGCATTACGCTTCGCAGCACAGATGGCTTCAGCAAGGGGGCTACCCTGCCCTCGGATTTATTATGGCCCTTATTAGGACCACAACTCTCCGCGGACAGGGGCTCCCCTTGGTCTCGTCCCGACATCGCCGTCGCCAACGGGTGTCGGGTACGCTCTTGGGAGGGGGAGAGAGCAAACTCCCGTTCCGAACCGCACTAGCACTTTGTCACTGGCACTCACCACACTCCGGCACAGAACACCGCGCACAAAGTAGGAGCAATAGCCCGCACACGAGACTTCTCGCGAACTGGCCGAAATTCTGGCCCACTCGAACTAATCCGATTTTTAGCCAAATGGCTAGGTCAGGAAGAGGATTTTGAGGTTAGGAATTCTGTTCTTGTCGTTTCAATCACAGGAAGTAGAATGTCTGTGACGAGGATTGCATTGCATTGCATTGCATTGCATAGTGGGGCGTCTTTGCACCCGTGGCTTATTACAGCTTCCGGGACGTGCCCGATGGCTGTCAGAAGAAAACAGTGCTGGACTTTCAAACGAAGGTTTCCTAAATTTTTTCGGGAGGGACACGCCAACCAGTTAACTGAGAAGGCGGCGGAAATTTTTCAATTTTGTATGATATAGGTACCGGGTCATGGTAACACTGCCGCCGGGCGCGGGGCGAACGGCAGATGCCGCACGCGCTCGGCCCGGCATGCAGGCGCCTTGTAGCGCCGGTCGTTCCCCGCGAGGCAGGGAACCGCCGTGTCTGTGGCATCGGTAACAGCGCCAAGCAGTTTGCAAACCAACATACTTGGGGAAGGTATCTGACAGTATAGGAAGGTAACAAGGAGATAGAGTTGCTCGGGAACCTAAGTCACAGCTTATTAGAATTACGGGGGGTCATCTAAGATCGCCCGAGGGCGCTTGACACGTATAGCGGGAGGTGGTTCAGACGTGCTGATGGAACGGAGGTATGGAAAGGACGAGGTCGCTGCAGAAGCAAAGAGAGTTTCGGCAAGCGACCGGACAAAATCGGCAAGGGTAGGAACTCGAAGGCCTCCACGAATGACATTATTTCTCACAAACCATGGAGACCCCGACAAGGATCGGAGGGTACGGGCCTGGAAAGCTTCCAGCCTACACTTGTTAGTGGTCGACACAAGCGACCACCATGCGGGAGCAGCATAGGTCAATACTGACCGGAGAAACAAAAGATAGATCGTAACTTTAGTGCGCAAAGCCAGGCGGTTGCGGCACGAGAGCATGGGAAATATTTTGGCTCGGACGCCTCGAGCTTTGTTGAGGGTAGCAGTCACGTGGCCGTTGAAGCTAAGGCGCTGGTCTAGCCGAACGCCCAAATACTTCACCGACTTTTGCCAGGCGATAGGCCTCCCTTCGAGGGAGAGGGCCTGGCATCGGGAAGTGGACTTGCTGGTGAAACAGATCGCCTCGGATTTCTCCGCGTTGATCAGCACCCGCCACTTCCGTAGCCAGGCCGGAAGCAGATTCAACTGACGCTGCAGCTTTGAACACGCAATTCGCGGGGACAGGGAGCTGCAGTAATACATTGCGTCGTCAGCGAATAGAGATAACGTGACTCCAGGAATGACAGGCAAGTCGTTCGTGTACACTAGGTACAGAACGGGGCCGAGGACAGATCCCTGCGGAACGCCAGCGGCGACGGGTCGGACTGACGAACAGGACCCTTCGACGCTAACCCTGAAGGTACGATCACAGAGGTATGACCGCAAGAAATGCACAATGGACGGTGGGATGGGGGAGTGAGCGAGTTTGTAGAGAAGACCTTCGTGCCAGACTTTGTCGAAGGCCTTACTCACGTCCAACAAGACAGCGCCCGTAGACTCTTTCTTGTTGGCGGCGTCGGATAATGCTGTGACAACTCGGACGAGTTGTAAAGTTGTCGAGTGCTCTCTACGGAACCCGAACTGTTCGCTCCGAATAAAGTTATCCAGCAGCGGCCAGATGCGGGCGAGTAGGAGACGCTCAAACACCTTTGAGAGTACTGGCAACAATGATATGGGACGATAGCTGCCTGCAAGCATGCGAGGCTTGCCGGGCTTGGGAATCATACAGATGTTGGCATTTTTCCACAGGCGGGGGAAGTATTGCAGCCGGAGACTGGAGTTGAACAGATCCAGGACCAATTCAACGCCCGAGGCCGGGAGATGTTGCAAAGCTGCGGCCCCGATCCGATCAGGACCAGGGGCGCGACGTCGGTTTAGTCGACAGATAGACGAAACTAGTTCGTCCCTGTCGAAGAGAGCGGGAGGGTCAGGTGGAGGGCGGGAAAAATAACCTGATAGGAAGTCTCGAACCACAACCGAGAAGGCAGGGTCCGAGACGCCTCCATGAACGGTGAATTGAGTCTCCATGCAGTCGGCGAAGACCTCTGCCTTGCCTTCCGACGAAGAAACAATGCCGTTCGGGGTATTCAGCGGGTTGCGAGTACGCTTCTCGCGAGTAAGGCGACTCGTTGCTCTCCAGACGGAGGCTGGGTCGACTTCAAGGGACTCAAGGTATGAGTCCCACTGATCAGAGTTTACGTCCCGCAAAAGTTGCTGGACGTAAAGAGACTGGGCCTGAAACCGTCGTTTGACGGCGGGATCTCGGGTTCGTTGCCATCTGCGGCGGAGCTTGCGCCGAAGCCAGATGGCGTGGATAACTTCCGGTTGAAGGGCCGATTTACGATTCACCTCTACGTTGTATGTGTGTCGATCCATGACACCTTGGACCAACTCCTGAAGATGAGTGGCACGGAGATCCAGATCGTCACGAGTGGCGATCGGGTCCGCTGGGACAGATGGTAACCTTCGAGATAGCTCGTCGTGATAGGAGCGCCAGTTGACCCTCCTAGCAGGACCAGCAGGAAGTCGGGTGTGACGAGGAACAAGGTAAAAGGTACGTATAACCAGACTTCATTAAAAAAAGTACCATGATTAAAAAAAAATCGCAAGTCGAATACTCAATCAGTGACCAAGTACCATGACCAAAAACCAAAGTCAGATACAGCATCATAGAGAAGGTACCTTGACTAAACATGTCAACGTGAATTTTTTAACTTAGCCATGTGAATTTTTTTAACTTAGCCATAATTAGAAAGGAGATAGAAGGAGAGGGAACTCAAGGTCGAGATCGTCGGCATCCCCGCCGATGTTCCCGAGCCTACAATCTCGCACGCCCTTGAACTTTTGGGCTTTACTGTCAGCTCTGTAACTCCTCTCTTCTCCCCCGGCAGACGCATTCCCAGAAATGCCTTCCTTGTGAAAATCCTCAAGGTAGGGAATTTCCAAGCCATTTACCAGGTAGACTCTCTCTTTTACCTCCGGGTAAAAGTTTCAGCTTTCGAGTCCCGACCCGGACCCAAGCAGTGCTACAACTGCCAGCGGTACGGGCACAGCAGCATCTATTGTCACTACCCGACACGCTGCATTCGTTGTGGTGAAGGTCATCACAAGGGCGATTGTCCTCGTGAACGTACCGCCACTGCCACGTGTGCAAACTGTCGTGAACCTCACCCGGCAAGCTCTCGCCAGTGCAAACACTATCTTGACGCCCTAAAGCGTATCACCAAGGCCCAAAAGCCTATCCCACCTGCCCCCAAGAAACCCTCAGCCCCTGCATCTGCCGCCCCGGCGGCCCCAGTTCCGGCTACCTCGTCTGCGCCTGCAGCCGCCGTAGTCCCCCCGACCTGTCCAGCGCCTGCCGGAGCGCTCAGTTACGCGGCAGCCGCCGCCTCCGATGCATCTTTCCCTCCTTTGGCCTCGTCGCGAAAGCAACCCGCGCCAAAGAAGAAAAAGTCATCGACCACCATCCTCACGCAGCACAAGCCCGCTGCAACTAGGTCAGCATCTGCCCCAACTCCCAAAGAGCCTCGGCAGCCTACAACTACACCTCGGCCCGATAATGGTATCATGTATCGAGTGCCCCCGCCCACGCCGCGGGCGCCATCGACGGAGGAAGGGTCCTCGGACCCGACCTTTGCCGATCGTTTGCGTGTCTGGGTTGAGACCCTCATCCCTCAAATCTTGGCTGCCAAGGACGTCCAGTCTCTGCTAGTCACCATTCTTACCTCCCTCATGACTCTCCTGCCTCTCAATGTCTAGGCCTCTTCGGCTGGTGGCATGGAACGCGTGTGGTGTTCCGTCTCGCCGAGCCGAATTGGCTAACTTTGCCACTGAATATGACCTAGATGTCATCCTACTCTCCGAAACTTTCCTTACCCCTGCTGCTTCCTTTCAGCTTCCGGCGTACACTACATATCGCACGGATAGGCCCCGGCTACAACCCCCCGCTCGTCCCAGCGGGGGTACTGCTATTCTCGTCCACAGGCGCATTGCCCATCGTCTCTTACCCCCTCCAGATACTAGGTATTTGGAGACGACGGCGGTGGCCCTCTGGATCGGGGATCGGGAGGTTCGCCTAATTTCGGCGTACCTTCCTCCCGGGCCCGGAGGGCCTCCGCCGCCTGAGGAGTGGGACGCCCTCCTCGACCACGAACTACCTACTATAGCTGCCGGAGACTTCAACTCCAAGCATCCCTCTTGGAACAGCCGTGTCACGAACCCGCGTGGCCGCTCGCTCTACAGCTACGTTCAGCGTCATCTGCAGGTCTCAGTTATTGGTCCTGACTCACCGACCCACGTGCCCACTAGGGGCCTTCCGGATGTCCTTGACATTGTCATTGTCAAGGACCTGGCCATTCCTATCACTGTCAGTGCTGTATCGGACCTCTCGTCCGACC
The DNA here is from genome assembly GCA_034769895.1 of Magicicada septendecula. NCBI lineage: Eukaryota > Metazoa > Arthropoda > Insecta > Hemiptera > Cicadidae > Magicicada > Magicicada septendecula. The sequence goes on along the minus strand of CM068369.1, from coordinate 20,111,814 downwards.
ACGACCCGGTACTTATCACTGTTCGTCCCCTGTTGGACACACCTCTCCAACCCCCCTCTCGTCCACGGAGAGTCAACTGGCGCTCCTATCATGACGAACTCCAACGAACAGTGCCATCTGACCCCCCGGCCCCCATCGCCTCTACGGCTGATGCGGACCGTATGGCCGACTATCTTCAAGAAGTCGTTACGTCCGCTATGGACACACACACCTATCTTGTCCCAGAGACAAATCGCCGGTCTCAACTACCTGAAGAGGTGCTCCTCGCCATCCAAACTCGGCGCCAACTCCGCCGGAGATGGCAACAAACCCGGGATCCTGCTATCAAACGCAGGCTAAACGCCCAATCTGACCTTGTCAAGCAGCTTCTGCTTGATGCCACTGCACATCGTTGGGACTCGTACCTCGAGTCTCTTGAAGTCCGGCCCGAGTCTGTCTGGCAGGCTGCGAGTCGACTTAATGGCGACAAAAGGACCCGCCATCCCCTCAGATCACCGGACGGCATTGTGTACTCCGCGGCCGGCAAAGCTGAAGTCTTTGCCGCAACCATGGAGGAGCAATTCACCGTCCACGGAGGCGTCTGCGACCCCGTCCACTCGGCCGAGGTCGCAGACTTCCTATCTGGATATTTTTCCCGCCCTCCAGCTGACATCCCTGACCCGTTCGACCGGGCCGATGTTGTCTCGGCTATTGGTCGACTTCGCCCTAAGAGGGCGCCCGGCGATGATCGTATCGGAGCGGCGGCGCTACAACACGCTCCCCCTAGCCTCATCAACTTGGTCCACGAGCTGTTCAATGGATGTCTCCGGCTTCATTACTTCCCCAGCCTGTGGAAGCGTGCGAAAATCATCATGATCCCCAAGCCTCGCAAGCTGCGTATTGACCCCTCAAACCATCGACCCATCTCGCTGTTGCCAGTCATATCGAAGGTACTCGAGCGCCTCCTGCACGGTCGGTACGCGCCTCTGCTGGATGGTTTCATTCGGCAGGAGCAGTTCGGCTTTCGCAGGGAGCACTCGACGACCCTTCAACTCGTCCGGGTTGTTACCCATTTGACGGACGCCTACAACAAGCATCTGTCCTCCGTCGCTGTATTGCTCGACGTGAGTAAGGCCTTCGATCGAGTCTGGCACGAAGGCCTTCTCTACAAACTGGCCCACTCCCCCCTCCCTGCCTCATTCGTTCATTTTCTCCGATCGTACTTGTGCGATCGTATCTTTAGGGTATGCGTCGAAGGGTCGTACTCATCCGTCCGACCAGTCGCCGCAGGCGTACCTCAGGGATCTGTCCTTGGCCCCGTTCTGTACCTCGTGTACACGAACGACCTGCCTGTTCAGCCTGGAGTCACTCTCTCGCTCTATGCGGATGACGCTATGTACCACGCCAGCTCAGCGAGTCTTGATTTCGCAGCTGGCCTGGTGCAACGTCAGCTCGCCGTACTTCCGGACTGGCTACGGAAGTGGAGGATGGCGGTCAATGCGGAGAAATCCGAGGCGATCGCCTTTTCTCATAAATTAACTTCCCGCTGCCAGTCCCTCTCCCTTGAAGGGAGCCCAATCGAGTGGAAACGGACTGTAAAGTACTTGGGCGTCACTCTTGACCGACGCCTAAGCTTTGCACCTCATGTCTCTCTGAGTCTCCAGCGCGCCAGAGGCGTCAGAGCCAAACTATTTCCCTTTCTCTCTCATCGGGGTTCAGTGCCTGTGCGCACTAAACTCACCATCTACTTGCTCTTTCTTAGGGCAATCCTGACTTACGCAGCCCCCGCCTTTTGGGTACTACTCAGCCCATCCGTTGTCGCCCGTTTGGAAGCTTTTCAATCCCGAACCCTCCGCTACATCTCCAACTCTCCCTGGTTTGTCAGAAATGATGCCATCAGGCGAGGGTTGAAGGTTCCTTCACTTACCGAATTCGTTCGGTCCCTAGCCCTCAACCTATTCTCCCGAGCCTATGTCTCGACCCATCCCCACATCCGTCGACTAAGCACAGATGTCGGCCCACCACCTAGACGACACAAACGCCCCCGAGCTTTGCTCGACGACCCCCCATAAGCAGTTACAGAACATCTGCCCGATCCCCCCGACCTTGAGTATTTTCACGCTCCTCCTCCTTCCTTCTTTCTCTTGTCCGTGCTGGCGCTCGGCGACAGACTAGAGGGGGGTCTGCGCTCGCCCTAGGTGTGCTTAGTGCCGCCTCTGGTGGCCGCTGCCTCCTCCTACGCTCTCTCCCGTGCGCCGACATTGCCGCTTGGCAGCCCTCGGAGACTTTTCCTGAGCGGTTAGGGGCGCCCTACCCGTTGTGGGAGGGTAAGTCCTGCTTCTCAAGCGAAAGGTCTTCGAGGTCTCCCCCATTCAGCCGTCACGGGTCTCTTCGAGGTCCCAGGGTCCATGAAAAATCAAACATCCTGTCCCTCCAAAATAAAATTGCTGGAGGTTCCATTCCTTTGAAAGCGCGAGATCGCTAGCCAAGGTAACAGCAAGGCAACATGCAGTCATCGGGTATCACCCGGACACTGCGACCACCGGAGCACGACTAGCTGCTGCTCCGTACACCACTGGGACCACTGGAAAGGAGATAGAGATTTTTAAATAAATATAAATATTATTGTATAGAGATTATTATTATTAATAAATATTACGAGATGGACACATTCCACCATAGGCAAGATTTATTTCCAATAGCCATGTCAACGTATATTTACCAGCTTACCCGTACTTAGAGAAGGAGAGAGATTATTATAAATAAATATTACGAGACGGACACTTAGTAAAGGAGAAAAGAAGGAGAAATACTGTCATATATTTGATACTAAATGGTCATAATAAATGAAAAATAAAAGAAAAAAAAGGGAAAACAGTGTGTTACATAAGGAGGTAATGATGAATATAAATATAGCTATTAACATTGAATGATTTTAAACGATAATTTAACCTGCGGAGAACGAAATATTAATATAATTGTGAATTAACCAGAAGAGTTTAAGAAAGGGAATTTATGTGTAGGAGCCTATGATCTTTGAATATTGTATTTTTTTTAATTATTATTAATATTATTATTTGTTGCGAAGGTGCAATTATTATTTTCTGAACAGGGATGTGTTGCCTCTGATTTCAGTAGTTATAGATAGGAAGGGACAGAGAATGTATGCCATAGCGAGCCACTCTGACTCCCAACCCTCTATGTAAGTTAGGGAATTGATAGGGAATTATATCAAAGATTAATTATAAAACATCAAGGTAAAAAGGAAAGGAATAGGTGATACGACAAAGAACGAACTAGGAATATTGAGTTGGATTAATATATTAAAGGAGTAGTACAGGAATTTAATTATAAGATAAAAGAATGAGATATAAAGAAGCTAATGAAGGGTTAATATAGAGATGATAATTTCATCAAAACCAAAGATATGTTTTTCCAAAATTATCAACTTTAACGGAGAGGCATATGTAACGTCACAAAACGTTCCATAAAAGGAAATCATTTATATAGTAAGTTAGCATAAGAGGAAAGTGAGGTGAACAGTATCGAACCCAAGTAGTCCCAAAAAATTGTGTAATTTTGTATAATAATTATTTCTATCAACTTGAAAAAAACGACCAAACTATGACTAAGACAAAACCCCATATATATTATTAAAGTGAATAAGAGTGAAAAAAAACCATAAGACACTATAAGGAAGAGAAATAATGTCAGAATCAACCAAAATAAAGTCAATAATTATTAAGTTTTATAACTATGAATAGAGTATTAAAAACTATTTTTTGTGAATAAATGGACATGATCCATTATTATATTATGTGATGTAAATAAAATAAATGTATTAAATGATTTAAATACATTATTAGAAAGAATCTAAGTTAAAATAAAAATTGTATATTTGCAATGACAAAAAATATTAATGTGTTGGATTTGAGACCATACACCAAGATTTCATGAAAAAATTAATTATTATCAGATTTAAATAAAAACTATATGTAATTGTCAAACAGACAATAGTGAACAATTTATCTTAAATAAAGGAAGCTGTCAAATGAATAAAATGCAGTCACAATAGCCAAAAACAGTATTAACTAAAAACATGTAATAGGCATCTAATATTGTATAATTTATGAATTTAATGTTGCCAAAATGCAACCAAATTGCATTAGAAAGCTGTAATATGATATAAAGCAACTATACTAATATACCTGAGCAACTTTAACATTGTAATAGTCAAGTCAGCAAAATATTTACTTATACCATGTATGGCTGAAGCCAATTATCCAGTACAAAAATAATCATATCTGGCTAAATACTTACATAATACTAACAAAAATAAGATAGAAAGGTACAATACATCAGTATACCTTAATAAGAAACAAACTCAGTTGAAAGTAAAGTCAATTCTAAAAGAATTTAACTAATTAGAGTGAGATTTGTCACACCATAAAAAATGACATCTCAAGACCAATCAATGATGCTATGTCATCTTGTGATAAATATAATATACGTACAGAGTAACCAGGTATCACAAAAGATAGACAAAATAATAAACTCTGAGTGTACAGTAGCGAAATAATACATATATTAAAGAAAAAGACTAATCATTGTATTAGAAAACTGACAAGAATCTAGGCCATGAGCAGAGGCCATATAAAATTGTATTTATTTGTGTTTTATTTATGTTAAAATTTGTTTATTTTGTTGTAGGAAAGTAGTAGTAGTAGATGTTCAGCTTGTGGAAGGAACTTGGTAACTCCACAACAATTTTTGTTATAAAAATTGAGTTTTCAATGACAACAACTCAAGGTGAGAGTTGTATATTGTATTGTTTATTAGACTTAAGTTAATTAGAAACCAATCATATTTAGTATCGCTAGATTCAGTTAAAAACAGGGAATCTAAATGTATTAATGGCATACAAATTGTGAGTACTAATGTAAAGCTGTTTGATAAATACCAGTGTAAATTTTGAAATATCCTTTGTATGAAGAATAAGAAATTCGTTCTAAAAGCTTCTACGGAAGTGAAAATTGTTCTATGACATTCCATTTCGTTTATTCTCGAACAATTTAGAAATAATTTTTACACAAATATACCGGAAGTCGATGAAAACAGTCATCCTGAATTAGTATAAAAGCGAGACCAAATTCGACCCAAAAACACTTGAAACTTGAACTCCAGAACTGATGCATCACCCACGACACTGATCGACGCAGCTAAGGCGAAACCGAAGAGGCGATAAATCGACAAGACACGGCAGGAAGGCTTTTCCCGTACATAGACATAACCGACTGACTTAACCTCAACGAGAATCTACGCCAAAAAGTATCGCTGAAATAGAGCAGCGATACGGCAAATTTTAATAGAAATCACGCAGCCAGAACGTCGACGGCCCAGGAGGGACCAAACATTTAAATAGAGAACGAATTCTGCTGTGTTCGCATTGACTGACTAACGTGACAATAATTTCCCCGAACGTAAACATACAATACACAAAGCCTTCCTCAACACTGCATGGGAATCAGCGCTGCGGTGGCAGATTTCTGAATCAACGCTAAACAGATGATTCGTAGCGGCGGCGTTTGAACGAGATTCTACTGCCAAACGTTTTGACAAAAAGTGCGGAAAAAGTAATGATCGCAAAATTGGACTTTAAATAGATTCAGTGTACACCCGAAGAGGCGAGATTGAGAAACTACCCGAAAGGAGTGTCCAGTGCGAGAATAAACGACCATTGGAACGTGAGTTACCAAAATTAAAGTCATTTGTTACCTGGTTACATTTATCACACAGTTGTACTCCACACGCCACACATACACCTTCAAATCACTTAGTTTTTTCTTGTAAGGCATCTAATTGATATGTCTTGGTAGTTCAAAGGAGTCACGTCCTGAGAGTAAAGATTTTTCACATATTAAACTCATGCTTTTCAACTGAGTCAAAATCTGAATTATACTAGCCGATACTTGATTGGATATATAAAAAAAAAAAAATTGTCAATAATAATAACTTGTGAAATTTTTTCTCTGCAATTTTATAATTTTTTTCTATGAATGTTAGTCCTTCAGACGATTTGTTTGTTTTTAAAGAACCATTAAACTTAACTGATTTTTCCAAGCTAAAGTGACTTGTTTAAATTTTTTCGTAGATTTAAAAATTTTTTATCAATCACATATTTTTCTTGGAACAAACGTTTCCAAGTGGCGCCCACAAAAAGCATAGTATTAAGTTGTGTTACAGGACTACATCACTGCAGAGGATCCAGTCAACAGATTAAGTAACAAAAGTGCGCGGAGGTAACGCCCGACATTTTACAACACAAACATTTAAACAACACCTACAATTCTTTTCTCTTTGTTATAAATTGGCAGCCCAACTAGTGAGGCTTGAAAAAGACGGAACAAGCCCGGCAACTACCAACAGATCAAGATGTCGCAAACAAAAGGACAAGTGGTAGAACAAACACAAAAAAAACAAACCAGCAAAAATGACAGGGAAAAGTGACATGGAGATGATAATGATGATGCTCCAAGAAATGAGGGAAGATATGAATAGATTCAGACAGGAAGAAAGGGAGGAAAGACAGAAATATAAGGAGGAAATAATAGAATCTATGAGAAGAAACAGACAGGAAGATAAGGAGGAAAGTATAGGGGCGATAGAATCTTGGAGAGAATCCCTGAGAGAGAATAGACGGAAAGAGAGAGAGGAGAATGAAAAACAAATACAGAAAATTCGGGAGGAAGGTGAAAAATGGAGAGAATCCTTGAGGGAGGAAACTCAAAAATGGGTAGAGTCCGTTACGAAAAATAATAATGCAAATTACGAAACAGTACACGAAAAGATCGAGGAGATTAAAACCGACAATGACAGGGAGGTCGAGGTAATGGAGGAACAGGTAGAAGGATTACAGTTTCTATTTCGTCATCTTCCAGAAAATAATACAGGTCCTGAAACCATAGAGAAAAAAACAGTAGAAACGAAACAAAACATAGCTAATAGATTGGACAGACCGAGAAAAACAAACAGGGAGTATACAAAGGAAATAGGAGAAATGACTCAAGGCGGTTTAATTAATATACTTAACCCCCCGGTCACTGACCACAGAGAAAGGAGTTATATGAAAGAATATAAACAGAATTTAATGAAAAGGGACAAAAAGAAAGAGTGTATTACAAAGAAAATCATAGGCCAAAATACTTTTAAGGTAAGCGTGCCTAGAAAAAAGATACATTCCAAAAAGAAGGAAAATTATGAGGAACAAATGGGCCAGCTTATAGAAAAATACGCTCAGGCAATAAGAGAAATAAGAAAGAAAAGGAATCAAGAGAATAGGCCCCAGGCAAGTAATGACGAAAGACCCCGAACAGTTCAGGTAAACCATGTATTGGCAGAAACTGGCCGAGAACCAGATAATGATCCCCGAAATGAAAGTGAGAGAGAGGAGGAATTCCGCTATGCAGAAAAATTATGGCCCAAACATGTGATGAGATGGTAATGCCATGGATTAATCATCCAGAATAAATGTCATAGACCAGGCATTTGAAGGAGTAGAGGTGATAAACATCGAAGGTCGAATATTGAAAAGAGAAGGAATTAAAAAGGAATGGGAATGATAAATAATGACATAATATAAGGAACACAACCAAAAGGGGTTGAAATAATCAAGGTGATTAACCCAAACTGACAAATATAAACCCAAATATTATCAAACATGAAAACAATACCTACGTGGTAACTGACACAATTAGGAACAAGGTAAAAGGTACGTATAACCAGACTTCATTAAAAAAGTACCATGATTAAAAAAAATCGCAAGACGAATACTCAATCAGTGACCAAGTACCATGACCAAAAACCAAAGTCAGATACAGCATCATAGAGAAGGTACCTTGACTAAACATGTCAACGTGAATTTTTTAACTTAGCCATAATTAGAAAGGAGATAGAGATTTTTAAATAAATATAAATATTATTGTATAGAGATTATTATTATTAATAAATATTACGAGATGGACACATTCCACCATAGGCAAGATTTATTTCCAATAGCCATGTCAACGTATATTTACCAGCTTACCCGTACTTAGAGAAGGAGAGAGATTATTATAAATAAATATTACGAGACGGACACTTAGTAAAGGAGAAAAGAAGGAGAAATACTGTCATATATTTGATACTAAATGGACATAATAAATGAAAAATAAAAGAAAAAAAAGGGAAAACAGTGTGTTACATAAGGAGGTAATGATGAATATAAATATAGCTATTAACATTGAATGATTTTAAACGATAATTTAACCTGCGGAGAACGAAATATTAATATAATTGTGAATTAACCAGAAGAGTTTAAGAAAGGGAATTTATGTGTAGGAGCCTATGATCTTTGAATATTGTATTTTTTTTAATTATTATTATTATTATTATTATTTGTTGCGAAGGTGCAATTATTATTTTCTGAACAGGGATGTGTTGCCTCTGATTTCAGTAGTTATAGATAGGAAGGGACAGAGAATGTATGCCATAGCGAGCCACTCTGACTCCCAACCCTCTATGTAAGTTAGGGAATTGATAGGGAATTATATCAAAGATTAATTATAAAACATCAAGGTAAAAAGGAAAGGAATAGGTGATACGACAAAGAACGAACTAGGAATATTGAGTTGGATTAATATATTAAAGGAGTAGTACAGGAATTTAATTATAAGATAAAAGAATGAGATATAAAGAAGCTAATGAAGGGTTAATATAGAGATGATAATTTCATCAAAACCAAAGATATGTTTTTCCAAAATTATCAACTTTAACGGAGAGGCATATGTAACGTCACAAAACGTTCCATAAAAGGAAATCATTTATAAAGTAAGTTAGCATAAGAGGAAAGTGAGGTGAACAGTATCGAACCCAAGTAGTCCCAAAAAATTGTGAAATTTTGTATAATAATTATTTCTATCAACTTGAAAAAACGACCAAACTATGACTAAGACAAAACCCCATATATATTATTAAAGTGAATAAGAGTGAAAAAAACCATAAGACACTATAAGGAAGAGAAATAATGTCAGAATCAACCAAAATAAAGTCAATAATTATTAAGTTTTATAACTATGAATAGAGTATTAAAAACTATTTTTTGTGAATAAATGGACATGATCCATTATTATATTATGTGATGTAAATAAAATAAATGTATTAAATGATTTAAATACATTATTAGAAAGAATCTAAGTTAAAATAAAAATTGTATATTTGCAATGACAAAAAATATTAATGTGTTGGATTTGAGACCATACACCAAGATTTCATGAAAAAATTAATTATTATCAGATTTAAATAAAAACTATATGTAATTGTCAAGCAGACAATAGTGAACAATTTATCTTAAATAAAGGAAGCTGTCAAATGAATAAAATGCAGTCACAATAGCCAAAAACAGTATTAACTAAAAACATGTAATAGGCATCTAATATTGTATAATTTATGAATTTAATGTTGCCAAAATGCAACCAAATTGCATTAGAAAGCTGTAATATGATATAAAGCAACTATACTAATATACCTGAGCAACTTTAACATTGTAATAGTCAAGTCAGCAAAATATTTACTTATACCATGTATGGCTGAAGCCAATTATCCAGTACAAAAATAATCATATCTGGCTAAATACTTACATAATACTAACAAAAATAAGATAGAAAGGTACAATACATCAGTATACCTTAATAAGAAACAAACTCAGTTGAAAGTAAAGTCAATTCTAAAAGAATTTAACTAATTAGAGTGAGATTTGTCACACCATAAAAAATGACATCTCAAGACCAATCAATGATGCTATGTCATCTTGTGATAAATATAATATACGTACAGAGTAACCAGGTATCACAAAAGATAGACAAAATAATAAACTCTGAGTGTACAGTAGTGAAATAATACATATATTAAAGAAAAAGACTAATCATTGTATTAGAAAACTGACAAGAATCTAGGCCATGAGCAGAGGCCATATAAAATTGTATTTATTTGTGTTTTATTTATGTTAAAATTTGTTTATTTTGTTGTAGGAAAGTAGTAGTAGTAGATGTTCAGCTTGTGGAAGGAACTTGGTAACTCCACAACAATTTTTGTTATAAAAATTGAGTTTTCAATGACAACAACTCAAGGTGAGAGTTGTATATTGTATTGTTTATTAGACTTAAGTTAATTAGAAACCAATCATATTTAGTATCGCTAGATTCAGTTAAAAACAGTGAATCTAAATGTATTAATGGCATACAAATTGTGAGTACTAATGTAAAGCTGTTTGATAAATACCAGTGTAAATTTTGAGATATCCTTTGTATGAAGAATAAGAAATTCGTTCTAAAAGCTTCTACGGAAGTGAAAATTGTTCTATGACATTCCATTTCGTTTATTCTCGAACAATCTAGAAATAATTTTTACACAAATATACCGGAAGTCGATGAAAACAGTCATCCTGAATTAGTATAAAAGCGAGACCAAATTCGACCCAAAAACACTTGAAACTTGAACTCCAGAACTGATGCATCACCCACGACACTGATCGACGCAGCTAAGGCGAAACCGAAGAGGCGAGAAATCGACAAGACACGGCAGGAAGGCTTTTCCCGTACATAGACATAACCGACTGACTTAACCTCAACGAGAATCTACGCCAAAATGTATCGCTGAAATAGAGCAGCGATACGGCAAATTTTAATAGAAATCACGCAGCCAGAACGTCGACGGCCCAGGAGGGACCAAACATTTAAATAGAGAAGGAATTCTGCTGTGTTCGCATTGACTGACTAACGTGACAATAATTTCCCCGAACGTAAACATACAATACACAAAGCCTTCCTCAACACTGCATGGGAATCAGCGCTGCGGTGGCAGATTTCTGAATCAACGCTAAACAGATGATTCGTAGCGGCGGCGTTTGAACGAGATTCTACTGCCAAACGTTTTGACAAAAAGTGCGGAAAAAGTAATGATCGCAAAATTTGACTTTAAATAGATTCAGTGTACACCCGAAGAGGCGAGATTGAGAAACTACCCGTAAGGAGTGTCCAGTGCGAGAATAAACGACCATTGGAACGTGAGTTACCAAAATTAAAGTCATTTGTTACCTGGTTACATTTATCACACAGTTGTACTCCACACGCCACACATACACCTTCAAATCACTTAGTTTTTTCTTGTAAGGCATCTAATTGATATGTCTTGGTAGTTCAAAGGAGTCACGTCCTGAGAGTAAAGATTTTTCACATATTAAACTCATGCTTTTCAACTGAGTCAAAATCTGAATTATACTAGCCGATACTTGATTGGATATATAAAAAAAAAAAAATTGTCAATAATAATAACTTGTGAAATTTTTTCTCTGCAATTTTATAATTTTTTTCTATGAATGTTAGTCCTTCAGACGATTTGTTTGTTTTTAAAGAACCATTAAACTTAACTGATTTTTCCAAGCTAAACTGACTTGTTTAAATTTTTTCGTAGATTTAAAAATTTTTTATCAATCACATATTTTTCTTGGAACAAACGTTTCCAAGTGGCGCCCACAAAAAGCATAGTATTAAGTTGTGTTACAGGACTACATCACTGCAGAGTATCCAGTCAACAGATTAAGTAACAAAAGTGCGCGGAGGTAACGCCCGACATTTTACAACACAAACATTTAAACAACACCCTTTCTATTTTCTATAACCTGTTCCGGCACCCATCTCATCCTAGGACGACTCACACCTCTTCTACCAAAGGTTTTATAGTTTAGTGCCGCTTTCGGCAATCGATCCTCTGTCATCATTTGCAGATGATCCCACCATTGTCTTTTGTAAATTGATGATTCATTTATGTCCTTTATTTTGCGTTCTGCTCTGATATCCTCATTCCTTATCCTATCTTGTAATGAATAATTTAAAGTATTTCGAAGAAACTGCATTCCAGCACTCTGGATCTTGCCGCTTTCCTTTTTTGTCATGGTCCACGCCTCACTTGCATAAATCAACGTGGGTATTGCAATTGTCTTATAAAGTTTAATCCTAGTGCTGTCACTTGTTTTATTTTTAAGACGTCTTTGAATTGTACCACAAATATTCCTAAATTTATATATCTTCTCTCTTATATCATAATCAGATTCAAAGCTTACTGCACAGCCTAGATATTTTAAACGGCTCACATGTTCTAAAGTGTTGTTTATAACTATCTTAGTTATCACTAGATATTTACCTATAAAGGCCATGGTTTTGGTCTTTTTTACTGAAATGTCAGTGAGTACTCACTTGCCACTTCTTGTAATTGAAACATAGGTCTTTGTAAATCATCATCATTTTCTTGAAGAAGAGCTATGTCATCCGCAGGGAGCCCATAGCAGGGAGCCCATAGACATTGATTTGTTAAGCTGTATTCCCAAAGTCACTCTGATATTCCATGATAGCAACATGTACTTTTGTAAAGGTCTTTCAAATTCCTCTTAGTAATTATTGGCTACGACTGATGACAATGGCGATTCCATAGCTGCTCCCTGTAATTGTTCGTAACGTTTGCCATCCCAGTAAAACAATGCTGAAGCTAAGCGGTTCAAATCAGGCATGACTCACTCACTCAGGTTCAATAACCTTTAAGTGGTGAAATATCGGAAAGTTTGTGAATCGTAAACCAGTGATAAAATATCATAACAGTGCTAAAAGTAATAATTTTTTTTGTACATTGTAAAATAACAATGTGTTTTTTATACCTGACTGATTATCAAACATAACGTTGATTTCTTTATTATCACTTCTTTACAATGTTTTCACATTTTCCGGAACCAAAGATTACAGAAGTGATTGAATTCTCATCTTCCACAGCTGATTGTCCATCTAAAGAACTTCTTCAATTTCTCGTTCCCTCAGTATAGTCAGAACTTCTTCTATCCAGGTGATAGGTCATCTTCCTCTTTTCCTTCTTCCTGGTGGGATCCATTCCATAACTCTCCTTGGAAATTATCCTGTGCCATTCTTTTTGTGTGTGCGTAACATTGTAATTTTTGTGTCTGGATAAAATCAACAATTGATTTTTTTATATTCATGCTATCCTTAATGACTTTATATCTAATTTTCTCACGTCTGGATACTCTTGCCGAAAGTCTCTAAATAGTTCATCACTGGGTGTCATTAATTTTGTTCTTGTGTGTTTATTAGTAGTCTAAACTTCTGAGACGTAAGTCATGATACTTCTAGCAATGGTTTTAAATATTTTGGTTTTAGTTTCTGATATAATTTTCTTATCTTACAGAATTCCATTTAATGTACATATCTTTTCTAATCTATTTCTGAGTTGTATTTTTTTGTGTTTCTTTCTGCTGGCCGTAATTTTCACCCGCAAATACTTGATACCCCTAAACATTGATTATTTTAATAATAAGGCAGTTTTAAACAAACTCCGATGTATTGGACGTCGGGTCGCTGGAAGAAGAACGTTTCGTCGTTCATATCGACCGCTGGTCAACCAAAGTGTTAAGAGTACTCTGTGTAAAGTACAATCTGGTCTGATTATAATGTTTGTTACAGATGGCGCACATACCAAAGTGGAAGGTAATCTACGCGACAGACGTGGACGATCTCTGTGACATGGACTACGATCAGAGGATACTCATTCCCAATCAGGACAATACGTACTTTATGACTGACGTTGGGCAAACGTGAGCGAATATACTTTGTATTGCACAGAACGGATGTAAACAGAACTTGCTTTTAGTAAAGGGAAAACTCAATAATTAGCCTTCCAAAGAGATGCTTAGTTTAGTCTTACTGAAACTGTGTGTGTGTGCGCGCGCGCCCGCCCCTTTGACCTAAATGTAGAATTTCGCCACAGCACTATTCATCACAGCTTGGAGCGGACGAGTCTTGTTCTGAAATTCAGGTTGTGAACTGCAAGTTTAAGTAACCTAGCGGCACCCCCTTTCAGTACACCCCTTTGATTTACTTTAATAAAGTTAAGGTTAAAGTAAAATTAAAGTGAAACCGATTGTTTTTATTTTTTGCTTATGAGGCACTGTGGACTACGTTTGCTTATGAGGCACTGTGTATTTTTTGCTTATGAGGCACTGTGGACTACGTTTGCTTATGAGGCACTGTGGACTACGTTTGCTTATGAGGCACTGTGGACTACGTTTGTTTATGATGCACTGTGGACTACGTTTGCTTATGAGGCACTGTGTATTTTTTGCTTATGAGGCACTGTGGACTACGTTTGGTTCAAATGGTTTCTCCCTTCTCCTCCTCTCTCTTCCTCTACTCCCATAACTCCTTCATTCTTGATCGATTTTAAGCGCATTTTAAGCTTTCTGAAAAAGTCAGAAAGCTTCCCTGTTAGTCTGTCAGAATTCAGTCTTTGAAAATGTCCGTATAACGTAATTCTTCTTTTTATAATTACGTCTGTGATTTTCTCAACACGTGTGCACAGCTCATTACTGCGACACCTTCTGTACTGTTCTCCATCTTTTACTGATCTCATGATTTTTCTTGATATTTTTCTGTCTGGGAGTTCCAGTTCTTCCATCATCATTTTCTTGTTCAGAGTCAGACACTCAGCTGCATAAAGTGCTTCCGGACGAATTACTGTTGAACAATGCCTAAGTTTGACATTACTGGATATTGATTTCTTGGTATAAGTGTCCTTGGTTAAACGGTAAGCAACTTTTATCTTATTAACTCGTGTTTTAATGGCTTCTTTCTCTGAGAACTTTGTGTTCCATAACTTCTCCAAGATACTTAAACTTGTTAGTTATGTAGATTTGCCCGTATCAAGTTTCATTTTCTTGAATATTGTCTTAATGTTTGTTATGAATTTGTTTTTTTTTGTTTTTTTTTTTTTATTTTTAAACCCACTCTTTCGGCTTCTTCTATCAGCAATTCCACATGCCTACCGTGTGTTTCTACTGAATCACAGCATTGCTAGATCGTCTGCAAACGCTAGAAAACCTATTGACAGGTTATCTCTGCTATAGCCAAGTATAATTCCTTGGCTGATGTGGTTTTCTTCCAATGATTTTCTCCATTCTCTTATTACTTTTCCAGAACGCAGTTAAGAAACAACGGCGATAGTCCATCTCCTTGTCTGACTCCTGTCTTAATTTCAAACTGTCTAGAAATTTCACCTCTGAATTTCACTTTGGAGCAGGTATTCGTCAGCGTTTGTTTGATTGTTTTGTTATTACCTTAATTGCCGACTTAGAATTATTGGCTTTGTATATATTGAGTTTTTCCCAGATGTTCATTTTATGATCCTTCTACACTTCTTATATTTATTTAACATTAGGAGTGTCTAAAACGTGAAGATTTTTAATTCAGCTTAAAAATGAATTGGCATGTTGGCCTGAATGAATTGGAATCAATCAATTTAAAAGTAGCCTTACTTTTATTAAGTTTTTATTTATTTAAAAGTAGCCTTACTTTTATTTATTTAAAATTAGGCCTATATTTATTCAGTAGATTGTATTATGCTTTCCTTTTTTTAAATATTACTGTTTAAAAACTTCGAATAATAAATACTTTTTTAATTATAGTTTCAACAAATATTCTTAAGTCAGAATTCACACGGGTAGGCCTACTTATAAACTAAAAGATTTTAAAACCCCTTAATTCAGGGCATTTATGAAGATGTAAAAATATTGTATGTCATTATAAAAAAAGTGTTTGTTGTTACTTATGACTGAGGATGGTGCATATAGTATGTTGTCTTCAAAATGTTGAAGGATTTCCAACCACAAGCATGTCAAAAAAGATTCTTATTTATTAAAAAGTACTGGTACAAACTCTTTCCCTAGAATGAAGCCAGAATAATAGTAATTGTAAATTTAAATAAAGTTTTAGCAGACTCAAATGAATGTATAATTAATTGAGTTTTTGTGCATTAAAGAATATTTTTTTATACTATGAACAGAACATGAGTAATGAACTTTATGATTTTTAGAAGTAAGAGGCTAACAATATTTTTAAAAATTATTTTATAACTCAGCATGTAATTTGGCCAACATACTGTTTACTGCTATTAGATATATGATTTCTTTAGTCATAATATACTCCAATCAGCATATTTTGAGTTACTACACATTGTTACGATGGTCTCCCGGACCGTCGTGTTGTACAGCGGAAGCAAATACACACACCAATAATGTAACTAATTACCAGCTTTAATTAGTCACAAAGTAACAATTTAAAATCAACAAGGTACTCACATACAATAATTCAACTAAACATTTGCCCACACGTAATAATAATGTCAACTATTAGAGTTCCGAACTAATTATAACATAATAATCACTTTCCACTAATCCGCAACAGTCACTTGATCCGCACTTTACAATATCGCCAGGTGTAGAGTTACTAACTTCTAAGCAGGTCGCTGTTGCTTTTATAGATAAGGCAGATGTTCCAGAATAATTTTTCGTTGTTATGGCGGCGTGCCAGCATAATTGGCGTGGTTAAGAGTTCTCGAACAATCTCGAAAGTGCATGGGTGCAAGCCCTTGACAGAGACTCTGCACCTTGACATAAGTTGCTCCGCTAGCCGAGAAACGTGTAGAACTTTTACGTAACTGTACTTACCTACTTTTCGAGAGCGTTACATAATTATCGTAGTAATATTTTTCGTTTTCCTTTATTTCATCATAATTTTTAACATGATAATGTTTTTACGCTGGGGGTCATTCCACAAAAATGTAACGTCATCGAAAAAATGTAACGCTTCCACACTTTCGATTCCCCACAGTCTAGAAATCTTCAGTCTCTGTCGTTTTAACATGATAATGTTTGTTATGTAGTAAATATATTTGTTATGTAGTAAATATTTTTTATATGCACATTATACGTTTCAAAAGCCTAAAAACATTATCATGCTTCGATGTTTCGGTTTCGTCGAAATTTCTTTAAATTTTTTTTTTTGGGGGGGGGCGGTAATATACTCAATGTGTAGAGATTACACAGCATAGAATTTTATTTAAAAAAGTGATAACGTAAAAAATTATTTTTTTGTTTTGACAAGATTTGTAGAAGTCAGATTATTTAAACATTCTTGTATACAACAGCAAGAGTAGCAACTTAGATAAAGTAAAATAAAGATTTCCCCACATGTGCAACGGGGGAAAGCTTGCTGGCAGAGTTTATACGATATACCGAATATTCTAGGGTATATCCTAGTGAAAAATAATTCCTCATCGCAGAAAATTACTTTTTATTCCAAAACTTTCAGTATGTGTGCTATGATGATTGCTTCAATCTAATCTGTCTACTCTTCCAACCACTATTATGTTGCAAACGATTATACTGTTTTGATGAATACGAAGAAGCTGTGATTGCAAACATTCGGTGGAGACAAAGTACTTTATCTACAGTGAAATCACGTGTTTCCTTCATACACTCGACTACAAATTGTATTCTACTTAATGTAAAACGTCTTAAATAAAACTGTTTCTTATTTCAGGAAAAAGAAGGACAAAAGACGCAATGCGTACAAGATGTCAATAGGCAGTGACAACGTTGTTGTTAAAGAATACGTAGACGAGTCTGGTAAGTTGCTTATAAAATAGGCTAGTTAGGTTTATATAGTCAAGAACACGTCTTGTCTTTGATATTTTAACAAACGAAAGTATATCTGTGTAAAATATTTTTAACTTATTGTATATTTATTTATACAATCGGCTTGCCTGAAAAATTATTACACGTTGGTGTCCTATATCACCAACCCATTTTATTACTTCCATGTTCCAGTAAGCAAATAGAAGTATGGTGATGGCGAAAAAAATCGTATTCGAGATAAAGGCTGATTCTGATTGTACTACCCTTAAAACATGAAGATAAGTCACTTTCTGAAAAGTGTCTATGTGTCTATGTCAGTGTGAAGAATTTTTGTTTTGCGAACGATAACTGCCGCAAATTCAAACACAGTCAAATAATTTTTTGTATATGTGCCCGAATTGTAGGGGACTCAAGGCCTTTTGATTTTGGTGAAGATCGGTTAAGGGGGAGGGGTAGTTTACCGGCAACGTTTTACTTTTTAACAAGAGTAAAGTACTTAAAAATTCATTGAAACTTTTTCAAAAATATGGTAGTTGTTAGAAATAAAATAATTTTGTTGCCAGCCAACCGGGTTGTTTGGTTAGTAGGAAGTGTAGTTTAACTGCATTGTTTTGTGTTTTAACAACAGTAAAGTACTTAATTTTAATAAATAAATGCCCCTAGAATAAAGTCATATTAATCCACTATAAAATTGTAAATAAGATAATTATAAATGGAGAGGGTAGTTGAAGGGGGAGGGGGTGATTTTTGAAATTGCTGTGCTGAAATCAAGTAAAGTACGAATATTTAATTTTGATGGCTAAGTTACCTTAACAATTACATACGATAAAACAATTACTCTGTGAAAACGTAAGTATCATTAATGGTGGTGATCGGTTGAGGAGAGAGGTAACTGAACTGCGTAGTTAAAAATAAAGTACCTACTTTTTATAGATAAAGTGACTCGAAAATAACATTAAATTAAACGACTACCCCATAATAACAAAAATATCTATAAATAGTGAAAATAGTTTGAGGGTGGGCGATATTTTTCTAGAAATTATCGAACCCAATTCAAGTAAATGATTTTAAAATGGAAGTCATGCATGGCTCCGATATTTTTCAGCCTGATGACACAGTATATGTATCGAAATTGGAACTGACAATTTTGCTGCAACACAATTTATTTGCAAATTATTTATTATTTACTTTATGCGAAATTTAAATTTATCATTCACATAATTGGAAATAAATTATAAAAGCAGTATTTATATTTAGTAATATATTCAACTTATATGGATTAATTGTATCTGCCAAAGTTCTCAACAGATAGCATAAAGGGGATTCTAGCCTGAAATAGGTCATTTTTTTTAAATGCCAATATTATTGGCCTATATATTTTTTTTCTATTTGTTATGACCAAAAACCAATAAAAATGGCATTTGTTTGATTTCAAAAAATCTCCGTTATGAATTTTTTTACATTTTTTATGTACATTTTTGACCATTTTTCAATTTGATATAACTCTAAAACTACTACTTCAAATTTAATTGTTGATGTCTCATTTTGAAGCTAGTAACACGTACTAAATATTTGGGTATGCACACAGCCACAACTTTTATGGTTACTTATTTATGTACAAAATCGTTTATATAAAAGAATCCCGTGACCACTTTATATTCTAATATTTATAACTAAGGAATTACTTGGGTTAGAAAGATGATTATATCCAAAAAATTGTCCTTTTACGTCCTGTATGTGTGATAAAAATTTAATGACTGAAGCCTAAATAGTTCTTGAGTTATATTAATTTTTGTTTCATAAAACATGGAAAAACCTAACTTGCCAGAAATCACGATCAAAGTTGAGAATGCGATTTGGGCCAGAATACATGAATGTAATCAACCACAATGTATTTAAAATATTTTTATTTATTTTCACAACAACGTTTTTAGTAAAATTAGTTAAAAATTATTACATACAACATTTTAAAAATAATACATATAATATATGCTCGGTTTGAAAGTGCCAGACGCAAGTCCATAGGTATGCTAAAATTTGTTTTTATGCATTTCTAAAACATGCCAGTACCATAGGCCAATCCTTCTCTCTCCTTTAGTCGTCCTTCCTCTTCTGCTTGAGCAGTTCTTAGTTTTCTTCTATACTGTTCAAATTTAATTGATTTACGAGAACCTAACCTAACCTAACCTTATAATAAAGTTTTTCAATAAATATCAGCTGTTTTATGACATTTTATGTTTATTTCAAACTAATTTTATGAAATGTAGTATGTAAAAATAGTATCATCTTGAAATAATGTGAATAGTGTCAGTGATTTGAAAAAACGAAGATGTGACGCGCGTTACAAAAATTTATTTGTTACACTGAAAACAAATTTTAAATATGGATACATATGCATTTTTATTTTCTTTAATGTACGTAGAATCCAAAAATAAAATTAAAAAAATTTGAATTTTGTTTGAAAAATTGCCAATTTTCAGGCTAGAATCCCCTGGGAGGTATGAAGAAATTTTAACAAAAGTTTTTACTTTTTTACAAAATTTTTAAATTTTTTCCACTCGTTTCTTTAAACTCCGATTTTTATTAATAAACTAATGTATATTTTACAAATAAAGTCAGAAACACTTTTTATGAGTAATCTATAGCACGTCTGTTCATAATAAAAACATTAATAATAAAAAAAAACACTTTTCACAAGAATACATTTTTTTGTAACTTATAACTGTTTCGATAGTAATCCAACTATCATCATCAGTACATTAGATAGTTGTATTATATGTTTGGATTATGTTGTATTATATTTTGTATTACTATCGAAACATTTGTAATTTAGAAAATAAAAGATATCTTCTTGTTAATTTTGTTTATTAATAATAACATAAAGTAACAAGAAAAATTTGAGCATACATGAGATAATAAAAACATTACGATTTTTACAACATCCTTTTAATAGCACTTATTTTCTAAACGGCTTGACTTGAAATGATGCGGTTAGTGTATGTTAGGTTAGGATAATTTAGGCTACGTTATGTTAGGTTATATTGCTTTTTGCCTAGAATCCAGGTTGCTTTTGAAGGTAATCTTAACTCTGGATAGGATAAATAATAATTAACACTTAATAGGACAGATTATAAACTCGTTTTTGAAAAAAAACACATTTTTTGACAGTTACGTACACATATTCTAGAAACTATACTTTATAGAATATTGAAATTTTCTGTTCTATACACGTTACTACTGACTATCTACCCAAGTAGAACTCTAAAGTAAAAGTGTATAATTTTGGGTGCTTTAAAAATATATTCTTATTTAATTTTCCTTAAAAATTTATAAAATTTTAATAAATACAATTCTTGTTGTGGCTATCGAAATTAAATAATTCTGCTTCATTAAACACAACAGCCTGAAACATAAAACACACTAAAAAATTTTAAGACTCTCTCTTATCACGTTTCAAAGAAAAAATTACTTACATATTTTCAATTTAACATTACCAGTATACTCTCCCTATCAACAAACACTTCATTACAATAAAGAATTGTATACGGAAGCAAAAGTGAACAGTTTTGATTATCTATTGCAGCAGTCGTCAACCCTGTGCCCGTCAATAAGGTTAGACGCGCCCGAAAACCATTTTGTAATTTTCTTTTCTTTTGAACAAAGGAAAACACACGCATTGTACCTGCTTCAAAGCACTTTATTATAAAACAGTGCAAACCGTTTCGAATTTTACTTTTTTCTATTTCAATAATTACTGTAAGTTAGTTTTTTCAAGAAAAGGTTCTGAAGCCCTCATTTATATTTTAAATGCCACTTTTTCAAGTTTTACATTTTAGTGCACTTATTAAAATGAATACTGTTATTGTAGTAAGTTTTTTAATTTATTTTGATTAAAAATATCTTCCTGTTTAACCATTTTTTCCTTTAAAGTTATTTTAGTTTTAACTTGCGTGTTAAACGCATGATGACAGATTTTCCTTGACCTACTCCTATTGTGAACAGTATTCACATACTTAGATGAAAAATACTGCAAAGTTTTTTGTTTTTGATTCGGTGTTCCACGTCACTAATTTTTGTATTTTTCCACGTCAGTAATGATTGTGACGTCCAGCTATTGACCACTGACGTCCAACGTTTACCTTTCTATTTTCTATTGAGGGGGTGGGGAGGGGTGCGCCCATCGAACTGGTCCACAGTTATATATGCGCTCCCATAAATTTAAAGGTTGTCTATGACTAATTTAGTGTATAATATCGCTTCCTGTTATGATAATAACGTAAATAATAAGACAACACTATCACAAATGTTTTACATACTTAATGTATTTGATTTGAACATATAGAACAATATCCAAATACTGAAAAAGTCTATGTTTTCAAATGTCACAGTCGCAAAGCGGAAACGGCTAAGAAAATCTTGCAGCAAAGCAATAACAAATTTATAATGTAAAATTGATAGGAAACGTTAAAACAAAATAATAATTATAAGAATGGAAACATAGGAAAGGTAGAACGTGTGAAACTTTAACAAGCATTTAAAAACAGAGAGCTTTACAAATCCGTCACATTTATTTACTGAGAATGATTTCAGAACTTGCGTAGTCCGTGATAGGTTAACGACAATTGTGATAACTGGTGTGTTTCCAGGCTGCAAAAAAAAAAAAAACACTCCCTATTTTGAACAAAGTACATTTATTATTGGAAACATTTTCATATTACATAATATTTAGTTACCAAACAAATGTTAAAAATCCCGATTATCTGACTACTTTTTGTTTACCAACGTAACAATTGTAGGGCAGACACTCAATAAGCGTTACAAATTCTAAACAAACAAAGTTATGTTAAAATTCTAGTTACTCACACATCTGGATTTTTACAGTTGCTTCAAACCTTTTAATCTACCTTTTTGCCTTGAGTCAAAACATTTGAAACTTCTAAAACTGTACACTGTATTAAGATTTTGGTTAAAATTCTTTTTACTTCCATGTTCCGTAAAGAAATGGAAGCATGGTGATCGCGCAATAAATCGTGTTCCAGATAAGGACTGATTCTGATTGTACTACACACAAAGCATTAAAAAAAGTACTTTTCTGTCTGTCTGTGTGTAGAATTTTTTCTGTGGCAAACGATAACTACCGCAATTTAAAACAGAATCAAATAAAATTAATTTTTTTTTGCATATGTGCCTGAGTTGTAGAGGACTCAAGGCCTATTGATTTTGGTAATGATCGGTTAAGGGGGAGGGATAATTTACCTGCAACGTTTTGTGTTTTAACAAGTGTAAAGTACTTAGTTTTGATAAATAAAGCATCCTAAAAAGATGGACATAATAATCCACTGTAGAACGGTAGATGAAATATCTATGAATGATAACGATAGCTGAAGGAGGAGGTGGTAATTTTCGATAAATGAAAATGATAGTTGAAGGGGGAGGGTATAATTATTTAATATGTGTACTACGTTATAGGCAACAAAGAAGAAGTTTGTTGTTAAAATTCCTTCCCTGGCCGTGGCCCAATGTTTTATGCAAAACCAGACGTTTCGGCAGTGCCATCGACTGCCATCATCAGTGATAATCGAGTGCGCTAAGGTGAGGTGGTATACGTTAGTGACCACAGTACTGTGTTTAACGGTGAAGAAAGAAGTAGTTTCTATGGAAATATTTCATTTCTAAAATGATTTGACATATAAATCTTCGAACCTCGAAGTCATGTATGGTTCTCCATACCGATATTTTAAACTTGTAACCCCACAACCTCCAGAGAGTACACGAAGGAGTACACGCTTCACCTGATGGAAATCACCCAACATTTAGGAATTTTAAGAAGGTTTTAACTATCTATGTACTCTGTTTTTACAAATAATAAAATGTGTACTTATTAAGACTTTGAAAATCTTGTTTTCAGCACAACATCTAGAGTTTCGAAACTACGTATTGTTGGTCACACCGGAGATTGCAATCTACTACTACCGTTGTACGAATCACGCAAGTAAGTAACTACATCTGTTCTATAAGAGTAAACACTTTTTTCTATAACGAATTCAATTCTAAATTATCTGAAAGAGCTACAGAGAGAATTTTGCAATTTACAGTTGATCATCTTCACCACTCCAATGACTAGGCCTTAGACCTGTTCCGGAACCCATTTCCTCCTCGGTATACCGACATCTGTCCTTCCAGTAGGGTGATAACCCAAGGCAGACCCAAGCCACAGGTAGACGGATATCATGCATGCGATTCAATTGTTCACACCGTCTCCTTCTGTGGTATTCAGTCTTCTGGTGCAATGATACAATGTTTAAATTGCGTCTAATATCCTCGTTCCTTCTTCGATCCAAAAGAGAACAACCTTGCTTCCCTCTTAGAAATTTTATTTCGTCTGCCTGAATCCTCGGCACGTCCCTTTAACCAAGAGTTCATGTCTCACTAGCATACAGGAATGTGGAGACAGCCACAGTGTTTATAAAATTTCATTTGGTTATCCTTCGGTGTTTTATTTTTCAAGTACCTATAAATCGTCCCACGGATGCGTCTAAATTTTGTTAGTTTACTATCCCAATCAACATCAGTTCCACATAAGATATTACGACGAGGTAATATTAAAATGAAAAACTGATCCAAAATCTGATTATTCACGACTATTTTAGTTCTTATAGGATAACTCCCTAAAATGGCATCGTCTTAGATTTTGTAGCAAGTTTACAGTTTTACGCTATAATTATTTTCCCTTTTATCCTGTGCCAAACAGTATATAAAATTCACTGCCACACTCGTTTGCTTATGATATTAAGTATTCATTGCACGAAGGTCTACTACATATACTTCACCTAACCAGTTAAACGTTTCAAACAATGCTTGAACATTATTGATTAAATAGGGGTTTTGGAAGCATACAAGAGTGTTCTGGAAAAAAATTAAGACAAACGAAGTAAAAACATGATGATAAGCAAGAAAAGACAAAGGAATGATTAAGCCTCGTAAGATTCATTGCCCGTAAATTTGGAAAATTTCTTTAAATTTTTAAATTAGATTTCAATTGCGTAATTTTTACATTTATTTGTATTAAAATATATTGCAATTGTGATTCGTTTTTACGTTTTTGCCATAATGTTGTTAATACTGAAATTTAGATTATTACTAGATACTTAACAACTTAATACTTAGATAACTTAATAATTACGTTTTCATCTTTTCAAAAATTAAATTACAATTTTTATTTAAAAAATCACTTTTTCTAAAAGAAAAATTACCCTAATTACTTCTTTATCAAGAACAAAATCATTTAATATATGAATTAGTTGTTCGTAACTTAATAATTAGCAGAGGAAATAATTATTCATTGTGTGTATGGTCACCAAGTTGCAATGGTTAATTTTAAATGGTCTATTAAATGAAAGTCGTCAACTCTTTTTCTGTTACACAATTTGAATTCATTAACATTTTTTAATAAAATTGGAATTTATTATTTGATATTTATTACTGGCTGGTTGCCTCGTTAATCACTGACTTTATTGCTTATTAACTCTTAATCTCAGAATCTCAGAGTAGTTAAATTATTTTTGTTTAAAATATAACCTTGAATTAGGTTTACAAATTCTTTGTGATTCCTTTGAGACTGCAAGATACATAACAGAAAATGTCTGCACTACTGTTTAAAATGAGTAGCTGGAACTAATTAGTATAAAAAAAATTACATTAAAAGTTTTTTAAAATCATTAACATGGGATCATAAATTCGACTATCGTCAACATTAAAGTTACTTCAGGCATACTGAACTGATATTTATCAACAAATCGACATTAAAAGTTTTTAAAATTATTAACATAGGCTTATGAATTCGACTGTTGTCAAAATTAAAGTAACTTCAGGCATGCTGAGTTGATATAAAGTATTACCTATTCAAAATATCATGTAACTCCTTAACCTATACATGATAAAATACATAAACGATTGTAATTATAAGTTCGTTTAATTTTCGTTATAATTTATCGTGTCCATTGAATGCTGAACTCTGGTCAGGTAAACAATTACGGTATATTGCTTAAATAGCTTTAGCTAAAATATTCACTGATTGTTTATGTATTGGAACAATCATAATCAGAAAGTTAGATAACCTATACTCGAATTCATATTAACTCATTGTCTATTTCACTAAGATGGTTAACCTTCATAATTTAAGTAGAAAATATTTATTTTTTATATACAAAAATTCATATAATGTTCATTAATGTTCGTGGATTAATGTCAATTAATTTATTTATTCACGTTTTAAACTCAATGAGATTTCATGGTTGCTTCCATGACTCAAGTCAAATATCTTAAAAATTTCTGTTTCCAGTTAAAATTCAATAAGTATAATTAAACACCATACTTCCTGTAATTCACTCTATTGCAGCTTATTATACACTCTGCAATTATGATTCTCTATGGTATATGCGTTTTTCGTTGAACTCGCCACTTAAAAATTTTTGGTTAGGTTGACCAAAATGTTTACATTTATACTCGCACAGATTCCGAATACAATTGTTACACGCACAGAAAATGGCCGTCGTATCGCTTTGCTAGTCATAGATGAAGTGTGAAGAAATTAGCTCCTCTTCGCTGTTCCAGTTCTGGGAGTACATACCCCCTGTCGATTTTGATCGATTTCATTGGTTTAGAGATTGCTGCTGTTCCTTAGAGCGAGGTCACTCCCTCGGCGTTGTAATTAATTTGTGTAAAATTGTTAATGACTTTGGGGTGGAGAGAATCGTTATGACGCTCTCGTTTTGCCCAAAGTAAACAGAATATATTTAAAATTGGTTTAACGTCCTTGCGTTACTAGTAATAATCAGAATGATCACAGTTGCACACCACTATATAAAAATTATCCCGATTAGCGCTTTCAAGCCTCACAGCCCATCGTCAGATCGGAATAGGCAGAAATTATTTTAAAACAAACCCTTCACCCCTCTCCCCCACCCTGCTCACACACAACAAGCTATAATATAAATGACCCTTCCCCACCCCCTAAACCCTGTCCCACACCATCTGTACAGTTACATATCCAATTAGTACTATGAATTATATTGCATAGTACTAATTGGATGGTTTAAAATAAGGGTGTGTGACTGACCCACGTGTGTGGAGAGGAAGTAGGGTAAGTTTAAAAGGATGCACACACACACACACACACACACACACACCACTGAAACACAAGGAATTTGCTAGAAAAATATGTAACTGTACAGATGGTGTGGGACAGGGTTTAGGGGGTGGGGAAGGGTCATTTATATTATAGCTTGTTGTGTGTGAGCAGGGTGGGAAGAGGGGTGAAGGGTTTGTTTTAAAATAATTTCTGCCTATTCCGATCTGACGATGGGCTGTGAGGCTTGAAAGCGCTAATCGGGATAATTTTTATATAGTGGTGTGCAACTGTGATCATTCTGATTGTGATTTCAACCACTAACACAAATTTCTTCATTACTAGTAATACTTGATATAGCCACACCATGTAATTACAATTGATTTGTTCTTTAAAATAAGTCCTCACAAGACATACGTGAGTGTTTTAGTTAAAAAGTTAATGTTTTTCACTTACGACTATTACATATTTCTTATCATTTTACATGTTTACTTATGGAAATTGAACAAATAATGATTACATTTCAATCATCTGGTTTCTCTTACGTCCTTTTATGATAATTTCTACTACAATAATTGTCTAAAATTAATAAAATTACAATATTTGGTCTATGCTTTCTTTGGCCTAGAGCATACTTAATTTGATCCACTCTTTTTAGTCAATGTTTTACTGTGATATAGTCATTCTGAGATGTCCATTACAACTTCTGGATATCTCACCTTTTCTTCAAATATAATTAACTTCTTGTTTTTAGTTTTATTTATTATTCATAGTTTTTAGTATGCCATGTGTCATTATGATTTGGTTCATGGTTAATGATATACTCAATTTTAAGTTGTTCTTTTGTGTATAAATGGTCTTTATAGTCTAAAGAGTGTTTCATAATGGTTAGCCTCCTATTATTATATGTGAGATTGAGAATAATTCACTAATACTTCTTGCATCTAGTGTAGTCAGACAGTTACCTTAATTTTTCATAATTATGGTTTAACTAATATTTCATTATCATTATTTTATACTATAGTAGTAATATTACATATTGCAGTACACATTTATGTCACTGTTCTCTTCTGGTTTACAATATTGTGGGAATTCTGAGTGTGTTTAATGGGTACATCTTTCTGTCCAATTTCAGTCTGTGTAATTACATTAAACACCACACATATCACTTTTAATTACTAAATCATAGCACTAGGTTTGTCTTTATAATGCCCATTTTTATTATTGCATAACCTAAACTAGTTTTACAATGTTTTACTCTTAGTTTATTCTAATTACAAGTGGATTTGTACCAGAATTAAGATTACTTTAGACCCCCTTGTCTGACGACAATGGTTTATACTTTTCTACCTGATCTCAATGTTTTAAGGTTATTATTTTACACTTTTGCTCTTGTTAACCATTATTTATTATTTTTAATACGTTATCTTTACATGTTTACTGGTGATTACCAGGTTTTCTTTTATTTATTTTAATTGGGTTTGCTTGCATTAAAAGTATGCATGGTATTCTGTTATTGCTGTAATAACTAACTTATTTTTATATTCCAATATCTTATTTCATTGTGTTTATTTTTTGATTAATTATATTTTCATCTTAAAATATAAAGTTTTTGTCATTGTTAAGTCTTTAGTAAAAGTTTGTCCATGTCTGTGTCTCTTTACTGTTTCATAATTCTGTAGACTCCTTGCTTCATTTGTTTCATTCTCTCTTAGTACACTTATTGGCACATTGTATAATATATTTGTTAAGTCTTCTTCGCTTATCGCTTTATTTGTGTTTATTCATATTATCTTCAGTATCTGGTTAGTGTTTGTTGTCACTATAATTTGGTTTTGTCCTCTCATTTACCATACCTATTGGGTTATTTGGTTAATCACATTACTATGTTGTCTTCTATTTTTCTTCTTCATTACTATTTATTATTCTTCGTTTGCTGATTTAATTATTTTAATTAGTTCGTGGACCGGATATAACATTTAGTACACAGTAATTCATTTATCATTCATCTCTTAGGCGTTCTTGTGTTAGTTAATGAGTGTTTTATTCCTTATAGTTGTTTTTAAATGTACGGTGAAGATATGTACCGTTACAGCGTGTACCACCCTACGTTAGCAAAGCTCGAATTTACACTGATAATGGCAGTCGATGGCACTGCCAAAACGTCTGTTTTTGATGAAAACAACGGACCGCGGCCAAACAGCTCGGGAATGAATTTTCACAACATTGACTCCGCCCGTGTAAGCCTACGAAGTATGTTAAAAATATTGTGTTTGTTTTTATCTCCCTTTTACATTATGTTTAGACAACATTTCTTTAGATTTCTTTATCCTTTGATTATAACTAGAATCATTGGTATAACTACTGAGGTCTCAGGGGGGGTCAAGCCTCCCAGAGTTATTAGAATCTCAGTTGATTACATTATCACTTAACGTACGCCTACGTTTCAGACAATTGCGTGTGTTAAAATCGTCATCATCATTTTCTTAACGGTTTTAGGCTTTAGCGGCCTGTTCCTATTCCACTAGGTTACATTAGATCTACCAACTTTTCTTCTGCTTCTAGGGTTGTAATCTCTCGCCATCTTCGATATTTTACTTTCTTTCATTCTATCTATGTGTTGAGTCCACTTCCTTGTGTATTCTTTAATCTTTTATCAACTGTAAAAATAACTAAATCACTTCTTATCTCTTCATTTCTTATACGAACTCGTCTATTACACCTTTCAACTTATCGCATAAATTTCATTTCTGCTGTTTGTATCTTCGGTTCATTTTTTTTCTTTATGACCCAAGTTTCAGAAACATACAATAATGTAGGTATTGCCATTGTTTGTAAAATGTTATTTGGGTTCTTCCCTAATTTATTCCTCAACTTTCTCCAAATCGGTCCACACATTCTTGTGAAATTCGTCACTTTATTTTCTGTATCTTTGTCTTGATCAAAAGTTACGCCACCACGTCTAAGATAGTTGAAATGTGTTTCTTGTTCTATGCATGTGTTTTCTATGCATATTTTGCCCCAAACCAGTTCATCTCCTACAAAGTATATTTGTCTTTGATTCAGATATATTAGAGTTATATTATTTTCTTATTTTGTGTTAGATGTATATATTGTTCGCTGGAGATTGTCTTCTGAAGTGGCGAATATAGCATGATCATCCGCGAAGAGAATGGGTTTCAAGCTTTTATTTTGGTGGATTTTAATACCGTCAGGGAATTGTTCTTTCCATTTTTTGAGGAGATTACCTAGATAAAGGTTAAAAAGTAATGGTGACAGACAACAACCTTGTCTCACACCTTGGTTTGTTTCAATCGGGATAGATTTTTCTCCGTCATCTATGATTATCGCGGTGTGTCTATATAAACTCTTTATGGCCTGAACTAGGTGTTGTAGTATACCTTTATTTTCATGTATGTTCCAAACTTTTATCTGATCACTCTATCAAAAGCTTTGTTGAAATCGATAAAGGAAATTTGTGTGTGTTAAAGTAAGGTTTATAAATAACTATATACATATTTATAAAAGAAGAACCTTGAATAGATAATTTGTCCTGAGGAAATCCAAACTTTAAGCTAGACTCACTCTATCCCCACACCCAGGATCAGGTGCCAGTTACAGCACTGTCTAGGATTGTGTCCAATACATAATGTTAGGTCTTCCTGTAGTCTAATAATTAACATATGCATTTACTGTGCAGGTCTCCAGGCCGATACCAGATATGTGATTATGCCTGTGGGAAGCACTCTCAGCAATAAAAGCCGTGAACTGATAGAAGATTTGGACAAGCAGTTTGGATTCCGTGGAGAACTGTGCAGATTATCTGAGAATGTTCCGTGAAATAATTTTTGTTGTGTAACTTAGTTCAAGCTTAACTAAAAATTATAAGTTATTTTTTGCATTATGTGTGTGTGACATCAATATTTCTCCCTGTGGGTCGTACCTATTTGTACAAAGACATGAATAGAGATGAAAAAGCTCTTGAATAGCTCTTAAACAGATTCTACATATTTAGTACGATTGCAAATAAAGCTTTTCAAACATTTGTTCGTGCAAGAGTGGTAGAGAAAGTTGTAGAAAGGAGTTGTAGTGAGAATTGGATACCTATTTGGGAATAGAGAGACAAAGAATAACTAGAAAAGAAAAGACGAGAAGAAGAAGAAGAAGAAGAAGAAGAAGAAGAAGAAGAAGAAGAAGGAAGAGAAAGAGAAAGAGAAAGAGAAAGAGAAAGAGAAAGAGAAAGAGAAAGAGAAAGAGAAAAAGAAAAAAGAAAGAGAAAGAGAAAAAGAAAAAGAAAAAGAAAAAGAAAAAGAAAAAGAAAAAGAAAAAGAAAAAGAAAAAGAAAAAGAAAAGAAAAAGAAAGAGAAAAAGAAAAGAAAGAAAAAGAAAAAGAAAAGGAAGAGAAGACGAAGAAGGAGAAGAAGAAGAAGAAGCCATTCGAAACGGAGAACACGGGTGTTGTGACACAATAAATGTAAACAGAAGCGTTGTATTATAAGCGGAATTTTATGTAATATAATTAATTGGTACTTTCAATATACTGTACCGCTCTAATCAACTCGTTCACGATCATTTATGCTATTGTTAATTCCTACCGCCATGATCCAGACCGTAGCTTAATGTAGTAATATAAACCCGGACAATTTACACGCAACACAAATAGTAATTATTTAGTTGAATTTAATTTATTTTAATTATTTGGTTATTTTAATCATCTGCCACAAATAATTTAATTAATATTTAATAGAAAATATCCGTATATTACATATCATTACTATAAATTATTTTATCTGTAATTAACTAGAGATTATGATGCGACAGTAAACATAATTTATATTATACAGTACATCACCTGCCAAATGAAAAATACTGTAGCCAAATTATTTTATTTTATTTTTTAAAAATAAAAAAATTAGTTATTTATTTTTACCAATTAACTACATTAATTTGGATTTATTTGTAGCACAATTCATAGAAATCTGTGAAATAAAAAAAGACACACCATAAAGATAAAATTTTATAGGGCAATTGCAATACCCACGTTGATTTATGCGAGTGAGGCGTGGGTCATAAGAAAAAAGGAAAGCGTCAAGTTTCGGAGCGCTGAAATACAGTTTCTTCGAAATACTATAAATTATACATTACAAGATAGAATAAGGAATAAGGATATCAGAGCATAAATGAAGGACATAAATGAAATGATTTCAATTTACAGAAGACAATCATTATTATCTGCAAAAGATGACAGAGGATCGATTGCCAAAAGCGGCGCTGAACTATAAAACCATTGGTACAAAAGAGATGGGTCGCCAGAAAAAATTTATATGACCTAGTCCTTGAAATGAAGAAGAAGAAGAAGAAGAAGAAGAAGAAGAAGAAGAAGAAGAAGAAGAAGAAGAAGAAGAAGAAGAAGAAGAAGAAGAAGAAGAAATGTGAGGTTTAATAGATCGTTTGTTGTAGCACCTGCTTACCAATATTGAGGTTCTCTTCCATGGCGCGTCGTGAGTTCAAGGGGCGTTTCTATCCCGAAAGTTTGACGTAGACTGCAACAGCGAGCACCCGGATAAACCTCTTGAGAAACTAAAGCGTAGTGCTGGCTATAGTTTATGAAAGAACCTGACAAATTCAAAATGTTCAAGGAATAAAGGCTTGTGGTATCGCACTTGCAAGAAATTATGTTCAATTGATAAATAAATACAGGGGAACGGGTGTATCGATAAGAAACGCTCTCAGTTTTGGGGAAGATCAGGTAATCATAAGCGGCTGAAATGAGATTTCTCAGGCACGTGGCAGGATATACTGTCTATGATCATAAATGGATATTACAATTTTGTAGCAATTTTAATTGTGAAAGTTTTGTTAGTGGTTATAATAACAAACAGAATTATCATTGTTGCACACCACTATAGAAAAATTATTCCGATTAGCGCTTTCAAGCTTGTCAGCGCATCCTGAGAACAATTCTGTTTTTGTACCAATTGGCTGAGCAGATATTATTTACATGCTATAAAAAGACAACATGGTAAATATTTAGAAAATTCTATTTGTAATTTTTAGGTTAAGAATTTTGATATCGGCTCACTGATCGTCGTATGGTACAGTGAAAAACAAAATACCAAACAAGAATGTAGTCACTAATCACCAGCTTTAATTATCACAAATACAGTTTATAACCAACTTGTACAATATTCCGAGCAAAAGTTGTCCACATGCAATAGTAATGTCAACTAATAGAGTCCCGCATAATTGTGACACTTTGCCACAATATTTTGAACCTCAATAGAAGAAATCGCCACTTCAATTCAACTCACTGTGTAGTCGCCCGATGTAAACTGAACTAAGCGGCGGGTTGGGGGGGGGTATTTATAGTCTGAAGGGCTCCTTAATATGCGTCCTTAACAAGCACGTGAAAATTCTAGAGAATACTTCAGCGTGGCCTTGGCAGAAATACGCACGGCTGGGTTGGTTGAGAAGCTTGTCGAACATGACTATCGAATATACGAGAATGTTCCGTATTACGTAATATTCCCTCGCATTTTAAGGGTCACGTACGCGCACAAAGATTATATCTGAGCTCTGCTCGGATAGTTTAGAAGCATGTAGAACGTGCTGTAATGGCGTCACAGTATAGTATCGTGTATTGGTCGATGGAACAGAAATTAAAGGGACAAAACAAATTAAGAAGATAACGAAGCAGACTTTCTGCTTACGAATGCGATGCAACTCAGAAGAGATGAACGACATATTACAACAAACAAGGTCGTGCCTTGTACAGCTCCATTCCATAATGTGGGATAGACATGTCACAAGAAATTCACAAGCAATGATATTCGATACCATAAGGCGGATTGAGATGTACCATAATACCGTACTTTGAGATGTGAACGAGAAAACTGTGTCATAAACAAAGAACATAAAGGAAAGATAATAT
The DNA here is from genome assembly GCA_034769895.1 of Magicicada septendecula. NCBI lineage: Eukaryota > Metazoa > Arthropoda > Insecta > Hemiptera > Cicadidae > Magicicada > Magicicada septendecula. The sequence goes on along the minus strand of CM068369.1, from coordinate 20,078,214 downwards.
CAGAAATGGAGACTAAAAGAAAATATGAATGAAACAAAATACATGGCAAGAGGTGAAATTCATCAAGTTTTGATATTGGAGGAAGACATTTTTTTTTTTAATTTATTGGAGAGTTGTAATCTGTTCGACTAAGCGAACATTGAGCAAATTGGCTGACAACACACATACAGGATTATAAAGAGCTCACCATTGACAGCTTTTCTTGTTTTGTTAGTAGATTAAAGAGATACACAAATTACAAAACTAAATCACAATAACATGTAAACAAATGAACAAAAATCACTTCCACTTGCTGCTGGCATGATACAATAAGTTCAAGTGTTAAACACTGGGCCCATAAGGCACACAAACAGGTTGATATCAACACTCAATGTTCACACGAATACAAAACACAGAACAGAACAGATATCACAGACATTACAATGCAGAGAATACATAATTAATTAAATCTGAGTGGTAAGTCTAACAGTTTGTGCCTTTTTAGTCTATAAATATCTTCAATGTTATCCGACAAATTATTTTCCAGGTGGTTTGGATGCTTTTCTAATTTGGAGATGTGAGTCCTGCAGAGGCGCATAATTTCTTCTCTCACGGTTGGAACTTTGAGGTCGCGGTGTATATAGTTATTGGAGACAAACCATGGAGCGTCAACTATTGATCTTAAAGTTTTGGACTGAAAGCGCTGGATAATCTCAATATTGCTCGTACTAGCAGTACCCCAAAGTTGAATACCATAAGTCCATACCGGTTTGAGAACTGCTTTATAGATTAACAGTTTGTTGACGAGACTTAACCGTGATTTTCTGCCTATCAGCCAGTAGATATTTCTGACCTTGTGATTAAGTTCAATCTTCTTGGATGTTATATGATTTTTCCACGTTAGTCTCCTGTCCAGATGCATCCCAAGGTACTTTGCACTTTCTGTTTGCGGTATAGGTTGACCGTTAATTATTACTGGAGGGCAGTTTGCCTTACACGTGGTGAAGGTAACGTGGACTGACTTGGATGAATTGATTTTTATGAGCCATTTATCAAGCCATAACTGAACGTTGTTTAATGAGTCTTGTAGTATAAGACTGAGATGCTATTCAGGGGTCGGAGTGTGTCCCTAGGATTGCTGTGTCATCGGCGTAGGTAGCAACAGTGGTTTCACTTGCTGACGGTAAGTCCGAGGTGAACAGGTGGTAGAGCAGAGGACCCAGGACACTACCCTGCGGAACAACTGACCCCACAGGTAATAGAGTAGAAGTAGCATCCGAGTACTTGACTTGAAACACTCTGCCCACTAAGTATTGATGTAGAATGCGATAACAATTATGTGGCAGATTTTTCTTTATTTTCTATAAGAGTCCAAAATGCCAGACTTTGTCAAATCCCTGGGAAACGTCGAGAAACACACCTGAGCAGAACATCTTCGATTCCAACGACTTATTGATAACATTTGTTAGTCTGCGTATTTTATCTACCGTAGAGTGCTTTTCTCGAAAGCCAAATTGGTGATCCGGAATTAGGTTGTTTTCTACAATTGTTGGCATAAGTCGTTCTACAAACAGCTTCTCAAAGATCTTACCAAGTATCGGTAGAAAGCTTATGGGTCGATAAGATGAGGGTTCTTCAGGTTTTTACCAGGTTTTAAGACCATGATTACTTGAGCCGATTTCCAGAGAAGAAGAAAGTATTCAAGTCTGAGTATGGCGTAGAAAATGTATGTTATTAGTACAACGCCTTTGTGAGGCAGCTCCTTTAGAATTTTCCCCGATAACAAATTAATGCCGGGAGCCTTTTTACTTTTCAAATTATACAGGATTATTTCCTTGATTTCGTTAACCTTAAAAGGCTTAATAGGTGGAGTCAGTTGTAGCGGGGAGTGTAAATATCTTTCTACTTCCTCATCGAAATAGACGTTTTTGCTGGCTTCAGGTTGAAAAACGTTGACCAAATGTTTGGCAAAAGTCTGGGATTTCTCTGTATTGCTTCGCGCCCAGCTACCATCTAGTTTATGTATTGGTGGTATTTGTAATAGTGGCCTTTCTAATCGTTTAGTAGCCTTCCACAAGGAATAATCAGTACTTTCATTAGGTGAGAGATTTTCTAGATAATCCTGAATCCCTTCATTCTTTAAGTTTTCTAACAATCGTTTTAGTTTTCTGGCCGCGGAATTCCACTTTCTTTTATCATCCGGATGATGAGTATGCTGCCAAATTTGTCGCAATCTACGCTTCTCAGCTAATTTATTTCGGACAACCAGAGGAAGGTTTATGTCCTTACTCTTCGCTGTATTGCAAGGTGTAGCTTCCCAGGCTGATTTTTGAAAAGTACTGGTGAGATAATTTACAGCCGCATCCAGTTCAGCAGGCGTGTGGAGTGGAAATTGTAGCGAGATATTGTCATTTATAAGCTCTCTAAAGTAGTCCCAGTCAGTATTATGATTTGTGAGTGTTGGTAGACTTTCAGACTCAATTTTAGTATTGCTAATAGTGGCAATAATTGGAGTGTGATCATAGGAAAAGTCAAGGCAAGATTCAACTTTGTAGTATTTATGAAGGAGGAAGACATGGGGAAGATTTCATATTCAGGGGAATACAAATAAGTTATTTAGAAATTGTATTACAAAATAATATTAAAAAAAATTGGGAAGCAAGACAAAGAAATAAAATCCAGAATTAATTTGGGAATGATGACTATGTCTACATTAAATGGAATACTGTGGGAAAAGCAAATTACAGCATAAACTAAAACCAAAATATTTAAAACCATTGTAAGAAGTATCATGACTTATGGCTCAGAAGTTTGGACTACTAATGAACACACAAGGACAAAATTAATGACAGCAGAGATGGACTTTTGGAGACGTTCGGCAAGAGTATCCAGACGTGAAAAAATTATAAGTGATGCCATTAAGGACAGAATTAATGTAAAAGATTCAATTGTTAAGTTTATCCAAACAAAAAAATTTTAATCGTACACACGAAAAGAATGGAACAGGAAAGATTGCCAAGGAAAGTTATGGAAGAGACCCCAGCAGGAAGAAGGAAAATAGGAAAACCACCTATTTTCTGGATAGAAGAAATACAGACCATATTGAGGGAACGAGAAATTAAAAAAGATCTTTGCATGGACAAACAGCTGTGGAAGATAAGAATCCAATCACTTCTGTAATCTTTGGTTCCAGAAAATGTTTAAACCTTGTACAACCGAGATAATAAAATAAAGAAGAGATAACAGCATCGGAAATTGACTGCTGTAGGCAAAGCTGTAGAGTCTCAAGACAGACACACGCCAACAATTGACAGAAACATCAATAATGAAATACGAATAATGTGATGTGCTGACTTATACTGAAGAGAAAAGTCTGATGCCGTATGACGACGTAAGAAGAATTGGAGAAGAAGATAGGTGTATATCAAGGGGTTGCAAAATATAGTATTTTGTAAAGAACTCAAGGATGACCTTAAAGATTTATAAGAGATTAAGTAGACCAGGCAATGGAAACGAGAAACCGGACATCCTAGACACGGGGCATAAGAAAATAAAGACGATTTGTGACTGTTTGATACGAAGAAGACCGCCACTGCTGTAAAAGTTGAATACTTATAAATTAATAAATTGTTTGATGACGGAATAAAGAAAATGGTAAATGAAATCTGGCGAAAAAAGGGCATAAAGTATGCAACAAGAAAGAGAAGTTCAAGTTTTTCATGGCAAGTCGATGTGATGCAGGTTCACCAATATAAAGAACAAATTTAGTGAAAAAAGAATTAAAACATAATGCGGCAAATGAGGTAGGGTTTATTTAAAGCTGCATGCCGAAATAAAATTTATATTTATTTATATACTGTACTATGCATACAGTATTGTATAGAATAGTCTACCCTATATCGATGAGTGATTAATACATTATATTGTGTAAGTGTGTGTGCGCGCGCGTATGATTGGACGTTTACGACTGTGGCTGTGCTCACATCAAAATAATGCCAGTAATGCATGATTTGTGTATGAATTCTATGTCAGATTGGTTGCCTACAGGTAGAAAGCTTTGTCCGAGCTAAACACGACATGTCGTTTCCATATCACAGGCAAAACCTAATTTATATATATGCCGCTGATTGGCTGCCTTCCAAATAAATCAGCCTGCCTCCAGCCAACGGAACAAAATTTACATGCCTTGTGTTATGCAAATTCGAATTAGCGCGGTGGACAATAAATATATCTCTGTACTATGTGGTTTTGCGTGAATAGTTTGCTTGTTTTTGTACTGTCTGTATGCAAGTGTGATAGAATGGGTGAGAAATATGGTCATCATCATCAGCCGTGAATCTACAACACTTGGTGGGTCTTAAAAGACAGAAGACCGAAAAGTTACAACTGTGGAAAACGTGGTCATCTACAGGTAGACTGTTGGGAGAAGAAGATACCGAGAGAAGAGAGTGATCGCACCAATTGGAGAAGTAAAGCCCCAGAACAGCACACAGTTTCCACGCTACATAAGATCAGTGGAAACTTGAGTGTTAATGGATTTGCGGAAGGTAAACCAACATCATTTACAGATGACACGGGCGCAACAGTGTCCATTGTGCGCCCTGACTTAGTCAGCAACCGCCAGCCTTTAATTAGCTCTTTTACAATACACACTGTGACTGGAAGCCCCGTCAAGGTGCTAGGAAAGGTAGACGTAGGTGTACGCCTGGGTCTTCTGGAGTTTAGCCACCAAATGCTCGTTGCAGATATTGTCGATGAAGTGATTCTTGGCACGGACGTTATGAATGCCTACCGATTCGTCGTGGATTTATGAGAGAATGTCCTGACGGTCGGTCAAGAGAAGATAAAGCTTTGCATGTCTAAAATGACAGGGTGTACCAACCACTCGAATAAGCAAGTGGTATTGGCAGAAGAAAAAGTAAACAGGTCTGGTCACGAGGAACCCTCCCTATTGCAAGCGGGAATGGAGGAAGAACTAGCAGAGGAAATACAGATAAGTGTAACGACAAAATAAGTGATTGGAAAGCCAACTATGGGTGCTGAGACAAAACTCTTGCTTGATCCTGAGCTGATAGAAGCGCCCGAGGGCAAAGTGGCTGAAGATGAGGTTACGCAAGTGGTTGCTGACGAGAACCAAACAAACTTGGATCAGCCAGTGGTGTTTAGGTCATCAGTACATGACGCAAAGGGAGTGATTCCAGCAGAATTAGTGGTTGAGCGGAAGACTCGCATTCCTGGGAACGTGATGTTCGGATCACAAGAGACTGAATTCGAAGAACCGGAGAATTATCTTTCGCAGGGACGTCCACCTAGGTCGCCTGGTCGAGTATTACTTCCGAGACGGCTTGCCAGTTTGGGACGAACAGGCTTAAGGACGAGGCAGTGTTACGATATTACAGAACAGTCTACGTGTTTGTCGAATGTGCCAGAAGAATGATGTGTGTGGCATACGTGACTGTAGACGGATTCGCGAGATTTTTCACGAAGCCGCCAGCCGCGCGGACTGTGTCAAGGCCGCAAATAATTACGTAGTACACACTGGCATAAGACGCAATTTGGAACGTTCTGGTCTGTGAGCGGAGGTATAAATACATGGCGGCAGCGGCCTTAAGTTGGAGTATATTGGCGATATATTTACAGTGCGGTTCGAGTTATTGCCGGGTGATTACAAGCGAGATTACTGGGTGCGTTCAAGTGGTTATTAGTGAAGTGTTGTGTTTTATAATCAGGCGGTATAATTGTAATACAATTGTGTTTAATATTAGTGACATTTTATTTCGTGTTAACAATTTTTATTTGATTTGTTGTAGGAGACTGTGTTGTTAATTACGAACTGTTTAACTGTAAAAATTAAAGCAGGTGATTAGTGACTTAATTGGTGTCTTGTATTTTGTTTTCCACTGTACCTACGACGATCAAGTAGACCGGCGTAACATTATATTTATTGACCGATCCTCACTAACCATTCACCGGGATAATTTATCGATTGATGGTCACTATACGATTTCAGGAAATAATTTGAAGAATCTCATTAAATTTCGTAATCTGAAACGTTCGTTACACATGGCAAAACCGTATTCATTCAGGGTTAAGTAAAGGTCGTGCAAATGTGTTACTGGAAGCTACACACTGTTTGTTGGGAGACCACGCAAACACTTATGTGGCTACTGAACGAACGAACGTTTACGGTTGAATAATTACTCGCCTCAAACCGCTGCCGACGAGGGTAGAAAGCGGTGTTGCGGTCGCACCCATCTTTGTGTGTGTGAGGCGCACGTTTGTTTCCGTTAAGACCCCGTTTGTTGTGCGTAATGTGTCGGGGCATTAATTGGCCACGTTTAAGTACGGGCGCTTCCACCGCCACGCTCACAAACACACAACAATATAGAATACTTCCTATGGCGATGCTGTATATTGTACAGACTACTGTAAGACTTTGTTCAACTGCCCCGACTTTGTTCAATTAAAAGACACTAATTGTCGTCTCAAAAATAACGTTTGTTTCAGCGGCGATCCCAGATAACTTTGACATACATACTAAATATGGCTAAACTTAAATTTCTTAAATTATTTCATATATATTTTTTTAATTTGTATCGGGCATCTGAGAGCCACATGCCAATTTCAATTCTTTATTTCTTGGTCTTTCCTTTTTCTCCAATATTCTTTCATATTTTCACTATGTCTGTCTTTTCCATCTTCAGTAAATTTTGAACCACAGTTTTTCTCTCTCCTACCCTGGACTACTTCCGTTTTTAACACGTTTGCCCGAAAAACGTTTCTTTCAATTGCTTCTTCTGCGTTTATATTATTTTTTCCTAAATTCTTTTTGATTTCTTTAATCCAACTTGATGTTGACTTCTTTCCCCACAGATATTTGACGATCTTTCCATACTGCAATTGAAATTGTATAGAGTTGAAAAGTGAGAATTAAATTCCGAGATAGGATCGGATTGTTAGTTCGAAATGATTGTTTTTCGTGGTTTACTCCACTAGGTCCTTCCGTTCTCTCTGCCGTTGGGAACTGAGATGCCTCATCCTCCTTTGAGACCATTGACAGGGGTTCGCCCGTAACACTAGGCAGGGGCGGCCCTTACTGAATGTTGTCATCCGGATCCAGATAAACCCAGGTTTGTGAAGAGATCTGCTCCTCTAAGGCTCTTCCGTACGTCCTGCTTTTTGATCACTGAGATCTCTTTCACCATTCCGTCCGTTGGTTTTCACAGAGGTCCGTTAGCACCTGTAGCTACACCGTGGCTACAGAAGTCCCAGAGGAAACGAGAGGGACGTGAACTTGACTTATCCCCCTTATGCATATTTTATTTTATTCCATATATATGTAATATTTTATTAATTTTATATGTTCATTACGCTGATAGAAGATCCCTTGTTACTTCCATTTTCCTTGTAATGTATTCAATTTTGCATAAAAGGTTTTGCTAAGACTGCCTAATACATGGCTCTTGAGTAGAGTAGGAGAATGACATTTAGGGAACAACAGATCAGTATTTGTGGTATTTGCTGATTACGGGAATGCATTTTGCAGCGTAATAAATAATTATTGCATAGATACGTTGTATGAAATTATACACACAGAGTCTATATATGGAGGTTGGAAAATTTATTAACTAACTCATTAATTATTAATTGTATTATTCAGTCTTAAAACATAAAGTTATTTATTTATTTGTCTTTTAATAAAAGAGTGTATTGGGTTCGTTTTACAGCAAATCGTTACTTCTTCGTAGAATTCCACAAATATTGTCGACGTTCGGCGCTCAGCTGTTGTTTGCTCTTTGCTCGTTGCCCTTTAACATCAGCATCGTTCATTTACGTTTCAAACACACGCGTTGCGGTTTCTGTTATTGTTTATACAATTATCTCAGGGTTATGTACAGGGCTATTAATAGATCATGTGTATTGGGCTTACAGAAACTCCCGATTCATGAAGTGTTCTCGCGCTAAATCAGTAACACCGCGGTCGGTATTCCTACACGTAAGCGGAAAATCTTCCACTATCGCGAAAAGCACTAATTTTGATATATTATAAATTGATATTGAGTTCTTCGACTGGAATACGTATACGACAAACTCGTACCGTGTACCAGAGTACTTTGTCACGTAGAGATTGGACTTCTCCTGACACGAAAATCTCGTGACAGTCAGTACGTCCTTGTATGACGAGATCTCGAAGCGAACTGTGCCACCGTACTCGGCAAAGTACCGACTCAAATAAATTTTAGACCTTCTGATTGGTGGAAATCCTATCAACGCCACAAATTTTCACCATGATAGACAGACTTCAAGTTAAAACTCTGTCCAATTCTGCAAAGGCGTGTCTAGATTTCATCTACAAATTTTATTACCCACTTGTATATAGCGAGAAAAAAGATGAATTAAAAAACCATATTAAAATTATAGTTTAGCACAATTGAACACATGAAAAACCTAGCCTTCGGTGTGAATACCCTGTCCAAATTTCAAAAAGAAATGGCAATTATTAATGAAGTTATTAAATAAAATGTGAATCACACGCGCACCCGTGTACTTACACACAAATATTGCACAAGACATGAAAGAGTATAAATATAATTATAAGTAATCCCTTATTTTTTCACGGCCGGTGTCATTTGAATTATGAAAGATATCCGGGCTGTTTGGCCGTGGTCCCTGGTTTAGAACAAAACCAAACGTTTCGGCAGCTCCACTGGCTGCCATCGTCAGTGGTATAAAATTTCTGCACTTTGGGTGTCTACGTGCAGGCCCACAGTACTGTGGTATAGACTAAAGCTGTCCTGCCATGCTACCTGTACATATAAATTCAGCAAAGTCCCACGTACAGGTAAAAATTACACCATCAACCAATCACAATAGATGATGGCACAGACGATGCAATAATTTTATACCACTGACGATGGCAGCCAGTGGAGCCGCCGAAACGTTTGGTTTTGTTTTAAACCAGGGACCACGGCCAAACAGCCCGGATATCTTTCATAATATAGTTATAAGTATTTTGACATAACTCATTTTTTTTATCCATACCTTAATTCAAAACTTACATCTAATTTACAAAAAGGAACAAAATCAAATTATAACTTGTCTATGATCGTCAGAGAATGTGTTATAACACTAATATTCCTACGTGATGATTTCCTTAGCACGTTCCGTTGCAATTTGTTAAAGTTAACTAGAGAACGGGTAACAGACAACACTATGCAACATTTTAAAACTTTTGGTATGATGTTTTAAGACTGTAAGGTGATTTTAAAAGTACTTTTCATGCTGATTTCAAATCTGGTTTTAGTTTTTCTGTATCACGTAAGGTTTTTATACAATTCAATTTCGAAGTTTTAAAAAATCGAATTTTGTGAACAGGGAAAATTATTATTATTTGATTGTGATTTCAAAATTGTTTATGTTTTAATCCTGCATGAAATCACAACACATGGCGGTGCAGTAGACAATGGTATACACTCACTTAAAAATGTTATAATTATTACGAAAACACAACACATATATGACAATTTAATTCCTCTTCTTCGCTGAATTCACTGCTTCAAGATCTTTCTGACGTGGGTTGAAACTTCTCTTCCGTGATTGTCTCCCTTCACCAGTGCCGTCTCTTTTTAGCATAAAACAGTAGTCGGCCATCATGTTGGCATTCCACCTTCCCTGGTATCTCTTTTCCATGTCCTTGATATCCTGGTGGAAACGTTCGCCTTGTTCTTCACTGACATCGCCGAGGTTCGCAGGGAAAAAGTCAACATGTGAGTGTAGGAAGGCTTTACACTCATGTTACATCCTAATTTCATGAAACTCTGCAACATTCTTTTAACCATGGTTTTGTACTCTGGATGTTTGTGGTTGCCCAAAAAGTTGACAGCAACTCCTTTAAACGAAACCCAGGCCCTTTTTTCCACTGGATTCATTGTACTTTCAAACAAATTGTCTTTCATTAACTTTCTTATCTGCGGTCCCACGAAGATCCCTTCTTTAAGTTTCTCATAAGATACTTTCGGAAATCTTGTTACCAAGTACTGGAAACAGTCACCATTTTTGGAAGAGCTTTAGTGAACTGTTTCATTAATCCGAGTTTGATGTGCAGAGGAGGTAATAGTATCTTGCTTCGTTGAACAAGTGGTACATTTATTATTTTCTGTGGAGGGTTTTTCTTTTGGGCCAGTCTGTCTTCTTCCAATGTTTGTCTCTGGCTCGACTATCCCATTCACAAATGAAACAAGGCATTTTTGTGTAGCCGGATTGTTGACCAAGTAACATATCTACTACTTTTAAATCCCCACAAATTGTCCAAGAATGTTTTTCATAATTCACGTATTTTAGCAGAGCTTTGAGATTTACATACGTCTCCTTGAGATGAACTGAATGTGCAATGGGTACTGAACCAAACAAATTTCCATTGTGTAAAAGCACACCTTTGAGGCTAATTTTGGATGAGTCTATAAATAACCTCCACTCACTTGGATTGTAAGTGACGTTAAAGAAATTCAATAAACCCTCAATATCACAACAATAAACCAGAGAGTCTTCTTCTTTAAAGAATTTCATTCATTCCTTCTCTCTGAACCTATACCAAGAGAACGTAACTCCGGGTAGTAGAAGATTTTTTGCATTCAATCTTGACCCAAGCAATAGGGCGGCATCTTTTGTCAGGTTCAAGTCACGAGTAATATCATTAAGTTCATTTTGACTGAATAATTTTGGTGCAGAATCTTCTTCCGGGTTGTAATCATCAGCATTATCACTTTCATTTTCTGAGCTGCTCGCCAGTGGCACATCTTCAAGAACGGGAGGTGGAACTGGGATAGGGAGAGAATTACAATGCGTAACTGGTCGTAAGGCCGAAGGAATGTTCGGATATTGTATATCCTTCTTACTTTTTCCGTTATGACCTTGAATTTTAATCATACAAAAATAGCAATCGTTAACATGATTTTGTGGCTCCCTCCAAACCATTGGGATTGCAGAAGGCATTGATTTTTTTGTACCATTTTTCCACAGTCTCAGTCCCTCAACACATGTACGACATACCTTGTGTGGTGCCCAGCTTTTGTCTTCATCACCAAGCCTTATGCCGAAGTACGCATAATACACGTTTCTCACAAAACTATTAATGTCGTCTTTGCTTACCAATTACGTAGCTACCACAAATATAACAGAACACGTTTGGGTTATTCAAACACTTCCGGGAACTCATTTCTACAGAAAGTTCACAAACTATATATGACAGCACAAATATAACCTCACAGCACTATAGCATGTAAACAATGAACTACTGTTTCCCGCCTAACAGCCAGCTGGGTGTAACAAGTATGGCCAACTAATCCCTCCCCCACAATAAAATTTCCCCTTGTGAAACTTACGTGTAAATAAAAGATGAGTTCATTTGATTTGCAAAAAAAACTGTACGTGATAGAAAGAAACGGATTGCAGATCTGGAATCAGCGCAAAAAAATGCTTTAGGAACACCTAAGACTACAGAAACATAGAAAATCATGTTGCATAGTGCAATTGGTGTCTTAAGCTTTCACAGCCGGCCTCGTAATTATTACTAAAACTATTTCCCGGTCGTGGTATTTTGTTGTTAAGTCCAGCCGTTTCAACAGTCTTTGCCACAGGACTGTGGTGTTACTGATGGACACCGTCTCAGTAAAATTTAAGTCCTTCAGACACTGAAGATGGCCTCCTCCGATGGCGAGGTTGTCACAGAGTAGTTAATGACTCGCTTTCACCCCGCCGATTCATACTTTAATGACCTTTAATACTCCTTTCAGGGCGCTGACAAAACTGCGACATGGCTTGTATGTCCAAAAATTTGCCAGTGCCGATCGAAGTGACAGACACAATACCATTCAGAGATGTATGACCTCTCTTTTGTCACGAGCCATCAACAACTACATATAGGTTCTATTATTTGAATTTTCATTGTGGAAAACAGCTCCTCATAGAGTCCTCACAAAGTGTTTGAATAGTTCCTCCTATAAACAGCTCATGCTTTCTGTATTGTGTTGGAGGAGCTTGTAAGTTCAAGATTCCACATAACGTTTGAGCGGATGTGTATCCTTTGCCTATAGCTCTTAGGCCATATATTAATCTCACGTTTAGAACATAAAATATTTGTGTTTGGTTTAGACCAACATAATAATTATTTACAACACATATTTTATTGCAGTTACTAAGTGTTTTATCAGACTGTTCATATACGCTGCACAAAATCCTAATCTCTGTAGACACACCGACTAAAATGCGTTTTTTTTAAATGAAGGGTACTGAGACAGAATTTTCACAGTGCTATTGTGCTCAGAACACTTTCAAATAGATTTAGGTCAATTATATCATATTCTAACGTATAATTTTTGTCACTATAATAGGAAAAGCTTTTATCCTACTTTTTCTTAGAGCTTGAAGTCATTGCCTGTGAAGACCTGCTGTCAGGGGTTTGTGAAGTAGCCTTGGGTTTTGAAACTCCAACATATTTCCTCACCTTATAATATGATCCAGTCTTCTTTTTATTGGCCATTGAAGCAAAAAAAAAAAAAACTTCAGAAAATCACACACCACATCAGGTACTATTTCACAAAACTTAGTAAACTTTTTAAACAAAACTTCATAGGTTATAACTACAACAATCACAACACTAAACAGCTGTTACAATTAAAATACACAGGCTAGCCAACATAAAAACCAAAACTTACTTCACAAAAACATCTTATACTGTACACTTGAAAGTGATGTTTATGTGTATCCGTCGGGGCGTCAGAAGGTTTATCCCAACCCACTGCAAGGTGATAGAAAATAATTTTTTACACCAACAAATAGTTTTTTTTTACTATCAAGTGTTATATACTATTTTAAAAAGCAGATTTCAGAAAATAATATTAGACCAAGACCCAAAAATCGATACAGATTTTTTTGCGGATTGGACTGTGCTTAACGACTTGCACTCACCCCGATGAATCACAGCGATCGTTGAATGTTTCTGGATTTGGTGCCAAGGTGTGTTGCGAACCTCTAATATAGTGTTACGTAATGAAGAATAAGTGTTACGCCATCACGGAACGTCCTGGTACAATGGAGAACGTTGTTCCACTCTATTCCCGCTCCAGTAATGCGTACGTAACGTAACGCTCGGCATGCGAGGCAGTATTGCGCAATGCGGAGCGTCTCGTGCGTTCAATGGTGTCGTTCTAGAAAGTTCTCATTTAGCCCAACAGTGCGTGTTTCTACAAAGATCGCGCCGCTGAAGTGTTCTCTAGAATTTTCGATGGTTTGTTAAGGAAGCATATTATGGAACCCTGCAGACTACAAATAGCCCATAACTGCTGCTTAGTTTTCAGTTATTGTTGTTTGACTACACAGTGGGTTTGAGTGGCGATATACACAGTGCGGTTCGAGGTATTGTGGCGAAGTGTTATGTGTTTTATAATCGTGGGGGACAATTGTAATACAATTTACAATTGTGTTTTATATTAGTAGACACTTTATTCCGTGTGAACAGCTTTTATTTGATTTGTTGTAAGAGACTATCTTCTTGATTACAAACTGTTTAATTGTAATAAATAATTAAAGCTGGTGATTAGTGACTTAATTGGTGACTTTTATATTGTTTTACTGTTTTACACTGTACCATACGACGATATCAGTGATACCGTCGTAACAATACGGTTTTTTTTTATTTGGCTGATGGTTCATTTATGACTGTATCGTGGCACTTAGGAAATTTATAAGTAGGAGTAGTGCTCACGAGACTTCTCCAGCCGAAGCGCTGGAATACGTGCATTGCACGTCATTAGGACTACATGAGGTAGAGTTTGTCAACGTTAGAGAAGTTCAATTTGCGCCGGTAGGGAGAAAGGTGGAGGTACACGACAATATTGGGGTAGATATACCCACTCCCCCCACTAAGCCAATCTCGTGTTTCACTGCGCATGCGCTTCTCTATCGTTGACAACCTCTACTTATATTTCTTTTTTGTACGTTTTGTTGTAATACTTCATTTCGTATAGATAAATCAATTACAATGTCACCCTTTTGATTCCTTCTTGGTAAATAGATAGCTATCATTAGCTGTCATGTGTAGATATTATAATTTTGTTCTCGATGTTGATGGACGGGTGTTAGTAGGTGTAGGCCTAACCTCACTCTCATCATCGGTACTAACATGTTTACCAACATGTAAGTTACTAGCACTTTTCCCAATTTGATGGTGTACCGGTTACCTTGAAATGAGTTGCTTCCAAATTTTTTTATTATTACCATTATTTTGTGACTCAACAAAACGCAAACGCAAAGAAAACACAAACATTCACAAAACAAAACCGATATACCAAGCAAAAACAACTAGTTATGATTCTTTAATCCATCATCTGCTTTGTTCAACACTATACACAGTGCTGCCAACATTAGAATTAGGAATCACGTTATAAAACACACATATGTTATATTTAACTAAAAACAACATATAAAAAGCTAATAATAGTGTAAAGGAATGTTAATAATCTAACCATGGTTACAAGTGCACTGCACTGACCCGCCAAGCGGGAGTACAGTGTGAATTAAACAGTTAATTGCATAATCAAAACTCATTCCAAATTCTATGTATTATATATCGAAATTTTCAGAATGAACCATAGAATAATTTAAGAACAAAAACAGTAAATCTGAATTTTTTCAAAAAATTGACGTCAGACTCCAATTAATAAAATTCCATATAAAAAATAATTAAGGTTTAATTGGAACCTACCTCTCAGTTCAATCGCATAGACAGTGACCGGAGGTTTGTAATATACTAGACAGACGTCTCATTGATACGCGCATGCGTACGCGCGCACACAGTGGTCATAAGCAGAGTTGTTGACCTACGTTCGATAGGTAAACCACGGTATTATGAACAATTGTCAAATATTATGTTCACTAGTCGTGGCGAACAGTTACAAACAAAAACCTGCTGACGCAGAAGACTGTGTTTCCATAATCAGGTTGGCGAGCAGATTACCGTGGCGGTGCAAAACTATTGTTTGATAAAAGTTTAAATGGAGTTTAGAAAGCGTAAACTAGGATAAGCAGTTAGACGTTGGGCGCTATTGTACGGGCAATACTAATATCGCCGCTGAATGAGCAACAGAGTGCAAAAACAGAGTGCGTCGTTCCAGAAGAATTAACTAACTCTACCATACGTTACGCTTATAATTAATAATACCTGGTGGTGTAACGTAAGTACTGTATACTGTGATGTATTACGATTTTAGGTGTTAATTATATTATTGGAAAGTGTATATACTTTTTACCGCACTTTGAATGAATAAAAATGAATAAACCTAACATTTTAAACCTAACTCATTAAATTGAGTACAAAGTTTTTATTATATTTAAAGGTACGAAGCTTGAGATATAACAAAATGGCACCGTTGTACTGTACTGAATACTTTTTTTATTTATTTTAATAAATCCGTAAGTTGTGTTGGAAAGTATAGGCCTACGTATTTAACACGATAAATCATAAATGCCTTCTTGGTAAGCAATATCGCAGCCTAAGCACTGAAAATGAGAGACATCTGTTACAATATAGTATTGTTGATGATCATCATATATATTATTTCTGTTGTCAACATCCCTGTTTTGTCAACTAATACAAAGCCTACAGCGACGAATAAGGTATCAGTGGATAGGATTTTATACCGACTTCTGACATAGTATACTCAGATTACGATAAAACACATTGTTTGTTTAAAATTTAAGTTAAAAGAAAAATCTATTTAAAAGAAAAATCTATGATGTTTTAATTTTTTTTTCTTTTCTGCTGTCAGTCATGTTTAATATCTGCAATCATGTCGAGGAAAAGAAACGTTTCACCTAACACAGTGAAGATTCCCAAGACATTCTACTGCGACGAAAACGAGATAATTGCGAAAGTGTTCCCAACTGGCAGCATTAATGCCAACAATGTCAACGACTTTATCAACACAGCCATATTATGCCCGAAAAATGAAGACTGTACAAAAATCAACGAACACATTGTGCAAAACATTGTAGAAGGAGATTGCAAAGTTTACTACAGTTGTGATTCCGTACAATCCGACGAGGGGACTGACAACCAATTGTATCCTCTAGAATTCTTAAATAGTTTAAACCCATCAGGCTTGCCAACACATAAATTAATTCTGAAGAAAAACACTATTCTCATGTTGATCAGAAATGCTAAACAGGGCTTAATCAATGGGGCAAGAATGGTCGTCACGCACCTCCATAAATACACTGTCACTGCTCGGTTAATTGACTCTGGAAAAACTGTTGTCATACCACGAATTAACCTTACCCCATCCGACCCAATCATGCCTTTCCAAATGCCCAGAAGACAGTTCCCACTGAAAGTTGCCTTTGCAATGACTATCAATAAGTCTCAGGGGCAAAAGCTTCAAAGAGCTGGATTATACTTGCCAAATACTGTATTTACTCGTGGACAACTGTATGTAGCCTTTTCAAGAGTCCGTAAAATCTAACAATATTTTTGTATCAATTACCGAAAATGACAAACAAAAAACTCAAGATGATTGCATTCTGACATCAAATATTGTGTACAAAGAGGTATTGTAAATTGTAAATACGTTCATATTAATAAAATCTCTTTGCTATTTGGTGTATACACTTCGCTGAGTATTTAATTTCAACAACCCAACAAAAGAATAAATCATTTTTTTTGGGGGGGGGGGGGGAAGGATCATTGTGCGAAAGTTTCGCACGGGTTTACTGGTAAATTTGTATTCTTATAGGATAGTATTGAACGTTTTTTTTTGTTTTCACTTGTATATTTAACTAGCCTTCCGCAAAACACTATCCGGTGGAGCACGGTTTTCCATCAGAGTACCTTCTCCTAGATATATCTGCCCCCCTTGATTATGAAAAACTATGATGAGAAGGATTGCCACCTCCCCTTACGAAAGAACCTTTTCTTCTATAAAAAAAATCATTAAAGACACGCGGCTAAAATTTTACAAATTGATCACAGTGGCCATACACTTGTATGTGTCAGACTTTTGGGCACCCAGGAAAGAATTCCAGACAGATGGCGTCATTAGAACTAACGTTTCTTAGGTCAATGAATGGTTGTGTTAGGGGAAATAGGAAATGCAACCGTTAGAGAAAAATTAAACATTCAAACGGTTCCACTACATGCAGTAATGTATACAAAGATAAAAATAACACGTATCCAAAATGTAGGTAGAAAGGAATTCAAAGTAGGCTTCGAATTATCACCCGATAGGTAGAAGAAAGAAGCGTGGGAAGGCCAAAGATTCGTTAGTGTAGCCAAAAGTGGTCGACTGGCTAACTCTGGAAATTCACTCGGTTCATCTAATTCTATCCTCCCTATTCCATCGTTTCATCGATCTTGCCAGTGCCGGAGAGTGAGTTCCCTGGCTTTTTGCTTTGCCGCATCCTTGTAATAATTTTTTTTTTACGAGGGAGGCTGTGGAAAATTAATGTTCGTTGCAGGAGGGTCCGCACTCCTACGGTGTGTGGACTCGCACCCACCAAAACCACAAACCCTGTCCACGGCATGGATCCACCTCGGGAGTCAGCTTTCGCAATACTTTAAGGTGGTGCCATTTGTACTTCGTCCTGTGGACGTTCATCTGCTTTAAACCTTCAGCGGGTCCACGTTACCTGTTTTCTGCTATTCTGTCAGCGGCCCTAACAAGATCATCTTCGGCTTCCTTCTTTTGCCTTAGTTCCTTCTCTATGTAAGCTGCTACCTGCTCCCAATGCTGTTAGCTCTCCAGCATTATTTCCATGATATTTTTGGGCAAGATCTGGCCCGTTATAATTTTTCCAGGGTTTGCCTCTCTTCTTTCCATCTATTACTGGTGAAAAATTTGTTATTCAAATCCTCTAATTCCTGTTTACAGAAAATCCTGTCTGGTCTGTCTACTTTCCCCATCCTAAATAGGTAAGCCAGGCCAGTGGCAGTGGCCAATTAATCTCGCCATGTTTGCGATCAGTCCACTCAGTTAACTGTTTTATGAGCCTAGCGGTCCACCTTCCCTTCGTGTCACTGGTCCATCTTTCCTGTCACTGAGCCTTAGTACAAGCCCTGGCCTCTTTATCTCTTGTAATAAAAATAAAAATAATAATAATAACAATAATAATAACAACAACAACAACAACAACAGTAATAATTATAATAACAACAACAACAACAACAACAATAATAATATCAATAACAATGTATCTATACAATTTGTGTGTACAAATTTTTCTCCTGAAAATAAGATAATAAACTTGGGTCATAGAGAAAAAAGATGAACAGAAGATATAAACAGCAGAAATTAAATTTCTAAGATCAGTTAAAGGGTGTAATAGACGACATCATATAAGAAATGAAGAGATAAGAAGTGATTTATATATTTTTGCAGTTAATGAAAGGATTAAAGAATACAGAAGAAAATTGATTCAACACATCAATAAAATGGAAGAAAGTAGAATACAGAAGGTGTCGAAAGATTACAACCCTAGAGGCAGAAGAGAAGTCGGTAGACCTAAGAAAAGGTAGACTGTGGAATAGAAACAGGCCGATAAAGCGTAAAATTGTTAAGAAGATGATGTTGATATATACTATTTGATACTTGGTGCAAATCTACCGTTATCATTCCTAACACGTTCTGCTGCAATAAGTATTACTGACCTATTCACCACTAATATGACATCCAAGTCTGCTGCTGCAGAAATACTTCAAAACTGAGATCACTCAGAGGTGCTGTAAAATAACTCTTCGTTTGCTGACCACGTCTGAGTGGACCTCTTCTTTTCTTCTGCTCTTCATGGCTAGGGTGTAATGCCTGTTCTACAGACATCTTTTCCTCGGCCGTCCCGCACTTTGCTGACCTGTGGGATTATAATTCAGAAGGATTCTTGATAAAACAGTCTTGCTGCATTCTTTCTGAACGGTAGCATCAATTGACTCTGTATTCATTACTTGTTTTTCTCCAAGTTGAAAATTTATGGTTCACTTCCTATATTTTCGTACTTATTCTGTTTTTCGTGCAATATTTTAGAGCACTGGAAAATTCCATTTTTTTGGAGACGTAATGTAAATGGTATGTTAGCAAAAAATTCGATGTATTTTAGGTAACAGACATTTCATTAATTAACACTACAAAATATTGGTTGAGAATCAGTGTACTGGCGATATACTACCTTGTTGCTGCTGATCACGTACGGCAGAACGAAAATGAAGAGAGCTTTAGTTCTGCTTATTGCTTATCAATGAACCCGCCATTGAACGACATAACTCCTGAAATGACATAACCCTTTATTATTTGCCATATGTGTTATTTATCCCACTGAAGATAGTACTAATCAATATTGTTGCGTCGGCTCACAGATCCTCGTATGGTAAAGTGAAAACAAAGTACGGACACCAATGAAGAATCAATAATTACCAGCTTTAATAAGTCACAAATGACAATTTGAAATCAACAACGTACTCTCATACAGTAATTCATCATAAATTTGTCCACACGTAATAATAATGATAATAATGTCAATTATTAAGAGTTCCTCACTAATTATAACACTGACTTTCCACAACAACCACCTGATCTGCATACTACAATCTCGCCAAACGTAACTAACAGACAAAGCCAGGACCTTACAGTGTTGTAGGTATTGCCATTTAAATACAATTCTCTTCGCAGATGGCCAAGCTATATTTGCCGAAAACAATCTCTAGCAAGCAATATACATGTTACATAAAATCGGAAAAGACTATAACTGTAACATATCTAAATCAAAGACAAATGTAATGGCCCTTATAGGAGATGAACCGGTTTGGGCCAAAATGTGCATAGACAACACATGCATAGGACAAGTAAATAGTATATACTTTTATCAGATGTCAGATAATAGTAGCACTGTTAAAAATAAGAGAGAAATTTTGAGTAGATTTGGTCATGCTGAAGTTGCATTTAACATTAAATAAAAATTACTGACTTTCAAACAAATAGCCCTGGAAATAATAAAGAGGCTCCTAAACAGCTACATAAGGATCGTAGCGTATATGAATGTGGGGCGTGGACAATTAGAACATGGAAAAAGGAAAAGACTTGATACTCGGAAAATGTGGTGTTATAGGAAATTACTGACAGTAAGAAGGATCAAAAATGTTAGTAACGATAAGATCCTGACTAAAGTTGGGGAAACAAGAAGATTTTGGCAAAATATTGTGAAGCGAAGAGTTGAACTTATTGGCCATATTATGCGTCACGAGATTTTAATAAAAACAATAATAGAAGATTACATTTAGGGAAAAGAGGAAGAGGACGACCGGGACATGAATAATATATGAAACAGATTATTGGTGACGTAAGTTGTAATTCCTATGAGAAGATGAAAACGAAAGCACAGAGATTATTGTGGAGAACTGCTACAAACCAGTCTGCGGATTTATAACTAAAGAGGAATAGTAGTAAGTACTCTTATCAGTGTTTCCAGGTCAATAAAACCACTTTTCCCCACATAGCTCTTCAAAATTTCCCCACTCTGGCATAAAATTTCCCGCTTCCATTTGTATGCGTGATTTATGCAAAAAAATATTTTATAATAGTATATTCTAAATGTTTAAATACAATTACAAGAATATTATAAAAATTTATAAACTATTTATAGTGAAATAAAACGAAGATTTATTTTTTTAACAACACTGGTGCCAATGACTCAATGCCTTTAACGTTTTCTGTTAAGAAATTCCAATTACTTGATCGTACTTCCTGTAGACAGGAAATCGCACCAATTCCCAACCAAAAACAGTAGAGTTTAGAGCCCTCACATTTCGCCACTGTGGGGAAAATCCCCAGACCTGGCATGCCTATTCTCACAGTTGTATTATTTGGTACATGCTGTGTTTTCTTTATGTAGGAGTAGAGGGAAAGTGAGCGTTAGAAAACACTTCCGGGTTCCAGTTGAAAACACTACCGGGTTCCAGTTCATGACGTCATAGAGGCACTGGCAGCTGGTGTCCGAGCTGTCCATGTGACGTCACTGTTTTGTGTGTGTGTGTGTGTATGTGTGTGTATGTGTGACTGAAACACTTCCGTGTTCCAGTTCATGACGTCATACAGAGGCTCAAGTCGCTGGCGTCCGCATGGCTAAAACCTGTTTCAAGACGTCACGGAGGCCGTGGTTTCTGCATGTTCAAAATTTGGTAGCCGAAAACAATGTGTAGCGGATGGGGGTACCCGGAATTCGGCGGTTGCCCGGACGCGCAGAGGCTATGTCATCGGGTACCGTTACTCGAAATTTTGGGGGCATCGGGTACCGTTATCCGAAATGTTTAAATCAACGGATGGGGGTACCCGAAATTTGTGGGTACGCCCTAACCGGGTTCCAGTTCATGACAGAGGCCCTGGCAGCTGGTGTCCGAATGTTAAAACACTTCCGCGTTCTGGTTTATTTTGATGTAACAAAATAATCGTTCTCTCTCGACATTTTTTTAATGTCAGAATTTTGGTACCCTAAATGATTAAAACAACGGATGGGGGTACCCGAAATTTGTGGGTACGCCCACATGACGACGACGTAGAGGGCGTGATGTCTGAAATGTTTAAATCAACGGATGGGGGTACCCGAAATTTTCGGTGTCTGAAATTTAGTACCCGAAATGTTTAAATCAACGGATGGGGTTACCCGAAATTTTTGGTGTCCGAATTTTGACACCCGAAATGTTTAAATCAACGGATGGGGGGTACACCCTAAAACAAGTCCTGTATGTCTAAACTCTGGACGGGGAGGAGAAACCGTTACGCGAAATTGATCGGTTAAAATTTGGGACAATAGGTACCTGACGGGTTCCGAAATTTGGTGATTAATGACATCCCGACGCGGTTCCTCCGGTACTCAAAACCGGATATTGTATTATTATAATGTTTATATTGTGTTAATATAAAACAGATGCATCGATTTGAATACTGTTTAGAAAACATATATTCTTATTATGCGTTACTAAAATTGTTAACTGAATAAATATATTTACTCCTGTGACGATTCGCCTGTAAACCAGTCAAACAGCATCTAAGCTGGTACAAGCGGTGTGTGTGTGTGAAACACTGCCACGTTCAGTTAATGTATTCAAAGAGGAACTGATAGCTGGCGTCCGTGTTTTATAAAGCTGTGTGTGTGTGTGTGTGTGTGTGTGTGTGTGTGTGTGTGTGTGTGTGTGTGTGTGTGTGTGTGTGTGTGTGTGTGTGTGTGTGTGTGTGTGTGTGTGTGTGTGTGTGTGTGTGTGTGTGTGTGTGTGTGTGTGTGTGGTTGACGTTGAGCTGCATCAGGCAACCTGTTGAAAGTTGCAGCGCTCTTTCTCTACTATAAAAACCGGTTTCTTTGCTGTTACATTCCATGTGAGAGACATACATCTCTACTGCTATTGCGCTTATTCAAGTATGATAGGAATAATTGTTTTGTATAAGGGGTATAATAATAAAAATAACATAGGTTATGGTTTATATATAAAAGTTTTAATAATATCGAAAGCTTTTACAATCAAATCATAAGCTATAAGTTTTTTCTCTCTCTACATAGACACGTTCTATATTCACAAGACAATTATAATTGAGCAAAACATACGCGCTCTCTCTATATACATAACTAAACAAAATAGACACTTTATCTATATAGGCTATATATATATATATATATATATATATATATATTTACATAATTATACAAAATAATCTTTTCTCTCTCTCGCTTTCTCTCTCTTTTGCAGCCTTGAAGGTTCTCTCTCTCTCTCTCTTTCTCTCTGTCTCTCTCTCTCTCCCTCTATATATGTACACACACACACACACACACACACACACACACACACACACACACACACACACACACACACACAATTAACAAAATAATAATTACATTTACTACAACCAAAACAAGCCTTATATGTCTAACAATAATAATAATAATAATAATTAATAAATTACAATATTACAATGTTGATGTGTAATATGTTAATAATAACATACTAAATGTAGACACACATCAAATGATAATTAATATGGTGTTAGCTACATGTGTAAAATGGTACACCAAAACCTTGAATTCAACTCTTTTTAGTATTTTAGATAATAACAGAAGTAACACGCTTATAAAGCGCACATCCAGTGGAATTATGCCTTAACCAATTACATTTTTTTCGTCAAAATAATTTTTTAAAACAATTGTTCTTCAGAGTGTAAATTCTCTCCACTCACAAGCACTCAGAATGTTACAGTGGTCACCATATGGTGGTGAACGACATACATCTCCCTCGCATTCGCACAAACACATAACATCGAAACAAGGTTTCTGTAACTATGAGAGAAATCTTTTAAAAAATTTAATTACACATAAAAATTTAACTAACACTTTAATTATTGTTTATCTCAACTTTTTATGTTATAAACCACATACGTTTTTTAATAATTAAATATAGAATATAATTTCTTAAATTAATAATACTTGATCAAATACAAAAGAATGTAGACACATCAAATGATAGTTAGTGTGGTATTAAAAAAACATGTATTCTGAATTAAAGTCATTTTGATATCTTAGATAACAACAGACGCGACAACGGTTACGAAGCGGACATCCGCTAGAGTCATGCCTTGACCACTCATATTTTTTTACTAGCGAGGTATACGCTGTACCAGTAAAATTATACATCATATAGTATATCTGATTAACCAGCTTTGTTTTAGCAATTAGCAAATCTTTTATTTGAAGATATTCAATATTATGGTTGTTACAATAACTAATTGATGTTTTGAAGAGTTTGAAAAACTCATTACGAATAAATACTTTCATTTTGTAAATATTCTTTTCGTTTCGTATTGATATCCATCTACTCAGTGTCTTACGATTATTTCTAAAATTATAATCGAATTTAATCATGTTGCATTGACAATATAATCTATTATTACCATTTATTTCTCTGTTTAAAAGTTTTTCTACAATATTAGATTCAAGCAACACCTTGTTCTTTCTCTGAAAATGAATAGTTAACATTAAAAAACGACAAAAAAAATAGAGAAGTCTACTTCATCATTTAAAAACATTTTACTATTAATGTTATTATTACTATTATTATTATAATAAATCAATCCTGTTCTCGTTTATTTGGTCTGGAAAAAAAGAGAAAAAATTAATACATAACCACTTCTGTATAAGTAATTATTAGTGGTACTGAAATATCATACTCACATAATCAATATCCAACTGCACGCTCACTTTCTCGTTCGCCAGCGGAGTGTGTGAGGTTACGCATAGTGATAGGACACAAGGCTTCACAGCTTTCAATTGCTCCTCTGTAAATACGTCACACCATCTTTTAGGTAGGTATACATAGAAAAGTTTATCCTCCGGCTGAGGACAGGCTCCGGTATCTTCCAAATCTACCACAACTGACTCCCCGAATTTCGTTTTCACAAATTTCATGTGAATTATATGATACTTTACTCCTAAAGAAAGACTTGACAAGTCTCTTTTTGGTAAAAAATTTTCAACTGTCTTCGCGTTCGCAACGATTCCTTCCATGGCGAGTACTGATGACTGCACAGGGAAACACTGGCGTATTTATTCTGGTTCCCCCGACCACGTTCCTTCCTTCTAAAGCGTCATCTCCTTCGGTCACGACACCCTACCCCGCACCACCACCGCAACGGTAACGGCTATAATTTTGCTTCCTACCCCACCCCGCGTCGTCACGGGCCACCATCTGCTTTCGGTCACGACCGGACGATGACATCCTACCCCGCACCCCCACACCGCACCCAAAGCCTCACCACCACCCCGCACCTCGCCTACATATTTTGTTCAATTACTTTGTCTGTCGCTCCGCAACGACCGGGTTTCCCCCACCCCACCCCACCCCGCACCCCACTCGAGTCCGTCGGTCACTGTCACCCCACACCCCACCCCGCGTCGTCTCGGGCCACCATCTGCTTTCGGTCACGACCGGTCGTACAACCCAGCCCCCCGTACCCCGCACCCTACATCCCGTGGGAGGCGACTCAACGAGCGCGCTTCGGTCAAGGTCGCCGGCATCCTGTACCCCGCACCTCGCCTACCTCTCGGTCACGGACACCGGCTGCAACCTAGCTCCCTACCCCGCACCACCATCCCACACCTTTACCCCGCACCGCATCGGTCACGGACGTCGGCTTCCTACACCGCACTCCCCACCCCACCCAGCCCTCCGCAACGCGCGTCATCGGTCACGACCGGACGATGACATCCTAGCCCGCACCCCCACCCCGCACCTCCAGCACACACCGCATCGGTCACGACAACCCCGCACCCCACCCCGCGCAGCTGCTCCTCGCGAGCGGAGCGCGGCGACAGCGTTACCGGTCATCGGACTGTCTATATAGGGAACCGACTACGCGAACCCGGCCTCACTCCTTTCACAATGACCGACAGCAGCAGCAGCAGCGGCGGCAGCAACAGCGAACACCGTGCTATCAATGGTAATGTAATTACTATAAAATTTATGATACTTGACAATACACTAAACACACAAACAGTATTATTAGATTACAAACACACGGTTATTGATAAGATTTGTAGCGAAGCCGTTGCATTAAATAATTATATAAAGTGGTATTTAGCAGTTCGTGTATCTTTTAAAAAATTAATAAACACCGAAAATATTTATTGTAATGCGGTATTTAGATCACGTACAGAACTTGAGTCACAGTATGACGATATCGATGAACAGTATTCGATAGCTAGCGAGAAAATAATGGAATCCGTTGACAAATTCACGCGTGACGGAAGCGGGTGGGTCGAAAATGGTGTCGAGCCGGTGGAAATAAATATTACAAAATACAATCCTCTTGTGGGGTCGAGCTTTCTACCTACACCATCGAAATTGTCACACAGTAAGAAAGGAATTATTAATGTGAAAAATTTAGAAGATGAAAAGTGTTTCTTGTGGTCTGTGCTCGCCGGTATACACCCGATCGCGTGTAACCCGCATCGCGTTAGCCATTACCTTCCGTACGAAGAAGAAATAAACATGAAGGACATACCTTATCCCGTCGCAGTCAATAAGATAAAACGTTTTGAAAAATTAAACGAAAACATATCCGTTAACGTTTTTGGCTACGAAGGCGAGGTATATCCTTTACGTATTACTGAACACCGCGGTCGAAAGTACCACGTAAACCTACTGCTACTGTCCGACGCGAACACTACTCACTACTGCCTCATACGGAACCTTTCGCGTATGCTTTCGTCGTTGTCAAAACGAAACGGCGCTTCGTTTTACTGCAACTACTGTCTACACCGATTTTCGGACAATAAAGATACTAACGCGGCGCGAAAACGAGTTGAAGAACACGAACGCAACTGTTCTCAGCATGCAGTACAGAAAGTAAAACTTCCTGACGAGAACGAAAAGTGGATGTATTTTAAAAACTTTTCACTTTGTCACCGCGTACCTTATACGGTATACGCTGACTTCGAATCGTTTATTGTTCCGACCACCGGTAAAAACGTGGCACATCATATACCAGCCAGTTTCTGCTATGTGATAGTTGACTGGATGGGAAACGCTGTCAAGGAACCTGTAATATACCGCGGTAAAGACGTGGTGGACACGTTCCTTCGTGTGCTTTTAGTCGACGTTCAACGACTCGATAGAAAGTTTAATAAACCGATCCAAATGACAGCGGCCGATGAACGGTCATTCCGAAACGCTACGCACTGTCATCTGTGCAAGCAGCCGTTAACGGACGACACGGTTCGAAACCATTGCCACATAACGGGAAACTATTTAGGCGCTGCTCACAATGCGTGTAATATAAATTACAAAATACCAACACACGTTCCGGTTTTTTTCCATAATTTAAGTGGCTATGACTCGCATCATTTGATGCAAGGTTTCGGAAAGTACAAGGAAGATGAAATAACGTGTATCGCTACTACAACCGAACGTTACATCTCCGTTACACTCGGTCAGCTCCGGTTTCTCGATTCTCTGCGGTTCATGAACGCGTCACTTGAAAAACTCGTCTCCAACTTATCCGCGGATAAATTTAAAATCCTTAATCAATTTTACACGCGTAATGTTAATTTACTGTTGCGTAAAGGCGTGTACCCTTACGAATACGTTACGGACGATTCAAAATTTGACGAGAGGCAGTTACCGGACCGCGAACATTTTTACAACGGGTTGACAGAGTCGGATATAAACGAAGAAGATTACGCGCACGCTCGAGCGGTTTGGTCGGCTTTCGACATGCAAACGTTCGGTGATTATCATGACCTTTATTTAAAAACGGATGTACTACTGCTTGCTGATGTATTTGAAAACTTTCGAAACATGAGCCTACAGTACTACGAACTCGATCCGTGTAACGTTTTTACCACCGCCGGTTTAGCGTGGAACGCGATGCTGAAAATGACAGGAGTTAGGTTAGAGTTACTCCGCGATATAGACGTACACCTGTACATCGAAAGAGGTATCCGTGGCGGCTTAGCAGCAATTTCTAGTAGGTACGCCAAGGCCAACAACCCGTACATTCCCGATTATGACGCAAGCAAGCCGCATAACTATTTACTTTACCTCGATTGTACCAACCTGTACGGAACGGCTATGACACAGCCTTTACCACTGTCCGGTTTTCGATGGTTGGAACGTACAGTGATCGATACGTTGAACGTGCACACGTTACGCGACGATGGTGACACCGGTTATATCCTGGAAGTCGATCTGGGGTATCCACATTACCTACACGACTTACACAGTGACTACCCTTTAGCACCTGAAAAGCGTACTATTACGGACAGTATGCTTTCACCGTACTGCTATCGCATGAAGCTGTTAAAAGACTTTGTGTGCAGTAACGGTAAGGTAGAGAAACTGATAACGTCCCTCGAGGACAAGACAAAATACATTGTTCATTACAGAACATTGAAACTGTACCTCGAACTAGGAATGGAGTTGAAAGCGATTCACCGTGTGTTAGCATTCACACAGTGCGTATGGTTGAAACCTTTCATCGATTTTAATACGGAGCGACGAAAGGAAGCCAGAAACACCTTTGAAAAAGACTTTTTTAAGTTAATGAATAACGCACCGTACGGAAAATCGTTGGAAAACGTACGGAAGCGAATCGATTTCAAGTTAGTTCCAAACGAGAAGAAACTTCACAAACTAACCTCTAACCCCAGGCTACAACATTTTTTCATCTATAACGAGGACCTGGTAGGTCTCACGATGAAAAAAATATCCATTACACTGAACCGACCTTTGTACGTTGGGTTCAGTGTATTGGATATTAGTAAGCTGATTATGTATCGGTTCCATTACGGATTCACGATGAATACGTACGGGTCACGTGCACGTCTATGTATGACGGACACTGACTCTCTGTTGTACGACATTCGCACCGACGATGTGTACAAAGACATGGAGGAGCATCTCGAACTCTTTGACACGTCGGAGTACCCTAAGGCACATCCGTGCTATAGTGAAACAAACAAGAAAAAGTTGGGTACTTTTAAAGACGAAACAAATGGAATACCGGTACTTGAATTTGTCGGGTTGCGCGCAAAATGTTATTCATTCGTTACGGCAAACGATAAAGAGAAAAAGGTAGCGAAAGGTGTGCCACGTTCCGCGATAGCTACACAGTTGAAACATCAACTTTATAAACAATGTGTAAAGACCACTTCTCAAACTTATACTACGGCGCAGACTATCCAAAGCGAAAAACATAACATATACACAAGAAAGCTTACAAAATTATCGCTGTCACCATACGATGACAAACGATATGTCTTGGATGACGGTGAAACAACACTGGCGTACGGTCATTATAAACTCTGTCAACCCAGACGCGAGATAATTCAGCAAGGGAGAAAATCCGTTATAAATTATGCGTTCGATATACGTTGATATAAGACTCGCTTGCAGGAGCAACACACTGTCAGTAATGACGATGAAGTCGGTGAGGTTCAGTGAAAACGTAACGGTATATCTCGTACCAAAATTTTGCGATTCGCGTTTCGGGTGGCGATATGGAAAACGTACGCAAAACTATTGCAAAGGAATTGCACAGACCGGTGAGAAGGAACTTTCCCAGACGTGCGATGGAGGTGAAGGGGTTACACGATCTCTACCAAGCGGATTTGGTGGAAATGATACCGCATGCCAAGTTGAACAAGGGGTACAAATATCTAATGACGGTAATAAACGCATTTAGCAAGTATGCATATGCGATTCCCTTAAAAGCTAAATCGGGTGTTGAAGTAGCACATGCTCTCGAACCAATAATTGTAAAAAATAAAATGAAATACCTGCAAACGGATAAGGGGAAAGAGTACTTTAACACTACCGTACAAGCTTTACTAAAGAGATTCAACGTCAAACACTATTCAACGTATAGCGAGAAGAAAGCGTCCATCGTAGAGCGATTTAATCGTACGTTGAAAACGAACATGTACCGCGCGTTCAGCGAGCAAGGCCATTATCGGTGGTTGTCGCTTTTGCCTAAACTGGTGATGGAATACAACGACAGAGTGCATAGAACTATAGAGATGAAGCCGCGACAAGTCGACAAGAGCAACGAGCAAATTGTGTTGGAACGAATAAGAAAAAATATCGTACCGCGGAAAGTGAGCAAGAAACATAAGTTTAAAATAGGCGATCGAGTGCGTATCAGTAAATACAAAATCACATTCGCTAAAGGTTATACACCAAACTGGACGAACGAGATATATACAGTGCACAGAGTTCAGCCAACCGTACCGGTTACGTACTTGTTGAAAGATCACACGGGTGACGTTGTGGAAGGTGGGTTTTATGAACAAGAATTGAGTAAAACCAGCGTTGGTGATGTGTATCTCGTTGAAAAAATATTACAACGTAAAGGTGATCGCGTGCGAGTGCGCTGGCTCGGCTTTGACGGTAAACACGATTCGTGGATACATAAAAAAGATCTGATATAATAACATTACCACAGTATTTAACCGAACGTAAACGAGTTAAGATGAAGATTGAACAACAATCGTTAAAGTTAAATGTTAAGAACGTAGACTCTGCTAAGTACAACGGTGAAGTTGCATATAATAAACACAGTCCACTGTTTCCAAACACAGTTCGATGTATCGTGTGCGGCGGGTCATGTAGCGGGAAGTCAAACGTTGCCTTTAACATGTTATTCGATTCAAACGGACTGCGATTTCAGAACCTGTACGTGTTCTCCAAATCGTTATTTCAACCAAAATATCGTATGTTGGAAGACGTTTTTAATGCTCTCGCTGACGAAGGAATGATGTACTTCACATACAGTGAAAACGATGAAGTACCACCTCCGCACGAAATTGTACCTAATTCAATCATGTTGTTCGATGATGTGGTATGTGAACGGCAGAATAACATACGAAAATATTTCGCTATGGGACGGCATAGCGGTGTGGACACTTTGTACCTTTGTCAGACGTACAGTCTGGTGCCAAAGCAACTGGTGCGTGATAATGCCAATTTCTTGGTTTTTTTCAGGCAAGATGATCTCAATTTACGTCACGTTTACAACGATCACGTTAACACAGATATGAAATACGAAGAGTTCAAAGCGATGTGCGCCGAAGCGTGGAAGGATCGTTACGGATTCATAGTCATCAACAAGGACTCACCGATAAACGCGGGTAGATACAGAGTGGGTTTCGATCGTTTTATACATAAATAGAATAGTTTGTGCGAGAAAGTCATCAGTGTCAAGATGGATGACAAGCAATTGACACATGAAATCGATGCAATTAGCGATAACATAAGACAAAAGTATCGCGCGTTGAAACATGACATCAGAGAGAGCGATGAAGCGTTAACGAGAAAGTACAAACCTCTTTTGGAACCGTTAACCCAGATTTCGGAAAAGTTGAATGTCTCCGGTGATAAAATTAAAAAAATAAATGTTGAAGATGAAGATACGAAGACAGCTGTCGAGATGACACCACCACCATCACAACCTCGATTCCTTAGAACGGAAGTGTTGGCACAAACTCCTGATGTCGAAACATCGAACGTGACTCTTGAAGAGTTTTTAGCAACACCCGAAGGTCGACAGGAAGCACAAGAATACGTTGAACAGTCTGTCGAAGGTCCGCTCGCGAGGAAATACTTACTACTCGCTTTATCTGATGATCGAGACAAAAAGATGGATCATACGTACGGTATCCGTAACGTTGCAGACAAATGGATGGTGGGAAATTCGGTGTTGGAGATCAATCAAGACGACAGCTTCTACATAGCTGGAAAACGATACAGGGGTACACCGGGTCTCTACGAACTTATGTTTATGAAAGAACCCAACAAGAGCGTCTATGATGAAAACGATTTAGCAGCGTACAAATCTATACTGTCGGACACTAACGCACATAAACATTATCATTTACCCGGTGCTAAAATAAATACAAACAAAGGTGTAAAGTACAGAGAGATAATCGCCCGATTGTTCCCACCGCGCAGCGGACGTGGTATCGATTACGTACACTGGAACGATCCCAACAAACTGGTTGAACGGTTGAGACTGCTGGTAAGTTCAAAACGCGCCGGTCACACCGGACACGACAACGAAATCATCTCCGTTGTGGAGGAATTACGTGAAGCCAACATTATCGTATAAATTTTATGAACGTCGGTGTAACAACTCATTGACGTCAACACTGTCAACATGTGCGGGTTAGATTTGACACCTGACTTTGAAGTCGAAAACGAAAGACTGAAAACCTTTACATCATGGCCTGTGCATTTCATCAGTCCAACCGCTATGGTTGCCGCAGGCTTTCATTACACAAATGAAATTGACAGGGTTCGATGTTCATTTTGCGGTATAGAAATCTTTCGTTGGAAAGAGGGTGACGATCCGATTGTGTTACACACGCGATGGTCACCACAGTGTCGTTACTTAAAACGGTTAGCACATCATTTGTAGCGTGCAGTCGTACAATGGTTGTGGACAAGTTCGGGAGACATCAAAGCGCCGTGAGCGTGCGACGAGAAACAAAAAGACAATTACGCGATACTGTAGGATTTAAGATTACGAATGATGGGCATATAGATGTTGAAAACAAAAAGATCCGCAATCTGAACGAACCGGATGCAGCAAAGGATGCTGTATCTCTGACTTATATGCAAACACATTGTCTGCTACTCGATGATGAACGTAAAAGCGTGGACGTTAAAGGGTGTAGATTGAAAAATGTTGATACTCCTGTAGACGTTAAAGACGTAGTCAACAAATATTACGTTGATGACAACTGTATACAACACTCGAGTCAAGAGAGAGGTGAGGTCATCGATGCACGAGATCGATGGGTAATCAACGTTCGAAGTCCGGAACAAGCGACCGATGCGGTTAACAAAAACTATGTAGACTCGAACGTCATTAAAAAAGTATCGAACAGCTATTTGTTTGGGCAGAGCTGGTTGTCGGGAGTGAGTTCACCGATTTTTGGAGATGACGCGGTTAACGTAAAATACATGTTGCAGAACACCGTTAGCTTGGGCGAAGATGGTGTTTTCAAAGCAGCGGAAAAGAGAATAACAGACGTAGCGGATGGTTTTGCGGAGAGCGATGCTGTTAACTTACAACAATTAAATGACGTGAGACGATACGTAAAGAGCGAGATGTATAAAGTCGTTAAAACATTTCAGTATCAACTGGATTACTACTTATTGAAATTGTCTAAGCCACGTAGTTCAGAAGACGAGTGGACACTCGACACGAAGGAAATAAGAAGGTTAATAGATGAATACGATAAAAACATAGAAGAGAAAGACTGGAGATCGGTTTACGATGTACAACAACGTTAAGAGGAAAAAGGGGTGGGGCGTCGGAAACGTGCTTAAAAACGTTGTACCGTCCGTTGTTTCGTCAGTTATCAATCGAGCGGTGGACGCACTACCTGTCGAATTACATCTGCCGGGTTACAGATTCTGTGGACCGGGCACGAAACTCGAAGAAAGATTAGCGCGTGGTGATCGTGGAATCAATCAACTAGACGAAGCCTGTCGCGAACACGATATCGCTTACGCTCAATACAAAGACAACGAAAGTAGACGTATTGCAGATCGTAAACTCGCGGAAAAAGCGTGGGGACGGGTAAAGGCTTTGGATTCGGGTATCAGCGAACGAGCTTATGCGACAGCAGTTGCAGCGGCCATGAAAGCAAAATCAGCAATAGGAAGCGGTCGACGTCGTAAAAATAAAAAGAATGTGAGTAGTCGTGGTCGTGGTGCTGGTGGTGGGATGAAGAAGAGGAGGAAGAGAACTGTCCGAACCGCTAGGAAAAAGAAGAGAACTGCGTCCGGATTGTATCTACGTCCGTACCGAAAAAACTAATTCACATACCGCTCCGCCCGTTGTCCGAAGATGAATTACGTGTATACGCAAAAAGGCTAAACATACCGTATTTTAGAGGTGTTTACATGCGTAACGCATTACCGGATACAGCGCCGTGGAAGAACGAAAGCGTCATCGTAAATTTGGACGACGAGAGCGGACCGGGAACCCACTGGGTATGTTACAAGAAGCGTGGAAATCGAGTACACTATTTTGACGGGTTCGGTAATTTACGTCCACCTCTCGAGCTGATGCAATATTTTGGTGATACAGCCGACGTTCGTTACAACTATGAACGGAAGCAACCTCCTAACACGGTCATCTGCGGTCATTTATGTTTAGACTTTTTATCGTCTTCTGATCAGTAAACTTCAGCATGTCGTCGCTAACGGTCACCGTGACGGGTACCGACGCTGCGAATCTCGTGTGTAACTTTTTCCCACCTCTCGAGTTATACGGTGAATGGTACGTTGGACTATTGGATTTTACATCGTATAATTCAATACCAAACGTTACTGAAGGAAAAAATAATGCATTTCCAGTAAAAATTTCCAAGGATCAGTGGTCCGTCATCAAGTTGCCTACCGGCACCTACGAAATCAGTGATATCGAAACGTATCTGCAGAAACAGTTAGGCGAGAGAACAATCAGTTTACGTCCAAACAACAACACATTAAAGTGTGAAATTTACTGTAAGCATGTCATCGACTTTTCGCATACACCGAATACCATTGCAAGTATGTTAGGATTCAAGGAGAATCAGCAGCTGGAAGCGTATATAACACACGAGTCGAACGTACCCGTTGACATAATCAAAGTTAACACCGTTCACGTACGGAGTAATATCGTACAGGGTGCGTACAAGGACGGCCAGGACCAGCACACGTTGCATTCGTTTTATCCGACCGTGGCACCAGGTTTCAAAATAGTTGAAACACCGACAAACGTAATATACTTACCGGTAAACGTACAACGTGTAGACAACATAATTTTGTCTCTCGTTGATCAGGACGGGGATTTAGTCGATTTTCGCGGTGAAGTTATCACGATACGACTGCACCTGAAAATATGGGATTGTATTTCGGACAAACGTCACCTGTAAAAAGGGAGTGTGTACGAAAGAAACATGGTAGTCGGTGTTCAACGTTGAAGCGATTGACATCAAGGAACAAGCGTTTCTTACTTTCACTTGGATTCAAATTATACGATTAAAATAATGTCGGGTGAAATTCTAGCTATCGAACGAGGAGCGGCTTTCGATAACAGAATCGTTGAGTTCGAATATCGTACGCACGCACCGTATGCTTCCACCCGATACGGTAACAACGATGAAATACGTATACCCATCCAACAACAGGATGTTTTCACTTTACCGGCGGAGAGTTTTCTGTACATCGAAGGAACATTGACCAAGGTTAACGCTACCGACACAGCGTTGAACGTGAAATTAATCAACAATGCAATGGCTTTCTTGTTTGAGGAGATCCGTTACGAAGTGTGCGGTGTGGAAGTGGATCGTACAAAAAACGTTGGAATTACGAGCACTGTGAAATTGTTACTATCGAGCAATGAGCATGAAAGAAAGCATCTAATCAATGCAGGATGGGTGACGACAACCGACGAGTCGTTGACAGTACACGAGAGTACCGGTGATTTTACGTTTTGTCTTCCGTTGAAAATGCTACTCGGTTTCAACGAAGACTATACACGCATCATGCTGAACGTTAAGCAAGAATTGATTCTGTTGCGTACCTCTACCGATCAGAACGCAATGGTGCTAAAAGAATCGGGTGCAACTGCAAACGGTAATCTCGTAATAAACAAAGTACACTGGAAGATGCCCTATGTGCGCGTGTCAAACAAGTACCGAATACCGCTATTGGAGCACATCGAGGAGGATCATGAACTAGTGATGCCGTTCCGCAGTTGGGAATTGCACGAGTATCCCGTTCTACCGACGACAAATCGACATTCGTGGACCTTGAAGACATCGTCACAGTTGGAAAAACCTCGGTATGTAATATTAATATTTCAGACGGATAGGAAGAACAATATAGCGAAAAACGCGTCGGAATTTGATCACTGCAATTTAACGAATGTCAAGCTTTTTCTGAACGATAAATACTATCCGTACGATAACCTGAACCAGGATATCGATAAAAAACGTTACGCCCTGTTCTACGACATGTATACACGTTTCCAAACATCATACTACGACCGTCGCAACAGAGCGCCTCTTTTGACACCTAATGAATTTATAACGAAAGCACCGTTGTTTGTCATCGATTGTTCCAGACAAGAAGAACCAATCAAGTCGTCTGCCGTTGATGTGCGTTTAGAATTTGAATCCAGTAACAATTTTCCAGATAAAACCACCGCTTACGCTTTGATTATACACGATAGGATAGTACAGTACACAGCGTTGTCGAATACTGTTCATCGTTTGTCATAAAAAAACTTGTTCTCCCCTCTACTAGTTTATAAAGATAGGTATTAGCGATCTCTACATAACAACAACCTCAGTCCTTTTCAACGATGGAAGGTGACTGTGACAGCAGCAGCAGCAGCCATTGTGAGTATAACGTTTACTTGTCTCTTGCATATCCAATCAACTCGTACTCTAAGTTCGTTACCGTCGGACTGTATAAAGAACTCAACTATGAACCGGGTGTTTTGTTTACAAACGGAAAAAAGAAACGTATATTACTTGACTTTTCTGAGTGGAATTACTTGTTGATCTTTCGTGAACAGTTACTATCCAGTATGTTATTGTACGAAGAAGGTGAAAACCGTGAAAAGAAGAAGAGTGTGATGATCAGTCGTAACTTTGGGAAAACGTTTGTTCGGATTAAAGGTAGTAAGACCGAAAAATTTGTTTTCACAGAACCCGAGTGGATCCGTTTTGGTTGTTTATTAACAGTATTAAAGAAATATCTTGTTCGCTTGTTTTATGATCAAGATCACTTCAAGTCGTACATTAATCAGGTAGTAGCCAAGGGGTGTTATGTACCACCATCCTTCTTTTTCCCCTCGTTTTTTCGATTGGAAAGCAGTCGTCACGACCAACAGCTAACATTTGATCGTCTTTACGATGAACTGGTATTGGAAGGAAAAGTAGAGGGGGAATTTGAAAAAATTAACGTACTCGATGCGGACATGTGTCACTCGGAAAAATGAACTTGAATAGGACGGTTATTGCCGAGTTTGAAGCGTTTCGCGGTGACAAAAATGAATATGTAATCAAAGAGTTCGTTACAGTTGATATAACAACCGGACGTTTTGTTATCGTGTTGTTCGCTCCACCATACGAAAGTGCACGACTGCACCAGAAATTCCGAAAAATCAATGACTGGTTGGAAACACATTATCACAGGATACGATGGAACGATGGTAATGTACCGTACAAGAATATGGTACGCATCGTTGCAGACATTTTTTCAGATTATCCTGTTGTCTATACAAAAGGGTTTGAGAAGGCAAATTTCTTACGACAGTTGTATCACCATGGTGAGGTGATTGACTTAAACGATATTCAAGCACCTGTAGTTCCTAGATCCTTTGTACCCATCATACAATGTCCTGTTCCTCATCGTCAACCCGTTACCACTCCCCCCTTACACTGTGCATTACGCAAAGCTTTGTTTTATGCAGAATGGTTGCGGCAACGAAATAAAATATAGTCGGTTGTGAACATGTTTTCATCGTGGTGTTAGTGTGAATGCTACGTGACAGAAATGTCCATAAACGTAGAATTAGGTACCGTAGTGTGTGCGTGAATGTTAACCTTGACTACGTCACTGTCGCGGTAGAAATACTCATAAACGTAGTCCTGGTAGTTCGAGACGGGTCACTGGCACGGTAGATATACCTGTAAACTCGTCAAGAACCAGTATGGGTGTGAAAATTACTCATTACGGTACAGCAAATGTGAATACGCATCATGTATGAACAACATATTCACCCGATTAAAAAAATAAAAAAATAAATAAAAAAGTAAATAAAAAAATATGTACTGCTTTTACACATTGGCTTAGCATTGCATAATGTATCTTTATTATTATCTACCACTGTACTAGTCAATAGTACAGCGATAGATAACGTGGAGTAGGCCTGCTTTACGAATCTGTAAAGTTGGGGAAACCACGTTAAAAAAAGCGTAGCAGGCTCTCATTCGCCTCCCTCAGGCTGCTAGGAAGAGGATGAGAGGTAAAAAAATAAAAGTATAACGAAATGTTTATTTATTTAATAATAAATAAACTTATATTGTGCTTTTATGATTTTACACATAGGACGACAGTAGATATCACTCGTCCACCTCATGGTTACAAGTAAGAGATGAGAAGTATAAGTACAGAAATAATTACAGTTAAGCGATAACGGCCCCTTGGTGTAGTGGATGCACGCCAGTTTGGTGTACCGGAGGTCCCGGGTTCAAATCCCGGAGGGGCCGTAATTTATTTTTATGTAAAAATTAATATCCAATGACATACCATTGTTACAGTTGAACACATGCGTCATGTGGTCGTACATTCCGGTGTTAAAATTTCGGACACCAAAAATTTCGGGTAACCCCATCCGTTGATTTAAACATTTCGGGTACTAAATTTCAGACACCAAAAATTTCGGGTACCCCATCCGTTGATTTAAACATTTCAGACATCACGCCCTCTACGTCGTCGTCATGTGGGCGTACCCACAAATTTCGGGTACCCCCATCCGTTGTTTTAATCATTTAGGGTACCAAAATTCTGACATTAAAAAAATGTCGAGAGAGAACGATTATTTTGTTACATCAAAATAAACCAGAACGCGGAAGTGTTTTAACATTCGGACACCAGCTGCCAGGGCCTCTGTCATGCAAATTTCGGGTACCCCCATCCGTTGATTTAAACATTTCGGGTAACGGTACCCGATGCCCCCAAAATTTCGAGTAACGGTACCCGATGACATAGCCTCTGCGCGTCCGGGCAACCGCCGAATTCCGGGTACCCCCATCCGCTACACATTGTTTTCGGCTACCAAATTTTGAACATGCAGAAACCACGGCCTCCGTGACGTCTTGAAACAGGTTTTAGCCATGCGGACGCCAGCGACTTGAGCCTCTGTATGACGTCATGAACTGGAACACGGAAGTGTTTCAGTCACACATACACACACATACACACACACACACACAAAACAGTGACGTCACATGGACAGCTCGGACACCAGCTGCCAGTGCCTCTATGACGTCATGAACTGGAACCCGGTAGTGTTTTCAACTGGAACCCGGAAGTGTTTTCTAACGCTCACTTTCCCTCTACTTGTAGGCTAAGCTCTAAGTTGAAATATATTACAAAGCACTTCATATTATCTTTGGGAATTTCAGTAGTAATGAATGGGTACAGCTGACTGTAGCAGTTTTGTTGGGACAGGTTTGGACTGATAGGAAAGCAAAAGTTGGTGTTATTGAGTCGCTAAAACGCACTCTGTGTGTTGTAATACATAGCACGGGGATAGCTCCAGAACACATTGATTCTGTACGCGTTTGAAGAAGCTTCAGACAAGTGGGGCTTTGCGGGGCGAAGGGCATACCCGTCGTCCGCTCGTGTGCCGCGTCCCGAGCTTCAAATAGAGTTCCTGCCGCAGGGACCACAGATGATCTGGATGTTAAGGGTGTGTGCTGCTACCGGCCGTGGGTTTTCAATTAGGTATCTAATTGAGGGCGAGTGTAAGCCAAGAACGGGCCCAAGATTCACCAGGCACAGATTGGTAGCGACCGAGGGCGCTAATAAGGTGATTGCCTGGAAGCGGGCGGTGCGATGATCGAATTTACAGGGCAGTGTCCGTATAGTGGCGTCCAGGGAACAGACACACAGGGATCCTCGGATGATTTTGTTAGATGTTTTGTCAGGTAGTACGCTTTGCACGCCCAGCGCAATCCTCGATCCAGGAGAGACTGGAGCTTTGGCTTATGGGTCTTTGCCAAAGTAGCCCCATACGTGAATCGCGTAGGTAACCATCGGCACCGCATAGGCGGTGACGATAAGCTTTCCTAGGCGGCGGGTCATAGACTTGCTGCAGAGCAAGGGACGGAGTTGATACAAACGATTGATGGTCTTGCGGGCTACTTGCGCGGAGTGTGTCCGCCAAGTATGAAGCTTCTTGATCTCTTTCATGTCACGTGTAATCTCTGTAAAAAATAGGTACAAAACAAGAGGCATGTAGTGGTTACTAGATGAACAATTTATTGACGAAACGCATATCTAATCCAAAAATAACTTATAATTCGTTAGTAAAGTTTGAATTATTTTACTAAACAATAAACGTTTTACAGAATATTTTCAGATATTCGGCACAGTTTTCCACGGAATCCGTACTGCTTGTCCAAATTTTCTATAAGTTCACGGCTTTTATTGCTGATAGTGCTTCCCACTGGCATAACGGCGTATCTAGTATCAGCATCGACACCTGCACAGTGAATGCATACGTTAGTTAGCACCACTCTGTTGTTGCAGTGACAACCAAACGTTACATAAGCCTACTGTACACTATTTTAGACAAATCTAGACAAAGGATCATCGTCTACTACAAATGTAAACCAGAGATAAACCAGACACTCCTTTCGTTAAACTTGTTTATCCAACTTTGACAATTTTTAATCAAATCTCTCTCTCTCTCTCTCTCTCTCTCTCTCTCTCTCTCTCTCTCTCTCTCTCTCTCTCTCTCTCTTTATCTCTCTATTTATGGACCTAAGCATTCAAAGAATTTCGACGAAACCGAAAAATCGAAGCATGATAATGTTTTTAGGCTTTTGAAACGTATAATGTGGATTACGTTTGGTGGATTACGTAAATAATTTCCAAACCACAGACGATTAATATTTAATACTTATAATAACTTTACCTGAAGATGACTTTTTGTTTTTGGAACACGTTTCGTGAAACTTATTGTTCCCATCCTCGGTCTTCTTGATTTTGAATCTTGTGGAGTTCTTGTGTATTAGTTGGTTGTTGTTATGGTTTCCTGTTGGTTTTTGGTATTTTAAATTGGTATTATTGGTATTTCAAAGTACTCGACATCGAAAATACACAAAATACTAATATATACACCACAATCACACAGAATAATACCAATTTAAAATACCAAAAACCAACAGAAAACCATAACAACAACCAACCAAGACACAAGCACACCACAAGATTCAAAATTAAGATGGCTGAGGATGGGAACAACAAGTTTCCCGAAACATGTTCCAAATAAGGAAAAAACATCTTGAGGTAAAGTTATTATAAGTATTAAATATTATATACAGTGTGTGTATTGTATGTAATAGTCGATTCAATATCAGTAGACGCTGGAAAGACAAAACGAAATTTAGGACAGCACTTAAGAGCCACACACGCCTGAATACTGTTTTGTACGCTGACGATTAGATTATTACTCAGGTCAGTGAAGGTGACCTTCAAAGTTCGGACTACGTTCTTGGTAGTAACCTGAATATAACATGGAAATTTCTACAGCTGGAAGTAAGGTCTTGGCTGTTGTAGCAGAGAATCAAAGGTAATAATATAGGGCAGCAATTGAACAAGTATCTCACTTTAATTTATGGTTGCGTCATATAAATCGTAAGTTTATTTCAATAAATACTTGAAGCATTGAAATGAAATGGATGTAGAGTTTTACAGAAGAAGAAAGTAAAAATGTTTATAGCTTAAAACTGGAGATTGCAAATTGTGATGGTTTTTTTACATTATAGCTTTTCAGAAAACTCACAACTGAATTCTTTACTGGAAACAAAAGTTAACTGTTATGCAACCAATGTTGTTTACTTACTACCGTGGTCAGCACATCGATAGTAGTAGATGACACGGTCTTGTGTAAACAACAGTACGTAGTTTCAAAACCGTTGAAGTTTTGCTGTAAAAGAAATTTTTCAAGTCTTAATAAATACATACTTTAGGATATGTAAAAAGCAGAGTACATACACAATGTAAACATACTGTGACGCTATTACAGAACGTTCTACATGTTTCTCGGCTATTCCAGCAGAGCCCACACGTAATATTTGTGTGCGTACGTATTGTTACATTGAGAAGAGAGACAATTAGGTGACACTTAACATGCGTCAACAATTGAGGCTGTTCCAGACTTCACCGGTCAAGCACTGAGTTCAAGGCCGCAATCAATTGCACTCTAGTGTTTTTGAGTAGTGTTGCCGCGTATTATGGATTATTCTTTAACACTTGCGCTATTTATTTAAACAACGACAGCTGCCGCTTTGAGGCTAGTTTAGGTGGCGATTTATTCAATTGTGGTTCGAAGTATTTTGGCGAAGGTGTTAATGTGTTATAATTATCCGGAACTCTATTAGTTGACATTATTATTGCGTGTGGACAAATTTAATTTGAATTGTTGTACGACTTTAATCGTCTTGAATAACGTGTTGATTACAAACTGTTAAATCTGATAATTAAAGCTAGTGATTAGTGACTTAATTGGTGTCTGTAATTTTGATTTCCACTGTACCATACGACGATCAGCGAGACCCCCGTAATTAATACATTCTCGTTCCAGAGAATATCCTAGAGAAAAAATCTCTCTCTATCTCTCTCTCTCTCTCTCTCTCTCTCTCTCTCTCTCTCTCTGTCTCTCTATTTATGCACCTAAGCGTTCTAAGAATTTCGACGAAACCGAAACATCGAAGCATGATATAGGTTTTTAGGCTTTTGAAACGTACAATGTGGATTACGTTTGGTGGATTACGTAAATCATTTCCAAACCACAGACGATCACAAACAGATCATGTAAAACCAAAATTATTCTCACTAAAACGTTTGCTAAACTCAATGTCAGCAGCGATTATTTCTGTCTTGATGCGTTTACATATCAAATTTTTAGACTGTGGGGAATCGAAAGTGTGGAAGCGTTACGTTTTCGATGACGATTTTTGTGGAATGACCCCCAGCCTAAAAACATTATCATGTTAAAATAACTGCTTACCCTAGAGTGTTACTTTTTTAAATAGTTTCAGGTAGGCGTATTGTGATGTTTGTCTTAATTCAGCATTTCTACTTTGTCG
Organism: Magicicada septendecula; assembly: GCA_034769895.1. NCBI lineage: Eukaryota > Metazoa > Arthropoda > Insecta > Hemiptera > Cicadidae > Magicicada > Magicicada septendecula. Next base: position 20,035,776 of record CM068369.1, on the reverse strand, counting down.
ATGCGGCTATTTTTTGCAATATATTGTTTGTATAAGTGCGAAGAAGCTGTAAACCCAAACATTTGGTAAAAACAAAGTACTTTTTTAGTGACTTCAATAGTATCTTGTATTTTGTTTTCCACTGTATCATACGACGATCGATGAGAGCGTCGTAACAATATTCTTTAAAACCATAAAAGATGCTTTATTCTCTTCAGATTAGGCCTCTTTTTGTGCCCGCCTGTCTCAACACATGAAAGGGCGGCCAGTTAGGTAAAACGAACACCTCGAGATTGGCGGAACATGCTTGGGGTATATATACAGGATACAATGGGGCAGTCGTAGCACCGAAAAAAGAGAATGAGTTGCAGTATTCCTTAAATCGTTTACGTCATAATTGTAAACAATATAATTTTAAAATATCTAAGCAGTGAACAAAAATCATGGTTTTTGAGGGGAAGTTTCCAGTCAGGTTAAAAATTGTTTTTGAGGCAAGTTTTAGAATAAATCTTTGACTTCAATTACGTGGATTGCACTATCACTGTTGGGAATGACACAGGCCGAGATATGACTACAAACAATTCTATGCTTCAGATGATGTGCGGCGTCATACACAGAACGTTGAGCAAAAAGATAAGTAAAGAGACAAGACTTGAATTTTATAAAACAATGGCAGTGTGTGTTTCACTATATGGATGTTCCTACAAAGAAGACTAAAATCCAGATTCAAAATTTGAAAATTAACTTTCTGAGAAGAACAAAGTGTTCCACGAGATAGAATCGTTTGCGCAATAAGTATATTAGAGAAGAGCTACAGGTATTCTCCACAACTGATCAAGTCCAGACACATCACAGGGAATGGTTACAGCATCTGGACACAATGGAGGATGGACGACCATCAAGGTGCGTTTCGTTATATAAATGGATGCATAGTGATTCGCCGCCTGCAAAAAGAAAAATAAATTTTGTCGCCTGGAATATATATGGCCTTAATTTTCTGGGATGCTAAGGTAATATTATTAACAGATTACCTTGAAAGGGGTCAAACGATAAATGGAATGTATTACGCTAACCTCTTGAGACAACTAAATGAAAAACTTTCGAAAAAAGAAACAGGTTAACTAAGAAGACCATTTTCCATAAGGATAATGCACGCCCTCACACTTGCGTTGTGTCAATGTCAAAAATCGCTGAGGTGAAGTACGATCTGTTGTACCATCCGCCTTATTCGCCTGATTTAGCGCCATCTGAATTTCATCTATTCACAAACCTCAAAAAATGTCTCGGGGGGGGCGATTTTCCTCATATGACGAGCTGAAAGCGGTAGTAAACGGTTATTTTCAGGACCTAGAAGAATCGGAATTCCTCAACGGGTTGAAAGTGTTAGAGTACATGAGGACTACATGGGGACTATGTTGAAAAATAAAAACGATTCCAGTAAGAAGAAGTAATTTACATTTACAGATTAAAAAGGCACACATTGTTAGACTTACCCGTCAGGTTCAACGAAAAATGTGTACTCTTATTATCTGTATTGTAATGTCTGTGTTATCTGTTCTGTAATATTTGTATCATTTGTGTTCATGTCAACGTTATGCGTTAATGTCAACGACTATATCTGCCTTATAGGCCCAGTTTATAATATTGTTACGACATACGGAATACGCTACGTGTTTCTCGGCTATTCCAGTGGAATCCGGCTGTGCGTACGTATTGCTGCTACTTTGAGATGGAGGACAATTACGTGACACTTGTCACGCGTCCGCAACGAGTTTTTTCCAGACCATACCGGTTCGCGCGCTGTGTTTAAGGTAGGAAGAAATTACGTTCTAATGTTTTCTAGTAAACACGCATTATGGAATATGCTGGAACTTCTTCTTCTTCTTCTTCTTCCTCCTCTTCTTCTTCTTCTTCTTCTTCTTCTTCTTCTTCTTCTTCTTCTTCTTCTTCTTCTTCTTCTTCTTCTTCTTCTTCTTATCTTAGTCAGTTTTAGTGGCGATTTATTTCAGTGCGGTTCGAAGTATTGTGGCGAAGTGTCATGTGTTTTTATAATTGTGCGGGACAATTGTAATATAATTGTGTTTCATAATAGTAGACATTTTTATTGCGTGTGGACAATTTTTATTTGATTTGTTGTAAGAGATTATCTTGTTCATTACAAAACTAATTAATTGTGATAATTAAATCTGATGACAAGTGACTTAATTGGTGTCTTGAGTTTTGTTTTCCACTGTACCGTACGACGATCACTAGAATACGACGTAATAATATATTCAATTACTGTGTCATGCTAGCAACAAGTGGAAGTGGTTTTTGTTCATTTATTTACATGTTTTTGTCATTTAGTCTTGTAATTTGTGTATCTGTAATATGTTAACAAAAACGAGAAGAGCTGTCAATGGTCAGCTCTTCATAATCATGTATGTGTTTTTGTCAGTCAATTTGTTCAACGTTTGCTTATTCAAGCGGATTACGAATCTCCAATAAATTAAAAAACAAATCTGCATCAAGTAAGTAATTTACATATAAATCGAATAATTCGTGTTGCAACATAAACTTTAGATTCGTTTTCAGTACACATATATTGTAATTCGTCAACGTCAAAAATAAAATTTATCGGTGATGTATGTCACTATTGTAAAATCCTTTTTTTTTGGCAGACGGTTTGTAGAAATAAATAAACAATAACTTAAAATATATTTCTAAGTAATATTGCTTTTCACGATATTAATTGATGACTCGTTGGGCACTTGGTGAAACATATCAATAGAAAGGTTTTTATTCATTTTGTTTTAATTGTCTCCAAGTCACGTTTATAAACTAATTAGAATTAATATTAGGGTATTAACTTCCGTCTTGTGACTTATCTGTTTTAATTTCTAAAACGCCGCGTTTCGAGGATAAATCCTCATCTTCAGGTTTTAATATTATAAAAACATCAAATTCACCCGAATGGGGTCGTCAATTATTTAAACACATAAAACACCACACACAACGGGCAGACAATCAGCCGAACGTTTTAAGGAACACCTACCCAAAAGGGATATCTCGAAAACAAGATCTAGTTACGCTCAACATTTAATGCTATATAATCAAAGTACTCAGGCTTCCACACAAACTTTAAACTGCTTCATAATTGCAAAAAAGGTGCATACATGAACGCTGTGGAGGAATATGAGATATACAAGGGTTCTAAGTTACAAGCAGCCCAACTACTTAATGATAAAGTTTCGTTTCGATCTAATCTACTGTACAACACAGCAATCGATATCGATGTGTCCACGGGAAATGATAACGGTCATATAGGATAAAGTACAACAGTTAATCGTTGGCAACGAGACGATGCGCATCGGACTGTGCCGAGACTATATTAATGTAAAATTATGGGTGGTGTTTTATGTGTTTTAAATAATTGACGACCCCGTTCGGGTGAATTTGATGTTTTTGTAATATTAAAACCTGAAGATGAGGATTTATCCTCGAAACGCGTCGTTTTAGAAATTAAGACAGATAAGTCACAAACGGAAGTTAATACAGGTAATGCCTAATATTAATTCTAATTAGTTTTTTAAACGTTTTTAAAAAATATATAAACACTTGGTACGTTTCACAGTTTTTATTTAACTCTGACAGCTGTTTCGACTTCTTAAGCCATTGTCAAAGAGATGATGAACACTAAACAGAGGCTGTAATGGTGGTGGTGGACATCTGTTTATGGCGTGTATCGGAACATGTGTTCGTGTGAAGATGGTGAGGGGGAGTTGCAGAAGTAAAGGGAAGGTCAAGTGTCTGTAAAAACTAAATTTAATCTGAATGCAAAATATAAAACTAACTAAACTATATAACAGCTTTTAATAAAGGGGATACAGAGAATTCAGTTTGTTCATTAGTTAAATTTATGTTATTTTTTTTTCCTTTTTTAATTTCTAGAATTTATAACAAATCCAGTTTTTACCTTTTTGTATGTTGTTGAGTAGAGTGTTATGTCTTTTGTATCTATGAAGTGATTGTGTTGTAAGCAATGATCTGCAAAACCTGTATTGGCTGTATTGGTTAAAATCGCCTTCTTATGTTCAGGAATGCGATGTTTACAGACACAATATTGTTTTTGTTTATGTTAATATATCAAAGACAAGACGTATTCTAGGCGTGTGATCTTACGCACCTAGCGTACAGTCCGTATATTTTATACGCAACTTACCAGTCTCGTCTACGTATTCTTCAACAACAACGTTGTCACTGCCCACCGACATTTTGTACGCATTGAATGTTTTGCCCTTTTCTTTCCTACAACATAAAACGGGTTATTTAAGACGTTTTACATTAAGTACATTAAAATGTGAAAATTCTCCAGCGTATGTTGATTCAGTCTGTTTTTTTCTTCTCAATTCTATTCTATTTAAACATTATTTTATGGATAGGTTAAAAAAATAATCTTGAATGTTGGTATGTTAAAAAAATGTTTATGTATATAGTATTACATTTTCTTTTCTTTAATGGTTCTCTAAAAATTATACACAAGTAGGTCACATAATCTTTCTTTGGAAATCCTACAGTATCAGAAAAATAATTACAAGAAATTTGGTGAAAATCAATTTTTCACCGCTTTCCTAATATAATCAGCATTTAATTTCATTAGTATCATTACAGGTATTTTGTCAATACAAATAGTTTTAATTTATATTGAGATATTGCTTCACTATGACATTAAGAGGACGCCATTTCACACTTAGGAACAAGAAAGTGAGAGCTGTACATAATCTTAAATACCACAAGCTGGTATTACATGAATGAAACATATTGTTACGAGAAGCGTACCGAACACCACAGAACATTCTCCACCCCCCCCCCCGTTCAATGTGGCAGCTGTTGCGTCATTCAAGTAGGTGATTCTAGTGAGTTCCAGGAAGACTTGAGATACGCATTAAGCCGCCGGCGTGCAGATAAGGAGGGGAAGCAGTACTGGACGTACGCGCGGCGTATATAAAACCATAGCAGCAGGGTTGTCAGTTCAGTTATGTGAGCGATTTTCGCTAGTGCGGATTAAGTGTTGTCGAAGTGAAGTAGTATTGTGTTAATAATTGTGTGAAACTCTAGTAATAGACATTGTCATTGCGTGTGGACAAATCTAACTTGAAATATTGTATGAGTTAATTATAAACTGTTTGATTGTGATAATTAAAGCTGGTGATTAGTGACGTAACTGGTCTCTTGTATTTTGTTTTCCACTGTACCATACGACGACCAAGTAGACCGTCGTAACAATATTGAAAGTCTAGCGTTATTACATTCATTGAGAATGCGAACTGCAGTGTTGATCGTTATGAACTGCAGAGTTTATTTATACAACAAACAAATCCTCTGTGCTTAGTTTATGGAGTGCACAGAATATCGGTTAATTCTATGTGTAATATTTTTATTTTGTATTGATTATTAAATAATTTGCTCAACACATTTTCTAAAAAAGTATCTTGCATTATTCTTGTAAAAACAGTAAGTATACATGTCAAATTAAATGAATTATGTTGTTGACTTGTTATAATTTAAAATTATTTGTAATAGATGTGTGTGTTTGTATTATTAATTACAAACCCGTTGGATTAAGAGATTAAGACAGGGCTGTTGTATCTCCCCCACGCTTTTCAAAATCGACGTTGGTCTAACCTGTTGGAAGAAAAACTGCAAAGGGACGGGTATTGAAATTGACGATGACACATACTTGTACATCCTGCAGTTTGCAGACGATCAATTGATATGTGCAAATCAAATAGTTTGACACGCAAACTGAAGAAAGAGTATGAAAAATGGGGATTATTATCTGTGTGTCGGAAAGGAAAAACAAATTCAGTCATAGAAAAGAACGAAATTATAAAAAAATCTAACAGCTACAAACACTTGGGAATACATTTTTAATGTGAAGGATTAGACGATGTTGAAATAAAATTATGAATAAACAAATTAAAAAAATGATTAGATGATATAATAGGATTATATGGAGCACAGAAATTGGAAAAGTAAGCAAGAAAAGAATATCCAATAGTATGATTAAAAGCACGTTGATGTACGGATCCGAAACATGGAGAATAAAAGGAACAGGTGAAAATAACGTTAAAAACTACAGCAATGGATGCTTTGAGACGAGCTGCTAGAACTCCAAGGCTAGAGTCAATATGAAATGAAACGATCAAAGAAGAAATGGGTGTACAAAACACAGTCATTGACTGCATAGAAGAAAAAAAACTAATCTGGCACGGACACGTACGAAGAAAGGGACAAGACCGACTATCAAAGAAAACATTGTAATGGATACGTAGAGAGCACATAAAGAACGGAAGACCCAAGAAAACGTGGATAGAGGGTACGAGAAGGTCAATGTGCGATAGAGGACTAAACGATGGAAACGGCAACGACAGACAACAATTGAGATTGGGCATCGGACAACGTCGTAGCACGTTTTGAACGCGAATAAAGAAAAAAGAAACAATAAAATGTGTCGTCGGGTCTATCAAAGTATCACATGATTACACTGAAGGTAAAATATTTTCTGTCCACCAAATGTTTGCATTCACAAGTTCTTCCTATTTACCCAAACGACACATTGCAACATAACAGTCGCCAAGTTGTCAAAATATGAGAATTGGCTTAAGGAAAAGGTTGCCGTTCACCTACCTGAAAGTTTCCAAAAAAAAAGTAAATCTCTGATATAAGATATTATTTTTCTCTAGGATATTCTCTAGAATAAGAATACATACAAATTCCGCCAGCAAGTTTTCTACTTTGGGGCATGACTTTGTTCAACTTTATTTCAGTTAACTTAAATGGCTAATTTTGCTGTTTTTATACAGAATGCTTAAATAACTCAGTTTCTATAAATCTGATTAAAACCGAAACATACACTTTTTACGTTATAATTTTATTTTCTTAAATTCCACGCCGTTTTAACAATTTGCATTGTGTGGATGACATCCAAAAATAAGAACGAGAGAAAAAATGAAAATTAATTTTAGATAATAAATTCATTTATGCTGCTTGCATTTATAAAATTTTCAAAAATCACACATATTTATTAAAATTATAAATTTACAGACACTCGTAATGTTAAATAAATATAAGGCGTACACAGAGATCATAAAATGAATATTTGGGAAAATATTTATGTTTACAAAGGCAATAATTATAATTCGGTTATTAAAGAACATATTCAAATAACACTAAAACAATGCTGTTAAGATTCTTTCTCGGGCTGTTTGGCAGTGGTTCATTGTTTCTAATTAAAACTGACGTTTCAACAGTACCATCGACTGCCATCATCAGTGTAAAATACGAGATGTACTAACGTAACAATAGTAACGAGCAATACTAAGGCTCGTGAAGTCACTAACGTGTACTACCCTACGTTAGTACAGCCCGAATTTTACCTCGATGATGGCAGTCGAATGTACTGTCAAAACGTCTGTTTTAGTTAGAAACAATGTACCACGGTCAAACAGCCCGGGAATGAATTTTAACAACATTGACTCCTGCCGTGTAAGCCTACGAAGTACTTACGGAATCATCAAAACAAGATGATGATGATGATGATGATGATGATGATGATGATGATGAACAAGATGATGTGTGTGACACACACACACACACACACACACACACACACAAGCTGAATGTAAGCAAAACTTGCATTTAATGAAGCGAAAACACTTAGCCTTTCAACAAGATGTTTACAATAGTCTTACTCGGACGGTACACACAAACGGGACTGTAAAGTTTAAAGGAGTGTAGTTAACGGAAACGAATAACGGATTGCAGAATAACTTTACCAAAATGTGTAACTGATACGACGATGAATGAGCAATTTAATCGAGAAACAGAAACGGTAAAAACTCTGCGAAATAGTTGTTGTTTTCCTTACTCTTCACTTCCTATCAAACTAACACTCCTTTCAAGTTCCAGTTAAGAATATTCCTTTTAAATTTCACCTTCAAATAACTTTACAATCCCGTTTGTTTTCCTTATTATTTTCGTCCTTTTAAATCAACCCTCGTTTGGAGTACGAGTACTTTATAACCTTACTTTGCGAATGCTACCGAGAAAACGACAAAGCACTGGGCAGGTTAATCGAAATGCTAAGCGAGCAAGGTTGTTGGAAGCAACTGAGACAGCCGAGGAACGTGAGTTGTGTGACCAACGTGCGTAAACTGTTTCCGTTCTTAGCTTAATCCTGATGTAAGCAAACAGGCGTGGCACAACTGAAACGCAACTTGCTACTTGAATTAGAGTCGTATCACTCTGGCAGAAGTAGTACAGACAGGGTACATGTAATATTGATACTGTATAAACACACGTACAGTAAAGTTTGCTAGACATGAATCAACCTTTTTTGTGCTAACAGCGCAGGTTATGTAATGCGCATGCGTCAACAGAGAAACAGCTTAGTTTTCTCTAAGACGCTGTGGAGGTTATTGTGTGAGTACTTTTCAAAAAACATCAGTATTCATCAAATATGAAGCGTTTAGTTTCATTTCATTTTAATAAGAACAGCGTAATAGTAATAGATAATGCCTCCTACCACAATGTACAAATAAATCCACCTCCAACATCATTATCAAAAAAAGGCAGACATGATTAACTGGTTAAAAAACCATAACATTCCTTGTAGTCCATCTATGTTAAAGCCTGAGCTGTATGCACTAATTAAACAAAACAAACCAACTTACAAAACTTTTAAAATAGATGCTATTTTGGCAAACCAAGGACATTCTGCTTTATAACTTCTACACTATCATCTGGATTTTAATCCTATGGAACTGACTTGGGCAACCGTGAAGAAGCGTGTTGAAAGAAAAACCGTGCATTTTTCTGTGGACAGTGTCGAAGGAATTTTATTGTATTTCTCCTGCAGACTAGTGATCAAGACGTGACGTAATGAAAATTTAAAATGACTACGTGAGATCGAACCGAATAAGGGATACTGTAACAGATCGTTTAGAAAATAATGTAAGACGAGATAGCAGCAGTGAAGGCAACTTGAGTGATAGTGATAATAGGCTAACGGTGATAACAGTGACGGAAATATTAGTAGGGTGAAGAACTGACCTAAATAATTATTGTAATTGCATGTAAGCAAATGTGCTCTATGGTACTTAAATAGTTTCAGTCTAATTGTTGCATTAATATTGTCTCTCCGGTTCTTTATGGATAGTTTACATCTGCTTGTTTTTTAAACACACACACACACACACACACACACACACACACACACACACACACACACACACACACACACACACACACACACACACACACACACACACACACACACACACACACACACACACACAATCATTTCACGTTCGAGCTGTTATTAATGTTACTTATTCAAACAAATTAAGATGCCAGAGCAATGTGGATCATGTATTACTACGTTTTTCGTGAATCGTAACATGTACACAAGTGTACACATTCCAAAATATACAACGATTGTTGATGTCTAGCCTCGACTTTCGAGAAACATTGCAACAGACACAACACGCCAAGTCACTGTTTACAAAATAATGGAAATATTTATTAGGCCTACATTGTCTCTTTCTGTTGAGTCTGACGCTTGTTTCGTCTTACAAAATGTCCACGTTTACTATCGTAATCGAAATCAAAACTTACCTACAACCAAATTTTGTAGGTAACCAAATTTTAGGTAAAAACCTTAAAAACAATTAAAAGAATAACAAAAGAATTTTCAAATTATAAGAATAATTGGTTAGTAAAAAGTTAGGTAAATTAGTAAAAAGTAAGTTACATATTGGCGCGCGCGCGCGCGCGCGCGTGTGTGTGTGTGTGTGTGTTGGTAGGGCTGTAAAATTTAGTTTGGTAAAGTATTTAGTAATATAATTAAAAATGTAGCTAATGAAATGTAAAAAACAATAAATACATAAAAACGTTAAAAATTAAAAATAAACAATTGAAAACACTATAAGAATCATAGACAATAGAAGAACTAAATAAATAAAGCTATAAATATAATAAAACGAAAATAATTGTGAATCGACAAAGCAGTGTAACTGGTTTATTTTAGCTGTCATATAAGCGATATTAGTTTTCAAATTTTACTACTTTTACAGAGAAAAACGTAAATTTAACTATTATCTTTCATCTTTAATTATTAAACTTCAGCACATTAGGTATAAAAAGTCAACCCGTGTCAAAATAGATTACCCTTGTCACATTCGCGTCTTATTAACAATTCAGAGAGTAGACCAATATTTTCAACTGCGTTAGTAGACATTTTCCTATCTCGTTCCTTTCACTGCTGCAGTCTTCTCCCCACTACAACCTGCGCGCTGATTCATGTCTGTTTAATACTACTGTAAATGGTTTTAGTTTGTCCTGAATAAAGTAAAATTTGTGTGACTGTGTCAGACCGACAGTGAAATACTTTATAACACCACTGGTGCTGTTAACCGTTTAAAATAGCAACAAAACTGTGGCGAACTGGCTTCGGCAAAGTATTAGATTATTAGTATTTTAAAAACGAGCGCCGCTGACGTCACGCACTGCCACTCTGTTAAGATTGTTTGTTGTCGGTCGGTTATACACACAAAAGGTTGTGTGGCTACGCAATACTGCTGGCGCTGCCAGCCAGCTGTGTGTCTGTACATTCCTGCTTTCGGAGGTTACTTGGCTGGAGCGAAACGTTGATTCGCTCTCATTTCTGCTTCATCCTCCAAGCTGTTCATCTGGTCTCGGCTGGCGGCGAACTTCTAACCAGGACTTCCGTACCTATCACTATGATAGGCTAGATAAAGCGTGCTCCAGGTACGTGCAAGTCTGTGGGTTCTGAAAATATTCTAACCCCAAATATATTTTGCGTTTCAGCTTTCATTATGAGTTATGCCTGTGTGTGTGTGCGTATAGAGCAGTTTTTTTAATCTGGGCATTAACGCTGTTACAAAATCAAATTAAATTATATTTAATTAAATTATGAATGTGAGAGTCGTGGGTCAAGTTAATTTCAATAGAGAATATGTTAATGTACCTTGCACTCAGCTGTTTTGATGTAATTAATAACAACGATAGACACAGCAAATCAATTTGAATATCTCAATGAAACATTAAGAAAATAATTGCTAGACGAGCTTAGTACTGTTTAATCTGAATTAGTGGCGATGTGTGTATGCGCTGTAGCTGCTTAAAGTTAGTGTTGGTATTTAATGTGGACGGCCTAAGTGGCGTGAATTTCTTTATGACACCCTCTACAAGTATTGTATGTCCAGGTGCTCGACCAAGGACGAGATGGGTGTCAGGGGCGAACGAACATCTGTTCCCCCTAATAGCAGAGACGATCTTTAGCCACAATGCCGTCAGTCGAGGACTTTTCGATGCTAAGCTGAACCAAGAACTTTTCCAACGCTAAGCTGCACCAGGGACGGGTGATATGACTGTGACATCACTGATCCTCGCCTATACGAACTAAGTACACCGGACTATCCAGGTGGGAAAATTCTGTTTATCTATTTCTCTCTCTCGACAACATGTGAATGCACAGAAGCCGCCAGAAGCTCACTCGTGAAGTTCTGAAAATTAGACTCTAGCACAAACTCTCATGTTCAATTATGTGTGATCATCACGTTATTGCATGTGTGAACATTACCACAGTACACCTAATGAAGTATCTTATAACTGTATAATGTGTAAGAAGTTACACACATACACACACATCCGCAGTTTACTGTAAGATCTAACTTTCATCTAATTAAGACCATTAGGGTGTTAATTATCTCGTGCTATCAAGTCATCTGGTCATGGCTGAGTTTTAATAACGTAGCTGGGGTTGTCTGATGCTGTTGATGAGAAACGATTTTCTTTCACACACATACTTAATGCTTAATGATTAAGCTAAGGGTTCGTTTGGCTGTTGGAGTTTCGGGGCGGTAACTTACATTCTCTGGTGTGAACTATGCTTGTGAATATGCTGGCAAATCTACGCTTAGGAGCTGAGATATTCCATTTTACGTTGTTATTTATATTTGTACCTAGCTATACATATTAGGCTTCATTTATTTACTGTAGTGGGAATCGGTTTATGTGGAGCTTAGTGTTGAAATGAGGGATGTTTTGTTATTCATGTCGTATATGTGTTTGTGTGTGTAATTTTACTATATATATATAGATATATTTTTGGGGAATATGTAACTGATTTAAAACAAGAGAATAACCATAAATGTGCTCGCTGAGACAACAGGCTAGCCTAATTGATATTATACAACACTGATAGATTAGTATTGCTTTATGAATGAGATTATTACCAACTTTGACTCATGCATAATCAGGCAGAAATTTTTGCAATTAGTAATATCAGTTCACTTACTCTGTGACATTATGAATTAATGGAAATACATAGATATATATAAGTCTGCCTTTAATGGTGTGCTCACACAATTACGAACTTGTTATGTATGGAAGATCTTACAGGTTGAATAAAGCACACGCTTGTTGGTTAAAAGAGTTTTTCATTTGCAAGTCCTGTCATTCACCTGGGGGGACATGTCTGTAATTGTATTTGGGCCTTGCACACTTTTGCTTCCTCTAGGTTTCTCTTTACCTAGTTCTAAATATGATGTCTCTCCCCTTTTACAAAAAAAAACTTAATAAAAATAAAATTAAATAAAATTCAAAAAAAAAAAATTACAAAACTTAGAAAAATAAAAGGAAAGTTGTTAAAATATTAGTTCAGAGCGTGGTTTTTATGATTCTGGATGGATAGTAGGTATGATTTCTGCCTTATTGTCTCTGTTGAACTTGAGAAATTTTAGAATCTGGGGACTTATATTTATTTTCTTAAATGAAACTTAGTGTGGCTACAGACGTGTCAGCTGGTGTTAGGACTTGCAAATTACTTCAAATTATTTTTGATTAGAATCCAAGTGTTGTAAGAAAACTTAATGATAGTGTAATAAATTAACAGAATAAACGAAATGGAAAAAAAAAGAAAGAGCACATTTTATAAAATGAATAGGGGGTTAATGAAGTTAAAATAATTTAATATGTGTTAGTGTTTAAGTGATTATTTTGTGATGTTGAGTGCGAGATGAATTTTGAAAAGGGGTTATGAGAATGTGATTAATTTGTTTTAATGAATGTGTGCTGATTGGTTGCATTTGCACATATCCTGGAGCTCATACGGAGTCTGGACATGATGAGGGCCGTCGGTACTTGTTGAGTTTGATTATGACTTGTCTTTTGGATTAGACAACGTGTTTGGTAGCATCCCAGTTATATGGTAATTGTTTATTGAGGGCGTTGAGTTGCGGTATCGTATTTTGAATGCGGTTATGGTCCGACCGAGGGCATGGATGTGATACTTTATATTTTCGATTATATCGAATTTTATGTGTACTTTGTGTGTTGTATTTAGTGAGTTAGTTTGATTGTTTTGTGTTGTGTTCTCTTCTGGGCATTTTGCATGGCTGTTTCTCTGCTTTTATGACACCCATCTCGTCGTATCGCTAGAGCATTCTGGAGCCGCTTGAATGATCAAGTTCTTCCTTATGTGTTGGTGTTAAATTGTTGTCTGTGATGTATGTTGTAAATTGTAAAATTCTGGTGGACACTGAGCGAATTTAAGTAGTAAGAGGGGCGTTCCAAATGAAGTAGGAATTCAGATGAATTTGAGTTAGGATTTTTTTTTTGGGGGACCTTGTTTTTTTAAAACGGGAATTTTAACGCTAACTGCACTAAAGACAATAGATGTTAGAAAGAATGAATTAAATATTAAACCAGAATCGATGCAATAGTTTTGAACAGTGATATAAACTGATCCGAAAGATAACCTTTGGCCAGCTGATAGCCGCAGCTGTAGCAGTGTTTCAAGCCTTGCTGCCTGCTTATCTGATAGATTGTGTATCGTTATATCCGGCTAAATTCAAAGACCAGTTTATTTGTTTTCTGTCTGATCAGCTGTTCGAGTGATATAAAATGTAGGTCAGTTTTTCAATGTGGATTAGTGTTTGGCCCGAACCATGCCGCATTCCGGGTTGATGTCCCCAGGGTTTGGGCGTCGGTTGTATGGCTGAGTGTTGGCTGTCCGCAGAGAAGTTACCCCCCCCTCCTTAGGTAGAGAGATAACTATTATAAAGTGGAGATTGATGTTCGCGTGCCCTCAATGCGGTCTTCTCGGCCTTGCTAATCGGGTCCGTCCGCCCTAGTGTAGGGATGTGGGCCAGTCGTGTGTCAAGGATTGATAATGCCTTGTTTTGCAGCACACGGCTGGTCGGTCCACGAGCTGGACGGTTGTAGAAATGGTACTCACATATCAAGGTTGTAGCACCTTGTTAGCCTTCGGGCGTGAATATGTGAGTACCAGGAGAGTTAGGTGGTGGTCACCGGAGATCGTGACGTGTTGGGGGCGGTCCCGAGAGTTTGGCATGGAGGAGAGGACTCGCGTGGGGGATGGTCGCAGTGGGGTGTAGATTTTCAGCCCTGGGAAAGGAGTAATGGTGTTAATGGTCCTGGGTCTCAGTTGTTGAGTTTGGGAGGCCTTGGTGATCAGTACTCAGAGCTGGATCCTGCGATTCTTCTCTTTCTCCTGTTCTTTTCTGTCTCTTATATCTGCGTGCGGACCAGGGCCCGGCGAGCATGCAGGACTCACACTTACACCTTCTCTTTCAGACACACATTCACTGACTCACACCTCTTCCTTCTGCTTTTTCGTTTTCCTGTGTTACTGAACTCACCAAGAGCGGTTTTAGAATCTGAGATTTTCCAGGTTTCCCGCTGCCGTCGTGCTTGAGAACTTGTTTGTTTTGGGTCAACCATGTTGTCCTTTTGGGGTGAGGGTGTGCCGAACTGGCTTCGGCAACGTATTAGATTATTAGTATTTTAAAAACGAGCGCCGCTGACGTCACGCACTGCCACTCTGTTAAGATTGTTTGTTGTCGGTCGGTTATACACACAAAAGGTTGTGTGGCTACGCAATACTGCTGGCGCTGCCAGCCAGCTGTGTGTCTGTACATTCCTGCTTTCGGAGGTTACTTGGCTGGAGCGAAACGTTGATTCGCTCTCATTTCTGCTTCATCCTCCAAGCTGTTCATCTGGTCTCGGCTGGCGGCGAACTTCTAACCAGGACTTCCGTACCTATCACTATGATAGGCTAGATAAAGCGTGCTCCAGGTACGTGCAAGTCTGTGGGTTCTGAAAATATTCTAACCCCAAATATATTTTGCGTTTCAGCTTTCATTATGAGTTATGCCTGTGTGTGTGTGCGTATAGAGCAGTTTTTTTAATCTGGGCATTAACGCTGTTACAAAATCAAATTAAATTATATTTAATTAAATTATGAATGTGAGAGTCGTAGGTCAAGTTAATTTCAATAGAGAATATGTTAATGTATCTTGCACTCAGCTGTTTTGATGTAATTAATAACAACGATAGACACAGCAAATCAATTTGAATATCTCAATGAAACATTAAGAAAATAATTGCTAGACGAGCTTACTACTGTTTAATCTGAATTAGTGGCGATGTGTGTATGCGCTGTAGCTGCTTAAAGTTAGTGTTGGTATTTAATGTGGACGGCCTAAGTGGCGTGAATTTCTTTATGACACCCTCTACAAGTATTGTATGTCCAGGTGCTCGACCAAGGACGAGATGGGTGTCAGGGGCGAACGAACATCTGTTCCCCCTAATAGCAGAGACGATCTTTAGCCACAATGCCGTCAGTCGAGGACTTTTCGATGCTAAGCTGAACCAAGAACTTTTCCAACGCTAAGCTGCACCAGGGACGGGTGATATGACTGTGACATCACTGATCCTCGCCTATACGAACTAAGTACACCGGACTATCCAGGTGGGAAAATTCTGTTTATCTATTTCTCTCTCTCGACAACATGTGAATGCACAGAAGCCGCCAGAAGCTCACTCGTGAAGTTCTGAAAATTAGACTCTAGCACAAACTCTCATGTTCAATTATGTGTGATCATCACGTTATTGCATGTGTGAACATTACCACAGTACACCTAATGAAGTATCTTATAACTGTATAATGTGTAAGAAGTTACACACATACACACACATCCGCAGTTTACTGTAAGATCTAACTTTCATCTAATTAAGACCATTAGGGTGTTAATTATCTCGTGCTATCAAGTCATCTGGTCATGGCTGAGTTTTAATAACGTAGCTGGGGTTGTCTGATGCTGTTGATGAGAAACGATTTTCTTTCACACACATACTTAATGCTTAATGATTAAGCTAAGGGTTCGTTTGGCTGTTGGAGTTTCGGGGCGGTAACTTACATTCTCTGGTGTGAACTATGCTTGTGAATATGCTGGCAAATCTACGCTTAGGAGCTGAGATATTCCATTTTACGTTGTTATTTATATTTGTACCTAGCTATACATATTAGGCTTCATTTATTTACTGTAGTGGGAATCGGTTTATGTGGAGGTTAGTGTTGAAATGAGGGATGTTTTGTTATTCATGTCGTATATGTGTTTGTGTGTGTAATTTTACTATATATATATAGATATATTTTTGGGGAATATGTAACTGATTTAAAACAAGAGAATAACCATAAATGTGCTCGCTGAGACAACAGGCTAGCCTAATTGATATTATACAACACTGATAGATTAGTATTGCTTTATGAATGAGATTATTACCAACTTTGACTCATGCATAATCAGGCAGAAATTTTTGCAATTAGTAATATCAGTTCACTTACTCTGTGACATTATGAATTAATGGAAATACATAGATATATATAAGTCTGCCTTTAATGGTGTGCTCACACAATTACGAACTTGTTATGTATGGAAGATCTTACAGGTTGAATAAAGCACACGCTTGTTGGTTAAAAGAGTTTTTCATTTGCAAGTCCTGTCATTCACCTGGGGGGACATGTCTGTAATTGTATTTGGGCCTTGCACACTTTTGCTTCCTCTAGGTTTCTCTTTACCTAGTTCTAAATATGATGTCTCTCCCCTTTTACAAAAAAAAAACTTAATAAAAATAAAATTAAATAAAATTCAAAAAAAAAAAAAATTACAAAACTTAGAAAAATATAAGGGGGGTTTCAAAACAAAAATGTAAAGTTTATTTAAAACGGAAACAGAAGGTGTGACAATTACCAGTGTACTGTGTATTATCAATTGCTGTCAGAGAGTAATTATCCGTGTTGGAACTTGTGAGCCACAAATTATCATTACGTGAGCTACCGTACCGTTATTATTGATAAGGCTGTCCACAACGACGTCGGTAATGTTGGCCAGTTCCCAGAGCTTATCTTCTTACTTGATTACATGATCGATACAATGACGCCACTTGTTCGCAGTTGCTTCACCGTCTTCTCTACAAACTGTTTTACATCAGGCAGTCTATGTGCGTTGTGTTCTGACGGGCAAGATATCCTTTCAACTGGCTTCATATTAATTGAACAGGGTTCAGAAATACAGTGATACGGAGGAAGTCTAACAACGACGTTCTCCGATTGAAGTGGTAAGATAACTCTCACACATGACTATACAGACATTCTGCACATGCGCGTAATACATTACTGTGTGAACTGTGTCAACGTCCAATAGCGTTTCAGATTCGCCACGTGGGTTTCTTTAAATGAGGATTGGCCTAAGAACAGAAATAGTATACAGTTCCAGTAAGACTATTACCATATATAAATTACATTATTCTATAGTACTCTTGACTATATTTTACAATATGATTACAATTACCGTATTATCCAAGTTTACCTGTTAGTAAAATTTACCAGAAACTTTTGTGTGTAACCTTTGTCAACTATCTGATTTAAGTCGTAATGTTTTACAATATTGTGTAAATTGTATATTTCTAAATTATGATTGTTTGCTAACACCAGTAGGGAGTGAAACATGGTAAAAATAACTTTTAATAATTACGTAGTGAACATCCCCTAATCTGTTTTAGTTATAGGTAATATATTACTTTGCTATATGTTGACTGTTGTAGGTATAAACAATTTTTGTACCAATCTAATATCCAATTGTTGGTTACTGTTTGTTTAATTAATTAAAATAACATTATATTTAGTAATTTAAATTGTAATACTGTATAAATTAAGTTCCTCATACTATAATTTGCTCGCTTTCTTAAAGATAATTTGAAGATGTAAACAAACTATCATAAGTCTTCACATAAAAAATGATACATACATACACACGCACACACTCACATCACCAACACGTTCACCCAAATATTTAATTGTTTCGTTATGTTTGATATTTCTACTGTATTTCATACACAGGTCCTGAAGATGACAATAAATATTGTCGAAACGTCGACGCAAAATTACTAAAAGTTGTATTATTGACCGATCCTCACTAACTATCCACTAAAACATTTAATCATAACATTGAAAGCTGTATATTAGAGCTTTACTTACTTTGTGAAACTCAAATTTGATTGATTGTATGTTGTCAGTGTTACACTTGCCCGCTTTCGAAAGAACACCGTCTGTCCCAGTGAGAATAGCCAGCGTTGACACAACTACTAATATTGCAGAGGTGCAGGTGGTCATGTTCTGAAACAGATACATTATATGGTGTCAGCTTCCTACGCCACTCCGGTATAATGGTCAACTGTAAAATATGCTTCACTGGTCGAAAATACGCATAACATTGGACTGGCTTAGCATTACAGACGATTCAAATAAGAATTGCATGAAGTAAAAATTTAAGTTTTAATTAACAGCATGAATGAGCTAAAAAAGATAATGAAGACAACATTTTACAAAAGTAGATAAATAATGGCATCCTAAGTCAGAACTCTTATCAGTTGCTAAAGAAGAATAAACGTTGCAATGCAAAATCTGGGAATGGTTGTCAGCACTGGCAGTCGCCACAGTTTAAGACCGCAATAGGAAAAGAAAAGACTTTCACCTAGTTATACACTATTTGATTCATTGTTCACACTACGTACGCCTAATATCTAATAATAATAAAGTTCCAGTAGCGCATTAAAACTTATTTACACTACCCAGAAGTGTACACTTATTAATTTTGAAATCCTAGTTTAAACAATGCCTGTATTAAAACAAAATAATTCGGTATGTTAATAGAACCTTTGGCATAACTCCAAGTTGTCCTGTCATTACGTTTGGCCTCACTTTAGCCTAGAAGTAGGTTTTGTTTCTTTTCTCTGACTGCGTACAACAGAGAATAACTTGGAATTAAAGACACGAAAATTTATACTTTGGTAAATATAAAATCTCTCATGTTAGGATTCAATAAATTCCTAGTGCACACGGAACTATTCATGTTTGATGAATATGTTGTTTTGTTTGAGACTGAAGAAGGTGGTGCAACACAAGAGGACCACGGGCCATCAGAACGAAAAATAATTTTAATGAAGATAACTCGAGACGTGAGTGCTTTAATGTTATGATGTAACAAAATTTATCAGTTTTTTGTCAAATATATTAGTTTTTTAATTACACTTAATGATAGTAAACAAATTTTAACGAGTACTTAATTAACAAGAATATTCATTTCATTTGTTATTTCACTGTTGTTTCATATATTCTCACCACATTTCCTTACATCCTTTTTTAAGAAAATTATCATAATAATTGATAACCGCTTTTGAAAGAACTTAATATGCTATTTTATCAGATAGCTCTCAGGAATCGATCAGAAATTCTATTTTCTCCTTTTTTTTCTCTGCTTCACTTCCTTTTTATTGTGTGTGTGTGTGTGTGTGTGTGCGTATGTGTGCGCGTGTGTGTGCGCGCGCGTGCGAGAGAGAGAGTGCGTGCGTGCGTGCGTGCGTGCGTGCGAGTTTACGCGTGTTGCTATTGATAAACTATTATTGTTAAATTGCAACCTTAATATAATCAAATACCACGTTTTGTTTGGCGTTTATTATTATCTGTTCCAAAACTAAATATTGTTTTATATATTTCTCGTATGTAAAAGTTTTCAAAGATCTCTTTTACAGATCCTAAATTATTTCTTTTATGAATTTGCTAACTGCTATAATTTTTATTGTTCGACTAAACTTTTCGTCATCACTGACATCATCAGGTCTTAAACAACAGACCTTAGTTGTTTAAGACCTGATGATGTCAGTGATGACGAAAAGCTTAGTCGAACAATAAAAATTATAGCAGTTAGCAAATTCATAAAAGAAATAGTAAGGATGGCTGCTAATTTAAACAATACGAAAGATCCTAAATTGTTTACATTTTTCTACTATTGTGATGCGTTTAACATTTCCTGTGTTTGTAAACGGATGATCTTCTATGTTGATGGTATATTATCCTAGGCCGCTTTTATATACTGTTGAAATGTACCGTTTCTATTCAGGTGATCGCCTATATGATTTGTGATGATGCAGGTGAATACGAGGTAATTCACTCGTAAACGTATTAGCAAAAGTGAATATATATATATATATATATATATATACACACACACGTATACAAATAATTCAATATTTGCAAACAAGAACCTAATCAAGAAAGTAATTGTGAAAACATGAGAAAGGTATTAAGAGATGTCTAAAGTTTATTAAAGTCGTGAAACGATAACGATAACATCTTAGATTACATTAACTTCATTAACGAAAAAGATTACAAATAAATTATAGAAATAACAATTATTATTAATATTATAAAATAATTACCCTAATATTTGGCAGTTATCGACACTTTCACAGTCAGCTAAATCTGATATAGCCTACTGTTTGCAATTATTTCTTTTTATTTCAAAAATAAATTATTAAAAGGGTTTCATAAAATGTTCACTAAAAGCACTGAACAATGAAAATTTGAAAACCATGCTACAGGATTCGCAAAAATGTGTTTGGCCGCATACGTTACTAAAGTTATTAACAAACCGGTTCACTGACGCGGCACTTACAACAATTACTGTCAACAAAATTGTTTAACAAATTTCAAGATTTCTATCGTTGTTTCTTTAACTGGTAATTACAAAATTAAATTAAAAATTACGAAATGATAGCGGATCGGGACAGCAT
Source organism: Magicicada septendecula (assembly GCA_034769895.1). NCBI lineage: Eukaryota > Metazoa > Arthropoda > Insecta > Hemiptera > Cicadidae > Magicicada > Magicicada septendecula. The sequence goes on along the minus strand of CM068369.1, from coordinate 20,014,797 downwards.
ACATAAATAGTTACACGTGTGCAAGCGTTGAGTAGCAATTAAGAAACTGATTTGTATAGAAACTCGCTTAGCAATAAATCAGTGCACTTTAAATTCAGTAAACTGAGTTTGTCACACCTGGTAAAATGAAGTTTATCTCTTTTCTAATCTGTAAGACGACATATACCTCAGTTGAAAATGTTAATTAATTTACTGCCTTAATAAATTTATTACCGTAATTATTTAAGTTGACATAAAACACTATAAATGTATACCAACTCATTATTTATAATTGTTGACTTTGTGTTTGTTTTTATGATTGTGGGGCAATTCGAACGCCTCAAAACTCTCTGCAACAAACAGTAAGCTTTTCCACATACAGAGAAAACCTACATACATAAACAGATCTTACATAGACAGTCCCATCACCACCCAGCGGAGTTACGGTCTGTAGTGAAGACACATACACACAGAGACCTAAACCTACCGAACGAGGAACACAGGAAACAAGAGCAGAACACTTTAAAGGACACGCTGGTTTTCAATGGATTTAACTCCATCGAATTTAAACAACGTCATCAAACAAACGAAACCAAAGAAAACGAAACGGAGAAAGAAACGCAGGAGCACATCAGCAGCTTAACGTTACCATATATAAAGGGCACAACAGACATAATAGGGAGAATACTCAGGAAACATCACATCAGGACAACATTCAACAAGCACAAACAAATCAATGCCTTTTTGCAAAATCCGGAGGACCGCGTACACTTAGAGGGACAAGGTGTAGGCTATACTAAATATCACGCAAAAACTGCGAGAGATCTTATATCGGCCACTCTGGGAGAAATATCCATCAACGCGTCGGCTAACACGAATTGGCAGTACCAAAACAAGAAGATAACACATCCCTAACGAACAAGACACACTTTCGATTTCAAAATCACAAAATCTTGGCACCAAACCTATAAGAAAATCAGACAGCACAGAGAAGCAATCGATATATACCGGATGAGGGAGGGAGCGGACAACGACAGAAATGAATATACAAAATTAGCAATAACTTGTAAATTCCTAACTGACAGTTCACAAATTAACAAACAACATATGGTCACAACACACTCACCCTTCTCGCGGCAAAAATTACAATGGAAGCAAGATGCAAAAAAGCGCCGTAGTTAAATCAACATCAGTACGCCTTGAAAGTTTTCCGGGATTACGGAACAAAAGGTCGTGAATATAAATATCACATCCACGGATATACCCAAACACCTGCTACAACACACACACACACACACACACACACACACACACACACACACACACACACACACACACACACACACACCATACACATACCATATATATATATATATTACTATAATACTTATAACTATTTTACCTCAAGATGTATTTTTTCTTTAGGGACATGTTTCGGGAGATCCTGTTCTCCCATCTTCAACCTTCGCCATCTTGCTTCTGGTGCAGTATTTGTGTGTTGGCTTCTGGATGTTATTATGGTGGTTTGTTGGTCTTTGGTCCTTCAATGTTGCATTATTGTGTGTGGTTGTGGTATCTGTTTTTGTATTTTGTGTATTTTCGATGTTGAGTGCTTTGAATATTGTGTCATGTTTTGTATTGATTAGTATTTGTTCTGGTATTAATTTGTTTTGTGTTTTATGTTTGTAAATCTGTAAATTTTCCCAAATGTTCATTATGGTGCCTTTGTGTGGTATATGTTTTATTAGTGTTACATTGGTTATGTCTGGGAATTCATGTCCTGTGTTTATTGCATGTGTGGCTAAATTGGATTTATATATGTTTGGTTTTTTGTATGCATTTAGGTGTTCAAAATAACGTTTTTTCAGCTGTTTTTTTGTTTGTCCTATATAACATTTATTGCAATCTTGGCATTCAATTTTGTATATACCGTTGGTTGTCGTATTATCTTTGTTGTGTGAGTTATTTATATTTTGCAATTTATTTTTGTTAGTTTTGTATGCTATTTTTATATCTGTGTTTTTAAATAGTTTTGTTAGTTTTGACATTTTATTATTTATATATGTGAATGTGGCTCATTTTTTGTTGTTGTTATTATTTATGTGTTGTTCAGTTTGATTAATTCTTAATTGTTCAGTTTTTATTCTGTATTTGATTTTATTTTCTATTTTGATCATAGTATTTTTATTGTATCCATTTGCATAACCAATTTGGTGTATTATATTTCTTTCTTTGTCAGTTTCTTGTTTGTTTAGGGGTATTTTGTACATTCTGTTAAATAACGAATAAAATGCTGCCATTTTATGTTGTGGTGGGTGGTCAGAATGGTTAGGTATAATGATGTTAGTGGAAGTTGGTTTTCTATATATTGCATATTGTATGTGTTTGTTGTATCTTGTGATGGTTATGTCTAAATAGTTGATTTTGTTATGTTTTTCTTTTTCTTCTGTGAATTGTATTTTGGGATGTATGTTATTGATTTGTTTCAGTATGTTCTCTGCATTTGTGTTTTTGTTATTTGATACATATAGTCCATCATCTACATATCTTATCCATATGCCATCTGGGTCATGTGTTTTTATGATATTTTGTATTTTGGTGTCTATATGTTGTAGGAATATTTCTGCTATTATGCTTGATAATGGTGATCCCATTGCTAAACCTTCTTTCTGTTGATAAATTTTGCTATTAAATTCAAAGTAATTTTGTTTTAGTATTAGTTGGAGACTATTTTTTATTTCGGTTATATATTGTTTGTTTTCATTTTGTTCTATAAGTTTGTTTATTATTATGTCAATTGTTTCTTCTACTGGGATATTAGTGTACATGTTTGTTATGTCATATGATGTGAAAAATGTATTTTCATTTATATTTATTATTTTTAGTTTGTCTATTAATTCGTATGTATTTTTTATGTTATGATGGTTAGTTGTTAGTTGGTTATTTTTTAGTTTTTGTGCTATTATTCTTGCTATTTTGTATGTAGGAGCTTTTTTGAAATTGATTAATGGACGTATTGGGTTGTTTAATTTGTGTATTTTTATTAGGCTGTTCATTTTAGGTGGTTCTGGATTATTGTTTATATATATATATGTCTATGTTTTTTGTTGAAAATGTTTTTATTTGTTTTTATTAGTTTTATTGTTTGTTTAAGATAGTTTTCTGTTGGGTTTTTATCTAGTTGTACGCATTTATTATTGTTGATGAAGTCTTCGGTTTTTTTGATGTAGTCTGTTTTATCAATGATTACTGTTGCTTGACTTTTGTCTGCTTTAGTTATTATTAAATTATTGTTCTTTACTTTATTTTTAATTTCTTTTATTGTTTTATTGTTTTTCTTTTGTTTATCTTTGTTTTTCATTTCGCTAGTGATTATTTTTTTTAATTATATGTGCTGCTTCTGTTTTTTCTTCTTCTTGTATATTGTCTTTTATTAGGTTAATGGCAAATTCTGTTTCTACTATTAAATTTTCTAGATTTTTGTTTGCATTTTGGGTTATGTTAGTTTTTGACATATTGTTTAAATATTCTGTTTCTTTTTTGTTAAATTCTGTATTGCTGAGGTTAATGGTTCGAGGGTAAAATGTGTGTTTATTTTTGTTTTTTTGTTCTTGATTATTGTTTTGTTGTTTTAATGTGTTAAGTTTTTTGTTGATTGTATAAGTCTTTTTGTTTTTCTCAAATCTTATTTTATTTTCTATGTTATTGTATTTATTGTTCCAAGTGATTGGATGTAATAAATTTGTTAGCTCTAAGTGTAGTTTGTATATGTCTAGTGTTATGCTATTTTTCTTACTGTATAATTGATTAATTTCGTTTTGTATCCATAGCCTTTGTGCTTGTTTTATAGTTTTTTGTGCAGTCATATTTTTGTTGTTTGTGTTTATGTTGATGTATTTAGGTGTTAAATTATGTTTTTGGCATTGTCTATTGAAGTATATGTTTATGTTTGTGTTCATTAGTTGTTTTTTCGTGTTTGGAACTTGTTTAACAATTTGGTAATGTGGTTACCTGTTTTCTATAAAAATCTTATCTTATTTTATAGAAAATAAAATAAGATTTGAGAAAAACAAAAAGACTTATACAATCAACAAAAAACTTAACACATTAAAACAACAAAACAAAAATCAAGAACAAAAAAACAAAAATAAACACACATTTTACCCTCGAACCATTAACCTCAGCAATACAGAATTTAACAAAAAAGAAACAGAATATTTAAACAATATGTCAAAAACTAACATAACCCAAAATGCAAACAAAAATCTAGAAAATTTAATAGTAGAAACAGAATTTGCCATTAACCTAATAAAAGACAATATACAAGAAGAAAAAAGAACAGAAGCAGCACATATAATTAAAAAAATAATCACTAGCGAAATGAAAAACAAAGATAAACAAAAGAAAAACAATAAAACAATAAAAGAAATTAAAAATAAAGTAAAGAACAATAATTTAATAATAACTAAAGCAGACAAAAGTCAAGCAACAGTAATCATTGATAAAACAGACTACATCAAAAAAACCGAAGACTTCATCAACAATAATAAATGCGTACAACTAGATAAAAACCCAACAGAAAACTATCTTAAACAAACAATAAAACTAATAAAAACAAATAAAAACATTTTCAACAATAAAAACATAGACATATATATAAACAATAATCCAGAACCACCTAAAATGAACAGCCTAATAAAAATACACAAATTAAACAACCCAATACGTCCATTAATCAATTTCAAAAAAGCTCCTACATACAAAATAGCAAGAATAATAGCACAAAAACTAAAAAATAACCAACTAACAAATAACCATCATAACATAAAAAATACATACGAATTAATAGACAAACTAAAAATAATAAATATAAATGAAAATAGATTTTTCACATCATATGACATAACAAACATGTACACTAATATCCCAGTAGAAGAAACAATTGACATAATAATAAACAAACTTATAGAACAAAATGAAAACAAACAATATATAACCGAAATAAAAAATAGTCTCCAACTAATACTAAAACAAAATTACTTTGAATTTAATAGCAAAATTTATCAACAGAAAGAAGGTTTAGCAATGGGATCACCATTATCAAGCATAATAGCAGAAATATTCCTACAACATATAGACACCAAAATACAAAATATCATAAAAACACATGACCCAGATGGCATATGGATAAGATATGTAGATGATGGACTATATGTATCAAATAACAAAAACACAAATGCAGAGAACATACTGAAACAAATCAATAACATACATCCCAAAATACAATTCACAGAAGAAAAAGAAAAACATAACAAAATCAACTATTTAGACATAACCATCACAAGATACAACAAACACATACAATATGCAATATATAGAAAACCAACTTCCACTAACATCATTGTACCTAACCATTCTGACCACCCACCACAACATAAAATGGCAGCATTTTATTCGTTATTTAACAGAATGTACAAAATACCCCTAAACAAACAAGAAACTGACAAAGAAAGAAATATAATACACCAAATTGGTTATGCAAATGGATACAATAAAAATACTATGATCAAAATAGAAAATAAAATCAAATACAAAATAAAAACTGAACAATTAAGAATTAATCAAACTGAACAACACATAAATAATAACAACAACAAAAAATGGGCCACATTCACATATATAAATAATAAAATGTCAAAACTAACAAAACTATTTAAAAACACAGATATAAAAATAGCATACAAAACTAATAAAAATAAATTGCAAAATATAAATAACTCACACAACAAAGATAATACGACAACCAACGGTATATACAAAATTGAATGCCAAGATTGCAATAAATGTTATATAGGACAAACAAAAAAACAGCTGAAAAAACGTTATTTTGAACACCTAAATGCATACAAAAAACCAAACATATATAAATCCAATTTAGCCACACATGCAATAAACACAGGACATGAATTCCCAGACATAACCAATGTAACACTAATAAAACATATACCACACAAAGGCACCATAATGAACATTTGGGAAAATTTACAGATTTACAAACATAAAACACAAAACAAATTAATACCAGAACAAATACAAATCAATACAAAACATGACACAATATTCAAAGCACTCAACATCGAAAATACACAAAATACAAAAACAGATACCACAACCACACACAATAATGCAACATTGAAGGACCAAAGACCAACAAACCACCATAATAACATCCAGAAGCCAACACACAAATACTGCACCAGAAGCAAGATGGCGAAGGTTGAAGATGGGAGAACAGGATCTCCCGAAACATGTCCCTAAAGAAAAAATACATCTTGAGGTAAAATAGTTATAAGTATTATAGTATTATATACATCAAGAAACGGACTGTAGCAGAAAGTGAATGAAATATATATATATATATATATATATTGCAACAATAAATATATTTGCATATTTGCCCAGTGCGGTATGTTTGTAAATATTTAGCATAGAAAATATATGATGAACAGTATTTAACAATATTATGGAGGTTAAGAATTGTCAAAAATCGTACACCTGCCCCGCCAGTGAATACAGCGCTTGTGTGTGTGAAGCCAGCTCGGACATGCAAAGGTGGGGTGATGCGTACGAATTAGTGGTTTGTCTGTAATCACGTTTTAACCGTATAAAAATAAACTAATTAATACATTTTAAACCTGTGAACAAAGACTTACCCCAATTATAAAACACCATTACATTAAGGAATTTTTAACGAATATGGTGATGAAAAATTATTGCAGAACTGTGCAATAATAAAGACGCTAATTAATTTAATGTTAATAACTGGTGTAATTAAATATTAATTAATATTTAATTATATGTGAGTGACCAGAAAAAATGAAATCGCGAAAATGAACTAAAAATTGATTTGTAATTTAAAGGACGCTTTGCACGAAGTGACAATATCGGACAGGTCGAAAACAGTCCTGGACTTGTCAGATCGCCGTCCAGTATAAATACCACCGGCAATTTGGGGCTATCTCAGACTCAAGATATCTTCACACAACGTCACGCTGCTGGTCTGCTGACCGATCGAACATTTTTACCAAACACACCAAGACTTATGGAAGAACTCTGGACCATCACAAACAACAAACCATAGAGTCAGAGAACACAGCATCAGCATAATCATCATCATCATCAAATTATCAGGATTCAGCGCGCACACACACACACACACACAAGCACACGCGCGCGCGCGCGCAACCGTAACGTCGGCAGTACGCAGGTGATAAATAAACAATTATATTATATGCAGATCGCAGGATTTTTTTATTCTCGTTGCGTCAAGTATATGTAGTTGCACAATAATTAAATAATTTTCAAGAGGAGTGAGATGTTGTTGACATGAAATAATTAATTAAAACTGTTTCAAAATAATCATTGTATGATTTATTAATATTAATAGGAAATATGCAAATATTAAAAAATTCGAATCTTAGATAAATAAAAATATTTTCTTTTATAAGTTTACACAAATACAATGTAATCTTCTATGCTGTTCATGACATAAAATAAACAACCATATAATCTCACTAGCTAAATAGACATATTAAACAAATTATGTAATCCTTTTTATTTCAGTGTGCCTGACTTTGACTCAAATTTTAATAATATAATCTCAAGAATAAAATTAATTGTTGCTCTAAACAAAATAGAAAATATAACATTTACTTCCAACCTATTATTTATTTCAACTGATACACCCAAATTTTAACATACTACAGAAGTTTAGTATTTTTAAATTTTCTTGTTAAATTCAATTCTTTTCTTTAACTACCCTTTAAATTTATGTACAGTAATTATATTTAAAACTTTAAGTCTTAACTGTTCATATATAAGTTTTTTTTTAAGAGTTATTTTCACAAACAAAAATTATAATTGTTTATTCTTCACCTGCATACTGCCGGCGTTACCGTTGCGTGCGTGTGTGTGTGTCCTGAATCCTGAGAAATTGATGATGGTGATGATTATGCTGATGCTGCGTTCTCTTATCTCTAAGGTTTGTTGTTTGTGATAGTCCAAAGTTCCTCCATAAGTCTTGGTGTGTGTGGTAAAGACGTTCGATCGGTCGGCAGACCGGCAGCGTGACGTTGTGTGAAGATATCTTGAGTCTGTGAGACCGCTCCAAAATTGCCGGTGGTATTTATACTGGACGGCGATCTGACAAGTCCAGGACTGTTTTCGACCTGTTAGATATTGTCACTTCCTGCAAAGTGTCCTTTTAATTACAAATCACATTTTGGTTCGTTTTCGCGGTTTCGTAAACATACTTGTAGCACGAGCGGTATCATCGTTTCCGTAATATTTTTCTGGTCACTCACATATAACACACATTAATTACTATTTAATGACGCTAGTAATTAACACTAAATTACCCGGCGTCTTTATTATTGCAAATTTCTGCAATAAATTTACATCACTATATTCGTCAAAAATTCCTTAATGTAATGGCGTTTTTATAATTGGGGTAAGTCTTTGATCACAGGTTTAAAAATTAATTAGTTTATTTGTATCCGGTTAAAAGCAGATTACAGAGAATTCGTACGCATCACCCTATCGTAGACTCTTGCCTGTCGTAGCTTGCGTTCACACACACAAACACACAAGCGCTGTATTCACTCGCGGGGGCAGGTGTACGCTTTCTGACAATTCTTAGCCTGCATAATATTGTTAAAAACTGTTCATCATATATTTTCTATGCTAAATATTTACAAACATACCGCCCTGGCCAAATATGCAAATATATGTATTGTGCAATGTATATATATATATATATATATATATATATATTTCAATCACTTTCTGCTACAGTTCGTTTCTTGATGTATATAATAATATAATACTTATAACTAATTTACCTCAAGATATATTTTTTCTTTAGGAACATGTTTCGGGAGATCCTGTTCTCCCATCTTCAGCCATCTTGCTTCTGGTGCAGTATTATAATATAATGCAACATTGAAGGACCAACGACCAACAAACCACATTAATAACATCCAGAAGCCAACACACAAATACTGCACCAGAAGCAAGATGGCTGAAGATGGGAGAACAGGATCTCCCGAAACATGTTCCTAAAGAAAAAATATATCTTGAGGTAAATTAGTTATAAGTATTATATTAATATATATATATATATATATATATTGCGACAACACAAATTACTAAACTATTGGCGCATAGGATATGATAGTATGTGTATCTTTAAACTAAAAGTCTATATTGGAGGGTTTAAGATTATTTATTGCACAAACACAAGTAATTGTTTATATGGTATATTTGATATGTACAGAATGTAATGTTTGATATAGAGTCTTTCTTTTAAAATGTTAAATACTGTTCATACGCAAGACGTGATACGTTACATAAAGAAGATTCCCACGATGATGTTGCTGAAGAGAAGGGCAGGTCTTTGCGGTGTAGTTGGTTCGTCAGGTGCGGCTTATAAATGACGGACGTATCCCCAGAAACGTTTACAGCTGGGCTGGCGTCCTGTATCAGCTGGGCTGGTGTCCTATAACAGCTGGGCTGGTGTCCTGACAGCTGGGCTGGTGTCCTGTAACAGCTGGGCTGGTGTCCTATAACAGCTGGGCTGGTGTCCTGACAGCTGGGCTGGTGTCCCGTAACAGCTGGGCTGGTGTCCTGACAGCTGGGCTGGTGTCCTGTAATTCCCACGATGAATCTGACGCTTCACACACACAACGGTACTACGGATCTTATTACTTGTAAAATTAATATAGAGTTTATGACCAAGTAATATCTCAGGTGACAGTGAGTTTAATCAAATAACGGTATATTGAACTTATACCACTCCGGCTTCTTCAAGTGTTCACGCGAATACCAAGGTCTACCGCGATCAGCAGACCACCCTATGAGGAAATCTTGCACTAACACGGAAACGTCTTGATGGAACAACTTACTATTGCGTAACTATTAATGATACCGACACTGCGGAAAATCACACACAGTGATACAGTTACAATCACTTATTACACACGTAATACTACAATATTAATATCGTGTGTAAAGAGTTAATATTCAACCATTCTGCGTCACACGCGTTACTATCCCCGAATAGTCTTTACAGATTCCTACAAGCGACAGAATCTTGAACAAGAATTGTATGTACCGTTCGCGGTAGCAGCAGTGAAGAACTGCCTGTAATTATACGCGCAATGCGTTAAAACAATACTGTGTGCAGATGTACTACACACACAGTTCTGAGTCTTCCCGTTTCACTAACGACGAATAGTTTTTACAACACCTTGCAAGCGGTAGAATCTTGTACAAGGAGTGCACGTCCCGTTCGCGGTAGATGGCGTAGAAGAACTGCCTGTGTAACAACAGGCTTAAGAAAATTTCCAACCACCCCTCAGCATTCTATTGGTGGACGGAAGTCACATGGTTAGTACACCGTGACATGCACTTTTCATGCAGTAGAGTGCATTTACTTTGTAAGAGCATGCATAGCGGTAATCAGAATACCCTTATCACATGCATAACTGCACACTTTACTAATATCATACATGAACGTAAACAATAGTCAGAAATATATAGGGATTGTAGCAATACATATGTCTATGTTCAGTACAATGTCAAACACAATGATAATCAATTCACGCACAGCCCGGGAAACGTTTACCACTCGCGCACGAGCGCACATTTCCAAAACACAGTACATGAATAACAATAAATAAATAATGCACAGTTTTACTAAACTAAACCCTTATCCTTACTAAATACAACTGATAACATAACCAAACTTAACCATCTACCAATATAACATGAATGTCCATAGTCTGTGTAATATATGAGTTTCCCTCGCATATCATGATCCTGTGATTCGTTGCAGGATTAACCCCTTCCCGCATAAAAAAAATTTTTTTTTTAGTTAACTAACAAAAAATAAAAAATTTGTTTTTCGATATAACCAAAACAATTTCCTAATCCTGAAAATATAATATTAATACCCTCGAACGAAAATCAAATAAACATCCTCAAATCAATACTAACATTTCCTAACTGTCACTTTGACAGAAGCACCAAATCAAAGACACCTGGTAACCTTAAAACCAAAACAAACACACATGTTCTTGACACACAGATAACAAAATTTTATGCAGGGTCACAAAGTACACAGACGGCATTCCTTATCTTAACTAGATTATTGTTCATTCACAGAGTCATCTTACATATAACATTTAAACCTGAACTGACATATTTAAATAGCTCCACATTCTTACCACTATATCCTGACATTTATTTAAGGTGATTTATGGATCCTTTGTATAATATTTCCTCAATGAGGAAGCATGGAATTTTTGCCAATCGCACGGTTGGTATTTGGGTTGGTTAATATAAATGTATTTTTTTCAACTTGTTCCGACAGGGTATACGGACCATTATACAGCCTCAAAACTTCGCGGCTGTGTTGTCCTCCCTTCTACCAACATTTAATGCTCGTAAAAGCACACTCTCCCAGTCTTGAACTTCACCAGTTTATGTTCCTCATTGAATTTTTCCGTGCGCTCCTCTGCGCACTTTTTAATGCGTCTTCTAGCCTCGATTTTCTTTATCTCGACTGGTATAGGCATATTATGCGTCGCTATCCTTTCAATGTGCTTACCCCAGACCCGGCCTGGCATTTCTCCGGTTTGGAGTTCATTCGGAGTATACCCAGTAGTAGAATTATAATTTCCATTTATGGCTGATTCAAAAAATTCTAGGAATTCCGGCCACTTACTCTGGTTAGTATTACAGTACGTACGGAATAACCGTCCCAACTCCTTGTTGACCCGTTCGGCCAAGTTACCTTGCGGTCTCCGGATCGCTGTTAGGACCGTCTGAACACCGTGTTTCTCAAGCTCGGAGTGCCACTTGGTGTTTGTAGTAAATTGCTTACCTTGATCTGAGAGTATCTTCCTTACGGGACCATTTTTCGGCATGTATCTATTTAGCATAATGTTTATGACAGCCGACGTTGTAGGTCTACCAATAGCATACAGGCTAACATGTTTGGTAAAAGCATCCGTAACAACCACAAGGTTCTTCATTCCACGCGCCGCCCGAGGAAGTGGACCCAAAAAATCAATGCAGACAAGGTCATTTTTATTACGTGCAACAATGTTACCCATTTCAACCTGGGTATGTTGGTTCGGATATTTCGCTGTTTGGCAGATGTGGCATGTGCCGAGTATGGCCTTTATTTTCCTGGTCATATTTAGCCACACAAAATCCTCCCGCATTGCCAGGTAACATTTATAAGGCCCCGCATGAGCCAGACTCTCATGACACATCCAGGTGAGGTCTTCCACCATCGCGTCAGGCACCATAATCTTCCATCCGCCATTGACAATTTTATACACTACGTCTTTATATATTCTGTACTTGGGGTTTTCTTGTATCCTGATCGCGTCACAGATCTGCTTCAATTTGGTGTCCCGCTGCTGTTACATACCAATATTTTTAAACTTATTTTTAAGACTGTCTTCTAATTTATATTTGCCAGCTAGAATTTGAACTTCCTGGTTATTAGACGCATGACGTTCTTCCACCATTGGAGGGTATCGGCTTAACGTGTCACCTGCTTTGTTCTCGCTTGCCTTACAGTACTTAATGGTAAAGTCGTACTCTTGGATGGCCATGATCCAACGGGATATGCGAGCGTTCGCCAACTTGCAGCGCAACATGAACGATAAGGCCTGGTTGTCCGAAAGGATTTCGAAGTGTTGTCCAACCAAGTAATAACGAAATTTGCTGATGCAGTATACAATAGCCAATATTTCTTTCTCCGATGTGAAATAGTTCCGTTCGGCCCCTTTTAGTGACCTACTGCTGTGCGCAATTATTTTGTGCTCACCCTTCTCATTCCGTTGGTAGAGTACCCCCCAATGGCATAATCAGAAGCATCGCAATTCAGGACATACGTGCCCTCTTTCTCAGGATGGAACACGTGCAGGTTTCTACTATACAAATTTTTAGTCGCGTCGAATGCATGCTGATGACGCTCCTCCCATCTCCATTTAGTACTCTTACGAAGCAGTTCCAATAACGGCTCAATTGTTCCAGAATATTCTGGAGTAAAACGTCGGAAGTAACCAGTCAATCCAAGGAACGCTCTGATATCCCTGGGTTTTGTGGGTTTCGGGAACTCCATGATCGCACGTATTTTTTCCGGGTCCGTTGTTATACCTTCTGCTGAGATAATATGTCCCAAAAATTTAATTTGCGATTTTCCAAACACGCACTTTTCAAGGTTGAGAGTCAGGTTAGCGGCTTGAAATTTCCGAAATACAATCTTGAGATGTTCAAGATGTTCCTCAAATGATTTTGATATGACCAAAATATCATCAACAAATATGCTGACAAAGTCCTCCACCTCGGGTCCCAGAGCTAACTCCAAACATCTGACCATGGCCGCTAAACTTGTAACCAAACCAAAGGGAACTACTCTAAACTGGTAGCATTTATTGCGATAAAGAAATGCTGTGTATTTTCTTGACTCTTTGGCAAGGGGAATCTGCCAGAATCCACTTTTGAGATCAAGGCGAGACATGTATTTAACCCCTTGACATTTAATGAATAGGTTCTCCGCATTCAGAGCACAGTCGTAGCATTTTTTTGTAATAGAATTAAGATTTCTCATGTCGAGACATAATCGAATGTCGTTATTTTTTTTTTTAACAACAACCATAGGATTTAGAAAATTGCTATCAGTTCGTTCAATCACACCATTCTCAAGCATACTCTTATCTTCCGCATCAACCTGTTGTTGATAGTGAAGGGGGATGGGGTAAGTCTTCCGTACAAATTTATTTTCATCGGTGACTTGAATGTTGTGTTCATATACATTCGTGGTGGTAGGTTTGTTTGAAAACACCGATCCGAATTTATCAAGCACACTTTGCAGTATATCTTGCTCACTGCTCGTTATCTGCCTGCTGTGTGTCCGCAGATTATGTGTTATCTTATCGGCAATTTGAACAGCCGGACGAGCTACAGTAGTCGGTTCACAATCAGACCCCGTCTTACCCCTCCTGCGTCCTAATCTGATATCGTGTTTACTATTATTAACAGTACATTTCAATATTTTATTTGGAAAATCAATGGTCGCGTGTACTTTATTTAATGCATCCACTCCCAAAATAATATTATACACGAGTTTCTTGATAATAAGCACCGTGACTTCTATTTCCATTCCCTGAATGGATATTGTTATCATTGCTTGACGGTCAACCCTCTGAGATTCACCCGTCGCTGATTTTATGATTTTGTGGGTTACTGGCAGAATCGGGATTTTTTAAAAATGTTTCTTGTGCCTCTCTAGGAATCGCTCATCCATTAACGAGATTTCTGCGCCGCTGTCGAATAAAACCTCGCCGACACATCCGTTAATTTTCGCGTTGACAATGAGATCAGTGTCATTTTCAATACTAATACTTTTCTCATCTTCATTATTATTATTATTATTATTGCAAATTAAACTATCTCTAATTTCGGCAGGATATAGGCCGGACACCACAAATTTACTCTTATAACTAACATCTTTCACATTTGATTTATTGAACTGCTTTTTATGGTTACAACGGGCTTTTGAAACTTCCTTCATACCTTTATGTGTATTAAACTTCTGATTGGTATTTCTATTTGGTATTTTATGTTGTTGTGGTGACTGTGTTTGCTTGGTTTGAGTTTGATACTGAAAATTTTTACTCGGTGTTTCATTACTGTTACCACTGTTATTCGGGTCGTCAATACCTTCCCATTTTGTAAGTAATATGAGTAGCTCTTCCCACGACTTAACTCCTTGCGTAAGGACGGCCACCTGTATACCGCGTCCAAAATGGTGCGCAAGTTTACTTACTATGTCAGGTTCGGTTAAGTTAGGCTCAAGATACCTAGCTCTTGATGTCAACTGCATCACATATGATTCTTTAGAACCTTTGGTATTGGATTATTTTCCAAACTCCAGCTGCGCACGGATCTTCCTCTGGATCTCCTCATTCCAGTATCTAGCTCTGAAATGTCTTACCAGGTCTTCATACGTGTTGATTTTATCCTGGACAATAATGAACCACTCCGCGGCAGTACCCTTAAGTCGCCGCACTATGAAATTAATTTTATCAGCTTCACTTAAGTTGTCACCAATTGCCTCCAGATCCCGCTGGCAAACCTTAATGAAATTCATGGGGTTTTCATTCTCCCGTCCATAAAACTTTAGCTGTGAATTGACGTCATCCAAAGCCTTATATACATACGTGGTACAGTTTAGTGGTGACGAGGTACTCTGCAATCGTGACACTTGATGTTGCAGCTCTTGAATTCGCAGGTCTTGCTCTGCCATTAATTCACTCACCGTGGATCTGTGTTGTACTACCTGCTCTTCCATTCCAGAGAGTTTCGCTTCACATTCACTAAGTCGTGACTTATTAACTTCCAAACTCGCCTCTATATCAGCTTTCATAGTTTCCACAGTCTCGCTAATACGCTTTTCTGCCGCTTCTAACATTTGTTTGCTTTGTTTAGATTGCTCCTGCACGGCCGCATATATTCTTTGGTTTTTGTCATGGAGTGATTTGTTTTGTTTCCCGGCTTCTACTTTACCAGATTTAATTTCTTCGGACATGGATTCCATCTTCGCTAACATGGCCGCTAAAGCACTCTCTATCCCTTTTGACTCCGCCATAATGCTCAAAATTCAGTTTAAAATTTAATAAATTTAAATTTACTGATTTATACGCAAAGAAAGTTATTATTACGACAAGATTAGAACATATGGTAACCAGTTTATACGCACACAGAAAGCAGTTCAAAACATCAACATGTAAATAAACCTTATCTAACACACAACAACTAATAATCTACCTCCAATATACTGATAAAATCTGTTCATATATGACATACAAGAGAATATGCACAATTGATAAATTATATCCTCAGATTTTCATATGAACTATACACATACAATTATTACGTTAATTATAATTATACGTCGGATTTTACCAACAAATTTTTTTTACTCATAGACAAATATATAATAGCCTAAAATTACCGCTATTTTACGAGCCCTACGTTGCTAAGCGCCAAAATATCTCTATGCGACAACACAAATTACTAAACTATTGGCGCATAGGATATGATAGTATGTGTATCTTTAAATTAAAAGTCTATATTGGAGGGTTTAAGATTATTTATTGCACAAACACAAGTAATTGTTTATATGGTATATTTGATATGTACAGAATGTAATGTTTGATATAGAGTCGTTCTTTTAAAATGTTAAATACTGTTCATACGCAAGACGTGATACGTTACATAAAGAAGATTCCCACGATGATGTTGCTGAAGAGAAGGGCAGGTCTTTGCGGTGTAGTTGGTTCGTCAGGTGCGGCTTATAAATGACGGACGTATCCCCAGAAACGTTTACAGCTGGGCTGGCGTCCTGTATCAGCTGGGCTGGTGTCCTATAACAGCTGGGCTGGTGTCCTATAACAGCTGGGCTGGTGTCCTGACAGCTGGGCTGGTGTCCTGTAACAGCTGGGCTGGTGTCCTATAACAGCTGGGCTGGTGTCCTGACAGCTGGACTGGTGTCCCGTAACAGCTGGGCTGGTGTCCTGACAGCTGGACTGGTGTCCCGTAACAGCTGGGCTGGTGTCCTGACAGCTGGGCTGGTGTCCTGTAATTCCCACGATGAATCTGACGCTTCACACACACAACGGTACTACGGATCTTATTACTTGTAAAATTAATATAGAGTTTATGACCAAGTAATATCTCAGGTGACAGTGAGTTTAATCAAATAACGGTATATTGAACTTATACCACTCCGGCTTCTTCAAGTGTTCACGCGAATACCAAGGTCTACCGCGATCAGCAGACCACCCTATGAGGAAATCTTGCACTAACACGGAAACGTCTTGATGGAACAACTTACTATTGCGTAACTATTAATGATACCGACACTGCGGAAAATCACACACAGTGATACAGTTACAATCACTTATTACACACGTAATACTACAATATTAATATCGTGTGTAAAGAGTTAATATTCAACCATTCTGCGTCACACGCGTTACTATCCCCGAATAGTCTTTACAGATTCCTACAAGCGACAGAATCTTGAACAAGAATTGTATGTACCGTTCGCGGTAGCAGCAGTGAAGAACTGCCTGTAATTATACGCGCAATGCGTTAAAACAATACTGTGTGCAGATGTACTACACACACAGTTCTGAGTCTTCCCGTTTCACTAACGACGAATAGTTTTTACAACACCTTGCAAGCGGTAGAATCTTGTACAAGGAGTGCACGTCCCGTTCGCGGTAGATGGCGTAGAAGAACTGCCTGTGTAACAACAGGCTTAAGAAAATTTCCAACCACCACTCAGCATTCTATTGGTGGACGGAAGTCACATGGTTAGTACACCGTGACATGCACTTTTCATGCAGTAGAGTGCATTTACTTTGTAAGAGCATGCATAGCGGTAATCAGAATACCCTTATCACATGCATAACTGCACACTTTACTAATATCATACATGAACGTAAACAATAGTCAGAAATATATAGGGATTGTAGCAATACATATGTCTATGTTCAGTACAATGTCAAACACAATGATAATCAATTCACGCACAGCCCGGGAAACGTTTACCACTCGCGCACGCGCGCACATTTCCACAACACAGTACATGAATAACAATAAATAAATAATGCACAGTTTTACTAAACTAAACCCTTATCCTTACTAAATACTACTGATAACATAACCAAACTTAACCATCTACCAATATAACATGAATGTCCATAGTCTGTGTAATATATGAGCTTCCATCGCATATCATGATCCTGTGATTCGTTGCAGGATTAACCCCTTCCCGCATAAAAAAAAGTTTTTTTTTTAGTTAACTAACAAAAAATAAAAAATTTTTTTTCGATATAACCAAAACAATTTCCTAATCCTGAAACAATAATATTAATACCCTCGAACGAAAATCAAATAAACATCCTCAAATCAATACTAACATTTCCTAACTGTCACTTTGACAGAAGCACCAAATCAAAGACACGTGGTAACCTTAAAACCAAAACAAACACACATGTTCTTGACACACAGATAACAAAATTTTATGCAGGGTCACAAAGTACACAGACGGCATTCCTTATCTTAACTAGATTATTGTTCATTCACAGAGTCATCTTACATATAACATTTAAACCTGAACTGACATATTTAAATAGCTACACATTCTTACCCCTATATCCTGACATTTATTTAAGGTGATTTATGGATCCTTTGTATAATATTTCCTCAATGAGGAAGCATGGAATTTACCAATCGCACGGTTGGTATTTGGGTTGGTTAATATAAATGTATTTTTTTCAACTTTTTCCGACAGGGTATACGGACCATTATACAGCCTCAAAACTTCGCGGCTGTGTTGTCCTCCCTTCTACCAACATTTAATGCTCGTAAAAGCACACTCTCCCAGTCTTGAACTTCACCAGTTTATGTTCCTCATTGAATTTTTCCGTCCGCTCCTCTGCGCACGTTTTAATGCGTCTTCTAGCCTCGATTTTCTTTATCTCGACTGGTATAGGCATATTATGCGTCGCTATCCTTTCAATGTGCTTACCCCAGACCCGGCCTGGCATTTCTCCGGTTTGGAGTTCATTCGGAGTATACCCAGTAGTAGAATTATAATTTCCATTTATGGCTGATTCAAAAATATCTAGGAATTCCGGCCACTTACTCTGGTTAGTATTACAGTACGTACGGAATAACCGTCCCAACTCCTTGTTGACCCGTTCGGCCAAGTTACCTTGCGGTCTCCGGATCGCTGTTAGGACCGTCTGAACACCGTGTTTCTCAAGCTCGGAGTGCCACTTGGTGTTTGTAGTAAATTGCTTACCTTGATCTGAGAGTATCTTCCTTACGGGACCATTTTTCGGCATGTATCTATTTAGCATAATGTTTATGACAGCCGACGTTGTAGGTCTACCAATAGCATACAGGCTAACATGTTTGGTAAAAGCATCCGTAACAACCACAAGGTTCTTCATTCCACGCGCCGCCCGAGGAAGTGGACCCAAAAAATCAATGCAGACAAGGTCATTTTTATTACGTGCAACAATGTTACCCATTTCAACCTGGGTATGTTGGTTCGGATATTTCGCTGTTTGGCAGATGTGGCATGTGCCGAGTATGGCCTTTATTTTCCTGGTCATATTTAGCCACACAAAATCCTCCCGCATTGCCAGGTAACATTTATAAGGCCCCGCATGAGCCAGACTCTCATGACACATCCAGGTGAGGTCTTCCACCATCGCGTCAGGCACCATAATCTTCCATCCGCCATTGACAATTTTATACACTACGTCTTTATATATTCTGTACTTGGGGTTTTCTTGTATCCTGATCGCGTCACAGATCTGCTTCAATTTGGTGTCCCGCTGCTGTTACATACCAATATTTTTAAACTTATTTTTAAGACTGTCTTCTAATTTATATTTGCCAGCTAGAATTTGAACTTCCTGGTTATTAGACGCATGACGTTCTTCCACCATTGGAGGGTATCGGCTTAACGTGTCACCTGCTTTGTTCTCGCTTGCCTTACAGTACTTAATGGTAAAGTCGTACTCTTGGATGGCCATGATCCAACGGGATATGCGAGCGTTCGCCAACTTGCAGCGCAACATGAACGATAAGGCCTGGTTGTCCGAAAGGATTTCGAAGTGTTGTCCAACCAAGTAATAACGAAATTTGCTGATGCAGTATACAATAGCCAATATTTCTTTCTCCGATGTGAAATAGTTCCGTTCGGCCCCTTTTAGTGACCTACTGCTGTGCGCAATTATTTTGTGCTCACCCTTCTCATTCCGTTGGTAGAGTACCCCCCAATGGCATAATCAGAAGCATCGCAATTCAGGACATACGTGCCCTCTTTCTCAGGATGGAACACGTGCAGGTTTCTACTATACAAATTTTTAGTCGCGTCGAATGCATGCTGATGACGCTCCTCCCATCTCCATTTAGTACTCTTACGAAGCAGTTCCAATAACGGCTCAATTGTTCCAGAATATTCTGGAGTAAAACGTCGGAAGTAACCAGTCAATCCAAGGAACGCTCTGATATCCCTGGGTTTTGTGGGTTTCGGGAACTCCATGATCGCACGTATTTTTTCCGGGTCCGTTGTTATACCTTCTGCTGAGATAATATGTCCCAAAAATTTAATTTGCGATTTTCCAAACACGCACTTTTCAAGGTTGAGAGTCAGGTTAGCGGCTTGAAATTTCCGAAATACAATCTTGAGATGTTCAAGATGTTCCTCAAATGATTTTGATATGACCAAAATATCATCAACAAATATGCTGACAAAGTCCTCCACCTCGGGTCCCAGAGCTAACTCCAAACATCTGACCATGGCCGCTAAACTTGTAACCAAACCAAAGGGAACTACTCTAAACTGGTAGCATTTATTGCGATAAAGAAATGCTGTGTATTTTCTTGACTCTTTGGCAAGGGGAATCTGCCAGAATCCACTTTTGAGATCAAGGCGAGACATGTATTTAACCCCTTGACATTTAATGAATAGGTTCTCCGCATTCAGAGCACAGTCGTAGCATTTTTTTGTAATAGAATTAAGATTTCTCATGTCGAGACATAATCGAATGTCGTTATTTTTTTTTTTAACAACAACCATAGGATTTAGAAAATTGCTATCAGTTCGTTCAATCACACCATTCTCAAGCATACTCTTATCTTCCGCATCAACCTGTTGTTGATAGTGAAGGGGGATGGGGTAAGTCTTCCGTACAAATTTATTTTCATCGGTGACTTGAATGTTGTGTTCATATACATTCGTGGTGGTAGGTTTGTTTGAAAACACCGATCCGAATTTATCAAGCACACTTTGCAGTATATCTTGCTCACTGCTCGTTATCTGCCTGCTGTGTGTCCGCAGATTATGTGTTATCTTATCGGCAATTTGAACAGCCGGACGAGCTACAGTAGTCGGTTCACAATCAGACCCCGTCTTACCCCTCCTGCGTCCTAATCTGATATCGTGTTTACTATTATTAACAGTACATTTCAATATTTTATTTGGAAAATCAATGGTCGCGTGTACTTTATTTAATGCATCCACTCCCAAAATAATATTATACACGAGTTTCTTGATAATAAGCACCGTGACTTCTATTTCCATTCCCTGAATGGATATTGTTATCATTGCTTGACGGTCAACCCTCTGAGATTCACCCGTCGCTGATTTTATGATTTTGTGGGTTACTGGCAGAATCGGGATTTTTTAAAAATGTTTCTTGTGCCTCTCTAGGAATCGCTCATCCATTAACGAGATTTCTGCGCCGCTGTCGAATAAAACCTCGCCGACACATCCGTTAATTTTCGCGTTGACAATGAGATCAGTGTCATTTTCAATACTAATACTTTTCTCATCTTCATTATTATTATTATTATTATTGCAAATTAAACTATCTCTAATTTCGGCAGGATATAGGCCGGACACCACAAATTTACTCTTATAACTAACATCTTTCACATTTGATTTATTGAACTGCTTTTTATGGTTACAACGGGCTTTTGAAACTTCCTTCATACCTTTATGTGTATTAAACTTCTGATTGGTATTTCTATTTGGTATTTTATGTTGTTGTGGTGACTGTGTTTGCTTGGTTTGAGTTTGATACTGAAAATTTTTACTCGGTGTTTCATTACTGTTACCACTGTTATTCGGGTCGTCAATACCTTCCCATTTTGTAAGTAATATGAGTAGCTCTTCCCACGACTTAACTCCTTGCGTAAGGACGGCCACCTGTATACCGCGTCCAAAATGGTGCGCAAGTTTACTTACTATGTCAGGTTCGGTTAAGTTAGGCTCAAGATACCTAGCTCTTGATGTCAACTGCATCACATATGATTCTTTAGAACCTTTGGTATTGGATTATTTTCCAAACTCCAGCTGCGCACGGATCTTCCTCTGGATCTCCTCATTCCAGTATCTAGCTCTGAAATGTCTTACCAGGTCTTCATACGTGTTGATTTTATCCTGGACAATAATGAACCACTCCGCGGCAGTACCCTTAAGTCGCCGCACTATGAAATTAATTTTATCAGCTTCACTTAAGTTGTCACCAATTGCCTCCAGATCCCGCTGGCAAACCTTAATGAAATTCATGGGGTTTTCATTCTCCCGTCCATAAAACTTTAGCTGTGAATTGACGTCATCCAAAGCCTTATATACATACGTGGTACAGTTTAGTGGTGACGAGGTACTCTGCAATCGTGACACTTGATGTTGCAGCTCTTGAATTCGCAGGTCTTGCTCTGCCATTAATTCACTCACCGTGGATCTGTGTTGTACTACCTGCTCTTCCATTCCAGAGAGTTTCGCTTCACATTCACTAAGTCGTGACTTATTAACTTCCAAACTCGCCTCTATATCAGCTTTCATAGTTTCCACAGTCTCGCTAATACGCTTTTCTGCCGCTTCTAACATTTGTTTGCTTTGTTTAGATTGCTCCTGCACGGCCGCATATATTCTTTGGTTTTTGTCATGGAGTGATTTGTTTTGTTTCCCGGCTTCTACTTTACCAGATTTAATTTCTTCGGACATGGATTCCATCTTCGCTAACATGGCCGCTAAAGCACTCTCTATCCCTTTTGACTCCGCCATAATGCTCAAAATTCAGTTTAAAATTTAATAAATTTAAATTTACTGATTTATACGCAAAGAAAGTTATTATTACGACAAGATTAGAACATATGGTAACCAGTTTATACGCACACAGAAAGCAGTTCAAAACATCAACATGTAAATAAACCTTATCTAACACACAACAACTAATAATCTACCTCCAATATACTGATAAAATCTGTTCATATATGACATACAAGAGAATATGCACAATTGATAAATTATATCCTCAGATTTTCATATGAACTATACACATACAATTATTACGTTAATTATAATTATACGTCGGATTTTACCAACAAATTTTTTTTACTCATAGACAAATATATAATAGCCTAAAATTACCGCTATTTTACGAGCCCTACGTTGCTAAGCGCCAAAATATCTCTATGCGACAACACAAATTACTAAACTATTGGCGCATAGGATATGATAGTATGTGTATCTTTAAATTAAAAGTCTATATTGGAGGGTTTAAGATTATTTATTGCACAAACACAAGTAATTGTTTATATGGTATATTTGATATGTACAGAATGTAATGTTTGATATAGAGTCGTTCTTTTAAAATGTTAAATACTGTTCATACGCAAGACGTGATACGTTACATAAAGAAGATTCCCACGATGATGTTGCTGAAGAGAAGGGCAGGTCTTTGCGGTGTAGTTGGTTCGTCAGGTGCGGCTTATAAATGACGGACGTATCCCCAGAAACGTTTACAGCTGGGCTGGCGTCCTGTATCAGCTGGGCTGGTGTCCTATAACAGCTGGGCTGGTGTCCTATAACAGCTGGGCTGGTGTCCTGACAGCTGGGCTGGTGTCCTGTAACAGCTGGGCTGGTGTCCTATAACAGCTGGGCTGGTGTCCTGACAGCTGGACTGGTGTCCCGTAACAGCTGGGCTGGTGTCCTGACAGCTGGACTGGTGTCCCGTAACAGCTGGGCTGGTGTCCTGACAGCTGGGCTGGTGTCCTGTAATTCCCACGATGAATCTGACGCTTCACACACACAACGGTACTACGGATCTTATTACTTGTAAAATTAATATAGAGTTTATGACCAAGTAATATCTCAGGTGACAGTGAGTTTAATCAAATAACGGTATATTGAACTTATACCACTCCGGCTTCTTCAAGTGTTCACGCGAATACCAAGGTCTACCGCGATCAGCAGACCACCCTATGAGGAAATCTTGCACTAACACGGAAACGTCTTGATGGAACAACTTACTATTGCGTAACTATTAATGATACCGACACTGCGGAAAATCACACACAGTGATACAGTTACAATCACTTATTACACACGTAATACTACAATATTAATATCGTGTGTAAAGAGTTAATATTCAACCATTCTGCGTCACACGCGTTACTATCCCCGAATAGTCTTTACAGATTCCTACAAGCGACAGAATCTTGAACAAGAATTGTATGTACCGTTCGCGGTAGCAGCAGTGAAGAACTGCCTGTAATTATACGCGCAATGCGTTAAAACAATACTGTGTGCAGATGTACTACACACACAGTTCTGAGTCTTCCCGTTTCACTAACGACGAATAGTTTTTACAACACCTTGCAAGCGGTAGAATCTTGTACAAGGAGTGCACGTCCCGTTCGCGGTAGATGGCGTAGAAGAACTGCCTGTGTAACAACAGGCTTAAGAAAATTTCCAACCACCACTCAGCATTCTATTGGTGGACGGAAGTCACATGGTTAGTACACCGTGACATGCACTTTTCATGCAGTAGAGTGCATTTACTTTGTAAGAGCATGCATAGCGGTAATCAGAATACCCTTATCACATGCATAACTGCACACTTTACTAATATCATACATGAACGTAAACAATAGTCAGAAATATATAGGGATTGTAGCAATACATATGTCTATGTTCAGTACAATGTCAAACACAATGATAATCAATTCACGCACAGCCCGGGAAACGTTTACCACTCGCGCACGCGCGCACATTTCCACAACACAGTACATGAATAACAATAAATAAATAATGCACAGTTTTACTAAACTAAACCCTTATCCTTACTAAATACTACTGATAACATAACCAAACTTAACCATCTACCAATATAACATGAATGTCCATAGTCTGTGTAATATATGAGCTTCCATCGCATATCATGATCCTGTGATTCGTTGCAGGATTAACCCCTTCCCGCATAAAAAAAAGTTTTTTTTTTAGTTAACTAACAAAAAATAAAAAATTTTTTTTCGATATAACCAAAACAATTTCCTAATCCTGAAACAATAATATTAATACCCTCGAACGAAAATCAAATAAACATCCTCAAATCAATACTAACATTTCCTAACTGTCACTTTGACAGAAGCACCAAATCAAAGACACGTGGTAACCTTAAAACCAAAACAAACACACATGTTCTTGACACACAGATAACAAAATTTTATGCAGGGTCACAAAGTACACAGACGGCATTCCTTATCTTAACTAGATTATTGTTCATTCACAGAGTCATCTTACATATAACATTTAAACCTGAACTGACATATTTAAATAGCTACACATTCTTACCCCTATATCCTGACATTTATTTAAGGTGATTTATGGATCCTTTGTATAATATTTCCTCAATGAGGAAGCATGGAATTTACCAATCGCACGGTTGGTATTTGGGTTGGTTAATATAAATGTATTTTTTTCAACTTTTTCCGACAGGGTATACGGACCATTATACAGCCTCAAAACTTCGCGGCTGTGTTGTCCTCCCTTCTACCAACATTTAATGCTCGTAAAAGCACACTCTCCCAGTCTTGAACTTCACCAGTTTATGTTCCTCATTGAATTTTTCCGTCCGCTCCTCTGCGCACGTTTTAATGCGTCTTCTAGCCTCGATTTTCTTTATCTCGACTGGTATAGGCATATTATGCGTCGCTATCCTTTCAATGTGCTTACCCCAGACCCGGCCTGGCATTTCTCCGGTTTGGAGTTCATTCGGAGTATACCCAGTAGTAGAATTATAATTTCCATTTATGGCTGATTCAAAAATATCTAGGAATTCCGGCCACTTACTCTGGTTAGTATTACAGTACGTACGGAATAACCGTCCCAACTCCTTGTTGACCCGTTCGGCCAAGTTACCTTGCGGTCTCCGGATCGCTGTTAGGACCGTCTGAACACCGTGTTTCTCAAGCTCGGAGTGCCACTTGGTGTTTGTAGTAAATTGCTTACCTTGATCTGAGAGTATCTTCCTTACGGGACCATTTTTCGGCATGTATCTATTTAGCATAATGTTTATGACAGCCGACGTTGTAGGTCTACCAATAGCATACAGGCTAACATGTTTGGTAAAAGCATCCGTAACAACCACAAGGTTCTTCATTCCACGCGCCGCCCGAGGAAGTGGACCCAAAAAATCAATGCAGACAAGGTCATTTTTATTACGTGCAACAATGTTACCCATTTCAACCTGGGTATGTTGGTTCGGATATTTCGCTGTTTGGCAGATGTGGCATGTGCCGAGTATGGCCTTTATTTTCCTGGTCATATTTAGCCACACAAAATCCTCCCGCATTGCCAGGTAACATTTATAAGGCCCCGCATGAGCCAGACTCTCATGACACATCCAGGTGAGGTCTTCCACCATCGCGTCAGGCACCATAATCTTCCATCCGCCATTGACAATTTTATACACTACGTCTTTATATATTCTGTACTTGGGGTTTTCTTGTATCCTGATCGCGTCACAGATCTGCTTCAATTTGGTGTCCCGCTGCTGTTACATACCAATATTTTTAAACTTATTTTTAAGACTGTCTTCTAATTTATATTTGCCAGCTAGAATTTGAACTTCCTGGTTATTAGACGCATGACGTTCTTCCACTATTGGAGGGTATCGGCTTAACGTGTCACCTGCTTTGTTCTCGCTTGCCTTACAGTACTTAATGGTAAAGTCGTACTCTTGGATGGCCATGATCCAACGGGATATGCGAGCGTTCGCCAACTTGCAGCGCAACATGAACGATAAGGCCTGGTTGTCCGAAAGGATTTCGAAGTGTTGTCCAACCAAGTAATAACGAAATTTGCTGATGCAGTATACAATAGCCAATATTTCTTTCTCCGATGTGAAATAGTTCCGTTCGGCCCCTTTTAGTGACCTACTGCTGTGCGCAATTATTTTGTGCTCACCCTTCTCATTCCGTTGGTAGAGTACCCCCCAATGGCATAATCAGAAGCATCGCAATTCAAGACATACGTGCCCTCTTTCTCAGGATGGAACACGTGCAGGTTTCTACTATACAAATTTTTAGTCGCGTCGAATGCATGCTGATGACGCTCCTCCCATCTCCATTTAGTACTCTTACGAAGCAGTTCCAATAACGGCTCAATTGTTCCAGAATATTCTGGAGTAAAACGTCGGAAGTAACCAGTCAATCCAAGGAACGCTCTGATATCCCTGGGTTTTGTGGGTTTCGGGAACTCCATGATCGCACGTATTTTTTCCGGGTCCGTTGTTATACCTTCTGCTGAGATAATATGTCCCAAAAATTTAATTTGCGATTTTCCAAACTCGCACTTTTCAAGGTTGAGAGTCAGGTTAGCGGCTTGAAATTTCCGAAATACAATCTTGAGATGTTCAAGATGTTCCTCAAATGATTTTGATATGACCAAAATATCATCAACAAATATGCTGACAAAGTCCTCCACCTCGGGTCCCAGAGCTAACTCCAAACATCTGACCATGGCCGCTAAACTTGTAACCAAACCAAAGGGAACTACTCTAAACTGGTAGCATTTATTGCGATAAAGAAATGCTGTGTATTTTTTTGACTCTTTGGCAAGGGGAATCTGCCAGAATCCACTTTTGAGATCAAGGCGAGACATGTATTTAACCCCTTGACATTTAATGAATAGGTTCTCCGCATTCAGAGCACAGTCGTAGCATTTTTTTGTAATAGAATTAAGATTTCTCATGTCGAGACATAATCGAATGTCGTTATTTTTTTTTTTAACAACAACCATAGTATTTAGAAAAAATTGCTATCAGTTCGTTCAATCACACCATTCTCAAGCATACTCTTAACTTCCGCATCAACCTGTTGTTGATAGTGAAGGGGGATGGGGTAAGTCTTCCGTACAAATTTATTTTCATCGGTGACTTGAATGTTGTGTTCATATACATTCGTGGTGGTAGGTTTGTTTGAAAACACCGATCCGAATTTATCAAGCACACTTTGCAGTATATCTTGCTCACTGCTCGTTATCTGCCTGCTGTGTGTCCGCAGATTATGTGTTATCTTATCGGCAATTTGAACAGCCGGACGAGCTACAGTAGTCGGTTCACAATCAGACCCCGTCTTACCCCTCCTGCGTCCTAATCTGATATCGTGTTTACTATTATTAACAGTACATTTCAATATTTTATTTGGAAAATCAATGGTCGCGTGTACTTTATTTAATGCATCCACTCCCAAAATAATATTATACACGAGTTTCTTGATAATAAGCACCGTGACTTCTATTTCCATTCCTTGAATGGATATTGTTATCATTGCTTGACGGTCAACCCTCTGAGATTCACCCGTCGCTGATTTTATGATTTTGTGGGTTACTGGCAGAATCGGGATTTTTTAAAAATGTTTCTTGTGCCTCTCTAGGAATCGCTCATCCATTAACGAGATTTCTGCGCCGCTGTCGAATAAAACCTCGCCGACACATCCGTTAATTTTCGCGTTGACAATGAGATCAGTGTCATTTTCAATACTAATACTTTTCTCATCTTCATTATTATTATTATTGCAAATTAAACTATCTCTAATTTCGGCAGGATATAGGCCGGACACCACAAATTTACTCTTATAACTAACATCTTTCACATTTGATTTATTGAACTGCTTTTTATGGTTACAACGGGCTTTTGAAACTTCCTTCATACCTTTATGTGTATTAAACTTCTGATTGGTATTTCTATTTGGTATTTTATGTTGTTGTGGTGACTGTGTTTGCTTGGTTTGAGTTTGATACTGAAAATTTTTACTCGGTGTTTCATTACTGTTACCACTGTTATTCGGGTCGTCAATACCTTCCCATTTTGTAAGTAATATGAGTAGCTCTTCCCACGACTTAACTCCTTGCGTAAGGACGGCCACCTGTATACCGCGTCCAAAATGGTGCGCAAGTTTACTTACTATGTCAGGTTCGGTTAAGTTAGGCTCAAGATACCTAGCTCTTGATATCAACTGCATCACATATGATTCTTTAGAACCTTTGGTATTGGATTATTTTCCAAACTCCAGCTGCGCACGGATCTTCCTCCGGATCTCCTCATTCCAGTATCTAGCTCTGAAATGTCTTACCAGGTCTTCATACGTGTTGATTTTATCCTGGACAATAATGAACCACTCCGCGGCAGTACCCTTAAGTCGCCGCACTATGAAATTAATTTTATCAGCTTCACTTAAGTTGTCACCAATTGCCTCCAGATCCCGCTGGCAAACCTTAATGAAATTCATGGGGTTTTCATTCTCCCGTCCATAAAACTTTAGCTGTGAATTGACGTCATCCAAAGCCTTATATACATACGTGGTACAGTTTAATGGTGACGAGGTACTCTGCAATCGTGACACTTGATGTTGCAGCTCTTGAATTCGCAGGTCTTGCTCTGCCATTAATTCACTCACCGTGGATCTGTGTTGTACTACCTGTTCTTCCATTCCAGAGAGTTTCGCTTCACATTCACTAAGTCGTGACTTATTAACTTCCAAACTCGCCTCTATATCAGCTTTCATAGTTTCCACAGTCTCGCTAATACGCTTTTCTGCCGCTTCTAACATTTGTTTGCTTTGTTTAGATTGCTCCTGCACGGCCGCATATATTCTTTGGTTTTTGTCATGGAGTGATTTGTTTTGTTTCCCGGCTTCTACTTTACCAGATTTAATTTCTTCGGACATGGATTCCATCTTTGCTAACATGGCCGCTAAAGCACTCTCTATCCCTTTTGACTCCGCCATAATGCTCAAAATTCAGTTTAAAATTTAATAAATTTAAATTTACTGATTTATACGCAAAGAAAGTTATTATTACGACAAGATTAGAACATATGGTAACCAGTTTATACGCACACAGAAAGCAGTTCAAAACATCAACATGTAAATAAACCTTATCTAACACACAACAACTAATAATCTACCTCCAATATACTGATAAAATCTGTTCATATATGACATACAAGAGAATATGCACAATTGATAAATTATATCCTCAGATTTTCATATGAACTATACACATACAATTATTACGTTAATTATAATTATACGTCGGATTTTACCAACAAATTTTTTTTTACTCATAGACAAATATATAATAGCCTAAAATTACCGCTATTTTACGAGCCCTACGTGGCTAAGCGCCAAAATATCTCTATGCGACAACACAAATTACTAAACTATTGGCGCATAGGATATGATAGTATGTGTATCTTTAAATTAAAAGTCTATATTGGAGGGTTTAAGATTATTTATTGCACAAACACAAGTAATTGTTTATATGGTATATTTGATATGTACAGAATGTAATGTTTGATATAGAGTCGTTCTTTTAAAATGTTAAATACTGTTCATACGCAAGACGTGATACGTTACATAAAGAAGATTCCCACGATGATGTTGCTGAAGAGAAGGGCAGGTCTTTGCGGTGTAGTTGGTTCGTCAGGTGCGGCTTATAAATGACGGACGTATCCCCAGAAACGTTTACAGCTGGGCTGGCGTCCTGTATCAGCTGGGCTGGTGTCCTATAACAGCTGGGCTGGTGTCCTATAACAGCTGGGCTGGTGTCCTATAACAGCTGGGCTGGTGTCCTGACAGCTGGGCTGGTGTCCTGTAACAGCTGGGCTGGTGTCCTATAACAGCTGGGCTGGTGTCCTGACAGCTGGACTGGTGTCCCGTAACAGCTGGGCTGGTGTCCTGACAGCTGGGCTGGTGTCCTGTAATTCCCACGATGAATCTGACGCTTCACACACACAACGGTACTACGGATCTTATTACTTGTAAAATTAATATAGAGTTTATGACCAAGTAATATCTCAGGTGACAGTGAGTTTAATCAAATAACGGTATATTGAACTTATACCACTCCGGCTTCTTCAAGTGTTCACGCGAATACCAAGGTCTACCGCGATCAGCAGACCACCCTATGAGGAAATCTTGCACTAACACGGAAACGTCTTGATGGAACAACTTACTATTGCGTAACTATTAATGATACCGACACTGCGGAAAATCACACACAGTGATACAGTTACAAACACTTATTACACACGTAATACTACAATATTAATATCGTGTGTAAAGAGTTAATATTCAACCATTCTGCGTCACACGCGTTACTATCCCCGAATAGTCTTTACAGATTCCTACAAGCGACAGAATCTTGAACAAGAATTGTATGTACCGTTCGCGGTAGCAGCAGTGAAGAACTGCCTGTAATTATACGCGCAATGCGTTAAAACAATACTGTGTGCAGATGTACTACACACACAGTTCTGAGTCTTCCCGTTTCACTAACGACGAATAGTTTTTACAACACCTTGCAAGCGGTAGAATCTTGTACAAGGAGTGCACGTCCCGTTCGCGGTAGATGGCGTAGAAGAACTGCCTGTGTAACAACAGGTTTAAGAAAATTTCCAACCACCACTCAGCATTCTATTGGTGGACGGAAGTCACATGGTTAGTACACCGTGACATGCACTTTTCATGCAGTAGAGTGCATTTACTTTGTAAGAGCATGCATAGCGGTAATCAGAATACCCTTATCACATGCATAACTGCACACTTTACTAATATCATACATGAACGTAAACAATAGTCAGAAATATATAGGGATTGTAGCAATACATATGTCTATGTTCAGTACAATGTCAAACACAATGATAATCAATTCACGCACAGCCCGGGAAACGTTTACCACTCGCGCACGCGCGCACATTTCCAGAACACAGTACATGAATAACAATAAATAAATAATGCACAGTTTTACTAAACTAAACCCTTATCCTTACTAAATACTACTGTTAACATAACCAAACTTAACCATCTACCAATATAACATGAATGTCCATAGTCTGTGTAATATATGAGCTTCCCTCGCATATCATGATCCTGTGATTCGTTGCAGGATTAACCCCTTCCCGCATAAAAAAAAGTTTTTTTTTAGTTAACTAACAAAAAATAAAAAAATTTTTTTCGATATAACCAAAACAATTTCCTAATCCTAAAACAATAATATTAATACCCTCGAACGAAAATCAAATAAACATCCTCAAATCAATACTAACTGTCACTTTGACAGAAGCACCAAATCAAAGACACGTGGTAACCTTAAAACCAAAACAAACACACATGTTCTTGACACACAGATAACAAAATTTTATGCAGGGTCACAAAGTACACAGACGGCATTCCTTATCTTAACTAGATTATTGTTCATTCACAGAGTCATCTTACATATAACATTTAAACCTGAACTGACATATTTAAATAGCTACACATTCTTACCCCTATATCCTGACATTTATTTAAGGTGATTTATGGATCCTTTGTATAATATTTCCTCAATGAGGAAGCATGGAATTTACCAATCGCACGGTTGGTATTTGGGTTGGTTAATATAAATGTATTTTTTTCAACTTTTTCCGACAGGGTATACGGACCATTATACAGCCTCAAAACTTCGCGGCTGTGTTGTCCTCCCTTCTACCAACATTTAATGCTCGTAAAAGCACGCTCTCCCAGTCTTGAACTTCACCAGTTTATGTTCCTCATTGAATTTTTCCGTGCGCTCCTCTGCGCACGTTTTAATGCGTCTTCTAGCCTCGATTTTCTTTATCTCGACTGGTATAGGCATATTATGCGTCGCTATCCTTTCAATGTGCTTACCCCAGACCCGGCCTGGCATTTCTCCGGTTTGGAGTTCATTCGGAGTATACCCAGTAGTAGAATTATAATTTCCATTTATGGCTGATTCAAAAAATTCTAGGAATTCCGGCCACTTACTCTGGTTAGTATTACAGTACTTACGGAATAACCGTCCCAACTCCTTGTTGACCCGTTCGGCCAAGTTACCTTGCGGTCTCCGGATCGCTGTTAGGACCGTCTGAACACCGTGTTTCTCAAGCTCGGAGTGCCACTTGGTGTTCGTAAACTGCTTACCTTGATCTGAGATTATCTTCCTTACGGGACCATTTTTCGGCATGTATCTATTTAGCATAATGTTTATGACAGCCGACGTTGTAGGTCTACCAATAGCATACAGGCTAACATGTTTGGTAAAAGCATCCGTAACAACCACAAGGTTCTTCATTCCACGCGCCGCCCGAGGAAGTGGACCCAAAAAATCAATGCAGACAAGGTCATTTTTATTACGTGCAACAATGATACCCATTTCAACCTGGGTATGTTGGTTCGGATATTTCGCTGTTTGGCAGAGGTGGCATGTGCCGAGTATGGCCTTTATTTTCCTGGTCATATTTAGCCACACAAAATCCTCCCGCATTGCCAGGTAACATTTATAAGTCCCCGCATGAGCCAGACTCTCATGACACATCCAGGTGAGGTCTTCCACCATCGCGTCAGGCACCATAATCTTCCATCCGCCATTGACAATTTTATACACTACGTCTTTATATATTCTGTACTTGGGGTTTTCTTGTGTCCGGATCGCGTCACAGATCTGCTTCAATTTGGTGTCCCGCTGCTGTTCCATACCAATATTTTTAAACTTATTTTTAAGACTGTCTCCTAATTTATATTTGCCAGCTAGAATTTGAACTTCCTGGTTATTAGACGCATGACGTTCTTCCACCATTGGAGGGTATCGGCTTAACGTGTCACCTGCTTTGTTCTCGCTTGCCTTACAGTACTTAATGGTAAAGTCGTACTCTTGGATGGCCATGATCCAACGGGATATGCGAGCGTTCGCCAACTTGCAGCGCAACATGAACGATAAGGCCTGGTTGTCCGAAAGGATTTCGAAGTGTTGTCCAACCAAGTAATAACGAAATTTGCTGATGCAGTATACAATAGCCAATATTTCTTTCTCCGATGTGAAATAGTTCCGTTCGGCCCCTTTTAGTGACCTACTGCTGTGCGCAATTATTTTGTGCTCACCCTTCTCATTCCGTTGGTAGAGTACCCCCCAATGGCATAATCAGAAGCATCGCAATTCAAGACATACGTGCCCTCTTTCTCAGGATGGAACACGTGCAGGTTTCTACTATACAAATTTTTAGTCGCGTCGAATGCATGCTGATGACGCTCCTCCCATCTCCATTTAGTACTCTTACGAAGCAGTTCCAATAACGGCTCAATTGTTCCAGAATATTCTGGAGTAAAACGTCGGAAGTAACCAGTCAATCCAAGGAACGCTCTGATATCCCTGGGTTTTGTGGGTTTCGGGAACTCCATGATCGCACGTATTTTTTCCGGGTCCGTTGTTATACCTTCTGCTGAGATAATATGTCCCAAAAATTTAATTTGCGATTTTCCAAACTCGCACTTTTCAAGGTTGAGAGTCAGGTTAGCGGCTTGAAATTTCCGAAATACAACCTTGAGATGTTCAAGATGTTCCTCAAATGATTTTGATATGACCAAAATATCATCAACAAATATGCTGACAAAGTCCTCCACCTCGGGTCCCAGAGCTAACTCCAAACATCTGACCATGGCCGCTAAACTTGTAACCAAACCAAAGGGAACTACTCTAAACTGGTAGCATTTATTGCGATAAAGAAATGCTGTGTATTTTCTTGACTCTTTGGCAAGGGGAATCTGCCAGAATCCACTTTTGAGATCAAGGCGAGACATGTATTTAACCCCTTGACATTTAATGAATAGGTTCTCCGCATTCAGAGCACAGTCGTAGCATTTTTTTGTAATAGAATTAAGATTTCTCATGTCGAGACATAATCGAATGTCGTTATTTTTTTTTTAACAACAACCATAGGATTTAGAAAAAATTGCTATCAGTTCGTTCAATCACACCATTCTCAAGCATACTCTTAACTTCCGCATCAACCTGTTGTTGATAGTGAAGGGGGATGGGGTAAGTCTTCCGTACAAATTTATTTTCATCGGTGACTTGAATGTTGTGTTCATATACATTCGTGGTGGTAGGTTTGTTTGAAAACACCGATCCGAATTTATCAAGCACACTTTGCAGTATATCTTGCTCACTGCTCGTTATCTGCCTGCTGTGTGTCCGCAGATTATGTGTTATCTTATCGGCAATTTGAACAGCCGGACGAGCTACAGTAGTCGGTTCACAATCAGACCCCGTCTTACCCCTCCTGCGTCCTAATCTGATATCGTGTTTACTATTATTAACAGTACATTTCAATATTTTATTTGGAAAATCAATGGTCGCGTGTACTTTATTTAATGCATCCACTCCCAAAATAATATTATACACGAGTTTCTTGATAATAAGCACCGTGACTTCTATTTCCATTCCCTGAATGGATATTGTTATCATTGCTTGACGGTCAACCCTCTGAGATTCACCCGTCGCTGATTTTATGATTTTGTGGGTTACTGGCAGAATCGGGATTTTTTAAAAATGTTTCTTGTGCCTCTCTAGGAATCGCTCATCCATTAACGAGATTTCTGCGCCGCTGTCGAATAAAACCTCGCCGACACATCCGTTAATTTTCGCGTTGACAATGAGATCAGTGTCATTTTCAATACTAATACTTTTCTCATCTTCATTATTATTATTATTATTATTGCAAATTAAACTATCTCTAATTTCGGCAGGATATAGGCCGGACACCACAAATTTACTCTTATAACTAACATCTTTCACATTTGATTTATTGAACTGCTTTTTATGGTTACAACGGGCTTTTGAAACTTCCTTCATACCTTTATGTGTATTAAACTTCTGATTGGTATTTCTATTTGGTATTTTATGTTGTTGTGGTGACTGTGTTTTCTTGGTTTGAGTTTGATACTGAAAATTTTTACTCGGTGTTTCATTACTGTTACCACTGTTATTCGGGTCGTCAATACCTTCCCATTTTGTAAGTAATATGAGTAGCTCTTCCCACGACTTAACTCCTTGCGTAAGGACGGCCACCTGTATACCGCGTCCAAAATGGTGCGCAAGTTTACTTACTATGTCAGGTTCGGTTAAGTTAGGCTCAAGATACCTAGCTCTTGATATCAACTGCATCACATATGATTCTTTAGAACCTTTGGTATTGGATTATTTTCCAAACTCCAGCTGCGCACGGATCTTCCTCCGGATCTCCTCATTCCAGTATCTAGCTCTGAAATGTCTTACCAGGTCTTCATACGTGTTGATTTTATCCTGGACAATAATGAACCACTCCGCGGCAGTACCCTTAAGTCGCCGCACTATGAAATTAATTTTATCAGCTTCACTTAAGTTGTCACCAATTGCCTCCAGATCCCGCTGGCAAACCTTAATGAAATTCATGGGGTTTTCATTCTCCCGTCCATAAAACTTTAGCTGTGAATTGACGTCATCCAAAGCCTTATATACATACGTGGTACAGTTTAATGGTGACGAGGTACTCTGCAATCGTGACACTTGATGTTGCAGCTCTTGAATTCGCAGGTCTTGCTCTGCCATTAATTCACTCACCGTGGATCTGTGTTGTACTACCTGTTCTTCCATTCCAGAGAGTTTCGCTTCACATTCACTAAGTCGTGACTTATTAACTTCCAAACTCGCCTCTATATCAGCTTTCATAGTTTCCACAGTCTCGCTAATACGCTTTTCTGCCGCTTCTAACATTTGTTTGCTTTGTTTAGATTGCTCCTGCACGGCCGCATATATTCTTTGGTTTTTGTCATGGAGTGATTTGTTTTGTTTCCCGGCTTCTACTTTACCAGATTTAATTTCTTCGGACATGGATTCCATCTTCGCTAACATGGCCGCTAAAGCACTCTCTATCCCTTTTGACTCCGCCATAATGCTCAAAATTCAGTTTAAAATTTAATAAATTTAAATTTACTGATTTATACGCAAAGACAGCTATTATTACGACAAGATTAGAACATATGGTAACCAGTTTATACGCACACAGAAAGCAGTTCAAAACATCAACATGTAAATAAACCTTATCTAACACACAACAACTAATAATCTACCTCCAATATACTGATAAAATCTGTTCATATATGACATACAAGAGAATATGCACAATTGATAAATTATATCCTCAGATTTTCATATGAACTATACACATACAATTACAACGTTAATTATAATTATACGTCGGATTTTACCAACAAATTTTTTTTTACTCATAGACAAATATATAATAGCCTAAAATTACCGCTATTTTACGAGCCCTACGTGGCTAAGCGCCAAAATATCTCTATGCGACAACACAAATTACTAAACTATTGGCGCATAGGATATGATAGTATGTGTATCTTTAAATTAAAAGTCTATATTGGAGGGTTTAAGATTATTTATTGCACAAACACAAGTAATTGTTTATATGGTATATTTGATATGTACAGAATGTAATGTTTGATATAGAGTCGTTCTTTTAAAATGTTAAATACTGTTCATACGCAAGACGTGATACGTTACATAAAGAAGATTCCCACGATGATGTTGCTGAAGAGAAGGGCAGGTCTTTGCGGTGTAGTTGGTTCGTCAGGTGCGGCTTATAAATGACGGACGTATCCCCAGAAACGTTTACAGCTGGGCTGGCGTCCTGTATCAGCTGGGCTGGTGTCCTATAACAGCTGGGCTGGTGTCCTATAACAGCTGGGCTGGTGTCCTGAGAGCTGGGCTGGTGTCCTGTAACAGCTGGGCTGGTGTCCTATAACAGCTGGGCTGGTGTCCTGACAGCTGGACTGGTGTCCCGTAACAGCTGGGCTGGTGTCCTGACAGCTGGGCTGGTGTCCTGTAATTCCCACGATGAATCTGACGCTTCACACACACAACGGTACTACGGATCTTATTGCTTGTAAAATTAATATAGAGTTTATGACCAAGTAATATCTCAGGTGACAGTGAGTTTAATCAAATAACGGTATATTGAACTTATACCACTCCGGCTTCTTCAAGTGTTCACGCGAATACCAAGGTCTACCGCGATCAGCAGACCACCCTATGAGGAAATCTTGCACTAACACGGAAACGTCTTGATGGAACAACTTACTATTGCGTAACTATTAATGATACCGACACTGCGGAAAATCACACACAGTGATACAGTTACAATCACTTATTACACACGTAATACTACAATATTAATATCGTGTGTAAAGAGTTAATATTCAACCATTCTGCGTCACACGCGTTACTATCCCCGAATAGTCTTTACAGATTCCTACAAGCGACAGAATCTTGAACAAGAATTGTATGTACCGTTCGCGGTAGCAGCAGTGAAGAACTGCCTGTAATTATACGCGCAATGCGTTAAAACAATACTGTGTTCAGATGTACTACACACACAGTTCTGAGTCTTCCCGTTTCACTAACGACGAATAGTTTTTACAACACCTTGCAAGCGGTAGAATCTTGTACAAGGAGTGCACGTCCCGTTCGCGGTAGATGGCGTAGAAGAACTGCCTGTGTAACAACAGGCTTAAGAAAATTTCCAACCACCACTCAGCATTCTATTGGTGGACGGAAGTCACATGGTTAGTACACCGTGACATGCACTTTTCATGCAGTAGAGTGCATTTACTTTGTAAGAGCATGCATAGCGGTAATCAGAATACCCTTATCACATGCATAACTGCACACTTTACTAATATCATACATGAACGTAAACAATAGTCAGAAATATATAGGGATTGTAGCAATACATATGTCTATGTTCAGTACAATGTCAAACACAATGATAATCAATTCACGCACAGCCCGGGAAACGTTTACCACTCGCGCACGCGCGCACATTTCCACAACACAGTACATGAATAACAATAAATAAATAATGCACAGTTTTACTAAACTAAACCCTTATCCTTACTAAATACTACTGATAACATAACCAAACTTATCCATCTACCAATATAACATGAATGTCCATAGTCTGTGTAATATATGAGCTTCCCTCGCATATCATGATCCTGTGATTCGTTGCAGGATTAACCCCTTCCCGCATAAAAAAAAGTTTTTTTTTTAGTTAACTAACAAAAAATAAAAAATTTTTTTTCGATATAACCAAAACAATTTCCTAATCCTGAAACAATAATATTAATACCCTCGAACGAAAATCAAATAAACATCCTCAAATCAATACTAACATTTCCTAACTGTCACTTTGACAGAAGCACCAAATCAAAGACACGTGGTAACCTAAAAACCAAAACAAACACACATGTTCTTGACACACAGATAACAAAATTTTATGCAGGGTCACAAAGTACACAGACGGCATTCCTTATCTTAACTAGATTATTGTTCATTCACAGAGTCATCTTACATATAACATTTAAACCTGAACTGACATATTTAAATAGCTACACATTCTTACCCCTATATCCTGACATTTATTTAAGGTGATTTATGGATCCTTTGTATAATATTTCCTCAATGAGGAAGCATGGAATTTACCAATCGCACGGTTGGTATTTGGGTTGGTTAATATAAATGTATTTTTTTCAACTTTTTCCGACAGGGTATACGGACCATTATACAGCCTCAAATCTTCGCGGCTGTGTTGTCCTCCCTTCTACCAACATTTAATGCTCGTAAAAGCACACTCTCCCAGTCTTGAACTTCACCAGTTTATGTTCCTCATTGAATTTTTCCGTGCGCTCCTCTGCGCACGTTTTAATGCGTCTTCTAGCCTCGATTTTCTTTATCTCGACTGGTATAGGCATATTATGCGTCGCTATCCTTTCAATGTGCTTACCCCAGACCCGGCCTGGCATTTCTCCGGTTTGGAGTTCATTCGGAGTATACCCAGTAGTAGAATTATAATTTCCATTTATGGCTGATTCAAAAAATTCTAGGAATTCCGGCCACTTACTCTGGTTAGTATTACAGTACGTAC
The DNA here is from genome assembly GCA_034769895.1 of Magicicada septendecula. Classification (NCBI taxonomy): domain Eukaryota; kingdom Metazoa; phylum Arthropoda; class Insecta; order Hemiptera; family Cicadidae; genus Magicicada; species Magicicada septendecula. The sequence continues at coordinate 19,975,042 of CM068369.1, read as the reverse complement.
GGAATAACCGTCCCAACTCCTTGTTGACCCGTTCGGCCAAGTTACCTTGCGGTCTCCGGATCGCTGTTAGGACCGTCTGAACACCGTGTTTCTCAAGCTCGGAGTGCCACTTGGTGTTTGTAGTAAATTGCTTACCTTGATCTGAGAGTATCTTCCTTACGGGACCATTTTTCGGCATGTATCTATTTAGCATAATGTTTATGACAGCCGACGTTGTAGGTCTACCAATAGCATACAGGCTAACATGTTTGGTAAAAGCATCCGTAACAACCACAAGGTTCTTCATTCCACGCGCCGCCCGAGGAAGTGGACCCAAAAAATCAATGCAGACAAGGTCATTTTTATTACGTGCAACAATGTTACCCATTTCAACCTGGGTATGTTGGTTCGGATATTTCGCTGTTTGGCAGATGTGGCATGTGCCGAGTATGGCCTTTATTTTCCTGGTCATATTTAGCCACACAAAATCCTCCCGCATTGCCAGGTAACATTTATAAGGCCCCGCATGAGCCAGACTCTCATGACACATCCAGGTGAGGTCTTCCACCATCGCGTCAGGCACCATAATCTTCCATCCGCCATTGACAATTTTATACACTACGTCTTTATATATTCTGTACTTGGGGTATTCTTGTATCCTGATCGCGTCACAGATCTGCTTCAATTTGGTGTCCCGCTGCTGTTACATACCAATATTTTTAAACTTATTTTTACGACTGTCTTCTAATTTATATTTGCCAGCTAGAATTTGAACTTCCTGGTTATTAGACGCATGACGTTCTTCCACCATTGGAGGGTATCGGCTTAACGTGTCACCTGCTTTGTTCTCGCTTGCCTTACAGTACTTAATGGTAAAGTCGTACTCTTGGATGGCCATGATCCAACGGGATATGCGAGCGTTCGCCAACTTGCAGCGCAACATGAACGATAAGGCCTGGTTGTCCGAAAGGATTTCGAAGTGTTGTCCAACCAAGTAATAACGAAATTTGCTGATGCAGTATACAATAGCCAATATTTCTTTCTCCGATGTGAAATAGTTCCGTTCGGCCCCTTTTAGTGACCTACTGCTGTGCGCAATTATTTTGTGCTCACCCTTCTCATTCCGTTGGTAGAGTACCCCCCAATGGCATAATCAGAAGCATCGCAATTCAAGACATACGTGCCCTCTTTCTCAGGATGGAACACGTGCAGGTTTCTACTATACAAATTTTTAGTCGCGTCGAATGCATGCTGATGACGCTCCTCCCATCTCCATTTAGTACTCTTACGAAGCAGTTCCAATAACGGCTCAATTGTTCCAGAATATTCTGGAGTAAAACGTCGGAAGTAACCAGTCAATCCAAGGAACGCTCTGATATCCCTGGGTTTTGTGGGTTTCAGGAACTCCATGATCGCACGTATTTTTTCCGGGTCCGTTGTTATACCTTCTGCTGAGATAATATGTCCCAAAAATTTAATTTGCGATTTTCCAAACTCGCACTTTTCAAGGTTGAGAGTCAGGTTAGCGGCTTGAAATTTCCGAAATACAACCTTGAGATGTTCAAGATGTTCCTCAAATGATTTTGATATGACCAAAATATCATCAACAAATATGCTGACAAAGTCCTCCACCTCGGGTCCCAGAGCTAACTCCAAACATCTGACCATGGCCGCTAAACTTGTAACCAAACCAAAGGGAACTACTCTAAACTGGTAGCATTTATTGCGATAAAGAAATTCTGTGTATTTTTTTGACTCTTTGGCAAGGGGAATCTGCCAGAATCCACTTTTGAGATCAAGGCGAGACATGTATTTAACCCCTTGACATTTAATGAATAGGTTCTCCGCATTCAGAGCACAGTCGTAGCATTTTTTTGTAATAGAATTAAGATTTCTCATGTCGAGACATAATCGAATGTCGTTATTTTTTTTTTTTAACAACAACCATAGGATTTAGAAAAAATTGCTATCAGTTCGTTCAATCACACCATTCTCAAGCATACTCTTAACTTCCGCATCAACCTGTTGTTGATAGTGAAGGGGGATGGGGTAAGTCTTCCGTACAAATTTATTTTCATCGGTGACTTGAATGTTGTGTTCATATACATTCGTGGTGGTAGGTTTGTTTGAAAACACCGCTCCGAATTTATCAAGCACACTTTGCAGTATATCTTGCTCACTGCTCGTTATCTGCCTGCTGTGTGTCCGCAGATTATGTGTTATCTTATCGGCAATTTGAACAGCCGGACGAGCTACAGTAGTCGGTTCACAATCAGACCCCGTCTTACCCCTCCTGCGTCCTAATCTGATATCGTGTTTACAGTACATTTCAATATTTTATTTGGAAAATCAATGGTCGCGTGTACTTTATTTAATGCATCCACTCCCAAAATAATATTATACACGAGTTTCTTGATAATAAGCACCGTGACTTCTATTTCCATTCCCTGAATGGATATTGTTATCATTGCTTGACGGTCAACCCTCTGAGATTCACCCGTCGCTGATTTTATGATTTTGTGGGTTACTGGCAGAATCGGGATTTTTTAAAAATGTTTCTTGTGCCTCTCTAGGAATCGCTCATCCATTAACGAGATTTCTGCGCCGCTGTCGAATAAAACCTCGCCGACACATCCGTTAATTTTCGCGTTGACAATGAGATCAGTGTCATTTTCAATACTAATACTTTTCTCATCTTCATTATTATTATTATTGCAAATTAAACTATCTCTAATTTCGGCAGGATATAGGCCGGACACCACAAATTTACTCTTATAACTAACATCTTTCACATTTGATTTATTGAACTGCTTTTTATGGTTACAACGGGCTTTTGAAACTTCATTCATACCTTTATGTGTATTAAACTTCTGATTGGTATTTCTATTTGGTATTTTATGTTGTTGTGGTGACTGTGTTTGCTTGGTTTGAGTTTGATACTGAAAATTTTTACTCGGTGTTTCATTACTGTTACCACTGTTATTCGGGTCGTCAATACCTTCCCATTTTGTAAGTAATATGAGTAGCTCTTCCCACGACTTAACTCCTTGCGTAAGGACGGCCACCTGTATACCGCGTCCAAAATGGTGCGCAAGTTTACTTACTATGTCAGGTTCGGTTAAGTTAGGCTCAAGATACCTAGCTCTTGATATCAACTGCATCACATATGATTCTTTAGAACCTTTGGTATTGGATTATTTTCCAAACTCCAGCTGCGCACGGATCTTCCTCTGGATCTCCTCATTCCAGTATCTAGCTCTGAAATGTCTTACCAGGTCTTCATACGTGTTGATTTTATCCTGGACAATAATGAACCACTCCGCGGCAGTACCCTTAAGTCGCCGCACTATGAAATTAATTTTATCAGCTTCACTTAAGTTGTCACCAATTGCCTCCAGATCCCGCTGGCAAACCTTAATGAAATTCATGGGGTTTTCATTCTCCCGTCCATAAAACTTTAGCTGTGAATTGACGTCATCCAAAGCCTTATATACATACGTGGTTCAGTTTAATGGTGACGAGGTACTCTGCAATCGTGACACTTGATGTTGCAGCTCTTGAATTCGCAGGTCTTGCTCTGCCATTAATTCACTCACCGTGGATCTGTGTTGTACTACCTGTTCTTCCATTCCAGAGAGTTTCGCTTCACATTCACTAAGTCGTGACTTATTAACTTCCAAACTCGCCTCTATATCAGCTTTCATAGTTTCCACAGTCTCGCTAATACGCTTTTCTGCCGCTTCTAACATTTGTTTGCTTTGTTTAGATTGCTCCTGCACGGCCGCATATATTCTTTGGTTTTTGTCATGGAGTGATTTGTTTTGTTTCCCGGCTTCTACTTTACCAGATTTAATTTCTTCGGACATGGATTCCATCTTCGCTAACATGGCCGCTAAAGCACTCTCTATCCCTTTTGACTCCGCCATAATGCTCAAAATTCAGTTTAAAATTTAATAAATTTAAATTTACTGATTTATACGCAAAGAAAGTTATTATTACGACAAGATTAGAACATATGGTAACCAGTTTATACGCACACAGAAAGCAGTTCAAAACATCAACATGTAAATAAACCTTATCTAACACACAACAACTAATAATCTACCTCCAATATACTGATAAAATCTGTTCATATATGACATACAAGAGAATATGCACAATTGATAAATTATATCCTCAGATTTTCATATGAACTATACACATACAATTATTACGTTAATTATAATTATACGTCGGATTTTACCAACAAATTTTTTTTTACTCATAGACAAATATATAATAGCCTAAAATTACCGCTATTTTACGAGCCCTACGTGGCTAAGCGCCAAAATATCTCTATGCGACAACACAAATTACTAAACTATTGGCGCATAGGATATGATAGTATGTGTATCTTTAAATTAAAAGTCTATATTGGAGGGTTTAAGATTATTTATTGCACAAACACAAGTAATTGTTTATATGGTATATTTGATATGTACAGAATGTAATGTTTGATATAGAGTCGTTCTTTTAAAATGTTAAATACTGTTCATACGCAAGACGTGATACGTTACATAAAGAAGATTCCCACGATGATGTTGCTGAAGAGAAGGGCAGGTCTTTGCGGTGTAGTTGGTTCGTCAGGTGCGGCTTATAAATGACGGACGTATCCCCAGAAACGTTTACAGCTGGGCTGGCGTCCTGTATCAGCTGGGCTGGTGTCCTATAACAGCTGGGCTGGTGTCCTATAACAGCTGGGCTGGTGTCCTATAACAGCTGGGCTGGTGTCCTGACAGCTGGGCTGGTGTCCTGTAACAGCTGGGCTGGTGTCCTATAACAGCTGGGCTGGTGTCCTGACAGCTGGACTGGTGTCCCGTAACAGCTGGGCTGGTGTCCTGACAGCTGGGCTGGTGTCCTGTAATTCCCACGATGAATCTGACGCTTCACACACACAACGGTACTACGGATCTTATTACTTGTAAAATTAATATAGAGTTTATGACCAAGTAATATCTCAGGTGACAGTGAGTTTAATCAAATAACGGTATATTGAACTTATACCACTCCGGCTTCTTCAAGTGTTCACGCGAATACCAAGGTCTACCGCGATCAGCAGACCACCCTATGAGGAAATCTTGCACTAACACGGAAACGTCTTGATGGAACAACTTACTATTGCGTAACTATTAATGATACCGACACTGCGGAAAATCACACACAGTGATACAGTTACAAACACTTATTACACACGTAATACTACAATATTAATATCGTGTGTAAAGAGTTAATATTCAACCATTCTGCGTCACACGCGTTACTATCCCCGAATAGTCTTTACAGATTCCTACAAGCGACAGAATCTTGAACAAGAATTGTATGTACCGTTCGCGGTAGCAGCAGTGAAGAACTGCCTGTAATTATACGCGCAATGCGTTAAAACAATACTGTGTGCAGATGTACTACACACACAGTTCTGAGTCTTCCCGTTTCACTAACGACGAATAGTTTTTACAACACCTTGCAAGCGGTAGAATCTTGTACAAGGAGTGCACGTCCCGTTCGCGGTAGATGGCGTAGAAGAACTGCCTGTGTAACAACAGGTTTAAGAAAATTTCCAACCACCACTCAGCATTCTATTGGTGGACGGAAGTCACATGGTTAGTACACCGTGACATGCACTTTTCATGCAGTAGAGTGCATTTACTTTGTAAGAGCATGCATAGCGGTAATCAGAATACCCTTATCACATGCATAACTGCACACTTTACTAATATCATACATGAACGTAAACAATAGTCAGAAATATATAGGGATTGTAGCAATACATATGTCTATGTTCAGTACAATGTCAAACACAATGATAATCAATTCACGCACAGCCCGGGAAACGTTTACCACTCGCGCACGCGCGCACATTTCCAGAACACAGTACATGAATAACAATAAATAAATAATGCACAGTTTTACTAAACTAAACCCTTATCCTTACTAAATACTACTGATAACATAACCAAACTTAACCATCTACCAATATAACATGAATGTCCATAGTCTGTGTAATATATGAGCTTCCCTCGCATATCATGATCCTGTGATTCGTTGCAGGATTAACCCCTTCCCGCATAAAAAAAAGTTTTTTTTTAGTTAACTAACAAAAAATAAAAAAATTTTTTTCGATATAACCAAAACAATTTCCTAATCCTGAAACAATAATATTAATACCCTCGAACGAAAATCAAATAAACATCCTCAAATCAATACTAACTGTCACTTTGACAGAAGCACCAAATCAAAGACACGTGGTAACCTTAAAACCAAAACAAACACACATGTTCTTGACACACAGATAACAAAATTTTATGCAGGGTCACAAAGTACACAGACGGCATTCCTTATCTTAACTAGATTATTGTTCATTCACAGAGTCATCTTACATATAACATTTAAACCTGAACTGACATATTTAAATAGCTACACATTCTTACCCCTATATCCTGACATTTATTTAAGGTGATTTATGGATCCTTTGTATAATATTTCCTCAATGAGGAAGCATGGAATTTACCAATCGCACGGTTGGTATTTGGGTTGGTTAATATAAATGTATTTTTTTCAACTTTTTCCGACAGGGTATACGGACCATTATACAGCCTCAAAACTTCGCGGCTGTGTTGTCCTCCCTTCTACCAACATTTAATGCTCGTAAAAGCACGCTCTCCCAGTCTTGAACTTCACCAGTTTATGTTCCTCATTGAATTTTTCCGTGCGCTCCTCTGCGCACGTTTTAATGCGTCTTCTAGCCTCGATTTTCTTTATCTCGACTGGTATAGGCATATTATGCGTCGCTATCCTTTCAATGTGCTTACCCCAGACCCGGCCTGGCATTTCTCCGGTTTGGAGTTCATTCGGAGTATACCCAGTAGTAGAATTATAATTTCCATTTATGGCTGATTCAAGAAATTCTAGGAATTCCGGCCACTTACTCTGGTTAGTATTACAGTACGTACGGAATAACCGTCCCAACTCCTTGTTGACCCGTTCGGCCAAGTTACCTTGTGGTCTCCGGATCGCTGTTAGGACCGTCTGAACACCGTGTTTCTCAAGCTCGGAGTGCCACTTGGTGTTCGTAAACTGCTTACCTTGATCTGAGATTATCTTCCTTACGGGACCATTTTTCGGCATGTATCTATTTAGCATAATGTTTATGACAGCCGACGTTGTAGGTCTACCAATAGCATACAGGCTAACATGTTTGGTAAAAGCATCCGTAACAACCACAAGGTTCTTCATTCCACGCGCCGCCCGAGGAAGTGGACCCAAAAAATCAATGCAGACAAGGTCATTTTTATTACGTGCAACAATGATACCCATTTCAACCTGGGTATGTTGGTTCGGATATTTCGCTGTTTGGCAGATGTGGCATGTGCCGAGTATGGCCTTTATTTTCCTGGTCATATTTAGCCACACAAAATCCTCCCGCATTGCCAGGTAACATTTATAAGTCCCCGCATGAGCCAGACTCTCATGACACATCCAGGTGAGGTCTTCCACCATCGCGTCAGGCACCATAATCTTCCATCCGCCATTGACAATTTTATACACTACGTCTTTATATATTCTGTACTTGGGGTTTTCTTGTGTCCGGATCGCGTCACAGATCTGCTTCAATTTGGTGTCCCGCTGCTGTTCCATACCAATATTTTTAAACTTATTTTTAAGACTGTCTCCTAATTTATATTTGCCAGCTAGAATTTGAACTTCCTGGTTATTAGACGCATGACGTTCTTCCACCATTGGAGGGTATCGGCTTAACGTGTCACCTGCTTTGTTGTCGCTTGCCTTACAGTACTTAATGGTAAAGTCGTACTCTTGGATGGCCATGATCCAACGGGATATGCGAGCGTTCGCCAACTTGCAGCGCAACATGAACGATAAGGCCTGGTTGTCCGAAAGGATTTCGAAGTGTTGTCCAACCAAGTAATAACGAAATTTGCTGATGCAGTATACAATAGCCAATATTTCTTTCTCCGATGTGAAATAGTTCCGTTCGGCCCCTTTTAGTGACCTACTGCTGTGCGCAATTATTTTGTGCTCACCCTTCTCATTCCGTTGGTAGAGTACCCCCCAATGGCATAATGAGAAGCATCGCAATTCAAGACATACGTGCCCTCTTTCTCAGGATGGAACACGTGCAGGTTTCTACTATACAAATTTTTAGTCGCGTCGAATGCATGCTGATGACGCTCCTCCCATCTCCATTTAGTACTCTTACGAAGCAGTTCCAATAACGGCTCAATTGTTCCAGAATATTCTGGAGTAAAACGTCGGAAGTAACCAGTCAATCCAAGGAACGCTCTGATATCCCTGGGTTTTGTGGGTTTCGGGAACTCCATGATCGCACGTATTTTTTCCGGGTCCGTTGTTATACCTTCTGCTGAGATAATATGTCCCAAAAATTTAATTTGCGATTTTCCAAACTCGCACTTTTCAAGGTTCAGAGTCAGGTTAGCGGCTTGAAATTTCCGAAATACAACCTTGAGATGTTCAAGATGTTCCTCAAATGATTTTGATATGACCAAAATATCATCAACAAATATGCTGACAAAGTCCTCCACCTCGGGTCCCAGAGCTAACTCCAAACATCTGACCATGGCCGCTAAACTTGTAACCAAACCAAAGGGAACTACTCTAAACTGGTAGCATTTATTGCGATAAAGAAATGCTGTGTATTTTCTTGACTCTTTGGCAAGGGGAATCTGCCAGAATCCACTTTTGAGATCAAGGCGAGACATGTATTTAACCCCTTGACATTTAATGAATAGGTTCTCCGCATTCAGAGCACAGTCGTAGCATTTTTTTGTAATAGAATTAAGATTTCTCATGTCGAGACATAATCGAATGTCGTTATTTTTTTTTTAACAACAACCATAGGATTTAGAAAAAATTGCTATCAGTTCGTTCAATCACACCATTCTCAAGCATACTCTTAACTTCCGCATCAACCTGTTGTTGATAGTGAAGGGGGATGGGGTAAGTCTTCCGTACAAATTTATTTTCATCGGTGACTTGAATGTTGTGTTCATATACATTCGTGGTGGTAGGTTTGTTTGAAAACACCGATCCGAATTTATCAAGCACACTTTGCAGTATATCTTGCTCACTGCTCGTTATCTGCCTGCTGTGTGTCCGCAGATTATGTGTTATCTTATCGGCAATTTGAACAGCCGGACGAGCTACAGTAGTCGGTTCACAATCAGACCCCGTCTTACCCCTCCTGCGTCCTAATCTGATATCGTGTTTACTATTATTAACAGTACATTTCAATATTTTATTTGGAAAATCAATGGTCGCGTGTACTTTATTTAATGCATCCACTCCCAAAATAATATTATACACGAGTTTCTTGATAATAAGCACCGTGACTTCTATTTCCATTCCCTGAATGGATATTGTTATCATTGCTTGACGGTCAACCCTCTGAGATTCACCCGTCGCTGATTTTATGATTTTGTGGGTTACTGGCAGAATCGGGATTTTTTAAAAATGTTTCTTGTGCCTCTCTAGGAATCGCTCATCCATTAACGAGATTTCTGCGCCGCTGTCGAATAAAACCTCGCCGACACATCCGTTAATTTTCGCGTTGACAATGAGATCAGTGTCATTTTCAATACTAATACTTTTCTCATCTTCATTATTATTATTATTATTGCAAATTAAACTATCTCTAATTTCGGCAGGATATAGGCCGGACACCACAAATTTACTCTTATAACTAACATCTTTCACATTTGATTTATTGAACTGCTTTTTGTGGTTACAACGGGCTTTTGAAACTTCATTCATACCTTTATGTGTATTAAACTTCTGATTGGTATTTCTATTTGGTATTTTATGTTGTTGTGGTGACTGTGTTTGCTTGGTTTGAGTTTGATACTGAAAATTTTTACTCGGTGTTTCATTACTGTTACCACTGTTATTCGGGTCGTCAATACCTTCCCATTTTGTAAGTAATATGAGTAGCTCTTCCCACGACTTAACTCCTTGCGTAAGGACGGCCACCTGTATACCGCGTCCAAAATGGTGTGCAAGTTTACTTACTATGTCAGGTTCGGTTAAGTTAGGCTCAAGATACCTAGCTCTTGATATCAACTGCATCACATATGATTCTTTAGAACCTTTGGTATTGGAATATTTTCCAAACTCCAGCTGCGCACGGATCTTCCTCTGGATCTCCTCATTCCAGTATCTAGCTCTGAAATGTCTTACCAGGTCTTCATACGTGTTGATTTTATCCTGGACAATAATGAACCACTCCGCGGCAGTACCCTTAAGTCGCCGCACTATGAAATTAATTTTATCAGCTTCACTTAAGTTGTCACCAATTGCCTCCAGATCCCGCTGGCAAACTTTAATGAAATTCATGGGGTTTTCATTCTCCCATCCATAAAACTTTAGCTGTGAATTGACGTCATCCAAAGCCTTATATACATACGTGGTACAGTTTAGTGGTGACGAGGTACCCTGCAATCGTGACACTTGATGTTGCAGCTCTTGAATTCGCAGGTCTTGCTCGGCCATTAATTCACTCACCGTGGATCTGTGTTGTACTACCTGCTCTTCCATTCCAGAGAGTTTCGCTTCACATTCACTAAGTCGTGACTTATTAACTTCCAAACTCGCCTCTATATCAGCTTTCATAGTTTCCACAGTCCCGCTAATACGCTTTTCTGCCGCTTCTAACATTTGTTTGCTTTGTTTAGATTGCTCCTGCACGGCCGCATATATTCTTTGGTTTTTGTCATGGAGTGATTTGTTTTGTTTCCCGGCTTCTACTTTACCAGATTTAATTTCTTCGGACATGGATTCCATCTTCGCTAACATGGCCGCTAAAGCACTCTCTATCCCTTTTGACTCCGCCATAATGCTCAAAATTCAGTTTAAAATTTAATAAATTTAAAATTACTGATTTATACGCAAAGAAAGTTATTATTACGACAAGATTAGAACATATGGTAACCAGTTTATACGCACACAGAAAGCAGTTCAAAACATCAACATGTAAATAAACCTTATCTAACACACAACAACTAATAATCTACCTCCAATATACTGATAAAATCTGTTCATATATGACATACAAGAGAATATGCACAATTGATAAATTATATCCTCAGATTTTCATATGAACTATACACATACAATTATTACGTTAATTATAATTATACGTCGGATTTTACCAACAAATTTTTTTTTTTACTCATAGACAAATATATAATAGCGTAAAATTACCGCTATTTTACGAGCCCTACGTTGCTAAGCGCCAAAATATCTCTATGCGACAACACAAATTACTAAACTATTGGCGCATAGGATATGATAGTATGTGTATCTTTAAATTAAAAGTCTATATTGGAGGGTTTAAGATTATTTATTGCACAAACACAAGTAATTGTTTATATGGTATATTTGATATGTACAGAATGTAATGTTTGATATAGAGTCGTTCTTTTAAAATGTTAAATACTGTTCATACGCAAGACGTGATACGTTACATAAAGAAGATTCCCACGATGATGTTGCTGAAGAGAAGGGCAGGTTTTTGCGGTGTAGTTGGTTCGTCAGGTGCGGCTTATAAATGACGGACGTATCCCCAGAAACGTTTACAGCTGGGCTGGCGTCCTGTATCAGCTGGGCTGGTGTCCTATAACAGCTGGGCTGGTGTCCTATAACAGCTGGGCTGGTGTCCTATAACAGCTGGGCTGGTGTCCTATAACAGCTGGGCTGGTGTCCTGTAACAGCTGGGCTGGTGTCCTATAACAGCTGGGCTGGTGTCCTATAACAGCTGGGCTGGTGTCCTGTAATTCCCACGATGAATCTGACGCTTCACACACACAACGGTACTACGGATCTTATTACTTGTAAAATTAATATAGAGTTTATGACCAAGTAATATCTCAGGTGACAGTGAGTTTAATCAAATAACGGTATATTGAACTTATACCACTCCGGCTTCTTCAAGTGTTCACGCGAATACCAAGGTCTACCGCGATCAGCAGACCACCCTATGAGGAAATCTTGCACTAACACGGAAACGTCTTGATGGAACAACTTACTATTGCGTAACTATTAATGATACCGACACTGCGGAAAATCACACACAGTGATACAGTTACAATCACTTATTACACACGTAATACTACAATATTAATATCGTGTGTAAAGAGTTAATATTCAACCATTCTGCGTCACACGCGTTACTATCCCCGAATAGTCTTTACAGATTCCTACAAGCGACAGAATCTTGAACAAGAATTGTATGTACCGTTCGCGGTAGCAGCAGTGAAGAACTGCCTGTAATTATACGCGCAATGCGTTAAAACAATACTGTGTGCAGATGTACTACACACACAGTTCTGAGTCTTCCCGTTTCACTAACGACGAATAGTTTTTACAACACCTTGCAAGCGGTAGAATCTTGTACAAGGAGTGCACGTCCCGTTCGCGGTAGATGGCGTAGAAGAACTGCCTGTGTAACAACAGGCTTAAGAAAATTTCCAACCACCACTCAGCATTCTATTGGTGGACGGAAGTCACATGGTTAGTACACCGTGACATGCACTTTTCATGCAGTAGAGTGCATTTACTTTGTAAGAGCATGCATAGCGGTAATCAGAATACCCTTATCACATGCATAACTGCACACTTTACTAATATCATACATGAACGTAAACAATAGTCAGAAATATATAGGGATTGTAGCAATACATATGTCTATGTTCAGTACAATGTCAAACACAATGATAATCAATTCACGCACATCCCGGGAAACGTTTACCACTCGCGCACGCGCGCACATTTCCACAACACAGTACATGAATAACAATAAATAAATAATGCACAGTTTTACTAAACTAAACCCTTATCCTTACTAAATACAACTGATAACATAACCAAACTTAACCATCTACCAATATAACATGAATGTCCATAGTCTGTGTAATATATGAGCTTGCCCCGCATATCATGATCCTGTGATTCGTTGCAATATATATATATATATATATACCCGAAAGGCTGAGGATGGGTACAAAATGGTACCCGAAACATGTTCCTTATAAGGAAAGAAATAGCTTGGTGTAAATTTGTTATAAAAATTAAATGTAATATATGCAGTACATCAAGAAACGTACTGTAGCAAAAAGTGTTTGATACTGTAGCATAATAGCATATATATATATATATATATATATATATATATATTTATAACAGCAACTACAGTGAGCCAGATAAACAAGAAAAGCGGACAAGGTTCTCGAAGTAACATCAAGAAAGGAAGGTCTAACAAGTAACAAGGAAGGTGTTATATCAGGTCCCCGAAAGCGCCCTGCAAAGTTTAAAAAAACAATTTTTGAAAGTCTTAATTAATAGAATAATGCGTTGTTATTGCACACGAAATGTTCTACACATTCGAAGATAGAGGGTTTGCTGTGGCTGAATAAGGCTTACAGTGACAAGTAATAAGGATGGCTGTTCATGCAACAAACGAAATTTAAGGTATTAACACCAGTAAATGTAAACTGCCCACTAAATCACACAATATTACTGTACTTACTCTGTTTATTGAAATAACGTTAACTGCACCAACTCTTGACAGCGAGAAAACTTGACTAATGCTGACAGAATGCCTGAATCTAGCGCGCAAAGCAGCAGCAAGTGAATCGTAACCTTAAAGTTTCCAAATATTCATTTATATGCAGTTTGCAGAAAACTGTCAAGACACACAATAAATCATTTCATACAACTATCATCTAGCTGTACCTCCTAATCAAGTATGTGCAAAACGCTGAAAGGGGGGGGGGACACCAGCGGACAACACCATCGCTCTATCAATGAGCCTAACAAAGACGTCAACAGTGAGATATTTTGTAAACTTAACCTGCAGGGCTTAACATATTTTCGGTTTGTTTAGCGGTGTTCCTACGAGTGTCCTCTCGTGTTTATTAACAATTGAAGTATATTATTATAATATTTTATTTAATCGTAAAAGATTGAGTAACAGCATTCTCAGAGTTATCTTGTGAATTTTGTGAGCCCCAGCATCTAAACAATTACCAAAAGAATTCATCTATAACAGCAATACGAAAAAATTGTAAAAAATGAAATTATTTAGAAATCGATTCCACTTTTGACGGAAAACTTAAGTGAAATATAAAAACTATGATAAATAACCAAATTGTTTATTAGAACTATTAGTTTTTTATTCGTTTTCAAGTATTAGCTATCGTGACATAATTAGTAGTAATTTTTTCATAATTGTACAAATCATTTGCATTACAGTTATTTGCTATCCTGCATAGCTTTCATAGTGCTTCCATCAGTAGGTACATACAGTAATTGTTAGTAGTAATTTTATAAATAAAATATAAATATTATAAACTGGAATTAAGATTATATATTGCACACACTGTTACCATTTGTGACATCATAATAGAAATAAATATGGCATATATAAAATTGTCATTTGTATTTGATGGGGATAATATTAACTAAAATTGTTATGTTTGTGTCCGAATGTGTTTAATTACAAATAAGTTTTTTAAACCGCCTTATAACTGTTAAGTAATTATATTTATTACTTAACTAAACATTAGTAACAGTTAATTTACTTCAATTTCCCTTGTTATGTCAGCCGAAACGGATCTATTTATAAAGTGTTCTAAATTTTCGCAGGTGGCCATGTGTCTTTCACAGATTGAACATTTCGATATCTCTTATTTTGTACAACAAAAATTTCACTAACAAATTTAACGAATTAATATACAACAAAAAAGGCAACTTATTCTCATTTTATATTGAATTGCTACTACGTATTTAAAACTTCTCCAAATTAATAAATATATAATCTACTGAACAGCACGGTGCGCTTACAACAATAGGGTATAGCTCAACCAAATTGATATCCAAAACTGCGCTAGCGTCAGCAGATACAGAGACGGTGTTGTCCACCTCCCCCCGGACGCTAGTCATACACGCCTGTTGTGTAATATCTTACAGGCTGACTTATCTTGTAGGTTGTAATTTCTTTTCAAGTATCTGGCTAAAGATAAAAACTATTATTTATTGTAAAAATAATACGACTAAAACTTTTTAACATTGTAAAATCAGTGAACCTCGATGATTTATACGACTTTGTGATATGTATTCACTTTAACTTGTCAGCGTGTCTCTGTGTCGTGACAAATTTATGTCAACACACTGCGCCGTCTGTGCCAAACAAAAAATTTGAGCGTTTATTCCCAGTATTGTTTCATAACGTTAATAGCACAGAAATTATTCATATTGCACCAGCAAAATATTATCATGTGATGTTTTTGTTGTGTGCATTCTGTTTTGACGTGATGAGACAAGCAAACACTTGTGATAACGAAATTATCAGCAGCCGATTACTAATAGAAGCTACTACCTTTGCGGTTTGTTAAATTCAAAAACACAAGATTTGTGTTAGTATTCCGCATATGCTTGATATTTATTAATTTTGTTAATAAAATGACTTTCATATTTGTATACTCTTTCCGTTCTTAGTTCAATCTTGATGTAAACAAACCCACGTGGAAAATCTGAAACGCTATTGGTCAGGGGCGTTCACACTGTTCACACAGTAATGTATTACGCGCATTTGGAGAATGTCTGTATAGTCATGTGAGAGTTATCTTGGCACTTAAATCGGGAGACGTTGTTTTAAGACTTCCTCCGTATCACTGTATTTTGTATTCTGAATCGTATTGAATTAATATGGAGCCAATTGAAAGGATATGTTGCCCGTCACAATACAAGATTAGCTGCTTGATGTAAAACAATTTATTGAGAAGGCGGTAAATGAAACAACGGCGGGCAAGTGGAGTCATTGTATGCAGCATATAATCAAGGAAGATGATAAGTTATGGCAACCAACCACATTACCGACGTCGTTGTGGTTGTGGACAACGAACAATCTTCTCTATATACAGTATATAAAGAAGAATGTTTGTGTGTCCGTTTGTTTTTTATACAGATCTACAGTTTTATTCCGATCGTGATGATCGACAGCGTTTTAATACGTTAACGATCTCATAGAGGATATGCTTCCCGGGAACCCTACTACCTATTCATCCATTGATACAGTGATGGATACTGAACAAGCTGTTCATTACTCTAAAGAGTTTAAAATTCTCTGGAAGCCCCGGGAATGCCGCCACACAAGTTGACTTTTTAAAAAAGGAGCCCCTATCATTCTATTACGTAACATCGACCCGCCAAAACTGTGCAACGGAATAAGACTCATCGTAAAGAATCTGTTGCCCAACGTAATAGAAGCCGCGATCATCACGGGGAATGCCGCAGGAGAAGACGTGTTTATCCCTCGCATTCCGTTGATACCCAGTGACACAAATATGCCTTTTGAGTTCAAACGATTGCAGTTTCCCATCCGGCTTGTATTCGCTATGAGTATCAACAAGGCACAGGGGGCAATCACTTTGTGTGGGAGGCATTTACTTTGAAAGTCCATGTTTTCCTCACGGCCAATTATATGTAGCTTGCTCAAGAGTCGGCACGCCAGATAATTTAGTTGTCTGTGCTCCGGACGGACAAACGAAAAACATAGTGTACCGTCAAGCTTTACAGTAAAAGCTTTGAGATAAATTTAGCTGAATTTATTATGCTTAATTTTTTTTTATCTTTCTATTATTAAGAAAAGTATTCTGTTATTACAAAATTTATTATTATTATTCAATTATTGTAATATAAGAAGTTTTTGTTACTTTTTGTTACTGTTTACAAGATCCTCACTTATAAACATTGTTAATACGTCTAACAAGTAAAATATAATTTCGGCATAACAAGGTTTCAATTATTCACTCAATCCTTTTGTAATCATTATCCCGAGCGAAGCCAGGAAAATCCACTAGTCAATAATAACGCTGAGTCAAGTGACGATACAAGTTCAGACACAGATATGGAAGGCTTTGAATTACTCTCTGAAAGCAGCTAGTAGTTAAATATCACTATAATATTGACGACTCGGAACACTAAGTTTTTTATAAGTAAAAACGTAAAGTTTTACCTTACAGCCTAAACCGGCTTTCACCTATAGAAGGCTTCATCAGAGGCTGAAACTTTACGTTTTTACTTATAAAAAACTTAGTGTTCCGAGTAGTAAATATTATAGTGATATTTAGTTAAGTAACGGACACGTCATGGACAACGAAATCCAAGAATTCAGCTAGTAGTATTCAGTACACTGGTAATTATCACCGCTTCTATTTTCGTTTTAAATAAACTTTACTTTTTTGTTTATTGTGATATTTAAACGGTTAGTAAAAAAACCATTAAGTGGTGTTATAAAATGTTTCACTGTCGATCTGACACTGTCACACAAATTTAACCCTTCGGTAGGAAAATGTTTTCATTTTGCACTTAAAGGAACACCCTGCCCCACAGGCATATACAGTACATACATTATGAGGAACACCCTGCCTCCTAGGCAGGTACTCATATTTTCATAAAAATGCCAAAATAACTACTTTAGAAAATAAAATATACCATTTCTTCTTTTTCAATTTACTTCATTGTAATAATTTCACATTGATATGTATTTTTTTGCAGACTTGGTATATGTTTGGTACTATACACCTCCCAGTGGAACATCTGCCTGACCCCCCCCCTTATAAGGAACATATGCCTAATAAGCATACAAAACTACGTACGGTTAGAGGATCATATGCCTGGAAGGCATGAAATCAGACGTACATTTAGAGGAATACATGCCTGACAGGCAGGGTAACTTTTAGAAAGGGGTAACTTACGTTCAACGGAGGAGAGCTACGAGATGACGACACTTTCGCTGTCACACACAACAACTGATTGAGGAATTCTAGGAGGGGGACTTGCCCAGCAGCACGCAGGAGGCTTCTACCAGCAAAAAGGTAAACCGTACATGCCTGGCAGGTATATGTTCCTACCGAAGGGTTAATTTGGTCAGGGCAAATTATCACAATTTACGTGTGTTTATGCAGCATCTATATATATATAAATATATATATTGTAAAAATATAAAATATGTAAGGTGTTAAGATGCGACGATGATGCCTCACGTTGCGAGCGTCAATTTGTAATAATATAAAATAGAATGTGTTGAGTACGTGTTTAAATAAGCTCCACGTTGTTATGCGCCAATTTGTAATAAACCCAATATGTGCCGGTACTAGCGAAAATGTCCGTCTTATTCAAACCCCACTGTTGTAATCAATTTAGTAACGAACTGCTTGTTAATTATGTGAGGACGTATGTTATATTGTATGATACCAGCTGGAGACGTCAAATTGTAAAGAAATCTTGTCTATTAGTGTAATTAGTTATAAGAGACTCCGGTGTAATAAACGCCAAGTAATACGTTGTAGGTGGCGATCCGTAACTATTAAACTGCTGTCACCTGGTTTAATTAATATATTATTAACTAATATACCTTTCGGTTGTGACCGGTGAGACCCTCAGAACATAGATTATTAAGTCCACAAAATTAGAATTATGTTCCTGAATTTATAATGGTATTATTCTATAGACTTAATTTAGTTTTCAGTGGTTGTTTAATATGAGCAATATATATAGAGTATTTACTGAATGTAAGTGGTATTTGTTTCAACCCTAGTCCCTCAACGATCAAAATTTTGTTCAAATTTAGTATTAAAAAACCAGTTAGTTCAGCAATCTCCCGTCTCACCAGCTGCAAACTTGGAGCGCTGTTATTAGAAATAAGTATATTTATAGGTTAGTTATTCGGAGTTTTTGTATCAATCTGTTAATGAATTATTACACCAACTACATATAGTATTTTCTCTGCAATGATTAAAACGTTATCTAATACAACCAATGTACTTTATTTATTTTTCTCTGGTATTTAACAAGTTACGTTGTCTCAGACAAACAATAAGACGATCCAATCGACTATCCCAACATGTATCGATTCTTAATTATTCAAACTCTAAAAACATATATATTTGAAAATAATGACAATTAATTCTTATACCAGGGTTCGTGTAGTTCTTTGAACCATTAGTAAGGCCAGGTAAAACGCATAATTAAGGTTGTTCAATTTACAAAAAGAATAAAATTATTTACTTAAAATACAATGATATGAAAATAATTTGTTTTTTACCCAAACGACGAAAGCTTTATTAGGCGGTGAATGTTTGTCAACAGCGGTCAAAATCCAGTTTATATCGTCTTCACCCAGTAAAACTGCTCTGGTTTTCAATGAATTGATGATGGTAATCCCACAGGAACTCTTGTGCTTCGATTTTTCTTTTGCGACTTCACAATTCTTGGTCCCAATGAACTGGAATTAGGATCTCAGCTTACGCTGTCAATGAAGGTTATTTCGTCAACCGAGTCTTCTGTATTTCCAAATATTTCCGTTAATTCAGGCTTTAACTCTTTACTGGTCTTCAATTTATAGCATGAATTGGTTTGATACCAAATTCAGCGGAATTATTTAATGATTGAGGTGAGAAGCTTTCAATTCTTTTTTATTTTTACTCATTGATAATTTAGAGTGTTATTTAATTTGTACGATTCATTAGCGTTCAAATATAATTGTTTTACAAAAAAGGCTTTATCAGTTTGGACATATCTTTCCTTTATATTTATTCATATATTTTTATATCGGTTCATTTCAATCTAATCGCTTGTAACAATCAGAACCATCTATTCAAAATCAACAACTTATTATATATCAGTTGCCTTAACAACCACGTTCTCTATATATCCTTGAGCCGGCATTATAGAATATTACTACTTCTTTCCAATAAAATACTCCATGCTTGGATTAATCTTGAATCACATAAAACTTTCCCCTAACCTTCCTTACTAAACAGTAAATGTTTTACTAGAGTTTCGTTGGACTGGGTTTACTAAAAAGGTATTAATTTCCTTTCACTAATATGGAATTTAGCTCTATAGATTCATTTACAACCATTATAACATTATTTGGTTTTTAACTTAATTTTCTTTTTACCTGACCTACTGTACAATTAATTATTGGTTACCTAGTTAGTTACATGAATTTTAATTTACTGGTGGTTATTTGTTTTTATATTAATTAACTGGTTCTGGAACCCTTTATTAATTTATGACATAATTGTCAGAACTACTTGTTAGATTTAAAACACTGGTCACACTCCTGATCCAGTTTATAAACATTAATTAGAACAACAGTATTTTTCAACATTATACAATACTGATAACTTAGTACAGTACCTAACATTGGTAACTATACTGGGTTATATAAATACAACTCTAATATAAACATAAACATAATTATTGGTGACGTATTATTATCAAATAACATTATTTCATTTTTAGTATATTCAACATACAATATAAAATACTCTGTGACCTGAACATGTCACAGTACAAAACAAACAATTCGTAACATTCAATCATTCCTTAGTCTGGCTTTTATACATTTAATACTAGTCATTGCCTCCTTCTGGTTTGAGTTACTTCTCGAGCACATGACCTATTGAACAACCTTAAGTCAGGGTATGGTCCTTGACCATATTACATTCAATTTTTTTATGTAACGTTGGGGAACCTCAACTATGTTGCGTTACAATATATATATATTTAATATATATATATACACACCCTGTCTGTACTCCTTCTGTCAGAGTGGCACGCCTCTAATTAAAGTAGCAAATAGCGTTTCAGATGTGTCCTACGCCTGTTTGTTTACATCAGTCTTAAGCTAAGAACGTAAACAGTAGGCCTATACATGACGTTACAGTAAAGATTCGTTAAGCATCAAAAGAGGAAAGAAATGAAGACTCCAGACGTAGGAGATGGAATTGCTTTGAACAATTAAGGGAATTACACAAAAAGGTTGGATAAAAAACTAAACTATACGGAATGCCTTGAATCTGGTACTGAATGGTTATTTCTTGCACGCAAGTGCTGCAAGGATTTCTTATTTGTTTTAACAGTATTGCTGTTGAAGCTACTGATGATTTTGTAGAAGGAAAAATTATGTTGCACAAAACATAGGAAAATTAATACCGCAAAACGCATTACTAAATTTTATTTTCTTTCTTAACTTTTTAAAAATCAAATTAAGTATTATTTGATATAAAATATTTTGTAAATACTTGCTTGATCTCAGTAGTGTTTGTTTGTCTCAATAGCATTTCTCCATATGGCCATACAGTGTGAGGTGCTTTGTATTTACGACTTCTGAAATTGTTTTGTCTAAATTAATATGCTTCCTGAAAAAATCATTCAACATTAGAGAGGTATTTGATACACTCATACACCTAATAGGGGCAGCCTGTGGGCAATAATGCCAAAAGAAAGGATTACACAAATAATTCAGTAGAACGGTATAAAGGTTTTATGTAGGAAAAAAAATACAACTCTTAGTGTAGAACAATAAATGTGTGAATTTAAAATTTGTGTGATCCTTACGTTCAGTGTTACTGTCGCACAATAAATCTTTTGTTAGTATAGAGACGTAAGAGTTTATAGTAGCATGTAATAACTAATCAAATTTGAAAATGAAAAATCTTTGATTTATTTTTTAGCTATTTAAGAAGATTACAGACATATTATACATTATACATGAAGAATGTAGAAACAAAAAAACATGCTTAAAACAATAATTAAAATAATTTAATTTCTTGTGTGTGTGACATAAAGTACTGAGTTTGAGTTATTATGTATAAGTGTTGGAACACACACACACACACACACACACTCACACACATAATTCTTCAATTACACTACAAGAAGGTATATGTTCATCTGACACACGTTTCACAGAAATTATTCTGTATCTTCAGAGGTTTGTTTGAATTGTAGTTGAATGTTTATTTACAATGTAGTTAGCGGATAATCAATTTTACTTGGATTCAATTTTCGATTGGTGTAATGCTTTTGTAGTCAGCTATTTACTATATATTTGTGTTTTATTTTACTATTAAATAAATGTGTTATTTTAAATAAATCGTCTTGTTTTGTTCTTATTTGAATTTGTTCTTTAATTAGTAGATTATTATTGTGTTTGTAAATATTAAGGTTTCCTCAGTTATTAATTTTTTTACTTTTTTGTAAGTTTTAATTCATTTAACATTTCGAATGTCTGGAAATTTATGTTTATTTTTAAATAGTGTGTGGCTAAATTAGATTTGTAAATATTAGGTTTTAAAAACGCATTGCGATGATGAATGAATCTCTCGGACAGTTTGTTCTTCGTCTGGCCTACGTAAAATGTATTGCAATGTACGTAAGTACTATTTATTATATAAAATAGTTTAATAAAATAATGTATACTTTAGTTTAAGAAATATTATTTATTGTGCAACCATTTTTATTACCTAGAAAATTGGCTAATGCGGACGGTGCCTACTGAACTGCATCACAATTTGCTGTAATATGGGTTTAAATTGTGTTATGTTTATGATGCTTGTAAAACATGGGTGACGATTTTATTTTGACTGTTGTGTTATACAAGCTGACGATGAGGGTGTAATCGGTAACCTAAAGACGGGACGAGAATACAAGTTTTTATTAAAATTGAATATTAGGGAGATTTTATCAGTTAAAATTAGGAATAATGTGGCATTCCAAGAAAATCAAATTATAAAATATCGTTAACTTATTTAACTATTATTTAAATAGAAACATATTTAAGGCATAACATATTTTATTGTCATAAACATGTAACATAACGTGTTGCTAAACTAACATAAAAACTCACTTGATAAGACCTTTTGGTAGCTTCTTCAAGTTGCCTTTAAAGTTGCATTTCTTATCTACTGCCATCAGATACTCCAGGCCTTCTTTACCGAGTGTATTACCCTTTTGAATCACTATGCCTCTAAAGTCAATGTCGGGACCTGTAAAATACAAATTAAATAGACCACGGTTTTGAGGTGAAATACAGAGTAGGTCATAAGTCGCTTGACTGAAAAAAAATAATTGTTTGTTACTTCTAGTGACGAAATACTTTGTAGCCTTCAGTCATTAACTATACACGAGTTTAGAAAAGCCGTGTTGTCGTTTCGATACGATATTATCAGGGTCCAAAATTTATTATCATAATTAGGACATGACTATTGGCAACACAAAAATAATTTAAGAATAATAATATAAATATAATATAATAATGCAAGTAAGAGTTATAAGTATACATTAATCATAAACATACAGGCATTGAGTTAAATATGTAGGGCTTCCATTAAAGTTTCTCAAACTTTAAACTTACGTAAAACAGTTTATTTAATAATGTAATATCGTAATTTTTTCATTCTTTGAAGTATATTTTGATACCATTATGAATGTAAAGATAGTGTACATGTTGGTTGTCTAATTTTTGGCGAACGTTTTGCATAAATGGGGCTCAATTTGTACAAATTACGCGGCACATGTTGAATTTTAAGTCATCAGAAATCCACTGTTTTTTGGCATAGACCAAGTATTTAATGTTACCTTATAAATTTTAACGTAACCTCATAAGAAAATAGTCTAAAGTGATCGGATACTGCGGTCTATGTGGTTAATTAATGTCATCAACTAAATAATAACAAAGTAACGAGTGGTTGACATTTTCCAGACAATAAGTACAATGTTTGCCGTAAAATGTGGCATGTAGCAACGTCTCGTTGGAACCACTTACCAGTTGTATCCAAACCATGCAATAAAAGCCACAAATAATCTGTTATCATCACCGGCACTACCTCTCGCCGTTGAAGTAAGTTCAGCTCCTTGCTGGTTTTGAAAAAATAGGGGCCGACGACTGTACTCGACCAAACTACGCAACAAACATAGACGTTTTCACAGTGCAGTGAATGTGGTGTGGATTGTGATATTTTAAATGCGACAATTTTTATGTAAACAAAGTCATTCGATCAAAAATGTGCTGTGTCATTAAAGACGACTTTTTCATTAAAAAAGAGTTGAGATTAAATTACTCCAGAGATCAATCAGAGAATATACGCTGCCGTTATCTATGATCATTTAACTTCAGTGTTTGTGTTAATTGAACTTAAAAAAATCTTTAAACCTGAGTCTTAAATAAAAAATTTCCCAACAGAAAGTCAGAGATAGCAGTAGTTTTGTTACACGAGGAATTTATTGTTTTTGATTTTACGCATGCCTTCTTGAATGTTTGTAATATTTTTAATTGGCTCGTGTCTCGTATACGCACAAGTAGTACTTGATCGGGAACCGACTGGTTGTTTCATGTTTACTCATTAAATAAAGATCTGTAGATTGTACAAGACGATTATTACGACTATGAATCACGGAAGTCTTGGTGATAGGAACGGCCATTGTCGTTATAGATTCTAATAAGTTAAAGTCACCGTTAAATCAAAAAAAGTTCTGTGGCTAAACGGTAACACTTAATAAGCACGAGAGTGGCCCGAATTCACCTGATTCACTTCGAGCGTTCATGTCGGAACACCCTATAGTTATATAAAGAATAGATACTTTTTAATATTCAGGCTGTACAATGTTTACACATTTTCCGGAACCAAAGATTACAGAAGTGATTGATTTCTCATCTTCCACTGCTGCTTATCCATCCAAAAGTCTTCTTCAGTATCTCGTTCCCTCAGTACAGTCTGAATTTCTTCTATCCAGGTGATAGGTGGTCTACCTGTTTTCCTTCTTCCTGGTGGGGTCAATTAAATAACTCTCCTTGGAAATCTTTCCTGTGTCATTCTTTTCGTGTGTCCTTACCCTTGTAATTTTTTTGTTTGGATAAAATCAACAATTTAATATTTTACATTCATTCTGTTCTTAATGACTGTATTTCTAATTTACTCATGTCTGGATACTATTGCCGAACGTTCCCGAAAGTCAATTTCTGCTGTAATTAATTTTGTTCTTGTGTGTTTATTAGTAGTCCAAACTTCTGAACCGTAGGTAATGATACTTGTAACAATTGTTTTAAATATTTTGGTTCTAGTTCTGGAAATTTCCAATCCTTGGGTTATAATGTGTCTTATATTCACAAGTTACACAAGATCATGTATAAACACAATTTCATGTGTAAGTTACACAAGATCAGCCACATGCGTGGAATCATCAAGTGACCACTAAAATAAACGTGAAAAGGAATACGTCTGAATACCTCTTTCTCTTTTCCTTCTTCCTGGTGGGGTTCAGTAAGAATATATACTTACAGGCATTAATTACGGCCATAGGTAGTGCTATCTTGAGCTGAAAAGTAACAAAAGTGCCTACGTGACCCTTGGTACACGGCAGTGCAAGAGCTATTGTACAAGAGTAAGAGCTAATTAAAGGCTGGCTGTTGCTGACTAAGTCAGGGCGCAAATGGACACTGTTGCACCCGTGTCAACTGTAAATTATGTTGGTTTACCTTCAGCAAATCCATTAACAATCAAGTTTTCACTGGTCTTATGTAGCGTGGAAACTGTGTGGTGTTCTGGTGCTTTACTTCTCCAATTGGTGCGATCACTATCTTATCTCGGTATTTTCTTCTCCCAACTGTCTACATGTAGATGACCACGTTTCCCATAGATGTAACACTTCGGTCTTCTGTCTTTTTCGCATCGTTCAGATCGTAGCGGCACTTTTGAACTTTTGAATTGTTTGTCCGACAACATTGGTTTTCTGCACCCATCGTAACGGCAATGTGATACAGAGATTTTCTGACTACAATGTGATGGCATAAACCCATTAATGTAGCGAGACGATTACTTGGCAGCTTCAAACTCTAGGGTGTGAACAAAAGCTTCTGAGCTATTTCGGTGTCTTGCCATTCATAACACTTGCTGAACTTCACAATCTCCGATGCCACCAATAAATGTCTGCACCTGCAACCTTATTCGAAAATCATCCGTTGCTTCAGGATAGGCCAATCTAATTAGTCTGTCGATAGTTGCTTCAAACTCTTGAAGACTTTCTCCGGAGCGTTGTTGTCTTGTTCTCAACTGAGCGTAGTACACATCTTGCAAATATTTATCACAATACCGTAATTCCAGAGCTTTAATCTATTCGGTATAGGTGTTTTGGCTGTCAGGTGGCACTGTCTATAGTAATTCTGCCTGTTCTGAATGCTACTAGAAAACACCAGTACATAATTGGTTGCAGCCTTACACACAACTAGCGCTGACCGGTGATCCCGGAACAGTCTCGCAACGCATGCACCCAACCGGAGAATCACGTACGCAAACAAGATTATATCCGGATTCCACTGGATCTTTCGACAAACACGTAGATTGTTGTGTAATGTCGTAACACTGCCCCCTTCTTAAGCCTGTTCTCCCCTGAACTGGCAAACCATCTCGGAATTAATACTCGGCTAGGCGATCTACATAGCTGGTCTACTTGCGAAATTCACTCGTGTGACCAGAACATCAAGTTCCCAGGAATATGAGTCTTCCGCTCAACCACTAGTTTTGCGGGAATCACTCCCGTTCCATCATGTACTGATGACCTATAAGCCATTAGCTGGTCCAAATCTAATTGGTTCTCGTCAACAACCTCTTGCGTGACTCAATTTTTGGCAACGTTTCCCCCGGGCGTTATATAACAACATATACAAATTAAAATTTTTACACTAATACGTGTAATATTACTGCATACTCCGTAAACAGGATCCGATAACGATAACAAAATTCTGTAGATATATCAAAACAAAAGTTTTAAAACTGTGTCTAGTTAATGACTGAACCTCACACTCTTTTCATCGGTTACCTTCTCAGGGTCATTACTAAACTCAGGATAACGTTAAGTGTCAATGACTTGTGGTTCACTCTACATAATCACTGTTAGTTATTCGAACAGAAGGCACAAGTTTTGTCACACCGTAAAAAATAGTTTGTCATTATTTACGTGAAAAGAACTTGTGCCTTTTATATTATGATGGAGAAATACTATAATACAACAGTAGATTTCATGTTATGAGAACTTCGGCTTATCGCGCCGTAAGGCCGTGATGAAAGATTGTTTGATTGTTTGATGGAAATGTTTTGGCTGTGCTTTCGACTGCCATTTTCAGTGCAGAAGGCTGTAAAACGTTGAGAATGGTTTAGTATATCTGTGAACCCCAGTATCTCAAACAAACCCTGCAGGCCAACGGATATTCGGTCCGGGAGGTGAGACGTTCAGTCCGGCCGCTGGAGTCGGTGTCTCTGGAGGATGTTGGCTTCGCTGTGTTGCCCTATGTCCATGGGGTGACTGATAGCGTTGTCAAGTTGCTGAGCCGATGTGGCGTGAGACCAATCTTCAAGTCGACCAAGACAATTCAGCAGTTCTTGAGGCCGGTGAAGGACGTCAGAAACCCATTCTCGTTGTGTGGAGTGTATGGAGTTCCTTGCTTGTGCGGCCAGTTGTACATCTGAACTACAAAACGCAGTGTCCATGCTCGCGTTCATGAACTCAGCCACTACTGACGTTTGATGCCGGAAAAGTCTGCTATAGCGGAGCACGCACTCGCCAATGCCGAACGTCACGTACTTTTTGAAGAGACGACTCTTCTGTCTTCCGTGAGTGCGTATTTTCCTCTCCTGCATATGGAGCCTGTCCATATTCAGAAACATGCATCGATTGTAATGAATCGGCGGGGTGAGTCCCTCTCATTGAGTGCTCTTTGGAGGCGAGTTGTGGCGAACCAATAAGAATTTACCTTTCTTCTGATTGGCTGGTGGTGTTAGACAACAACTTTGTACGGACACCAAAAGTTTATAATATGGGTATCCTACTTACAGCCACCAGCCTTAAACACAGTTCAGTGGTCACTGACTACGAATACTTTGTCAGGGTTTTGCAGCGTTCTCCACTAAAGATGGCCGTGGAAGGCACGGCCGAAACGTTTGCACCAATCAACCTTAGACCACGGCCTACAGCCCGACAAGCTGAAGTTCTCATAACATTTAAACCGGGCGTGAAAGCCTCAGACAGAATTAGTAGATTACATATTTGAATTTTATAAGTATTTAGCTTTGTACATTGTAGTGCTCATGATGATGATGATGATGGTGGTGGTGGAGTTAGTCTTGGTGGTGATTTTGACGATAAGTGAGTCAGTTGAATCGCTAATATTATGTGCTACATAGAGTTAGACAAGTGTTATACTTACTGCCGGTGTCGGAACAACGATAGTAAAGCAGAGCGTCCTCCTTCGTTGTCGCCGGCACGTAGTTACGGAATTGGTGTCGCACCTCTGCAAGTTTACTGTACACTGACCATGACATTCGTATTGCCAAATTTTACAAAACACATGAGTAGAATAATTAAGCTTAACTGTCTAAAAGCATAAAATTAGAATAAAATTGGCTCATCTCCAAGCTATTAGGCCATGGTTCACTCCTGCTGTGACTATATAATAAGCCTAAATCCCACAAAAAAAAATGTATAATACTGATATTAGTTTTAATAAGGTACGAATGAACCCTTCTCCATGCCCCAAACCGGTAGTAACCTGCCGATTTACCAATGTAGCAGTTAATAAAATTAGATTTGAGAAACTAAATAAGTCCGTAACTACCCCTAGTCACATAAAAGGGTAATCAAAGTAAAGAGCGATGTCATTAATTTGTAAACGAATTAAAGGAAAATAATTAATAATAAGTGAGAACTACTTTTACGCTAAGAAACTACCCTCGCGCGGACAGCCCCTTCACCCCTATAGTTAGCCAGTTCAGTTGTATCTCAGACTCCGCTGCTGATACAGCGTACAAAAGTATATAGTCAATATAAAAACCTATAAACGAGGAGAAGCTTGTGTGAGATAGCCGGATGATGTAAAAATTACGAAAATGACGTGAGTGTATGACAATGACATCTCTGTAACAAACTAACATCACCTAAATGTGATGTTAAACTTTTAACATGTAATCACCTAAATGTGATGTTAAACTTTTAACATGTAACTGTTAACCGTGAGTAATAGGTGTGGTACAACAAGGTGAATACCAGTGAAAGTTACAACCAAAAACCTACCACAAGAATCTACAGACCCAACAGACGACTCATCTTTAGGAATGACAGCAGATTTCACCAAAACACGATAGCCAGAAGATCTCCAAGACACCCTGCACAACCGATAGAAGCGCCGATTCGCCGATGATGTTACACACAGGTGACACGGAAGTTCAATTTCCGTGGTTCAGAACTTAACTTAAAATAATAAATGATAGACACTTAATTAACCAATGAAAGTAAAGTAAAACACGAAAGACTGACTTAGTTACCATAAAATTGTAATTTCATGCTTAGTAATAATATGTGTTAAGTTTAAGGCTTTTATGAATATAACACGTTAAAGTTAAATAAGCTCATTATTCAGATGGCACAAAATAAATATTATAATTTTAATATCATATACTGAAGCAAACTACTCCGATCCGAGGGCAGTACAAGCTATGTTAACTCATTAATTACTCTAATTCGATTTGTACAAGACGTGCAAATGGTTTTATTTTTAATATACTCATTACTAAATTTCTCCGCAGATGTTAAAACCAAAAATGTAATAATGAGATGTCATGGTCCAAAAAGGTGAGTGAATAAATCTACAAACCCCTGTCAATATTCCTCAATTCACGGGATCCTATTTAACATTTGTTTACTTTCCAGTTATTTATGAGTTTGTTAAGATTATGGCAGCCTGTTTAATTGACCTGAGCCAATTAACCAGGTTCCCGATATTATAACGACGAGACGTTATACTGCTGTTACGAATAGGCATTTGGAGGCCATATTCGGTGTGAGAACTGACATGGTCTTCACCAATTACGGTTTTGCCACAGTACTGTGATTAACTGCCGAAGACCGTATCGCTTACCGAATCGTTTCCCCACTGAACATGGCCTCCGGAAGAGAGGCCGAAACGTCTGTCCGTAACAGCGGGAGTGGACTACGGCCTAATAACCCTGTGACAAGTCAATTTTATTCTAACACAGTTGATGCCGGCGATGAAAGTCTTATGTACTGATTGCGTAAAAGCGTTTTTAGCGATTTGCGGTTTTCATTATGATCCGTTGACGAGTGAAACCGTTCAGAAACGGCTATCTACGACCCATTGGACCGTGCTAAATCAACATGGTATGTTCTGTAGAATAGAAGAAAATATAGAGGAATTACTAAGGAGGACAGAATTAGAGCAATGAGAGAACAGAAACAGAAAGGCTAAAAGACACGAAGAAGGAAAGACGGAAAATTAAAACAAAACCGATGCCAAAATTGTTGTTAAAAAAGAAAGGGAATCAGGGAACGAGTTTTTTTTTGGAGTTGTTCGAGACTGGTCCTTGTTAGGGCCAGACTCAGGCTGTTCTGGGGCAAGCTCGCCTTCAGTCGTGTGGGTTGAAGTGTTGGTTGGTTGGGTTCGCACGCCAGCGCAGACCGGCAGTTGAGAAGGTGGTGGTACCTGAAAGTAAAGAGAGTGTGTTATAACGTGTCACCTACGTTATAACATCGGGAACCTGTGCATACTTACCTCAGATCAATTGCACGGGCTGCCATACTCGTAATTAACTTTTAGTTATTAATTAAACCAGCTGTAGTTATAACTAAAGGAACTTTTACATGGGGGTCTGATGATTTATGCACTCAGTATTTTTGTGTAAAGTAATTACATCTCTTTTTTAAACAATTACTACAACAGCTCTACATAAATATTCCCACATAAGGTTTTCTAAATAAAAGTTTACAATTTATAAAATACTTTGTGAAAAAATGGGGGGCCAAAACATAAGGATTTATATGTGTTGCGCATTATCCACGGATCCGGGACCATAAACTCGTTTGTGAGTTAAGCTCACTTATTCATATTCTATCATACTATTTGGGGGCCATTTGAAGAATGGACTTAATCTAAAATTTTTGTATCAGTGAAGCTATATATATATATACATAAGCACTACTTGCTACTACAAATATTTTTGAATAGTAAGACATACTACATGTTATAAAGTGATTATCATTAAAGTCTTTATATATTTATTTAAACTGTCTTTAACAATTCATTTGTTAGAATTTTTAATTAATCACGGAGGACAAGTCTCCGTGTCACCTGTGATATCCAGAAGTTTACTCGATGTCCGGATCCTTGGTCCTAGTGGTGTTCGTCAAAGGTTGATCTTTCGTGGAGTTTACTTTCCTGCTGAAGTTCCTGAAGTGATTAGTTCATAATGAAGTAGGGTTGAGGTCCTCAGAAGTCTCGTAGTTAAGCATCGTTAGTAGTATAAGTGCCGCAAATGTTCTTGTTTGTCGCAGAAATGCACGTCACATTATTGTTTATAAAAGTTCTCACTTTAGGTACCTCGTACCTTATTATTTTATTTTTTTTTTACCAACATTGAGATATTACAAATTAGACAAATGAGATGTCATCCCTCACACAGTTATATATTCCTTTTGGTTTTATAGATTACATTTAAACTTATTAGCACACTAATTTGCCACTACTTTCCGCTGCACATTGTTATAGCTGTACTCTAAATTAAAAAACATATTGTCGTACTTTGGGACATGGTTCAAGAGTGTGTTTACTACGAGAGCGCTCCATCTCGATTGAATTACTATGTTAGGGCGGGTTAGTTAACTGCGCGGAGTTTACGCATCGCAACAAAATAGTTCCACCTTTCTTCTCTATTTAAGGGATTAAAGTTTGACCTTTTAATTATCCGAATATATTCTTTATTACAGAATTTATTATAGTAAACTACTGTGTTCTTGTTTATTTATTTATTTAATATCAATTTACAAGGATTATTAGTTTGTTTATGGGTCGGTATTCAGGTTAATTCCGGTTAGTGCATGTCTATGCAGGGTAAAATTAATAAAGGGTTTCCCTATCTTTACACTCGCATTACTTTTTGCCATTTAATCTCTTTATTAAAAATTATTATGATTTATGGTAGTGATATAAAATTAGTTTAAATGTGCGATTTATTAAAATTTAAATTTCTCAGCTTATACATTTCCTATTTTATTATTAATTTTATTTTTAATTAATGAAATCGTCACAGTGTCCGAGTTGGTGATGGTGTGGCAGCCTCTAGGAGTGAGTGAGCGGGGATGTTTTAGTGCCAAACGTAAAGACATAAAAGGCCCGAGACGAGTAGTGTGTGACGGTAAAGATGGCGGGAAGCGTCGTAATGGCGTCAAGGAATCAGCGTGGGACATGTTTTGTAGGTTTTATATTAGGTATTTATGTTTGTGGGAATTAGTTATTTTAGTTTATTATTGCGTAGTTGGAGTAGGTGGTGTTTGTGGACGGGCTGAGGAGTTGTGTGTATATCCACTCATCATCAGGGAACGAGGGAAAGGTAAGAGTTAATAAAGAGGAAGAAGAAGAATTTTGTAAAAACTACAATAGACAGAGACAGACGAAAGAGAAGTTTTAGTATAATATGGCAAGATGAAGCTGAAGAAGAAGCCGGACAATTATTTTGTTCTAAAAGATTTTTTTTGATTTTTCTAAACTATAAACTGAACAGTTACGCACGACTCGTTATTATTAATTTTGAACACTAATGATTTAATATTCCAACAATGTAGAGATGTAAACTGTGATGATTTTTCATGTTTCATTGATTACCAGAAGGCCTTTGACCGAGTCCAACATCAGAAAATGATGGATATCCTGAAAAACATTGTGTTAGACGGAAATGACCTAAAGATAATAGCTACACTGTATTGGAACCAATCTGCAGTGGATAGAGTACATAAAGAGAAAACTGAAGAAATAGAGATTCTGCGTGGTTTAAGACAAGGATGTATAGGCCTACTATCTCCGCTTTTATTCAACATCTACTCGGAAGGTATTTTTAGAGAAGCTTTAGATGAACGTGATGTGGTAATATCTCTGAACGGTGAAAGAATACATAATAGGCCTATACGTCGTGTAGATGATACCGTCATATTCGCAGTTAGCTTAGAGGGGCTGCAACAACTAATGAATAGAGTGACAGAAAGCAGCCGTAGATATGGTCTAGACATCAATGTTAATGATTGTATCTAAGAACAAGTTCGCAAACTGAACCCTTAATATAAACCAAAGGCCAGTTGAACGTGTACGCAAATTTACATATCTTGGTACTATAGTCAATGAACAAGCGGACCACTCTCAAGAAATAAAGAGCAGAACTGAAAAGGCAAGAACAGTTGCAATGAATACAACTGACTTATTCCGTGTAGGAGTACAGAAAGTTAAAATAGTCTGTAAGATATCCAACATCCGAAACGGATAAGAACTATCAGAAGTAGAAGAATTATTTAATCCATAGAGACGGTTTTAATATTTTTTGTATATATTTGGTCATTTTTCTCTACGTTTTGTGTAATGTTGTGTTTCCAAAGGCATCAAAAGTAACAATGTGAGTGCAAATTGAATGTCTGACCAACAGACAAGAGTTGTAAATATGTGA
Organism: Magicicada septendecula; assembly: GCA_034769895.1. Taxonomy (NCBI): domain Eukaryota; kingdom Metazoa; phylum Arthropoda; class Insecta; order Hemiptera; family Cicadidae; genus Magicicada; species Magicicada septendecula. The sequence goes on along the minus strand of CM068369.1, from coordinate 19,941,650 downwards.
GAACTTTCCTTTCACTCAGACTGTTTGAAAAATGTATTTTCGAGGATTTACGTTGTCATCTGTAAGTTATGTTCAAAAACAGATAGTATGTTGGTAAATGTAATTTTTATATGGTGGGCCTGAGATTAAGAGTAATTTGTGTTCATGCCAAGAGTAAAAATTAAAACCAATGAGCATATTTTGTTGTTGTTTATTCCTGTAAGGAAATAATAAGTAGAAGTACAATATTTATGATAGATTATACATGTTTTTTTCCTTTTGATGGTTAGGTTTTAGACTCGATGAACTTTGTCGCGATACCTCTACTTGATTTAGGGCGTTTTAGGCATAAATAAATAATAAATATCTCTTATTGTATTCCTGTGACTAAAGACTCACAGGTGTATAAAAAATACCTTTCTCAGAACTGGACACCATAGCCTTAAAAGATATTCTTTCTACTTGATTTAGTAGAGGTGTTTTAGGCATAAATAAATAATAAATATCACTTATTGTATTCCTGTGACTAAAGACTCACAGGTGTATAAAAAATACCTTTCTCAGAACTGGACGCCATAGCCTTAAAAGATATTCTTTCGGCAAAAATGCGACATAGCGATTACTTCAATACCGTTTCTCTAATTTTTTTCATCCGTGTCCACCACATCATGTCAATAAAGAAGTTGAATCATTTCCACGTGTAAAACGATAGTACCTGTATTCCAAGTTAAGGGTAAGAATTCATAACCGGCTAAATGTGTCGAGTACGGGCAAATATGAGCGACAACAGATGAGCGTTCCAAGAAGCGACTCGATTGTTGTTATAGTGACAGATGAGTGGTAGGGTTATGATAACTAAACAACAGGCTGCTTATAGTTTTGGTAAGGTCATGTAATTTGTGTTTACACAACTCTGAAATGTGTACGCGAGGTTGTTACATGCCTCAAGTGTTTTTGAAGTGAGGAATTTGTATACGGCACTGTGGTACCCGGGTCGCTCCCGTGCGCCTCGCGTTCTTTGAGCAGTTAACTGATTCTACACGGAACGAAATAGATGGAACTAAAAAGCAGTGTTGCTAGGTAAATAGAACCTCTTTTCTCTACGTAGTTACCCAAAATTTCCCCACTGCCACAAATGTCCTAGATTTTTCTTTCCAGCGGATATACTCTTCAGAACAATTTTGACGAGTCGGTCCTAGGTCATTCTGACTACTTGTGCGTGCCACCCTTCTATTGTTCTCTTAACAAATCAGTTATTTCCTTTTTAATCTTCTTCTTCTTCTTCTCCGCTTCAAATATTAGGTTGCATAAACCTGTTCCGGCACCCATCTCATCCTCGGGCGACCCACGTCTCTTCTACTAGTGGCTTTATACTTCAGTGTCCCATTCGGCAATCGATCCTCTGTCATCCTTTGCAGATGATCCGACCATTGTCTTCTGTAAATTGAAATAATTTCATTTATGTCCTTAACTTTGAGTTCTGCTCTGATATCTTCATGCTTATTCTATCTTGATTCATGCCTTACTCATTTTTATATATTCATAGTCTTTATCTTAGTAGGACGTTACCAGGTCTTTTGTCCTATTCCAAGGCTTTCCTTTGGTCTATCAAACATATTGCTGGCCTCACAGAAAAGTCTTCTCTTTCGGAGAAACAGGAGAGATGTGCAAGCATTTTTAAATAGGAAAATAATCATCTACACCTCGGAGATCTGACAGCAGAGCCGGGGGAGTAGTATGTGCCAAAGGGGAAAGCTTACAGGGAAGGTGACAGACACCCGCTACAAGTTTGTACAATTTTAATACCAGGGGGAGGTGACATCTGCTAGATTTGGCTCATTTCATCACAGCTGGTACCTATTCGACCTTTGATGTGTCAAAGTGATGTTGAGCTATCCACTAACTGCGAAAGCGCTCGATGGAGGTTCACTCAAAAGCAAACCCATAATCAGCGATCTCCAGCTGGCGTAACAGTAGTTCATCCCACATGGAGATCGTATTTCAAGGAGTCCCGTGGCGTGCGTACATAACAGCTATTGCCGGTTGTGTTAAGCCTAAATCTTAGCCTAAAAATTAATTCGAAAATTTTGTAGTAAGAAGTGTTCTTTTTAGTGGCAATATGTTCTTTTTAGAGAATTTTCTATCATTCGCTGGCAGAAGAAAAGGGTCCCTGTTCAGCGGGATCTGACTTTATTATGCTTACACAGTATAAATCACGACACAAATAATTGAATTAAAAATAATAAAAACAAACAGAGAAGCACATAACTAAACGAACAAAACACAAATAAGTACGTAGTAACTGCTCCACATCGGTTCCGAAAACGAACATAACACTTTCCCGATTTATACAGCGGTAACACATTGGGTAGACAAATGTGTCCCCCCCCCCCCCAACAATTGTATAGTGACACCTACTACGGGGTCAATGACCTTACGCAGTATAACATTGCCGATGTCTGAGATCGCAACACAAGACGATACAGCGTCCAACGGTACGACCTACGGTTTTCTTCAAGTTTCCCCACCAATGTTGTTCACATTTCAAATTAATCAATAACTAAAGTATTTACTCTGTGATATAATTAATTTTATTTCATTTCATTGCTTGTACGGTTGCCGCCGGCAGCTGCGGTTAGATGGACGCCACACTACTGATTTCAAGACATATCTCTATATATTCGTGTAAAATTACTGTTTTACATTTAACAATTAATAAAGTAAGAATACATTTTGAAACAAAATTATTTATCACAACTGAAAAACCAAAGCAAATACTCTGAAAGTTACAAAATGTGAACGGTATATATATACTTACTACGTTCTCAAGTAGTCTCCTCTAAACACACCGTCTGAGATAGGAATTGCGGTTCACACTTCGTCTCGCTGTTCGGCGTAATTGTCGATAAAGTTGGCGTACAGAACGTCATACTTGCCACGGTAAGCCAGCTACAACCATACATGTGTTACTATCTTTCTTACAAAAACTACTTGACAGTAAATTACAGCGCCTCATGTTAATGTATCACTACTTTTAACAAACATGATCTGTATCAAGACTTCTGACATAACTAAACTTAAACTAGTAAGCTCCATGAATTGCACTGCACGGCTCGCTCACGGTTTTGAACAAAATACATTAATATTTAGGTACTGGAGAGGATGAGTAATTGGTATTTGGTCCTCCAGAGTACTGGAGAGGATGAGTAATGCCTTATGGTCTCATTCCTTGATGAAGGAAAATATCCAGCCGCACCTCCAAGTGGTCTTCTCTTTTTAATTTATATATTGACGATGTCACACAAAACGGTAGATGTGTCTTCCATAACATTTTATGATTGGTCACTCTACGATTGACACTTTGTTGTTTGCGGACGGTCAGCCTGTTCTCTCGGACTCTGAAGACAGATTGCAGATGGGTATACATTTGTTAAATCGAATCTGCAAAGACTCTGGATTGCAAATATCCACACTTAAAACCAAGGTGATGGATTTTCGTGGAACTGATCTCATACGGGTAAAAATTGTTACCTGGACTACAGTGTGTCTTTTAATGCTAGCAACGACGTTGTGAATAAGTTGCATACGTTCAACATAATACGGGGGACGATTAGGCGAACCCTTAAGTAAGCAAGTAAAGGAACTTGCCTAAAATTCTACAAGGTCTTTATGGGTTCTACACACTTCTTTATAGGTCTACGAATTGGACTTTAACGAAAGGCCAGGCCAGTCGCTTCCAAGCGGCTGAAATGAGATTTCTCAGACACGTGGCAATGTATACTCTCCATGATCATAGAAGAAACAAATTTATATACGGCAAGAACTGAATATTGTGAGTATACTCGACAGCATCGCCCAGTATCGGCTGAATTGGTGAGAACGTCTTTGCCGAATGGATGTCTACCGCATCCCAAACAACCGTGGAACTATAAGCCGAGGGGACGGAGAGGTGTGGGACGTCCGAGGAAGCGCTGGAGTGACTAGGTCTAATCTTTGGCTTTTTGAGACCGGAACAAATCATTCTTGGTTTAGAAGATGAAGATGATAATGATGATGACCTCCAAGTGGTGGGGGATGGGCAAAACCTACAGGTGGCTAACGCGGCTCTGGAGACCGCGTGACAGCCGCTATAAGCTGTCCCTCCTCTACTTGATGTTGTCAAGTAGAGGTTAGACACCTTCTTGCTCTTGAGGTGAGAAATTGCCCCCAAACCCGGATGATCTTCTTTTAGTCAACGACGTAGTATGTGGGAGGCGAGGAGAAACCACCACATTAAAAATATGGATATATCAACAGGGAAAACTGATGTCTTTAGTCTGGTAAGACAGCTAGTTTATAGAACACCAGGCAGAAAATCGGGCTGGACGTTAAGCCTTACCATACGTCTTACCCTGCAATATGCTAGTAACATATCCAGGGGACATATTCACTAGTAAATTGCTTCAAATAACGACTAGCGAGATGGATCAAAATGGATGACTGCCGCATCCCCAAACAACTATACAGTTAGAAGCCGAGGGGACAAACAGGTGTTTGACGTCCGAGAAAGCGCTGTGGTGACCAGTTGTAATCTTTATTTATATGAGACCGGAACAAACCATCCTTGGTGTTATCCTTGAAGATGATGTTGATGATGATTTAGATAAATTGCAATATTAGATTATTTTTCAATTATCAGGAATATTACCAAAACATCAATTATTCTATTATTTATTGTTTAGTGAAATAACAATTGGAAGACAAAGAATCATACAATACACACTAAAATTTGTAAACAAATGCATTTTTTTAGTTAAATTTATAACCCTAATGGCTAAGTGACAAATAATTTAGTGATATCTTTAAAAGTTAAGTATGGATCCAGAGATATCTACAGACCTATTTTCCATAAATACACATAACAGATAACAATATATACATTGGTAAACATACCTTACAAACTTTCTCAAGGCGATCCAAAATTTGCAAGAAGTGTCGGAAATATTAATTTTGTCAAGCTATTACAACGTTCAAAATTGTATTTTGAATAAATTAAATGCCTCACAACTTCATTGTCTAAATAGCTCTTACAAATTCTAAAAACGTTGTTATTTTTTTTGTAAATTTTAATTTAATAACATTTTCATAGTAAAAGCTATGCTCATATTTCGATTAAAAACAACTTTTCTCGCACCCACATGGGCTTTAAAATTTTTTCAAATTTTTGATCACACCTTTGGGCCTTGGTGTTTGAAAGCTTGATATTTTTTAAACTGTTTATTATATTTAGATTTTGGCTAACATTGACTTGTGTTTGGTTTCTGACAACAATTTATGTAGTAACAATAATAATGGCTCGCATGTGTACTACCGAAGTAGCTTAGGAGTAAGCAGGATAGGCTGACTAATGTGAGACGTACGGCATACAAAGAAGACAGTGTGGCCAGCACTACGCTTCAGCCGCCCATTTATGTAATGGTAAATTGTATTACAATTTATGTAATTCTACAAATTTTGGGCAGTTATTTTTTGCTTCGGCTTCATAATATTTGGAAAGCTTCAAACTAAACGCTATATTTTATTTCCGTTAAAATCCCTTTAATTTAATAACTCATATAGAGTTTTGCAGCTTACCAAAGCTTCCAGTCATTTTTTTAGGTTTTGGCCACTCACAATCTTAAAATTTACAATTCCCTTTTAATTATAAGACATCCACGAAGTATCTGGCTGAAGTTGGTAGAGATGAATCTGCCTAAACGTTTGCAAACAACGTAGTAAAAAGCAAAATACTACGAGGGACGACTCTACAGGAAGAAAATCTATACTCTAAGATTTCACAACACACACGCGCGCGCGCGCACAATACTCACACTCCATGTTCCACACATCCGGTTAAGACTTGAAAGTGTGTACAACTATTTATATTTTTATATTATTATTAATAATAAAACTTTTTACAAGAATATATTTTATTTTGTAAATTACATATGTTCCGATAGTAATCCAACCATCATCATCAGGTATAAATTAATAAATTCAAACATTTTTTTAATCAATTGTTCAAAACAGCTGTTTTATATATAGAATAAACTTAATGTTTTATATGTGTATATAATATATGATATATAATTAATTGCAAAATATAATATAAATATTTATTATTTTATAAAATTAGTAATTTTGAAAATATTCTCATTTTTCTATTAATCTGAATTTTTTTCTGGTATTAATTTTTCACTTGTTTATAATTTCCTATAATGTCATTTTTGGACCTTTGGAAGTGTGTTTTAATAAACTGATATTATTTAAATTTGGAAATGTGTCTTTGTTTTTTATTGAGTGTGTAGCTAAAGTTGATTTATATATATTATAATATATATATTGATTTATTATAATATATAGATTTATTATATATATAATATATATATCTGGTTTCAAATATGAATTACGGTGTTGTATATATTTCTTTCTTTTAAACGTTTTTTAGTTTGGTCTACATAAAATTTGTACAGTCAGGGCATTCAATTTTATATACTCCATTTAAATTTTGAATTACTTTATCTGTTTAAGGTTTGATTCTTTAAAAATATGTTTTATTACTGTAATAGGTAATTTGCATAGTTTCGTTTTTAAATAATTTTGTAATTTTATAAATAATATTGCCTAAGTATGTGAAATGAATTTACAAAAAACTATTTATAACTATGTAAATATTGTTCTTTTCTGATATCCAATCAAAAAACATATAGTATAAATGACGTTCTATTAAATTTATTTTAAAAAACTGAAGAGTAGCATACTAACAGTGATAAAGTATATTGGCACTGAGTCGACACAAATCGAGTGGCACTTGCCAGCTTCTGGAGTAACATGGCACTTGATATCACTTATTACTACTGATAATAATGCTGCTGCCAGTAGAAGTTGAACTGTATACATGACTGCGACCTGAAACATACATACATCAGCAAACAGATTTTTCTATACTATTCCGTTCATAGCTTAATGCTGGTGTAAACAAACAGGCGTGGCACATCTGAAACGCTATTTACTACTTGAATTAGAGGCGTGTCACTCTTACAGATGGAGTACAGAGCGGGTACATATAATACTGATCCCTACATAAACACTCATAAATTGTAATAGTTAGTCTTGGCCAATGTAATATATGTGTGACAGTGTCAGAACGACAGTGATACATTTTATAACACCAGTTAAAAGATTTTTTTATTAACCGTTTAAATATTGCAAAAAACGAAAATAGAAGCTGTGATAATTATCAGTGTACTGAACAGTATCAGTTCGCGCCAGATAGTAATTCAACTCCTTCCATATCTGTGTGTGAACTTGTATTATCACTTGAGTCAGCGTTATTATTGATAAGATTGTTCAGTGTCCAAAACGAAGACGGTAAATTTGGCCAGTTGCCATAGCTTATCATCTTCTTTAATTATATTATTGCTGCATACAATGACTCCACTTGTCCGTCGTTGTTTCATTTACCGCCTTCTCAATAAATTGTTTTATATCAAGCAGCTAATGTTGTCTTATGACGGGCAACACATCCTTTCAACTGGCTCCATGTTAAATCAATACAATTCAGAATACAGTGATAAGGAGGAAGTCTTAAGACGACGTGCCCCGATTTAAGTGGCAAGATAACTCTCACATGACTGTACAGACATTCTCCACATGCGCGTAACACATTATTGTGTGAACAGTGTCAACGTCCCTAACCGATAGCGTTTCATGTTTGCAACGTGGGTTTGTTTACATCAGGATTGAACTAAGAACGGAAAGAGTATAATATATCAGCATACAAGTATACGTTAATCTACGTATAATATCTAATAATATATTTGGTTTACGTTAAACAAAAAATTGAGTTACGTCTTGTACGGTCAAGTTTATAACACCTTTTAACTGCTCTTAAGAATGCCATTTCCGAGGCCTATATTTCACTGTCTTATTTTTTTGCTGTTGTTGCCCATACTTCACACCCATAGAACAGGACATGGATGCCATAAGTTTGTAAAATTTTAATTTTGTATTTCAACGTACCTTGTTTCTAAAACTACGGTTGATTGTTCCGTAGATCGTCTAGAACTTACCAAACTTAAAATCAATATCGTAATTGTTATCATAGTCAATATCATTTTCCAAATAACTGAAGTGGTTCACCTGTTCTAGAATTTGATCATTAATCATTATTTTATTATTATTGGCTCTTTACCTCGAAATCCCATTACCTGTATAAGGAATGAGGCCGTAAAAGAAGAGTTACAAATTTTTAATTTGAATGGAAAATTAAAAGATTTAAAAACAACGGAGGAAAGAACAGTTAGAAAGAATGTCAGATTCCGACTGGCCAAAGAAGTCTGGGAATAGAAACTTATAGGATACAAGTGTGTGGGTAGACCAAAGATGAGATGGGTGGTGGAATTTTGAAGATGGTACAGGCAGCACATTGCCTATGCCTTGTTGTGAAGTTGATAATAAATAATATTTTAAAGAGGGATTTTGGAAGTTATAGGCAAATAATTTAAAAGCGTTAACTCAGATATATCACCAAACGCTAACGAAGTCAGGCACCGGGTAATACTTCTCTTCGAAAAGGGTCCACTATCATCTGTACTTTTTACGTTACATAGTATCCTACATTCTAGCTTTGTAATTTTATCTACTTGAGTAATGCAAAAAAATTGTAAACATAAATTGTATATAACAGGTGCCATCTGGACTGATAAAAGGAGGGCGCAGTGGCGGCTCGTATAGGGAGGGCAAAAGGGCGCAGCCCTCCCACTAAATTTGCAAATTAAACTTGTCAATAATATAACTATAATGTGTAGTATCCTTATGTGAAAGATATTTTTGGGGCGACTAATAGCGATCACCCGATGTTTTCGGCATGGTCTCGCAGCCGGACGCTTTCGCTGTCGCCCTCCCTGCATAGATGGATCTTGCGGGGAGCGGAGCAAGAGGACGTGTATATACTGATGTCTATGCTTTTATATCAGCAGCAGCCATTATAGGAGGGGCTCTGCCCGCGCTGTCTAATTTAGCGGCTCTTTTCATAGAGAAGTTCTTTTCATTCAGTAAAGCGAACCAGTTCTTTGAAACAGTTCATGAGCGGATCGCACATCTCTATAGAGAACCGGAGTGTTGTTCAAAACTTCTCTGTTGCTGTTTAAGGGCATATATTTTCTCTTGTGTTTTATATAGTTTTGATTGTGTTCTTGTTGTATGTTTTGTGTAAACGTAATGTTCTAATAATTTATTCTTTATTAGGCAGTGTATTCTGTGTAAGATGGTGTTTTTGTCGAACCTTGTGTACATAAACGTGTAACTTATTCTGTGTAGGCCTAAGCCTGTGCGTTCTGTGCGTATTTGTTAGAAACAAATAGGGTAGGGAACAAATATATTTTATTTACCAATTCATGCATTTAATAACATAATTTATTAAGTATTTAAGTTTAGGAACGTGAACTGCTTAGGGTTATAAATAATTTCAGTTTCAAACACTGTTTAAATATTGGTAGTTTGCAAGGTAGGTTTTTGATATTAACAATACTTTTAGTAGTAAACCAAAAGGTTCAATTTTACAATTATTTCATGATAATAGCAATAATTTAGTTTCTACTGGTGACTTTTGTTACATATGGGTCCAAAAAAATTTGCCCCCCCCCCAGTCAAAAATATTACCAGCCGCCACTGGGAGGGAGAGACATCGATCAAGAATTAAGGCGATGTGGGAGAGGAAGAAGGCAGAAGAGAAAAAGGGAGGGACCATTTAAACCAAACATAGTCCACAGTGGCTCATATAAAAAAAAAAAAACTGTCTATGCTGATTAGTAGGACAGAAACCTTAACTATTTAAAGACTAGATACTGTTAAATCAAAATTGTATTTAATAATCAACCTACTATTAAATAAACGTCTTTAAATTCTTGGAATTATGATATTAGCGACATGACTGGAGGTGTCATCTAGTACCATTAGGGATGTTTATGGGAAAAATAATTAAGATAGCAAAACAAGTGTAAAACAACGGAAAAACCAAGTCTGAATTGGCGAGATAAGAAATTAAAAATTGCATAATTTTTTCTTTATTTGTGTGTTGCTGAATGTTGCACGTTGAGAACCGACAAGTCAAGAAAATTTTATTAACAGTAAAAAAAAAATTGTTCAAATTATTCTTTTGTAAAATTGTGTTTATTGTTACTTATTTGTAATGTAAAATGTTTCTCCTAAACTTTTGTAGCATCATTTTTTGTTTACTGTATCACTAATTTACTTTTGTAAAATTTAATTTAATATTTTAATTTAAAACTCGAAAGCTATTGTTTTATTGAAGGTGTTGTTTCTTGTGTAACATTACTTGTGTGTATAAAACGATTCACTTTGACTAAGAAAGGAACAGGTAGCGTAGAAAAGTTTGTCAACGATTAATTTAAGAAGTTAAGTCAGAAGTAGCCTATATAAAAAAGCACCAATACTTACCTTGTAAGTCCTCTGAAAACGTCGTGTGATAAGTTCTAACGGTTCTAGTAGTCTAGTCTAACACTTCTGATAATGTTTACGCACAATGAAAAGTTAGGTTTGAAGATCACATTCCTGTCCTGTCACCGTTGTTCAATCACGACAATTCTAGTTGACACCAATACAGTGGATTCCGTGTTTAAAAAAAATTTCCTGTTACGAAATTTTTTATCTTGAAGACTACAGTCGATAAAACATCCAATAATTTATGTCTCGTCTTGTTTTCGGTTTTTAAAAACGTATTCATTATGCGGCAAAACGCTGTCATACACGGAACATGTAAACTTTTGTGTTTACAGACTCACTGAAATGAGTGAACTGTGACGTCATTCGTCACCATAAATTTGGGACAACGTCCAACGACTTTTAATTTTCTCGGTTACAATATTATTAATAATCAGTTGACCTATATGTCTTTACTTTTGGAAGACATAATGAATATTGTAGTACTTAATTTAACTGAAGATAGGAAATGTATAAACAAAATACCCAATATTAGCTACAATTGTTGAAACATCTTAACCAAATTAATGATTGTCGCATTTCCTAATTACTATAGGCGATTATAACTCAAAAGAACGGGGAGGTGTGGGGCACCCGAAGAAGAGTTGGAGTGGCCAGCTGCAGTCTGTCTGTTTGGTACCGGAACAAACTAGTTTTGGTTTAATCCTTGCTTGATGATGACGATGAAAATACTCATTCAGGAAGAGTACCGAATACTATGTGAAGATACAAATGGGCGAGCGCGGACACGTCCGCGAAGTTTCTTTGTGCTTTCCAATACGTTATGACATCGGTGTGTAAACCTAACTTTCTATGGTATGCAACAAGACTGTATGATGCCAACAAAACATAGATTACGTACTGTTTTAACTACCATAGCACCGAAACGAAACAAAATATAAAACTAGTTTTATATATACGTTACGAAAGTTTTTAAGTCATTTGTCTTTCGCTAAATCGCATTCCAGAACTAATAATTATATAGCTAATAATAGTAATAATTAAACTTAGCTATCAATGTAGCTTAGAATCACTTTCCTTGAAAATACCAAATTTTTCCCATGCAATAATGCGTTGCTCTTACTTTTCTTTTATTTTATTTTATTGTTCTTGTATCTTATGTTTGACTGTTTTATTTTCTTATTTTTTACGTCTAAATTGTATTGACTTGCTCCTGGTTTCTGTTATTAGCTGTGAGAGTCCTGTGATCGGAAAATACTTATCCCTATTGGACGAATTACTTGGAACATTTTTTCCTAATTAATATTTTGTTTCCCTGCATGGAGTTTCAAAATAATAAAATTATTTTCAATATCTGTATGAACTGTTGGTATAAAGTGAGAAGAGAAAATGCAACGTGGTGAACTGAAATCTTAAAGTATGGAGAAGAATGTTTCCTCTTGGACTGATAAAGATATTGAAAATCAAAACTTTGCATAAGAAAATTAGAGACGCCGCTACAACACTTGGGCCGCGTACTTAACAACAAAATACCAGTACCGGTCTTCTGTTATAAGCTTACTGGAACGACAGATATTGGTAGATCAATGAGCAGATAAGCTCAAAAACCGGTCAGGTAAGAAATAATATTTGTTGTTAAGATTATGAAGTTATATAGATTTCCAAGTATTCATGCAAGCGTTGTAAACAGAAGACCAGTTACAGTACACCGGGCGATATTTACGTTCAATACCTTCATACAAGACTATGTGGGCTACAGATCACTGCTACAAAATCTAAGACGATGGCATTTCAGGGCAGGTATCTTAAAAGCTCTAAGATAGTTGTGAATAATCATCAGGTTAGCCATTTTAATTACCTAGGTTGTAATATCTCATATGGAACTGATATTGATTGGAATAGTAAGCTAACAAAATTTACACGCATCTGTGGAACAATTCATAAAACACGGAAGGATACCCGAATAAAATTTTATAATACTGTGGCTGCCTCCACATTTCTGTATGCTAGTGAGACATGGGCTCTTGGTAAAACGGACGTGCAGAGAATTCAGGCAGCCGAAATGAAATTTCTAAGAGGGACGTAAGGTTGTTCTCTCTTGGATGGGAGAAGGAACGAGGATATTACACGCAATGTAAACATTGTATCATTGCACCAGAAGATTGAAGACCACACAACAAGATGGTGTGAACATGTCAATCGCATGCCTGATATCCGTCTACACTGATAACCGTCTTGGGTTATCACCCTACTGGAAAGAGAGATGTCGTTAGACCGAGGAGGAGATGGGTTCCGGAATAGGTCCAAGGCCTAGTCTTTGGGGTGGTAATTATGATGATGATAACGATTTCGTTAGAACTAAGTTTTATCATATCCGTTACAAGCGGTTTCCTCTCTTATAACAGTTTTTATTACGGATTTATAACCACGGTAATAAGACTGAATATTTTGTCGTCGGAAATGTATGGAGAGTTGTGACTTCTAGAGGGAGTAGATTCATACAAATACCTTGGCGTCATGGTTAAAAAAGACGGCACAAGTGTAGCAGAAATAAAATATCGTATAGGATATGGTGACGAGACAGTTACATTCTCCTTAATTGGAGCAATCAACTAACGCGCGAAAGAAAAATTAAAATATATAAGACATTAATGTGAAGTATTGTAACATATTGGGAGACTACAGATCATATGAGGATAAGATTAAAAGCGATGGTACACGATTGAAATAAGTCGCTTAGTTTTACAAAAAAATGGATTCGTTAATAAACATTGCGGGTAATGAATTTCTTATCAATGGACTATCTTATGACGGATAGTCTTTGATTGTACATAAGATCAAAAACTATCAAAGCAGGTTTTATTGGGATTGCAGTAGATTACGTCAGCATGAATGCAGTGCAAAAGCAATCACTATTCCAGGAGGATAGCAACGTATTGAGCTCAAAAATGTCCGTTGAAATCTCCATATAACCAAGCACTGTAAAAAGACGAGGTCAAATTTAATAAGTACAACTCAAAAAGAGATGCTCAAAAACATCCGAAACAGCCTCCCGCTAAATGTTTTAGAAACGAACTCGCACCCATGCATTCTGATATTTTGAGTCAACTACCGGAACCTGAAAATTTGGAAAAATGTATGAGACGGCAATGGATTTAAAACATGCTTCCCAATTCCAAATTATTGGATATGGGGCTGATAAGACGAATAATATAAGTGCACACTGGCACAACCGTTTTCTAATCGTTATTGGTAAGCATCGCCCAGATTTGTATTCGGCCCTGACGGAGTTTAAGACAGAGCAAACTGATTGAGAATTAACAGTTCTCGCTGAATTAACTTTTGGTAGTAGTGTTAAAGCAGGCCCTAACAAGAAATGGTTGCCTGTACAAAAAATAACCAGAGGTATCGTGACGGACTATAAAAACTACAAAAGTGAAGACTGTATTACAGAGTACCCACGAACACTAGCTCTTCGTGGAGCTATATTGTAATTTATTGACTATATAGTCAATACTGCATAACATTTTGTTAGGAAAATTTTGTCTAATACGTTAAACTTCTTGCACACAACTGCTTTATATAATAATTACTCTCACAGAATTATAAAGAGAAAATACTGCACCCATATTTTATCGGCTACTGCTTGGAACGCCAGTTGAGAGGTCATTAGGCCACAGTATCCTGAAGTACGTGAAAATTTATTTTTTGAGTTTCTAAATTACAATATTGTTAGTACTCCTATGTATTCTATATAATATGGTATTTTGTTTTTTAGTTTTCATAGTACATTACGACATCTTGGATTATTTTTTGCACAGCCAAACGATTTCTTCTTAGGTCCTGTTTTAACACTTCAGAAGGACAGTCCTGCAAGGGTTAGTTCATCGACAACTGTTTCAGAATCAGCTTGCTCTTTTTGAAAATCCGTCAGGGCCGAATACAGATCTGGGTGCGGGACCATCAGGCGACGAACTCTTAAGTCAGCAATAAAGAAACACGCCTATAATTCTTCAAGGTGATGGCCCTCCCCACACTTTTTTACAGGTCTGAGAATTGGATTTTAACGAAAGGCCAAGCCAGCCGTATAAAAGCGTGTGAAATGAGATTTCTCAGGCACGTAGCATGTATTTATCTTCATTATCATAGAAGAAACACAGATATACGGCAGGAACTGAATATTATGAGTATACTCGACAGGACTGCCCAGTATCGGCTGAATTGGTAGAAACATATTTGCCGACTGGATGACTATGGAACTATGGATGACTATGGAACTATGGAACTATAAACCAAAGGGTCGAAGAGATGTGGGACGTTCGAGGAAGCGTTGGAGTGACCAGCTCTAGACTTTGCCTGTTTGGGACCGGAACAAAACCATCCTTGGTTTAATCCTTGTAGATGATGATGATGACGGTGATGATGTTCGGAGTACATATTTCTTTCCCATTTTTGACGTTCACGTTAATGTAGATTGCTCTGATGTTACGTATCATGAATATGATAGTCATAGGCCTACTATTGAAAAAATTAATAATAAGCATCAAACCAATGCGGAATACTAATACAAACCTGTTTTTTTTTAATCTCTTCAATTGGACATTAAACGAAAACGGTAGTAACTTTATCAAGTAACGAACAGTTGATAATTGTTTTATCGCCTGCTTTTGTTTCAATCCCATCATATCGAAAGAGAATATGTATAGGAAGAAAAAATATTGTATTATAATGTTACGAGAACTTTTGGGTTACCGGGCTGTAAGGTCCGTGGTCCGATGTTGTTTGGTGCAAAGGTTTCGGCCGTGCCTTCGACGGCCAGCTTCAGTGCAGAAGGCTGCAATACACTAACAAAGGTTTCGTAGTCAGTGAACACTGAACTGTGGTTAAGGCTAGTGGCTGTGATTTTTTTTTTTTTTTTTTTTTTGAGACCAACCAGTATGGTCGGACTCGGGCTGTTTTGGAGACGAGCTCCCTTCAGCCGTGTGGGTAAGGGGTTTTGGGGGGACGTACGCCAGACGACCGGAGCGCGGAGAAGGTGGAGGCACTTAGTTGGGAGAGTACTGTGTGTTGGTTATATTGTGTGAGAGTGTAGTGTGTAGCCATACGCGAGCGGGAGAGGTAGATGGATGTGGCCGTTATAGTTGTTCTGGGGCATCTTTATTTATTCATTTTGCTTTGTTTTGTTTATTTCTCCATATTTTTCTGCGACGTTCTTGCGGGGGGGGGCGGCCAAGACTGGGACGTGTGACGCTGGTCGCCAAAGCTGTTAGGTGGCGACAGGGAGCCGTCAAGGGAGGCGGAAGGAACAGATTCGGGTTATGTGCGGGTACGTAAGTGTGGGGAACTAGAGCGTGTGTTTACTGTGGTGAAGTGAAGAGAGTGTGGGGGAGTTTTATCGTGTGTTGATTATTGAGGCTGCTTTAGGAAGACAGGTCGCTACTGCCGGGGAGAGATAAGTCCATGGCGGGGAAATAGTATGTATTACTGCTTAAGCAGGTCTGTGTCGTTGACGCCGGTGTGGTTGGAGGCGAGGGGGGAGGACCATTGGCTATTGCGAGGATGCGATTTAGTAGGTAGGAACGTCGGCTTGTATTGCGGGTGTTTCTATTAATTGACGGGACTATCGTTTGTATGGGTGGCTGTGAGTAGGACACACGTGTTTATAAACGTTTGGTGTCCGCACGAAGTTGTTGTCTGACACCATCAGCAGCCAATCGCAAGAAAGGTAAATTTTTATTGGTTCGCCACAACTCGCGTCCAAAGAGCCCCCAATGAGAGTGGCTCACCCCGTCGATTCATTGCAATAGATACATGTTTCTGAATCTGGACAGACTCCATATGTAGGTAAAGGAAATACACACTCACCGGCGACAAAATCCTCGTCTGTTCAAAGAGTATGCAATGGTCTGCATTGGCGTGTGCGTGCTTCGCTATAGCAGACTTTTGCGGCTGCCTCAAACGACAGTAGCGGAAACGACAGTAGCGGTTGTGTTCATCAACGCGGACATAGACACTGCGTTTTGTAGTTCCGGTGTACAACTGGCCGCATGAGCAAGGGGAACTCCATACACTCCGCACAACGAGGGCGGGTCTCTGACGGCCTTCACTGGTCTCAGAAACTGCTGGATTGTCTTGGTCGGGTTGAAGATTGGTCTCCGCCGAGCCGGCTTAGCAACCTACCAATACAATCAATCACCCCGTGGACATAGGGAAATACAGCGAAGCCAACATTCTCTTGAGACACCGACTCCACCGGCTCGGCTGTTCTTCCCGGCCGGACTGTACGTCTCACCTTCCCGACGGAATATCCGTTGGCCTGCAGCGCTTGCTCCAGATGCCACAGCTCCTCGTTGAGATACCGGGGTTCGCAGATTGCATTACACCATAATATTTACATTCTGCGGCTGTAAGACACCATGTTTTTATGTGCTATTAAAGGATTAGGGTCATAAATTGGTACTGCAATAGAGGCTGGAACTTTGTTTCTTTAAAAAGATAAAGTATAATTTATTTATGAAAACATGGCGCAAGAGATGCAACTGTCTGGCTGACGTAAATTTGTCACAAGTGAGACACGCATGACAATTTAAAAGTGAATACGCATCCCACAATCGCATAAATCATTTGTTTCACAGACATAAAAATACAAAACAAGTTTTAATGACATTCCTTTTTATCGTGGTTAATTGTTTTCATGTTTGCGTCAACCACGTGAATTTTATTTATGTCAAGATATTACAAGTGCCTTTGTCCTTCTCATGTCCTCGGGTATAAAGGTTATTAACTACTACGCACATGCATGTACGATATGATTTATTGTTACGGCTGTTTATCTTGATAGTTTATTTTGGAAATTGTATATAACATGTGAGTGTTTGTCAGACGTTTAAGGGTAAGATTTACTTGCTGCTTCCTGTGCCAGTTTCTAATTCTCCGCCAGACATTTCTGCCAAGTTATCTCACTATTGAGTGCTAGCAGTTAATATTGATTTCAGTTTTGTAATTAAGAGTAAGTACAATGCTACTGTATGATTTAGTGGGCACTTAAATTTAGTTGGCGTTAACACCACATATTTTGTCCATTCTATGTAACGTTGTCCTCAGTATTTGTCACTGTGTGTCGCTCTCTCACCATTTCAAATGTTTCATTGTATGAGCAAAACGTTTTGTCTACAAGAACAGCTCATTAGTACATTAAATGAAAGCTTAAAAAAATTTTTTTTTTTTTTTGCACCTTGGCAATTGGAAAATTCTGTCTGCTCTTGTTGCTCGACTAGTTCACTCTTGTTGCTATATAAAATATCGGTATGGCGAACCATACATGATTTCCGTGTTCTAAGATTTAAATTTAAAATCATTTACTTGAATTCGGTTCGTTAATTTATAACAAATTATGTGTGATCCTAGTAAATCAAGTTTTATGTTTGACAAATTGAAATCAAATATTTACATAGAAACTACTTCTTTGTTGCTGATAATGTAGTACACATATAAAAAATTATCCCCTCCCCCTTATACTATCATTTTCATTTATAGAGAATTACCCCCTCCCTCTTCAACTACCCATTCTATTTGTAGATATTTCATCTACCTTTCTACAATGGATTTTTAAGACCTTTGCAGGATATATTATTTATCAAAACTAAGTACTTTACTCTTGTTAAAACATAAAACGTTACAGGTAAACTGCCCCTTCCCCTTAACTGATCTTCACCAAAATCAATACGCCTTGAGCACTCAACAACTCAGTTACATATCCAAAAAATTATTTGATTCTGTTTGAATTTGCGGGAGTTATCATTTGTCATAGAAACAATTCTACACACACACAGACACACACACACACGCACACACTTTTAGGAAAATGATTTTTTCATCATGTTTTGAGGGCAGTACAATCAGAATCAGCCCTTATCTCGAACACGATTTTTTTCACCATCACCATACTTCCATTTCCTCATGGAACATGGGAGTAAAATCACACATAGCTTAAAAGTTTTAAAGAATTTCTCTTTTTTTGTTAGTGTGTGGTGTAACAATTTTGATTGGGACTGTAGAGTTGATCATATTGTTGTCTGGAGAGCTGACATAATGTAATGTATCTGTTTCAGGACATGACCACCTACACGGCTGCCATATTAGCAGTTGTGTCAACGCTTGCTCTTTTTATTGGGACAGACGGCGTTTATACGAAGGCGGGGAAATGCAAAACCGACAGCATCCTACCGATCAAGTTTGACTTTCACAGTGTAAGTAGCGCGCGCGCGCCTTCTACTGCTCTTAATTTAATAAACTTTTTAACTGCTCTTGTATGGTTAAGTATTGTTCTAATTTTTTTGTTTACAAACTTGTACAACCTGTACCTTTCAGTACCTTCTGTATCATTATTGTCGCTACTACCAGGGCTTAATTTCAGGGGGAACGCGCAGGAATAGCGTTCCGGAACCTCTTGGATGCAAAAATAATTTACCGAATAAAATTCGTTTTACAATATCGTACATACTTTTCTTATAATTAAAATAAAACAAAATCTATCAATATATGAAAAGGAATGGTAACTGTTCAGGAACGGACAGGCTTCACACACACAAACAAAATACACGTGTACTCAACGCTAGCGACTGGTGGGCCAGATGTGCGTGTACATGTATGAATTGTGCGTTCCCTATTTTTTTTTAAACAATCCAGCTTGCAATCTGAATCATGTCTATTCCATAGCTTTATTTATTTGTATTAATTATTTACTTATTTTTGCAATGCCCAGTACCGAATTTTTTTGTACTGTCGCAGTATATTTGTGTCTGTACAGCTTTTGAATTGATGCGTTTCGGCACCTGCAATGTTAGAAGTCAACCACTGCGCAATGGTAACCTTTTAGGTAACGGTTCCACCTCCATCACCTCCTACACTCTGTGATGATCTCATTTATACACTGAACCCTTAACTCCTGTATGATTTTCTTTACTCAGATTCTCGCCCAAGAAAGACTAGACCTCAACACCTCTCAACAACTTCATTTGTGCAGCCTAAACCTTCCTTTCCTCTTTCATCGCGAGGAGATAACTGTGCCACCATATCTCACAGCCATAATGGAGTGTTGGGACAGATAGTATTTAATAAAACTTTATGAAGATGTCCATCTTAGCTTTTTATTTTAAACCACTATAAATTCTACCACACACCCTTCTGGCATTTGAGAAATTTCGATTCCAACCACCGTGGCAGTCAAATGGGATATTGCATCATAAAATGTTAAAAGTTACACACTTGTTCTATTTCGTGTTCGGATCTCGGATGGCAATATGGATTAACTTAGTTCACAAATTACAGATAATACTTCGGGCTATCCAAACTACCATAACTCAATACACCCATTATTGTACTAAATGTGTGAGCAAAATAAATACTACAATTTGTAACGCAGACGGAGATAATAATTTTTCTGTGTTGTACGCCCCAAACTGTTACAACTGTCGTATGGTACAGTGGAAACAAAATACAGACACCAATGAGGTCACTAGCAATCAGCTTTAATCACCAAAAATAATTTGAAATCAACAAGGCACTCTCATGCAGTAATTCTAGTTAAATTTGTCGACATTCAATAATAATGTCAACTAATAGAGTCCAGCACTAACAGAATAATCACTTCCCGCTAATCACCAACAATTGCTTGATTCATACTAAAGAAATCGCCAACAGTAACTAACTTTAAGCCGGCTGCTGTTGCTTAGTCCAATATGGGTCCCGCCGGTGTTCCAGAATAACTTTCCATTCTTTTGGCGATGTGTTAGAATAAGTTGCATAGTTACAAATGCTCTTCAACAATCTGCAGTGCTACACAAGTGGATGGCCTTGAAACACACGCCACACGCAGGGCTAGTAGAGAAGCGTGTAGAACGACACTCTCGAATATCGAGAAGGTTCCGTAATTGTCTTAGTAATCTTTTTTTGTCATTAGGTAACCGTCCGTTTTAGAAAACTACGTACTAAAAACAAATTAATTTTCTAGTAAAAAAGTAAAACTATATCTTGTCATTATTATCTTATCAAACAAAAGCTACAAAATATTTCAAAAATGTGTAAGCGTCACCAATACGAAACGTAAATATTTATGGGAACTTTGAACTTAACTCGGTGTGTATCTGTACCGTCAGTAAGTACCGCAATTACGTTTTTGAATAATTAAATGTGTAAGCGTCACCAATACGAAACGTAAATGTTTATGGGAACTTTGAACTTAACTCGGAGTGTACGTGTACTGTCAGTAAGTACCGCAATTACGTTTTTGAATAATAAAATGTGTAAGCGTCACCAATACGAAACGTAAATGTTTATGGGAACTTTGAACTTAACTGGGTGTGTACGTGTACCGTCAGTAAGTACCGCAATTACGTTTTTGAATAATAAAATGTGCAAGCGTCACCAATACGAAACGTAAATATTTATGGGTACTTTGAACTTAACTGGGTGTGTACGCGTACCGTCAGTAAGTACCGCAATTACGTTTATGAATAATAAAATGTGTAAGCGTCACCAATACGAAACGTAAATATTTATGGGAACTTTGAACTTAACTCGGTGTGTACGTGTACCGTCAGTAAGTACCGCAATTACGTTTATGAATAATAAAATGTGTAAGCGTCACCAATACGAAACGTAAATATTTATGGGAACTTTGAACTTAACTCGGTGTGTACGTGTACCGTCAGTAAGTACCGCAATTACGTTTTTGAATAATAAAATGTGTAAGCGTCACCAACACGAAACGTAAATGTTTATGGGAATTTTGAACTTAACTCGGTGTGTACGTGTACCGTCAGTAAGTACCGCAATTATGTTTTTGAATAATAAAATGTGTAAGCGTCACCAATACGAAACGTAAATGTTTATGGGAACTTTGAACTTAACTCGGTGTGTACGTGTACCGTCAGTAAGTACCGCAATTACGTTTATGAATAATAAAATGTGTAAGCGTCACCAATACGAAACGTAAATATTTATGGGAACTTTGAACTTAACTCGGTGTGTACGTGTACCGTCAGTAAGTACCGCAATTACGTTTTTGAATAATAAAATGTGTAAGCGTCACCGATACGAAACGTAAATGTTTATGGGAACTTTGAACTTAACTCGGTGTGTACGTGTACCGTCAGTAAGTAATGCAATTACGTTTTTGAATAATAAAATGTGTAAGCGTCACCAATACGAAACGTAAATGTTTATGGGAACTTTGAACTTAACTGGGTGTGTACGTGTACCGTCAGTAAGTACCGCAATTACGTTTTTGAATAATAAAATGTGCAAGCGTCACCAATACGAAACGTAAATATTTATGGGTACTTTGAACTTAACTGGGTGTGTACGCGTACCGTCCGTAAGTACCGCAATTAGGTTTTTGAATAATAAAATGTGTAAGCGTCACCAATACGAAACGTAAATATTTATGGGAACTTTGAACTTAACTCGGTGTGTACGTGTACCGTCAGTAAGTACCGCAATTACGTTTTTGAATAATAAAATGTGTAAGCGTCACCAACACGAAACGTAAATGTTTATGGGAATTTTGAACTTAACTCGGTGTGTACGTGTACCGTCAGTAAGTACCGCAATTACGTTTTTGAATAATAAAATGTGTAAGCGTCACCAATACGAAACGTAAATGTTTATGGGAACTTTGAACTTAACTCGGTGTGTACGTGTACCGTCAGTAAGTACCGCAATTACGTTTTTGAATAATAAAATGTGTAAGCGTCACCAATACGAAACGTAAATGTTTATGGGAACTTTGAACTTAACTGGGTGTGTACGTGTACCGTCAGTAAGTACCGCAATTACGTTTTTGAATAATAAAATGTGCAAGCGTCACCAATACGAAACGTAAATATTTATGGGTACTTTGAACTTAACTGGGTGTGTACGTGTACCGTCAGTAAGTACCGCAATTACGTTTATGAATAATAAAATGTGTAAGCGTCACCAATACGAAACGTAAATATTTATGGGAACTTTGAACTTAACTCGGTGTGTACGTGTACCGTCAGTAAGTACCGCAATTACGTTTTTGAATAATAAAATGTGTAAGCGTCACCAACACGAAACGTAAATGTTTATGGGAATTTTGAACTTAACTCGGTGTGTACGTGTACCGTCAGTAAGTACCGCAATTAGGTTTTTGAATAATAAAATGTGTAAGCTTCACCGATACGAAACGTAAATGTTTATGGGAACTTTGAACTTAACTCGGTGTGTACGTGTACCGTCAGTAAGTACCGCAATTACGTTTTTGAATAATGAAATGTGTATAAAAGTATACTATACAACAATTTGTTTGTTAACTAATATCCATTCAGCTAAAACGAATGCCGTAAACAATATTTAAGTTTGCAAACACGAACATAACCTGGAAACAACCGCTGGTGTAATATCGTTACACCATTATAGATCATTCTACGTGTTTCTCGGCTATAAGGTGCGTGCGCGCGCGCGTGCGTGCGTATTTCTGCTACTCTGAGATGAGGGACAATTAGGTGGCACTTGTTACGCGTCCGTAGCCGAGACTGATCCAGATTTCACCAGTCAGCGCACACTGTGTTCAAGGCGGAAAGCAATTACGCTCTAGTGTTTTCTAGTAGCGTTCTTGACGCGTAGTATCGTTTTTTCTGGAAACTCAGTGGCGTATAAATACAATCACTCGGCGACGGTTAGTCAGTTTTAGTGGCGATTTAGTTCAGGGCGGTTCAAAGTATTGTGGCGAAGTGTTATGTGTTTTATAATTGTGCTCTGTTAGTTGACATTTTTATTCCTTGTGAAAAATTTTTATCTGATTTGTTGTAACAGACTATCTGGTTGATTACAAACTGTTTATTTGTGATAATTAAAGCTGATGATTAGTGTCTTAATTGGTTTCTTGTATTTTGTTTTCCACTCTACCATACGACGATCAGTAGACCGTCGTCACAATATCGTGTCACTGGTAAAAGTAATGCTTTCCGTTTTTCGATTGTAAAATAATAATTTTTATTTTTTACACTTGATTGAGTTACCTTAACGATTGATATTTTTAATAATAAGGGAGTATTAAACAACGTCCGATGTATTGGACGTCAACATTCTGTAATATATACGTGACGTCCTTCATATCGGCCGCGGCTCCCCCCCCCCAAATTGTTACGTACGGGGTGTGTAAAATAAATTCTGATTTTGATTGTTATTATTCGTTTACAGTTGGCGCACATACCAAAGTGGAAGGTAATCTACACGACAGACGTGGACGATCTCTGTGACATGGACTACGATCAGAGGATACTCATTCCCAATCTTGACAACACGTACATGATGACTGACATTGGACAAACGTAAGTGAATGCATTTTGTATTGTAGAAACACAATATAAGCAAAAGTAGGTTCTAGTGAAGGAAAAACACTTAGCATTCCAACGAGACGTTTAGCGCTACAGTGATCTTACTGGAGTTCTGTGTGTGTGTGTGTGTGTGTGTGTGTGTGTGTGTGTGTGTGTGTGTGTGTGTGTGTGTGATTCTTTGACCTAAATGTGGCAACTTTGATAATGCCGCGTTTTCAGTACATTCCTTTAATTTATTTTAATAAAACGTAAGTTTTAAATAAATTATCTAGTTTTTTGCTATTTGAATATGTTCTCTAATTACCGCCTATAATTATTGCCTTTGTAAATATTGAGATTTTCCCAAATATGCATTTGGAACGTTTAGCAAACGTTACAATTCGGGAACCTGGTTAATTGGCTCAGGTCAATTAAACAGGCTGCCATAATCTTTACAAAATTATAAATAACTATTACGTACACAAATGTTAAATAGGGTCCCGTGAATTGAGGGATATTGACAAGGGATTTGGTAGATATATTCACTCACCTTTTTGGATAACCATGACATCTCTTTATTACATAAATTTAGCAATGAGTATATTAAAGCTAAAACATTTGTACCTCTTGTACAAAGAGAAATAGAGTAATTTAGTACTGAGTTAGCATAGTTTTTCTTTTATTAATACCCTCGGATCCGAGTACTTCGTTTTAGCATATGATATTACATTTATAATATTTATTCTTGTGTTATCTTAAATACTGCTTTATTTACCCAAAAATTATTTAAATTAACGCATGTTATTGCTAAACATGAAATTACATTTAATTTAATTTAATCAGTCTTTCTTGTTTTACTTAACGTTCAGTTTTTATCTATTTAGTGTTTATCATACAATATTATACTTCAAGTTTTGAACCACTGAATTCAAAGTTCAGTGTCACCTGTGGGTATCATCCTCGGCGAATCGGCGACTCTCTCGGTTGTCCTGGTGTCTTGTAGTTTTCTTCTGAAGATCAGGTTTCTGTTGTTGGTGAAGTTAGGAAGTCATTTTAGTCATGGTGAGTCCTGGTTCTCTCCTTTTTAATAAGTTGTAGTAATCGCTTGTTGTTTTGGACTTTTACACAAAAGTTTTATTCACTTGTAATCACGACACATGTTGATTTAGTTATTGAGTTTCACATTATAATTTCACCATATTTCTAATTACATACACTTTATTGTTTAGATTCCCAGAGATGTCATAGACGCTCAATTCTCACTCACACTCACTTGTTCACTACATATTTACTTTAATTATACTTGTAGATTATATTCGCGGTTCACATGTTGTTTAAATTTATATTTAGTGCCGCTACATCTCAACTGTGAGTTTATTTACTTTTGAAAATATAATTATTATACCGCATCTCGGCAGTATGCTGTTTACGCTTCGACTGCTCCATAGCAAGTGGTTTATTAGTTAAGGGGTGCGAGTAGTAATCTCGCTTCACTTACTATTCAGCATAAAAGTAGTTCCATATTCGATTAATATTTACTCGTTTATCCTCTGACATATTTAACTATATTTAATTATACTACGGTATCTCTTACTTATTATTTTATTATTGTACATCATTATGTTTTTTATCAAGTTCCGATTTAATACAATTATTAGTCATTTTCACGGGTAATTATGCGTGTTGATTCCGGTTTCGGCAGGTTAAAGCCGGGTTAATTATTAAGGGGTGTTATCGCAATTTTAATATAGAATTCTTTTTGGTTTTAAAACTATTTATTTTGGGTATTATGGCGGGGTTACATTATCATTTTCATTAGGGGTTTATGTTCTGTTTTAATGTGAGATTTTAAATTATTTTAAATTTCTTTTATTTCATTTTTTTCTCTTTTAAAATCGTCACACATTGACCTTTTTCATTTTGTTATTTGAGTCATACTCGGGAGCACATACAAAAGGCGAAAAGTGAAAGCCAATTGCTCAGAGAGAGACAGAGTGTAACACTGCGACAGCCAGTAAGCGGAACGATTGACTGGCTCTTATTGGCTGACACATCACGTGATACTGTCTCTGGCAGCTCTCGCCATTATATGTGCTCCCGAGTATAGCAGTGTTTAATTAGCAGACAATTTCAATTTTGTCGTGTTTATTTTTGAACTGCTATTGTCATGTTTCTAACACCATTTTCAAGTCCTAAGCCACGACAAAAACATATCCCGCTGGTACTCTGACATATACCCATGAATCCGCCTTCACGGTTGGTCAATTCGTAAACAAGTCTACTTCTCACTACCCTATTCGCTCAGCTGCCTTAAGCCACGCCCCTGCTACCTTCTACGAAGCTTCTTCTATCCCTCTATTACCTTATTAAGTCACATCCAGCTTTGCCAAATCAACTAACACGTATTACCATTAACAAATTTGTCGTATTTTGATGCTTCTCCGCTATGTACAATTTTCCCTCGATTTAAACACTAAGCTTACCTTATTCAATTCGTCCGCTTGCAAGGCGCGTCCATTATCAGCTATTTTATCTGTACATAGCAGAGAAGCAACAAAATACGACAAAGTTGTTATGAAGACTGCTAATACAGATACAATTCTTGGATTTCGTTGTCCATGAGGTGTCCGTTACTTAACTAAATATCACGATAGTATTGACGACTCGGAACACTAAGTTTTTTATAAGTAAAAACGTAAAGTTTTACCTTACAGCCTAAACCGGCTTTCACCTATAGAAGGCTTCATCTATCTGGTCCTAAAAGCGCTACCTACGACAGCCTCTGATGAAGCCTTCTATAGGTGAAAGCCGGTTTAGGCTGTAAGGTAAAACTTTACGTTTTTACTTATAAAAAACTTAGTGTTCCGAGTCGTCAATACTATAGTGATATACACATACAATAGCTGACTTATTACCATTATCGGACGGAATTCACATATCTCAGCCTTGCAAAACATGATAAAATATTTCTCCATTACTAAATTCTGTTTGTGTGTTCATTAGTATATTGCTGTTCATCTTTTTTGCGTTTAAAATATTTAACTCTTCAAATAATTTCCTGTTTTTAAATTATTTTTACTTTTAATATTTCTACATTTTCAAAAGTGATGATGAATTTATCCCCAGTTTCCATGAAGTGCCTAGCGTATAGTAAATTAGTGGTCCTATCTTATCTTATTCTTTCCTTGCAATTCTCTCAACCTAACCTCAAATTTACGTTCAGTTATGCCCACGTTCACCTTATCACATTCTTTACATTTTAACTTGTACAAACCACTCTTATGTAATATTGGTGTTTATTTAATAGTACTATTCTTAACTTAATCAAAAACTGTTGGTACCTTATATATAGGTATACTTATTTCATAACACACTTTATTTTCTTTGTTTGTATCCCATATATATAATTGATCATTTATATGTCTTATTTTTTTCTTTTTCTAATCTCCGATCACTACTTATCCTTTTCTAAATTTTGTCTATTATTCTTGTATTATAATTATTATTTTTAGCTACGTTCTTTATTATTTTCTGTTTCTGTATACCTGCGTACAGCGTTTGCTAATTTATTAATTGCTCTGTAACAAAAATAATTTAATCCTGCCTTCTTTTGACCTATAGGACTTACGGATTTTACAGATCAACAGGTTAATAAATTTTAAACCATTGACTTAATGTTTTATCCAATTATGTATCCGACATATTTATTGCTGCTAATGTATGATTTTCTAAGTTTTGCAAACTTCAAGCAGCATATTTTGAATTATTCAATATTTTTTATTTTTATTTATTCTCTCGTCACACTTTTCGTGGTGGAAAAGTGGTCATATTACAATTTGACATGTTTAACAGTTTCTGGTCTAAGCCCGAGTGTACGTCGGGCGGTGAGGTTTTGTCTAGAAGACGGAGCCCGACTATACCTCGGGCAGTGTATTCGTTCGCCTGACTATCGCATTAAGGATACGTATCACTTCAGATATCACAAAATCCTGTCACATCGATATATGATTGTGTACAGTGCGCTCTGGTTTCAGGTTCTGTAAACACCAATCGACTCTTGAACAGCTGATTCAATTTATTTGCAGCGTAGTTTCTAACCTCTTACATTGTGCGTTTACTGTTAGCGTGGGTTCATCGTTGTGTTTCTTATTAAAGTGAGCAAAGTTTTAAACGAAATTAACGTAAATTCTCTATGTACGACGGAATGTTTTCAAATGTACCACAGAGTTGCAAATTACCTCTAGAACCTGGTTGTTTTAATTCTTCTATTTTATAAAAAATTTACATTTTGAAATAAATAATATTATTTTATTTGTAACTTTTGTGTATATATATTAATGTGATATTTTAATAAAGTAATGTCTGAATATTTATTTAATATGTAACACATATATACTTGCAAAAAGTGTTAAGAAATTCAGAGCCAGAACTGTTGGAAAAATCGGCCAGTCTGGAAGGACTATACAGGTAGCTATACCCTCAGACTTAAGAATGTAAGAAAATTTAAGAAAATACGGAGTAGATTTTAAGGAAAAAGTGATATCCTAAAAAATTATTTTATTGTTTTTATCAGACTGATAAAAATTGGATTATTTACGCATTATGTGTAACAGCAGCAAAAACACCCAGAGAATATTCTTATTTTGCACATTCTCATTCCAGAGAATATTGTTACGACAGCCTCCTTGATCGTCGTATGGTACAGTGGAAAACAAAATACAAGACACCAATGAAGTCGCTAGTAACCAGCTTTAATTATCTCAAGTACAATTTGTAATCATCAAGTTATTCAGCAAGATTATACTCGTACAATAATTCAAATTAATCTGTCTACACGCAATGATAATGCCAACTAATAGAGTCCCGCACAATTCTAAAACACATAACACTCGCCACAATACTTCGAAACTCACTGGAATAAATCGCCACTAAAACTAAAACTAAGGGTCGCTGAATGGTTATATTTATACCCCAGCTGAGATTCCAGGATAATCCAGAATACGCGTCAACTATTAGAAACACTGGAGCGTAATTGACTGCAGCCTTGAACACAGTGCGCCCGGACCTTTATGGTCTGGAATAGTCTTGTTGCGGACGCGTGACAAATGTCAAGTAATTTTCCTTCATCTCAAAGTAACAGCAATATGTACGCACACACACACACACACACACACACAGCCGGGCTCCACTGGAATAGCCGAGAAACACGTAGAATGTTCTCTAATGTCGTTACAATATCATAGATACAAAAAATTGCTCTTTCGTTCGATACTTTCAGGTATGCTTATTGCGATGTTTGCCTTAAGTTAATCTTTCTACTTTGCCAATGCAGCGACTATTATGTTGTCATAAATTGTTCTTTGTATAAATACGAACAACTTGTAAACACAAATGTTCTGTGGAAGCAAACTATTTTACCTACAGTGAAATCATGTGTTCCCTTCATACACCCGAGGACAGAATTTAATCTATTTTCTTAGTGTAAAACGTCTTATTTGAAATTGTTTCATGTTTTAGGAAAAAGAAGGACAAAAAATCTAACGCGTACAAAATGTCAATTGGCAGTGACGGCGTCGTTGTTGAAGAATACATAGACGACTTTGGTAAGTTGCGTATAAAATGTACGGGCTATACCATGGCCGGCTCTATTAGAAGGCCGGAATATTAAACGTGGCAACGTTGCGTCTGAAGCCTATAAGCATAGTGTAATAAAATAGCTAAAGTGAACAAGTTATATTTTGGTTTGATATCGTAGCATTACTAAAATCATGAATGAGCCTATTTATAGCGAAATCTAAATTATAGCTCTCTGCGCACTTAGTAATATAGGTTTAAGTTGAAGAAATTAGTGAATTAGTGTTAGGCCCAATGAATTAATTTTGTTCAAATTATTGAATTCGTATCACGTGAATGAGTAAATTAGTATATTTCTTAAATAGTATAAGAGTAATAAACATAAGAGTTTTTTACATAATAAACTTTTAATTTGCAAAAAATTAAGAATTACAAAAGTGCTGTTAACCGACAATTCAAAATGACCCGATTTGATTATTGAAATACATAAAGAGATCGTACAGTCGGAATTAAATATCACCTACTTTCAGTGTTGCCACGTTTAATATTCCGACCTTCTACTAATAAATTTTAAAAATATATATTAATTTATTGTTTATTTATTTTTACAAAGCGGATGGCCAAAAAGAGGATTACACAATGATGTCCTGTATCATCGGTACATTTTATTTTTCAGTTTGACGGCTTACTTACGAGAGTTGAAAATTTCGCGAAGCGAAGACTTTAGCTTAGCGGTAGAACTAAAAATTTTTGTGTGCTGCAATATATGTATATTATATGAACTCCAGTTAATTTCCAAATCTATCTACAAATGTATTCACTGTTTAGAAGCTGTTTAAAACTGACGTGCCCCGCGTGTTTTGAAAAACGGACAAAATCAACCAGCGTGGTGTGACTCTTTGTTAACAATTGTTTAGCTCTAACCATTCAGAACGAAATTTTAAATGTGTCAGGAGGTGCTGAGACTTTGAAACCAACGGTTTTTAAGTAGGCACTTCAGTTTAAACGTGGTCGTACGAGCGTTGAACATAATCGCCACCGTCCCAGCACTTGACGCCCAAAAAATCGAACAACACCAGATGCCCAGATGGAGCAGCCATCTTGCACAACACTTTTTCACACCAAGTTCTTGAGTCAAAGTATGATGGACACGCTGATATGAGATGCATATATCAGCAACGTCATCCACACCTCAGTCTGCGGTCTTCCAACACCTTACGAATTTTTTTGAAAAATGATATTTTTGTTGCACTTTTCGTTTTCTTGGCTCAAACAGTCTTTGTAATCATGATGAACAGGGCCTGATTAACCGTTATCCTGGGGCGCAAGCTTTTAGGGGACGCAAAAATTTAAGAGGGTAAGAAAGTAACAAACCTCATGTTGCATTATATATTTTTTTCATCATTGCATCTTCAAAATCACGTCACTTAAAACGAAAAATATAGCTTTCTTTTCTAATTGCGATTTAATTTATTTATATAATTTGTACGTAGAATTAAAAAACACCTAACCTTTTGAGCCGACTATATTTTATATTTTTAATATGCTTTTGTGAGTTGTCAATTTAACTGTTTTTTAACAGAAGTGAATCAAAATAATTAAAAAATAAATTTTGTTTGTTATGTGTAAATTTATTCTTATTAATAAAGCGTAATTTTATCAAAGAATCAGTAATAGATTAAACATTTTTTTAACGTTTTTACGTACTTTATTTCGAGCAAAATAAATTGGTTCACGATTTTAATATGTTCAAATTGTAATAAATAAATTTATATGACAAACATGGATAAAAGACAAATTTTTGTCCATTCAACCCATATGTTTCTGAATAATAAGTACCCTATAATAAGGCACTTCCACTAAATAGGGCCATCTATGGTTACAGATTATAATTGAAATATACAATGTATAATTGTTTGTTTTTTATTGAAATAACTGTTAATTTAAAGATAAAATGTTCAAAACTATGAAATGTTGAAAACATTTTGCGAAATTATCTACATTATCGTAATAAAAAAACGATCAAAGGGCCTTCTTTGGCGGAAGTACCTAATATCAGTAAACTGTACATAATACTCATTGCTAAATATTAAATATTATCTATGGTATGAAACGGCGGCGGCGCAGAAAATTCATCAGCCAAGGGTGCTAAAACCTCTTAATCAAGCCCTGATGATGACAACACCTTCTTGAATTTACGTTATCTAACCTAACACTCTTCAGTTTCTATGGACAGGAAATCCCGCTGTATCCTGTGCTGATTGTCCCAAGCATGTTACAACAATCTCCAGGTGTTCGTTTTACCTAACTGGATGTTGTTCATGTCTTAAGACACGCAACAACGTCCAGACAGTAGATGTTTGACCTAATAAAGTTTAAGAGGTTTAAGAAATGTATTAAGTACGAGGGTCAGTTGAAAAGTTTGCGAAGCGACAACTATAGCTAAGTCGTAGAACTATAGTCGTAGATCTTTCGTGTGCTGCAAGACATCTTGTGACGGCAGCGGTATGCGAACGTCTGCTCTCCGCTACCAGCGGCGCGAAGACCTTGCGGCGCGTGACACCTGACGAACACACAGTGAGCCAATGAGGGATCAGCAGCCGAGACGTGACACCTGACGTGGTGGAGCGAGTCAATCAGCGATCCCGGTCAGGGCATAAAAACAGCGCCGGTAGAATTTTTTGCGCCTGGCTACCAACTACATATTCATACAATAAACCCAACATGAACTACACTCCCATCTACGTGCCCCACACTTCCCATACCACCTGGCTGAAGGGGGCTTGCCCCAGAACAGCCCGAGTCCGGCCCAAATGGTCCGGATTCAAAATAAATTTGCGCACTCCATCCCCACCGCACTTCATCACCACGCCATCGGACGCACTTCATCTCCTATCCTCTCTCGGACGACATCGACGCGGAGCCAGCCGGAAGGAACAGCCGAAGTGTAGAACGGACGATATTTGCATTCTTCTCACTCCTGTACCGCGTCAGCGATGGACGTCGCCGGGCTGGCAGCGGACTCGACGCAACCGATGCCGAAAAACAGGAGGACTGCAGTACACCACGAACAGCGGGCGCAGCCGCCGAACATCTCAGCACGGCTCCGGCAGAACAAACACCACAGCGTTTTCGCCAACGGCCCATTTTAGGGTCACCAAAATAACGAAGAGTTGTACGATTATCGCCATTTGTCATGCGACAAGTCTTTTATCCGATGACAACATATTTCGCGTAAACACCTATTAATTTCCAGATATATTTGTCAATTTATTCAATTTTTTTACCAAATAAAGGAGGACCTCGGAAAGTTGAACACAAGAAACTGGAAAGCCAGGGCATGCAACAGGGAGGAATGGAATCGACTCTTGGAGCAGGGCAAGATCCACCAAGGGCTGTAGAGCCACGTTTGATGATGATGATGACCATATTTCTTACTCATTCTATCACACTTACACAAGCATACAAGCGCATGATCATAAAAACCCAAGCAAATTTATTCACACAAAACCAAATAATACAGAGATATATCTATTGTCCACCGCGCTAATTCGAAATTCCATAACACAAAGCATGTAAATTTTGTTCAGTTGGCTAGAGGCGGACTGATTTATTTGGAAGGCAGCCAATCAGCGGCATATATATAAATTAGGTTTCGCCTGTGACATGGAAACGACATGTCGTGTTTAGCTGGGACAAAGCTTTCCACCTGTAGGCAACCAATCTGACATCGAATTCATACACACATCACACGTTAATGGAATTATTTTGACGTGTGTACAGTCACAACCGTACGCATCCAATCATGCGCGCGCACACTCTTACACAACATACGAGGGTCAGTTGAAAAGATCGCGGAGCGACATCTATAGCTCAGCGGTAGAACTAAAATCTTTTACTTCGCGTGAACACCTGTTAATTTCCAGATATATCTGTATATTTTTTCATTTTTTACCAGCTGTTTGAAATTGTCCTATCATGCGTGATTTTAAAACTAACAGAATCAAACATTGTATTTTGATGAATTCTCTGTTAAAAACGTTTTAGCGCCAATGGAAAATCAGAAAGAAATTGTAAATGTGTTAGGAGATTCTGCGCCATCAGAAACAACAGTAAGTGGGGCACACTCGAGTTTAAACGTGGTCGTGCAAGTACTATCCCAGCACTGGACGTCCAGAAAGTGCAACAAAAATGACTTTATTGAAAAAATTTCATAGGGCATTGGAAGATTGAAAATTAAGGAATGGATGACGCTGCTGAAATCATAGGCATCCCATATGAGCGTGTGCATCATACTTTAACTCAAGAACTTGGTGTGAATAAGCGTAGTGCAAGATTGCTGCTGCATCTGGAGTTGTTGCATTTTTTGGGCGTCCAGTGCGACCACGTTTTCAATGCTCGTACGACCACGTTTAAACTCAAGTGCCTACTTACAAACCGTTGGTTTTGAAGTCGCAGCATCCCCTGACACAAATTTAAAATTTTGTTTTGAATTTCCGTTGGCGCTAAACAATCTGTAACAAAGAATCACACCACGATGTTTGATTTTGTCCTTTTTCAAAACACACATGACAAGTCAATTTTAAACGGCTTCTAAACAATAAATAAATTGATAGATAGATTTGTAAATTAACACGAGTTCACGTAAAATACAAATCTTGCAGTAACTGAATTTTAGTTTTACTGCTAAGCTAAGTATGTCGCACCGCGAATATTTAATCTGACCCGCGTGTACATGTGTACTCCAAAATGTGTATACCATAAAATGTGTATTTATTAACACTTTGAAAATTTGTTTACAGCAAAACAACGACAGGTCAAGGACTACGTATTGTTGGTAACACCAGAGCATGCCATCTACTTCTACCGATGTTCTGATCGCGGAAGTAAGTAACTAATATTTGTTTTGCAGCAGAGTTGAAATTTGTTTCTTGAAACGGATCTTATTCGAAGTATTCTCAAGTAGTGGCAAACCTAGGCTATTTGGTACCCGATGCGGAGCTCAGATTTGTCACCTCCCCATAATGATACCCACCCTCCAAACAGCCAAACATTATCATTTAAATAGTACTCAGATTTCAGTAAGCTAATAACCGAATATAATATCATTATTTTCAACAATGCATGTGCAATATTTAATAACACAGTTATCACACAAACATGATATTAACTATAGTCGTGGTAACCTATGCATATTTTCTTACATCTTAAATTTTACTAGCACATGCCACTTACAGATACTGAAACTACACTTCGAACTACGCTAAAATTGTTATCAGGATCAGTGCTCTGTTGCTGACTATTAGTAAAATTATAAGAACAAATAGGATCTTCGTCAATCAGAATATACATTTTGATTCAAAAATTCTTTATTCCCTTTAGTTATTTGAGATTTGTTTAATGCGTAATTCATTCTAAATACATACATCATACAATATTACTCTATAACAAAAATAAAAATCCCAATTTTTTTGAGAAATTTCTCTTATTTCTACTGAGTTTAATGGGGGTTATTGTGCACCCTTGACATCTCTAAGTAAACGCCTTCCTTTTGCTTCAGATACATTTTTTTCCAGAAATTTATTTATGTTTTTAAATAATAAAATAGAAATAGTAAACACTTTTTGTTAATTTTTAAAAAGCTAAAGAAACCGTGCTTATAATGCATAATCGGTATTGGGCGAGTCTATGTCGGTCAAACTAAAGGGGTTGCAACTAACTGGCAAATCAATGTCAAATCACAAACAAATCATCTATTAGCGTTGCGTTGGTTCACAACGTAGTTTAATGTAGGTGCTATTAGTTTCGGTTACTTTGTCAAGTTACAGCTTCTACATAATACATATAATATTTATAAATATCTAAGTACTCCAAGAAAATTTGAAAGTAAAGAAAAATCAATATTTTTTCTAAATTGAGAAACAAAATTCATATTTCAAAATAGCACCCGTTGCGGACTGAACCCCCGCACCTCGCTAGGTATGCCAATGTTCTCAAGTATCAGAGCGTAAAAACGTCTGTTTTTGTTGAAAATAATGAACCACGGCCAAACAGCCCGGGAATGAATTTTAAGTAATAAATATCCCTTCTGCAGCAGATTTGAAATTTATTTCTTGAAACGAATCATATTCTAAGTATTCTCAAGGCATCAGAGCGTAAAACTTTCAACATTTATAACTTCCAGTTTAATCTGTAAACATTCTTCTTTTCTTCTTGTGTAAAACAGTACATACACTTAATTGCCAAACTCGTTTGCACATGATATTACATGTCCATCGCACGAATGCACTAAGTATACTTCGATTCTTAAAATTATTTGTAATCGATGGTGCAATATTCTGATTACAAATTTTATATTTTATTATATTACAATATTAATATTATATTATATTATATTATATTATATTATATTATATTACAAGTATTATAAATTTTAAGGTTTCGGACATTAGCCATCGTAAGATAAAATTAAGGAACACGACGTTTCGACCTCTATAGAATCTGAAGATTCTATAGAATTTGTATTGTTACGACGGTCTACTGATCGTCGTATGGTACCGTGAAAAAAAAATACAAGACACAAATTACGTCACTAGTCAGCAGCTTTAATTATCAAAATTAAACAGTTTGTAATCAACAAGATAGTGTCTTACAATAAATCAAATAAAAATTGTTCATACGCAATAAAAATGTCAACTAATATAAAACACAATTGTATTACAATTATTGTCCCGCGCATATAAAACTCATAACACTTCGCCACAATACTACGAACCGCACTCGAATATGTCGCAACTCAAACTGCAACTGAGCGTCGCTGAGTACTTGTATTTATACTCCGCCGAAAATCCAGAAACATCCATTGAACGCTACGAGAAAAACACCAGAACGTAATTGACTGTGGCCTTGCACACATTGCGCGGAGCCACGCGACTTCTGTCACAGTCTAGCTAACGCGTTGAGAAGCACGTACGCACTAACATTATAGCCGGATTCCACTGGAACATTCATCAGTTCATTTTTTTTTTTGCTACCGAACAAGGAATGTGGTGAAGTATGCCATTCCACTGCACGCATCACTGCAATACTACACATTTAAAATACGTTCAACACAGTTTCGGTGTGACTTAACTGTCTCACACAAGGTATTTTTTGTAGGGAATAAAAAACCAGACTTTAACAAAATATTCATAAAATTACACTTACATATAATGGACGAACGTTCAATCTAATACGCACACAAAATTACAACTAAATACGTCTGAACAATGTTTTCAGAACCAGTAGTATCCCACCAACACAAGCACGCACAACCATTCAGTAGACCCCCCGCTCCTCAGGCGTCTAGGTAGCAAAGCTGGTATGCGTACAGTAGGTGGTTCTGTAACGTCGTAATTTTTTGTTTGCCTGAAGACGATCTCTGATTCTATAGAGATCGAAATGTCGTGTTCCTTAATTTTAACTTACGATGGCTAATGTCCAAAAAACCTTATAATTTTTAATAAGTACACTTCGTCTAAACATCGCATCGCTTGAAACAATACATGAATATTATTAATAAAATAAGCGTTTTGGAACCGCTTAAGAGTGTTCTGGAAATAAGAAAGTAAAGCGGAATGAAGGAAAGGATGGTAAATAAGAAAATTGAAGTAAGGAAGTCCAACCTTTAACCTTCCGTCGGGCGCGGCTGATCTGATTGATACTTGTCTTACGTTTTTTTGTTCCATTTGTCTCTAACAGATGACAGCACCACCTGTCTCTCAGTAGCTTAACATATTCTTTCCCTTTATCTGTCAACAGTGTTTAGTATGCCAACAGCTATTGCAAAGTGAAGATTAGCGTATTTCCGATGAGGAGAGTAACGAATGATACAACTTTCTTTGTTTTCGTGACAACTAATCTTTTTTTACAAAGTAATTTTTTCTGTCTATTTGTAAATTTCAAGTTATGTATTCATGTAATACCTTAGTTTTTGTGAATATTGACTTGTTTCATAAATATTTTTTCAGTCAATTTATACATTTTAAATTATATGTTCATTAAAATGTCAGAAATAATTTATTACTTTCTGTTTGTAAATGTTACATTGGTTTCTATTTTTTTTTTCAATTCACATACATATTTCAGATAATATATTCATTATAATATCAAAAATTAAATACTATTTTGCAATAGGCCTATTGTTAAAAAAGAAAATATAAAGCAGTCAATCAGTAGTATGATTATCAATTTGATACACCGCGCCTGCTGTCGTGCTGTAAGGGACCGCGCCTGATGAAGGTTAAGCTAGTCTCTTACCCCCCTCCTCGACTGGTGGCGTATCCTAGTTACGCCACTGTCTAGAATTCTGTCCAACACGTAATGCTATGTTGTCCGGTGTGCTAATGATTAACGTATGCAATTACTGTGCAGGTCTCAAGGCCGATACGAGATTCGTTGTTCTGCCTGTCGGAATCACTCTCAGCAATGAAAGTCGTTATCTGATTGAAGATTTTGACAAGAAGAACGGATTCAGTGGTAAACTCTGCCGAATTTCTGAGAATATTCAGTGAAAAACATTTTGTTGTGTAACCTAATCCAAACTTAATAACAAATTATAAGTAGTTTCTTGCACTGCATACGTGTTACATCAATGTTGCCGTACCTGTTTCCTTCACACATCATGTCAGTCGCAAGGGAGAGATTAAGAAGCTTCAAAAATGTACAAAATCAGAGTTTTGGAACCAGCTGCGTGCTAAGTATTACAGCACACAGACTGCGTTTAAGCGACACTTCCACACTAACTTTTCTTTTCCTGACCAAAGTATTGGAACCAAACTGCTAAAATCAGCTCCTCTACTCATTGCTAATAAATACCCATCTTTTAAAAATCATATCAGGTTGCTAGCAGTAAATTTCGACATACAACATAGGACACATTCAAAATTCGTCATTAACCATATAATTACGTACAGACCTTTATTCAAAATGTTAACCTTATCATACAACTGGAACTATCTTTAGTTTTTCATTCTCTCTCTCTTCCCCTCTTTCTCGCCCTCCTTTTCTCCCTCTCCCTTACTCTCTCTTACACACACACACACACACACACACACACACACACACACACACACACACACACACACACACACACACACACACACACACACACACACACACACACACACACACACACACACACACACACACAATCGTATATGAGACCGCGAGTTGTCGCCACTTTGACAATTCAAATTTTCATAAACAAAAGGTATGCAAATTTTCTTCCACGGGCCGGTGGACTGATTTATTTAGACAGAGGCGACGGCCAATCAGTGTAATGTATTATTTAGTGGAGCAGATATAATTACATTTTGTCAGCGATATGCAGGGATTGATTTCAGGGAGAACGCCACGGAACGGCGTTCCGAAAACTTTTGGATGCAAAAATAAGTTACCGTAAAAAAAACAGAAAAAACTAATTATTAAAAAGTGTAGGCCTACTACTACTTTTTAAATTGTGCCCCTCATCAGCGCCACTATAAAACTAAACATTTGTCAAAATCAAAGACCAGCACTAATCTTAACTACTATCGTTTATTATTTTTAATACTTTCTACCTAAAATTCTCTTGTAAGTATAACGTATTTAGAAACATTTCAACGAGGCTCACTCGAAGGTGACATTCGCAGTTTTTTGCAAACTAATCTAATCACTAAATCTTTAAGAGCTTCTCTAAAGACAAAAACTGTAACCATCCACTTATTTGTGAAAATGAATGGACCTCCTCTCCTTTTATTTGATCCAACAATGTACGTGGATTCATTGGTGATTTCTGGTCATAATACAGCATAGGACACACAGAGTAAGAAAAGGTCAAGAAACAAACAATATGACGTCACAATGATGAAACTATGGAAACTTTTTTAAAATGTCCGTACCACCGCAACTATCACTTAGCGTTTGATTGAGGGTCCGGAATGACGTCATCATGATGACACGGTTTCGATTGTCGTGCGCTAACCTGAAAATACAGATCTTTAGAAACGTCAGTAAACTTCATTATCTTTTTAGATATAAGTTTATACATATGCTAGATATTTTATAAGGCTTTAAAAATGTGGACCTTCTCTGTAATAACCTGATGTAAACTTATACGCTAATATAAAATATAAGTAGATTTGTGTCGGTA
The DNA here is from genome assembly GCA_034769895.1 of Magicicada septendecula. Classification (NCBI taxonomy): domain Eukaryota; kingdom Metazoa; phylum Arthropoda; class Insecta; order Hemiptera; family Cicadidae; genus Magicicada; species Magicicada septendecula. The sequence goes on along the minus strand of CM068369.1, from coordinate 19,902,101 downwards.
CAACACACTGATGCGTTACGACACCTATAATGTTAGAAATCAACCACTGGTGATATGAAATGATATGACGGGTCTGCAAGAGTGGTTCGTTAGCTTGAACAAATTTTTACCTGGAGGGGCAGTCCAACTGATGTGAAATATCATAGAAATCACTTTTAAATGGAACCTTCTCCTTATTATTCTCCTCTTCAAGGATTAGTTTAAATAAACCTGTTCCGGCACCCATCTCATCCTCGGACGACTCACGTCTCTTCTACCAGTGGCTTTATAGTTCAGTGCTGCCACCGGCAATTGATTCTCTGCCATCTTTTGCAGATGATCCTACCATTATTTTCTGTAAATTGAAATTATTTTTTTATATCCTTTACTTCGAGTTCTTCTCTAATATCTTGTTGGAATGGAACTATTTCCCTAATTCACTACCACACCCAATGACTAGAATGCGAGCTTGTAAGCTAGAGATTACAAACGCGCGCGCGCCCACACACACACACACACACACACACACACACTACAAGAAAGTTGAAGAACACTTTCAGTATGAGGCCTTTAATAATTGATTACATATCCTAAATAAAGTTTGTTTTATTTGTTTGCAAGCATGTTTAGAACAAAGTACACAGATCACGAGTCAAATGTAGGCCTGTTGCAATAAAAGCAAAAACAACCGACACTATGAAATTACCATTTGGTGATAAGGCTCTGCTATACCCATACGAGAATAATAAAACTGTATTTTCAGCTGTGCGGTTATTACTAATCCAAACCAGCTGCGCAAGTCTGTTTGTGTGTGTAAAATTCAGGAAAATCATTATATCTGGAACAGTGATTTCTTAACTGTCGCTTTGTAAAACCCTTTTGCCGTTTTCGTCGCTTTTACGACGTGGAACACTGAATCCAAAAGTATTTTGCAGTATTTTTCATATAAATTTGTGAAAATGTTTCATATTAGGAGAAGGTCATCAACAATTTGTCATCATGCACACGCACGTTACAACTAACAAAACTTTAAACAAAAACAAATGGTTAAACAGGAAAAGATTTTGATAAAAATAAATTAAATAACTTACCACAATAACACTATTTATTTTTATAAAGTGCTCGGATATGTAAAACTTGGAAAAAATCACTTTGGGGAGAAAAGTGTTTACCGGCTCTGGGCTCGACAATAGTGATGGTATAAAACGTGGCGCTGTTTCTTAAACGGTTTATACCATTTTATAATACAGTACTTAGAAACAGGTATAATGCGGTTGCGTTCCTACATTTAAAATAAATTAAAATTACAAATTGGTTCACGGGAGCGTCAAACCTTATCGATTGGCACATTTGCGCCCGCGGACGCAGGGTTGCCGACTGCTGCACTACACGAACGATCAAGAACACATTTAGTATAAGGCCTTCATTAATTGATTACATATCCTACATAAAGTTTTTTTTTTTGTTTCCAAGCATATCTAGACCCAAGTACACAGATCGCGAGACAAAGGTATTGCAATAAAAGCAAAAACAACCGACATTTACCACTTGGGATAAGGGAGAGGCTGCACCCATATGAGAACAGACTGCGGTTATCACTAATCCAAACCGGCTAAGCGAGCATATTTGTGTGTGTAAAATTCAGAAAAATCGAACTGTAACAATGACATATTTTATAAAAAATCAATCCAAAGTAGACGACATGTAGTTTCTGATATTTAAACAATTATCAGAACTAATAAACCGGTTTTAATAGAAGATAAAATTATGATGGAAGAACTGGAAGTTACAGAAAAGAAAATATTATGGAAAATCTTGGGACCAATAAAGACGTCACAATAATAAGCTATACGCACATGCTGAGGAGATCACAGACGTAATTAATAAAATAAGAATTACTTTCTACGGACGTATTGAAAGAATGAATCCTGGTAGACTAACAGGGAAACGTTTTAGCTATTTTAAAAAGCTCAAAATTGCCAATACATAGTTCAGAAACAGAAAAAAACAGGAGAATACCAAATTACTCAAGAAGACATTGAAGAACGCTTACCACTCAAAAAAAAATTAAAAATTCCCAAGGTGATAAGGAAAAACCCAAGAAAAGGACAGGTGACATCCGGACTGAAGAAAGGAGGGGCATCGATGAAGAATGACGGTGAGGAGGAAGAGAGAGGGGAAGAACGGATGAACAAGTAATAAAAAATGTAGTCCACAATGACTCATACTAGAAAAAAAAACAGGTTTTGAAACACGACTTAATAATTTTCTGTTTCAATTACATCTAATAAAAACATTTTCTGTACAAAACACGGACACGAGCAGAGGTCTAACATTTAGTCCTGTCCAGTGTTTCGGGATCCATAAACGTGTGAACGTTCAGTTAAGGCCATTGGGTGGTATGTACAAGAGCAGCTCAAATGTCACCCGGGTTACGATATAAGAAATTAATGTAAATAAAACTTTTCAGTATAAGTCTTATGCAAATGTCATTTATACTAACAGTACATAGAAGTCTTAAGGTGTAAGGTTGAGGTATCCGATTACCTTTACCGAGAAAAGATATTTATATAAAATTTTTTGCAACTTTTAGCTAATTTCGTTTGGCATTTGGTGGATTGAATTAAAGCAAGCGGTGGCCAATAATGTCATTGAAGGGTAACCGCAGCACCTGATTAGAGCCATAGAGAATCTCTATGTGGAAAACAAAGTTTTAATTCAGTCAGGAAAACCGAGGAAAACTCCTAAATAAATTCTCCTAAATCTATTGTGGCGTACGACAAGGATGACAATGATCAGCTTTCCTTTTCAACGTATATATAGACAATGTTATACACAATTATCAGATGAAAGTTTCGGTGCATTTTATAATAATTGGTCACACTGCAGTGGAAAAGTTGTTCTTTGCTGATGGGCAGGCTAGTCTAAATCTGTCAAACTCGGAAGAAAGCGGCTTGAAGATGGCTGTACTCTTATTGCATCAAATCTGATGACTAATTGAGTCTTATTGACTTATTGAGTCTGATGACTGATTGATTACTGATGACTTTTTCATTGAAGACTAAGGTGATGGCTTTATGGCTTTTCAAGGAGCTGATACCATGTGATTATAAATTGTTGTGAAATTATTGTTCTGAAGTGGGTCACTAATTTTAATATGTTTTGACCTGTAGTGTCTTATATTACAAAAATTACTTTATTAATAAACTACATAAGTTTAAGCATGTACGTTCAACCATAATTTCTGTCAGTCAAGTTTGCAGAAAAGGATGCAGTATATCACCTACCTTTTTTAAGATTTATATTGACGATCTGGTAAAGAAATGGAGACATATAACAAACCCTGGTATTAAGTTATTACTAGTCAGATATTTGATTGTGCTTTTGTTTTCTGATGACTTTTTTGTACTTAAAAATACAGAAGCTGATTTGTAAAAACTTGTTTTTAAGTTTCAACAGACTTTCAAACAAGACAATATGAGAATCTCTACTATAGAAACAAAGGAAATGACATTTTGAGATAAAGAACCAATAAGAACAAAAGTAGTGTTTAGTGAACGAATTTTAGAACAGATGGACCAATTTAATTATTTGGGGAATGATATTGGCTATGATAGAAATTGATGTTACATTGACTTTAAGTTAGACGATCTGTGGAACAATCAACTGTATTTTTAAAAACAAGTTATGTTGGGATACAAAATTACAGTTGTACGAAATTATAGCAGTCACTGTACTGTCCTATGGTTGTGAATTATGGACAACCACGAAGAAACAAGACAGTAAATACAGGCCTCGGAAATAGTGTTCTTAAGACGAGGTAAAAGGTGTTCTAAACTTGACCGTATTAAACAATGAGGCCATAAGACAAGAATTACAAGTTTTTAACTTGAATGAAAAATTGAAAGTTTATAGAGAAAAATGGTGGAAAAAGCACTTAAAAAGAATATCAGATTCCAGATTGGCCAAACAAGTGTTGATATACAAGCGTATAGAACACAGGTGTGTGGGTAGACCCAACCAGAGATGACTGGATAATTTTTGAATGCGTGTCTATGCCGCGTTGTGAAGGTGATAACGATGAAGTTCAACCATATGAGCGGGACCATCAAGAAAACTGTAAACTCAACAATTAAAGGTACACGCGTGAAGTTCTACAAAGTGATGACCTTCTGTACACTTCATAATGGGTCTGAGAAGTGTACTTAACTAAAGATACACGTGTGACGTTCTACAAAGCGATGACCTTCTGTACACTTCATAATGGGTCTGAGAAGTGTACTTAACCAAAGATACACGCGTGAAGTTCTACAAAGCGATGACCTTCTGTACACTTCAGAATGGGTCTGAGAAGTGTACTTAACCAAAGGTACACGCGTGAAGTTCTACAAAGCGATGACCTTCTGTACACTTCTTAATGGGTCTGAGAAGTGTACTTAACCAAAGATACACGTGTGAAGTTCTACAAAGCGATGACCTTCTGTACACTTCTTAATGGGTCTGAGAAGTGTGCTTAACCAAAGATACACGCGTGAAGTTCTACAAAGTGATGACCTTCTGTACACTTCTTAATGGGTCTGAGAAGTGTACTTAACCAAAGATACACGCGTGAAGTTCTACAAAGCGATGACCTTCTGTACACTTCTTAATGGGTCTGAGAAGTGTACTTAACCAAAGGTACACGTGTGAATTTCTACAAAGTGATGATCTTCTGTACACTTCTTAATGGGTCTGAGAAGTGTACATAACCAAAGATAAACGTGTGAAGTTCTACAAAGTGATGACCTTCTGTACACTTCTTAATGGGACTGAGAAGTGTACTTAACTAAAGATACACGCGTGAAGTTCTACAAAGCGACGACCTTCTGTACACTTCTTAATGGGTCTGAGAAGTGTACTTAACCAAAGAGACACTGTGAAATTTTACAAAGCGATGACCTTCTGTACACTTCTTAATGGGTCTGAGAAGTGTACTTAACCAATTTCCAAGATAGTTGTATATAGAAACTTAAAAAAAGAAGTTTTTTTAATACACAGACATCACATTTCACATTAATAACAATATTAAATGTGCATATCCTGTGACATACTGTAATTACAGATCAAAACAATATACGAGGGTTAGTTGGAAGGTTCGAGGAGCGACATCTGTAGCTTAGCGATAAACTAAAAATTTTCGTGTGCTGCAAAATCTGTATTTTTTTAAACTCCTGTTAATTTCAAATCGATCTATCAATTTATTCATTATTTACACGCTGTTTAAAATTGATGTGTTATTCGTGTTTTGAGGAACGGACAAAATCAAACATCGTGGTGTGATTCTTTGTTAAAAATTATTTAGCGCCAACGGAAATTCAGAACGAAATTGTAAATGTATCAAGCCATGCTGCTACATCAAAACGGACGGTTTATAAGCAGGCATTTGTGTTTAAATGTGGTCCTACAAGCATTGAAGATGATCCCCCCCCCGCACTGAACACCAAAGAATGGAACAACTCCAGATGCGGCAGCATTCTTGCACAACGCTTTTTCACACAAGTTCTTGAGTTAAAGTATGATGCACACGCTCGTATAAGATGCCTAAGATTTCAGCAACGTCACCCGCTCTTCAGTCTGCGGTCTTTCATCACCCAATAAAATTTTTTCAATAATGTCATTTTTTGTTGCACTTTTTGGACGTCCACTGCTGGGATCGTCTTCAGTGCTTGTACGACCACGTTTAAACTCGAGTGTGCCCCACTTACCGTAGTTTCTGAAGGCGCAGTATCTCCTAAAACATTTACAATTTCGTTTTGATTTTCCATTGGCGATAAAAAGTTTTTACCAGAGAATTCATCACAAAACGATGTGTAATTTGTGGAATATAGAAACACGCATGACAGGAAACTTTCAAACAGCTGATAAAAAGTGAACAAATTGACAGATATATCTGAGAATTAACAGGTGTTCAAGCGAAATATACGTCTTGCAGGAGACGAACGATATTAGTTCTACCACTGAGCTATAGATGTCGCTCCGCGAACTTTTCAACTGGCTCTCATAATTCATTTATTTATTTTTTAAAAACATCATCATGTACACCTAATATATATTGAATATAATATATATATATATATATATATAGTTTTAATAAACGACGTTTAATTACAATTTTAATCTAATTACAGTTTCATGTGATTAATGCATATTTACACTCCACTCCACTATCTAATTACGTACTTAACGGAAGCGTCATTAATTTAAACTGTCATAATACAGTGTATAAAGCTTAGTGTCGTATTACACTGGATAATACTTTTCAACGCAAGTGGTAATTACATGAATAAATTAATTAGTAGTTCCAAATTACACATTCAACGTTTAATGCCAAAGGTCATATTTCCTGTTATCACGTAATATTATCTGACAATGTAGTTCGATAATTAGGTATGTTTGTGTGATAATAATAATTTGTTGGGTATTTACCGGTCGGCTGAGTACCACGTTACATGAAACGTTGGTAATTGCACTGCCAATAGAAAAACATTTTGTATTAGAAGTGTTTACTGAACTGTTTGGGCGTGGTCTACGGTTTATAGACAAACCAAACGTTTCGGCAGCACCACTGGCTGCCATCGTCAGTGGAATTCGAGGAATTGGAGTCTAACCTGAACGCGGGACATCATGACGACGCTGTGGGCTGTGCGGTTGTGCGTCGCACAGACGAACCGCTCGGTAACTGAGTTCCGAACTATCTTCTGGAGCTCCTGCCTCGTGGCCCTGCCCAAGTAGGGCGTGTGCTCTATAGCAGGCCGGTTTCCGGCTGTTGTGCTAGCCTACACTAGCGCAGTATACACCGAGGCGTTTCCACGAATCGCCTGGACGTATACGGTACCTGCCCAGCCCAGCCACAAGAGGATTGTCTGGGAACCTCGCCGCACGTGCATACAATTTGCGTGCAAGTCGCCTGAATGTTTCGTCTAAGGAGCGGACGCCAAGTCCTCTCCTTAGAAGGCGTGATGAGAAGCGACGGGGTACTTTGGCAGCTAGCCGATGACCTCTGTCGAGGACGCTCTGCAACTTCTTTTTATGCATTGCTGCGAGGTAGCCCCAAACCGGGCAAGCGTAGGTAATGACCGGCAGCAAATACGCGCCGACGATCATCTTGCCCAATTTTCTATTCATGGCTGAGCTGATCAGGAGTGGAAACAGTAAGCTCAGACGAGCGGATGCTCGGTTAAGACATGTCTGAGCGTGGGTACGCCAGGTGAGCCGACGGTCGAGGTGTAATCCGAGGTACTTAACCTCGTTGGACCAGCGCAAGTACGTCCTGCCGATACGTAACTGCCTAACAGGGTGCTTCCGTCGCTTAGAGAATTCGACGGCTACACTCTTGGTAGCGTTAAGTTGCACTCTCCAGTTTTCAGTCCAGTTCCCGAGCGTGTCGAGCTGGAGCTGCAGTCATAAGACGGCTCTTTATACATGACTATCGACAGTAAATACGGCCGTGTCGTCCGTAAAGAGGCCCACCTGGACTCCAGGTTGTCTCGGCACGTCGTTGACGTAGACTGAGAACAGAAGGGGGCCAAGAATAGTACCTTGAGGGAAGCCGGCTGTGATTCGTCTCTCGGAAGAGACTGAATCGCCAACTCTCACGCAGCAGGTCCTCTCCGTCAGAAAGCTAGCAATCAGTTGAAGGTAGCAGACTGGGAGCTGGACTTCCCTAAGCTTGAATAATAGGCCATCATGCCATACGCTGTCGAAGGCTTTTTCAACATCTAAGAAACAGCCAACGGTCTGTTATCTCCGACACCCGTTGTCCGTGATGTATTCCAACATTGTCATCAGTTGATGAGTGTCGAATGCCCCACACGGAAGTTGAACGGTTCGGGGACCAGCACGTCAAAGTTAATTAAATGTTCTCGCACACGACGCTGCAAGAGTCGCTCAAAAACCTTGGACGTAGCGGAGAGTAATCTGATGGGCGGAGGTTGTCGGGGCGGGAAGCATCATTTCCCTGCTTCGGGATCACGATGACCGTCGCCTTTCGCCATTTCGTGGGAAATTAGGCCTGTCTGAGACACGCGTTGAACAAATCAGTCAAGAATTGAACTCCAGGCTCCGGGAGAAGTCGTTGAGCGGTGTTTGTAACACCGTCCGGGCCTGGAGCTTTTCTTGGCTGAAGTTCAGCGAGCCGATCTGAGACCTCTTCCAAAGAAATGGGTTCGGGTTCCGCCGTGATCGGAAGAGACAGAAAGTCTTCCACAGCCATCCCGACTTGTTCGTCGAAGTTCCAGTCCATGGGCGGGTTGGGAGCGCACTGGCGCTCGAAACACAAGCCCAAGTACTCGGACTTCTCCTCCGAGCGACCCAGGAGTTGTCCGAACGGCCCAACGATGGCGGTGAGAGGAGGTCGTCGCCTCCGTCTCGTCATCGCGGAAGGTATTCTGTACGGGTGACTTTGCGGGTCCGCATCCCCCGTTTGGGCCACAGCGAGTTCCCAACACCTACGTCGGAAGGCCTTCATACTGCCACGCAGTCGTCCGGTGAGCCGATTGTATGTTGCCTTATCGGCCGGATCACGGGTACTCTGCCAACGTTTCCGGTAGTTATTCCTCTCGCAAACAAGAAGAGAGACTTCCTCAGGTATGCGTTGGTAGTCAGGCGTGAAACCGGCTCGCATACGTAAAGACACGTCTATAGCCGAGATGATTGCCTCTTCGATTCCCGCTACTGCTTCGTCTAGGAGGCAAACGGAATCGAGTGGTCCAGCTGGCGGAAATCTACGGCACAGACCCGGGCTGTAGCGGTCCCAATCGATAACCTTCTTCTCGTCCCGTGCATAGGCGTCCTGGGTAGCGACGTGGACCAAGATGGGGTTGTGGTCGGATGTCAGGTCCGTAAGCGAGAATACCTCGACCGGACAGACAATTCCTTGGGTTACCGCAATATCCAGAACATCGGGAGTCATGTTAGGTAGCGTCGGAAAGAACGTGGGTTGCACTGGACCAAACACCATCTCCCGGCGCGATTCAACATATCTGAGCAGGCGCTTCCCGTTCGGAGTAGTCAAGCGACTATTCCAAACGGGATGCTTGCATTTCAGATCGCCGGCCAAAATTACCCTTCGGTGGGAATCGAAGATGACGTCCAGGTCGCCGACAAGGAGTTCAGCGCGAGGGGGCTTGTATGCTGAAACCACGAGGACGCAGCCAAGAGCTCTGTGGTCCTCAATGGTGGTGGCCTCTAGGTTGGTTAGCTGCGGCAAAACGACACGATGATGACCTATAGAGGTCCTCACCGCGATCGCTGTGCCGCCTCCTCGTCGGCCAACTCGGTCATCCCGATAGACCACGTAATCGGTAAGCGAAACCGGTTCGCAGGGGTCAGGTGGGTTTCTGTGAGGAGAAGTACGTCGGGTTTGAACCGAGCCAGGAATTCCAGAAGGTCGGAATGCTTGGAACCGATGGAGTTAGCATTCCAGGCTATGAGTGAGAGATCTCGTTCTAAGGGCTCGGTTCATGGAAGACCTATGACGTTACAAGCTCTTTTGGTGGAAACCAAGAGCATGAATCTCTCAGTTGGGTCAGCAGTTTCCAGGCGGTCTCGGATGGACCTGAAGGTGGATGCGACTTTCTTGAGGTCGTAGCTAGACAGAAAGTCGCGGACGAACTGTGCGTCATAGGAAGTGACGCACTAGGCGGTTTGCATGGAAACTGAGACCGCGTAAGAGCGACCAGGCTTAACGGCAGATCGGGTTGTGATGGTGGAAGCTACAGTACCAGGGAAGTCGAGTTTGAATTTGCGACAGGAAAAGTACGCTGCTGCGCTTCGTCGAACTTGTACCGGGAAGCAGGACTTTTCTTGGGCTGTGGGCAGGCAGGAGCTCGGGGCCGAGCATCCGGTGTGGTTATCCCTTTAGTTGTAGGTTTTGTTTTGCCTGCTCGCGGATATCGCAGAGGTGGCAGTGGTGGCGAGGCTACCTCTGGTTCAGAGGCGGGAGTTGGTGGGTCCGCGGAGGTGGAGGGTTGATTCCCCTGCTCCAATACCGAGATATTGGCTACAGGGCGTGTCTCTGCTGCGGAAGGCGACGCGGTAGGTTTCTGTGCCTTGGTAGTGGCTGGAGGTGGAGCCGGAGAGGGCTCGCGCCGTGCCGGTGGTGCCTTTGGTGGCGGCTTAGCCTGTACTTTAGTCTTCTTTTGTGTTAGGGGCTTTGTTACTTGCTGGCTCGGCTTCGGGAGGGGCCCCGCGGCTTTCTCTTGAGGACCTCTGCCCTGTATACCGGGCAGTTAGTATAATTGGCTGCGTGGCCTTCGCCACAATTAATACAGCGATAGAACGACTTGTCTGATTCAAGAGAAAAATGAAAAACCAACACAGTTTATTGAGGAATGCTGGAGTGAAACTCTATGAACAGCTGCTGAATATCGTTTGCGTTGTACAAATTGTACTGGCCCCTGCGCCTGCAATGAGTGGGGCGGCAACTCACAATACTCAATGATATTACGTGTTGATAGTAATAATTTCGTTAAGGCGGTATGTGAGCGCATTAAGCTATGGTACGGGTTAATAATGGTTCCCATTGCAAAGCGTAAGTTGAAGCCTCTAATAACTAGTGTAAACGTATTGAAATGTGAGCGATTTGCCTCAGATTATTATACGGTGTATTTGTTGTACAATATTTGTTGTAAATTACGTTGTAAATTACGTTGTAAAATACAGCATTAGGGAATTTTAAATTAGAATAGAATGTAATTTCTCCTTACCGAGACTTATGTTTGTGATCCTTGCCCTTTTCCTGTGACGTGGGACACACAATTTTACTTTGTCAGCTTAAAAGGGCCAAGTAATATAGGGTCGCTTTGAAAGTGAACAAAAACGTTTTCCATTTCTCAGCCGAAATTTCCGTTACTCAGAGATGAAAGTTTGTTGTGGACAACACAAAGCTGAATTTCTTGGCGTTTCTTGCAACGTCACGCGTAGTTAGCGTATAAAATATTCTTAGAAGGTTTGGTGAAAATGTTTTTATTGGAAGTAAGGGAAAACCACGTCTTAAATAACGTGATTAAAATTTGTTTACGCCATTAAATGACATCGTGCTTGATTGTGGAAGTATAATACACTGCTATGAACATAAATGTCTAGAGTCATAAATGTCTATAATTAGCTAAATCGAAACTTGTAACAAAGATGTTATATATAGGCTCTCTCAAGAACACACAGCTCCCCAGATGCTAAGCTCTTTAATCTGGTCATGACAAATTGGAATTAACGTTAAAATTAATTTATGTATAACAATTGTGCAGTCACCAAAACTACTGGAGAGGATGAGTAATGCTTTATGGTCTCATTCCAAAGGGAAATATCCAGCTACAAGTGATGGGGGATGGGCAACGCCTACAGGTGGCTAATGCGGATCCGGAGACCGACTGACAGCCGGTATAAACTGTCCCTCCTCTACTTGTCATTAGAAAATAGAGGTTAGGGCACCTTATTGCCCTTGGGGAGAGAAATTTCCTCTAAAGTTGGATGATCTTCTATTGGTCAACGACGTAGGATGTGGGAGACAAGGAAAACCACCACAATAAAGATCCTTATGGATATCTCAACAGGGAAAACTGGTCTCTTTAGTCTGATAAGACAGCCAGTTTATGGAGGAACACCCAGACAGAAAATCGAGCTGGACGTTAAGCCTGAAGGTGGCAGCCCCACCATACGTCTTACCCTGCAATGTGCTAGTAACTTATATGTGCAGTCAGCTACAACGTATGCATTAGAGTGTTGGCAGGTGACGAAAAGAAATAAGAAAATTTACCAACTTCTGAATTATATTGTTTGAGAGATCTTGTCGGATATCCCAGCTGCACCACATGACAATAAGGTTATAAGGCTGCAAACAAGTGGCCGGAATAGTTAACCGCCGAGTTTCATGCGGTACGCATACACACAGCGAATGCACAAGGAGAAATGGACTAAAAGGATACGAAATATTGTCCACTATAATCCACGAAAAATACCCAGCTCGAAAGTAAGGCCTGGCCTATTACTATACATGTCTCCTATTTTGCGGCAGAACTCGGTTATCTGTAGAACTCGATTTTCCAGTAGGCCTAGTACTCGTTTTCTCATTAATACTCGTTCTGTGAATAGATCACTGAGAAACCACCGAACCCGAAAGTAAGGGGGGGGGTAGCTCTTGCCTATTACTATACGTGTCACTTTTTTGTGGCAGAACTCGTGTTTTTCGGTAATGTTCGTTTTTCAATAGGTACTCGTTTTGTGGCTAACCAAAATGAAACGTGGATTATGTACAATATGTAGAGCGCATGCTGTCATTCCTTAATACATTGTTTTTGTGTGTTCCGTTAACCATAAATATTTGTATTTTTCAGTTTACATTTTCTGTTGTAGTTTTATCAATTAGTCAACGTAAAAACTTTAGGTTCTTTATTTTAAATTTTAACCTTTATAAACTTATACACATTGTTATAAGCTTTGTATATACACATTAAGCGATATGTTTTTCTCAACCATGGCTTTTATTTATTTCAGCAGTAAATTAAAAATAAAAACCGTTGTCACCTAACCTCACAAATGAAAACAACACGTATTTTGGCCTTGCATTATGTAATAGAACAATTTACAATTAGTACACTTCTTCTTTTCCACATCGTAATATATCGAGACCATCGCATGTTAAAAACATCGAAAATGTACTGCAGGAACGGATAAATATACAGTTCCTATTTTTCTCAATATTTTTCATTTGGAGTCTATGGGTTATACAAAATTATGTTTACTGTCGATAAAATAACTTAATAACTCTAATATGTAGGATATTTTGTATTTAATATTAATAACATTATTTGCAGCAGGTGATTAAAACAACCAAGTAACTAATTGAATACAATAAAATTAAATATTTATTAAATTCTTGTATTTCTTTGTCCATGACGTGTCCGTTGATTAACTAAATACAATTAAAACACTACCGAAACAACAGTGGTAAAAAACAACAAATTCATAACACTAACATACATCAATAACCACACTGAAATAATAGCACACAAATTCAAAAAGCAGGATACAGAATCGCATACAAAACTACAAACAAAACAGGTCACATGCTATCAAAACACACACACAAAGCACAAAACAAATTCGATCTACCTGGTGTTTACAAACTAAATTTATCACATTGCAAGAAATTCTACATAGGCCAGAGAGGACGTAGCTTCAAACGAAGATACATTGAACACACAAAGGCACTACACTCTACTACCGAATCCATCTTTGCAAACTACTTCATTGAAGCAAACCAGAGATACAAAAAGATCGACATTAACATGGATATTCTACACGTACACACAAAAGGCCGAAACTAGACACTCTTGAACAATTGCAAATATACAAACACACAAAAACACATAAAAACGACATCCTAAACGAACAGACACAATTCAAATCACACGTATCATTCTAACATATCACACCCCACACACACAACATCTATCCTTCAAACGTCGACACCGTCCCCAAGGACAAGACGGACAGAGCTCCCAGTGGCAGCCTCTGACGAAGCTTATAATAAGCGAAAATTGGTTTAGGCTATAAGATAAATCTTTTAAATTTGTACCCATAACCAAATTTGTTGTCCGAGTCCGTAGTGATTTAGTTATATTTAAATAATTATTATTTGTTGTTTATGTAATTTGTCCGTTGTATTAATACTGCATTAAGCCACGACATAGATCCATGGTGTCAGAAGGTAACAATACTACCTATGATCCTGATGTAGTTAATTACACAGTACAACATATCGACAGTATGCGTGCCTTATATTACATAAAATTCAGCTTACAATAATTCTGTTTACATTTATCGTACTACAGCACCAGTGTTTTCCAATGTGAATGTCTTCGTCATCTTCTTCTAGCCCCTAACGATATCCAAGACTCTCCTTCTTTCTACTCTGTCAAGCACTTCCTCATTTGTCATTCTATCTTCCTCCATGTCCACACCTTAAAAGCTTGCAACCTTCTATTCTTCTTGTTATCAGCGTCCAATTTTCTACCACACACAGGAGTACACGGTCCAAAACAAAACACTTCACATCTTCTTCCTCAGCTTTATACATAGTCACACAAAATTCTCGTTCTGTCAGTGTTTGCCTACCTTAGCTAAAGCACTTGTGTATTTTACCTCTTTACTACAGCCCATGTCCTCTCTAACTAATGATCACAGATATTTAAGAACTGCCATTTTTCAATTTCTTCATTCGCTATTATAATGTGTACAGTCCTGCTCATTTTTCTTGTGATCATGGCTTTTTAAATTGGTTTTCATTCCAAACTCTTTACAAGTTTTTTTAAAATCTCTCATCATTCCGTTTAACGTCCTTCCATTCTTGACAAACAACACCATATAGACTGTAAACCAGATGTTTATTTGCTTTATGTCTATATTATTTTAAAAAATATAAATTTTATTTATTTATATTTATTTTATTTTATTTTAAAAAATTAAATAAATAAATTATATATATACTAAGATATATACCTGATGTAAGCACTCTATCGTCCTTCCACCAACACTACCTCCTCTTCTCACATCAAAACAATTATTTATCCTTTCTTCCAAGTATATTTATATTAAAGAGCTTGGGAGATAAACAACAGGCCTGCATTACGCCGTTTGCAATTTTGATTTTTTTTGCTATTTCGATCTCAAATCTCACTACAATCTTCTGAAATTGATAGACAGTTCTAATTAATCTTCTCTCTTTACAGTCGATTCCGTTTCCTTTAATATGTCCATTATTTGGTCTTTATTTAAATGCAACACATCATGGACAATATAGTGTGCTGTACCAACACTAATATCGATAATGGGGGCTATTTCCTTCTCAGTTACATGTTGATTTTCCTTGATAATGTCTTCCACTGCAGCGATGTTTGCTGACGTCACTACTCGGTATGCCTCGCCTAGTCGGGAGGCGTCCTCCACAGACGTTATGGCGTTTTTAAACTTCCTATACCACACGTACACCTGTTGCAGAGACAGACATGAATCACCATATTGCACTTTCATTTTTTGATGGATTTCAACGGTTTCATATCTTCGCTACTCAAAAAACGCATAACACTTCCTCTGCTCTAATTTGGTGCAAATTTTCAATGGAGCGGCCATCTTTGAACTGCGTCTGCTTCTTTGTGTAGTGTTCTTGCATCATGGTGTTAGCTTTCCGTCATTTTTCGGAGCACAAGTATCACTGTTGCCAACTTACAAATCACTCGCGCCAATGTTGGAATCTTCATCGCACATTTAAGGTTTTCATTTGAACCTCCCTCATCATTTCCTTTCTCCTAATAAATAAAGACATTATATACTGATCTTTTTTTCTCTGAATACTATTATTCTATTGCTCTCGAAAGGCCAGTGGTGTCTCTTGATCCTTTCTCTTTCAGTAAACCAAACCGTTCCTCACATATTCAGTTCTTCAGCTTGCCACACAGGCAGGTATTGAACACCCTTAGCAACACCTTTGATGCAAAGTTTATTACAGAAGAAAGAAAATGAAAGTAAGAGGCATCTTCCATTGGCAGTAATAAACAGAATTCATAAGAAAATCAACTTTAAGAGATTTAAGTTAAGTGATATTTTGGAAGTTGGCTGTGGACACCGGTGAAACAATTGTAACGTATTGGTGATAACAATGATAAATTATTGGTGTGACAACAATTAGTGTCTTTTATACTGGCAGTTGCATAAAGTCTTACAGTATACAATTAATGCTCTGACACATTACGCACAACAAACGGGGTCTTAACGGAAACAAACGTGCGCCTCACAAACAGGGATGCGACCGCAACACCGCTTTCTACCCTCGTCGGCAGCGGTTTGAGGCGAGTAATTACTCAACCGTAAACGTTCGTTCGTTCCATTATAATGAAGAAAAAATTATAATGTCAAAAAATATTTTACAAAGGCGTCGAAATTTAAAAATAATTGTTACTATTTAACTAAGTTTTAAACAATGTTTGGAACAATATGTTTTATACAAGTAAT
Source organism: Magicicada septendecula (assembly GCA_034769895.1). NCBI lineage: Eukaryota > Metazoa > Arthropoda > Insecta > Hemiptera > Cicadidae > Magicicada > Magicicada septendecula. Next base: position 19,886,075 of record CM068369.1, on the reverse strand, counting down.
CCTATGTTTGTTACATATAATCCTACAACAGCGTAACCCTTTTAAAACTTTAGTTAGCGAAATAAGTTTTTCTTATATTTTGTACTTGCAGCGGTGTATACTCCAACACCGATGAAACGTAAAGGAAAATTGAACGAATTCTCATATCTATGATATAACTACAATAGTGCACATCTTATAATTAGACAATTGTGTTGTTCCTAAGTAGTGGGCTCCCTTACATGTGTCTTACGTAAAACCTCAAATACGTTTCTGACAATTACTTGATATATTGACTTCAAATTTATACTATAGTACTCCTTAAGTTAGAATGTTTCAAAGTAATTGCTACATTTGTTTTCGGAGAAATTTCTTTAAATCTGATACTCAATATGGAGCAATAATATTTTCCACTGAGAGTTTCTTTGGGACTACCCATTTAAATCTTCATCATCTTCTTAACGGTTTTAAGCCTATGGTTTCTGTTCCTATTCCACAGTCTACCTTTCTTAGGTATACCAATGTTTCTTCTGCCTCTAAGGTTGTAAACTGTCCCCACTTTCGGTAGTACTTTCTCCCATACTATTGGTGTGTTTAATCCTTTCATAAACGCCAAAAATATCTAAATCACTTTTTGTCTTTTCATTTCTTATAAGATATCGTATATTACACCTTTTAACTGATCTCAGAAAGTTCATTTCTGCTGTTTGTACCTTCAGTTCATCTTTTCTCTCTATGGCCAAAGTTTCAGAACCATACAGTAGTGTAGCCGCCATTGTTTTATAAAATTTTATTCTGGCTTCTTTTTTTACTGTTGTGCCCAGCAAACTCCACATTATGACTTTATATATAATTGTAACTGAGGATTCTACTCATACTCAAACTACTCAATGTATTATTTTATTTTATTTAATTTAAGGAAAGAATTATTTTTAGAGATAAACTGAGCGATTGTGAGGAAGTGTGCTGACCATACTTTATCGTGGCGCGTGCAGAGAGTTATCAACCAGAGAAGCTAAGAATAGTCTTCTTGTCAGTGTTTTTGAACGAGTTCCGCTTTGGTTCAAAAAAATCAAAGTCAAATTGTCCTCTTACGTGACCTGATAAGTTTCGAGACACGTGCAAAGTCCAGTTCTGATTGGCTGAATTTTGGGCGTTAACTCGTAGAGACTCCTTGCGTCATGAGGGGTATAAAACCGACGAAGAGCACTGGGAAGAGGTTCACTTTTTGGCTTCTTTACGCACTATACGTGCATCTTCTGTCAACGATGGAACCACATCGAAAGCGTAACTACAACTTTATTTTTGTTTAACTGTGTTCAAATTAATTGCTTTTGTAGTAATACTTAAAGCATTAACCGATTTTGACAAATGATTTATTTGTACTCAGAAGTGCTCAGTAATGTTCTAAATTTGTTAAGAAATATGAATGATCGAGATGTCTATTTTAAAGTAGTAACGTACTAAATTCAGAAATATAGTAAGTAAAGCTTTTATAATGTTTTAATAAGAATATTCAGTATATAATGTATGTTATTGTTTTTATATATAATGTAATATTATGTCTTAGTGAAAATATTCAAGTAAGAAATCGAATTATTGTAACGAGAGAATGTCACTTTAACCTATAGAGAACAATTATTGTCATTTTGTTCATCAAGATAAAACTTTTCATTAGATATAATGAACATAATTGCTTTGACGAATTAAAGAAATTATGTTATTCTAAGCAAGTGCCTTATTTAATAACGAGCCACTCCCACAGCTATCCTGTCCGCACGACTGAAACTTTCCCTTTGTGAGGCCCCAGCCCCGGGCGTTACAACATTACGTTTATTGGGCAACGTTCCCAAAATCGTCCCACACATACTTGTGAAATTTTCACTGTATTTTTATATGTCTATCTTGACCGAACGTAAATTCAAATCTTCTATAGGTAATATTTATTGACTAGATCTGCACATCCACATTTTTACCCTAAGCTGATCCCCTAATAAACAGGAGGTGAGAAACAAAATTTTTAGGAGTTAACATTTTTTAAGTGTCCATGAGGGGTACCAAATTGAAAACAATTTTATAGAAAATTTAAATATAGTAGACGTAGACAATTTTAAAAATTGTAAATATATATATATAACACGAGAGGGTATTAAAATGACCAAAACGTAAAAAATTCAATAATTCGTGCTGAGTATTTGACTAAATGCAATTTTACCCGATAACAATTGTACCATTATTTTGAAACTTTTTAACTTTAGAGGTACCTTTGCCGAAAAATGAAAGTATAGATGTCTAAAAATAAGAAATTGTTGGAAGTCTACTTGGAGATTTAAGTTAAAAAAATTTTGAGGGGCTCACTGCTTAGGAATGACACAACACAATTGATGTATCTTGGGGTTACTGGCAATTAATCTACCAAAGTCCACTTATGTGAATTTACAGATAACTGAAATTAACGGATTTGAAGTACAATGCTAAATCATAAAACTGATTTTCAAAGTCAATATTTACTATTAATAGAGTTTTTACTAATTACATAGCTGTTAAAAACTAAAAAGGAAAAAGAAGTGCATAAAGATATCCGTAATTCTTGTGGTCTCCTAGTTGCATGTAAAATTAAATAGTTTTAACTACTTTGTGTAACCAGGTTCCCTTCCTTGCAATTTCTTTTTTATATTTTATACACAACGCGTTTTGAGACTTATAGTCCCATCATCAGGTGATAAAATATGTTCACTCACATGGAGTCAATTAATAAAAGTCACACACATTCCGTTATTAAAGCGACTCCCAAACCGCGTTACCTCACGATGCGCATCGCTACGCATCTCGCGAGTGACTGACGATTCCACTAAATACTGTGTCCGCACGTATCTATCATATTGTTCTAGCACGATTATAGCTGTATCACATAGCTTATTGGATTTCTAAGGAATTTTTTTTCATTCAGAAACTGATCACCCTGAGTTTTGTAGGCTCTGTAAATTTCAAAATCTTCCAGTGCGACCATGCGTTTGTTCTTTTTGCAGAAATGCAGGGGTTTGAAACTGTTCTAAAAACTGGAATAATTATGGTTATGATTGACGACATGAAAGGGAAAGTTCCATGTGGGTGAATATATTTTACCACCTGATGATGGGACTATAAGCCTCAAAACAATTACTTGACCACTCGGCATTTCTCTGTCTGTCTATCTGTCTATCTATTTGAGACCGGAACAAACCATCCTTGGTTTCATCCTTAAAGATGATGATGATGATGATGATGATGATGATGATGATGACAATTGTGGACTCAGCTACAGCTTATGCATTAGAGTGTTGGCAACTACTAACTGTTAAAATATGTTGTTTGAGAGACCTTGTCGGATGTCCCGGCTGCACCATAGGAGAATAAGGTTATAAGGCAGCGAGCAAATGTCAGAGAAGTACACCGCCTGCCTACGCCGCATCATGGCGTACGCACACCCAATCCTGCTGACTGCAGTCCATGACCGCCTCAGACCCTATCGCATCATGAAACGGGGAGCCCTGAAAATTATTCTTCGCCGCCCACCAATAACACGTAGGAGATAGCAGGCTAAAGTGGACAGCCTAAGCAAACATTATTATATACTCTTAATGTTTAATATGGATAATCATTTATATATTTTTAATTAAACTACTGTATATTGAAATCTAAAACATGTAAAAATATCATTTTTGAACAAGCTTAATTTAAAACTTTATAATAAATTATTACATAATGTCATACTTAATGACCACTTTACCCTACCTGGTCGGCTAAAGTAGCCAGTGTCTACATTACGGGTAAAGGGTTTAGCAACACGGGTAAAAGGTCAAAGAGATGATTGATGACCTGTAAGGCAAAGTTCCATGTGAGTAAACATATGTTATCACCTGATGATGGGACTACAAGCCCCGAAACGCGCTGTGTATAAAATATAATAAAAAAGACGTTGCAAGGAAGGCAACCTGGATACACAAGGTGATTTTAACAATTTAATAAAAATATCGTTTTTGAAACATCTTGAAACATCATTAAAACTTGAACTTAGATCCACTAACCCCACGGTACATGATGACGGTGATGTCGAAGATTTGATAATAGGCTTAATTTTTCTACAAGTTTCCTCATTGTTGTATAACACGATGTACATATTACTATGTGTGACTAGTGGTGGCATCATTTGTATGACTGTATGGTTGCCACTTGTTCTTTGGTTTTGTGTATCTTTGGTAATCTCTCACTCTCTCTCTCTCTCTCTCTTTCTATTTCTTCCTTTTTCTCTTTCTCTCACTCTTCCCTTTTCCTGTCTTTCACCACCCATCATCCATCATAATAACACATTTGCACACAGTCATCACAAAGCATGCAACCCTATTAACTCAAAACCGCAGAATACTTACACACACGCGCGCGCGCATACATATATTCTATTGTCCACCGCGCTAATTCGAATTTGCTTAACACAAGGCATGTAAATTTCGTTCCGTTGGCCGGAGGCAGGCTGATTTATTTGGAAGGCAGCCAATCAGCGGCATATATATATAAATTAGGTTTCGCCGGTGATATGGAAACGACATGTCGTGTTTAGCTGGGACAAAGCTTTCTACCTGTAGGCAACCAATCTAACATTGAATTCATACACAAATCACGCGTTAATGGAATTATTTTGACGGGTGCACAGTCACAGCCGTACGCATCCAATCATGCGCGCGCGCACACCCACACAATTTTAATGTAATACTTACACATCCATATAGGTTACACTATGCTATACAATGGTGTATTCAGCTTGTAGTTTTAAATAAACCATACCTCATTTGCCTCATTATGCTTTCATTTTCATTTCACCAACTCTGTTTTACATTACACCTGGTTCATTTACATTGGCGGACCTGTATCACATCGACTTCCCATGAAAAACACGTACTTCTCTTTCTTGTTACAAAATTTCATACCGGTTTTGGGCAGATTTCATTACCATTCTCTTCATTTCGTCATCAAACACTCGATTAATTTATACGTATTCAACTTTTACAGCAGTGCCTGCCCTGCCCCTATCAAACAGTCTTCAATCGTCTTTATTTTATATTAGGTTTTGCTTGTGATATGGAAACGACACATCGTGTTTAGCTGGCACAAAGCGTTCTACCTGTAGGCAACCAATCTGACATCGAATTCACAGCAAATCACGCGTTAATGGAATTATTTTGACGTGTGGACAGTCACAGCCGCACACATCGAATCATGCGCACACTCATAGAATTTAGTGTATTAGTGTTATGTAATGCGGAAAAAGTGTTAAGTTAATACAGAACGTTGTACAAGTTTCTCGAATATTCCAGCTGTAATGTGTGTGTGCGTACATAGTGTTGCTACTTTGCGGTGAAAGACAATTACGCGTCAACTATCGAGTCTATACCAGACCATACCGGTCAGCGCAGTGTGTTCAAGGACACTGTTTCTAGTGGATTCTCGAGAGCGCCTGTTTGTTTAACAAGTCACCCAAAGTGACAGATTATTGTAGAAATCAGCGGGGTATAAATAAAGCCATCCAGCGACGGTCAAGTCAGTTATTGTCGGGCGATTACACATTGCGTTTTAGTGGTGATTTACATAGTGCGGTTTGAACTATTGTGGCGAACTGTTATGTGTTACTTAGTGGACATTTTTATTGCATGTGAACAATTATTATTTGATTTGTTGTAAGAGATTATCTTCTCAATTACAATTGTTTAATTGTTATGATAAAGCTGGTTATTAGTGATTTATTTGTTGTCTTGTATTTTGTTTTCCACTGTACCATACGACGATCAGTTAGACCGTCGTAATAGTGTTACTCACTCATTAAGACAGGTTACACTATGCTATACAACCCTGTATGAGACACGCAGTTTTAAATAAACCGTTCGACTTTTGTCTCATTATAATTTCCGTCTTTCCCTACTTCTTCTTCTTCTTCCGCGATGCGACAACCCATTACTGAGTCAAGGCCTCCTTTAACATCCTCCACCAGTTGTCCCGGTCGAGTGCAGCTGCTCTCCAGTTCCAGGTCCCAAGGACATGGCACGCGTCATAGTTCACAGCGTCTTCCCAATGTAGTTTGGGTCTACCGTCTCTACTGGTGCCATAGATCTGTTCTGTGAGTGTCTTTCTGGGTAGTTCATTCTCCCCTATTCTGACCACATGTCCAGCCCACCTGAGTTCACTAAGTTTTATAATTTTCACAATATTTGGTTCATTCAGAAGAGTGTTCAGTTTTTGGTTGGTCCTTTTCCCCCATTCACCTCACACAAATTCCACCTTTCGTCTTTACCAGTTCACCAAAATTGTTCTCTATATTGGTAAACATGTATCACACCCTCTTATCATCATAAACTCTTATCACCCTGTTTCTCTTTCCTTTTCTTTTTGCTAAATTCGATACCGTTTTTTGACCAACTTTCATTGTCCATTTTCTTTCAAATTTCTAAATGTTTGCTTCACGGGATGTTGTAAACAATGGATTTGTATGAGACGATGTCCCATACTGTATGTTTTTTTTTATCTGAATAAAATAGGTAAAGTTAGTTTGGTCACTAACTCCCCCTTACTTATAAAACAAGAATGCAGATTGGCATGAGAATAATCTAATTATTAAATTAATCGAAATTTAAAGGAATGGAAATTCAAATACAGAACCCTTATGTTGACACTCTGGGCTTTTTAGATGATAAAGTGATTCTCGCTTAGCATGATGAATACCTTCTTGTCAGGAAACTACAATCATCTTAATCATCACCACTCCAAAGACTAGGCCTTAGACCTGTTCCTGAACCCACCTCCTCCTAGGACTACCGACATCTCTCTTCCCAGTAGGGTGATAACCCAACGCAGCCACAGGTAGACGGATTTCAGGCAAGCGATCCAAGTGTTCACACTATGTGTTCTCCAATCTTATGGTGCAATGATACAATGTTTAAATAGCGTTTAATATCCTCGTTCCTTCTCCGACCCAAGAGAGAACCGCCTTGCGTCACTCTTAGAAATTTCATTTCGGCTGCCTGAATCCTCTGCACGTTCCTTTTACAAAGAGTCCATGTCTCACTAGCATACTGGAATGTGGGGGCAGCCACAGTTTTATAAAATTTCATTCGGGTATCCTTCCGTGGAATTGTTTACAAAATTGGTAAACATGTACTACACCGCCTTACCACGATAAACTTGGATTCTCTTTCTCTTTCCGCTGTTTCTTGTAAAATCTCATACCTTATTTGGTCAACTTTCATTTTCCATTTTGTTTTGATTATCCAATGGTTTTCATCATGGAATAGTGAAAAAAATTGATTTTTATGAGATGAAACATCACCCACCCTGTAAGTTTTTTTATTTGAAAAAAAAATAGGGACAGTTAGTTTGGTCACTAACTCACCCTGATTTGGAAAACAAGAATGCAGATTGGTATGAAAATAATCTAATTGTTAAATTGATCGAAATTTAAAGGAATGGAAATAAAAACACGAAAATCCCAGGGGTAGATTAGAATCGCGTGGTGCCCTATCCTGTCATCAGACTGGTGCCCCCCCCCCCGATTCAAAATTTAAACTTTTTGCCATTATTTACACTGATGAATGCCATACAATTTCGAAAGTTGACAATTATTTCATTTAACTCTCACATTACAACACATATTTAGCTAAACAGTGATTACAATCAGCAAAGTAGTACTTAAGCTTAGAAAATACCAACCGATCCATTTTTTCTTGATTTTACCGTAACGAAGTCTTGTATAATTTCTTTTAAATTGAGTGATCCAAGTATCTCGCTTTCAACATTCAATCGTGCTAACGAAGATAATCTTTCATCTCCCATACTTGAATATAACATACCTTTAATACGTTTTAACACAGAAAACGATCTTTTAGATTTGCGGTTAGTTTTTATTGGAATTGTCAGGAGGAGACGATAAGCAATGTATATATTTGGAAATACATCAATCATTTTACAGTCAATAATCCAGTTTACTACTTTGAATGGACAAACTATAGTATCATGGAATATATCATCTTCATTCGAACGATTAGTGAATAAACCTCTTTCTTGCAATTTTACTTGTAGCACAAACTGTTTCAATTCTGTTAGGAGATCGTTATTCAAATTGATCGAGTAAACGTCTATAAGAGCTTTTGTTTGATTTTCCAAATCAACACTCTCCATGGTTAATAAATGCGTAAGAAAACAAAAAACAATTGCGTAATGTGATCATAAGCTTTGCTTCGCTTAGTCAATTCAGCTGGATGGTGTCCCCTCCGACAGCTGAGGAGGCACTGGTGCCCGGCGTTGCAGCATACCCAACCGTTATGGATAATCCGCCTCTGAAAACGGATATTTAGACATATTTAGACTTTGGTCTTTGCAGTTGCTAAATTGATCTTAGTGCAGGAGGATGAATACTTTCTTGTAACGAAACTACAAGAAGAATATAGACAGACTGGTTACAAATACGTTTTTAATAACGTACGGTGTACGGTGAGGTGGCGACGAAACGACTATTCGTACAGGAGAGGAATTCCAGAAGGAAAAGAGAAAACGGTATTTAGTAATGCATTAAACAATAGACGTACATATTGGTAAATATAATAGATATTTACCATATATCCGTCGTGCGACTTCGTTTTTCTCGTCTTATTTTGACGCGTTTCGGCAACGAATTGCCATCTTCAGAAATCTTAATCGCTCATTAGAGATCGTTAAAAAATTAAAAACACTAAAATCATTACAGTAAAAGTGCACTTTTACGACATTGGAAACTCACAGACGCGAACATGAAAGTTTATGTTTCTCGCGTGGACAATATCGATCGACTGCTTTCGCGTGGACACTATCGATCGACTGATTCACTGTTTATATAGCCACTGATAAACCTGTTTTGCTTATTATAGCCCGTATGTACTGTGACATTCCATTTACCGGCCCCCGTGTGCAAGTATTGCCGTGTCGTACAATATGTTATGTGAAAATGCAAGTTTATCATTCAAGACATAATCACTGTTGATTTTGACGGCTTTATATATTTCGTATTCCTCAAGCGCGTCCATGTATTTTCCTTTCCTGCAGCAATGCAAAGGCTGGAAATTTGTCTCAAAATCACTGTAGTTATGATTACATAGTATCAGGTGCCTGGCAAAATTAGATGTTGTTTTATGTAATTCCCTTCTGGGAAGATGTTCGTTATATCTTTCTTCAAACGGTCTGCCTGTTTGGCCTATGTAGAACATGTCGCATGAGCTGCAATTCATCTTGTATACGCCGGTTCTTTTTCTTTCTGGTATACTGTTTTTTTAAACCTAAAATGTATTATATTGGTAAAATTACTTCCCGGGGTATTTGGGTATTTTTCAATATAAAATTAGTAAAAATAAATAATTTCTTATTGAATTCTTATTTGATTGAATCTAGATTATTCGTTGATTCATACAAAAGTCGGTAGCATAAATAGAAAGTTTCTTGAACACTGTACTGAAGTTACGTTTAATTTCAAGTGATTTTCACGTGAAATAAAATTGTGTACAACAAATACGGTGCACGATAATCTGAGGCAAATTATTCACATTTTAATACCTTTAGACTAGATGTTAGCGGCTCCAGCTTTCGCTTAGTAATGCGTTACCATTATTCAGACGTAATACAGAGTAATTACCTTATCAACCGCCTGAATACATTTATTGCAGTCAACACGCACTATAGTTGAGTATTGTGAGTTGCCGCTCCACTCAGTACAGGCGCAGCGGCTAGTACAATTTGAAAAACCTTCAGCAGCTCTTCATACAGTTTCACTCCAGTATTCCGTCATAACCTGTGTTTGTTTTTCGTTTTTCTCTTGCTTTCCATTGCATCAGAAGTGTAAGTAATATGTAACGTACGTTGTTTAAAGAGAAAAGTATACTACGGTTTACATAAGAGAATATAAAAAATTAATTCTGTAACTTGATTTTTTAAAATTTGAAATAGTAAATTAGGCGTGTGATTTCACAAAAGGAAATATGTTAAAATTTTTGTGTTGCAAAAAAAAAAACGGAAAACTCAACAATTTGTACTAATCATGGCCACAAATAACGTTTACTTTTACGCTTTATTGTTGAGCATATTTTTCAAAATTTTAAAATGAACTATTTAAAAATGACAGATGTCATTGGTATCTATTGACTACAAACGTTATTGAGTCTCCAGTGTTCAGTCAAATGTACCCTGTGTTGGGTTCATGTTGCATTATCAGCAAGGACATTATTCAACACTGTGTATTTGTCAGATATGAAGACGGCAAAAGCAAAAACTAGAATGGACTTTCAAGTAAATATATGGATAGTATTATTCGAGTAACGGTGACTGTGTACTTTCCTAATATAAAAGAAATGTTTTGATGTATATGACATTGAATAATAATTAGTCACATGCCAATCCAATTTTTTCAGGGCTTCAAGATTTTGTTATATTATTTTAGTAGCGGAATAAATTTGTTTCAACCATATGATTGGACCTTTTTAATTCCGTAAATTCTCTTGCTATCAACACCTGTCACCATCATTACAAATATAAAGCAGAAGTATTTCAAAAAAAATTCAAAAAGCCATAGTAGGTATTTCTAAAACACAGCACACAAAAGGAATAAATTTTGTTCGGCCAATTAAGTTGACAATATAAATAAATAAAAACATAAATTTTTAAATTAATGATTCTCACATTTACATTTAACGTTAAAATTTATTTAAGTTGAGTACTGTATTTTACGTGTTTACGCCTAAAAACTTTTAACATCTCAATTTAGACGTATATACGATGCGTATAATTGAAAACGTTTTACCATCACCATCATTATCACTCCAAGGACTAGCCCTTACAGCTGTTCTGGAACCCATCCCATCCTCGGTCTTCCTACATCTCTCCCTTCCCAGTAGGATGGTAACACAAGGCAGCCACATCGTTTTGCCGTATTTCCCATCCAATTGCCGAGGTTCGTATGAGTTCTGTAAGTACATATATTTTTACTTAAGCAAGTTACTGGCCTACTGTAAAACCTCCAACCTGGAGGACTAGGAACTTTGATTTCTGGCTGCTCTTCCCCTAGACAGTTCCTTTCACCTCAAGGACGAGCTCTCTCTGCCCGATCGCAATAGGCTAACTAACTAAGCCCATGTTAGCACCCGTTGGCCTACTATAGGCTCCTCCGCCTCCACACTAGATGCACACCCTGCTGCCGATGTGCACCAAACTGCCACGCCAGGACCCAGGATAACCTCAGGCTTCCCTGACAGAACCTTCATCTCTCGTTTGCTTACCGATCCACTCCGCCGAAGAGATTGGCTACCACAACCTTGGAGTGGATTGCTCGGCATAACAGGGCTCACCAACATGTAGGTGTGAGTGGTGTTGGGGTGGAGAGGCTAGTGTATTTCTCTTCAATGAAAGGTCAAACTTTATGTCAGCTTAAATAGTTCACCACATATTTTCAGCTTGCGTAAGCATTTTACTGACTTTTGTTTCGAGATTCTGCACTGTAAAATACAGTATGTTTTCATCATAGTCATAGTCATCATCATCATCATAATGTTGGATCTGTCCAATACCAAATATTATGTTCCCTTATTTACACAGTTGTATTATGTTGTATATGCTGTGTTTTCTTTATGTAGGCTGGGAATTTGATTAGTAAAGACTGATGGATCTATTGGTAGCAGTTTAGTTGAATTACTTTTGTGCTGACGAGAAAGCAGTACGATCTAGAGGTAGGTCGATATACCTATAACTGGTATTTTGGAGCAATATTTGTGACTGAAAAGTTGAAATACCTATTCCAATTCAACCCCCCTTACGCAACTAACGAGTAAATAAGTACACAAGTAACAACAAGTAAACGAGTATTAAGAGTGTTACGGGTACACAAGTAACAAAAAGAAGACGAGTAGTTAATAAAGTCACAGTGTAAAGTGAAACTGTTAATACTTTTAGTTCAGATTTATTTCTTATAACAAATTATATAATACAGGTATATGTATAATACTTCTGTAATAATAGGTATTTGTACGTGTTATTTTTTTGGAACGGTTTCGTTCGTACTAGATATTTGTACGGTTTTCAAATACTAATTTAGCACAACTCTAGTACGATCCACAAAAGTAGGCGTGATAAGGTCGCCAAAACGCAGTCTGTGTGTTGTAATACTTAGCACGGAGATAGCTCCCTAACGCATTGATTCTGTACACTTTTGACGCTTCTTCATCTCTTTCATGTCTGACATAGTCTGTGTATTAAATAGGTACTATACAGAAATAAATGTTGACGTAGCACATATATAATGCAAAAATAACTTATAATTTACTTCCAAATGTTGAATAAAGTTACAATACACATGTTTCAGGGAACATTTTTAGAAATTCTGCAGAGTTGTCCGCGAAATGCATACTGCTTGTCTAAATCTTGTATGAGATAATAGCTTTCATTGCTGAGAGTGCTTTCTGAAGGCACAATGACGTATCTAGTATCTGCGTCAAGACCTGCGTAGTAATTATACGATAATTAAAATCATTGTGTACAAGAAATGTAAAACAGAAATAAATCGAAACACAAGTTTGGTTAAAATTTTTGAATCTCCAATGACAGTCTTTAGGAAAAACGCATATTTAACTATTTATTTTGAAAGTTTAATTTTTCAGCAGTTTTTAATATTCCATCGTAACCGTAGAGAGTTTTTAAGCCTCAATTTTTTAAATCCGTCCGGATATTTTCTTTTTTCCATTTTTCTTTATATTATGGAAAAAGAACGGAATTTAATTTGGAAGCTCACATACCCTTCATATACTATGTAAAGTTATTTGACAGTAAAAAAAAAAAACTTATGTGGTACATTATGGACACGAAGGGAATTCCGAGACATCTTAGAGATTGTAAAATACCGGTTACGTAAGCATATTTAATTGGTTATAATTATAGTGAAATAACTTTCTTGGCGTTGACTGTGGCAGCCGGGGAGTCAGGCAAGCTATAGTTTGCCTCAAAGTTATTTAATTTATATATCGGGCATGTTGGTACTAGTTTTGACGCTGAATATTTTGAACAAATAGATTATTGTACTTCGTAGGTATACACGGCCGGATTCAATGTTCTTAAAAATCCTTCCAGAGCATTTTGGCCGTGGTCCATTGTTTTCTGCAAAAAAAGACTTTTCGATAGTGCCATCGACTGCCATCTTCAGTGAAAGATCGAGTACACCCCACGGTAGCGTACTCGATATTAAACTGAAGATGCCAGTCGACGGCACTGCCGAAACGTCTGTTTTTTTTTTCAGAAAACTATGGACCACGGCCAAACAGCCCGGAGAGGAATTTTAACAACAACTAGATTCACGAGAGTGAAGGTGACCTCAAAAGTTTGGTCTAGCTTCTTGGTAATCAGAATATACCATGGAAATACTTACAGCCAAAACTAACACCATTTTGTATGGAAGGATCAAAAATGATTATACCGTGCAAATAATTCAACAAGTATCCGTTTTGGACTTGACAGTGCTGGTGAGACCGTAAGGCCTTACCGGGCACAGACCAGCAACTAGAAGTCCAGCAATAAGGTACGACAAACTTTGAATGATGAAGTCTGTTAATACGAAAAAAATCTGATTTGAAAATTTTATGTCCGTCACAACCTACATCGATGGTTGCGTCATAAAGACCCAATGACGTCGGACCGAACACCCAGGCATGTGACTGGGTATAACCCGAGAGAAACGCGACCTACTTCCGCCTAGAGACACCGCGAAAGAAATATATTATTTGTGTGTGAGTGAGTGAGACTGTATGTGTGTGTGCGTGTGTGTGTGTGATGCGTACTTAATTTTGCTACGAAAATTACTACGTAACACTCTCCAAAAGTCGGCAGGTGCAGTTACGTAAAAGTTCTACAAGTTTCTCCGCTAGCCGAGCAATTGTAGTGTCTCGGTCAAGGACGTGCACTCAAGCAACTTCGAGCACTCTTAGCTACGTAAATTGTGCCGGCAGGCGGTTAGGAGCATGTATAATTGTTCTGTAGTATCTGCGAGACCTATATAAGCAACAGCGGCCGGCTTAGAGGTTAGTAACACCAGGCGATATTGTAGAGTGCGGATCAAGTGATTGTTGCTGATTACTGGAAAGTGATTACTTTATAATTATAATTAGGGCGAAACTCTAATAGGTGACATTATTATTGCGTGTGGACTTGAATTATTGTACGAGAATAGCCCACATTGTTCATTTAAGATCCATAATTGTGACTAATTGAAGTCGGTAATTAGTGACTTTATTGGTGTTTGTATTTTGTTTCCAGTGTACAATACGACGATCCATGAGACCGTCGTAACAATATCATGTGCAAATGTATCTAACAATGAAGTGTATACACTCTTTTGTATACAGGAAAAAGGGAAAAATTTTAAAGGTAAATAATGGAAGTTGCCAAACTTAGAATACGTTACTAAATATGAAACACAAAAGTTAAGTCTGTTGCAGAACAAAAGTTTGTTACTTACTTCCTTGGTCAGAACACCGGTAGAAGTAGATGGCATGCTCTGGTGTCACCAACAATATGTAGTCCTTGAATTGTCCAAGTTTTGCTGTAAACGAATTTTCAAAATGTTAATAAATACATATTATGATTTAAAATATATAAACTAGATACGTAATTAGTGTGTATATATATATATACATATATATATATATATGTGTGTATCATTTTCTATATTCGTAACTTGAAGTTTCTTGCAGCAATTATATAATGTTTTGATGTTATTCAATTTGTTTCTTCTGCAAGTAGTATAAATTTCGTATTTTCTTTTTAACACTTGACGCACGTTCCACTGAAAAATATCAGTATCATCAGAGGTTTGTGAATAAATTGTTAATACAATTCCGTTCAAAACATTGCCATTTGCAAAAAATTGCAAATATATGAAAAGGTTCGGAAGTGGGGCTATCATGTGATCTGCAGGTCTCGACAGGGTAATTTCGGAACCAACAGGTGCGGAATGTCGAGAGGGTATAAATTAAGGTTTCGACTGGAAACCCTTCTCTTCTTTTCAAAACACAGTTGCAGTAGGACATGCTGTCCGTCGGCAGAACAGTTTTATTTTATTCTAAGTCTCATCCACGAACGAATGAAGACGTTCAGTAATTGTGTTTACAGTAGTACGGGAAACGTAGAGTACCGGGACCGTTTAGGTCAGCAAGAGTATCAACAGAGAAGCTACAAAGAGCGACGCGAGATGCTAGACGTTAGGAGATTTTTTAGACGCCTAACAGCCGAACGAGATCCACCTCGCAGCAGATAGTAATTCTCTGGGACGGACCACACACTGCTGGAGAACGACGCTGGACTCTGGACATATCCAGGACCACGCCAAGCCAGGAGTAACGGAAACCCAACTCTGGACAACGCTGGACCCCGTCAATAAGTCGTAAGGTCATCAAAACTCGAGGTGATATGCATAATGCATTTATAAACGATTTTTTGTAAAGAGCTCATAAAGACTATATAAAGAGACTATGAATTAAAACAAAAAAGTTAATAATTAGAAAGAATGTAATAGTCTCATGTAAATGTTTTAGTCGTATGAATGAGCGATCGCATATAGATAAATATAAAAAAAAGATAGTTTAATTTTGAGATAGTATATTCTTTTTATCAAAGTAAAATAATTGAAATGATTTGATATTTGCATTTTGTGGAAATAATAGTTTAAATTTTGAATACGAAACAAATGGCAGTCTAAGAGTAAAAATATAATTTTAAATTATTTAAAAAAAAGAAGAAACATTGGTATAGACTGAGCACGCTGAGGTCAGATCTGAGTTAAATGAATTCAATTAAAATAAAACTTAATTACATTAAAATTTTTTTTTATTAAATCAATTTGAATAAATGTCTAGATTAAGATTATTAATATTATTATGTCTAGAGGTAAGAGTGTTTTAAATGTGTGTAACACCGTATAGCTTAAGAGATGAACTTAATAACGAGTGATATCTTGATCGGAGATTATTAACAATGTTATATTATTTATAATGCTAAACAATAAACATATATAATAATACATATTTATATTAACATATATATAATGTTAAAACAATAAACATGAAAATTTAACTACTCATAAATTTACTAATCTTATTATAGTTACAACTGGTATTGTTACAGTTATTTACAACCTGCATATACAAAAGGTATCCTTGTATAATTTTGGGTCCCAAAGAACGTGGGGCCACGTAAATTACAGTATATCAAATTTATGTTATGTATCGTTGTAATATATATTGTTACGTGACATTTTTACCATGCCTAGTAACATAAATATACCATGATTGTATTATTAAAAAGTACCAGGAGACATGATATTTTAAGAAAGACTTAATTGAATATGTTTAATTTTAACTGTTTATTGTATGTTATGTTTATTATAATTAAAGTAAGAACTTACTTATGAAATTTGTTTTTTGTGTGCAGACTGTAAAGTTATAAACACAGTCAGTTAAGGGGAATAATAACATATTACTAATAGTTATTAGTAATCAGTTTTTGTCACATTTATTAATATTATGTATACTAGTGTTAATAACACTAATGTTAGTCTTAACAAGAAAGTACCAAAATCATAGTCAGTCAAATTATATGAATACTATTTCTATTAAAATAATAAGGAAACAATGTCAGTTTATGTTAAAAGATTACCAAATGTATAAAATAAATTTAAGAAAGTGAAAGGTACAAAAAAGAAATAATAAATAAGTTTGTAACAAAAATAAATAAAAAGTGAATAATTAACTCAGGAAATATAGATCAGAAAATAGTCAAGAGTGATGTCAAAATGATCAGTTTTTTATCAGAAGAACAAAGTAACAAATAAAAAGAAGATAAGAGCTTTTATAAAAAAGGTATATCCTTTTAAAAGAAAATGACATATAAAATAGTAAAAGGTTTGTTTATATTATTCTTATGATGTCACCAGGGTGATATAAAAATGTTACTTGGAAACCAAAGAGATATCTAAGAGAGGCCTTAGCAACATATATGTTGGGATAAATAATAGATTGATTCTAAAAAAAATGAATGCAAAAAGGTTGATTTAAATACTTACAGTTAAAAATAAATTATAATATATGTGATATCAGTGCATCTCCAGGTAAACAATTGAATAATTATAAATATCAAAATTAAAATAGAAGAAAGAATTGCTACAAGACTCTACAGAATTAAACCAAGACATCTCTGAAGAAATTGGACCAATTGACACAGGGAGAGAAGTATTTTTGATCTAAAATTAATCTGAAATGTTCCCTGTTAAACCTGATCTAAAGGTTTCAAAAAACTTTGAATACGCTTTTTATAAAAAACCATAATTAACTTTCACTGAGAACATTAATGATTAATAATATAGACAGAAGCATAAGCTACCATTGATGTATAGTGCTAACATAATTTAAAGCGAATTAAGTCTAAAAAAAAACATTTTTATAACTTAACCTATACACTGAACTGTTTTACACTCTTAATATAATCTTTTTAAGATACATTGTGACTATTTCTCATCATATGTATTTTGGTACTTTCCCTGTCAATACTGTTGTTATATTGTAGTCGAAAGGACCTACTGAACATTATACTTGTATTTTATTTATTAAAAATAAAATAATTATAAAATGTTTTAAAAAACCTGAGATCTAAGAGTTCCTGCTGCCACTCTGAGCTTATAAAAATACAGCTGGCCAAACTTTGTTAAAAATTATGTTTTACATTTAGAACAAATTAAAGAATAAATAAAGGATTCGAGTTTACACAATACAGAAAAAGGTTTATTTGTTTCTTATTTTATGAAAACATAAATGGTATGGTATTCTGAACAAAATATCTGATACTGTGAGTTGACCTCAGTAATTAGATTAAGTTGGCAACACTCATCAATTGAAAATCTTAGCAGATTTCTTTTAAGAAATGTGGTGATGAGCACAAGTTATCATATCCATTGCTGAAAGAAAAGAATAAAAGAGAGTTCATTACAGAATAAAGAGACCATATACTATTTACATAAATTTCAACAAAAATTTATTATTGATATTCCACCAATAAAATTTTATTTGCAAACGGTGATTGCAAATTGGCGCTCAACAAACATTCCCCTGAACAGATACTCATCCTTAATTTAATATTAACAAAAATATATACAAATAATAACAGAGTTAAACAAGACACAAATTCAAATACATAACCATAGATTCGAGTCTAGATGTAACAAATTGGCTTTCCCAATAGTGAGGCTAAATAAAATATAATTTAGAAAGAACGATTATTAGGTTTGTATAATAGACTAAGAGAGGGTAACTAGAGTTAACACGTTACAATATATACACATATATTGTTACGTAATGCGGGAAAAATGTTACACTATTACAGAACAGTCTAGGTGTTTCTCGGCTATTCCAGTGGAAACCGGCTGTATTGTGTGCATACGTGATTCTCAACATGCATTAGGGAGACTGTTCCAGACTTTGCGGCCGCTCGCACTGTGTCAACGTCGCAAGCAATTACGATCTACTGTAGAACTGTCGCGTATTATGGATTATTCTGGAATGTAGCGGAGTATAAATACAGGCATCAGCGACGGTCAACTCAGTTTAAGTGGCGATTTATTCCAGTGCGGTTCGAAGTATTGTGGCAAAGTGTTATGTGTTTTATAATTGTGAGGAATCTAATAATAATATACATTTTTATTATGGGTGAACAACTTTTATGTGATTTGTTGTAAGACCCACTATTTTGTTGATTGCAAAATGTTTAATTGTGATAATTAAAGATGGTGATTAGTAACTTAATTGGTGTCTTGTATTTTCTTTTCACTCTACCATACGACGATCAGTAGACCGTCATAACAACATAATATATTTAAGTCTTTAAAATTCCTAAAGGATGAGTGACATCTATGAGGTAAACCATACGGACTTTGGGCATTCGCCTGTGTGAACACTTTGAGACCTTGCTTGGTATACACCCAGTAGGATACAGTGGGATGATGTGTCTATAGTAAGCAAAGACACTAAAGTTGGACAACGTAAATTTCAACAAACTTTTATCATGGTTACAAGGACTGTTTGAGCCTAGGTGGCAAAGGCTCAAGTTTGGTGTAATAATTTTGAGGAATGCTTTGAAAGGCAGTGACGGTGAGGCCAGGTACATCGTTACAGCAATGAAAATTTCTGAAAGGGTTTGGGATTTTTCGTTTTACGTAGGAATGAGCATTAGGGGAGAGTCGTGATCTTTAGGCGAGGATATAACTACGAAAGGATACATCTGTACACTCATTGTTAGATTTAAATTCATGCTTTCAGTATCCAAGCCACTTATACGTATATGAATAGAATAAAATTTACCTTTCCTTTCCGTCTAGTGGCTTTTCCTTTTTTGTATTTTACTACGCGTTTCTGGACATATATACCATCTTCAGGTGTAATCCCTCAGTAAAATTTGTCAGATATAAAACAAATTTACACATTTTTATAATTTATATTTATTTACTATTTGTGTCTAAATTTCCACTGTTATCTTGGAAGATAACTGTATCATTTACTTAAAGTAGAACTTTTACATTTAGATCGTGTCGCACATCAGTAATGGATTAAGGATGGGGCGGGAGGGTCGGACCGCCCCGGGCTCCACTTAGTAGGGGCCCTCCAGATTAGAGAAATTAAGTTCTTTTGATAAATTTAATATTTTATTTGCAAATATTCTAATTGTCACGTCCTGAAACGTAATACTAGGAGAGGTCCAAGTCGGTCGATTCCAAAGATTTTTTCATATTATTTTGGAATCTATCTTACATCCTACCTCATAATGTGTTTACAGATATTAAAAAAAACGAAATCCAAGAATTAAAAGAAAACTATAAAGGTAACTTTATTATTAGAAATATATTCATTCTGATAAAAGCGTCAGTTGTACCTGCCAATAATGCTCACCACGCTGTCGGAAGTCCCAAATTGAACCTCAAACAGCACGGACGGCAACGGCAGCGGCAGCGACTCAAGAAGGCCGTGTCTCGATACGAAAATACGAGTGGACAGCGGAGTGAAATAGCGAACGATAACATGTAGGCCTACGCTAAAAGAGATTACACCAGTGCAGAATATTTAACATTTCAGGGCACCAACAATTTATTTAAAATCTCTCCTTAGAATTTTTACCGAACCGTAGATAATTCGGAGTGCGGAAATCGGTCGAATTTTCTAAAGCCAGAACCAGAAAACGGCCATTTTAGAAAGTTCACATTACACTAAAACTGCTAACTATTTTGAAAAAAACTGCATTGTTTGCAGCAATGATACATTTCTTTTGCAGTATATACGTTTATTGTGTATTCTAAAGTATTGTAGTAAATTTAAATCAGTGTATAAATAATATTATAGCGTATTTCTATTATTTCTTTAAACTCTGTATTTACAGTATGTAAATGGGTTTTTATTTCAAACATTATTACAGCTTCTTATAAAGTTTCCTAACTAGATTTATCAATTCAGTAATTAGATTTAAAGTCATAAATGTTACGTACTACTTAAAGATAAAGTCGATTATAAAAACCCGTCTTAATGGTGAGGGGCCTCAGAAAGATATCCGCCCCGGGCCTCCAGTGGCTTAGGTAAGCCACTGTTGCACATGAATTCCCATAACCATTTGAGTTTTACGTGTAAGGTATTCGGCGTGAATAGAAAAATTAATGAGAGACGATAGTTAATGAGCATTGTTTGCCTCTTTTAATTCGAAGATACTTTTAGAAATAAATAAACAACATATAAAAAAATAAGATTTTGTTTAGAAAATATTGTTTCGTTTGCCAGCATTATAAAGTTAAGACGTGTTCCAGGCAGATAATTTACTTACGTCGCAGCCCATATATTTCACGTGTGCCACTCAGTGTTATAACTTACCAGACTCATCTACGTAGTCTTCGTAAACAATGTTGTTGCTGCCTACTGACATTCTGTACGCATTCAATCTCCTGTATTTCTTTTTCCTAAAACATGATAGCAATTTTAATTAATAAAGGCTAGACATCGACCAAAAAATTTTTTGTAAATTTATTTTATTAGTGAACATTAATTTCTGGTTTTTGCTGTCTAATTTGGTGTCCAATACACGGTTATTCTATTACGAAAAGTGTTCTAAAAAATATTATTTAAAAGATATCAAATTTCAGCATATCCGACAAGCAGCTTCATGTGCGTATTACAATTTAGAGCATATGCGTATTTACAAAAGCTCCTGTAAATTTAGATAGGCTGAAGCAAGGGGTGAGATTTACAAATATAGCGACCAATTTCACCTCTTCGTAGGAGTAGGGATGGAGATAAAGCCTATTTTCAGAGACTATTGTTTGTTTTTTTAAATGTTGTGTCCTTTCTTTAGGATCTACGGGAGGCAGTAATTTTAATTTCTTTTACAGTATGCTACGAAGTCTGTAAATTAAGTAATGAGACTAATCACGTAGCAGTCAATATGACAACATTGTAAGGTTTGCATTAACACAGATGGCTAGATAAACAGATGATTGGTATTTAGTATTAATATGTATTGTCTATTGTTGCCACGTAAAACGTAAACAAACTTTTCATGAAGTGAGTTTTTGTTGTGCGTTATAAAAACGAGTGACATCAATTACGGGCAACGTTGTGCAATCAAGTTTAGTGTTAAACTCGGGCACAACGCTGCTGCGACACTTACAAACTTGAAAAAGACGTATGGAGATGAATCATTGTCAAGAGCAAAGGTTACAACATGGTTTAAAGCATTTTCAGATGGCTGGGTATCAATTAAAGATGATCCACGCTTCGAAGACCGTCAACGTCAAGAACTGACGACAATTGTGATGGAATCGGGGACCTGGTGCGGTCTGACCGTCGATTAACCTTCAGAATCATCGCTGAACAATTAAATTTAAACTACAATACAGTTTATCAAATTTTGACAAACGAATTGCGAATGAGGAAAGTTGTGCGAAACTGGTCCCAAAAATCCTCACTCTTGAACAGAAAGACAACAGGAAGGAAATGTGCCGTGATCTTCTAAAAAAAAGGTCCTGATTTTCTAAAAAATGTTATTAGAAATGACACAAGGTGATTAATCATGGATCCAGATTTGAGTACGATCCAGAAACAAAACGCCAGAGCGAGGAGTGGCACACGCCAAACTTACCACGTCCCAAAAAAGCAAAAATGAGTAAATCCAAAATCAAAACTATGTTTATTTGTTTCTTTGATAGTAATGGAATCATTCATGATGCCTACAGAACAGACTGTCAATCAACGTGTTAATCGATAAATTCTTGAAAGGCTGTGGAAAATAGTTGCACGCGTGAGATCAGCTATCGTAAACACCTGGGTGCTGCATTATGACAGTTCACTTTGTCACACTGCACCCTCGGTTAATGAGTATTTTGGCAAATACGAATATTCCTGGTGCTCCTCAGCCCCCTTATTCACCTGACTTTAGTCTCTGTGACTACTTTCTCTTCCCGAGATTAAAAAACATCTCAAAGAACAGCATTTTGGGACGATAGTCAACATTAAAATGTAGCCGACCAGTTGAAGGAGGTTCCAGTTTCTGAGTTCCAACTCTGCTATGAAAAGCGGAAAACCCGTCTAAAGTGCTGTGTGGCTTCCCAAGGAAACTATTTTCAATGCGATAGAGTGTAGTTATAGTTTTATTGTAAATAAAATGTTTTACTGAATTAGTTTCATTACTTAATTTACAAACTCCATATGTATATATTTTAATGTTTGACATGAGGGCTTGTAGATTTATACGCTAGTTTAAAAATATTTTATGCTAAAAAACACGGTTAAAAACTCAGAGAATTCACCGCATTGAACGCTGCCGATCAAGGAGAGATAGTTTCTAATTAGTATTATAAACAATTGTTACTCCTAACGCAGTTTAAAACCGAGTGCTTACCGTGGTAGTAGAAGATTGTCCTCATACCTTTCGAAAACACTTCAAGCACACGGAATTTTGTGGAAGACCACGTTAACTCACGAAATTTCAATCCCAACTCAACCGGGAAGCGACCTTGAGCTAAGTTACTCTACTATCTTCAGTATTACACGTACACTATAGAAGTGTCTGGGAGCAATTTTAGGTGATCACGTCACCGGTCCCCCCCCCCCCCCAGCTACGGATACCATTCAGTCAAGAAACATCAAAATTTTGATAGTGTTACTCATACACCTTAAAAACATTCAAAGTTTAAGAACTGTGTACAATAAACTGTTAAAGGACAATTAGTTTTAGTTGAATTTGTGTTTGTGAACAGAGTAATTTATCAAGAAAATCACGAGTTAGAGCTTTAAAATTTCTACCAATGTTTAATTGTCTAATTCTGAATAGACCATAATTTCGTGTAGTTGGCTCAGCGAAATTAATTTACCCATGATCATCCATAACTTAGCAATATGCAAAAATGCCACTTGCGTCTATACTAACTTACAATCACATGATCTACGTAACGTACGATGAGTTCTCATCCATTTTCAAACTCTTCCTGTATTTATTGTTCTTTTCCATTCAGTTTTAGTTTACATAGTCACTCTGAAGGAATATAGCATAAGAGTGGTTGTTAAACCTTATAGAGGAAAATTTAGTTTTTACTTTACCTGTTAATTAATAAGAACAGACAATAATTTAAAAAAAACATTGAAACTACATATTTTCAAAATGTCCGTATCGAGAACCACACATGATTTCCATGTTCTAAGATTTATTTTTAAAATTATTTACTCGAATTTGATTCGATAATTTATAACAAGTTATGTGTGTTCCTTGTAAATCGAGTTTCATATTTGACAAATTGAAATGAAATATTTCCGTAGAAACTACTTCTTCGTTGTCAATAACGTAGTACACATATAACAAAATTATCCCCTCCCCCTTAACTATCATTTTCGTTTATATAAAATTAACCCCTCCCGCTTCAACTACCCTTTTCATTTATATATATTTTATGTACCTTTCTACAGTGGATTATTATGACCTTTTTTTTCAGGATATTTTATTTATCAGAATTAAGTACTTTAGTCTTGTTAAAACGTAATGTGTTGCAGGCAAACTACCCCTTCCCCTTAACCGATCTTCACCAAAATCAATAGGTCTTGAGTTCTTTAAAACTCAGGCACATGTAGAAAATATTAATTGATTCTGTTTGAACTTGCGGCAGTTATCGTTCGCCAAAGAAGAAAATTCTATACAGACACACACAGACAGACACTTTTTGGAAAATGACTTTTCTTCAGGTTTTGATGGTAGTACAATCAGAATCAGCCTTTACACGATTTTTTTTTACGCCACCATACTTTCAGTTCCTTACGGAACATGGAAGTAAAAAGTAAAATAAAAATGTGCGTCTTTGACAGGCCACAGGAAAAGAATCAGGCACGGGGACTCTTCGCGATCTTCACGATTAGTGTGTAATGGAAAACAATATTGCTCATTCCAGATAATTTCCTTTTGTTAGAAGTTGTCCATTACCGGTAGGTTCTGGCAAAAGAAGGATACGGTACACCGGCAAGAGACCGTATTGTATATTATTGTTACGGAACACTACACTTGGGTCTACGAACTCGCTCTCTCTCTCTCTCTCTCTCTCTCTCTCTCTCTCTCTCTCTCACACACACACACGTGTGTCACGATAAATTTGTGTCATGATAACTTTTTAACGCATCAAATGACTTTAGTAAAACCTGGAAACATGGCAGACGTGTTCATGGTTCTACCTTACGGAACTCTATAGTTTTCCAGAATCGTGCTCCTCCCCGAAAGATAATGGCAGGGAGAAACAAATTTGACTGTGTCAAAATTAGGAATTAAATCAAATTATAACAAATACTATTAAACTTATTTATTAATATAAATAAATATCATTAAATAATTGATAAATAAAGGATATTAATAAAGTTCAAGATAAAAGGAATTTTAACCACAACCTGAGTATTTTGTTTGTTTTTAAAAATTTGATAACTTTTCTACTACAAAGCCTAAAAATTGGGTGAAAATTTTAATAAAATTACAAAAATTCATGTGAGGTATCCAGTTAAAGAGTCTTTTCAACTAACATCCGCGTGGAGTGTTATGGTTAGGAGATTTAAAAATCTTGAATCCCAGAGCTCACAAAAGAGTTGAGAAATTTGATAAAATTATAAAAATGGAGCAGGCTGTCCGATTTAAAAGAACTATAACCCAAATGTTTAACTTTGAGTCTTTATAGTATAATTGTTTGCTTTACAATAGTTATATTACTAAAAAAATAGAGCAATTTAAATTTTGCACATTTTTAGTACGTAATTAAAAAATTATTTTAAAAATATTTTCCAAATTCTTTAATAACTTAAAAGTTAAGTTAATAACTCAAATACTGTGGGAAAAGAAAATTACAGCAGAAACTAAAACCAACATTTCTAAAACCATTATCAGAAGTGTCACGACTTACGGCTCAGAAGTTTGGACTGCTAATAAACACACGAGAACTAAATCAATGACAGCGTAGATGGAGTTTTGGAGACGTTCGGCAAGAGTATTCGGACGTGAGGAAATTAGAAATGAAGTAATTAAGGACAGAATGAATGTGAAAAATTCAATTGTTGATTTTATTCAAACAAAAAATTACAATGGTATGGACAGACGAAGAGAATGGCACAGGAAAAATTATCAAGGAGAGTTATTGAATGGATCCCACCAGAAAGAAAGGAAAGAGGAAGACCACCTATGACCTGGATAGACGAAAAATTCAGACTGTATTGAGGGAACGAGAAATTGAAGGTCTTTGAATGGACAAGCAGCATTGGAAGGTGAGAATTCAATCACTTCTGTAATCTTTGGTTCCGGAAAAAGGTGTCAACATTGTACAACCGAAAATATTAGTAACAAAGAAATATTTAGTATCGAAATTTGTTTATTAATAAGTATAGTTATTTCAAAATATTTAATGAACTCTGCAGCTCAGGGAGCATACTATTTGCTTTGCATCTCGTTACGTCATGCAACAGGCAAAACATTTCTACTCACGTTCTCCCTATGTCGGTCATAAAGTACGTTTTGTCAAGGTTGGGAACGACTATCCTCTGATCGTAGTCCATTTCACAATAGCCGTCAACATCTGTCCCGTAAATGACCTTCCACCTCGGAATGTGCGCCAACTATAAACGAATAACAAACATTATACGAGTAACATAGTGAAACAGGAATTTAGTAAACAAACAATAAAGGATATTAAATTGAAACTTAGCAAGGTAATGGCGATATATGTTGGCGAATATAGAAATATGTGGTGGAAAGTTATTAAGGGTGACAGAACTAGATCCTCAATTTTGATTTTCATTTTGACTTGAACTTTGATTTATATGGAAAATTTTAATCAGTGGTCAGTTAAGCACTCAGAAATCGAACTCATTCAGCGGAAACGAGAGTCTGTCTAAAGATCTACTCTCTAAATAACAGTTCAGGAGAAGGGGCAACAAAACAGAAGGAATATAGAGTAAGAATCGGAGGAGACCGGGTTCATTATAAAGACTTTGCGTGTAGGCCAAAACGTAACACCCCAAGCACTCCCAGTATAGAGCATGATTTACAGGCGAAAGAGGCGTAGGAGAAAGTGGTGGAGGAGGAGAAGTGGCTGAAAGAGAAAGAGGACTGTAGTACAATAAAGAGGCAATGCAAGGCAAGCACATGTCACACCGAGGCAACGTACAAACTTCCAATTCAGACTCGTCCACTGTCCAGTCCCCCGTAACTAATCAAACCCTGCTGCAAACGTCCAGTTATCATGAGTGCCTCATCTTGTCGCTTATCATAGGCCGAAGTGGCGGCAAGTGTGTTGAATATTGCCGACTGGCAAGCTCGGAATTGGCAGTTTATCGATATCAATGTGAGTCTGTTTTCTGCAAGTCAGAAGAAGCAAAAGCAGAACCAGGAGCAGCAGCAGCAGCAGCAGCAGCAGAAGAAGAAGAAGAAGAAGAAGAAGAAGAAGAAGAAGAAGAAGGAGGAGGAGAAGAAGAAGAAGAAGAAGAAGAAGAAGAAGAAGAAGAAGAAGAAGAAGAAGAGGAAGAAGAGGAAGAAGAAGAAGAAGAAGAAGAAGAAGAAGAAGAAGAAGAAGAAGAAGAAGAAGAAGAAGAAGAAGAAGAAGAAGAATGAGGGGTGGAGTGGGAAAGAAGAAGAATATGAAGGAGAAGAACGACAACACGAACAAGAATAGGAAGGCCTCGTGCTCGAAGTACTGGAGAACGGAAGTGCAATCGAGGCGATAGAAGACGATATTTCAGAGGCGAGGAGTGGAAAAAAAAGACTTGAGACCGCGGGTGAGAGGAGGTAGCCAGCGACAGCTTTGCAAGTCCTATAGGTGTGTGTAATGTACACGATGACGGCTCTATGAAGTTTTCTTTCATCAAGTAATCATCTACACAAGGGCTTGCTACAGACTATTCCCCAGCCGTGTTTCTGACATTCTCTTGTGTAATGGAGCGGCATTACCTGCAGCACAACTCAATACGTTTGGTCTCCGAGCATAATGCTGAATAATTAAATTCAGAACTGCAGTAGATGGCGCACTACTTACATTGTGAAAGTCAAACTTGGTCGAATTGATGTTGTCGGTGTTGCACTTCCCCGCCTTTGTGTAAATACCGTCTGCTGCCCCAGTAAGAAGTGCCAGCGTTGACAAGAAGGCTACTAATATAGCAGACGTGCAGGTGGTCATTTCCTGAAACAGATACATTACACCAACTCATACACCCATGCTTAATTGATTATTGGTTATATATGCTCTACAGTACCGATCCAAACCTTTAAACCACATATTAATAAAATAAACATTTTCAGTTTTGGTTTTAATTGTTTACCACTTTGTTTAGATTTCACTGTAGTTAACTAGTGTCAGTATAACATTATACCTTGTAAGAATAACAGAATTTTTGTGCCTATGACGTGTATAACATTTAAGCAGTAATCAGTAACATAGAAATTTTAACATTACTATAAACATTTTTCCAGATGTCCATAACGTTGGTGTAAAACACACACACTCATATATATATATATATATATATATATATATATATATTATAACGGAACCAAATATTAACTATTTGGGGTTATATGTTTACCGCATACGGAAAGCGTATTTAAATAAAAGTAACAGCCAAAACTCCATTTGAATGTAGAGCATTGAAAATAATGCTGTGTAAAGCAACGCACACGTGGTCATTATGTAATCAGTTCGCTGTACAAGGAAGCGACCACACCCAAACTGTTAATTATTAATATCTCGGAAACTAATAAATAAAGGCGAAATCTAATATAGCCAAAATGTTTGCCGAGATATTAATAATGACGTGTGCAAATTTGATGCAATATAATTAATAAATGAAAGAGTTAATTAAAATAATTGAATAACTTCTGTAAAAATAGAGTTACAGTAATGAGATTTTAGTATATTATAAAGATGATAATTTGTGACAGATTGCATATTTTAGATTTCACACAACTTGATTTGCAACCAAGTTATTGCAAAATTAAATAAGTACAGGATATCCTGCGCGACAAATTGGTTCCGCCGGATAATTATATTAGATAATAATTCTATTCTCCGTCTGTGGGAACCAGACTTCATTCTCACGGACCGAGGGAATTCTAAATTTTATGTAGTAGGGAGAGTGCGTCGACCAATGAAATCATTTCATGCAGCCCCGGCTACTGCGGTGTTTTCTGGTTGAAAAATCACTCTTCTGTCAGTACTCACGAAGTTAAGACGTAGTCCTTCGATCGTCTAGTAGCCAAAGCGGTGAAGATCAACAAGAAGACTCTACGTGGTCAACACACACGCAATTACGAACACACGAAGTACAGATCATCTGTATAGCTCGTAATTGTTGCGTAAAGGCGAGATACTCTTCAAGACATCAACCAAAGCTTATTGTGTACTACCAGTTAGTCATAAGTACGCAAGAGATCCACCAGACTTCAAGAATACAGCAGAGAGGCCGTCTAAATCATTGGTTAACAGCTGACGAGCAGAGCGACCACCCGGACGAAGCACACACACACACGCTGACGTGCAACGTGCGAATCGACGAGGGACAGGAAGCACTTCCAGCAGACAACAGCAGACGTTAAAATATTCACAAACAGCAAAAAAGCAGAGTGTTGCCGAATTTTGAACTCCACGACCGAATCCAGCAGTTCTAAGCAGATTACTTTCTCTAACCAAGGACTCGAATCGACGAGGGACAAATCGGGACGACATCCTCTTCAGTAACAGGAAAGCAAAATCCACTTATTTATTTTTCAGATAAAATTTTCTATTTTTCAATTAAAACATTGTAATTCAAATAATTCAGATGCCAAACAAAAAGCAAAGACTCTAGTAATTAAAAAGTAAATTCGTTGTGATAATCTGTATAGCAGTTTAAGGCTTTAGTAAGTTATAGTTAAGAAATAGAAGTAGTAAAAAAAGCGCTATACAAATCTTAACTGACAATCTAATCTTAGATCATACTGCAATAGATCAGAAGTAGAATCACTAGAAATGAAATAACGTGAACTAGACTGTCACGTCTAATTTATTTTAATTAATTATTCTAATTAATTTCAGAGTTTTATATTTTGTTTTATGAACACTTAGATTCAAATTAATTAAATAAATTTAATTAAAGTCAAATCAATTAATAAAGTCAAATTTAAATTGCAATTAACTCGCAAAGAACGAGTTCAGTTTCTTTCCACTATTAAACAATCGAAAAACATCGATTCATTGAATAGACTATAAGAAAATTCATAAGATTATAACCATTCTATTCTTGTGTGTTGTTGGTGTAATAAACAACGTTTTATTACCCCATATAACAGTGTTTTATTGTTGTACGATAAAGCCTACCAGTCTCACAAAACTCTCCCCCTTTAAAGTAACCCATTTTGTGTGTTGTTGTAATAATCTGAGATTACTAGCTTGCGAACTTCAAATCCAAAATCCACACGCCCTAGTCGGAAGAATCTGCAAGATCAGACAGCAGGTGGGTACTCACACACAACATTACATTACAATAACGCATAGTAGTAGAGTTATAATATATATATATATATATATATATATATATATATATATATATTGCAACGGTTCAAATTTGATTATACTAATAAGGATATGGTGAGTGTGTAAAATTTACAAACACGTGAATATGGAGGAGATGAAAAATTATTTATTATACACACAAATATAGTTTTTAAAGATGTATATTCTATCATATATTGTCATGTATTGATAATAGAAATAATAGTTTGTATTGTTCGATAATATAAATCGATTTTACTTGGTTGCTGCAACGTCCTCCTCTCTCTCGTCGCTCCCGTCCTGGCGTCCTTTTCTTCAGCGTCACTCCTTCCTCGTGTCCTCTTCGTCCTGGCGTCCTCTTCGTCTTGTTGTCCACTTCTACGGCAGGCGGCTCCAGCGGCGATATTTCACTGAGTCTCGTTGTTATTACGTTTGACTGCTAACATTAATTAGTTTCTTCATAAATTGTTCACTCACAATGATTATAAATTTCACTCGTACAATTTATTATTAATTTATACTTTATATTTTCTTAACATCAGGCTTAATATGGGTATTAATTAATGCGGTGTATTAATTGTACACCTTCCACGGTATCTTGAAGTGTCTTTATAATCCCTGAGCGGATATATTAACTTACACGAAAACAGCACTATATTATATTACAATTTTTATCTAGCTATTTTACCCACTCGGTTCTTAACGCAAAACTTCGTTAAGAATTACCAAGGTTTATTTAAATATGATATTTCTATGTTCGTAAGAGAACAACTCTCTTCACCGGGCACAACTTCCCCTTGCCGATGCTAAAGCAGCACTGTGTCCATCCTAACTCTACAACGAATGAATCTTACTGAATTTAGTGTATTCTAATTGGCTAACCCCAAGTCACATGATTGATGGAACAAACAGATATACGAATTTCCTGAAAAACTTTGTATAATTTAGCAAAGACCTGCATGTAAATTATCTACGAATTTTATTACCCTATCACTGATAAGAGTTACAATTGAGTTTTTCTTCACTTAAAAAAAAACATATTTCTAAAGTAGTTGTGAACCATAAATTGACACATAAATTGGAGCTGTTTACGTAAACAATTCATTGTCAAAGTTTCACGCCGATCGGTTAATTACCGCGGAAGATATAGCGATCACACGTTATTACACCCGCACACGCGCACAAATTCACTCAAGAAATACATGACCATATAGAACACCTTTTTATGAAGAGTTTGCTATACCCTACATGCGTATCCATTTCTAAATACAAAACTTACGGCTAAAAGACAAAATATTACATAAAACAAATTTAAACAAGAAAATGGTCGTCATCCATGTGCTCTGATACAAACAACATAGCTTATCATCCTGTGTTCCGTTGTAATATATATATTGCAATAGGTGGAATTAGCATATAAAGTAGTAAAGGTTTTGTAAAATATATAAAAAATAATTTCATTCACTCGCTCTTTGACAATGGCTTAAGTTAGTCGAAACAGCTGTCAGAGTTAATTAAAAAAAAAAATTGTGAAACTTACCAAGTGTTTTTATATATTTTACAAAACCTTTGTATTAATATGTTTCACCAAGTGCCCAACGAGTCATCAATTAATATCGTATAAAGTAGTAATTTAACTCTTAGTGTATGATACCATGATGCAATGAAAATTGTTTAAGTAAAAACTGCACGTGTAGAAACTGTCTAATAGACAATAAGGTACATGTCAAATTTGTTAGTTTAAGTTAATTTTTGACAGTAAACAAAAATAATTAGTGTTGTGAAGCAGTGCAAACATATGAATAGGCATATGGCGAGTGTGCGTATATGTATAACAATGTTACGGGATAATAATAAAAAAACAGATTAAATTGAATAACGTTTGTGACAATAACATTTTTGACATGAGACTTATGCATAAAATAAAAACTCTATTGAGTGGTAATATTTGTTAATAAATTAATGAGCTAAATATATGAGTTTTTTTATAAAGAAAGTTTTATGACACCAAAGGAAAGTAACAAAAATTAGACGGGTATTATTTGTTTGCAGGAAGAACGTTATCGTTATTGTAGATGCAGAGTAAGGGAATTTTTCAGCGAATAAACGCTCGAGATTTGACTAAGTTTTCATTTTAATTTTATTCTTCATAGGATATAATTAAGTCTCGCTCTAAACTCAATAACGCGTGGTCGGAGCCGTAGGTCTATGATGATAGGTCTACCAAGAGTGCACGAGCACAAGTCAGAACGTTTGTGAGTAAATCAAACATCAAGGTCTATTACGGTATAGTACAATATTGTCCGCATAGGTATTGAAAGAACACTTCAAGTTTGCTGAAGTATTGTGTAGTTTCATACACAGTATAAATAACTATTAAATATTAATTCTCTGCAAACTGTAGAAGGATCCAAGGATCCAACCCGAGAACGACCCTGAACGCCGGAAAACAGGAGGAGATCGCCGTCTATTCAGAAGGAACAACTGTCGCCGCTTACCAGGAGCGGAGCATCCACATCGTATCGGACATCGTAAAAGGGAAGTGAAACTGTTTGTATAAACTTTATTAGGAACAGTCATAAACGTAAAGGCAAAAAGAACTCCTATAAATTAAAATTGAATGTAATTAGAATGTAAAAGAAAATTATTTTGTTTGTAAAAAAAGTCAACAGAAAGAGTTAATTAATTTTATTTGTTATCAGATACAGTTAATTAATTTTATTTATTATCAGAAACAACAGTAAATTATTATTGCACTTTAATAAAAACAAATCTTTAATAAATCCGAAGCATCCCAATATTTGATTACCGACTATTTATTCTAGGCGACCCATGTACATCTCAATATATATTTTTACTGCAATTTGGAACGTTCTGGTCTGTGAGCGGAGGCATAAATACATGGCGAGAGCGACCTTTAGTTTCAGTTATAGTGGCGATATATTTACAGTGCGGTCCGAGTTTATTGTCGAGCGAATACAAGTGATTATCTGGTGATATTACCGTAGGCGTTCAAGTGGTTATTAGCTAAGTGTTGTGTTTTATAATCGGACGGTATATTGTAATACAACTGTGTTTAAATATTAGTTGACATTTATTTGCGTGTGAACAATTTTTATTTGATTTGTTATAAGAGAGTGTGTTGCTAATTACGAACTGTTTAACTGTGAAAATTAAAGCTGGTGATTAGTGACTTATTTGGTGTCTTGTATTTTGTTTCCTCTGTACGTACGACGATCAAGTAGACCGTCGTTGCAATATATTACAACGGACATTCTAATTGAATAAAGAATGTAGCAGAGGGCAAAGTATGTACTAGTGTATGATTAAGTAGAGATTGCAGGTTTGAAAATTTTAAATTATTTGATAAAATTGTAAAAAATGTTACTTTCAAGTAGCTTACTTATAGACTTTAAATACAGTGAAATGGTGCGTAAGGGGTGTGTAATGTATATGTGCAAAGATACGAAATTATTTACGGGATATACTTCTAAGATATGAGAATTTTTGAGACGACAGTTACATCAGAATATTATAATAAAAAGTTGATGACAATAGCTATTTTAAATATTCGAAACATAACTTAATCGTTTCTTGCGTAAAAACATTTTATAGCATATAAAGTTGGCCTTAAAACCGTTCAAGTTTTTTGAACAAGACTTATTTTGTTCAAAAATCTTCTTATACAGGATCATTTATTACCTGTAAAAAAAATCAAGAATGGGTTACCGGAGAACCAATCAGATTGCGAAAATTCAGACAATAAACATTACTTTGAACAATTTAATCAGTCTCTCTTTGGATCGATAAACGTGCAAACGCCGCTTGCTACATGACAATCTGTCTGCTAAAAATGTGTATTTATTACATGAAAAAGTGTAAATACACTGAATTGCATCAAAATGCACTTTAAAAATTTAACATTACAATGTTAGATATATAAAAATGCAAAAGTTTGCATCTGATTCAAACTATTTTTCTGTATTTGTTGTATACAGGACATATTCCTAAATGTGATGGGGTGACAACAGCTACATTCGCTGATGACACTGCTTTACTAGCCACTGGTGTCAGTATAGAAGCAGCAATAGACCCTCTACAATCAGCAGTTGAGTACGTCACTAGATGGACAAAAAATGGGCCCATCATGCTGAACGAAACCAAGTCTACTCATATCAGTTCTACCAAAAGGAAAACAGATTATTAACCGAACGTCGCAAACAATTCCACGCGCAAGCTCAGTGAAGGATTTGTCCATGAATCTGGATGCCAAACTCAGGTGGAAAGATCATGTTAAGAAGAAACGAAAAGAACTTGGATTAAAATTGAAGAAAATGTGGTGGCTACTTGGAAGACACTCTGAGCTATCGCTGCGTAACACGTCGTTGTTATACAAACACATCTTGAAACCTGTTTGGGTGTATGGTGTACTAAGACATCTAATATTAAAATGATTCAGACTTTTCAAAACAAGGTTCTTCGCAGTATTGTTGATGCACCATTGTTGGTAGGAAATGATGACATCTATAGGGACCTGAAAATGCCTACTGTTGCTGACGAGGTTAAACGGGTCGCGGATAAATATGAAAGAAGACTTCATGAACACGTAAACAGTGAAGTGCTTCAACTGTCTGATAATGCTGGACTCGTTCGGCGACTGCAGAAAGAGAAACCATTTGAATTAGTGAACTAAATGTGTATTCATTTTGTTTTAATTGTCTCCAAGTCACGTTACTAAATATTTAGAATTAATATTAGGCAATCACCTGTATTAACTTCCGTCTTGTGACTTATTTGGTTTTTTCTTAAAACGACGCGTTTCGAGAATAAATTCTCATCATCAGGTTCCAATACTATAACAACATCAAATTCACCCAAAAGGGGTCGTCAACTAGTTAAAATACACAAACACAAAAACACCACACATAATTTAACACCGACACAGTCACGGCACAGTCCGATGCGCATCGTCTCGTTGCCAACGGCCAACTGTTGCACTTTGTCTTATACGACCGTTATCATTGCCCGCTGGCCCATCGATATTAATGGCCGTGTTGTACAGCAGATTCGGTCGGAACGAAACGTTTATAGGACAAACGGGCAGGCCGTCAGCCGAACGTTTTAAAGAACACCTGCCCAAAAGTGATATCTCGGAAACTAGATCCAGTTACGCTCAGCATTTAATGCTGTATAATCATAAGTACTCAGAATTCCACACAAACTTTAAACTGCTTCATAATTGTAAAAAGGGTGCATACATGAACGCTGTGGAGGAATACGAGATATACAGGGCTTCTAAGTTACAAACGGACCAGCTACTTAATGACAAAGTTTCGTTCCGATCGAATCTGCTGTACAACACGGCCATCGATATCGATGGGTCAGCGTGCAATGATAACGGTCGTATAAGACAAAGTGCAACAGTTGGTCGTTGGCAACGAGACGACGCGCATCGGACTGTGCCGTGACTGTGTCGGTGTTAAATTATGTGTGGTGTTTTTGTGTTTGTGTATTTTAACTAGTTGACGACCTTTTGGGTGAATTTGATGTTTTTATAGTATTGGAATCTGTTGATGAGAATTTATTCTCGAAACGCCTCGTTTTAAGAAAAAACCAAATAAGTCACAAGACGGAAGTTAATAAGGTAATTGCCTAATATTAATTCTAAATAAATGTGTATAGTAATTCCCAGTACATGAACAAATTGTAACTGTACTGAGGAATGCTCCAGCGGGAGCTTATCCTAGACACTGCTAACTTATTTGTTAGAATAAAATTGATAGATAGTTTGTAACTAGTTGCAATGAAGTTAAATAAACAAAACTAACTTTATATAAATATGAAAGATAATAAAATATGAAAGAATATGAAAACTTAACAACATGATTGAACGTCATAGAAAATCAACTCACGTGATTTCTAAAACCGTGTGTTGCTTCCGATTGCCTTGACACATCATTGACTTAAACAAAACTAAACCTTTTTATTATACTCCATCGATTCGAAGTCTCATGCTAAAAGAGATTACAAAAGTGTATTTGAAATAAGATTTATCAACAGGTTTTTCTGTAACTCGCCAACAAAAAGATTAATTAGTATTAATGTTTGCCGTGTGCCATTACTCGTGCCGCAGGCAGGATGCAGATACCGATTCAGTTGTTTTCATTTAAACGAAACGAAGAATTTGTATAATTGGTCTTCATGAAGATACAATTGTGTGCGCTAATGAACACTTGCAGACATAATTACCATAATGTTTCTCTTATGTAGTTTGTATGTGTATATGTAAATATATGTAATATGCATATGTAAATATCCCGCCCACACTGACTAGTGTACATATGTAAGTTTACATCCGGCAAAGACAAGTTTCGTATATCACCTTATTTAGATAAACAAAACATAAATCTTCCGTTGAAATACTAGAGTACTGACGATAGCGGTAAGTTAGTTAGCAGATAGAGTTCGACAAAAATTAATGCCATAAACGACACTGTGGAAGGGGTGAAGGAGATTGTTCACCTGCGGTCTAAGGTGAATGTCAATAATAACTCTCTCTCTCTCTCTCTCACACACTCTCTCTCTCTCTCTCTCCCTCTCCCTCTCGCTCTCTTTCTCTCTCTCTCTCTCTCTCTCTCTTTGCCTCTTTCTTACCCCCCTTACATGAGAGAGAGAGAGAGGGTGGTAAGAGAGACAGTGAGAGAGAGATAGGCTGGTTGCACACACATCGATTTCGATCGTACGGAAAAATATCGTACGATATTTTATCGTGTGTGCGTTGCTTTCACACACCACGGTTTTTTCTGTGTAGAGTGGAGTCGTTTTAGCTCGAGATCACTCACAGTTGTATGGAACATGAATCTAAAACGTGTTGTTGGTGTGTGGTTGGTGTACCGTCGTCTCAGGCGTCGTAGGAAACGGCGAGAAAAGGGAAAAGGGAAAAGGGAAAAAGCATAATACTATAGAATATTAGGCCTATAGTATACTATACTATACTAAATAATCACTTTTAACTATCCGTTAAAAAAATTCACATGTTTACATGTAACCTCGGTAGAACCTATTCATTATTAAACTAATAATAGGCTTACTAGTAAAGGATTTTAAGAGTTTGATTGAAATGTTTATAAACCAAAAAAAAACTAATATTATTATTTAATAAAATTTGCTAATAATATTACTTACTTTTATGAAATAGGTTCCAGTTCGGTCAGAAGCAACAAGTCAAATGAAGACGGATTTTTACCGTACGAATATAAATCGTGTAGTGTGCAAGCGTACATTCTATGACGTACGCCACTGAATTCACGTACACGGCACGGCGACCGTCTCTTGCAGTGGCAATGGACGGCAGCTAAACGGGATCGTGCCGTGCCGTGTGGAGATCGTACCGTGTGCAAGCTCCCATGCTCTTCTTCGTTCTACTAAAAGAATTCGATTGTACGATATTTTACCGGACGATCGAAATCGATGTGTGTGCAACCAGCCTATCTCTCTCTCACTGTCTCTCTTACCCCCTCTCTCTCTCTCTCTCTCTCTCTCTCTCTCTCTCTCTCTCTCTCTCTCTCTCTCTCTCTCTCTCTCTCTCTCTCTCTCATTCTCTCTCTCTCTCTCTCTCTCTCTCTCTCGCCCTGTGTGCTGTCAGTGCTT
Source organism: Magicicada septendecula (assembly GCA_034769895.1). Lineage (NCBI taxonomy): Eukaryota > Metazoa > Arthropoda > Insecta > Hemiptera > Cicadidae > Magicicada > Magicicada septendecula. The sequence continues at coordinate 19,848,304 of CM068369.1, read as the reverse complement.
TTACTGGTTTCATGGGGACCAGTACCGTGGCGTCCATCTAACCGCTGTTGCCGGCGGCAACAATTCTGGAAACGAAAGAAAACAATATTAAGTATGTAACAGAATAAATAGTTTAGTTATTGAATAATTTCAAATCCGAACAGTATTAGTAGGGAAACTTCAAGAAAAGCATAGCATTGCTTTCGAAATGCTGGGGGCACTTGCACCGTCTTGTGTTGCCGGCACAGACATCGGCAATGTTTTACTGCGTACAGCCATTGACCTCGTAGTAGTTGTGACTGTACCAACGTGAGGGGGACACATTCGTCCACCCAGTGCTGTATAAACCGTCAAAAAGCTCAGTTAGCAGCTATGTTCGCTTCGGCAGTTACTACATACCTATTTCTGTTTTGTTCGTTTAGTTATGTATTTCCCTGTTTTTCTTTCTTATTATTAATTATTCGATTATTTGTGTCCTCATTTATTCTGTGTAAGTATAGTGAACGCAGATCCCGTTGAACCGGGACCCTCTTCTTCTGCCAACGAAAGGTAGAAAATGCTCTAAAAAATATTTCAGCTCTAAAAAGAATATTTTGGCTCTAAAATGAACACTTGCAAGTTTGTGCTAGGAAAAATTTGAATTAATTTTTATGCTGTTTCAGCCCTTTCACAACCGCCAGCAGCTGTTATGTACCCACGCCACGCGTGGACTAAGCTACTCTTTCCCTAGTCCACCGTATTCATACCCGAACACCGACAATATCCAACATCTTCAACAGTCTGCTTAAGGTTTCCTATAATCTCTACCTTTCCCTGCAGTTTATCCGATTTACTGGTACATAATGGGGCAATAATTCGAACTGTCACAACCAGTGCCCGACCTGTTATATATCTCCACAAACTTCTCATTTCTACGATTATTTCCGAAACTTGTCCGTTTACTACTTTACACATTCACTTTTTTACCGTCTCTTATAACACCACATAAAAACGCTTTTATTCTTCGTTTTTTGGGCTTCCTTCTTGTCTAACTTTGACATAAATATTGTGCAATGCTACAAACATATGACTTTAGCAATTTCTTCCTAATTTATAATGAAATACAGTTTTGTTGACAGGATCATGTCATTAACAGTGGTTTCGTTTAAAAAAAAACTCTTTTTATTTGATGTTCCTTATATTTCCTCATTCCTTGTATATGGATTCACAAGCGGACCTTTATCCATATCTACTATGTCATCTTTCAAGATTTTAATATTTAATATTTTGATGTTTCAGGAGGTTGTCGTGAATTTTATGTTACTTGGTACTATTTGAAGCTACAATTTGCTATAATAACAAAAACTAGCGAGAGACTTGTAGGTTGCTGTGAAAGACGGAGTACAAGAAAATGGAATGTGGTACAGGCGATATAATTATGATCTATACCACATACTAATAAAACATATACCACACGAAGGCACCATAATGAACATTTGGAAAAATTTACAAATATTCAAACATAAAACACAAAACAAACTAATACCTGAACAAATACAAATCAATACAAAACACGACACAATTTTCAAACCATTCAACATCGAAAATACACAAAATACTAATATATACACCACAATCAAAACACACAATAATACCAATTTAAAGCACCAGAAACCAACAGGGAACCACAGCAACAACCAGCCAAAACACAAATACCTGACAAGACTCAAAATTAGGAACGCTGAAGATGGGAACACAAGGCTTCCGAAAGATGTTCAAAATAGTAAGAAAACATCTTGACGTAAAGTCATAATAAAATATATAATACATATATGTGCGTGTGCGTGTGTGTGTGTGTGTGTGTGTGTGTGTGTGTGTGTGTTTGCGTTTGCGTTTTCAGACAATAAATACTTCTGTTATATAGATGGAGACACGATGATGATAAGTTAACAAAATACCATTGCAGAATTATTTCAACACATATATTTTAAACACACAACTTTAATAAACTATTTTCCGATTCTGTAGTTGATCGTTTGGCAACAACAGAACTAATGTTGTAACAAACAAATTTGTAACTTAAATTTTTTCAAAATTAGTGTTGGTTCTGTTTGTGTAGTGCGTAAAACTACGTTCGGACAAGAGCACAGTGCGCTTCTCTCGTAAAGATTCACAATTTATTGACGGAATTAAACGTTTTGTAGGGCTAATCGTTTCCCTTAAATTGTAAAAATACACCGTAAAGAAGCGTTTCAGAAAATCTGGCACGGAATAGTTTCTGCAGACGATAAACGTTCATAATTGCAATTACTTGGCACAAAGGCACTATCGCACGCACTATCAATAGGCCATAAAAGTTTCCGTTCCGCAGGACTGCAGCGCAGAGTTTTATCGTATAACAATGTAAACACATAACAATGACGATAGGTTTTTTTTCTATGTCGAACGACGGTTCGTGTAAGCAGTCTAAACTACACGTCTAAACTACTTCACTGGTCATTATTATTAGACAAAAAAAAAAGAGAGAGAGAGGAAATACAGATAGACAGATAATTAAAAATAACTGCGTCACAATTTCAAGAACATTATGGAGTACGGCACGTACGGACACGGATCAGACTTTGTAAGATTAGGGATGTGAACACGTTACTTTATGGTTTAGAATGCTGAGTTAGGACCGAAGTTGAGACACTGAAGTTCGAAACAGTAGTTAGAAATGCCGAAACCTGGACAGACGGACGATGACGACAACGAGAACCATAGAGAGGGAGAGAAAGGGAGAGACAGAGAGAGAGAGAGAGTAAGACAGACAGATAGACAGAGACACAGAGCTTGAGGCGGGAGCGAGAGAGATCGAATGACGGTGAAACATACGGAGGAAGAGACACAGGTAGGCAGAAATAAGTAGACAGCTAGACATGCAGACTAGGTACTATTCTAAACTATGAAATAAAAATTAATATTCACAGACAACTAATACGATCATCATCAGCAGCAGCAGCAGCATCAGCATCAACATCATCACTATCATCATCTACATCTTCATCCTCATCTTCTTCTTCTTCTTCTTCTTCTTCTTCTTCTTCTTCTTCTTCTTCTTCTTCTTCTTCTTCTTCTTCTTTTGATTTTCTTGTTTGTTTTCTTCTTCTTTTTCTGCTGCTGCTGTTTCTCCCCTTACTTCTTTGTTTACTTTTCTTCTCGGGACTGCTAAGCAATGGTTACTATGTAGCCATATTCTTAAACTTTTCACGTCGTCCTGTCTTGACTTTTAAAGTTTGTGTAAAGTAATTTTCCAATCCTGGACAGGAGAATTCATCTATTTTTTTCTTGAATCCTTATCCTGGGTTTAACCCTTTTTCGCCTTCTAGTTGCAACACAATTTAACACCTCTTTCGCTCACGTATTTCAGACATTCGTTTCACTTAGTCATACAGTACGAGGCGGTTCGTATTTACGGTACTGAAATAACTCTCTTTACACAAGTTTTCCTCCTGATATCCTTACTTCTAATGCACACATCACAACTCCCCTAGCAATGTATTTTCAATCCTCGGAGACTTCGCGATCTCCCACGTTTCAGAATCATAGGTGAAACGCATAACAAAAACTAGATCCTTAAACGTGTCCTATGTTTGTTATTTTTGTCAAATTTTGGACTAAAGTCCTTTCGTTGGGTAGGGCCCCTTCCTTGCTTTATCTTTTCCGCTAAACATTTTGTTGGTTAATAATGATCGATATGCGTAAAAATGTTAATAATCCGACTCTACTTTCTACAACATTCATATTGTTACATAATAATGGAAAAGCGTTACACCATTGCAGAACATTTTACATGTTTCTCGGATGTTCCAGTGGAATCCGGCTGTAATGTTGTGGGCGTACGTAATCTCAACATGCGCTAGCGAGACTTTTCTAGACTTCGCCGGCCGCGCGCACTGTGTAAATGCCGCAAGCAATTACGCTCTAGTGTTTTCCAGTAGACACCTATTAGGAAATATTCTGGATTCTCAGGGGGGGGGGTATAAATACAAGACTTTAGCGACGCTTAGTTTCAGTTTTGAGTGCAATTCATTCCAGTGCGGTTCGAAGTATTGTGGCAAAGTGTTTGTGTTTTATAATTGTGCAAGACGATTGTAATGCAATTGATTTTTATATTAGTTGACATTATTATTGCGTGTGAACTAATAAGGCCTAATAAGAACTATAGCGTGCGATTTGTTGTAGGAGACTATCTTGCTGATTACAAACTGTTCAATTGTGATAATTAAAGCTGGTGATTATTGAGTTAACTGGTGTCTTGTATTTTGTTTTCCACTGTACCATACGACGATGGACTAGACCGTCGGATCAATATACTGCGTGAATGTGTGTGTGTGTGTGAGCGCGCGCGTGTGCGATAGAGAGAGAGAGAAAGAGAGAGAGAGAGAGAGAGAGAGAGAGAGAGAGAGAGAGAGAGAGAGAGAGAGAGAGAGAGAGAGAGCGCGAGTGAGTGAGAGAGGGGGGACAGAATTTTATAAAAAATTATTTATGTTCTTCAGGCCCGATTAGTTTCTGGGTAGGAAAAGCTCCTGAATATTTCAAATTCGGAAACACTTCTTAAACTAGAACAGAAGACCGCTCCAAAGCAATAATTTAATCTACCGTGTGCACATTAAAGCAAGTACTTGCTAAATTGTTTATGTTAGCCCGTAAAACCTATTTTTCTCGTTAAAACTATTCTTCCCCGCGCTATCATACTACTTTTAATGGAACTGTGGGATGCACCATAACTAAGAATACTTTGAATAACATTGACAGCTTTTGGCGCTTTGCGATGTAGTATGTAATATTGAAATGAAATGAATTTAAATATTTAGGACAAGTGCATCCTTACAGCCTACATGAAATTTCTCATCGGTCTGTGCATAAGTTGTATTTATGGTAAAAGAGAAAACATAAGAAAGCGATTTCAACTAATACAGCCAATACATTTTTTACAGATCATTGGTTACAACACAATCACTTCATAGATACAAAAAACATAACACTACTGCACAACATACAAAAACCTAAGGAAATGAATTTATTAGAAATTCTAGAAATTAGAAAATCAATCAAAAGTAACAAAAATTTTAAAAAAGAACAAATTGAATTCTTTGTATCCCCTTTATTTAAAGTAGCCATTTAGTTTAGTTAATTTATGCATTTTTCCTACTAATTATTCTTAGATTTTACAGACACCAGACCTTTCCACCACCTTCCTCACCCTCTCAACCCCTCGATCATACACACCTCACACACATGTCCGGATACACGGCCTAAACACATGTTCACCACCCTTACAGTCTTTGCTTAGTTTAGTTGTTCACTGATCTCTTTGACAATAGCTTAATAAGCTGAAACTGCTGCCAGAGTTAAATAAAAACTGTAAAACGTACAAAGTGTTTATATATTTTTAAAACCTTTGAAAACAGAATATTGTCAATGAAAAACAGGTTTAATTACAACATGTGAAACGTAATCATGATAATTGAGTACGACTTAATTATACAGTGGAAACTAAATGCAACAATAATTAATATAATATACATAATATAAATAAATTAATTAATATATGATTGGTTTGATTATGATAATTCATAATTAAACATTCTACACTACGCACTCACAATTTTGTGTCGTTACAACACACACACACACACACACACACACACACACACACACACACACACACACACACACACACACACACACACACACACACACACACACACACACACACACACACACTACTAATCTGGTCTCACTGTTTGTCGTATGGATCAGTGGAAAACAAAATACAGCACACCAATGAAGTCACTAATAACCAGCTTTAATTAATTATCACAAGTACAGTTTATAATCAACAAGTTATTCGACAAGATTATACTCGTACAATAATACAAATTAATCTGTCTACACTCAATAAATAATTTACCACTAACAACAGAGTTAACAACTAATAATTTAACAACTAACAGCGTTTCGCACAATTATAAAACACATAAAACTTTGCCACAATACTTCAAAGCTCACTGGAATAAATCACCACTCCAACTGAAACTAAGCGTCCCTGAATGGTCATATTGATAATACGCTGAGATTCCAGAATAATCCATACTACGCGTCAATGCTACTAGCTAACACTGAGCGTAATTGCCTTCCGCCGTGAACACAGTGCGTGCGAACAGGTAGTCTGGAACAGTCCCGGCTTCGGACTCGTGACAAGTGTCACTTAATTGTACTTTATCGCAAAGTAGCAGTAATATGTACGCACACACACATTACAGACGAACTCCGCTGGAATAGCCGAGAATCAGAGAATCACGTAGCGTTGTTGTGTAGTGGGGTAACAATACTTAATTCTGTATTGACGTATGACGGTGGAGTGAAATGCCCCGGGTGTGAATAAATTGATATTTTTTCTTTGATTACTTGTCATTGATTATTTCTCAGCACAATCTCAATTTAACTCGATACACTTTACGACTATCCAAAGCTGTTATTGCAGACTCATTCGCTGATTTGACGAGGTCCTCAAAACACCCACTTGTTATGGTGCTATGTATATTAAATTGTATAATGAGCTTCTGGGCCTAAACAGACGTAACACAAAAATGTTTCGATCCCTATAACTGTAATATTTACATTGAATGCGATTAATAAGGCATAATAGAAATTAGTTAGTACTAAGTATTAGTGAGCAGAATCAGCATTGATTTATTTTCTATACATAGTATAAAGTAAAGTCGGTCCGTTCTCTCTGTGTTTGAAATCGCTAATCTCAGGAAGTACTGAACGGATTTTATTCAGGTTTCGCCAATAGATAGAGTGTCTATCGAGGAACATTTATGTGTATAATTAATACATATATGTTGTACATTCGTTTATACATATATGTTGTATATGTTGTACATTAGCTTAGCTATCACGGTTTATGTCAAGTAAGTGGTATAGTTTACATCTTATATATAAAAACGAATGTTTCTTTGTTTGTCCCGTATGCGTTCCTATACCATTCATCCGATTGCGATGAAACTTCGGTGAGTTGTTGTGCGCACGCCCGCGAAGGTTTCTGTATTTTTTCGATGGGGTCCTTGGGGGGGTTCTTTGGGGTCTTCCACATCTCCTCCTAAACCACTAGCCCGATTTCAACCAAACTTGGCATAAATATTTTACGCAACGGGAGAACCAACATAGGATAGGTGTTTTTTCGATGGGGCCCTTTTGGGGGTTCTTTGGGGTCTTCCACGTCTTCTCCTAAACCACTAGACCGATTTCAACCAAACTTGGCACAAATATTTTACGCAATGGGAGAACCAACATAGGATAAATGTTTTTTCGATGGGATCTTTTGGGGGGGTTCTTTGGGGTCTTCCACATCGCCTCCTAAACCACTGGACCGATTTCAACCAAACTTGGCACAAATATTTTACGCAACGGGAGAACCAACATAGGATAGGTGTTTTTTCGATGGGGTCCTTTTGGGGGTTCTTTGGGGTCTTCCACATAGCCTCCTAAACCACTGGACCGATTTCAACCAAACTTGGCACAAATATTTTACGCAAAGGGAGAACCAACATAGGACAAGTGTTTTTTCGATACGATCCTTTGGGGTCTTCCACGTCTCCACCTAAACCATTGGACCGATTTCAACCAAACTTGGCACAAATATTTTACGCAACGGGAGAACCAACATAGGACAGGTGTTTTTTCGATACGATCCTCTGGGGGGGCCTTTGCGGTCTTAAAATCTATTAGATCTGGTTACTATGGCAACCCAATATAATATATTCTGTTCTAAATATATTATCGCATTAAATTGAAGACCACGCGAACGAAGTTGTGGGCAACAGCTATTTATTTTTAAGAAGCCTACTTTAATTGAACTTTATTAATTAAAGTAACATTTTCGTTACGTACAACGTGAAACTCCATAGCGAAGCACGGGTATTCTGCTAGTAGTATTATAAAAATTAGCCTTTTTAAGTGTTAGAATTAAGCCAGCCAACGGTCTAGAATGAATGTCAGTTAGAAAATCTATTACACACATGCTATCACAAACTCCTTAATTATAAAAAGTTTTTGTGTCACATAAATGAATACACTTTGTCCATTTTCTTTTGTGTCTGGAGTGCTACAAACTTAGATTTCCAGATGCGGTTTAATTAATAATTAATTAGTTTACTTGAAAGAACAAAGGGTGTGTCCTCTCGAAGCATGATGTCGCCGACGATGTCGTGCAGGAGCCTGTCGTAGAGACGTATTTCCTGGGTACTCTCACGAGGTGTCAGCCCCCGTCTCTTTAAGTATGTGCAGGTTACGTCGACGAATCAAAACTGAAGAAAATCAAAACTGCCAGTACTCTTCGACCAAGCCGATGCTTGGTATATCAAGTTCAAAGCAAAAAGGGCAAATTTGAAGAAAATTGCCTGACTCTCCTCATACAATTACAAGCTTAAGCTTGGACCCCAGTAGCTAACTGAGAAAGAAAAAGGTCGGCGGGCTGAGTACTGAATAGTTTTATCAAATCTAATCTAATTATGCGCCCCATCTAATGATGCATAACCATAATTACACAGATTTCAATATTAATTTCAAAGCAATCCATGTATGCGGTAAGGGTAGGTTAATGGACGCTCTCGGGGAGTTTGAGATTTATAAATCATTTAAAGACAAGAATATCAACAATAACAGTATATTAAACGAACAATTAAGGTTTCAATCTCACTCACTATATCGTACAGCCCTAAATATAATCGCGCATGACGGTAATGACTGGCGATAAGGATTGACTTAGTTCAATTAGTGGCTCGGCAAATACACGCGCGGTCGGACCGGTCCAACGAAGCCGAAGTTACATCGTGTTATGTGTGTGTCGTTATTGTGATTTAGTAAATATGTGCAAATGTGTGTTTATGTGTTTTATGTGAATTTTAATATTTGACGAGGATTACTGATGATGTGACACATGTCACGAAACGCGTCTATATAAAAAACGCTAGAACGAAGTCACTGACGGATACAAGGTAATTAAATTATTGTGAATAGTTTTGTAAGGAAGAGGTAGGGGCGTGACATCGAACAACAACAAAAACAACCCTCAGATAATTGCACTACCAACCCGATACGATCGTCACGGACGCATTATTGCCTAGATTAATAATAATAACGACATACGCAGGGGATGCCGAATAACTGCAACACACAGCATTGGTGACTTGTTCGTCGGCACTGAATTCGTTCCTACCGAGCCGTTTCTGAGGGTAAAAAAGAGCTACAAGTTGCTCGCAGCTAAATCTGGTGAGTGTGGGCCATTCAGTGTTTAATTAGTTGATTTTGTTTGTCCCAAAAATTTGTGTGTGAGTGGTGGGATGTCAGATTGGTTAGGTATAATGATGTTAGTGGAAGTTGGTTTTCTGTATATTGCATATTGTAGGTGGTTGTTGTTTCTTGTGATGGTTATGTCTAAATAGTTGATATTGTTATGTTTTTCTTTTTCTTCTGTGAATTGTGTTTTTGGATGTATGTTATTGCTTTAGTATGTTATCTGCGTTTGTTATTTTTGTTATTTGATACATATAGCCCATCATCTACTTATCTTATCCATATGCCATTTGGATCAAATGAATTTATAATTGTATTTTGGTGTCTATGTGTTGTAAGAATATTTCTGCTATTTTGCTAAATAATGGAGATCCTATTGCTAAACCTCCTTGCTGTTGATAAATTTTGCTATTAAATTAAAAATCACGTGGTCTGGCTGGATGTCGGGACCTGAATATTTGTCTGGCTACTTGCGAAAAGTTATAAAAATATATTTCCAATTCTATAATTTCAATATTCAGGGTGATTCAAAACTGAACGGGAATCTATCGGGACCTGATTCTATAGCTAAAAATAAGAAAAAAGCTTATATATAAACATAGTCCGAAAACGGTTCGTTAGAGAATTACGCCTCGACAACCAGTTCGCCCTGATTTCTGCTCCCACGGTAATAAGACGCCATACGCCATTCTTGTGTATAAAGTAAAGGGTAAATTTGATCGTTACTTATCGTTTTTGATATGAAAAATTTAATAAATGAGGTCTCTGAGCTCTATATTAATTAGTTTCTAAGAAAAACTGTGTTAGGGTGAACTGGTTCGTGTATCGTAACTCGCTAACGAACCGTTTTCGGACCTATGTTTACATAACTTTTTTTCTTATTTCTAGTTATAGAATCAGGTCCCGAGAGATTGCCCTGCAATTTTGAATCACTCTGTATATTGAAATTCAGCTTTACTGTTCTAATTTTATTAATGCATTTTTTCAGCACATTAAAATCATCTGTCACAAACTTGGAACCGAAAAAAGTGTCTGGCAGTTGTATTCTTTAATATATTATATTATCAAATTGAATGTATCAAAAAACAAGACATAATGGTATAACGTTTCGTTCGAAGGGACCCGGTAAGGTAAAATTGGTAAATTTGGTGCACACTTTTCTCAAAACCTACTGGAGATAACTGAATGAAATTTTTACCATGTATTCTTTGCATCTTATAATACACTTTAACACAGGGATTCTGTTATATGACTTTTTTTTACAAAAATATAATTTTTTCTTTGAATGTAACTTTTTTGTTTATAAAATTTATTGATTAAAAATTTCTAAAAACAAAATTTATGGCTCCATCAAAAAATCCTTGTGTTATAGTGTGCATCATGGCAAACATGGTGAAAATTGTATCCTGTTATCTTAATTAATTTTTGAAAAAAGTGTGCACCAAGTTGAAAAAACACAGTTTTCACCAAATCACTATAGAAGGTTGACAAAAAAAAAATATAAATAAAAAAAATTCACATTTTCTGTTTTTTTAATTAAATTATAGAGTGTTTCTTTCTGAACATTTTGATATATAATATGTGGTATTTCGGTGGCTATAAAGCAGAGAAAGAAATTAATAATGCGGGAATGTACATGAAAACTTAGAATGAGACGCGGAGTTGATGCAGTGAACGTTATCGTTATTATTAGTTTTTATAGTACACAGCTTATAAACTTATATTTTGGTTTCTGTAGTTGGCTATGGAATTTTTGAGTTGGCTAACCTGATCACAGGTGATTTCACAGTCAGCTGTGTCTTCTTTGTTGTGATTTGTGGGTAAACAAGAACCAACATAATTTTGTGTTTTTGTGAGTTTTATTTTGGTGTTTTTGGTATTTAGTATTTGTGAAATGCCTAGAGGACCAAGAAAACCACGCACTGTCTTCAAAAAAAGAAGGAATGTAGGTATGCCTCTGAATAATGAAAGCCTAATTGAAGAAAGTACGACTAGCCATATCCAAACAATTTCAATTGGTGAATATTCACTTGAGCCTAGGCCTAGGTCTAGCCAAACAAAACTAAAAAGTTCTGACAGTGCCTCCAAGAAAAAACTTGGTAATATTGATGACAATTATGAAAAATACAATACAGACCTAAATAAAGAAAACATAATTATACTCGTAGACCTAGATTTGTTGAAACAGGCATTATCGCAATCAGTGATGTGTTCTAAATGTCACTCACTTAGTATCGAAGTGCGGAAAGTTTCAAACATAGGTTTAGCTTCAAAACTTGAAATTTATTGTAATAACTGTAATTTTTCCCATGACTTTTCTACCTCTGATAAAGTAAAGTCAACAAAATTATTTGAAATCAATCTTCGGCTATCATACGTCATTGGTAAAGGGTGTGAAGCTGCAAAGACACTTTGCGGCATTATGAATTTACCAAGCCCTGCTTCAAGGTTTTCACCTTATATTGAGGGTTTGGGGTCTGCAGCAGAAGATATATGTTTTGAAACAATGAAAGATGCTGTGGAGGAGGCAGTGGGAGTGAATGAGGGAATACGGGACATCCCAGTCGCCATCGATGGCACATGGCAGAAACGTGGCCGTACGTCATTGAACGGAGTTGTGACGGCCACCAGTTTTGACACAGGCAAGGTTGTTGATGTGTCTATCATGTCAAAACATTGTGTTTGCCCTGATAAGGCAAAACATCTTACCACCTGCATAGCTAACTACACAGGATCCAATGGGGGAATGGAAATTCAGGGGGCTGTTGAAATTTTCAAAAACTCGGTGTCTGCATACAATGTCCGGTATACAAAATATTTGGGTGACGGCGACCCAAAAGGATTTCAAGCTATACAAGACATGAAGCCATATAGAAATGAAACACCTGTCAGTAAGTTAGAATGCATTGGCCACATTCAGAAAAGGATGGGCACTAGGCTAAGAAAGCTAAAAGCAGAAAATAAGGGCCTCAAATTGTCAGATGGCAAAACGTTAGGTGGCAAAAACCGATTATCATCCAGTGTGATTGATCAAATTCAAACATATTATGGTCTTACCATAAGAAGACGTTCAACAGTAAATGACATGAGACAGGCTATTTGGGCCCTATATTTTCACAAGATATCAACAGACGCTAACCCCCAGCATGGCTTGTGTCCAAAAGGGAAATAAAGTTGGTGTAAGTATCAAAAAGCCATAGAGGCAAGTGAAACTTACAACCACAAAACCAGTATTCCAAAACCTATTATGGAATTCATCAAGCCAGTTTTCAAAAGTCTATCTGAAACAGAGCTACTAAAAAAGTGTTTGCATAAACAAACACAGAATCCAAATGAAAGTGTGAATAGTGTGATTTGGGCAAGACTGCCAAAGGTTGGCTTTGTTAAAATCAAAACCCTACACTTTGGAGTGCATGAAGCTGTATCTACATTCAATTGTGGACAGATTACTAAGTGTAAAGTTTTAAGTAAGTTAGGAATAGATGTGGGAAAGAATATAATTGAATCAATGAAAGCGACTGACAAGGAAAGGCTGCGAAACTCCCTACGAGCCACTGCGGAGATGAAAAAAAAAAGCAAGGCAAGAAAAGAGGCAGGCCAAAAGAAGGTTAGAAGATGAAGAAGAAGATCCAGACAATCCAACCTATGGAGCTGGGATGTTTTAAAATAAAAAAGTAAGTGCTTATTCTACGTTTTATGCTATTATTAGCTTCCTAATTTTCTATTACGGTTTGGCGAAAACAGTGTTTTTTCAACTTGGTGCACACTTTTTTAAAAAACTAATTAAGATAACAGGATGAAATTTTCACCAAGGTTTCCTTACCACCTCATGCACACTTTACCACAAGGATTTTTTGATCGAGCCATAAATTGTGTTTTTAGAAATTTTGAATCAAAACATTTTATAAACAAAAAAGTTACATTCACAAAAAATTATATTTTTGTAAAAAAAAGTCAAATAAAAAATCCCTATGTTAAAGTGTACTATAAGATGCAAAGAATACATGGTAAAAATTTCATTCAGTTATCTCCAGTAGGTTTTGAGAAAAGTATGCACCAAATTTACTAATTTTACATGTAAAAGATAGACCTTACCGGGTCAAGATTCAGTATTATTAATTTTTTTCACTGCTTTATAGCAACCAAAATACCACATATTATATATCAAAATGTTCAGAAAGGAACACTCTATAATTTAATAAAAAAAAACAAAAAATGTGATTTTTTTTTTATTTTTGCCTACCCCTTATGTTTTAGCCCTTTAAGGTCTTTAGGGCGGCAAGGGAACTTATACCAAGTCGCCAGACTCCTGTCTCCATTTTTAGCAAGTCAAGTTGAATTTACATACAAACTATCAAGCATACTGAAGTACTGTAACTATTTCCGTTGCCTGTCTTGTCCTATTTCGTCGCTGTTGCTTATCAACAACTAATTTTTCTCACGCGACTTACCGACCATTGTGTATATTTATTCATAATAAGATTATGCACATAAATATGATATTCTCGAGCGGAAAATTATTAATTTGTTCGTTATTGAGAATTACGAAATATGAAATATGGGTGTCAGTTTTCCAGATTATGTTGTACAAGATGAATATTCAATGGCACTGTTTGTACACGCGCTGAGCCGTGGGCATGAGACCCTTCCCCCTCCAGCAAGTAGGTGCCGGACGCTGAATTCATGCTATATGCATTCACACACATTAATCCGTCCGCAACGTCCAACATCAAGTATAATTTTATTAACAGCATCCGTACTCACAGTTGTTCACATAATTACCCCTCATTAGTTATGGTTATTGATGAATTAATGCGCATAATTACTCTTCATGACACAGTAACGTTTCTTTGATTACCAGACTACTGTTAGAATGCAAATGACGTTCAGCTACTATACACACCGTAAGCATTGTTTATGACCTCAATTAACGTCAACTGATTGTGCCTCTTTTACACGCTTCTGTACATTTAACGACTGTCAGATTTACGTCTTTCAAAGAAGTAGTGCTATTAATACTTTTATCCTTGAAATCATAGAAGCTATCAACTCAGATACAAGCCACATGCTATACTTATACGTATCGGTATGGAGAACCATACATGACTTCCATGTTCTAAGATTTAGGCTACTTAAAATAATTTTCGAAATGAAACATTTCCATTCAAACTACTTCTTGTTTCAGCCTTAACCACAGTACTGTGGTCACTAACGTATACCACCTCACGTTAGCGCACTCGATTTTCACTGATGATGGGAGTCAATGGCACTGCCGAAACGCCTGGTATTGCAGGAAACATTGGACGACGGCCAAACAGCCTGGGAAGGAATTTTAACAGCAAACTACTTCTCTGTTGCCGATAAGGTTGTATACATACAAAATATTATCCCCTCCCCTTCAACTATAATTTTCATTTATAGAAAATTACCCTCTCCTCCTTAAACTACCCTTTCATTTATAGATATTTAATCTACCTTTCTACAGTGGATTATTATGACCTTCTTTTCAGGATACTTTATTTATCAAAATTAAGTACATTACTCTTGTTAAAATATAAAACGGTGCAGGTGAACTACCCCTTCCCCTTAACCGATCTTCACCAAAATCAATAGGCCTTGAGTGCTCAACAACTCGGGTGAATATACAAAACTTGTTTGATTCTGTTTAAATTTGCGGCTGTCATCGTTTGCCATAGAAAAAAAATTCTACACACGCACACAGAAAGACAGATAGACACACAGACACTTTTCAGAAAATGAATTTTCTTCATGTTTTGAGGGTAATACAATCAGAACACGATCTTATTTCCAATCACCATATTTCCATTTCCTTATGGAACACGGAAGTAAAATATCGGTATGGAGAACCATACATCACTTCCATGTTCTAAGATTTATATTTAAAATACTTTTCGATATGAACTATTTCCATAGAAACTACGTCCTTCTTCAGCCTTAACCACAGTACTGTGATCACTAACGTATACCACCTCACGGTAGTGCACTCAATTTTTACTGATGAAGGGCAGTCGATATCATTGCCGAAACGTATGGTTTTGTAGAAAACATTGGATCAAGCCCAAACAGCCCAGGAAGGAATGTTAACAACAAACTACTTCTTTGTTGCCGATAACGTAGTACACATGACATATAAATAAGGATTTTCCCCACCCCGTGCAACTATCATTTTCATTTATAGAAAATTACCCCCACCCCGTCCAACTAGCCTCTTCGTTTATAGATATTTCATCTACGTTTCTACAGTGGATTATTATGATCTTCTTATCAGGATACTTTATTTATCAAAATTAAGTACTTTATTCTAGTTAAATCATAAAATGTTGCAGGTAAACTATCCTTTCCCCGTAACCGATCTTCACCAAAATCAATAGGCCTTGAGTTTTCTACAATTCAGGAATGTACACAAGAAAATATTTGATTCTGTTTGAATGTGCGGCAGTTATCTTTCGTCATAGAAAAAATTACCATTGTTAAAACATAAAGTGTTGCTGGTAAACTACCCCTTTCCCTTAACCGATCTTCACTAAAATGAACACATCTTGAGTACTGGACAATTCAGGAACTTATGGAAAAAAATATTTGATTCTCTTTGAATGTGCGGCAGTTATCATTATTAAAATTTTGTCATAAGAAAAATTACCCTTGTTTAAACATAAAACGTTGCAAGTAAACTACCCCTTTCCCTTGACCGATCTTCACCAAAAACAACAGATCTTGAGTACTCTACAATTCAGGGTTGTATACAAAAAACTATTCGATTCTGTTTGAATTTTCGGCTGTTATCGTTTGCAATAGAAAATATCGGTATGGAGAACCATACATGACTTCCATGTTCTAAGATTTATATTTAAAGTCATTTTCGAAATGAAATATTTCCATAGAAACTACTTCATTCTACTTCTTTCTTCAGTCTTGTGGTCACTAACGTATACCACCTCATGTTAGTGCACTCGATTTTCACTGATGGTAGCAGTCAATGTCATTGCCGTAATGTCTGGTTTTGCAGAAAACATTGGACCACGGCCAAATAGCCCGGGAAAGAATTTTAACAACAAACTACTTCTTTATTGCCGATAATCTAGTACACATATAAAAAATTATCCCCTCCCCCTTCAACTATCATTTTCATTTATAGAGAAGTACCCCCTCTCCCTTCAACTACCCTTTCTATTTATAGATATTTCATCTACCTTCCTACAGTGGATTGTTATGACCATCTTTTCAGGGTACTTTATTTTCAAAATTAAGTACTTTACTCTTGTTAAAACATAAAACGTTTCAGATAAACTACCCCTTCACCATAACCGATCTTTACCAAAATCAACAGGCCTTGCATCCTCTACGACTCAGGCACATAGGCTATTCAAAAAATTATTTGATTCTGTTTGAATTTGCGGCAGTTATTGTTCGCCAAAGAAAAAATTCTACACACAGACACTTTTCGAAAAATGACTTTTCTTCATGTTTTGAGTGTAGTACAATCAGAATCAGCCTTTACCTGGAACACGATTTTTTTCGCAATCACATGCTTCCATTTCCTTATGGAACATGGAAGTAAAAACAGCGTGTTACTATAAACATGAGCTACACAGGCGTGTAGCTTGTTACTATAATTATTAGCGTACACAGCTGAAAAAAGAAACAATAAAAGAGTCTATATATTAAGAGATTAATCAAATTCGTCAACTTTTTCGATGCTCTGGGTTTGTCTGGTCACGTTCAACACTACCGTAAATATACCCTTATATTAAATATACCTTAGAACCGTGGTTACAAATTTCATAAACACGTCTAATAGTGATTTTACGGAGAGTTTGTAACGATATATTATAATTTTGTAAATTTCGTATTACCAGTATTATACTTACAGTTATTTTTGCAGATTATGTTTACAGAGTTGAGAATATCAGTGTTGAACTAGTGGCTTTCTGTATGTTAAGTCCGCAGTCGAAGTCAATGTTAAATGCACCGGTTCGGTTTCCGCTTATATAGGTGAAACTGTGAAAACACACACGCCTTGGAAGTGCATTTGAAATCAAACATAATGGTTTCAAGAATATTACGGTTTCAGCGGGAACCGATGCATCATCTTCAAGAAGACAAAGAAGGTCACCAGGTTTGAATGTCAAGAACATCAATCAGTGATTAGCGTAATCACGAAATCGTGGCCCATATTCCGTTCTATCTGGCGGCGGCGTCCTTTCCTGGTCAGACCTCGTCACACGTTATTTATTGTCGAATGCCCATTGTTTGAAACACATTTACCGCTATCGAAACAATGAACAATAACTCAATTGTTATGTCAATTGTTAAGAACAATCTTATCCTGGAACGTTTTAGCGTTACACAGCGAAATGTAATGTAATTGTTTATGTTCGGTCGCCGGGACTTAACTGATTTTTACTGTTTCGAAGAAGGAGTTCGAGGAGACTTTTGAGGAGAAGGATTAGTTCGCCACTGACGCTACTGATTTCAAAAATAAACAGAGAACCGGATCATTCGTGACGGCTTTGAATCTCATCTCGTTTCTCCACGAAGTTGTCGGCTTTACTACGAATTGTTTACTTATCTTTTTTTTCTGCTGTGTTAGTTAAGTATCAAACAATGTGTGGAACAATCAGCCGTATTTTTAGATACAAGGTACGCCGAGATACAAAATTAAAGTTTTATAAATTTATAGCAGTCCCCGTACTGTCCTATGGGTGCGAATTATGGACAAAAAAAAAAAAGATAGTAAAATACAGGCCTCGGAAATGACATTCTTAAGACGAGTTAAAAGATGTTCTAAACTTGACCGTATAAGAAATGAGGCCATAAGAGAAGAGTTAAAAGTTTGTAACTTGAATGAAAAATTAAATATTACAAAAGATGGTGGAAAGAACACTAAGAAAGAATGTCATCCAGACTGGCCAAACCTATAGGACACTATAGGTGTATAATTAGGCACAGGAAGAGATGGCTGCAGAATTTTTGAACGCGGAACAGGCCTAATCTTGCCTATGTCGTGTTGTGAAGATGACGTTGTTGATGATCTTCTTTTTCTTATTTTCTATGGCAATTAAGGTAAACAACCAATTAAAACAAACATGGTTATAGTCAATCAAATTTTAAATCAAAAAGGCCGTTTTAATTACCTGACATGTGACATTTCATACAAAAGTGACACTGATTGGGAAGGTAAGTTAGCAAAGTTCAGAAGCATCTGTGGAACAATCCATCGATGCTTAAAAGGTAAAACGAGGAAAGATACTGGTATAGAATTTTACAAAACAATGGCTATCCCAGAGTTCATGCATGACAGTGAAACATGGATCCCTGGTGGCAATAGGGCTTAGCCCTGCTATAACTAGTACAACCGTATCAGATAAATCGTGTTATGCCCCCAGCTACTCTCATCGCCCAGTATATTTTTAATATAGTAGGAATAAAAGTTATAATAGTTTTTGTTATTATTATTATTATTATTATTGTTGTTGTTGTTGTTGTTGTTGTTGTTGTTATTGTTTTTATTTTCTTCCGGATTCCACAGTATCTTCTCCGGATAATCAATTCTACATGAATGACAGGGAAGTTATTTATGATACGACAGACGGACCTCGTAGGAAGAAGATCACCGCCGCGGCTGATCAGGGCTCAATATTGGGCCCTGACCTTTGGAACGTATCCCACGACGGAATTCTACGGATGGAGACGCCGCCAGCCAGACTGTCCCGGGAGGGGTACGTAGACGATATCGGGGCAGTGACTGTATCACGAAACGCCGTGGATGCACAAAGAAGCCTGAATTAGGTAATGAGGCGAGTGGGCTCTTGGCTTGAAGAACACGGCCTGGGTCTAGCCACCGATAAGACCGAAATAGTACTGCTCACACGGAGACGGATTTCCACTATCATACCGCTGCAAGTGGGAGCTGAGGCAGTATTTACAAGGGACGCTGTGAAATACCTAGGGGTTAGACTAAACTCAAAGCTCTCCTTTTGAGAGCAAATAAATATGAAGCTGATAATATATAACATAATATATATGATTATATATAACATAATATATAAGTGCAAAGTGAACCAGTGATAGTTTTGGGTATTATAAAAAATGAACCTTGTGTTTCATTCTTGGCAATCACAAACATTGAATGCAATGAAATATGCATTTTTCAATGACTTGAAATGTGTACTGTGACAATATGTTGTTCATAAGACATGAATCTGTTTAAAATAACATTTTTGTTTTATATGAAAAAAGAAAAACAGATTTCATAATACTTTTCGAACAATTAATACTATTTATTTATTAATGACAGGGTACAATTCCCCAAAGACAATGTGTGAAAGACGGTATAAAAACTGTAGAATCCTACTTATAATAATAGTTAGAAATAAGAATATAAATATAAGGTTTTTATGTATATAATATAAGAATGTTTAAAAATGTTTTAGATATAAGGCCATTTGTTTGGGTCTGATACAACTAATATCAGAACTATAAGAATAGTTACTACTTGTAAATAGTAGAGAGTAATTAAGATGTTAGTTAGTAAAAAACCTTTTTTGTAAGCCATATTTCCATGTTGGAAATGGGGATTTTGTTGCAAAATGTCTGACTTGAAGACAACCATTTATTTAAAAAAATATTCTTTCTTTTTGTTTAACTATTATTTGTATTGTAACCAATACTAATTGTTTTTGTGTAATTTGAAAACATGTTTAATTTATAATACTATATGTAAAAGTCAGAGAGGGTATCACACATCATATATTGTTTGTAAAATATTTTGTAAGAAAAATTGTTAAAAAATCATAGGCAAAAAGAATGGAAACCAAACTTCATCAAAACAGAGAAATTACTCATTTAAAAGCAAATAAACAAAAGGGGTTTAGACAAAATAAACTTGAGATCATGCCATATAATTGCACATACCATTTAGAGAGATTTTAATAAATATATTCAGAATTATAAATAAAAATGAAAATGACTAAACTCAGAAATTTGGACATGGGAGTCATATATTCCTGAATAATGTTTCAGAATACAACTAATTCAATTAATTACCAGAAAATAAGGGAATATGAACCCTTTAATACAATATAGGATTATTAATATTAAATATAACTGATAAAATGGCTGAATTTATATAATGACAGGAAGTAAATTTTGATGTTTTGACTTTTCAGAGTATACCAAACTGAAAGTAAAATTACTATTTTTTTGGACAGAAAACACTATAAAACGGCATTATTTAATCTGAAAATAAGCTGAATGTACTGAAAGATTAATTTAAATAACATCTAGTGAATAAAATTGATAAATAACCCAAGTTTAGGTATTTATATAGTGAAATATTAAAGTGTGCACAGGATATGAAAATATATTTGAACAATGTTAAGAATAATATTATATGGGCTAAGAGTTTAATTGAAACTGAAGAAAACAGTTAGTTGATTATTGGTATTCAAACGGTTAACATAAACGAGAGTTTTGTGACGATCTAACCTATCTTACAACGGTGAAGTTAAGCGGCGAATAGTACGTTACTGTGAAATCGAGAGTGACTTATAAAATCCTTCCAGAACATATACATTGTGGCAAAAACAATCAAGAAACACTAATTAACACTAAACAATACATATCTACTCCGAAAAACACCACAAAACACCAGAAAACTGTATAATACCTTAACCAAATTAGTGTCGGAATTGGGAAAAGTGTTTTGACTTATAATTACACAGATATACTAAATACAACCCAGAAACATTACACCAGTCACTACACAACATTTAACAAGAGATTTGCAGACACCAGAACAGGAATATTGCCAGAAAATACATTATTTGGAATGCAGCAGGAACGAGCGACATTTTGATCAACTTGATGGCCGCCATTTGCTTTTGACGATCCCAGTGCCTTCTCCTAGTTCAACACAGCTGTTTGGTGAAAACAATTATTTTATTTTCAAATTATTATTCAATGTTTGTCTTTAGTAATAATTATTCATTTGATGTAACGTTATACTTTTTAAATATTAGCCCGATTTCTCTGACTTTGATAATAATTGGCTGTTTAAAGAACCCTGTATAATTTTTATATAATATACTTTGTAATTTTTTCGATATCCTGAGAGTCGATAATAATCGATAAGAGTCAAATTGCTATTAATTAATAAAACATTAATATTCTTCAACACTAAATAGTTCTTCATTTCATAAATATTACTAGTTATCATTAATATAATTATAATTAATAATCTATCAGGACTTTACCACCTATAAGTGAAGATAACCTAAAAAATAAAAAGGTAAACATGTATCGATTGGTTTAAAGACAGTCTTATGAGTGGTGATAGTTTATTTAAAGTATACCAAAACTCTAATAAAAATTTTCAGAAGAGCATTACAGCTTTTAAAACTTCACAGCCCTATATTAATTAA
Source organism: Magicicada septendecula (assembly GCA_034769895.1). Taxonomy (NCBI): domain Eukaryota; kingdom Metazoa; phylum Arthropoda; class Insecta; order Hemiptera; family Cicadidae; genus Magicicada; species Magicicada septendecula. The sequence continues at coordinate 19,826,558 of CM068369.1, read as the reverse complement.
TTGATTGTAATTAATTAATTAATAAAATTTAAAAATTTTTTTAATTTTTTTTTTATAAACATAAATTTAAAAAAAAAAAAATTTTCTTCAAAACAATAATTTTTGTTTTGAAACTTTCGGTGAAGCTGAACATATATTTCTTCATCAACATTACGCTACTCGACCAGTCTTGCTACCATTGGGACTAGACCAGCTGGGAAACATAAGGAAGTGTTTCAGGCCAGTAAGACGACGAGAGCCACACCAATTACACACCAATTAAACATATTACATTACAAATTACTTAGTTTATTACAAATTGGCTAGCCCAAACAGTGGGGCTTGATTACATCGGAGTCTCACACTTCACAATCTCATATCATCAATAACAATATTTATTTGCATTTTATTACAAATTGGCGCCCAACGTGGGGCTTGATTACATCGGAGTCTCACACTTCACAATCTCATATCATCAATAACAATATTTATTTGCATTTTATTACAAATTGGCGCACAACTTTAGGGGCTTTAATTAGCGATTGGAAGGCCAATACATTCTGCCCAATCACTAGTTGGAGCTAGGCAACAGCTACAAAGCCAGAGAATTTCAAGGGAAAATGCAACGACGTGCAACATCTAAGAAACGGGCGGCGGAGGCCGAAAAAGAAATAGAAATCGATATGGACAACAAAGAGGCAACGCCAGTAGAGATGGAAGAGGTATTACAATCGGTGTTGTCCAATCAAACTGAACAACAAGAGGAACAACCGGAGACACCCACACAGACAGGGGATGTCAATCTCCAAGAGAAACAACCTGAGAAATCCAAAACAGCAGAAGGTCCCATTTTAGAGAAAATGATGGAAATGTTAAAGAAAATGGAGGAGGACAGGAAGAAGGAGATGGAAAAGAATAACAAGAAAATGGACGAAAACAGTAAGGGATTGAAAGAAGAATTGAGTGGGATGAACAAGAACATGGAAGAGTTGAAGGGAGACAACCAGTCTTTGAAAGAAGATATTAAATCCAGCAAGGAAGAAACAAATAAGAAGATAGAAGAAAACAGCAAGAAGATGGAAGAGAGGATGGAAGAAAACAGCAAGAAGATGGAAGAAAACAGCAAGAAGATGGAAGAGAAGATGGGAGAAAAGTTAGAAGAATTGAAGAAGGATAACCAATCCACAAAAGAAGAGTTGACTGGGATGAGCAAGAACATGGAAAATTTGAAGGAAGACAACAAGAAGATGGAAGAAGAGATGGGGAAGAAGTTAGAAGAATTGAAGGAAGACAACCAAGCGTTCAAGGAAGAATTCAAGTCAACTAAAGAAGAATTGATTAATAAAATTGAGAACACCAATCAGAAAATCGATGAAACCAGGAAGAAGATAGAGAAGAACAACCGACAATTGAAGGAAGAGTTGAAAGAAGATAACAAGAAGTTGGAAGAGAAGATGGGGGAGAAGTTGGAAGAATTGAGAGAGGACAATCAAATTTTAAGAGAAGAATTAAGAGAGGTCAATCAGGAGAATTTGGACAAACTGGACGAAAGAATGGAATTGTTCCGAGAAGAACTGAATAAGGAAATCAATGTTAACAAGAAAGCGATGAATAAGAAGATGGAAGAAGAAAATATAATGGTCAATCGACAGATTCGAGAGATTGATGGAAAATGCAACCAGACCGGAAAGGAGGTGCATGAGTTTAAAGAAGTGGTGAACATCAAATTCACAAATATTGAAGAACATAGTCGTAGGAAGGTAGAAGAACAGAGGAAGGAAAATCAAGAAGAATTCGGAAAAGTACGCAACCAGGTCACAAAACGATGTAATGATATACAAGAGACCATGGCCAATATCACCGGGCAGGTGCGACAAAGCCGAGAGGAGATGGAAGCAATAAGAAACAGACCGACTCATTTCACCGGATTACCCGTCAACGAAAGCCGAGAGTGGCTCAACTTCCGGCAATACAAACGCAAGCCGATGGAGTTCCTAGCTAGGGTAGAAGAATATTTGACCAAGCATAAAATTACACAATGGAGCCATAGCAGGGAGATATTCGACGAGTCTTTCCGAGACATAACAGATAATTGGTGGATGGCCAACCGGAGTGAAATTTCCGACTACCAACAGTTCCGGAAAGTGTTTAAGACAAAATACTGGTCTGAGACCACCCAGAACTTGATCCGAGACAATATTTGTAATGGAAGATACAGGTCACAATTAGGTAGCAGTATGACGGCATATTTCTTGGGGAAGGTGTGTATGGCAAAACACCTTGAGCCAGCAATCCCAGAAGAATGTTTAGTGAACAAGATATCGTATCACTATGATGAGGACATTATCAGGGCCCGGAGAGGTAGCCAGATCAAGACGATCCAGGGAATGACCGAGTTATTGGAGGGATACGAGAACGAAGAGTATTATCGGCAGAGCAGAAAGAGAAATGAGAGACCAGAAGTAAGGCCGACTACCTACCCCAATAACGGCAATAACCATACAAGTAACCGGAACCAGCCCAGTAATTACGACGGCCATAACAACCCGCCGCGTAATAACCAGTTTAACAGTAATTTTAACGGCGTTAGGAATAACAACCCCTACCCAAACAATAGAAACAATTTTTATCAACAAAATAATAATGTCCCATACAGTCAGAGAAATCCATATCCCAACAATAATGGTGACAGACCTTACCCACCTAACCGAAATTACTATAATAACAATTTTAATAATAACAATAATAGCAATAGTAATAACCGAGTGTCGCGCCCTAGGGTAAATTTTATAAGAGCAGAAGATCGCGGACCCAGGAGATATTATCAACCGAGGAGGAGCAGCTTCCACGGCGCCGACCGAAGATGGAGGAGTGCGGAACGAGACGGCCCAAGATACCAACAGGAAAGACGAAGTACCAGCCTGGAAGATCTTGGCAGACAACAGAACAGGGCGTTAAACATCAACCAGGGTACAGAACGTCAGGAAACAAACCAGAGTTTCCCGAACGATGCCTCGGTCAATAATAACATAAACACTGACCAAAATACTTTAAACGAGAGGAGGCAGTAATCAACAACGATGACCCGTTACTGCTTATACTTCCTGGGTTAGAAAAGGATGATTTGCAACAAGCAAACAATAATAAGAATATCACTATCATAAGTAACCATTATCTGAAAGACATACGAACTGAACTTTTGGAAGAGAACGAGAAGAGTCTCAGCAACAGTAATAATGAGATAATTTATATAACAGCGGAGGTGGAAGGAGTTCCCGCTAAAATAATGATAGACACAGGAGCTAATATTTCAATAATAAACTCAAATGAGTTGGAGAGAATACAATGTACATGTGGAAAAACTTTGCCAATGTTACCAGTCAACAACATTGTGTTGGTAGGTGCAACTGGCCGCCAGAATAAAACCATTAGGAAGCAAGTTTCCTTAAGTGTCGTTAGCCGTGATATAGCTTTAGACATGGAATTTTTAATCGCCACCGGATTACCATTTGACATCTTAGTCGGTTGCGATATTCTTCGTAGATATTCGGCAGTAATCGATCTTAATTTAAATAGAGTATCACTTTTCCCAGACGGAGTAACATGGACCGCAGATCTGGTAGGAGGCACAACTATACTTCCTAGCCCAATACATCAACAACTTCGGAAAATTAATATTATAAGAAACTGCCCTCTTTATAAACCCATAATATACAATCATGGAGGAGAGGATTTATGGTCAGTTAAGATCCAAGAAATACGGAATTTCCAGTGCGGAAGCGATAACAAGAAAATACCAACGCACCTGGCTGATCGTCTAATCGCTATATATGAGAAATACAAGGCGGTGTTTTCTGATGAACCAGGTAACGTAAAAAACTACCAGTGCCAACTTCGTTTTAAAGAAAACGTAGAGTTTAACCGGAGGTCATATCCAATAGCGCAGTCGCTCAAAGAAGCCGTGAGAACAGAGATCAACAAGATGATAGATAATGACATAATTGAGATTAGTCAATCACCTTACACTAGTCCAATTATTGCTGTTCCGAAGAAAGACGGACAAGTCCGGCTCTGTTTAGATGCGCGTGAGTTGAACAAAACAATTGTGAATGACAGAACATCTCCCGGTGAAATAGAAGAGATTTTAAAACGTTTTCATGGTACTAGATTTATTAGCACCTGGGATACGGTCTGTGGTTATTGGCAGGTAGAGCTGCATCCACAAAGCCGCCAATACGTAGCGTTCATTTTCGAAGGGCGCAATTACCAGTTCCAGAGACTGCCCTTCGGACTTGTCAATTCTGTCGCCATATTTGTGGCATGCATGGACCAGATTTTGGGACCAGAAGCGCTCCAATTTACCACCGTCTATGTTGACGATTTACTAATTACATCCGGAACCTGGGAGGAGCACTGTTACAGAGTGGAATTTGTACTAAACAAACTAGCGCAGAACAACATAACACTGAAGTTGGTGAAATCCAAGTTCATAGCGCGCGAGGTACAATTCTTAGGCTTCAACCTAGACGACCGAGGTATTACCCCATCAGCAGAAAAAGTGGAGGCAATTCAGAGGTTCCCGCAACCAAGAAACAGGAAACAATTGCAATCTTTCCTCGGACTCTGTAACTATTACAGGAAGTTTCAGAGCCGATATTCCGAGTTGACCGCCAAGTTTCAACCACAGTTATCTGCCAAAAACAAATGGACTTGGGGTGAAGATCAAGATATTACTTTCCGCTTGATAAAAGAGAAGTTTCTGGAGAGTGTCATACTTCGTCACCCAGATTTTAAGAAACCGTTCTTTCTAAACTGTGACGCTAGCGACCTAAGCTTAGGAACGACATTATACCAGGAAGATGAGGAGGGACAACATCTGGTAATAAGCTTCGCTAGTCGCACACTGAACCAGTGCGAAAAGAACTACAGTGTGACAGAAAAGGAATTGTTGAGCGTGGTGTTCGCATGCAGCAAGTTCCGGACGTACATTCTCGGATATCAAGTCATGGTACGAACTGATCATAAATCCATCTCGTTCCTTCGTAGGTGCAAATTGAGTCACGGCCGATTGGCTAGGTGGGTACTCGCCCTACAAGAATATGACCTGAAATGGGAATACATTCCAGGAAAGAAGAACGTGGTAGCGGATGTGTTGTCACGTATAAATCTGGAAGATCAGACTTTCGAGGGAGAGAAGGAGAGCTTAGTCAAAATTTATAACATATTCACGACCAGAGCCGATTTACAAGCTTTGCTAATAAATATTCGAATCCATCAGCAGTCTGATCCTAAGCTGAAAAACATTGTGAGTCGTTTGGAAGCCAATGATGAAACCATTTCTAAATATTACCACCTTAACAAGGGAATTCTATTCATAAAAACCGTTTTGGACGATGAGACATGGAAGGTGATAATCCCACACCAAATCGAAAAGGAGGTCATCATCGATTACCATGTCAGGTATGGTCACATGGGAGCGTTATAAGTGATGCAGGCTCTAGAGGAAAATTGTAAGATCAAGAATATCAACCGCAAGGTGAGAACATACATCAAGTCCTGTAAGATCTGCCAATGTGCAAAAGTAAACAATGAAAAGACAGAGGGTATCATGATACCGATAACTTCCAACGCAAAACTGGAAAAAGTGTTTTTGGATATCTGCGGGCCATTTCCCCGTAGTGGTGGTCGGCACAGATATAAATACTTGGTAATTATAATGGATCACTACACCAAGTATATAAAGCTATATCCGGTTAATCGGGCAACAACAGCAAAGGTTTTGGCGGTGATTATTGATTTGTATATCCCAGAGATCGGTAGACCATCTTCTATTATTACCGACCATGGTACACAGTTTAAGGGGAGGAGATGGCGAGACACTTTATTAGCACTTGGGGTCAAAACGTATAAGACATTAGTCTACCACCCAAGTAGCAATCCGGCTGAGAGAGTACTAAGAGAAGTGGGTAGGATATTGCGCACGTACTGTCACAACCAACAGAAAAAGTGGCAAGAGTACCTAGCAGCGACAGAAACATTCCTAAATTACGCCCACCATCCAGCTATAGGAATTCCACCGTACTCAGCCATGTATGAGAAGCCGACTCCCCGAGATATTGAACAAATCATTGAATTTCCAACGAACAACAATAGGAAATTCAACCAGTTGAAGTTTTACAATAAGGTAGCAGAAGATCAGGAAAAACGGCAAGCCAAATACCAGAAGGCAATAGGGCGAATTGTAACATATAAAGAGGGTGAAAAAGTCCTCCTAAAAAATAGAGAGCTGCCTAGCACCTTAGAAGGCATAACCAAAAAACTACTATTACTATATACTGGCCCATATGTTGTGGTAAATGATAAGCATAACAATACATATGAGTTGAAGGAAATCGTTTCAGGAAAAATCAAAGGAGTGTACAATCAAGCTTCTATGAAGAAATATTATGAAGAATGAGTTGTGAGATTTAGAATTTTTATTTAAAAAATTCGAAAATAATGTAAGTACATCTTACAACCTAATATTTTGAAAAGAACATTCTGGAGAATTATAAGAAAAAGGAATTTAGAATTTTTATTTGAAAAAATCCTAAAATAATGTAAGTACATCTTACAACCTAATATTTTGAGAAGAACATTTTGGAGAATTATAAGAAGAAGAATTTTTTAATTTAATTTTAAAAAATTTTAAAATAATGTAAGTACATCTTACAACCTAATATTTTGAGAAGAACATTCTGGAGAATTATAAGAAGAAGGAATTTAGAATTTTTTTTGGAAAAAAAAATTCTAAAATATGTAAGAACAACTTACAACCTAATAATTTTGGAACGAACTTTATGGAAGAAAGAAAAAGAAAGACTTTTGAATTGAAATATAATTATAAAAATTTAAAATTGAGTAAGTACTTCTTACTACAACCTGATTATTTAGAACAAAACTTTATGGAAGAAAGAGAAAGAGAGAGAATTTTGAACTTAATTTAAAAAAAAAATTGAAAATTAAGCAAGCACAGCTTACTACCACTGAATTATGAAAAAAACATTTTGGAAGAATTAAGAAGAAAGGAATTTTGAATTTAATATACAAAAAATTTAAAAATGAAGCAAGACCAACTTACTATAACTAAGTTTGTGAGAAAACTTTATGGTAAATAATTAAGAAGAATTTGAATTTGGAGAAATACCGAAACATTCAGAAATAATAGTAAGATCACATTACTATAAACAATTCTGAATGAAACAATTCTGGGAATAAATGAATTAAACAGAATTTGAATGTTGATAGAACGTCAGAACTTTGAAACAAGATAAGATCAACATATTACAAGGATTTATGAAAAATATTTTTCAATTAAATAAAAAGAATAGTTTGAATTTTACATTAAAACTAACCAAGTTCCAAAAAATAATTATGTGTCAATTATAATTGAATTGAGAAGAAAATAAAGTGAGTAATTCAGAAAAGAGAATTAACTTTAATCCAGAATAAATGCTAGATATTCACAATAGCATTTGAAGGAGTAGAGAAGAATAACAAAAAAGAGTGTAATATGCAAGAGAAGAAAAAATTTGGGTACAAAGAGACTAATTACCTATGAAACGATAATGAAAACAGTTAATTAAGAGCAAAGAAGAACAACTCATACCAAACATATGGAGAAGATGATTTTGAACCAATGATAATAATAAGACCTATATGAAATGCAAAGAGAAGAAATACCACATGAAATATGATATAAATGAATTAATGTTAATGAATGCGAAGGCGGATTAATAACATTCTAAGAGAAAGGAAAGAACCAAAATGTTTAAATAAAATGATCAATATAACAACCTGTATATCTAATGTAAAGATACAATGTTAAAAAATTAAATATAATATATTAAGACCATTCAAATAATGAATACGAAAGACTATTTATAAAGACCATGCTAATACTATGAATAACCAGAAGAAAGTATAAAGAGAATTCAGATGAAGAAGAAAGAGAGTTACACTGTAAACAGTAACCAGAATTATTAAAAGAAAGGTTTTCAACCATAATAAAAGTAAATATATCAGACAAGTTAAGAGTTTTGAAAAAATATATATATAATGAGTATAATAATAATTATGAAGATTTATTAAGATAGAAAATGTGAGATAATCTGAGAGATTACGAAGTGGAGAATCCAAAGATATTTTTATTAGTCGAAAATGAGACTACTTTTTATTTATTTATTCGATGACTGACTGAAGATAATTCCAGCAGCATTATGTTTTTGAGCAGGGATGGATATGCCTCTGTACTCAATTTATAGAAGTGGTGTATGGCCAGCAGAGAAGTAGCGTACAGTGCCCCTCTGATCTGCCCCAGCCCACGTGATAGGGAATGTTAGGGAATTAATATCCCAATGATGCAACACGAAGTTGATAAAGGAAAAAAATGTATTACAATAATAATATATCTCAGAAGACACTAACTATCCGAAAAGGATCAGTAGTAAAACAAATAATTATATATATAAAATTAATTAAACTCTAATTATAAAAAAGTCGATATAAAAATGGAGAAGAAAATGAATTATAAGAAATGATGAAATTATCATAAGAAATTATTTCATCCATAAACATGTCTGAAATAATTACTTCTGGAGGAGAGCAATCTGTAGCGTGACAGATGTATGCATAATATTGAATGGCAATTGATCATTAGAATAATGAAGTTATAATATTTAAATTTGGAAGAAAGCATTAAGTTTAATATAAATAGATTAATTCATAGCAACTGTGGAAAGAAATCATTATTATAAAGAAAATACAAGTTCAAATAAAATGAGTTACTAGTGATGAGTCATCCAAAACCAGTCTCATAACCAAAGGTTTTCAAGGTATAACCCAGGAAGGTAAGAAAGTAAATAACAAAGCAGTACTGAATATGACCAAACCCACAACGAGGGAGAATAAATAGAATAGGAACCCTAAAATAAGCCAAGATCAACCAATACAGGTGGTGTATTTCTGAAATAAAGAAGAAGATGGAGAAGATCCCAAGAAACCTGATGGCATCAAGAAGAAGATGGAGAAGATACCAATCCCAGAAGGCAGGAGAAAAGAAGACTGATGAAAGAAGAAGAAGGCAGCATCCTGAAGAAGATGTCATGCTCTTATAAAAGACACCCAAATCCCTATATCCCCAAAATAAATATTTAAAAATAAAAGTATAACGAAATAAAAACCACATGTATATAAATTTAAGAGAGAGAAGTGTATAAAGTAAAAGTTGCCTGTGAACTAAGATGAAACAATAATATAGTACCCATGGAACAAATCTCCATTGAAAAAACGCTAACCAATTTATTATGTTAATAAGACTATACGACCATTTAGCATTAACATAATATATAAGTGCAAAGTGAACCAGTGATAGTTTTGGGTATTATAAAAAATGAACCTTGTGTTTCATTCTTGGCAATCACAAACATTGAATGCAATGAAATATGCATTTTTCAATGACTTGAAATGTGTACTGTGACAATATGTTGTTCATAAGACATGAATCTGTTTAAAATAACATTTTTATTTTATATGAAAAAAGAAAAACAGATTTCATAATACTTTTCGAACAATTAATATTATTTATTTATTAATGACAGGGTACAATTCCCCAAAGACAATGTGTGAAAGACGGTATAAAAACTGTAGAATCCTACTTATAATAATAGTTAGAAATAAGAATATAAATATAAGGTTTTTATGTATATAATATAAGAATGTTTAAAAATGTTTTAGATATAAGGCCATTTGTTTGGGTCTGATACAACTAATATCAGAACTATAAAAATAGTTACTACTTGTAAATAGTAGAGAGTAATTAAGATGTTAGTTAGTAAAAAACCTTTTTTGTAAGCCATATTTCCATGTTGGAAATGGGGATTTTGTTGCAAAATGTCTGACTTGAAGACAACCATTTATTTAAAAAAATATTCTTTCTTTTTGTTTAACTATTATTTGTATTGTAACCAATACTAATTGTTTTTGTGTAATTTGAAAACATGTTTAATTTATAATACTATATGTAAAAGTCAGAGAGGGTATCACACATCATATATTGTTTGTAAAATATTTTGTAAGAAAAATTGTTAAAAAATCATAGGCAAAAAGAATGGAAACCAAACTTCATCAAAACAGAGAAATTACTCATTTAAAAGCAAATAAACAAAAGGGGTTTAGACAAAATAAACTTGAGATCATGCCATATAATTGCACATACCATTTAGAGAGATTTTAATAAATATATTCAGAATTATAAATAAAAATGAAAATGACTAAACTCAGAAATTTGGACATGGGAGTCATATATTCCTGAATAATGTTTCAGAATACAACTAATTCAATTAATTACCAGAAAATAAGGGAATATGAACCCTTTAATACAATATAGGATTATTAATATTAAATATAACTGATAAAATGGCTGAATTTATATAATGACAGGAAGTAAATTTTGATGTTTTGACTTTTCAGAGTATACCAAACTGAAAGTAAAATTACTATTTTTTTGGACAGAAAACACTATAAAACGGCATTATTTAATCTGAAAATAAGCTGAATGTACTGAAAGATTAATTTAAATAACATCTAGTGAATAAAATTGATAAATAACCCAAGTTTAGGTATTTATATAGTGAAATATTAAAGTGTGCACAGGATATGAAAATATATTTGAACAATGTTAAGAATAATATTATATGGGCTAAGAGTTTAATTGAAACTGAAGGAAACAGTTAGTTGATTATTGGTATTCAAACGGTTAACATAAACGAGAGTTTTGTGACGATCTAACCTATCTTACAACGGTGAAGTTAAGCGGCGAATAGTACGTTACTGTGAAATCGAGAGTGACTTATAAAATCCTTCCAGAACATATACATTGTGGCAAAAACAATCAAGAAACACTAATTAACACTAAACAATACATATCTACTCCGAAAAACACCACAAAACACCAGAAAACTGTATAATACCTTAACCAAATTAGTGTCGGAATTGGGAAAAGTGTTTTGACTTATAATTACACAGATATACTAAATACAACCCAGAAACATTACACCAGTCACTACACAACATTTAACAAGAGATTTGCAGACACCAGAACAGGAATATTGCCAGAAAATACATTATTTGGAATGCAGCAGGAACGAGCGACATTTTGATCAACTTGATGGCCGCCATTTGCTTTTGACGATCCCAGTGCCTTCTCCTAGTTCAACACAGCTGTTTGGTGAAAACAATTATTTTATTTTCAAATTATTATTCAATGTTTGTCTTTAGTAATAATTATTCATTTGATGTAACGTTATACTTTTTAAATATTAGCCCGATTTCTCTGACTTTGATAATAATTGGCTGTTTAAAGAACCCTGTATAATTTTTATATAATATACTTTGTAATTTTTTCGATATCCTGAGAGTCGATAATAATCGATAAGAGTCAAATTGCTATTAATTAATAAAACATTAATATTCTTCAACACTAAATAGTTCTTCATTTCATAAATATTACTAGTTATCATTAATATAATTATAATTAATAATCTATCAGGACTTTACCACCTATAAGTGAAGATAACCTAAAAAATAAAAAGGTAAACATGTATCGATTGGTTTAAAGACAGTCTTATGAGTGGTGATAGTTTATTTAAAGTATACCAAAACTCTAATAAAAATTTTCAGAAGAGCATTACACCTTTTAAAACTTCACAGCCCTATATTAATTAATTGATTTTAATTAATTAATTAATAAAATTTAAAAAAAATTTTTAATTATTTTTTTTAAACATAAATTTAAAAAAAAAAATTTTTCTTCAAAACAATAATTTTTGTTTTGAAACTTTCGGTGAAGCTGAACATACATTTCTTCATCAACATTACGCTACTCGACCAGTCTTGCTACCATTGGGACTAGACCAGCTGGGAAACATAAGGAAGTGTTTCAGGCCAGTAAGACGACGAGAGCCACACCAATTACACACCAATTAAACATATTACATTACAATTTACTTAGTTTATTACAAATTGGCTAGCCCAAACAGTGGGGCTTGATTACATCGGAGTCTCACACTTCACAATCTCATATCATCAATAACAATATTTATTTGCATTTTATTACAATATGCATCGAAATGTTTTAACCTAATTCACCGATCTGATGATGACACCAAATGGTGTTGAAACTCGAGTCATCCTAAAAGGATTTTAAGAAACGTCGACAGAAGGTAAATAACCTATTTTATAGTCTTAATCGTTTCTGGAGGCAAGAAAAATGTTTAAATGTAACATAACCTTATCTGGGCAACCAGTTTTCACTAAAACTAAAGAAAAACAAAGCCAAAACAATATTAAACCAAAATGTATTATAACGTGAAGTAACTAGATGATATAAGGAACGTTTTGTATACAATATAAACGTTAATAGGAACGTTAAGTAAATATAAAAGCTGTATTAATGTAATTAAATACAACTATATGCTTGTTATAGCAAAGATGCCTGATGCAACAAAATTATGTTGTAAACTTGTTATAAAAGAGTATGAACTCAACTAACAACATTGAGTGAGGCAGAATACTATTCAATTGAGTAAATTCAAGAAGTATAACTACATAAATACCAATAACAACAATAATAATAACAAAACTATGTTAACAACTACATGCAACTAATCTTAATAACATCTAAACCAAGGTAATAACCAGTATAAATGCAGAATGAACTATTGCACAATCAGAACAATGCTGTCAAGACTATAATAAGAGTCATTTAAACAACAATGAGAATAATATGACAAGAGTACTAACCATGTAATAAAGTAACTCCATGAAGTATAGTAAACATACTTAACAAACCATTGTTAAGGTAATAAAACCAGGATATAAGGAAAAAGGGCGCTATCAGTAGTGACAACGACCAATGCAGTATGCATAGGCCATAATAGAATGTAATTAAATGCTAATATTAGTATAATATAATTAATAAACAAAATGTATAACATTAGGCATAGGACTTGAGCCTATGAAAACAGACATTGTGTAATTATTTGTAAATAATCTTAAGGGAAAAGTGAATAATACGATAAGGATACGTTATCACCATCAAAATATGGGACAAAAACAATGTATTTAAAGTATTTAATAGCTTAATGAACATTATGCATTTATACCAAGTGCGATTTCAGCAACCCCAAATCTGAACTATATGATGAGTGTATGCAAAATACTCGTCATTAAAAAATATAAACGATAGGGATAATAAAAATAACGTCAGTGCAACTATAAATAAGATATTTGACTTATAAAAATAATTGAGAAATGCTGAGCCCTTGCGCGTGGGTCGGTGAACCAGAGATTCATAATCTCGAAACCAGCCTCCTGACGCGACTCTAAGCGACTGTTTTAACGAAGCCCACCGAGGGTAAACGAATTAAAAACTATTAACCAATCAGAACCTATAAAAAATACGAAGTGAAGAATTCCGACAGAGGAACCAGAGATAGTTTTTCACCAGCAACGAGAGCGACTACACGCAAGTCGATCGTCCAGAAAAACGTGCTTTTGACAGCGAACAGCTGTAAACACACTCACTAACCTCAAACTTTGAGTGGAGGTTAGAACAACAGAAGAAGAGAGTGCAGTATATTTTCAAGTGAACTAATACGGAGTATATGCATATAGGAGTGAGTGCAGTGCATTTACTAAAATTAATTAATTAATTAAATAATATTAATTAATTACAAATTTGTGAAAAAGTGTTATTCTTCGAACGACCATTTACGCAAGTATCAATGCAAATAACAATTATACTATACTTGTCAAGTAATTAATAAGTCAAAGAACGCTAGTAGCGAATCGAATTAATTTGAATTAATCGATAAATTGCCCGAATTCCAAAAGGAAGGGAACTTAAAAAAGTCAGATAAACAAGGATAAAATTGAACGATTTCAATAACGAAAATTTTAATTAATTGTATGATTCAAATGTATTAGCATAAGAAAAGACATTGAATGATCAATAAAGGGAAACTGAACCCTGAACATTAAGAATTTAAGAATGTTTTATATTTTATTTTAATAATTGAACTTAGAGTTAACCAAGAGTGTAACCTAAATGTATCAAATGAATTTAATTTACCTGTGTTAGTTACAGCCAATCGAGGAGAGCATTCAGAACCATGATACTGAATTTAAACAATTATTATCACATATTAAATCACTAAAGCAGCAAAGAAACATAATTAACCAATTTTAAATAAACCAGGTATAATGAACCTGTATTAACCTCAATGACTAACAATGAACAGTTTTCATATTTTATATTATATTAAATTAACAATCAATGATTTTATATTTTGTCTACTTATTATTAAAGTAGTACGTTTTGTTATATATGTGTATTTTGCAGACTCAACGAACCTTCTACAAATTTTATAAAACATTATAACCTATTTGTTTACTAATGAAAATATTCGACTAGCCAAATGCAGTCATACCATCCTGAGATTTAAAATGATTTAGAGTCCATGTCCTATTTCAATTGTTAAACAAAAGGAAGATAAACCATTTCACTGTATCAAAATATTAATTTTTCTTGAGTTGAATAAACAACCATTGTTTTATGAACCTTTAGAAGTGTTGACTTTTATTGTAAACAATAGAAATACAGCTTAGTGGGAAACCAGAGACGGTTGGTACCAGACTTCAAAAGCGGACATTCAAGTGGAATGATTTTTACCAACCGCACCATCCAATACATTGCTACACATTATAACTCATAGTAAATGTCATGTCTATGTTATGTTTATGTTAGTGTATAGGCAGGACATTACTGATCAACTCACCATAGCTGATGATAGAAGAGTCAACGGAACTTCCAGAGAATCGAACTCAAGAAAGTGAATTAAAAAACATTTTTAACCATATAAACTGAAATAATTAAACGACGATAAAAAGAGTAAGTGAACCGATTTATTCACTACCGGATTCAATAATAGATTGAATTGGGTGGAATAAATCACTAATACAAAACTTAATAATAAAAACGAGCTTTCAACAATAATAATAAAATGAACAATAGAACCTAAAATAAACATCGTCACATTATGAGTGCCTGAATTAGAGGTGGATTTTTCAGTGAGTGAGTCCCACATACCAGGGGAACCACGATCTCCTCTGACGGTGCATAACGCTTCCCCCCCCCAATAAAAATTATTATTTTTATTTCTATTTGTATCGGTCATCTGAGGACCACATGCTAATTACAATTTCTTTATTCCTTTTAACTTTCTTTTCTTCAGTATTCTTTCATCTTTTCGCTTTGTCTCTTCTTCCTATTGTTACGACATCACAGAACAATCTACGTGTTACCGAATGTTCCAGAGGGTTCCGGAATGCAATGCGTGTAGCGTACGTGACTCTTGACGCATTTGCTAGAGTGTGCCAGAAATCGGGCGGCCGCTCGCTGACTGTGTCAAGGCCGCAATTAATTACGTCGTACACTGGCGCTAATGCGTAGTTTGGAATCTTCTTATCTGTAAGGGTTGTATAAATGCTAGGCGGCAGCGGGCTTAGTTTTCAGTTATATTTGCGATAAATTACAGTGCGGTACAAGAGTTATGATCGGGCGATATTACTGTGTCGTTCAAGAGGTTATTAGTGAAGTGTTGTGTTTTATAATCGGGCGGTATAAATGTAATACAATTGTGATTAATATTACTTGACATATTATTGCGTGTGAACAATTTTTATTAGATTTGTTGTAAGAGACTGTGTTGTTAATTACGAACTGTTTAACTGTAAAAATTAAAGCTGGTAATTAGTGACTTAATTGGTGTCTTGTTTTTTGTTTTTCACTGTACCTCCGACGATCAAGTAGACCGTCGTAACACTATCTTCAGTCCACTTTGAACCTGCGTGTTTTCTTCTCCTAAACTGGACTCCTTCTATTCTTAACACATTTGCCCGAAAAATTTCTTTTCCAATTGTTTTTCTGCGTTTATATTGTTTTTTACTAAATCCTTTTTGACTTCTATAATCCAACTTGATGTTGACTTCTTTTCCCACAGATATTTGAAGATCTGTTTTGTTAATTTATTGTAGTCCATTCTATATAACTAGTCTTCGTTTTCTCACTGTTTCTGTTATATTTTCTATACTTTGATATATTTCATCCATACTTGTTAATTTCCAACCTTCTGCAGTTTTTTATTTATAATTCAATGCTAGACATTTACTTGCATATAGGCATTCTGGAGTCACTACTATAATTTTCGCATTTTTAGAGATGCACTTTTTATTGTAAATATCTTTAGTTATACCATATGCTCTTTATTATTATTATTACATTCTTTTTTTTGGTGTGTGTGCCCCTTATGTTGAATGGATCAGCTGCGTAAACCGGACATAGCAAAATATCTTTTATTGTTCCCAGTAACCGCAATGCAATATGTTCTCTGTGTGTGCGGCAGGGGATTTACCAACGTTTGTGACTCATTATCTGAACGGGAACAGACAATGATTGCAGTAGTCATCAATTTCAGTCACTTTATCAGATGTCTGCTGTACAGTGATTAATGTATGATACTGCAAATCCACTGTACCTTGTCATAGTCTATGTGTTTGGGTTTAATATTGTCCGGCTTGCACTTTCCAGACGGCAGAATATCTGTTGCTCGCCGTTCAACGCGGGTAACCGCCAGTGCTGCCAACACTGCGACAATGACAAATTGCGTACAAATTATTGTTGCTGGTGCATCATACATGGCGTATCAAATCGGTCTTGCTGTATGAATGTGAGACTTGGAAACCGTTGTCAGACTTTCATAAACCGTTGGCTGAGGTACATAATGAGAATTTGGTGGCCGTAGACCTTGTTCGAACAGTGATCTATGGGAGGCCACAAGTCCAGCTATAGATAAAGAGAAGAAAATGGAGGTGGATCGGTCACACCCTTGAGAAGACCGCCATAAAGACCGAGGAACACTTGGAAGAGGACTATGGAAAGAGAGCTGGCTGGTGTCAATAAGTCATGGAGGGAAGTGAAGGCCCTGGCAATGGACGTAACACGCTGGAGAAATTTCGTCGAGGCCATATGTTCCACCTAGGAATTTAAGGACTTAAGTCAAGTCAATTCATGACGGCAACCTGCAAACAAGAACAGCATTATCTAGGTCTATCCACACTTTCTTCTTCTTCAGTCCTTGTAATTGTTTATTCAGTAAGCGATGCTGTTTACTAAATACCGTATTTCTCACGAAGGGCGGGCATTTCTTTCACAAAAACCAACTTGGCTTTTAAAAAAACAGCGTGTGTGACAAAAATTTATCATTAAGATATTAAATGTACATTAGATACTACATCTTAAATGATTGTTCTTTTCACTACCGCAAAGCAAAACGTCTTGTCCTTTCTGTGGTTTTGAAGCAAAAAGTTAACGTCTGAAGGAACGATATGTTGTTCCGTATTTAAAGAATTCACGAGTGCTTTGAAAGTTCTATAATTCTAAGTCTCTTCTTTCTTTTCTTCATGGCTACAGTTGACAACGTATGATCGGCCCGCTTGTGTCTTGCTTTCGAAGTTTACTAATTAATATGTCACCTGTAGGCCTATATGCTACCAGAATATCGCAGAATACTACAATATGGTGGTGGGATCCGGCCGGATTAAACTTTTGGCCAGAGGTGCCCATCCATCCCAAAGGCCATGGAACAATTCTTCCCCCAAAAAGTATTCCGAAATTCTCCCAATTTGTTTCGTGAATCGGGAGGGTGCACAATACGGGGGCATGAAAAGGTCCTCAATTAACTGTGGTGGATCTTGGGGCTTTATCCAAAATTGTTCCCAAATCTAAAACCATTTAAGCAATTATTGGAATAAAAAACTAATGTTATTATTTTTATCAACACAAAAAGGTTTTCTAGTGTGCCTAATCAGTAACTAAATTATGAGAAATATAATAGCCTGGTCAAACCTGGCCTAACATAATTAGTAGTATATTAGGCCTTATTAAAATAATCTAACTTTATTTCGTAATTGCATTCTTTTTCTTCAGTGATTTATTTAATTACGACGCTTGTAACGAGACAATTAAGCACCTGGTTACGCAACTGGCTTACATTCATGTAAATTTTATTTCCAACAAGGGATAATGAAATGAAAAAGATCATTTTTAATATCAGGGAAGTTTTAGTAATAAAATAAAATTTAAAAGTAAAAGTAAAATCTGATTACCACGGAAATCGAAAATTACAAAATTCGCCTTGACAAATCACCACCGAAAATTCCAGTAGTGCAACTTGCACCATTGCACCATGCTGTGGGACCCCTGCCTCTGGCTTAATATTCAGAACCCAGATTTTCTGTCTGGGTTGACTCCGATAAACTTGTTTTCCTACCGGACCCAAAGAGATCTCTGCTTGAGATAGCCATAAGGGTCTTCAATGTGGTAGTTTCTCCTTGCCTTCCACATCCTTCCAATATAGGAGAGGTAGCTACAGCGGTTGTCACTCGGTTTCCGTACTCACTTAGCCATCTGTACAAGTTCTGATAATGACGTTTTATAAGTTCCGTTCAATGTGCAAAGGACACAGTAAATCATGAAATTATGAAAATTACTTATTATAACAAAAGAAGTTATATAATGTAGTGACTTCCATGCACTACCTCTTTCGTTTAAACAAGTACGTTATTCCCCAATTGTAGTGATTCACGGCTTGTGACTTGAATCGTAGCAACCTATATTATTCGTCGCAATTTTCGAACTACTCGAATCCAAGCAAAGTCTTTGCAGGGTATCTAGTTTTGTCTTTGTTAACAACGTATGCAAAAATAGACCATATCCCTCTCTATTAAAACGCTCGACAAGTGATTGAAATGAAACCAGACGGGTATGTAGTGAGCATCAGTTAATATTTTCGCACAAAATTTTTGTAACGAAGTTTCTGTCACAATTAGTGATCGTCACCCCATACAAAACAGAGTTAACATTTTAGAAACCGTAAATTTACGAATCCATTTACAAATGCAGATTTTCATGAATATACTGTATAATCATTCCTGCCGCTAATTCGTCTGTGGTCGATGTTGGGCGACGGATACAACGTTCGCCATGAATATTCGTTCGTTCAGTCCTAAACGAACCACGCCATAGCCTAACTTTACTGTCGTTCATAACGTTTAGACGGTTAACCGCCTAATCTTGTCTGTGAGTTTCAGCAGCACTGTTTTTACATTGAAAATTATCCTCACATACGCTTCCAAGGGCGGTGCCCATTCTGTTTTTAAAGTCTGTTTTGACGCGGTCCACACAGGAAGAAGACTTCAAAAACAGAATTTTCAGATGAAATGCTAAGACATTAAAAAGGCCGCGCAGATCGTAGTGTGGGAAGGAATGGTTGTGCGGTAAAAGGTATGTGAAGTCACAAACCAGCACTCACAACCATGTGACACACCAATCATGCAGCTGTGCTGAACACAACATAATTGTTCCGAAAACAACGCGTCATCGGTACGTAGCACAATGATAATTTTGACACACCACAACCACACACCCGGATTTTTAGCTGTACGAAATTTTTAGCTGTATCATAACCCTTAATATAAGTCGTTCACACAAAATAACAATAGCGTGTAATAATGCACTCTCTGTCTGTCTGTCTGTCTGTCTGTCTGTCTGTCTGTCTGTCTGTCTGTCTCTCTCTCTCTCTCTCTCTCTCTCTCTCTCTCTCTCTCTCACACACACACACACACACACACTCTCTGTCTTAATTGACGCTACAGCTCTTGGAGAGCCTTGGCCTCCTGGACAATTCGCCTTCAGTCGCCTCGATTCTCAGCCCTCAGTCTACATCTTGTTACCGAGCCTGCGCACGTCGTCCTCAAGATTATCCACCCACAGTTTTCTGAGCCGACCCCTCCTTCTTCTTCCACCAGGTCTCCCCGTAAACATTTTTTTCAATGTGGATGTCATTAACATTCTCTGGAGATGCCCTACCCACCAGATTCTACTTTTCTTTATGTTCGTGGATAATATCTGGTTCTCCAAAGATTTACCGGATGCCGACAAAGTAGCTGACAGCTCAGCATTTCGTCATAGCCTATAACAACACACCACACGCGCGATCCTTCTCTTTTGGCACTGTCAGAGGTAACAGACTTCAATTAAAAGCGCGCCTTTTATTTATACACTACATTTTACTAAATTTTCGTAAAA
The DNA here is from genome assembly GCA_034769895.1 of Magicicada septendecula. Lineage (NCBI taxonomy): Eukaryota > Metazoa > Arthropoda > Insecta > Hemiptera > Cicadidae > Magicicada > Magicicada septendecula. The sequence continues at coordinate 19,806,334 of CM068369.1, read as the reverse complement.
AGGCGAATGCCAATTTTCTGAATGAAAAATAGTAGGACGACTATAATAAAATTAATCCCTCGTCTGTTTGCCGATGAGATATGATTAATTTTTATTAAGATATTTGTACGATTTTTAGCCCCAAGGTTATTCAGCCTGTGGAAATTGCGTGCCTGAGATAACATCGTGTGATAATACTGAGCCAACATACTGCTGCGCTAACTAGGTAGCTTCTTTGTATGTCCGAGAACTCATGTAAGGCAGCCTACCCTACATAACTTTTAAAGTTATTTCATTAGTACAAAAAGGGGCCTTTTATATTAATTTTAAAAGGATTGTATGGGAACGGTGGTTATTACGCTTGGTTTGCCTATATAAAAACAAACTTAATTGGTGCCTTCAATTATGTATGTAGACAAAATCCGATAATCCGTCCAGACAACAGTGGACAGACAAAGGAAGATGTTCGCTTATAGTTTATATATTTATGACGCAGTTAGTCAGTTTTACACACACACACACACACACACACACACACACACATTGACAGTCTTTAATAGCAGTTTCGGTCATTAGTCATACTACTTCAACAACGCTACAATAACAAGAGCATTTGTTCAAGGTCAAGACCCGAACACTGTCCGCTGTTTTATGCCCGACGTGTGAGAACGGACTGTCACATTTCGTCCACGCACTTTTTGACTTCCTGCGTTCAAAAATTTTGAAATTAAAAAAACGAACATTAAATTCACATTTTCGTTGAATTTAATTTTATACTCTACATGCAATTTTCCATTTTCCAAAATTGTGGTCCTCTCACATTTTTGCTTCCTGTTCTCCTATGTTTTGGGACACGAATCTTCTGTCCCAATAAAGCTCTGTGGTGTAAAAGTATGGACGCGCATGCCAAGTTTTGACAAAATCGGTTCATGCATTCAACATTTATAGTGTGACATAACCCAGACAGACAAACGTCGTATAATTAATTAAATTGACAGTTGAAAAATCGAAGCGTTTTCTCGTTATATATCGTTTCATGGTCACTCCCTTACATCACTCCCTTACTAATCCGAACTCATACCGTTCACTTACATTGTATTCAGGCTAATATGTCAATAAGGAAAACCTGGGTATAATTTGAAGAGGAAAAGAGGTATATTTTTTCTTTTCGTAAACACTAATATCTCGTTAGATAAAAAAAAAACACTCTATACAGTTCTTTTAATCGGAATTCATCATATTCGTTTATATACGTTTGGACACATGAATAAGGAAAACCTGCGACAAAAAACAAAACGGCTCCCCTACAGAAACAATTATGCGGTATCCAAATAATACTTCAGTGACCTTCAGTCGACAGAGTTAGTGGTCGCGTGACTTTGTTATGGAATGTAAACAGTACGCAGGCTTTTATAAACAATAATCGCCTTCCAGTTTAGTCGCATGGAGGAAACGATGATCTAGTTAGTGTACGCGACTGTTTGCTACAATGAGACTAAGTTATTTATGTCAGCCAAAGTTGCTATATATGTTACCGGCAAAGTACAAAATCAGGGATTTTATAGAATACCTAGGAATTTCATACAATGCCTGTATCCAGCCAGCAAAGTATGAAATAAAACACACTTCATACATTGCCTACGCATTGTTTAGAATGCCTAACGCATTATAGGTAATGTATAGAAGATCATATGGTCGCGCTATGGTTTCATCTTCTGAAAATTGTGTAGAGTGCTGCAGAGATATGCATAGTACGTGTGGACATTTTTTGACCACTAGTGGAAGTAGTGGAGATAAGTGTAATGATGGCAAGAAGCTGTGTACTATCTACTTCAAAGTAAAATTTGCAACTGAAGAATGAAAAATATCAAAAATCATTTCTAGAACTTCAGGCAAAGGAGATGAAACCTAAGTCTCTGCAGCTCCTGTGGGCGCGTCTGTTTGTGTTACAATTCCTGAAGTAGACAAGGGGCGGGAGGTCTTCAAAACATCCTAGGAATCGTTGTGAGTGTGAGAGGTGACGGATTTTACAAACTGGCAACCACTAACGGATTGTTAAAGCAGCTATACACAAGATCGCAGTTCACTGTATGCCCAAGACCACTAATGGGATTTGAAGATGTTTCTGAACAAGTAACCGCACTTCGTTCTGCTGCTACAGCCCAATCATCAGGATCCGGGCAAGGGTTCTTAAAATGTGTGTGCAAGACTAAATGTCAACAAAAAGTAATTGTGTAAAGTGAAAGAAAGTGTACTTAAATTGTCACAGCTCTCTGTTTTGTTGTAATAAGTAGAGTGTATTCCATATGTTTAGAATTAATAAACACCAATAATATCTAATGTATTTTTTAATCAGATTGGCTAAAAAAGTTCTTGTACAATATAATTTTAATAAAATAGTAACTGAACATAATTAAGTAGAGAATAAATAACCTCGAAATGTCATACAAAGTCCTCCTTTGTGTAAAATAAAACAATTGTGTGTGTTTAAATAATGTACTTTATGAATTTTAATATTTGACGATCTCTTCCCGAGTGATACGTCTGATGATGGGACATAGTTCCCGAAACGCGTAACAACAAAAACAACGCAACGAAGTCACAGGACGGATTTGAGATAAGGTAATTTATTATCAAAAAACGTGACTTGGACCATAATCAAAAATGTTTAAATTGTGTGTGATTTTGTATTAAAATGTTTTTATTTTGAACGTACTAAGCTCATTTTACACTTTTCCTAAAGAAACACTGGCATTATGTAGAATGCCTAGGTGATGTACAGAATACCGGGTAAAAGTATAAAAAACATTTGAAAAGTATTCTATTCTATACTTTGTCCAAAAACTCCAGGCATTGTATGAAATGCCTAGGTATTCTGTAAAATGCCTGATTTTGTACTTTGCCGATAACATACATATACCATTACATACAATATTATTATTACATGATATATTATTTGCCATTACATATATCGAGTAACGGGTACTCGAAGGCATGGTGATTTGAAGTGCACAGCACGAAAACTCTTGGATCGATAACGGAATTAGGATTGGGCATTAGAACACAAGAAGCGGCGATAATTATGGACAAGTCGTGTGTGTGTGTGTGTGTGTGTGTGTGTGTTTTACAGTCGTAAGAAATTAGAAACATATGCGTCTAGATTACATCTAATTTGCTGTTCTGTCCACTGATTTTCTTCATTTGCATCTAATGATCGAGTGGCTGCCGGAATAAAAGTAAATAATGGAACATACATGAATACAACGCTGTTCGCAGATGATCATGTAATCATCCAACACATCAAATGCGAGCTCCAGAGATCAATGCTCCAGTTACAGTCTGTTCAAGTCTGTTCAAATTACGACATGAAAATTTCGATGCAGAAGACAAAGAAAGAAGATAGTGTAGTATGGAATTTGTGGGTGAATACCGGTTTCAGATTAAGGTTGTATTCAGAAGAAGAAGATAGAACAGCAGTCGCGTTTCCGAAACCTTGGCTGTGACGCTACTTAAGATGTGGATTACGCTGTTGACCACAAGCTAAATGTCAGTCAATATGAGGCACAATTCGCCGAGCGCTGTCAAGAAAACCAAGGAAAGAGACGCGACTAAAATTTTGTGAGGTAATGGCTGTGCCAGTGTTATTGTGTAGTTCTGAATCTTGGGTTCGACGAAAAAATATATGAGTGGAATAGACGCATCGGTGATGGGACTCTTGCGATCTGTTAAAGGCTACACGCGAAGGGATAGACTCCACAATGGAGACGTTCGTAAAGAGTTGAACATTTTTAATATTCAAGATCATTTTGCAGAGAACAAAGAGACATGGATTGCTCATCTGAATAGGATGCGAAATGGCAAACTTGCCTAAGGAAGTACGGCAATACAGTACAAGCCTGTTGGACAGCAAAGTACGTACTCCTTTAGGACCGAATCAGGTGACTCGCCTACCCCTGATAGAAGAAGAAGAAGAAGAAGAAGAAGAAGAAGAAGAAGAAGAAGAAGAAGAAGAGGAAGAGGAAGAGGAAGAGGAAGAGGAAGAGGAAGAGGAAGAGGAAGAGGAAGAGGAAGAGGAAGAGGAAGAGGAAGAGGAAGAGGAGGAGGAGGAAGAAGAAGAAGAAGAAGAAGAAGAAGAAGAAGAAGAAGAAGAAGAAGAAGAAGAAGAAGAAGAAGAAGAAGAAGAAGAAGAAGAAGAAGAAGAAGAAGAAGAAGAAGAAGTATGTGAAAACATCTGACGATAGACTATAGGGTGAACTGTAGAGCACCTATTAAACCTTACCAATTTTTAATTTTAAAAATACAAAGTTTTTTCCACTCTCTATCTACGTTCGTCTTCAGGTGTTTAGTTTATGATAACATCTGCTGACGGTCGAAAGTAGATAGTAGTGATTTAACCACTGTGTTTCTAAAATTCGAAAATCATTAGTGTGCTATTAGGCACTTTACATAATGCTAACTTAATACCGAAACTTAAATTTACATATTCTATAATGTTCTATTTTCTATGACAAGTATGTAAACGAAACAGCACAATTAACTCATATGTGTGTATTCAATAAAACATAAAATAATTTACACGACATAAATAGTCACAATTTCTAATCAGTGGGAAGGGCGTTCGGAAGTTTGTAGAGACATCCACGGAAGTTGTACTTTTTATCAGCTTCCAAGAGTTGCCGCAGTCCCGATTCACTGAGCGTCGTTCCGGCCGGTGCGATTATAGGCCTATATCTGCTGTCAACTTGAGGATCTGTAAAAGTTAGTAATTCACAATTAGTAATGACGACATGACTCTACTTTAAACAGACAAGTAGTTTAAAAAAATCATAATAGTTTTATTTTTGTTGCAATTACTTGTATTGGCTTTCCATATCAATAAAAATGTTCGATATAATTGTTACTTAATCTCGATTGTAAATTGTACCTTACAGATGTATTTAATCATTTTACCAGTTAATTCGCTAGATGTTAACATCTCTCGCTCCTGTTTCGTTCTCTGATCTAGCCCTACTGTATTTTTCCATCTCTTATATTTTCCTATTGTTGTTCAGACGAAACTTTGCCCAGATTGTGTAGTATTTAATTAAAATTGGCTCCCGGGCTGTTTGGCCGTAGTCCAAAGTTTCTGACAAAATCAGACGTTTTGGCAGTATCACTGACTCCCATCTTCAGTAAAAACGAGTCAACGCTAACATGGGATGTTGTACGTTAGGAGCGCTGCGTCAGCCTTAACCACAGTACTGGGGTCCTAATGTGTACCACACAGCACAAATGAAACCCCTACTTCATTTTGAGTAGTTAAAACAAAAAGAATATTTCTTTTTGTAAAGAGGGGTTACAAGTTAATTAAAACTAGGCTAAGGCCTAGAGAAGCTAAAAATTGCGCTGGATCCAGTAAGACGGGACTTGCAATAAAAACTCAAGAATTAAATAATTAACAATGGTTTTATTATTCTATCTCATATTATTAATAACAAAAAAAAAACAGTGATTTAGAATTTCCCTTTTTAATGGTTAACAAAAAAGTATACCCTCTCAACAAGGCCACCTGAAAAATATTAACTGAGTCCATGAAAATAATTGCTATGTCACCATCAATGAATTGAAAATTTAAAATAATCATTAACCTCAAAATAAAACTCCCATTAAACTATTTCTTAAAATATAAAATTTATATCATATGTTACTTTTGAAATGCAGTATATAAATTGATGAAGGTAAATAATTTCATTCACAGTTACTATTAATAATTAAAATAATTATTCATCCAATTTAAATGAACTTTAAAGGTGACACTTACTATACTTGTTAAATAAAACAATTAATTTAAAGAAATGATCAGCCACGATTATTGAGATAGAATACTCGTCTACTGGTGTATATAAATTCTAATAATAAATAAAATCCCTATATCCCACCAAAAGTACAGCAATGCATAATATTTATATATATATATATATATCCCCCAAAATGTACACAGAAATATACAGACATAACACGTTCCACAAAACAAATTACATATACAATAGTATACAAATACATAAAGGTCTCTTGCCACGCCCTTTTTTATATATTAGCCTTCTGGTGTATATAAATTCTAAACTTCTGCTTTATAGGAATCCCAATTAGGATTAAAGATTTATTTCTAGGAATGTACCCGCATGGTGTGGGTTAATTGCACGTCATGTGTATCATAAAGTATTGCATACAAATGTCCCCAGGACATTAAAATTTAAAACCAAGGGCCTAAGTGGCTAAGTGCTAAAATACTTAATTAAGGTGAGAAATAAAAATGTTTAAAATAATTAACGCCCCCCAGTTACCATGATTAATATAAAGAATTTATATAGACTAAAATAGGGCCAATTAATGAAAGGGAAAAATTGCACAATATTAGCACCTTATATAAAAAAATACATTTGTGTGTCAGAGACGGACATGTTTCTTCAATTTATAACCAGTCTCAACAACCTTGTTTCAACAACCTTGTTTCGACAAACAAGTTGAAAAGTGTTTCGACAGGCACAGCTTGGTTGAAACTAATTTAAAACAACACCTACCTCCCCAGTAATATTTTTATACAAATGACCTAACCTGATTTTAAAAATAAGAGAAAATATATGTTTTAATGCAGAGTAAATTAAACTTGAGAAAATAATAATAACAAAACTGACTTTAAATCTGTAGCGAAAGTACTATAAAGAAATGAGTGGAAATCTAAGTTGCATGCTGTGTGGTACTCATGTCAGTCTCTGAACTGACAATTTACTATACATGTATTGAAATTTACAATTAATACTTAGTGTTCACACTAAACTGTCCCATCAATTGGGGATCCAAATGAATGTATACTGGTACCATGTTGATTCTACGTGTGAATATAAATGGATATTTTTCACCTGCTTATATGTGCCCAGAAGGATGATCTCTTATTTATAGCGTGGCGATGGTGATTGGCATGTTGTTGCGGCCGTTGGTCTCTTCGGTGTCGAGTGTGGAGCTTTAAGATGGCATTTCGTTCAGTGGCAGGACTTGTCTCTGTTCAGTGAACCCGCAGTCGTGAAGAAACTTATCTCTCCATAGTAGTTAGAGGATTTTGGAAAATAACCTCTCCACCGAAGAGAAAAGCGCCCGTCAACCCTGAAGTATATTGATAGACCAAAAACTTAGAGAAATTCGGCATTGTCTCGTTTGCATACCGCAATTAACGCCAGGGAGCAGCACGGGAATTTTCGTATCACCGAGAGTCGGTAAGTGCCGCCCCCCGACAGCCGTTGTCTAAACTATTAATTTTCCTAAACACAGGTAGAGCGCAGCACTAATTACTGCCTTAAATTTCGTACTGTCTTTACCGTACTTGCGGTACTGTCGTAATAAAATTTACTGAACTCGCGCTGAATCTTTTGACTCAGCACACCCTCACCCCAAAAGGGCAACATAGTTGCCCCAACGTTAAATGCCAGGAGGGTACCCTGCAGTGTACCTCTCCCCAAAAGATACCAGTGGACGTCGTGGTTGGGTTGGCTCAGCTGAGCTTGCTCTCAGGAGAACAGAAATCAAAAGGAAAACGAAAGAGACGAAAGAAGATATGTATTATGTAAGTGTGCGGGTGCTGCATGCTGACCTGATCAGAGTCCGCATACAGCACAAGAGAGAGAGACAGGAAAAGACAAAAGAAAGATTCCTACATACGTCTTCTGACCTCCTGAGGCTCGCCCACCGACTGAGGCCCAACTTGATACCTACTCAGGACAACAACAAACCCCCCCTTTTCCTACTGGATTGGAAATCTCAACGCCAATGCAACCATCCTCATGCGACCCTCTCCGCCAGACCAACCCCACAGGACCGCCCCATTACGTCACACTCTCTGGTGACCACCACCTACTCCTCCTGCTGCCACTCACACACGCGTCCGAAGACCAAAACAAGGTAACTAATACCTTGGTATGTGAGCGCCCATAATTTTATTGTCCACATATGGACTGACCAGCCATATGCTAAAACAAGGCATCACATATCCTTGACATATCTAACTGGCCGTTAAAAAAAAACATCCCTATACTTGGGCGGACGGCCCCTATTAGCCGGACTGAGAAAACCGCATAGAGGGCACGCGAACATCAATCCCTTCACTTGGTCTTCAATACTGCAGAACTAACGAGGGGGTATACTTCAGCACAGCAACTTCGAACAACCTACACTTAATCAACAATAACTACCACGGAAAGCAACTAGGGAATGCGGCATGGCCAGGACTCTACAAAATCAACGACAAACTACAACAAAGAAAAAATGAAAACGACACTAAACTTACTACCCACGTAGTCACAACTCTTCCAACTAACTTCTCTCTGACTCCTCTCGGATTTTTTTTTTCTTTTTTCCTTTTCTAATTTTTTTTGCTTTTTCCTTTCTAATTTTTATTTGTTTTTTGGTTTTTACTTTGTTTTTGAGGGGAGGGGTAGGAAAATTGGGAAGATGATAAGGGCAAGGATCATTGAAAGTTCAACAGCTAGGACTAAGGTAAAGGACATGGTTCGCTCCGGTAGGAAGGATAGGTGGAGAAAACCAAGGCTCGCGGAGGCAGGGGCGCAACCCTGAAGTAGATGGACACCACTGGGATTGTGGGGAACATCTACCCGCTACCCGTCAACCGCTTTGTCTCACCCTTTTATGACGAACTTTAGGAACCCGTTCTTTATGACGAACTTTAGGACGCCGTTCCTTATGACGAACTTTAGGACGCCGTTCCTTGTGGACATCACTCTCTGAGAAACTATCTTGTGTAGAGCAGTACTGATTTATTTCATGTAAATTATAATCAAGGTAACTTACCTTTCTACGTTCACCCCGATTTGGATTATCCTCAACCTCTAACTCCTCTGCTTCTATCTTCTTCTCTTCTACAATTGCTTCTGGTTCTATTTCTTCCACCTCTTCCTTTTCTTCCTCTACATAATCCAAATCATCATCACGACACTGCACATCTTCATCTTCTAGTTGCTCCCCTGGTCCAGCTGAAACTTCTTTCCATTCCTCGGAATCCTCAACAATACTTACAGAAAGCGTCTGCACATCTTCACACACTACATCATTCTCACCCACAAACTCTACAACGCTGCCACCCAGTTTCTCCCCAACTTCTACCTCATCTACTTCTACCACACTTGCAGACTGGACATCCCCTAGTCCATCCGCGACCTCAGAAACACTTGCAGCCTCCCTAACACTTACACTTATACTCCCCTGCGTAGCATGTGCAGACCACTCTTCTGCCTCCTCCTTCGATTCCTCTTCTTCCTCACTCTCAGCAACTGCAACTTCCTCAACAGTACTCAACCTGGAATCCAGCTGTCCAGGTCCATGTGCAATGTCTAAATTAACTTCTACTGACGATGGTAAAGCTCCCCCATCAAGTGACTTATCATCTTCCGGCGTAGGCGATGATGATGTTATCGGCTCTGGATCCACCTTGGGCAGAAATGGATTTACCGGAACAATTACTGCGACCTTTGGTCGGACCGTATTTGTAGCAACGCAACACCGGGCCATCTCCGCGAAATTATTTGGACGATTCCCAAACCTTCCCAAACGGGAACCGTCTTGGTCATTCAGTCCTCCTATAATTATATCTAGGACTTCGGTGTCGGTCAACCCTAATCTTAATACCCGGGCAGCTTTTCGTATGTCCTGCACGTAGTCCCCCAACGGCTCTCCGTCGGCCTGATAACGATAGAACCAATCCAGCCTAAGCTTGGAACGTCGTGGAGGATACATGAAGTAATCCAACACTTCCGCATGAAAAGTGTCGACCGTGCCGCCCCGACGCCAAGTGTTGGTGACCTTCTTTTGCAACGTACCCTGGCAATACGGGTATATAAGGCACAAGACCTCCCCATCGGATATACCCGGATAGGCGGCCAACTGCAGGACAAGGTCCAAGAAAACCAGTAGCTGGTCCTCCTTAAATCCATCTACCACCGAAAATTTCTGGAGAACTGGGGTGAGAGGGTGGGGCAATTTCTGTTCCTCCCGGTGGTCGGGGGAAGACAATGGCTGAAAGCATAGCGCCGCCAGAATTACACAATTCGCAAAACACTATCAACAAAACACAACACCCTACAAATACCTAACACCTATAAACATAATGACAATAATAAGATTAGAATAAGAAAAACTCACGTACTATACTTCCAAAGAGTAGACTGCGGGTCCACCTACCGATGCGAGAACTAGCCCACTAACTGAACAGCTCACACTCGATTACACTAGACAAAAGGAACGCGACACACACACAACACACACAACACGAAAAACAAAATACCGACCAACGAAAATTTATTTTAACCATTTCTTAGGTTACCTCCGGCTACCATTTATCGGCAGAAACCGACTGCCGATCGGGCCATACCGCCTAATCACAAAAAAAAACGCAACACCTCCCCAAACATGGGTAAGGTAAACTCAAACTAACTAAGCGCCGACTGCGATAAGTCTTGCCCAGGGATTTCCCCTTCTAAAATTTCCTACCACGTGGCACTGTTCACTATGCAAGGCGGGCAAGTACATATACATATGTTTCAAACCTTAAAACTAACAAAATATTTTCAACCTTGGGATATAGGGCCTTGAAAATTTTTCTAAGTTCTATTTAAGAACTAAACATTGTGAAAATTTTAAAATATTTCCTAAGTTTGCAAGCCCCGTCACACCCACAGGACCCTTGTCGTAAGCGCGCTCTGCTACCAAATGTAACCGCGCTCTGCTACCAAATGAAACCCCTACTTCATTTTGAGTAGTTAAAACAAAAAGAATATTTCTTTTTGTAAAGAGGGGTTACAAGTTAATTAAAACTAGGCTAAGGCCTAGAGAAGCTAAAAATTGCGCTGGATCCAGTAAGACGGGACTTGCAATAAAAACTCAAGAATTAAATAATTAACAATGGTTTTATTATTCTATCTCATATTATTAATAACAAAAAAAACAGTGATTTAGAATTCCCCTTTTAAATGGTTAACAAAAAAGTATACCCTCTCAACAAGGCCACCTGAAAAATATTAACTGAGTCCATGAAAATAATTGCTATGTCACCATCAATGAATTGAAAATTTAAAATAATCATTAACCTCAAAATAAAACTCCCATTAAACTATTTCTTAAAATATAAAATTTATATCATATGTTACTTTTGAAATGCAGTATATAAATTGATGAAGGTAAATAATTTCATTCACAGTTACTATTAATAATTAAAATAATTATTCATCCAATTTAAATGAACTTTAAAGGTGACACTTACTATACTTGTTAAATAAAACAATTAATTTAAAGAAATGATCAGCCACGATTATTGAGATAGAATACTCGTCTACTGGTGTATATAAATTCTAATAATAAATAAAATCCCTATATCCCACCAAAAGTACAGCAATGCATAATATTTATATATATATATATATCCCCCAAAATGTACACAGAAATATACAGACATAACACGTTCCACAAAACAAATTACATATACAATAGTATACAAATACATAAAGGTCTCTTGCCACGCCCTTTTTTATATATTAGCCTTCTGGTGTATATAAATTCTAAACTTCTGCTTTATAGGAATCCCAATTAGGATTAAATATTTATTTCTAGGAATGTACCCGCATGGTGTGGGTTAATTGCACGTCATGTGTATCATAAAGTATTGCATACAAATGTCCCCAGGACATTAAAATTTAAAACCAAGGGCCTAAGTGGCTAAGTGCTAAAATACTTAATTAAGGTGAGAAATAAAAAATGTTTAAAATAATTAACGCCCCCCAGTTACCATGATTAATATAAAGAATTTATATAGACTAAAATAGGGCCAATTAATGAAAGGGAAAAATTGCACAATATTAGCACCTTATATAAAAAAATACATATGTGTGTCAGAGACGGACATGTTTCTTCAATTTATAACCAGTCTCAACAACCTTGTTTCAACAACCTTGTTTCGACAAACAAGTTGAAAAGTGTTTCGACAGGCACAGCTTGGTTGAAACTAATTTAAAATAACACTTACCTCCCCAGTAATCTTTTTATACAAATGACCTAACCTGATTTTAAAAATAAGAGAAAATATATGTTTTAATGCAGAGTAAATTAAACTTGAGAAAATAATAATAACAAAACTGACTTTAAATCTGTAGCGAAAGTACTATAAAGAAATGAGTGGAAATCTAAGTTGCATGCTGTGTGGTACTCATGTCAGTCTCTGAACTGACAATTTACTATACATGTATTGAAATTTACAATTAATACTTAGTGTTCACACTAAACTGTCCCATCAATTGGGGATCCAAATGAATGTATACTGGTACCATGTTGATTCTACGTGTGAATATAAATGGATATTTTTCACCTGCTTATATGTGCCCAGAAGGATGATCTCTTATTTATAGCGTGGCGATGGTGATTGGCATGTTGTTGCGGCCGTTGGTCTCTTCGGTGTCGAGTGTGGAGCTTTAAGATGGCATTTCGTTCAGTGGCAGGACTTGTCTCTGTTCAGTGAACCCGCAGTCGTGAAGAAACTTATCTCTCCATAGTAGTTAGAGGATTTTGGAAAATAACCTCTCCACCGAAGAGAAAAGCGCCCGTCAACCCTGAAGTATATTGATAGACCAAAAACTTAGAGAAATTCGGCATTGTCTCGTTTGCATACCGCAATTAACGCCAGGGAGCAGCACGGGAATTTTCGTATCACCGAGAGTCGGTAAGTGCCGCCCCCCGACAGCCGTTGTCTAAACTATTAATTTTCCTAAACACAGGTAGAGCGCAGCACTAATTACTGCCTTAAATTTCGTACTGTCTTTACCGTACTTGCGGTACTGTCGTAATAAAATTTACTGAACTCGCGCTGAATCTTTTGACTCAGCACACTAACGTACAACATCCCACGTTAGCGTTGACTAGTTTTCACTTAAGATGACAGTCAGTGGTAGTGCCGAAACGTCTGGTTTTTGTCAGACACTTTGGACCACGGCCAAACAGCCGGGAATCAATTTTAACCGTGTAACCCTTCGTACAACATCATATATAGTATTTAGTTCATAACTTCCTTAATTACATATGTATGTATGTATATATATATATATATATATATATATATATTCAAACACTTTTTGTTACAGTCTGTTTCTTGATGTATATAATATATTTACAAGCTTTAATGAATTTACCTCAAGATATTTTCTCCTTATTTGGAACATTTACGGGAAACATTGTGTTCCCATCTTCAGCCTTCCTGAGTCTAGTGGAACTCAAGTGATTTTGAGTCTAGTGAATTACTTGTGTGTTGGTTGGTTGATATTATGGTTTCCCGTTGGCCTCTGGTACTTTAAATTTGTATTATTGTGTGTGATTGTGGTGTATGTAATAGTATTTTGTATATTTTCGATGTTGAGTGCTTTGAAAATTGAGTCATGTTTTGTATTGATTTGTATTTATTCAGTTATTTGTTTCTTTTGTGTTTTATGTTTGTATATTTGTAAATTTTCCCAAATGTTCATTATGGTGCCTTTGTGTGGTATGTGTTTTATTAGTGTCATGTTGGTTATGTCTGGGAATTCATGTCCATTGTTTATTGCATGTGTGGTCAAATTAGATTTATATACTTCTTGTTTTTAACATGGTAATGTTTTTAGGCGGGGGTCATTCCACAAAAATGTAACGTCATCGAAAAATGTAACGCTTCCACACTTTCGATTCCCCACAGTCTAGAAATCTTCGGCCTCTGTCGTTTTAACATGATAATATTTGTTATATAGTAAATATTTGTTATATGTACATTATACGTTTCAAAAGCCTAAAAACATTATCATGCTTCAATGTTTCGGTTTCGTCGAAATTTCTTCAATTTTTTTTGTATGCGTTTAGGTGTTCTAAATAACGTTTTTTCAGTTGTTTTGTTTGTTTGTCCTATGTAACATTTATTGCAATCTTGGCATTCAATTCTTTATATAATATTTGTTGTTGTATTATCTTTGTTGTGTATTTTATTTAGTTTTCTAGATTATTTTTGTTAGTTTTGTACGCTTTTTTATTGTCTGTGTTTTAAATAAATTTCTTAGCTTTGTCATTTTATTATTTATGTAAGTGAATGTGGCCCATTTTTATCCACACACATAAATAATAAAATGACAAAGCTAACAAAACTATTTGAAAACACAGACATTAAAATATTATACAAAACTAACAAAAATAATCTACAAAAACTAAATACCACACACAACAAAGATAATACAACATCCAATGGTAGGCTATATACAAAATTGAATGCCAAGATTGCAATATATGTTACATAGAGCAAACAAAAAAACAACTGAAAAAACGTTATTTTGAACACCTAAACGCATATAAAAAACCAGAAATATGTAAATCTAATTTAGCCACGCATGCAATAAACACTGGACATAAATTCCCGAATATAACCAACATGCCACTAATAAAGCACATACCACACAAAGGCACCATAATGAACATTTGGGAAAATTTACAAATATACAAACACAAAAACAAAACAAACTAATACCTGAACAAATACAAATCAATACGAAACATAACACAATTTCAAAGCACTCAACATCGAAAATACACAAAATACTAATACATACACCACAATCACACACAATAATACCAATTTAAAGTACCAGAGGCCAACGGGAAACTACAATAATACAACTACAACCAACAGACAAGTACTTCACTAGACTAAAAATCAGGAAGGCTGAAGATGGGAACACAATGTTTCCCGAAAATGTTCCAAATGAGGAGTAAATATCTTGAGGTAAATTCATTATAAATATTAAATATTGTGTGTGTGTGTGTGAAGCATAAATACAACTATTGTTGTCTCTTCAGTCTTGCTCGTCACGAATTTTTTCCTCCCATTTTCCCTGACTGAGTCCTCTGATGTCGATTTCATTATTTTCATCATCCCCTGGAGATATCGGGTTCTGTACCTTCTTTCTTCTTCTGACGAGAGTCAAGTTTATCGCCTATTATGCCAGCGTTTTCTATGATCGTGCCTTCTTCTTCTTCTTCTTCTTCTTCTTCTTCTTCTTCTTCTTCTTCTTCTTCTTCTTCTTCTTCTTCTTCTTCTTCTTCTTCTTCTTCTTCTTCTTCTTCTTCTTCTTCTTCTTCTTCTTCTTCTTCTTCTTCTTCTTCTTCTTCTTCTTCTGCTCCTCCTCCTCCTCCTCCTCCTCCTCCTCCTCCTCCTCCTCCTCCTCCTCCTCCTTGTTCTTCTTCTTCTGTTTCTACTTGTACTTCTCCTGCTCTTCTCCTGCTTCTTTTGTAAAGCGTTTTGCGAAACACCTGTTTTTCCAGTTTTCATCGTTAAGTCACCTCTTATGAGATCTCGCCAGCACTCTTTGAATTTATAATATAAATTTTGTTGAGAAAATCTGTCTTGGAAACTGTCAAATGTTTCTGTTATCTTATAGAACTACCGGTACCTATATACTACAATTATTTAGTCATATCTAACGAGAAAGATGATAACTTATGAAAACCGGATACTTACTGCCAGAGTCGGGGCACACCGGTATAACAGAATCGCGTTTTCCTCCGTCATGGCCAAAAGATAATTGTGATGGTGTGTGTAATGTCCTGAAAACGAAATTACATTTTAAATAGAAACAGAAAGTACATGGCTAAATGTAAATACAGGAAATCAGTTTTTTCCACCGAGTATCACCCGGTATAAGGTGATCCCTTCCATCAACTGCCAATGGAGGGCAGATGAGCGGATAGAGGACAGGGCACCCTATTGTCCTAGGGGTGAGAAATCACTTCTAAAGGAGCAGGTAGACCTCAACGGCCTAGGATGTAGAAGGCAAGGGGAAACCACCGCATTAAAAATCTGTTTAAGATATCCCTAGTACAAGCAGCACTATGACGGATGCTTCTCTTGTACAATATTCCGGAGACAAAAAAAAACCTTTTCTCTTCAAACGTTATCATCCCAAATATAAGGAAGAATCTAGTAAAGACATACGTGTGGAGTGTTACCTTATACAGGAGTGAATTTTGGACAACTGGAGAAAGTGACAAGAAAAACCTCCAAGCATTTGAGACCTGGTGCTACAGAAGAATATTCAAGATAAGCTCGAGGGAGAAGATAACGCATGAGGAAGTCTTTAGAAGAGCTCAGGAGGAGAATAGCTTTCTGCGGAATTTAAAAGACAGAAGAGCTAAGTTTATAGGGCGTATACTACTACACAATGGGTTGGTTAAGAGAATAATAAATGGAACAATTGAAGGGAAGAATCACAGAGGACGACCCCGTTTAGACTACATGAAACAGCTTATGGTCGATATGAGCTGCACATCATATTGTGAGTTGAAAAGAGAAGCAGAGAAACATGAAAAATGGCGAGCTGCTGCCGAACAGCCTATGGATTGCTAACCTTGAAGAATGTTTTTTGACACTGTTAATATATGTGTTCATCCTGTCATTACCAGCGTTTACCTCTGTGTGTGTGTGTGTGTGTGTGTGTGTGTGTGTGTGAAGGGAGTTTACAAACAACGGCATTCAATAAGTAAGTCAAAATTGTCAGTGCCACGTTTTACCTGTCCCATGTCCACTGGTGTCGGTGATAGCGTTGTCAATATACCTCTGCTTGGACACTTGTGCTGATTTGGACTTGTCTTACCTGGACAAAGAAACAATTGGTTGTTAGTTGTCACACAAAATACACTCTGTTTAGCACCATTGAACATTTTACAGTTTAACATTAAGCTACCAAAGTAGAATGTACGTATAGTAAGAGGGTCAGTTAAAAAGTTGCTGAGCGACACCTACAGCTCAGTGGTTGAGTGGTGGATCTTTCGTGTGCTGCAAGACATAACTTATATATCGAGTAAACACCTGTTAATTTCCAAATAGATCTACATATGCAGTGGCGGCTCGTCCATAAGAGCACAAGAGCACGTGAACCCCCTATAAAAATAATTATACGATATAAATTATACATCTTTATTGACGCAGTACTAAAATGGCTTATCTTCAGTAAGTTTAAAAGAGCGGACAAGAAAAACAGCGTAGAGCGCGCCAAGTGACTAGGAGCGGACTGAATGCGCCGCTCTCGATGCTGTACACACGGGATATGCGACAGACGGGCGAGTCCATTTGCTCGCGGTAGGGGGGGAAACATGTTTACAAGCGGCTTAACGGAGAATACCGATGAGCTGCCTCTGACACAGCTCAGCTCAGTAGCTGCACGGACTTGAGTCTGCAGACTGACAGCATGAAGCCACTCGGGCAACTTCGGCTACCTTCGTTCTCATCTATGCCCGCCTATATTCTGTTGGCAGATGTGAGTTTTGTAAACGTTTGGTTAAAGCTTGTGTATTTATATTAGCACAATAATTTTATTACGTTCGCGGCTTCTAATACGTAAACTCGAGAGTAAATTTGTCGTGTATTCAAGTGTCTGTGTGTATTCATGTCTAACCTACCTATACATGTCCTGTAAGCATTTCGATGTTTCATTTTAAAGTTTTGTCATTTTATTTTTAGTGTAACAGTTTTTATTTGGTACACGCACTGTAAGTGTTCGATGTGAAGTTCGTATAACATTTCAAAGGAGTCTTGTCAGTTTAAGGGGGGATGGAAACCGTATATGTTAAAATGCCATTTTCTCAGCATCTATTTTGTGCTACAGACTTGATTTTTGTACAAGTTAATCATCACACTTTCAGATTGAGATTCCTCAGATGGTTATGACACTAGAATAATAAATTTAGAAAAGATAGAAGGATGGACTTTGTTTACAGAAACTGAACTTAAAGAAAATATTTGTGTAAGCTACCATCCAAGTAAATTTGTGTAAGTAAATACTAGACCTTACCATCATATGCAGCGGCTTTGATTATTTTCCTTTTTCTGTGTGTTTAATAATCTAATCTAACAATCGAGAGCATGAGGCCTTATGAGTAAATATCCAAATATTTAACACTTAAAACAAGCATTCTGTTTTGCGTTTATTTTACTACTTTAAAATTAAATGAAAATAATTGTTTTAGTAAAAAAGAACAATTAGCATATTATAACAAGTATGATCAATAAAATAATCCTTTATTATTAATTTGTGAAATAGTTAAAGTACAGTAATATCTATAATAACATTTCGTTTCAAAATTAATACATTACATCAAGGTATAGCAGCGCCTAACTTATATGAATATTGCAAGCGACACACAAGTGTTTGACACAGTGCACCTCAAAAACTGCAAATTATTAATTGTGAACCCCCTGTAGATGTACTCACGAGCCGCCACTGTACATATGTCAAATTATTCAATCTTTACCAGCTGTTTAAAAATTTTCCTGTCACCCGTGTTTTTATAATGCACTAAATCAAACATCGTGTTGTGACGAATTCTCTGTTAAAAACGTTTTAGCGCCAATGGAAAATCAAAACGAAATTGTAAATGTGTTAGGAGATGCTGCGCCTTCAGAAACAACGGTAAGTGGGGGCACACTCGAGCACAAACGTGGTCGTACAAGCACTGAAGACGATCCCAGCAGTGGACGCCCAAAAACAAATCCCAGCAGTGCAACAAAAAAATGACTTTATTGAAAAAAATTTCATAGGATGTTGGAAGACCGCAGATTGAGGAGTGGATGACGTTGCTGAAATCATAGGCATCTCATATGAGCGTGTGCATCATATTTTAACTCCAGAACTTGGTGTGAAAAAACGTTGTGCAAGATGGCTGCCACATCTGGAGTTGTTGCATTTTTTGGGTGTCCAGTGCAGTGCGACCACGTTTTCAATGCTCGTATAACAACATTTAAACTCAAGTGCCTACTTATAAACTGGTGGTTTTAAGGTCGCAGCATCTCCTAACACATTTACAATTTCGATTATGATACATCAATAACTGGAAATTAATATTTAAAAAGAAACACAGTACCTTATTAGCAAACGTTAAAAAGGTTTTGATGGATATAAATACTAATATCTAAGCTACTTAAGGTATGATAATGAATACTGTTTGCATTTCCTATTGCATTAGGCAATTTTTGTTATATTAATTGTCATTGTTTTCTTTATTGTACCGTTTGTTTTGTGATAATAAATTTTTTGTGAGTCAAATGATTTTAATAAGTTTAGAATTCTGTATATGTCTGGAAGGAGCCATTTCGAGACCTGCATTTAAAAATAGTATCAAACTTGTTCTCATTTTATTTTAGAATTTAAAAAATGCATCATACGTGTTGTTTATGTTTGTTTTATTTGACTACGTAATGTATATTTTAAACACGGAAAATAAAATTCATAAATTGGTCAATGAAATGTGAAATACTGGCAAATATGTTCTAAAACTTATATCTTAACAGGTTACGCGTAATCTGATATTTTATAAATCAATCTATTGATGAATAGATAAATAGATATATAGATAGATAAATACATAAATAGATAGATAGATAGATAGAGAGAGGGGGGAGACGACAGACAGACAGATAGTGGCAGACAGGTAGAGATTGGCTTGTCTGTGCATTCCCTCCTATAAATATTGCTGACACTGTAGGTGTTTATTAAATGCCCCGAAATATGTAAGATTACATATATTTAATTTCAACCAACTTTATGAAATCCTTTCCCTAAAATTACACCTTGTAAGTCAAATACATTGGACTTCATTTTTTATTGTGTAATTTCATATTTTTCATTATGACAGAAATACACGCGTTTATACTTACATAGTCTTGTGAACGTGTACTCTGTATGAGTCGTCGTTGTTGGGACAAAAGTCTATGTAGACGCTGTCCAGACTGCGGTGTGTCTCGGAGTCCGAAGCGTAGACAACGTACGATGCCATCTTCCCGATCGTGACAGCTGTCAACACCCATACAGTACACCAATTTATTATCCAATACAACTCAGCAGGACAAGTCTCACATGTTTAATATTAATTACTTACTGTTTCCCGACAGGGGGTAAGACTCGGATTGTGATGGTTAGTTGGAGAATATTTTTACAATTTTACGATATTTAATAGAAAACTGATGCAGTGTTTAGAGTACTAAGTACATGAAATTGTATGGTGTAAATATAATCTCACATTATTTCTTTTCATTTGCTGACCTAATTACAAAATAAATTTAATAGATAACAAACAAAATAAAATATATGTTGTTATACAATTACAGTAATTTATTTAAAAGTGAATAACGTTTTAAAAAGTATACTTTTTAGTTTATTAAATGTTCCTTTTCAGATCTTAAAAGTATTATCAAACGATTTTCTACAATCTTGCACACACTATCAAAGAAACAGCGACTCTAAATTAATTAATGTTGTTTAATCGTTTAATACATGACACACTTGTAATTAACATCTACAAGAACTTTTATATTTAACACAGAAAGTTACAGCAATCCACCCTTCTTGAGTGATATTGAGTCTGTTTTAAGTTTTCTTAAGTCTGATGTAAATCACATTTAGGCCCAAAGTAAGGTAGACTTATAGTAAACAAAAATAAGACAAAATACACAAATGTTACACGACACGAACATATGGATGTTATCGACAGAAGTAAGACTGATTTGTGAAGAGTCATTTTTAAATTTTACACTTCTTGTAAATAAAACATTAATTACGAAATATAAACAAAAGATTTCATTTTAATGAGAATTCACACATGGTTGGTTCAAAAGTGTTTGGTTACAGTATCAACACTTAAAATCTATATTAGTGTAGTAAAGCCTTAAGTTCACAAGCAAATAAAATAGGAATTTTGATTTTTCATAAAAGAGGAACCAACCTTGTGAACCTTTGATAGAAGTACTCTTATCAAAAAATATTTGATTAGTTTCGTTAAGATGACGAAACATAAAGAAAAAATTGTGAGCTCTGAGAACTCGTCGTTCACTACCGAATCCGCCACAACTTTATTAGGCAAGCGTAATGCCCGTCGTGCAAAAACGTATCCCTACAGGTTTACAAAGTTGATGAGCTCTGAGAAACCAAATAGTCCAAGGTAAAGATAGACCACGTAGTACATGAGAAGACAATCTCAGAACAATAGGAGTCGTTTTGAGTAATTAACTGAAAAAGGAAGTCAGCGAGGGTGTTAGGGGGAGCAAGGATTATTTCATGAAACCAAACTTAGTAACAATAAACTACCTTATTTCAAATCCGTCCTGTGACTTCGTTGCGTTGTTTTTGTTGTTACGCGTTTCGGGAACTATGTCCCATCATCAGACGTATCACTCGGGAAGAGATCGTCAAATATTAAAATTCATAAAAGTACATTATTTAAACACACGTGTTCGACTCGGTACGCACCGTGCAACGTTCGGTCGGATACTGAATGCTTGGACTTCGAGTTATTGCCAGATTGTTTATCTCAAGCAAATGCAACGCGGTGTCGTACAGTGGGTTGGATTTAAAATTCAATTTATCATTCAGTATGCCATCATGGTTGTTCGTGCTGTTATAACTTTTGTATATTTCAAACTCCTCTAATGCGTCCATGTAGCGACCCTTGTTACAGTAATGTAAAGGTATAAGATTAGACCTTAAATCCGTGTAAGTATGGTTGTTTCCAATCGGATGGCGTGCGCAATTTGACTTAATGTTTTCAAGTGAATATATGTTATTTAAATTTTTGCGTGGTGTGTGTGTTCTTGAAATCTTTTGACGAAAGGTCTCCCTGTCTGGCCAATATAGAAACTATCACAGTCGTTACATATTAGTTTACGTATATATGCCTGTTTTTATCTCCAAGTGGGTTTGAATATTTGGGGAAACTAATTTCCATAGACTATTATTAGCTTTGAAAGTAGTAGTAATACTGATTTTATTTAATGTGGACGTTAAAATTCTGGGCATTATATTGGTGTAAGTGGTTGAAATGAATGTGGTCTTAGAATTTTTATCTGGTTCAGGTTTGGACTTTTTATAGTTGTGCTTTCTGAGGATGTTATCAATCATTGAACTGTTGTAACCATTGGCTACTGCTATATGTTTTATTGTATTGAGCTCATTGTTAAAATCTTCAATGTCAAGGGGTATCGTTAATTATCTGTGTATGAAGCTATTGTATGCTGCTATTTTTTGTGAAAAGGGATGATGCGAGTCGGCGTGTATGGTTACATCAGTAATGGTCGGTTTTCTATATATTTTAAATTTCAGATTATCTATGTGTCTAATGACGGTTAAATCTAAGAAATTTAGTCTATTATCGGTTTCGGTCTCCAGAGTGAATTGGATATTACAGTTTATGTTATTCATGGTGTTTTTTAGACTATTTATTTGGTGTAAAGTGCCATTAAAGATTTAATATGTGTCATCTACATATCGATCATAGAAAATTATATTATCAGCGTAACTGTTGTTGGAGAGAAAATAGGAATTTTCATAAAAATTCAGATAAATATCCGCCAGTAAACCGGACAGAGGAGAACCCATGGCCAAACCATCTCCTTGAATGAAATACTGGTCGTTGAAGGTAAAATAATTCTGTTGTAGAACAATTTCAAGTAATGTACTTTTATGAATTTTAATATTTGACGATCTCTTCCCGAGTGATACGTCTGATGATGGGACATAGTTCCCGAAACGCGTAACAACAAGAACAACGCAACGAATTCACAGGACGGATTTGAAATAAGGTAATTTATTATCAAAAACGTGACTTGGACCATAATCAACAATGTTCAAACCTAGTAATGTCTGTAGGGCTCCGAGTAAAAAGTTACTAGTATATTAGAGTTGACTACCAATTTAAAAATCAGTGAAAACACTAGTGATTCTTAGGAAAACGAGTTTTCAGTTAGGGAATTAATGAAATTGTTTAGTGATTTCATTTATGTCTGATAAATACGGATTGATTACCTACCTTGTCGTAGTCTACGGGTAAGGGTTTAATATTATACGTGTTGCATTTGCCGGCCGGCAGAACGTCACCAACAGTTAGAGTGGTCCCCAACACGGCAAAAAATATTAGCGTCTTGTACATAGCAGCGACAACCTGCAACAAGGACACACAATATTTATGTATTTCTTACTTTTTCTTTTCAGATTCTTCCAGCTCGTCGCCGTCTTCTTCCCTTCTTCTTTTTATTTTTCATCTTCAAATATCGAAATAATAAATTGAAAATTTTTTTTACTAAAGGCTCTGTGACAAACCATAACAATACTTGTGGCAAAAACTTGTAAAACTATTTACATGAGCATGTATTTATCACCAGCCAATATCACATACTTTAATCTCAATGCCCTTTGAAAACAACATATCCTGCTGTCGCGAAGGAAGGGGGGCGTAACATACCGAGCCGAGAAAGGAAGCCAGGAGTATATGGGACATCCATATACCCAGTTAGTAAGAAAGCCGATATGGTGGACCCAGCTCGACGGCCCTTTAACAACAATGTCCTAGCTGTCTTATTATTTACTTGGTGTAGGTTATTTATTATTTTATAGGTTACATGTATAATTTACTTGAACTCGGTTCGATAATTTCTAAAGAAATATCGCCCACCCTCAAACTACTTTCACTGTTTATAGTGTAATGTTACTTTCGAGTCACTTTGTCTATAAAAATGATGTACTTTATTCTTATAAATAAACTGACCTACGCAGTTAAATCATCCCTCCTCCTCAACAGATCCCCACCATTAATGACATTCACACTTTCATAGAGTTATAGTTTCATAGATTATCATATGTAATTTCTAAGGTGTCTTATGCTTCAAAATTAAATATTCGTACTTTACTTGGTTTCAGCACAGCAATTTTCAAAAAAGGCATCCCCTCCTCCTTCGACTATCCAATCCATTACAAATTTTATAATTACCTCATCTACCATTTTACAGTGGATTAATATGACTTTATTTTTAGGGCAATTACGTATAAAAATTAACTACTTTACTTTTGGTAATTCACAAAACAATGCAGGTAAGCTACCCCTTCTTCCTAACCAAACAACCTGGTTGCCTGGCGCCCTACAAAATTATTTTATTTTTAACAATTACCATGTTTGAATGAATTTTTATGTACTTTACTCTTGTTAAAACGTTGCAGGTAAACTAACCTTCCCCAACCCTCCCCCTTAAGCGATCTTCACCAAAATCAATAGGCCTTGAGTCCTCTACAACTTGGGCACATATGCAATGAATTATTTGATTTTGTTACAATCTGCGGCAGTTATCGTTCGCCATAGAAAAAATTCTACACACACACACACTTTTTGGAAAGTGACTTTTCTTCATGTTATGAGGGTAAGAAAATCAGAATCACCATACTTCCATTTCCTTAAGGAACAAGTAAAATTGAAGGCATTACTAAAATTATTTTGGTCACACCACTTTAACTAACGATTATATAAATATCGGTATGAAGAACTATACATGACTTGCATGTTCTAAGATTTATATTTAAAATCATTTTAGAAATGAAATATTTCCATAGAAACTACTTCTTTCTACTTACTGCTTCAGACTTAACCACAGTACTGTGGTCACTAACGTATACCACCTCACGTTTTTGCACTCGATTTTCACTGATGTTAGAAGTCGATGGCACTGCCAAAACGTCAGGTTTTGCAGAAAACATTGGACTACGGCGGAACAGCCCGGGAAGGAATTTTAACAACAAACTACTTTTTTGTTGCCGATAACGTAGTACACATATAAAAAGTTATCCCCTCACCCTTCAACTATCATTTCCAGTTATAGAAAATTACCCATTCCACTTTCAAATACCCTTTTCATTTATAGATACTTCATCTATCTTTCTAGAGTGGACTATTATGAGGTTGTTTCAGGGTACGTTGTTTATACCAAAATTAAGTACTTTACTCTTGTTAAAACATAAAATGTTGCAGGTAAACTACACCTTTTCCTTAACTGATCTTCACCAAAATCAACAGACCTTGCGTACTTAACAATTGAGGAACGCATGCAAAAAATTGTTTTATTCTGTTTGAATTTACGGCAGTTATCGTTCGTCATAGAAAAAATTACCCTTGTTAAAACATAAAACGCTGCTGGTAAACTACCCCTTTCCCTTAACCGATCTTCACCAAAAACAATAGGTCTTGAGTACTCTACAATTTAGGACTGTATGCAAAAAATTGTTTGATTCTGTTTGAATTTGCGGCTCTTATCGTTTGCCATAATAAAAAAATCTACATAGATAGACAGATAGACACACAGACACTTTTCGGAAAATGACTTTTTTCATGTTTTGAGGGTAGTACAATCAGAATCTGCAATTATCTCGAACACGATTTTTTTCGCCATCACATACTTTCATTTCCTAATGGAACATGGAAGTAAAAAAAATAGTAACTGATCTGTGGCACCATACAGTCTTTACTATTACAAACTATTGTACGTTACGCTACGTAACAAAATAACGAAAGACACAAAGTTGCGATTTTTTAAGGTAATGGCTACAGATAAGTTAATTTTAAGGTAATTTTTTAAGGTAAGTCCTAACGTATTGTGCTGAGACGTGTTCGTTGCGGAAACAAGATACTGGGCCCCGTATACAAGCTGCTGTAATACACAATTTCATGGAGTTTACGAAGCATACGGACATCATCTTTATCGTTTCATCTTCCGCAAACATAACAAGATCGTCCAAAAAATTAGTCCAAGTAGTCCAGTCTGATAAACTAGTGGGTGTGTTACACAACTTTTTATAATACAGCCAATTCCTTAATAAAGTATAGAGCAAATGGTTTGTAGTTTTAACGTTTTGTTTTTCTAAATACAGTAGAGTCTCGATAGTTCGAGATTCCGTACAGTTCGAGGTACCCCGATAGTAAAAACAGTATTCCGAAAATGGCGGGATATTAGTACTAAAGAAAGATCTTCAACCCAAAATAAAAAAAATCTTGATTTATTTTTTAAAAAGTAAGTTTCATGCTAAGTATTTTGTTTTAAAATATACATACAGTACAATTTTTAATATTAGTCTATGTCATTTAAATTTTAGCGTGTCCATTTAATAAAAAAATTTGTGAGTGTTAACGAAAATTTATAATAATGAAAAGGAAATTATAACGTTCTGGGCGGGAATTTTCCTTTTCCGTTCGCTCGCGACTGTTCTCAAAAGCCCGCGCAAATTAGTAAACAAAATCCACATACATAGCACACCAGTTTACAAATTTTGTATAAAATTTCATTTAGATACATTTTCAGCACACACTTTACATTACCACGCAGAAACACTCCATAGAAAAAGCAAAGTACATTAGGGCTAACTCAGTTGTGGCTTAGCGGCACAGCAAGGGGTGCTCAGCGCGCCAGCAGATCTGCTAACGGCTGATAATACCGACATTTTGAGTAGTTCAAGTTTTCGGTAGTTTGAGGTTGGTTTGGTCCTAATTATCTTGAACTATCGAGACTCTACTGTACATTAGGATGCTTAATATCTTAGCAGTAGTCACGTTAGATTTGCTTTAACAAAAGTATAGTACACAGTATGAGCTGCTCAGGTGAAGGCCATCAAGAAAACAATAAACTGCAAATGTATTCATAAAGCTTGGTACAAAACACACAATAAAACTCGTTAGAACCAGCGGATACGCGTATTATCATTTAAGATTGATAAGAGCCGTTGTATTTTTATTTCCTCCCGATTAATGACCACATAAACATAAAAGAAAATTATGTCAATGATTCCAGGTTACGCGCGCGCGCGCGTGTGTGTGACTTGAGCTTACGTATATATACGAGAATTATAACCATATACCACTGTATCTCAGAACATCTCAAAGAAGAGAGTCTGCAGAAGCCTCTGTTAGCAAGACCACTTATCTGTTTAAGTAAGTATCTTACTATAAACTAATTTTTGCACTTCTATATAAGTAACTCGAAAGATTCTTGTAATAATTGTTCTATAATCTATATCTATAAAACTCAAATTCTGAGGATTTATGTGTACTGAATACAAATCCACACCGTTACACCGAATGCCACCAAATTTGGCACAGGTAACCTTTGACACAAGGCAAAAAACACTCTCTAACTTGAAATTTGATATTTTGCTCCGTTCGCACGATTTAAGCCCTTTTAATTATGCCATTTTGTTGACGCGTATAAAGATGTCAACAACACCATGGAGATCAGAATTAATTACCTTGGTAACAAATAAATAAACAAAAGCTATTTAGCGGCATCGGAACCGTACATTTATCCAATCCTGCAATACATTTTCAATGTTTTATTGAATATGCGATTGTATCGATATATTACGATGTGGAACAGAAGAAGTGTACTAATACTAAATTTTCCTATTACTTAATGCAAAGCGAAAATACGTGTTGTTTTCATTTCTGAGGTTAGGTGACAACGGTTTTTTGGTTTTTAATTTACTGCTGAAATAAATAAAAGCCATGGTTGAGAAAAACATAACGTTTAATGTGTATATACAATGCTTATAACACAGTAACACTTAAAATAAAGGATTTAGCGTTTTTGATTTAACAGGTACTTTATAAATATCTCCAAATGCTTTATAAACGGGTACTTTTAAATCTCCAAAGGCTGTTGCACCAACATAGTAATTTAGTACAAGTTAAAGTAGTATAAGTATTGAAAGCAGCTTTGGAGAGGATTTGACTAATGAGTACAACATTTTTATACAAGCTGACAGAACGCCAAATAGACATAGAGAATAAAAATTATATTAAAATTCTTTTTAAAAGTCAAATACTTGCAAGAGAAGCCGCGGGTAACAGCTAGTATTATATATACAGTAATCCGCCGTTATAACGGACTCCGTTAAAACGAACCCAGATTATAACAAACAGGTCTAAGAAACGCGGAGTGTTGAAAAATCACAAAAACCACCAGACTCAAAAAATTTTTTAAAATTTCGACGAAACCGAAACATCGAAGCATGATAATGTTTTTAGGCTTTTGAAACGTATAATGTGCATAAACTGCAGACTCTCCTGTTCAGCGATGTCCTATGTTGATATTTTTTTTTATTTTTTTATTTTATTTATTTATAAGGTCGCTGCAACAGCAAAGTCACTAGCGACCACAAAAATGAATTTGTACAGATATTTAAACAGATGTGTTAACATATAATAAATATTTGTTTAAATACCAAATAGTGTAAACAAATAAGATTGATAAAAATATTTAACAAATAACAGTATTAGTTTAACTGATGCAAAATAAAAAAAGATATATTACCCCCCCCCCCAACACAAACAATATAAATACACATCATGCACATAAATAAATATAACTAAATATACATATAATAAATATAACACTAAGTAACAACATATAACAACTATACTCGTATAACAAAAAGTCATAATAACATATCAATCCATCAACTTACTGACACAGTTTTTAATGTTTAATGTTGATATTTACTATATAACAAACATGATCATGTTAAAACGACAGAGACCGAAGATTTCTAGAATGTGGGGAATCGAAAGTGTGGAAGCGTTAGATTTTTCGATGACGTTACATTTTTGTGGAATGACCCCACCCTAAAAACATTTAAAATTGTTAAAATTTAAAGTAAGGGGAGTAAAACACAAATTAAACTTTGTCACCTAGTATGTTCAGTAATCAAAACTGAAATCATTTCCTTATTATGATCACTTGCGATACCTTCATGAGTTATTGACTAAACAAGGGAGTTTGGGTCTCTTCAACTGTCGTCTATTATTTGTCGGCTAGGAAGTTCTATTGACTGGCATGATAGAAAATGATTTTACATGTAAAGACAGTATGACGCACATGAAAAATTTATATATAACAATAAATATAAAATTATTTATTTACACAAGTTTATGCTGTACAATATTGTTGTTATGTATGTACGATTTTAGAGTCCAGGAGTAGTTATGAGTTTGCTTTACGCATTGCTTTTATTGTAAACGACTTACCGGTTTTTCGTATTTCAATGAAAATTATTTATTAATAGCTAATTAATAAATAGCTGTCAACTTGATAAAGTTGAAATTTTATTATTAAGTATTAAATAATAACAAATAATTAATAACGAATTAAAATGAAATTTAATAATACATTGTATTTTATATAATGTTAAAAATAATTAATAAATAATATCATATTATTATTTTAACTTTAACATAATTAATAGCTATGTTGATAACACAATGAAGGATAAATTACTAATTATTAAATTATTTACTAATTTAAAACATTGTAAATCATTTTATAATAGTTATTTAATTTCATAATTACTCACAATTACTCTTTTTCTTTAAGAGAATATTGTAAAATAATTGTAATTTATTTTACAATATTAAAAGTAAATAATATATTTTACACAAGAATTTATTTGTTACATTTATTTTAGTTTTTTATAAGAGGTTTTGACAGGTTTTCCATTACGTTATATTTAGACACTGTCGTACATAGACAGATTTTATAAAATTCAAACAAATATATAAATATTATATTTATATTCTTGTAAAAAAATTATTCTTTATTAATGATGGTTATTATTTACGACGATTAATTATTAAAATTATTAATTTTTATCGAATAGTAAATTGTTCATAATGTTGTAAATAAGAAATTATTGTTAAATAATAACTAACCAGGCATTGTTATTAAATGAAAGACTTGCTTTTACTCAGTAGTGTGAAGGTTATATACTTGGATTCATTAGAATTACTGAAAAACCAAATATTACTACAAAATTTCCTATTTGTGTAACTTTATTTATTTACTATAAGAAACCCTGTTATCATGCTGATTTCTGCATCAAAAAGGAGAAGAAACCTATATAAATCTAAATAATTCATTTTATGCAGTTAATTATTTCAGGTACCTGGGTAATATGAGTAATAGATAATGAAGATATTGAGTAATAGATAATGAGTAATAGATAAACACGACAATATATGACAGGATACAAATAGAAAATAGTGCATATTATGTCGATAGCACACTATTGAGAAGCAAACTTATTAGTTGGATCACAAAAATAAAAATATATAAGAATTTATCAGACTATTTGTTACTTATCGAGGTGAGACATTGACATTGACAAAAAAAGAACAAGTAACACTAAGAAAGATTGAAATAAACATTGTAAGACGTGTTTATAGCCCGGTTAAGGAAGATGAATGGAGAAATAAGAAATAACCAGGAGATAGATGAGCTATTGAATCATGAGGACATTGTAAGATTTATAAAGGCTCAGCGAATATAATGGCTATGTTACATAGAAAATATTTAGGGCGCAAGTCTATAAAAATATAAGGATGGGCCGACCGAGGTTAAGATGGTTGGATCATGTGCTAGAAGATCTCAGAAGAACGGATACGAGGATTTACAATGAGATGGGAACGAACATTAAACTTTGGAGAAGATTGGTGTTGGAAGCCAGAGTTCACGTTGGGCTGTAGTGCTGAAGATGAAGAAGAACCCTCTTATCATACAATCGTATAGAGTATAATACTTTACATTTTCATTACATTAATTACAATGAGCACCACTGAATTATGTCCTTCGTACATAAGCACTAAAGCACAATTTATTAGATTACTTTTAAAACTTATGATAATGTGATGTATTTATAATATACACACACTTATTGCAAACAGAATTATCACTGTTGCACACCACTATAGACAAATTATTCCGATTATCGCTTTCAAGATTCTCAGCTCATCGTCAGATCGGAAAGTGATCGTCAGCTCATCATTTCCGATCTGACGATGAGCTGAGAAGCTTGAAAGCGCTAATCGGAATAACTTTTCTATAGTGGTGTGCAACAGTGATAATTCTGTTGATTATAACCACTAACACAACTTTCTTAATTAAACATACATATTGCTTACTAATGGTACCTATAATCTCACTCTTCTATTGTGGTGTATTCTTTGTTTATAACCTAAAGATACCATACATATGATTTATGATAAAGTTTTAATTACTCACATTCATAATTTTGATCGATTTCGGTCATAGAACATCGTCAGGACACATACGCTTTGCACTCGCAGTCACAGTGTTGCAAAACAGTTACTATAAAAAAACAGTTCGTTTTTTGTAAATAAAGACATTTTTTTACACAAGTTTCTTCTTCTCCACGTTTTCACTTGATAAACTCTTCACTTCTCCTCACGCTGACCTCTTGTCTTGTTTGTCTTAAGTGGTAGCAATTACTTGGGTCCATGTCCGTTTATGTCTTACAGCATTTTTTATTTCTCAAATTAGTTACTTTCCAATTTTTTCCACAGGTCTTGTCTCTTGCTTAGGTTATAGGTAACCCAACCAACTCAATTGTCTTCCCTCTGTGTAACTCGGGATAATTGTTGAAATTAAAATCCCGGCGATTGGGCCGTAGTCTGCTGTCGTTATTATTCTGAAAGATGTTGTTCTCAGACGATTCGGCCTAATATCTGGAGGCCATATTCAGTGGAAAACGGTTTTTAACACAACTGACACGGTGTTCGTCAGTAACCACAGTGGCAAAGAATATGTCCTCCAGAGGTGAGGCCGAAAATTCTGCCGAAAACATCTGTCAGTCTAATAACTGTAGTAGACCACACTCAATACCCCGATTTTATTCTCAACAATTATGACGCCAGCTTTGGAAGCCTTAGGCATAGGTAACTCACGATAGTTGTATCTTTAATATTCTTCTTATTTCAGTAATCCTCTTTCTGTCTTCCTTTATTGCTTCAAGACGTTCTCATTTAATTCATTTTTACAGCTTTTATCTCCAACTTTACTCGCTCTTGCTCAGTACCCATAACTTACAGCGTCAAAACATAAAAAATGTAGTACAAATTTAATATTAAGTATCTTAGTATTCGTCTGCATTAAGATTTCACTCCTGTTGATGAATTTATTTTTCATGGTGTAGTATAATCTTATTGATTTTTCAACTATTTTGTTTATTTACACATCTTGCGATTCTTGTTCACTTTGTACAACTCCTAAATACTGCAGCGCTCTTAATTGTTCAATCATAGTTCCCTCTATGTTTATTCTTATATTTCGTCTTCTGTTACTAATTACCATCACTTTCTTTTACGTTTGTTAATTTTCATGCCCTTCTCTGCCAATCTGGGATTTTATATATTAAAGCAGTTTTGGCGGTTATCTTTTTCTTTCGACTGTCAGAACTAGGCCTACATCACCTGAAATTTCCCCATTCCGGACACCAATCCTATTAAATTTCTAGTTACTAGATTTTAATTTATTACTTCACATGTGGGTAGGTTTAATTATTCAATGTGTTTCAGGTCGTAACGGACTGCGAAATGTTTCTGGAACTTGTGTTGATTGCCTGCGCTGTTGCAGTAGCGACTGAAGCGTACATGTTGCCAGCAAGCAAGTGCCACGGACTGGACTTACCTGTGATCAAATTGAACTTTGACGACGTAATATACTAAGTATTTCTTACTTGACTGCTTACATAATTCTTATGCTTTGTCTTTCGTTGCAGTTGTAAAGTAACTTGTGTATTTTAGTACTTTATAGGGTTTTAAGCTGGGGAAATGTCATTAAGATCCTAAATTCGATGAAAGGAAAATTCTTTCATTCACCTTCCCGTGTACTGAGGGGAACAACCGTTTGCTTATACAGATTGTGTAAACAAGCAGCTGACAATATGCGGGGGCTGAACGTCTCCCGGGAAAAGCACACTGCGTTTTACCATTTTCCAACGGCTACCAAAGTGGGCGGAAGAGCTGATAAATGAATACGGCATTGTTTTACCCTTGAGACAGGAAATCATCCTTAAGGCGGATAAAAAATTCGAATAAACGGCGCAGGATGAAGAATGCTACGAGAAACTACTCCATTAAAGATCCAGTAGGATATCCTCGATTTAGAATGTTGACAGTGAAGGGGCAGTCTCCAGTTTAGCATTTTGTAAAACTGATAATGGTTAGAAATAGTTATTAAAGAGATTGTTTATGGAAATTGCAAGCCCGCCAGTCTCTCGGTCGAGGGGAAAAAGAAGAAAAGACGGGGGTTTTATACCTGGATTTCTATTGGATTTTTTATCCTGTCTTCTTTTGGCTACTATTATTGGATTTTCCCATCCTCTTTAACATACCCCTTCTGTCTTGAGTTGCCCTTCTCTAGTTCCCATGCTGATTTAGTTTTACTCCTTACTGGTCTTATAATTCTTAAGATATTATACACCCACATTTTCTACTCTACCTTCTATGTGCCTCCAACTTCTCAACGACCGGCCTGCACTGGCGTACGATTCCTAATCTCCTTCCCATCTGGCTGAAGGGGGCTTGCCCCAGAACAGCCTGAGTCTGACCCTAACAAAGACCAGACTCAAACAACCAAAAAACAAAGTATTGCATAAAGAATCACAAACAAATTGCAACACACACTGTCAAAAGGCACACACAAACAGCTAAACACATTTTAATTTTTCTGGCATTTATAAATTACACTGCTCAAATGTAACACATTCTATATAAGCCAGCAGGATGCAGCCTCAAACAAAGGTACATAGAACACATAAAAGGCATGACACTCTTTAACAGAATCCATCTATGTAAACCGTCTCATTGAAGTAGCCTTACATGGGCAAACATCGACAACAGCGTACACATACATACGAAAGCTAGACATACTCGAAAACTGGAAATATACAGACCCCAGGAAACGCATGTAAACAACATCGTAAACGAACGGACACAATATAAGTTACATATACTATTTGAACACATTACACAACAGAAAGACGAGAACGATCTTTCGATCGACGGCCCCGAACTACAAAAACAGAACGGACTCCGCTCCTAGCGGCAGCCTCTGATAAAGCTCCCAATGAGCGAAATCTAAGGCGATAAGGTAAACATTCCTAAAAAATGTTGTCTCGTGTAATCTTGTGTTCCGCGTCGGAATAGTGTTTATTATTAATATTCGGACACGTCATGGACAACAAAATCCAAGAACTTAACAAAAAAACATACAGAATGCTGTGAGAGATTCATAGGTCACACACACACACACACACACACACACACACACACACACACACACACACACACACACACACACACACACACACACACACACACACACACACACACACACACACACACACACACACACACACACACACACACACACACACACACATCTAGGGTTCTTCTGCAGTCTAATCGCATGGAGGGGATGCGTAATTGCTGTTACTTACTCATTATATGTTTCAGCTGATCCACTTGGGAAAATGGCATATTGTGTACGCGACGGAGAACAGCGCCATAGAAAACTTGGATCACGCCTACCACGAAGTGACACCCAACACTACCACTTCCTACAACATGTTTACCACTTTTACTTTGTAAGTTGATTAACTTTTTGTTTAATTGTCCAATTACTCGTTTGAATTACTGAGCGTGACGATTAGAAAACTTAAATCACGGATAAGCGTAGTGATGAGGAAAGTTTCTCAGTGGTCCTCTCAAAATTGTTAAGGATAAATACGTATATTAACTTAAATGATTCCATATTGTCAGGTAGGCCCCCACGGCAGTTATCCGTTGTGTTTTTGGTGTCTTCTTCCGGTATGGACCGCTACAAGAATGTCTTGTATGACGACGTTTCACTTATATTACATTGAGTGTCGTCAGGTCTACATGACGATAAGGTTGACAAGCGAACTCAGTTGTATAGTGTAGAACTGGCGGTAAGTGGCCCAGTAGGTGTTAAGCTGTTTGCACTTTTTCTCTATTTAATCGTAAATGTTTGCCTTCCACGGTCATCTGGATCCACCTCGTTTCCGCCGTCTGGTTGCTACGCATTTTAACAGCTTTCTAGGCCGATGATCATTCCTTGCGCTTGGCGACATCATACGAGGCGCTTCGGATTTATTGAGTCTGCGATTTACGTTTCTACACAAATTCGCCACACTACATTGTAATTTCTAACGCTCTGAGCTATGGACACCTTCAAGACCTTCATAAGAAGTCTATTTTCACTTCTTCAAGGCTTTAGGATTTTCTCTTATTTGTATCCCAAGTTTCACAACCGTAGATAACTATGCTTAATAGAACGGGGGAGAAAATTAGGCACAGACTTTAACAACTGTGTCAACAATTTTCATATTTTTATTTTACCTTTGGTATCTTTATATACGTAGTTTTTTAAATGTCGCTCGAATATCCTACTTTCTATAATAACTGAATATAATGGCTTATCGGCTGCTCAATTTCCTGTTGGAAACTGTTTGATTTTTTTTTTTTAATTTATGTCTCAATACTTGTACTCTTAATGGAGAGTTTTCCCATAAAATTGTTTACAGAATTTTTGTATACACTAAGTAAATGCAAACTCTCATGGCTGGAGATGTCATAATTGGTAGACATGTTTAACGAGCTGTTAGGCCATCATCTAAACGCCTGACTTACCGGTCGCGCTTACGGCGGCCAGAGCGGGAACTAGGTATTACAGGCGTCTAAAGTAAAAATCAAGATTAAAATAAAACCATAAGTGTGTTTTCAAGATACGAAATCCTCGATTTGACGTTTGAAAGTTTACGCATCAGACGCATTTCTGATATTTCAGCAACAGTATAGTTAGCTAACTTCATATGTTAAAAATGAACTCACTAAAGCAAACAGAGGATTTATTAATCGAAACATGAATTCAACATTAATTACAGTAACTTAAATTCTTCTGATTCAATCTATGGCGTGTGTTACAGCTAAATTTCTTGAACGTTTTAATGTTATTAAAAAGTAATTGTTTACATTGTTTTAAATTACTGTTACTTAGTTAATTTGGAAAAAAGAGTAATAAAATTAATTAATTTTTTTCTATACTGGAGAAATTGAAGTTTCGTACGCAAAAAAATCAATTTTGCGTATGGATTTTGTGTATGGATTGGTTTCTGCCATACTTCTGTTATTTGTTATTATACTTGAACATAAAAGATGGCGTTGTGTTTGCAATCAAATGCTTCACATTTTACTTAATAGACAAAACACTAGGTCTAGTCTTAACATAATGCTTAACATTAAAACTTACTGAACTATTAGTTATCAAAAAATATAATATACCGTCATTTTTAAATTTTAGATCTCAAAATAACCATGATTTTGTATTTAATAAATATAATTAATGTAAACAAGTGTACAAAATGTCATTACAATATCTAGATACCTCTTCGAAATATGAAATGTTTATTACAAAACCACAAAATGATGACCAGACGAAGACAAGACGTTTTTGGCGCCACGTTTATATAATCTTTTTTTTTCTTATAATTATTGAGATAATCAGATTGTAAACCGTGATTAGTATACAGTATACTTTATAATGTAAAAAATTATTTTTTTTCTGTTATACAAAGATAGAGAACTTATTTTTATTTACCACTTCAAAATATTTAAATATATTTTCTATTTCTTCTGCAACTTTGATTGTTGGGACTAGAAAAATGACAACATTCTACATAAAGCATTTAGAAAAACGATTTTTATACGTTCACGATGTGGTTGTAAGAAATTATGAAATTCATAACTATAATTTAAGAAGATTGAGAGTTGTCTGATAAAAATATTATGTCTATACTTATCCAACAAAATTTTTTGTTTGTAAACTATTGTACTAGCTTCCATCTTACTGATAGCCTTATAAGAAAATTGCAATATTTGTTGCTACAGTCAATAATTTAAAATTATCGTTTTGTATACAACAACGTGCTTTATTAAAATGACAATCAAATATTTTTAACTAGATGGAAATGAGGATCAAATTTAGTAATGGACATCAGTTAGTGTTAGTTAGGATAAGAAATGAACATCAGTTAGTGTCAGGTTAAAATTATAATAATTTAAACACAGAAACTTGGAAACCGCATGCTGTTATTTAAACATGGTCTATAAACTCAATGTTTCAGCACAGACAATTCCAAAACTACGTTTGTGTCCAAACTAACATACGATGGAATACTGACTGAAGAAATCACTGATGATAATGGTAAGCTAAATTTAACTTCCATTAGTCAGTTTTTACTTCGAATAAGATCAACACAGAACTTACTGAATAGATGTTATTACTAAGATATATGTAAGCATATTTAGTTTATGTCAAACGACTTCGACTTTTTCCTGTTTATTTTACATAATTTTTTTTTGAAAGGTCTTAGACCTGTTCCGGAACCCATCAACTCCTCGGTTCGTTATTACAGACATCTCTCTAACTAGTAGGGTGATAACCCAAGGCAGCCACAGGTAGACGGATATCAAGCATGCGATTCAAGTGTTCACAACCTCTCCTTCTGATCCATTTTCAGTTGTCCTTTTGCGTTAGCTTAGGTCATTTTGCTGTATTTCCCATCCGATTTCGAAGGCTTGTATGAGTTCTGTAAGTACATATTTTTTTACTTAAGTAGGTTACTAGCCTGCTGTAAAATCCCCAATTTGAATGACCAGGAACTTTGAATTCGGGCTTCTCTTCCCCTAGAGAGTTGCTTTTACCTCAGCTGACGAGCTCTCTCTCACCGATCGCAGTACACTAACTAACTTAGCCCATATGTGCAGCCGTTGGCCTACTGTAGGCTCCTCCGCCTCCACACTAGATGCACATCCTGCTGCCGATGTGTAACATCCCAACATCCTGCCAAGCCAGGGCCCAAGATACCACCAGGCTGTCCTGACAGAACCCCCATCTCTCGTTTGCTTACCGATCCACTCCCCCGAAAGGATTGGATACCACAACATTGGAATGGATTACTCGGCGTAACAGGGCCCACCGACGTGTAGGTGAGAGTGGAGTTGTGGTGGAGAGGCTACAGAATTTCTCTTCAATAAAAGCATATTGCCCGTCACCCCACCCCCTTTGGATCCTATCAGTAACGTATTAATTGTAATTAATAAATTAAAAAAACTTTTTCCTTCTTCTTCTTTCACTAGATCTACAGCCCCTGATGGGCCTTGGTTACCCTTTACAGGATTTTGTATCCACTGTAGGAACGACCCAAGCGATGTAGCCTATCCTTATCCTTTTCTTATCCCTGGAATCATCTTGCTTCTTGTTCCACGCAATCTCTCAAACCATTCTTGCATCCTCCATTCTTTCAACGTAGCCTCTGCCAATATATATTTTGTGCTTTGATGAATCTTACTATATGTTTCCTGCAATTAGTGCGTTCAATTCTTTATTAAATGTTTCCTTATTCTCCAAATATCTCCTTTTTAATCGCACAAAATAGTCTTCTCAAGATATTACTTTCAAACTTTCTCAATTAGTCCTCACCATTTTCTGACAAAGTCCATGTTTCATAGCCGTATGTTTTGATAGGCGCGCATGTCTTTTAAGTCATCTCATCTAAGTCTTCTTTTGGCTTGTCTTTAATCAAAGTAATAACTTCGTTAATAATAAGAAATCGTTTTTTTTAATAAATTATTAATAGTTTATTATAATAATAATTAAGAATATAAGTGTGTTAGTAAGTTTGTAAACTTTTGAGATAATAATGATCGCGATAAATGAAAGACTGTTAGCTTTCTATAAAAAAATATAAAGAACGAAACGGGAAAGGATAGAACACAAGGCCCTCACCTCTTAGGAGAATAGAAGGATACCCACGAGTAGTATAAGTGAAAAAAGTCCAACACGGTCCAGAAAAAGGTGACATCAGAGACGAAGATATGGGAAATAGGGAGAACAATATTTGATGAGGCGAAGAACATGTCTAAAGAAAAACCAGCGATAACGGATTGAGCGTTATCGGAAGAAAACAGATGAAAATAAAGTCAGGGAATAAAGGAATACAGGTAAAGAAGAAAATAACTTCAAAAGTGAAGAAAATTGTTTAATCCCAGTCCACGGATGGCTGAAACGAAAATTAAAAACCAAAGGAATAGTTCCTGCGTTATCGTTATTAGGCAAGTAACAGAACTACTGTAGTACAGTACCACAGAGACGAATCGATTGCCTCCTTCTTCTCCACCCAGAGGTTGATGGCCTTGCCGTTCATTCTTTCCGTAATCACCAGCCTCTCGATCAGCACATCATTAATCAGGGCTGGTGTGATTAATGTTAGTTCATTTCTGACTGATGAAATGTCGAAATCATGAAAGCGTCTGGGTGTATGTTAAAACAATTTCTGCTTCACATGTTATTGCAATAGTGGTACTGATAAGCTGTAAGTAACTACATGGTAACTACATCTGATTTGGATATTTGTTCTTAGGTAATATCGTCAAAGCTTACGACTATCCACTCCTCATTACCAAGGACAGGGCAGGTTACTACTATCGTTGCACTGATAATGGTTGTAAGTATTTTTGTAATTGTTATTATTGTTAAGGAACGTATTACTTCTTAGGAAAGCAAATCAAGCAGAAAAAAGTGAATATGTCACACACACACACACACACACACACACACACACACACACACACACACACACACACACACACACACACACACAGACATATATTATTATTATTCCGGCTGCACAATGTTAACACATTTTCCGGAACCAAAGATTACAGAAGTGACTGAATTTTCATCTTCCACTGCTACTTGTCCATCCAAAGATCTTCAATTTCTCGTTCCCTCAGTATAAGCTGAATTTCTTTTATTTAGGTGATAGGTGGTCTTCCTCTTTTCCTTCTTCCTGGTGGGGTCTATTCCATAACTCTCCTTGGGAATCTTTCGTGTGTCCAGCGAGAATTTGGTAATTTTACTTCCATGTTCCATAAGGAAATGGAAGTATGGTCATGGCGAAAAAAATCGTGTTTCAGATAACGGCAGATTCTGATTGTACTACCATCAAAACATGAAAAAAGTCATTTTCCGAAAAGTGTCTGTGTGTGTGTCTGTGTCTCTGTGTGTAGAATTTTTTCTATGACAAACGATAACAGCCACAAATTCAAACAGAATCAAATACTTTTTGCATACAGTCCTGAATTCTAGAGGACTCAAGGCCTATTGTTTTCTGTAAAGATCGGTTAAGGGAAAGGGGTAGTTTACCTGCAACGTTTTACGTTTTAACAGGAGTAAAGTGCTTAATTTTGATAAATAAAGTATCTTGAAAATAAGGTCATAATAATAAAACGTAAAAAGGTAGATGAAATATCTATAAATGAAAACGGTAGTTGAAAGGGGAGGGGGTATTTTTTTTATAAATTAAATGGTAGTTGATGATGGAGGAAGTAAATTTTTATAAGTTTTATATGTTTACTACGTTAGAAATAGTTTCTATGGAAACATTTAATTTCACTTTAACAAAATTCTATATTTTTCATTGCAATTTAAATCATGTATGAGAGAAAATATATCGTTCGTGGCAGGCAAGCATATCTCAATTATGTAATGTTCACGTTTCCATTTTATTTTCTTACGTTTGCACGCTTTTTAAATGGAAAGTAGCAAAACCCACACCAACAAAACGCGTGCAACCCGAAAAGTTGTCCAGCGTGGACAGTGATTTGCTTCCTGTTGGATCGCTCCCCAGTGTAACTGTACATGTTTACAGAGGAAAGGTCCATAAACAGACTTTTCGTCTTTAGGGAATGAACCCCCTGCAAGATGCTCAGGGTCCATGGGAGACTTGGGAGCGCTCCTTCTTTTCGGCGTGTTTCTTCTGTGAAACGTACATTGTAGATTCGCAGCTTGACTCTGAGCAACGCTCCATAGAATATGTTAAAAATTTTTGTCTACGGTGTACCCCCATACAGGATAAAACCTGCTCTGATGTTTTGATTACGGACATCATAATTTTAAAACTTTGGAAATGAGCATTACTTAATGGAGATCAAACATGAACTTTTACAAGCCATTAATTTTATGCATGTTTAGAAGCAATAAATGTTTTAATAAATTAATACAATCTTTGTAAATAAATATCACTATAATATTGACGACTCGGAACACTAAGTTTTTTATAAGTAAAAACGTAAAGTTTTACCTTACAGCCTAAACCGGCTTTCACCTATAGAAGGCTTCATCAGAGGCTGTCGTTAGTAGCGCTGCTCGTCTTGTTGTTGGCGACGAGATACTGTTTCGAAAGATTGAAGCTGTGTGTGTGTGGTGAGATGTGTTCGAATAATGCGTGCGATTTGAATTGTGTCTGTTCGTTTAGGATGTCGTTTTTATTTGTTTTTGTGTGTTTGTATATTTCTAATTGTTCTAGAGTGTCTAGTTTTCGGCCTTTTGTGTGTACGTGTAGTATGTTCATGTTATTGTCGATGTTTTTATATGTGTGGTTTGCTTCAATGAGGTGGTTTGCGAAGGTAGATTCTGTAGTGGTGTGGAGTGCTTTTGTGTGTTCAATGTATCTCTGTTTGAAGCTACGTCCTGTCTGGCCTATGTAGAATTTACTGCAATTTGAACAATTTAGTTTATATACACCGGGTAGATCGAATTTGTTTTGTGCTTTGGGCAAGCGTTTTGATAGTGTGTGTTCTGTTTTGTTAGTAGTTTTGTAAGCGATTCTGTATCCTGCTTTTTTGAATTTGTGGGCAATTTTTTCTGTTTGTTTTTTGATGTATGTTAGTGTTATGAATTTGTTGTTTTCTGTCTTTGTTTGTTGTTTGTTTTGTGTTTTGTGTAGGAGTTTACTGATTATTGTTCTGTCATAATCGTTAGATTCTGCTAGATATTTTATCGTGTTTAGTTCGTCTTTGTAGTCTATTTCATCTAAGGGGATGTTGTTAAGTCTATGTATCATGGTTCTAAAAGCAGCTAGTTTGTGTTGTATTGGGTGATTGGAGGTGTTGTGTATTAGTGTGTCAGTTGTAGTTGGTTTTCTGTATATACTGAATTTGTGCCTGTGTTCTAGTTTTGTGATGGAGAGGTCTAAGAAGTTTATGGTATTGTTGTGTTCGTATTCGGCAGTGAAGGTTATGTTTTTATGTATTTTGTTTATGTGCGTTAGTAACTGTTTACATTGTCTTTTGTTTCCCCTGTATAGTATTAGAATGTCATCAACGTATCTGTGCCAATATAGTATTTTATGTGAGTGTCTGTCATTGTTTGTGAGTATTTTTGTTTTTTCTAAGTGTTGGAGGAAGACTTCTGCTAGGATGCTGGATATGGGGGAGCCCATGGGTAGGCCATCATTCTGTGTGTAGTATTTATTGTTATAAGTAAAGTAGTTTTGTTTTGTGATAATGTTAAGAGTTTCTGTTATTTCATTGATAAGTTCGTCTGGTGTGTTGTTCTGTTTGAGTTTGTTTTGTAGGATGGTGATTGTTTCAGAGATGGGGATGTTTGTGTACAGGTTTTTAATGTCAATACAACACAAACTAGCTGCTTTTAGAACCATGATACATAGACTTAACAACATCCCCTTAGATGAAATAGACTACAAAGACGAACTAAACACGATAAAATATCTAGCAGAATCTAACGGTTATGACAGAACAATAATCAGTAAACTCCTACACAAAACACAAAACAAACAACAAACAAAGACAGAAAACAACTAATTCATAACACTAACATACATCAACAAACAAACAGAAAAAATTGCCTACAAATTCAAAAAAGCAGGATACAGAATCGCTTAAAAAACTACTAACAAAACAGAACACACACTATCAAAACGCTTGCCCAAAGCACAAAACAAATTCGATCTACCCGGTGTATATAAACTAAATTGTTCAAATTGCAGTAAATTCTACATAGGCCAGACAGGACGTAGCTTCAAACAGAGATACATTGAACACACAAAAGCACTCCACACCACTACAGAATCTACCTTCGCAAACCACCTCATTGAAGCAAACCACACATATAAAAACATCGACAATAACATGAACATACTACAGGTACACACAAAAGGCCGAAAACTAGACACTCTAGAACAATTAGAAATATACAAACACACAAAAACAAATAAAAACGACATCCTAAACGAACAGACAGAATTCAAATCGCACGCATTATTCGAACACATCTCACCACACACACACAGCTTCAATCTTTCGAAACAGTATCTCGTCGCCAACAACAAGACGAGCAGCGCTACTAACGACAGCCTCTGATGAAGCCTTCTATAGGTGAAAGCCGGTTTAGGCTGTAAGGTAAAACTTTACGTTTTTACTTATAAAAAACTTAGTGTTCCGAGTCGTCAATATTATAGTGATATTTAGTTACGTAACGGACACGTCATGGACAACGAAATCCAAGAATTTAACTCAGCAAGACGAGCCAACGTCCAAGCGTACAAGTTCACAACTTTGAAGGTTAGAAAGATTGTAGCTCACATAATTTTCAACAAAACATGCATAAACAATTCACTAACACCTAAATATGCCCAAATCAAAATTAAACATAACAACCAGGCCGCCCGAATAACACAAAACATCGCACAAAGAACATACATAAAAGAATCAATTAAACAACTATATAAGAAAAAAGATGCCCTTAATCGCAAAGCATTAACACTACACCTACATATCGCCAACACATACGGACACAATTACGTGACTGAACTAATACATCACACAAATGAATGGACAAAAAAACAAATACATAACATACAGACAAAACACGACAGAAAAATAAAAAACCTGACACCAATCAAAACAAATATAATTCCCTCGCACAAATTCTACCCACGTACAGTAAACCTCACGAACGTCACACTCACAAAAAACGAACAAACACTCCTTGATAAAGGCCTAAAACATAACATACATTACAAACATAACAACCAAACACTAACAAAGCTCATAATTGACACAGAAACAAATATACAAAACACAGCACCAGAACATCAAGACACATTAAGACATAATATAAACAACACAATAGGAGTACATAAGACACCAGACAACAACAACCACAACTCAGAAATACACACAGCCATCAAACTGAGGGAAAAGGCACACAAACACCACATCACATTTGCAAAAGCTGACAAAGGCAACACGACTGTAATTATCCCCACAGACAACCTACACAAAAAAGTACAAGACTTCATAGAACAGAACAACATCACAGAACTAAAACACGACCCCACCGACAGATACCAAAACTCAGTAAAACAAATAGTCAACAAAGCCAAACACATTATGACACATAAACAAAAGCCCTACATGAAACAAATCCGACCATCAGCACCTACACTCCAAGCGCTTCCCAAAATCCATAAAGAAGACATTCCGATCCGCCCCATTATCAACTACCGTAACGCCCCTGCACACAAACTGGCAAAATATCTAGACAAAATTATTAGACAACACACACAAATAGACAACAACATTGCAGTAAAAAACAACACTGACCTAGTAACAAAAATAAAAGACATACACAT
Organism: Magicicada septendecula; assembly: GCA_034769895.1. NCBI lineage: Eukaryota > Metazoa > Arthropoda > Insecta > Hemiptera > Cicadidae > Magicicada > Magicicada septendecula. The sequence continues at coordinate 19,762,088 of CM068369.1, read as the reverse complement.
CCCCCATAACGCCACATTAGCCTCCTATCCAGCATCCTAGCAGAAGTCTTCCTCCAACACTTAGAAAAAACAAAAATACTCACAAACAATGACAGACACTCACATAAAATACTATATTGGCACAGATACGTTGATGACATTCTAATACTATACAGGGGAAACAAAAGACAATGTGAACAGTTACTAACGCACATAAACAAAATACATAAAAACATAACCTTCACTGCCGAATACGAACACAACAATACCATAAACTTCTTAGACCTCTCCATCACAAAACTAGAACACAGGCACAAATTCAGTATATACAGAAAACCAACTACAACTGACACACTAATACACAACACCTCCAATCACCCAATACAACACAAACTAGCTGCTTTTAGAACCATGATACATAGACTTAACAACATCCCCTTAGATGAAATAGACTACAAAGACGAACCAAACACGATAAAATATCTAGCAGAATCTAACGGTTATGACAGAACAATAATCAGTAAACTCCTACACAAAACACAAAACAAACAACAAACAAAGACAGAAAACAACAAATTCATAACACTAACATACATCAACAAACAAACAGAAAAAATTGCCCACAAATTCAAAAAAGCAGGATACAGAATCGCTTACAAAACTACTAACAAAACAGAACACACACTATCAAAACGCTTGCCCAAAGCACAAAACAAATTCGATCTACCCGGTGTATATAAACTAAATTGTTCAAATTGCAGTAAATTCTACATAGGCCAGACAGGACGTAGCTTCAAACAGAGATACATTGAACACACAAAAGCACTCCACACCACTACAGAATCTACCTTCGCAAACCACCTCATTGAAGCAAACCACACATATAAAAACATCGACAATAACATGAACATACTACACGTACACACAAAAGGCCGAAAACTAGACACTCTAGAACAATTAGAAATATACAAACACACAAAAACAAATAAAAACGACATCCTAAACGAACAGACACAATTCAAATCGCACGCATTATTCGAACACATCTCACCACACACACACAGCTTCAATCTTTCGAAACAGTATCTCGTCGCCAACAACAAGACGAGCAGCGCTACTAACGACAGCCGCTGATGAAGCCTTCTATAGGTGAAAGCCGGTTTAGGCTGTAAGGTAAAACTTTACGTTTTTACTTATAAAAAACTTAGTGTTCCGAGTCGTCAATATTATAGTGATATTTAGTTACGTAACGGACACGTCATGGACAACGAAATCCAACAATCTTTGTTTTTATATCTACTATAATATAAGAATTACAAACTAATATGTGCATGTGTGTATGTATGAAAAATATGTAAATATTTTTCTCCTCTGGAAAATTGTTTGCCCCTCCTGGAAAATATTTTGACCTCACTGATGGCTAGTTATTTACTAGCCTGTGTGGAATATAGCGTTATGACATGGATCAGAATGGTGGGTCTTAAACAGAAGACGCAAACGTATTAATGAAGAAATGTGGTAAGAAATTTATAATTATACGGGTGAACAGAATCGTCGTTCAGGAAATCAGAAGACGAATGGAAAGAAAGAAAACAAAGACTCGATTTTAAAAAAGAAAAGTGACCAGTATACTCTAGTATTGACAGAAAAGACTTTGATAACACTATAGACATCATTCACCCTCGGCCGATAACTCGCAGCGAGAGCCCAATTTAATTACAGGAATCAGAGCGCAGTTCCCTTTGGCCAGCTCTCCGTTCGACCTACAAACATTTTATCCAAAAGTACAGTCCTTCCTCACGAAGTTTGAGGATAGTCTTCACTCACCTGACATGAGGGTACCATTTTACCTGATACGTAATTTCTTCAGAATTCAAGAAACCACTTATTTAATTAATATTTAAATGATTTTAAATATATATTTTAGGAAATGGAAGTCATGTATGATTCTCCATACCGATTTTTTCACATTGTCTTACTATTTGTTTGTTTGGATAAAATCAGCAATTACATTTTTTATATACATTCTATCCTTAATGACTTTATTTCTAATTTTCTCACCCCTGGGTACTCTTGCCGAACGTCTCCAAAAGTTCATCTCTGCTGTCATTAATGTTCTTCTTGTGTGTTTATTAAGAGCCCAAACTTCTGAGGCGTAAGTCATGATACTTCTAACAATTGTTTTAAACATTTTGGTTTTAGTTTCTGCTGTAATTTGCTTATCTCACAGGATTCCATTTATATATAGCCATCTTTCCAAAAGTAATTCTTGATTATATTTCTTTGTCGTGTTTCCCACTGGCCATAATTTTCATCCCTAAACACTTGTACAGAGAAACATAAAATTTTTCATATTTCTCAAAATTATTCTTGCTATTAACCAAAGTTATTTATAAACAATAGGTTTCTTGCAAGAACCCGGTTATTAGCTTAATCACACACACACACACACACACACACTCTCTCTCTCTCTCTCTCTCTCTCTCTCTTTCTCTCTCTCTCTCTCATATTTTGTATCGTCCATCTAAGGACCACATGCCAATTTCAATTCTTTACTCAATATTCTTTTCTTTTTCTCCAATATTCTTTCATCTTTTCACCTTTCATCTTAATTATATTTTATATTTTACTATTTTCACTGTTTTTCTGTATCCATTATCAGTTTCATTAAAAAGAAGTAATTAATTAAATTTATTATTCATATAATATCACGTAGTCCTTCAGTCTTCGACTGGTTTGTACCCTCCCCGCATATACCCGTGGTGCGTGTGGTACTGAGACTCTCACAGGTATATGGGACCTACAGTTTAACGCCGGATCCAAACGGCATAGTTGGGGAAGGTTTATACTAAGCAGGATACCTCTCGCTGGTTTGCCATTGCCTTGCGAGGGGAACGGTCGTATCTAAATCAGATGGCCCCAGGCGGGGATTGAACCCGCGCCGACAGCGTAGCAGCGCCACACGCTAGCCACTACGCCACGACCGCTCCATTAACGTATAATATATAATAATAATTTCTATGAAACGTGCGTCAGTTGTAAATAAACCTACTTGCAATTGTATTTATTTGAAGATATTGTATGCGAGACCTACAGGAAACTCAACGAATTACTTAAAAAGGAATAATAATATTAATTATATATTCACAATGTTTGTGTATGTGTATGTGCGTGCGCACGCGCGCGTGTATAATAAATTCACACAAGTTGATGGTACAGTTTTTTCTTGAAAAGTAAATTGTTTAAAGTTTAGTACTATTTCACGTTTAAGATGTTTTTCCTTAGTGCATGTTTTGGGCGTTAACAGTTTGCCCATTGACAGCCATCTTAGTTTTTATGGCTGGTAATAGGCTGATTAAAAACAGCAATTTTTTGATACATTATAATAGTAGTATTTAGTATATTTCATTGAATATTTTCATATTATAACATTCTTATTATACAATGTGCCTTTGTTTAGCTCCAGGGGTTGATGTGGACACCAGATTCATAGTGCATCCGCAGAACGCCACGGTTAGCGACGAAGCTCTCCAAGAAATCATGGAACTCGACAAAAAGTATAAATTCAAAGGGACAATGTACAAACTGCCATTCAAGCTGGCTTAACTTTTTACCTTGGAATGTTTGCTGAAACTTTCACCTTCGGACTAAAATAGCGTTCGCAAAGACAGAATGGTTTTCACGAACCGATGTGTCGTCTTCTTGACATGCATTTGCTTTTGTGAATATAAAATATAATGATAAATGAATGCTGTTACTGTGTTTATTCACCCAGTACCCAAATGATTGCTCATGTGTCATATCGTCCTGCGCTAATATCTGCTTCTGTTTATTTTAAAAGTCACACCATCATCTAACTTACAAAGGACTTCACAACGCAAATAATATTTGAAGCGCGTTACATGCGCTCAATAATTATATGTTATAACTTAATTCTATTTTTTGATCTCACATAGTTTTTAAATTTAATGACTACAAACGTTTGTTGCAAAAACGCTTAATTTGTAAAGTTTACAGATATTTGTGATTTAAAAAATTCTCCTCTATAACTTCTCTTCTTCTTCTTCTTCTTCTTCTTCTTCTTCTTCTTCTTCTTCTTCTTCTTCTTCTTCTTCTTCTTCTTCTTCTTCTTCTTCTTCTTCTTCTTCTTCTTCTTTTTCTTTCTTGGGCTTCCTACATCCCTCCTTCCAGAAGGCATGTACAGTACTAATCTCTTACTAATCCGGCAGATATCAAACCAGGGTAGTGCCGGATCAGTGGAAATGCCGGATTAATGGATGGTTATTAGAAAAAAAACGTATTAATTGACAAAAAGTAGCGTATATTCTACGTAATGGTAAAACATGAAAAAACTTACGCCTGATTAAATCATCGGATTAAAAATGTAGTAAATCTTCTACTTTTACTTAAAATTATTCAAATTAGTTTTATGTGGGTTGTCGGTACTGAACGGGGCCGTAGTCGTCCGCTTACATTCTCGTACCCTTCACTTCAAGAAAGGTTATTTTTCTGGCCACCAAAAAGGTGCATCTATTGTTAAGAGGGTTTTGCAGTAGATTATTGCGGCGGCCCCGTCCAGCGGATTGAGTGATATTTTCCGTTGCATGTAACTTTAGTTGGCTCAAAAACATTTATTTTATTAACATTATGTAATATATTAATGATAACATTTTCGTTATATAGTATAATAATAATAATAATAATTATTATTATTATTAATATTTTATTATCAATAATTATTATTATTAATATTATTAATGATAATGATGATTGTTATTTATTTATAGGCCTAATTTAGAACTAAAATATTTCTATCGTTTTTTTGATAAAAAAATAGTAGTTCCAGACTGAACGTTTTTCTCAGTTACATCCAACAAAGCGTTAGCATCCAGTTTATTGACATCTTTCAGGAAGAATGTTTTACTCCTTCTCCCTATATCTCCGATTACCCACCGAATCTTCACCAGTCGATCCCCGTTACACTTTCTCTTGCGGAACGCACTTTCGTCTATTACCACTGTGTGACCAACACCACAAATTTTTGTACTGTTCTATGACAAAAATATAGTTAATATATTCCGAAATTCGGAAATTAATTTTCTTGTTCTTTTCGTATTTAATTCTGTTTCTTTTGAAATTATAGACATCGGGTATTTAAAAATTCACGCAAAAACAATGCAATACACGGGTTCTGTTGGATTCCGCCCTATGCCAAGAAACGTATTGTCTCGCTCGCAGATTCTTTTTTGATCTACAATCGTTTGTCCCGCACCTGTATATCACATTATTATTAAAACCTTTGTTGAGATACATTTTACCCCACACTTCAAACATTCAATCCTGTTGCGTGTAATGTTTCAGTCTGTCATACATTTCCTTATTCCGTTGTCCCTCACGTAATTTCTCAAAGAATTAATACTTTTAAAATACAACACAGAAAATAATATAGACTCTTGAAACTTTGAATGTGATTATGTACTTTAAATACAAAAATAGCTGCTCGTGATTCTTATAGTATCTCACGTGTTGCACTTATGAGCAAAAATAGTAATGCTGAATGTAGGAGTAGGGGGAAGGGGAGGGTGGAACGGACGGTTACCGCCCCATCCAGTACCGACACCCTTATACTTTATGTCTATAGTTGTGCATAATCCCTACTTTAACACACGGAGCTAACTCAAGAATATTGTGATTATTGTGATTAACTCAATTAAGTGATTATTGAACTTGGCTGACACTGGTAATAGCATTGGAGGAAGAAATTGACCCCCTGATTCGCCCCCGTAGTTATGCCACTGCGTCAGAATAATACTGAGTAACAGCAGCATGTAATGGATAATCTGAGCACTTGGAATACTCTAAACCTAGACAGTCATAAACGTATATGCATTTTGGAACAAAATAACTGAATATTCTCTAAAAATAAAATAGTGATTTCTTTGGTTTTAACAAAATTAAATTTCTCTTATCAAAAAAATGAAATAATTATTTTGTGTTAAATTAGGCCTATGAATAATTAATCATGATCATCATTATTATTATTACTAATACTACTATAAAACTGTATTATACTATAATACTTATAACTATTTTACCTCAAGATTTTTTTTTTTTTTTTTTTTTTTTAAATAGTTATAAGTATTATAGTATTATATACATCAAGAAACGGACTGTAGCAGAAAGTGATTGAAAACTGTATTAATATTTACATTAATATGTTACATAATGTTATATATAATCGTGCGCTATTAATATTATATAATAGTAAAATAAATTAATTGATGACTCGTTGGGCACTTGGTGAAACATATTAATACAAAGGTTTTGCAAAATATATAAAAACACTTGGTAAGTTTCACAAATTTTTTAATTAACTCTGACAGCTATTTCGACTAACTAAGCCATTGTCAAAGAGCGAGTGAATGATATTACTGAACACAGGATGTTAGTGGAGTGTAAGTGGTGAACATCTGTTTAGGGCGTATCTGGAACATCTGTGCTGCGATGGCGGGGGGGGGGAGTGTGTGTATGAGACAAGGGAAGTTCAGGTGTCTTTAAAAACTAAATACAGTCATGAATGCAAAATATAAACTGAATAAAAATTTAAAATAATGATGAACATTCAAAATAATATAAAATAAACTAAACTAAATAACAGATTTTAATAAAGGGGATACACAAAATTCAGTCTGTTCATTGGTTAAATTTTTGTTAATTCTGATTTGACCGTTTTTGGAGGCGGCGACTCACTATGCATCCATTGTTCTGACCATTGTTTCGTTTGTAGAGTGAAGTAATGGACTCAACTTTCGTCACTTGGTACAAATGTACGAATAAAATCTTTCGGATTTTTCTTAAAACTTTCCAAACATTCCTGGAAATCGTACATTCGCATGCGTTTCAGGTTAGTTGTCAACAAACGCGGCATCAGTCTTGCAGACAGCTTTTTCATACCTAATTCCTCAGTAAGAATGTAATGTACCCTTTCATCTGAGATGCCCACAGTCTTGGAAATTTCAGACACCATCAAACGGCGATCTTCCGAAACAATATCGTGCAATTTATTGATGATTTCTGGTGTAGTGGCACTTTTCGGACGCCCTGTCCTTCCAAACTTATACAACCATGTATAAATTCAGTAGGACATTTTTTCACTGTAGTAAATGAAGGTCCAGCGTCACCCAAAACATTCTTTATCTCATTAAAAATTTCTGTTGGCGTTAAACCAACAAACTTGTAAGTACATAAAACTACTGTTTATTAAGTCATAATTGTATTTGTAGTTCTCCTGCTGTAAATAAAAATTGTTCAAAAACATTTTCGTGTTCACTTGTGTCCTTTTTCGGCCACTTTGCGGATTATCCGCGGAATTGGGTTATCCGCGGTAGAAGCGCCACCCAATTCCGCGGATAATCGGGAGTTTACTCAAAAGTACAAGCAAATCGTGGCAAACGGCAGCACAATCAAATATCTGTCTCGTGATAACTTAACACCAAGGTTTACTAGATAATCAACGTTACCTTTCCATTTACTTTTGTATACCTTTAAGACCTCGATCGTGTTGATTTCTTCCTAATAAACTCATTACTCTTTGTCTTGGCGAAGAAATTATATGTCTATACTTTTTAAATTTCTGTGCTGTAGGAACTGCCCTAACGTTACTAAAATGTCAACCTCGAGATACTACTGCTAAAGGCCCCTACGCACCTTCCGATCCAATCCGATCCGATCTCCAATTTAGGAAAGGAGATCTTTATCCATACTGCCAAATTTTCTCCGATCTCGTCATTTTGGTCAGTACCAATGAGATTCCCTACCTGGTCACAGCCTCGTAATGGCACCGTTTTTGTCAAAAAATAAAAAATCGGGGTTGCTCTTACAACACTGTTGATCCTCCAAAAGCCCCCACCGGAAATGTAATTTTGGGCAAAAATGTGGTTAAAGGAAAGAAAGAAATTTACCCATTCGATATTGTTGAAGCAATTGAACTCAGATGATTTCCGAATTTTTTACGAATGAATTAACAATGTTTTATGGAATTGCTGAGAATGGTAAAGCCGTTCATAGAAAAACGTAATACCATTTTGCGAGTTCAACAAAATATTTATACATTCGTCTTCAGCTATTTTACTCATTATATACTCAAAAAAAAAAAAAAGAAAAACACGTTCAACAACTTGCAGTGCGCTGTAAAGGAAAGAAACAGCTAATCGAAACCGACGCCCGACTGCGCTACACACTATACGATCTAGGATGGAAGGTGGAGGGGATTTGTCCTTAGTCGCCTAGTCGGATGGGGAGGACCGCCCGACCTTCCTAAATCGGATTCCAACTATTTTGTAAGGACGATCGTCCTACACACTACACAATTTGCTATTTTCATCCTTCATTTAGGACATCGGATCGGATTGGATTGGAAGGTGTGTAGGGGCCTAAAACCTAAAGTAGATCCTTACAATATCGCAAAAATATTGGAAAGTATGTAGTTTAGTTCAGTAACTACATCATAGCTGTAATTATGAGTAACCCTAATTTGAAAGTATGAAAATTTACTATGTAGGCACCTGCATCATTAATTTGTAATTTTAGTTTTTAGCGAATGATTACGTTTAAATATCACTACTTTGTGTTTGTGACTGCTATACTGTGAAAAACTATGTTTGAGCAGTGTAGTGTGCACTGTTTGAATGAATGGGCAATCGTTGCTGTTAGCCTCTTCTGAGTGAATGGGCAATCAGTGCTTTTAGCCTCTTCTGAGTGAATGGGCAATCTTTGCTGTTAGCCTCTTCTGAGTGATTGGGCAATCAGTGCTTTTAGCCTCTTCTGAGTGAATGGGCAATCATTGCTGTTAGCCTCTTCTGAGTGAATGGGCAATCATTGTTGTTAGCCTCTTCTGAGTGAATGGGCAATCATTGCTGTTAGCCTCTTCTGATTCATTTAAAACAAAATTAATCGTTAACACGAGGGGAGTCGGTACCTTTTCCGATCCAATGATATTTAGATTGGAAATTTATCTATCTTTAGGTATCATTATATCAAAAACGGTTAATCATATCTGTATACAATTTTTAACAAACACTAAGGAGAGTTATCATTTGTTACTGTAGCAGATTTACTAAACTATCATTCTGTCTACGATAGAATAAATTTAAACTTTTTAAAATTTTATTCGCGTAAAAGTTTTAAATAAATTTGTATATTAAAGGGTCCGCTAATTATTGTTTTATCATTCTGATAAAGCAAGCTTGTAAAAGAGTAAATAATATGTCTTCAAAATATAAGGCCCGTAAGTTTTATAGTGTTTTAGAAAAATGAATATAAAATTGAAAAATGGTAACTTTCGAAAAAACTGGTTTAAAAACTGAAAATACACGTTGAAGGATTTTATGACTCTAAAATTCACGAGTACAATAAATTTACTTTCACATTCTTCTTTGTTTCTTTCTAACAGTCTTCTTCTAACTGTTTCTCTTTTATTTTGTCTTGAGTCTCCTTATCGGGTTTTTGTATACGTTCTCAGTTAATCCGTTTGAGACCTTCAACCAGGATTTATCTGAAACCAGGATTGAGAAATTTTCTAGGATTAATCTGAAGCCTTTGAAGAACATTTTCCTTTCAAATACATGAAAGATTCGGTGGGTAATCGGAGATATAGGGAGAAGGAGTAAAACATTCTTCCTGAAAGATGTCAATAAATTCTTCTGGCGCTATTCCGATCTGACGATGAGCTGAGAAGCTTGAAAGCGCTAATCGGAATAATTTTTCTATAGTGGTGTGCAACAGTGATAATTCTGTTTATATCTTTAATGTGTTTTAATACAGAAAACGATCTTTTAGATTCGCAGTTAGCTATTGGTAATGTAAAATGCAGACGATAAGCAATGTATATATTCGGAAATTCATCAGTAATTTTACAGTCAATAATCCAGTTTAATACTTTGGGCGCACAAACTGTAGTGTCATGAAATCTATCATCGTCATTTAAACGATTTGAAAAAAAAATCTCTTTCTTTCAATTTTACTCGTGGCACAAAGTACTGTAATTCGTTTAAAAGATCGTTATTCAAATCATTCGAGTAAACGTCTATAAGAGCTTTTACTTTATTTTCCAACTCGACACTCTCCGTGGTTAATAACTGCATAAGAAAACCAAACAATTGCGTAATGTGATCATAAGCTTTGCTTCGCTTAGTCAATTCAGCTGGTTGGTGCCCCCTCTGGTGCTGAGTCCCTGGTGCCCGGTGCTACAGCATACCCTAGCGTTATGAATAATCCGCCACTGTGTCAGAGTATCGCAATCACAAAGTAATGATATTTAGTAGTAATTTTTCACAATGTGATACAATTACAATTAAAGATGCAGTCCCTATTTAGGAATTTACATGTTTTGGAATTAAAGCCTCTTGTGACTTCAGTGATCATACACTTCGTGAACAGGATAAGTACCAAAATAAATGCGTTATTGTAAGGAGACATAAGAAGAGAGACGCAATTGAAATATTTTAATGTTAGGACCATACCTCAAATACTGTGTAGTAGTAACACTTGGACAGGCAGAAACTGGCAGCACTGATCGCCCTGCCACCCGGGCACCGTACACGAACCTGCATATTCAAACGTTTTAAGGAGAAAACAAATACCCGTGAAATCTGATGATTTCAGAATATATCCGTTACTAATCTGTGGATAGTAAATCCGCTGCTTCTGCCAGTGACTCATTTACTCTGGTTTCTTCGAGTAATTTTCAGAAACTTGTTGTTTCTGTTTCAGTTTGCATCGTCAGTATGTATCAGCTCTTCGTCGACTTGGGAATTGCGTGTCTTATGGTCGCCCGCAACGACGGCGCACACTTGCCGGTCGGTCAATGCGATGACAAGCCGTTCAACGTGTCTGACGTCACTATTGATCAGGTATGTACAGTTAGTTACTCCTCTGTAATGACTGTCACCACCTGATAAAGTATTTATTTATTTATTTATCAGGTCTCTGCAACAGCTCTGTCATTAGCGACCACAAAAATTACAAAAATGAATTTATATATCATACCCAAATGCTCATACAAATGCAGTAAAATTACGTACTATAGCAAAGATAAACATTGCGAAAAAATACACAGCAACTTGTACAATTTAAAAACTGCATTACAATTAGTTTAAATCTTATCAATTAAGTCGTAGATAAAGTATTGTGTTTGTTCTCAAAAATTTCAAACTTTTTTCACGTCAGACTGTAAAAAGTGGCACAAAATTGCGATAAAATCACTAATCTCTATGTGGGATATAAAATTTAAAGAGAAATTTAAATACACATCTGAATTTTGTGTTACGTTTTTAGATTTAAAAATTTTATGACCCCGAGGCCCAAAAAATATCAGAAATTTTAAAAATTAAGAAATTCCACTGTAAACCTGGAAGGAATTGTAATCAAAATCAAAATATTTCAAATTGTCTGTTCTACAATTTTTATGTTGCTAAAAATTAGTATAGTAATAGTGATTTATGTAATTATCCTTTAATTGAAAAATGTTTAGTATCAAAATGTATGTAATAATAAGTGTATTTCGTTAAAGTAGTGTGGCAGTCCCGCTGCTCAGGGAGCTTTCTGTTAATCTGACCATGCGATGGGGTGGGAAACATCCTTTCCCTGCTTCGGGATTACGATGACCGTCGTCTTCCGCCATTTCTTGGGAAAGTAGGCCTGTCTGAGACACGCGTTGAACAAATCAGTCAAGAATTGAACTCCAGGCTCGAGGAGAAGTCGTAGAGCGGTGATCGTGACACCGTCCGGGTCTGGAGCTTTTCTTGGCTGAAGTTCAGCGAGCCGATCTGAGACCTCTTCCAAAGAGATGGGTTCGGGCTCCGCCGTGATCGGAAGAGACAGAAAGTCTTCCACAGCCATCTCGACTTGTTCGTCGAAGTCCCAGTCCATGAGCGGGTTGGGAGCGAACTGGCGTTCGAAACACAAGCCCAAGTACTCGGCCTTCTTCTCCGGGCGACCCAGGATTTGTCCGAACGGCCCGACGATGGCGGGGAGAGGAGGTCGTCGCCTCCGTCCCGTCATCGCAGAAGCTATTCTGTACGGGTGACTTTGCGGGTCCGCATCCCCCGTTCGGGCCACAGCGAGTTCCCAACAGCTACGTCGGAACGCCTTCAGACTGCCACGCAGTCGTCCGGTGAGCCGATTGTATGCTGCCTTATCGGCCGGATCACGGGTCCTCTGCCAACGTTTCCGGAAGTAATTCCTCTCGCGAGCGAGACGAGAGACTTCCTCAGGGATGCGTTGGTAATCAGGCGTGATGAATCGGCGGGATGTAAGCCTGTCATTAAGTACTTTATGGCAAGGTGCGTTGAGAGCCTCTAATACACGTTCTTCTTTCTGATTGGCTGGTGGTTGATTATTGACCATATCGTGGTACTTAGGAAATTATAAGTAGAAGTAGTGTTCACAGGACTTCTCCAAACTTAACGACAGTACTGCGGTCGCTAACGTATACCACCTCACATTAGCGTTACTCAATTTCACTCAAGATGGGAGTCGATGGCAGTGCCGAAACGTCTGATTTTGTAATAAGCTTTAGACCACGGCCAAACAGCCCGGGAAGTAATTTGAACCAGATTATATATTCGTTTCAAAATGTAGTATGGGTTTACTTAAGTAAATATATTTTACTTTTGTATATTACTTTTCTATTTTACTATCTTGGTACTCCCAGTTTCCGCTACAATAAACAAGCGCTGGTGTAACCGTGATTTATACAATATAGATAAAGGTGACTTTCAATTTATTCAGTATAAGATTTTCAAATTTATATTATGAGGCACGTTTCCTCATCGCTAAACGCGATGTCTGTTGAGTCAGGTATTACTTCGTAATTGGCAGTTACAAGTTCGTCCTTATTGACACTAACACGCAACCACACACCAACCATAAACGGTGCTGTATGTATTTCTGCCTGCGTTAGAGTTCTTCTTTTTATTAAGCTTGTATTGCAACCACTAAGACGCAAATTTATATTTTCCACAAGCGCTTTCAAGTTTCTCGGCTTATCTACAGATGGAACACAACAACTTAACTAGAAACCGTCACCCCTTTATATAACTTATCTACAACCGGGAACCGTCAACTTCACACAAACGAACATAGCAGGTATGTTTATTACGCCTTAGCCAGCAGAAACTCAGCCGAGTCACAACCACTTGTCCATTGCTGCCTGGTAACTTTCCACTATGACCTGATACTTTTCCAATCACTAAGTATCTGACTGCTACCAACCTTTATGTTCTAGTATATAGTTCTCTCTTCCTTAGTATGTAATAAAATTTATCTTCATTATTAAATTTCAACTCTGAATTAATTAAACAACTTAAATCCTTTGTCTTTCCTTTAATATTTCAAGTTCTTTTCTCAACTTTCTTTCCATCGAATTATGTTCAACCTTTATAATTTCATATTCCTCTAACAGATTAACAAACTTATGGTTTTCTTCAAAAAATGCCTAGCATATAATGAACTGGATGTCCTATTTCCTTCCCCTCTTTTATGATCCGCCAGTCTACACTTCAACTTACGGCCCGTTTCGGCTACGTACAATTTACTACAATCTTTAAGGATTGTAAGGATTGTTAGATTTTTTTGTCTGTTGTTAGAGTTTTCATTATTAATTTTTTACTTCTGACATTGCAAAATGATGGGGTACTTTTGAAAACAATGTTATGCTGTATGTTTTAAATTTTTTTGTAAGTTTAGTTACACACATTATATTTTTAGTTACAGAATTGCTTGTCGACGCAAACATCAGGGACCTGGCTGTTAGGGCTGGTGTCACTTTGACTGACGCGGAGCTCCAAACAATGGTGGATATTGGCAACGCCCTGTTTGGTGACGGATTACTCCAACTGCCGTGGCAGTTTCCTTAGCTGTACGTGCATCAAATTATAGCATGATGTTATATTAAATATTGCCAGAATAAATAAAAAATGATATGAATTGAATTCGTTTCGTCTATTGCTATATAAAAAACTAAAAAACGTCACTTTTAATACTATTGTTACGTCGGTCTAACTGATCGTCGTATGGTACAGTGGAAAACAATGTACAAGACACCAATTAAGTGACTAATCACCAACGTTAATTAACACAATTAAACAGTTTGTAATCAACAAGATTGTTTCTTATAACAAATCAAATAAAAATTGTTCACACGCAATAGTAATGTCTACTAATATAAAACACAATTGTATTACAATTGTCCCGCACACATTATAAAACACATAACACTTCGCCACAATACTACAAGCGCACTCTAATATATCCAACTCAAACTGACTGCTAAGCGCAGCTGTCGTCGTTTAAATAGATAGTAGAATTGTTCCAGAATAATCGATACTACTACGCATCAGCAATAAAGGAAAACATTAGAACGTAATTCATTGCGGCCGCGCGAATTCTGCATAGTCTAGTTAATGCGTTGAGAATCACGTACGCACACAACATTACAGCCGGTTCCACTGGAACATTCGACAAAGACGTAGATTGTTCTCCAATGTCTTAACACTATTATAATGACGTCATTAGCATTAGAAAGTACATACGAGGTCTGTAAATTAAGTAATTAGACTATAAGTGAATATGGCAACACTGTTAGGTTTCCATTAACACAGACGGTTAGATAAACAGCTTATTGATATTGAGTATTAATATTTATTGTCTAATGTTGCCACGTGTAACGTAAACAAGCTTTTCGTGAAGTGAGTTTTTCTTGTGCCTTATTAAAATAAGTGACATCAATTACGAGCAACGTTGTGCAGTCACGTTTTGGGGATTGACAAGACCGAGAAATTCTTAAAAGGCTGTGGAAAAAGTTGCCCGTGTGAAGCCGGCCATCATGTCAATGCACCTTGTCAGGCAGCACTGTCAGTCAGTGGTTTTTGGCAAAGAAAAATATTCCTGTTGTTCCTCAGCCCCTCTATTGACCTCTATTAACCGAGTCCCTGTGTCTACTGTCTCTTCTGAAAATTTAAAAAACATTTCAAAGGGCACCATTTTGGAATGATATAGATCATAAAAAAATGTATCCGACCAGTTGAAGGTGATTCCATTTTCTGAGTTCCAGAACTGCTATGAAGAATGGAAAAACCGTCTAAATCGCTGTGTGGCTTCCCAAGGAAACTACTTTGAAGGCGATAGAGTCTAGATATACTTCATCATCATCACCACTCATCATCATCAGGACTAGACCTTAGGCCTGTTCCGGAACCCATCTCCTCCTCGGTCTACCGACGTCTCTGTTCCCAGTAGGGGGATAACCCGAGGCAGCCACAGGTAGACGGATATCAATTATGCAATTCAAGTGTTTACACCATCTCAATCTGTGATCTTCAATCTTTTGGTGCAATGATACAATGTTCAAATTGCGTCTAGTATCATAGTTTCTTCTCCGATCCAAGAGAGAACAACCTTGCATCTCTCTTAGAAATTTCATTTCGGCTGCCCGAAATCTCTGGACGTCCCTTTTACCAAGAGCCCATGTATCACTAGCACACAGAAATGTGGGGACAGCCACAGTTTTATAAAATTTCATTCGACCTAGATATAGTTTCATTGTAAATAAAAAGTTTTACTGAATTAGTCTAATTAGTTAAATTACTGACCTCGTAGTTTTCTTATCAGAGGCCGTTCCCTCGGCATTTCCTTTCAGAATGTAGTTCAGTTCAATGTTCTTGAATCTCAGTACCCTGTCCACGAATGAGGTGGTAATTGAGGTAGGTATATACACTGTTTGGAAACTACGCAAAACGTATTATTACGATAACCTCACGACTCATGGACTCACAACAACGTAGTAAGTTATTGAAAGCCAAAATTATTGTAAAATTTATTGTACTCGTGAATTTTAGAGTCATAAAATCCTTCAACGTGTATTTTCAGTTTTTAAACCAGTTTTTTCAAAAGTTACCATTTTTCAATTTTATATTCATTTTTCTAAAACACTATAAAACTTACGGGCCTTATATTTTGAAGACATATTAGTTACTCTTTTACAAGCTTGCTTTACCAGAATGATAAAAATAATAATTAGCGGACCCTTTAATATACAAATTTATTTAAAACTTTTACGCGAATAAAATTTTAAAAAGTTTAAATTTATTCTATCGTAGACAGAATGATAGTTTAGTAAATCTGCTACAGTAACAAATGATAACTCTCCTTAGTGTTTGTTAAAAATTGTATACAGATATGATTAACCGTTTTTGATATAGTGATACCTAAAGATAGATAAATTTCCAATTTAAATATCATTGGATCGGAAAAGGTACCGACTCCCCTCGTGTTAACGATTAATTTTTTTTTAAATGAATCAGAAGAGGCTAACAGCAATGATTGCCCATTCACTCAGAAGAGGCTAACAACAATGATTGCCCATTCACTCAGAAGAGGCTAACAGCAATGATTGCCCATTCACTCAGAAGAGGCTAACAGCAATGATTGCCCAGTCACTCAGAAGAGGCTAACAGCAATGATTGCCCATTCACTCAGAAGAGGCTAACAGCAATGATTGCCCATTCACTCAGAAGAGGCTAACAGTAATGATTGCCCATTCACTCAGAAGAGGCTAACAGCAATGATTGCCCAGTCACTCAGAAGAGGCTAACAACAATGATTGCCCATTCACTCAGAAGAGGCTAACAGCAATGATTGCCCATTCACTCAGAAGAGGCTAACAGCAATGATTGCCCATTCACTCAGAAGAGGCTAACAGTAATGATTGCCCATTCACTCAAACAGTGCACACTGCACTGCTCAAACATAGTTTTTCAGAGTATAGCAATCACAAACACAAAGTAGTGATATTTAAACGTAATCATTCGCTAAAAACTAAAATTACAAATTAATGATGCAGGTGCCTACCTAGTAAATTTTCATACTATCAAATTAGGGTTACTCATAATTACAGCTATGATGTAGTTACTGAACTAAGCTATATACTTTCCAATATTTATGTGATATTGTAAGCATCTACTTTAGGTTTAAGACCACTACACACCTTCCAATCCAATCCCATCCGATGTCCTAAATGAAGGATGAAAATAGCAAATTGTGTAGTGTGTAGGACGATCGTCCTTAGAAAAAAGTTGGAGTCCGATTTAGGAAGGTCGGGCGGTCCTACCCATTCTACTAGCCGACTAAGGACAAATCCCCTCCACCTTCCATCCTAGATCGTATAGTGTGTAGCACAGTCGGGCGTCGGTTTCCATTAGCTGTTTCTTTCCTTTACAGAGCACTGCAAGTTGTTGAACTTGTTTTTCTTTTTTTTTTTTAGTATATAGTGAGTAACATAGCTGAAGACGAATGTAGAAATATTTTGTTGAACTCGTAAAATGGTATTACGTTTTTCTATGAACGGCTTTAGCATTCTCAGCAATTCCATAAAACATTGTTAATTCATTCGTAAAACAATTCGGAAATAATCTGAGTTCAATTGCTTCAACAATATCGAATAGGTAAATTTCTTTTTTTCTTTAGCCACTTTTTTGCCCAAAATTACATTTCTGGTGGGGGGCTTTTGGAGGATTAACAGTGTAGTAAGTGCAACCCCGATTTTTTATTTTTAGACAAAAACGGTGCCATTACGAGGCTGTGACCAGGTAGGGAATCTCATTGGTACTGACCAAAATGACGAGATCGGAGAAAAAATTGGCAGTATGGATAAAGATATCCTTTCCTAAATTGGAGATCGGATCGGATTGGATCGGAAGGTGTGTAGGGGCCTTTAGCAGTAGTACTTTGAGGTTGACATTTTAGTAACGTTAGGGCAGTTTCTACAGCACAGAAATTTAAAAAGTATAGACATATAATTTCTTCGGCAAGACAAAGAGTAATGAGTTTATTAGGAAGAAATCAACACGATCGAGGTCTTAAAGGTATACAATAGTAAATGGAAAGGTAACGTTGATTATCTAGTGAACCTTGGTATTAAGTTATCACGAGACAGATATTTGATTGTGCTGCCGTTTGCCACGATTTGCTTGTACTTTTGAGTAAAGATTATCCGCGGAATTGAGTGGCGCTTCAACCGCGGATAACCCAATTCCGCGGATAATCCGCAAAGTGGCCGAAAAAGGACACAAATGAACACGAAAATGTTTTTGAACCATTTTTATTTACAGTAGGAGAACTACAAATACAATTATGACTTAATAAACAGTAGTTTTATGTACTTACAAGTTTGTTGGTTTAACGCCAACAGAAAATTTTAATGAGATAAAGAATGTGTTGGGTAACGCTGGACCTTCATTTACTACAGTGAAAAAATGTCCTACTGAATTTATACATGGTCGTGTAAGTTTGGAAGGACTGGGCGTCCGAAAAGTGTCACTACACCAGAAATCATCAATAAATTGCACGATATTGTTTCGGAAGATCGCCATTTGAAGGTGTCTGAAATTCCCAAGACTGTGGGCATCTCAGATGAAAGGGTACATTACATTCTTACTAAGGAATTAGGTATGAAAAAGCTGTCTGCAAGACTGATGCCGCGTTTGTTGACAACTAACCTGAAACGCATACGAATGCACGATTTCCAGGAATGTTTGGAAAGTTTTAAGAAAAATCCGAAAGATTTTATTCCTACATTTGTACCAAGTGACGAAACTTGAGTCCATTACTTCACTCTACAAACGAAACAATGGTCGGAACAATGGATGCATAGTGAGTCGCCGCCTCCAAAAACGGTAAAATCAGAATTAACAAAAATTTAACCAATGAACAGACTGAATTTTGTGTATCCCCTTTATTAAAATCTGTTATTTAGTTTAGTTTATTTTTAGTTTAGTTTAGTTTGTTTTAACAAAAATTTAACCAATGAACAGACTGAATTTTGTGTATCCCCTTTATTAAAATCTGTTATTTAGTTTAGTTTATTTTATATTTTGCATTCATGATTGTATTTAGTTTTTAAAGACACCTGACCTTCCCTTGTCTCATCCACACCCCCCTCGCAATCACAACACAGATGTTCCACATACGTCCTAAACAGATGTTCACCACCTACACTCCACTAACATCCTGTGTTCAGTAATTTCATTCACTCGCTCTTTGACAATGGCTTAGTTAGTCGAAACAGCTGTCAGAGTTAATTAAAAAATTTGTGAAACTTACCAAGTGTTTTTATATATTTTACAAAACCTTTGTATTAATATGTTTCACCAAGTGCCCAACGAGTCATCAATTAATTAATTTTATTATTATATAATATTAATAGCGCACGATTATATATAACATTATGTAATATATTAATGTAAATATTAATGCAGTCTTATAGTAGTAATAGTAATAATAATAATGATCATGATTAATTATTCATAGGCCTAATTTAACACAAAATAATTGTTTCATTTTTTTGATAAGAGAAATTTAATTTTGTTAAAACCAAAGAATTCACTATTTTATTTTTAGAGAATATTCAGTTATTTTGTTCTAAAACGCATATACGTTTATGACTGTCTAGGTTTAGAGTATTCCAAGTGCTCAGATTATCCATTATATGCTGCTGGTTACTCAATATTATTCTGACGCAGTGGCATAACTACGAATCGGGGGTTCAATTTCTTCCTCCAATGCTATTACCCGTGTCAGCCAAGTTCAATAATCACTTAACTGAGTTAATCACAATAATCACAATATTCCTGAGTTAGCTCCGTGTGTTAAAGTAGGGATTATGCATAACTATAGACATAAAGTATAATGGTTTCGGTACTGGATGAGGCGGTAACCGTCCGCCAGACGGGCCACGTTGGTGGAATAAGTGGCATTCCAACATTCCCCTTCCCCACTACTCCTACATTCAGCATTACTATTTTTGCTCATAAGTGCAACACCTGAGATACTATAAGAATCACGAACAGCTATTTTTTTATTTAAAGTTCATAATCACATTCAATGTTTCAAGAGTTTATATTATTTTCTGTGCTGTATTTTAAAAGTATAAATTCTTTGAGAAATTACGTGAGGGACAACGGAATAAGGAAATGTATGACAGACTCAAACATTACAGGCAACAGGATTGAATATTTGAAGTCTGGGGTAAAATGTATCTCAAATAAAGGTTTTAATAATAATGTGATATACAGGTGCGGGACAAGCGAGACAATACGTTTCTCGGCATAGGGCGGAATCCAACAGAACCCGTGTACTGCGTTTTATTTGCGTGGATTTTTAATACCCGATTTCTATGATTACAAAAGAAACCGAATTAAATACGAAAAGGACAAGAAAATTAATTTCCGAGTTTCGGAAAATATTAACTATATTTTTGTCACAGAACAGTACAAAAATTGGTGGTGTTGGTCACACAGTGGTAATAGACGAAAGTGCGTTCCGCAAGAGAAAGTGTAACGGGGATCGACTGGTGAAGATTCGGTGGGTAATCGGAGATATAGACAGAAGGAGTAAAACATTCTTCCTGAAAGATGTAAATAAACTGGATGCTAACGCTTTGTTGGATGTAACTGAGGAAAACGTTCAGTCTGGAACTACTATAATTACGAACATGTGGTGGAGCTACAATTCTCTAAAAAGTAAAGATTGCTTCATTTGCAAGTTAGCAGTCGCTGAACTCTGTATACTGCAGTGACATGAACATTCATACACAGAACATCAAGAGCCACTGGTCAAAAATGAAAAAAAGACATGAGGCGACGTGTAGGAAGGATCCCGGTGAGGTCCTTTGAAAGATGTCGCAGTCTGTGTAATAATGTTATGTGAACATAATTAAATTTCTCTTATCAGAAAAACGATAGAAATATTTTAATTCTAAATTAGGCCTATAAATAAATAATAATCATCATTATCATTAATAATAGTAATAATAATAATTATTGACAATAAAATATTAATAATAATAATAATTATTATAATACTATATAACGAAAATATTATCATTAATATATTACATAATGTTAATAAAATAAATGTTTTTGAGCCAACTAAAGTGACATGCAACGGAAAATGTCACTCAATCCGTTGGACGGGGCCACCGCAATAATCTACTGTAAAACAATGTAAACAATAGATGCACCTTTTTGGTGGCCAGAAAAATAACCTTTCTTGAAGTGAAGGGTACGAGAATGTAAGCGGACGACTACGGCCCCGTTCAGTACCGACAACCCACATAAAACTAATTTGAATAATTTTAAGTAAAAGTAGAAGATTTACTACATTTTTAATCCGATGATTTAATCAGGCGTAAGTTTTTTCATGTTTTACCATTACGTAAAATATACGCTAATTTTTGTCAATTAATGCGTTTTTTTTCTAATAATTATCCATTAGTCCGTCATTTCCACTGATCCGGCACTACCCTGGTTTGATATCTGCCGGATTAGTAAAAGATTAGTATTGTACATGCCTTCTGGAAGGAGGGATGTAGGAAGACCAAGAAAGAAGAAGAAGAAGGAGAAGGAGAAGGAGAAGGAGAAGGAGAAGGAGAAGGAGGAGGAGAAGGAGAAGGAGAAGGAGAAGGAGAAGGAGAAGGAGAAGGAGAAGGAGAAGGAGAAGGAGATGAAGAAGAAGAAGAAGAAGAAGAAGAAGAAGAAGAAGAAGAAGAAGAAGAAGAAGAAGAAGAAGAAGAAGAAGAAGAAGAAGAAGAAGAAGAAGAAGAAATACGTTGAAAATTATACTTGTCGGCTACACTTTGGATATCATGTGACGAATATTAACACAAAAAGCGAAAGTAACAATGTCGTAAATGAGTTGCGTGTGATTAAAGTTTCCATCCGCAAACAAATTTAGCACACAATTACAACTAATTTTATGCCGTCATCAATCATTTTTAAGCTGTGCATTACTGTGTTTGACGTTGTTTGCACATGGGTGCGTTTTATGCGGTCGTAAACGAGTGTCAAGGTTCTACATGGCATATTTATATTTCCAGTATAAAAGACACATTTAATCAGTAATAATAATTGGTAAGATGTACTTCCGTAGCAGAAAGATCAGCGGCGTCGTCACCTTCATAATGATCCCATTATTTTTCAACAAAAATACCCTTTCCAATGTCTGCCGCTTTTGTTTCGTATGCACAAATATCTGCGGTCGTTTTGGGCGGTACGTCATGATCTGCTTCGGAATTTCAAGGTACCGACCCCCTCCCCCAAAACTGTTGTGGCCAGCAATTATTGTAAACGAAATAGGTAACATGCTTGTCAAGTATAATATTGTAATTGTAATACTGAATTATTACAATCGTGTAAAAATATCCTTGATAGGTGACTGAACAGAAAGAGAGAGAGAGAGAAGTGGAAGAAGAAGTTTTTCTTAAAAGAAAGGTCACATATAGATGCTATCCACTGAAACAAATGATGGAAAACCCCAAGGAGTATAAATTATAAATCCATTTACTATTTATAGATATGCATAACCATTTGATAAAATTACATATCTTTGTTATGGAAACTTTTGGAAGATAGGAAATTGAAGGACACTAAAAAGCACCCCAGCAATGTTTATACAGTGAAATTTTATTACTTTTGATTTGCTATATCAGTTTACTATATCTTTTTTCAATAACAAAATGTTGAAGGAAGGTATCGTTTATTACTGTTAGTATTAATATTGACGGCGAATATGAGCTTGTATTGAGTTCAGTAGTGTAATTGACTATAAACAGGAGAATCTCTTAAATAAATATAAAAGAACATGAAGAACAAAATAACATTTATTTTTTTATCTGAAAGTTTAAAATCTGACTTATAAATTATCAAATTATACAAATATTTTAACTGATGATTGCACCCAGTAAGGCCCCCTGCCTAGGTTTACAGGAGAAACCAAGTCAACGGTCTCAAAGGCGGATGAGGCATCTCAGTTCCCAACGCCAGAAAGAGCGGAAGAACTTGGTGGAGTAAACCACGTAAAACTATCATTTCAGACTAACAATCCGATCTTATCTCGGAAATTAATTCCTACTTTTGCACTCTACACAATTTCAATTGGAGTATGAAAACTTCGCTAAATGAAATATTGAAAAGACGAATTATTAGGAAAATATTAGGCCTACAAAAAACTTTAGAAGGTTTGAAATTAAGAAGTAATGATGAAATATATCAAAGTATAGAAAATATAACAGAAACAGTGAGAAAAAGAAGACTATTATTTTTTGGATATTTATATAGAATGGACGACAATAGGTTGACAAAGCAAATCTTAAAATATCTGTGGGGGAAGAAGTCAACATCAAGCTGGATTAAATACGAGGGTAAGTCAAAAAGTAAAGGCAAATTTTTAAAAAGGAACTTTTTATTGTGAAAACAATGTGACAAGTAACATCATTTCTCTACATAATCTCCCTCAACTTCTATGCACTTGGTCCATCTCTTGACAAGCTTCGTAATTCCGACCTGGAAGAAGATTTGTGGCATCGTGCACAGCCACTCGCGCACCGCCTCCACAACCTCGTCATCCGACGAAAACTTGGATTCATGCAGGTGCTCCTTCATCGGACCAAAAAGGTGAAAATCACTTGGAGCTAGGTCAGGACTGTACGGCGGAAGCTCCAGCAGCTCAAAACCAAGATCTTGAATGCACTGGATCGTTTTCCCCGCAGTATGAGGACGGGCATTGTCCTGAAGCGAAAGCACACCTTTTGAAAGTTTTCCTCGCCTCTTTGTTTTGATTTTGGGTTTCAGATCTCGCAATAGCTCACAGTAGCTGTCACTATTCACTGTTCGACCTTTAGGAGTGTAATGAATTAGAAGTGGACCTTTCATATCCCAAAACACTGTCATCATCAACTTTCCTGCAGAAACTTGTCTTTTGAACTTTTTTGCTGTAGGCGAGGATGGATGTTTCCACACCATACTCTGCCGCTTACTCTGTGGTTCTAAGTGATGGACCCACGTCTCATCAACGGTTACTATGCGACTGAGAAACTCTTCTCCTTCCTCTTCTAAACGTCTTAAATGTGATTTCGAAATTTCCAAACGTTTCTGTTTGTGCTGGTCTGTCAGTCTATGTGGTACCCAACGAGCACACACTTTGCGATAATTTAGTGATTCGTGGATAATTGCAACTGCTGAACCGTGGCTAATGTTCAACGCATGCGCAATATCATCAATTTTGACGTGACGATCATCATGAATCATTCGCTCAACTGTCTCGATGTTCTTGTCCGTCTTCGAAGTCGATGGCCTACCTGAACGCTCTTCATCGCAGATAAATACACGACCATCTTTAAAGCGATTTATCCACTCATAAATTTTGCGTTCACTAAGACAGCTCTCACCGTACTGCTGCTGCATTCTGCGAATAATCTCCGCATGTTTAGTTCCTTCAGAGTGCAGAAAACTTACCACTCCCCTCATTTCTTCCTTGGTGCACACGGACAACGGGGCAATCATAATAAAATGCCCTGAAATCACTACGAGTGGAGCTGAGCACTGAAACAACACAGCTAAAGAACAAAAAAACTTTGAGGTTATGATATGTCATTGTTCAGTCAGTGCTGCCATCCATTGCAGCAGGGAAAATAAAATTTGCCTTTACTTTTTGACTTACCCTGTAAGTCCAAAAGGATTTAGAAAAAAATAATATACACGCAGAAGAAGCAATTGAAAGAGAAGTTTTTCGGGAAAAAGTATTAAAAATGGAGTGAGTCCAGGGTAGGAGAGAGAAAAACGAAGGTTCAAAGTGGACTGAAGACAGGAAGAAGAGAACAGTGAAAATATGAAATAATATTGGAGAAAAAGAAAAGTACAAAGAGTAAAGAACTGAAATTGCCACGTGGTCCTAAGATGGCCGATACAAAAAAAATATTTTAAACAAAACGGCAAGAAAATTACAATTGAACATAATCATTAAAATGATATCAAACCCGTGAGTCATTTGAAAATATGTTATTACACTACAATTCAAAACTGACGGGTTTTTACATTTAATGAAAAGTACTACATTTATTAAATCATATGAGACACTGCGCCAAACACGCATACTATTGACAGTTTCGTCTGAAAGAAAAAAATTTCTTATAGTATATTTTTATTGTGCCTGAAAATCTCTTATGAATTTTCCCCACTATTTTATTTTTTGTTTGCAAAACACTTCAGGATCTATAAAAATATATTCTTGGAATGTTTTACAGCTGTAATACATTTTATTTAACAGACGTCTGACCTACTTACACATCGGGATTTCATTTTATCACAAGTTATCATAATTTATAAACGGTGACTATGGTATAAGGAACTATGTTGCACAGTTGTAAAAAAAAATTAATTGCTTTGTTCATATCCAATTTACAATTTGAAGGTTCTGTGCTGTTGGAGACTCGGTGTTCCTGCTATAATAATTTTATTTAATTTTTATAGAAGCATAATATTTGTACATTTGTCCCATACACACTAAAATACCTTTTGTTCATTATAAATGTCCATGGACCTATAAAGAAAACAAAATTCAATATACTTTCAAATACACCCAAGACACTTGACTTACTTTACTGAAGTCCTTAAATACCTACGTCCATAATAGGGCCTCGATGAAATTTCTCCTGCGTGTTCTGTCCATTGTCAGGGCCTTCACCTCCCTCCATGTCTTGATGACACCAGCCAGCTCCGTTTCCATAGTCCTCTATAGTCCTCTTCCAGGTGTTCCTCGGTCTTCCACGTCTCCTCTACTTGCGGATTCAAATTCATTGCCTATCTAGCGACTTTTCTGGTGATCTTCTCATGGTGTGACCTATCCACCTCCATTTTCTTATCTTTATCTTTAAATGGATAGGGCTCTGGCTTGTGACCTCCCATAGATCTCTGCCGAGATGGTGTTGGGCAACCAAGTTCTCATTATGTACCTCAGACACCGGCTTATGAAAGTCTGTAACCTTTTAGTGATGTCCTTTGTCACTTTTCAGGTCTCACATCCATACAGCAACAACGATTTGACATTTGAGTCATATATTCTGAGTTTTGTCCTCCTGCGTATATGGGGTGATCTTCATACTGGTCATTATTTGTCAAAGGAAAGCTAACATGAGTTAAGCATTGGATGCAAAATACTTATCGTTATGATTAAATTAAAATCAAATAATAGTCACAGATTTGTAGATAATCATTACACGTGGTTACATAATAAAATTCACAATTGTTTATCAGATTATACCGAGACTTGTACGGTGGATAATGGGTATGGGCATTGTAACAATTTACCAAGTCTCTTCTTCTGATAGTTCCTACCCGTTTTGGATGTTGGATATCATACAGACTATTTTAATATTCTGTACTGCTGCACGGAATAAGTAAGTTGTATTCATGCCAAACCAGGTCCTTAAATTTCTCAACCATGATATTCTCGGACGCCCAACTCATCTCTTTCCAAGTATTTTACCCTGCAGTATGGACTGCAATAATTAAAATCTCTGTTCATTTCTCATGAGATGTCCCAGATACAGAAGCTTTCTTATCTTTACTGCGTTTATAACTTTCATTTCTTTCTTCATCTTTTTAAGAACTTCAACATTAGTTATATGTGCTGTCCATTAAATGCTCAGAATTCTACGGTAAAGCCACATTTCGGAAGATTTAAATTTTTTAGTTGTGGCTTCAGTTAAAGTCCAAGATTCTATACGGTAAAAGAGGACCGAGACACGCAGCAGCGTAAAAGTCTTATCTTTGTTTTATGGTTAAATCGTGACTTTTGAATAAACTGCTAATTCTAGTGTATACTGCTCTTGTCTTTACAATTCTGCTCTTTATATCTTGAGAATGGTCCCATTGCTCTTTATTTCTTGAGAGTGGTCCCATTACCAAGTTTAATTACTCATTATCTTGGCGCATAGACGACAGAAGTAGTCTTTTCAAAAACATAACCGAAAAAACCTGTCTTCAAGTAATGATGTCTTCTGATGACCAGAAACGTGTCAGAGGAAACCAGAAAGAAGTTCATAAATAATTTTATTTGGAGCACGTGTTCATATGTGTCAGGAACACGGACCTGAGGAAAATAGATAAGAGCTAACTTAGACAGAAGACGGATATAAAGAATGTACTGAATAGAGTGGTTATAAGAAATTGATTGATGACTTGTTGGGCACTTAGTGAAACATATTAATTCAAAGGTTTTAAAAAAAAATATACAAACACTTAGTAAGTTTCACAGTTTTTATTTACCTCTGGCAGCTGTTTCAACTTATTAAGCTATTCCCAAAATATCAAGGAAACAACTAAACAAAGAATGTAAGGGTGGTAAACACGTGTTTAGGGTGTGTATCCGGACATGTGTGAGGTGTGTATGATGGAGGGAGTGGAGAAGCTGGTGGGAAGGTCAAGTGTCTGTAAAAACTAAGTATAATTGGAAGGTAAAATGTAAAAATTAACTAAACTAAATAACAACTTTTAATACACAGAATTCAGTTTGTTCGTTTGTTAACAGTTCCCACCAGCTTCTCTAGAGTACGGTTTCCAGATGAAACCCCTTACAAAACGTGTAAATCATGTGTCAAAGAATCCATAAGGAAAATATTTATACCATACTCTAAAATGTGTAGCAGTGTAGTACACTGTTTGCAGACCAAAAATCTACGAGCCGAGTAAGCACGCGTTAAGTAGAACATAGGCACAATATACATATTTGTTGTGGTCTCCAAGTTGCATGTTCAAGTAAATTGTTAAAATTATCTTGTGTGTCTACGTGTAGGTTCCCTTCCTTTCAAATTCGTTTTTTATATATTTTAAACACAACGCGCTTCGAGACTTATAGTGATCGATGATATAAGTCACTTCATCAGGTGATAAATGTCAATAGAGTGCGACGACTGTACTAAATTTAATATTAAACAGACAGGCGGAATATTCGGTGATAGGTAAAATAAGTAATGAGAGTGACATTCGGAACATTAAATCGAACTTTGCCTTATTTGTCATCAGTCATAACCATAATTATTCCAGTTTTAAGAACAGTCTTGAACAATTGGCTTTCTGTAAAAAGAGCAAACTCATGTACGCACTGGAAGAGTTCAAAATTTACAGAGCCTCCAAAACTCAGGGTAATCAATTTCTGAATGAAAAACTTTCTTTAAAATCCAACGAGCTGTATGATACAGCTATACGCGTGCTAGAACAATACGATAGATAAGTGTGGGCACAATTTGATGTGGAATCGTTGGTCATTCGCGAGATCCGTAGCGATACGGATGGTGAGATAAAGCGGGTTGGAAGTCGCCTAAATACCGGGATGTTTGTGACTTTTATTAATTGACTTACTTCATGTGAGTAAAAATATATTGTCACCTGATGATGAGTCAGAAACGGGTTGTGTATAAAATATATAAAAAAAGAAGTTGTAAAGAAGGTAACCAGGCTACACAAGGTAATTTTAACAATTTAATAAGCACAATGGTTACCCATATTTTAAAAACTACATAAAGTCGATCCCCATTTCGTACACTGTGTTAAAACTTCAGAACCATGCCCCTCCACAATTAGTGCTGGTAAATGCGTTCCACGTTCATGTTAACAAGCAGTAAAACGAAAGAGAGAAGAACAATTTATGTCGTGGTAACTGGAGGACACAAATTTAAAAAAGCAGAAAATTTTTAATTACTTGAGCTCACTAGTTACTGAGGACAACATTATAGCCGAAGAAGTATAAAAAAGGATAGCTGCTGGTAACAGATGTTACTTCTCGCTGCAAGGAGTATTTAAATATATAAACATAAGCAGAGCAACCAAGATTTGCCTCTACAAAATAGTTCTTAAGCCAGTGGTCATGTACGTGTCCGAAAAGTAGACAATGACAGTGAAAGAGGAAAAGTGGTTTCGCAATTGGGAAAGAAAAGTCCTCAGGAGGATATTTGGTGCAGTGGACGTCCAAGGAACGTGGAGAATAAGGACGAATACAGAAATCTAGACAATTTAATGAGAATCAGATATCGTCACTGATATTAAGAAAAGTAGGATCCGGTGGACAGTGTTTGTCCAGAGAAGGTCAGAGACATCCACATTAAAGAAAATTTTTACGGGGAGACCTGGTGGAAGAAGAAGGAGGGTCGGCCCAAAAAACGATGGTTAGATGATCTTGAGGATGACCTGCGCAAGCTCGATGTAAGAAGATGGAAACTGAGAGTAGAGGATCGAGACGTCTGGAGGTGAATTATTCAGGACGCCAAGGCTCTTCAAGAACTGTAGTGCCAATTCAGAGAGAGAGAGAGAGAGAGAGAGAGAGAGAGAGAGAGAGAGAGAGAGAGAGAGAGAGAGAGAGAGAATGAGAGGGAGGGAGAGAGAGAGAGCGAGGGTAGGGAGGGAGAGCGATAAAAACATGCGTTTCACTGTACTACAGTTTTAGCATTCAGATAAAATGCACCTTACTCATATGATTGATGATGTTCTAATCATATTTGACCTATTTCACAAACTTTTAAAATAATAAACTTAATCACATCACAAATAATTTATGGTATTTTATTTTTTACTTCCATGTTTATGTGTGTCACACAACAGTGGCTTTCGTATAAATACGGCTGCAACTGGTACAGAGTCAGTAAGAGAGGCCCTTCATCAACTAATAATTATCAACTAACCTCTGACTAGAGTTGACCTTTTTCTGTAAACTTGAACAGTCTTGGTGTAGTAGTACGTAAGTAATGAACATTTTCATACGTAAGCATAAATATGTAAGGATATGTAATGATAATACTGTGTGCTTCAGTTTCAGATACCTACAATGAATCCTACGCTGGTACGTTTTGTGTTCGCCTTGGGCTGGCTTACGGCAAGCCACGTCAACGCCGTCTTTGTACCGTCCTCCAAGTGCGACAATCGTCAGTTCAACACGTCACGCATTTTCCTTGAAAACGTAAGTCACTTGAAACGCTTAAAAATGCGGCCCAACGATATTTAATGATATAAAACCTGCCGATAGCATTTTAAAAATGTTCACTCCAATTTTTATGTATTTTTTGGTAAAAATCTATCTGCTGTAGACAACTCCTAATAGTAACAAAAATATTTAAAATCATCATCACCATCATATTTAAGGATTAAACGAAGGATGGTTTATTCCGGTCTCAAATAGGCAAATATTAGAGCTGGTAACTCCAGCGCTTCGTCGGTCGTCCCACACCTCTCTGTCCCCTCGGCTTATAGTTCCATAGTTCTTTGCAGGAGCGGCAGTCGTCCATTTGGCAAAGACGTTCCCACCAATTCAGCCGGTACTGGGCGATCCTGTCGAGTATACTACTAATATTCAGTTCATGCCGTATATCTATGTTTCTTCTGTGATCATGGAGCGTATACCCTGAAAAATCTTATTTCAGCCCAGCCGCTTGTATGAGACTGGCCTGCCCTTTTCGTTAAAGTCCAATTCTCAGACCCATAAAGAAGTGTGGGAAGACCCATCACCTTGTAGGATTTTAGGCATTTTCCTTTACTTAGTGACTTAGGTCGCCTAATAAGGTTTGACTTATACAACTTATTCACAACGTCCTTTCTTGCTTTATATGCCACACTGTAGCCCAGGTATTAAAAACTCCTAACTTGTTTCAGGACAGTACTATCTATAACAATTTTTGTCCCTACATGATCAGTTCCACGAAATGCTATCATTTTGGTCTTAAGTGTGAATATCTGCAATCCAGAGTCTTTGCAAATCAATTTAACAAATGTATACCCTTCTGAAATCTGTTTTCCGAATCCGACAGAATAGCTTGATCGTTTGGAAACAATAAAGTGTCAATTGTAGTGTGACCTATTATAAAATGAAAAATTTTCTATATGTTTAAAATACTTAAAGCATACATTGTCAATGATAAACTGTCAGTTTACAAAATATAAAGAGTTACTGATAAAATATTTAAAATGTCAACGAAAAATTTTCTCCTTTTTCTTCATCGCCTCAGACTGTCGGCTTACAGCCCGCTCCGTCTTCAGTCCTGCCATCTTTTCTGGGCGTAGTAGCACTTCTTTCTTGGGGTCTATAATTGTCCACCTGTCTTATATCTCATTTCCATTGCTATGGCAACTGTATAATCATACTGTCCATGCTCTATATCCCAACTCGGCTCTTATACATTCATTCTTCATTTTGCCGCGGAGTGACAGCTTTTCGCTTGTGTCAAGAACTTTGTATCTGCGGCTTGAATACGCTAAGTGTCTTGTTTTCGCAACGCCCGCGTCTCACATCCATAAGCCACCATCATGGATGGGTGATACCATCAACTTGACAAATGTCAACTATGATGCCTCTGACGTTGTTTTGTGACGTAGTAGTGCCACACATCAGTTATCAGTTACGTATTCTTCTTCTGATAGTTCCTATTCGTTTTGGATATTGGATATCATACAGACTATTTTAGCTTTCCACGCTGCTGCACGGAATGTGTCAGTTGTGTTCATGCCAAACCAGGTCCTTAAGTTTTTCAGCCATGATATTCTCGGTCGCCCAACTCCTTTCTTTCCAAGTACTTTTCCCTGTAGTATGGACTGCAATAAGTAAAATCTCTGTTCATTTCTCATGAGATGTCCCAGATACTAAATCTTTCTTATCTTCACTGTATTAATAATTTCCCATTCTTTCTAGATTTTTTTTTTTTTGAACTTCAACATAAGTTATATGTGCTGTTCATGACATGCTCAGTATTCTACGGTAAAGCCACATTTCGAAAGATTCCAATCTTTTAGTTGTATCTTCAGTCAAAGTCCAAGAGTCCAAGTGTTACGTATTAATGACGTTCATTGGTAAAGCCAATCTGGGTGTCATAACTGACATGACACCCTGTCAGAAAGTTACAATGCGACACCTGTTCTATGTATTATCCACTGACCACTAGCTTTGAACGTACTGCGCACTTTCCTATGAAACGAGGCGATAAACAAAAAATACAACAGTAATTACTTTGAAACATTTCATAACCAAGTTGATGGCTTTTCGTGGAACTGATCCCGTACGCGTAAAAATTGTTATAGATGGTACTGTCCTGGAACAAGTTAGCAATTCTGAATATCTCGGCAACAATGTGTCTTATAATGCAAGCAACGACGTGGTGAATAAGTTGCATAAGTTCAACCTTATGTGCGGGACCATTAGGCAGTCTCTTCAGTCAGCAAGTAAAGGAACATGCCTTATATTGTACAAGGTAATGGTCCTTCCCACATTTCTTTATGGGTCTGAGAATTGGACTTTAACGAAAGGCCAGGCCAGTCGGATCCAAGCGGCTGAAATGAGATTTCTCAGGCATGTGGCAGGATATACTCTCCATGATCATAGAAGAAAGACAGGTATACTGCAGGAACTGAATATTATGAGTGTACACGACAGGATCGCCCAGTATCGGCTGAATTGGTGGATTCATCTTTGCCGAATGGACGACTGCCGCATCGGCAAACAACTCTGGAACTGTAAACCGAGAAAACGGAGAGGTGTGGGACGTCCGAGGAAGCGCTGGAGTGATCAGCTCTAATCTTTGCCTATTTGAGACCGGAACAAACCATCCTTGGCTTAATCCTTGAAGATGATGATGATGAAATTTTATAATAAAAAGTTAAATATGTTATTAATAATATTTTATGTGGAAATACTAAAAATTATAGATACACTAATCTTTAGTACAGAATATTAAGTTAGAATCAAAATAATACATTATGTTTGGAAATAAACTACAAAACTAATTGATTTCTCGTTTCACAAAACAAAAATACAAAAATTAATATTTATTGTGCCTAATTCCCTGTACTTTTTACAAGCAATGTTCAGCACAAAATTAATAAGTTGTAATTTCATAAAGAATTAAATTTACGTAAAAGTTGAATACATTGTTATTTTTAAGAAAAATTAAGCAAAGTAAAAGCTCTATTTGCAGATTGTTACTCCGGACGCTTGGGTATACAAGTGGATTACTGACGCTCCAGTACTTTCCCCATTCATGGCTGGGTCTATGAGGTTTTCGTACGACAATACGACCCAACAATACATGGGTTATAAGACAATTTTACTGTAAGTAATGATTATTTATAATGATTTATTATACACGTAATAGTAATCTCAATTATGTTTTCTCTTAATATAACAAAATTAGACAAACTTCCTTCTACTAAAAACATGTTTGAATTGGTATCTAAGTCACTTATTGACAAAATATACATAATATTTACCGTATTTCTTCCGTCGTGTAATTTCGTGTTGCATTCGATTGATTTGTGCCTTTCAAAACATATGTTTCGTCTTCAGAAATAAAACGTCACTCAAAGTGAGGTCGTTAAATATTAAAATTGCAACTATTGAAAATATGCGACGATTGTGAATGCTTTTATATCGGCCAAACTGGAAGGGGTTTCCAAAAACGTTTTATTGAACTCACACCAAAGCACAATCTGAAGGGTCAGACAACACTATCTAACATAAAATTCACTTAAGTTACACACGTCACTTGATAAATGAAAATCATAAATATACGAGCTTTAATTCCAACTTTCAACCCATATATGTTTGTAATAAAGGCGCTTACAAGAACGGCTTGGAAGAATTCGAGATACACAGAGCGTACAATGACGTACACAGACGTGACTTTGTGTTAAAAATCATTTAAACTTCAAATCAAACCCGCTCTACGATAAGGCAATACAACTTTTTACACAGTAGCTACTAACAGACAGTGTGCGATCGGTTCCACTCGAGTGCGCACTCATGTAATGCGGATATGTGTGGAATTGTTTTAAATATTTGAAATTTTAATATTTAATGACCTCATTTTGAATTATTTTTTATTTCTGAAGACGAAACATGTGTTTCGAAACGCGTAAATCAATGTTCGATCGTGAGCAATACGAAGTCACACGACGGGAGAAATACAGTAAATATTTTATATATATATATACTACTAAAAACGTATGGCGGAAAATAGAGATAAGGTGGAATACCGACTTTACTAGTGACTTGTAAAATTTTTTGAAAATTCTGAAGGAGAAATAACGCTTGTGAATGCTTGTGGCCTGAGCGGAGCAATATTTTTTTTTTGCTGTCACTTGGTTTCCTTGAAGTTCCTCACATTGCCAGTACATTTTGTGCAATCTGTTTTGGGTTACTAAAATCATTTTAAGTAGTATTGTCAGTAATCTATCGTACAGATGAGTTAGCCTACCGAGTCTGACCTTAAGGGGTGTCTGTAAGGCATTTTAGTCAAAAAATTCGAGTTTGTTCCAAAATATTATATGGAATGTCTGCTTTCATTTGATATAAATTGTAAATCAATCGGACAAATAGAAAATTTTTTACAAATTTTTTAAATTGTTGATACTAAGGATAAGCTCAGTTTAATATATCACCCATTTAAGTTTATGCATATTTCGGTTTGTTATATAACTATTGCTTTTCGTTCTATTTCTCATTGTATTTATACTACTCATATGGGTGAACTTAAATCTATATTTAGAGACCTTGTTAACCCAAACTTTTTAAAAAAGTGTCTCCATGGTAAAAGTCAAAACCCCAATAAGTCGGTAAACAACATACTTTGGTCCCGCATTTAGAAAATTGTTTTTGTTTCCCTACAAACATTAAATTTTGGTGTTTGTGATGCAGTTTCATGCTTTAATAAAGGTTATTTAACTAGGTGCTTAGTATTGAAACAACTATGCACATCAGTAGAATAGAACTGTGCTGAAATTATGTTGGGTATTGATATGAGACGAGTGCGGAGAGCTTAACAAGCAACTGCAGAACTACAGAAAGAAGCTTGGCAGAAGAAAGCAATGGTAAAAAGGAAGCTGGAAGAAGAATTTCAAACTGCAAAAGACCTGTAAACCTTCATATGCATCAGGACTTTGTTAGACAATGCACACAGATTCATTATATTGTTGATTAATCTTCAATTGGTGTTTTCCGAAAATTTTTATTTTTTACGCAAACGACCCATTATCTGGGGAACTACTAGAGGTACGGAACTCACATTTTCTATGTTGGGCAAAAGGGTACAACTTTTAATAGAGGGCTGTTTTGATACAATGTGCCTGTTACGAACAAAAATTATAATATGTGATTTTTTTTGAAGTGTTAAACATTGCATTGGATTAAAATTTCTAAAATGGTTCAAAGTAAGCATATCCTAAAACTCCTGTGTTAAAGTTTCTAATGAGGATCATCAATCAATGGTAAAAGTTTCAAACAGCTCAGTTAATTAGTGTTTGGAAAAACGGGTCATGAAATGTAGTAAATTAACGTGGGCGAAATAGGGCTTACAGACACCCCTTAAAGTGATCCGCTTCTGGGAATCGGATTAAATGTCAGATTGCATCCCCTGGCAATACGAGTAGATATTATTCGTTCGTCCGTTCCCAACAAAAATGTGCAATGTCTAGCACAGGCCAGCAAGACGTTAAACAGATTGGTAGCCAACTCTTTAAATTTCATATTTCTCACAACATGAGTCATCTGTTTAACTTACAGACGACAACAAACGCAAACCTGCTTAGAAAAGTAAACAAGACACCAAATATATCCATGCAAAAGTTGTAATAAAATGATACTCGTTGTTTTAACATTCCACAGTACTAAATAAATAACCAGTATTCGTTCTGAAGGATCCGATCTAGCACGTTTCTAACATGCCGGTAATATTATAGTGTTATATTACTACAAAATTACAAAAATTCTATGAATAGCAATGTCGCAAATTTAAGGTTTTTCTTTTTATTAGTAAATCGGAGAGTTTTTCCTATAAGCATCATACATAGGTTATGCATACTAAACTAAATATATTGCAACAATTTAACTTTAAATTAATTATGTTGGTAAATTCGATTTAACTTTTATTAAGATACACTGACGTATATTATAAGTAATTGACGTTTTTATAAGCACCTTCTAAACATTGACGTGTAAAATATCTGTACAGTGAATTTGGAATCACGTATTAGATGCCTTGATAAATCTGTTGCGATTAGGTCAACCAGACAGCATTATATATACTGTCTGTATGGATGACAGCATTTGACCTGGGGAAGAAAATCGCAGTCGTCAATGCGGTATCCTGGATCAAGACAGCCTGGCGCAAGGTTGCTGCTACCACCATTAAGAAATGTTTTACAAAATGTGGCAAATAGGCGCAACCATTACATTGAGTTTTACAAGAACTTCAGACACTTGCTACAATTGCTGCACTGCCATATTGTGAAAACATGCAAGTGCAGAGTTTACAGTGGTGTGACGGTTACAAGGACAATTGTGAGGCTAAAGGGTTCACTCTTTGTTAATAAACAGCGTGGAATGTAGAAGTCAAGGACAAACCACCACATTAAAGATCCTTATGGATATCTCGAGTAGGGAAAACTGGTCTCTCTAGTCCGGTAAGGTAGCCGCTGTCGAGGCTGTTCCAGACCTAACCTTTTGGCGCGGTGCGATCAAGACCAGGCTTTGACACAGTTTCTAGCGGATTGTAGAGCGCGAGTAATGCCCAACTTACTTGACAGATCATCCGGAGAGTGACTGATTTTTCTGGAATCACAGCGAGGTGTAAATATAAGCAGCCAGCGGCGGTCAGTTGAGTTTAGTGTAGACCTGATGATTCTACAAGTGCTGTTGGCAGTGATTGTTGTTTTCTTTATTGAGAAGTGGTTATTGTAATTTTTTATTGTAGCTAGTGCAAAACTGTAATGTTTCTGGATACAGTTATCTTGAATTGTTGTATGAAAGTGATTTTTTTTATTTTATAACTGGTGTTTGTGTCTAATTGAAGTTCGTAATTAATGACTTCGTTGGTGTCAATTATTCTGTTTCCACTAACCAACACGACGGTCGGTATGGCCGTCCTAACAATACATATAATTTTATTACTGTGGACGTTTTTGTTACAGCAACGACGGTAATGCTGGGATCGGTACCTGCGTTGTCAAGCGTGTAGACGCTGGAGATTATTTCACACTTGAATGCGTCTACAGTGACGGTGAGTGTCTATTATTTAGTTTTCCACATTTTGTAATCGTCTAGTTTACTAACTACTATACAAGCTTTGTAATCAGACTACCGCTTTTGGTATATAAACCATCGTCATTTTTATTAGTACTACTACTAATAATACTACTAGTATCACCACTACTACTACTACTAACTCCTGTCCCTCTCTGCAGAGCATAGGGCCCCGAGAAAGCTAAGCCAACGGACTCTATTTTGGGGGAGGACTCTGAGCTCTCAAAAAAGGACTTCTCCTCCACATTTTCTACTTGCTTCTCGACAATTT
The DNA here is from genome assembly GCA_034769895.1 of Magicicada septendecula. Classification (NCBI taxonomy): domain Eukaryota; kingdom Metazoa; phylum Arthropoda; class Insecta; order Hemiptera; family Cicadidae; genus Magicicada; species Magicicada septendecula. The sequence continues at coordinate 19,724,896 of CM068369.1, read as the reverse complement.
ACTTCCAAGAGTTTCTTAATCTTCCTCGTCTTCTTTTTCCTTTAGAGTTCCGAAACGAGGGCTTATCACTCAATTGCATTTTTGTTCTGCAGTCTTGTCTAACTCCTGTTTTTACCATAAATGGTTTTGAGATCTTAATTTTATAGAAAACTTGACAGCTAAAAATATTGTACATTTCTTTGATGATTCTTTTCTTTATTTTTAAACCAATAGATGAGTATTAACTACTTGGCAACTACTAAATATCAATGAAGTAATATAAATACGTGTATTTGTGAATACCTAAGGGCACTGAGTACTTTTTCTAAGGATGTCGACATAAAAGGATGCCCACGACACAAAAGATAAAATAATTTATATATACAATTTATGAAATCAATACACGTAGATAGAGTCAATGGGAGAATTAGACCATAAGGAAATCTTTGATAGACTTGACCACTTTTTATAATACTTAATTGTAAAGGTAAGAGAAGAAGAAGAAGAATGTGAAATACAAGTAGAAGGAGAATAAATGTGGGTGGACGGAGAGGTGACAGTTTAGTGCATATTCTGGAGAGCAAAAGTTACTGGAAACATATATCCTAATTATCTGAAGCGGAGAAGAAGAAGAAGAAGAAGAAGAAGAAGAAGAAGAAGAAGAAGAAGAAGAAGAAGAAGAAGAAGAAGAAGAAGAAGAAGAAGAAGAAGAAGAAGAAGAAGAAGAAGAAGAAGAAGAAGAAACGACGACGACGAAGATGATGACGATGATAAAGGAGAAGAAAATTTGGTGCCATAATAAACGATATTCTTTAACCTTGTAGGTCAAATATTTATGTTAAAGATGGCATACTTTGTTATCCTTTAACTTAGGCCTATAGGAAAAATGAAATCATTCAATTCTATGGTTACACTACCAACAAAATTTAATTCTTTTATTTACTTGATTTTTATTTTTTTTTAAAGCCAGTAACTACTTACTTAAACGGTAAACAGTTCTGTAATTATAATTTATACTTTGATATAAAACGTATATAAATTTGTAATGTAGTAGTCATTTTCTCTTCTTTACTTCAAGGATTAGGTTATAGAAACCTGTTCCGGCACCCATCTCATTCTTGGACGACGAACGTGTCTTCTACCAATGGCTTTATAATTCAGTGCCGGTTTCGGCAATCGATCCTCTGTCATCCTGTGCAAATGATCCCACCATCGTCTTCTGTAAGCAAAAATAATTTTATTTATGTCCTCATCTTTGATGTCTGCTCTGATATCTTTTTCCCTTATTCCATATTACAAAGTATAGTTTAAAGTTATTAAAAGGAACTGCATTTCAGCAATCTGAATTTTGCCGCATTCCTCTTTTGTATGAGGAATTACCCACGCCTCACTTGGATATGTCTATGTGGGTATTGTAATTATCTTATAAAATTTAATCCTTGTGGTATGTCTTGTTTTATTTCTAAGATTTCTGTGAATCTGTTAATCCTTCTCTTTCCAAATTTTCGTCTTCAATTTTAATTACATGTTCACAGACTGATGTCCATTGTTGTTTTTCTATTGATTGGCATGCTTGCCTAGTTAAATCTATTAGGTTTTTATTATCAAAAGTGGTGTTGTTTATTGCAACAGAGCGTTTAAGTTGAGCCCAAATAAGTTCTGTGGGGTTTACGTCAGGATGATACGGAGGTAGACGAATAACAGTGTGGCCGTGATTTCCTAAAATACTATCTATTTTATAGGGTTTTTATAACGGTTTATTCATTTCTACTAACTTATGTAACTCTGGTTTAAACATATTAGGTGTAAAAGGAATTTTTTTATTAGATAACCACTGCATTAACTCACTTTTTGAAGAATTTGATGTGGGACATTTTTCAGATTGGTAATTGTGGTATAGTGCATTATCTAATACTAACACTGCGTTTTTGGTAATACCGGAATTAGCTTTTCAACTACCCATTTCTTGAAATTTGTACTATTCATATCCCCATGATAATCACCTGTTTTCTTTCTCGATTTAAAAACCAATAAGGCACCATCGATGAACCCTTGATCTGTACCCGCGTGAACTATTATGAATCTGTCTCCTTTATTTAACGGTACACTCGCGCCTTCACCACTTTCGTGGTACCACGACTTTTTTACTGCATGAGACTTGTGTATATACGTCTCATCTGTGTAAACGATTGGCCGGTTTTCTGTCCTGAATTGTTTTATTTTCCTAAGGTATTCAATTCTTTTTGCCCTTATCTCTTGACGTTCATTTAATACACTTCTATTATTTCCAAACTTCTTCCACTTAAACCCTAAGTTTATAATAACTTTCCTCAAACATGATAAGCTACCTTGAAAGTTCACACTAGACTTCAGAAGTTGATGAAGTTTTCGTAGCGTAGGATATGTTTTTTGTGTTTTCGTAAAATTGTAAATTGTTCGTCTTATCACATATTTATCAAAATCATAAATATTAGATTTTGTTGACCACCTCTTTCTTTCTTTACGAGGTGTTATAAAGTGTGGTGACTGTCATTTTCTATTGTTATACCCTCACTTTTAATACGGCGAATCGTTCTTTCAGAAACTCCTGTTCCTGACACTATTCGTTTTTGAACCCTTTTTAGTAGAATACTAATTCCATTTTTTTCACTTTCCATAAACTTACATATATTAGAAATGACTTCCCGAGCTTGGCTATGCTCAATCTTTTTACCTAACTTCGATTTAATAGGAAGCATTTTTTCTGATTGCGTAATGAAATAAAATGTACTGTAAAAGTAACAATACGTTAAGCAAAATAAAATTCAGTTTATCTTAACGTGATGTCTGAAAACAACCACAGAAAATATTAAATGATATTAAAATGTGATTAGATTATTTATCACATGTCACAGTCCCAAACTAAACACTAGTAGCGACACAAACTAAATAATTAAATGAAATACAGGCCTACACGGTAAATGTTTTTGAAAACGCATCAACACTTAAGCACTCAGTGAGACGTGCCGTTACACTGACAAAAAACAGGGTTCTGCGCACACTGCTTTCACCAAGGTTGGCGGTCGTCATAAAGTACACAAGTTATAGCCTATGTCATGAACAGCATAGAAGGTTACATTGTATTTGTGTGAACTTATAAAAGAAAATATTTTTATTTATCTAAGATTCGAATTTTTTAATATTAGCATATTTTCTATTAATATTAATAAATCATAGAATGATTATTTTTAAACGGTTTTAAGTAATTATTTCATGTCAACAACATCTCACTCCTCTTTGAAAATTATTTAATTATTGTGCAAATACGTATACTTGACGCAACGAGAATAAACAAAATCCTGCCACCTGTCCGGTGTAATACACTTCATAGTTGCGTTGAGTACATGGTAATGTATTTGTGTGAATTTTTGAAATACTTGTAACGTTGCAATATATATATATATATATATATATATACACATGTATACACATATATTTTTTTAAAACATAATATATTATTATTAAAGATAATATATAAAGATGGTTTGATGTGTGTATAACGTGTGGTTTTTATTTACTTATTTTTTTTTAGGACAACTGGTAAACTATCGTATGTACAGTCTGTACTTTATTGCAACAAAGGCTGCTCTTGCGTTCGTATGTGTTGATGGCGACTGTAAGTATTATACATTAGCATATAGTAAATAAGTGTCAACTTTGTATTATAATCAATCGTTTTCTTCTGTTGTCCCGTTTTAGGCTGACAGTTCGTTACGACTTACATACTTCAGTTCAAATTTGAATATGTGTCTTTTTGGCCGCTCGAAGGGCCTTCGCCCTTCAGTTAGCCATGTAGTGTGCATTATAAAACAAAATCCCCTGACCGTAATAAATTATTTGTATGCCATAAAAGATTTATCCAAGAACGGAAATATACACAGGAAAATTTCTTGAAACCAGAAATTTATAAGTTATTTGTAACTACACACACTCATTAAAAAATAATTTTATGTACATTCTAGAATTTAAATAATTTTAATTTATTCAAACTGAAATATGAACTATGAGAAAGACTGACATCATAGAAAAACAAAAACTATTCAATTCTTAGACAAACAAATATAATTTAACATTAACCACGATAATAGTTTTAAAATTATTAATTTAATAAAATAATAATACGCGCGCGCGCGCGCGTGTGTATTGATTCAAGCACTTTTTGCTACAGTCTGTTTCTTGATGCATATATAATGTATTTAATATGTATAAATTCTTTACCTCAAGCTTTTTATTCCCTTAGTTGGTACATGTTTCGGGAATCGTATTATTCCCATCCTCAGCCTTACTGTTTTTATATGTTGTGGAATATTTGTGTTTTCAGTTTTTGGTACCTGATGTTTATCATCAATGCTATGTTTGGATTATTCTGTTTTACTACGTTCCCCTTAAACTGCTTGGTAATTTCTTATTAATAATTCATTTACTTTTATACTTTCCTTGGTATACTGAGTTATTCTTGCTACAAACGTCTTCATTCACCAATTTTGTCTCACTGTTTCTACTAGTATACCAATATCTAGTTGTAAAATTATTATTTCTCTTTGTGCTTGAAGAAATAGTGTATATCTATAATGTTTTATTTCCCTACATTATACAGTTATTTTACATTGACCACTAATTTAAATACACTTCTTTCTGAATAAATTATAATATTTTTGTTTTTGTTTTTGCAATTATTAGTAGCTTATAGAATTTATTATAATATCTAGTTTTACATGAAGATAACAAGTTTACTTGTGACAAGTTGATTAGACTCTGTTGTTTCCAATTTTATGTTTTACCAATTACTTTCACATTTACTAAATTATAATTTATAGAATTTTAAGTTTTATAGTTTGCATCTGTAGTCTGAACGGACAAATATTCAATTTTTTCAATATATTTGTTACACTTAAATATTACCAATCCTGTTATATTAAATAATTCTTTTGATTGTTCATCTTCATTTTTCACTGCACTAAACTAATATAGAATATTGAAACTTTCAACTTGTGAAACTTACTTGTCTTTTCTTCCCGTACGCGTTTCGGCGTGATGTGCGCCTTCGTCAGCTTTGAGACAGGCTGCCATTAACTTGTAACGGTTTGTATTTTCAAAGGTATAGTGATGGTGGTGTGTGGAGGAAGGGGATTGGCGCGGGGGTAGAAATTATTGTTAGTTTTATATATATATAAACTGTGTATGATTTATACTGTAATTGGTCGTTAAGTAGGCCTATGTTCTTTGGTTGTGTTGTGTGGTGTTTGTATATTTCATATTGTTCTGCTGTGTTAAGTTTTCGACCTTTGGGTAAGTAGTGTAATATCTCAAGATTAGTACCTATGTTGGTGTAGCTGTGGTTTTTTGTGTGTATGTGTGTGGCAAACGCGTAAAATTAAATAATTTTACAAATTTCTCATTACATTTCAATTTGACACCTTTCAAAATTGTTGCCACTTTTGTTACTTTCGTAAAAACAAAAATTCATAACACCATATATTACAGTAGCGTGGTGTCCATGTAACCGCTGTTGCCGGCGGCAACAGTCCTGGAAATGAAAGAAAATAATATTAATTATATGATAGAATATATAGTGTAGTTGTCGATTATCGAATAATTTGAAATAAAAACAATATTAGTATGGAAACTTGAAGAAACGTATAGCACGGTACAAACTGTGGAGGGGGAGACAGCTGTGTTTAAACGGCAAAACGCTTAGTTAGCAGCTGTGTTTGTTTCGGAACCAACGTACAGCTGTTTCTACCTACCTATTTGTGTTTTGTTCGTTTAGTTATGTTTTCTCTGTTTGTCTTTATTATTATTAATTCGATTATTTGTGTCCTCATTTATTCTGTTAAGTATAATAGAGTCAGATCCCGTTGAAGCGTTGTAACGGCCTCGGCTGTTACATTAAATTTTATAACTAGGCGTTTGACCTTGACGAAAGAAAAAATGGTGCTGGAACCCATTGTGACAGGGCTTGCAATCAAACGCTTATTCAACGATAACAACTTTCTTTTTTATTAGTGTTTAATCAGTATACAGACAATTGAATTGTGTAATGTTTACAATAACAGTTACCATAATTGAATTCATAGACAAATAGAAGTACATACATATATAAAATATGTTCATATTATCAGTGTTCATTAATCAGCATTACTAATACTATCAATAATAAAAAGTAGTCAAATAATATGCTAAACGGATGTTCTTTTAACAGTTAATAATAAAGTAGCAAATATGTATACACAGGACAGGTTTTGACAGAATGTTGCTCACTAGCAATATTAAAAAAAACTGTTTATATATATATATATATATATATATATATATATATTACATTTAATATTTATAATTAAATTTACCTCAAGATGTTATTTTTATCCTTTATTGGAACATGTTTCGGGCACTATCTTGCACCCATCCTCAGCCTTCCGGTTTTTCTGTCTGGTGAAGTACATATGCTTTGCTGGTTGACTACTATTATTGTGGCTTCCTGTTGGCTTCTGGTATTTTAAATTGGTTTTATTGTGTGTGATTGTGGTGTATGTGTTAGTTTTTTGTGTATTTTCTATGTTGAGTGCTTTGAATATTGTGTCATGTTTTGTATTGATTTGTATTTGTTCAGGTATTAGTTTGTTTTCTGTTTTATGTTTGTATATCTGTAAATTTTCCCAAATGTTCATTATGGTGCCTTTGTGTGGTATATGTTTTATTAGTGTTACATTGGTTATGTCTGGGAATTCATGTCCTGTGTTTATTGCATGTGTGGCTAAATTGGATTTATATATTTCTGGTTTTTTGTATGCATTTAGGTGTTCAAAATAACGTTTTTTCAGCTGTTTTTTTGTTTGTCCTATGTAACATTTATTGCAATCTTGGCATTCAATTTTGTATATGCCGTTAGTTGTTGTATTATCTTTGTTGTGTGAGCTATTTAGATTTTGTAATATATTTTTATTAGTTTTGTATGCTATTTTTATATCTGTGTTTTTAAATAGTTTTGTTAGTTTTGTCATTTTATTATTAATGTATGTGAATGTGGCCCATTTTTTGTTGTTGTTATTATTTATGTGTTGTTCAGTTTGATTTATTCTTAATTGTTCAGTTTTTATTTTATATTTGATTTTATTTTCTATTTTGATCACAGTATTTTTATTGTATCCATTTTCATAACCAATTTGGTATATTATATTTCTTTCTTTGTCAGTTTCTTCTTTGTTTAGGGGAATTTTGTACATTCTGTTAAATAGCGAATAAAATGCTGACATTTTATGTTGTGGTGGGTGGTCAGAATGGTTAGGTATAATGATGTTAGTGGAAGTTGGCTTTCTATATATTGCATATTGTATGTGGTTGTTGTATCTTGTGATGGTTATGTCTAAATAGTTGATTTTGTTATGTTTTTCTTTTTCTTCTGTGAATTGTATTTTGGGATGTACGTTATTGATTTGTTCAGTATGTTCTCTGCATGTGTGTTTTTGTTATTTGATACATATAGCCCATCATCTACATATCTTATCCATATGCCATTTGGGTCATTTGATTTTATGATATTTTGTATTTTGGTGTCTATGTGTTGTAGGAATATTTCTGCTATTATGCTTGATAATGGTGATCCCATTGCTAAACCTTCTTTCTGTTGATAAATTTTGCTATTAAATTCAAAGTAATTTTGTTTTAGTATTAGTTGGAGACTATTTTTTATTTCGGTTATATATTGTTTGTTTTCATTTTGTTCTTTAAGTTTGTTTATTATTATGTCAATTGTTTCTTCTACTGGGATGTTGGTGTACCATGTTTGTTATGTCATATGATGTGAAAAATGTATTTTCATTTATATTTATTGTTTTTAGTTTGTCTATTAATTCGTATGTATTTTTTATGTTATGATGGTTATTTGTTAGATGGTTATTTTTTAGTTTTTGTGCTATTATTTTTGCTTTTTTTGTATGTAGGAGCTTTTTTGAAATTGATTAATGGACGTATTGGGTTGTTTAATTTGTGTATTTTTATTAAGCTATTCATTTTAGGTGGTTCTGGATTATTATTTATATATATGTCTGTGTTTTTATTGTTGAATATGTTTTTAGTTGTTTTTATTAGTTTTATTGTTTGTTTAAGATAGTTTTCTGTTGGGTTTTTATTTAGTTGTTCGCATTTATTATTGTTGATGAAGTCTTCGGTTTTTTTATGTACTCTGCTTTATCAATGATTACTGTTGCTTGACTTTTGTCTGCTTTAGTTATTATTAAATTATTGTTCTTTACTTTATTTTTAATTTCTTTTATTGTTTTATTGTTTTTCTTTTGTTTATCTTTGTTTTTCATTTCGCTAGTGATTATTGTTTTAATTATATGTGTTGCTTCTGTTCTTTTTTCTTCTTGTATATTGTCTTTTATTAGGTTAATGGCAAATTCTGTTCCTACTATTACATAGGACAAACAAAAAAACAGCTGAAAAAACGTTATTTTGAACACCTAAATGCATACAAAAAACCAGAAATATATAAATCCAATTTAGCCACACATGCAATAAACACAGGACATGAATTCCCAGACATAACCAATGTAGCACTAATAAAACATATACCACACAAAGGCACCATAATGAACATTTGGGAAAATTTACAGATATACAAACATAAAACAGAAAACAAACTAATATCTGAACAAATACAAATCAATACAAAACATGACACAATATTCAAAGCACTCAACATAGAAAATACACAAAAAACTAACACATACACCACAATCACACACAATAAAACCAATTTAAAATACCAGAAGCCAACAGGAAGCCACAATAATAGTAGTCAACCAGCAAAGCATATGTACTTCACCAGACAGAAAAACCGGAAGGCTGAGGATGGGTGCAAGATAGTGCCCGAAACATGTTCCAATAAAGGATAAAAATAACATCTTGAGGTAAATTTAATTATAAATATTAAATGTATTATATATATCAAGAAACAGACTGTAGCAAAAAGTGACTAAATATATATATATATATATATTGTAATAATACAAATGATTGATGTTGATGTGTGTGTTGATGATATAAGATTGTGAAGTATGAGACTCCGATGTAATCAAGCCCCACTGTTTGGACTAGCCAATTTGTAATAAAATAAGTAAATTGTAATGTAATATGTTTAATTGGTGTGGCTCTCGACGTCTTACTGGCCTGAAACACTTCCTTAAGTTTCCCAGCTGGTCGAGTCCCAATGGTAGCAAGACCGGTCGAGTAGCGTAAAGTTGATGAAGGAATATATCTGTTCAACTTCGCCGAAAGTTTCAAAACAAAATTTATTGTTTTGAAGGAAATTAAAAAAAAAAATTATGTTTATAAAAAAAAAACAATTAAAAAAAATTTAATTTTATTAATTAATTAATTATGATCAATTAATCAATATAGGGCTGTGAAGTTTTAAAAAGTGTAATGCTCTTCTGAAAATTTTTATTAAAGTTTTGGTATATTTTAAATAAACTATCACCACTCATAAGATTGTCTTCAAACCAATCGATACTTGTTTATCTTTTTATTTTTTAGGTTATCTTCACTTATAGGTGGTAAAATCCTTGTAGATTATCAATTATAATTATATTATTGGTAATTAGTATTATTGAAGAAATAAAGAAATATTAAGTATTGAAAAGTATTAATGTTTTATTAATTAATAGCAATATTGACTCTTATCGATTAATATCGATTCTCAGGATATCGAAAAAATTACAAAGTATTATATAAAAATCGTACAGGGTTCTTTAAACAGCCAGTTATTATCAAAGTCAGAGAAATCGGGCTAATATTTAAAAGTATAACGTTACATCAAATGAATAATTATTACTAAACACAAACATTGAATAATAATTTGAAAAATTAAAATAATTGATTTCACCAAACAGCTGTGCTGAACAAAGAGAAGGCACTGGGATCGTCAAAAGAAAGATGGCTGCCGTCAAGTTGATCAAAATGTCGCTTGTTCCTGCTGCATTCCAAATAATGTATTTTGTGGCAATATTCCTGTTCTTGTGTCTGCAAATCTCTTGTTAAATGTTGTGTAGTGACTGGTGCAGTGATTCTGGGTTGTATTTAGTATGTCTGTGTAATTATAAGTCAAAACACTTTTCCCAATTCCGACACTAATTTGGTTAATGTGTTATACAGTTTTCTGGTGTTTTGTGGTGTTTTTCAGAGTAGAAATGTATTGTTTAGTGTTAAATAGTGTTTCTTGATCGTTTTTGTCACAATGTATATGTTCTGGAAGGATTTTATAATTCACTCTCGACTTTGCAGTAACGTACTGTTCGCCACTGATCTTTAACGTTGTAAGATAGGTTAGATCGTCACAAAACTCTCGTTTATGTTAACCGTTCAAAAACCAATAATCAACTAACTGCTTCCTTCAGTTTCAATTAAACTCTTAGCCTATATAATATTATCCTTAACATTGTTCAAAAATATTTTCACATCCTGTGTACACTTTACTATTTCACTATATAAATACCTAAACTTGGGTTATTTATCAATTTTATTCACTAGATGTGATTTAAATTAATCTTTCAGTTCATTCTGCTTATTTTCAGATTAAATAATGCCGTCTTATAGTGTTTTTTGTCCAAAAAATAGTAATTTCACTTTCAGTTTGGTATACTCTGAAAAGTCAAAACATCAAAATTTTCTTCCTGTCATTATATAAATTCAGCCATTTTATCAGTTATATATAATATTAATAATCCTATATTGTATTAAAAAGGTTCATATTCCCTTATTTTCTGGTAATTAATTGAATTAGTTGTATTCCGAAACATTATTCAGGAATATATGACTCCCATGTCTAAATTTCTGAGTTTAGTCATTTTCATTTTTATTTATAATTCTGAATATAATTTATTAAAATCTCTCTAAATGGTATGTGCAATTATATGGCATGATCTCAAGTTTATTTTGTCTAAACCCCTTTTGTTTATTTGCATTTAAATGAGCAATTTCTCTGTTTTGATGAAGTTTGGTTTCCATTCTTTTGGCCTATGATTTTTTAACAATTTTTCTTACAAAATATTTTACAAACAATATATGATGTGTGATACCCTCTCTGACTTTTACATATAGTATTATAAATTAAACATGTTTTCAAATTACACAAAAACAATTAGTATTGGTTACAATACCAATAATAGTTAAAACAAATAAAGAATATTTTTTTAAATAAATAGTTGTCTTCAAGTCAGACATCTTACAACAAAATCCTTATTTCTAAACATGGAAATATGGCTTACAAAAAAGGTTTTTTACTAACTAACATCTTAATTACTCTCTATTATTTACAAGTAGTAACTATTTTTATAGTTCTGATGTTAGTTGTATCAGACCCAAACAAATGGCCTTATATCTAAAACATTTTTAAACATTCTTGTACTATATACATAAAAACCTTATATTTATATTCTTATTTCTAACTATTATTATAAGTAGGATTCTACAGTTTTTATACCGTCTTTTATACATTGTCTTTGGGGAATTGTACCCTGTCATTAACAAATAAATAGTATGAACCGTTCAAAAAGCACTATGAAATCTGTTTTTCTTTTTTCATGTAAAACAAAATGTTATTTTAAACAGATTCATGTCTTATGAACAACATATTGTCACAGTACACATTTTAAGTCATTGAAAAATGCATATTTCCTTGCATCCAATGTTTGTGATTGCCAAGAATGAAACACAAGGTTCATTTTTTATAATACCCAAAACTATCACTGCTTCACTTTGCACTTATATAATTATGTTAATGCTAAATGGTCGTATAGTCTTATTAACATAATAAATTGGTTAGCGTTTTTCAATGGAGATTTGTTCCATGGGTACTATATTATTGTTTCATCTTAGTTCACAGGTAACTTTTACTTTATACACTTCTCTCTCTTAAGTTTGTATACATGTGGTTTTCAATTCGTTATACTTTTATTTTTAAATATTTATTTTGGGGATATAGGGATTTGGGTGTCTTTTATAAGAGCATGACATCTTCTTCAGGATGCTGCCTTCTTCTTCTTTCATCAGTCTTCTTTTCTCCTGCCTTCTGGGATTGGTATCTTCTCCATCTTCTTCTTGATGCCATCAGGTTTCTTGGGATCTTCTCCATCTTCTTCTTTATTTCAGAAATACACCACCTGTATTGGTTGATCTTGGCTTATTTTAGGGTTTCTATTCTATTTATTCTCCCTCGTTGTGGGTTTGGTCATATTCTGTACTGCTTGGTTATTTACTTTTTTACCTTCCTGGGTTATACCTTGAAAACCTTTGGTTATGAGACTGGTTTTGGATGACTCATCGCTAGTAACTCCTTTTATTTGAACTTGTATTTTCTTTATAATAATGATTTCTTTCCACAGTTGCTATGAATTAATCTTTTTATATTAAACTTAATGCTTTCTTCCAAATTTAAATATTATAACTTCATTATTCTAATGATCAATTGCCATTCAATATTATGCTTATATCTGTCATCTTACAGATTGCTCCCCTCCAGAAGTAATTATTTCAGACATGTTTATGGATGAAATAATTTCTTATGATAATTTCATCATTTCCTATAATTCATTTTCTTCTCCATCTTTATATCGACTTTTTATATTAGAGTTTTATTAATTTTATATATATGGTTACTTGTTTTACTACTGATCCTTCTCGGATAGTTAGTGTCTTCAGATATATATTGTTATTGTAATACATTTTCTTTCTATATCAACTTTGTGTTGTATCCTTGGGATATTAATTCCCTAACATTCCCTATCACGTGGGCTGGGGCAGATCAGAGGGGCACTGTACGCTACTTCTCTGCTGGCCATACACCACTTCTATAAATTGAGTACAGAGGCATATCCATCCCTGCTCAAAAAACATAATGCTGCTGGAATTATCTTCAGTCAGTCATCGAATAAATAAATAAAAAGTAGTCTCATTTTCGACTAATAAAAATATCTTTGGATTCTCCACTTCGTAGTCTCTCAGATTATCTCACATTTTCTATCTTAATAAATCTTCATAATTATTATTATACTCATTATATATATATTTTTTCAAAACTCTTAACTTGTCTGATATATTTAATTTAATTATGGTTGAAAACCTTTCTTTTAATAATTCTGGTTACTGTTTACAGTGTAACTCTCTTTCTTCTCCATCTGAATTCTCTTTATACTTTCTTCTGGTTACTCATAGTATTAGCATGGTCTTTATAAATAGTCTTTCGTATTCATTATTTGAATGGTCTTAATATATTATATTTAATTTTTTTAACATTGTATCTTTACATTAGATATACTGGTTGTTATATTGATCATTTTATTTAAACATTTTGGTTCTTTCCTTTCTCTTAGAAAGTTATTAATCCACCTTCGCATTCATTAACATTAATTCATTTATATCATATTTCATGTGGTATTTCTTCTCTTTGCATTTCATATAGGTCTTATTATTATCATTTGTTCAAAATCATCTTCTCCATCTGTTTGGTATGAGTTGTTCTTCTTCGCTCTTAATTAACTGTTTTCATTATCGTTTCATAGGTAATTAGTCTCTTTGCTTCCAAATTTTTTCCTTCTCTGGCATATTACACTCTTTCTTGGTATTCTTCTCTACTCCTTCAAATGCTATTGTGAATGTCTAGCATTTATTCTGGATTAACGTTAATTCTCTTTTCGGAATTAATCACTTTATTTTCTTCTCAATTCAATCATAATTGACACATAATTATTTTTTGGAACTTGGTTAGTTTTAATGTAAAATTCAAACTATTCTTTTTATTTAATTGAAAAATATTTCTCATAAATCCTTGTAATATGTTGATCTTATCTTGTTTCAAAGTTCTGACGTTCTATCAACATTCAAATTCTGTTTAATTCATTTATTCCCAGAATTTTTTCATTCAGAATTGTTTATAGTACTGTTATCTTACTATTATTTCTGAATGTTTTGGTATTTTTCCAAATTCAAATTCTTCTTAATTATTTACCATAAAGTTTTCCTCATAATTCAGTGGTAGTAAGCTGTGCTTACTTAATTTTAAATTTTTTAAAATTAAGTTCAAAATTCTCTCTCTTTCTCTGTCTTCCATAAAGTTTTGTTCTAAATTATCAGGTTGTAGTAAGATGTACTTACATATTTTAGAATAAGTTATATTCAAAATTCTTGCTTTTTCTTTCTTCCATAAAGTTTGTTCCAAAATCATCAGGTTGTAGTAATATGTACTTACTCAATTTTAAATTTTCATAATTATATTTCAATTCAAAAGTCTTTCTTTTTCTTTCATAAAGTTTGTTCCAAAATTATTAGGTTGTAAGTTGTTCTTACATATTTTTGAATTTTTTCAAAATAAATTCTAAATTCCTTCTTCTTATAATTCTCCAGAATGTTCTTTTCAAAATATTAGGTTGTAAGATGTACTTACATTATTTTTGAATTTTTAAAATTATTAAATTAAAAAATTCTAAAACTCACAACTCATTCTTCATAATATTTCTTCATAGAAGCTTGATTGTACACTCCTTTGATTTTTCCTGAAACGATTTCCTTCAACTCATATGTATTGTTATGCTTATCATTTACCACAACATATGGGTATATATTGTACTCTACACTGGCCCATTTTATTTATACTTTTGTAAGTTGATCTTCTCTTTTTCTTTTCTCATAAATTTTCTTTTATATACCCAGGAAGATGTACGATTTTCTTTATGTCGTTCCATTGCTCATATTTTTATTTATAATGTGCATTTTCTTAAATAGTCTTCATTCATAAAACCCAGTTTTGTTTCTATGTTTATTCTCCATATCATTTCCTTTCAATGATATTTATTCCGTCTCCTTCACCGTTGTTTTTCGCCGTAGTCGGTTATCATGATCTCCGTCCCTTTTCTTGATGGTGTGTGGTATCTGTGTCAACCAGGGTCCATCATCTCAGTTGCTCTTATAAAATTTACCCTAGGGCGCGACACTCGGTTATTATTACTGTTATTATTGTTATTACTAAATTTATCATGATAGTAATTTCGGTTAAGTTGGTAAGGTCTGTTACCATTATTGTTGGGATATGGATTTCTCTGACTGTATGGGACATTATTATGTTGGTATAAATTGTTTCTATTGTATGGATAGGGGTTGTTATTCCTAACGCCGTTAAAATTACCGATAAACTGGTTATTATGCGGCGGGTTGTTAGGGCCGTCGTAATTACTGGGCTGGTTCCCTCTATCATCATTTTGTATACACCAATACTTCTCTGGTCCATGTTTTGTGTTACCTGACAAATATATGTGAGGATCTTCATCTGGGTTATCACTTATTATTTGTTTATCTGAAACACCATAAGCTGGTTTACCATCACATATCCACTCTGAAGGAATATATTTTAGTCTAACCGTACCCTGGAACTGTCCTAGATGGCACGCTAATGGAATACATTCTGGTGATTCACCTGTGCCGTCATTACAGTCTGGTACGATATCACATTTCCATCTTTCTGAAATCCACTGTCCAGTTCTGCGCTGATATTGATCTTGTCCACATGTCGTATTCTGTTTACCTCTGGTCCTTTCCCATTGGTAAACTACTGTCTTGTGGTAAATTATTTTGGAAATTACTTCGATTCTCATCCTATAATTCCTGGAATTCATGATGTCTTTGTCATAGGTAATTGGGATATTATTGCCATCAATTAACCCATGTTTCATCATCTCCAACTCTTCCTTCGTTTTTATTACATTTCTTGGATATATTCTCCTTTTCCTTTGTTTAATATTTTCCTTATTTCCGCTAGTTTTAATTCCAGGTACTACCACTACTTGTTCCTGTGTTTTGTCATTTAGTACTTCTTCTGGTTCTGATTGGCTATCATTTTTTATTTCTTCGGTCTTCTCCTTTCTTAATTCTTCCCTTTTTAATCTCTCCTCCCTCATTTTCTTAGTGTCCTCTCTTATTTCCTCAGTCCTTTTATCCTGATCATCCATCATTTGTTGTAACTTTTCTATTATTTTGTTCAACATCTCCTCTCGTGTAAGTCCTTCCATTATGCTTGTCATCGTTCCCTTTTCTATTATCTTTCTCTGGCTTTGTAGCTGTTGCCTAGCTCCAACTAGTGATTGGGGAGAATATATTGGCCTTCCAATCGCTAATTAAAGCCCCTAAAGTTGTGCGCCAATTTGTAATAATACAAATGATTGATGTTGATGTGTGTGTTGATGATATAAGATTGTGAAGTATGAGACTCCGATGTAATCAAGCCCCACTGTTTGGACTAGCCAATTTGTAATAAAATAAGTAAATTGTAATGTAATATGTTTAATTGGTGTGGCTCTCGACGTCTTACTGGCCTGAAACACTTCCTTAAGTTTCCCAGCTGGTCGAGTCCCAATGGTAGCAAGACCGGTCGAGTAGCGTAAAGTTGATGAAGGAATATATCTGTTCAGCTTCGCCGAAAGTTTCAAAACAAAATTTATTGTTTTGAAGGAAATTTAAAAAAAAAAAATTATGTTTATAAAAAAAACAATTAAAAAAAAATTTAATTTTATTAATTAATTAATTATGATCAATTAATCAATATAGGGCTGTGAAGTTTTAAAAAGTGTAATGCTCTTCTGAAAATTTTTATTAAAGTTTTGGTATATTTTAAATAAACTATCACCACTCATAAGATTGTCTTCAAACCAATCGATACTTGTTTATCTTTTTATTTCTTAGGTTATCTTCACTTATAGGTGGTAAAATCCTTGTAGATTATCAATTATAATTATATTATTGGTAATTAGTATTATTGAAGAAATAAAAAACTATTAAGTATTGAAAAGTATTAATGTTTTATTAATTAATAGCAATATTGACTCTTATCGATTAATATCGATTCTCAGGATATCGAAAAAATTACAAAGTATTATATAAAAATCGTACAGGGTTCTTTAAACAGCCAGTTATTATCAAAGTCAGAGAAATCGGGCTAATATTTAAAAGTATAACGTTACATCAAATGAATAATTATTACTAAACACAAACATTGAATAATAATTTGAAAAATTAAAATAATTGATTTCACCAAACAGCTGTGCTGAACAAAGAGAAGGCACTGGGATCGTCAAAAGAAAGATGGCTGCCGTCAAGTTGATCAAAATGTCACTCGTTCCTGCTGCATTCCAAATAATGTATTTTCTGGCAATATTCCTGTTCTTGTGTCTGCAAATCTCTTGTTAAATGTTGTGTAGTGACTGGTGCAGTGATTCTGGGTTGTATTTAGTATGTCTGTGTAATTATAAGTCAAAACACTTTTCCCAATTCCGACACTAATTTGGTTAATGTGTTATACAGTTTTCTGGTGTTTTGTGGTGTTTTTCAGAGTAGAAATGTATTGTTTAGTGTTAAATAGTGTTTCTTGATCGTTTTTGTCACAATGTATATGTTCTGGAAGGATTTTATAATTCACTCTCGACTTTACAGTAACGTACTGTTCGCCACTGATCTTTAACGTTGTAAGATAGGTTAGATCGTCACAAAACTCTCGTTTATGTTAACCGTTCAAAAACCAATAATCAACTAACTGCTTCCTTCAGTTTCAATTAAACTCTTAGCCTATATAATATTATCCTTAACATTGTTCAAAAATATTTTCACATCCTGTGTACACTTTACTATTTCACTATATAAATACCTAAACTTGGGTTATTTATCAATTTTATTCACTAGATGTGATTTAAATTAATCTTTCAGTTCATTCTGCTTATTTTCAGATTAAATAATGCCGTTTTATAGTGTTTTTTGTCCAAAAAATAGTAATTTCACTTTCAGTTTGGTATACTCTGAAAAGTCAAAACATCAAAATTTACTTCCTGTCATTATATAAATTCAGCCATTTTATCAGTTATATATAATATTAATAATCCTATATTGTATTAAAAAGGTTCATATTCCCTTATTTTCTGGTAATTAATTGAATTAGTTGTATTCTGAAACATTATTCAGGAATATATGACTCCCATGTCTAAATTTCTGAGTTTAGTCATTTTCATTTTTATTTATAATTCTGAATATAATTTATTAAAATCTCTCTAAATGGTATGTGCAATTATATGGCATGATCTCAAGTTTATTTTGTCTAAACCCCTTTTGTTTATTTGCATTTAAATGAGCAATTTCTCTGTTTTGATGAAGTTTGGTTTCCATTCTTTTGGCCTATGATTTTTTAACAATTTTTCTTACAAAATATTTTACAAACAATATATGATGTGTGATACCCTCTCTGACTTTTACATATAGTATTATAAATTAAACATGTTTTCAAATTACACAAAAACAATTAGTATTGGTTACAATGCCAATAATAGTTAAAACAAATAAAGAATATTTTTTTAAATAAATAGTTGTCTTCAAGTCAGACATCTTACAACAAAATCCTTATTTCTAAACATGGAAATATGGCTTACAAAAAAGGTTTTTTACTAACTAACATCTTAATTACTCTCTATTATTTACAAGTAGTAACTATTTTTATAGTTCTGATGTTAGTTGTATCAGACCCAAACAAATGGCCTTATATCTAAAACATTTTTAAACATTCTTGTACTATATACATAAAAACCTTATATTTATATTCTTATTTCTAACTATTATTATAAGTAGGATTCTACAGTTTTTATACCGTCTTTTATACATTGTCTTTGGGGAATTGTACCCTGTCATTAACAAATAAATAGTATGAACCGTTCAAAAAGCACTATGAAATCTGTTTTTCTTTTTTCATGTAAAACAAAATGTTATTTTAAACAGATTCATGTCTTATGAACAACATATTGTCACAGTACACATTTTAAGTCATTGAAAAATGCATATTTCCTTGCATCCAATGTTTGTGATTGCCAAGAATGAAACACAAGGTTCATTTTTTATAATACCCAAAACTATCACTGGTTCACTTTGCACTTATATAATTATGTTAATGCTAAATGGTCGTATAGTCTTATTAACATAATAAATTGGTTAGCGTTTTTCAATGGAGATTTGTTCCATGGGTACTATATTATTGTTTCATCTTAGTTCACAGGTAACTTTTACTTTATACACTTCTCTCTCTTAAGTTTGTATACATGTGGTTTTCAATTCATTATACTTTTATTTTTAAATATTTATTTTGGGGATATAGGGATTTGGGTGTCTTTTATAAGAGCATGACATCTTCTTCAGGATGCTGCCTTCTTCTTCTTTCATCAGTCTTCTTTTCTCCTGCCTTCTGGGATTGGTATCTTCTCCATCTTCTTCTTGATGCCATCAGGTTTCTTGGGATCTTCTCCATCTTCTTCTTTATTTCAGAAATACACCACCTGTATTGGTTGATCTTGGCTTATTTTAGGGTTTCTATTCTATTTATTCTCCCTCATTGTGGGTTTGGTCATATTCTGTACTGCTTGGTTATTTACTTTTTTACCTTCCTGGGTTATACCTTGAAAACCTTTGGTTATGAGACTGGTTTTGGATGACTCATCGCTAGTAACTCCTTTTATTTGAACTTGTATTTTCTTTATAATAATGATTTCTTTCCACAGTTGCTATGAATTAATCTTTTTATATTAAACTTAATGCTTTCTTCCAAATTTAAATATTATAACTTCATTATTCTAATGATCAATTGCCATTCAATATTATGCTTATATCTGTCATGTTACAATATATATATGTCCGTTTCTTCCCTGAACTCATTATAATGTTGTTGTGTGAAATTTATAAACTGTAATTCTCCCACCTGCGTTTGTAAAATTTACTCAGTCCTGTGATATATGTGATGGATACTGGTGTGGTCCTGGTCAGTAGAGGAGTCTGCTCACTTCTTCACATGAAGTTCTCGCTCATGGTAGTGGTTGAGCATAGATGTGTATTCCTGGGCATTCCTTGGTGTTCCTGGGTTGGATCCGACGGCGTTGGGGGAGCATGTTAGCATAGCTCTGCAGAGGTGACAGGTGTTGTAGTCGCCATCCACGAACCTTTCTCCCAACTGGGGCGGGGACCCTGAGACCCTTACTTTTTACTCGCGCATGATAGAAATCTAGAAGTCTGTTTCCAAGCCGTCGGACCAACTCACCATGTCAGCGGATGGAAGAAAAATGAGACCTGATCACACGTTCCATGAACACAGGACGGTCCAGAAAAACTTGTTACAAATTGTCGAACCGTGATCAGCTGAGAGGAGTTAAACGCAAGGTTAAAACTGTCCACCTTATTGCATCGCCACTAGCTTTGACCAGCAAGGCCACTGCCAGCCCGATTACGTCGCCAAATACGGGTGAAAGCCACTCTCGTCTCCCAACAACACAGAGACTGAAATTTAGCCAGCCGTGTCGACCCAAAATATGGCCGGGCAATTTAAATTTTTAGAATTGCATCGACACAGCGTGGCCTTCTTCTTTTTCTAGTGAAAGATAGAAAATACTCTAACAAGTAAATAAATTACTTCAGATCCGTCGAGTGACATTGTTTTATATTTAGAATTACGCGTTTTGGAACATATGTTCCATCACTAGATTCCTCCACTCAGTTGGGAACGTCAAATGTTAAAATCACGTACCCAATTTGAGTGAAGGAATCTGATGATGAAACATATGTTCCGAAACGCGTAATTATAAATATAAATCAAAGTCACACCACGCATTTAAAATAATTTATAAATAACAAATTGACTCGGATAACAATAATAATACGTATGTCAAACTGTAAAAAGATATTTTAAATCTAAGAAGAATATTTTGACTATAAAAAACACTTGGTACTAGGAAAAATTCGAATTATTTTTAGGCTAAGTTTTAGACCTATCAAAACCGGCAGCAGCTGTTATGTACCCACGTCACGCCACTGATATATAATATACATGAGGGAATATACACAGACGTGAAGTAGAAATATAAATATAAAATTATTTTTGAATTTCTAGTGCACTCCTGAATTTAACTAACTTGGTTTATTGATGACCTCAGTTCCAGAAGCCACTGTAGACACCCACACGGCTATAATTGCGGCGAGAGGAGACGTACTCGTCACTGACGAGGAAGTCAAAATTATGCAGAAAGTGTTTTACGAAGCGTTGGGCGCCACAATGCGTAGCCTGTCCTAGACTTCTTTGAACACTTTGCCATTGGCCTGGAGAGCACAAACTTCCATGGAACAGCATGTTTTTCACCTTGGATTTCACAGTGTTTTTGCCCGACTGCCTATAGTAATATATCATTAGTAAATTATATACCTATTTAATAAGTAGTAATTCGTATTTATTTGAAAATAATATAAAATATTTGTATTTTTACACACACACACGCACACATTTGGCTAAATCACAAGAGAAAGATGTAATATACAAATACACATATCGAGTTATAGAAGCATACTATAAGATGTCATGCGGCGTCGTCTTTTTAAAATATAGAATAATAATAGTTTGGAAATAAAGTACAGAGTATTAGCATAAGAACGGTGTTATTTTCATTAAGCAACTCCTGTAAATCCTCTTGCTCCTTCTTCTTCTCCGTGCTGTGCGCATCAGCAAATAGACTTTTTGAATCCGGGATCTTCTGCAGGCCGCAAAAAGCGACAGAGTGTTGCCAAACGGGTACGGCGGATCTTCGCCGAACTATACTCGACAATATTTTCCTTTAAGAGCAACCGGAAAAGTTGTCGGGTTGCTCTTAAACGAAACGTAGTTTGGTATTCGAAACGTTGTTGACGATGTTGCTGTTATATAGCAACCGACCACGGCCTAACAGCCTGGTTTGTAATCATTTTGATAATACATAGTTAAAAGTTTGATTTTTATATACTATCTTTCCAGAAGAAAGATAGAACGTGAGCAAGAAACAATTCCGAGGAGTTAAAATGAACAAACAGCTTGCAATTGTAGTAGGGCTCAGTGGCTACCATAACAATCGACATAATTAGATTTCAAGCCAACTCGTAGACACAGAGACTGACAGAAGCCACACAGCGGGTGCTTAGAAGCCATTAGCGCGAGAGCAACGGATACAAGGCCAGATTGTCCTTTCCCGGAAGGAGACTGTAAGGTCAAGTCTCTATCGCCCAAAAAACGGAATTCTTTAGTAAAATTTGCAACCCCCTACAGAAGAGTCCCAGCCGTCCTTGTTGGGAGTTGTTTATGTATAAAATCATGACTAAAAACATGACTCAGGCAATTGATAAAATCATTGGAAACAGTTGGACGGAAAGAAATCAATTCTCAATTGGAAAGCAACGTAGAAAATCACAGATGTTAACTTAGAGGAATCTATTTTATATTAGTAAGAATACTTTTAAATAATATTTTCTTTAACAACAATACACTTTATGATATATCGCAACCGGAAGGGTAAACTTTAGGTATCACACAGTCAAATGTACGGACGTTCATATTTTTATAGGTTAAAGCCAGATTTTGACGACGTTTGTAACATATAGCGTTTGGTAGACCCCGAAAGGAGTAATGACACCATCATCAACATCATCATCTTCACAACGCGGCATAGGTAAAGTGCTGCCAGTTCCGCCTTCAAAAATCCTACAGCCACCTCTTCCTGGGTCTACCCACACGCCATACGTTTGTATTTCCAAACTTTTTTCGTGAGTCTGGATTCTGACATTCTTTCTAATTGTTCTTTCTACTGTTGTTTGTAATTTTATAATTTTTCATTCAAGTTAAAAACTTGTAACTTTTCTCTGTTGGTCTCATCCTTTATACGGTCAAGTTTAATACCCTCTTAAGGTCCACTTTTTAAGTCCTCTTAAGAACGCCATGTCCGAGGACTCTATTTTACTTTCTTGATTCTTGGTTGTTGTTCACAATTCACACCCATAGGATAGTACAGAAACTTTATATCTTTATAGAACTTTAATTTTTGTCTGGACGTAACTTGTTTCTAAAAGTATTATTGATTTTCCCACAGATTGTATGGAAATCACCAAACTGAAAAAATTGCACATAAAATTCCACAATATTCGTCTGATAAGGGTGCTCCCGCTATGTGAATTTCTTATCGTAGGGCAAGGAGAATTTTACGGGCAAACGTTTAGTATATTCGTGCAAAGCACCAGTGATGTTGGAAGGTAATGGGCTCAACTCTGACAACAGTTGACCACCTTCTCAGGCTGAGATATCTTTTAAAATGTTTTTGCCAAACACTGCACCAATGTCAAAATTCAGTGTCCATGTTATGTTAACCAACAAACTTTTTCTTAATTAGGGATTTACGACCTCTGCACAGCCGCCGACGTGGTACTGTTTAGTGAGTTGTGTCGAATTTTAATCTAATAGGTTTTTATCATATCAAGAATGATGAGTAAATGTACTTTTTACAGTAAAGCACGACCTTTATATGAGTTTTCCAACAGTTTAAAGAGCGATTTAATAGCCGCTGGTTTTACTACACTGAGCTTTTATGTAATCTAAGTGAGTCTCTGTTTGAAAGACATGGTGAGTTTTTAATATATAGATTTGGGTGTCAAGAGCGATCAGAAATGGGGAATGATCTGAATATACGTTAAGACAAGGTGTGGCTTTAAGGTAATTCAGGTTTAAATTTTGGATGTAACAGAAGTCCACGTAAGGCGTCTTCTACAAATCGTAAGGCCAATAAGTCGGTTCCTCCGTAGTATTGAAGTCATATACCGTAGTACGTTTACGGTATGTCTTGTGTAAGTCTCCATTAGTATTGTTTACTATGATTTCGTTGCCAAATTCTGCAATCGTATTTACTGTTTCTCTATGTTTTGTAATGTTATTCTACATATGACCTTACGTATTCAGTGGTGAATTAGCCCTTAATTAATTAGCGGAATCTAGGTTTGTGAGAAAATTCCAGAACAAACAAAGAGTAAAGTATTGATTTTTAATTAAAAACAAACACACTGACAACACTTGATCTACTAAACTATGGAAAACAACGTTAGTATGAGAATAATATTGACAAATCTGGTATCTTTCATCAGCGAGAATAGTGAGAAAGAACATCCCACCGGAACCAACGTATCAGCAAGTTTGGTTTTACACGAGTAAAAGCCTTGGACCCAAAACACCTATCCCTTCTTACCTTCCTAAAAACCAATCAAGTATTAAAACCAGTCTGCCTTTAATTACGTGCATCTAGCATCTAGATGGTGTTGAGGGATTCTGTTGTGTATGTTGACTAGTAGATATTGACTGCCGTATTGCTTCAACGGACGGCAGACGAGATTGTATCGACTTTAACTAGCGGGACTGCATGATTTAGAACACGGAGCATTCATTCAGCATGGAAAGCAAGCTACGTCACCGACAAGTAAAAAAAAATATTCTATCGAACATATGTTTTAATGGCATACGACGGTGATACAATTGGTTTCCTGCTTATAACTTGAAGACTTATGAAATAATAATAGGTATGAGGAATGTACGTGGTTACGAAAGAGGTAACGCTGATTTCAACAATATTTTGTATACAAAAGATATCGTAATTTTTGCTGAGACCGAAGACGATCTACAAAGGCATTTGTACAAATCAAACAACGCGTTCAAACACATAATAAGGTGATTTCTATAGCTAAGACTAAAGCAGTGACAGCTGCTGCAACGCCAGTAAGGTACAACTTAGTAATATACAATGAAATTGCGGAGCGTCTGCTTAGCGGTAACGATAACAAGCAGTAGGCAAAGGTATAAGCTGCCAGATTCCAAAAGCAAACAAGTGTAAGTATGAGTAAAGTTTTTCTGGAACAATAACTTTGCACGTTTTGGAAATGAAAGCAATGATATATAAAATTATAATGAGGCCTCTCCTGAGCTGTGAAGCAGAGGGAAGACCAGAAACCATGACACTAGAAGACAAACAGAGATATCTGAGATGAAGTCATTGAGAAGAATGATAGCCGGAACACGACGAGATAGAATAACAAATAAAAGTGTTTGACAAGCATGCCGTGTACCAGGCATAAGAGACCAATACAAGAAAGGCGACAACTCTGGAATAGCAATGGCTAAAGGATGAATGATGACAGATTTTTCAACATGGCCGGGGATAATTTCCTAAAAGACAAGAAACTATTTGTGGATATCCACAATGCAATGGGGTGATTGTACTGAGCAATACATTATGTTATAAAGAGGAATATCTCGAAAGTAAAATGCATAGAAGAAGAAGAAGAAGAAGAAGAAGAAGAAGAAGAAGAAGAAGAAGAAGAAGAAGAAGAAGAAGAAGAAGAAGAAGAAGAAGAAGAAGAAGAAGAAGAAGAAGAAGAAGAAGAAGAAGAAGAAGCTGATGATGATGAAAAAGAACATATCTATTTTGTTTCCAGGAAGTCTTGAAACTTTAGTTTTAATTTATGCAATTTATAAGAATATATTTTAAATAAAAAGCTAATAACATTAGTGAGGAGTATAATAATTGAAAGAGTACCAAATCCTCGAGATATTTGAAAATATGTCAGACAACAACAAAACTAATTTGTTTTTATATTCAAAGGAAAAGACTTGTTTTACTAAAACTTATTTGTCACAGTGCTTCCAGCATACACACTTAATTGACAATATTGTCTGAGACGAAACATTTCTTTCAATATATTTATCGTTTCCGATAATTTGGTATTCAATTTTCCAACACATTTTTTTACAAAATTCTCAGTATCTATACAAATATATTTCTGAATAATTATTGAAAAAAATGGTTAATTGGTTCAAATAATTGTTCCTAGGACGTACGATTCAAACTGGGGTTGTCATTGTAACAACTCAGCATAGTTGGAGACTCATTATTTAGGCACAGCTTCAACTAGCTGTAGGCGACTAAAAATGTCTTTCCGAGAATAGCAAAGTAAAAATATCTCTTCAATGAAGCTCTCTCCTGACAACCAGAAAGCTATTAATTAAATAAGGAGCATATGCACATTTGGCTCAGAAACCTGGACTGTGAGAAATTTGAAAGGAGCCACCTTGGAGAGAAGGAGGGCATTAAGAATACCTTGCACAGAAATAACGAATAATTATGAGATACTGAAGCGAGTGTTGATGAAGGACGAATTCTTTTTAAAACCAATGCATAAAGAAGAAGCAGTAAGCTTGGTCACCATTATGCTACGCCATCCAGTCTGCTTCACACCACTGATCGAGAGAATTATTGAGGGGAAATGGTGGTGGGGAAATACCAAACAGGAGTAAATCGATGTAATAAAAGAGCAAAAAGTAGAAAAATATTGAGAGACCGTCTTCGGATGGGATGATATTGAAAGCCACTAACATCTGAATTGAGCAGAAGGAGGAGGAAAAGGTTTACGGCAGCTCACGTCAGCGCCGTCATTGTGCCGTCTACCAAGTGCGACAATACCAAGTTCAATACCACCGGCGTTTTCCTTGAAAACGTAAGTCATTAAAAATGCTTAAAGATGTGATCCACAAAACCTTTAGTGGTACAAAACTTACCGATTATTATTATTATTTCCGGCTGTACAACGTTTACATATTTTCCGGAACCAAAGATTACAGAAGTGATTGAATTATAATTTTCCACTGCTGCTTATCTATCCAAAGGTCTTCTTCAATTTTTCGTTCCCTCAATATAGTCTGCATTTCTTATATCCAGGTGATAGGTGGTCTTCCTCTTTTCCTTTTTCCTGGTGAACTCCATTACATAACTCTCCTTGGCAATCTTTCCTGTGCCGTTCTTTTCGAGTGTCCGTACCATTGTAATTTTGTTGTTTGGATAAAATGAAAATTGAATTTTTCATATTCATTCTGTCCCTAACGACTTCATTTCTATTTTTCTCACGCCTGGATACTCTTGTCAAACGTTTCCAAAAGTCCATCTCTGCTGTCATTGATTTGTTCTTGTGTGTTTATTAATAGTCCAAACTTCTGAGACGTAAGTCATTATACTTCTAACAATGGTTTTATTTTGCTTTCAGTTTCTGCTGTAATTTCCACACAGGGTTCCACTTAATGTAGATACAGTCATCTTTACCAAATTAATTCTGGATTGTATCTTTTTTGTCTTGCTTCCCACTGGCGGTTTATTTTGTATTCCTCTGTATATGAAATCTTCCCCATGTCTTCCTCTAATATCAAGTCTTGATGGATGTCACCTATTGCCATGTATTTTGTTTTCTTCATATTCACCTTTAGTCCCCATTTATGATATTCCTGTATCATTTTTCTAGTCATGTACTCTATGTCTTCAAAATAGTAATCCAAAAGTAATTGGTCATCAGCAAACTGTAATGAATAAACTGTATCATCGTCAAGTAGAATTCCCATGTCCCATGTTAACACATTTATTCGAAGTCTCTATTGCTTTTTCCGTATAAATTTTTAAACGCGTGGATGACAAACAACATCCCCGGCGTAAACCTTTGGTCACTTGAAACCCCGTTGACAAATTTTTTAATAATTTTATTCTCGATAAAACCTACCAATAAAACTTGAAAATGTTCACTTCAGTTATTTGGCATTTTCAATTCAGCCAACACACAAATACTTCACCAGACACAAGATCGCGAAGGCTGAGGATGAGAGCACGGGAGCTCTCGAAACATGTTCCAAATAAGGAAAAATAACATCTTGAGGTAATATAAATATAAATTTTAAATACTATATATAATATTATATATTATCAAATTATTATTACTTCTGCAAGTATCATTTTAATTGACCTGAAGCACGTTTCACTGATCGTACCAGTATCTTCAGATACATATATATGTATCAGTATCAAATATATTTATTTATTTAATTTATTTTATATTTATTATTTATTTACCTCAAGATGTTTTTCCCTTATTTCTAACATCTTTCGGGAATCCTCTTATTCCCATCCTCACCCTTCCTGATTTCGTACCTTGTGGAGTATTTGTGTGTTGGTTGGTTGTTATTATGAGGTCCTGTTAGGTTTTGGTATTTCAATTGGTATTATTGAAAGTAATTTTGGCGTATATGTTATCTTTTTCAGTATTTTTGATGCTGAGTGCTTTGAAAATTGTCTTCAATAGAAGAGTGAAGGCCAATCTGATCTTATCTCGGTTACGGGTACGTTCACCTCTCCATCCTTTTGTTAATCACTTCATAAACATTCTTCTACTGAAGAATACATCCGGTGACCAGCCGAAACGTTTAGACAATGACTGAACAAACCAGTCGGATGTAATGGCCAGATAGCCTGTACGGAAAGTTTTTTATCAAACTGTGAAGTGTCCGTAAGTGGAAATCAGCCTTTGCGCTAGTACTAATCTGCTAAATAGTCGAAGAACTTTTTGTGGTAACCTCTGTGTCTACAAATCTGTTTCCACACGAGTAGAAATGTTCGACCTGGAAAAACTATTCGTTCTTACCTTCCTAACAACAAATGAAGTACTAAAAGACAAATGGAGGGACAAGCCGAAAGGCGATGATAAAAGAGTTAATAAATAAAAGCTACAGAAGGATGAGAGAAAAGTTCCTGTAGGGAATTTAAAGGTGAAAGAAGAAGACGGTGTGTGTTAAAGTTCAGAGTTTCAACAGCAGAGAGACGCCACAACATAGTTTAAGAAAGATTATTTTAAATATTCAGTAAAATGCTTTTCCAGTCTGTTTGGGCCGTGGTCACGTGGTCTTCTGTTCTGCTCCTCTGGCGACTGAATGACCAGATTCCTCTAGTGACTAAGTGTCCATGAGAATGGTAGACCACTGAGGATGGCTGCCGCAGCTGCAGTTGAAACGTTTGGATCTACAAAAAGATGATCACGATCCAACAGCCCGGAAAATAATTTTACTGAAAATAACTTCGGCCGTAAAACCTTTAATTATATGAATATTTAAATTAATTTAAATTTTAAGAATGGATTACTGTTTTACAAGAAAGTAGAAATAAATGTATTGCAATACAAATAAACAAAAACCATGTTATTTACTACACTCTCCCGTAGGAAAATAATTTAATAAAAATATAAATATTATATAAATAATTGTATATTAAATAATTAAAACTATATATTTAAATTATTTTTATATATATTCTTTTTCAGATATAACCTGTCATAATTGTATTTCTCAATGTAAACTAAACTTATTAGAATTCAAACCACTTTAGGTCAGTTTGATAATGAGTTTAAAAATTACTCCCAAATGTCAAACGAACACACTTTGAACACCCAAACCACCATCCTCTTCCATTGATCAGATTGACCTTTGGTATTTTATGTTGGATGTAACTTCAGGGGTCCTCATAACGTTCCTCTTATTGTCTGCAGCCCGCCATGTAGTCTCGTATATGTAGATAACAGTTGTAGTTGATGGATAGTTGATTGGTAGCTACAGAAGTTGAATCGATGGCTGTGTTTGACCGTCTAAAGTAAGGTATCATTGCTCAGACATGTGATACTTGTAGCAGAAGTAGTTTGCTACAACACAGTAGCCAACGCGTCTTCATGATATTTGTTGTTACTGTTCAACGGTTGGTCTGGTGAGATCCCAGTAGATGGTATCAGAGGCAAATTATTTATTTTGAAAGGATTGAAGCTCTCTTGCTGAGTGACGTGAGAGGGTACATTTTGTTCAGCGTTCATACTCTACTGTACTGTAGAGAGGACGAGTGCCGACATACGGCGACACGCACGCACGCACACACACACACACACACACACAATGTAATCAAAATACAAGCGCACGGACCCAAAGCTACAGGGCCACGAGCCTAAAGTCCAAATTTTTTAAATACATACCTTGATAAATTTAATAATGCCACGCATCAGGACGGAATGGATCAGGCTTGCAGACGATATGGTGTCCCTTGCCGAAGACGAAAGGCCATCAAATGAAATGCTGACGGATTTTTACAGAATTTTGGAAGAGTTTGAAATTAAACTCAATGCAAAGAAGCAAAAATTCATGGTCATAAGGAAAATGAGCAGGACCGCACAGTTTAAAACTACTAATTATAAAATTAAACACGAGACAGTTTTTTAATGTCTGGAATGTTAGAGAAAACATGCGTTGTGGCCAACAGGTAAAACGCAGAATTGGTTTAAATAGCGAAGCTCTCAATAGGATAATTGTGCGGGGTACTACATATATAGTTGGGCAAAATGGCGATAAAATATTTTTTTGGAGCGTGCTCTTATTGGGGGCAGACATTTGGACATTGAGGAAAGAAGAGGAGAGGAGTTAACAGGGCTTCGAGATGTAGATGTGAAGAAGGATGGAAAGAACTTCTTGTAATGATAGGGTGGCAAATGACGAGGCGTTTGGAAGAGTAGGAGAGAAAAGAGAATTGTTCGATCTCATCACGTGTAGAAAGTTAAATTATTTGGGACACGGTATGCGACGAACATTATGTAATGTAATAGTCGTAGAAACACTGGAGGGCTGGTAAACGGAAAACAGAATAGAAGAAGGAAGGGAGACTATATGATAGACGATATACGGATGTGATATTAGGAAACGAATAGACTAGCGCAGAATACAAGAAAAACATGCAGGGAGCAGGGCCTGTAAGACCTTCTGTTGAGATGATCACACATAGTGTTTAGTCGGACACACTTCATCTGTAAATTAGTCTATTTTAAACCATCAGAAACCTAACAATAATACGACGATTACGATAAGAAAAACAGTGGCACGAGGTAATAACGTATCGACGAAACTGCATACGACTTTTAAGTTTCTTTTACATCGCACCTTTTGTAAAGGCTTGTGAATGATTCTTCATACAAGCTTAATAATTTATGTTTTGTATGAATATGCTTGTCTTGTTGTAATGATGAGTGTTGAAGCCGCGGCAGAAGGAGCGTGTTGACGTGAGCAGGCGGCAGGCAAACTGAGTTGATTGTAAAACGTAGCGGTAGATTCCTTTTGCTTACCTAAAACAGAAATTTAATTTCATATAAATAATTTTGAAACTTATATTAATCAAGCAGTGTATACTACAAAACAGCGGTTGTCGTGGATTTGAATGGTAAATTATCAGAAGATATTCCTACAAATAAGGGTGTAAGACGGGGTGCCCTATTTCACCGACACTTTCTAATATCTACTCGGACGACATATTTAGACGATGGGCAGCTAAAGTTGACTCGGGAATATCACTTCAGCGAAATATTTTTGTGAATGCATTGCTTTATGCAGATGACAACATAGTGATACAGATAATAGAAGACCAGTTACAGCGGGCGATATTTAGGCCTACGTTCAATAGCATCATACGAGACTATGGGTTAAAGATTTCTGCTACAAAATCTAAAACGATGGCATTTCAGGGCAGGTATCTAATAAGAACTAAGATAGTCGTGAATAATCAGATTTTCGATCAGATTAGTCATTTTAATTATCTCGGTTGTAATATCTCATATGGAACTGATATTGGTTGGGATAGAAAGGTTACAAAATTTAGACGCATCTATGGAACAATTCATAGGAACCTGAAAGATAAAACACCGAAGGATACCCAAATGAAATTTTATAAAACTGTGGCTGTCTCCACGTTCCTGTATGCTAGTGAGACATGGACTTTTGTTAAATGAGACGTTCATGGGATTCAGGCAGCCGAATTGAAATTTCTAGGAGGGCCGCAAGGTTGTTCTCTCTTGGATCGGAGAAGGAACGAAGATATTAGACGCGATTTAAATATTGTACCACTGCATCAGTAGATTGAAGATCACTAAAGGAGATGGTGTGAATACTTGAACCGCATGCCTGATATTCGTCTACCTGTGGCTGCCTTGGGTTATCACCCTACTGGGAACAGAGATGTCAGATGTCGGCAGACCGAGGAGCGGCGATGATGATGATGACAAATATTTTCCAAGGTTACGTCTCTTTGTGCTCGCACGTATATGAAAATGTCTAAGTGCTCGCGAGCGCATGTGTTAAACATGACTCTAATACATTTACATGTCCAACCAGGTAGTTGGATTTAAGGTTATTTGAATTACGTAAATGATTTACTGGAATAAAATTATCATACATTTGAGAAACAATAGAATTATCTTCACAAAAGTGTTACAAATATATACACAAATAATAAAAATTGTACATAATATATGCATGTGAATAATTATAAAAATAATATCTACTTAAATTAGAATTACAGTCATTATTTTAACATAAAATATCGGTATGGAGAACTATATGACTTCGATGTTCTAAGAATTATATTTAAAATATTTTTCGAAATGAAAGATTTTGATAGAAACTACTTCTTTCTACTTTCTTTCTTCAGCCTTAACCACAGTGCTGTGGTCACTAATGTACACCACCTCATGTTAGTGCACTCTATTTCCACTGATGGTGGCAGTCGATGGCACTGACAAAACGTCTGGTTTTGCAGAAAACATTGGACCACGGCTAATCAGCTCGGGAAGGAATTTTAACAACAAACTACTTCTTTGTTGCCGATAACGTAGTACACATATAAAAGATTATCCCCTCCCCCTGCAACTACCCTTTTTATTTAAAGAAAATTACCCCTCTCCATCAACTACCTTTTTTATTTATAGATATTTTATCTATATTTCTACAGTGGATTATTATGACATTCTTTTCAGGATACTTTATTTATCAAATTTTAGTACTTTAGTCTTGTTAAAACATAAAATTTTGCAGGTAAACTAACCCTTCCCGTTAACCGATCTACACCAAATTCAATAGTCCTCGAGTCCTCTACAACTCAGGCACACATTGAAAAAATTAACTCGTTAATTGCAGAGTTCCCCTGATTGTCAAGGACATCTGGTTGAGCTTATGTAGTTTATTAACTAGTGCAGGTTTTTCATCACATTATTGTTTGTAATGTAAGCCACATTACATAATTAACACTATTGTACACTCCATCCATCTAATGGCGCTACAGCCTAATTTCAGTCCTGGCCTCCTCCAGTTTATGCCTCCAGGCATCCCTCTCCTTTGCCATTCTTTTCCAATTATCGATATTTAGCAGCGATCTTGAGTCTTCTAGATACTATACTATTGCACACTAGTATAGAAAAATTATTCCTATTAGCGCTTTCAAGCTTCACAGCACAACATAAGATCTGAAATAACAATAATGGGACTTGACAACTACTTTATACCTCCACGTGTCGTACAACGCATACATAATTTTGTAGACAAGCTTGAAGTTAAACGCCCTTTTTGGCTACTACTAAACTAGAGAGTTCACTCATCTGTGTCGGCATTTTTACATTTCTTTCTAGAAAATTCTGTGTGTATTTAAGTGTGTTTTATAATATTTTATAATATAATATTGTTACGATGGTCTAACTGATCGTCGTATGGTACAGTGGAAAACAAAATACTAGATATTATATATAATAAACTTTCACTATGAACTTACTTTGGTTATTAATCCCAAACGTTTCAACGTGGTGTACGTCTTCTTCAGAGGGAGTAAATACTGAATGTCTTCACAGAGTGACGGTTACGGACTATAGGTGTGTGTGGTGGGGGTTGATGGTGGGAGGCAATTGGCGCTGGGGTTCAAATTGTGTGTTTGGATCAGTGTATCGAAAAGTATGTGTGACCTATAATTTAATTGTTCACTTAATATGTTGTTTGG
Organism: Magicicada septendecula; assembly: GCA_034769895.1. Lineage (NCBI taxonomy): Eukaryota > Metazoa > Arthropoda > Insecta > Hemiptera > Cicadidae > Magicicada > Magicicada septendecula. The sequence continues at coordinate 19,691,327 of CM068369.1, read as the reverse complement.
ATGTAGTGCGTGATATCTGTATATTTCGAATTGTTCTGCTGTGTTTAGTTTTCTACTTTTAGGTAAGTAGTGTAATATTTCCATGTTGTGCTCTTTAATACATTTTAGGTTAGTTGTCTCCAAGTCGCTTATATTAATATAATAGATATTTACCATATATCCGTCGTGCGACTTCGTTTTTCTCGTCTTATTTTGACGCGTTTCGGCAACGAATTGCCATCTTCAGAATCTTAATCACTCATATGAGATCGTTAAAAAATTAAAAACATTAAAATCATTACGGTAAAAGTGCACTTTTACGATATTGGAAACTCACAGACGCGAACATGAAAGTTTATGTTTCTCGAGTGGACTATATCGATCGACTGCTTTCGCGTGGACAATATCGATCAACTGATTCACTGTTTATATCAGTGGCTATATAAACAGTGAATCAGTTGATCGATATTGTCCACGCGAAAGCAGTCGATCGATATAGTCCACTCGAGAAACATAAACTTTCATGTTCGCGTCTGTGAGTTTCCAATATCGTAAAAGTGCACTTTTACCGTAATGATTTTAATGTTTTTAATTTTTTAACGATCTCATATGAGTGATTAAGATTCTGAAGATGGCAATTCGTTGCCGAAACGCGTCAAAATAAGACGAGAAAAACGAAGTCGCACGACGGATATATGGTAAATATCTATTATATTGTGCTCTTTGTTTGTGTAACTGAGGTTCTCGTTCTGTAAATGTGTGGCAAATGTGGAATGTATGTAGTTTGTGGTGAGGGCTTTTACATGTTCTGAAAATCTAGAGGGAAAAGATCTTCCCGTCTGGCCGATGTAGAATTGGTGACAATCATTGCAGTTTAATTTATAAATCCCTGTTTTGCTGTATGTGTCTGTGTATTTGTTAGTATTATTTATGTGTTTCCTAATGGTGTTGTTAAAGTGAAAGTTCATAGTGAAAATTTATTATATATAATATTTAAAAAAGTGAACGAAGAGGATGTACCAACAAGATAATTAAAATACTAGACTCCTATTAAGTCACTAATCACCAGCTTTATCACAGCTAATCAGTTTGTAGTCAACTAACAGAGTCCCGCGCAATTATAAAACACATAACACTTCGCCGCAATACTTCGAGCCGCACTGGAATAAATCGCCACTTAAACTGACTTGACCGTCGCTGAATGCCTATATTTATACCACGCTGATATTCCAGAATAATCTGTCACCTCTGATGACGTGTTAGACAAGTAGGCGCCCTCGACAATCCACTAGAAACAGTGTCCTTGAACGCACTGATCTGACCAGTACGATCTGGAATAGACTCGATTGTTGACGCGTAATTGTCTTTCATCGCAAAGTAGCCGTAGTACGCACACACACACACGCATTACAGCTGGGATAGTCGAGACACAAAAGAATGTTCTACAATGGCGTAACACTTTCCCGCATTTTGTAACAATATTTTTTTAATACCTCAATCCAGATATATGTAGAAGCTTCTTAACCAAACACAACATTGTGTGCACCATGATTAGTATTATAATCACTACACCAGCACACGCGACATCCAAACGCTTATCGCGTAAACAATGACGGTCCGCACAATGTGAATACAAATACTTAGAAAACTGGAAGAATGTTCTGTAAGACTTTCTGTAAAACTCAAGACTGAAGACTATATACTAAGCTCTGGAGAGCAAATCTAAGGTTTGTATCCTGGTTCTCTGTCTACCCTTCGGCTCCTCCCTGATATAGAGTGCCATTATTTGCCGGGGCCGTTTCCAAGAATCACCTGGACGTAGACGGTACTTGTTAAGGCCAGCTAAAAGGGGGTTTGTCTGGGTTCTTGTCGCCCGGACGTAAAATTTACGTGAAGTGCAAGTCGCCGCACAGTGTCGTCCAAGGAGCGGACACTGACTCCACTCCTCAAAAGACGAGAAGTGAACCGATAGGGGGCTGTGACCGCTAGCTGAAGTCCCCTATCGAGAACGCTTTGCAACTTTCTTTTATGAACAGCGGCAATATAACCCCAGACGGGGATGGCATAGGTGATGGTCGGCAACACGAATCGGCTGGGCGATCAACTTACCTAGCTTACGGGTCATAGCCTTGTAGACAAGTATCGGAAACAGAGACCAGATGAGCGGATGCTGTAGTTCTCATCGTCTGGACGTGGGCACCCCAGGTGAGCCGACGATCGAGGAGGACACCGAGGTACTTGACTTCTCTCGACCAGGGCAGGTAAGTTCAACCGAGTCTCACTGGTCCTCGCGGTTCCTTCCGGCGCTCGGAGAATAACACCGCGGAGCACATGGTATCGTTGTTGGCGACTTTCCAGTTTTCCATCTAGTTTGTGTACGCATCGAATGCGCCCTGGAGCCGTATGATAGCTCTGTCTGTGTCCATATCGGCGGTCAACGGCTGGACAGGTGTCTTCTTCCGTATTTACACCCCCCGCCCATCTGCTAAAGATCACGCCCCCTCCACTACTTATCATTGCATCATGAAACGAAAAACACCAAACATTACGGAAATTTTTTTGTAGGGTTTGGAAATTTCAGACCTACGCCTGTCCCCTCTATACGGACTTCCATCACATTCCTCAAAACATTAAACCAAATCTGTAGAATGTCTCGGCTTGCTTGGCTCAAACAGTTTTGATTAACCATGATGACAGCCGCCTCCTTAAATCTACTCGTATTATTAAAGTGCGGGAGTACCACAGGGCAGTGTTCTTGGGCTTGCCTTGTATGTATTATTTACCAGTGACATACCAAACTTAAAACAAGCAAAATTGGCTACATTTGCTTCTGATACATCTTTGCTTACAAAAGGGCAAGGTGAGGTTATTTCAAACCGATTATTGCAGAAAGCTAGCAATACCATATATGAATAGACCAAAAAATAAAAAATTGAAATTAACGAAGCCAAATCGGCACACATTAATTTCACCAATAAAAGATTAAATAATCTTCCATCATTGGTCATAAATGGAACGGTAGCTCCTTATGAAACCAAAGCCAAATACCTGGGTATGACATTGGATACTAAACGGAGATGGAAAGAGCATGTAAAATAGAAAAAAGAGGAACTTAACATAAATTTCCGACAATATAAATGGCTCATACGAAAAGGTTCCAACCTGTCTTTATACAGTAAAACTCTGAGCTATAATCAGAAAATTAAACCCACCTAGCTGTATGGAATTCAACTGTGGGAGTGCGTGAAAGACAGTAACATCAAGATAATACAGACATTCCAAAAACATTTTTGCGGACCATGGTGAATCTACCATGGTATATTAGAAAAGCCGATATCCACACAAATCTAAGTATTCCAACAATTAAAGAACAGATTAAAAGGTTTACGAAGAACCATGAATAAATGATAAAACTCCGAGCCAGTTCAAGATTCACATTTAAACATTCTTTAATGGCTTAGAAAGCTTAGCCAATGACTCAAATTTATCGAACGATTCTTTTGGGACTAGTGCCATCATCCTTGATATAAATCATTTGACATTTTAGCTTTTGAGATCAAAAACTATCTTGTTACATCCTATTACGATCTATATGTTCTTTGTACCTATGTTTGCATTTTGCTTAACATCCAGAAAGTACCAAATTTATCATTCCATTTGTTTTTTTAACATCATACACTTATGGTGTTCAAGTTTAAGAAAATGCTTCCACTTCCACGAAAATGCAGAAGTTCTTCAGCTGCTGGACAATCAACAAGTGTTGCTAAGACTGAAGAGAACAAAGCCATTTAAACTTGTATAGTATTTTGCGTTGTAAAAGCAGATCATTGTGCGTGGGTGAGAGTGTTTGGTTAAGAACAACAGAACAAACTAAAGGATGGCATTGGAGGTAATGTGTCTGATATGTATTTAGTATTAAGAGGTATTAGAGTTAAGTTGATGGTTGGTTTTACAGATCAGTTTTAACATGTTAAATTCAATTAAAAAATATGATTAAAGAAATATTTGAATGACAGCAAGAAAAAAAGAATATCTTTTCGTCAAGGAAACGAAAAAAAAATCAACTCAAATAGCAAGTAAAGTAAAGTGCTTCAAAGCTATAAATTTAACACGCGAAGCAAAGAGAAGTAAGATAGCATTGGAATGGTTATTTATTTAAGAGATATAAAAGATGAATGGATAAAATAAAGAATAATATAATGAAGTTGATATCTTGTCACGGAACATTACATAAATTTATTTTTCCTAATTTTCCCTAAATTTATTTTTACTGCTACAGCTGCTTTAAATTATTTCATACAGAATAAACATACTTTTGAAACACATTAACAGAGGTAGTGTGTCAAAAAAGTATCCTTTTTATCAATATCAGAGACCGTCAACATACCTACACTTCGTCTTGTCATGATAAAAACCCTTGACAGTGATTCTTACTTAAACGAATCACTCTTCTGTCTGACAACAACAACAACAACAACGACGACGACAACAACACACACACACATGTACATCCATATTATATATAAAATTTTGAGTAAATTTAATTTATATAGATCATTTTCATCTTCATCATCATCTTCAAGGATTATACCAAGGATGGTTTTTTCCGGTCTCAAACAGGCAAAGATTAGAGCTGGACACTCCAGCGCTTCGTCGGACGTCCCACACCACTCCGTCCCCTCTTCTTATATGTCCATAGTTGTTTGGTGGTGCGGCACTCATCCATTCGGCAAAGATGTTCATACCAATTCAGCCTATACTGGGCGATCCTCTCGAGTATACTCATAATATTCAGTTGCTGCATTATATTTGTGTTTCTTCGATGATCATGGAGAGATACCTTGCCACGTGCCCGATAAGTCTCATTTCAGCCGCTTGGATACGACTGGCCTTGCGTTCCGTTAAAGTCCAATTCTCAGACCCGTAAGTAGTGTGGGAAGAACCATCACCTTGTATAATTTCAGGCGTGTTCCTTTACACGTTGACTTAAGGGTTCGCCTAATAGTCTCGCACATAATGTTGAACGTATTCAGCTTATTCACAACGTCGGTGGTTGCATTATAAGACACACTGTAGATAACAGTATTTGTATAGATAACAGTTTTATTCTACATCATCGAGGAGGAATCCGTGTAAGAATATCGGAGTGGATCTGTCTAAAGGTAAAGAAAAGCAACACAACGCGAGATCGTCTTCGAAGAAATCGAGACCGCAAATCATACCCACAAAAATATCCGAATTATTATACTGTACCACACACACACACACACACACACACACACACACACACACACACACACACACACACACACACACACACACACACACACACACACACACACACACACACACACACACACACACACATTTTATATACTTATTCAAGTGATAATTAAAGTGATAATTAATAGTTTATATTTTTAAAACAAGATTATATTTTGGAGTTTCTGAGGCTTTTAAGGCCGGCGTCCATATAGTTGGAAACCTTATAGACCGCGTTGTTAGGCCGTAGTCTGAGGTCCTATACTGGCAGACGTTTTGGCATCACCATCGGAGGCCATCATCAGTCAGATTGGCTTTGTAGCACAGCATGCCAGGTCCTATTTAATAGGAGACTTTTCGCGTTCTTTCAGCTCGTATAACAATTTTGTACTCGTTAGTCAAATTCTCTCCAAATCCGTTTTCAACACTTGTACTAAATTATTAAATTGGTGCAACAGCCTTTGGAGATTTAAAATTACCCGTTTATAAAGTCTTTGCAGATATTTATAAAGTACCTTTTAAATAAAAACGCTAAATTCTTTATTTTACGCCATAATGTGTTAGAAGCATTGTATAACACATTAAACGTTATGTTTTCCTCAACCATGGCTTTTATTTATTTCAGCAGTAAAACAAAAACTGTTGTCACTTAACCTCACAAATGAAAACAACACGTATTTTCGCTTTGCATTAAGAAACAAGACAATTTACAATTAGTAAACTTCTTCTCTTCTACATCGTAATATATCGATACAATCGCATATTATATAAAACATCGAAAATGTACCGCAGGAATTGATAAATGTACAGTTACGATGCCGCTAAATAGCTGCTGTTTATTTACTTGTTACTATGGTAATTAATTCTGATTTCCATCGTATTGTTGACATCTAATATCAAATTCCAAGTCAGACAGTATTTTTCGCCTTGTGGAAAGTTTACCTTGCCAAATTTGGTGTCAATCAGTGTAACGGTGTGGATTTGTATTCAGTACACATCATTCCTCAGACTCTGAGTTTTATATATATATATATAGATAAAATTAGTTCGTCTGTGTCCGTTTTCCTTTATCAGCCAACAGGAACTTAAAGTTCCATAGGTTCATCACCGCCATCATCTTCACAACGCGGCATAGGCAAGGTGCTCCCTGTTCCGCCTCCAAACGCCATCCAGCCATCTCTTCCTGGGTCTACCCACATACCTGTGTCCTGTGGGTTTGTGTTTCCACACTAGTTTGGCCAGTCTGGAATCTTACATTCTTCTAAGTGTTCTTTCAACCGAGCATGTAAAGTTTTAATTTTACGTTTAGGCATTGGTGACCTGTTCCGGCTTCACTGGATTTATTCTCATCTTTTCTTTGGTCACCCTAGGCTCCTTTTTCCAGCTGGTTTCTATCTATTTGCCGCTTTTGGTAGACTTCGATCATCCATACGCTCCAGATGGCTCTTCCAATTCCTTCTATGCAACTCTATTTTCTCATTTAAGTTTCAGGCTACATTTCCAACTCTTCTCTAATCTCTTCATTTCTAAATCAATCTTGTTTAGAACAATATTAGACCGATCTTAATAAAGATCCATGCATGTGACTTGGATACTGGTCAATATGAATCAGTGAGATGGATTGTTATTCTCTTTACATTCAGTAATATTCTAATGGAAATTTATCGACATTTTTTTTTAAGAAAAACGTTTGTGATTCGCCTTCAACGTCTTTTATCTCACTGGAGGCACACACTTAGATAGTCGGCAACAATTTTCGGCAGTAATAAATCTTGGAGCACAGTTCACGCGTACGAGTAGGCTATATAATTATTCATTGTCACTAACAGGCGACATGTCGCATAAATCAATAAAGATAATTTTGACTAATGTAAAATTCTTTGTTTTTACTTAGTTACAGAAAGACGTATGCCTCTCCTTAATTTCTGGATCCATCAAAAAATGCGTATATATAGTTAAAAACACAAGCACGCTTAATTAGTTGTTGTGCCTTGAGTTTTCCACTTTGTACATTCTCAACTAACTGAGGGATATAAGTGTAAGTATTTGAATGCAGTAAAGTGTTTCTTGTTATTAAGTAAATGGTTTTATGTCATTCCAGGTTTTTCTAAATATTCTGCATTATATATTTAGCCGGTTTCTTAAAATTTTCTCCGTTTGTCCAAGCGCCCCAACAATGATTTGTTCTACCATATCTTTAGGATTAATAAACCGCTTTAAAGATTTCATTTTAAACTTAAGTACGCTGTAAATGGTACGGTTCTTGTCTGATTAATTTGTTAAAAATGTGAAGCCAACAATGGTACAGGAAAATGTAATTATGTTTTTAATGTAAAGAAATAACTTCTAAAATTATTATTATTATACACTAATATTCTCAGCATATTATAGTTACGCTTTATACATGTAGTGTTACTACGCTTACGCAAATTAGAACGTAATTCTAAATCATGATTTCATGGGATCTCAATCTCAGAACAAACAGTATTGAAATTTATGTTTGCAGTATAAAGAACACATTTGCATTTACATTTTTTTTAAATTAATATAAAATAATTCTTTTACAGGTTAAATTTATTTAGACTTAAACTAATAACTAATCTACGTAATTTTAATATATTATTGTTAGATCCAAATACCGTGAATAAACCAGTATAGCGTTACTCTAGCTTAGATTTTTTTGGAATCAAGTTAGTAAATTAACTAACACATGTAATTATATATATAATCCATTTTTTACATATAGTATAGTATATTTATATTAAATATATTTATATTATTATATAGATGTGTATATATATTGCAACGTTACAAGTATTTCAAAAAATTACACAAATACATTACCATATACTCAACGCAACTATGAAGTGTATCACACCGGCCAGGAATTTTTTATTCTCGTTGCGTCAAGTACCTATATGTAGTTGCCCAATAATAAAATAATTTTCAAAGAGGAGTGAGATGTTGATGACCTGAAATAATTAATTAAATCCGTTCAAATTAATCATTCTATGATTTATTAATATTAATCGAAAATATGCAAACATTAAAATTTTGAATTATAAAAATAAAAAAATATTCTCTTTTATAAGTTCACAAAAAATACAATATAACCTTCTATGCTGTTCATGACATATAAAAATCAACAACCATATAATCTTACTAGCTAAACAGACATGTTAAACAAATTATCTAAACACTTTTTAGTTCAGTGTATCCGACTTTGACTTAAATTTTAAATAACAATAGCAACTCAATTACAAACAAAAATAATATTAAATCTCAAGAATAAAACTAATTGTTGTTATAACCAAAATAAAAAATAACATTTACTTCCAACCTATTATTTATTTCTATGGCACACCCAAATTTTAACATATAACAGAAGATTAGTGTTTTTGAATTTTCTTGTTAAATTAAATTATTTTCTTTAACTACTATTTAACTTTATGTACAGTGATTATATTTAAAACTTTAAGTCTTTATTGTTCATATATATAAGTTTCTTTTTTTCTTTGAAGAGTTCTTTTCACAAACAAAAAATATAATTGTTTATTCATCACCTGCGTACTGCCGACTTTACCGTTGCATGTGTGTGTGTGTGTGTCCTGAATAATGAGAATTTGATGATGATGTTATGGTGATGCTGTGTTCTCTGTCTCTATGGTCTGTTGGTTGTGATGGTCCAGAGTTCCTCCATAATTCTTGGTGTGTGTGGTAAAGATGTCCTGATCGATCGGCAGACCAGCAGCGTGAAGTTGTGTGAAGATATCTTATTCAGGACACGGTGAAAAAAGAGTTTAATTTTGAGATAGTCTTTTATTTTTATCAAAAAAATAATTGAAATGATTTGATATTTGCATTTTGTAGAAAAGATTAATTTAAGTTTTGAATACGAAACAAATTCCAGTCTAAGAGTAATTAATATAATTTTAAATTTATTTTTAAAAACATTGGTTTAGACTGACCAAGCTGAGGTCAGATCTGATTTAAATTAATTCAATTAAAATTTAAACTTAATTACATTTAAATTTTATTTCTTTTATTAAATCAGTTTGAATAAATGTCTAGATTAAGATTGTTAACATGTCTAGATGTAAGAGTGTTTTAAATGTGTGTAACACCGTATAGTTTAAGAGATAAACACTTAATAATGAGTGATATCTTGATCGGAGATTATTAACAATTTTTTATTATTTATAACGCTTTGGAAACAATAAACACGAAATTTTAACTACTCATAAATTTACTACTCTTATTACAGTTACACCTGGTATCGTTTTATACGTTTAAACACCTGGTATCGTTATAACTGTTTACACCTGGTATCTTTATAACTGTTTAAATACCAGGTACCGTTATATAAAATTGGTGTCCCAAGAATGTGGGGCTCCAAAAATTTAAATATAACAATATGTATTGTTATAATATATATATACACATATATATATTACAAAAATAATATTAATGATTAATAATACTAAATGTTAATAAATAAAAATACACTTATACTAATATAATTTAGTTTACTGTTTTATATAACTTTTTTGTTCTTTGATTCCAGTTAGGTAAGATGTTAATTTTTAATATGCTGTAGTTATTGCTTCTTCTGCGTGTATAATAATTTTTTCTAAATCCTTATGGTCTTCTTTAATGAAACTTGATGTTGACTTCTTCCCCCACAGATATTTAAAACAAGTCCCCACAGAAATTATATTGTTTACTTTACACAGTTTTAGATAAGTGTTTAATTCGTTATTCACTTTTACTTATTTCGTATTAACGAAATAATAAGTGTTTTTTCGTTGTTATAAGTTCACTGCATTATCATTTCAGTGTTTGGCTGAACCCTTTTAGTTATTATTTACATTATAATTGTCTAATCTTAATTTACTATACCTTACTTATTTCATAATTATTGTTAAATTATCGTATGTTTCTTCCATACTTCCCCAATTTTCATGTTTACTCGTTTGGGCAATACTTTCTCTTCCGTATTTTCTTCATTTACTGTTGTTATTAGTGGTAATTATTTTCTCTTGGTTTGTAGTAACACACTTCTCTACCAATGTTATCTACTTAGCCTGAAAGGATCAAGTTAGCATAGCGTTCTTTCGAAATTTTTAAAAACGAATCGTTTAAAATTATTCTTATTTCTCTTTACACTTACGTGGTATTACACTGTAAAATTTTATATTTTGTAATTGCGGTCTATAATTTAAATTATTAGAACAATATAAAACTTATGTAAATATTAAATATCTTTCACGTAATTTACATTCCATTTTGACATTTTACAATTATTAATTTTTTATGAATTTTATTATATTAGATAATGCCTATGGCAACTTAAATATACACTTTACTCTACTTTGTATTCCCTTAATATTATTTTTGTGTTTAATGAATTTCGATTTATATAGATAATGAGGCTTTACAATATTACGTATACAAACTATATATATAGAACTCAAAGTCTAGGGACGTATGGGTACTGAAAACAAATCCACACCGTTACACTGACTGCCACCAAATTTGGCACAGGTAACTTTTGAGAGATGACGAAAAATACTGTCTAATTTGAAATTTGATATTTGCCCCGTTCGCACGATTTAGGCCCTTTTGATTATGCCTTTGTGTTGAGGCGTATAAAGATGTCATCAACACCATGAAGAACAGAATTAATTAACATAGTAACAAGTAAATAAGCAAATGATATTTAGCGGCATCGGAACTGTACCTTTATCCGTTCTTGCAGTTTTCAATGTTTTTACTGTGCGATTGTATAGATAAATTATGTACTTTTGTATACAGATACGCCTATATATTTTGTAATTGTCTTAAATGATTATAAAATTTATGTTTATACGTATTTTTGATGATGCAATGAGTAAGTAATGAAATATATTAAATACTACTACTAAAGATGTCAACAACAGCATGGAGACCAGAATTAATTACCACAGTAACAAGTAAATAAACAAAAGCTATTTAGCGGCATCGGAACTGTACATTTATCCATTCCTGCAGTATATTTTCGATGTTTTATATAATATGCGATTGTATCGATATATTACGATGTGGAAAAGAAGAAGTGTACTAATTGTAAGTTGTCCTATACTTAATGCAAAGCGAGAATACGTGTTGTTTTCATTTGTGAGGTTAGGTGACAACGGTTTTTGGTTTTTAGTTTACTGCTGAAACAAATAAAAGCTAAGGTTGAGGAAAACAACGTTTAATGTGTTATACAATCCTTCTAACACATTAAGACTTAAAATAAAGAATTTAGCGTTTCTAATTTAACAGGAACTTTATAAATATCTCCAAAGACTTTGTAAACGAGTACTTTTAAATCTCTAAAGGCTGTTCCACCAATATAATAATTTAGTACAAGTTGAAATACTAAAAGTGTTGAAAACAGCTTTGGAGAGAATTTGACTAATGAGTACAAAATTTTTATACGAGCTGACATAACACCAAATAGACATAGACATTAAAATTATATTAAAATACTTATTAAAAGTCAAATATTGGCGTGCGAAGCCGGGGGTAATAACTAGTATTAGATAATTTATCTTTGTTTACACATTCATTGATATTTATAACATTTGCAAGGGATATCCTAACAGTTGCTAAACGTTTGATCACATTTTAAAAATTCAATATAGGCTGAAGTTTAATCTTCAAACATGAATGCGTTACTGAAAAAAACCCTAGTCGTCTCATCTACATGCGGCTAACAAAGTTAACATAGAAGCAGAAGTTAACATGCGTAGTTAAATAAAGTTATTATATTATTTAAATTAATTTTTTTGAACTCCAAAGCGATAGGTGATTGCTTACCGTCGCAATTCTCTCCTTGCACTGCTTCCATCGTAATATTTTTCTTGCTTTACGTCACGACCCCTAAATTCTGAGATAGTCCTTAGAAACTAAACGACATAAAACAGTTGAAATAAAACATTTTAAAATAAAATACTTGCAAAACATACACAATTAAAATTAAAATATTTCATAGCAATAAAAGTTTTACAAACATTAGGAAGAACATATAAGAATAGAAATTTAAAACTAAAAAAACAATATAATGTAAAATAAAATAAATCTTTCTGTGGCGGCTGAAAGACCCTTCATTAACGGAAATAGTTAATGAGAACTGTTTGAGCCAAGCAAGCAAGGATATTCCTTAATTTCGGTTCAATGTTTTGACGAATGCGATATAAGGACGTGACGGTGGCGACAGGTGTCGATAGGTCGAAAGTTTCCATTGTGGGTTGGAAAGGACCGTGTTGGTTGGTGTCTTTCGTTTTACGAAGGGCCAGCAGATTAATTGAGCCAACTCGATTTGGTCCCGATTAAGCGTAATCCACTTGGGTATTATCAAGACGCCATGATGACCACGAGTTGTGGTCCACGCCATACATACAATTTTTGGAATCTATGAATTACATAATCTATGAGAATTATAGCCTCTAAGCTCAAATGAATAAGTTTGTAAAACTTTTGTGTCATAAAATAGCATTTTTAATTTTAAAAAGGTTATTTTAAAAATTTTAACTATCTCTAAAACCATTGCAACCATTTTTCAGACTCGGATACACTCAAAGTGTAATCTTCTTAACTTTTTTTGTGTTCTCTATTTTTAATGAGTGTAATGTGTGCAGTGAACCAGCCTTTGTATGAGAAAAAACAACCTGATCATTAGCAAACAATACCGTCCTTAGAATTACACTTAAAATCAGCTTAATATCTTATTAAATTAGAACATAACAATTTTAACTCAATGCAATGTTTGACTTGTTTTACAGTGTTTTTCTGTCCTAACCCAGATATTATCATACACACTTTGGGTAAATATTACTAAGTGTTCAGGTTATTCCTGTTGGGAAATATTATCTCACTTAACATATTTATGTTAGCTATCTCGAATACCTTTCTGTAATCTGCAACATCTCAGTAACTTCTTTTTCTTCTCTTCTGCACTATAATGATTATGCATTTGCTTGTTCCGTCCTCACAAATTTACAACCACCGCTTTCTTGATCTTCCTATATCTCTTTTCCCTCTTGGGTTGTAGTTACGTATTTTTTTGGATATTCTCCAATTTCCCATTCTATTTACGTGGTGTTTCCATCTTTCTTTATATTCAATTATTTTTTCATTTATTGCATATACATTTAGTTCATTTCGCGCGTCTTCATTTCGTACTAAATATCTTCTTGTGCAGCCTTTGACACGTCACAAAAATCTCATTCCTGCTCCCTGTATTTTGCTCTCTCCTTTTTTGGTATTTATCCAACTTTCACTCCCATACATAAGTACAGGCACAGCCATCGTTCCATAAAATTGTATCCTTGTGTCTTTTCGTGTTTTGTTATTTAATGTTCTATTTATTGTGCCACATATTGCCTGGAACTTATTTATTTTATTTCCCATATCATTGTCATAATTGCAGCTTGTTTCGCAGCCCAAGTATGTAAAATTTGATACTTGTTCGATTGGCTTATTGTTGACAATTATTTTCGACCTAACGTGATACTTGCCTTGGAAAGTCATAACTTTCGTCTAATGCAAGGGAATTTTAAGATTATATTCTGGACGTATTTGATTCAGTCGGTGCACTGCCAGTTGTAATTTATCTTCACTCTCTTGTATTATTATTTTATCGTCAGCAAATAGTAACGTACTCAGGTAAATATGTCGGTCTAGCTGGACTCCAGGATATTCCTTTGATTGCAATTTTTTAAGAACATCGTCAATATATACTCGTATATTGAAAAGAGAGGGAGACAAGCTATATCCCTGCCTCACTCTTTGGTTAATTTTTATCTCATACGTTCTCTTATTATCTGGGTTTATTACTATTCTTGTCGCGTGGTACAAGCTTTTGGTTGCATCTTCAACGTGTGGAGGATGCCTATTGTTTATCATTATTATCCAGAGCTTATTTCTGTCAATTCGGTCAAAAGCTTTCTCGAAATCTATGAAAGTGAGATGTGTTTCGACATTAAATTCTCTCCGTTTTTCTATAAGACGTTTGACTGTGAAGGTATTATCGCTGCATAAGCGTCCTTGCAGAAATAGATTTTGTTCTTCTCGTAAGAGTGCGTCTGCCAATACCTTTAACCGGTTATTAAGTATTATGGAATATATTTGTAAGTAGCATTCAGCAGGCTTATGCCACTATAGTTCCCTCAATCGCTTCTGTTCTCTTTCTTGAAAAGAGAGATTACCTCTACTGTTTCCCATGCATTTGGGATTCCACACCTTTGCCAGCACATATCAATAATATGTAAGAACCTGAGGTGACAGAAAGTGCCCGCGTGTCCTCAGTAACTTTGAATATTAAATTTTCTAAGTTTTCTTTGCTCTTCTGTTAACTGTGTAACTTTAAATTCACACAGAGTGTTCCCTTCTGAACGTATTTCGAATAGTGCGTGACAATAAGATGATAACCGAGTGGTTTAATTTAAAAATATACACTCTAAGGAAAATTACGTAACAACAGAACTTTTAGAGTTGGTAAAACAAAATTGACACAAGTTTAAATAGTTTTTAGTAATACATATTGTAATAAAAATTAGAGAACGCTGTGTCGAAATTTGCTCCCAATGACTTTATACCAAATCCTATTGGGCCAGCTGAAACCATATGTTACCCGCTAGAACACAACATATATGAGCTTCCTGATGACAACAAATTGGAATAAAAGGCGGTAAATAAAACAACTGCGCACTAGTGGCGCCATTGTGGTAAGCATGTAAATAAAGAAGAATGTATGGTATAGAAACTATAACAATTACCACAGATTATTGGCTTACATTTTGTTGCAAGCCATTAAATGCGGTTGCACAAGTATTCCTACGTCGCTTTCTGAGTCACACTACTTTTATTTAAGTCAGTAATGTAATACTTATGTGGGCGATGTTTACGTTCAAAAGCATCATACAAGACCATGGGTTACAGATCTCTGCTACAAAATGTAAAACGATGGCATTTAAGCTACCCTATAAGAAGTAAGATAGTCGTTAATAATCAGATTTTGGATCAGGTTAGCCATTTTAATTACCTGGGTTTTAATATCTCATATGGAACTGATATTGAATGGTGTAGTAAGCTAACAAAATTTAGACGCATCTGTGAAACGATTCATACGTAACTGAAAAATAAAACACGGAAGGATACCTAAAAGGAATTTTATAAAACTATGGCTGTCCCCACATTCCTGTGTGCTAGTGAGACATGGCAACTTGATATAAGCGACGTGCAGAGGGTTCAGGCAGCCGAAATGATATTTCTAAGCGGGACGCAAGGCTGTTCTCTCTTGGATCGGAGAAGAAGCAAGGATAATAGACGCGATTTAAACATTGTACATTACACCAGAAGATTAAAGACCACAGAACGAGATTGTGTTGAGTACAGAACTAGTTGAGTACAATAAATCTTGAGGCACATTTCATGCTTAGGAATACAACATCACTCATGTCACTAACAGCATACATCGATCAACATAAATTTGACAAATAAAAAATAGACCTAATAATTTATTTCCTGAAAGGCATGCTATACCACTTTTTACGCAGCAAAACGTCATATATTTGCGGAACATAAACAAGGTTATTTAATTAGCAGTCGTAATTTTTTTTTCTGAAGCCATGGAACCGTGCCGCATCTCTTCCTGTTTGGCCTTGTATTTTCCACTGGGACGAGTCACATTCAACTAACTGAAGGATACAAGTGTTTGTGTACTATAACACAGCACTCAGAATTGGTAAATAAATTCTGATAAGTAAATTTGAGTAGCAGATTGAACTTGAACGGGTGCGCACCCAACATTGCGTACAGTTCAAATGCAAATTGACATTTTTTATTATTCAACAATCTCGTAACAGTGATATAGTTTTATTTTTTATTTTACTATCTGAAGATGGAGCATAGTCTCCTAAACGCGTAATAGAAGACATTTATAAGAAGTCGCAAGGAGGATTATTGAAGGTAAATTAATTTATGAATTCGATCAAGTGACTTGCATACCAGATTAAACATGAATATTAAAGTAAGTAAATGGTTTCATAGCCTTGTATGCGTTGCAAAATATTCTGCATTATATTGTTGACAGAGTTCAGCATCTGTACGGGCGAGCAACGACTCAAAATTGATTGGTTCTTTCATACCTTGGACATCAGTCAACGGTCTTTAAGATTATTGTATCATTTTTTCCGGTGAATGGTTTGTGAGGATCGGTCAAAAATTATAATACAAATTTTAAATTATTTGTGTCGACGTTTCGACAATATTTATTATCACCATCAGGACCTGTGTATGAATAAAAAAGAAATGTCAAACACAACAGAACAAATATTTGAGTGAACGTGTTTGTGTATGTGAGCATGTGTGCGTGCGTGCGTATGTGTGTATACTTGTATACGTGAAGGAGCTGAAACATTTTGTTTTACAACGAGAAAATTATAGTCTAATATCCGAGAATATAATTTATACAATATTACAAATTAAATAACAATTTAATTTAAATCGTTATATTTAACGAAAACATTTGATTATGTAAAACAAACTGTTTCAACACTTTCACATATACAAGGATACACGCACACACACACGCGCGCACACACTCACATACACAAACAAGTTTACTCGAATAGTTGTTCTGTTGTGTTTGACATTTCTTTTGTATTCAAACACAGATCCTGAAGATGACAGTAAACATCGTCGAAACGTCTTCACAAATAATTTCAAATTTGTGTTATACTTTTTGACCGATCCTCACAACAAACCATTCATCGGAAAAATTCATTGATTGACGGTCCCTTCTAATATAAGGATTATTGTTTAAGTTAATTATGCCATATGCGTTAAGTATCCTGTTTGTTTATTTTGTCAGTATCTAGAGTCAACAATGTTACAAGAAAAAATAAATATGCTATAAAAGTAAACAATATCTTCTAAAATTATTGTATCGATACTATTATATATTCTCTCTCTCTCTCTCTCTCTCTCTCTCTCTCTCTCTCTCTCTCTCTCTCTCTCTCTCTCTCTCTCTCTCTCTCTCTCTCTCTCTCTCTCTCTCTCTCTCTCTCTCTCTCTCTCTCTCTCTACAGGCACACATACACACACCCACGCACTCAAACATGGCTGGCTCTAGTAGGAGGCCGGAGTATTAAGCGTGGGAACGTTGCGTCTGAGGCCGAAGCGGCAGTTCAGTGGCATGTGATCTGTATCTTGTGAGCGGTTAACTTTGTAGCAAACTTTACAAAGGTCTTGTTACAGTTTGTTGTTAGTGACGATTTTTGTAGTGCTGTTTAATGTTATCATAGTTTATAATACTACACTGTCATTATTTTTGTTGTGTGTAATTTTATATATGTTGATTTCTAACACGTGTTGTTCAACCCACGTACTTATTGAAACATAAACTGAACTAAATTCTGCGCATGTTTATAAGGCATAACTAGGATAGGTGCTTCTAGTAATACGCATAATGAAAGTGCAGTACTGATTTTTGTTTTATTGTTATTATTGTCCGAAAGTAGTGCATTGTTAATTTCATCATCTAAAAAGTAAAGGATGAATAATGTTAAATAGGCGTATAAGCATTGTGTAATAAAGTAGCTAAAGTGAACATGTTAGATTATGAGTTAATTTAATAGCATTACTAAAATCATGAGGAGGCCTATTTATAGCTAAATCTAAATTATAGGTCTGTGCGCACTTGGTATTATAGGTTCAAATTAGAGAAATTAGTATTAGGCCTAATGAATTAATTTTGTTCCAATTATTGAATTCGTACACACACACACACACACACTCACATTAAAATTTATAATTATATTTATATTTATGATGAAGAACATACAAAGAGTTATTTTAAAAATTAAATGTTACGGATAACACGGTTTCTGGCGTTCCTTTGTACATCTAAATGACTAATTATCCATCCAACTATCTAAATTTATGAATATAGGCTACCTTCTACTGCCAGTAATTTAGTTACTTCTACAAGTAAAAAGTTATTTTCGTTTGTGGCCCACGTTTCACACTATATATCTGTATCGTAAAAGGTTTCTGAATGAATTAAACGATAGATATTGTAACGAGAATCCTAGAACATTCTCCACTCGTCCACCCGTCCTGTGTGGCAGGTGTTGTCTCAGTCAAGGCCGCTCACAAGTAGGTTCCAGTGTATTCAAGACCACTTGAGATACGTATTAAGTGGCGTGAAGCGCGGATAGAAAATTTCTAGAAAGCGTGCGCTACCTATAAAAAGCCATAACAGCCGGCTTATCAGTTCAGTGGTGTTGAGCGATTTCTTTAGCGCGGATCGAGTGTTTGTAGCGAAATGTTGTTGCGTTATAATTAGTGCGGAATTCTTTATTGTTGACATTATTCTTGCGTATGGACAAAAATTAAGTTGAATTGTTGTAAGAGATTATCTTGTTGATTACAAATAATTAATTGTGATAATTAAAGCTGGTTATTCGTGACTTCATTGGTTTCTTGTATTTTGTTTCCACTGCACCATACGACGATCAGATAGACGGTCGTAACAATATATTCTGTGAAACGTGTGTCAGGTAAAGAAAAAAACTACTGAAAAAAGTAGAATATGCTACTGCCAAAAATAAAGGACTATTAGATGTGATTATCATTATACAATTTGTAATACACAAAGACTACTATAAACTTCACGACTTACTAACAAAGGGTAGAGAGATAGAGGGAGAGAGTTTATTAAGAATAGATTACTTGTAAAAGTGTATGTCAATATTTTTCAGTATATATAAAATCCAGACGTACGTTTCACAGAAAAATCTGCGTCATCATGAACGTGAATTATAATTGCGTTTAGTTACATGACCTAACTTCAATAAATGTTTTGCCAGTTAGTAGTTACTGCTCGTTATTATATAAACAATAAAATTCAACAAAGTATACCCTTAGACGAATTCTATCTTAGCATTTGTTAAACCTAAAATTATCACATATTTGTCACACTTGAAGGGTGATTACATTCTCTTTTAAATAAACAACTGTTGTGAAGTTTCTAAAAGTGATTCTACTAGTTGCATAAAAATTGCTTTATTTTGCGTTCAAAAGTTATAAGAATTATTAATAAAAATCTTGTTTCTTGCCTGTTATAAAACATTTTTACTTTAGTCCAGGCTTGATTTCAGGGGGAACGCGCCGGAACGGGCGTTCCGAAACCTCTTGTTTCCAAAAATAAGTTACCGAAAAAATATATGAAAAAACCTAATTATTACAAAAATATACTACTACTTTTTAAATTGTAACCTTCATGAGCCCCACTACAAAACTACACATTTGTCAAAATGAAACAACAGCACTAATCTTTATTTTAACTACTATCGTTCAAAAAATGTCCCAATAACCTATGTAGAAAATGGAAAAAAACTTGCTTAAAAATTAAAACTACATGAAAGGCAACTGATTTTGAGATTCCGATAATATGTGCATTCAAGAATTTTTCCGGGCGGTCTTTCTGCATTGAAATATGCTATTGAATCAATAGCAGTATCTTCAAGTGAACGTGAGAGGGCTGATTTCTGCCCACTGTACAACAATGGACAGAAAGAGTAAGGAAATAAACAATATGACGACACAGTGATGAAACTATGGAAATTTTTTTTTTAATGTCTGAACCACCGAAACCATCACTTAGAGTTTGATTGAGGCTCCGGGTGATGCCATCATCAGTGACATGTTTACGATTGTCGTGGGACTAACCTGACGATGAAGCTATTTAGAAATAACAGTAAACTTTATTACCTTTTTAGATACTAGTAGGCCTATTACGTATGTTACTCATTTTATAAGGGTTTAAAATGTAGTCATCTTATGTAATAACCTGATGTAAACTTATACGTTAATATTAAATGTAAGTATATTTGTATCTGTACAACTTTTGAATTGATGCGTTCCGGCACCTATAATTTTAGTAATCGATCCTAGCTTTAGGCATTTCCGTTTAGGTGTCTACCTACGATCCCATCACTCTAACAGGCACGCTCTATTTTCGTCTGAAGACACGTGAACATGTACTTATTTACACTGCCACAAGACAAATAGCATTAATCGTACTACGTATCATTTTTGTGGCAGAGAAATGGGCCGTTGGGCGAGAACGTTATTTCCTGCTGCAGCGGTGGCGTGGTTCCCGCGCGGGCCGCGGGCTCATGTCCGCCGGCTGCTTTTGCTGTTGGTTCAGCACCGCAGTCTTCTTCACTCTGCGGTGATGTAGAGCCCGCTGCTGCTGTCCCAGTCGGTAGACTTCGCTGCTTTATTTCCTCTCTCTCTTCTTATTCTGCTCCACCCTTCCTGCTTCCTTCGTGCCATCCGACGGCATGAATTTGATTATTGCGTTACGTTACGTAGCGTTAGCGGGGCGTCATTGCACCCGTGGCAGGATTACAACCATCTGGGTCGAGACCAACGGCTGCCATAAGATAACCTAGTGCTGAAGTAGTAGACTGCTGCCTAAGACTGGAAGGGAGACAGCCAACGCGATTTTCTGATACAAGACGGGGAAGAAGACTGCATTGTATGACACTGCGGCTGGAACCGATTCAGGCGGCTGTTAACCTGGTTCTGGTATAGCAGACTGGTGCCTAAGACTGGAAGGGAGACAGCCAACTCGATTTTCTGCTAAATGGCGGGAAAGAAGACTGTAATGTATGGCACTGCTGCTGGGACTGGTTCTGGCGACAGATAACCTAGTGCTGAAGTAGTAGACTGCTGCCTAAGACTGGAAGGGAGACAACCAACGCGATTTTCTACTAAATGGCGGGGAAGGAGTCTGTAATGTATGGCACTGCTGCTGGGACCGATTCTGGCGACAGGTGCCGCCCGTCTCAAGCTCAGCAAGGATACTCGTAGATGCGTCTGTCACTGTCTGGGCGGCGGAGAGCATTCGTGGCGGTGACAGGGGTAACATCAACATGCAGCGTATGCAGCTCGGGTCATCAAGTCTCACCCGAGGGCGTTCGACCCGGATCGGTGGTGGGGAGGTTGTGCGTTGTTCTTAATCATCTCGTAGACTTATAAAAGGAAGATGATAGCGCATGCTGGACAGCGCTATTGGCACTACCGTCAACATCGTAATCCTCACTTCCCTTTGTAGACATTGTTGTCAGTTACGTTTGGCATTTTTTTCGGTCGAAATATGTTTCTTGTATGTTTCGCCATATGCATAGTTGCTTGTAAACCCTCTGTAATCCGGCATTACGGTAGTCCGGCCCCTCCAGTAGTCCGGGGAAACAAGCCGCTGACCATACACTTCAGTTGCACCTCGCTGTGTACAAGGCATTTTTTTTAGTTTATTTGCAGTTTTTTCTTGGTGTAGTTATTTGCCTAGTTTATATAATTTAAGTTCGTGAGTGCAAAATGTCGTCACTAGTAAACAAATCAGATGATTTGACAACGGACGATGTAAATAAGCGGCTGGCGGGTGAGGAAGGTGAAAAATCCAGTTAAAAACAGACGATGAAATAGTGGATGTGAAGAGGAAGAGGAGGAGTAAGGGGGAGTAAAACAACAACTGTTCACACAGTACGCCATGATATGGGAGTGGACATCTTCACAATTTCTTTTAAGTAGGCAAAAGGCAATGGCGTGTCTGATTGTGAAAGTCTTGTGTTGAAAAGACTTCAATAAATGCGTTAACAATCAAGAAACAGAAGAAAATTGACAGTTTTTTCATTCCAATCTAATAGAACTGGACAGTGCTCTGCGAGTTTCATTTACTCCTACGTTTGACTAAAGTATAAAAATAAAACTAATTAGAAAAAGTTTTAGATAAAATAAAGTATAATTTATAATATTTTTAATCCGATGTTTTAATCAGGTGTAAGTTTTTTCATGGTTTACCATTATGTACAATATACGGTACTTTTTGTCATTTAAATGCGATTTTTTCTAATAACCATCCATTAGTACGGCGTTTCAACTGATGCGGTCTTTCGTCTTCGAGACAATTATAGACAGGGTCGGATTAGAAGCGCGTGGTGCCCTATGCTGTCATTAGATTGGTGCCCCCCAAGTCATAATTCAACCTTTTATCCATTATTTACACTGATAAATCGCATACACAATTTCAAAAGTTAACAGTAAATTATTATAAATAAATCACCTTATATCCGTCGTGTGACTTCGTTACGTCGATTAAAATGACGCGTTTCGGAACATCTGCTCCATCATCAGATAAAATCGCTCTATTGAGGTCGTTAAACGTTAAAAACACATGTTACACATAATTGTCCACTATGTAATTCACTTGCTTCCTAAATGGTGCGCACCACGACGAAGCCGATCGGACACTGAACTATTATCTGAGTGATTACGCCTAAGCAGGTTCAAAGCTGTATCGCATAGCGGGTTGGATTTAAAATTTAAGTGGTCATTCAATATTAAGTCTCGGCTGTTTATGTTATTATATGCTTTGTATATTTCGAACTCTTCTATTGCGTCCATGTAACGGCCTTCGTTGCACACATGTAGGGGTATTAAATTAGATTTAAAATCAGTATAATTATAACGTGACTTGGATACCAAGAACTAACATGCATTTTAAAAAGTTAACAGTTATATTACTAAACTCTCAAATTAAAACAAATACTTATCTAAACAGTGATTACATTGAGCATAGTTGTATTTAAGCTTATAAAATACCAATCGATTCATTTTTTGTTGATTTTACCTTAACGAAGTCTTGACCTGTATAATTTCTTCCACAGCGACCAATTCATGTATCTCGCTTTCAATATTCAACCTTGGTAACTAAGATAGTTATCAACTTTGTCAAATTTTGTTGCTTACCTGCTATATACACTTTTTCCTCGAACGAGGCCTTTCGGTTTCGCAACCATTATCAAGTTCTTCCTACAACAACATATTGATAAGAACTTGATAATGGTTGCGAAACCGAAAGGCCTCGTTCGAGGAAAAAGTGTATATAGCAGGGAAGCAACAAAATTTGACAAAGTTGTTATGAAGACTGCTAACATAGAGAAAATAACTGATAATATAGTTATCTCCTTGTCATTTCCCATAGTTGAACTCAACATATATTTAATGCGTTTTAATACAGAAAATGATCTTACAGATTTGCAGTTAGCTATTGACTCGTCAAAAGCAGACAATAAGCAATGTATGTATTCGGAAATACATCAATCATTATACAATCAATAATCCATTTTAATACTTTGAGCGGACAAACTGTAGTATCATAGAATAGATCATCTTCATTCGAACGATTTGAAAAAAAAACCTTGTTCCTGCATATTTAGGCTACTTGTAGCACAAAGTTCTTCAATTCTGTTTGATGATCGTTATTCAAATCGATCGTGTAAACGTCTGTTAGAGCTTTCGCTTGATTTTCCAACTCGACACTCTCCATGGTTAATAACTGGATAAGAAAACCAAACAATTGCGTAATGTGATCATAAGGTCTGATAATTAATAAGTTACCTTAGATACGTCGTGTGACTTTGTTTTATTATATAGAATTACGCGTTTCGGCACATATGTTACATCATCAGATTCCTTTACTCAGTTGAGATCGTCAAATGTTAAAATCACATAATTGTTAAAAACACACGTCGGTATAGATGCTCACCTTACGGAGGCTGACCGGATACTGACGTTTTCCGGATACTGACTTAAAGAAATTTAACGAACAGACACCAAAACATAATTTAGAAAATCGGACTTCACTTAATAACATAAAATCCAACTATGCGCGACATTTAATTTCAAGCAATCATACTTACACAGACTTCACATCAACTTTTGAACCCCTACACATTTGTAATAAAGGCCAGTACATGAACGCTTTAGAGGCGTTCGAAATTTACAATACAACACACACACAGACGAGATTTCATATTGAATGACCATCTGAACTTTAAATCGAACCCGCTGTACGATACAGCCTTGAACTTGCACAAACAATCATAGACAACTTCAGTATCCGGTCAGCCTCCGTAGTGTGCGCACTCGTACGGATGTGTGTTTTTCACAATTGAGTATGTGATTTTAACATCTGACGATCTCAACTGAGTAAAGGAATCTGATGATGGAACATACGTTCCGAAACGCGTAATTCTAAATAATAAAAGAAAGTCACACGACGGATATAAGGAAATTTTTTAATTTATAAATAACAAAGTGACTTGGATACCAATAATAATATCTATGTCATAAGGTTTCCTTCGCTCAGCCAATTTAGCTGGATGGTGACCCCTTTGACAGCTGAAGCCCTGGTGTCCGGTGATGCAGCATACCCTAGCGTTACGAATAATCCGCCCTTGATTATAGAAAAACAAATTGTAACCAAAAAACTTTGTCTAAGGAAGACTCACCAAAAACAAAAGCAGCCAGGACAATAGGGATAAAAATGGGTACCCCCATTACTCACTTACTCTGTTACAAAGTCGATAACCTGTACTAAAGATTATACAACTTACTCTAAGTTCTCACAGAAGCATCGGAAATAAGAAGAATACGGATGCGTTATTTACAAAACAAAAAACAAGTCATCATATCATCATACAACTAAATTACTAATACCATTGTTTCTTTTTTTTCAGGTTAACACAATGCGAAAGGTGTTATGTATAATTTTCGCAGCGTTCGCTGTGTTTGGAAGGATCCAGTGTGGAGTTACGCCAGTGGCTGGAAAATGCCGCCCGTTGACCTGTCCAACAATACCAATAGACTTTGAAAAGGTGAGTTGGAAAGTTGTGAATGTGAGACGTTAAATCACGTATTGGTAACACTAGACGTAGCGATCAATCCCTAACTCAGAAATGGCTGTGCATCTTAACGTACTGTTACTACGGTCTACTGATCGTCGTATGGTACGGTGAAAAACAAAATACAGACACCAATGAAATCACTAACAACCAGTTTTAATTATCAAAACTAATAATTTGTAATCAACAAGATAGTTCCTTACAACAATTCAAGTAAAAATTGTCCGCACGCAATAAATGTCAACTACAAATAATTCCGCACTATGAAATACTTCATATTTGTATCCGAACCACAAATAGATTAAGTAATTAAATATTACCTGAATAGTCCGTCTTGTGGTTCACTTGTTTTATATTAAAACACAACGCGTTTCGGAACTAAAGTTCCATCCTCAGGTTATTTTCCTCGTTAGAGGTCGTCACAACATTAAGATACAAAACACAAAAAAAAGTTTAGTAAACGATTATGGCACTATCCTTCCTCAAATCGTCACCAATACACTTAAGAAATTGAAAATGGTGGTCACATTTCGCACGAACAACAACATACATAAATTGCTTCGCCCTAAATTTATTAGACCACTGGAAGAAAAAACTAAGTGATATGTAAAAAAATCTACAAAATTATGTGTAGTGGCTGTAAATGCTTTTATATAGGCCAGACGGGGAGATCGTTTTTACAACGATTTAAAGAACATGTACCTAAAAAAGATCTAGGTCAAACAAAATCTAATTTTGGCCGATATTTAATGGATAGTAACCATAATTACACAAACCTGGCTACAAATGTTGCACCTTTACATGTTTGTAAAAAATGCCGTTATATGAATGACGCTGAGGAATTCGAAATTTATAAGGCACAAAAATTATATCCTGAGCATTTATTAAACGATCATTTGAATTTCCACTCGAACGCGCTATATGATACGGCTTTACAAGTCTCAGAACGTCTGAGACTTGCGTCACAGATAAGACAGTGAATGTATTGACTAGAGATGGCAGTGCCGTTGTAGCTTCCTCACGGTGCGCACCGTTATTCACGCGCGCTAATGATTGTTTTATATATGTGTTTTAAATGTTGTTGTTTTTTTGTGTTTTGTATCTTAATGTTATGACGACCTCTAACGAGGAAAATAACCTGAGGATGGAACTTTAGTTCCGAAACGCGTTGTGTTTTAATATAAAACAAGTGGAGCACAAGACGGACTATTCAGGTAATATTTAATTACTTAATTCCGCACTAATTAGAACACAACAACACTTGTATACAGACACTCGATTCGGGGTAAAGAAATCGCTCAACACCACTGAACTCATAAGCTGGATGCTATGGCTTTTTATAGGTAGCGCACACCTTCTAGAAATCTTCCATCCTCAATGTTCACGCCACTTAATGCTGACGCTAATGCGTATCTCAAGTGACCTCTTGAGGAATCTAGAACAAACTTTTACGCGGCCTTGACTGAGGCAACACTGTCACACTAACCGGAGAGGGGGGAGAACATTATCGGCTGTTCGATAGGATTCTCGCTACAATATAAATGTATTTTACTCACATAAGCATTGTAGAATGTCTGCATTATACAATGTTAATGTTACAAATACTGCATTTACTGCGATCTCTTTACAGTAAGGTAAACTAATAAATTACTAAAAACTTAGTATTCACAATGTGTAATTAACACGGATACATTCTAAATAGTAAAACAGCAATGAATAAATTGTCAGTTATCAGTAGCACGAAATGAACAAACATTATAACTTTTGCACTTGTAGCAGCTGGTTCTTACTTCGCTTGTATTCTTTCTGTTATTAAATTCCTTCCTTTAGTATATGTAAACCAGTAAGACTACGTTTCCATTTGACTGAAGTGAAATTACTAACGGTGTTAATAATAGTAATAACCACAGAGGTGAGCGCTGACGTCATTGTTATTTTTTACTGTGTACAGTTGGCTGGACTGGGCAAGTGGGATATTCTGTACGCTACCAATATCCATGTATACACTCATGCTGACCACGTGCTGGTCGACGCTACGCCGATAACGAACGGCGTATACAGAGTAGACAACAGAAGGACTTTGTAAGTATCCATAAGAATTGATAAAGTGTAAGTGCTTCACACACACAAACACACACACACACACACACACACAACTTCACCATTTAAATAATTATATATGCTATACATTTTCTCCCGTTCTCTCTCTCACTCTCTCTCTCTCTCTCTCTCTCTCTCTCTCTCTCTCTCTCTCTCTCTCTCTCTCTCTCTCTCTCTCCCTCTCTTGCATTTTCCTAAATACCATTACCCAAATACCAAAGGTTTCAGGTATATAGTGGAGTCTTGATTATCCGATATAATGTGGTTCATCGCTCCTTCGGATAATAAAAATCTTGGATAATGGGGAAAATGGAAAACTGTTTAATTAATTTACTACATTCGTATGTAAGTAAAATGCTATACTTTAAAATTGGTTAAAAATTTCAATAAATTGTATATTCTGAAGATAACAGTAAATACTGTAGATACAGTGTAAATATATTCTTACTTGCTTACTCTACGGTGCCATTAGGAATAAAGTAGCACCTATGAGTAGTTTTTCTTGTATTTCCATTGCCATTTGATTTTTTTGACGTCAAGAGTGACCTTTATATTCTTAAATTATTAGTTATTTAAAAACAAAAACAACTATTATTTATTTTAATAATTTACAATTTTGTGAACTAGTAAGCCTTCAGTTTAAAGTAAACGCAGTAGAGTTAAAAGACAATTCCGAAATTATTTATGTATGTAATTGCAATTATGAGCTTATTTAGTAATTTGCACTCAGTGCCAGATTGACTGAAAGGTCTTGGTCCCTTCAAAACAAATGTTGTTATTCTTGGTCGCTTCTGAGTAGTTTGTATAGCCGTGGTTTCTCTCCACCCTTTTTATTAGGAGAGATTCACGTCTAGGAGACTGACCTTCGGGTTGCTGGTCTTCGTATTGTAACGAGAATTCCAAGGCGGCAAATCCGTCTTCACGTGAAATGCGGTGAGTTGAACTTTCTTTATAAGACGAATCTTTTCTTTTAGCATCTCAATTTTTCTCACGAATTGCTCTTACAATTCTTTCGTCATTGCATTCGTTTCTTCCCTCATCGTCGATATCCATTCTCCATTCCTCCATTCTCCAATATCTCTCTCTGTGACAATTTCACACAAGGAATGCTGTGGTTTATTATTTCATGTATAGTACCTACAGTGTTCCTCACCATCGTCATATTGTGGCAGATTTAATTGTTCATTTGTTTCAAGACATTATTCTACAAACGTTGCATGATTTTGAAAGAAACATCATTCCATGCATCAACCAACCCGTATGCCACGTTTTTAGCACAGGTGAATTTATATGTGGTATCTTAGGCTTTGGCGGCTGAGGTCAACTCTGTTAATATTCTGACTAAGTGTTGGGCTAGGATACGCCGATGGACTAGCTATAATCGGGACGTTCCTTCGAGCAGCCACTGAAGCCTTTCTTGCTCTTGAAGGTCGCGCAAGGAGCCTGAGTCTCATAATAAAGGAAAGAAAGGCAAAATACATGGCCACAAGACAGGAAGCTAGAGAAGGAGAGGGCATCCAAATCAGCTTCTGTGCCTTCAAAACAGTCAACAACTTTGTTTATTTAGGATGCCAAGTTATCCCCGATGGGGTAACGATAGAAGAAAAAAGCGAAAAATCACCTTAGCAAATAGATGCTTCTTTCGTCTCAGACCCCTGTTTCAGAGAAGAACAATTGCCTTCTGTATAAAACAGACTGATCCGTATAAAAAAGGCTGATCCGCCCAGTTCTCAACTATGGTTTTGACACCTGGACTATTTCTGAGAACGATAAATACAATTTAGTGGTTAAGTCTAACTTTTGCTAAACTTGTGTTGCTACCACTTATACTCACACTTCCATGAGCGCTTCCAAGCCTCTCGGCTCATCTTCAGGTTGTTTCCATCTGAAGATGCGCCGAGAGGCTTGGAAGCGCTCATGGAAGTGTAAGTGAGTATTAGTAATAGCAACAGAAGTTTAGCAAAAGTTATTTCTGAGAAATCTGAGTCAAGCCTGCTGGTTCATGAACCCAAAATCCTCCGCAGGATTTTGGGTGCAATATGTGTTGGAGGCGAGTGGATAAAAAGGACCAACCAAGAACTGAACACTCTACTGAATGAACCAGATATTGTGAAAATTATAAAACTTGGTAATCTCAGGTGGGATGGACATGTGATCAGAATGGGGGAGAGTGAAATACCCAGAAAGGCACTCACGGAACGGATCTATGGCACCAGGAGGGTTGGTAAACGCAAACTACCAAACTACGTTAAGAAGGTGGTGTGAACTATGCTGCGCACCATATCCTTGTGTCCCGGAACTGGAGAGCAGCTACACTTGACCGAAGCAACTGGCGGAGGGTGGTAAAGGGGGCCTGGACTCAGTAATGGATTGTCGCGCCGCTGAAGAAGAAGAAGAAGAAGAAGAAGAAGAAGAAGAAGAAGAAGAAGAAGAAGAAGAAGAAGAAGAAGAAGAAGAAGAAGAAGAAGAAGAAGAAGAAGAAGAAGAAGAAGAAGAAAAATTGCGTGGATACTGGGTTGTGAAACTTGTATTCCAGTACCGTGGAAACTGGTGAACAGTATACCACTTGCCTTACAAATCGTAACTCTGAAAATGGTCTCCACTGGTTGGGCCAAAATATCTTTTCAATCGGCAGCATTAGACCACGGCCTAATACACCGGCAGTTAGTCACAATATTAACAGAATTATGTACACGTGTGTTGCCTGCCGCCATCCGCTTTAACGTAGCGGAATTCCTGTAAAATGAGTACCATCCGATACATGACATGATGAACACATTTTTGTACGTTCGTTCACAAAACAAAAGAAGTTTTTGTAGTTACAAAATCTGATAGGAATGTAGGTGTGTAATAGCAGAAGTGAGATAAACTAAAAGTACTTCGCATAATATGGAACTTGAATCCTAGGATAATCGGGACTCTACTGTGTGTGGATTGAGTTGTCGTTACTATAACTAAGGATATCTATGTATACCTGTCCATGTAATGCTTTGTTGTGTCTCATGTTTCAGCGACGACAACTCTACTGACGTTTATACTTTCATTATCACATACGTCGATAACGTCGTCATTGAAGATACTGTGGAGAATGGTAAGGTGAAATACGTAACTCAGTTAAACACCAATCAAACTTCAACAAACACAAGGAAACGCCAAAACTTTCTAGATCATTCTGAAACGTAAAATAGTCTCACTAGTTTGCGAGCACCAACTTTTCATTACAGGCAAACTAGTTATAAACTTGTCTTAATTAATAATCTTGTGTATAGACTAAAATTTTCTATACCGCACATGTTTCGACAACTTTGTTTCTACCAATCAAAATGTTTCTATTTATATATATATATATTTTTTTTGCTTAAAACTTGTTATCCTAACTTTAGATTTACTAGGTCTGATCGTAAAATAACCGATAATGATGAATATTACGGGAACCGGTTTGCAATCGCAGTGTAACTTGGTAGCCAATCAGATAGGATCTCTTGACGCATGCGCGAACATTCGATAACGTTTGGGCTATTCAGTTAGCTGTGAGACTCTGTTGTGTAAACGCGTGTTGTTTTTGTCTGTCAAATTCGTAATATGTGAACGACAAGGTCAGCAAGTTCATGTTAAATTTTGCATAAAACGTGATAGTTCGTAAGCGGAAACATGAGAAATATTAAGAAGCCTTTCGAAGAGGACTCAATGAGTTAAATGTTGTCTTATTTCACTTATTAAAATGAGGTAAATACAAAATTAGTATCAAAATAACCTATATTTACCGTGTTTACAGAAGGCCGTGTTTCAATTTTATGTGTAACGCTTTGTAATTTTATAAATATATAAAATAATATACAATATAAAATTATAACATAATTATAAAATAATTATCACAAACTATTTTTCAACTAAATATTGCGTGAATCATATGGTTACATTGGAAACCATTATTTGTTAAATATTGTTTGTATATGTATGGAAGCTGAAAATAAAACGAACAGTGATATGTTTCTATTTATTTTACTTGTAAAAATCGATTTTTTATAACAGAATTCATATAAACCATACTATGCAATTGCCTCATTTAATCACTGTTCAAGTGCAATTGCAATTGCTTCATTATCACTTCAGTGTTATTTGTATCTTATTTCTTCATACCAAGTCTCTCTTACTTCAAATACATACGAGCATCCTTTTACAAGTTGAATCAGTTCACACGCTACTGGGTCTTTGAAGTTCTCATTTCTGGCGTGTGTTCCACGACACTCCCAAAATTTTCTATCTTTTACGATATAGAGTGTTTCGAAGTGTCAAATACGATGCTTCCTGCAGGTGAACAATTGAAAATAAATATGATAATAGTATGTTGTACTGTTACGACATTCTCACGGATCATCTTATTGTACAGTGGAAACAAAATACAGACATCAATGAAGTCACTAATTACCAGCTTTAATTAGTCACTAATAACAATGTGAAATCAACAAGGTACTCTCCTACAATAATTCATGTTAAATGTGACCACACGCAATAATAATGTCAACTATTACGTGTGCCGCAGTAATTATAACACAGTAATCACTTTCCACAATCACTTGATCCGCACTGTACAATCTCGCCAGGTGTAACTAACCTTTAAGCCGGCCGTTGTTGTTTATACAGGTCCCACACATGTTCCAGAATAGTTTTGCATTGTTTTGGCAGCGTGCCAGTATAATTTACGTACTTACAAGCACTCGACCAGTCTGGTGGGTACTTTACTGAGCGGCCTTGACACATACACTCGGATAGCCGAGAAACGTGTGCAACTACACATCCCGACTTTCCGAGAGCGTTACTTAATTTCGTAGTAGTACTAAGCTGAATAAAACTAACTTCCTAATAGTATGTCTATGGTAATCTGTAGATTTTATTGGATGACATGGCAGCAACAATGAGTGTAATACTGTGCGCTTTGATTACAGGTGAGCGCCATCAGTTTCGTATCTTCCCACTGGCTTTGTCAGGCGAAAACGGTCTGCTGTACTACCGCTGTTCCGACAACGGACGTAAGTATCCTATACGGTAATAATAATTTGATATAATAAGTTAACAAATTTGAAAACAATCGTCATCATTATCTTCACGGAGTAAACAAAAATGGTTTGTTCCGGTCTAAAATAGTAAAATATTAGAGCTGGACACTACGGCGCTTCCTCGGACGACCCACACCTCTCCGTCCCCTCGGCTTATAGTTGCAGAGTTGTTTGGAGGTGTGGCAGTCATCCATTCTGCAAAAAATGTTCCCAGCAATTCAGCCGATATTGGGCGATCCTGTCGAGTATACTCATAATATTCAATTCCTGCCGTATATCTGTGTTTCTTTTATGAATATGGAGAGTATACCCTGCCACGTGCCTGAGAAATCTCATTTCAACCGTTTGGATGCGACTGGCCTGGCCTTTCGTTAATGTCAAATTCTCAGACATAAATAAGTGTGGGAAGACCAATCACCTTGTAGAATTTTAGGCGTATTCCTTTAATTGCTGACTTAAGGGTTCGCCTAATGGTAACGCATATAAGGTTGAACTTATGCAATTTATTCACAACGTCGTTGCATGCATTACAAGACACACTGTAGTCCAGGTATTCAAATTGCTAACTTGTTCCAGGACAGTACCATCTATAACAATTTTTGCCCGTACACGATCCGTTCCATGAAAAGCCATCACCTTAGTCATACGTGTGGATACATGCAATCCAGAGTCTTTGCCGATTCGATTTAACAAATGTGTCCTCATCTGCAATCTGTTTTCCGAGTCCAACTATAAAACAGCTTCTGCTATAAGTCTATTGCGTAGGCTGTCAAGCCCGGAGTGATTATTAAAAGAGTTTATAATATGCGGTCTATTGCTTTGAGGTGGCATCACCTTGAACCTCAAGGATTAGGATCATCCCGAAACTGTTTCGGGACCCACCCGCCATTCCTCCCAAACGTTTACACCACGTTTTATCGCTCATTAGCTGTTCCCACAATGGGTCCCCCCCCCCAGTTTCATCTTTATATCCTCGTTCTTCTGTCTATCAAGTATGATACAGCCCAGAGTACTCCTCATAAACTTCATCTCCGCAGCCTGAAGGTTTGCTTTGTCACTGTCTGTCGTAACTGTGGCTCCATCTCCATAAATCAAAACTGGTACCGCTACAGTGTTAAGAAACCTTATTCTTGATCGTTTTTTGTCATATTGTTAAGGTTTATGTGAATTGTTCCACAGATATTCCCAAATTTATTTAATTCTAATGTAAACTTTATTTCTAACATATATTTCAATGTAAACTTTATTCGTTAGTTTACCGGTTTTATGATGCTGTGTTCCAGTAAGCCACAATCTGGGATAAGCAGGAATAATCACCTGACTGTCATCTCCTTTGTTTAAATGTTTTCCCCTTTTTGAAGTTGAGGACGAGTCTGTTACGTCACTGTCTTCGAAAGTCCTTAATCATTATTTGAACGTCTTCTTCAACTTCTTCTACTGGCGTTACAACTCGATGTTGGTCTTTGCGTCTTCAACTATTTTTCTCCACGAAACCCTGGAGAAAATATTTATGTGAATGACTCTACAGATATTCCTAAATTTGATAAGTTTTTCATCTAGATAGGCTATTACCGAAGTTTTTTTTTGGATCCTGCAAGTAACCTGTTTTATGTGGTTGGGTTACTGGCCCTATCCGCACAACCTCCATTTAGAGGGTGGGGATCCCCTTTGTCCTAGGGGGGATTGCCTTCTCGATGATTTCGAGTCACCATCTCCGTTTAGCGCAACATTACAGCTGTCTGAATCATCCGGATTCACACCTGCAGTATTCCAAAGATAAGCCGTTCCAGGACGCTGAGGTGACGTGCTATCAATTTTATAGCACGTTTCGGCCACCAAACGGAGACCTCCTTTAGTAGTAAAAGTTTTTAAAAAGCTCGACAAAAGATGCTAGGCCGAACGTAACCCTGACTGAGAACAAAGCAATAACCTATATATATATATATATATACATATATATATATTACATTTAATATTTATAAATAAATATACCTTTTTTTCTTATTAGGAACATGTTGCATTATACCTAACCATTCTGACCACCCACCACAACATAAAATGGCAGCATTTTATTCGCTATTTAACAGAATGTACAAAATTCCCCTAAACAAACAAGAAACTGACAAAGAAAGAAATATAATATACCAAATTGGTTATGAAAATGGATACAATAAAAATACTATGATCAAAATAGAAATTAAAATCAAATACAAAATAAAAACTGAACAATTAAGAATTAATCAAACTGAAAACACATAAATAATAACAAAAACAAAAAATAGGCCACATTCACATATATAAATAATAAAATAACAAAACTATTTAAAAACACAGATATAAAAATAGCATACAAAACTAATAAAAATACATTACAAAATCTAAATAGCTCACACAACAAAGATAATACAACAACTAACGGCATATACAAAATTGAATGCCAAGATTGCAATAAATGTTACATAGGGCAAACAAAAAAACAGCTGAAAAAACGTTATTTTGAACACCTAAATGCATACAAAAAACAGAAATATATAAATCTAATTTAGCCACACATGCAATAAACACAGGACATGAATTCCCAGACATAACCAATGTAACACTAATAAAACATATACCACACAAAGGCACCATAATGAACATTTGGGAAAATTTACAAATATACAAACATAAAACAGAAAACAAACTAATACCTGAACATACCTGAAAATACAAATCAATACAAAACATGACACAATATTCAAAGCACTCAACATTGAAAATACACAAAAAACTAACACATACAACACAATCACACACAATAAAACCAATTTGAAATACCAGAAGCCAACAGGAAGCCACAATAATAATAGTCAACCAACAACACATATGTACTTTACCAGATAAAAAAACCGGAAGGCTGAGGATGGGTACAAGATAGTACACGAAACATGTTCCTAATAAGAAAAAAAGGTATATCTTGAAGTAAATTTATTTATAAATATTAATGTATTATATATATCAAGAAACGGACTGTAGCAGAAAGTGATTGAATATATATATATATTCAATCACTTTCTGCTACAGTTCGTTTTTTGATATAGTGTGCTGAGTCAAAAAGATTCAGCAGATTTCAGTTATCTTACAATCGGAGAGTGGGCTGATATCTAGCGGAAAGACGGCGCGAAACGACATGATATACGAACTGTAGCTATAGGCAGTACGGAATTACAATGCTGTAATTAGTGCTGCACCCTACCCGTGAAAATATAAGCACTACCGATTTCTATTCTACACTGCTTGATCGGTGTCGGCACCTGCCGACTGTCCGCGGCAGTATGAAAAATCCTGGTGCTGCTGTCTGGCGAGAACTACGCTACGCAAACGGACAAGAAAAGGGATTTTCTGACAACGTTGTCTGACAAAATACCTCGTGGGTGACGGTCGCCATTATTTTTTTCCGGTAGAGAAATGAAGATCTCAACACTAGCAGTTCTTCCGACTATGTCGAGATAATTCTATAACGACTGCGGTAAGTCTCTCATTTACTTTCATATTAATTAACAACAATATTTCGTTGGAGAAAACTGTTTTTTTAGTAAGCCTGAGTAAGCATCTGTCCACCTGTTGCATCGTGCATTGTGCAATACGCAATGTGTTGCTAAAGTTTTTAAAACTTTATAAAACATTCCATTCAAGTGTCAGAATTTCGGCACAAAAAAGTGAAGTATATTGAATACAAAATATCTAAGTTTAAAATTTATATAACATCGATGTAATGAAATACGTGTTACATCAATGTAGGTTATTTTAACAATGCGTAGTTAGTTTAAGTAGCATAAAAGTTTTACTAGAATTAACAGTAAAACTTTATTAATATCTGGTGACTTACTCAGGCACGTTTTGAAAGTAAATAATGTCCAATTCATATTATTTTCCGTAATAAAAAACTATGTATTTGAATTAACCTTAACCACGTGGTAGCTATATATTCACACTATGTATAAAGTTTATGAGATGGTACAAAACCATAATTAATTGTCAAATCACAAACCAGGTAACTCACATTAGGTGATGTTAATATTAGGAAGAATTATTGTTATAAAGATTTTCAAATAAGGCATGTTGGCCATATAAATTTTATCAAGTTTAATTAAATAGCTCAATAACTATGTTGACTTTATATATGTATTTCGGAGGGTGTGCTAACGTTAGTGGGGCATTGTGTTGTGGTCTCTGACTAAAAATATAATGTGTAATCAGGGTTCACTGATGTAGACGAGAAAAAAGACCTACTACATAGCTGAACGATGAACATCTGAAGCTACTCGCTACCGGAGGAATTTGGACGACCACACACAACACCTAAAATGTCAATCACGAGATCGCCACTTCACTAATAAAAAGAAAAACCCTTCGTGGATGAAATCAGGTGATACAAAACCAATTATTATTTACACATAGATTCAACACTCGATCATACCCAGTGACCAGTTATATATATCTATCAACTACAACATTTCAAGTTTTAAACATTCATTTCGATTCCCAATTGAGGGGACAGTTTAGTGTGTGGACTGGGTGCTAAATTAATTGTAAATTTCTGTATATTTCTGGTAAAAATGTCACCTCAGAGACTGGCATGATTATTATGCAACATTCAACATAGATTTTCCACTTATTTCATTATAGGGGTTTCTTTACAGATTTTAAAGTCATTTTTGCTATTAGTAATTTATCATGTTCAATTT
Organism: Magicicada septendecula; assembly: GCA_034769895.1. Lineage (NCBI taxonomy): Eukaryota > Metazoa > Arthropoda > Insecta > Hemiptera > Cicadidae > Magicicada > Magicicada septendecula. The sequence goes on along the minus strand of CM068369.1, from coordinate 19,654,418 downwards.
AGTAGTATATATATATATTTTTTTTCTTAAATTAAAAATCAGTTTAATTCATTTTATATAAAAAAAAAATTACTGGGGAGGTAGGTGGATTTTCAACAAGTTTCAACTAGAAGGAATGCCTGTCGATACAGTTTTGAACTTGTTTGTTGAGACAAGTTGAAAGAAGAATCATCAAGATAACATGTCCGTCTCTGGGCCAAGTGTATTTTTTTCATAGGGTTATAATATTATGCAATATTTCTAATTTTATTATTTGGCAATGTTTCGGTATATATAAATTCTGTAAATTAATTATGACAACTGTGGGGCGTTCATTATTTTAAATATTTTTAATTTCTCACTGGAATTAAGCACTTAGCCACTTAGCCACTTAGGCACTTAGTTTTGTATTTTATTATGTCCTGGGGACTACTGTATGCTTAAACATTATCTTATACACCTGATGTGTAATCAACCCACACCATGAGGGCAATATAATAAAAGTAAATTTCTAATCCTAACTGGGATAATTATAAAGAAAAAGTAAGAATTTATATACACCAGAAGGGTAATATAAGAAGGGCGTGGCAAGAGACCTTTATGTATATTTTATTGTATAATGTATTTGTGTCGTGGAGCATGTTATGTAGGTATATTTGTGTGTACATTTTGGGGGTTATAAGTGTTATGCATTTAGTGTATTTTGGTGGGGACTTTGGATATAGGTTTTTATTTGTTCGATGTCTTTTTATAAAAGAAAGTTAATACATGGAATCATGTAGGTATATCCTTTTCATTTTTTATAACAGGTATTCTATCTCAAATAATCATTGCTGATCATTTCTTTAAGGAAATAAGTTATTTTATATAACCTTATAACAAATATATGAATTGTCACCCTTTAAAATTTATTTAATTTGTTTGAGTAATTATTATTATAATTAATATTAGCAAGGAATCAATACCATTTATCTTCATTAAGTTATATGAAGCATTCTAAAAGGAACATATAAAATCAATTTTATATTTTATTAATATTTTAATGGAAGCTTTATTTCAAGGTTAGTTATGGTTTTAAATTTAAATTCATTGGTAGAGTGACATAGCAAATTATTTTCTTGGTTTCAATAATTATTTTCAGGTGACCTTGTTGAGAAAGTATACTTTATTTAATTAATTATTTAAGGGGAATTATAGATTACTGTTGGCTTTATTTATTTTATTATCATTTGTTATTGAGATAGAATAATAAAAAGGATTTGTTAATTGTTTAATTCTTGAGTTTTCATTGCAAGTCCCGTCTCACTGGATCCAGCGCATTTTTGGCTTCTCTAGGCCTAAGCCTAGTTATAATTAACTTGTGGCCCCTCTTTACAAAAAAAAAATTCCAAAAATTTGTCTCGAAAAAAAAAAAAAAAAATAAATAATCTTTTTTTTTAACTGCTTAAGTTAAAGTGGGGTTACATTTGGTAGCAGAGCGTGGTTACGATTAGGGTCAACCCGTGGGTCCTGTGGGTGTGACGGGGCTTGCAAACTTAGGAAACATTTTGGAACTCCCACAATGTTGAGTTCTAATAGAAAAAAAAAATTTTCAAGAAGCCCTATATCTAACGTTGAAAATATTTCGTTAGCTTTAAGGTTTTGAGATAAATGTATATGTACTTGCCCGCCTTGAATAGTGAATAGTGCCACGTGGTGAGAGATTTTAGAAGGGGAAATCCCTGGGGAACAGGGACTTATCGCAGTTCGGTGCTTGGTTGGTTGGAGTATTACCTTGCCATATTTGGGGAGGTGTTGTTTTTTTTAAATTAGGCGGTATGGCCCGATCGGCAGTCGGTTTCTTCCGATAAATGGTAGCCGAAGTAACATAAGAAATTGTTAAAATAAATTTTCGTTGGTCGGTGTTTTTTTGTTTTCGTGTTGTGTGTGTTGTGTGTGTGTCAAGTTCCATTTGTCTGGTGTAATAGAGTGAGAGCAGTTCAGGTAGTGGGCAAGTTTCTCGCATCGGTAGGTGGACCCGCAGTCTACTTAATGGAAGATATAGTACTTGAGTTTTTCCGATTCCGGTATTACTTAGAATTAGTTTTTAAAGCTGTGTGTTTGAGTGTGCCGACCGCGAAGTGAAGATGAGTACTCTTAATCCTGAGTTGTTTTTGCGGGAGGAACTAGAGTTCGAGCTCCGGGCCCGGGGCAAAGAACCTCGTGGAAATGTACCAATTTTACGGCGGCAGCTCCGAGAAGGTCTGGCCGCGGGTGATGCGCTCTCTAGGGTCACTATTACTGACCCCGAGAGTGAGTGGGAGTGTTGTACGGAGAAGTGGGATGAGCTGCGGGAGTTAGCTTAATCCGTCGAAAGTTTGGATGAGGGACCGGGATGCTCTCTCGGTGTCCGGTGGATCCGGCAACGTATGCAGCACGTAATTCTTCGGCTGCAAAATTTACAAGCCCAAGGCGGTGAACTGGTGCCGCCATATAACATACCCGAGAGAATTCAAGAGATTACCTCGACCCTCCAGGGGTCACAACCTGTAAGAGCATCCACGCCGGTTCCGGTTGCTGAGGAGTCCGTGGTCTCAGCCGTGAATACTTCTTCGTATAGGGACTTAGAACCTGTGCAAACTGGTTCGGGGGCGGCGACGTACAACAAACTGCCAACGCACTTGCCCACATTATAAAACAACTTCCAGTCGTTGATGGACTGGAGGCGGACAAACTCATACCTTTTTTTAAAACCGTCTTCGAGTTGAAGGACTACCCGGGCATGTTGGAGAGAACGGTGCTCGAGCTCATCTTCCCCTATTGTCGCGGTACCATGGCTGACAGGGTGGCGGAGGTGATGCGACGCAAAGAAGGTGTGGACGAGTTCCACCGGGTGGTGCTGAGGGCGTTCATCCCTAGTAGATTGATGGAGCAATTGCGCCATCGTCACTTTTATAGAGTCCAGGCACGGGGCGAAACATTGGCCCAATACGTGCAGCGAATACGCGAACTAGCTCGTATACTGGGAATGGGCATGTCGGAGGAAGAAGTGGTACAACACATTCTCGACGGCGTCTCTGCCGACGACCGTCTGCGACTAGTTTTTGCCCAGCGGCCGCAGTGGTTTGCTGACCTGGACCAGCTCTGCGTCATGACGGAGGCCATGCAGATGACCAACCATGCGAGAGGAGAAAGTAGAGGAGCCGAAACAAGACCACAGAGATCGGAAGGGCCCAGAGAGCCTATCTTCCCCCGACAGGCCCAGCCAGCTCGTAATCGCGAGCAAGCGAACGCCGTGATTTGCTATAATTGTAACCGCCCGGGACACGTGGCGAGAAATTGCACGCGAGGGCGCGCGCGACCAGCACCACCTATGTCTAGACCAGCACCAAAAACTAGGTAGACAGGGGAAGATATTTCGGAGGATGTCTTCCCCCCGTTCTAATTCTGTTCAACTTCCGACGACCTCCAGGTAGTTGTTAAAATCCAAATCTTCTAACATCAAGGTCCAGTCCGCTACCTCGCAACAACTTTCTGTATGCCCCTTTCTGTTGCTCGAGGTAAAGGGGGGTCAGCTCAGAGCCTTAGTTGACTCCGGTTCAGCCCGATCCATCATCTCATCTCGGGTATATGAGGACCTTGAAAATCAGGGCTTGATTAAGGAGTCGGACTTGTCATCTGCAATATGCTGGACTGCATCCCGGCAAATCTTGCCTATCTCCCGGGTTACTACCTTTAAAATCAAAATCGATGGGTTTTCTTGGGTGTGGCCTTTTCTGGTTTCTCCTGCTCTGGGAGTGGATTGTATCATTGGTGCCGATTTCATCGCAAAAAGTGGTCTCGTGCTGGACATCCAAGCGCACCAATATTTTTTTAAATTCAATCGGGAAGTTTTAATTCCGTTCCTTGGGTACCAGGGCGCTAAGCCGGGTATCCAAGAAGTAGCTTGTTCCGATTCTGCACGAGATCATCTTACTCCATCCCAGCAGACGGCCTTAGACTATTTGTGTGAGGAATTTCCCGAGGTGTTAACTCCTACGTTGGGACTCACACACCTGCTGGAATACAAAATTCGACTTACCGATTCGAAAATAGTAAGGTCACACCCTTACAAGTTTGCTCCTCCAAAGATGACCATTCTGCGAGAGAAAGTTCAAGAATTGTTGCAACAAGGGGTAATTGAACCTTCTCATTCCAGCTATGCCAGTCCAGCATTTTTAGTGCCAAAGCCTGGGGGCAAACAAAGAATGGTGATTGATTACCGGAAGTTGAACGCCAATATAGAGGTGGATTCTGTTCCCCTCCCAGACTTACATTCGGCCTTTGATTGGTTCAGTGGGGCCAGATTTTACACTATTATCGATCTGAACGCGGCCTATCATCAGATACCTCTTGCCAAAGAAAGCAGACCATATACGGCTTTTTGTGTACCCTGGAATTTGTACCAGTACACAATGGTTCCCATGTGTTTGGCTGTGGGAGCCCAGACACTTACTCGCCTTCTCGATACGGTTTTTCACGATGTGAAATTCCGTTTCGTATTTAATTATCTCGACGATCTTCTAGTATACAGCGAGACTTTCGAAGATCATCTGGGGCATTTAAGAGAGGTGTTGGGTCGCTTAAGAGAGGCTGGCCTCACTGTCAATCCCGAAAGGGTTCGTTTCGCCCAAGAGAGTATTTCTTTCTTGGGCCATTTAGTATCACACAAGGGCGTGACGGTAGACCCAGAGAGGACACAGGGCATCCGTGACTTTCCTCCCCCTAGGGATGCGAAGGGCATAGCGAGATTCGTCGGTATGATAAATTTTTACCGGCGTTTCATACCGAACATCGCTGAAATTGCCGCTCCCTTGAATGAATTGAGAAAGAAGGGCGCAAAGTTTACATGGGGGGAAAACCAACAGAAGGGCTTTCGCTACATTAAAGGAAGCCATTATCTCCCCACCGGTGTTGCGGATGCCCGACTTTTCGAAGCCGTTCATACTGCAGACGGACGCGAGTTCGGTTGCGCTCGGAGCGGTTCTTTCCCAAGTTATAGACGACGCTAGGCAGCCTGTGGCTTTTATCTCCCGGACGTTGACCCAGCAAGAACGTAAATCATCCGTTTATGAGCTAGAGTGTTTAGCTGTTGTGTACGCTCTAGACAAGTTCAGGCGTTTCCTGGAACATGCTGAGTTCCTGCTCGAGACCGACAATCAGGCTCTCTCATGGCTTCTGGCTCATCCCCGGCAACTGGGTAAAATTGGTAGATGGGTGGTGAAAATATCATCATTTAAGTTCACCGTGCAACACATCAGGGGATCTCAGAATGTGGTTGCAGATGCCTTGTCCCGAATGTTTTCCCAACCCAGTGATGCCCAAGCTGAGCAACCCTGTTCCGTTCTTCTAGATTTTCCATTAGCCTTCACTGATGTGTTACCCCATCAGTTAAACGACGAAGTGCTGGGTCCAGTCATCCAAAATATCAAGGAGGGTAACGTACAGGTCCCTTATTTCTTGTCCAAGGGAGTCCTCTGTTGTCGAGAGAGAAAAGGACGAGCACCTAAAATCGTGCTGCCTAGCAAATTAGTGCCCATGGTCTTCAGCTATTACCATAATTCCCCAGTCGGAGGCCACAAGGGAATTTCGAAGACCATTTCCAGTATTAGGAAACATTTTATCTGGAAGGGCATGGATAGAGACATCGCGACTAGGGTTAAGAGCTGTCATCTTTGTGGCTTGAGCAAGCCTGCCCAGAACACCAAACTAGGGTTGTTATCATCTGAGGTGGCGAGCAGACCAATGGAAAAGTTGTTTATTGACTACGTGGGGCCGTTCCCCCGTAGCAAGTCAGGTAATGCTTACCTGCTTTTTTGTGTAGATGCTTTTTCAAAGTTTGCCTGGCTACTGCCCTTACGACAGGCAACCGCTCGTTTGACCATCAACGCTCTACAGAACCATGTATTTCAGCATTTCGGTCTTCCGACCATCATTGTTTCGGACAATGGCCCGCAATTTATTTCAAACAAATTCAGGCGTATGTGTTTCGCCAGTGGCATCAAACACGTAACCACTTCCCCTTATTACCCACAACCGTCCCATGCGGAGAGATTCAATCGGAATCTCCGGTCCGCCTTAATTGCTTATCATGCTGAGCAACAAACCACCTGGGATCAGAATTTGAAGTGGTTACAATTAGCTTTCAACACGGCCAGACACGATAGTCATCAGGCCGTACCCTTTGAAATTCTGTTTGGATTCTCGCCCGCACTCCCGTTGACCAACCTGTGGGATATCGAAGATCTTCTGCCACGGGAGCCCAATAATAAAACTGCGGAGAGATGGAAAGTGGCTCGGAAGAATTTGCTGCAAGCGCACGAGCGGGTCCGTCGGCGTTATAATCAGGGGCGTATTCCAAACCCCTTCCGGATTGGTGACTGGGTCTATTGCCAAAGCCACCCACTCAGCTCAGCCGCTGACAAACGTGCTGCGAAGCTATGCTACCGTTGGTCGGGGCCATACCGTATCCTAGGATTCACGTCACCGGTGACGGCCCGGCTGGGCGTACCGGAAGACAAACAAAAAATGGTGATAAGCCACATTTCAAAACTGTAACGTTGTCGAGGCCTATCGAAAACGTTCGAAGGGGGTTAGTCCCCGTAAAGATAAGGCGGATGGCCTTGTTTAAGGTGGAAGTAGTGTTCGGGCGTTGGTGGGCGAGCCTCAGGAGATCGGAAGATCCACGTACGTAAGAATCTTTCTTTAGTCTTTTGCTGTCTCTCTCTCTTGTGCTGTATGCGGACCCTGATCAGGTCAGCATGCAGCACCTGCACACTCACATAATACATATCCTTTCGTCTCTTTCGTTTTCCTTCTGAGAATCTGTTCTCCTGAGAGCAAGCTCTGCTGAGCCAACCTAATCACGATGTCCATCGGTTTGTTTTGGGGAGAGGTACACTGCAGGGTACTCTCCTGGCCTTTAACGTTGGGGCAACTATGTTGCCCTTTTGGGGTGAGGGTGTGCTGAGTCAAAAAGATTCAGCAGATTTCAGTTATCTTACAATCGGAGAGTGGGCTGATATCTAGCGGAAAGACGGCGCGAAACGACATGATATACGAACTGTAGCTATAGGCAGTACGGAATTACAATGCTGTAATTAGTGCTGCACCCTACCCGTGAAAATATAAGCACTACCGATTTCTATTCTACACTGCTTGATCGGTGTCGGCACCTGCCGACTGTCAGCGGCAGTATGAAAAATCCTGGTGCTGCTGTCTGGCGAGAACTACGCTACGCAAACGGACAAGAAAAGGGATTTTCTGACAACGTTGTCTGACAAAATACCTCGTGGGTGACGGTCGCCATTATTTTTTTCCGGTAGAGAAATGAAGATCTCAACCCTAGCAGTTCTTCCGACTATGTCGAGATAATTCTATAACGACTGCGGTAAGTCTCTCATTTACTTTCATATTAATTAACAACAATATTTCGTTGGAGAAAACTGTTTTTTTAGTAAGCCTGAGTAAGCATCTGTCCACCTGTTGCATCGTGCATTGTGCAATACGCAATGGGTTGCTAAAGTTTTTAAAACTTTATAAAACATTCCATTCAAGTGTCAGAATTTCGGCACAAAAAAGTGAAGTATATTGAATACAGAGATCTAAGTTTAAAATTTATATAACATCGATGTAATGAAATACGTGTTACATCAATGTAGGTTATTTTAACAATGCGTAGTTAGTTTAAGTAGCATACAAGTTTTACTAGAATTAACAGTAAAACTTTATTAATATCTGGTGACTTACTCAGGCACGTTTTGAAAGTAAATAATGTCCAATTCATATTATTTTCCGTAATAAAAAACTATGTATTTGAATTAACCTTAACCACGTGGTAGCTATATATTCACACTATGTATAAAGTTTATGAGATGGTACAAAACCATAATTAATTGTCAAATCACAAACTAGGTAACTCACATTAGGTGATGTTAATATTAGGAAGAATTATTGTTATAAAGATTTTCAAATAAGGCATGTTGGCCATATAAATTTTATCAAGTTTAATTAAATAGCTCAATAACTATGTTGACTTTATATATGTATTTTGGAGGGTGTGCTAACGTTAGTGGGGCATTGTGTTGTGGTCTCTGACTAAAAATATAATGTGTAATCAGGGTTCACCGATGTAGACGAGAAAAAAGACCTACTACATAGCTGAACGATGAACATCTGAAGATACTCGCTACCGGAGGAATTTGGACGACCACACACAACACCTAAAATGTCAATCACGAGATCGCCACTTCACTAATAAAAAGAAAAACCCTTCGTGGATGAAATCAGGTGATACAAAACCAATTATTATTTACACATAGATTCAACACTCGATCATACCCAGTGACCAGTTATATATATCTATCAACTACAACATTTCAAGTTTTAAACATTCATTTCGATTCCCAATTGAGGGGACAGTTTAGTGTGTGGACTGGGTGCTAAATTAATTGTAAATTTCTGTATATTTCTGGTAAAAATGTCACCTCAGAGACTGGCATGATTATTATGCAACATTCAACATAGATTTTCCACTTATTTCATTATAGGGGTTTCTTTACAGATTTTAAAGTCATTTTTGCTATTAGTAATTTATCATGTTCAATTTAGTAGTATATATATATATATATTTTTTCTTAAATTAAAAATCAGTTTAATTCATTTTATATAAAAAAAATAATTACTGGGGAGGTAGGTGGATTTTCAACAAGTTTCAACTAGAAGGAATGCCTGTCGATACAGTTTTGAACTTGTTTGTTGAGACAAGTTGAAAGAAGAATCATCAAGATAACATGTCCGTCTCTGGGCCAAGTGTATTTTTTTCATAGGGTTATAATATTATGCAATATTTCTAATTTTATTATTTGGCAATGTTTCGGTATATATAAATTCTGTAAATTAATTATGATAACTGTGGGGCGTTCATTATTTTAAATATTTTTAATTTCTCACTGGAATTAAGCACTTAGCCACTTAGCCACTTAGGCACTTAGTTTTGTATTTTATTATGTCCTGGGGACTACTGTATGCTTAAACATTATCTTATACACCTGATGTGTAATCAACCCACACCATGAGGGCAATATAATAAAAGTAAATTTCTAATCCTAACTGGGATAATTATAAAGAAAAAGTAAGAATTTATATACACCAGAAGGGTAATATAAGAAGGGCGTGGCAAGAGACCTTTATGTATATTTTATTGTATACTATTGTATAATGTATTTGTGTCGTGGAGCATGTTATGTAGGTATATTTGTGTGTACATTTTGGGGGTTATAAGTGTTATGCATTTAGTGTATTTTGGTGGGGACTTTGGATATAGGTTTTTATTTGTTCGATGTCTTTTTATAAAAGAAAGTTAATACATGGAATCATGTAGGTATATCCTTTTCATTTTTTATAACAGGTATTCTATCTCAAATAATCATTGCTGATCATTTCTTTAAGGAAATAAGTTATTTTATTTAACCTTATAACAAATATATGAATTGTCACCCTTTAAAATTTATTTAATTTGTTTGAGTAATTATTATTATAATTAATATTAGCAAGGAATCAATACCATTTATCTTCATTAAGTTATATGAAGCATTCTAAAAGGAACATATAAAATCAATTTTATATTTTATTAATATTTTAATGGAAGCTTTATTTCAAGGTTAGTTATGGTTTTAAATTTAAATTCATTGGTAGAGTGACATAGCAAATTATTTTCTTGGTTTCAATAATTATTTTCAGGTGACCTTGTTGAGAAAGTATACTTTATTTAATTAATTATTTAAGGGGAATTATAATTACTGTTGGGTTTATTTATTTTATTATCATTTGTTATTGAGATAGAATAATAAAAAGGATTTGTTAATTGTTTAATTCTTGAGTTTTCATTGCAAGTCCCGTCTCACTGGATCCAGCGCATTTTTGGCTTCTCTAGGCCTAAGCCTAGTTATAATTAACTTGTGGCCCTTCTTTACAAAAAAAAAATTCCAAAAATTTGTCTCGAAAAAAAAAATAAAAAATAAATAATCTTTTTTTTTAACTGCTTAAGTTAAAGTGGGGTTACATTTGGTAGCAGAGCATGGTTACGATTAGGGTCAACCCGTGGGTCCTGTGGGTGTGACGGGGCTTGCAAACTTAGGAAACATTTTGGAACTCCCACAATGTTGAGTTCTAATAGAAAAAAAAAATTTTCAAGAAGCCCTATATCTAACGTTGAAAATATTTCGTTAGCTTTAAGGTTTTGAGATAAATGTATATGTACTTGCCCGCCTTGAATAGTGAATAGTGCCACGTGGTGAGAGATTTTAGAAGGGGAAATCCCTGGGGAACAGGGACTTATCGCAGTTCGGTGCTTGGTTGGTTGGAGTATTACCTTGCCATATTTGGGGAGGTGTTGTTTTTTTTAAATTAGGCGGTATGGCCCGATCGGCAGTCGGTTTCTTCCGATAAATGGTAGCCGAAGTAACATAAGAAATTGTTAAAATAAATTTTCGTTGGTCGGTGTTTTTTTGTTTTCGTGTTGTGTGTGTTGTGTGTGTGTCAAGTTCCATTTGTCTGGTGTAATAGAGTGAGAGCAGTTCAGGTAGTGGGCAAGTTTCTCGCATCGGTAGGTGGACCCGCAGTCTATTTAATGGAAGATATAGTACTTGAGTTTTTCCGATTCCGGTATTACTTAGAATTAGTTTTTAAAGCTGTGTGTTTGAGTGTGCCGACCGCGAAGTGAAGATGAGTACTCTTAATCCTGAGTTGTTTTTGCGGGAGGAACTAGAGTTCGAGCTCCGGGCCCGGGGCAAAGAACCTCGTGGAAATGTACCAATTTTACGGCGGCAGCTCCGAGAAGGTCTGGCCGCGGGTGATGCGCTCTCTAGGGTCACTATTACTGACCCCGAGAGTGAGTGGGAGTGTTGTACGGAGAAGTGGGATGAGCTGCGGGAGTTAGCTTAATCCGTCGAAAGTTTGGATGAGGGACCGGGATGCTCTCTCGGTGTCCGGTGGATCCGGCAACGTATGCAGCACGTAATTCTTCGGCTGCAAAATTTACAAGCCCAAGGCGGTGAACTGGTGCCGCCATATAACATACCCGAGAGAATTCAAGAGATTACCTCGACCCTCCAGGGGTCACAACCTGTAAGAGCATCCACGCCGGTTCCGGTTGCTGAGGAGTCCGTGGTCTCAGCCGTGAATACTTCTTCGTATAGGGACTTAGAACCTGTGCAAACTGGTTCGGGGGCGGCGACGTACAACAAACTGCCAACCCACTTGCCCACATTATAAAACAACTTCCAGTCGTTGATGGACTGGAGGCGGACAAACTCATACCTTTTTTTAAAACCGTCTTCGAGTTGAAGGACTACCCGGGCATGTTGGAGAGAACGGTGCTCGAGCTCATCTTCCCCTATTGTCGCGGTACCATGGCTGACAGGGTGGCGGAGGTGATGCGACGCAAAGAAGGTGTGGACGAGTTCCACCGGGTGGTGCTGAGGGCGTTCATCCCTAGTAGATTGATGGAGCAATTGCGCCATCGTCACTTTTATAGAGTCCAGGCACGGGGCGAAACATTGGCCCAATACGTGCAGCGAATACGCGAACTAGCTCGTATACTGGGAATGGGCATGTCGGAGGAAGAAGTGGTACAACACATTCTCGACGGCGTCTCTGCCGACGACCGTCTGCGACTAGTTTTTGCACAGCGGCCGCAGTGGTTTGCTGACCTGGACCGGCTCTGCGTCATGACGGAGGCCATGCAGATGACCAACCATGCGAGAGGAGAAAGTAGAGGAGCCGAAACAAGACCACAGAGATCGGAAGGGCCCAGAGAGCCTATCTTCCCCCGACAGGCCCAGCCAGCTCGTAATCGCGAGCAAGCGAACGCCGTGATTTGCTATAATTGTAACCGCCCGGGACACGTGGCGAGAAATTGCACGCGAGGGCGCGCGCGACCAGCACCACCTATGTCTAGACCAGCACCAAAAACTAGGTAGACAGGGGAAGATATTTCGGAGGATGTCTTCCCCCCGTTCTAATTCTGTTCAACTTCCGACGACCTCCAGGTAGTTGTTAAAATCCAAATCTTCTAACATCAAGGTCCAGTCCGCTACCTCGCAACAACTTTCTGTATGCCCCTTTCTGTCGCTCGAGGTAAAGGGGGGTCAGCTCAGAGCCTTAGTTGACTCCGGTTCAGCCCGATCCATCATCTCATCTCGGGTATATGAGGACCTTGAAAATCAGGGCTTGATTAAGGAGTCGGACTTGTCATCTGCAATATGCTGGACTGCATCCCGGCAAATCTTGCCTATCTCCCGGGTTACTACCTTTAAAATCAAAATCGATGGGTTTTCTTGGGTGTGGCCTTTTCTGGTTTCTCCTGCTCTGGGAGTGGATTGTATCATTGGTGCCGATTTCATCGCAAAAAGTGGTCTCGTGCTGGACATCCAAGCGCACCAATATTTTTTTAAATTCAATCGGGAAGTTTTAATTCCGTTCCTTGGGTACCAGGGCGCTAAGCCGGGTATCCAAGAAGTAGCTTGTCCCGATTCTGCACGAGATCATCTTACTCCATCCCAGCAGACGGCCTTAGACTATTTGTGTGAGGAATTTCCCGAGGTGTTAACTCCTACGTTGGGACTCACACACCTGCTGGAATACAAAATTCGACTTACCGATTCGAAAATAGTAAGGTCACACCCTTACAAGTTTGCTCCTCCAAAGATGACCATTCTGCGAGAGAAAGTTCAAGAATTGTTGCAACAAGGGGTAATTGAACCTTCTCATTCCAGCTATGCCAGTCCAGCATTTTTAGTGCCAAAGCCTGGGGGCAAACAAAGAATGGTGATTGATTACCGGAAGTTGAACGCCAATATAGAGGTGGATTCTGTTCCCCTCCCAGACTTACATTCGGCCTTTGATTGGTTCAGTGGGGCCAGATTTTACACTATTATCGATCTGAACGCGGCCTATCATCAGATACCTCTTGCCAAAGAAAGCAGACCATATACGGCTTTTTGTGTACCCTGGAATTTGTACCAGTACACAATGGTTCCCATGTGTTTGGCTGTGGGAGCCCAGACACTTACTCGCCTTCTCGATACGGTTTTTCACGATGTGAAATTCCGTTTCGTATTTAATTATCTCGACGATCTTCTAGTATACAGCGAGACTTTCGAAGATCATCTGGGGCATTTAAGAGAGGTGTTGGGTCGCTTAAGAGAGGCTGGCCTCACTGTCAATCCCGAAAGGGTTCGTTTCGCCCAAGAGAGTATTTCTTTCTTGGGCCATTTAGTATCACACAAGGGCGTGACGGTAGACCCAGAGAGGACACAGGGCATCCGTGACTTTCCTCCCCCTAGGGATGCGAAGGGCATAGCGAGATTCGTCGGTATGATAAATTTTTACCGGCGTTTCATACCGAACATCGCTGAAATTGCCGCTCCCTTGAATGAATTGAGAAAGAAGGGCGCAAAGTTTACATGGGGGGAAAACCAACAGAATGGCTTTCGCTACATTAAAGGAAGCCATTATCTCCCCACCGGTGTTGCGGATGCCCGACTTTTCGAAGCCGTTCATACTGCAGACGGACGCGAGTTCGGTTGCGCTCGGAGCGGTTCTTTCCCAAGTTATAGACGACGCTAGGCAGCCTGTGGCTTTTATCTCCCGGACGTTGACCCAGCAAGAACGTAAATCATCCGTTTATGAGCTAGAGTGTTTAGCTGTTGTGTACGCTCTAGACAAGTTCAGGCGTTTCCTGGAACATGCTGAGTTCCTGCTCGAGACCGACAATCAGGCTCTCTCATGGCTTCTGGCTCATCCCCGGCAACTGGGTAAAATTGGTAGATGGGTGGTGAAAATATCATCATTTAAGTTCACCGTGCAACACATCAGGGGATCTCAGAATGTGGTTGCAGATGCCTTGTCCCGAATGTTTTCCCAACCCAGTGATGCCCAAGCTGAGCAACCCTGTTCCGTTCTTCTAGATTTTCCATTAGCCTTCACTGATGTGTTACCCCATCAGTTAAACGACGAAGTGCTGGGTCCAGTCATCCAAAATATCAAGGAGGGTAACGTACAGGTCCCTTATTTCTTGTCCAAGGGAGTCCTCTGTTGTCGAGAGAGAAAAGGACGAGCACCTAAAATCGTGCTGCCTAGCAAATTAGTGCCCATGGTCTTCAGCTATTACCATAATTCCCCAGTCGGAGGCCACAAGGGAATTTCGAAGACCATTTCCAGTATTAGGAAACATTTTATCTGGAAGGGCATGGATAGAGACATCGCGACTAGGGTTAAGAGCTGTCATCTTTGTGGCTTGAGCAAGCCTGCCCAGAACACCAAACTAGGGTTGTTATCATCTGAGGTGGCGAGCAGACCAATGGAAAAGTTGTTTATTGACTACGTGGGGCCGTTCCCCCGTAGCAAGTCAGGTAATGCTTACCTGCTTTTTTGTGTAGATGCTTTTTCAAAGTTTGCCTGGCTACTGCCCTTACGACAGGCAACCGCTCGTTTGACCATCAACGCTCTACAGAACCATGTATTTCAGCATTTCGGTCTTCCGACCATCATTGTTTCGGACAATGGCCCGCAATTTATTTCAAACAAATTCAGGCGTATGTGTTTCGCCAGTGGCATCAAACACGTAACCACTTCCCCTTATTACCCACAACCGTCCCATGCGGAGAGATTCAATCGGAATCTCCGGTCCGCCTTAATTGCTTATCATGCTGAGCAACAAACCACCTGGGATCAGAATTTGAAGTGGTTACAATTAGCTTTCAACACGGCCAGACACGATAGTCATCAGGCCGTACCCTTTGAAATTCTGTTTGGATTCTCGCCCGCACTCCCGTTGACCAACCTGTGGGATATCGAAGATCTTCTGCCACGGGAGCCCAATAATAAAACTGCGGAGAGATGGAAAGTGACTCGGAAGAATTTGCTGCAAGCGCACGAGCGGGTCCGTCGGCGTTATAATCAGGGGCGTATTCCAAACCCCTTCCGGATTGGTGACTGGGTCTATTGCCAAAGCCACCCACTCAGCTCAGCCGCTGACAAACGTGCTGCGAAGCTATGCTACCGTTGGTCGGGGCCATACCGTATCCTAGGATTCACGTCACCGGTGACGGCCCGGCTGGGCGTACCGGAAGACAAACAAAAAATGGTGATAAGCCACATTTCAAAACTGTAACGTTGTCGAGGCCTATCGAAAACGTTCGAAGGGGGTTAGTCCCCGTAAAGATAAGGCGGATGGCCTTGTTTAAGGTGGAAGTAGTGTTCGGGCGTTGGTGGGCGAGCCTCAGGAGATCGGAAGATCCACGTACGTAAGAATCTTTCTTTAGTCTTTTGCTGTCTCTCTCTCTTGTGCTGTATGCGGACCCTGATCAGGTCAGCATGCAGCACCTGCACACTCACATAATACATATCCTTTCGTCTCTTTCGTTTTCCTTCTGAGAATCTGTTCTCCTGAGAGCAAGCTCTGCTGAGCCAACCTAATCACGATGTCCATCGGTTTGTTTTGGGGAGAGGTACACTGCAGGGTACTCTCCTGGCCTTTAACGTTGGGGCAACTATGTTGCCCTTTTGGGGTGAGGGTGTGCTGAGTCAAAAAGATTCAGCAGATTTCAGTTATCTTACAATCGGAGAGTGGGCTGATATCTAGCGGAAAGACGGCGCGAAACGACATGATATACGAACTGTAGCTATAGGCAGTACGGAATTACAATGCTGTAATTAGTGCTGCACCCTACCCGTGAAAATATAAGCACTACCGATTTCTATTCTACACTGCTTGATCGGTGTCGGCACCTGCCGACTGTCAGCGGCAGTATGAAAAATCCTGGTGCTGCTGTCTGGCGAGAACTACGCTACGCAAACGGACAAGAAAAGGGATTTTCTGACAAAGTTGTCTGACAAAATACCTCGTGGGTGACGGTCGCCATTATTTTTTTCCGGTAGAGAAATGAAGATCTCAACCCTAGCAGTTCTTCCGACTATGTCGAGATAATTCTATAACGACTGCGGTAAGTCTCTCATTTACTTTCATATTAATTAACAACAATATTTCGTTGGAGAAAACTGTTTTTTTAGTAAGCCTGAGTAAGCATCTGTCCACCTGTTGCATCGTGCATTGTGCAATACGCAATGGGTTGCTAAAGTTTTTAAAACTTTATAAAACATTCCATTCAAGTGTCAGAATTTCGGCACAAAAAAGTGAAGTATATTGAATACAGAGATCTAAGTTTAAAATTTATATAACATCGATGTAATGAAATACGTGTTACATCAATGTAGGTTATTTTAACAATGCGTAGTTAGTTTAAGTAGCATAAAAGTTTTACTAGAATTAACAGTAAAACTTTATTAATATCTGGTGACTTACTCAGGCACGTTTTGAAAGTAAATAATGTCCAATTCATATTATTTTCCGTAATAAAAAACTATGTATTTGAATTAACCTTAACCACGTGGTAGCTATATATTCACACTATGTATAAAGTTTATGAGATGGTACAAAACCATAATTAATTGTCAAATCACAAACTAGGTAACTCACATTAGGTGATGTTAATATTAGGAAGAATTATTGTTATAAAGATTTTCAAATAAGGCATGTTGGCCATATAAATTTTATCAAGTTTAATTAAATAGCTCAATAACTATGTTGACTTTATATATGTATTTTGGAGGGTGTGCTAACGTTAGTGGGGCATTGTGTTGTGGTCTCTGACTAAAAATATAATGTGTAATCAGGGTTCACCGATGTAGACGAGAAAAAAGACCTACTACATAGCTGAACGATGAACATCTGAAGATACTCGCTACCGGAGGAATTTGGACGACCACACACAACACCTAAAATGTCAATCACGAGATCGCCACTTCACTAATAAAAAGAAAAACCCTTCGTGGATGAAATCAGGTGATACAAAACCAATTATTAATTACACATAGAGTCAACACTCGATCATACCCAGTGACCAGTTATATATATCTATCAACTACAACATTTCAAGTTTTAAACATTCATTTCGATTCCCAATTGAGGGGACAGTTTAGTGTGTGGACTGGGTGCTAAATTAATTGTAAATTTCTGTATATTTCTGGTAAAAATGTCACCTCAGAGACTGGCATGATGATTATGCAACATTCAACATCGATTTTCCACTTATTTCATTATAGGGGTTTCTTTACAGATTTTAAAGTCATTTTTGCTATTAGTAATTTATCATGTTCAATTCAGTAGTATATATATATATATATATTTTTTTTTTCTTAAATTAAAAATCAGTTTAATTCATTTTATATAAAAAAAAGAATTACTGGGGAGGTAGGTGGATTTTCAACAAGTTTCAACTAGAAGGAATGCCTGTCGATACAGTTTTGAACTTGTTTGTTGAGACAAGTTGAAAGATGAATCATCAAGATAACATGTCCGTCTCTGGGCCAAGTGTATTTTTTTCATAGGGTTATAATATTATGCAATATTTCTAATTTTATTATTTGGCAATGTTTCGGTATATATAAATTCTGTAAATTAATTATGATAACTGGGGGGCGTTCATTATTTTAAATATTTTTAATTTCTCACTGGAATTAGGCACTTAGCCACTTAGCCACTTAGGCACTTAGTTTTGTATTTTATTATGTCCTGGGGACTACTGTATGCTTAAACATTATCTTATACACCTGATGTGTAATCAACCCACACCATGAGGGCAATATAATAAAAGTAAATTTCTAATCCTAACTGGGATAATTATAAAGAAAAAGTAAGAATTTATATACACCAGAAGGGTAATATAAGAAGGGCGTGGCAAGAGACCTTTATGTATATTTTATTGTATACTATTGTATAATGTATTTGTGTCGTGGAACATGTTATGTAGATATATTTGTGTGTACATTTTGGGGGTTATAAGTGTTATGCATTTAGTGTATTTTGGTGGGGACTTTGGATATAGGTTTTTATTTGTTCGATGTCTTTTTATAAAAGAAAGTTAATACATGGAGTCATGTAGGTATATCCTTTTCATTTTTTATAACAGGTATTCTATCTCAAATAATCATTGCTGATCATTTCTTTAAGGAAATAAATTATTTTATTTAACCTTATAACAAGTATATGAATTGTCACCCTTTAAAATTTATTTAATTTGTTTGAGTAATTATTATTATAATTAATATTAGCAAGGAATCAATACCATTTATCTTCATTAAGTTAACCAAATACACTGCACTCACCGTCTATGGCTTTTTTCCGTGATGTTTTGTCCAGTTTACATGTTTCAAGGCACTTGCCTCATCATCAGAACTTATAAAATCAATCTATGTCATAAAAAATGACATTTGTCAAAATATTAAAAACACAATACGGTAATTAAACTATGTACATAAATTCGTTTTAAAAATGTTCGGTGTGCCTTGCAAGACAACACGCGCCGTACTCCGTACACAGTACGGCGCGTGTTGTCTTGCAAGGCACACCGAACATTTTTAAAACGAATTTATGTACATAGTTTAATTACCGTATTGTGTTTTTAATATTTTGACAAATGTCATTTTTTATGACATAGATTGATTTTATAAGTTCTGATGATGAGGCAAGTGCCTTGAAACATGTAAACTGGACAAAACATCACGGAAAAAAGCCATAGACGGTGAGTGCAGTGTATTTGGTTAACAAACACGTGGCTTGGGACTACAATAGGATTTATTCCGTTTAATTCAAAATTCATTAAGTTATATGAAGCATTCTAAAAGGAACATATAAAATCAATTTTATATTTTATTAATATTTTAATGGAAGCTTTATTTCAAGGTTAGTTATGGTTTTAAATTTAAATTCATTGGTAGAGTGACATAGCAAATTATTTTCTTGGTTTCAATAATTATTTTCAGGTGACCTTGTTGAGAAAGTATACTTTATTTAATTAATTATTTAAGGGGAATTATAGATTACTGTTGGGTTTATTTATTTTATTTTCATTTGTTATTGAGATAGAATAATAAAAAGGATTTGTTAATTGTTTAATTCTTGAGTTTTCATTGCAAGTCCCGTCTCACTGGATCCAGCGCATTTTTGGCTTCTCCAGGCCTAAGCCTAGTTATAATTAACTTGTGGCCCCTCTTTACAAAAAAAAAAATTCCAAAAATTTTTCTCAAAAAAAAAATAAATAAATAATCTTTTTTTTTAACTGCTTAAGTTAAAGTGGGGTTACAATAGGCCTATATAAAATATTTAAAATTTATATTTATTTTACCTCAAGATGTTATTTTTCGATTATTTGGAACGTGTTTCGAAAGCTATTGTGCTATCATCCTCAGCATTCGCGATTCTGCGTCTAGTGAAGTACCTGTGTGTTGGTCTGTCGCGACACACACACAGGCGACAGACCAACACACAGGTACTTCACTAGACGCAGAATCGCGAAGGCTGAGGATAAGAACTATTGTGCTCTCGAAACATGTTCCAAATAAGGGAAAAGTAACATCTTGAGTTAAAATAAATATAAATTCTAAATATTCTATATATATATATATTATATATACAGTATATATAAAACTCAAAGACTGAGGATTTATGTGTACTGAATACAAATCCACACCGTAACACCGACTGCCACCAAATTTGGCACAGGTAACTTTTGACACAAGGCGCAAAATACTGTCTAACTTGAATTAGATATATTGCTCCGTTCGCACGATTTAGGCCTTTTTAATTATCCCTTTTCGTTGACGCGTATAAAGATGTCAAACACACCATGGAGACTAGAAATAATTACCATAGTAACAAGTAAATAACCAAATGATATTTAGCGGCATCGGAACTGTGCCCTCATCCGTTCCAGCAGTTTTGAATATGCGATTGTATCGATATATTTTGTAATTTAGTATACAGATACGTCTATATATTTTGTTGTTGTCTTAAACGATTATAAAATTTGTGTGTTTACATATTTCGGATAATGCAATGAATAAGTAATGAAATATATTAAATACTACTACTAAAGATATCAACAACACCATGGAGACCAGAATTAATTACCATAGTAACAAATAAATAAACAAAAGCTATATAGTAGCATCGGAACTGTACATTTATCCATTCCTGCAGTACATTTTCAATGTTTTATATAATATGCGATTGTATCGATATATTATGATGTGGAAAGTGTACTAATTTTAAATTGCCCTATTACTTAATGCAAACCAAAAATACGTGTTGTTTTCATTTGTGAGGTTAGGCGACCACGGTTTTTAGTTTTTAGTTTACTGCTGAAATAAATAAAAGCCATGGTTGAGGTAAACATAACGTTTAATGTGTTATACAATGCTTCTAACACAGTAACAATGAAAAAAAAAGAATTTAGGCTAGACGGAAAATACCAGAATTGGAGCGTAACTATAAATACAAACAAGGCCTTATGTTTGTTGACGGAATACATGGACTGATACATTAATGGAACATGGAGTTGTGAGGGAGTTGATTTGTTCAAACTCTTGATGCCTCGATTACAAGAGACGGTACAAGTGTAACACAAATACAAAATCGTATACAACAAGAGAAACAAATGTCGAGACAGTTACATTCCATTTTATGGAATAGTCAACTACAATACAAATCGAAAATCGAAATATATAAAACCAGAGTAAAAAGCAGGGCTTAATTTCAGGGGGAACGCTCCGGGACGGCGTTCAGGAACCTCTTGGATGAAAAAATAAATTACAGAAAATATATATGAAAATAAAACCCTAATTAAATAAAAGAAATACTACTATCATTTAAAAAGCATTAAATTTATCAAATTCAAAGACCAGATTCAATTTTAGCTACTATCGTTCAATTCTTTTTAATACGTTCTACCTAAAATTCTCTTGTAAATAGAAACGTATTTTAAAACTTTTCAACAAGGCTCACTGGAAGATGACATTAGCAGTTTTTCGCAAATTAACCTAACCATTACATATTTAAGAGCATCTCTAAAGACGAAAGCTGTGTCCACAAGTGTCCAGCCTCTTATTTGTGAAAATTAATGGACCTCCTATCCGGTTATTTTATCCATCAAAGTAAGTGGATTCTTGGCTGATTTCTCGTCATAATACAGCATTGGACACAAAGAGTAAGTAAAGGTCAAGAAATAAACAATATAACGACACAATAATGAAACTATGGAAACTTTTTAAAATGTCGGAACCACCGCAAATATCACTTAGCGTTTGATTGAGGCTCCGGGATGACGCCATCATGAGTGACATGTTTTCGATTGCGTGCTGCTAACCTGAAGATGATGCTCTTTAGACATATGGGTAAACTTTATTATGTTTTTAGATACGAGTTTATACGTATGTTACATATTTTATAAGTCTTTAAAAATGTAGAACTTTGTTGTAATAAACTGACCCAAACTTGTACGATAGTGTACTTTTGAGTTGATGCGTTCCGGCACCTATAGTTTTAGAAGTCAACCACTGGTAAAAGTATTGTAACATATGTGGGTGAGGTGTAGGAGAAAACAGAACATATGAGGAGAAGTTGGAAATGGGATACTGAAGAAGGTGCTGTAGAATTTAATTACTGAATAGGGTACGGAATGAGGAACTGAGGGAAACAATGAGTTTCTGTACTAATACAAATCACACAATTGATGCTAAAAGTTCAAGACGGTAAGGGCATATGTACTGTATGGGTGATGATAGATGGCGAAAACAATTACTAGAATGTGCGCTCCTCAAAGAAGGAAAGAGGGAGGCCGCGACAGATTCTGATGGAAATCATAAGGAACGCAATGAAACAGAGAAATCTGGAGGATGACGATTAGAAAGATCGTAAGATTGGAAGTTATCTAGAGCCTGTCAAAAAACTTGAATATCATGGAAAAGAAGGGGAAATAATATAAAAATGTCTAATGAAAAAGAGTAGGTCGACGGACAGAAGAGGACAAGACCTAAAGCTGGGTAAATTTTGTTTACGAAAGTCTTATCAAAAGAAGTTGATTACACAGTAAGAGGACGACAATGTTTAGAGTTGTAATCTGAGGTAAAGAGGTTTGATGCTGACATGAGAAGAGTAATGGTTTATCGCCTAGAACTCCGACATGACACTTTCATCAAAAAATGTTTTCATGAAAATGTTTTCGAAAAGACACTGCAAGGGCGTACTTGCAAAGTTTGGCCATTAAGATAGGATATATCAGATATCTATATATATATATATATATATATATATATATATATAAATAACTCAAAGCCTGACGATTTGTTTCCTTTGTATTGAATACAAATCCACAACTTTACACTGATTCCGACCAAATTTTGCACAGGTAAAATTTGACATAAGGCAAAAAACAAACACTATATAGCTTGGAATTTAATATTCCGCGTCGTACACAAGATTTAAACCCTTTTAATTATGCGGTTTATTCACAGTCGGTGTGTGACGCATATAAAGATATCAACAACAACATGGAGACCAGAATTAATTACAATAGGTAACAAGTAAATAATACAAATGATATTTAGCGGGATCTTTGAACAGTCCGTGTGACTACCCTCGTGAGTGTTAAACACGTAACTGAAAGGCAGCAGTTTGGGTTTCGATGCGGGAGACCTTGAAAACGCAGCAAAGTTGACGACCCTGCGTTTTTTCCACGTCCGTGTGACCAAATTCAATACGTTTCCCACCTCACAAAAAATCCCTAAAGATCTATTACAATAAACGCGCAAATAGTAACGCGGTTTAAAAAATCTTTAAATAGAAACGAAGCTGCTCAAAAAACACAAAAATTAAGATAATTTGACGAATGATGATTTTAATAAATTGTCTTTTTAAAAAATATCAAAAGAAAACAATAAAGCGGGTGAAGCCGTGGGTGTAGCAGCTATTGAGGAGATAATCGACAATGAAACTTTATCTACCTACTGTTGGGACAATACAAAAATTTCGCTGCGATAGGGAGGACTCTGTCAGTCACAATGCGATATCTGCACATAAACGGAGACAACACCCACGTGATCTGCACGTGATTAAGGACAGATAGCTTCTGTGTAGCGACTGTCTGATAATAGACTATTCTTCAGTCTAATAATTCAGTGAAGATGACGATAATCATGACGATTATGATGATTATGAATTATTATCATCCACTCGTATAGAAATGTAATTATAATTCCCAATATCATATCACCGGTGATGAACCAAAGCAGATCTTCAGCACTTCGAATTTATTTGTAAATGGGCTGTTTATCACAACGACAGGTCACACACTGCGTCTAATAAACGTTAGCGGATGCCCATTAACATCAGGCCGAAAAACTAAAATCGATATGAACATGATATCACCATAATTACCATCATCATCAACAGCTTCAAGGATTAAACCAAGGGTGGTTTATTCCGGTGTAAAACAGGCAAATATTAGAGCTGGGCACTCCAGCGCTTCCTCGAAAGACCCACACTTCTCCGTCCCCACGGCTTACAGTTCAATAGTTGTTTGGGGATGCGGCAGTCATCCGTTCGGTAAAGATGTTTCCACCAATTCAGCCGATACTGGGCGATCCTGTCGAGTATACTCATAATATTCAGTTCCTGCTGTATGCGTTTCTTCTATGATCATGGTAACTATACCCTGCCACGTGCCTGACACATCTCATTTCAGCCGCTTGGATGCGACTGGCGGAGCCTTTCTTTAAAGTCCAATTCTCAGGCCCATAAAGAAGTGTGGGAAGAACCATCACTTTGTTGAATTTTAGGGGTGTTCCTTTACTTGCTGACTTAATTGTTTACCTAATGGTCCCGCACATAAGGTTGAACTTATGCAACTTATTCACAACGTCGTTTCTTGCATTATAAGACACACTGTAGCCCTGGAATTCACAATTGCTAACTTATTCCAGGACAGTACCATTTACAACAATTTTTGCTCGTATGGGAGCAGTTCCACGAAAGCCCTCACCTTCGTCTTAAGTGTAAATATTTGCAATCCGGAGTCTTTCGAGATACGATTTAACAAATGTATAACCATCTGCAATCTGTTTTCCGACTCAGATCAGAATAGCCAGGTCGTCCGCAAACAACAAAGAGTCAATTGTATAGTGACCAATCATAAAATGTTCTAGAAGACGAATCTGCCATTTTTGTATGTCATCGTAAATATAAAAATTATAAACAGAAAGTGATAATGGAGCCCCTTCTTGTACTCCACAATTAATCAGGCCAAACCTAGGAGCTGTTCTCGGTTTCCCTGCTTCTATGAACATGTTACCACCCATAATGCACTACTTACCTGCGAAAGTATCTTGTGTGACAATGGTCACTTTATCGCAAACCAGGGGAGAAAATGAAACCTTAATTAATTTTAACGTTCAGCTAAGTTCATAAGTATTGACACTTTCAAATAATTCATATGTAATGTTTCAGAACCGGGCGTAGACACTAGAATCTTAAAGGGTCTCAGGGAGAATGTACTCAGCGAAGAAGGAGTTCAGGATTTGTTGGCAGCGGATAAGGCGTGCAACTTCCGTGGTGAACTGAAAAAGTTACCGAAGAAATTGACTGGATAGACGGTCGCAACTTTCGCGGTTACAGCATAAATGTATTAATCGGAACACATTTTAAATAAGAATTGTAACATTACTCTATAACTCGAAAATAGAAATTGTAAAATTATACAAGTTTATTACATTGTCCCTTCAGGTTGCCGGGAAAATTATCCTGTTAAAATTAGTCCTGTACCTTACCAATATTAACAAACAATTTTGTTAATATTCCGAATTTGTCGGGTTTACTTGATAAAATCCTACTTGTCATGTTCCGGACGAGGCCTTTCAGTGTTTCCACCACTTTCAAATTCTAAACCACAAACAACATGTCCCGAAAGGACCCGTGAATCCGCCTACAATTATTGTTTAGATCAATTTCTAAACAAGTCTACTACTTGTCACTACCATATTAGCTCAGCTCCGTTAACCCACGCCACTGCTACTTGCTACGAAGCTTCGTCTCTCCCTCTGTTCATGGAAACACGGCATAAATTCACCAACCCTATTGAAAATGTTGAAATATTGAAAGTAGAAAATAATTTAAATAAAAGTAGGTTATATGAAGTGTTAGAGACATTAAAGGTAAAAAAAGAACAGTAATTGCTGATGAATATACAAACATCATGCAGCAATAAAGAAATATTTTATTATAGTTGTCTTGATTATTCATCTCTTCTTTCACAGCACTACACTTAACTAAAAATGAACTTTTTTCATGTGAAAAACTTACTATTTTATCGGACGCGTTTCGGCTTAGTATCCGCCTTCTTCAGCTTTGGTAACAGACTGCCAGCATTTTGTAACGGTTGTGTGGAAGGAAGACACCACCCCCACTTCACCTTCCACACAACCGTTACAAAATGCTGGCAGTCTGTTACCAAAGCTGAAGAAGGCGGATACTAAGCCGAAACGCGTCCGATAAAGTAGTAAGTTTTTCACATGAAAAAAGTTCATTTTTAGTTAAATTTTATTATATTTTGCAACGGTAAAATATGTGTATTCCGACAGAGTGATAGATAAGTAAACAAAACTGGGTGTGGTTCAATAAGGTAACAGAGGAAGAGACGAAGCTTCGTAGCAAGTAGTAGGGACGTGTCTTAACGGGGCTGAGCCAATAGGGTAGATAGGATAGTGACTACTAGACTTGTTTACGAATTGACCTGCCGTGAAGGCAAATTCACGGGTATATATACGGGTTCCATCGGGATATTTTTTGTCGTAGTTTAGTACTTGAAAATGGTGGAAACTTTGAAAGGCCTCGTCCAGAACAAGACGAGTAGCGGTTTAGCAAGTAAACACGACAAAGTTGGTATTCCAAAACGTATTATAATAGTCTCTTCCGCCTTTTGCGTGTCATGATGTTTGTGACTCTAGTTATAACATATAAAGTTTCACAGCATTTGCCAATTGAAAAATTATTTACGTAATAAAAATATCAAAAATCTGATTAAAATATTATAGGTCTAGGTTGAAACTAAAGCATTTAATTAATGTGATCTTGCGATAGGCAGTATTGGTCCCAGACCTTGACATTTATGGAGGCAGAAACAAGATAAAATTGTATGTACACAATTGCACACACATCTTACAATAAAGACGAAAATTTTATTATTATTATCATTATTATTATTATTATTATTATTATTATTATTAAAATAATAATAAATGAAACTTTGGTCCTATTTTCGTCTGAATAAAAACACAAAAACAACGGAAATTTGTCTTTGTATAAACACTAAACAGGATGTGTAAATATGAGTTTACAAACTTTAAGGGCTTGATGCACATTTTTTAACATCAGGATTGTTTCGCACCGCCTAACTTTCACAGTCACTTAGTAACGAAAGCAACTGTTTTAGTGGCAAACATTTTTTAAAATACAAATACAACTTTTTATAGTTTTCCATCATATTGATAAAAACGAATTCTTATCCTCTTTAGTTGTAAGTGTACCACATCACTAAAGATGTTAGTCTTCTTGTTTAGCCAAAATCAAATTAACACATTCTCGGAGCATAAACTATTGTAATAATCTGACATCACAATACGTATTCTAGGAATCCTGTAATGTAACAACATTTTGAAAGAATTTCACTTAAGACAGACTAGCCAGTTATAGGATAATAAGTCTGTAGATCGGTATATATCTATGCAACGTAGGCCAGTACCAGGAACAGTTGGCTGGAAAACATTCGAAGGAGATACAACCAGCTTCTTGCCTATGCTATGGCAAGAGAAAGTAAAGAAGAAGAAGAATATGATGGTGATGGTAGAGAAGAAGAAGAAGTACGAGAAAATTAGGGGGAGGAGAAGGAGATGACAATAATGCTGGTGACGCGACGACGACGATGATGACGTTTTGCGTTATTTAATCTTTTAAGAATTTTGATGAAGATGTTTATTAAGCATTCTATAAATGGTGCTTTTGAGAGTAGTCTACAGTTGTGAACGATTGATTTCTTGAACGCCGTCAAATTGATTTCTCCGAATCACCATAACTCTTTTACCACAGGATGAGCATGGTTAGAAGTGACCTGCATGAGGAGGACCAGGGATATTTAATACCACCGATAGAAAACATTCAACATCTTTTGCTGAATGTTTTATTCAGTTTCTAAACTCAGTCGGTTAGGTGTATTTTGGAGCGTTCTAAACTTAGTCTTAATCAATTAAATGGTTTTATTTTCTCCATTTAACATTAAACTACGTAATTTTTCACATTACAATTTTAACGAAGAATGCCTGCTTACACTCACCACACCCGCTATGTGTATTCACTATAACAATACGGGTTTTTTTTTTATGTAACGATCTATCAAAACTAATCGTAGCCACAAAAAATATAATCATAGCTATAAAAATATAATATAATCGTAGCCCGTAATCTGTTCAGCGTAATTAAACATTAAATCGCTAAATTACTATGAAGAAGAGAAAAGAAACAGATTATTTAGTCGTTCTTGAATTCAGTAAGAGTAAAGTTGAAAACAAACAAAAATTAAATACAGACACATAATTCTATACCATCATCATCATCATCATCATCATCATCATCACCACCACAAGGACTAGGCCTTAGATCTGTTCCGGAACCCATCTCCTTCTCGGTCTACCGACATCTCTCTTTTCACTAGGGAGATATCCCAAGGCAGCCACAGGTAGACGAATATCAGGCATGTGATTCAAGTGTTCACACCATCTCCTTATGTGGTCTTCTGGTGCAATGTTTAAATCGCGTCTAATATCCTCGTTTATTTTCCGATCCAAGAGAAAACAACTTTGCCTCCCTCTTAGAAATTTCATTTCGGCTGCCTGAATCCTCTGCACGTTCCTTTTACCTCTCTCACTAACATTCAGGAATGTGGGGACAGCCACAGTTTTATAAAATTTCATTCGTATATTCTTCCTTGTTTTATTATTCGGTATCATTTTAATATTAGTTTTTCTACTAACTTATTCAATCTACTAACACCTTAATCGTCGTAGTAGCTTGCTGTTTGACTGAATATTTTATTTTCTCCAATTTACAATTTATACAATGTTATTTGTTATACGTTCTAGTCAATTGACCAATATAAAATTAAATTGCATTTTTATTAAGTTGCGTCTCATAAGCTACATACGTGGTGTTAATATGTTTATGTATTGTGTAACAAATAATATCGAAACACGGCTAAGCGTCACCTTTGTCCTACATAATTTATAGAGATTCTTCAAATTCTTCAAGGTATACAAATTTACAGAGAACCTTCAAACTCACCCGTATATGACACCGTGACTTCTACGCGTTTGTTTTGTTTTATCAAAAGCGAAAACAAGTCACGGTATTTAGTGTGACTCTTGATAGCCGTCATTATGTCAAGATAAAACGATTTGTTAACTGCACATTTCATAAATGAGTAATCTGTTTTCGCAGCATCACACAAAGATGTTGTAAATAAAAACAATAGCAAATATAAACTAGTTATATATAATATACAAGTTGTATATACACAAGAGCAAACGCAGCCTAACATGTTACAGTCTTAAATACCATACGGTGTCGTCAGTGTTTACTAATTGCGACAAGCAGTCTTTGTATATTTTGGAACAATTGTGTGAGTAAGTATAACATATAAATTTTACTAAATTAAGTTTTTATTTAGATGGGAATGTCAAATACGGTTTAAATATTCGATTAGATATTCTGTCCTATTGAATACCTTTTATGATAATTTACTCGACTTTTACGAGGGCGAATTTAGACTAATGACATAGTTCTCTTAATGTATGTTATGTAGTACTTATAATGGTGAACTCCTGTTTCGGCCACAAAATGTTCGGCTACTAATTCATAACTGTTGACATATTATTTACTACAAAATTATAAGCAAAGAGGAACGTATGACGAAAGTTGTGTTAACAAATAATAAATAACAGAGAATAAATAGAGTTAAGAAACAGAAAAATTTAGATCATGTTGAATTATTTTTAAATTAACAAATAAAATTCGATGTTGTGGCGGGACTAACGTAACAAATTTGAATCCCGTCTTACACTCAGAAAAACATTATATTCAAATTCAACTAATAAATGACATAAGGCACAATTTGTTTTTGAAAAATACTACTTTTAAGACATTTTTAGGTAGGCCTATATATGGAGCACCTAAATATACTTCAATGGAAAAAGAGATTATGAGAAAATTAACGTTCTACAATCAATGTGTAAAAATAAAACTCTTTAGAGACTCTTAGCTTACAAGAAAAACTTGTTGTAAGTGTAATAAATGTACGTATGTTTTATGTCCTTAATTCTATGATAGTTTACCTATTGATATAAAAAACAAATACAGCAACGTTTCTTTGATATTTAAAATCTTGGATAACAATAAAAGTCAGTTGAATACCTTCATCATCCTGGGAACCATTAATATAGAAAAATTAATATATACTCTGTTGTGCCAGCAGCATATGAATATGTTGTAAATCAAAACCCTCCGAATACCACGGGGTCGTTAATGACCCCAGTCTCAAGGAATTTCGACGAAAATATATTGAAAAACTGGAAGGAATTCTTTGTGGCTCTGTGACTTTTTTTTAAACTATATACTGCCACTTTCATCTTCATTCCCGCTGAATACTTCAATATCACAACTGTAATCACGTAGTGTTTCCTAAAAAATGTGGCTGGGGTCCTCGCGAGACCCCCGTGGTATTCTGTGTACCCTTTTTCTGAAAATGAAATTGTGTATTTTCATAATATTGCATCACTCGAGTCAGTTCATGAAGTGTAAACACAGCTGGGGTTCCAAAAAGTCATTTTCCCCTTTTTACAAACAAGATGTTCCTAGAAATTGGGAGTATCGAGTTGTAGCTACGTCTACCTACTCGTAATAAACTTTGCCCTCACTCACTGTTGTTCACTCATTGCCCTTGAGTTTACTGTAGGACTGTTGTCCTACAACGAGTAGGACACTACTCGTTGTTTAGTTATCTCTTTCCTTCCAGTTCAGTTTGATTCTAAGTTCAGTGTGTACGTGTTGTGAAATGTTGTCTTGTGTCTTCAAGAACCAAAGGGCTAGAGTTGTAGCCAATGACCTTCTCGATGAGGTACAAGAAACTACAGAATGTTCTGCAGCTGAGGACGTTGTTGAAATAGCTGATGAAGGAGATGATGAAATTCAAGGCGATGAACTTGATGAAGAAATTGTGGGAGACTTTGGAGATATGTTTGTATCAAAGGGTGATACTTTTTGGCTGTAAAACACTACACTTCATAATTGTCACTTTTTCCAAATAAATACTTTCTGAGCAAGTATTATTAATTTTAATCATTTTCTAAGATGATTTTTCCTTTTCGTGAGTACCAACAGGTGTGAAGTGAAAGAGTTGAACCACCAGACACACAAAACGTCGTCAAGAACCAAAATTAAGAATGGGGTCTCACAAAGACCCCCGTGGTATTCTATGTTCCATCTGGACCGTGGTATTCGGAGGGTTAATATAACAGTGACTAACGAAAGAGCAGGCGCGGCCTAACATCAGTGTTTGTTATGGTCTTACTGTGACGTCAGTGTTCACTAATTGTGGTAAACAGTCTGTGTATATTTTGGAACATTTCAGCAAGTAAGTTTAACATTTCAATTTTACTAAAGTCAATTTTTATTCAGATAGGAATATGTAGTAGGGTGTAAATATTTGGGGGGAATTTTTTTCAACGTACATGTGTTTTCCTTGTATATTACTGTTTCTTTTTGCAACCTCAGTCGCATACGGTGTAGTGCAGATAACCATATGCTTAGGTTTTCATATCATAATGTTT
Organism: Magicicada septendecula; assembly: GCA_034769895.1. NCBI lineage: Eukaryota > Metazoa > Arthropoda > Insecta > Hemiptera > Cicadidae > Magicicada > Magicicada septendecula. Next base: position 19,623,593 of record CM068369.1, on the reverse strand, counting down.
ACCGCTTCTGTTAAAATCTCCTTCCGTCGTGTTAAACACATTTTTCTATCCACTGATTTTACGCTAGTCACAACAGTGTTACCCTTCCCACAGGGCTCTTTTGTGTCTTAAAATGTTGAAAAAATTGTGTAACATTATGTAACTAGCTCTCTGTATTGTATGGTTGTCGATTCTAGTTACGGCTAAAGGTGAAGACAAACATTGTAGTAGTTTAACAAAACTACGGGGATTGCTCAATAGAAACACGATTAGTACTATAAAACATTTTTTATTCAAAGATTTTAAAAGAAATCTCCATTAACATTGAGGCATGTGTCCCACTGTTGTACTAATCTGTAGATTCCTAGCTGGTAAAATTCTTGCAGCTGTTTGCGGAACCATTCGCTAACAAAAAACTTTACCTCAGCCTCCGATTAGAACCGCCGTCCTTTTAGTAATTCCTTTAATGGGCCAAAAACATGATAATCGCCCGTGGACAAGTCGGGGCTGTAAAATGGATGTTGTAAGACTTCCCACTCCATACGGCCAAGCAGATTTTGAATCGTCTGGACTACATGGCGTCGAGCGTTATCATGCAGAATAATGACACCATTTGTGTGCTTTCCGGGACGTTTATTCTTGATGCTGACCCGTAAGCGTTTTAAGCTGTCTGCATATCGCTCAGCGTTGATGTTGACACCAGGTTCTTTAAAATCTAAAACAGCACACCCTGATAATCGAAAAATACGGTCACCATTACTTTTCCTGCCAAAGGTTGGGAGCGACACGCAGATTATCTTTGGACGGATTTTCTATCATAGATGTCATTTTTCAACCCAGTCACAACGCTTAGAAAAGAGGAAACTGCAAATAGTTTAGACAGACGCGTCACTAGTACATAAACACACAATAAAAACAAATGAGTTCGGTTTTAGCGACAAAGTCACAGCTGCGCAGGTTGCACGTGTTTCTATTGAACAATCCTCGTACTAGACACCTTCTGACACAAATTCAGTGTTTCATTTCTCCCTTCCCTTATTTCATTAATTTTACTAAAATCAATTTTCCTTTAGATAGGAATGTCTAGTACAGTTTAAGTATTTGAGAGAAACGTTCACAATTTACACGTGTTTTCCTTGAATATTACTGTATTTTGTGCGACCTCAATCCTATGCGTTGTACACAATCATGTGCGTAGATTTTCATGTCGTAATATTGACCGCTTTGGTTTAAAAGCCTTCACACCATGTTAAATCCTTAATTTCGGGCCACTTGATTCTAAAGGTCTTTCACGGTCTTACTCTAGTGGCAACACACTTAATTTAAATTTTTTACGTTTACTTATGCAATCTGTTAATACATAACAATAAACATAATAGTTTACAGAATACATGGCACGAAGATAACTAGTGCTTTGACTAGTGAGTATTTAAAAGTAACATATTATATATAATGTATTTATACTGTTAGAGTCTAGGTAAGTCCAGAGAAAATGTGAACTTTAGACGTCTTGTCTGTAGGCTGTTGTCTAGTTGATTTACGGCTAAATGATTCGTGTGCTCTTCAAGCCATTTCACATATCTTTTGCTGAACAACGCAATGGTTTCAATGACAGGGCAGGTCCAGGTATCTATAGATGTCTTTGTTGCTGATGAACCATGGTGCATTAGTTATGGCACCTTGGTCTGAAACTTTTCCATTATGGCGATATTGGATTTAGATGCAGTTCTCCAAAGCTGTAAGCCGTACGTCCACACAGGTTTGAAGACAGTGTTGTACACCAACAGCTGTTTTGCATCGATAGTAATGATTTTTGCCCAGGAGCCATAATTCTTGCAAAACTTGATGTCCAGTTGCTTTCTCTTCATCCAAATGTGGTTGCGCCAGGTCAGTTTTTTGTCTAAGTGGATGCCCAAGTATTTTACAGAGTCAGCTACCGAACACTCTTAAATGGTGACAAAATTGTGAGACATTTTGTAACTTGTTTCAAAGTATAGCTATGGTTATTGATTCAGTTATGCGGCTATTTTAGTGACAAAACAACATGGTTAGTCTAGTAGATTCACAAATGAAACCTACCGACATAATTTCAATGTCTCGTTTCTCTCTTTCTCCTCTTTACTTCTCAGGTTAAATATATGAAAAGATACCAGCACACATAGACAGGGACACACACACACACACACACACACACACACACACACACATATACGCCTTGTTGGCGTATACACATATTGTAATGCGACATAATGAGCATAACCCAATAAGTGTATAAACCTCCATATAATATGACATAAACTAAACAATCTACATAACCTTGCTAAACCAATAAGAAAGATTAAACCCGAAATAAGCAAAAAGAAGTAAAATATAAGCTAATGTAGAATAAATATTGTACTGTAATTTATTTATAAGTATTGTAATTAAAATATTTAATTACAGATATTACTTTTTTCTATCTGCAGATGAAAAGAAAACTCTATCTAGGGTTAACAATTACTAAGTTGATTTATATTATTTAATACTGTGTATGATTTATTCTTTTCTTTAATCCGTACCAAATAACGTTAGTGTATAAAATTTTTAATAAGTAACAAGGTAAGAATATCTACCATATAAATGTAAATAGTTTGAATCTGAATTCTTCACAACTGCAACAGGTTCAATTCTAGCTGATGTTTATCATCTTAAGGTAATGTTAGGCTTCGTGATCTGTTCCTTCTCTGGGATTTCTTATTAGATTAAATGTTGAATTATATTTTCTTCTATGATTACTAACTTGATACTTCTTCGGAATATCGAATTTTTTTGTATTGAAACTCAAACTATCTTCCAGGACAGGCTTCTTCTTTTAGTTCGTCGTTCTATAAATGATATACTCAGACTTCTTGAAATATTGTTGTTTATTTAGTTGTAGAAAAATTATAATTCTTTCAATGTTATAGATTTATATTCTCGTATGTTTATTAAATTATCAATGTTAACTCCCTTCCTTTAAAGGTTTCCTTTATTAAATATAAAATTAAACTGTTTTATAAAAATTAAACTCTTTTAATGTGTATCTTATTACATATAAAATTAGACTTTTTCATGTGGCTCTTCTTAAATATAAAATTAGACTAAACCAATTTTCTTTCATTTGAATACAATTAAAATCTAACAATTTACAATTTGCCATTTAGATACCCAACTACATTCGTCACATCTTTCTATCATATGACTCTTAACAACATATATAATTTTATTAATTATTATTAATTACATTTATTTCCTCTTTTACATTATCCATATAATTAGTATATTTTAAATTACTATTCTATTAATCTTTCATTTTATTTGAATGTTCATTTCGAATTTAATATAATAATTGTCAACACATATTTCTTAATGCTGTTCTATATAATATTGGAGTCTACCTCTATGTTGGTCGTGACTCACAAATCAGTTTTTCTGTCTACACTTCTAACACATGTTCATATTACTATTAATTTTATACCTTTTCTCTTTTAAAATTATTATTTGATTCTTATATACTGCGGTGTATTTTAACAGCAGTACAATATGTACTTTAAACCATTAAAAGTAACTGTTCATAGCAAAAATAACTAATTGTAAAAAGAAAATGTAATCACAACAAGAACACTAAGTGACTGAGTGTAAAATGTAAATGTAAGATGTTGGTTACTAACTATACAGACAGGACTTTTAATAATAGTGGTAACTTACTGTGAATGAAATTTATAATCACAACTAAAGACAATGTGTGATCATATAATAATATTTAATGTGTGAAATATCTGATATTCAATATACCTGTGTATTACCAAATTGCCAAAAGACTTCAACCTATAAAGAACCAAAAGGTGATTAAGGTTGTTAATTTAATTTATTTTAATGTTAACTGAATAACTTTAAATGTATAAAATAGTTCCCTATTTTATTTTCAATGTGAACTGAAGGGAATAATACAATCATTTGTGTTGTTTAAATTAATGTGTTAAACCTTATTTAGGGTAATAAGAATTAGATAGTTTAAATTGACCAGGTGTCAACAGTACTTAATATTAGGTCATAATAAATTGACTAACTATACTATTAGATATTAAGAAGTTATTAAAAGAAAGTTTTATTATTTTAAAGTTGGTTTGAATTTGACCATAATGGCCTAACATTATGGTAATATGTTTGTTTTATGTCAATCTTGTTCTTCACATTATCAAAATCAATTCAATGGATAATAATAACATAATGGATAACGCAATGCATGTAATAATAATAATAATAATAATAATGTATCAAGCCACAAGGTCATACAGTAATTGTAAATTGAAACTTTGTGCTATAGAGAAATACCAATTAATTGGCCAATATCAAAATAGAGAGTATTGTAAATCCAATCATTAAACCATCACAACAATGCATCACTCAATGCATGTAATAATAATAATAGTGTATCAAGCCACAAGGTTATAGTCTACACTAATTGTAAATTGAAACTTTGTACTATAGACAAATACCAATTAATTGGCCAATATCAAATTAGAGAGTATTGTAAATCCAACCGTTAAACCATCACAGCACTGTAATAAATAGTGAAAGATAGTATAAATACTAATATATGCTTTATTTAAGTGTCAGAAGCAACATTTTAATAAATTAATGGAATTTTAAAGTGATTTGAAATGTCGAAAGCTACATGGAACGGCTTATGAGATGAAATTTTATAAATTGTTAAATTAATTATTAGGACACACCTATGCTATGTGAGATGACTAAATTTTTGTCTTGTTATAAGGAATATTGTACTGTAAACCAATTTAAGATTTATTATGTAATAGACAGGGAGTAATTGTAGCTAGAAAATGTAAAACTTTGTATCTTAAATAATTAAGGTCATGTAACCTCTTAACCCGACGATTTTGACCAATGAGAAATTTTTAAATTTTGGTCAAGCCCGCTGAAGGTATAGGACATTTCTTCACTTGTTTGTTAGACTCAAAAGTAAAAAGAACTAATCTGTGCTACTCTGTGTAAAAAAGTATATGAGAGAGTCAAGTCCAAGTCAGAAGAAGAGTGAAAGTAAAATATATAACAGTGTCAAACTGGAAACAACAAATGATAATATAATAATAAAACAAGAAGAACGAAGAAAATAATATATCTAAAAAATAAATAAAAGTGATCTACGAAAAGTGGTGATACCGAAGATTATACATTAACACTAGTAATAATTAAACAACACCAGAACTAATTCACATAACACTTATTCATCAGAACCAAAGTGAAAAGACCAATTCAACACCAGTGAACAATAAATTTGGATTATTTTATTTTAAAAACTTGTTTTAAATAGTTGGGAGGTAAATTAACTCTGTAGTCACCTAGCGTCAGTCCGCCATCTTGTCACGGCCAACTGAAGCTATCACTGAGTCGACACTAACTATTTGTGTTCTCACATCAGACCAAACAACTATTTCATTGTATTTTCTTAATTTTAATTTTATTGTTATTAGTAAGTAAGAATTATTTTAATTGTAATATGTTGTACTTCTTTGTGTGCATTTCGTACTTTTTAATAACAGTCAGAAAATCCAGGATTTTATATAACTATCGGAAGTGTAACTCTGAATCGAACTGAGATTAAGAATCGACTCGTGCATTGTACCAAATAAACATTAGAACAACGAAATCAGTAATTTATGAAAATAAATAATAATATATTTCCCTAATTGATGCCAGTTGTCTTTTTTAAACATTAAAATGCAAATAACGATCTTTATTTCAGAACAAGAAGATAGAACCCGACCACGACGACGTAAGTAATTCCGTCAAGCGTAATAACCTACGGTGAGTCTGTTAACCTCAATCTTGACAACTCAACACGAAAACCAACACCCGTCCACAAACAAACAGTAATGCACGTTAATAAATAAAAAGTTAAAGTAACTTAACTTCACTCGCATGTTAAATTAAATAAAAATTATCGTTACAAAATGGGCGCTTACAACGGGAGGCGTTAAATTAAAAACAAAATACATCGTTACAAAATTGGCACAACAACGTGAGGCCTAAATAATTAAATTTAAGAAAGACAGAAATAAAAATAAACATACAAAATTAAAAATATTATCCTTATAATATGCACACAAATAAATGTATTCTAGAAAAACAGGCATTAGCGATTAAAGTCTTCAAAAATCAGTATAAAATATAAATTTTCAGAATTAGAGTTAAATATGTTGATTTTTAAGGTGCATTAACTTTTAAGGTTGATTTTTAAGGATTGTTTAACACTTTGGTATTAAACAAGGTTGGAGAAACACAGCATAGTCTTGTACTAATTAACAAATAACAAATAATCGCAACAAATGACTGTAGCTGCCTTGGGTTTTCATCGTACCGGGAAGAGAGATGTCGGTAGACCGAGGAGGAGATGGGTTCCGGAACAGGTCTAAGGGATAGCCCTTGGAGTGGTGATGAAGACGATAAAGTGTATTCCGTTCAAAATAACGGGCGACTTGTACAGTCGAGGCGGCTTACCACTTAGGCTATTTGTTTGCACATTTAGGAATATGGTTGAGGGTTGTGTTTATGATTATACTTCTGTTATAGATTGACGCAATGGACAGAACACAACTATTACTTGGAACACTATTGGCAATAGTCTGGTCAGTCGTTTGTGAGGTAACCCCGCGTGCTGGAAAATGCCATCAAATTTGTATGGATCCATATCCATTGGACTTTACAGCGGTAAGTTGAAATTAAAATTGTTCTTCTCAAACATACTTAACTATCATATTGTAACGATAATCCTATGAAACAGCCTAGAACATTCTCCACTCGCCCCCCGCCAATTGTGGCAGGTATTGCCACTAGCCTCTGCTTGTACGCTTTTCTATCAGATGTGGAATTAGCACAACGGAAGGGGGCGGACAACACCGTCTCTGTATCTGCTGACACTAGCGTCGTTTTGGCGCGACTTGATATCAATTTGGTTGAGCTATAGATTTAATATTAAATTATTGATTCCATTTTGGTTAGACAAGTCACTTGCAAAACTCAGGCAATGAAATTTAGAGTGCACGTAATAGCACAGCAAAGAATGTCAAAAACATTTGCGTGAGATGTGCAGTGGAAGTTAAAATCATCTCCGAAATCACATTAACAAATAGTACTATATGACCTATTAACCACTCTTTAGGTTATAACCTAATAACTTGCTTTTAAAAATTTACCGAGTTGATGACTAGTACAATACATAATTTGTTATTATAATCTGTATTATAGCCTATATCTGCCTAACATACGAGAATAAATGTAACTTTCAGAAAAAAATTACTACTAATAATGTCACATTAACTAATCCAATGAAACGAATAAAAAAACGAGTAGTTCTATTAAAAACTTGGTTATTTATGATTATTTTTTTAGTTGACTTAAGTTTTCATCAAAAGCAGAATCGATTGTTAAATAATTTCATTTTGTAACAATTATTTCGAATTGCTGTTATGGATGAAGTCTTTTCGGTAACTGTTTAGATGCTGGGGGTCACAAAATTCCCAAGATAATTAAAAATCCTGTTACTCAATCTTTTACGATTAAATGAAACATTATAATTATATAACTTAAATTGTTAATAAACACGAGAGGACATTCTCAGGAATACCGCTAACCAAACCGAAAATAAACCTCTAGGTTAAGTTTACAGAATATCTCACTGTTGACGTAGAAGTTAGACTCGGCGATAGAGCGGCAGTGTTGTCCCCTGCTGTCTTCTCCTCCGACCATTGTGTTACTTGCACATCTAGATAGGAAAACGTGCAGGTAGACAGTAGTGGTGTTGCCTCAGTCAAGGCCGCTCACAAGTAGGTTCCAGTGTAATCAAGACCACTTGAGATACGCATTAAGTAGCGTGAGTTGAGGATGGGAAATTTCTAGAAGGCGCGCGCTACCTAGGAGCCATAGCAGCCAGCTTGTCAGTTCAGTGGTGTTGAGCGATTTCTTTAGCACGGATCGAGTGTTTGTAGAAGTATTGTAGCGAAATGTTGTTGTGTTATAATTAGTGCGGAATTCTTTTAGTTGACATTATTATTGCGTCTGGACAATTTTACTTGAATTGTTGTAAGAGCCTATCTTGTTGATTACAAATTACTAATTGTGATAATTAAATCTGGTTTTTAGTGATTTCATTGGTGTCTTGTATTTTGTTTTCCATTGTACCATACGACCAATGAGACCGACCTAACAACAATGTGATCATTCACGTTTTGGTCTAACGTAAAAACGTTTCATAGTTACAGCTAAGATTTCCAATTGGTGTACGTACAGTCACTCAATTTACAAATATTGAACTAAAGTATGAGCCGCAAAATAAAACACTCACGTCTGCAGAATTGTAGAAGGAAAAATCATTCGACCGAAAACGTTTAGTTTTATTTAAGTCTTATTCGTATTTATACTTTATGGTGTAGTGATAATAGTTGTCTTCGTCATTAGCTTCCAGGATTAAAGTTTGTCACCTTAGGCTTTGAACAGTGAAAACAGAACAATTGACACCAATTAAGTCACTAATTACAAACGTTAATTAGACACAAAACACAGAAATCAACAAAGGCATTCTTATACAATTATTCAAGTTAAATTTTACTCCAAAATACAACAATAAAACTCACCTTTCTACATGTTTGCACTAATCTTCTTCTTCTTCTTCTTCTTCATCTTCTTCTTCTTCTTCTTCTTCTTCTTCTCTTCAAGGATTAGATTATGTACAACTGTTCCGGCACCCATCTCATCCTCGGACGACCGACGTCTCTTCTACCAATGGCTTTATAGTTCAGTACCGCTTTCGGGAATCGATCATTTGTCATTTTTTGCAGATGATGCCATCATTGTTCTCTGAAAATTGCAATAATTTTTATTTATGTCCTTTACTTTGAGTTCTGCTCTGATATCTTCATTCCTTATTTTATCTTTCAATGTATAATTTAAAGTATTTCGAGGCAACTGCATTTCAGCACTCTGAATCTTCCGCTTTACTTTTTTGTCATGACCCACGCCTCAATTGCATAAATCAACGTGGGTATTGCAATTATTTTATAAAATTTAACCCTCATGCTGTGTCTTGTTTAGTTCTAAGATTTCTATGAATCGTACCACAAATATTCCTAATTTGATTTATCTTCTCTTTTATATCATATTCAGATTCATAGCTTACTGCACAGCCGAGATATTTGAAAGGGTTCACTTGTCCTAAAGTGCTGTTGTTTATAACTATCTTAATCCTCACTAGATATTTACCTTTAAAGGCCATGAATTTTGCCTTTCTTACTGAAATTGTCAGTGAGTACGCTCTTGCCATTTCTTGTAATTGAAACAGCTTTTGGCAAATCATACTCATTTCCTTGAATAAGAACTATGCCATCCGCATATAGCAGGGACCTAAACAATTGATTTGTTAGGCTGTATTCTCGAAGCCACTTTGCATTTCCATGCTCTTAATGTTTCGTCAATGTGTATAATTAAACAAGTTTAGGGAAAAACAGCATAGTTTTACACTAATAAAGACAATAATCAGTTTCCACTAAACTGCAACTGTAAGTTTGATCCGCGCTTGTAATATCGCCAGGTGTTACTAAAACTCTCCCGCTTCAAAATCCTGTATTTATACTTCGCCGCCTTGCATTGTAGTAACATAGTGGGACTAGATAACGGTAGGATGATCGAGTATCGTGTGGCAGAATGATCCGCGCGCGTTGTCCCATGCCAAGGATCATTTAACTAGTTTTGTTATGTTTCAGATCAACGTAACATGATATTACTGTAGTCTTCAATCATATGTATGTCTTATACGATTATTTTTGTAGATTTATTGCGACGTAGTAGTTTTTGTTCTATAGTGTGTTAATCAAAATTACTGAAATCAATTTCACTACTAGAATTATCACTGTTGCACACCTCTATAGAAAAATTATTCCGATTAGCGCTAATCGTAATATTTTTTCCATAGTGGTGCGCAACAGTGATAATTATGTTTCTGATTATAAAAACTAACACAACTTTCTTAATTAAATTTCACTACTATTTAATACATTTTGAGCATTTTAAGTTAACCGTGTATTTTATCGTTGTAACCACATCCACTGTGTTGTAGCTTGCACTACTTGGCAAATACGACATTCTGTACGCTACCAACTTCCATTTTTACCGGGAACTGCAAGACGAAGAGAAGACTGTCAGCCCAGTCACTGAAGGCATATTCAGGGTAGACGATGTGAGAACATTGTAAGTATAATATTGTTTTCTTTTCTGGCCAAAGAGAAAAGAGCTTGACGGATTGTCGAGAGTTGTTATTCAAAGTTACTGGTTATTATCCAAAACCTTAGCTTATTCGATAAGATATTTTATCCTGTTGCATACCTTTTGTGATAATTCACTTTAATTTAGGAGGACGAAGTTACCGTAATGATACAGTTTTCTATATGCACGTTATGTAGCGCTTATAGTGGTGAACTCCTGTTTCGATATCCTGAACGAGGGTATTAGACGCAATTTAAAAATCGTATAATTGCACCAGATGACTGAAGACCACAGAAGGAGATGGTGTAAGCACTTGAATCACATGCCTGATATCCGTCTGCCTGTGGTTGGCTTGGGTTATCACCCTACTGGGAAGAGCGATGTCGGTAGACCGAGGAGGAGATGGGTTCCGGAACAGGTCTAAGGCATAGTTCTTGGAGTGATGATGGCGATGATGTTGATGATAATGATGTGAATTACTTATGGGGTTGTTATACTTATAAAGTGTACGATATTGGAACATACGAAATATTGGCTAAAACGTTAGATGATAGCTATGATCAAGGTAATACGTACTACAGAATCAAATGGTGACCAATTTTATAAATAAATTTTTCAATAGGCCTTAGCTCTATGACCGCAGCTCCTATAATGTATTGCAGTATTTATGAGTAAGTTTTATTAACCACTGTGGTTAACTATAATTATGTATCTTTCAAATTTGTGTGTTTCAGTCCAAACGGATCCACCAACAGGTACACCTACACAGTCTCATATGTTGATAACATAGCTATTGAAGAGACAGTTGACGAACAAGGTAATTAGTAGTACAACTAATAGAAAATTAATGTCTCATAAAACATATTTCTTGTTTTTCCGTAATTACTGTTTCCTTTAAGAAGGTTGGCAAAAAACATGGCAATGAAGACTGTAGACACAGGAGTTCTAAATAAGCAGCTGGTGCAGATCCTGTTGAACCTGTCTCTAATGGGTTTGATCAGCAAGTGATCCTTCTTCACGGATTTATTTTCCACTGAATCTTGCCCTGTATAAAAAGTTGTAGGTTACATCTTCCTCCACGCATTATGTATCCAAGATATTCCAGATTTCTGGTTTTAACAGTGTTGACATCTTTACTTCTTTTCAATAAAGGAATTAGGCCGGGATGCTGTATTTCTCAAACCTTGTTGAATATATACATTGACGACATGTTGAAAGCATGGAAGTCCAGAGTGACTTCGGGAATACAGCTTCATAAATCAATTTGTATGGGTTCTCCGCTATATGCGGATGACATAGTTCTTATTAAAGAAAAAAAGAATGATTTACAAAGACCTATGTTTCAATTACAAGTAGTGGCAAGAGAGTACTCACTGAAAATTTCAGTAGGAAAGATTAAAGGTAAATATCCAGTGACGACTAAGATAGTTATAAACAACTGCACTTTAAAACAAGTGAGCGGTTTCAAATGTCTCGGCTGTGCAGTAAGTTATGAATCTGAATATGATATAGAAAAGAAAATAAATAAATTTAGGAATATTTGTGTGGTACAATTCAAACAAATCTGAGAAATTATACAAGGCACAGCACTGGGATTAATTTTTTTAAGACAATTGCAATACCCACATTGATTTATGCGATTGAGGTGCGGTTCATGACAAAAATATCGGTATAGAGAACCATACACGACTTCCATGTTCTAAGAATTATATTTAAAATCATTTTCGAAATAAAATGTTTCCGTAGAAACTACTTCTTTCCACTTATTGCTTCAGCCTTACCCACAGTACTGTGGTCACTAACGTATACCACCACACGTTATCGCACTCGATTTTCACTTATGATGGCAGTCCATGGCACTGCCGAAACGTCTGGTTTTGCAGAAAACATTGGACTACGGCCAAACAGCCCGGGAAGGAATTTTAACAACAAACTACTACTTTGTTGCCGATAAGGTAGTACACATATAAAAATTATCCCCTCCCCCTTCAACTATAATTCTCATTTATACAAAATTATCCCCACCCCGTTCAACTAGCCTCTTCATTTATAGATATTTCATTTAGGTTCCTACAGTGGATTATTAAGATCATCTTATCAGGATACTTTATTTATTAAAATTAAGTACTTTACTCTTGTTACAACAAAAAATGTTTCTGGTAAACTGCCCTTTTCCCGTAACCGATCTTCACCAAAATCAAAAGACCTAGAGTCTTCTACAACTCAGGCACATATGTAAAAATAATATTTGATTCTGAATAACATGTCTGTCGGCATCCAGGTCACTTATAATGACAAATATTAAATAAATATATTTACATTTTCCTGTCTCGTGACCACATGTATTAACGCAATGATATTATTTACGCGTTTCGATACTATGTATCGTCATCAGAATATTAAAATATAATCACTCAAAGAGGTCGTTAAAATTTAAAACATTAAAATCACAATATCGAAACCAAATAAGTATTTATATGAAGCGAGTGCGCACTCGACGAAAGCCGGCTGGACACTGATTGATATCAGTTAGAGATAAATTTTAGTGCTGTGTCATATAATTCATATCATATATCATAAAATTTATCTCTAACTGATATCAATCAGTGTCCAGCCGGCTTTCGTCGAGTGCGCACTCGCTTCATATAAATACTTATTTGGTTTCGATATTGTGATTTTAATGTTTTAAATTTTAACGACCTCTTTGAGTGATTATATTTTAATATTCTGATGACGATACATAGTATCGAAACGCGTAAATAATATCATTGCGTTAATACATGTGGTCACGAGACAGGCAAAGGTAAATATATTTATTTAATATTTGTTAATATTTGATTCTGTTTGAATTTACGGCAGTTATCGTTCGTCATGAAAATATTTCTCTTGTTATAACATAAAATGTTGCTGGCAAACTACCCCTTTCCCTTAACCGATCTTCACCAAAATCAACAGGCCTTGAGTTCTCTACAATTTAGGGACGTATGCAAAACTTATTTGATTATGTTTGAATTTACGGTTGTTATCGTTCGTCATAGAAAAAATTAACCTTGTTATCACATAAAACGTTGTAGGTAAACTACCCCTTTCTCTTAACTGATATTCACCAAAATCAACATGTCTTGAGTCATCTGCAATTCAGGGATGCATGCAAAATATTGTTTGATTCTGTTTGAATGTGGGGCAGTTATCGTTCGTCATAGAAACAATTACTCTTGTTAAAACATTAAAGCTGGCTGGTAAACTACCCGTTTCCTTTAACCGATCTTCACGAAAACCAACAGGCCTTCAGTGTTTTACAATTGAGGAACGTATGCAAAAAAATATTTTATTCTGTTTGATTGTGCGGCAGTTATCGTTCGTCATAAAAAAAAATACCGTTGTTAAAACATAAAATGTTTCTGGTAAACTACCCCTTTCCCTTAACCGATCTTCACCAAAATCAACAGACATTGAGATCCCTACAATTGAGGGTAGTGTCCAAATAATTATTTGATTCTGTTTGAATATGCGGCTGTTATCGTTTTCCATAGATAATACCCTTGTTAAAACAAAAAACGTTGCTGATAAACTACCCCTTTCCCTTAACCGATCTACACCAAAAACAATAGGTCTTGAGAACTCTGCAATTCAGAGTTGTATACAGAAAATTATTTGATTATGTTTGAATTTGCGGCTGTTATCGTTTGCCATAGAAAATACCCTTGTTAAAAGATAAAACGTTGCCGGTAAACTACCCTTTTCCTTAACCGATCTTCACCAAAATCAACAGATCTTGAGAACTCTACAATTCAGGGCTGTATGCAAATAATTATTTGATCCTGTTTGTATTTGCGGCTGTTATCTTTTGCCATATAAAATACCCTTGTTTAAACATAAAACGTTGCAGGTAAACTACCCCTTTCCCTTAACCGATCTTCACCAAAAACAACAGGTCTAGATCTCTACAATTCAGGGCTGTATGCAAAATATTATTTGATTGTGTTTGAATTTGCGGTTGTTATTGTTTGCCATAGAAACAAATTACCCTTGATTAAAAAAAAACGTTGCAGGTAAACTACCCCCTTTCCCTTAACTGATCTTCACCAAAAATAATAAGTCTTGAGTACTTTACAAATCAGGACTGTATGCAACAAATATTTGATTCTGTTTGAATTTGCGGCTGTTATCGCTTGCCATAGAAAAAAATCTACAGACACTAGACAAACAGACAGACACACACACAGAGACACTTTTCGAAAAATGACTTTTTCATGTTTTGAGTGTAGTAAAATCAGAATCTGCAATAATCTCGAACACGATTTTTTTTGCCATCACCATACTTCCATTTCCTTAAGCAACATGGAAGTAAAATGAGAAACTTAATTTTCAGTACGTTTGCTGACAGTCAATTTTCTAATAAATCGACCAGAATATTTTTACCGAGTGCTTTCGTAAACGTGGAGGATAACGCACTTAGTGGCCGTTCTTTATTGCTAACTGTTTAGTTTTTTTATGATAATTAAATTAATTTTTTAATCTTACGGGAATTTGTTGTGGTAATCTATTTTCCTCATGTCAAAATTCTTAAAAGTATTGTTTCAAAATATGCACCACTGTTAAACTAACGATCTTACCAAATTAGTAGTCTACAATAACTTAAAGAATCTCAAAATATGTGAAATATTTATCCCAAGTGCGTTAAATTGGTCACTAAAAGAAGCCATAAGACACTTACAATTTATTTTAGTGATCCATTGTGGTTTCATCTATGCGGTTATATATATGTAGTTTGTGCCATCTGAATTAAAATTATGTAAGTTTATGTCTGCTGTCGTTTTTACACTGGTCTAGAATAAAAAGGAAATTACATAAACTGACATATTGGTTACTAAAATTTGTACACGTAGATTAAAAATGTTGAAATACGCAAATAGACATAAAAGAAATAACATAAAATAAAAGAGTTACGAATAAGGAAACAAATGTTCTTAGCTACAAATAACTATTAGTGATCGAATTCTAGAACAGGTGAACCACTTGTAATTATTTACGAAACGATATTGGCTACGACATAAATTATGATACTGATGTTAAGTTAGGTAAGTTCCTGCGGAAAAATCAAACGTTTCTTAAAAAAAAAAAAAAAAAAAAAAAAAAAAAAAGAGGTACGTGGAATAACAAGATTAAATTCTACAAAATTATAGCAGTTCATGTAGTGTACTATGAGGGTGAATTATGTGCAACAACCAACAAACAAGACGGTAAAATACAAGCCTCGGAAACAGTGTTCTTAAGAGGAGTTAAAAGGTGTTCTAAACTTGACCGTGACCGTGCAAAGAATGAGGCCATAAAAGAAGAGTTACAAGTTTTTAGTTAGAATGCAAAATTAAAATATTATAAACAAAGATGTAAAGAACACTTAGAAAGATCGTCAGATTACAGACTGGACAAAAAAGTCTGGAAATACAATCCTATAGGACACAGGTGTGTCAGACCCAGGAAGAGACGGCTGGAGAATCTTTGAAAGCGGCATAGGCAGCACCTTGTCTATTGCGTCTTGTGAACATGCTGCTGCTGATGATGATGAACGAATTGCTACTATCAACAACATTTATCATCATCGTACTCCTTATCGTCGTCAATATAGTTCCATGACAAACGTATAGGATACAGGTTGTAACGTTCAGGGCTACGTTACAAATCCAGGGAACCCATCATAATTGACTCTAGCCAATTATACAGGCTGCCTACGTTGTAACAAACTGAAATTAAACTTAACACATAGAACAATAATATTTACGCAATTTATTAGGACACAAGGGGAAGGTATTTCACTGATTTATGCACTCACTTCAATCTGTAATAAGATGACATCTCTTTATTAATAGATAAAGACAAGTAGTAGATGACAAGTCATATAACTAGATCCCATAACATAAAAATTTATACTGCAATATTTAAAAAGTTTTCTGTTAAACAAGGGATCATATTGATCATGTAATTTACCTCGGATCCGAGTCTCTGTAAATCTAGTAAAGACGTCTGAATTATACTATGCTCTTCAAGGAGCTTGCAAGATTCCACAAACCATTTGAAGAATGGTGTTATTTAATTAAGTGATTATAACTTACATTTCAAGATTAACGTTACAACGTATGATTATAGATACTACAGTTTACATTTCTTTTGTTTTATTTATTGCTTAGAGAAAATTATAGTCTTTTGAAAAGTGTCTTTCATCTATAAAAGTTATGTTTTAAGTGTACTTAATTCTCGATAGGCAAGCTATCGAGTCACCTCGAAAATAAGCTTTTGCAGTCCTCGTCCTGGGGAGTGACTCTTCGGAACTCGGATAGTCGGGGTAGTCATCTGGGTCGTGTCTCTGGTGAATATCTTGTAGCTGTATTAGTGAGGAGATTGATGTAATGCTGCATGAAGTCAAGTTGATCTTCGCCGGTGCTGGTCAGCGTTGTATGGGTTGTAGACGTCCGTATATGCACTTGGGTTGGTCACATATTCACTAGTAGAGTTGTACTGGAGTTTGCATCTTAAGTTGAGACGTCACCTTGTTTACGAGTTCTTAATTTTTTTTTATATTACTATTACATTTCGTTAACAAACCTTTTACATCATATACATATAACTACCACTAGCTCACCACGTTTTTTTTAGAGGTAGCTAACCATTATTTTAAAGTTTAAAATAAAACATTTCTGCAGAGCCCTCGCTTGGAGGTGCGTACTGTGTGAACGCCGCATCGTAACTCTTTACTTGATACGACAGGTACATTACAACGAAGCGGAGCGAGTACTCCGCCATAATATAGTTCCAACTTTTATTTAAATATACATTCTTATAGAAAGATGAAACAAATTATTTAGACTTATTTAGTTTACAGGAATTATTTTAACTAATACTTGTGCCTTCAAATTATTAATTACTTACATTACGATTTTCAGATATTTCTAAGTTACAGACGGTTTGCTATGCACGTTGTGTCCGGAATTAAACAAGTCAACGCGTGATGATTTACTAAAGGGTTAACTGTATTATTCTTAACTTTTTACATACGATTTTTTTATTACTAGTTTAGTTAGATTTTTTTTAATTTAAATCTCATACTTATTCTGAGTTAGTACAGGGGTATTTGGTTTTAATTGTGCGATTTAAAAATACTTATTTGCTTTCTACTTTTTTTTTATTAAATTTTTTTATTACCAATTAAATCGTCACAAGGTGTGTGGTTAGAACCAGGAAGAGATGGCTGGAGAATCTTTCAAAGCGGAGTAGTCAGCACCTTGTCTGTGCCGCGTTGTGAAGATGATGGATAAGATCACAATGTCTCACTACCTTTTTCTTTACCATTTCCTAAGATAATTTAAAAAAATTTAATTTAATAATAATCAGAGGTATTAGTATTCTATGTTACAAGCTTGTTATAAATCGATTTCTCCTTTTCACATAATCATATATAATAAGAACTCTGAAACAAATTTGTTGAATTCAGAAACGGGAAAGGTAAATTTATTGTTAATTTCAGGAGAGCGACATCAGTTTCGTGACATTCCGCTGGCAGTGACTAAGGAGAATGCCATTCTGTATTACCGCTGTTCCGATACGGGAAGTAAGTATGACTGATTGGTATGATACACCATTTATAAATACGTCCTTTCAAGAGAGACGAATAGATAGTGTAACTGATAGATGACAAAAATATCGGTATGGAGAACCATACACGACTTACATATTCTAAGATTTATATTTAAAATCATTTACTTATTTCGGTTTGATAATTTATTTAAAAAATGCCCCACACTCAAACTATTTTCACTATTTATAGATATTTTTTTATTATGGGATAGTCGTTTAATATGTTGTTATTTTTGAGTCACCTTATGTAAAAATATCAGGTACTTTATTCTTATAAAGGAACTGAATTACGCAGATAATCATCCCTCCTCCTCAACCGATCCCCACCATGAATGATACACTTTCATAGAGTAATAGGTTTATCATATATAATTTCTACTCCTTCAAAATTATATAGTATCTTATCCTTCAAAATTAAATATTCGTAATTTACTTGATTTCAGCACAGCAATTAAAAAAAAATCTCCCCCTCCCCCTTCAACTAACCATTCCATTTACAGTTATCTCGTTTACCATTTTACGGTAGAAAAATATAACTTTATTTTTGGTGCAATTATTTATTAAAATTAAGTACTCTACTCTTTGTTAAAACACAAAACAATTCTGGTAAACTAAACCTCCCTTATGTCCGAACAACCTGGTTGCCTGGGAAAAAAATTATTTTATTTTTTACATTTACCATTGTTTGAGAAAGTTTAAAAGAACTTTTAAGTACTTTTGTTAAAACATAAAACGTTGCAGGTAAACTACCCATCCCCCTTAACTGATCTTCACAAAAATCAATAGACCTTGAGTCCTCTACAACTTGGCCACATATGCAAAACATTATTTGATTCTCTTTGAATCTGCGCCAGTTATCGTTCGCCATGTAAAACATTCTACACATACAGACAGACACTTTTCGGAAAATAACTTTTCTTCATATTTTAAGGGAAGTGCAATCAGAATCAGCTTTTATCTCGAACACGATTTTTTCGCGATTACCATACTTCCATTTTCTTACGGGTCATCGAAGTAAAAACAAACAAAACGGGCAATGATGGTTACAAGAATGCACTGTTATTATTGTCATTCGTTATTAGTGTTAAGTCCTTGATAATAATATCTCATCGACTTTTCCCTTCTTGCGTTTTTCCTCATTACGCTGAGAATTTGCTTCTGCTGGATATGTTTTGGTGTTACTTCCACATGTCTTACCCATATAACATTTCCAGGGCGCTTTAAATAAGTTCATTTTGACGACTGCTTTTATCTTCTCATCAAATAATGTTTAAACCAAATTTTCTTCATAAGTTGTGTCCTTTTTGCTGAAAAAGATATTTTGACTGTTAGTAACTAAAAATTATTATCCGAGTGTGTCAAGTCCCGAGACTCATTAATTGTCCTTGTCATAGTTACGGTTTTAATATAAGAGTTACGGAAATCTGACGGGGCCAACGTACCAGGCTACCTACCTATTACGTTAACAATCTTCGAAAGGGTCGCCTATTGTTTATTTTCATTGCACTTAAGCAAGTCGTCTATTCATACATATTTCAGGAATCCCCAACCAACATGATCCCGTCTAGTTTCTTAAAATACTGTCGAGTGAAAAAACATGTACGGGACAGTACTATCTTTGGACTTACACGCGTTCTTCCCGTCACCTTGTTGTCTGTTTTATTTGCACGGGTTTTGAAGTATCCTTTTCCTAAATGAGGAAGATATTGTTAAAAATAATTATCAGTATCTTTCCATATTATCTTAAGCAGCTAGAGACAGATTCTACAGAAGCCGTTAACAAATATATATGGTAAGTACTTAAAGACATTAGTCGTATTTTGTTAGGACAAACAATAACAGAATAGTTACTAACAGAATTATCACTGTTGCACACCACTATATAAAAATTATTCCGATTAGCGCTTTCAAGCTTCTCAGCTCATCGTCAGATCGGAATTAACCAGCAGATTAACCCAAACCCTTCACATCCTCACCCGCACCCCGCTCTTCACACACAACAACCTATAATTCAACTGTCCCTTCTCAACCTCCGAGCCCTGTCACCCCCGTCTGGAGAGTTACATATTTTTCTAGCACATTCCTTGTGTTTATGTGTTGTGTGTGTGTGTGTGTGTGTGTGTGTGTGTGTGTGTGTGTGTGTGTGTGTGTGTGTGTGCATTCCTTTTAAACCTCACGCTGTACCGCCTTTCTCATTCACACTTGTAGGCGCCGTAACTCACCCTTATTTTAAAAACATCCAATTAGTCCTATGCAATTTAATTCTTAACCTTATCTATCCGTCCTCTACCTTTTAGTTTTTAATTATATTATAAAATATTATAATAACTTAAGGGTAATAGTATGCAATAATGTGAGATGTAAAAATTTTGAAAAAAAAACGCAAAAGGCCCATGTGTCATATTAAATTTAAGAAAGTTTTTTCAAAAATATAAATTTGATTTAAATTTTTGAAATTATCAAATTTTTTGCCAACGAATAAAACTGCACACCTTCATGTGCCGTATCAAATTGAAGAGAATTTTAACTAACATTTGAATGCAGTGTTAAATTTTGGCAATTTTAAAAATACAGGACGCCAAACCCAAAAGTGTGACACAAGTTTTATACAATTGCAAAGTCCATCACAATAATGAGAATTTAACAAAACTGTGAAACATTGTACATTTTCAAATATGTCAGTATTTGTTTACCCCAGAAACCTAAAATGGAATCAAAAATTTGAAAAATTGTGGAAAGTCAGCCGAATGTTGAACTAAACGGAATTTTAATACAGATCCTATTGTTAGGAATTTTTAACGTTTATTGTACGATTGGCCTACAATTGTTACTTTACTAAACCAAAAATAGTATGAAAATCTTTATTTTTGAAATTTTTCTGATACCATAAATATTATCTAATACCAGACTCTATCCAAAATAAATGTATTTCGTTCAAAGTAGTGATCGAATCCAGCAGCTCATGGAGCATGTTAGTTATTATTATTAATTATTATGATTATTATTATTTGTTTAAAAAAAATTTGTGTTTTGTATTTATTTATGTTTCATTTAGCATCTTAGTATATTTTGACTCAAAAATGAAGTGTCTCGTCTTTGTGTTTTACAGGTCCCAACATCGACACCAGAGTTATAATCATTCCAAAGGGGAAGACTCTCAGCGAAGAAGGACTCCAGTATCTAATGGACATAGACAAGAAATGTAACTTTAAGGGCACCTTAAAGAAAATACCTAAGGGACTTCAAAAAAAACTTTAGTTTTTCAC
The DNA here is from genome assembly GCA_034769895.1 of Magicicada septendecula. Lineage (NCBI taxonomy): Eukaryota > Metazoa > Arthropoda > Insecta > Hemiptera > Cicadidae > Magicicada > Magicicada septendecula. Next base: position 19,602,420 of record CM068369.1, on the reverse strand, counting down.
AGTAGCAAGACGTTATTATGTAGCTCATATAAAAAAAAATAAAAGTTTTTAATTCATTTGTCACAATCGTGTTATTGGTAAATTACCTGGTTCTCGTGGTGTTCTGAATTTAAATTGTTGCGTTCTAGTTTTTCATCTGGAAAAAATAGTAGTAATTATTCTTTCATCACAGCCATGAGATAGGTTTTGAAGAATTTCAATGTCTTAATATTTTTTTTTGTTACAATAACTTTTATTTTTCTCATCTACAAGTAGAAGCAGATTGTTAATAGCATAACTTATAAAAGGTATTGTTACGACGGTCTCACTGATCGTGATTTTGTACGGTAAATACAAAATACAAATATCACTAACTACCAGATTTAAATAATCACATATAACAATGTGAAATCAGCAAGATATTATCATAAATAATTCAAGTTAAATTTGTCAATACGCAATAATAATGTCAACTATTAAGAATTCCACACTAACTGTAACACAGTAATCACTTTCCAAAACCAGTTGATCATCCGCACTTTACAATCTCGCCAGGTGTAACTAAGTTTTAAGCCGGCCGCTGTTGCTTATATTAGCCCCGCAGGTGTTCCATAATAATTTTCCATTCTTTCGGCTGCGTGCCAGCATAATTTGCGTAGTTAAGAGTGGTCTCGAACGGACTGGAAGCTACTTGATTTCGCAGCCTTGACTGTCTACAAGACACTGCACCTGCTCGGCTCCCCGGGAAACGTGTACAACTATTACGTAACTGCACCTGCTCGGCTCCCCGGCAAACGTGTACTGCATTGTTACGTAAGTGCACCTGCTGACTGTTGCGAGCGTTACGTAATTGTCGCAAATGTCGTAGCAATATAATTACAGTCTTTAATTCACCAGAGTTGAGTAATGAACAGGTATAAACAGTGTTGCAAACAATTAATTTATTTATTAACAATTTAAAGGCAAATAATATTTACTTACACATATGAAACGAAGATGCAAATTAAAAAGAATACAGTGGCTCTGATTTACTTTTCATTCTTTCTTGCAATATAGTACCTTACCTCTGAAGAAACTAATTGTAACTGTTATTAGTGATAACACAGCCAAAATCTGAGTACCAAGAAAACTCTGGGAAATTCCTACTTTTATTAACAGCTGTGACATAAAATCCTACTACTACGTCTACGAAGACAGAAGTCGCGTGACCTTTGCGCAATGCGTGAGGTACAATGGCCGAGCGTCACGTGACAGGCTGGAGAGGGTGATCGGCGAGTCTCTGGCGCCGCAAAACCAGAACGTTTTGGCTAACGGAGGCATTCACGAAAGGAACACAGCCTGGACAAGAAAACTAGCAGTCGCATTACTTGTCTACTCTCCTACAAGTTTGGTAAGTTGTACGGGGGGGGGATTATATCACTTACTCTTAGTTTCTACGGAAGCCTTGGAAATTTGACGGACACACGATTCACCGCAATTGGTTAACATTTCTATAAGTCAGATTCCGTTCATACCTTGACAGATAACCGCGAAAGCCTTAGCTTAGGCTACGCCAACTCCTTCAACATTCTGCGTTGCTGGCTTTAGTACACAGGACCTGACATTGGAGCTACTGTGTACAGAAGAATAGCGTGTACAGTAACACTGAGTATTACTACCATCCGTCCACTCAGTATTGGTTGTAGAACGTATCATTTGTAGGTTTCCTCCATTTGCCTCCATTTGTTTCACAATTTATTAATGAGATCTCTATTTTTGGCATTTTAATCGATTATGTACTCGTATTTTCAAGTATTACGGATAAAAATCTCGACACATAACAACAGGTGAAGGCGCGATTTCTGTTGTACTACTATTTGCATAGTCAGAACCGTAACCGTAACTGTTCTAGACGACCGGAGACTGAGAGCGAATGATATAATTTATTAGTCTATGATTTAATATGATTTGATAAGAATAAAGTTAGAAACAAACAAGAATTTAATATAAGAATACAATTCGGGGTGTTTGTTAGCCGTTTCATCTGCTAACTTCGACCATATAATAACTACCTCAATCGTTGTACCGGATGATTTAGAACTTTACGGAGAAAAATTAAAAAAGGAAACCCAAATGAAAGCTTCTGTACGTTTGTCGCAATCCTTACTATTTTATACGGTTCTGAATCATTGGTATTATTTATAAAATGATGCAAGTCATATACAAGCTGAAGATATGAATTTATGGAGATACGTATAGGGTATAGACATGAAACGATATAATCAGAAGATGTGATAAGACATGAATTGGGTATATTCTCTGTAAATGCAAGAATCGATGAATGTAAGCTGAGACGGATTGAACATATAAGTAGAATGGAAGCGAAAACAAATGGCTACCTCAACAAGTTTTAAAATGTGCGCTTGAAGGTAAAAGAGGTGTGGGAAGACCACACAAAAGACGGCTTAATAGTAAAGACCGGAACACGTGATGTCGCTTAATCCTGGAATGAAAAAAAGAAGATGGAAACAAACACTGAATATAAAAATACATTTCGGGATGTTCTACAGACGGTTTTTCTACTATCTGTCTGTTATGTGATGTTTTAAGTAGTGGACTGTATACACAAAACACCAATATAAAGAAAAACTGATTTAAATTTTATTTAGTTTCTGTTACAACTGCACATTGAAAGTTAGCACACACACATCAATTCACTTGCAGTTCTATACACACACAGACTCTGCCTTTTAAACCCTCACAAGCAAGCCAGTCACTCACCCCACTATTTGACCTCCCCCCTTACTCACTCACTCTCACACACACGCGCGCGCGCGCACACACACACACACACAACCTAACATTCCCCCCACCTTGAAGGATTTTACATCAATCACATTCTAATTAATACAAAAAATACAATAAGTACAATGAGAAAAATTTCACAACTACAAGTTACAATGAAAGTCAGTTTTTTCACTGCTCTCTTTTGGAAATAAACAAAGTCTTGCAACTGGTCGTTTGAAGATTCCCGATGATGTCTTAACACTTGCCACTCGCACTAATCCGTCACTACCTGGGTGAAGTTCCACGATGCGTGCCAGTTCCCACTTCCATGGAGGAAGGTTGTCTTCCCATATTAGGACGAGGTCACCAATGTTGAGATTTTTACGTCAGCAGTCCCGTTTGGTTCGATGTTGAAGACTGTTAAGATACTCGCTTGACCAACGGCTCCAAAAATGCTGGAATCTTTGTTGGACAAGCTGCCACCTCGAGAGACGATTGACTGGATCTGTCTGCAAGTCTGTTTCCACAGGAGCTGTAATAACATCTCCGATTAAAAAATGACCAGGTGTGAGTGCAGAAAGGTCATTAGCATCAGAAGATAAATTGGTCGGGAATTTAGACAGGCTTCAATTTGGATTAGAAATGTGTACATCTCTTCGTATGTAAATACTCCATGCCCTGTGACTCTTGTTAAATGAAATTTTAAAGATTTCACTGCTGCCTCCCATAACACCCCAAAGTGTGGAGCACGGGGAGGAATAAATTTCCACGATATGCTATCTTGTGCTAAAAATGTATTAAGTTCTCCTTGATGATGTGCAGACAAAAATAACGTTCTCAGTTCATTGTGGCCACCGACAAACGTTGTTGCATTGTCTGAATATAGATTTGCAGGTTTTCCTCGTCTTGTCATATACCTTTTCAGAGCTGCTATAAAAGTTTCTGTTGATAAATTATCCACAAGTTCTGTATGAACAGCCTTAGTGACTAAGCACACAAAACTGAGATGTAAGCCTTGCAAGTACTATGTTTTCTGAGACGACTTGTAAGCAGTAGGATGGGTCCACAGTTATCCACTCCACAATTATAGAAAGCTCTGGTTGGTTGAACACATGCTGCTGGTAAACTGCCCATTAATTGTTCTGGTGGTTTGGGATTAGTTCTAAAACTTACCACACACTGACGTACAATTTCCTTGCCAACTTACGACTGTTTAATGGCCAAAATGTTTTCCTTACACACGCTAGTAAGAGCTGCGGACCTGCGTGGAGCTGTCTCTTACGCTCATGTTCCAATATTAAATAGGTCAATTGATGTTTGTGATGGAGTAAGATTGGATGTTTTTGATTATAATGTATGTACGCATGACGTAATCGCCCACCTACATGGATGAGACCCTGTTCATCCAAGAATGCATGTAGTGACTTCAATGTGCCCTTGTTCTTCACTTCACCATATTGCATCAAATTCGTTATGTCTTTCTGAAAACAGTCTCTTTGGGCAAGTTTTACTATCCTGGTTAATGAAGAAGCTAACTCTTGAATAGTCAGTGTTCCACTGGTTCTCTGATCTCTGGATTTCATACAGTTGTTCACAAATCTTAAACAGTATGCTATCACTCTCTGCAATTTACTGAATGATGAAAATCTATTCCACACTCCCTCGTTATTTGCTACCATCACTATAACCTTTATTTGCGTTTCTCTAATTGTGTTGTGTATAGCATACATACTGGCCACTTGCTTGGTTCTTCACATAACCATGGTGGACCATTCCACCACAAAGTACACTTAAGCAGCTGCTTTGGTGATAAACCACGTGAAATATGATCTGCTGGATTGTCATGTGATTTCACATGTTTCCATACATATTTGCTAGTTGACTCATGAATTTCTGCCACCCGATTTGCTACGAATGGTTTCCACTGTGCTGATGGAGAATTGATCCATGCCAGAGCGCCTGTTGAATCCGACCACAAGACACACATGTTGAAGTAACACTTTAATGAAATGACAACTTTATTGAGAAGTCTAGAGAGTAATATTGCTGAACACTTCGAGTCGTGCTAAGGTCACCTTCTTCACTGGTGCCACTCTTGATTTAGAACACAACAGTTGTGTACGAGGTTGGTTATCCGCATCTGTGCATCGAATGTAGATACACGCTCCGTATGCTGACTCTGAAGCATCACAAAACCCATGTATTTGAATATCTGAATATCCACCTAAAAAACCTTTTGAGGAATGCTTAACAGTTCCAAGAACTTTAACTCTTCACAAAATTGAACTCAAGACATTTGTATTGATTCTGGAAGTATCTCATCCCACTTAATCTTTTACTCCCATATCCTGTCATAAATCTTACACATTCTTCCTTCTTGCAAGGGTCACCTTGCAATCGGTTTTTAAGCATATGGAAACGTCGGAGTGCTGTTGCCTTAGAATCACTAAGCTTATCACATTGCTCATTTATTGGAAGCTTCACTACAAACTGACCTGTTGAATTACCTGTGCCGCTCTAGTTGATACCTGGGCTATTCCACTTATTTTTGAATATATCCGCGTTCTCTTTAAACCCAGTGTCTGCGCCAATTTCTCTGTTACAAAATTTGATTGAAATCCGGAGTCCAATAATGCACGACAAAAGTGAGGTGATCCTCGACTGTCAAGTAGAACTACCTCTGCTGTGGATAGGAGAACTCTTGTATTGCTTCTTTGAGTGACTTGAGACAACTGTATGCTTTGTATGATCTACAGCATTGTGCTATGTTTGTTCTCCTGAAGACCTTTGAATGGTACCTCCCTGTGAATGATGTAAAAGTGTGTTATGTTTTTTACCACACAACTTGCACGTTCTAGCCTTGCACTGGATTGATGTATGGTTAGTTGTTTAGAGACAATTAAATCATAGCTCCAAACGCTTAACCGCCATTTCACGATCAGATGTACACATGTTTTTGAAAGTATCACAAAAAACGAAGGATGAGCTTTATCACGTTAGTTACATTTTGACACAAAACATTCATTAGTTGTAGTATATGATGCATGCTTTAGTGGAGGGAAGCGTTTAGTTTGTTGATGTTTGTTTTCAGGTTTGTTTTGACGTGACATTGTGTGTTTGTTTGGTTCTATGTTTTCTAACATTTACACTTGTGTGTTAAGAAATTCACCATGTCATCTAATGTAGGCAGGTCACTGATGCTGACCTTGCTTTCCCACTCACGTTGTGTTAAACTATCTAAACGCTCTGATACCATGTACACAATGAGAGTATCTCAGTACTGTGTTGGTTGGCCCAACGCGTTTAGTGCGCGTAAATGTTTCTGTGTATTATCGAGTAATTGTCTTAGATCTGTGGGTTATTCGATCTGTACCTTAGCAAGGTTAAACAATGCTTTCACATGTTTATTCACTAAATATTTCTTGTTTTCATATTTACTTTCTAATAACTGCCATGCAATTTGATAACTACTATATGTACTTTCTAAAGACTGAACAACAAATGCAGCTTCACCCTTTAGCACTGATTTTAAGTAATGAAATTCCTGTACATTTGTAAGGGATTCATTTTTGTCTATTATTGATTTAAATATGTCACTGAAGGACAGCAATCATCATAATTCCCACTAAATGTAGGAAGCGTAATCACAGGTAACTGTATCGACACCTTTGTTTGTGCTGTCTGATTCTTGGTTAATGTTTCCTCATTAAGTTTCATAAATGACTCTACAGCTACTACAAGACTGAAATAAGCATCAAAACTGACTCTTTCACTCAGACACTACTCAGACTCATGCACTAATTCTATTTGTGCCTGTACTGAATCAAATTCTGTATAACACACTTCAAACCTTGCGAATCGTAATTTTAGTTGAAGTAAATCATCTGCACATTTCACGGTATTAAAATAATTCTTAAATCTTATTAATCGTGCATTTATTATAGCACGTTGTTTAATTAATTGTTTAACGTCAGACATTGTTATTTTACTCTCTGACCAGTAACTAATACAACAAACAATGCTATAGAAGTACACAGAGTAATATTGACTACACGGATATCAGTAGGAGAGAAATAAGGAAGCAGTATAATGACGGTACATTAATTTTGTTGATAAGAAGGACTGGAAATAAGGAACGAATGGGTCACTTATCTGCACTTTGATGCACACCAGCTGCGGCCTGCCTTGACGTGAATTAAGGTCACTCAGATACATGCATAAATTGTAGACCTCCTTTGTTAGGAACACTTTTTCTATGTACTGTGTTATCACTAATTGTTACTGTTGAAACACCAATGTTTTTTGCAATTTTCTCGTTACATTTTTATTCATGAGATTTAGCACTATTGTCACACACTGTGTTGTCGTCACTCGTTTTTTTACTTTTCACTGTAATTAAGACACCATGTACGTTATGTGAACACCACTTTTGCACTGAATTCACAGAATCAGCCCGTGAGAACAAAATAATGTTATGTGATGTTTTACGTAGTGGACTGTATACACAAAAAACCAATAAGTTATAAAGAGAAACTGATTTATTTTTTTTTTAGTTTCTGTTACAACTGCACATTGACAGTTAGCACACACACATCAATTCACTTGCAGTTCTATACACACACTGAGTCTGCCCTTTAAACCCTCAGAAGCAAGCCAGTCACTCACCCCAATATTTTACCTCCCCCCACGCTCTCTCTCTCTCTCTCTCTCTCTCTCTCTCTCTCTCTCTCTCTCTCTCTCTCTCTCTCTCTCTCTCTCTCTCTCTCTCTCTCTCTCTCTCTCTCTCTGTCACACACACACACACACACACACACACACACACACAAACACACACAACCTAACACTGTCCTAATATAATAACTATTTTAAAGCCCGTAATGGTTTGTTTTAACCATTAAACCATTCAGGTTTAATCATAAAAATAACAGATTTTAATAAATTTATCACAATCGTGTTATTTAATAAAGTATCAAATTTACAAATATAAAGAATCAAATTAGTTATTGAATTCCATGTTCCTGTTTTATAATTACAGGTTCATAGAAAATAAGATTTAACTCGCCAGTACATCGTTGGAAAACATCAATAGGCAACCGTTTTTTTTCTAATAATGTAGATAATTTGAGGGGTTAGTAAACATCATGTCGTTATAGCAGCTGTCTAGTAATATAGAGGTCTCGGCTTCGATTTCCTGGCGAACGGATAATATAAATAATATTACTGTAATTAATAATATTGTTACGACGGTCTCACTCATCGTCGTTCGGTACAGTGGAAACAAAATACAAGACACAAATAAAATAACTAATAACCAGTTTAATTATCAAAATTAACAGTTTGTAATCAACAAGATTATACTTGTACAATAATTCAAGTTAATCTGTCTTCACAAATAATAATATCAACTATAAAGCGTTCCGCACTATAATCACAGTACACTAATACACCACTTGAGACGCACTGTGTAAACCGCCCGGCAATAACTGAACTGAGTAATCGCCGACGTAAGCCTGCCTCTAAGCGGCAGCTGTCGTTGTTTAAATAGATAGCACGAGTGTTCCAGCATAATCCATAAAACGCGGCAACACTACCCCAAAACACGAGAACGTAATTGATTGCGGCCTTGAACACAGTGCGCCTACCGGTATGGTCTGGAATAGCCTCGTTAAGTGTCACGTATACACGCAACATTACAGCTGGGCTCTGCTGGATAGTCGAGAAACATGTAGAACGTTCTATAATTGTGTAACAGTGTCTTCATTCCTATTAATAAAGTTAAAATTATTCAATATATTCACAGGACTGGAATTTAGATGTTTTGCATAGAATATGAGCAGAGCCCAGATAAGATTTAATAAGTCACTTTTATATTTTTAAATCAACTTTTAGGATGTTTCATAGGATCGATTAACTCTTGTCGGCAACAATGTTTGTGACGTATTCATTTTGCAGTCACTGAAACCTTATACAGACAGCACTAAATACTTAATTCATTATATTTGGTCTCCAGTCGCAGTGAAATTGAAATTAATAAATACCTTTTTCTTTATCCGTGCTGCGACTACGTCTTTGATGTCTTACGACATGTTTCGGGAACACGTTCCCATCATCAGGTAAAATTTTGTCTTCTAGTTCATAACGAACGTGTCAAGAATATAATAATTAAAACACATCAACACATAAACACATAACACAATGAGTATGATAGAACTCAGTCCACGTAACAGTGCGCACTGCCGTACTATAACTGACCGCGTAATCAAACTATATATTCAGCTGGTGTACACAAGCGTTATCACTCTTCAATACAGTATCATATAAACAGTGAGATTTAAATGTTAATTGATCATTAAGCAGTAGGTTTGGTTGAAATAAAAACGCTTTATATATTTCATATTCTTCCATGGCATCCATGTATCGGCTCTTACTGCATATATGTATGGGCGTAATATACTTTTAATACTTAAGTATATTAAAAGTAGATCCTTAACTTATCAAAATTAATCTCAACTGAAATAATTATTTATAAGCTTCATTCACATCAATGACTACAAATAAGATATAATAGTAACAATATAAAATAATTAACCTAATTTTTGGCAGTTAGGCCTATGACAGTTTTTAGTAATAAATAAATCACCAACATCTTTAGGTCACAAATAGAAGCAGATATACTCTTTACAAAAAAAAAAAATTCTAGTTAAATTTTGTCTGATAATGATAAAATCTAGTGTGGTTACAATAATTTTCAGCGGTATGCAGCATGATAAAGTTATACATTGCAATAGAACATTGAAGTAAAGGAAACTGTAGCTAGGACTACATGCTGATATAGCATTTTTATGACATTATAGACATGTTAAAAATTGATTTTTGTTTGATTATGTTAATTAGATATAAGTTTTGATTTAAGAATTGGGTAAAAGACTATTATGTATCAAAAGGCCCATAAATTTATTTGTGATCATGTCATGTGCGAGTGCGTGTGCGCGTGTCATTCGTATTTTATGAATAACTTGGTTATGAATGAACGTATCCAACTGAGAGTTGGGCAGCGCAAGCATCTTAAATATGGCTATATTTTCTGGGTGTCAGAGACTTGTTACGTACTATTTTAATAGGGATTTGGTTAGCAAAATCAACTTCCATAAATTCCTTATCTTTTAGAAGTCAGAAAATGTATAGATAAAATCTATACCTGCTTCTGCAGAAGTCTGCCAATCTGTTCAAGACGTTGTCTATCAGTTCTATCCATCAATCACGTGATGGGTGTTTCGACCAATCAGGGGCCCAATTTTTATTAAGATTGGGTCTCCGATGACGAAAGTCTAGGCAGTTCCATCCTGCAGCTCGAATATTACGGACGTGCTCTCTGTGCGAGTTTTTCGAACAGAAGCGTTCTTATGTAAGAGTGATCAAGGACAATTTAGCGACGAGTTACCCGTTATCTAATACTTTGTATAGGTACGAACTCAATTATTTCAAATAATAAAATATTTAATTTTGAACAGTGCTAGTCTCGCGTGAGTCAAGATTCCCGCATAGGGGAGGTTTATCCATCCGGGATACTCCTGTGTTATCGTGAGGACACCTCAAGACGCGGGAAGATGCACGCTTAAAGCACCATAATAAATAATATTAAATTACAGCCCAGTTTCAGTACCCTGAGATAAGAGAAAACTGTTACCGGTGTGTCGGCGTGCGTGCGTACAAGAAGAGTGTCAGCGAAGGGGCGGTGTGCAGAGAAGAGCAGACGACGAGGGAGCAGTTTGCAACGGATCACAGGACCAGCAGTGAGACGAATCAACATATTTGGAAACAACGTTCAAGTAACAAATTGACATTTTTTAAAACAGACCAGTTCTGATATTCAAAGACAATTATTAAAGTAAAATAAATATTTGTGTGAATTACAGAAAATTTTAAAATTTTGTTTCAAAATATACAACCTTGCTCCAGATAACTGACTATATTGTTCTATTATTACTATGCCTAATATATGTTTTGTCGCAACATATTGACTTTAATTTATTGCTCGTAATTTGTGTCACCCATGTTTACAACGCACAGCAAGAAGCAAGTTAAATTAAAATTCTTAAATATGTCATATAAATTTGTCAGCTGGAAATGTTGTAATAAACGAAGAAGCCAAGATGAAAATATATCTTATCTTAACCTTTCACTAGAGACTGTGTTCCTTGTTAAATTGTTTCAAATTTAAAAGATATCGTGTACTGTTGTACAATATAACCAGGTAATATCACAACTTCGTCAGCGTTATCCAGGTAAGCAGGTGTGCATCATTGAATTTTTACTGAAGGCAATTCGCTATCCGAAACATGTGTCCATACACTTTTTTATGTATCTCCATTAACGAATTAAGTACGGTAAGTAAAAAAAAATTATTCATACTGTCATATTAAAAAGAAAATAAAACCTTAAGCAGATAATAATGCGCATGTGCGTACTACAATATTGTTACTAGATCACAGAACAATCTACGTGTTTCTCGAACGATCCAGTGGAATACGGCTAAATGTTGTGGCGTACGTGATTTCAACATGCGCTCGCGAGACATTCCTGGAAGCCCCCAGCCGCGCGTACTGTGTCAAGGCCGCAATTAATTACGTCGTAGTTTATAGATAACACGTAGTTTGGAATGTTTTGGTCGGTGATCGTCGTATAAATACAAGGCGTCAGCGGCCTTGGTTATCAGTTATTTTCGGGCGATATTACTGTGTGCGTTCAAGTGGTTATTAGTGAAGTGCTGTGTTTTATAATCGGGCGGTATATTGTAATACAATTGTGTTTTAATATTAGTTGACATTGTATTGCGTGTGAACAATTTTTATTTGATTTCTTGTAAGAGACTGTGTTGTTAATTATGAACTGTTTAACTGTGAAATTAAAGCTGGTGATTAGTGACTTAATTGGTGTCTTGTAGTTTGTTTTCCACTGTACCTACGACGATCAAGTAGACCGTCGTAACAATATACATATACAATATACGACAATTTACTTGCGTAACGTTTTCGAAAAGTCGCCACGTGCAGTTACATAAAAGTTCTACACTCTTCTCGGCTACCCCACCGTGCGGCTTCTGTGTCAAGTCTGTCCACTCACGTAGCACTATTGACTGTTCCAAAGTACTTGTAAGTACGCAAATTATGCTGAAACGCTTCCAAAAGAATAGAAAATTATTTTGGAACCTCTGAGGGCTATACGAGGAGGTACCCAAAAATAACAGGAATTTTTTGTTTAAAGCTATGTATTTAATTTTTTTTACAAAACAGCCTTATCACCTTCAAAGTACTCTCCATTACACTTAATACATTTGTCCAATCTGCGATCCCATTCCTGGAAACAGTTTTCAAACTCATCTGTTGTGAAGGCCGACAGCTCCTGCCTTGTTTTTTTCTTTACCGCTTTCACGTCGTCAAAACGTTGTCCTTTCATGTCCCTCTTCATTCGCGAAAACAAGAAGAAATCTCACGGAGCGAGGTCAGGTGATTAAGGGGCGTGGGGCAAGGGAGTCATGTTGTTTTTTGCTAAAAACTGGCGCACTGAAATGGCTGCGCTGCACAAATTTTGCAGTGACCCTTCTCATCCCCAAATCTTCTGTCAAAATTCGCTGAACCGAGCTCCAAGTTATTCCAGATTACTTACTAATCTCTTCAATGGTCCGTCGTCGGTCTTCAATCACGATTGGATGAACTTTTTCAACATATTCGTCAATTCTGGAAGTTGACGGACGTCCAGAACGAGGTTTGTCATCAATTGACATTTCACCTTCTTTGAAACGAGAAAACCATTGGTACACTTGAGTTTTTCCCATAGCACTATCCTTGTAAACTGTTTTCAACATCACAACAGTTTCTGCGGCGTTTTTCCCAAGCAGGAAGCAAAATTTCACAGCAGCGCGCTGTTCATTTAAATCCGCCATGACAAAAAATGAGGAGCAATCGAAACTACTTTTAGAAAACGAATTACTGTGACCGGACACAACCTTCCCAGGCGACAACAATGACGGCACTGAACTCGGAACGAGTTGCGCTACGCTCGCCTAACGGGAGAAATGCGTACTACGTAAGCTTCGCCAATCGCAGCGCTATTCCGGTTATTTTTGGGTACCCCCTCGTATGTAAGCAACAGCGGCCGGCTTTGTCAGTTAGTTACACTGGCGAGATTGTAGAGTGCGGATCAAGTGATTGCTGCCGATTAGTGGAAAGTGATTATTGTGTTATAGAATAGAGCTGAACACTAATAGTTGACATTATTATTGCATGTGGACAAATTTAACTAGAATTATTACATGAGAGTTTTTGTTGATTTCAAGTTGTTATTTCTGACTAATTAAAGATTGTTACTAGTGACTTCGTTGGTGTCAGTACTTTGTTTCCACTGTACAATACGACGATCTGTGAGACTCTCGTAACAATATATTAAAACGGCTTACAATGGCCGTAAAATGGTGGACATTTTGATCGCTGTATCTGATAGTCTGGTATGTGATATCCTTTATACTCACACAAGGGTATGTAAATTACAGGTACCTGTAAAATGCATCTCTAAAAAATATAGGTCGTTAGAAAACATATCTCTATCAAAAGCGTCTATTTAGGTGGTTGCTATGGTGTAGGAAACATTTTGCCTTAATATTGGGAAAAAATGGCTTAATTCATAGCTGATGAGATCGCTATTTATGAAATTAATTACAGTTTAAGAATAAAAATGGCAAATATTTTGTTTTGTAACTTTTTAATTTATTCAGATTTTTTTTATTTATTGTTGCTCTATATAAAGGGTAACATTTTGTAACTGGAAAAAATGTTTTTAGTACTAAACATTAAATTTTTTAACGTTTCTTAGCAACGTTTTTGGAATATTTTTCAAATTGATATTCCAGAAAATCTAAAATTCTTACGACCTTTCGGGAGGTGTCATTTTAAAGTGAATAAAATTATCTAAATAAACACTTATTTTTATTATGATGAAATTGGAAACAATTTTTTTGTAAAGAAAATAGTAAAACTATTTTTTAATTTTTATATTTGTAAATAAAAAGTTACTACAAAGGAACTATAAGCCCAATTAAATAAAAATACTTGTTTTATAGGTAATTATATTCGAAAGACCTGTGCAAAATTTTAGAGTAGTAAGTCATATAGGTTTTACGAAATATCAAAAAGTATGTATAAAAACGTGAAAAACTGAATTTGCGGGAAACTGGAATTTCCTAAAAATATTCCTTTCTGTTGAAAAATTAAATAATTATGGAGTGCAAAGGCTTGATATGATTTTTATTTTATTACTCTATGGGTATTAAAATAATAAATTCTAATGCAATAAACAATAAAATATTTTATTTTACATGTTTAATAATATATATAAGAAATATTTTGTACCGCTGTCCTTATCAATCTTCTTATCGATCATGTCTCTGTAGCCCACATTTCAGTTTTTAGATTGTCACTAAAATTCACCTGGTCCATATGTTAACCTCTCTTTTTGCAATTTTCTTTCTTCCTTTTTCAACACAGCATGCTTCTTCTTTCTATGGTATTCATTGTACTTACTTGCTTTCCTTTTTTCAGCGAGTTTCAATCTTTTCTTATCAATTTTTCTTGCTACTTCAACACTAAACTTACCAGGACCAATGCCATATATGTCATGCTACATTTTTTTTATTGTAAATAAACAGCTGATGTTTTATATATGTGACATTTATTTCTAAATTAGTACTAATATGATATACAGTCTGGGCCAAAGTTACTACCCAATGTGAGTTACTGAGTTACCCATTGTAAACATTAAGATAACTTTGGTTGTGATCTTCCCATCGATTTTAAATTGTACTCTAGTGTTTACATAAGAAACTCTCAGACACAAACCAAAGGCGCGTAATTTAAAATCGATGGGAAGATCACAACCAAAGTTATCTTAATGTTTACAATTGGTAACTCAGTAACTCACAATGGGTAGTGACTTTTGGCCCACCCTGTATGTGTGTGTGTGTGTGTGTGTGTGTGTGTGTGTGTGTGTGTGTGTGTGTGTGTGTGTGTGTGTGTGTGTGTGTGTGTGTGTGTGTGTGTGTGTGTGTGTGTGTGTGTGTGTGTGTGTGTGTGTGTGTGTGTGTGTGTGTGTGTGTGTAAAATTATATTACATAAATAGGCCTAATACTCTTTTGCTTTAATACTTAATGAAATATAAATCGCTTAGGTGCTAGGGTTTTCCCAAAACAATCTGTTTCTGAATAAAAAATATTTAGGAAAAATAGTTTTAGTGTATTTTTGTGTATAAAGAATTAACCACAGAACAATTTGGGACGAAAGGAAATTTTCATTCTCTATAAATTTTTGGCCATTTTTAGTAGGGACTCCCCTTAAGTAAAACAGGAAACTCGTATGCAACACTTCTAGCTTACAATTGTCCAACGCTAACGTAACTACAATGAATCAGTGCTTTAGTAGCGTCGCGCTAAATAATACAAGTCACGAATTACACAAGTTCGCACACAAAAATTCCTAATTATCTCTTCACACCAAACACACTGTGAATCGCAATTCTGCTAGCCGATCCGGTATTTATACCCCGGCAGTGTGGCGTAATATGTGTCGAAAATACTCTTGATGCCGATAGAATAATCTGGTAGGCGCGTCTGGAAATGGCGAGAATGCGAGCAAACTTTGCGTAATACTAACGCCCTCACGGCACGTGTAAAGTGGCACGTAGCCTTTTGCCTACATGCTATCTGTCGTCCCAGCGTAGCAGATATATTTTTTTTACAATTTTCTTTTCTTCTCAAATTCTATCCTCCTATATTTATATTTCGCACTTGCCATACCGTCTTCCTTTTATCTCGCTGGCATTGTTAACTAAACTATTTTCCACTCTTTTACGGCTTATTTTTGTACAGCGATAAAGAAATACAACTACGTTAAAAGAAAACAAATAAGAAGAATAACGCAAAAGTAATTATTAAGTCAGGGATGGCAATCTTTCTAGGCTACCAGTTTTTTATTTCTTCTTCTTCTTCTTCTTCTTCTTCTTCTTCTTCTCCTCTTCAAGGATTATAATAAAAATAAATAAACCTCCGTCCAACAGTCCGTAAGGACCAAGGCGTACCGCGCGGCTTTTGTGTTAGTGTGACGGTGTACGGCTAGTACTACGCGCCACCAGCCGCTAGTTGCGGTATTCACAGCCACGAGGCGGCGCTGTTATCTCAGCGCCTACTCAGTTTGCCTCACGACGCTGAGTGCACGCCGTACGGAACCTCCGCCGGGAATTGAACCCGGGACCACGAGCGCATCAATCGCCCGCGTTAGCCACTAGACCACCTGGAGGCTCCCTCTTCAAGGATTAGGTTATATAAACCTGTTCCGGCACCTATCTCATCCTCGGATGACCCACGTCTCTTCTACCAATGGTTTTATAGTTTAGTGCCGCTTCGGCAATCGACCCTCCCTCTGTTATCCTTTGCAGACGACCCCACCATCGTCTTCTGTAAATTTAAATTATTTCATTTATGTCTTTACTTCCAGTTCTGCTCTGATTCCTTATTCAATCCTTATTCTATCTTGCAATGTCTAGTTTAAAGTATTTCGAAGTAACTGCATTTCAACACTTTGAATCTTGCCGCATTACTTTTCTTTTCTTTATTTTTGAATCGAAATTCAAACGTTTCAAACACACAAATAGTATTACAGAAGAAATAACACTTTGACTGAAAAAATGTTTTCTAAGTTGCGCATTAAAATATGAAATAAAGTTATTATAGTACGAAACTATAGAATGAGTAAACAAATAAATATTGTGATTCTGTAAAACTATAACAGGAAAAACTAAAATTTAAAAAGTAAGTATAAGTTTCCAAAGGACTCAGTTAAGAATATTTCTCTTTGTAAATGAAACACGTATGTCGTTTTCCAACGGTCAACATTTATTACAACTCATTAAATTGAGAACTGTCACAATATTAATTTTGTGTCACTCCAAATGCTAGTTAGCGTTTTACATCGTTTCAGACTCATCATTATATTATTGCTTCCTTATAAACTTCAATAATGGAATCACAAGAGTAAAGAATTTGAAGCAGTTGATTTCATCAGTAGGTTTATTATAAAATAGAATTTTGTAATAATAAAGGGAAGGATTTTGTTCTACTGATCCACATGAACAGTTCACATTTACAAATTACTTCAATGCGCATGAAATTGAATGCACAGTATTGAAATGTAGATACTCTGAAAGTTAAAGGAGTAGAGATGACAATGAACATAAATATTAATTGAAAATTCCTGACATTAATTATTAATTCCTGACAATCATAGGTCTACTTGATGCTCCTGTACTAGGGCTTTCCTTACCTGTTCCGAGATTCAAGTTTAATAAAAGATTTTTGCATAAAGCAAATATATTAGACATACAAAGTGCTGGAGAGGATGAGTAATGCCTTATAGTCTCATTCCTATGAGAAAGGAAGGGAAATATCCAGTAGCACCTTCAAGTGGTGGGGGATGGGGACACCTACAGGTGGCTGACGCGGCTCTGGAGACCGAGTGACAGCCGGTATAAGCTGTCCCCCCTCTGCTTGTCATTGTCAAGTATAGGCTAGGGCAACCTCTTGCCCTTGCGGTGATAAATTGCCTCTACAGACAGATTACCTTCCATTGGCCAACGACATAGGATGTGGGAGGGAAGGAGAAACCGCTACATGAAAGATCCTTATGGATATCTCAACAGTGAAAACTGGTCTCTTTAGTCTAGTAAGACAGACAGTTTATGGGAGAACACTCGGACACAAAATCGGGCTGGACGTTAAGCCTGAAGGTGGCAGCCCCACCATACGTCTTATCCTGCGATATGCTAGTAACATATCCAGGGGACATATTCACTACTAAATTGCCTTTAATGAGGACTAACCGGACGGATATTATGAGTATACTCGACAGGATCCCCAGTGTCGGCTGAATTGGTGGGAACATCTTTGTCAAATGAATGACTGCCGTATCCCTAAACAACTATGAAACTATAAGTTGAGGGGACGGAGAGGTGTGGGACGGCCGAGCAAGAGCTGGAGTGACCAGAACTAATCTTTACCTATTTGAGACCGGAACAAACCATCCTGAGTTTAATCCTTGAAGGTGATGATGATGATGATGATGATTGTTGCGTCTTGGAAGCTCTTGAATGTTCTTGAGATATTCCTAGAACGCTAATTGGAGAGGGCTGGATCGAAAGAAGTTTGAAGTGGACTGTATGTTTTTCATGTAAAGATGGTTTATTGACAATTATTGAAAATTTGTGCGATTGCTGACACGTACAGAAGTTGACTCGGCATGATTCCCGTTAAATTAATTAGAAATAAAAGTCGAAAGACATAATAAATAAGGCAGGAATCGTCCAAGTATAATCAGTGCATGTTGCACATACTAAATAATTAAATAATGAAAGCCAGTAGCCGCGGCTGGAAATGTTACGAGTGCTCAGCTCGGAGTATTGCGAATAACTAACGTAAATTTCGCTA
Source organism: Magicicada septendecula (assembly GCA_034769895.1). Classification (NCBI taxonomy): domain Eukaryota; kingdom Metazoa; phylum Arthropoda; class Insecta; order Hemiptera; family Cicadidae; genus Magicicada; species Magicicada septendecula. The sequence goes on along the minus strand of CM068369.1, from coordinate 19,584,149 downwards.
CAGGCAGCCCAACTGTGAGCTGTAGACGGTAGATAAGAAAAACGTGACGTCATCTGCACGTGGCGCATTGTAGTATTTAAAGTACAGAGTTTACAAGTTCAAAGTTTGAACAATGATGGTATTAGGCATACATGGGTAGTAGGAGTATATTTAGAGTAACGAATATTTGTATGCTGTTAAATGGGAGAAATCTATTTTCTGACGTATGTATGTTACAGGTCGCAGCCATGTACAGTACTCAACGTCTATTGGTAGCTGTAGCATTGACGGTAATAAGTGATATCAAGTGTCAAGTTACTCCAGATGCTGGCAAGTGCCACTCGATTTGTGTTGACCCTGTGCCTATAGACTTTATCAGTGTTAGTAAGGCTACTATTCAATTTATTTTAAACAAATATAGTAGTAGATTTCCTTTGTTAATAGTAGATGATTTCTTAGTATGCAAAGTGGTACTCAACCTTTATCTGTTCCTGCTGTCATTTTTGATATTTCGATTATGCGATTGTTTAACATCGATGTTTAGTGAATGTCACACATAATTTTATGTAGGTGAAAAAATGTACAAACTTCAATTTCGTATGTTGCAAAATAGTTAGCTGGCAAATGCAGTTGGTATTATTAGTCCTTGTTTTTAATGAAAAATGATTGTAGCAATAGTATATCGCAGTTGTGTACCTATGACGCCAAAATTTGATGTTGTTAGGTTAACATGAGAACTGAAATTACACATGGAAAACTATACGTGTGTAATGTTAAGCTAGTTTTTTTTTGCGGAAACTACGCACAAAACCCAACTCGAAAGAAAATACAATCCCTTAAGTGTTATAAGTAAATATTAGGGACTTCCTTTCTTTGTAGTTGAAATTGGAAATAGTAAGTGTATACGATCTTGTACTTGTTGTTGCCAGGTTCTCAAGGGCCATCCCTTGCCTATTACTATACATGTCTTTTTTTTCAGGCAAAACTCGGTTTTCAATGGGACTTGTTTTTCAATAACACTCGTTCTGTGAATAGATCACTGGAAAACAACCGAACTCGAAAGTAAGGCGACAGAATTTTTTTCGGTAATATTCGTAAGTACTCGTGTTTTGGGGAACCAAAAAGAAACGTCCATTATGTACAATGTGTAGAGCGTATGTTGTCATTCCTTAATACATTGTTTTACTGTGTTTTACATTAACTCTAAATATTTGTATTTTTCAGTTTACATTTGTTGTTGTACTTTTGTTAATTTGTAAATTCAAAATTTGTAAATTCGTTATGTTTTTTATTTTAAGTATTGTATATCACACTAAACGTTATGTTTTCGTTAACCGTGGTTTTATTTTTTCAGCAGTAAACTAAAAACCAAAACCATTGTCACCTAACCTCACAAATGAAAACCACACGTGTTTTTGCTTTGCATTAAGAAATAGGACAATCTTTATATTACTACACTTCTTCTTTTCCACATCGTATATATCGATACAATCGCATATTAAAAACATCGAAAGTGTACTGCAGGAACTGATAACGGTACGGTTCCGGTAAACTTTGGTTCAGAACGAATATAAATGTGTCTATTACATTGTCTAATTGAACAATGTGTTCTTTCGGTCGAGTCTCGCGTAGTGTTTTGCTGTTCCCAGTTTTCAGAAGAGTTTAGGCAGATTCCTCTCTGCCTTATTCCTGTAGACAGATTCTTCATAGACGGCATAGTTGGAATATTTCATTATACATCTACTAAAAGTCTACGGAAAACGCGCCGGGAAAAACATTGACACTCGACAGGGAATCAACCAGAAAGATCGTTCAATCAATTTATATTGTTTACGGAGAAACGTCTCAATTATTTCCACTGGATTCTCCTTTCCTGTTTACAATCTACCATCTAACGTCTACATTTCTCGACTTCTTTTTGTTTTCCGGTTTTCAGTTACCTCCACCATAAAAGTTCTTTTCACTACTTTTAACTTGCTTCCTCGCTTCCAGACATACAACTTTGAAATATTATCTAATGATGAAATGTATGTAATACAAAACGTATTTCATTGAAAATAAGTGTAACAAAAATTAAGTTTTCTTTCTCCTACGCCTTCTGCGTTAACGCGTTGGCGGTTTCCTTTTCCAGATTTAGGCTACCTGTCGACTGACCCAGACTAAAGTTTATCTACTGACAGCCATTGGACTCGATCCAGATCCAGGGGTGCACCCGCACACACAATACAATGCAATGCAATTAAAAATAAGGATTTTTACAATTAACATTTGATTGAACTAGTGACTATACAATAGAGTGCGTTGTATACTCAAAACTATTCAATACCGACCTTTTAGGCTGTGGTCGGTTGCCGTATAAACTCCTCCCCGTCGGCAACGTTCCGAATCCCACCCTCGGGGATTTGCTTCAGGCCTCAAAAGCGACAGAGTGTCAACAAACAGTTACCCGAGTTGCTCTTAAGCGAAGAAACGTTCGCTGGTATCGATCGGCCAATATCTTCTGTAACTGTTTCTTAACACTTTGGCGCCGTCCATATATTACGTCACCATAAAATTCGGCATTTTGGACCCCCCTCATTGTCACCATTTGTCACACTCGGCGGATCTCCCCCTAATATTACGTCACCATGGTGGGTCAGACCCCCCTTATTTTACCTTCTTTGTTGGAAGTCGGCGATCTTCAATGAAAAATTACATACCAGCAATTATAAGTTATTTCTTTATTACAACTACTTTAAACACATTAAATTAAATTAAGTACAGTATTTAATTTAATTAAAACTATTAAACAAATTAAATAGCTTACGTAAAGTACAAATTTTGGCTTGCAAATTCGCAATCGTCGTCTGAGATACATCCTGTGAAGGTGTACGCCTTTTTTCATTTTCAGAGTCTCTGCTCTCACATTTTTTAGGTGTATCACTAACTGTGAGCTGACTGGTCGATGCAGCCGGAGCCGTGATTGTTGCAGGTGCATGTGTTGCGGTTTTCACATTCGCGGAATGTAGGCCTATAGTAAAATACGAAAACAAACCCTTGACTTTCTTATTAGTTCCTCTCACCAAAAGCTCTTTCACTTTCGCACTAATCTTAGCGTCAAAAGACGAATTGCCGCACTCATTTTTTGCTTCCGCCCAGAAGGTATTGCAGTCATTTTGGAGATTCACTTTCGGCCTGTCGGGGTAGGCCTTCTTATACGCGTCGAAAAGAGACTCGTAAAGCTTGCCACGTTTCATGTTACGAACGACCACAATGATGGTATGTATGATGGGAGTGAAGGCGTAGCAAAACGCGCGATACGAGGACTCGAGACACGAAATGAAGAGAAGACTAAACAGACACGCTCGAAATCAAGAGAAGACTAAACAAAGAGCGTGTTCACAGCGAAGAACGTATGATGTGAGTAAACACGGGGTGGCCGAATTCGGGGAAATCGAGACACCGACAACACAGTGCTAGCAGAGAAGAATGTATGATGTGAGTAAACACGCGGTAGCCGAGTTCGGGGAAATCGAACTTTTGGTGTGCGTGTGTTCTACGCCCCAGTACAAATTAGCGAAGAAAATGTAAATATTTAAACGCCTGTCTGCATAAAAAAGCGTTTCCTTTACAAAACTCATCCTTATAAAACGAAGAATAAAAAAGTGGTTACGTCACAATTGCTGAAACCCCCTCCCTCCCCTTGTCACCACTTGTCACACTTAGCCGAACCCCCCTCTCCCCCAAAGTGGTGACGTAATATATGGACGACGCCTTTGTCGCTTTTTGCGGCCTGATGAAGATCCTCGAGGGCGTGACACGAAACGTTGTCAACGATGTCGATATTATACAGCAACCGACCTCGGCCTTGGAACCGGGCATTTAATAATTTTTAGTATATTCACATCGGGCTTGTAAGCTGAAGACAAAAATAGTGCATTGTAATTTAATGTCAAAGTTTAGGTTTCTTCAAATTGATCTTAAAACATATGTTTCTGGTTTCAGCTTGCTTACCGTGGCAAGTATGACGTGCTTTATGCGACCTTTCGTCATAATTACGTGGAACTGCAAGACGAAGTCAGAAACGTGGTTCCCATCGCAGACGGTGTGTTTAGAGCAGACTACCTGAGAACATAGTAAGTATATAGCATTTAACGTTTGTATAAGTTCCAGATTATTCGCTTTGTTTTATAGGTAATAACTAAATAAGTTTACTTTTAAATATTATTGTTGCTGAATTAAAAGTGGTACGAAATACAACGTAGGAATTTAGCGTAGATACTGGTACGCCATTACAGAACATTTTACGTGTTCACGATATTAATTGATGACTCGTCGGGCACTTGGTGAAACTTATTAATACAAAGGTTTTTAAAAATATGTAAACACTTGGTACGATTTACAGTTTTTATACAACTCTGACAGATGTTTCAACTTGTTAAGCCATTGTCAAAGAGATGAGTGAACAACTAAACTGAGGACGTAAAGGTGATGAACATCTGTTTAGTGCGTGTAGCGGAAAATGTGTGGGGTGTGACGATGGAGGAGGTTGTAGTAGGTAAGGAAAGCTCAAGTGTCTGTAAAAACTGAATAAAATCTGAATGTTTATATTTATTCAGATTCGTTTTTACAGACACTTGAGCTTTCCTTACCTCCTAAAACCCCCTCCATCTTCACACCCCACACATATACCGATACACGCCCTAAACAGATGTTCAACCACCTTTACATCATCTGTTTAGTTGTTCACTCATTTCTTTGGCAATGGCTTAAGAAGTTCAAACAGCTTACAGAGTTAAATAAAAACTGTAAAACGTACCAAGTGTTTATATATTTTTAAAAACCTTTGTATTCTACGTGTTTCTCGGCTATTCCAGAGGAATCCAGCTGTAATTTGTATGTGCGTACATGTTGCTGCTACTTTGAGATGAAAAACAATTACGTGTCACTTGTCACGCGTCCGCAACGAGACTATTCCAGACCATACTGGTCCGCGCGCACTGTGTTCAAGGCCGCAATTAATCACGCTCTAATGTTGGCTAGTAGTTGACGCGTATTCAGCGGGGTATGAATGCGGGCATTCAGCGACGCTTAATATCAGTTTAAGTGGCGATTTGTTCAAGTGAGGTTCGAGTTTAATTCGGGCGATTACTCTTTGCGTTCAAGTGGTTATTAGTGAAAAGTGATTATTGAGCGCGGCTCTATTAGTTCACATTATTATTGTTGTGAACGAATTAACTTGAATAATTGTACGAGTATAATCTTGTTGACTAACGTGTTGATTACAAACTGTTAATTGTGATAACCAAACCTGGTTTATAGTGACTTAACTGGTGTCTTGTATTTTGTTTTCCACTATACTATACGACGATCAGTTGGACAGTTGTAACAATATATATAGACATGCCGTAGAATAAAACCTCTGTGCGGACTAAACTCCTTTGGTTGCGCTAGCTCGCAATGGCTGCTTATGGGTTTACCTCTAATTGGGATTGCTAGCCCCCTACGCTGCTCAAGATAAAAGGGTGGTTCCAGATGGCTTGTTGTTCTGTTTTCTCCTTTCCCTGCTCTTAAAAAGGCGTGGTGTCTGTTAAACGTCCTTAAAGAAGACGGCGTGGCGTTTTGGTGGAGACAGACCATTGGTGGATGTAAAAGAAGAAGGATAAGAAGAACAAGAAGAACAAAAAGGAGAAAAGAACAAGAAGAACAAGAAGACGATGATTATGATAATAAAAAAAGAAGAAAAAATGATGATTATGTTGTTGGTGGTGGTGTTGGTGATGATGACGCGAACTAGAAGACGAAGAAGAAAGCCTGTTATAACGGTACTTGCATTTCTGTAAAATATCTGTTTGATGTAAAAAAAAAGTATCTCCGATTTCTTTAATGTCGCATTTCTAATATCTGGTATGTGAAGATATATTGGGATTTTATGACGACATAGAATAAGTAAATAATTTTCAGACGATTTTGTAACGTAGGAAAACGTAAGTCCTAAAGAAACCAAGGAAAGAAAAATCTGTTGAATTTCTGTTCTTACGTTATCTAATAAAACACTTCTTTTCTGTTTTTCTAACGCTGCAACGTCTCAAGCGGTCGTCATTTTCAAAATACGGACAGCTGCAACGGCTGTACGAATGTTCCAAACATTGTATTGCTACAAATGGAACCACCTAGAATAGCCGAGAGAGTCCTCGCCCTGCCCTCCCGCCTAGTGTGGCAGGTGTTGCCTCAGTCAAGGCTGCGCACAAATATATACTATTGTATTCTAGAACACTTGAGATACGCATTAGCCGGCGTGCAGTAAGAATGGAAAATTATACTAGACCTTTGCTCAACCTATAAAAGGAAGAGCATCTGGCGTTATCAAGTCAGTTACGTGAGCGATTTTCCTTAGCGCGGATAGAGTGTTTGTCGAAGTATTGCGAGAAGTGTTGTTGTATTATAATTTGTGTGGAACTCTACTATTTGACATTATTATTATGTGTGAACAAATCTAACTGGAAATATTGTACGAGTTGGTTACGCGTTATTAATTGTGATAATTAAAACTGTTTTATTGACTTCATTGGTGTCTTGTATTTTGTTTCCCACTGTACCATACGACGATCAGGGTATCGTTACAGTATCAAAGGACCAACAACGAATGGTAACAAATAACAAGTCTTCATACCATCTTGTCATGTGTATGTGTTCAGTGGTAGGCAAGCCACATGTATAAATACAGAAACTTTTCCCTAATTCTCGGATTCGTCTAAACATCCTTTTGTATTACTGAAAGCCTTCGTAGCATTTATAATAGCTATAATCGTCTTTGATAAAATACGTGTTTCGTAACCGTAGTAGTGTTTAGACATAGTCAAAAAGCTTTTGAATTTCACACAGTTCTTTTCGCTTTTGGCTTTCACGGCTCGAGTAAACCACGGTATCATAAGACTTTGTCGGCCGTGGTCGGTTATGAAAAATAGTCCCTTCGATAAACACCATCGTTCCGACGGGCCAAACAATCGTTATCATCACAGTGGGAACAGACAAAAATGGATAAACTAACCTTTTCAATCAGCCTTGTGACTTCCTGTTTACAGTTAGTGACACGTTTAAAAGCATGTGTTTCGTCATCATCAGATATTTAAAAAAAAATCGCTGATACGAGTCCGCCACCAGTTAAAATTCTAAAATTCCAATTGCATCTGCACTGTACGCGTTATTAGGTAAAATTATTTATATATTGGTGAATCAGGGAAGGGCTTTCTTAAAGATATTGTTACGACGGTATAACTGACCGTCGTAAGGTACAGTGGAAAACAAAATACAAGACTCCAATGAAGCCACTAATGAACAGCTCGCATTGACCAGCACCAATGACCAGCCATTAATGACCATCGCAACATTAATAACTTGTATAATCAACAAGATAGTCTCTTACAACAATTCAAGTAAAAATTTGTCCGCACAAATAATAATGTTAACTACAAAGAATTCCGCACTAATTATAACACGACAACACTTAGTTACAATACTTCGACAAACACTCGATCCGCGATAACGAAATCGTTGACAGTCAACTAACTGACAAGCCGGCTGCTACGGTTTTTAATGGGAAGCGCACGTCATATAAAATTTTCCATCCTCAATGTGGTGTAGCGAGCTATTACGTATTTTAAGTGTCTTCCAGAGAACTCTGGAACAAGTGCGCGGCCCTGACTGAGGCAACACCTTCACTACTATCTAGGCTGAAGGACGCTTTCGGCTGTTCTAGGCTGTATCATTCGTTTCATTGTGTTTATAGACCTTTAAATCTTTGATAGGACTATATACACTTTGTAGTAGTATTAAGGATCAACGTATGCCTGAAAGGCTATATAATCGCGTAAAAGTATCACCAAGTTTTGACGTGAGCATCTGAAACCTTACTAACATGGAGAATAATATTCTACTATATCATAGTTATAACTAATTACTTTTATTACCGTAATTTATTGTTTTGATTTATTGGAATTAATCACGATTTGCCGTTGTATGTTTCAGTCCAAACGGAACTGCCAATACAATCACGTATACCGTTTCGTATGTTGACAACGTAGTTGTGGAAGAGACAGTTGACAAAAACGGTAATTGCAAAAATGTAATCAATGACAAAACATGAAAACTCATCCACCAAAACTACACTTTTGTAGACTTACAAAATGCAACAAAAGCATACACAAGTTTACAACTCATGTCTGTTAGTCAGACGTATACTTGCCACCCATATACAGTGGATTCCGCTTTATCGGGACACGTCGGGACTATATCAAGCATAATGAAACGTAACACTTAAATACAGTAAATAATTCAATTATAAGCTCTGTTACCTACGAAGTACGTCTAACGGAATACAACAAAATATCGGTATGGAGAACCATACATGACTTCCATGTTCTAAGATATATATTTACGATTTTTTACTTGAATTCAGTTAGATAATTTCTACAAAAAAACTCCCCCACCCTCAAATTATTTTCACTTTTTATAGATAATTTTGTTATTAATGGGAAAGTGGTTTAATATAATGTTAATTTTGAGTCACTTCATCTATAAAAATTAGCTACTTTAACCCTTACAAAGAAACTGAACTACGCAGATAATCACTTATTTATATAATTATGTAATTAGCCTATGTGGCCACAAATTATATTGCTGGGCCGTGGTTACGGATCTTCACGCATAGATGATTTAAATTAAAACAAAAAATTTATAATTTTATTGCCTAGCAACAAAATTATTTTATTTTTAACAATTACCATTGTTTTAAAAACTTTAAATGCACTTTTAATTTCGTCAAGCTCATTAAATCAATACCAAACGTGAAAAATTTAGCCCCTCCCGTTTTCAATACCCTTTCCGTTTATAAATATTTCATCTACCTTTCTACAGTGGAGTATTCTAACATTCTTTTCAGGATACTTTATTCATCAAAATTAAGTAATTTGCTCTTTTTAAAACGTAAAAGTTGGTGGTAAACTACCCCTCTTCCTTAACCAATCTTCACCAAAGTCAATAGGCATTGAGTCCTCTACATTTCAGATACATATGCAAATGTTTTAATTTTATTTCAATTTTTGGAAGTTATCGTTTGTAATAGAAAAAGTTCTACACACAAACACTTTACGGCGAATGATTTTTCTTTACGTTTTGAGGGTAGTACAATCTGAATCAGCCCTTATCTCGAATATGATTGTTTTAGCCATTACCATAGGCCTACTGTGAAGTTAGGAATGGTAATATGCGACATTTTAAATAATGACTGGAGAGAGCAGCACTTGGTTTATAATCTGGAACCATTACCAACCACTGTTCGTCGACAATTGAGTCTAGCTTTAATAGCGAGAAAACGTCTGCACCTGTTTTCTGTGATTTTCTTCCAATTTTGTAAAGTAAGTTGTTTTTATTTGCTGTAACCTCCTAAATAATTCTTTAGTAAAAACTATATATTCATTAAATTCACAAAAGAATAATCTTTCGAAAGATATCAATATATAGTTTAAAACAATTGTTTGAAGGTTTTTTTTATCTATCCCCGGTCATTGAAATATTAGTTACAGAGGCTCAAATTGGGTGGTCACAGTGAATCAGCTGTTCTAGTGTTACGGAGTATTCAAGCCACAACAGTGTTTTCCAAGCATTTTCCATCCCACACAACCAACTTACTTCAGCCTCTAGACGTATTCAGTTTTCGGCCCAATGAAATCTCTGTGGAAGAAGGAAGTAAAGACGTTTCTGCAAAACTGTGATTACGAACATTCCAGAAAAGATTTTATGGACACGTTTTCCTCAATCCCGTAACAATGGCAAACATCTGCAGTGGTTTCAGGAAGACTGGGATATATCCTTATAATAATGACGCAATTTCAGATGAGGACCTGAAAATTTCAGAACATCTTGTTTCTTCTACGCTTGCTCATGACAATACTAACGAAGGTAAAGAGATGAAGAAAGTGAGCCCAAAGAAAACAGCACCGTCCACTGTAACACTGAGTCGTCTATTGCCGCTTCCAAAGCCAATTGAGAAATTGCAAAACGCAGAAGTAATGCAGCAGTTGCACGACTTCTTGAAAACAGTAGGTCTACTGACAATCAACCTTCATCTTGAGGCATCCAAGTTGTGAAAATGCGGTCGTCAAAGATGCCGAAACCTAGAGATGACATTTGTTCTTTTGTGGCGTGCCGTACAAAGGGGACACAAAAGGACGAAACTGGATTCAGTGCCTACAATGTCTTTGCTGGTTTCATTATAAATGCCAAAATTTAAAAAAATATGAAACAATTTTTTTGAGTGTATAATGTGTATTACTGAGAATGGCTCGGACTACAGACAAAATAAAAAAAAAATCTAAAACTTTCATCAACACTTTTAATTTGACTATGGATTAAAGTGTAATTTTTATAATCAAATTAATTATATTATTAAAATGTCTGTAATCTAGTTCGTTTTAGTTTTAATAATTTCCATTCATTCTGTCATTTTAATGTTAGCTTTGTGATTACATTTGTTTAATTATTTTATAAATTGTTAAAAAAAAATTGTTTATTATTTTATTAGAAACATAAAAATTTTTATTATTTGTATTTATAATACGTTTTAAACAATATTATGTTACAAAATATACGTATTATTAAATATAGAAATTATAGTGCGAAATAAGGAACACCTATTGCGAAATAATGAACACTTGCTGCGAAATTAGGAACAGCGTAGTAGCTTTAGTTTTAAATTTGTTTTAAATTACCTCTATGGTGTTTTGTGTTTTTGTTATAATATATGTTTTGCTTTTGTAGCAGTAAATATTTTGTTAAGAAAACCTGTTTTTATTAACTCGTACATACACAGTTTTTCTCATATATGTGAAATTACTGCGAAATTAGGCACGTTTGCCCTACATCCAAATGCAAAATGCTGCGAAATTAGGAATACTGCGAAATTAGGCAAATCTGTCCTACTTCTATTTTCTTACGGAACATGGAAGTAAAAATGAATAATAATATTATAATTACATCATAACGAAATGGTATGAGTAGGCCTACTTTTAGGAATCCTACAGGTCCTAGATATACCTGTAGTTGGGTGAGGATATGTCGTCAAGGAAAAACACAGGAAGCCCGAAACCACGTGTACACATGTCGTCGGGTTGTTGTTAACAATGTACTGTATTGTACTGGTATGTCGCCTTCGGAAACGTAACATACAGAAAACAGAGAAAACTATCAAACGATATACACAACAAAAAGTTAAAACGGTATTGATCAAATTATTACAATTCCCAAAATACTATGAGAACACGTGAGTAACTAGACACATAAATTTTAGAAAGTTTCTAAAACATCTTCTTTAGCTTTATCTTCTCTACCTTATGCTACACCACCTACTTTGTTATCTTTCTTTGACTTTTGTTTTCCACCAGCTTCTCCTTCTCCTTCTTCTTTTGTATTTACTTTTACCTTTCTCTTGTGTCCTTGCTTATATCTTCTTTTGACAAATTTTTCGTAGGGTTTTTGTTTAATATACCGTCTATCTTTTCCTTGTTTTTAACATACTTTGTCTCTGTCCTGTCATCTTTCTTATTCTGTCCTCTTTCAGTTTGTCAGTTTTTCATCTCTTTCTTTTCTCCGTTACCTTCTCCTTCTTTATGCTATGCGTGGACCTCTTTCTTGTTCGTTATTCCTGTGTAAGAATATATTTTTTCTCAAAGAGTGCAGTGTTATTAGACGCAACTACTTTCCGAAGTTTATAATATTTAGTGTTCTGAAAACACAATATACTTAAAATGTAAAGAAATCGATTTTCACTTTACACTAAGGTACTGGATTGCTAAGAAATTAAGAGATACCAATTGAAACATATATACTAATTAAATAGCAGGGCTGAAAATTTTGTTTCTACAATCAACTGTTTTTGAGAACATAAATTACTAGTTCTTTATGTAATTAATTTTTATTTAATTTAAATTATTGTAATCAATTTATGCTTACAATTACGTAATATGGATTACAATGTAAAATTATATACAATTAATATAGATTATTTATGACGTAAATTTTGTCTTGCAAACAGAATAACAGGTAGAGTTTGTCATACAAATTACTCATTTTATTGCTGTATTGTTTATATTATTAGTTAACAAGTAAAACACATTAATCTAGTTATCACTCGGCACTTGGTGGATCAGATTAAAAGTATTTTAATTTGATAAATAAATATTTTGTTCAGTTCTACAGCCAGTCTTATTCTTCTGACAATTAGTTTACCAGTTACTTATTAGTTGCGTCCACATATAACCTCAGAAGCTGCCACAACTGCTGGCACATTGTCAGGAAAATAAATATTATCTGTAGAACTAAGCCAAGTGTTTAATTATGCAACTTAACTAAGTAAAGTATATTGTATAAAGAATACAGTTTATTTGATTTTTTTTTTTTTTTTGCTGATTCCATATTATTTTTCGTATTATGCTGTACTTACCATAGGCAAGTGACCATTTTAAAAGTCTTGGAATTTTGTGGTCTATGACGTGTCCGTTGATTAACTAAGTGTAAGCATAATACCACTGACTCAGAACACAAAGTTTTTATTGGTAAAAATGTAAAATTTTACCTTGTAGCCTGAACTAGTTTACGCTTATTATAAGCTCCGTCAGAGCGCTGTCCGTCTTGATCTTGGTGACGGCGCCGTCGTTTGAATGATCGATGTTGTTAATGGACAGACACAATTGAAATCACACATACTATTCAAACAAATCGTACCGCCCACACACAACATCGATCTTTTAAACCACGGCACAGTCACCAAAGAACAAGACGGACAACAACGCTCCTAGTGGCAGCCTCTGCTGAAGCTTGCAATAAGCGAAAACTGGTTCACGCTACAAGGTAAAAATTTTACATTTTCACCAATAAAAACTTCGCGTTCCTGGTCAGTAGTATTATACCTATAATTATCTTTTAATTATCTTTTTTATAATAAGTGTTTCAGGTCAATTTGGTTTATTACTAGTTCGGACTCAAAGCCATATTCGTCGAGGGTCTTCTAATATGATCCGATTTTGTAGTATGTCACTCGAAAGCGCGTTTAGATTCGGACCTCTATTCCATTTTTGTTTAGTAACTGTTGTGTTGGTATATTAATGCCATACGTTATAAACTTGCAGGTGTGCGCCAGCAATTCCGTAACTACGTGCTGGGGACAACCAAGGAGAACGCTCTGCTGTACTACCGTTGTTCCGACACCGGCAGTAAGTATAACACTTGATATAAGTAGCACATAGCGTCACGTGACGTAACGTAGCGTAGCGTAACATGATGTTGCGCATACCGTCACGTGACGTAGCGTAGAGTATGATTCATGTAACGTTCTCATAATCATCACCAATCGATGACTTCTGCGGCCGTCAAAACGCCTTTCTCACATCCACCACCTTCGCTCGTCCGATTCCGTCTTCGATTATAATCAGGCATGCCAGGTGTGGGGACTTTTCCCTGCAGTGGCGAAACGTGAGGGTTCAAAAACCTGCAGTGTTTGGGAATTGGTGGGATTTCCTGTCAACCGTGAGTATTTTCAAATAATTGGAATTTCTTAACTGAAAACATTAATGTAATTGACACTAGAACCAGCGGCCTTTAAAAAAATAAATGTTAGTTTTATTTCACTATAAATGGTGGAGTGATGGACAAACAGAGCAACTATATATAAATTAAAAATGGGCCAGACCAATTCGAAAAAGTTGTGTAAATAAAGTATAATGGTTTGTGTAGTATGAGAAAAGGATTTCATTAGTATACTCTGATCTTTTATTATATCTGAACAAAGTTTTTACTGTTATTTTGAATGTTCATCCTCTTCATTCACAGCACTTAATGAATTGCTACACTTTCACATGTGAAAATTACTTTGTTTATTTTCCTCGTACGCATTTCAGCGTGATGTTCGCCTTCCTCAGCGAGGTGTGATACAGAATGTCCGGAACTTGTAACGGTTTTTTTCAAGTTGGTAGGTTGTGTGGGGGTGGTGGAGGTGGAAGGGAGTTGGCGCGGGATTCCGAATTATGAATGTTCATCCTCTTCATTCACAGCACTTAATGAATATTAATTGCTACACTTTCACATGTGAAACTTACTTTGTTTATTTTCCTCGTACGCGTTTCATCGTGATGTTCGCCTTCCTCAGCGAGGTGTGATACAGAATGTCCGGAACTTGTAACGGTTTCTTCCTAGTTGGTAGGTTGAGTGGGGGGGGGGAGGTGGAAGGGAGTTGGAGCGGGATTCCGAATTAAAGTTTTTACATTTTTTTATTAGTCTTGTAATTGTATTCAAACGTCCAGAATATACTAAGTATTATAAAATATTACTTTGCTAAAACCACGCGTACTTCTGGAAGCGGGGATTTTATGTTAGAGAGGGGAAATATTGAGAAGCTATGTGGGGAAAAGTGGTTTGATTTACCTCGAAACACTGATTATAATGGTCTCCATCTCATGATCTACTTTACCTCCGTGGAAGATTTTCTGGTTGTCCTCTTCTCCTTCTAGTCAGTAAGTACTCTTAGTGAGGTGTTTTCTTTTGTCTTGCGATTCTGTTTATTGGACTTGCCAATTCAATTCGACAAAAACACACGCGCGTACATAATTTTTTGACATGGAATCCATAGGTATGTTGTAATGTCTTACTCGCACGTTTCGCGAAAATCGACCGTTATGTTTCAAATGTACTTTCGGCATACCACTATCTCACGAACCGCTCAACCAATCCCAGCAAACCAGGTGATCGAGTCACTCGGCCCCCTTCCACCAATAGTACTGAGAATTTTGACAACTGACTTCAGTCGCCTCTAGGCTTTGTCTGCGTGAGGGTGTTTTTGCGCCGAAAATTTCTAAATTGCTCCATTAAAACTTAAATATCTCGGGAACTACAAGTCCGATCGCGAAAATATAAAGTGCGTTGTGATCCTCAGAACTAAATCTCTCCAATAACACCAATTCCGAGTACCAGAAGCACTCACAGAAAATAATAACAACATTTGAACTCAAAAATTTGAAATGCCTCGACCTAAAAATCGCAATAAAACTCGAACCAAAAATTTCAAACCGAAAACCGGCAAATCCTATACAGAGCGTCAACAGGCCTATCGTTTGAGACTAAAATCAAAGAAATCGGCCGAGAACTTAGAAAATGGCAATTATTTGAAAATTGACGAAACCCCGTCAGCGCCCAAGCGGCCCGCATCTCCGATACCTGGGTCATCCGGCGTGCCCCCAAAGCGACTCAGGTCGAGCGTACGGCTAGCTAGCAAGAAAGCAGACGATGAGAACATTAAATTAAGACGATGAGAGCTGTGCATTTAACCAACCCTTCATTCCTTCGCAAAGCACAAGTCTGCCCATGATTCCATTTCTACCGGTAGTCCCACGACTACCAGGTTTAAATTTTTTTTATGTACGCTATTTCATAATAAATACAATTTCTTTTCACAAGAACACAATTTTATTTAAATTATATTATAGTATAGTGTATATATAATTGCAATGGTACATTGCAGTAAAGCCATGATAAATGAATGTGAAGATGGTGTTACACATTTTATGACGTTAAGACGTTAATAGTCATATTAAAAATTGATTTTGTTCATTTTGTAAATTAGCTATAAGTTATGAAACAAGATATGAGTAGTTATGTGCTATATACCAAAATGCCCATAAATTTATTGTCTTTCATGTCTAGTGCAATTTTAGTGCGCGAGTGCGCGTGTTATTTGTATTTTTCTGAATAACGTCAATATTAATAAACATTTCGGAATGAAATTTGGACAGCATATGCGTCACAATTAGCGCTACATTTCTTATATGACGAACTCTCCAAACATGCAATTTTACTATGTTTATTTAACTGCATTCACTTTTCTATAGACACATTATCTGCAGGAAAGTCATAAGATTTTAGATGACATCTCTATAATCTTTTGCAAACTTTAACGTAGTCGTAGCATGATGAGAAGCTATCTTTGCGGAAATCTATCACTGTTGCAAATTTCAGCCAATCAGGAACTACTAAATTCATTCGGTTACGTCTCTGATCAAATTCAGATCGTCAGTTTGTTTCTAAAACTCGTCCCTTAAAGACATACTACCTGCGCGAGTTTTTCATGTGAGAACACGTTTTTCTGTAAGGCGACTGTGCCGTACTCTGTTCGGCCCGAGAAAGGCGGTTGCCGAGACGGTGATTTTCTTTTAAAACGGGCGGGTTCTTGACGTCACGCAGTGCCACTGCATCGCGTCGCCGCTGGGTATGTAGACGGTTTTTGTGTAGCGACGATATTCAGTCGGCAGGCTCAGCTGTGATCTGCGTGAGCCTGCCTTTGCCAAACCTATTGCAAGGTGTTATTGTGAGAGGTTCAGTACAGAAATGGTGGATGTGTGTTATATATGTTATGTATGTGTTTGTGTGTAATTTTCACTTTTGGAGGGGAATGTGTCAGAAATTATGATATCATAACAAATGTGCTTACAGAATTACTCAAAAGGCTAGCCTCTTTAATTTTCACTTTATATAGCACTCAAAGATTTCAATTTTACCTGTGAACATAATTATTGTAAGAATTAACTTGGACATGGCGTGGCAGGGTCTATACAATTTATATTTAAGCTCAAATTCACTCATAATCTTATGCTGTGAAGAATACTGACATATATATAATCATGTAGTTCAATTTTACTCATGGTTTTATTCATCGTTGAGTTTACACCTTGTAATATCATGTAAATGCGTGCATGCTCAATAACGTTCACGCTTGTTTTGTTAACAGAGTTTTTCATTTGCAAGTCCTGTCATTCACCAGGGGACATGTCTGTAATTGTTGCTTGGGCCTTTGCACACTTTATGCTTCCTCTAGGTTCACCACCTAGTTCTAAATATTATGTCTCTCCCCTTTACAAAAAAGACATACTACCTGCGCGAGTTTTTCGTGTGAGAACACGTTTTTCTGTAAGGCGATTCAAGTCCGAGGTACTAGCTACGAGTATGCTACATCAAGGGTTGATAGAACATATCAACTAAATTTACAATTGATATTGCATAGATCATTTAACAGTGCTAACCCGCGTTAGTGCAAGATATTCGTTTAGGTCCAGTACAATTCAGCGGAATACTCCTGGGCTAACGCAAGGACACTTTAAGATAACTGGAAGGTGTAAGCCTAATACAACACATCTATAATTAGAATTAACCTACATTTCAGAACCTGAGATTTATCAATATGAACAATAACTGGCAGATAAACAGCGTACGAGTTTTTATCGCGGTTGACACCATCGAGTCCAGCGGCCAACGTAGTAGCAGCCGTCCACTGATTAACAGAAGAAGGAATTTCTTCAAACAAGTAACATTAAACAAGTTGTTAAAGATGAAAATTTAATTACTACATAAAAACATAATATTTTAGTAAAATAATTTTGTGTTATAAAAGAGAAAATTCAAAATCAAAATACAAATGCAAAATCAGACTTCTATCCCTCCAATCAAGTTCAAAATTCCTCATTGGTTGAAGTAAGAGCTCCCAATCAACGAAAGATTTTTGAGGTCGATGAAGATCAAATACGTCTTCCTGTTAACTTCTGTTCTGCTGTCTACTATCAGTCACAGCGCTACTATCATGGATTCTCTAGTTCTCCTATCTTATCTGAAACCAAGTTGATCTTCTCTTAGATTCAATCGTATTTTCACTATTAATAATACTCGAACTGCATCCATCGTAATATTTTTCGTTTGGTATTTCGTTCCCTAGAATCAAGGATGTCGTCAACAGTTAAAAAACAAAACCAACTTACAATAAAACATTGTAAAACAAAATATTTTTAAAATATACATAATTAATATTAAAATATTATCATAAAGCCTAACGATATAAGGCTCGTAAACGTTGAATGTTGTGGACCGCTTGTCAAACTGCTTGTGCCGTTCTGTATTTTGTGTTAAAAATGCAGTCTAATTAATATATATATATGTTACAGGTCCCGATGTTGACATGAGAATTATAGTGATTCCAACGGGTAATAAACTCAGTAAAGACGGTCTAAATTATCTGATGGCCGTAGACAAAAAATGCAGTTTCAAAGGTCAGCTAAAGAAAATACCAAAAGGTCATATTAAATGACTTGTTGGTTGTTTGTCATGGTGTCATCTCACATAATTGTTGCAATATAAATGATATGCATTACATTATTTAAATAAAAACTTAATTATATTAGGCTTTGTAGTTTTATTCCTTTGAATGTCACATTAGGCCTACTTCTACTTTAGATACTAGCAAAAGTTAATGTTAATGAATGTCTCTATTTCCCTTCTCTCCTTAAAATAGTATAAAAGTCGGCCCAAAGGGATGAGAAGACAGACCGTTTTGTAACAGAGATATATTCTAAAAAAGGCGCCAACTCACTCTTGTCTAAGTGACTGATAAGAGAAGATCGAAGCGAAAGGGTGCCGAGTATTATTGAAAAAATGTTCAATAATTATTGATCGTTGTAAATTTATTCCGATTAGCGCTGTAAAGGTTCACAGCTCATCATCAGATCGGAAATAACATCAGGTTATTTCCGATCTTATGGTGAACTGTGAACTTTGAAAGCGCTAATCGGAATAATTTTTCTATACTGGTGTAACAGTGTTTAGATTGTAATTATAACCACTAACAGACTTTATTAATTCAACATTGTAAATTTAATCGTTCAAAGTAAAGAAGAACATGCGTAGTGAATAATGATACTGTTAACAGTTCGAAAGAAAATAATTTACAATAACGATATAATCAACAACATAGGAAGAGTACAACTTCTTTTTTATTCTGGCTGTACAATGTTTACACATTTTTCAAAACCAAATATTACAGAATTGATTGAATCCAAACAGAATTCTGTAATCCATTACAGAATTGATCTTCCATCGCTGCCTGTCTATCCAAAGATCTCCATCAAATCTTTCGTTCCCTCAATATAGGCTTAATTTCTTCTAACCAAGTGATCGGTGTCTTCCTCTTTCTCTTCTTCCTGATGGGGTCCATTCCATAATTCTCATTGTCAATCTTTCCTGTGCCAGTCTTTTTGTGCCCATACTATTGTAATTTTTGTTTGTTTGAATAAAAGCAACAATTAAATTTATGTCATTCATTCTATCGTTAATAACTTTATTTACAATTTTCTCACATGTGTATATTCATACCGAACGCCTCCAAAAGTCCTTCTCTACTGTCATTAATTTTGTTCTTGTGTGTTTATTGGTAGCCCAAACTTCTGAACCGTATGTCATGATACTTCTAAGAATGGTTTTAAATATTTTGTTATTAGTTTCTGCTGTAGTTTGCTTATCCCATAGGATTCCATTTAAAGCAGAGATACTAATCTTTTACAAATTAATTCTGAATTGTATTTCTTTGTCTTGCTTCCCATTGGTTGCAGGGGTTATTTTCACCCCTGAATACTTGGATAACTCCGTACATGAAAACGTTCACGTTCCTTTCAATATAAAGTCTTGGTAAAGACCTTCTAATGCCAAGTAATTTCTTTATTCACATTTATCTTCAGTCCCCATTTCTGATATTCCTGTATCAATATTCTAGTCATGTACTCTATGTCTTCAAAATCTTGAGCCAAAAGTAATTGCTCATCAACAAACTGTAATGAATAAAATGTATCACCATCAAGTGGAATTTCCATGTTCCTGCACATTTTTCCAGGTGTATATCTATTGCTTTCTACGTATAAATTTTTAAAAGCGTGGGTGATACATAACATAACATAACATCACTGGCGTAAACCTTTGGTGACTTAAAACCATGGTGAAAAATTCGTTGCTATTTTTAGTCTCAATGTTGAATTGCTATAGAAGTTTTGTATTTTTTTGTGTGATAATGAAAATGATACTAGACAAAATATTCATAATTATAGTAAAACGTTTGTGTAATATCTGTCTCCTTTAAAAACAAGATGGCTATATGTCACAATCATTTTCCATATTTACAGGCTAAACAAAATTAGTAATTTAATTATTATTTTTGGTCGACATTCATTGGAATTAATTCCCTTAATAACTCACAAATGTGTCCCAAGTGATCATAATATAGTGACATGTTTCCATTTTTTGTATTCCTGTACAAACTCTGTGACAAAGTTCAAGTAGTCTTTTACTTTGCGCACTTTAAATTTTTTAGTCTGGTTGTATTTGATTTTTTGTCATTCCATACTTCTCACTGCTGTCCGTTATAAGCGGTGTCCGTTATAACAGAGGATTAGTGTACTGGTAGGCTGAATAGTGAAAAGATGAAGCAGAAGAAGAGAACGATTTGTTATCTTTGCGTTTTGGATTCAGTACGAGCAGAACGATATATGACCGTGACTGTATGAGTTGAGTAAAATTAATCTCCATAAATTTTGATGGAATGTAAGCATGAGACAACAAACAGTTTTATTTAAAGACAAAACGTCACAGTACTTGATAAGAACACACTAAACTATACGTACATTACGATTTGATCTCCTAATTGCAATCGACAAGGTTATGTGGTACAAACGTTTTGCAGCGAGTTGTTTTGTAATTTAGGTGAGTTACACATTTCATCTAATTTTTAGACATATTATTATTATTGATAACGGTTGAGAGAGGTTTAAATAGTATAACACCGATGTGAAAGCAACTCGTGCGATAATGAGACGTTGATCGCATAAATTGTCGGTGAAAATGCTTTCGTTGTGGAATGTTCTCGTATTGTGAGTCAAACTCTCGAGTACGTTACTGGAGCTACGAGTGCAATATATTCAGTGTATAGTGATTGCGATAATGTCAATATTGTTACGGCTGTCTACTTGATCGTCGCAGCTACAGTGGAAACAAAATACAAGACGTCAATAAAGTCACTAATCACCAGTTTTAATTACACAATTAAACAGTTCGTAATTAACAACACAGTCTCTTATAACAAATCAAATAAAAATTGTTCACAAGCAAATAAATGTCAACTAATATTAACACACAATTGTATTACGATATACCGTTCGATTATAAAACACAACAGTTATAACCACTTGAACGCACACAGTAATTTCGCCCGATAATAACTCTAGAAAAGCACTGTAATTTTTGCGACTAATATTGAACTGAACGTCGTTGAGTACGGGTATTTATAGTGTCCGCCAAAAATCTAGACGATTCCACATACTACATATTACCTCTGAACTATGACGTAATTGCTTGCGCCCTTGACACAGTGACAGCGGCCGCGCAAATTCTCACACCGTCTAGCAAATGCGTCGACAAGCACGTACGCCACACGCGTTACATTCCGGATCCATCTGGAACATTCATAAACACGTAGATTATTCTGTGATGTCGTAACACTGCCC
The DNA here is from genome assembly GCA_034769895.1 of Magicicada septendecula. NCBI lineage: Eukaryota > Metazoa > Arthropoda > Insecta > Hemiptera > Cicadidae > Magicicada > Magicicada septendecula. The sequence goes on along the minus strand of CM068369.1, from coordinate 19,562,775 downwards.
CCTCATTAAGCCTGTTCGTCTCGACCTGGCAAACCGTCTCTGAAGTAGTACTTATCCAGGCGATCTAGGTGGACGACCTTGAACTTCCGCTGTCCTTCCTGTTGAATCCGTGTAGGGTCCTTCCCAGTTAGACTGAAGCTTAGATGAGCGACTACGACGGCGCTTTGGATTGAACAACCAGACCTGATCTCCTTCTTCGAAACCTACACTATTGCTGCGAATGTCATACCGAGTTTTCATTTTATCACTGGCAATCTTCAGCCGTCCTCTTACCAAGCGATTCATTTCTCGCAGTTGGTTTTCTACGGCTCTTGGGACTGAGTCTCAGGTGATCCGAACATCAAGTTCCCAGGAAGACGAATCTCCCGCCCAAACACCAATTTTGCTGGAGTCATCCCGGTTGTGTCGTGTACTGATGATCTATACGCCATAAGGAATAGTGGTATACGTTGGTCCCAGTCTGTTTGGTTCTCGTCAACAACCTTCGGAAGATGGTGCTCAAGAGTCCTATTGATTCTCTCAACCATCCCGTCCGACTGAGGATGCAGAGGCGCTATCCTGATCTTTCGAATTCCGAGTAGACGGCATAATTTTTTAAACATTCCTGATTCGAAATTTCTCCCTTGATACGTATGGATTTCCATAGGCGCTCCATAACTGCAACAGAAGTTGTGAACTAACTGCTATGCCACAGTGGTTAGCTCCTGATTTGGAATTGCGTAGGCTTCCACCCACTTAGTAAAGTAGTCACCTACAAACATGATGTACCGGTTTCCATCGTCAATAACTGGGAATGGTCCAGCAATGTCTATGGCAATTCTCTCGAAAGGCAGTCCAACGTTATGCTGTCTCATTTTACCACTGTTTGTGGTTTGTGGGCCCTTGCTTGCAGCACATATTTCACACATCCGAATCCATTCCTCTACGTCGTGGCGAAGATGAAGCCAATAGAATCGTATTTTGTCAATGGTTTTGTAAACGTCAAGATGGCCTACAGATGTTCCATCATGCATCTCCTTCAAAACAAACTGCACTTTACTTCGGCGAACTATCAACTGCATGGCCACGTCTTGTCCACGTGCACTTTCCCCAGCCCTTTTCAGCAATCCGTTCTCTAAGGTAAGGGATTCCCATTGTGCCCAGTAGCCCTTCTGCACTTCGGAACCATGGCAGATATCTTGCCAATCCGGGCGGCGACCTTCCTCTGTTGCTGTCAAGATCGGTCCAATGTCTTCATCAGTCATCTGTTCTTGTCGACAATATTCTGTCTTCGAGCCGTCTGGCAGGAAATCTACGGTGCTGGCTTGAACATGTTCGTTGGCGTTTAGTTTTTCCTTTCTGTGGCAATGTCGGCAGTCTTCCGGGCACGGTCTTCGTGATAAGCCATCTGCATTACCATGCAAGCGCCCCCGTCAATGTTATACCTTGAAGTTGTACTCTTGCATACGTTCAAGCCACCTTCCCAACTGTCCTTCCGGATTTTTTGAATCTTAAGAGCTATGCAAGCGCGGCATGGTCGGTACGTAGTGAAAACTCTCTTCCACAGATGTATTTATGGAAGTGTTCCAACGCTCGGACGATTGCCAGCAAGTCTCTCCTTGTAACGAAATAATTTCTCTCCGGTTTAGAAAGTGTCTTGCTGTAATACGCTATTACTTTTCTTCACCGTTTTGCACTTGAGACAAAACTGCTCCTAGACCAGTATTGCTTGCGTCTGTGTTTACAATCTTCTTCCCTTCTGAAGATGGGAAAGCGAGAATTGGCTGCGAACATAATGCAATCTTCAAAGTCCTAAATGCTTGATCACACTCCCTCGACCACTGAAAGTTTCGTTTATTTTCCGTTAGCTCATGTAGTGGTTCAGCAATAGTAGCGAAGCCTTTCATTAAACGTCTGAAATAGCATAACCCCAGGAAACTCCGAACTTCGTGTTTACTCGTCGGCACTGGCCAGTCTCTTACGGCGTCTACTTTATTAGGATCTATGCTAACACCCGCTGCCGAAACCAGATGGCCCAGATACTGTACTTCCTTCTGGAATAGAGAACATTTCTTCGGGCTCAGCTTCAGTTGGGCACCGTGAATTCTAGTTAGAACAAACTTAAGGTTTTCCAAATGGTTTTTGGAAGTCTTCCCGATCACTATGACTTCGTCTAAATACAAAGCAAGTTTTCCATGTCAGGCCTCGGAGTACCAGGTCCACCGATCTTTCAAATGTTGCCGGTGCATTACAGAGTCCAAATGGCATGCCGTTAAATTGGAATAAGCCACTTGGGGTCGAGAAAGCGGTCTTTTCCTCTTTTCCTTATCTTCTTGATGAAGGCCCACTTGCCAATATCCACTCTTCAGGTCCAATGTGGAAAACCACTGTGTTCCAGACAGCGTGTGGAGTGTATCGTCAACGCGAGGTAATGGATAACAGTCTTTCTTTATACCGTCATTTTACCTCCCATAGTCTACGCAGAAACACAATCCACCATCCTTCTTCGCTACCAGCACTACAGGAGAAGACCAAGCACTTGACGAAGTTTCGGTTACTCCCTCTGTCAACATTTCCTGTACCAACCGAGTCATTTCCTCTTGTTTAGATAATGGAGCCCTTCGAGAAGGTTGGCGTATCGGTGTTGTGTCCCCGGTATTGATGCGATGTTGCACAAGAGAGGTTCTTCCCTGTGACTGTCCCCGAACTGCAAAACAATCTTTGATTTCATGTAAAAACTGGTTGAGTTCTTTTTTTACCTCACCACTTGAGAGGTCGTTAGAAGTACTCTTCAATAATTGCAGTTCCTCTGGTAATTTGGAAGTATCCGAAGCACAACTGGCTCTTTGTTGCGTCATTCCGGCTACCCAGGCCACAGGAGTCAATTTGCCTAGGAGCGTATTGCTTTGAAAAGTTTCAGCTTGATCCAGAATATTTGCCACTCTAATAGGTACATTTCCAGTTTCATCAGGTTTTACTAAACTTCTGGCAATTAGTGTGGCCGGTGTGCTGACTATCTGGGGTTCGAATATAGAGCACTGGTTGCCGCTAGTATCTACCTCGGTTCTAACTATGATGATATTTTCGGAGTGTGGCGGAACAGTTACGGCCACTTGGTTTATGACGTCCATCGATTTTTCTGATTTAGTCATTGTGGAGAGCATTACCTATTCTCCTCCGATTCTCGAGACATTGTTTTTGAAGTCGACTATAAATCCGTATGCGTTCATAACTTCCACAAAAAGAATTGCTTCATCCACAATGTCTGCAACAAGTACTTGATGATTAAACTCAAGTCGATCGAGGCGTAGATGTATCTCCACTTTTCCATAACTCTTTCACAGGCCGTCCAGTAGCTGTTCGCAAGCTGCAAGAGCACCAGATTGGCTTGAGATCTTTCACCACGTCGGGACGCACAATAGAAACTGTTGCGCCTGTGTCAACTGTAATCGAAGTCGGCCTTTCTTGAACAAATCCGGTTACTTCTAAGCTCATGCTGTTTTTCTGAAGTGTAGAAATTGAGTATTGTCTAGGGGCTTCGTTCCTCCAGTTAGTCAGCACACGCCCCGTTGTACCGACTATTGCTCGTTTCCCTGCTGCTGATTTATAACCCGACAATCTCGTTGCAGATATCCAGGTTTCCCACATCTATAACACTTCGGTCTTCCATCATTTCTTACTTTATTCTGTGGCGTCGACCGTCGAGTCTCCGTTCCTTGTTCGGCTTCCTCATCGTCTGTGCCGTCGCGATCTTTTAGCGCGCGCACTTTATGATTTGTAGAACCAGACGTGATTTGGCGGCCTCAAATTGCAAAGCATGTACCAGGGCGTCCGCACTGTACTGTTGTTTTGCCATTCGTAACACTTGCTGTAGTTCGTTATCGCGGACACCGGAAGTAAATGTCTGCATCGCAAAACTCTTTCGAAAATCTTCTGCCGCTTTAGGATAGGTCAGTCTATTTAATCTGTCAATACTTGCTTCAAACTCTTGAAGGCTCTCCCCGGAATTCTGTCGCCTTGCTCTCAACTGGGTGCAGTACACATCTCGCAAATGTTTATCACCATACCATAAATCCAGAGCTTTTATCAATTCGGCATATGTGTTTTGGCTGTCAGGTGGCACTTCCTGTAGTAATTCTGCCGCAGAAAAATCTTTTAATGCAAGAACGAGTGAAACAACCTTGTCTTACTCTTTCCAATTATTTGCGGATGCAGCAGCTTCAAATTCGCGGAGGTACGTTGCCCAGTGACTGCTTCCGTCAAAGGTTGTAGCTTTGACATGAACTGTCCCTACTGCAGGCAAAATGAATTTCTCTATTAACTTATTTTCTGTGTCTTTTTCTGTCTTTATCATTGGTACAGCCTGTTCAGAAAATTGTTTTGGTAGCATCTTCAGGCACTGCTTAACTTCACTTTTAATTTGTTCTCTTATGTTTGCCATTGAATTTTCTACTGCAGATATTTTATTTGACACAGATTCTTCTATGACAGATATTTTTGTAGATATCGATTCTTCAACAATCGACACAGATTTTTCTACTTCAGCTATTCTTAATGTAATTGATTCTTGTAACTCCGATATTTTAGTAACTTGTTTATTAAGCTCACCTCGTAGCATACCCAATTCTGCGGTACTGTGCTCTTGCAGCTGTTTCTGCATAGCTTCAAAGAGAGCTTCCGTTTTATCTGCTTCTTGCTTACGTTTTTTATCCTGTCGTTTTTCTGCTTCTTCTCTTTCTTGTCTTCGTTCTTCTTTTTGTCGTCTTTCTGCTTCCTCCGCCACCTGCCTCCGTTTCTTATCATGTCGTTTCTCCGTCTGTAACAGCAGCGCCTGTAAAGGTTCCATCATCTGACTGGCATCCATTGTTTACGATTAATTACGAATTACACTCGTCTTGTATAAAGTGTCCACTGTTTCCACTGTTAACGGTTCTATCCCACTTCTGACACCACTGTTACGACGGTTTACTTGATCGTCGTAGCTACAGTGGAAACGAAATACAGGACGCCAATCAAGTCACTAATCACCAGCTTTAATTACACAATTATACAGTTCGTAATTTACAACACAGTCTCCTATAACAAATCAAATAAAAATTGTTCACGCGCAAATAAATGTCAACTAATATTAACACACAATTGTATTACAATATACCGTCCGATTATAAAACACAACACTTATAACCACTTGAACGCACACAGTAACTTCGCCCGATAATAACTCTCGAAACGCACTGTAATTTTTCGCGACTAATACTGAACTGAACGTCGTTGAGTACTGGTATTTAGAGTCCGCCGAAAATCTAGACGATTCCACTTACTACGTATTACCTCTAAACTATGACGTAATTGCTTGCGCCCTTAACACAGTGAGAGCGGCCGCGCAAATTCTCGCACCGTCTAACAAATGCGTCGACAAGCACGTACGCCAAACGCGTTACATTCCGGATCCATCTGGAACATTCAATAAACACGTAGATTGTTCTGTGATGTCATAACAATATCATTCTCCGTAATAAAGTTTACAATATTACGAAGTGTATTCAAAACTATTTGTGTAGAACGTCAACCTGGGCATAGAGCGACCTTCACAGTTAAGCGCTGCTAGCGACAGGTTTTGACGCCGGAATGCCGTTTTCTCTATCCTGTCATGATCGTTAGTCTTCGAGCTACACGCGCTGTGGTGGGCACGAGCACACACCGTCCGTCGGATTTATAACAAAGTGAGAATGAAGACCTTAACACAGCGTGTGTGTATAAGATTTTCTGCTAACTCTGTAAAATCTTTATAGAGCTATTTCCAATACATTACGAGGTTTTCATTACCATTTGCATTGGTACGCAGTTGTTGCCCGATTTCAAAACGGGTCTTTTTCTGATCGTCGTCAACAAACGCAGTAAGAATTTTTCAGAGATACGATACATTTAAATTTTTCTATTAAATTTTAATTTTACAATATTATATGGATGCGCATTCTCTCAGAAAGTCTCGGCAGTTAAACGATGATTTACAATTACCACATCACAAGCTCTCTTCCCATGATCTTCGATATCGCTTTGATCAGCACCGACCATTGCTTTTGCCCTCTTCAAAAGTTCTTAAAACAATCGTTCGGCTCATGCAGGCCTCTGCGTGTGCTTAATTCAAAACCAGAACGTCTTTGTAAAGTTTTATCCTGGTATTCCTCAACATTTTATACGCACACGTTGTTCTTCGCGGGGTTTTTAATTGCTTTGTCACTAATCCGCCGGCCTGCGTGCTCACGTCCCCACTGAATCTAATATACTTCACAGACTAATACTGATAGTGGAACAGAATAAATGGCAGTTTGATGTCAAAAACTACCGCAAGGTGTGCCCTACTAGGAATTTTATGTTTACCGCAAAATCAGAGCACAGTGATAAATCAAGATTTGTGGAGGTTACTGTTATATTTTTGAATCAACTTGTAGTAATCATTCATAATTCCGGTTAGCTACTATCGCCAACAATATTTTCTGCATATTTATTGAGTAGTAACTGAAATCATATACAGACTATATTTACATACAGAATGCCATTAAAGAACGTTCTACTTGTTTCTCCGCTATCCCAGCAGAGCCCAGCTGTAATGTTCGTGTGCGTACGTATTGCTACTTTGAGAAGAAAGACAATGATGTGGCAGTTTATGCGAGGCTATTCCAGGTTTCACCAATCACGCACTGTGCTTTAGGCCGCAACCAATTACGCTCCAGTGTTTTCGAATAGTGTTGACGCGTATTATCGATTATTCTGGAGCACTTGTGCTATCTATTTAAACAACAACAGCGGTTGCTTAGAAGTCAGTTTACTTCGGGAGATAACTCAGTGCGTTTCAAGTGGCTATTAGTGAAAAAGTATAATCTTGTTGAATTACAAACTATTTATTGTGATAATTAAAGCTGGTTTTTAGTGACTTCATTGGTGTCTTTTATTTTGTTTTACACTGTACCATACGACGATCAGCAGACCGTCGTAACAATGCTTAAGCATATTAAACATTTTAAAAGACAAAGTTAATATCATGTGAATGAATTCTTTTTAAGCTTAATTTGATTAAAGATTAAGTTTGCACTGTAAACATAATATTATGATTAACATAATATTTGTGAGTTACGACAATTTTCAGTAATACACAAATCAAACTCTGTATGTTGACAAAATTCATATGTTTAAAATAATTCTTTCCTACACTCTAATTACATAAATCTTAATTCCTACAAGTTTTCGGTGTCTTTTAGTTTATAATTGTTTTACTAATTGAGTTTATATAAATGGTTTCACTTTCCTTGTTTGATGAAAAATCCAGTGTTGCTCCTCTTTTTATGATAAGTGTCTCCAGGTGTTTCTTTCAGGTAGACGTCAGGATACTGTTGTTCTTCATGTAGTTCCTTCAGGATCTCCTCCTGCTTTCCAGTTCTCTGGGTAGTTTACGGGTTGGGTTATTCTACAAACAGTGTTGAATTACTAATTATCAATAACTTATATGGTGTTGTTTTGAATGTCCATCTTTTCTTAGATTCACAGCACTTGATAATTATTAATGTTTATGATACTTTCTCTTGTGAACTTACTTGTTGTATTTTCTCGTAAGTCCGTTTCGGAGTGGTGTACTCCGTCTTCTGTGAGTATTGGATTCGGAATGTGCAAACTGTCAGTATTTTTAATGGTATTGTTTAACAGGTTGTGTGTGGATGGAGGTGGAGGGGATTGGCGCAGGAGTTTGAATTGTTGTATGTGTTGTTTATTACTGTGTCAAATAGAGTGTTTGATTTAAATTGTAACTGGTCATAAGGTATGTTGTTGGGTTGTGTTTGTATATTTCGAATTGTTCTGTGGTGTTAAGTTTACGACTTTTGGGTAGGAAGTGTAAAATTTCAAGGTTGTATTTTATATTGGTGTAACTGTGGTTTTCTGTTTGGATATGTGTGGCAAATTTGGGCTGTATGTTATTATTGGTGAGTGCTTTGGTGTGTTCACAGGAAGATCTTTTTCATCCAGATTTTATGAACACACCAAAGCACTCACTAATAATAACATAGAATCTACATTTGCCACACATATCCAAACAGAAAACCACAGTTACACCAATATAAAAAACAACCTGGAAATTTTACACTTCCTACCCAAAAGTCGTAAACTTAACACCACAGAACAATTCGAAATATACAAACACAACAAAACACAACCCAACAACATACTCTATGACCAGTTACAATTTAAATCAAACACACTATTTGACACAGTAATAAACAACACATAAAACAATTCAAACTCCTGCGCCAATCCCCTCCACCACCACCCACGCCCAACCTTTTAACCAATACCGTTAAAAATACTGACACATTTCGAATCCAATCCTCACTGAAGAAAGAGAACACCACTCCGAAACGGACGTATGAGAAAATACAACAAGTAAGTTCACAAGAGAAAGTATCATAAACATTAATAATTATTATATGGTGTGTTTTACAATACACTCTTTCGGCTAACTTGATGTGTTCATAGAATCCTAAGTGAAGAATCTTGAATTTTACCGTACTAGCACTCGAGATTATTTCAGTCGCAACTGTTACCATATTATGTGTTCGTCACTCTTGATAGACCTATCGTCCAAAATCAGAAGTAACGATCACACGTTATTAAGTTCAACGAGACTGCTACTTCTTGCGATCTACGCTAGACTGACGTTCATTCCATCACGAATAAATCGACTGATGTATTAGCCAATTTCATTGGTCAAAACGGTCCCTCGCCCATACGGATACAGTCTAGATAACACTCTTCAAGTAGCATACTGTGTATTAACAACGTAAAATGTTCAAATAAAACCGGTATAATTGTATTGCTTTTCTTTTCGGTCATAATACCTTTCTTACGATAAAACTCTTATATTTCGTTCTTTATATTATAACAAATATTACTACCAGATACGTCTTTATTTTATGCACATTCTGGTGTAAGTCTTATGTCTGACATTTGATTTACACAAAAGTTATTTTATTTAATCAGTTTTGTATTTTTATTTCGTAACACAGTTATTCACACGTGCACACGCGCGCTTTCCAAATGCATATGCATACGTTCCCACTACTTCACAACACATATTATTTTTTTTACAGTGTAACATCTACTTAATCTAACCATTTTTACACGATTTTTATTGTCTATATTACAATGTTTCAATATGCAATCTTTACATCAACCAATTCTTATTGTAACATGCTAATCATATGTCATGATATCATGCTGTATCATTTGTCTGTTGATAAATTAGAGAAAGCTATTTGGTGACTATTATGAAATATATGTATGAAAGCTATTATGAATGTTACAGGTCGCAGCCATGTACGGTACTCAACTTCAACTGGCAGCAACAGTATTGGCAGTACTAATATGTGATACCAAGTGCCAAGTTACTCCAGAAACTGGCAAGTGCCACCCAATTTGTGTTGACACAGTGCCTATAGACTTTATCAATGTTAGTAGCCTGTTACTGAAGTTCTTTTTACTAAATACAATAGAACGTACCTTTATTAATAGTAGATGACTTCTGAGTAGGTACCAAATCATGACAATATTTTCTTAGTTATAAACGAATTGACGTGTGTTTGTTTGTATAATATAACGAGGCGTCCTTTTAGTCCAATACCGCGCAATGGCGTACGCAGGGGGGGGGCTCAGGGGCTTAAGCCTCCAACCACAAAAATGCAATATGCTCTTCGTTAATTTACTTAGGCTCTCGTTTAAAATTACAAAATTGCATATTTTGACCGATTTGGACGGGGATATAAATATTAACAAAATAAGTAGTTTATATTAACAATAATTACTTCAGTTATAATTTATAGTTCATTGAGCGGTGTATTACGCTAAGTGTAACGTTCAGTAGGCTACCTGTTTTCTCTCTCTCTCGCTCTCATTTCACGGCGCGGCCATACTCACGCCACAGATTCCACCGGCCACTACTGCCAGTGAACCGTAAGAATTTTTACTTAAGTATTCAGCAATATTTTTATGAAACTTAAATAAGTACATAAACCTTTTTCATAAACTTTATTCCCAGTGCTACTGACTTTAATGTATAAAATATTACAGTCTAGTTGAAGTAAAATGAATCTATTGTTAAATATTACAATAAACATAAATATAAATTAAAAATATTTAGTTTTTGAAAGAAAAAAGTCATGTTTTAAAAATTAATGATTAAAAAATAGAATGAGACATAAGTTCCCCTATCAGGAATAATACATGTTTAATAAACAAAATGTGAAACCTAATGAGAATAATACGCCTACTAATAAATTTTAACCATTAACTGGCATATGTAACACTATATGGCATTATTATACTATAAGATGTACAAGAGTAGGCTAATATATAGACTGGTAAGGTTGAAGCCCCCCCCCCCAGATTGTTTTCTCCGTACACCACTGATATAGACAGCTTGGTTAGAAGATTTCATTAGTTTAATCTACTAAAATTTCAATCGGAAAACGCCTCGGGGAAACAATGACACCTCGATATGGAATCAACCGGGAAATTCTTCACCCAATTATTACTTTTCACAAAGGAATGTCAGACTTCTCTCTACTTTACACTCCTCTCCTCCTTACAGTCTAGCTTCTAATACCTCTGTTACACTAGGCAACTGAGTGTATGAAGCTAATTGTAGATAACGTTGTAGGCCCTTGGTTTAAATGAGACCTGTTACACTTACTGCAATCGATTCCAAGACAGTTGCAAGTCATGCGACTGCTCGTTCAACTTTTAGTTTCACGCACTCGTTGCGGGGCATTGTTTCAAATGTAGCCTATTACACTACGAAACCAATTGCATGCAATGTGCCTGCGCACGCATTCTGTGGACAACGAAGAAATTTGAACCATTGGACTGAAACAAAATATACATTTCTTACAAAATCACCAGTATCTAAAAAATGAATAGATTTTATTGATACAGAAACCAAAATAAAACTTAGAATCTTCTACAACTTTCACTCGCTGACGCTATATAGACATTTGTTATAGAAGGAAAGCTTGTTGCATGCCGAAAAGTTTACTACACGAAAATTGACAAAACATTTTCTTGATATGGGACCGTTTTAAGGTTCTGTTCTTGGAAATTACTAAAGTTATCTGTTTAAATTTGTGTCTAAAAGCATCCTCGAACTTCAAGGAATACGGTGGTGAAAGAATTTTTTTATCGGATTAGTAGTTTCTGAGGTTAACCCGGACAACAGTAAAAACAAAGTTTACCTCTTTATAATAGCAGTATGGACGCCATATTTACTCTGCAACTGATTGCAGAGCAGTTGCAGTTGTTTTTACTATCCTTCAACTAGTTTCACGTAGCTTTGAAATCAGTTGCATGCTATCACTTGTAATAGAAGCTTAACATCTCCATTTCTCAAGGTCTTCTTCTTTTCCGGTTTTCAGAAACTCTTAAAAATTCTTTTCACTACTTTACCCCACTTCCAGACATACTGTACAACTTTAAAATACTAACTAATGTTGAAATTTATCTAATAGGAAACGTATTTCATTGGCAATAGGGAGCTTACTAGTTTTTCTTTACGTTTTGACGGACGGGTTTTTACAAATAATGTTTGCTTCAAGTGGTGATTCTACAATATAAGGCGTTGTAATTTAATATCCAACTTTAAGTTCTTTTAAAAAAGTTCTTAACACATATGTTTGTGGTTTCAGCTTGCTTACCGTGGGAAGTATGACGTGCTTTATGCAACCTTTGTCAATAATTACGTGGAACTGCAAGACGAAGTGAGGAACGTGGTTCCCATTGCAGACGGTGTGTTTAGAGCAGACTCGTTAAGGACATAGTAAGTACAGATGTTTGCAACTTTCAGACTAGTTGCTTTGGTTTGTAGGTAATAGCAAATAATTTTGCTTTAAAATGTTAATTTTCTTGAATTGTATGTGGTACGAAATACAACACGGAACTTTATATATACATATAAAGTTCTGTGTGGTTTAAACTCCTTCGGTTACGCTAGCTCAGGATGGCTCCTTATGGCTTTGCCTCTGAGCGGGGCTGCTAGAACACCTTCGCTGCCTAAGGGTAGGAGCGGTTCCAGGTGTACTGTGGTGCCTTTTTCTACTTCCCCTGGTCCTAGGGTGTCGTGGTCTCCGCTAAACGTCCTTAAGGAAGACGGAGTGGCGCTTTGGTGGAGACAGACCATTGGCGTATATAAAAGAATAATAAGAAGGAGATGAAGAAGAATAAGGAGGAGAAGAAGAAGAAGAAGAAGAAGAAGAAGAAGAAGAAGAAGAAGAAGAAGAAGAAGAAGAAAAAGAAGAAGAAGAAGAAGAAGAAGAAGAAGAAGAAGAAGAAGAAGAAGAAGAAGAAGAAGAAGAAGAAGAAGAAGAAGAAGAAGAAGAAGAAGAAGAAGGTGATGATGATGATGAAGAAGGTGAAGTTGGTGATGAAGATGGTCGTTGTGGTGGTGATGTTTATGATCATTATGATAATAATGTAAGCAGTTAAGGGATGTAGTTTGAAATATCATCTACGAAACAACGACATAATGAAAGACCTAAAAGTACAGTCGGTTCTGTAGAGAATGAAGGAATACAGGCAGAAATGGAAGTCTTATGTCGGACCCATGGTAGACATGCGTATTCCTAAACAAGCGTTTGAATAGTTCAGTGGGGACGAGAGATCGTGGAAGACCGTGGAAAAAATGGTCAGAGACTCTGTAAAATTGGAACGGACTATAGCCCAAGCTATGTAGTGAAGAAGAAGAAGAAGAAGAGCAGTACATACAATAAGTAAGTGAAAGCTTCACTAAGCTTTGACGTGTAGGAGGGTCTGAGACCTAATTATCGTGGTGAACATTTTTCTGCAACAATATGTTACAACCAATTACTTTTATTTCAATAATTTGTTGTTTTGCTTTGTTAGAATTAATTACAATTTGTCGTTGCATGTTTCAGTCCAAACGGAACTACCAATACAATCACGTCTACCGTTTCGTATGTTGACAACGTAATTGTGGAAGACACAGTTGATGAAAATGGTAATTAAAAATGTAATAAAAAAATAAATCCTCAACCTCAAAATATTCACTTTTGTAAACATACGAAATGCAACAAACACACTCTTGTCAGGCATTTATTTTACCCCCGGATTCGTATGTTCGATCGACTTTGGAAACTAAAATTCTACAGAAACTAGAGAAAAGTGTCAAACGATACTCAACAAAAATTCAAAACTGCCCTTACGGATAAAATTGTCGATGTTCTAAATAAATTGTGGGGGCTCGTGTGTAACTTGTCATCTCAAGTTTAGCAAGTAAATAATCTTATTCTTTGGCCTTATTTTGATTACCTTAAATTGCACCATCTGTTTCATTTGTTCTTTCACTTTTATTTTTCACCATCTTCATATTTTCTTTCTGATTTTGTATTTATTTTTATATTTCTCTTGTGCCCCCGTTTATATCTTGTTTTAAAAATTTTCGTAGGTTTTTTGTATAATTTGGCGTCTTTCCTTGTTCCTGTCTTTGAAATTTTCTGTCTCTGTCCTCACATATTTCAAAATCTACCCTCTTTCAGTTTGCCCTTTCTTACTTTTTCTGGTTGCAGTTTCCTTCTTTTTTGTCGTACGCTGCCATCTCCGTTTCTTTTTTTTTTCTTCGTAAGAATATATTTCAGGTAAAAACGTTTGTATTTTCCAAGGAGTGTAGAGTTACTAGAAAATTGTATTTTCAGCACAACTTATAATATTTCAGCCTTCTATAAATATAACATGTTTAAAAAAGTAACGAAATCATTTTTATGGTTTTTACTTTATAGCCTACCACGTTACATCATTGATAAGAAATGAAGAGATACCAATTAAAACACAAATAGTGATTAATTTGCACAACACAGAATATTTTGTTTTTAATATTCAACTACTTTCCCAAAACATAAATTACACGTTATTTACGTAATTTGTTTCTATTCAATTTATACTATTGTAATCGTTATGGTTGGATTATTCATGACACACAATTTTTAAATAAATCAATTCACAACCAACTCGGAATACAAAGCTTTTATGTGTAAAAACGTAAAATATTTACCTTATAGCCTTAACCGGTTTTCGCTTTAAAAAGCTTCTTCAGAGGCTGCCGCTGGGAGCACTGTCCGTCTTGTTGTTGGCGACGGTATCGACTTTGAAAGATCGATATTGTGTGTGTGGGGTTATTCAAAATTGTTAACTTGTTTCAGGTCATCTGTTACAATTTTTGCCCGTATGGGATCAGCTCCACTAAAAGCCGTCACATTGCTCTTAAGTGGAGATATTTGTAATCCAGAGTCTTTGAAAATTCGATTTAATAAGTATACACAAATGCGTAGGGATAAAATCTTAAAATCGTTGAATGACAGCCACTCACTGGTAAGAAAGGTTTATTTTGTTATAAATTTTGTTGTAGATTATTCACATGTTTCTATTCTTGTTTTTCCTAATGTTTGAAAGATTTATAATGTTATGAGAAAGTGTTAATCTTAATTATGTATATTTTGTGTTGAAGAGAAAAACACTAGCCTCTCCACCCCAACTCCACTGTCACCTACAGTGCGGTAGGCCCTGTTAAACCGAGCAATCCTGTCCAAGGTTGTGGTAAATAACCCCTTCGTCTAAATAGGTCGGCAAACAGAAGCGAGAATTGGGTCCTGCCAGGGCAGTCCTGGTGTAACTTGGACCCTTACTTGGCAGGATGGTATACATCGGCAGCAGGGTGCGCATCTAGTGTGGAGGCGCAGGAGCCTACAGTAGGTCAACGGCTGTACACATGGGCTGAGTTAGTTAGCCTACTGCGACCGGGCAAAGAGCGCTCATTAGCTGAGATGAAGGCATCTCTCTCTAGTGGAAGAACAGCCCGAAATCAAAGTTCCTAGTCCACCAGTTTGGGGGTTGGGCTACAGGCTAACAACCTGTTCCTGGAAAAATGTATGTTAAGAAAACTCTTGATGAGCCTTGGATTCAAGAAAGATGTTGGTAGTGAGAGGATGGAAGTCGTTTCTTTCTGATAGAAAGAGCTGGAGGGTCAGAATAGAGAAGGCCAAGGCTCGACTTCGTGCTGTAACCCCCATAGGAGGAGGAGCTATATTTTGCCAGTATTTTGTCTTATATCTTAATATTTTATTGTTAAGTAGTTTAACGTTTTTTAGCTTCTCAAGACGATCCCAAATTCTAAGGTTCGAGACGTCAAGCGAAGAATAAAGCATAAGACGATTTATCCGTAAGAAATTACCCATCGTTTTGGAGCTTTAAAGTATTTATTTTGTGTTACATTAGTGTCTGTTGAACAATCGAAAAACTTGAAGAACTGTACGCATGCGAGCGTTTATTGTTATTTTGTATATTTAAATAGTCATTAAGTGTAATCTGTCGTTCTGTTTAAAACAATGTTAAATTTTAAATTTTCAGGTACCATTTTCTCAGACGAGATTCGTTGTCCTTCAGTCTTTCGACTGGTTTTGTACCCTCCCCGCATATACCCGTGGTGCGTGTGGTACTGAGTCTATCACAGGTATATGGGACCTACAGTTTAACGCCGGATCCGAACGGCATAGTTGGGGAAGGTTTATACTAAGCAGGATACCTCTCGCTGGTTTGCCATTGCCTTGCTAGGGGGAACGGTCGTATCTAAATCAGATGGCCCCCGGCGGGAATTGAACCCGCGCCGACAGCGTAGCAGCGCCACACGCTAGCCACTACGCCACGACCGCTCCTCAGACGAGATAACACGTTCATCAAATGTTCACAGCTAATACACATAAATTTTAAAGAAACCCACAATTTAACTCATTTTAAAATTATACATGAATTTATAATATTGTTACGACGGTCTCACTGATCGTCGTATGGTACAGTGGAAAACGAAATAAAGACACCAATTATGTGACTAATCACCAGTATTAATTAATCACAATTAACAGTTTGAAATCAACAAGTTATTTAACAAGATTATACTTGTACAATAATTCAGCTAAATTTGTCTACGCGCAATAATAATGTCAACTAATAAAATCTCGCACAATTATAGCACAATAATACTTCGCCACAATACTTCGAACCTCACTTGAATAAAACGACACTTAAAAGAATTCAGTAATCGCCCGACGTCAACTGACTGTCCGTCGCTGGATGCTTATATTTATACCCCGCTGAAATGCCAGAATAATCGTTCACTTTCTGGATGACGTGTCGACCAAACTACTGGGTATTACAGGTGTTCTACGATCCGCTATACACCGTGCAAACTCTCTGGCCTTGAACACAATGGCCCGATTGGTACGGACTGGAATAGCCTTGATTCTTCACGCATGATAAGTGTCACGTAATTATCTTTCATCTCTAAGTAGCAACAATATGCACAGACACGCACGCACACGCACACACACATACTACAGCTGGGCTCTGCTGAGATAGCCGAGATACTTGTAGAACGTTCCGTATTACGTAACAATATTTTAAAACAATCCTTATAAAAACACAATTTTTAAAATATTTTTATTGTACTTTCAAACCCCATAAAAAGTAACTAACATTACTGGAGTAGTGTAACATATGTGTATTGTTTGACGACTCGGAACACTAAGTTTCTTAGTAACTGGAGTAGTGTAACATACGTGTGATCAGTTTCAAGGCTCTATTTTGAACCGTTTCGGAGAAACGTGTATCTGATTATGGAAATGTTACAATTCTAAGAAAATCAGCTGTAAAATTCAGTTACCACTTACTTTATACAAACTCAACAAATCGGAGCCCATTGACTTCATTTTCGTCAACTTCTTCCATATTCTTTTCCTGCTATATTGAAACAATCTTGCCTTTCCCTAATTCGTTAGCTTAACAATATTCTTTCGCCAATAGAAACGCCTAACTATGGAAAAAGTTACAATTCTAAAAAGAAAAACTATCCTCAAAGTTCAGTCACAATTTACTTTGCATAAACTCATCAGTTTACAATGCACAAACCCATAAACTTATTTTTCATTTTCGTCACCTTCTTACACGTTGCTTTCTTGTTTGTTTGAACCGTTCTTGCCTTTCACAATTTCTTCAGCTTGACTGTCTACTTTTCGGAGCAGTTTCTTGTCTGGAACATTTAGTCTGACAACACAATTCGGACCTGTATCACTAGTAAGATCGCCTTCTTATGATCAGAGATGTATTTTAACCAATACATCTAATACAGGTTTTGCAGGTCATTGCTTACAACACAATCACTTCATAGGCACAAAAAACATAACACTACTCCACAACATACAAAAAGGTAAAAAATGGATTTGTTAGAAATTTTAGAAATTAAAAAAGCAATAAAAAAATAACAAAAACTTAACCAATGAACAGACTGAATTTTGTGTATCCCCTTTATTAAAATCTGTTATTTAGTTTAGTTTATTTTATATTATTTTCAATGTTCATCATTATTTTAAATTTTGCATTCAGTTTATATTTAGATCAGTTAATTTTATATTTTGCATTCATGATTGTATTTAGTTTTTAAAGACACCTGCCCTTCCCTTGTCTCATGCACACACTCCCCCCTCGCCATCACAACACAGATGTTCCAGATACGCCCTAAACAGATGTTCACCACCTACACTCCACTAACATCCTGTGTTCAGTAATTTCATTCACTCCCTCTTTGACAATGGCTTAGTTAGTCGAAACAGCTGTCAGAGTTAATTAAAAAATTTATGAAACTTACCAAGTGTTTTTATATATTTTACAAAATCTTTGTATTAATATGTTTCACCAAGTGCCCAACGAGTCATCAATTAATATCGTGAAGAGTTATAAGTTACCAGTGCGTCCAAAGCCCCTATTGTTAATGTTTCTACACCTACAATACAATGTTTTGGAATACGTGACCAGACCACATTGTTGAAGGATTCATTATACTTCTGTCTCTTCCTATGAAGACACCTGCGCTACAACACTGCCCCTAAATGTTGGTTTCATTTCATTCACGATGGACCATGGGAGTTATTACATTTCCTATAGTCATCTTCTATTTTGGTGTTTTAATTTTTCATAAACTAAAGGTACCATACATATGATATATAATAAAGTTTTAGTTACTCACATTCTTACTTTCGGTCGACTTCGGTCATAGAGCATGGCCAGAACATATACACTGTGCACTAGCGGTCACAGTATTGTAAAATAGTTACTATTTACAAAAAACGAATTCGTAAACACGGATTAATGACATTAAGTATGTCTCTGTCCAAAGTTTCTTGCGATCTGATTTATGGTATATTATAAATGATATATACATACATACTTAAATGGTATATTGTATGATATCGGAATCATATGTATGGTATCTTTAGGTTATGAATAATGAATATACCACAATAGAAGACTGAGATTATAGGTACCATTATTAAGCAATAATTTTGTGTATGTTATACGTACATCACATTATCATTAGTTTTCTTTAGTAATCAGTGAACGTTTATATTTGCACTAGGAATCAACACCATCTGGGTAAATGAATGTTATCGATTAAAGCACGGCTCCAAGGACACTGAACTGACAGGCCATGCGGGAGTACGGTGTTAATTAAAACAATTAATTTCATAATCAAAACACAATTAAATTTCCATGTATAACATATACACAAATGTTTAGAATAAATTATCGAATAATTTAAGAAGAAAAAGAGAAAATCATAATTTTTTCAAGCAACCAACGTCAGACTCCTCTGTTGTCAATAACAACTTCTCTGGTCTTCAATTAATTGAGCGTCATTGTCTTAACACAACAATACGCGCAACCATTGTAACATTATTAATCTTATATTATTTCTCTATTGTGCGTACACGGGTCTTGATGATGATGGTAACAGGTTTTAAAATCTCAAGAAAAAACAAATTTTGTATAATTCTGTCTAAATAATAACTGAATTCTACAAACCGGTTTAAATGTAGAAGTTATAAAAAATAAATTTCTGTCAAGCGGCTTATGGCCCGTTCTGTATTTTGCATAAAGAATGAAGAATTCTTAATACCTTAATATGCATGTTACAGGTTCTGACGTCGACATACGAATTATATTGATTCAAACTGGCAATAAACTCAGTAAAGACGGTCTTAAGTATCTGATGGCCGTGGACAAAAAATGTAATTTCAAAGGTCACCTGAAGAAGTTACCAAAAGGACTTATTAAATAACTTGTTGGTTGGCAGTTTGTCATGGTGTCATTGCACATTCTTGTTACAATACTATATGATACGCATTATATTA
This sequence comes from Magicicada septendecula, assembly GCA_034769895.1. Lineage (NCBI taxonomy): Eukaryota > Metazoa > Arthropoda > Insecta > Hemiptera > Cicadidae > Magicicada > Magicicada septendecula. The sequence goes on along the minus strand of CM068369.1, from coordinate 19,543,507 downwards.
TTTCAATAAAACTTAATAATATTAAGGTTTCTCACTTTATTTCTTTGAATGCCACATTATTCCTACTTTTAGATAATACGAACTACGTAGTAGTTAATGTTAATAAGTATCTATTCCCCTTTTCTTCAAATCGGTTTTATAAGATAAGGTCGTGACACCCATTAAACTGTCACGATCCGGCAGCTCGAAATCACAGAAATTAATCAATGATTTCCCATAAAATAAATATTATGTCTTCGTAATTTTTTATCAGAATATTCTCAGGCATGTGGGAGGGTATATTCTTCATGATCATATAAGAAACACAGATATACGGCAGATACTGAATGTTATGAGTATACTCGACAGGATTGCCCAGTATCGGCTGAAGTGGTGGGAACATCTTTGCCGAATGGATGACTGTCGCATCGCCAAACAACTATGGAACTATAGGCCGCGGTGACGGAGGGGTGTGGGATTCTGAGGAAGTGCTGGAGTGACCAGCTCTAATCTCTACCTGTTTGAAACCGGAACAAACCATCCTTGGTTTAATTATAGAGGAAGATGACGATGATGATGATGATGATGATTAAATTACACCAATACATTTGGATTATGAATAAAAAGTTTATTTTTTACTTCCATGTTCCTTAAGGAAATGGACGTATGGTGACGGCAAAAAAAAAAGTGTTCGAGATTATTGCAGATTCTGATTGTACTACACTCAAAACATGAAAAAAGAAGTTTTTCGAAAAGTGTGTGTGTGTGTGTGTGTGTGTGTGTGTGTGTGTGTGTGTGTAGATTTTTCTGGCAAACGATAACAGCCGCAAATTCAAACAGAATCAAATAATTTTTTGCATACAGCTCTGATTTGCAGAGTAATCAAGACATATAGTTTTTGGTGAAGATCGGTTAAGGGAAAGGGGTAGTTTACCAGCAACGATTTTTTTTAATCAAGGGTAATTTTTACAATTAATAATTAAATACACTTTCACTTGTGAAAAAAACTTACATTTTGTTATATACTCATACGCAAGTTTCGGAGTAGTTTGCTCCTTCATCAGTGAGGTAAAATGCAGAAAGCGTCAAGGCGTCAAAACTACTCCGAAACGTGCGTATGAGGATATAACAAAAAGTAAGTTTTTTCACATGTGAAAGTGTATTTAATTATTAATTGTTAAAGTGCTGTGAAAGAAGTGATGATCATTCAAAACAATAGTAATTTTTTCCTATGGCAAACGATAACAGCCGCAAATTCAAACAGAATCAAATAATGTTTTGCATGCAGCCCTGAATTGTAGAGTTCTCAAGACCTATTGTTTTTGATGAAGATCGGTTAAGGAAAAGGGGTAGTTTACCTTCAACGTTTTATGTTTTAACAAGGGTATTTTATATGGCAAACGATAACACCCGCAAATTCAAACAGAATCAAACATTATTTTGCATACAGTCCTGAATTGTAGATTTCTCAAGATCCGTTGTTTTAGTTGAAGGTCGGGTTAGGGAAAGGGGTAGTTTACCAGCAAGTTTTATGTTTTAACATGGGTAATTGTTTCTATGACGAATGATAACTGCCGTAAATTCAATGAGAATCAAAGAATATTTTGCACACCTTCCTAAGCTATAGAGAACTCAATGTCTATTGATTGTGGTGAAGATCGGTTAAGGGGAAGGGGTAGTTTACCTGCAACATTTTATGTTTTAACAACGGTAATTTTTTCTATGACGGACGATAACTGCCGCACATTCAAACAGAATCAAATATTGTTTTGCAAACGTTCATCAGTTGTAAAACACTGAAGGTCTGTTGATTTTGGTGAAGATCGGTTAAGGGAAAGGGGTAGTTTATCAGTAACGTTTTATGCTTTAACAACGGTAATTTTCCAATTTTGTCTATGACGAACGATAACTGCCGTAAATTCAAAGAACGATAACTGCCGTAAATTCAAAGAGAATCAAATAATATTTTGCATACAGCCCTGAATTGCAGAGTTATCAAGACGTGTTGTATTTGGGAAAGATCGGTTAAGGGAAAGGGGTAGTTTATCAGCAACGTTTTATGTTTTAACAAGGGTATATTCTGTGGCAAAGATAAGAGTCGCAAATTCAACTAGAATCAAATAATTTCTGCATACAGCCCTGAATTGTAGAGTACTCGAGTCCTTTTGTTTTTGGTGATGATCTGTTAAAGGAAAGAAGTAGTTTACCTGGAACGTTTTATGTGATAACAAGGGTTAATTTTTTTCTATGGCAAACGATAACAGCCGTAATTCAAACAGAATCAAATAATGTTTTGCATACAGCCCTGAATTGTAGAGTTCTCAAGGCCTGTTGGTGTTGGTGAATATCGGTTAAGGGAAAGGGGTAGTTTACCAGCAACATTTTATGTTTTAACAAGGGTAATTATTTTTTATGACGAACGATAACTGCCGCATATTAAAAGAGAATCAATTAATTTTTTGCATACATTCCTGAATGTTCAAGTTCTCAAGGCCTTTTGATTTGGTGAAGATCGGTTAAGGGAAAGGGGTAGTTTACCTGCAACATTGTATATTTTAACAAGGGTAATTTTTTTATGACGAACGATAACTGCCGCACATTCAAACAGAATCATATATTTTTTGCATAGTTCCTAAATTGTAAAGGACTGAAGGACTATTCATTTTGGTGAAGATCGGTTAAGGGAAAGGGGTATTAACCTCCAACATTTTATATTTTATCAAGGTAATTGTTTCTATGACGAACGTTAACTGCCGCACATACAAACAGAATCAAATAATGTTTTGCATGCATCCCGGAATTGTTGGGGTCTCAATGCCTATTGATTTTGGTGAAGATCACTTAAGAGAAAGGGGTAGTTTACCTGCCATATTTTATGTGATAACAAGGGTAATATTTTATATGATCAACGACAACTGCCGTAAATTCAAACATAATCAAATATTTTTTTGCATACATTCCTAAATTTTAGAGAACTCAAGGCCTGTTATTTTGGTGAAGATCGGTTAAGGGAAACGGGTAGTTAACCTGCAACATTTTATGTTTTAACAACGGTAATTTTTTCTATGACGAACGATAACTGCCGCACATTCAAACAGAATCAAATATTGTTTTGCATTCGTTCATCAATATTGTAAAAGACTGAAGGCCTGTTGATTTTGGTGAAGATCGGTTAAGGGAAAGGGGTAGTTTACCAGCAACATTGTATGTTGTAACAAGAGAATTTTTTTCATGACGAATGATAACTGCTGTAAATTCAAACAGATAAAATAATTTTTTATATATGTACCTGAGTTGTAGAGGACTCAAGGCCTATTGATTTTTGTGAAGATCGGTTACGAGGAAAGGGTAGTTTACTAGAAACATTTTTTGTTGTAACAAGGGTAATGTACTTAAATTTAATAAATAAATTATCCTAATAAGAAGATTTTAATAATTCACTGTAGAAACATCTATAAATGAAGAGGCTAGTTAAACGGGGTGTGGGTAACTTTCTATAAATGAAAATTATTGTTGAAGGAGAGGGGATAATTTTTTATATATGTACTACGTTATCGACAACAAAGAAGTAGTTTATTGTTAAAATTCCTTCCCGGCCTGTTTGACCGTAGACCAATGTTTTCTGCAAGACCAGACCTTTCGCCAGTGCCATCGACTTCCATCATCAGTGAAAATCGAGTGCGATAACGTGAGGTGGTATACGTTAGTGACGACAGTACTGTGGTTAATGCTGAAGCAGTAAGTAGAAAGAAGTAGTTTCTATGGAAATATTTCATTTCGAAAATGATTTACAATATAAATCTTAGAACATGGAAGTCATGTATGGTTCTCCATACCGATATTTTATTATACGACATTTTGTATAACACATTATATAACATTTCACATAAACTTGTTTGTGAAATTTACAATTGAAATTTGAAGCTTAAATCAGCTGCCACTTTCAAAATATTTAACATAACATTTTAGTTTGTTTCGGAATTGTCGGAAATAGTACAGTTACTATGTGTACCAAATTATGAATCTACTACACATTCTGTAGTTAAATTATTTGTAAAGACACAGATAGATATACAGACAAAACACAAAGCACTTATAGGCATATTATATTAGACATTTTCTTCAATCTAGTGAGTAGATTCGTTTTCCGAAGTGTAACTCCACCATTTGGTAACAAGCTGGGTATATATATAATTAGATTTATAGTATACTGCAGATAATTATCTTATATAATGTTGGTTTAATAAATGTAACTTGAATGGGTCTTGAAATATCTAATTGAGAAATGAAATCCCTTTCTTTATTTCCACGTTCCGTAAGGAAATAGAAGTATGCTGATCGCGAAAATTTATGTTCTAGATAAGGGCTGATTGTGACTGTACTACCCTCAAAACATGAAGTAAACTCATTTTCGAAAATGTGTGTGTGCGTAGAATTTTTTTATATGGCGAACGATAACTGCCGTAATTTCAAACAGAATTAAATAAATTTTTGCATATGTGCCCGAGTCGTAGAGGACTCAAGATCTGTTGATTTCGGTGAAGATCGGTTAATTGGGAGGGGTAGTTTACCTGCACCTTTTTACGTTTCAACAAAAGTAAAGTACTTATTTTTGATAAATAAAGTATCCTGAAAAAAGGTCGTAATAATCCACTGTAAAAAAGCCATATGAAATATATATATTGCAACAGTACAAATAGGTTGAGTACTGTGCATTGCACCAAGTAATTTTTATAAGTGATTAGAAGACATAAATAACGCATTTTGGTAATAATAATCATTCAGCCTGCAATATAAACTGTAATAGAACTTGCATGTTGAGACATGGAGTAGAGCCATCTGCTCTCTGCATGTGTGTACACACGTAAAAGTTTTGTGTGAGTGCGACTTGTTCATTCATGAAAAGCGCCACCCTTTTCAGTAACGATATAAATTATTGTATTTAAATTAATTTATAATGCTTGTGTGCATGGTAGGGAAAATCTAGACACCAAAATTTGTGGTTAAAATAACAAACAAGTGTATAAAAAAGTAGTTAAAAATATAGAAAAAGTGTTTGTGTAGAAAGTTAAAAATCAATAGTAATTAGAGTAATTAAGATAAAGGAAAACGGTTTGTACATGATGAACGCCTAGAAAATTACCGATCGAATGAATATCGGATAATGTGCTAAAGACTTCGCAATTCGCGAAGACGAGCAAATTAAGTGTCATTAGAAAGAGTGGGGTAAGAGTGACGCTCTTAACAATTTCAAACATGCAGAATATTGTCGAGACACGATTTTTGGCGCTCTGGGTATAAATACGAGGACGCGCAAACATCGTTCTCTTTCTCGTCAGACGATCTTAGCGGCCGGAGGCTCTGCTCAAGAACTACAACTTTTCTTCGTTCGACTACTGATGTAATCGGAGGCTGTGTCCAACAACTAGAACTTCTAGATTTGATCGACCACCATGGCAGCCGAAGAAAATCTACTTAGAAACAACAACCACAGTAGACTAACCACAAGCAGAGTACGAGAATCCAGTGTAGCAGAGTTCGACCATCCAATGATCCAGAGTACGTGCATCCAGCGGACGGGGGACTACTAGACTCCTAGAATACCCGACTCCAGGACTTCCAGGACCGAAGAGGATCATCCGTATCCAGGACCGAAGAGGACACGCTTAAGATTTACCACACCAATAACAAGGTGACAAATAACTATGCATTTATAAGACACCGAGACCGAACCAAAAGACTTTAAATATTAAAGAAAAAAATGAATAAAGATTTCAATTCTAGTATGAGTCAAGTAACTGTATAATTGTAGATATGTTTTTGTTTGTACGTTAAGTACAGTAATATGAAAGACTGTGTAACGATAAGAGTTAGCAGTAACTGTAATTTAAAATATAATTGTTAACAGTAAATGACGACCTTGCCAGTGAAATTAATAGAAAGTAATGCATATGCCACAACAAAAAGAAATTAATATAAAAAATTAAAAGAGTAGATAATCAGTAAGTTAATTGAGCTAGCTGAGAGCAGCATAGAAAATTAATAACAATGTATTAGCAATAAGATTTTATAATATGTTTTTGTGTCAAATAACACTACGAATTATACGTAGTAGATACGTAAAAATACGAATCATTTGGAATCGTAAAATAAACAAGAAACTAACGTGTAATCTGAGATTGCAAATTATACGTAATAAAAATGTCAAAATATTAATAAGTTTCTAAACAGCAAAATAAATAAAAAAAATTGTTAATAAAAATTGAAATGATTTATAAACAAATCAAATGGCATTATTATTATTATGATTACAACCTTCATTCTTGCACACACACGAATTTAATGTAATGTAATATACCGAAAGTATGTCACACACCAATTATTAAAAACATTAAATTTGATAGTGTTGTAATATATATATATATATATATATATATATATTATAACGGAACCAAATATTAACTATTTGGGGTTATATGTTTACCGCATGCTGAAACCATATTTAAATAAAAATTAACAGTTAAAACTCCATTTGAATGTAGCGCATTGAAAATAATGCTGTGTACAGCAACGCACACGTGGTCGTTATGTAATCAGTTCGCTGTACAAGGAAGCGACCACACCCAAACTGTTAATTATTAATATCTCGGAAACTAATAAATAAAGGCGAAATCCAAAATAGCCAAAATGTTTGCCGAGATATTAATAATGACGTGTGCAAATTTGATGCAATATAATTAACAAATGTAAGAGTTAATTAAATAATTAAATAACTTCTGTTGAAATAGAGTTACAGTAAAGAGATTTTAGTATATTGTAAAGATAATAATTTGTGACAGATTGTATATTTTAGATTTCACACAACTTGATTTGAAACCAAGTTATTGCAAAATTAAGTAAGTACAGGATATCCTTAGCGACAAACTGGTTCCGCCGGAAAATCATATATTAGATAATAATTCTATTCTCCGTCTGTGGGAACCAGACTTCATTCTCACGGACTAAGGGAATTCTAAATTTTATGTAGTAGGGAGAGTGCGTCGACCAATGAAATCATTGCATGCAGCCCCGGCCAGTGCGTTGTTTTCTGGTGGAAAAATCACTCTTCTGTCAGTACTCACGAAGTTAAGACGTAGTCCTTCGATCGTCTAGTAGCCAAAGCGGTGAAGATCAACAAGAAGACTCTACGTGGTCAACACACACGCAATTACGAACACACTAACTACAGATCATCTGTATAGCTCGTAATTGCTACGTAAAGGCGAGATACTCTTCAAGACATCAACTAAGCTTTGTACTACCAGATAGTCATAAGCACGCAAGAGATCCACCCGACTTCAAGACCAGACTTCAAGAATACAACAGAGAGGCCGTCTAAATCATTGGTTAACAGCTGACGAGCAGAGCGACCGCCCGAACGAAGCACACACACACACACACACGCTGACGTGCAACGTGCAAATCGACGGAGAACCGGAAGCAGTTCCAGCAGACAACAGCAGACGTTAAAATATTCACAAACAGCAGGGAAGCAGAGTGTTGCCGAATTTTGAACTCCACGACCGAATCCAGCAGTTCTAAGCAGATTACTTTCTCTAACCAAGGACTCGAATCGACGAGGGACAAATCGGGACGACATCCTCTTCAGTAACAGGAAAGCAAAATCTATTTATTTATTTTTCAGATCAAATTTTCTATTTTTCAATTAAAACATTGTAATTCAAATAATTCAGGTGCCAAACAAAAAGCAAAGACTCTAGTAATTAAAAAGTAAATTCGTTGTGAGAATCTGTATAGCAGTTTAAGTCATTAGTAAGTTATAGTTAAGAAATAGAAGTAGTATAAAAGCGCTATACAAATCTTAACTGACAATCTAATCTTAGATCATACTGCAGTATATCAGAAGTAGAATCACTAGAAATGAAATAACGTGAACTATACCGTCACGTCTAATTTATTTTAATTAATTATTCTAATTAATTTCAGAGTTTTATATTTTGTTTCATGAACATTTAGATTCAATTTAATTAAATAAATTTAATTAAATTCAAATCAATTAATAAAGTAAAATTTAAATTGCAATTAACTCGCCAAAGAACGAGTTCAGTTTCTTTCAACTATTAGACAATCGAAAAACATCGATTCATTGTATAGACTATAAGAAAATTCATAACATTATAACCATTCTATTCTTGTGTGTTGTTGGTGTAATAAACAACGTTTTATTACTCCACATAACAGTGTTTTATTGTTGTACGATAAAGCCTACCAGTCTCACAAAACTCTCCCCCTTTAAAGTAACTTACTTTGTGTGTTGTTGTAAAAATTTGAGATTACTAGCTTGCGAACTTCAAATCCAAAATCCACACGCCCTAGTCGGAAGAATCTGCAAGATCAGACAGCAGGTGGGTACTCACACACAACATTACATTACAATAACGCATAGTAGTGTAGTTATAAATGGCTTGCCCGGAACGTGGGGCACGATTAAATTAAATTAATTAAATCACAACGAGATTGAAACGCCACATTTGTAATGTAGTTGTAAATGGCGCTCCAATCTCGTGGGGTTCGAGAAAATTAATTAAATTCAATTTAAATTTAATTTTCACATTAAAACAAACTTTGCTGTTTTAATTCGTAAAACAGCTGGCGTCCAACTAAACAATTCCCAAAGAGTTTTGTGACTGGTGTTTGTACAACAGTAAAGTTATTGTGTGTATTTGAAACTGTTCTGTGTATTTTAAATTGTGTATATTTGACATTGTTGTCTATTTAAAATGGATATGGATAAAATACTTAAACAAATACAACAAATGAACGAGAAAATGAGTGCGGATTTGACCGCTAATATGAACTCGAGATTTGAGAAAATTGACGCGAAATTTGAACTTAGCAACGCAGAAATAACTTCTAAAATAGAAACACAAAGAGTTAGTCTAACCGAAGCATTAGAACGCAGTAACGCTGACATAAACGCCGAGATTAAGCAAAGTAATAAAGAAAGTAGTAAAGAATTAACTGCGAAAATAGATGAAAGCGTAAATGAGTTAACCGCTAAAGTCGTTGAAATCGGTGAGAGTAATAAAGAGCTAACGGTGAAAGTCGCAGAGATCGGTGAAAGAGTAAATACGGTCGATACTAAAATCAATGAACGGTTTAAGGTTTTTGAGACCACAATGCAAAAATCGGTTATTGAACAAGTAACACGTATGGAGGGCCGGTTCAAAGACCACATAACCCGCTGTGAAAAGCAAACACTAGAGGTTTCCAAAAAGGTGGAATCCCTAGAGGTAAAAATTCACGCGGACGTGACCGAAACGCAACGACGAGTAGATAAATTAGACGCTTCAATTGTAGAGACGCGGTCTAACATTGACTCTAATAAAGAGAGTGTTTTACAAACGTTAAGCGACGAGATTTTGAAAGTACGACAGGAGGTACGAAGGAGGTCTGCTCCAAATATTTTGGCACAAGGTCCTGTCGATGAGAAAAATCGCGTGTATTTTACGGGGGAAAATAACGAAAACCCCATTGAATTTTTATTAGCGTGTGAGAGTGAAATGGCTAGAGTAGGTTCCCGACTAGAAGATCAAGACAAAATACAGTGGGTGGTTAACGCGATGCGTGATTCGGCGCGTAAGTGGTATAACATTGTACGCGATAGAGTGTCCACATACGCGGAGTTCAAACAAAAATTTGAAAGCCGGTACTGGAACTCGCATACCCAACGACTTCTGCGCAATGAACTGGAATATGGCCGTTTTGACAAGAAAATGGGTATTACCGCCGAAAATTATATAATCCAGCAGGTCGAGCGCGCGAAGCATTTAACCCCAGCATTTGCGGAGATTGACATAGTCACCAAGCTTGCCTACCATTTTAACCATAACATTAGAGTAGCTGTATTTACCCAGGGTATTCGCACGGTAGACGAACTCCTCATTCTAGTGTCCCAAAGTGAGACGGTTTTTGATTTTGGTGGGTGGCGGTATAATCCCGATTTTCGCCGAAATAATGAAGGGCAGAATACGCGACTACAGTACCATCAGCAAACGGATCAAAAACCGAGTACCAGTTCTACTCCACCCCAAACACCGTCAAAACAGCCAAATAAAACCTTTGAGTACAAGGGAAAACAAAATTTTGGTAGACCAAAGGGGCAGGGTAAGGGTAACGACGGGGCACAAATTAGAGCGATTCAAACGGTCGAATTAGCCAAAGCAGATACAACTGAAAAAGACAGCGACTCCCACGGCAATAAAAATTCGAACAATAAATCGAAAAATTACCAAGCTACAAAAAACGTGCCAAAATGCGCATCCAGCAAGGACGCGCTATAAATTCGGCAAAATTGTGTAAATATAAGCATGTTAATTATAAGGATTATATATTGTGTGAAATGTGTACTTTTAATTATGTAACTTGTGTGCCCGTTAATAATGTGTTCCCACCGGATGTCAGGGATTCGTTGCTAGAATCCGGTCCCACGCGACAAAGGCCCGTGAGCGCGGCGTGTCCGGTGTTACACGCCTTTGTCAATAGCGTTCCCACGAGAATTCTGTTGGATACCGGTAGTGTTGTATCCGGCGTCAGTGAAAGGTTCCTGCGTACCAATAAAAAATATTTTCGTACGGCCCCATCACTCCCAATCAATCAATTTTATATACGAACCGCTACCGATACAAAAGAAAAAATTGACACTCAATACTATCTAACTATCATGCTAGACGAAGTGCAATTTGAAGTGTGTGTAGTGGCTATAAACAATTTAATATGTGATATGTTATTGGGGGTAGATGTATTGGAACAAATACGTGCGGAAATTAACACCAGTGAACACTTATTAAAATGTACCATAGACAATGTTAGTTACACTTTTAAATTGAACACACATACACACACACAAAACCATGGTGACCCAATTAAAATCACACGGCCACCAAAACAAGTAATTCACTATAAAGAATGTGAAGAGGGGGAGACCACCTTAGATTCCCGAACTGAACGGAGATTGTCGTCGCTGCAAGAAGAATTCAGCGATATCTTCAGTGAAGAACATTCAATCTCGTCAGTGTATGAACACAGAATCCACCTCACAGAGCCAGAGAAGTTCATAAGGAGAATCTACCAGGTCCCTGTAAAATACCAGGCCGAGGTCCAGCAGGAGATACAGCGGATGTTGGAAGAAGATATTATTGAAAGATCTAATAGCAGCTTCCTCAACCCACTGCTGGTCGTCCGCAAGAAGACTGGAGAAATCCGACTCTGCCTGGATATGAGGAACTTAAACAGTCTCGTAGAGAAAGAGTTTGACTGCGCACCGACAGCGGAGGACCTCTTCATTAAATGTGAAGGAGCCAGGTACCTCACGAAGTTAGATCTAACAGCAAGCTTCTGGCAGGTCCCGCTGTGTGAGCAAGATCGTAAGTATACAGCATTTATATTTAATAACAAATGCTATCAACACAAGGTGGTACCTTTTGGCCTTACCACGAGTCTCGCTGCGATTGTAAGATGCCTCGAGAGAGCTCTAGGACCTGAGGTAGACCCATACACGGTAATATTCGTGGATGACATCCTCGTGATATCCCGCACGTTGGAGGAACACTTCGAGCATCTGCGGAGCGTCTTCCAGAAGCTGAGGTTAGCAAACATCAAGCTCAAACTAAACAAGTGCGAGTTTGTAAAGTCCCAAATGAAGTTCCTGGGACATATAATCTCAGCTACAGGTATCAGTACGGACCCAGAGAAGCTCAGGAGTATTATGGAGTTCCCGGTGCCCAAGAACCTCAAAGCACTGCGAGCATTCCTTGGACTCACGGGATATTACAGGAAATTTACCAGCAAATACGCAGAATATACAGTCCCGTTGCTACAGCTGGTACGCAAAAATATAAAGTGGAAATAGGGTTCTGAACAGAAAGATGCGTTTGAGAGGGTTAAAGCCCTGTTCCAATCTAATTTACAATTGTTCCATCCACAGCAGGGTAGGAAGTACGTAATGTACACTGACGCTAGCGAGTACGCTATCGGCGCCGTGTTGCACCAAGAAGACGAACAAGGTAGTCTTCATGTTGTAGCATACGCCAATAGAACGCTCAAAGGCGCTGAGTTGCACTATTGTACTTCCGAGAAAGAAATACTCGCCATAATAAACGCACTCAGAAAATTCAGACACTACCTATACGGTACCCATTTCGAGATTCACACTGATAATCAGGCGTTATCGTTTATATTAAAATGTCGATTAGCAAATTCCCGACTAACACGATGGGTGTTAGCTATTCAGGAGTACTCATTCACGATTAAATATTGCAAAGGATCAGAGAATACCACCGCAGACACTCTAAGTAGATATCCGCCTGTAGAAAAGGAGGAGGTATATGAAGCAGCTGACGACGAGTTGAGAGTGTTAAACATGCAATACACTGTCGCGCCTGAAGCTACTAATATGCTACAGAACTTAGGACGCGAGCAGGACGATAACCTCGCACTCCTTGCTAAAAAGCTAAGGTTAGCAGCTCACCCAAATCCTCACTATATTATACAAGACAATATATTGTATAAATTGTTACAGGGCGAATGGAAAGTGGTATTGTCTCCAGCGATGCTTGCGTGTATAACACAATCTTTACATATAAAAATGGCGCACGCATCTCCTGTAAAATGTGTCAAAATATTGCAGGAGGATTTTACAATAACCAACATGTACCGTAGGGTAAAGAAATTGCTAAAAACATGTTATCCATGCCAGACAGCGAAAGTACCAAACGTACACACTTACGTGCCCATGGCCAATGTGATAACGGAAGGTAAGGGACAGATGATCGCCATCGACTTTCTAGGACCATTACCCAAGGCTACCAGAAATCTAAAACACATGGTAGTTTGCGTCGATGTGTTTACAAAAAAAGTTAGCCTTTATGCGATCCCTAGGCCCACCACGAAGTCTGTTTTAAATATTATACTTAATAAGTATATCCCACAACATGGACCAATAAGGAACGTACTTAGTGACCAGGGAAAGCAGTTCCAAAACAAACACTGGGCAGCCACCCTGGAACGTAACGGTATCAAAGCAGTCATAACCTCGATCCGACGACCACAGGGAAACCTTGCCGAAAGGGTGAATCGGGAAATCGGTAAAATGTTCCGTATCTATTGCTATAAGGAACAAAGTAAATGGCCCGAGTTCTTACCATTCTTCGAAAAGGCAATAAATGAGAGTTATCATGATACCACGGAATACACACCAGCAGAATTAGACTCTGGAACCACGCCAGAGAGGTTTTGGGATAATTATTTAAGTAAGCCAAAGACTTATAATCTACCTCTGCCGGTCCAATGTAAAAATCAACTTGTGAGGGAAAGAATAGTTGAAAAAGGGCGAAAAAGGGCAGACAAATTTAATACGACGCATAAACTAACGAACTTTGTAGTAGGCGAGAAAGTACTGCTCAAGGCGAATCCTGTAGGCCGACGAGACATAAATGTGGCTGCAAAGTTCTTTCGTTTATATAATGGACCCTATCTGTTGGCTCAACAACTCGCACCTCACACGTTTATCGTTACAACTCTGGACCGAACGAAAACGATCGGTAAATTCCATGCGAGCTCTTCGAGAAAATACTTTGAGTAGCATGGCGTTCCGAAGCGCGTCGCGACGAAATAAAAAGACTTTAAAAAGATAAATAGTATTTAGAGTTAATAATAATTGTATTATAATAATTAAAATTAAAATAAGTAATTTGTGTTTTATAATCGTATTAATAATAATTATAGATAACGTGTGTACTAATAATAATGTTTTCCTAGCGCGATAAATAATAAGCGTATAGAGTGAGCGAGAACAGCGGCAGGAAACAGTTACGTCACGCGATAACTACCTGACCCACATATGAAACTAGGTCAAGCAATTAGACGCGCGTCTGGCGATAACGGTTTTAAATACTGTCAGCAAAATTCCTTTCTACGCGTGGCATTATTTATAAACAAAGGCTACTACTCGTTTTAAAAACATTATACGCAATAAGTTGCAAATATGATAGTTTAATACATGTATTTAGAGTTAAATTGTATATAATGCAATAACATTAACACTTGTGTACGTGTCTTCAGAATAAGTAATACGATGTATAGCTAGTAAGAATAATGATTACAGAATATGTGTGTAATAATTAAAAACAAAAAAAAATAAAAAAATAACTGTAATTATTACATTCATTTTTTTTTTAAAGCGGGTGTGGGAATATATAACGGAACCAAATATTAACTATTTGGGGTTATATGTTTACCGCATGCTGAAACCATATTTAAATAAAAATTAACAGTTAAAACTCCATTTGAATGTAGCGCATTGAAAATAATGCTGTGTAAAGCAACGCACACGTGGTCGTTATGTAATCAGTTCGCTGTACAAGGAAGCGACCACACCCAAACTGTTAATTATTAATATCTCGGAAACTAATAAATAAAGGCGAAATCCAAAATAGCCAAAATGTTTGCCGAGATATTAATAATGACGTGTGCAAATTTGATGCAATATAATTAACAAATGTAAGAGTTAATTAAAATAATTAAATAACTTCTGTTAAAATAGAGTTACAGTAAAGAGATTTTAGTATATTGTAAAGATAATAATTTGTGACAGATTGTATATTTTAGATTTCACACAACTTGATTTGCAACCAAGTTATTGCAAAATTAAGTAAGTACAGGATATCCTTAGCGACAAACTGGTTCCGCCGGAAAATCATATATTAGATAATAATTCTATTCTCCGTCTGTGGGAACCAGACTTCATTCTCACGGACTAAGGGAATTCTAAATTTTATGTAGTAGGGAGAGTGCGTCGACCAATGAAATCATTGCATGCAGCCCCGGCCGGTGCGATGTTTCTGGTGGAAAAATCACTCTTCTGTCAGTACTCACGAAGTTAAGACGTAGTCCTTCGATCGTCTAGTAGCCAAAGCGGTGAAGATCAACAAGAAGACACTACGTGGTCAACACACACGCAATTACGAACACACTAACTACAGATCATCTGTATAGCTCGTAATTGCTACGTAAAGGCGAGATACTCTTCAAGACATCAACTAAGCTTATTGTGTACTACCAGATAGTCATAAGCACGCAAGAGATCCACCCGACTTCAAGACCAGACTTCAAGAATACAACAGAGAGGCCGTCTAAATCATTGGTTAACAGCTGACGAGCAGAGCGACCGCCCGAACGAAGCACACACACACACACACGCTGACGTGCAACGTGCAAATCGACGGAGAACCGGAAGCAGTTCCAGCAGACAACAGCAGACGTTAAAATATTCACAAACAGCAGGGAAGCAGAGTGTTGCCGAATTTTGAACTCCACGACCGAATCCAGCAGTTCTAAGCAGATTACTTTCTCTAACCAAGGACTCGAATCGACGAGGGACAAATCGGGACGACATCCTCTTCAGTAACAGGAAAGCAAAATCTATTTATTTATTTTTCAGATCAAATTTTCTATTTTTCAATTAAAACATTGTAATTCAAATAATTCAGGTGCCAAACAAAAAGCAAAGACTCTAGTAATTAAAAAGTAAATTCGTTGTGAGAATCTGTATAGCAGTTTAAGTCATTAGTAAGTTATAGTTAAGAAATAGAAGTAGTATAAAAGCGCTATACAAATCTTAACTGACAATCTAATCTTAGATCATACTGCAGTATATCAGAAGTAGAATCACTAGAAATGAAATAACGTGAACTATACCGTCACGTCTAATTTATTTTAATTAATTATTCTAATTAATTTCAGAGTTTTATATTTTGTTTCATGAACATTTAGATTCAATTTAATTAAATAAATTTAATTAAATTCAAATAAATTAATAAAGTAAAATTTAAATTGCAATTAACTCGCCAAAGAACGAGTTCAGTTTCTTTCAACTATTAGACAATCGAAAAACATCGATTCATTGTATAGACTATAAGAAAATTCATAACATTATAACCATTCTATTCTTGTGTGTTGTTGGTGTAATAAACAACGTTTTATTACTCCACATAACAGTGTTTTATTGTTGTACGATAAAGCCTACCAGCCTCACAAAACTCTCCCCCTTTAAAGTAACTTACTTTGTGTGTTGTTGTAAAAATTTGAGATTACTAGCTTGCGAACTTCAAATCCAAAATCCACACGCCCTAGTCGGAAGAATCTGCAAGATCAGACAGCAGGTGGGTACTCACACACAACATTACATTACAATAACGCATAGTAGTGTAGTTATAAATGGCTTGCCCGGAACGTGGGGCACGATTAAATTAAATTAATTAAATCACAACGAGATTGAAACGCCACATTTGTAATGTAGTTGTAAATGGCGCTCCAATCTCGTGGGGTTCGAGAAAATTAATTAAATTCAATTTAAATTTAATTTTCACATTAAAACAAACTTTGCTGTTTTAATTCGTAAAACAGCTGGCGTCCAACTAAACAATTCCCAAAGAGTTTTGTGACTGGTGTTTGTACAACAGTAAAGTTATTGTGTGTATTTGAAACTGTTCTGTGTATTTTAAATTGTGTATATTTGACATTGTTGTCTATTTAAAATGGATATGGATAAAATACTTAAACAAATACAACAAATGAACGAGAAAATGAGTGCGGATTTGACCGCTAATATGAACTCGAGATTTGAGAAAATTGACGCGAAATTTGAACTTAGCAACGCAGAAATAACTTCTAAAATCGAAACACAAAGAGTTAGTCTAACCGAAGCATTAGAACGCAGTAACGCTGACATAAACGCCGAGATTAAGCAAAGTAATAAAGAAAGTAGTAAAGAATTAACTGCGAAAATAGATGAAAGCGTAAATGAGTTAACCGCTAAAGTCGTTGAAATCGGTGAGAGTAATAAAGAGCTAACGGTGAAAGTCGCAGAGATCGGTGAAAGAGTAAATACGGTCGATACTAAAATCAATGAACGGTTTAAGGTTTTTGAGACCACAATGCAAAAATCGGTTATTGAACAAGTAACACGTATGGAGGGCCGGTTCAAAGACCACATAACCCGCTGTGAAAAGCAAACACTAGAGGTTTCCAAAAAGGTGGAATCCCTAGAGGTAAAAATTCACGCGGACGTGACCGAAACGCAACGACGAGTAGATAAATTAGACGCTTCAATTGTAGAGACGCGGTCTAACATTGACTCTAATAAAGAGAGTGTTTTACAAACGTTAAGCGACGAGATTTTGAAAGTACGACAGGAGGTACGAAGGAGGTCTGCTCCAAATATTTTGGTACAAGGTCCTGTCGATGAGAAAAATCGCGTGTATTTTACGGGGGAAAATAACGAAAACCCCATTGAATTTTTATTAGCGTGTGAGAGTGAAATGGCTAGAGTAGGTTCCCGACTAGAAGATCAAGACAAAATACAGTGGGTGGTTAACGCGATGCGTGATTCGGCGCGTAAGTGGTATAACATTGTACGCGATAGAGTGTCCACATACGCGGAGTTCAAACAAAAATTTGAAAGCCGGTACTGGAACTCGCATACCCAACGACTTCTGCGCAATGAACTGGAATATGGCCGTTTTGACAAGAAAATGGGTATTACCGCCGAAAATTATATAATCCAGCAGGTCGAGCGCGCGAAGCATTTAACCCCAGCATTTGCGGAGATTGACATAGTCACCAAGCTTGCCTACCATTTTAACCATAACATTAGAGTAGCTGTATTTACCCAGGGTATTCGCACGGTAGACGAACTCCTCATTCTAGTGTCCCAAAGTGAGACGGTTTTTGATTTTGGTGGGTGGCGGTATAATCCCGATTTTCGCCGAAATAATGAAGGGCAGAATACGCGACTACAGTACCATCAGCAAACGGATCAAAAACCGAGTACCAGTTCTACTCCACCCCAAACACCGTCAAAACAGCCAAATAAAACCTTTGAGTACAAGGGAAAACAAAATTTTGGTAGACCAAAGGGGCAGGGTAAGGGTAACGACGGGGCACAAATTAGAGCGATTCAAACGGTCGAATTAGCCAAAGCAGATACAACTGAAAAAGACAGCGACTTCCACGGCAATAAAAATTCGAACAATAAATCGAAAAATTACCAAGCTACAAAAAACGTGCCAAAATGCGCATCCAGCAAGGACGCGCTATAAATTCGGCAAAATTGTGTAAATATAAGCATGTTAATTATAAGGATTATATATTGTGTGAAATGTGTACTTTTAATTATGTAACTTGTGTGCCCGTTAATAATGTGTTCCCACCGGATGTCAGGGATTCGTTGCTAGAATCCGGTCCCACGCGACAAAGGCCCGTGAGCGCGGCGTGTCCGGTGTTACACGCCTTTGTCAATAGCGTTCCCACGAGAATTCTGTTGGATACCGGTAGTGTTGTATCCGGCGTCAGTGAAAGGTTCCTGCGTACCAATAAAAAATATTTTCGTACGGCCCCATCACTCCCAATCAATCAATTTTATATACGAACCGCTACCGACACAAAAGAAAAAATTGACACTCAATACTATCTAACTATCATGCTAGACGAAGTGCAATTTGAAGTGTGTGTAGTGGCTATAAACAATTTAATATGTGATATGTTATTGGGGGTAGATGTATTGGAACAAATACGTGCGGAAATTAACACCAGTGAACACTTATTAAAATGTACCATAGACAATGTTAGTTACACTTTTAAATTGAACACACATACACACACACAAAACCATGGTGACCCAATTAAAATCACACGGCCACCAAAACAAGTAATTCACTATAAAGAATGTGAAGAGGGGGAGACCACCTTAGATTCCCGAACTGAACGGAGATTGTCGTCGCTGCAAGAAGAATTCAGCGATATCTTCAGTGAAGAACATTCAATCTCGTCAGTGTATGAACACAGAATCCACCTCACAGAGCCAGAGAAGTTCATAAGGAGAATCTACCAGGTCCCTATAAAATACCAGGCCGAGGTCCAGCAGGAGATACAGCGGATGTTGGAAGAAGATATTATTGAAAGATCTAATAGCAGCTTCCTCAACCCACTGCTGGTCGTCCGCAAGAAGACTGGAGAAATCCGACTCTGCCTGGATATGAGGAACTTAAACAGTCTCGTAGAGAAAGAGTTTGACTGCGCACCGACAGCGGAGGACCTCTTCATTAAATGTGAAGGAGCCAGGTACCTCACGAAGTTAGATCTAACAGCAAGCTTCTGGCAGGTCCCGCTATGTGAGCAAGATCGTAAGTATACAGCATTTATATTTAATAACAAATGCTATCAACACAAGGTGGTACCTTTTGGCCTTACCACGAGTCTCGCTGCGATTGTAAGATGCCTCGAGAGAGCTCTAGGACCTGAGGTAGACCCATACACGGTAATATTCGTGGATGACATCCTCGTGATATCCCGCACGTTGGAGGAACACTTCGAGCATCTGCGGAGCGTCTTCCAGAAGCTGAGGTTAGCAAACATCAAGCTCAAACTACACAAGTGCGAGTTTGTAAAGTCCCAAATGAAGTTCCTGGGACATATAATCTCAGCTACAGGTATCAGTACGGACCCAGAGAAGCTCAGGAGTATTATGGAGTTCCCGGTGCCCAAGAACCTCAAAGCACTGCGAGCATTCCTTGGACTCACGGGATATTACAGGAAATTTACCAGCAAATACGCAGAATATACAGTCCCGTTGCTACAGCTGGTACGCAAAAATATAAAGTGGAAATGGGGTTCTGAACAGAAAGATGCGTTTGAGAGGGTTAAAGCCCTGTTCCAATCTAATTTACAATTGTTCCATCCACAGCAGGGTAGGAAGTACGTAATGTACACTGACGCTAGCGAGTACGCTATCGGCGCCGTGTTGCACCAAGAAGACGAACAAGGTAGTCCTCATGTTGTAGCATACGCCAATAGAACGCTCAAAGGCGCTGAGTTGCACTATTGTACTTCCGAGAAAGAAATACTCGCCATAATAAACGCACTCAGAAAATTCAGACACTACCTATACGGTACCCATTTCGAGATTCACACTGATAATCAGGCGTTATCGTTTATATTAAAATGTCGATTAGCAAATTCCCGACTAACACGATGGGTGTTAGCTATTCAGGAGTACTCATTCACGATTAAATATTGCAAAGGATCAGAGAATACCACCGCAGACACTCTAAGTAGATATCCGCCTGTAGAAAAGGAGGAGGTATATGAAGCAGCTGACGACGAGTTGAGAGTGTTAAACATGCAATACACTGTCGCGCCTGAAGCTACTAATATGCTACAGAACTTAGGACGCGAGCAGGACGATAACCTCGCACTCCTTGCTAAAAAGCTAAGGTTAGCAGCTCACCCAAATCCTCACTATATTATACAAGACAATATATTGTATAAATTGTTACAGGGCGAATGGAAAGTGGTATTGTCTCCAGCGATGCTTGCGTGTATAACACAATCTTTACATATAAAAATGGCGCACGCATCTCCTGTAAAATGTGTCAAAATATTGCAGGAGGATTTTACAATAACCAACATGTACCGTAGGGTAAAGAAATTGCTAAAAACATGTTATCCATGCCAGACAGCGAAAGTACCAAACGTACACACTTACGTGCCCATGGCCAATGTGATAACGGAAGGTAAGGGACAGATGATCGCCATCGACTTTCTAGGACCATTACCCAAGGCTACCAGAAATCTAAAACACATGGTAGTTTGCGTCGATGTGTTTACAAAAAAAGTTAGCCTTTATGCGATCCCTAGGCCCACCACGAAGTCTGTTTTAAATATTATACTTAATAAGTATATCCCACAACATGGACCAATAAGGAACGTACTTAGTGACCAGGGAAAGCAGTTCCAAAACAAACACTGGGCAGCCACCCTGGAACGTAACGGTATCAAAGCAGTCATAACCTCGATCCGACGACCACAGGGAAACCTTGCCGAAAGGGTGAATCGGGAAATCGGTAAAATGTTCCGTATCTATTGCTATAAGGAACAAAGTAAATGGCCCGAGTTCTTACCATTCTTCGAAAAGGTAATAAATGAGAGTTATCATGATACCACGGAATACACACCAGCAGAATTAGACTCTGGAACCACGCCAGAGAGGTTTTGGGATAATTATTTAAGTAAGCCAAAGACTTATAATCTACCTCTGCCGGTCCAATGTAAAAATCAACTTGTGAGGGAAAGAATAGTTGAAAAAGGGCGAAAAAGGGCAGACAAATTTAATACGACGCATAAACTAACGAACTTTGTAGTAGGCGAGAAAGTACTGCTCAAGGCGAATCCTGTAGGCCGACGAGACATAAATGTGGCTGCAAAGTTCTTTCGTTTATATAATGGACCCTATCTGTTGGCTCAACAACTCGCACCTCACACGTTTATCGTTACAACTCTGGACCGAACGAAAACGATCGGTAAATTCCATGCGAGCTCTTTGAGAAAATACTTTGAGTAGCATGGCGTTCCGAAGCGCGTCGCGACGAAATAAAAAGACTTTAAAAAGATAAATAGTATTTAGAGTTAATAATAATTGTATTATAATAATTAAAATTAAAATAAGTAATTTGTGTTTTATAATCGTATTAATAATAATTATAGATAACGTGTGTACTAATAATAATGTTTTCCTAGCGCGATAAATAATAAGCGTATAGAGTGAGCGAGAACAGCGGCAGGAAACAGTTACGTCACGCGATAACTACCTGACCCACATATGAAACTAGGTCAAGCAATTAGACGCGCGTCTGGCGATAACGGTTTTAAATACTGTCAGCAAAATTCCTTTCTACGCGTGGCATTATTTATAAACAAAGGCTACTACTCGTTTTAAAAACATTATACGCAATAAGTTGCAAATATGATAGTTTAATACATGTATTTAGAGTTAAATTGTATATAATGCAATAACATTAACACTTGTGTACGTGTCTTCAGAATAAGTAATACGATGTATAGCTAGTAAGAATAATGATTACAGAATATGTGTGTAATAATTAAAAACAAAAAAAAAAATAAAAAAATAACTGTAATTATTACATTCATTTTTTTTTTAAAGCGGGTGTGGGAATATATAACGGAACCAAATATTAACTATTTGGGGTTATATGTTTACCGCATGCTGAAACCATATTTAAATAAAAATTAACAGTTAAAACTCCATTTGAATGTAGCGCATTGAAAATAATGCTGTGTAAAGCAACGCACACGTGGTCGTTATGTAATCAGTTCGCTGTACAAGGAAGCGACCACACCCAAACTGTTAATTATTAATATCTCGGAAACTAATAAATAAAGGCGAAATCCAAAATAGCCAAAATGTTTGCCGAGATATTAATAATGACGTGTGCAAATTTGATGCAATATAATTAACAAATGTAAGAGTTAATTAAAATAATTAAATAACTTCTGTTAAAATAGAGTTACAGTAAAGAGATTTTAGTATATTGTAAAGATAATAATTTGTGACAGATTGTATATTTTAGATTTCACACAACTTGATTTGCAACCAAGTTATTGCAAAATTAATTAAGTACAGGATATCCTTAGCGACAAACTGGTTCCGCCGGAAAATCATATATTAGATAATAATTCTATTCTCCGTCTGTGGGAACCAGACTTCATTCTCACGGACTAAGGGAATTCTAAATTTTATGTAGTAGGGAGAGTGCGTCGACCAATGAAATCATTGCATGCAGCCCCGGCCAGTGCGATGTTTTCTGGTGGAAAAATCACTCTTCTGTCAGTACTCACGAAGTTAAGACGTAGTCCTTCGATCGTCTAGTAGCCAAAGCGGTGAAGATCAACAAGAAGACTCTACGTGGTCAACACACACGCAATTACGAACACACTAACTACAGATCATCTGTATAGCTCGTAATTGCTACGTAAAGGCGAGATACTCTTCAAGACATCAACTAAGCTTATTGTGTACTACCAGATAGTCATAAGCACGCAAGAGATCCACCCGACTTCAAGACCAGACTTCAAGAATACAACAGAGAGGCCGTCTAAATCATTGGTTAACAGCTGACGAGCAGAGCGACCGCCCGAACGAAGCACACACACACACACACACACGCTGACGTGCAACGTGCAAATCGACGGAGAATCGGAAGCAGTTCCAGCAGACAACAGCAGACGTTAAAATATTCACAAACAGCAGGGAAGCAGAGTGTTGCCGAATTTTGAACTCCACGACCGAATCCAGCAGTTCTAAGCAGATTACTTTCTCTAACCAAGGACTCGAATCGACGAGGGACAAATCGGGACGACATCCTCTTCAGTAACAGGAAAGCAAAATCTATTTATTTATTTTTCAGATCAAATTTTCTATTTTTCAATTAAAACATTGTAATTCAAATAATTCAGGTGCCAAACAAAAAGCAAAGACTCTAGTAATTAAAAAGTAAATTCGTTGTGAGAATCTGTATAGCATTTTAAGTCATTAGTAAGTTATAGTTAAGAAATAGAAGTAGTATAAAAGCGCTATACAAATCTTAACTGACAATCTAATCTTAGATCATACTGCAGTATATCAGAAGTAGAATCACTAGAAATGAAATAACGTGAACTATACCGTCACGTCTAATTTAT
Organism: Magicicada septendecula; assembly: GCA_034769895.1. Lineage (NCBI taxonomy): Eukaryota > Metazoa > Arthropoda > Insecta > Hemiptera > Cicadidae > Magicicada > Magicicada septendecula. Next base: position 19,519,933 of record CM068369.1, on the reverse strand, counting down.
TTTAATTAATTATTCTAATTAATTTCAGAGTTTTATATTTTGTTTCATGAACATTTAGATTCAATTTAATTAAATAAATTTAATTAAATTCAAATCAATTAATAAAGTAAAATTTAAATTGCAATTAACTCGCCAAAGAACGAGTTCAGTTTCTTTCAACTATTAGACAATCGAAAAACATCGATTCATTGTATAGACTATAAGAAAATTCATAACATTATAACCATTCTATTCTTGTGTGTTGTTGGTGTAATAAACAACGTTTTATTACTCCACATAACAGTGTTTTATTGTTGTACGATAAAGCCTACCAGTCTCACAAAAGTCTCCCCCTTTAAAGTAACTTACTTTGTGTGTTGTTGTAAAAATTTGAGATTACTAGCTTGCGAACTTCAAATCCAAAATCCACACGCCCTAGTCGGAAGAATCTGCAAGATCAGACAGCAGGTGGGTACTCACACACAACATTACATTACAATAACGCATAGTAGTGTAGTTATAATATATATATATATATATATATATATATATATATATATATTGCAACGATATGTTTAGCATAAGATATGTATCAACCACTGACTGAGGTATGATAACGTGTTTTCGTATATAAGTATAAAATATGTAAGATGTACCTAATAAAAATAATATAATATACGGTAGATATAAGAAAAAGTGTAATAAATATAAACAGTACTTAAATTTAAATAAATCAAATATTGTACGTAAGCATGTATATGGAAGCATATGACTTTGTTGGTTTTTAAATGTAAGGAAGGGGAGCTATTAACACGCTAAGACCGGCAGAGGTGACGTCAGAGCGGCCCGCCGCTGCTTGTGTATCAGTCTGCGTGTGTGTGTATGTGTACATGTATAAATAACATACAGGTTCAATTATGCAAAAGAGGGTGGAAGATTTCACACAGTTTTTTAAGGATTGTACGTGAACCAAAAGTCACACGAATCAGCGACATATGTGAATACATAGCTGACGCCTGGCGCTTCAATTTGGCGTTAAGTGGTCATTAATCGTGGGGACGGTTCAGACACCGTGTGAAATTTGGCCATAGCTGCCGTAATTTGCACAGGGTAACAACCAAAATTTGCAGAGACAAGGTTTAATATTATACCTAACTATTGGTGTAATAATATTGATAAAAAAGTGTGCGCTACATAAAAAGACGCGTAGGTTGAAAGTGATGATGAAACCGACTCGCCGGCCAGTCCAAAGTTGTCAGAAACAGTTTTCAACAGGAATTGCAATGGGCAGCAGTATAAAACACCAGCGCGCGACACACTTTCAGCGCAGATCAAATTCATTTAGTAAGAGGAATCCACGCATCTCAACAACGTAAATTCTACAAAAGTGTAGTAATGTTTTGAACAGTATTTAAATAAACTGAAGTGCGATGGAACCGGCAGTACGTCGGTGCAGTTATTAAAGAGCGAGTGATTTAAATAAAAGACTGTATTAATGAAGCTACAAGAGTCATAACTACATAGAACTTTTAGACAGCAACGAGGGACAAGAAGGAAGAGGACGAGGAACTAGCCATCTACGAGAGGACGCAGGGACAGCCTATGCAGCTACATCCAGCCGTTTATCATCAAGACTAGAGGTCCACGTCAGAACTCAGCATCCAGGAGACGGAGCGAGGAATTCAACGACGTAGAGACAAGAGGAGCTGACACCGAAGAGGATCAACGAACTCGAGAGTCTGGAGGACGGTAACAACAATTATATGGGTGCAGGAAAAATGCAGGTGAACTCGAACATTTATTTAACATCATAAATGACCCTGAAGCCTATCACCAAAAGCTAGTTTCCATATCCAAGTTTACAGAACATTAATATTTTTTGTAACTTAAAGAATGAATAAATAATTGTTTAAATATATAAATGAGAACAGAGAATATCATAATAGTAATCTCATAATTGAATGGTCAAGAAAGAACCATAGTTTATTATATGTTGTAATTAATTAAATGAGTAATTTTTTAAATATGAGATTTACGTAACGGTTAATTAATTGAGACAGTAAAAATAGAATAAATTAACGTAAAGAAGATTCTCTATTAATATTTTAATTAATATTTGAATTAATTAAAATTTGCATTTACGTGGTATACATTGGAACCCACACTTGTAAAGACTAAATCAATATTTAAATGTTATACGTATGAATTATGTTTCCTATTATATTTATATGTGTTATATGTATATGTCTGTGTACTATTTCAGGTCATATATAATTTATGTGTGTATATATTATGTCTTAGAAATATAAGAAATCAGAGTTACACATATTATGAGTATATTATATTCGGATTGAATATAAGGGTTCATATAACAAGAAAGCCACATTGAACAATTTAAATAACATGAAAATTTGCTATTTTTAAATAAATCAAATGAAAATGCTTTTCTTGAAACAGTCATACTAATTTCACAACCACTGCTCAATCCTCTGTACTCTTTACTCGTAAATTAAATTCACGCGCTTATCGACACTCAACCAACGACCAAAGCCTGCGACCCAGCCGGGGAACATCAAGGTAAATACTGCTGAAGAAGAGTATCACCTCCGAGACGTGGGTAAGTGCGCGGATACGAGTAATGGCGTATGTGTAAAAGTAAGTGTTCAAAAATAACGTTGTAATATATATATATATATATATATATATATATATATATATATAGATTAAAAGATATATAGATTAAAAGGGTAGTTAAGGGGGGAGGTAACTACGTTATGGGCAGTAAAGAAGTATTTTCTATGGAAATATTAGATTTCAATTTGTCAAACTTCTCAATTTGAATTTAAATGATTTTAAATTTAACCTCTTGAGACTCAATACGTAACTTTGTCCCCAAATAAGAGCATTTGGTTTTTATCTTCAACTGCATTGAGACCAAATGTGTTCATTTTAGAATATTCAATATTATTTTTACTATGTATGTAAATAACAAATTATAAACAATTGTTAGGTTAGATTTATAATAATTAAAAAAAAAATTTTTGTTTAAAATTTTCTTGGGTCTCGTGAGGATATGTTTTAAGTCATGTGTGGTCCTCCATACCGATTTTTTAACAGTAGAACAGGCCTTCATGAACTAGTCGTCATAAATGTAAGAAATTTAAGTCTGAAATATTAAAACAGAAACCTAGCATAAATAGTGGCCTGTCGAAACATCACTCTAGCTGAAAATTAGTAAAATATAAATTAAACAACACATTTTTAACCGGGTGACGTGAGAATATTCTGAGTCGCGTTTTTTACGGCAACATTTTAGTGCCAACAAATTGCAAAACCTTTGGCTAACTTTACCTGACAACATAGGTTTGGTAAATTTTACATTGGTTAGTGACAGCGTTCAGTTGGTTGGTTTGTGCGTACTTATCATAGCTTGTCCTTGCAATGTCTTTTGGAGACAATAGCGTTACGATTATTCAAACAAGGAGTAAGTAGTATGCGCGTGAAGCGCACTCCTATACGACTGATGAAAAAGCAATAATTCATACGTTTTTATCAACGTAAGAATTTTAAACAAGTCAGTCGATGTTATAAAAAAGTATACGCTAGTTTGTAGAGATAAGAAATGTTGGCGACAGTATTTCACCTTGGCTCATTATTCGTACCAATTCGCAGAAGATGGTCTAAAACGGTACAGAGAAGACGGTATATAACTTATATCCATTTATTGTAAATTTGTATAGTTTTACGTTACATATAAATTTGTTAATTTCATTTTAGGTAAGTAATTAAGCACAAAAATATTATTTAAATATATTCTTCATACTTCACACACACACACACACACACACACACACACACACACACACACACACACACACACACACACACACACACACACACACACACACACACACACACACAATATAAACACACATAGATGATAAACAATATTTTACATTTTTTAACAAGAATATCTGTCCTGGATTCCGAGGCTACTGTTGGGATTGTGAGTTGTTGATTAGACGACCGTACAGGGCAACTAGCCCAATGCCGGGTAGATTATGTATCGACCTTCTCTGGTCTAGATTCGTTGTTTTCTGTTATAGGACATCCTCGAAAATGGTGTAGCTCTTCACTACGCACCACGTTCTTGAGTAGGCACAGGCTCTAGCTTTTTTTTTTCGTATCAGCCATCTAAGGACCACATGCTAATTTCAAATCTTTACTTTTTGTTTTCTCTTTTTTTAATATTCTTTCATCTTCTCACTGTGTCTCTTCTTCCTGTCTTCAGTCCACTTTGATGCTGCGTTTTTATCTCTCCTACCCTGGACTCCCTACATTTTCAACACTTTTGCCCGAAAAAATTACTCTGTCAGTTGCTTCTTCTGCGTGTATATTATTTTTTTCTAAACCCTTTTTTACTTCTTTAATCCAACTTGATGTTGTCTTCTTCCCCCACAGATATCTGAACATTTGCTTTGTCAACCTATTGTCGCCCATTCTATATAAATGTCCAAAAAATAATAGTCTTCTTTTTCTCATAGTTTCTGTTATATTTTCTATACTTTGATATATTTCATCATTATTTCTTAACTTCCAATATTCTGAAGTTTCCCTTAGGCCTAATATTTTCCTGCTAATTTGTTTTTCCAATATTTATAGTTTGTTTAGATTAAATTTCAATGCTAGACATTCACTTGCATATAGGCATTCTGGATTCACTACTGTACTCTAATGCCTTATTTTTGCCTTAGTTTCGCATTCTTAGATATGCACTTTTTATTGTAAATATCTTTTTCTCCGGGTCTATTTTATTTTATAATACAATTTTATAAAACATTTGCAATGCCTACACTACTGTCTGGTTCTGAAACTTGAGTTATAAAGGAAAAAGGTAAACAGAAAAGACAAACAGCAGAAATGAGATGTCTGAGATCAGTTAAAAGGTATAATAGACGAGATCATATAAGGAATGAAGAGATAAGAAGTGATTTAGTATTTTTGCAGTTAACGAAAGGATTAAAGAATACAAAAAAAAATTGATTCAACACATCAATGTAATGGAAGAAAGATGAATACCGAAGATGGCGAAAGATTACAATCCTAGATGGAGAAGACAATTTGGTAGACCTAAGAAAAGGTGGACTATGGAATACGAACAGGCCGCTAAAGCCTAAAGCTGTTAAAAGGATGATGATGATGATAAAAAGAATATTATTACGACGGTCTACTGATCGTCGTATACTACAGTGGAAAACTAAATACAAGACATAATTACGTCACTAATCACCAGCTTTAATTATCACAATTAAACAGTTTGTAATCAACAAGATAGAACAAACAAATCAAACAAAAATTGTTCACACGCAATAATAATGTCAACTAATATAAAACACAATTGTATTACAATTGTCCCTCACGAATATAAAACACAACACTTTGCCACAATACCATGAACCGCACTACAATATATCGCCACTAAAACTGAAACTAAGCGCCCCTGGAGCCTTGTATTTATACCCCTCTCAGACACCAGAACATTCCACGTATTACGCAACAGCACTACACTAGGACGTAATTGATTGCAACCTTGACACAGTGCGCGCGGCTGGCTATGTCTAGAAAAGTCTCGCGAAAGCATATTGAAATCACGTACGCACACAGCATTTCAGTCGGATACTACTGGAACATTCGAGAAACACGATTGTTCTGTAATATCGTAACAATATCAATTTTTCTACATTTTTCCAGATAAATATATTTCTTAATTATTTATAACAAAAACAACTCACAATAAAGGTACTAAATTTACCTTTTATACTTTACGTTATTATAAAATAAGAAATTACGCTTATTTTTAAACGTAGAACGATTTACATAAAAGTGAATAACTTTCTTAGGGTATCAATATGTACAGTCAGCAACTCGTAGTAGCGTCAATGCTCTGCTTAACTGTTGTTGGTATCGTTAACTGTGGAGTTACGAAAGGGGCTGGAAAATGTCGTCCCATTTGCTTGGAACCGCTGCCAATAGACTTTAACAGGGTAAGTTACGTAACGTTCAGTGAGTATTGTATATTCGTAGAAAACGTTTGTAATTCCCTGGGTATCTGTTGATGGTAGATCAGTAAGTTAAAGGTGTAATTCGGGGCAAAGAAAAAATTCTCCTACATGCTTCTTTAATAAACTCTGTTATGCTGTAAAAGAGAACAATAACTCTGATGTTATATACTATAACGTTATAATCCAATCTAAGTCAATCAGTCGCATTGTAACCGGAATGAGTTGAATTATTTAATCCAAGCGACAAGACGTGCTACACAGAGTGGGACAAGTTTCTTCTTCTTCTTCTTCTTCTTCTTCTTCTTCTTCTTCTTCTTCTTCTTCTTCTTCTTCTTCTTCTTCTTCTTCTTCTTCTTCTTCTTCTTCTTCTTCTTCTTCTTCTTCTTCTTCATCGTTGCTGTTGTTTTTGTTGTTGTCCTTCTTCTTCTCTGAAGCATTATGCCCGTGTTCTCTAGTTGTGATACAATTCACACCACACAACTACCTTCAGAGAGAACCCTGTCTTCAGTCAAGTACATACATATATCTTTTTGTTTGTGTTGGCGTTTAGACCTCGTGTTGTTACCAATGTCCAAGAACAGTCTTTTTACTTCCATGTTTCGTAAGGAATTGGAAGTTTGGTATGGAAGTATGCTGATCTCGAAAAAAAATCGTGTTAGATACAATGGCTCATTCTGATTGTACTACCATCAAAACATGAAGAAAAGTCATTTTATGAAAAGTGTCTGTGTGCGTGTGTGTTGATTGTAACCTATAGCAAATGATAACTGCCGCAAATTCAAACAGAATGAAATAATTTTTGCATGTATGCCCGAGTTGTAGAGGACTGAAGGCCTTTCGATTTTAGTGAAGATCGGTTACCAGGGAGATTTTAGTGGGAAGGAGTAGTTTACCTGCAACTGTTTGCGTTTTAACAAGACTGAAATACATAATTTTTAGTAATTTTTGGTGGATCCATCATGCCACGTTTTTTGCACAAATCGGAGTTTAAAGTAACAAGTATCAAAATTAATGAGTAAAAGACTATTGACATAATACCATAGCTTGTAACAGTTATCATTAACTATTTTATATCAAAATGTAAAATTTGCAATTTTAATGTTAAGAAAGTGTTTTTCAGGTGCAATGCGCGACTAATAAATTTTGAAATATCTATGACTTTTTAAAATTGATTTATGTTTACTGTGCTATTTTATACTTATCTAAAGCTCTACTTTTTGACTTACTTAGAAAAATTTTTCTAATTACGTAAAGTTGTTAAAATTTACTATTTTTTATTAATCTTGGGGGTGATGCGCGACCTAAAGATATTAACCGATTTTCTATTTAATTTTTTTTATATTACTTACCTGTCATAGGAACACGTTTTTCGCAGTATTGCGAATTAAAAAAAAAGTGTTTTCGGCCCACCCTATTCTTCGTACTAATATTCACACTGTTCTATTGCCCTGGCAGTAGGCAGATGGCAGCTTAATATTGACATGATGTGCCGTGAAGATATAGCATAGCATAGTAATGAAACGCTATACAAAACGATTGACGTTTGTAAATTATTAGTCAGAATTTGACTAATAAACTATTATATCACCAAGCGTTTAACTCTTCGCTTGTACTACGGTATACTGTAAGTATTTAACTTGTTACCTGCCATTGCACTCTGTATTAAACAATTGTATTGTCAGAGAAATGTTGAAATAGGGAAGTTTACTTTATAAAAATGCTACAGACCTGAGTATCTATTTTTGTCTCGTAAAACTATTTAAGACATATTTTTAATGTAACATAACGTTATGTAGGTATCGTAATAAATTATTGTAATATAATAATAACAATACAAAAATGATCTAATAATTATTATTACATAATATTATTTCATGCCTTTATTGTAATATAACTAAAATTAAAAATTTTCCTATTGACGTCTCTGTGTGGCCGTCAAACATTTTGACTTCCATTTATGGCCCGTGGTACTCATGAAGCTAAAGACTTTTATAGTAAAATCCAAAATCGGATATGGTTTAAATTTCCTTTAGTCTCATACTCGGCATAAATCTGAATAATTTTTAGATATTTTAGATTCACCTTTTAGGCTTGGGTAACCCAAAATTTAGAAATTGATATTTATAAACTGAAGAGTGTATTCAGATTTTTATACCGCGCCAGTATTTTTTGCCATGAAACCCAAATTTTACAATACTGAGACATTTTATGATACTGAAAATTTTTATAATACTGAGCGATTTTATACTACTGAGAAATTTTATAATACTCAGCATTTTTATAATACTGAAAACTTTTATAAAACTGAGCAACGCTCGTTGTCAATACCCAGTTTTATAACATTGGCTCGTACTACAAACCCTAGTTCAGACCTTCACCATCCCTCCCTCGTCGTTCTCATTGGGTTCTTGTCTCGTTTCCTACCAAAACTCCTCCCAACGTCTTAAGTTAAACTACTGACTCCTTTCCGATTCGTTCTCGACATACGTCTTTCTGGAGTCCTGCCTTGACCAAACCTTAGCATCTGATAGGCTGTCTATATCCTACCTCCAATACATCGGGCTGGTGGCTCCACCCTCGCAATTCTCCGAAGGACCAATTTCCATTCTTGTCGATCACGCGATTGTTTTCGTCCCTATCTAAGCTGCGTTACTCTAATCGATATCCTGTGACCCTAGTGTCCTATAGTCTCTTGGTGTGACGAATCTTGGTATTGTCTCGTTATATCCTCTAGCATCTGTTTTCCACGCCGATGGTGGCTGACTTCTTAGTATCGTACATCTGCCTTCCATCCCTCTGTTCTCTCGTACATGAAATGGTTCACGAATGGCACCCTGCTGTTGGTTACATTGTCTTCTTATTCTCGCAACGTATGCCCTTTTGTTCAAATGACAACCCTCTAAGTTGAGCCATTGTAAACTCTATGCGCCAGAGTGTCGCCTTTGACATTACACACATGGTGAAACAGCGTCATTGCTTCCTTCGAGGCAGCGCTTTTGTTTCTCTGTTACCAACTTGCCTTCCCACGCGTATACCCTTATTTCACACATCTGCTAAATGAGCCATTGTCTCCGCTTGTGAGGCGTCCATTTGTCGTCTAATAGAATAACAAGTATTGTCTTGAGCGACAGTTGTTACTTTTCTCCTAAACATCACTCTCTTGACAGCAGCTAACTGCTTTCGCGTCCATTCGTGATCCAAAAATTTCTTCAAAAAATTTGTGCTATAGCCATTTCTTTACATTTTTAATCGATTATATACGGTCTCTTAGAACCTAACTTTAAGACATTTATAAAATTGTGCGTTATATTTTGGTTTAGTTTTTATTTAATGTGACACGACGTACAGATTTTTATAGTTATTTCTAAAGATTGTTCACCACAAATTTTAATCCTCAGTCGCTCTACGCTAGGGGAATCAATGTCAGAACAATATGGGTGTCTTGGGTAAACCTGTTAAGAGGAATGCTGTTTTACAATTTGTTGATGCGTTAAAAGTTATTCTGAAACATATCATAAACTGACTGTTATGCAGATATACAAACAGACAGATATTCAAATACCACCACCATCATCATCATCATCATCATCATCATCATCATCATCATCATCATCATCATCATTCATCATCATCATCTTAACGGTTTTAGGCTTTAGCAGCCTGTTCCTATTCAACAGTCTACCATTTATTAGGTCTACCAAATTTCTTCTGCATTTATAAGGTTGTAATCTTCCACCATCTTTGGTATTCTACTTTCTTTTATTCTATTTATGTGTTGAATCCATCTTTTCTGTATTCTTTAATCCTTTCATTAACTGCGAAACTATGTAAATCACTTCTTATCTCTTCACTACTTATATGATTTAGTCTACTAAACCTTTTAACTGATCTCAGAAATTTCATTTCTGCTGTTTGTATCTTCTGTCCATCCTTTTTCTTTATGACCCAAGTTTCAAAATCATACAGTTGTGTAGAGATTGCCATTGTTTTATAAACTTTTATTTGTGTGTTTCTTTTCTACATTTGTTTCCCAACGTTCTCCAAATCGTTCAACACGTTCTTGTGAAATTCGTCACTTTATTTTCTATATCTCTATCTTGACCATAAGTAACGTGCCGTCCAAGACGGCTGAAATGTCTTACTTATTCTATGCTTGTGTTTAGACAAATAGCAAAAAATTAAAATTAAAAATGAGAACTCCCTTTGCTAGTTTAATAATAACATTTTTATATAATGTAAAATAAAAATGTATTTATATAGTATATTGTTTCTATTGTTTATTGACATTGATATTGTTTCGTTAAATTGTATTTTCACTTTATACATAAATTGATTGAGTTGTTCAGCTGACTAGCCTGGGACAGTATGAGGTACTCTACACAACGGATATCCAGCTGAACAGGGACGTGGATGACGAAGTGGTACATGTTACCCCTATCAATGATGTCGTTTTCAGAATAGACACTACCAGAAGTTAGTAAGTACACGTTGTGTAAAACCGCATGCATACAGATTATTAGTAAATTTGTTTGTTTTTTTATTGGATAATTATATGCACAATTCTACTAACTCAAAACACTAAGGTTTTATTGGTAAAAATGTAAAACTTTTACCTTATAGCCTGAACCAGTTTTCGTTTATTATAAGCTTTGTCAGAGGCTGCCACTGGGAGCGCTGTCCGTCTTGTCTTGGTGACGGCGCCGTCGTTTGAAAGATCGATGTTGTGTGTGTGCGCTGTGATGTGTTAGAATATTACGTGTGATAAGTGTAATAAGCAAAACTGCTTCAGGCTATAAGGTAAAAGTTTTACATTTTTGCCAATAAAAACTTAGCGTTCCGAGTCAGCAGTATTACTTAAAATCAGTTAATCAACGGACACGTCATGGACAACAAAATCCAAGACTTTTATTGGACTTACTTTTCTCCAGTCAACAAGAAATTTGTCTCTCTATACATTTACTGAAACGTTTCCTAAACTTATGTTAAGAATCGACCAAATATATTTTCTCTGTGTCTTATGTCAAATAAAATAACGGAAGTTGTCTTAGGGTTTCACGGCCGCCATCGTGGTACCGGTAGTTAATATTTCGGTTTGCCAGGCTGTGGCTTTGACGCCGTGGTCCGATGTTATTACACGCAAACGTTTCAGCCAGGCTATGGGGCCGTGGTCCGATGTTATTACACGCAAACGTTTCAGCCACTCCATCGGTGACCATCTTCAATGCTAAACACTGAACACTGACACAGGTCTACAGTCAGTAAACCACAGTAATGTGGCAAAGGCTCAGCCTTAGTCACAGTACTGTGGTAAGTCAGTCTTAGCGACAGAACTGTGGTTTACTGACTGTAGACCTGTGTCCAGTGTATCAGTCCTAAGCACTGAAGATGGTTACCGATGGGTGGCTGAAACATCGGACCATGGCCTGGTAGTCCGGTAAACAGAAATATTATCAAAATAACGCCAGTACTAGCCTTTCTCACTGAATACTACACTACACATTGCACCAAAGGATGTTGATCCACAGGCCTTCTACTTCTTCTTCCTCTTTCTCTTCTTCTTCTTCTTCTTCTTCTTCTTCTTCTTCTTCTTCTTCTTCTTCTTCTTCTTCTTCTTCTTCTTCTTCTTCTTCTTCTTCGTCTCCATTTCTTCTTCTTCTTCTTCTTTTTCTCCTGCTTCTTCTCCTTCCTCTTTCCTTTTTCTTCCTCTTGATCCTCTTCTTTTTCTTCCTCTTGTAAGTACGATTTGTAATTAATTGTTCTAGCATATAATACGTATTGTTTTCTATTTATAGTTTCCTTAATCAGGTAATGTTCATTTTACGAATAAATTTTACACTTCTGTTTCAGCGGGAATCTGTCTACCCTTAGACATACGCTGACTTCCACGTACATAGATAACGTAATTTATGAAGACACCGTAGATGAAGACGGTAAGAGTCTGAATATATTTTACACAAATAAGCTATATGAGAAGAAAATATTCTGGTTAAGTCAATGTGATGTTAAGATGTGTTCGAATTATTATTATTGTTAGCCCCACTCATATGCTGTCAGACAACTTTTAATGATCACTGTTCATTTCAATCATGTTTTTGCAATTGTTTGATGTAATACCATTTTCTCAGCAACGTTTTTCCTCTGTATAGTGATTTTCGACTTTTAAGGAAAACTGAAGCCAAATTTTTTCAAAATTTTACATTTTTAGTTTTTTGTATATTCTTATTGCCTATTATTTTCTGAATAATTTGGTATAAAATATCTGTACAAAATGTTTATGTTTTAGAAATTACACGCGATTCTCTTTATGGTGACATGATGTATATGCACTGTATGTATAAACATAGCTTCTACCTTTTCCTTTAATATACGCATTTAAGAATGGAAGGAACTATAAAGTGTACTCCAACAAGACAGTTAATGTGCCACAAGTTGTAGGTACGAGGGATTTCGTATTGTTCATTTGACTAGACAGATTGTACACTAAATAAATACACAAAGATGTACTTGTACCTATTATACAATTGCAATGTTGCACATTAACACTTTGGAGTCGGTACTCGTACGCTATACGGGTGTGATGTTTTAGCGTGCGTGACGGCACCCGTATGGTAGGCCTATAGGAGCGCCTACTTCCTATCAACATCAACACGTCTCCTCGAACGCTATGCGAGTGCCGTCACTTTGTTTATATATTTAGTTTATTTAGTTCATTGTGAATCCACTGGTAGTGCCAAACGTATGGATTCGTTTCGTTTTAACGATTATATCGATCTTTCTAAACATCGCTGCACTGGTAGCAATGGACCTTGTATTAACCTCCACGGCAGTTGCCGCGTAGTGTTGTTTGCTGTCCGTTTTGGTTAGAAAGCAGATGTGTTTATACTTTAATTATAGAAGTTTCACGTGATGCAGTGGACTGCCAATTGAAGATTCGGGTCTGAAATAGATGATAGCGATGCCGACGTCTCATATTTTCCAGGAGAAAACGAAACTAGTGATGTATTCGGGTGAGTAATTATTCGGTTTTATTCTATTTTTGACTTCGTGTTTGTAATTCCTTTCTCAGTTTCGTGGTACTAGTGGTGTACATTCAGATGAAATACAAGACTCTCGAGCACTAGTACAAATAGTTAAATTAACTATTCTCTCGGATAACTTCAAATCTGCTGGATCTAGTCTTTTCATTCTCATATCATTCATTTCTTTTAAATATTCTAATTTAGTTTTCAACTTCTTATTTCTTTCTTTCAATTTCGTCTTCATATACCGCTCACCAAAATCGCACAAAATTCCTTCTATTTCTATGTAATTATACTTTTGATGTAGTTCTAAGTGCATTTTTAGTAATTTTTTATTATACGTATTCAGTTGCTGATACAAATATTTTATTTCCTGTTTTGCCCATAACTGTTCACTTAACTTCTTGATTTTTTCCGTATTTCACTATTCCTTTTATTTCAATTTTTGCATACTTTGGTATTATATTATGAAGTAAACACTGCTTATTAAATCAAATTTTACACAAAGTTATCTTTAACTTAATTTGTGTTTTCAAATATTTGTGTTCTGTTCTGAAGGTTAATTATTTTACGATATTAATTGATTACTCGTTGGGCACTTCGTCAAACTTATTAAACAAAACCTTTTGTTAATTATTTGATGACTAGCCTTCTTTTTACTTAATTTATAACTATATTTATGAGATCATAAGTTAATATATAACAATTCAACGCCTTATATACAGTAGATATAACTAACTAAAAAAATTGTGGTTGTTAGTGTTTCCTAACTGTGTTTCCTTAAACTGTTGCCTGTTGAAAACAGAAATGGAAATTAGAGTACATGTAAAGCTAGACATGGTTTGTACCTTGGAGGCAAAAAATGTTTTAACAAAGAATAAACAATATTTGCATTATATTATGCAAATTTTATGTAATCTCTAAATTTTTAAAGTGTTTTTCGTTGGGTTACTTTTTCTTATAGATTGAGTATTTTATTCAAATATTAATGAGCTATCTCATCAACAACGTTAAACAGATTGACCAGTTGCCTTCACACCGTTATATTAGCCGTTCGAATTAGAAAACAATTTGAACCATTTTTATTGGTTATGTTAATATCTAAGTTACAAGTTGTAACAGCTAATTTAGCAGACATCACATTCAAAAACGTTCACTGTATAATACTAACTATGTATTATGTAACTGTATAATACTGATTAAACAATAAAAGCTGCCTCGGTAGCCTTGGGCATCCACCTTGACAAACAACTTACGTGGTGCAAACACATTGGGACGAAGAAGAAACAACTGGACACTACTTTTCGCAAGTAATATTGGCTCCTGGGCATATAATCATTTACTGTCAATGCGAAACAACTGATGGTGTACAACACTGTATTAAAGCCGGCTTACAGCTTTTAGAAACAGCTTTCAGATATAACATCGCTATAATGAAAAGCTTTCAGATCGAGCGATCATAATATAGTATCATATCATAATACGTCCCATAAGCAATGTGCTGATGTTCATCAGCTACAAAGAGATCCATAGCGACCTAGACCTGCTTAGAGTCAGTCAAACCGTTCGCAGTTCAGAGAAATATATGTGAAACTGCCTGAAAGGCACACGATCCTCTAGCCATAAATCTACTAGACAAGAGACTGTAAACAATACGATTAAAATTAACATTTCTGCTGGACTTTCTTAGACTTTAAGCACATTCTATACGAAGGTCAGTTGAAAAGTTCGCGGAGCGACATCTGTAACTTAGCGGTAAAAGTGAACTTTTTCGTGTGCTGCAAGATTTGTATTTTATGTAAACTCCTGTTAATTTCAAAATCTATCTATCAATTTATTCATTGTTTAGAAGCTGTTCAAACTTGAGGTGCCATGCGTGTTTTAACAAAGAGACAAAATCAAACATCGCGATGTGATTCTTTGTTAAACATTGTTTAGCGCCAACGGAAATTCAAAACAAAATTGTAAATGTGTCAGGAGATACTGCGACTTCAAAACCAACGGTTTTTAAGTAGACACGTGAGTTTAAACGTGGTCGTCCGTGCATTGAAAACGTGGTCGCACTGGACGCCCAAAGAATGCAACAACTCCAGATGCGGTAACCATTTTGCACAAGGCTTTTTCACACCGAGTTCTTGAGTTAAATTATGATGCACACGTTCATATGGACGCCTATGACTTCAGCAAAGTCATCCACTCCTCAATCTGCGGTTTTCTAACTCCCTATAAGATTGTTTTTGGATAATACCACTTTGTTGCACTTTTTGGACATCCGCTGATGGGATAGATTTCAGTGCTTGTACGATCACGTTTAAACTCGAGTATGCCCCACTTACCGTTGTTTCTGAAGGCGTAGCATCTCCTCCTAACACACTTACAATTTGGTTTTGATTTTCTATTTGCGCTAAAACGTTTTTACAGAGATTTCATTACAACATGATGTTTGATTTTGTGCATTTTAGAAACTCGCGTGACAGGAAAATTTCAAACAGCTGCTAAAAAGTGAATAAATAGACAGATATATGTGGAAATTAACACGTGTTCACGCAAAATATACGTCTTGCAACACACGAAAATTTTGTATTTCCACCACTAACTATAGGTGTCGATCCGCAAACTTTTCAACTGACACTTGTACAACATGTCATTTTTAAATGCTCATACAGAGAACTAGTTGATGGATTAGTTCTATCTATGCTGTGTAAATTTTCAACAATATGCTTATTGAGATTCTAAGCCTTCCACGGCCGACGGAAACATTATTTGCCGGATTGTTAGGCGCCGTTTGTATTTACACACGTTTTGACACCACCATCAAAGTTAAGTTTCAGTGTTGGAAGCCATTGGTGGACAAATAATGCTTCCAACAATATGCTTATTGTTATATAATAATAGACCGCGTAAATAAACGTAAAAAACAAGTGTTAATCTATTGATAATCGGAATGAACAAATAGTTGTAAATTTTCAGGAGTCATTCACCAGTTTCGTATTATACCACTGGCCATGACGAGAGAAAACGCAATCTTGTACTATCGCTGTTCCGACACAGGACGTAAGTAAAAAATCTTAATGTATACAATATTTGATTATAAATACGTTTACTTTCAAATTTTCTGGTGTAAGAATGTGCCTCATTTTTCAGTGTTCGCTTTACATGCTACATTCGTCAACAGACGATTCGTTACACATCTTTAACAGTCATTAGCATTGGCGATTTCGACATTTAGGTTACTATGACAGAATGTCGAAGCTCATAAGCTTCATATTTTTAAATGTATGTTTAAGCTCATATTTAGACTCGTGATTATTTTTATTTAACAAACATTACGTAATTTCAGGTAATCTCAAAAATTACCTACGGTATTTCCGTACAACATATTGTTACGATGGTCTAACTGATCATCGTATGGTACAGTGAAAAACAAAACACCAATTAAATCACTAATAACCAGCTTCAATTATCACAATTAATAATTTGTAATCAACAAGATACTCTCTTACAACAATTGAAGTAAAAATTGTCTACACACAATAATTACGTCAACTATAAAGAATTCCGCACAACAACACGACGCTACAAACACTCGATCCGGGCTAAAGAAATCGCTCAACACCACTGAACTTGAAGGCCGGCTGCTAAGGCTTTTTATAGTTAGCTTACGCCTTCTAGAAATCTTCCATCCTCAATGTACATGCCACTTAATGTTATTAAAGTGTTCTGTAGAGTACACTGGGACGTACTTCCATGTACTTCAATGCGGTCTTGACTGAGGCAGCACCTGCCACAGTAGGCGGCAGGACGGGCGAGGACTCTCTCGGCTATTCTAGGTGGTTCCACTCGTTTCAGTATAATACAAATTCACTTATCAGGATATGTGATTAATGCCTTTCTAACCAAAGTGGCAACGTTCTTCTTCTTCTTCTTCTTCTTCTTCTTCTTCTTCTTCTTCTTCTTCTTCTTCTTCTTCTTCTTCTTCTTCTTCTTCTTCTTCTTCTTCTTCTTCTTCTTCTTCTTCTCCTCCTCCTCCTCCTTCTTCTTCTTCTTCTTCTTCTTCTTCTTCTTCTTCTTCTTCTTCTTCTTCTGCTCCTTCTCCTTCTCCTTCTCCTTCTCCTTCTCCTTCTCCTTCTCCTTCTCCTTCTCCTTCTCCTTCTCCTTCTTCTCCTCCTCCTCCTTCTCCTCCTCCTAATTATCCTTCTTGTATTTTTTCATCTTTTCTCGTTTATTGAATACACGTCTAGTAGCCCGATTCAACTTTTAAACTCCAGAACTTCCTTGCTCTACAGATTGTTTCTTGCTTCGTGTATACATAGCGTTAAGCCATTTGGCAAAGACTACCCATTCTCCACTATATCGAGATATACGCGTATTTCCTATTGTTCCTTCTACTCGTTTATTAAAGATATTTTCAGATATTTTCTCATCTGTTCCTTTGGCATCGTATCGCTTCTAGACTGGGTATGTTATGTAGAAAGAAGACAATATACAGAGAAAATTAAATCTTTTGGATATCTAAGGTCGTGAAATACTGTAAAAGGCGAGGGGACCGAAGGATCATATGGAACAACAGATGTCTACTAAACAGATTAGATAAAAATTGTACAAAACCTATGGCTGCCTGTGGGTAGCGAAACTAGGTGTCCCGGAAAGCGAGACGGGTGAAAATGCATTTTCTAAGAGAGCTACGGTGATTTTTAATACAGGAACAAACAAGTGTCATGGGTAATTGTCACCAGCATCGTTTACGATAACATTATTGCCATATAATGCACACAAACACGCCCGTAGGACCGGACACACACACACACACACACACACACACACACACCTAAAAGTACATAAATATACACTTCTTTTTAAATTTCTAGTTATAAGTGATCGAATATTTAAAAAACCTAAAATAATTTAAATTTTGTTACACATAAAAAGCTATATTAAATATAAAAGACTATGATAATTAATTCTCTCTAAGATTCTGTATGGCAACGAAAAAAAGGATACCTACTCATTCTTCCCAGCTTTCCAGTATTAAGCTGTAACTCTGCTCCTGTTCTAAGGGATTCCATCATACCATCACTCAAGTGTCCGATTTCCGTGGCTCTAACGATGCTGCTACCTCGAGGGGTCTATAAGCTAAAACTACCCTCAGCAACCTTGCACACTCACCACTTTAGCCTGAGAGCCTGCTCCGGTTCTAATCGATTCCACCACACCATCACTCCTCCGTTCCGTTTCCGTGGCTACAACAACCCTCCTACCTCGAGGTGTCTATAAACTAGAACTACCCTCAGCAATTTTCCCTTCCTCCATACCGACAACATTACTTTATCACATGTAACTTACTTGGCTTCGTCTGTTAACTCAAACGCATTACATTTTACTTCGTCATTCTGTCCTGCCTAAGCACAGTATCACACCTAGAAAAAAAACGCATTTCAGTTAAAGAAACACTTATCAAATCTACAAAGTTCATTCTAACACAAAACTGTTGATTAAATTTACGATGTTTAATGTTTGCAGCACCCGGCGTGGATACAAGGCTTATACTGATTCAAGGAGGAAATACGCTGAGCGAGGAAGGGCTGCGGTATCTTCTTGCAGTGGAAGAAAAATGTAATTTTAAAGGACAATTAAAAAAGTTACCAAAACTTCATCATAAAAAAACGATTTTAGATACCCGCTAGGAAGACTTAAATCTGGAAATATAATTTCATTTTTTTAAACGTACTTACTGATTTTATCTTAATACAGGTCAGAAAATATTAAATTATGTATTTTACCTTTTACATGTTCTTGGCTTAACTTACTGTATCTACTATTGGAACAAAGAATGTAGAAGAAGGATGAATGGCAGTGATACTTTTCATAAGATATTGGAAAATATTGTAAAAGTCCTCAATGAAATACGAGGGGCGATAAAATATTAAGGAAACGTTTGAAGAAATGTTTGATTATATAAACGTATGTAAAAATAAAGAAAAAACTCTTTTTTATATAGTATTCTCTACGATTTATAGATTTTTTAAACCCACTTAGAGTTTTTTAATTTGTTTGTCGTAAACATTTGTGGGACGTGTTTTCGCCTAGACTGGAGTTGTCTCACTTTTTTGCACTTCACTCCATAGATTCGACCTTCTGGTTTCGTACCAGAGGGTATTAATTACATGTGAGTAAGTCGGTCAAGAACGATCGCCCTCTGTTAATATGCGATCTATAATTTTATAAGAAATTTTAGCTCGTTCAGCTAATTGTGCACGAATTACATTACGATTTAGATACTAGAAATTGTTTGCGGCGAAAGAAGAAATCTTTTTAGAGAAAGGTCTAAACAAAATTAAAGTTATATAGTAATAAACCTGGACTACAGGAGTGCGATACAAAGCCGTCCAGTGAAGATCTTCTAAATTTGTTTGCATAGCAACACGGCAGCGTGTGGCCAGGTGTTGTCATGAAGAAGCAAGACGCCGAAAACCGAAGTCTTGCCTGTGTCGGAATGATATGTACTTGTCCAGCCTTGCCCAAGAGTTCAGAGTAACACGCAACTGTAACTAACTCAGAAAACGGCGTTTATGTCCAGTGTAGGATTTTACATAAAAAAAAACTTGAACTGTTTCAAATTTTGCCAATTGAGTTTTTTATTTTTGCATATAAATTTTGTGATGTAGTTATATTGTAATTTTTATGTAAATCTGAAAGAGTTCTAAAATTTACACATAAACCGATCAATTTTGCATTATGTTTATCCGTTGGATTCTCTTCAAACCTCTTCACAACTTTCCATTAGTTTTAAAAACAATGTAAAAATACCAGCAATAAATCATACAACTATTGCAGGTATTTTACAGCTATTTTTGTATTTTACAACTAATCTCTCTTCCTCATATAAGTTTAAAAATATGCTGGAGACGAGTTTTGAAATGCTGCAATTTGAAAGTTTTGTGTTATTTCGTATCACGATGAAGGTAGGAATATATTTTACATACACGTACAAGCGTGCTCTCTCTCTCTCTCTCTCTCTCTCACACACACACACACACAACTATATGACTATATATTGACGGGAGCTTACGACTTTTGCCGTATCCCGCATCTCAGACACCAGTAATCTCCGTTCTTCCAGTCAGCCTCCTGTAAATTCCTGCTTCACATATCCTCTTCCACTTCTTCTCTCCAAGTTCTTCGAAGCCTACATCGTTTTGTGTTGCTGAGGGGATGACATTGCACGAGGAAAATATTATTTCCTCTGAAACAAATCACTTTGAAATTTAGACATTATAGCTCACAGTAACAAACTCTAAAAGCCTGCTAAATATCAGCTTACTTAAGGTTAAAGAATTAATTTTTCTATCTTCCACAACTTGTTTATTGATTACGTAATCGGGATATTGAAATTTAACACTCCAATGCGTCCACTTAGAAAATAAAGCGGTGTTTAAGCTGAAAATGAAGGTTTAAAATAGAAGTTGTTGTCTCTTACGGAAAGAACTCTGTTAGTCACAAGATTACATTATATGTAATACTAGCTGTTACCCGCGGCTTCTCACGCAAATATTTGACTTTTAACAAGTATCTTAATATAATTTTTACTGTTTATGTCTATATGGCGTTATGTCAGCTCGTATAACAATTTTGTACTCACTAGTCAAATTCTCTCGAAAGCTGTTTTCAACACGTGTACTATTTTAAGTAGTACTAAATTACTATGTTGGTGCAACAGCCTTTGGAGATTTAAAAGTACCCGTTTATAAAGCCTTTGGAGATAACTATAAAGTACCTGTTAAATCAAAAACGCTAAATTATTTATTTTAAGTGTTACTGTGCTAGAAGCATTGTATAACACATTAAACCTTATGTTTTCCTCAGCATGGATTTTATTTACTTCAGCAGTAAACTAAAAACCAAAAACCGTTGTCACCTAACTTCACAAATGAAAACAACACGTATTTTTGCTTTGCATTAAGTAATAGGATAATTTACAATTAGTAGACTACACTTCTTCTTTTCCACATCGTAATATATCGACACAATCGCATATTATATAAAAGATCGAAAATGTACTGCAGGAATGGATAAATGTACAGTTCCGGTGCCGCTAAATATCATTTGTTTACTTACTTGTTACTACGATAACTAATTCAGGTCTCCATGGTGTTGTTGACATCCTTATACGCGTCAACGAAAAGGCATAATTAAAAGGGCTTAAATCATGCGAACGCAGCAAAATATCAAATTCCTTGTTAGACAGTGTTTTTGCCTTGTGTCAAAGGTTACCTGTGTAAATTTTGGTGGCAATCGGTGCAACTGTGTGGATTTGTATTCACTACACACAGATACTCAGACTTTGCGTTATATATATATATATATATTGAAAACATTATTTATCGTGTTCAAATTGTTGTCTTCCGGGCTGTAAGGCCGTGCCCAAAGCTGTTGATTGCAGCAGACGTTCTAGCCCTCCCTCCGACGGCCATCTTCAGTGCTATAATACAGGTTAAATAACTGACACAGATGTCTCGGTCAGTGACCGTAGGTGAATTAGGTGGTAAAGTACCACAGTACTATGGTCATTGACCGGGGCATCTGTGTCAGTTTTTATCCTGAATTATAGCACTGAAGATGGGTGTCGAAGGCACGTCCGAAACGTCTGCTTCAATGAACAGGTCTGGACTATTGTATTAAAGACCGGAAGACAACAATTATTATAACAACACTGACAACATTACTTACCTTGTAGAAACGTCAGTTGATATCTGGGTACTGATGTTGAAAAATAAATTTTAACCTCTGTGTAAAAAATAAATCAGAACACTAATTTAGATGGTGACCGAAATGGATCCTGGGAAAAGCCCAGTAATAACGATAGAAAATTGCAAGCCATGGTACGTGAGAAAAATTAATGGGTGTAGAAGAGACGGAATTGGAAATTACAGCAATAACAAAGAACTAAGAACAGGAGCTAAACACGAGACAGCATTACAACATGTAGACAAAAGAAAGAAACTGTCGTAAATCATGGAAGATACAAGGATTCCTAAAAGTTAGGTGCGTAGACATTTCGTAACAACACTGAGATAGACGCTCACTACCTCACTTACAGAAGTAAAGAAAAGTATTTAAATGTAGTATTTGTAAACATTTGGTTACTCACCGTCTTGTGAATTCTTTAAACTTCCAGTAAAGACGCGTTTCAAGGATATTTCAATATTAATGGCAGTATTACATAGACGGTTGGATATACGTACGGGCAATCGCTGTGCAGTAATAATCTCGGGAGATAACGAAGCAGTCGATCGGGTATAGTGGTTCGCACCAGATCGCGACGTAGTGTTAAGTGCTTCCTGATATTTGGTAACAATTTTTATTTTTTGACGACTTCTCCGGAAGGATTGATGTTTTTATAACCTGATGATGAGGATTCGAAACACGTTGTTATTGGAAGTTTAAAGAAATCACAAGACGATGAGTAACCTAGTGTTTACAAATACTACAATTAAATACTTGACTTGGAGACTATAATATAATGAATGAATAAAAAAAATAAAAGGAAAATGAGAAGTGAAAGAATAAGAATACTAAGGTGGTAAAAATAATGGTGATGAAAGAGATGTTAATTATATTTATATATGCAGAAAAAAAAATAAATAAAGATAATTGTTGACGTGAAAACGTCTATTCGCTCGTTAAGCACAGTCACAGCCGGTCAAACTTTCCTGTGTTACAAAATACCGTCAGATTTCAATCGCTAATAACTACGAGACTAATAATGCGATAACAACGGTTGAGGTCACAATGGATAGAGCATGTCTGTACATGTTTGTTGTGCAGTGTTTGTTTTGCCTGTGACGTCATCGGGCTAGTGTAGGCGCCTGCGCGTGATTGTTGTGAATTAGCGTTGTGTAAAACTATAAATTAGTGTAGCGTGAGAACGCGTTTAGCTAGGACGTTGATTCGGATGTCATTGTAAAGAGCTTGAGAAGCACTACTAGGACTCAAAGTGAAACGATAAAAATATTCGCCGAAATATATGTAAAAATCGGTATTAAATTGAAAATTGCAAAAAAATGAAAGATGTCTCATGTGAGTCGTAAATATGCGCGGAATTATAGAAAACGCAAATCAGAGGAAAGCTCGCATCAAAAGGAATTTAAAAAACCTAAAAAGTCCAGTGCCGAGCAAATGCGAGAGCTACGGCAGCATCGAAAAGAAAATGAAAAAACGGCGCAAAGCAATAACGTAGGTGGCCCATCGGGCGTACAGCGGCCACCGACAGTCCAAACGTCCACAGATCATGTGCAGACGTCGTTGGAAGGCATTACAGAAAACAGTGATAATATAGAGATCAATGGCAACGTGACAGCGCCAAACGAGTCAGTATTCATAATATTATACCCACATTGGAAGACTTGACGCATGTACCCCTCATTCTCACAGGAGACTTTAATATTAATGCCGACAGCGATAAGACAGTGCTGAATGACTTCATACTCGCGCAATTTGGTATGATGCCCGTGACGATTCCTGCCCCTACAACACTCGGCAACACCAACATCGATATGACTTTCACTAGACACTTGAATTCGATACAGTGTGAGGTGTACGTGTGTTACTTTAGCTACCACAGACCCTTGCTACATGCAATAAACTTGTGATTTATCTATTCTGTAACCATACTACTCTGTATAACCATTGTATTAAAGAGATTGATAATTTAATTACATATTAATACGAAACACTTGTTATGATTTTATCCCGACGTTTTCACGGAAAATCTACGGCGCGGACCTTGACTACGCCTTTCGGTAATTTTTTTATCGTGTTTTGGTGGAAGAAAAACATATGACCGTGACTGTATGTGTAGAGTAGCATCAATCGCCATAAATTTTGATCCAATGTAAGCAGTAGACAACATACAGTTTTATTTAAAGACAAAACGTCACAGTGCCTGATATTTACGCACTAAACTGTACCCTTACATCTTGATATCCTAATTGCAACCGACAAGGTTATGTGGTACAAACATTTTACAGCGAGTTGTTGCGCAAATTAGGTGAGTTACACATTTTATCAAGTTTTTAAACATATTACTATTCTTAATAAGAGTTAACAGAGATTTAAATGGCATTACACTAATGTGAAAAGCAACATGCGTGATAGTGATGTGACATTGGTCCCATAAATTATTGATAACAGTGCTTTGGTTACGGAATGTTCTCGTATTGTGAGCCAAATTCTTATGCTACGAGTTAAAGTTATTCAGTGTTTAGTCAGCGCGATAAGAATAATATCATTTTCAGTGGCGAAGCTAGTAATTAATGATTGGGTAGGCAAAAGTCTTACCTTAAATTTCTTTTGTAGAGTAGTTCAACACGGCCAGTTTTTTTGCTTGCAAAATTGTCAACTACACGGTCTTTGAACAGCTGGTCACTCATTAAATTCCTTCACAATTTTTTTTCCAATAGCAATGGTGCTAAGACAGTTAAGTCTTCCATTGGTCATCGTATTGCGCAAGTGGTTTTTTATTATTTTCAGAGTACTTTTTTATACTTTTTAATACTTTTCATACTCCTTTCTGAAGAAGCCATGGTACCAGGAAACGTTAAAATCGAACGAATTAATTTTTAAAACTTCCACGTACACTGGTTCTAAGTCACTAAGAACTATAAAATGAAAAAGTCTTTGAGGGAAGAAATGTTTTCCAGTATC
Organism: Magicicada septendecula; assembly: GCA_034769895.1. Taxonomy (NCBI): domain Eukaryota; kingdom Metazoa; phylum Arthropoda; class Insecta; order Hemiptera; family Cicadidae; genus Magicicada; species Magicicada septendecula. The sequence goes on along the minus strand of CM068369.1, from coordinate 19,495,170 downwards.
TGAGTAAATGTTTTTTAATTCATTTTGCAGTCTTTTACTATTAAAAAACGGTATTTATTTATAAGGCTGTTTAATTTATTAGAAGGAAAACTCTCTCTGTAAGAAATAAATTGATTTGGATTTAGCAACTCAACAAACTAGATACTTTCGAAATCACTGAACCGTACATCCAACTGCATAATCAAAGTATCAAGAACTTCATAAGTTAACGTTTTCAGCAGTTTTCTGTCACTGTCATCTATACTTACCTCACTGCTTATTTGGTGACATTTTTCAATGCAAGACGACACAATGTTTTCTGAACTCATGTCCTTGAGGATAGCAGTAGTTTTCTTAATTTCAGTGTTGCACAGAATTATATCGGAGATAGTTTAGTGTTGCAGTAAAGAAAAGAGATGGTCAGTATAAACGAATATTTCCCTATAAAAACAAAGTAAGTAAATTAAAAGGGTCTTTTTGAGTATGTTAAGCAATCCAACAGCAGAATTGTACGAACCACAATCCCATCTTTTATCATTCTCTGTAATGTCCTCAAAAACCTGTCTCAAGTCAACATAGTTGGAACAGATGGTGTGAACTGCTCTGAAATGGAAGTTCCAGCGAGTAGTGGATGCTTGTAGAAGTTTAAGTGCAAAACAACCATGTTTAATGTGTATATACAATGCTTATAACACAGTAGCACTTACTTAAAATAAAGAACCTACCGTTTTTGAGTTGAGAAATTAGCAAAACCGCAAGAGCAAATGTAAACTGAAAGATACAAATATTTATGGTTATTGGAAAACACAAAGAAAACAATGTATTAAGGAATGACAACATACTCTCTACATATTGTACATAATGGTCGTTTCTTTCTTTTTGGTTAGCCATAAAACGAGTACTCTTTGGAAAACGAATATTACCGAAAAACGAATTCTACCACAAAAAGTGACATGTATAGTAATAGGCAACCCGCCTTACCTTCGAGTTTGGTGGTTTTTTCAGTGACCTATTCACAGAATTAGTATTAATGAGATAACGAGTTCTAGTGGGAAAACGAGCTCTACTGAAACCGAGTCCTGCCACAAAAAAGAAGACATTTACGGTAATAGGCAACTCGCCTTTTTTCGAGTTTTCGTAGTTTCCAAAAAAAACGAGTTTTATATCACATACGTATCGCTTTCCATGTGTAATTTCAGTTCTCGTGGTAACCTAACAACATCAACCTTTGGCGTCACAGGTACGCAACTGTGATATACTACTGCTACAATCATTTTTTTATTAAAAAAACTAAGAACACCAGCTGCAATCACCAACCAACTATTTTGCAAAATACGAAATTAAAATTTGTACAATTACTTCACCTACATACAATTATGCGCGATATTCAATAAAGATTGAACCCAAGCAATCGCATAATCGAAATATCGAAAATGACTGCAAGAACGGATAAAGGTACAGTACTAACATTTCGAACGACGACGCTAACTCCAAACAAGGAACTGACAGCATTACCAGCAGCCGTTTATGACGAGGAGAGAAAGTGGCTCAAGCAAAATTATAAAGGTTTCAAATTTATATCTGAAATACTATGTTCTACATCGGTATAGTATCTACGACTTGGGGTTTTACTGATACTACTTGGGGTTTGTCGTGGACAACAAAATCCCAAAATATTTTACTCTATATTCAGCAAGCTTCATGCTTCACCAAAGGTGGTCGCTTAAAGCCTTACCAGTTACTGCGGTTGGAAGTAGTTCCATTGGTTGAAATGATAGGCAGATATATTCTCTCTGTGTGTGTGTGTGTGTGTGTGTGTGTGTGTGTGTGTGTGTGTGTGTGTGTGTGTGTGTGTGTGTGTGTGTGTGTGTGTGTGTGTTTCTAAAAGGGCTGACATTTGTTGAAAACATCGCGTAACACAAGACACAAATTTGGGATACAACGATTACTATTTGAGTAATCTGTGGGGTACGGTCATTATTTGTTAGCTCAACCCTGGGTGGTATTTGGCGTGCATTAGAGCCGGTGTTGTTTGATACATGTCATACGGTAGAACACCCATTGAAGATGATGATGATGATGACGACGATATAAGGGTAACCTTGTTAAAAGTTTACGAATTATAAGTGGCTATTTGTTTACGTTGAAAATCGTGAAAGAAATACATTGTGTAAATCGTGTAAATTTGTTTTTAGAAATACACTTTTACGGCAGCAATTTCTAGCCTCACGAAAGGTTGCAAAAAATATAAATTCCACAATTTTGAAACCACCTATTGTTGTATTATTTGTAGTGTTGAAATCACACATGACAGTTCACGTATAAAAAACTGTATTTTATTATTTAGTAAACCTTATCACAATTTTTTTATTACTACACAATTACAGTAAAAAATATTAAACGAGAACTGTACACATGGATAGGATACAAACAAGCAATTGCCTACTTCCTGTGACATGTTGTTTGTGCGTTTTTGTGTAATTTACGGTGACAGACAGCAAAATTTTGTAATCAGATGCTTTCGTCTACGTAACTGATTTAAACCACTATATCCATCATCTTATTATGTTCACATCATACACGACATAAAACGTAATATATATTAGAGAAACAAATTTTGTAACCGATGGCCTGTCAAGTAGAAACACTATGGTTATATGATTGCTACATATTTATGTTTTGTGTTGACAAATTTAAATTAACATCTAGTTCACTGTACCAACGTATATATGAAACTACTCAGTATTAAACACTTATATTTTTATTTCCAGTGGTGGCTAGTTTATGTCTTTGCAAACGTATTAGTTTCTTAATAAAATTGAAAATATATTTTTTATTACGAGAATCGGTAAGTCGTTCAAAACACACACGTTTACCAATATATAAGTAAGTGTGTATTAGTGTGTGTATGTGTATACCAACACACATGTGTGGGTGCGTGTGTATAATCGTATTATTATTATTATTATTATTATTATTATTCTTTCCGGCTGTACAATGTTTACACATTTTCCGACCGTTTGAACGACCGCTGCATAATGCATGGTTGTTGTGTGGTGTGCTTTAACGTCTTCCGGGATAATTGGCCCCTAATTCTTTGAAGACGAAGAGGGGAATGCAGTGACTATAAATTCAAAACATTAAGTTCACATGCTTACAACATTTCCTGTACCTGAGTTACGGCAACGTGGTATTGCAATGGAAACCACGTGGTTCCAGCAGGATGGGGCAACTGCTCACAGCGCAAGGGCTTCCATGAATAAACTAAGAGAGATATTTGGAGCCAGAGGGATCTCACACTGTGGGGACATTCAGTGTTCTCCAAGATTGCCCGACCTCAGCGCTTGCGATTACTTTCTGTGCGGGTATCTCAAGAGAAGGGTGCACTACGAGCGGCCGAGGACAATGGTAGATTTGAAGCGGATTATTCGGATAGAAGTAGCGGCAATCTCTTCGGACGTTCTGAGGTGCTTAATGCGCAGTGTAGCGTTACGGCTCCAAGAATGTGTTGAAAATGAAGGACACCATCTAAAGGATGTGATTTTCAAAGTAATTGTTGTAAGTAAAATGGTTTGAGATGTACTTTGAAATAAAATATTGTCTACAAACCAGGGATTTCAGGGGGAATGCGCCGGGACGGCGTTCCGGAACCTCTTGGATACAAAAATAAATTTTAAAAAAATATATGGAAAAGAAAACCTAATTATTAAAACAAATTACTACTGCTAGTTTTTAAATTGTGCACCTCATCAGCCCCACTATAAAACTAAACAGTTGTCAGAATCAAAGGCCAGCACTAATATTAACTATTATTGTTCTTTTTTTTAATACGTTCTATCTAAAATTCTCTTGTAAGATAAACGTATTTTAAAACATTTAAACAAGGCTTACTCGAAGATGACATTTGCAGTTTTCCGCAAACTAATCTAATCATTACATCTTTAAGAGCATCTCTAAAGACAAAAACTGTATCCACCCTCTTATTGTGAAAATTAATGAACCTCGTCTCCGTTTATTTGATCCATTAAAGCACGTGGAGTCATGGCTGATTTCTGGTCATAATATAGAATTGGACACAAAGAGTAAGGAAAGGTCAAGAAACAAACAATATGACGACCCAATGATGAAACTATGGAAACTTTTTCAAAATGTCCGAACCACCAAAACCATCACTTAGAGTTTGATTAGTTTGATTGAGTCTCCGGTATGACGCCAACATAAGTGACATTTTTTCGATTGTCGTCCGGCTAACCTGACTATGAAGCTCAGTAAACTTTGTTATTTTCTTAGATACAAGTTTATACGTATGCTACATATTTTATAAGGCTTAAAAATGTAGATCGTCTTTGTAATAACCTGGTGTAAACTTATACGCTAATATAAAATATAAGTATAAGTATAAATATAAGTAACTTTTGATTTGATGCGTTCCGGTACTTATAATTTTGGAAATCAACCACTGCTATAAACCACTTATTCCAGTCATAATTTCATTTAGAAAAACCGTAGGAGGACCGGACTCTGTATGCGGCCTATATATATATATAATTTCTGCAATTAACTACTAAACTCAAAATTAATATCGAAAGCAAAGGTGTATGTATGTGTGAAGGGGGTGTAATTTCGTCAAACAAACTGTTATTAATCAAGTATGCACTGTTACCATTTGCAGAGTGTTTCCAGAATGTACAAAACATACTGGCTGAGCGTTGTAGCGTTATCAGCGATTGTGCCCGGTGGATTCAGTATGACGCCGGTGGCCGGCAAGTGTCGCACTTTCAACATGACAGCAACACCGGTGGACATGACTGGAGTAAGTGCCAAGTTACGTACAGTACACTGTAACCGAGGTCTGATGGTACCGGAATACACACACCTGATAGTTTCTCAAGAAAATACAATTAAACTCCTACTTTCTTACACACTTAAGGCATATCTGCCTGTTGTAGAATTTAAAATTCGGTTAAAGTTAATTCGCCCATCATTGCCGCTCACGGCCGACACTTTCCTTCCACAGCTGCCGATAGTGTCAAAACATGTCAAATTTCGATTTGCCGGGCTGTAAGGTACAATGTTGTGTGATGTAACCGTTTTGGCCGTGCCTTCGACTGCCATCTTCAGTGCAGAAGGCTGCAAAACACTGACAAAGGGTTCATAGTCAGTGCCAGTGAACTGTGGTTAAGGCTAGTGGCTGTGAGTAGGACACCCATACTTATAAACTTTTGGTGTCCGCACCAAGCTGTTGTCTGAGACCATCAGCCAATCAGAAGAAAGGCAAATTGTTATTGGTTCGCCACAACTCGCATTCAAAGAGCACTCAGTAAGAAGGATTCATCCCGCCAATTCATTGAAATGTATGGAAGTTTCTGAATCTGGACATACTTCATATGCATGAGTGGGAAACACGGATTCACCTTCGACAGAAGCCTCGTCTCTTCAGAGAATAAGCGATGGTCGTCATTGGCGAGTGGGCGCTCCGCTATAGCAGACTTTCCCGGTTGTCTCAAACGACAGTAGCGGCTGTGTTCATCAACGCGGGCATGGTCACTGCGTCTCGTAGTTCCGATGTACAACAGGCCGCATGAGCAAGGAAATCCATACATTCCGCACAACGACAGCGGGTCTCTGACGTCCTTCAGTGGTCTCAGAAACTGCTGGATTGTCTTGGTCGGCTTGAAGATTTTTAAAGGAATCTAACAATAACGGAAGCCGGCCGTTAAAGCCTCAGGCAAAATATGTAAATTTATTGACTGTTCCAGCCTCTGCAGTTATTACCAAGATTCTTCTGTTTAAAACAAACCTCCCGAAGTCAGAATTCCTATTCTCAACCAGTTCCGTATACCCTGGTACCAGTCTTAAAAATTTCACTTCGTTTGTTTACAGTTTTGATGACTGAATTTCCATTTGCAACGATCCCCATGTTGCTCCCATCTATCACAGACGAAGAGGTTTTTGCTGACATCTTCCGCGGCTCACGGGTAGTACAGTGACAGGCTTTTCATCATTCTTCAGATGTGACCGACAATACCCTTGTCCAGTTAGAAATTTGTAATGTAATAATCGTTGCCCCCATGCTTCCTCTCCGCCCACGGTTCCACCCGCGCTTCATGTGCCTTCTCGACCAGCGTGTCTTCTTGCTCCCAAGCTCTCTGCCAGCTCTTTTTCCTCTGGCTTCTGGCCTCTCGTCGTGCAACTTCACCATCTACCTCCTTCTCCTTCTGGAAGACGATCTTAAGTTCCTTGGCGAGAAGGTCGATCGGCATTACTGTAGAGAAGGCCGAGGCAGCCGACTCGGAAACTGTACTGTACGCCAATATTCTCGGAACTTTTTCGCCTTTGCAATTGGGCTAGTCTCTTCCCGTAGATCTTATGGTTTATAGATTATGGCCACACTTTCGTTCCATACAGTAGGACTGACTAGACGCGTGCCATCAGAAATCTTCTTTTGTTTGACCGCGGGCCGCTAATATTGGCCATGAGCCGACTATGCGACATCACTCCCGTCACCGTCTTGTCAAACGGTCACCTAATGTCCTCAAGGTGGTGTCGATCATCACTCCCAGGTACTTCACCGCTGGCTTTGAATCGACCACTTCTTCTCCGACTCGTAACGATATTACAGTGGGAATCTTCCTCTTAGTGAAGACAACGACTTCCGTCTTGCTGAGGGTTAACGCCAGCGAGTGGAATACCATCAAAAAATAGGTAATAATAATAGTAGTAATGGTAGTAGTAGTAGTAGTAGTAGTAGTAGTAGTACTATTAGTACTATTAGTATTAACCCTGAAAGTTCAATAGTCTTCCCATCACACATCTATTCAAATTACGCTAGAAAAGAACACATAATGTTCTCTAATTCTCTGAAAGAAACATACGAGTTTAACAATAATCTTTCCGCAGATAATACTACGTTAAAATTATGTTACTATTTTCTCAATAAATCTTCTGCAGCACGTAAATCTTCAAGTCAATTACTTGACTTGTCAAAAAATTTAATTTAATATAAGAATTTTACTTTTTCAGGCGATTGACTGAACAACGTCAGGTCTAGAAACTTCAAAAATTCATTTGAAAACTTCCATAAGTTCATGCTGACTAAAAATATGAGTGTGGTTCTTGTATAAAATTGTTTGAGCATTTGATATCAGTATAATGTTATTAAGATCATTATTTTTAAATTTTTAAAAATTATTTTAAATTTCTTTACGTTTTTTAAATATCGATTTTAAAGTATTTTTACCGATATATTTGTGTATTCTTACAAAAATGTGTGAATAGTGTAATCAAATAAACACTTATTATCTATACGAGGGTCAGTTGAAAAGTTTGCGAAGCGACATCGGTAGCTTATCGGTAAAACTAAAATTTTTCGTTTGATGCAAGATTTGTATTTCATGTTAACACCTGTTAATTTCCAAATCTATCTATCAACTTATTCATTGTTTAGAAGCTGTTTAAAATTTACGTGTCATGCGTGTTTTGAAAACGGACAAAATCAAACATCATGGTGTGATTCTTTGTTAAAAATTGTTTAGCGCCAACAGAAATTCAGAACGAAATTGTAAATGTGTCAGGAGATGCTGCGACTTTAAAACCAACGGTTTGTAAGTAGACACTGGAGTTTAAACGTGGTTGTACGAGCACTGAACATGATCCTCCTCGCACTGGACGCAAAAAAAATGCAACAACTCTAGATGTGACAGCCATCTTGTACAACGCTTTTTCACGTCAAATTCTTGACTTAAAATATGATGCACACGCTCATATAAGATGCCTATGATTTCAGCAACGTCATCCACTCCTCAATCTGCGGTCTGCCAACACCCTATAACTTTTTCAACAATCTATTTTTTGTTGCACTTTTTGAATGTCCACAGCTGGGATAGACTTCAGTGCTTGTACGACCACGTTTAAACTCGAGTGTGCCCCATTTACCGTTGTTTCTGAAGACGCAGGATTTTCTAACAGATTTACAGTTTCGTTTTGATTTTCCATTGGTGCTAAGACGGTTTTAACAGAGGATTCACACAACACGATGGTTAAGTTTGTGCACTTTAAAAACACGCGTGATGGGCAAATTTCAAACAGCTGGTAAGTGTGAATAAATTGACAGATATATCTTGAAATTAACAGGTCTTTATGCGAAATATACGTCTATCAGCACACGAAAGGTTTTAGTTCTACCACTAAGCTATAGATGTTGCTCCGCGAACCTTTAAACTAACCCTCGTAGTGGCCCCAAAATTACTTAATGCCGATAAGTTTGAACTGCAAGACTTGTTTATGTGTTGTCTACATATTTGCAGCTGGCTGGGATGCGAGAATGGGAACTTATCTACGTAACCGATACCTACCCCTACCCGGCCGTTGACAACGAGGTTATTTTTGCAACCCCCATTGACAACGGCGCTATCTACAGAGTCGATGAGAGGAAAACACTGTATGTACATGATACGTATATAATTAAAGTAAATAACTCCTAAAACCTTGTTCCCTAAATGTTTATAAAAAAAACTGTCAATTCAATGTAGTTACTGCACTTTTAAAATTACTAAAATATTGAGAGCAATCATTCTTTAAATTTAGTTAAGTACCTTTATCATCGTGCATATCGTTAATAATTTTAACAACACGAGATGTTATTGTTAACAGAAAAAATTTAATTTGTGTTCATGATTTCATGATTCATGATTTGTTTATTACTAAAAATTGTTAAGAATTATCAAAAAAATTTCATTTCATTTGCAAAGATTATATCAGATTTAGTTGAATGTGAAAGAGTAGATTTCATACGATATTAATTGTTGATTCGTGGGGCACTTCGTGAAACATATTAATACAAAGGTTTTTAAAAATATGTGAACACTTGCCACGTTTCACAATTTTTTATTTAACACTGATAGCTGTTTCAGCTTCTCAAGCTATTGCCAAAGAGATCAGTGAACAAAGAGAGTTGTTCATTGATCTCTTTGACAATACCTTGAGAAGCTGTAACAGCTGTCAGAGTTACATAAAAAACTGTGAATCGTACCAAGTGTTTATATATTTTTAAAAACCTTTGTAGTTGATTTATGTTGAAAATTGTTTTAACTGCCAAATAAGAGATTAACTTAAATTATATATTTATATTAGAATTATTAAATGTTAATAGTATATTTCAGTTGTAATCATTATTGTGAATTAAGGTTAAAAAAGACTATTTCATTTGGGGTTAATTTTGAACTGCTTAGGAACTATTTTTCTAGTATATTTAGTATTTAGCATAGTCTGTATAGAGTTTCAGTGACTGCACAATAAATATGTGACAAAATTGTTGGCGGTGAGAGCTAATTGGACGTATGAAGAGTTTTATTTTTGATTTAAATATATAGCAAGAACTTTAACAAGCCTTAACTTGTCACTGCTCACAGCATGTGGTGACCAGGTAATTCGTAGTGCTGTGAATGTAATAAACGTAATGGGATGTAATGAATTTTTAATAATGGGAATAAACCAAACATAATGCTAATTTCATTGCAATGTTATTTATGTACGAAAATGTTTATACGAGTTTTACTTTGACAGACAATACGTACAGAAATACTATCGCTAAACATGCTAGAACGGATTTATTGCAGGAAAAATCTTATCCACGTTTCACTGAACCAGGTCATCTCTCTGAATTCCGTCTTTGTATCAGATCTCTTACTTTCAGTTACTGTTTAGCGGATTTCCGCTTTAGACTAATGTCCTCCCCATATTGATATTCGTCGACAGATATTTCTGTACGCGTAGCACTTCTTAAATAAAATTCTTACAAAACTTGTTCTTGATACGTTATCACAGAAGAAGGATAATATGCATTACGCAACACGAATTGTAAAATACGTAATATCGGTCAAACAGAATCGGCCTTGTACAGAATATATGATGAAAGCTCATAATTGTTTTCCTGACCGCGGTGAGTTGCAACCCAGTCGTACGGAACCCCGAAAATTTCGACCAAGATGAAAGTTTAAAACCAGTGAATCCGTACAGATAACAAATTTCTTGGCACCACGGTGCCTACAGAATCGCAGAGATGATTGTCATATCGCAAGCAGTTTGGCGGTCTACACACTTGCCAAATTGAGAATTATCTGAGAGTAGATAATCAACTCAATAGAGGAACAGAAATTGCAAAAACTCTGTGAAGGTGTCACTCTCGTGTGCTGTAATTTTGTGTTCAAATTTGAAGTAAAAACTGATCGATGCGGGTGATCGCTGCGCCTTCGGGTATGTTTGGGAAACGTATTGAATATAGGCAGCAATGAAATTGGTTACACGGACATGGAGATAACGCATGGGTCGCAACTCTGCTGCGTTTTCAAGGTCTCCAGCATCGAAACGCAACCTGCCGCGAGGGTTCAAAGATGCCGCTAAATAGCATTTATTTATTTACTTGTTACTATGGTAATTAATCCTGGCCTCCGTGGTGTTGTTTACACATTTATACGCGTCACACATCTACTGTTTAATAAACAACAACGCTGCCACCTGGTTATAAAACCGCACAACTGAAAGAGAATAAATCGTACGAACGGGGCGGAATATCAAATTCTAAATTAGACATTGTCTTTTGCCTTGTGTCAAAGGTTATCTGTGAGGGATTTGGTCTGAATCGGTGTAACGGTGTGTATTTATATTTAATACAAACAAACGAATCCTCAGGCTTTTAGTTTTAAATATATATATACAACACACCAAATTTAATGTGTATATTTATTGATGTGTGACCAATCTTTATGTAACATTACAACGCATTAAATTCGTGTGTGTGCAAGAATGAAGGGTGTAATCGTAATAATAATAACACTATTCGCTTGGTTTACAAATCATTTCAATTTTTATTAGCAATTTCTTATTTGTTTTGCTGTTTAAAACTCATTATTATTTTCACATAATTATTACGTGTAATTTGTAATCTCATATTATAAATTAATTTCTTATTTATTTAAGATTCCAAATGATTAATATCTTTACGTACTTGCTACGTATAATTCGCAGTCTTATTTTACACACAAACATATTATATAATCTTATATTCTAATACACTGTTATAAATTTTTATACTGCTCTCAGCTAGCTTAATTATATTATAGATTATCTAATCTTTCAATTATCTAACTCTTTTTTTTCTTGTTATTACTAATTTCTCTTTCTTAATGCATATGCCTTGCTAGCTATTAATTTCTCTAACAAGGTTGTAATTTACTACTAACAATTATAGATTTTAAATTACAGTTACTGTTATTCTTATCGTTAAACAGTCTTTCATATTACCGTACTTAATGTACCAAAACATATTTACAACTATACAATTTCTTGACTCATATTGGACTTGAATTGTCTATTCTTGTCTTTGATATTTAAAGCTTTTCATTAGGTCTCGGTTTCTTATAAATGCGTGGTTATTTGTCACCTTGTAATTTGTGTGGTACATCTGAAGCGTGTCCTCTTCGGTCCTAGATACGGATGCTCCTATCGTCCTGGAAGTCCTGGAATCTTGTAGTCCTTCGTCTACTGGAACCTTGTACTCTGGATTACTGGATTCTCGTACTCTGGTACATCTTCGTACCTGGTCATGGCCTCCGGTCCCAACTGCTCACTCGAACGAATGTTCAGTCTTGAAGTATCTGGCTTCTGCTTGTGATTGGTCTACTGTCGTTGTTGTTTCTTCGTAGATTCTTTGGCTGCCATGGTAATCGATCAAATATAGAAGTTCTAGTTTTTGGACATAGCCTCCAGCTGTTCTGATGATTTAACGAGAACCGAGTTGTCGTCCAGTAGAGCCTCCGGCTGCATCAGTGGTCGAACAAGAGAATGATGTTTGCGCGTCCCCTGTATTTATACCCAGGGCGCCAAACTCATGTCTCGACAATATTCTGCATGTCTGAGATTGTCAAGGGCGTCACTCTAACCCACGCTTTCTTGTTACACTTAATTTTCACGTCTTCGCGAATTGCGAAGTCTTTGGCACATTACTCGATACTCACTCGGTCGGTAATTTATAGGTGTTCCTCATGCACAAACCGTTTTTTCTTTATTTTACTTAATATAATTACTATTGATTTTTAACTGCCTATCATTATACATTTTATTCGTTTTGCACTATTTTTTATACACTTCTTCGTGTTATTTAAATACTCATTTTGGTGTTTTCAGTTTTTCGCTACTATGCACACAAGCATTATAATTAAATAGGCCTAAACGCACATAATTTATATCGTTACTGAAAGGGTGGCGCTTTTCATGAATGAACAAGTCGCGCACGCACACACACACACACACACACACACACACACAAATACACACCTTTACGTGTGTACACACATACAAACAACAGCTGGCATTAATCACCTGTCCCAACATCCAAGTTACGCGTTTCTTTTACAATTTAGATTGCAGGCTGAATTATTATTATTATTACCAAAATACATTATTTATTTCTTCTAATCACTTATTTAAATTACTTTGTGCAATGCACATTACCCAACATATTTGTATTGTTGCAATAGATTATTATTAATAATATTGTTGAATATGTCTGTTGTGTTTCAGCAAAAACGGGACAGTTAATATGCGTACTTACATCGCATGGTACACCGACAACGTAGCTTTAGAAGAAGTCATTGATGATGACGGTAAAGAGTTTATAAACGCACTAACTGTATTATAGGGTTTTTTGTAAGAATAATACTATTGGAAAAATGTGCTCTTTGTAAACTTGTGAAAAGTGTAAAATTTTACTGTGCATACGATGAATGCGAATATCAATACTGAACTGTAATATATTCGTATTAATATTGTAGGCACATGATAACCAGGTTTTTGAAATCTGAATAATTGATTTTTTAATTAAAATGAGAAATTTTCTCCCGATCTGATAATGAGCTGTGAAGCTTGAAAACGCCAATCGGAATAAATTTTCTAGAGTAGTGTGCAACAGTGTTAAATCTGTTTGTGCTTATAACCACTAACACAGATGTATTAATTAAATAAAATGAGAGAAACGTACTAAATTTTATACTAAACCGCTTATACCGCTCAATAAGTCAAATTTATTTTTACAAAATTTTCCTAAGTATCAATCTGAAAAATAGTTCTTTAGGATACATTATAGAGTAATAAATAGTAAACTTTTGGTTCTGAAAAACATTATTATTGGCATCAAACAAATGGGGTTCAGACGGTTCACTAATTTTATTTTTTAAGTTCAAATATGCAAGCTTTGTTTTATATTCGTATTGATTACTTTACTGTTAAAGAGCACAATTTCAGAGCTTTCAGAAATGTTTATTCTTGCTCATGTAACTTTTTTTTTAACTTTCTTATAAACGTACCAGCTTAATTAACATAAGGTGCCACGTTTCATTCCTGCATAATGACGTTGGTACAGCAATTATAAAATTAAATTTATTTTTCCTTAATTATTATTATCAGCCGGGTTGTTAGGCGACAGTTGTTGCTGCTGACAAACGTTTCGGCACCGTCGTCGGCGACCATCATCTATAGTCTCCACATAGTATCCACTTCATCTCGGAGGTAAATTGGCGGTTGGACACCGTGTCAATACTAGACACTGATGATTTCTTAAGCCTTGGTTGATCCTAATCTTCCAGTTCTCCTTTACTGGTCCATAGATTTTTCGCAAAATTCCAGGTTGCCAGCCATTAATTCTTGTTTCTTGGTGGTTAGATATTAAGTAAGTCTGCGAGCCAAATGTAATAACTGGCTTCCGATTGTTATGTAAATTATTTCTTTTAGTTTTGTATTGGCACTTCTATTACCTGCCAAAATCCTAGCATTTACATATTTCTCTGTATCACTTTTCACAGTTGTTACCGGCACCAAATATTTAAATTCTTGTGTTCCATTAAAAATAAATTCATTTACACCTAATTTTTCTATAAGTTAATTAGTCGTGCGCTTGTTTTTTAGAGCAATTGATTTCGAATCCCAATTTTTCTAGCGTTGTACACTATATTACTGCATACTAGTATACGGCTGACAGGAATCACCAAATGAAGGATGTTTTATCACAGAAACTTCTGTTACATTAAAATATCACACTGAACCGTAAACGACTGAATTAAGCCATACTGAACCATAAAATAATTACTGAATACTGAAAATGTTCAATAATTTTCACGTTAAAAAAAAGTAAATCATTGAGTGTTTGGTGATTTATCCTTGTTTAATTTTTAAATTGTTTAATTTTTTAAAAACACTTTTATCTTTCATAATACTGTTACGACATTAAAGACATTCTACGTGTTTCTCGGCTATTCTAGTGGAACCAGCTGTAATGTTGTGTGCGTACGTGATTCTCAACATCCTCCGATGTTGGGGCCAAAACGTTTGACAATAGTAACCACTGTATGCCACTGCTTAACAGCACGGCTGATAATAATAATTTCTACAATGTTCAAGCAGGCCACAACCTTTATTTCAACTGCCTACACCAGTATTATGCCCAAAATTTTATCAAAAGTATTAAACAGTAACAATAGAACTGTAACATTTAAAACCAGCAACAATCTGTTTAATAAGCTTCGTAATAGAACCAGTACACCATTGGAAATGAAAACAGGTGTTTATAAGCTTTCATGTAATGACTGTGAGTGCTTTTATATTGGTCAGACAGGGAGAAGTTTTATAAACGTTTCGTTGAGCACACTCCAAACATAATGTAAAGGATTTGACAACACAGTCTTGTATAAAGTCTAACTACGCTCGTCATCTTATACAGGAGAACCATAATTATACAAGCTTTTACACTAATTTGAAAGCCTTACATGTGTGTGGTAAAGGCGCTTATTTAAATGCACGTGAAGAATTTGAAATATATAGAGCACATAATGACAAATACTACCGTAATTTCATATTAAACGACCACTTACATTTAAAGTCGAATCCATTATATGACACAGCACTAAAATTTATCTGTAACTGATATCAATCAGTGTCCGCCCGGCTTTCATCGAGTGCGCGCACTCGCTTCACATAAATGCTTATACGATTTGGTTTCGATCTTGTAATTTTAATGTTTTAAATTTTTTAACGATCTCATTGGGTGATAAAATTTTAATATTCTGGTGACGAGACATAGTCTCGAAACGCGTCAATTATAATTTATTGCGTTATATATGTGGTCACGTGACAGGAAATAAGGTAAATATATTTATTATAGGCCGCAAAAGCTTAAACACTTGCATAAATTTAGTTTAATTTCTAACTTTTATTTAAATTATCGTCATCATAATCTCCAGCAAGGATTAAAAAAATGTTTTTTCCCGTCCCAAGCAGACAGATTACAGGAGGTCACTTCAACCGTTTGTCGGACCCCCCACACCACTCCACCCTTTTGGTTTAACAATTCAATAGTTGTTTGGGAATGCGGTAGTCCTCTACTCCGTTAAGATGATCTACTCATTTTAGCTGATATTGGGCAGTCCTAGCAAGTATGTGACGATTTAAATAAAAGAAATAATCTAGAAAATAAAAAATTTTAAAAATTAAGGTTGCGAGGTCTTAAGCTATTTAAATCTCACTGTTTTAATATAAGATACCTGTATGTACTCAGTTATAAGTTATAACTTAATCAGTTATAATTAATTAGTTATAAGATACTCAAATAAAAAGATAAATTGTAAAGCGTTATTAATATCGTATTTAACCCTTTGCTTGGAAGCAGGCGCTTTCCTGTTGATTCCAGACTCGACATGCTTTCAGAGTCTTGTGTGAGTAAGAATAAGATAAAAAACTAATGTTAATAATAATAAAATCTGAAGACATAAAAAGTCGCTAAAACAACTGATTTAAATTGTATATATTTGTTTAGGGATAGTTTAAATAAATAAAAATGTTAACTTAAATATAGTTAGGAACTATATTCTCGCGCGGAAGTTGTCCCACTAACTTTTGTCCAGTACCTGGCGAAGGGAGCGTAAATTCTCTCTCTTGCAATGGTGACTCCGTACAGTGTAGACGTAAGAGCTATGCTCTTCAAATATGTGTATCATATTTGGTTTCATCTTCAGAAAGTGTACCAGATGTAGTTTGTTAAAGCATCTGGATGTATTAATTAATGTAGTCATGTGAATAGACTATAAGTTTAAAGTTATGTAAAACAAAAAGTATTGAAACGTAACAAAAAGTGTAACACAAGATGACTACGTACTTCAACAAATAACAACTAATCCAAAGTAATACCCGGAGATGTGAACTAGCAGAAGCCACAAACTCTACTGCACGTGACAGAATATGCAGATCAGGACATCCGAGAATCTACATGATCATCGCAGATAACTACTTGACCTAGTGTTCTCCCTGCTAACTTTTGGAGCCCTTTACAGAGGATAGCCAGACCGAGATGACGACGTAGCTGTTCCTGTTTCCCAAGACTGATACCCCAGGAGGAGTCTTCTGCATACCAATTAAAAGGTGACTCGATAGCCTGTCTATCGAGGGTTACTAATATTTGTTACACAACACACCTTGAAAGAGACTTTTCAGAAATGATTAACTTTGTAAAGACTTATAAATTAAATCTAATGTTTATAAGATTATATCTTATTAATTAATATTTCATGTAACTATTCTAACTTCATACGTTGTAACAGTTTATATGTTAATGTAGAGTAATATAACTCAAGCAATAATACCATTCTTAAATGTTGAATTAAAAGAAAGTCTTGCAAGCTAATATCATGAAAAGAGTATAATTAAAAGTTTTAATACAGAAAGTTCACCCGGATCCGAGGTATAACTATATAGAATCTAGTTTGATGCCAAAGTTTAAAGAAACCTTTCGATAATTTAAAAATTGAATTAGTAATGTCATGGCATCTGTCAGTATATGTTTTTCTTAAATGTTGAATAAAGAGAAGTCTTCTTGTTACACACATATGAGGAGTGCTTAAATCAATTGTATACCTTGCCATTGTTTCCTTGCACTGTTAGTAAGTAATTTGTTATTTTAATTATTTGTGATCAATTCTGTTACAACGTAGGCAGCCCTTCTAATTAACGGAGTTTAATTACGAAGGGTTCCCTGGATTTGTAACGCGGCGAAAAGCTAGTTACAAAAGTGCGCCACTCTGCTGAATTAAAAAAAATAAAAGCGTAATTGTTTACAGAGTGTCATAAAAGTGCATTCACTCTGCTAATTTATGTAAAGGGTTGTTAAGCATCGTGACGTAAACAAAAGTGCGTTACTCTGCTTACTTTACTTGTAAAAAAAAAAATAAAGGAAACAAAGGAAAGAGTTTTAATTGTATAGATATGTGTCACAAACAAATTGCATTCACTATTTATGCGTGGATAAATAGTATGATTAATAACTAAATATTTAATATTGATATATGCACTCAGAAAGTTACTTTAAAAAAATGAAATGTTCGAAACATATTTAGTAATGTATTACTTTATGTAGATGGTAGTATGTATGAGTGAAATATCATTAGCGTCATACTATGCGAAATGCTATATGCAGGTTCCTACTGGCATTTCCTACAGAAACTGCATAATTCGATGTAAGTACTTGCAGACATGAATTGTGACCAAGCATAACAATTTTGGTCAACCGAACAATCTATAACAGGTTTGTTTGCGACAAACTACGGCCTGTTGTTTCCTGAATCATTCTGCACAGTGTATGTCCAACTATCTAGCTTACATACACTAGTATGTGTTATAAAAAAAATTTGATTAAAAGTAACTTTGTTAATAATAATAAAGTAATTAAGTAGAAGTTCGTGATTTAAAACTTGTGAACAAAATAAGTAATTATTTAATTGAGAAAAGTTTATGAATGAACGGAGCCAAAGTGTTGTCTAAGCGGAATAATAATAAATGTGTTGCACAAAAGTGTGCTCCCCTTCTCAAGTCTAAAAAGACCGGTTTCAAATCGTTGGTGTTATTCACTCGCATTGTGTAGACAATAATATGTAAAAGCAAACACCCCATTGTAACACACGCTCAACCCTCCTTTGTTAACTAAATATGTAGGCCACCCTTTGACCTACATTCCAGTAAACAGCTGATCGGCTATTTAACATTGAAAGATATGTGTGTTTAATTTCTGTCTCTCCCTTAGAAGAGAAATTGTTCTTTTCTAATTAGTGTAAATTGATTACTGATGAATTTATTATATGTATATGTAATATATCTGTAATATACTAGTATTAATTTTAAGTACGTGCTAATGTGTTAGAACAAAATGGCCCAATTTAACCCGGATTTGTTATTAAAAGACGAGCTGTCTTACGAAGCCCTTTTGCGTGGACTACCCCATGCGGATGTAACAGTCGCGGAATTACGAAGTTCAATTCGCGAATGTGGATTTGATGCGCCCGTGGAATTAAACAATCTAAGCCAACTCGATTATGAAGGCGAGAAAGAAATTTGTACTGCCAAGTATAGTGAACTATACTTATTGTCTCAAACACTCCAAGACGAGAAATCTCCGGCAAAAAATTTTGCGGACTACCCAGAGAATAGAGCATTTAACCAGGCGAATAAAAAATTTGTCGATCTGGCCGAATCTCAAAGTAATACCCGAAGATAGATCTCGACTATCATTGATGAATAGACCCAATACGATTGCTGATCTGGAACAGTGCAGTATCCATTCTTCAAATGTATGGTACTCAGATCAAAATAGAGAAGCAATGAAAACCTCTGGAACTAATAGACATCAATTGCGAGCACAACTGCCTGATGTAACAACCTCTTATGAAAGACAAGTTTCTAGTAGACCTCACTATGCGCGCAAAACTGGTAAGTTAACTGTAAACCCAGATAAAGCGGAAACCAAGTACCCACCTCGCAGAAAACCCACCTGTTATAATTGTGGCAAATATGGACACATAAGTAGAGAGTGCAAAAGTAAGCCATTGGAACGGAACCAACCTGTGAATATAAAGTGTGCTAAATAAATATGGTGATTAAATAGACGATAGTTCTAGGAGCGTTTCTTATATCCCCAAAGTAGTTTAATAAATAATAAATAATAAAGTGAATAATAATAATTGATTTAAATACTAGAGCTAAATAAATCCTAAGTTATACTAATATTGTGTGAAGTGTAGAAGTAAGTAAAAAAAAAAAAAAAGAAAATAATAATAAAAGGTTCAGTTGTACATTGTAAACACCTTGCAATGGTGGCCAGTAGGAGAAACTAAAAGCGTGTTCGGTATTGTAGTAAACAGCCACGCACCCTCCCTATTGTGAGAAACCGATGCTAGCCTGAACAATTGAAAACCACCCCTAGTGAGTATGACAATGCATTATGTAAAGTGTCTCCTCTCCCGCATAGTTTGTTTAAGTATTGTAAAAAGAGATAAAAGAGAATCATATTCGTGAGATTCCGCTTCTCTCAAACCAGTGATCTAAAGTGGAGTATGGGATCCTCTTTAGATTACATTAGAAATAAGTTTATGAAATATAATCAAGTATTGATTATACATGTAACGTAACAGGTCACAACGGCGCCGACTGAAAGGGAAATGATAGGGCAGAAATGGGCCAAAGATCATTAATAAATGCTGAAAGCTAACTTCCTTAGTTAGAGTATGCTGGTGTCAGTCGGGCCGGGATGTTGTGAGTTACGGATAAGTAGGGATCATTCCAATCTAAGGTTTGGAAATTAGGATTAAGATTAAAATGTAAGTTAGTACTTAAGAAGTAAGAAAAAGGGAATTTCACGAAGGCGATCATTTAAATGAATAATGTCATTTAAAGAGGATTAAAAAAAAAAAAAACAAACTGTGCAATAATAATAAATAACTTCACACACTGACACTAATCGTACTCCCAGTCCCCAATTACCACGAAGGTCACAAGTCGACCCCGTTCGAGTTACTATACAAGTATCGACCAAACCACCCTTTGTCCACAAGATGGAATATACACGATCTGCTGCCCCAGCAAATAACGGATAAGCAGATAAAGCGAATATGGAACAAAGCCCGCTCTAACTTAAGAGCAAGCTTGGAAAAATCCAGAAGATACCACGAGAAAGGTAATCATAGCAACTCAGTCAGGTACCAAGTAGGTGACTTGGTAATGTACAAGACTCACCCCATTAGTAGTGCGATTGATAAGACCACCTCGAAACTATCATTCAGATGGTGTGGCCCTTACCAAATCCAAAAGTACCTAACTCCAGTTACAGTAGCCCTGTGCGACCCTGCAACTCAGAAATATGTGCGGAGATCGCATATTTCGCAACTAAAGTTGTATAAGAAGAAGTGACGGTATAGTATAACCCAAAAAAGAAAAAGGAATACTAAGCAGTAAAGAAAATTATATTTCTGAATCCACGTAAGAAATGTAATACGTAGAGTTTGGAAACGAGGCCTGATCAACCTGAGTTCCAGTTCTGCGGAACATGCATTAATGAATAATCATTAACTAGATGGGTACTAACACTCATTAACTACATGAGATATATATATATAGGACTCACAGAAGAAAAGATAGAATTCTAAATAGTAGAGATTTAGAAAGTTACTCTACAGAAGAGAGAGTAAGACAAACAAAAAACCGGTAGTAAAATTAAGTGATAGAGATAAGAAAGAGTTTTGTGTTTTAAGTGTGTAAATATTTAGTGTAAATAGTATGTAAAAAAAAAGGTAGTTCATAAGAATATAAAGTGTACTGTGTTGTAACTATAAGTAATAACTATGTGGAGAACGTTGTAAAGTGTACAAGAAAGTATGTGAAAGAAATTACACACACTAAACCCATTCAATATCCCAGTGCCCCATAGTGAGTTAGACTCAAAAAGCTAAACCGTAGCGTGCAAGTCAAGCGGTGGAGTATGTGACGATTTAAATAAAAGAAATAATCTAGAAAATAAAAAATTTTAAAAATTAAGGTTGCGAGGTCTTAAGCTATTTAAATCTCACTGTTTTAATATAAGATACCTGTATGTACTCAGTTATAAGTTATAACTTAATCAGTTATAATTAATTAGTTATAAGATACTCAAATAAAAAGATAAATTGTAAAGCGTTATTAATATCGTATTTAACCCTTTGCTTGGAAGCAGGCGCTTTCCTGTTGATTCCAGACTCGACATGCTTTCAGAGTCTTGTGTGAGTAAGAATAAGATAAAAAACTAATGTTAATAATAATAAAATCTGAAGACATAAAAAGTCGCTAAAACAACTGATTTAAATTGTATATATTTGTTTAGGGATAGTTTAAATAAATAAAAATGTTAACTTAAATATAGTTAGGAACTATATTCTCGCGCGGAAGTTGTCCCACTAACTTTTGTCCAGTACCTGGCGAAGGGAGCGTAAATTCTCTCTCTTGCAATGGTGACTCCGTACAGTGTAGACGTAAGAGCTATGCTCTTCAAATATGTGTATCATATTTGGTTTCATCTTCAGAAAGTGTACCAGATGTAGTTTGTTAAAGCATCTGGATGTATTAATTAATGTAGTCATGTGAATAGACTATAAGTTTAAAGTTATGTAAAACAAAAAGTATTGAAACGTAACAAAAAGTGTAACACAAGATGACTACGTACTTCAACAAATAACAACTAATCCAAAGTAATACCCGGAGATGTGAACTAGCAGAAGCCACAAACTCTACTGCACGTGACAGAATATGCAGATCAGGACATCCGAGAATCTACATGATCATCGCAGATAACTACTTGACCTAGTGTTCTCCCTGCTAACTTTTGGAGCCCTTTACAGAGGATAGCCAGACCGAGATGACGACGTAGCTGTTCCTGTTTCCCAAGACTGATACCCCAGGAGGAGTCTTCTGCATACCAATTAAAAGGTGACTCGATAGCCTGTCTATCGAGGGTTACTAATATTTGTTACACAACACACCTTGAAAGAGACTTTTCAGAAATGTTTAACTTTGTAAAGACTTATAAATTAAATCTAATGTTTATAAGATTATATCTTATTAATTAATATTTCATGTAACTATTCTAACTTCGTACGTTGTAACAGTTTATATGTTAATGTAGAGTAATATAACTCAAGCAATAATACCATTCTTAAATGTTGAATTAAAAGAAAGTCTTGCAAGCTAATATCATGAAAAGAGTATAATTAAAAGTTTTAATACAGAAAGTTCACCCGGATCCGAGGTATAACTATATAGAATCTAGTTTGATGCCAAAGTTTAAAGAAACCTTTCGATAATTTAAAAATTGAATTAGTAATGTCATGGCATCTGTCAGTATATGTTATTCTTAAATGTTGAATAAAGAGAAGTCTTCTTGTTACACACATATGAGGAGTGCTTAAATCAATTGTATACCTTGCCATTGTTTCCTTGCACTGTTAGTAAGTAATTTGTTATTTTAATTATTTGTGATCAATTCTGTTACAACGTAGGCAGCCCTTCTAATTAACGGAGTTTAATTACGAAGGGTTCCCTGGATTTGTAACGCGGCGAAAAGCAGTTACAAGTATACTTATAATATTCAGTTATTGCCGTACATCGAGATATCTTTTGCGATCCGGGAAAGTATATTCGGCTACATGTCTAACAAATGTCATCTTGGCAGCTTGAATAAGACGAAGTTGGGATATCGTTAAAGTCCAATTCTGGAATCCACGGAAAAGTGTTTTAGAACTTCACACGTGTTCCATTGCTCGATGATTAGAGAGTTCCCCTGCCACAGATTTGGTCATTTGGTTTAAATTGAATGACTTTCTTCACCACGTTATTGTCTGTAACCTAAGGCAAATTAAAGCCCACAAATTTGAAATTACTGACCTGCTTCTAAACATTTACCATCCACAACAAATTTCACTCGTATGGGATCAGCTTCATGAAAACCATCATCTTTGTGTTCGTTGTTTATTCTGTATAGAATAATTGTGTTCCTTGTTAGTGAATTAACGACTTCTTCTTTTCTTCTTTAAGGATTATGTTATATAACCCTGTTCCGGCACTAATCTCATCCTCGGACGACCCATGTCTCTTATACTAATGGCTTCACAGTTCAGTGCCGCTTTCGGAAATCGATCCTCCGTCATCCTTTGAAGATGATTCCACCATTGTCTTCTGTAAATAGAAATAATTTCATTTATCAGAATGATCACAGTTGCACACCACTATATAAAAATTATATAAAAATAATCGGGATAATTTTTATATAGTGGTGTGCAACTGTGATCATTCTGATTGTGATTTCAACCACTAACACAAATTTCTTCATTAAATTTCATTTATGTCCTTTACTTTGAGTTCTGCTCTGATATCTTCATTTTTTGTTCTATCTTGCGATGTATATTTTAAAGTATTTGGAAAAAACTGCATTTCACCACACTGAATCTTGCCGCTTTCCTTTTTTGTCATAACCCACGCTTCACTTGCATAGATCAACGTGGGTATTGAAAATTGTCTTATAAAATTTAATCCTTATGCTGTGTCTTGTTTTATTTCGAAGATTTCTATGAATCGTACCACAAATATTCATAAATTTATTTATCTTAAAATACTATTGCACACAAATTCTAAGAATGAACTTAGTTTAACTATCAATGAACTTAGTTTAATGAACTAAGACAAATGTAGCTTAGCAGTAAAATTAAAATTTTTCGTGCGAT
This sequence comes from Magicicada septendecula, assembly GCA_034769895.1. Taxonomy (NCBI): domain Eukaryota; kingdom Metazoa; phylum Arthropoda; class Insecta; order Hemiptera; family Cicadidae; genus Magicicada; species Magicicada septendecula. The sequence goes on along the minus strand of CM068369.1, from coordinate 19,471,576 downwards.
GCCAGATTTGTATTTTATGTAAACTCCTGTTAATTACCAAATAGATCTGAAAATATGTTCACTGTTTAGAAGCTGTTTAAAATTGATGTGTCATGCGTGTTTTGAAAAACGGACAAAATCAAACATCGTGGTGTGATTCTTTGTTAAAAATTGTTTAGCGCCAACGGAAATTCAGAACGAATTTGTAAAGGGGACGTCCATTAATTACGTGAGTTTTTTTTTTAAATTTGGACCCCCTCACCCCTTGGTGAGATTTGGTGAGATGTGGTGGGACCCCCTCCCCCTCACGTGAGGTTTACCCTATAATTTTTAAATAATTAAATTTATTTGATATGTTCATGTTTTTGCTTCATACCACTAAAAATACCTAAAGCATACCTTCTATGTACTATATTTTTTCTGTGAAATTAGAGGAGAAAATGATAACTACGTTTAAGGCGCGTTATAATAATGTATATTCTCTGAATTAAAAAGTTGACGTGAGATTTTCATTGGCCCCCCTCCCTTTAAATGAGATTTGGTGAGATTTTTCCGGACCCCTCCCCCCCCATTTTGAGCTCACGTAATTAATGGACGTCCCCAAATGTGTCACGAGATGCTGCGACTTCAAAACTAACGGTTTGTAAGTAGGTACTTGAGTTTAAACTTGGTCGTACGAACATTGAAGACGATACGTGGTGGTCGTGGCGCCCCCCGCACACGACGCCAAAAAAAAGGTGCCTATTATTTCAGCAACGTCATCTACACCTACTCCTACATCTGCGGTCCTGCAACACCTTATAACATTTTTTTAATAACGCCATTCTTTGTGGCACTTTTTGGACGTCTACTGCTGGGATAGTCTTCTGTGCTTGTACGACCACGTTTAAACTCGAGTGTGCTCCACTTACCGTTGTTTCTGAAGACGCAGCATCTCCTGACACATTTACAATTTCTTTTCGATTTTCCATTGGCGCTAAAAGTTTTACCAGAGAAATCATCACAACCCGCTGTTTGATTTTGTGCATTTTAGATGTCGCTCCGGGAACGTTTCAACTGCCCCTCGTATGTTATCGTATTTTATGTTTATGTTTGACATACTTATGTCTATAAATATTATTAAATGTAAAAGTGGAATGTTTCAGGAACGCGTCACCATTACAGATTGTATCCGTTGGCACTGTCTGTTGATCAGGCAATGTTGTACTACCGCTGCTCCGAAATGGGAGGTAAGTTATGTGCAAGTGCAAAGCGCTCGCACGCACGCGCGCGCGCGCACACACACATCATTATCTTGGTCCACAAGCGTTAATATAATATACATATTTGTTGTGGTCGCCATGTTGCATGTACAATGAAACTGTTAAAATTACTTTGTTTGTATCCAATACGCGAAAACGGCAAAACGACATAAACTGATGCAACAGGACAAATGTAAATGAATTGAATTGTCATTATATAAATTATTCTCGGGAGAATGAACGAAGGCGACAGACAGAGATCTTACTGCGCAGAGAGAGACAGAGCGATTTACTGCGATGTTGCCAGACTGTTTTCGTCAATTTTCACTTTCTTCTACCGCTAGGCGCTTCTCGCCTGGCATTTGGCAACGCTGGAACAAGCTCCGGTTTCTGATTCCACCCCTCGCTTGAACAACTGATACACACTAAATGCAATTTCCCGAGCTTGTTTGTACAACACTTCTCGTGTTATCTCTTTGTGTCAGCCACATATAGCAATAAAATTAACTAATGAAACTCACTAAAGCAAAAACACTAAAAAAATCATCAACAAATATGTCTGACGCGACACGAAGTGCACTTACAGAGCGGAAACAAATGACTGATGCATATTAGCTCACACGAACACGTGATACTGTGTTGCTGGCGCGCAGACGACCCTCATCGCCTTCCTTCGTGCTCCACAGTCTACTAAACAAGCGCACATTTGATGTTCTTTAAATCTATCTACCATAATTTTCGTAGTTTTTTCCAATGTATAACTTCCAATCAGAATCATTGCATAGCAACCCGCACGCACATTAGCAATTTTCCGTTTGCTAACAAATCTACGACGATGGTGAGAACTTGTTTCCAAAACATGTTGTATTAACGCGAACAATAAGTCGCAAGATATATTACATTAAGGTAATTAATTCTGATATTTATAGTTTGTCAATTAGTGTGTGTTGGACGATTGTAAGCTACAAATTTTTACACGAGTGTTTTCATAAACAGTTGTTACAGTTGCGAGTAACGCACTCTGGTGGTCAATTTATTTATCCACCCGTATAAAGTCGACAAACCCCGCTACGTCCTGTCAGTATTACATAGTCATAGTTCCTTACGTTCCCTTAATGCTTTTATTAAGGGGAGTATGAATGGCCTATCCCGCTAATGTTAAATTTTCTAACTTCATGACCCATTTTCTCAAGAACTACTTCATGCAACTTAATGAAACTTTTGCAGGTCACTTATACATGCTTCAAGTACTTACTCCTCTAGTTTGATTGAAGTACATATTCTAGGAGTTAGGATAGAATTTTTTCTGTTGTATATTTTTACATTTTTTTCTTAAAATTTTGTGCATTTTACTGCAAATATACAAGCTATCACTACCATTCTAGAGGTATAGTAGCAGAAGGGTACTATAAATGAACTGTGAAAAAATCAAGAGTCTATCTTTTATTGTTCCTGAGAAAACGGGTTATTTGTCTGAAAAAGATAAGTTTTTCAGAAATTGCAATTAAAAATAACAAAGAATGAAAAAATTACACACGTAATACCAAAAATATCGCATGCACAACGTAAACAAGAATCACAACTGTTATGCCAGTCCTACCAACTTATGCAGCAACGTTTCCACTAGAATTTAAATCAAACCACAGCCTTGTAGACCATATGGTTCTTGAAATATTAATTTTTAACTGACCAATGGTTTATGAAATCCTAAAAATGCCGTATGCAGCTAATTAAAATTAAATTAAATTAAATATACTTTCAGTCAACCAAATGTAATAAATCGTACACCAAATTAATCAGCAAATTCCAAATAATGTTTCTGCATAAAAAAACAAAAATTAAAAATTTTCAACAAAATGGCCATTTATACTCCCCTTAAAATTGTTTCAATTGTATTAATTTTAAAGTCTTCAAGTCTACATTCTCATTATGTGGTCACCGAATCCTAACGCTCTCACAAAAACGTAATATAACATTACATTATATTAAAATAAATTGTTAAAATTACCTTGCTTGTCTCCAGGTTTACTTCCTTACAACTTATTTCTTCATATATTTAATACAAAACACGTTTCGAGACTTTTAGTCTCATCATCAGGTGATAAAATGTGTTCACTCACACGGAGTACGTCAATTAATAAAAGTCACATACATCCTGTTATTTAAGCGACCCAGGGTGATCAGCTTCTGAATGAAATACTCGTGTCAGTATTACATAGTCATAGTTCCTTACGTTTCCTTAATGCTTTTATTAAATTGTTTCAATTGTATTAATTTTAAAGTCTTCAAGTCTACATTCTCATTGTGTGGTCACCGAATCCTATCGCTCTCGCAAAAACGTAATATAAGATTACATTATATTAAAATAAATTGTTAAAATTGCCTTGCTTGTGTCCAGATTTACTTCCTTACAATTTCTTTTTTTATATGTTTAATACAAAACACGTTTCGAGACTTTTAGTCTCGTCATCAAGTGATAAAATATGTTCATTCACATGGAGTACGTCAATTCATAAAAGTCACATACATCCCGTTATTTAAGCGACCCAGGGTGATCAGCTTCTGAATGAAAAACTTTATTTCAAATCCAACGAGCTATATGATACAGCTATACGCGTGCCAGAACAATATGATAGATAAATACGGGCACAGTGTGATGTGGAATCGTCAGTCACTCGCGATATCCGTAGCGATGCGCATATTTTATCACCTGATGATGAGACTATAAGTCTCAAAAAGCGTTGTTTATAAAATATAAAAAATGAAGTTGCAAGGAAGGGAACCTGGATACAAACAAGGTAGTTATAACAATTTAATTTAATATAATGTAATGTTATACTTCGTTTTTTTGAGAGCGTTGGGATTCGGTGACCATATAATGAGAATGTAGACTGTAAGACTTCAAAATAGGTTTAGAATCAATTTTAATAAAAACATTAAAAATTTCAAGGAAGAGTAAGGAACTATGCAATACTGATACTTCATCTTGTTATCTGAATTAGCAGTCTGTAATTCCAACATTGTCGTGTTAACTTCCTAAACTGCTACCTGTCATGCTCCGGACGAGGCCTTTCAGTGTCACCACCAGCGTACTATGCTCCGTACGCTACGACTAAAGCGTAAAGTGTTACGTAGGCTTACATGGCTAGAATCAATTTGGTTAAAATTACTACCCAGGCTGTTTGGCCGTGGTCAAAAGTTAATTCAAAACCAGACGTTTCCGAAGTGCCATCGACTGTCATCTTCAGTGAAAATCGAGTGCGCAGTTAACGACAGCAGCCTTAACAACAGTGCTGTGGTCACTAACGTATACCACCTCACGTTAGCGCACTCGACTTTCACTGAAGATGGCAGTCTGAAGATCACTGTTGATCTTCAGTGAAGATCGAAGATGTCACTGCCGAAACGTCTGGTTATTAAGTAAACTCTACACCACGGCCTGACAGCCCGGGAAGTAATTTTAACGTAAGGTCGTGGTTTACGAATTTATAATGGTGGAGATACCGAAAGGCCTCGTCCGGAGCATGACAGGTGGCAGTTGAACAAGTAAGCATGAGAATGTTGGTAATACTGATACGGCATAGCGCGGTTTATCGTCCTTTTACAGGTGAATAATTTAACTGACCACCAGAGTGCGTTACTCACAACTATAATATCTGTTTATGAAGAGCGTTACTGTTACTGTTATAAGAACACGATTGTAAAATTTCGTATTTCACGATTGTGTAACATATATTGATTACCAAGCTACAAATATTATAATTAAGTGTCTGAATTTAATTCGTCTTGCAACTTACTGTTTTCGTTATTAAAATATGTTTCGCAAACAAGTTCCCAACATGAGGTCCTAAAATTCTCATCCTGTCATGAGGACACGTCATTTAATATTATATAATATGACTTTAAAAAGTAAACATTGTTATATCGTTTAAAACAATTAGTAACTTTAAATTTATATTGAAACCAAAGTGTAAAGAACAACGAAAAATCGCTAAGGTGTATACAGGTTTCAATGCAATGATTCTGTTAAGCTATACATCGTACGGACTGGTACAAAATTTATAGATAGATATAAAGAGCATCTGTTGTGTACCTTTTCAATAATTTATAGAACGACAGAATTGAATTTCACCGACGTGTCCTCATGACAAGATACGAATTTTAGGACCTAAAGTTGGTAACTTGTCCCCGAAACTTGTCGTCTTATCAAAACCAGTAAGTCTCAAGACGAATTACATTGAAGTAATTAACTTCATATTGCAAACTGAAGGCCGTACAAAAATTATAAATATTATTTAATCTGGCATCCGTGTACTTCCGTTTCATACAAATACAAAGAGGGTCAAAGTTAGAGTAAAATCTATATAATTATTTATATTTTGTACAAAAGGCATACGAAATTGGCTGTCACACTATGCTTGATATTCCAAGCCTTCTCCTTGGTACAATGAGTCGTTGAGCAACTCGTGGCAGATAAATTTCTCGGTGTACCAAATGACAGTAACGGATTATTGCCAACAACAAGTAACATATGAAGCTAGTAAAATAGCCAAGTGCAAGTGTCAGCGCACCTGAATGACAGCAGCTGATATAAAAAATTCCTGCTACACCAGAATTTGTATGGCTCCAAAGTGTTGCGGAATCACTCCCTTTAACGCTATTTCCCCTAGGCTGGCCCTATTTACTCTATCAAAAGCCTTTCCAAAGTCGAGGAAATTCTCTGTGCTTTCCGACGACCTGGGCTGTTGTGAAGATGCTGAGAGAATAGCCTCTATTACTGCATTCAGTGGCCTTGTAAGAATAGATCCATACAATATGAAAGACGTGTTAAGCAGGCTAACCCTTCTATAGTTATCACAGTCATTACTCTCTCCTTTTTTACTTCCATATTCCATAAGGAAATGGAAGTATGGTGATGGAAAAAAAATCGTTTAGAAGATAAGGGATAATTCTGATTGTACTACCCACAAAACATGAAGAAAAGTCATTTTCCGAAAAGTGACTGTGTGTGTGTGTGTGTGTGTAGAATTTTTTTCTATGGACAACGATAACTACCGCAAATTCAAACAGAATCAAACAATTTTTTGTATATTTTCGTAAATTTTAGAGGACTCAAGGCCTTTTGATTTTGGTGAAAATCGGTTGAGGGAAAGGGGTAGTTTTCCTGTAACGTTTTATGTTTGAACAAGAGTAAAGTACTTAACTTGTTTAATAAAATATCCTGAAAAGAAGATCATAGTAATCCACTGTTGGAAGGTAGATGAAATATCTCTAAATGAAAAACGTAGTTGTAGGGGAGAGGATAATTTTGTTTAAATGAAAATGATAGTCTAAAGAGAAGGGGATCATTTTTTATATGTGTACTACGTTATCGGCAACAAAGAAGTAGTTTGTTGTTGAAATTTCTTCCCGGGCTGTTTGGACCTCGTCCAATCTTTTCTGGAAACCAGATGTTTCGGCAATGCCATCGACTGCCATCATCAGTGAAAATAGAATGGGCTAACGTGAGGTGGTATACGTTAATGACCACAGTACTGTGGTTAAGGTTGAAGAAAGAAGTAGTTTCCATGAAAATATTACATATAGAAAATTATTTAAAATATAAATCTTAGAACAAGGGAGCCATGTATGGTTCTCCATACCAATATCTGAATATGGGGACTTCCTGTGTTCTTCATATTTTAATGTCACCAGCGGTCTAACACAGATTAATAAAGTTCAATAAACGATGCAACAACGCTGGCGCATAATTTATAAGCTCAAACTTCAAACCCAACAGTACCCGGTGATTGTCTCTTTCTACAGAATTATAGAGCACCTGATATACTCATCCATTAATAGTGGATCCACACATTTATTGATGTTCACAAATTTTGTTTCCTCAAGTTGGTCCTGGGTCTACAGCCACTCATAAAATCTAAGTTATTCCTTTTCTGTGATATTGCTGACCTTCAGGCATTTGCAATGATAACTCATAACGTAAACATTAATATAACCAATACAAATGGCTTAAATTATTGGACAATTTAAACGGGCTAATATAAAATGTTTTTATAAAAATGGAATTTAGTAAATTACTTATACAAAGTTTTAACAGAAAATGTTATCTTCTGAACAGGCAGTATTAGTGGGACCTGGAATCCCACAAGGCACAAGTCCATGTCAACGCCCTTTCGAGTGATTCGTAAAATGTCTGTGTCAGGGCAGTAGCCTATACCTGCCACATAATTTTTATAATTATTAAACATACACATGCGTCTATATGTCAGTACTATTCTTAGTAAACTAAAGTGCTTCTATCTATGTTCAGATACAATACTGGATGCTATAAATATAAATTTATCTACACCCATAACGTAATAGCTTATTAATATCTACAATAAGTAGATAACATGTTTAGATTGTAATATTATGTTGTATTTTCTGTTATGTTTAAATAAATTTTAAAATATAAACAAGTGGGATAACAAAACCAGTGCGATAATGAACTTGTTATCCCACTCAAAATGATAACAATAATCCCAAAAAAGGGATAACAAGTTCATTATCGCACTGGTTTTGTTATCCCACTTGTTTATATTTTAAAATTTATTGAAATATGACACAAAATACAACATATTATTACAATCTTAACATGTTATCTACTTATTGTAGATATTAATAACACAGTTTTTAGAGTTATTTAAGTAAATTCCTGATGTATTTTTAATCATTTCTCCTGCATCGGCAATAATTTCATATTTTGATCTCGACTTCTCTGGTATAAAATTCGATATGCTTCTTAAAGCTTCCTCTTTAATATCTGAAGGCAAACATTTATATTCACTCATTTTAAAACAACTTACAAATTATTAATTTGCTGCAAAAACAAACTATTTTTAATCATAACAACGTGGTTGCTATGGGAACGTATATGTCACAATACATTATTTCAACTGCTACGTAGATAGCTTTAATTTTCTGATTCGCATATTTTTTATTTTTCAGCTGGTTTAGATAAAATATTGTACGACCCACAAGTGATAACGCGTTATTAATATACTTGTGTGATTATACGAATCGTGCTACGCACTCGTCGTCCAAACTTTCACACGCGTATACTAATAATACTTTTATCCCACTTGTATCGTAAATATCTATTAATAAACACCTTTAACTCAAATTTTTTAATGAGAATATAATCTTTTATCATAAGTACTGTTAGTATAAATGAAGGGGTTAGTTTATAGAAAAAAGTTATAAAACACAATTAATTTTTACAGATCCAGATTTGGATACAAGATCGATAGAAATTCCTAGAGGAAGAACTATCAGTGAAGCAGGACTCAAGTATCTATTGGAAGAAGACAAAAAGTATAATTTCAGAGGAGATCTGTACAAATTGCCTCAGGCTCTTGTCCATCAAAAGGAGTGAATTAGTTGTGTCACTACAAAAAATTAATTATTTGTATGCTTTAAAAATTACAAAATAAATGTTCATGTGTATTATTAGTTATATTGTTTTTTTATTGTATCATTGGTTTTTACACATTTTTCGTTCTTCCTCAACCTCTCCATCCTCTTCTTTCCCGACACCCCCTTTACTAAATCTTCAAAATATTGTCTCTATCTACTACTTCTTTCTCATTCACTAGTAATTCACGTTTCCTATTCTTAAACATAAGTTATTCCTTTTGGCTTTAAATCCTTTTCTCTGTTCCCTTACTTTCCTAAAAAGGCGCTCACTTTTGTTTACTGTATTCCTCCCAGTGACGCGGCGTCCATGTACCGCTGTTGCCGGCGGCTACAGTACAAGCAATGAAATCAAATAATATTATTTACATCAGTGAGTAAATACTTTATTTACTGATTAATTTGAAATGTGAACAACACTAGTCGAGAAACTTGAAGAAAAGCACAATACTGATTTCGAACTGCTGGTCGCTGGTAACGTCATGTTAATGTTGTGTTGCCGGCTTAGATACCGGTGACGTTGTACCGTGTATTGTCATTAACCTCGTAGTAGTTGTTACTGAACATACCAGGGAAGGAGATATAAACCGGCAAATGTATACCAGGGATATCGGAGACATATACTGGGGATACTGTATAAGCCGGTAAAACTTCCAGTTAGCAGCTGTCATTGTTTCCGGAACCGACGTATACCAATGCACGTGATTCTGTTTTGTTCGTTTAGTTATGTGTTTTTTCATTAATTTTTAATTCGATTATTTGTGTTCTGATTTAGTCTGTGTAAATATAATCGAGTCTGATTACGTTGAACTGGAATCACCTTCTTCTGCCAGCGAATTATACGTAGAAAATACACTAAAAAAGTATTTTGGCTATAAATAGAATATGTCGCACTAAGAAAAATTCAAATAAATTTTTAGGCTACGTTTTAGCCTAATACAGTCGGCAACATCTGTTATCTACCTACGCCGCGCCACTGATTCCTGCTCTATATCCCTTATTTCCTCATTTTCATATAATATTTTCTTTTTTCTGCATATGTTTTGCACGCATCTTCTCTTATTTGGGTATTCTTCTACTGTTGCCGTCATTCTTCTTTGCAGAATTTTTTTATGCTTAATTTCTTTCCTCATGTGTTTTTCTGCATTCTTTATCTTACCAATTATTACGCTATGATAGCACCTCCTTCTTACTTTATGGCTTCTTTTGTCACCGCATGTATACTTGTCAGTATATTTTCCCATTCCTCTAGTGTATCCTCTACACCGCATGTATACATGTCAGTATATTTTCCCATTCCTCTAGTGTATCCTCTACACCGCATGTATACTTGCCAGTATATTTTCCCATTCCTCTAGTGTATCCTCTACACCGCATGTATACTTGCCAGTATATTTTCCCATTCCTCTACTGTATCCTCTACACCGCATGTATACATGTCAGTATATTTTCCCATTCCTCTAGTGTATCCTCTACACCGCATGTATACTTGCCAGTATATTTTCCCATTCCTCTAGTGTATCCTCTACACCGCATGTATACTTGTCAGTATATTTTCCCATTCCTCTAGTGTATCCTCTACACCGCATATATACTTGTCAGTATATTTTCCCATTCCTCTAGTGTATCCTCTACACCGCATGTATACTTGCCAGTATATTTTCCCATTCCTCTAGTGTATCCTCTACACCGGGGTTTCCCTTTAGAAGGGCCGTTGGTCTCTTTATAATTGCTTCCAATCTCTTTCCTTTTCAACTTTACATTATCATAGATCCTTTGTTTTTCTGTAATATTTTTCCTGTTTTTTCTCTATTGTTTGCCTTAATATTCCTTTGTTCATGAAATGATCAGAGTCACAATTTGCTGTACGATAACTTCTCACATCAATAATGCTTGATGTGTGTCTCTTATCGATAATATTGTGGTAAATATGGTTAAAAGTATTCTCGTCTGGAATTATCCAGATGACTCTTTGTGATAGCTTTGTGAGGAGTATAACTCAATTGTTGAAAGTATTGTGCCATAAGGAGCACATAAGTGTTCGATGAACATACAGCATCGGAAGAGGTTGTTTGTAACACAGATGGATTACTGACGAATAGCGGCTAGGAGCGGCTCTTTAACAAATGAAACAATGTAAGTGAAAAACACGATTATGGGAGTGAGACAACGGAAACCGTTGAACGTACGGACATTTCAAAAGAACAGAAGAACATACCATCCCCAAAGCAGAGACAGAATTGAAGCTACAGGAAATGAAATGAAAAGTGTAAGCCAAAGAAAAATGGATGAACTGTGTAGGAACATGGCCTTCAATTAGAAGATGCTGAAGACAGAGATATGTGGAGAAAAAAGATCAAAGGAGATTGACTAGGCGTAATGGAAAATTACTTGAATATGGTTGGTGCACAATGTAACGACTTTACTGTGTTGATTGTGTAACATATATTTAACTTGTCTGTGGAGTGTACTGGTAGGAAAACCCTCAGAAGTGAAGAAATCCTCCAATGAAAAATAATAGTATGAAATATTGCCAGGGCGCAGGCCTAAAATAAAATGGGTTGTTCTATAGTCGAAATAAATTGTAAAAGTTCTATTGATTGGGAAGAAGAAGAAGAAGGAGAAGGAGAAGGAGAAGGAGAAGGAGAAGGAGAAGGAGAAGGAGAAGGAGAAGGAGAAGGAAGGAGAAGGAGAAGGAGAAGGAGAAGGAGAAGGAGAAGGAGAAGGAGAAGGAGAAGGAGGAGAAGGAGGAGGAGAAGGAGGAGGAGGAGGAGAAGAAGAAGAAGAAGAAGAAGAAGAAGAAGAAGAAGAAGAAGAAGAAGAAGAAGAAGAAGAAGAAGAAGAAGAAGAAGAAGAAGAAGAAGAAGAAGAAGAAGAAGAAGAAGAAGAAGAAGAAGAAGAAGAAGAAGAAATCTTTTACCTTTATTGTTTTCCATGGTCTCTATGGGACTTTTTCTTCTGATTTATGGTATTAAACATAATGTGTCATCCTTTATGCATTTATAAAGTTACAAGAAATGATAAGTAGTAAGCTTTGTTGCAACTGATCATTGGTTAGTTCTTTTCTAAAGCTCCGTACGACTAAATCGGTTCATCAATTTTTAGAGATCGTAGTGAATGCTTTCTACGTTCAGGTACCATTAAAACTTCCTTGCGTCAGCCAATTTTTCAGTTTCCCTTCAGGATACTTTAGTACTTATGACACTCATCTTATGTACGCATGTCAACCAAGTTTTATTCTTAGTTAAAGTAAAATTTTAAATTCCTGAAGATTGTGTTTCTTTATAATTATTGAAGTTACTCCCATCAATGTTTTAGAATAGAATTTCTCCAAAAATTTAGTAAAATCCTGTCCTTTGTTTATTACCAACTTAATAACAAAACCACTGACGAACTTAACAAATAATGTTTTTTGATTCAAAACCTTAATTTAAAAAAAAATTTTGAGGACTACTAGGTACACAACTTAGGAACTATATTTGTTTTTTGTTTCAAGTGATGTAACGTTTTTCTCTCAAGGGACAGACTCTACAATGAAAACATTCGTAACGAGTTGAACATTTGTAATATCCAAAATCGTGTTTCAGGGAACAAAAGCGACGGATTGCTCGTCTGAATTGGATGCCAGATGGCAGGTTGCCTAAGAAAGTTTGACAATACAAGTCTATTGGAAAACGAAGTATAAGAAGGCGTAGGAAGCGTTGGTAAATTGTATATGTCCCTTTTGGACCAGAACAGGTGATTCATCCAGTCCCTGATAGAAGAAGAAGAGTGTTTGTCAATAATACGGGCGTTGACATTGCTAGAGATCAAAACATTTTTGGATCTGTGTTTCTGGACAACTTACCGCATCGTAGCTCTATAATCATCACCTCACCAACTACCACCATTTCCTCTTTGAACTTTTACGTACATGAGTGTACGTATTTGTAGCAGAATGTGCGGCCTTGGACTGTATCCTTTTTCATGTGCTCAGGAGTGAAGAAAAGAAATTTTTCCAATATATATTATGCTTATTACTTTAAAATATCGGTATGGAGAACCATACATGACTTCCATGTTCTAAGATTATATTTAAAATCATTTACGAAATGAAATGTTTCCATAGAAACTACTTCTTTCCACTTATTGCTTCAGCCTTAACCACAGTACTGTGGTCACTAACCTATACCACCACACGTTATCGCGCTCGATTTTCACAGATGATGACAGTCGACGGCACTGCAGGAACGTTTCGTTTTGCAGAAAACATTGGACTACGGCCAAACAGCCCGGGAAGGAATTTTAACAACAAACTACTACTTTGTTGCCGATAACGTAGTACACATATAAAAATTATCCCCTCCCCCTACAACTATAATTTTTATTCATAGAAAATTACCCCCACCGCGTTCAATTAGCCTCTTCATTTATAGATATTTCATCTAAATTTCTACAGTGGATAATTAAGATCTACTTATCAGGATAATTTATTTATCAAAATTAAGTACTTTACTCTTGTTACAACAAAAAATGTTTCCGGTAAAATGCCCTTTCCCCGTAACCGATCTTCACCAAAATCAATAGGCCTTGAGTCATGTTCAACTCAGGCACATATGTAAAAAATGATTTGATTCTGTTTGAATTTACGGCAGTTATCGTTCGTCATGGAAAAATTTCTCTTGTTAAAACATAAAAGGTTGCTGGTAAACTATCCCTTTCCCTTAACCGATATTAACCAAAATCAAAAGACCTAGAGTCCTCTGCAATTTAGGGATGCATGCAAAACATTATTTGATTCTGTTTGAATGTGCGTCAGTTATCGTTCGTCAGAGAAACTATTACTCTTGTTAAAACATTAAAAGTGGCTGATAAACTACCCCTTTCCCTTAACCGATCTTCTCCAAAATAAATAGGCCTTGAGTCCTCTACAACTCAGTCACATATGTAAAAAAATTTTTGATTCTGTTTGAATTTACGGCAGTTATCGTTATTCATGGAAAACGTTCTCTTGTTACAACATAAAATGTTGCTGGTAAACTACCCCTTTCACTTAATCGATCTTCAACAAAATCAACAGACCTTGAGTTATCTACAATGGAGGAAGGTATGCACAAAATCATTTGATTCTGTTTAAATGTGCGGCAGTTATCGTTCGTAATAGAAATAATTACTCTTGGTAAAACAAAAAATGTGGCAGGCAAACTACCTCTTTCCCTCAACCGATCTTCAACAAAAACAATAGGTCTTGAGAACTCTACATTTCAGGGCTGTATGCAAAATATTATTTGATTCTGTTTGAATTTGCGGCTTTTATCGTTTGCCATAGAAAAATACCCTTTTAAAACATAAAACGTTGCAGGTAAACTACCCCTTTCCCTCAAACGATCTTCACCACAAACAACAGGTCTTGAGAACTCTACAATTCAGGGCTGTATGCAAAAAGTTATTTGATTCTGTTTGAATTTGCGGCTGTTATCGTTTGCCATAGAAAACAAATCTACACACACAGACACTTTTCGAAAATATAGGTATGGAGAACCATACATGACTTCCATGTTCTAAGATTTATATTTAAAATCATATTCGAAATGGAATATTTCCATAGAAACTACTTCTTTCTACTTATTGCTTCAGCCTTAACCACAGTACTGTGGTCACTAACGTATACCACTTCACGTTTTCGCACTCGTTTTTCACTGACGATGGCAGTCGATGGCACTGCCGAAAAGTCTGGTTTTGCAGAAAACATTGGACTACGGCTAAACAGCTCGGGAAGGAATTTTAACAAAAACTACTTCTTTGTTGACGATAACGTAGTACATATATAAAAAATTTTCCCCTCCCTCTACAACTATAATTTTCATTAATAGAAAATTACCCCCACTTCGTTCACCTCACCTCTTCATTTATAGATATTTCGTCTACGTTTCTACAGTGGATTATTATGAGCTTCTTATCAGGATACTTTATTTATTAAAATTAAGTACTTTACTCTTGTTAAAACATAAAACGTTGCTGGTAAACTACCCCTTTATCTTAACCGATCTTCACCAAAATCAATAGACCTTCAGTCCTCTACAATGCAGGGATGCATGCAAAAAAATATTTGATTCTGTTTGCATGTGCGGAAGTTATCGTTCGTCATGAAAACATTTCTCTTGTTACAACATAAAATGTTGCTGGTAAACTACACCTTTCCCTTAAACGATCTTCACCAACACCAATAGGTCTTGAGAATTTTACAATACAGGGCTGTATGCAAAACATTACTTGATTCTGTTTTAATTTGCGGCTGTTATCGTATGCCATAGAAAAAAATTACCCTTGATAAAAAAATGTTGCAGGTAAACTACCCCTTTCCCTTAACCGATCTTCACCAAAAACAACAGGTCCTGAGTACTCTACAATTCAGGGAAGTATGCAAAAAAGTATTTGATTCTGTTTGAATTTGCGGCTCTTATCGTTTACCATAAAAAATACCCTTGTTAAAATATAAAACGTTGCCGGTAAACTACCCCTTCCCATTAACCGATCTTCACAAAAATCAAGAGACATTGAGTTCTCTATAATTCAAAAATGTATGCAAAAAGTTGTTGATTCTGTTTGAATTTACGGCAGTTATCGTTCGTCAAAAAGAAAATTACCCTTACTGAAACATAAAATGTTGCTGGTAAACTACCCCTTTCCCTGAACCCAACTTCAACAAAATCAACAGACCTTGAGTTATGTATAATTCGAAAAGGTATGCAAAAGAGTACTTGATTCTGTTTGAATTTACGGCAGTTATCGTTCGTCATAGAAAAAATTACCCTTGTTAAAACATAAAATGTATGCAAAACATTATTTGGTTCTGTTTGAATTTACGGCAGTTATCGTTCGTCCAAAAAAAATTACCCTTATTAAAACATAAAATGTTGCTGGTAAACTACCCCTTTCCCTGAACCCAACTTCAACAAAATCAACAGACCTTGAGTTATGTACAATTCAAAAAGGTATGCAAAAAGTACTTGATTCTGTTTCAATTTACGGCAGTTATCATTCGTCATAGAAAAAATTACCCTTGTTAAAACATAAAATGTATGCAAAACATTATTTGGTTCTGTTTGAATTTGCGGCTGTTATCGTTTGCCATAGAAAAACTTACACTTGATAAAAAAACGTTGCTCGTAAACTACCTCTTTCCCTTAACCGATCTTCACCAAAAACAACAGGTCTTGTGTACTCTAAAAATCAGGGCTGTATGCAAACAATTATTTGATTCTGTTTGAATTTGCGGCTGTTATCGTTTGCCATAGAAAATACCCTTGTTAAAACATGAAACGTTGCCGGTAAACTATCCTTTTCCCTTAACCGATCTTCACCAAAAACTACAGGTCTTGAGAATTCTACAATTCAGGGCTGCATGCAAAAGCGTAGGTGATTCTGTTTTAATTTGCGGCTGTTATCGTTTACCTTAAAAAAAAATTACCCTTGATTAAAAAAAACTGTTGCTGGTAAACTACCCCTTTCCCTTAACCGATCTTCACCAAAAACAATAGGTGTTGAGTACTCTACAAATCATGGCTGATGCAGAAAATTATTTGATTCTGTTTGAATTTGCGGTTGTTATCGTTTGCAAATAATATCACACAGACACATAGACAGACAGACAGAGACACAGACACACACAGAGACACATTTTGAAAAATAACTTTTTTTAATGTTTTGAGTGTAGTACAATCAGAATCTGCAATAATCTCGAACACGATTTTTGTTGCCATCACCATACTTCCATTTCCTGAAGGAACATGGAAGTAAAAATCGGTTGAGTTCCGTTCGGCTTTCCGTGAAGGTTTTGAGTATGTTTTTGTTTCCTTAGTAGAGGTTACCGACATCTAGCTAAGTAGTTAGTTGGTGGGGCTGCCACCTTCAGGTATCCTAACAGGTCTGCTTTCTGTTGCGGTTGTCAAATAAGACATAAAGATATAAGAACTGAAGTAAATGTATATTCTATGGCCAGTAGAAAAGAGGAAGGACAAATAAAATGGAGGCAGCGTATCGAGAGAATGGAAGATGTGAGGCTATCTAAACAAGTAATACGATACAGATATCAGGAAAGACGTGATATAGGTAGACCAAGGTTTGGCTCCAGTAAAGTCGGAACAGGTTGTAAGCCTATACCATGACGTGGAGAAGGAGAAGAAGAAGACTTACTAAATATATATATTTCAATTTATTACATAAAACTTTGAACGCTAACAAATTTCTACTACGTTTGTATGCTTTCAATTATATACTTTTACCCTAAACATAAACACTATATAGTTGTAAGGAAAACTCTTTCATTTCTGCAAAACGTAAACTGCTAACTAACCAAACAAAAATGTTCATGAAGAAAGGGTTATGATATAAAGAAAATGATTGAAAGTAAAAGAAATATATAAGCTTTACCAATACGTGAATTAGAAAGATTTATTCATTCGCGTGAATTATGCAGCAAACAAGTTTCATTGGAATAGACTATTGTCCATTGACGGGCAACTGCAGTACTCTGCCACTGAAACCAAACTTGCCGTCCTCTTCCAGAAGATACTGCAGGCTGGCTTCACTAATCTGTTTGCCTCTCGCGACCTCTATTAACCTAGTGTCCAACAACGGGTCTGTAAAACATAACAACTAATATTAATTATATTGCCGTATATTTTGAAGTGTTTTAATTGTGATTACAAAGATTATACGAAATTTTATTTACGTTCATAAAATTTTTCACACACACACACACACACACACACACACACACACACACACACACACACACACACACACACACACACACACACACACACACACACACACACACACACACACACACACACACACACACACACACACACACACACACACACACACACACACACACACACACACACACACACAAGCGTTAAGCGACACACAAATTAAACAACCAATGCGTTAAGTGAACTGAATCTTGTACTTAAGCGATTAGCATAAGTAACAGTAAGCCTACTTACGTCCCGTGTCGGAGCAGCGGTAATACAAGACAGAGTCCTCACTGACCGCCACTACGTAGAGTCGGTACTCATGGTAAACGCCTGAAATGTTAAAAGAGTTCTTTAGCAATGCACATTTTAAAACACTACAACTTCTATTAAACGTCAGGATACGAAATTTGAACATCCAAAGAGCAAGTTGCCAGAACACAAGTGTAGTGCAAAATATATTAAACTAAAAAGATAAAATAAGGAAACGGGAAAGTAACCTAAAAACAGAGTACCAAAAAAAAAAAATATATATATATATATAATATATATTATATATATAATATAATATAATATTAATACAATATAATATAATATAATATAATATAATATAATATAATATAATATAATATATAATATATTTATATATATATATTTCAATCACTTTCTGCTACAGTCCGTTTCTTGATGTATATAATACTATATATTTATGACTAAATTTACCTCAAGATATACTTTTTCTTTAGGAACATGTTTCGGGAGATCTTGTTCTCCCATCTTCAGCCTTCGCCATCTCCGAAGATGGCGAAGGCTGAAGATGGGAGAACAAGATCTCCCGAAACATGTTCCTAAAGAAAAAGTATATCTTGAAATAAATTTAGTCATAAATATATAGTAATATATATATATATATATATATATATATATATATATATTGCAACAGATCAAACTTTATTATTCTAATAAGGATATTGTGAGTGTGTAGAAATCGATAAAAGTCTATTATGGAGGAGATGAAATATTATTTATTACATACAAATATTGTTTATAAAGATGTATAATGTTTTTTAAATTGTCATGTATTGATTATATTAAATTGTTTGTATTGTTCGATTAATATGAATCGATGTACTGTGTATCGATTGTACTTGTTTGCTGGAACGTCCTCCTCTCGTCTCGTCGGTCCCGTCTCGTCGTCCTCTTCTACAGCTTCACTCCTTCCTGGTGTCCTGGCGTCTCGTCGTCCTTGTACAGCAAGAAGCTCCAGCGGCGATATTTCAGAGTCTCGTAGTTATGTTTAACTGCTTCCACGATATCTTGTAGTGTCTTCAAGTTCCCTATGCGGATATCTTAACTTACACGACACAGCACTGAATTTTATTTTAAATTTTACTTAATTATTTATCCTCTTGGTTCTTACCGCAAAACTTCGTTAAGAATTACAAGGTTTATAGTTTACTTTGTATAAAATATTCCTCTATTCCTTCTTGGTTCTTACCGCAAAAGTTCGTTAAGAATTTTAAGGTTTATGGTTTATTTTATATAAGTAAGATCTTTTTACGTTTGTAAGAGAATAACTCTCTTACCCGGGGCACAACTTCCCCTAGCAACGTCGACAGACAGACTGTGTTCTGTTGCAATATATATATATATATATATATATATATATAAAGGCAATGAACTCCAGATTACTCAAGAAGACATTGAAGAACGCTTGCAACACTAAAGAAATTTAAAAATGCCCAAGGTTTTTAGGAAATCCCCAATAAGAGGACAGGTGCCATCTGGACTGACAAAAGGAGGGACAGACTTCGGTCAAGAATGAAGGAGATATAGGTGACGAGGAAAAGAGAGGAAGAGAAGGGAGCAACTAGTTGAACCAAATGTAGTCTAAAGTGGCGCATACGTAAGTAAAAGGCAATGAATTCGAGATTACTCAAGACGACATTGAAGAATGCTTGCCACTCAAAAAAAAATTAAAAAGTACCCAAGTCTTTCCAGGAAGTGCCCAAGGAGAGGACATGTGAAACGTGGACTGACGAAAGAAGGGAAAGACATCGATCAAGAAAGAAGGAGATATGGGCGAGGAGGACGGAAGAGGAGGGAAAGGGAGCAACCAATTAAACCAAACGTAATCCATAGTGGCTCCTTCAGCAAATAAAAAGGCAATGACATAAGGAACAAAAAAGAAGTCAAATGTATACACAGTGAAATCGTTTAACACGAAAACGGTTAACATGAAATATCGATTATAAGGAAATATCGCTCACGTCTCAATCACACCTTCGTTGCTTTTACAATTACAGTGTTTACGGTTAACATGATTCTGGTTTCTATAATGAATCTGGCTGGTCATTGTCTAAATCAAGTTTTTTATGCTTCAAACTTCGACTTAGCTATTGAACTATTTTATATGTCTGATATGTAAAACATATACTGCATAAATTAATTAAAATTTAATACATATGTTATAAACATTATAACTGTATATTAATGATCACATTCTATTTTGCAACTAAATATTGCGTAAATCATATTTTTGATAATTTATTACCTTCTTATCCGTCAGTGACTTCGTTCAGCGTTTTTTATTTAGACGCGTTTCGTGACAAGTGACATCTTCAGTAGTCCTCGTCAAAAGTTAAAATTCACGTAAAACACATAAAAACACATTTGCACATGTTTACAAAATTACAATGACGACACACACATAACACGGTGTAACTACGGCTTCGCTGGACCGGTCCGACCGCGCGTGCAGTTGCCGAGCCACTAATTGAACTAAGTCAATCCTTATCACCAGTCATTACCGTCATGCGAGATTATATTTAGGGCTGTATCATATAGTGAATGAGATTGAAACCTTAATTGTTCGTTTAGTACTGTTACTGTTGATATTCTTGTCTTTAAATGATTTATAAATCTCAAACTCCTCGTGAGCCTCCATTAACCTACCCTTACCGCATACATGGATTGCTTTGAAATTGGTATTGAAATCCGTGTAATTATGGTTACGCATCATTAGATGGCGCGCATAATTAGATTTGGTCTTGTCTAAATAATTCCTTGGTAGATGTTCTTTGTATCTTTTCAAGAAAGACCTGCCAGTTTGACCCAGATAGAAACAATCACAATCGTCACATGATATCCTGTAATCACCTGTTTTCTCTTCTAACGGGAATGGTTGTTTTATGCGTAACAAATTAGATATACTATTATTTGTTTGAAACGCGACTTTTATATTGAATTTAGAGAACACATTGGATATAATGTTAGGTAAAAGCTACCGTACACTGTCGTTATATACTTTTTATTATTATTTTTATTATTGTTAACTTCATTATCATCGATGGTATTATGGTGGGATCTAGTTTTATATAGGTGTCGCTTAAGAAGTCTATCTATCTTTGAATTGAGAAAAATTATTTTTTACCTATTGTTTGCTTATGTATGTATACTAAAAATAAGGTAACACGGGATATGACTCTATTTGTGTTCATTGTAAATATTGATTTCTTATAGGTAATAAAAACCAATAAACACTACTGCCCCTTCGTCACCTGTCCCATATAGTAATTATCCGTTCACCCTTATTTGAATCTTAATTCCTTACACCAAAATCTTTCTTACTTGAAATACACAAGAGGAACCTTTGAAATGTTGAATCAGTTCATTCACTGTTCGGTATTGAAATGTTCACTATGTATGTATGTGTGTGTGTGATTGTCCTACGATACACCCAATTATTTCTCTCCCGCGTACAAAACTTACGTTGTCGTCCTCCGAAGACTCATAACCAACGAAATTATCGTAGGTGACATTATATCTGTAATGGTTTATTTGTCGGTCAACGCTGAAACAGAGGAAGCGGGTAAAATTTAATAAATAATTAATACAGAACTGTAGTGCGGTTGTTTAGACATCAACAACTATAAAAATTAGACTAACAGTAAAATGACCAATGGAAATTTAAAATCATTTTCCAGGATTCGACTTCATAAAAATAGCTAACTTTTAACATAATAATAATAATTTTTTTTTTAGAGGTGAAAAATACTTTATGCACAGTCAGAGGAGACTGTGGTTCCCCTGGTGTGTGGGACTTTCACCCACTAAAAACCCACCTCTAATTCAGGCATTCATATCCATCCTGGAACCACTTAGCACATTACATCAAGGTGAAGGCTATTGCGCCCTTATCGGCCTCCTTCTAGATGTTCCTCATCTTCTACTGCCTGTTGGGTGCAAGTTGGGCGTGTCTTTTTTTTCTAGTAGGAGCCACTGAATAAATGCATTGATACGGTCCCATTCCGCCTTACCACGGAGCATAAGCGCAACTACGCTCTCGGGCGTGAACTCCCCAAGCTCAATTTCCAGTACCATTCTCTGTCTTGCGAATCTCCAGCACTTGAAAAAGGGAGCGAGGCATCTTCATGGGGAGAGTCTCCGTACTGGCATGTAGGGCTTTGCATCTTTTCATTTCTATGGAGTTAGGCATTAAAATTTCCGTGGACTCTGAGCAACTGGGTCAGATGGTAGTTGACCTCACCGTGTTGGCGGTCGATCCATTCTTTAAAGTTTGGTATCAGCCCTGGGGTCCATCTTCCTCTATCCTCTCTATCCCAACGATGTTCCCAGTGCCGGAGAGTAAGTTCCCTGGCTTCACGCCTTGCGGCATCCCTTCAAATTTCCTCTCTTCTTTCGAATAAGTGCTTCCGCTCTAGAGCCAACAGGTCTATGGGCATCACTCCTGTTATCGCTGGGACTACTGGTTCTGGTACTGTCCGGTAAGAGGATGCTACTCTGAGGGCTCTTCTTCTCTGCACCGATGCCATACGTTTTCTGTACTTCTCCGTCTTTAGTGGATTGGGGCAGATTTTGCAACCGTACAGAAGGATGGATTCTGTGAACGCCATCAACAATCGCCTCTTGTTTGCAGTGGGACCTCCTACGTTCGCCATAAGTCTGCTGAGTTTAATAATAATAATAATAATAATAATAATAATAATAATAATAATAGTAGTAGTAGTAGTAGTAGTAGTAGTAGTAGTAGTAGTAGTAGTAGTAGTAGTAGTAGTAGTAATTAAAAAGTAATAATAATAATAATATAATAATAATAGTAGTAGTAGTAGTAGGAGTAGTAGTAGTAGTAGTAGTAATTAAAAAGTAATAATAATAATATAATAGTAGTAGTAGTAGTAGTAGTAGTAGTAGTAGTAGTAGCAGTAGTAGTAGTAGTAGTAGTAGTAGTAATTAAAAAGTAATAATAATAATAATAATAATAGTAGTAGTAGTAGTAGTAGTAGTAGTAGTAGTAGTAGTAGTAGTAGTAGTAGTAGTAGTAGTAGTAGTAGTAGTAGTAGTAGTAGTAATTAAAAAGTAATAATAACAATAATAATAATAATAACGATAAGTGGTTCCAGGATGGATATGAATGAATTAGATGTGGGTTTTTATGTTTTTTAGTGAGTGATAGTCCCACACACCAGAGGAAACATGGCCTCTTCTGACGGTGCATAAAGCATTTTTCCCCTTCCATATAAACAAAAATAACAATACCAATAATTTAATAGAAACTACAGAAAATATAACAGAAACAATGAGAAAAAAAGACTATTATATTTTGCACATTTATATAGAATGGACGACAATAGGTTAACAAAGCAGATCGTGAAATATCTGCGGGGGAAGAAGTCAACTTCAAGTTGGATTAAAGAAGTCCAAAGGGATTTAGAAAAAATTAATATAAACGCAGAAGAAGCAATTAAAAGAAAAGTTTTTCTGGCAAAAGTGTTATAAATTGAAGGAGTCTAGGGTAGGAGAGAAAAAAACCGTGGGTTCAAAGTGGACTGAAGACAGGAAGAAGAGACACAGTGAAAAGATGAAAGTGTATTGTAGAAAAAGAAAAGAACAAAGAATAAAGAAATGAAATTGGCATTGGTCCTTAGATGGCCGACACAAAAAAGAAAAAATTATATAATAATAGTACTAACGATAAAGATAAAGATAATAATAACAATAATAATATTTATTTTGCGGAGAAGGAAATTGTGTAACATCAGGAGACCTTCAATTGCTCTCACGGGGTGTGGGACCGCACCTCACAAAAACTTCCAGTTCATATTAACGTCAGGTATACTAATAAGAAGGACTTTTTGTATAAGAAGGACTTTTTGTATAAGAAGGACTTTTTGTATAAGAAGGACTTTTTTAATAAAAAGTGACGTTTCGGCTACAAAACAAATTGGTTGCCGTCTTCAGGGAAGGCAAAAATAAAACGTCACAAACAAAAGGCAACACATACTCTGTCCCACAACGGACAGAGAGTCAAAACATACAAACAGTATTTACATAACAGGCCTATATAGGTAAGAAACAAAAGTAAATAAATAGATCCTTAAATTCGTAGTGACCGTCGATCAATTAATTTTCTCCGAAAAAATCAAATAAATAGAATTTACGAAATTCTCGTACCAATCATGAAATCTATGTCACCACACACACACACATGGTGAGAGGGGGATGGAAGGGTCAAGGAGAGAGAGTGAAAGAGAAAAGTAGATAGATAGATAGACAAAATTTATAAAAGGGAAATAATGCCGAATATCCAAATTATTCCAGAATGCAATTTGACGCTCGTGGGAAAACGGATCCAGATGCAGTGGCCAGGCTTTTCAGTCGCCTATGACACTAGTTTATCTTTACGTACGTATAAATCAAGACATCACTTACAAGTATCTCGTGTCGGTGACTTGAAAGAGAGTTCCTCCGCCGTAAACGAAATCCCTCTGTTCCAGTATCATTCTGTTGTAAGGGTATATGTCTGTAGCGTAGACGATGTCCCACTGCGTTATAGCGGCCAACTGCGCCAGAGAAACATCTTATAATACATTATATAAAAACAATGTCAGAAAAAAATTTAAGACCACACCAGCAAAGCAACTACTTTAGCTGCTGGACTTATACTTCCGTTTATATCAACTAACTAAAATATTGTTACGACGGTCTAACTGATCGTTGTATGGTACAGTGGAAAACAAAATACAAGACACCAATGAAGTCACTAAAAACCAGATTTAATTAACACAAATAACAGTTTACAACCAACTTGTACAATAATTCCAGTTAGATTTGTCTACACGCAATAACAATGTCAATTAGTAAAGTTCCACACAATTATTAACACAATGATTCTTCACTTCGACAAACACTCGATTCTCGGTAACGAAAATCACTCACGTAACTCAACTGACAATCCGGCTGCTATGGTTTTATACAGGTCGGTCAGAGGTCCCGTACAGCTTTCCCTCCTTACTGCGTATGTCAAGTGTCCTTGAACACATTAGAACACCTCCTTGAATGACGCAACACCTGCCACACTGGACGGGGAGAGTGGAGAATGTTCTCAGCTGTTCTACGCGGTTCGATACCATACTCGTAACAATATTAAAAATAATTTACTTTGAAAATGAAAGATTTTGATGAAAATAAAATTTGCAACTTTTTCAAAAGATATAGGTACTTTTAAGATTCAGACTAACCTACTAAAATTGCATATTTTTTTAGAAACAAAAATTAGTTTGTAAAATTGCTACACGCACAGCTTTGATTTTTGGTTTCCACAGAGAATTTATGTTTCTCTTTCAAATAAATGGAAATGTTTCTCTTCCTCTGATATAAAAAAAAAAATATTCTAAAACTTTACTGACACTTACTGAGCTCAACTTGTTTAGAAGATATATTTATGTACTTTTACGATTTCTGCTTACCTACTAACATTGCAAGTTTTTTAAGAAACAAAAAGATTTATTTCAAAAATGGCTGCACTCATAGCTATGGTTCTTGTTTTCTACAATAAATTTTGTTTATATTTCAAATAAGTAACAATGAAAATTTAAAAATAGTAGTGTAATATAAGGTTATCTTCGACTCACTTTATCTATAAAAATTAGGCAGTTTATTCTTATAAAGAAACTGAACTAAGCAGATAATTTTTGGTCCTCCTCAACCGATCCCCATCAATAATGATATTTACAGGTTTATAGAATAATAGTTTTATCATATGTAATTCCTAATGTAGCTCATCCTTCCAAATTTAATATTTGTACTTTACTTGAAACTCAGGACAGCAATTTTCAAAAACGCCCCTCCCCCATCAACTACCCACACCATTTATAATTATCTCATTTACCATTTTACAGTGAATTAATATGGATTGTTTTTCGGGGAAATTATTTATTAAAATTTAGTACTTTTTTCTTGTTGAAACACAAAACAATGCAAGTTAACTACCCCTCTCTCCTAACCGAACAACCTGGTTGCCTGGCAGCAAAATTATTTTATTTTTAACAATTACCATTGTATAGAAAATTTAAAAGTATTTTTAAGTACTTTACTCTTGTTAAAACATAAAAGGTTCCCGGTAACCTACCCCTCCCCCTTAACCGATCTTTACCAAAGTCAGTAAGCTTTGAGTCCTCTACAACTCGGATGCATATGCAAAAAGTATTCGATTTTGTTTGAATTTGGGGCAGTTATCGTTCGCCATATAAAACATTGTACACAGACGCAAAGACACTTTTCGCAAAATGTCTTTTCTTCATGTTTTGAGGGTAGTACAATCAGAATCAGCCCTTATCTCATATACAATTTTTTTCAGGAACACCATAATTCCATTTCCTTACTGAACATGGAAGTAAACCAATGTAAATGCTAGTTTAGTGATCTTTTAAGATAACTGAAAGTCTTTTGTGATAATATTAACGTAACTGAGCGCAGTGTATACAACAAATTGAATAAGGCAGGCCTAGACTCCTATTTTGCAATCTGCAAACCTCCTACAAATAATAATCACAAAAAGCAACGTCTTCAGTTTTGCGAAGAACGTTTAGGGTGACTCACGGAAGTTTGGATATTTTTCTCATATGAATGTCGTTTAAAACTATGTTTTCAGCGTAAGGTAAGAGCTTACAGTAAACAGAACATATTGTTAAAATTCTCTGCAAAAAATTGTAAACGTATTACTAATAAAGATGTTATTATATATTCCAACAATTCATATAATTGCATATTTGCCCAGGGCGGTATGTTTGTAAATATTTAGCATACAAAGTATATGATGAACAGTTTTTAACAATATTATGCAGGCTAGGAATTGTCAGAAAGCGTACACCTGCAACGCGAGTGAATACAGCACTTGTATGTTTGTGTGCGTGAACGCAAGCTACGACAGGAAAAAGTCTACGATGGGGTGATGCTACGAATTATTGTTTTGTCTGTAATCAGGTTTTAACCGGTTAAAATAAACTAATTAATACGTTTTAAACCTGTGAACGAAGACTTACCCCAATTATAAAAACACCATTACATTAAGGAATTTTTAACGCATATGGTGATATAAAAATTATTGCCGATATGTGCATAATAAAGATGCTAAATAATTTAATGTTAATTACTAGTGTCATTTAATAGTAATTAATAAGTGTGTTATATGTGAGTGACCAGAAAAAAATTACGAAAAACTATGATACCGCTCGTGCTACGAGTATGTTTACGAAATCGCGAAAATGAACCAAAAAGTGATTTGTAATTAAAAGGACGCTTTGCACGAAGTGACAATATCTAACAGGTCGAAAACAGTCCTGGACTTGTCTGATCGCCGTCCAGTATAAATACCACCGGAAATTTTGCGGCAATCTCAGACTCAAGATATCTTCGCACAACGTCACGCTGCTGGTCTGCCGATCGGACATCTTTACCACACACCAAGACGTATGTAGGAACTCTGCACCATCACAAACAACAAACCGTAGAGACATAGAACACAGCATCAGTATAATCATCATCATCAAATTCTCAGGATTCAGGACACACACACACACACACACACACACACACACACACACACACACACACACGCGCAACGGTAACGTCGCCAGTACGCAGGTGATGAATAAACAATTATATTTTTGTTTGTGAAAAGAATTCTTAAATAGAAACTTATATATGAACAGTAAAGACTTAAAGTTTTAAATATAATAATTGTACAGAACTTTAAAGGGTAGTTAAAGTAAATAATTTAATTTAACAAGAAAATTAAAAAATACTCATCTTCTGTTATATGCAAAAATGTTGTGTGTCAGTAGAAATAAATAATAGGTTGGAAGTAAATGTTATATTTTTTATTTTTTTATAGCAAGAATTAGTTTTATCCTTGAGATATAATATTAATTTTGTTGGTAAATGAGTTGCTATTATTATTTAAAATTTGAGTCAAAGTCAGACACACTGAAATAAAAAGTGTTTAGATAATTTGTTTAACATGTCTGTTTAGGTAGTAAGATTCTATGGTTGTTTATTTTTATATGTCATGAACAGCATAGAAGGTTATATTGAATTTTTGTAAACTTATAAAAGAGAATATTAGTTTATTTTTATAATTCGAAATTTTAATATTTGCATATTTTTGATTAATATTAATAAATCATAGAATGATTATTTTGAAACGGTTTTTATTAATTATTTCATATCATCAACATCTCACTCCTCTTTGTAAAATTATTTTATTATTGTGCAACTACATATACTTGACGCAACGAGAATAAAAAAATCCTGCGATCTGGCCGGTGTAATACACTTCATAGTTGCGTTGAGTACATGGTAAGGGATTTGTGTAATTTTGTGTATAATACTTGTAACGTTGCATAAATAATTTGGCGTGCCCAACGTGCGGCTCGATATATGTTAATTATCGTAGATGTTCATAATTAATAAGTGTATTATTATTATTATTGTTATTAATATTAGTGTATTTTAATTGTAATATTGTTCTTCATTTCACAACAAAACTGAAAGAGGAGAGACATTGTTGGTATGAGATAATTTATAATAATAATAAATGTAAATAAATAATATTAAATAAAAACCAATAGAGTCGCGGTTTACCAATATTAATTAATATAAGAAAAACGAATTTAAATTTAATTCTAATACAACGAAATGGCTTCACCGCAGAAAGGAGTTGATATTGAGCCTATGTTTAGAAGTCTCCAGAAACAAATGCAAAATATTAATGAAGAATTAAAAAGAATAGGGATGTAGTTAAAGCTAAATTAGCGAAAAATAAAGACGAAGTTAAAGCTGAAATTAAAGCTGAATTAGCGGAAAATAATGAACAAATTCAAATAAATAGTGAAGAAAATAGGGACGAAATTAAAGCTGAATTGAATAACCTTAAAGAACAGTTGACTACAAAAATCGAAGAAACTAATACCAGAATAGGAATATTAAGAGCTAGAGCAGAACAGTCATTAACGAACAAGCTTTAAAGATGGAGAAAAAATTTAAAGAATGTAAAGCAGAATGGTCAAAAGAATTAAAAGATAGTATGAAACTATAAGCTGAACACTGGAATGAGAAGTTTATATTATCAAAGCGGGACCAGGATATGAAAATAAAAGCAGTCAGTGAACAAGTCCATGAAAACATCAATAAGACACATAATTTCAACTGTTTACGTACACACCAGGCGCTCCGCTCGCTGCTACTCTGCACATCGTTCGAAGATCACTAACGCTGAATATCCACGTCTCGGCAAACGCGCACTGCGATATGGGATTGTTGTTGTTTACAACTTTAATAATCTTAATCTCAGGGATCAAACTGGGTATAAATAGATTGTGTATTAGGCTTACACAATTCTGGTTTCTTCAAGTGTTCTCGCGTTAATACTCAGACTACCACGATAGGTATTCTGCTCCTAATCCGGAAATCTTCCACTCTTCGCAAAAAAGAACTAGAATATATGATCTATTTAAAATTATTTGAGTTCTCTAATGCGGCAATGATTACGAAGAAATCGTACCGTCAACCCACTACAAAGTCTTCTGGAACTCGACTAGTCCTGACATGAAAATCTCGTAACAGCGAGTACGTCTGTCTTTGGCAAGACTTCAGAACGAACTGAACAATCCGTACTCTGTAAAAGACCGTCTCAAATAATTTTCAGACCTTCTGATTAGTGGAAAACCTAGCAACGTCAAGGATGTGCACACTGATAGACATCCATCAGGTCAAAACTCTGTTAAATTCAGTCTAGATTTAATCTAAAAATTTTATTATTCTCTAGGAGATAACGAAATAAAAGAAGAATGAGTTTCATAAACAGAAACATAAAATTTAATCAAGAAAGTTGTGTTAGTGGTTAAAATCACAAGCAGAATGATCACTGCTGCACACCACTATATAAAATTATCCCGCTTAGCGCTTTCAAGCTTCACAGCTCATCGTCAGATCGGAATTAAACCAAAAAGCTGAAAAAACCTTTCACTCACATCTCACCCCACCCTACTCACACACAACAAGCTATAATTGAATGTCCCTTCCCCACCATCAGCCCTGTCCCACCATCTGGACAGTTACATATTTTTCTAGCAAATTCCTTGTGTTTCAGTGTTGTGTGTGTGTGTGTGTGTGTGTGTGTGTGAAACATAAAAATTACAGTTATAGAGAATTGAGTATACGGAAAATATAGCTTATAACCATGAGAATACCCTGTCTAAGATTCAAATTTAAATGTTCATTATCAAAGAAGTTATTAAATAAAATGTAAATCACACCCACACTCGCGCACTTACGCACAAATATTTCCCTTGACATAAAAGAGTATAAAATTATGCACATTTTGACATAACATGCTTTTTTGAACATATCTTGGTTCAAAACTTATGACTACTTTACAAAGAAAAGAACAAAATCAATTTATGACATATACAGGGTGTCCCGGGAGGAGAGGGAAATAATTTGAGAAATGGTTCTATAGTGTAAAAGAAAAAAAAATGTTCATATAAACATATGTCCGGAAACGCTTTGTAAGTGACTTACGGCTAGCGAAAGATTTCGCCCGGGTTTCGGTTCCCCCGGGTAAATGAAGACTTTCTGAAATTCTGGGAAGGGGCGAATTCTGTTGTTTCTTATGATTTTTGACCTGAAAAATCGAATAAAAAAGGTCGCAGAACTGTATCTCCCATAAGTTTCATGATATCCGACGTAAAACAGAAAAATCTTTGCCTAAAAACAAATTTTGGAAAATTGGAAACAATTGGAATTTTTTGTTAATATTTATTGACTTTATTTACACAATTTTTCTCAGAATTAAATTCTTTACAAGTTTTGTTTTCAACTTTTATGTATTTATTAATCATTTAACAAATTTATTGTACTTCTAACCTAAAAACACGTTTCACAGAATTTCAGAAAGTCTTCATTTACCCGGGGGAACCGAAACCCGGGCGAAATCTTTCGCTAGCCGTAACTCGTTTACAAAGCGTTTCCGGACATCTGTTTATATGAACTTTTCTTCTTCTTTTACACTATAGAACCATTTCTCAAATTATTTCCCTCTCCTCCCAGGACATCCTGTATATGGCAGTCAGAAAATGTGTTACAGGATTAGTATCCTTATTATATGAAACTTACAGCCTGTTCTGTTGCATTATGTATATATATATATATATATATATATATATATATATATATTCAATCACTTTCTGCTACAGTCCGTTTCTTGATGTATATAATACATTTAATATTTATAAATAAATTTATAAAATTTATAAATATAAAATAAATTTATTTCTATTTAAAAATAGAAAATAAAATCAAATACAAAATAAAAACTGAACAATTAAGAATTAATCAAACTGAACAACACATAAATAATAACAACAACAAAAAATGGGCCACATTCAAATATATAAATAATAAAATGACAAAACTAACAAAACTATTTAAAAACACAGATATAAAAATAGCATACAAAACTAATATAAATAAATTACAAAATCTAAATAGCTCACACAACAAAGATAATACAACAACTAACGGCATATACAAAATTGAATGCCAAGATTGCAATAAATTTTACATAGGACAAACAAAAAAACAGCTGAAAAAGCGTTATTTTGAACACCGAAATGCATACAATAAACCAGAAATATATAAATCCAATTTAGCCACACCTGCAATAAACACAGGACATGAATTCCCAGACACAACCAATGTAACACTAATAAAACATATACCACACAAAGGCACCATAATGAACATTTGGGAAAATTTACAAATATACAAACATAAAACAGAAAACAAACTAATACCTGAACAAATACAAATCAATACAAAACATGACACAATATTCAAAGCACTCAACATTGAAAATACACAAAAAACTAACACATACACCACAATCACACACAATAAAACCAATTTGAAATACCAGAAGCCAACAGGAAGCCACAATAATAATAGTCAACCAACAACACATATGTACTTCACCAGACAAAAAAACCGGAAGGCTGAGGATGGGTACAAGATAGTACCCGAAACATGTTCCTATTTAAGGAAAAAAAGGTATATCTTGAAGTAAATTTATTTATAAATATTAAATGTAATATATATATATATATATATATATATTGGCCTGATGCATAGTTTGGATATAATAATAATTAATTTTAATTAGATTTAATGTAAAATGTTTTTGTAAATATTCGTAAATTATTTGATACGTAGAAAATAAATATTTTTAAATTTTTTTAATAAATATTAAGCAGCATATTACTGTTAATGTGTTTATGTCAATTAAAATAGAACGATTAGAAGCTTTACATGGTGTATATAATTTCTTATTAAATCTTACCTAGTTGTCATAAAAAAAAATTACAAAATACATGTAGAATCGTGCATATTGTTACAACAGTCTAACATACTGAATTACGACGGTCTAATTATGAACACACTAGAACACCTACTTGCATGAGGCAACAGCCGGCACACTGTACGCGGGGAGTAGAGAATGTTCTGCGTTGTTCGGTACGCTTCTCGTAACTCTATCCAAAATGTTAAACCTGGCCGGGCTTTTACGGGGTAGTAGAAAACTAAAACAAGAATTACACATTAAAGCTGAACTATGGGAACAATGAAAGATTCCGTAGCCTTTTAAAGTTAAAAGCGTCGGGGCCTAAAAGACCATGAGTTGGTCAAGAGAGGCAAGACAGGAGACATTAAAGAAAGGCGTTCTACCCAAGAAAGATTGAAGCAATGTAAGAATCCAGCTGGGGTACATCGAGTGTGCTTCCCCGTATCCACCAGACTCGTGAGACACCGTATCCTTTGAAAAGGTGTAAGCGTCGGGGTATAAAAGAGCAAGAGAGAACAGCCAGGAAAGATTAAAGAAAGGCATTCCACCCAAGAGAGATTGATGCTAGGTGAGAATCCAGCTGGGGTACATCGAGTTTGCTTCCCCTTATCCACCAAGTGTTCTACATTGACATGTGACGAAATAGGCTCATTTATACAAACCTCGGTCTTACAATATTGTTACGACATTACAGAACAGTCCACGTGTTTGTCAAATGTGCCAGAAGAATCTCGATCTCATGTGTGTGGCATACGTGACTGTTAACGTATTCGCGAGAGTTTTCTCGAAGCCGCCAGCCGCGCGGACTGTGTCAAGGCCGCAGTTAATTACGTAGTTCACACGGGCGTTAAGACGCAATTAGGAACGTTCTGGTCTGTGATCGGAGGTATAACTACATGGCGGCAGCGGCCTTAGCTTTCAGTATTAGTCGCGATAAATTACAGTGTGGTTCCAGAGTTATTATCGGGCGAAATTACTGTGTGCGTTCAAATGGTTATAAGTGTTGTGTTTTATAATCGGACGGTATATTGTTATAAAATTGCGTTTTAATATTAGTTGACATTTATTTGCGAGTGAACAATTTTTATTTGATTTGTAATAAGAGACTGTGTTGTTAATTACAAACTGTTTAATTGTGTAATTAAAGCTGGTTATTAGTGACTTGATTGGCGTCTTGTATTTTGTTTCCACTGTACCATACGACGATCAAGTACACCGTCGTGACAATATGTTCAAATACGAAAATTAGAAAATTATGGCATATAAAGTGCACTCCTGATTAAACTCAATTATGGCATATAAAGCGCACTCCTGATTAAACTCAATTATGGTATATAAAGTGCACTCCTGATTAAACTCAATTATGGCATATAAAGCGCACTCCTGATTAAACTCAATTATGGCATATAAAGCGCACTCCTGATTAAACTCAATTATGGCATATAAAGCGCACTCCTGATTAAACTCAATTTTACACTGAGGTATTTATTTATATCAGTTTTTTTATACAAAATTAGCAGTTGAATGTTTTGTTTCTCAAGTGAACAGTAAAACGTACCCGGACAAAATCGTTGGGGCTCGCTTTTACGTAAGGCAGCTCACGACATTTCCCAGCTATAGGTGGAACTCCGGCACACTGGACCATGGACAATACACTCAGTAGTGCTGTAATAGTGAGCTGGACTCTCCTATACATAGTGGCAGTCTGAAACAGTAACAGTTTTTTTTTTAAATTTTATCCTTGAAACTAACCCTTGGTGTGCTGAGTCTCTTACAGTAATTGATCGTTTATATTACAATAGCAAATCATTACGTGTATCGCATTACGTACGTTTAACAGATACAATATTGCATATTAAGAGGTTTGAAACGTATTTATATGCAAACTTTAAAATTTGTATTCCAACCTTTGAATATGCAGATTGTATCTGTGAACTACAATTGTATATTATATATATAATATACATACAGCCTTACGTAAGTTTCACAGAGATATATATATATATATATATATATATATATATTATATAATATGTAATGAAATGTTGTATAATATTAATATATTTCCCAATATATATTCTATAATATCGTATATATAGTAATATAATTATTTATTATGTTATATTAAATAATATATACGTAAAGAAACGTAAGTTTCATTATACATTATTTGATGACACAAATACACTTCCAAAAGATTATTAGTTACTAAGGTAATATATTACAACGATACATAACATAAATTTGATATACTGTAATTTATGTGGCCCCACTTTCTTTGGGATGCCAAAATTATACGATACCTTTTGTATATGCAGGTTGTAATAATTATAACAATACAAGGTGTAACTATAATAAGAGTAGTAAATTTATGAGTAGTTAAAATTTCATGTTTATTGTTTTAACAAGCATTATAAATAATAAAACATTGTTAATAATCTCCGATCAAGATATCACTCATTATTAAGTTCATCTCTTAAGTTATACGGTGTTACACATTTAAAACACTCTTACGTCTAGACATGTTAATAATCTTAATCTAGACATTTATTCAATTAATAAAAAAAAATAAAATTTAAATGTAATTAAGTTTTATTTTAATTGAATTTATTTAACTCAGATCTGACCTCAGCTTGCTCAGTCTATACCAATGTTTCCATTTTTTTTAATAATTTATAATTATATTGTTTACTCTTACACTGGCATTTGATTCGTATTCAAAATTTAAATTATTCTTTTATACAAAATGCAAATATTAAATCATTTCAATTATTTTTCTTTGATAAAAGAAATATACTATCTCAAAATTAAACTCTCTTTTTTTCTTCTATATTTATATTTATCTATATGCGATCGCTCATTCTTACGACTAAAACATTTACATAAGACTCTATTACATTCTTTCTAATTATAAACTTTGTTTGTTTTAATTCATTGTCTCTTCATATAGTCTTTATGAGCTCTTTAAAAAAATCATTTATAAATGCATTTTGCATGTCACCTCGAGTTTTGATGACCTCACGACTTATTGACGGGGTCCAGCGTTGTCCAGAGTTGGGTTTCCGTTACTCCTGGCTTGGCGTGGTCCTGGACATGTCCAGAGCCCACCGTCGTTCTCCAGCAGTGTGTGGTCCGTCCCAGAGAATTACTATCTGCTGCGAGGTGGAACTCGTTCGGCTGTTAGGCGTCTAAAAAGCATCTCCTAACGTGTAGCACCTCGCGTCGCTCTTTGTAGCTTCTTTGTTGATACTCTTGCTGACCTAAACCGTCCCGGTACTCTACGTTTCCCGAAGTAGTGTAAACATAATTACTGAATATCTTTATTCATTCGTAGATAAGACTTAAAATAAAATAAACTGTTCTGCCGACGGACAGCATGTTCGACTGCAACTGTGTTTTGGAAAGAAGAGAAGGGTTTCCAGTCGAACCCTTAATTTATACCCTCGAGATTCCGCACCTGTTGGTTCCGAAATTATCCTGTCGAGACCTGCAGATCACATGATAGCCCCCACTCACGAAACTTTTCATATATTTGCAATTTCTTGCAAATGGCAATGTTTCGTACGGAATTGAGATAGCAGAAATCATAGCTAATTTGATTAAGCACTCACTCTATTAATTTGAGCATCTCAGTGTAATTTGCGTATTTTTGGCATATTTATTTCGCACTGACTTCGCGTACTGTGTCCTATTAACGTTATTTTCTTATTGTGGATACCTATAAAATTTACACACACTTTGGTGCCTTTTGTTTGTTTATACACTAATTAGTTTTCACACAGTGAATTAAAATAATTATTTTAGTAATTAATTGGGGAGGGTAGCTGAGATTCCTGTCTGTACATGCATCAATAACACACACAAGATACACGCGTAACACACATACAATCGAGTAGGTGTTCTTTGCCTTTTGGAACAGGTTAATTTCTCCCCTAGTATAACAATGAAACATTTTTACTATCCCAGATCTGTCCATTTATCCAAAACTTATAATAATTTTACAAATTTTATATTTATTTAAATCAATGCTCAATACAGCATATGGCTGTATCGTTGCAATATATTGTTAATTAAAATCAAAATAAAATCTTACGTACTTAAAAACATAACAATTACCAACTTACTTCAAAATTTTAATCTCGTTTTTTGGGCTCCGGCTTTCAAAACTTTTATTGAACGCTAAATTTCAAATTTGGTAAACTTCTGTTTACTCTAGTCCATACATTTTTATTTTATATTTTAATTGCAACTCCTCACATTTTTACCTCTTTACCTTTCACATTGAAGTTCTTAGAAACATGAAGAAAGATAGGGAAGCTATTAACACAGTGAAGATAAGAAAGCTTTAGTATCTGGGACATTTCATGAGAAATGAACAGAGATTTTACTTATTGCAGTCCATACTATAGAAAACGTACTTGGAAAGAGAGGGGTTGGGCGACCGAGGATATCATGGCGGATAAATTTAAGGAACTGGTTTTGCATGAATACAACTGACTTATTCCGTACAACGGTGCGGAAAGTTAAAATTAATAGCCTGTGTGATATCCAACATCCAAAAGTGATAGGAGCTATCCGAAGAAGACCTTTTGCGCCCTAATTTTTTGGGAAATAATCTAAAGTACAACAGGGGCCTTTTACATAAAATTATGGAAATGTGTGGCAAACTAAAAAAAGTCGTTTATGCACTAAATAATTATCGTGAGAAACACACTAAAGAAAGACTGAATACCAGGCATACCAGATAAATGTCAAATATCGAATTACAACTGAGGACTCACAGACAGAAATTAAACTGTTGCTAATCACTATAGAAAAAAATTCCCGACTAGCGCTTTCAATTTTCACAGCTCATCGTCAGATCGGAAATATACCGTAATAATACGACAAAATTCTATTATACCTCTACTTTGCATACTGGGCATTCAAGCTCTGAGGTAAACGCCCTTAACTTCTGGCTGCTAACGCTCATGGCATTATTATATTTGTGTTTTGTGATGGCTTCACATTTCTGTTTGTGTTTATAACAAAACTGAGAACTCCTTCCGCTTGATTAGTAAGGACAAATTACTAATTGCAAAATCTCTGAAGTAACTTTAAGTGGAAACTCGCATATAAAGATATTTAAAATTTTTTAATTTTGTTACAGCTTTAGGACAGCATAGTTTGGGCGAGGAATATGTGAAAGTCTATGGAAACTGTATTTTTTACTTCCACGTTCGGTAAGGAAATGGAAGTATGGTGATCGCGAAAAAAGTTGTGTTTGAGATAAGGGCTGATTCTGATTGTACTACCCCCAAAACATGAAGAAAAGTCATTTTTCGAAAAGTGTGTGTGTGTGTGTGTGTGTGTGTGTGTGTCTGTCTATCTGTCCATGTGTCTTGTGTGTAGAATGTTTTCTATGGCAAACGATAACAGCCGCAAATTCAAACAGAATCAAATAATCTTTTGCGTACCGTCCTCAATTGTAGAGTACTCAAGGTCTGTTGTTTTTGGTGAAGATCGGTGAAGGGAAAGGGGTAGTTTACCAGCAATATTTTATGTTTTAACAAGGGTAATTTTTTCTATGACGAACGATAACTGCCGCATATTCAAACAGAATCAAATAATTTTTTCCATACATCCCTGAATTGCAGAGAACTCAGGGCCTTTTGATTTTAGTGAAGATCGTTTAAGGGGAACGGATAGTTTACCTGCAACCTTTTACGTTTTAACAAGAGTAAAGTACTTGAAAATTCATTTAAACTTTTTCAAACAATGGTAATTGTTAGAAATAAAATAATTTTGTTGCCAGGCAATAAAATTATAATTTTTTTTCATTTTAATTTAAATCATATATGAGAGAAAATACATCGTTTGTGGGAGGCAAGAATATCTCAATTATGTAATGTTTACGTTTCCATTTTATTATTATGATTACCACAATAAAAAGGCACGAAAACACACACACAAATCGCGTTATTTCTGGCCTCACTCATGTTTATTTTTTTTTTACATTTGCACACTTTTTAAATGGAAACTGTCGAAAGCCACACAAATACAACGCGTGTAAGCCGAAAAAGTGTCCAGCGTGGATAGCGATTTGCTTCGTGAGGATCGCTTGGCAGTGTAACTGCACGTGTTTACAGAGGAATGGTTCATAGACAGGCTTTTCGTCTTTAGGGAATGAACCCTCTACAAGATGCTCAGGGTCCATGAGTGACTTCGGAGCACTCCTTCTTTTCCGCGTGTTTGTTCTGTGAAACGTACACTGTAGATTCGCAGCTTTACTCTGAGCAACGCTCAATAGAGGGAATGTTGAAAATTTTTGAAGCAACAAAGGAGTAATTTGTTGTCCTTCCCGGGCTGTTTGGCCGTGGTCCAAAGTTTTCTGCAAAACCAGACGTTTCGGCAGTGCCATCGACTGCCATCATCAGTGAAAATCGAGTGTGCTAACGTCAGGTGGTATATGTTAGTGATCACAGTACTGTGGTTAAGGCTCAAGAAAGAATTTAGTTTCTATGGAAATATTTCACTTCGAAAATGATTTAAAATATAAATCTTAAAACATGGAAGTCATGTATGGTTCTCCATACCGATTTTGTATCTGTGTACGTTACTACGTTACTACTACTACGTTATCGGCAACAAAGAAGTAGTTTCTATGGAAATATTTTATTTCAATTTGTCAAACATAAAACTCGATTTACAAGGAACGCTCCTAACCTGTTAGAAATTATCAAACTGAATTAAAGTAAATAATATTAAATTTAAATCTTAGAATATGAAAGTCACGTATAGTTCTCCATACCGATATATAAATGTAGGGAATACAGAAGTCTAGACAAGCTTATTAAGATAAAAAAAAAAAGGTTAAAGATTAAAAATATTTCCATTCATTGCCAAGTACCACGAGCTTATGGACAAAGTGAACAAAATCATATGAGAACACAAAGTAATCGGATTCTAAAATTAACATTTGTGTAATAGGCGAATAACATTAACATTAGCGTACTACAGGCGAAAAGGAGATCTAGTAAATGCTGACAGAGATTCATTCGTAAACAGATTTAAGTAAACACCAAGAGAACATTATGTTTTCTGGAATCTTAGAATAAATATGCAACAGTAACAATAAAAATGCGACTAACAATATGAACACACACACACACCAAAAACAGCAACAAGAGGGATCCGTCAGATAAGCAATAAGAGCAGTCGGTGTTTGCGAAGCAGCGAGGAAGGCGTTACGGCCGCTCCTCCAAATGCACTACGCAAAATAAAAAAAAAACAATTTTTCAAGTTTCCAGTTAATACAACAAAACATTGTTATAGTAGAAAAAACGTTCAGCTCCTTCTGCGACGAAGCGGTTGTAGTGGTTTGACTGAGACTCGCAGTGACAAATACTGAGGACGACTTTTCAATGAATGGACAGAATATCTGGTATTAACGCCATTTAAATTTAACTGCTTTTGGCTCGAAATTTTGAAGACAGAGTACATGACTGATAATTGATACAGAAATGGGGACTAAAGGTAAATACGAATAAAACAAAATAGGCATACATGGCAATAGGTGACCTTCATCAAGACTTGATATTGGCGGACGACATGGGGAAGATTTCATAAACAGAGGAATACACGTATTTAGGGGTACAAATTACGGCCAGTGCAAAGCAAGACAAAAAAATACAATCCAGAATTAATTTGAGAAAGATGGCTATATCTACATTAAATGGAATCCGGT
Organism: Magicicada septendecula; assembly: GCA_034769895.1. Taxonomy (NCBI): domain Eukaryota; kingdom Metazoa; phylum Arthropoda; class Insecta; order Hemiptera; family Cicadidae; genus Magicicada; species Magicicada septendecula. The sequence goes on along the minus strand of CM068369.1, from coordinate 19,431,739 downwards.
AGGATAAGCAAATTACAGCAGAAACTAAAATAAAAATATTTAAAACCATTGTTAGAAGTATCATGACTTACGGCTCAGAAGTTTAGACTACTAATAAACTCACAAGAACCAAATTAACGACTGCAGAGATGGACTTTTGGAGGCGTTCGTCAAGAGAAAATTAGAAATGAAGTCATTAAGGAGAGAATGAATGAGAAAAATTCAATTGTTGATTTTATTGAAACAAAAAAATTACAATGGTATGGACACACAAAAAGAATGACACAGGAAAGGTTGCCAAGGAGAGTTGTAGACTGGAACCCCACCGGGAAGAAGGAAAAAAGGAAGACCACCTATTACCTGGACAGACAAAATTCTATACTGAGACTGAGGCTATGTTGAGGGGACGAGAAATTGAAGACCTTTGGATTGAGAAGCAGCAGTGGAAGGTGAGAAATCAATCACTTATGTAATCTTTATTTCCGAAAAATGCGTAAATATTTTACAGCCGGAATAATAATAATAAATCTAACTGCCCACTAAATCACACAACATAATTGTACTTACTCTGCTTATTCAAATAAATAAATATTAACGGCTAACTATCAAGTGTGAGACAGCTTGGAAATATCTGGCGGAGAACTTGAAACTGGCGCAGACGACTCTGGCAAGTAAACAAACGTACTCTCAGCGTCTGGCAAACGTAAATACTATATACTGTATATAGTGTGCAAAGCTTGTAAAATAAACAGACGAAACTATAAATCATTTCGTACACGCGTGTGCCCAGTAGTTAATAACCTTTGTCCCTGAGGACAAAGGAAGGACGAACTTGCTTTTAACATCTTGAAGATGAAAAAAGTTAAAATGAAAACAATAATTAATCATTCTGAAAACGACTATAATTAAAACATTGTCAAGTCAGTGAGACTCGATGAATCATGTGACGCGTATTCAACTTTAATTTGACACGCGTGTCTCATATGTGGGCGGTGTGTAACAAATTTATGTCAACAGATTGTGTCTCTTGTTCCTCGTCTTCATAAATTTTTACTTTTTTTTAATATCTTACAGCGTATATATTCAGTATTCGTTGATGACCTTGATGGTTTAATAGCCCAGAAAGAAAACACAATATTGTTACAACAACCACAAATTATAATCATTGTCATGTGATGTTTTCCTCTACTCTTTTGACATGAAGAGAATTAAACAAACGCTGATGATGTAGAAATTTATCAGCTGTTTGTTTTTAGGAGTTTTTGCCGTTGTGGCGTAATACCAATTTCAGCAGCTCAATGAAATAGATTTATGGTAGCATTCTATGTGCATGGGAACACTCTCAAGAAATAAAGAGCAGAATTGAAAAGCCAAGAGCAGTGTACACTAGAATGAACAGTTTATTCAAAAGTCACGATAAACAGAAAGATGAGACTTTGACGCTGCTACATATTCTGGGTCTTTTCTACGATATATAATCTTGGAATGTGACTGAAGCCACGACTAAACAATCGGAATCTTTCGGAACGTGGCTTTACCGTAGAATACTGAGCATTTCATGGACACCACAAAACTAATGGTAAAGTTCTTAGAAAGATGAAGAAATGAAAGGAAGTTATTAACACAGTGAAGATAAGAAAGCTTCAGTACTTCATTAGATATAAATGTATCATGGGATATCTCAAGAGAAATAAACAGAGATTTTACATATTGCAGTCCATTAAGAAATTTCAGGACCTGGTTTGTCATGAATACAACTGCCTTATTCCGTGCAGCAGTACAGAAAGTTAAAATAGTCTGTATGATATCCAACATCCGAAACGGATAGGAACTATCAGAAAAAGTAGATTCTATGTGCGCTTGACGCTTATTAATTTTGTTAATAAAATTCCAGGCATTTTTCTTGAAAGAGCGAAGCTAGTTTTAAGTTCCATCTCGACAGTTTGGCATATCACTGTCTGTACAGTTATTTTGTGTGTCTCGCGGTGACTTTTGAACGCATCAATCGTTTGTTGTGAAACGTAGCATGTGTTCATACTTTAACTCTGTAGAAGCCTGTTGTTGTTGTTTTTGAGATTATTCTCCCAAAAGTGGCGTTCATCATCATCATCATCATCATCATCATCATCATCATCATCACTCCAAGGACTAGGCCGTAAACCTGTCCCGGAACCTATCTCCTCGTCGGTCTATCAACATCTCTCTTCCCAGTAGGGTGATAACGCAAGGCACCCACAGATAAACGGATGTCAGGGACGCGGTTGATGTATTCACACCATCTCCTTCTGTGGTCTTCAATCTTCTGGTGCAGTGATACAATGTTTAAATCCCGTCTAAGGTCCTCGTTCCTTCTCCGATCCAAGAGAGAACAACTTTGCGTCCCTCTTAGAAATTTCATTTCGACTGGCTGAATATTTGTGGTACGATTTATATAAATTTTAGAAATAAAACAGAACACAGCACAAGGATTAAATTTTACAAGACAATTGCAATACCCACGTTGATTTACAGAAGTGAGGCGTGGGTCATGGCAAAAAAGGAAAGCGGCAAGATTCAGAGTGCTGAAAGGCAGTTTCTTCAAAATAATTTAATTATACTTTTTAAGATAGAATAAGGAATGAAGATATCAGAGCAGAACTCGATGTAAAGGGTATTACATCTGCCCATGAACCCAAACTTGCTGTCCTCTTCCAGAAGGTATTGCAGGTCGGCTTCACTGGCTTGTTTTCCTCTTGCGACCACTATTATCCTAGTGTCCAATAACGGGTCTGTAAAACATAACAAATAACCTTAGTTGGTTTTCTTTCGGTTTTAATGTAATGTAATTGTTACTATATGCTATGGTATTGTCCGAGGATGAGATGGGTGCTGGAACAGTTTTACATAACCTATAAAAACCCACGCTGTATACAGTCCTCTTTCACCCGGCTGTACGGGAACCCTATAATTTTTTTTATTTGCAGATTAGCCGTCAGAGGATACAACCACCCCTACACTCTCTCGCCTCGGAACACAGACACACACACACACACACACACACACACACACACACACACACACACACACACACACACACACACACTGTCACAATTTTTATCAACACTTTAGTTGCTCTTATTAATCTACTATGGCTTATTTTATCCATTTACTCTTAACTAAACCTTTCCTAGCTCTCTTCCCATGATCTTCGACATCGCTTTGATCTGCACCGACCATTGTTTTTACCCTCTCTAAAGTTTCTTAAAATAATCGTTCGGCTTATGCAGGCCTCCGCGCATGCTTAATTCAAAAACCAGAATGCTTATCTAAAGTTTGAACCTAGTTCTGTCGCAAATTTCATTCGCACAGGTTGTTATTCGAGATCTTTCTCAACCACTTTGTCACTAATCCGACGGCCAACGTGCGCACGTTCCCACTCAATCTGATATAGCTCAAAGACTAATGTTAATAGGGGAAGAGAATAAATGACAGTTTGTTGTCAAAATCTACCGCTAGGTGCGCTCAAAGTCGCAGCACGTTGTTTATGCGGGTTGATATGGTATTCAAAAGTTCGGTCTTTATTTTTACATACCTCGTATATTTTTTAGAGAAACTCAGGTCCTGTCCTCGACTACAGCGTACTTAACTCGTTTACAGACGCTAAATGTATATGCATATCGGAGCGTAAGTAAGAAAGAGAGAATTGTTCGCGGGCTATTCAAGCGACAGGCGGATTCCGTTTAGAACAGCTTGTTATAGAGCTCCCGACGCTGGGACTACGGTGTCTGAGGAGTTCCTAGATGTAGACTGATACCGGCAGTGGTAAATAAGAAAGAGAAGTCTTTAGCGCTCAATAAATACTGGGTACCGGGACTGAAGCATGGTAAGGTAGCCGAGACAAAAAAAAAAGAGCAATGTGATTGACCAAATAATGAACAACCATCATCTTAAAATATCGGTATGGAGAACCATACATGACTTCCATGTTCTAAGATTTATATTTAAAATCATTTTCGAAATGAAATATTTCCATAGAAACTACTTCTTTCTTCAGCATTAACCACAGTACTGTGGTCACTGACGTATACCACCTCACGTTAGCGCACTCGATTTTCACTGATGATGGCAGTCAGTGGCACTGCCGAAACGCCTGGTTTTGCAGAAAACATTGGACCACGGCCAAACATTCCGGGAATGAATTTTAAGAACAAAATACTTTTTTGTTACCGATAACGTAGTACACATATAAAAAATTATCTTCTCCCCCTTCGATTACCGTACCATTTTCATTTTTAGAAAATTACCTCCTCCCCCTTCAACTACCCTTTCCATTTATAGATGTTTCATCTACCTTTCTACAGTGGATTATTATGACTTTCCTTTCAGGATACTTTATTTATCAAAATTAAGTACTTTACTCTTGTTAAAACATAAAACGTTGCAGGTAAACTACCCCTTCGCTTAAAAGATCTTTAACAAAACCAAGAAGCCTTGAGTACTCTACAACTCAGACACATGCAAAAAATTATTTGATTGTGTTTGAATTTGCGGCAGTTATCTTTCGCCATAGAAAAATTATACACATAGACACTTTTAGGAAAATGACTTTTCTTCATGTTTTGAGAGTAATCAGAATCAGCCCTAATCTCAAACACGAATTTTTTCTCCATCAACTTACTTCTATTTCCTTATGGGACATGGAATTAAAAAAGGTAAAAATAGAAATGTCTCAACGGAACAGAACAGTCTTTGGTCGTATTCATTGGCAGGCGTTTGTAATCTGTGGTCCCACGCCACTGAAGACGTCTATCAAGGATAATGATGAAACGTATGAAGGTGAATATAGGCAATCTGGACCACAGTCTAGCAACCAGAAAATTGTGACCATGGACAACTTACCAAGGATAATTCAGCGACGTAAGGATAAAATGTAAAGTTCGGTTTTTAATGTAAACGTATCAGACGAAAACTCTACAATTTTGAGCTACTAAAATTGTACCAAAATTGTAGACGTGCAAGGTATATGATGCGCAATATATAGCCTCTCATGTACAAATGCCAACCTCACCTTCTCGAAGTACAGGTTCGGAGGCACCCTGTTTGAACTGACGAGGAAATGGCGACCGAGTGGCTACCGAAATAAGTAGTCTCCCACTTGCTATTCAACAGCTTCGGGTGGATGAACTGGTAAGCGGCAGGGCACCTCATTGTTCTAGGGTTGAGAAATCGGCTCCAAAGGCGGATGAACTAGTTACTAGTCAACGACATTGGGATGTAGAAGGCAACGAGAAACCACTACATTAAAGGTCGTTTACATATCTCTAGTAATATCATCATGGCTATGTTCAAGGCAACATCATCCGGAGCTAAAAGTTCCCCAATCGCATCTCCGGGGGGTGGGGGACAGTTATGAACAGTTTTGAAGTAAAATAAAATATTAAATATAAACACAGACGTGAAAATATGCTCTTGGAAATTTAAGGACCCTTTTTGGCATGAATACAACTGACTTAGTCCGTGCCGCAGTACAGAAAGTTAAGTAGTCTGCATGATATCCAACATCCGAAACGGATAGGAACTATCAGAAGAAGAAAATTGTACAGTATATTGCAATTTGCATTACTTTAAGTGCAATATAACAAAATAAATAGAAGGTCTTACAATAGGCCTTTCAAGTCGAGGCATTTCGAAAACCAATGACGAATATATTAAAACTATTTGCTACTCTGTAGAAGTACATAGAAATATATCATTTACTTTACAAAGATATAAATTATTATTTCCTTCAGTTTCTTGTAGGAAGTAAGTAACATACAAATGATATGTATTTTTTCCAACGTTTTATTTTTAAGCGTTCCCACGTAGGCTATGTGGGCGTTCAAACGTGAACGTTATTCCGCGTTGCTACTTCAAGGTTTGTTTCTAATTATGGCAACAGAAAAAAATCATTTAATTCATAACAGCTATTTGAAACAAGAATTCAAGCAGATTATATGTTATTTCCCTCTTTTGCAACGTCTACAATTTTTATCAGTATGTGCACTTACTTGACACTATTTTACATAGTCTGTAATAAGAAAAAGCAAGAACAAGAAGAACAAGGAGAACAAGAAGAACAAAAAGAACAAAAAGAACAAGGAGAACAAGAAGAACAAGAAGAACAAGAAGAACAAGAACATATATACAAGAAGAGGAAGAGGAGGACGATGAAGGATATAGATGTGGCAGATGAGGAGGAAAAGACAATGAAAAAGACAATATTATCAAAGTGTCTAAATTATCCAAAACATCTGAATATAAACTATCTGGATAGGCCAAAACTATAGTTACCTTTCTCACAAATATACTAATTCTAAACGTTCAACACGCATGACTAAGAAGGGTTACAATCGAGTATCAAAATCCAGTACCGAATTATTTATTAATTACTAAAGTTTTGTACAATACACTACAGCTAGTGCTGTAGACATTCTGCGGCGATGTTATGGAAGTGCCCGCGGTAGCGGACGCAGTGGTACTCCGAATGTCTGCATGTTGATCTGTTGCATTTCTTGCATCTCTGCGGTTGTAACCAGTGGCCATCCGGTGGCTCCGATAATAACAGTGTTAGAGGCAATGGTTACACCTGGAACTGTGTACGTTTCATGTTACAGCTTAGGTCAACGACAACTTTAAACAATAATATAACTTAATAAGAATAAAGTTGTGTTAACATTAATTAATAAATGTTATAAGTAATATAGTTATAGGTAAAATAATAACATGAAGAAATTGACGGGAGATTCTGAAAACAATTGACGGACGTTGGTAAAATGCCTAACGGAAAAATGTGGACAAAGTTCCCGTGAAGAGCGGCAGCGGCAAGAACCATTAGGAGGGGCGATAACAAAAAGGGGAGTGGCCTAAATTACGAGTATAAAAGCCCACAACGTACAGGCGACATACGTTGTTCAAGACCTGATGATGTCAGAGATGACGAAAAGCTTTGTCTAAACAAAAATTCTAGCAGTTTAGCAACTTTATAAAAGAAATATTAATTAATAAAGTTATGTTAGTCGTTGTAAACACGAACTGAAATTACACTGTCGCACACGACTGTAGACAAAAATTTCCAATCGTGAGTTATGAAGCTTGATAGCGTCATTCGGCCATTTTTCCATAGTGGTGTGCAACAGGCTAGTTCATGTTTATAGCTTAATAAATAACTACACACGCTCTCGCGCGAGCAGTCACGCACACCTTTGTATATATAATGGCAATTAGTTCCATTGTCGCTACTAAACGAATAATATAGACAATATGGTAGATCCATATTAACGACTGAAGGATTAGAGGAAGTAAAATAATGGTTTATCGTCCAAAATTTATAATGTTTAGTCGAGCAAAAAAAGCGATGTAGGTTGAAACAAGAGCTTTTATCTGATTCATGACGGTATTTTAATGACGATGATACTGTTGCTGATAATGGCACGTTAATTCAGTGTTAGCAAGCAGAAAATTTGACGATCGGGGGATATAAATCACAATTGATCAGAAGCCTAAAGTGATCAGTGGAGTGCGAAAGTTATTTGAAGCAGAGGCGTGCTAAGAGCTGTTTCTGGGGAGACTAGCTTAACGGTTAGGTTAGACTTGCCATTCTCTCAGGACAAATCGAATATTAACCATCCTTTCCATATAATTATTTATAGAGTTATTGTTGATTTTTATTGTAACACAACTAGGCATAGAAATAGGCCTACTTTAAATGACTATGGAATTTCACTGTAATTTTTAGTTGTTTCTGGGTGGGGGGGGGTTGATTCCCTTGACCTCACTTGCCGTAGTTACGCCATTACGCCACTGAACCACACTATATACGCTTAACTTTTTACATGATTGAAAGGAGATTTGGGCTAGTTTTGAGGTACAATGAAATGAAGTATTATTTCTCAGGAGTGTATCACTGAATAATTACACGGGTGGACAAGTTAGTTTCATTATGAATATGACTACTACCTCGACGACTACGATGGTGATGGTGGTGGAGGTTGTGATGATACGGATAGTATATCTGGTGTAGGTATGGTAATGGTAGTAGTTACGATGTTAGTGGTTGTGGTGGCAGGAATGGTAATTCGGTTGTTATGATGATAGCGACAGTGGTTGTGGTGGTGATGATACGGATAGTATATCTGGTGTAGGTATGGTAATGGTAGTAGTTACGATGTTAGTGGTTGTGGTGGCAGGAATGGTAATGCGGTTGTTATGATGATAGCGACAGTGGTTGTGGTGGTAGGAATCGTAATGTTGGACGTTATGATGATGGCGATAGTGGTTGTGGTGGCAGGAATGGTAATGTGGTTGTTATGATGATAGCGACAGTGGTTGTGGTTGTAGGAATGGTAAATTTGGATGTTATGATGATGGCGATAGTGGTTATGGTGGCAGGAATGGTAATGTGGATGTTATAATAATAACGATATTGGTTGTGGTGGCAGGCAGGAATGGTAATATGGTTGTTATCATAATGACTACATTGGTTGTGGTGGCAGTCAGGAATGGTAATGTGGTTGTAACGATGATAGCAATAGTGATTGTGGTGGCAGGAGTAGTATGGTGGTTGTTATGTTGATGGCGATAGTGGTTGTGCGGGCAGGAACAGTAATGTGGTTCTTATGATAATGACGATATTGGTTGTGGTGGAAGGCAGGAATGGTAATGTGGTTGTTATGACGATAGCAATAATTATTGTGGTGGTAGGAATAGTATGGTGGTTGTTATGATGACGGCGATAGTGGTTGTGGTGGCAGGAACAATAATGTGGTTCTTATGTTAATGACAATATTGTTTGTGGTGGCAGGCAGGAATGGTAATGTGGTTGTTATGACGATAGCAATAATTATTGTGGTGGTAGGAATAGTATGGTGGTTGTTATGTTGATAGCAATAATGGTTGTGGTGTCAGGAGTATATGGTTGTGGTGGAAATAATGGTTGTGGTGGTTGTTATGTTGTTGGCGATAGTCTTTTTGGTGGCAGGAACAGTAATGTGGTTCTATGATAATGACGATATTGGTTGTGGTGGCAGGAAAGAATGGTAATGGTGGTTATTTTGATGATGGTGGTGATGACGGTGGTTATGTTGATGGAGATATTAATTGTGGTGGTAGGAGAGACAGACAATTTTGGCAGTTAGGATGATGATGATGTTAGCAATACTGGATGTGGTGGTAAGAATTAGAATGGTGGTTGTTATGATGATGGTGGGGTGGTGGTGTTTATGAGGATGAGGGAAGTGTTGGCGTTTTAGGAGGTGCTGGTATAGGTGATGGTGATGTAGCTGGTGATGTTGGTTATAATGATGATGATGATGACGATTCTTGTCCTGGGGCTGCTAGTGGGGATGATGATGATAATGACTATATACAGAGTCAAGGGCATTGCCCGTAATAATTCTACTTACCATCACCCTCAACGCAACGTAAATACAGCCCGACTTTTGCTGTTATAAAGCGCAGCGAGTAATCGCGATATCTGACATTGTTTCCTGGAAAGATAATCATTACGTTGTGATTATAAACGTTAACAAAATTAGTTACATTAACGTTAATAAAGATACATTTTAATTTTGTGATTAAAGTTGTACACTTGAGTGAGTCAAGTAACAAGACTAGACTGTTGTCGTAATGAGAATTCAGGACAGTGGATTTCGGTTTTAGCAAAAACTTTGCACAATTGACTCAAGTGGACAAACTTTCATGCAACGAAATACGAGGGCTATTTGAAATGTTCGCAGCCTACCATAGAAACGAATATGTGGCGTTTATGTTTTTTACCGCATCGTGGCGCCACGTTCGCCTCACAAACAGCAGCGAAAACGAGAAGTCATTACCCCGTCACTTACCCCGTTGAGGAAGTCCGATTCTTCTAGGTCCTCATAATAACCGTTTACTGCCGCTTTTAGCTCGTCATCTAAGGAATATTGCTTCATCCAGAACCTTTTTTGAGGTTTGGGAATAGATGAAAGTCAGATGGCGATAAGTCAGGCGAATAAGGCGGCTGGTGCAACAGATAGTACTTCAACTTGGCGAGTTTTGCCATAGACACAACCCATATATGAGGGCGTGCATTATGCTGATGGATAATGATCTGCTTCTTTGCTAAACTTGGTCTTTTTTCTCGAATTCTTACTTTTAATTGGCCCAAAAGGTTAGCGTAATATTCTCCATTTATCGTTTGACCCTTTTCAAGGCAATCTAGTAGTAATATCCTCTTAGCATCCCAGAAAAATGGGTCCATACACTTTCCAGCCGACAAAATTGTTGCTTTACCGTTTTTGGAAGCGGCAAATCACTATTCATCCATTGTTTTGACTGTTGCTTTGTTTTAAAGTGGAGTAATGGAGTCAAGTTTTATCAGTTGTTACAAATCTTTCGGATTATTCTTAAAACGGTAAAAACATTTCTGAGAAACTTGCATTCGCATGCGTTTTTGGTGACTTGTCAACAAGCGCGGCACCCATCTTGCAGACATCTTTTTCATACCTAATTCCTAGGTAAGTAAGAATGAGATATGCCCTTTTATCTGAGACGCCCACAGGCTTAACATTTTCAAACACCTTCGAACGGCGATCTATCAAAACAATATCGTGCACTTTATTGATGACTTCTAGTGTAGTGGCAATTTTCGGACGCCCAGTACGCGGGTCACCTTCAAACTTGCACAACCACGTTTAAATTCAGTAGCCCACTTTTTCATTGTAGTAAATGAAGGTGTAGCATCGCCCAACTCATTCTTCATCTCATTAAAAATTTCTGTTGGCGTAAAACGTTTAAAATTTGACGTTCAGTTTTCTCCATTTTCAGCGTTGCTGTGATATAACCTTATTTATACAGCTGTTTCTCTGCAACAATGACTTGACCCGACTTGACTTTTCACAGCTGTTCGTGAGGCGAACGTGGCGCCACGATCTGGTAAAAAACAGAAACGCCACACATTCGTTTATATGGTAGGCCGCGAACTTTTCAAATTGCCCTCGTGTAAATTTATTCAACACACCTGTGTGTATGAGGGAGGCACACACCTGTGTCCTACAGGTATATTTTGAGGCTCGTTTGGTCAGTCTTAAATCTAACATTCTTTCTAAGTGTATACCTGTATTTTAGTTTTATTGATTCACGGTTGTCGCCTATATTTCAAACCCATTGAATAGTACAGGGACCGACATAACTTTGTAAAACTTTAATTTTGTTCCTCGACGTACCTTGTTTCCAAAAATACAATTAATTAACTCACAGCCAGTCTGAAACTTACCTAACTTAACATCACCATCAGAATTATTATCATAGCTAATATCATGTCCCAAATAGTTAAAATGGGTCGCGTGTTCTACAATTTGATTATTAGTTATTATTTCTTATGATAATGTACACACAAATTTACAATTAGGCAAAGAAAGGTAAGGTCATATTGTGGTACCTTCTGTTTTCAGCCGACTAGGACTGTATAGGCTTTAGGTAGTGCGTTTATTAATTACTTTTCAAGCCTTTGAAATGACTGTATCAATGCGGAGGGGTCAAGTCACTTTTGGAAGCGTGAACGACAATGAGAAATTTAGAAAATGTTAGTGCTGAACGTTACACAGTATACTGCTAATAATGTGGACTGCCTATACAGTTTAGAATTATTGTAATTAACATAACAAAGCATAAACATATAAATCCTTAAATTTGTAGAGATCGTCAATCAATGAATTTTACCGCCGAAGGGTTTGGGAGGATCGGTCAGAAAAGTATAACACTTAATATAAATATAGTCCCTATAATCTATATTCAGCTATAATGTGTTTTACTATGTTATATGTTGACAGGTATATGTGTAAATGTTTTCTATACCAGTTCTAGTATATAATTCTTGATTATTGCTTTTATACTTAATTACAAAAACCATTACGTTATGAGTAATTTAAATTGTAATATTGTGTAAATTGTGTTCTAGGATATTATACATTTCTTGTTGTGTTTAAGGAAAACAATATGTAATAATTCAATTATTTTGATTATTTTAAACAACATGTTTCAACTCCTACACATATACACAGATACAGGCATGCGCACGCACGCACTCGCGCAAAGCGCGCGCGCACGCACACACACAAACGTTCACTCGAGTAATTGATCTGTTGTATTTGATATTTTCTTTGGTATTCATACACAGGTCCTGGTGTGAGGATAAATGTTGTTGAAACGTCAACACAAATAATTTAAAAATTGTGTTATAGTATTGTGTTATCAAAAAATAGTGTTACATTTTCTGACCGATTCTCGCAAGCCCTTCATCGGTAAAATCCATAAAAATATAATTACAATAAAAAATAAAGAAAATGAAAAAAATTATTACTCCACTACCCCAAGGAAGACGGCATTGTGGTTATGATGATGTGTTTTTTGTCTTTTTAAATTTGACAATATGATTACCATAACAACGTAATGTTTGTTCGTTTGTATTTTCAAGACGAGAGAAAACTATAGTTGAACATCATGTTTGAGTAAAACGTATAGATTATTTGCGTCATTCTTCTATAAAATAATTATTTTAGTGCTATTCGTAATTAAATTTTTCTGCCTATAAATGTAAAATTTTGACCGTTAAATGGCAGTGTTTTTTTTTTAATCAATGTGAATTCTTCGTCAAGTTATTAGACAGAGGCTTATTTGAATTTTGTTGCAAATAAAATTTGAGACAATTGAACTGTTCTTCAGATATCCGAAATCTACACTAATACTGAACTGTTGCATAGACAACATCCTACAATTATAACAAACTTTTATTTTAAGCACTGTATTACCGTTTGCGGACTCTTACCGTCGTCATTCACACATTCCTCAAGAAAATAATCTGCTTCACGTCCTGGATCACTGAACACACAAGTGTTGGTTATGCGAGTTCCATCAGACCTGAAACATGAAGGCGTAAAACAATGAAGAGATATACTGTAACATGTTTAGTAAAATAATTGTTTGACATATTTTATTTGGTTACAAACGCTTCGAAAGCAATAGAAAATATCGGTATGGAGAACCTCATACATGACTGACATGACTTCCATGGTCTAAAATTTATATTTAAAATCATTTTCGAATTGAAATATTTTCATAGAAACTACTTCTTTCTTCAGGCTTAACCACAGTAGTGTGGTCACTAACGTATACCGCCTCACGTTAGCGCACTCGATTTTCACTGCCGAAACGTCTGGTTTTGCAGAAAAAACTAGATCACGGCTTCAGAAAAAACTAGATCACGGCTAAACAGCCCCGGAAGGAATGTTAACAACAAAATAGTCCTTTGTTGCCGATAACGTAGTACACATAAAAAATTATCCCCTCCCCCTTCAACTATCATTTCCATTTATAGATATTTCATCTACCTTTCTACAGTGGATTATTATAACCTTGTTTTCAGGATACTATATTTATCAAAATTAACTACTTTACTCGTTTAAAATATTGTTACGGCATCACGAACAATCTACGTGTTTGTCGAACATTCCAGAGAGATCCAGAGTGTACGCGGGTGGTGTACGTGCTTGTATATGCATCTACGAGAAACTTCTCGATGCCGCCAGCCGTGCGGACTGTGTCAAGGCCGCAGTTAATTACGTAGTTCATACGCACGCTACGACGCAATTAGGAATCGTCTAGATATTCGACTGGCTATAAATACCGGTACTCAAACGACGTTCAGTTAGTATGAGGCGAATTTTTGACTGTGCGGTTCGAGAGTATTAGTGCGATTTATTTACAGAGCGGTTCGAGTTATTACTGTGTACGTTCAAGTAGTTATTAGTGAAGTGTTGCGTTTTATATTCAGACGGTATAATTGTAATACAATTGAGTTTTAATATTAGTGGACATTTTATTGCGTGTGAACAATTTTCATTTCATTTGTTGTAGACACTGTGTTGTTAATTACGAACTGTTTTACTGTAACAATTTAAAGGTGCGATTAGTGACTTAATTGTTGTCTTGTACTTATTTTGTTTCCACTGTACCTACGACGATCGAGTAGACCGTCGTAACAATATAAAACTTAGCAGGTAAACTACCCTTTTCCCTTAACCTATCATCACCAGAATCAACAACCCTTAAGACCTCTATAATTCAAGCACATATGCAAAAATAATTTGATTTTGTTTGAATCTGTGGCAGTTATCATTCGTCATAAGTAGGGGGAAAATACCGGTTCTAACCAACAAAGGATGCCGCCGTTCCCACGGTCCAAGATTTTTTCCCACGCTCTCCCCACCACCGCTGGACCTGCAGCATCCGCGAATTTCCACCAATAAAATTTCATGCCGCCTTTTGCGCGCCAAGTTGAAAGAGATGCCGCCGTTCCCACGGTCCAAGATCTTTTCCCACGCTCTCCCCACCACCGCTGGACCTGCAGCATCCGCGAATTTCCGGGAATAAAATTTTTTATTTGATTTTTTATTTTTTAATTAAATTGATTTGCATATCAAGGGTGGGTGGGAGGTGGGGTGGGGTTCAATGGACCACCCGCATCCGGGAATATAATTTTTTATTTTTTTAATAAAGCTGATTTGGATATCAGGGGTGGGTGGTGGGTGGGCGGTTCCGACTTGATGCATTATAGTTTTATATTAAAATATATGACCGCGAATAAAATTTTTTATTTTTTAATAAAGCTGATTTGCATATCAGGGGTGGGTGGTGGGTATATATATAAAACTCTCTCTCTCTCTCTCTACACCAATCTCGTTCTTCCAATGTGCGTAAAGTGTTACGCAATTATAATGTTACAAATATTAAAAAATATATATATATTTAAACTAGTATTTACAAAATATGTATACAGACGATTGTAATTTTAAAAATTCATTTTTGTATTAAATATATATATCGTAAACAATGAAATAATAATATTTCATTATTGTAAGATTTTAATAAAACAATTATCAGTTTAAATAATAATTTTCATGATTGTAAGATACAACCTACAAATTATTAAAATGTCTCTCTCACACACATTTCTGATTACTATACAAATAATTGCATGCATATTCGGAGGTTTATAACGAAATAAAGTAAAATAAACCATAATTTGTTTTAAATAATTAAATACAGGATTTTGATACGAGTACGTTGACCGCATTGATCGGTTCATCGAAACAAGTCTATGCACGCACAACGATACTGAATTAGATATAGTTATTATTCGCTAAATTAAACCAGAGGTCATTAACCTTGTGTACGACGTCCTACATTCTAATTTCACACCTGCTAGTCATTAGCAGCGCTGACAGTAATTAGGATTATAAAGTATTTACTCTAAAAACGGACAACTCTACTTTCTAATTTGACACCTGTCAAGCATTAACACCGCTGACAGTAATTACTCTAAAAACGGACATGCAAGCTTTCTCCCAGTACCAGTGTACAATATATATACGCACAGAAAATTAGCAAAAATTTCTCATTTTGACTGCTTGTGTATGTGCTGATACATCGTGAAATCTATCTCTGCATCTTTTTTAATAGTTGAAAGACTGTTTGTGCGCATTCAGTATACGCAACTTTCATCATTAAGGGTGTGTAGACAACACACATACTAGTTTTTGGTAAGTGTACAGATTTTATTTAATTTTAATGTATGTGCAGATTTTATTTAAACGTAAAAATTATTTGTATTAAAACATTATCAAGCGCATTATTGAAACATTTGAATACGTTAATAACTGAGTATAATTTTTATTGTATGTACAGAGTTTATTTAAACGTAAAAATTATTTGCATTAAAACATTATCAAGTGCATTATTTATTGAATTTAATACATGTGTGTGTACGCGTGTGTGTGTGTGTGTACGCGTGTGTGTATGATCAAATTACAATTTCTGAAAATATATTCTTACCGTATTTTTATAGTAGCAATTTCTCACCGACGTGTGCTGATACATCGTGAAATCTCTGCATCTTTTTTAATAGTTGAAAGACTGTTTGTACGCCTTCAGTGTAGACAACGCACATACTAGTTTTGGTAAGTTGTACAGATTTTATTTAATTTTAATGTATGTGCAGATTTTTATTTAAACGTAAAAATTATTTGCATTATCAAGCGTGTTATTGAATTTAATACATGTGTGTGTGTGTATGATCAAATTATTATGTCTGTTACAAATTTTCTGAAAAATTTCTTTAAACAAACGTTTTTAATGTAACAAATTTAGAAAGTAGGTCACGGCGTATGATAACATTTATATCTCTCTCTAATTCTGTTGTGGACATACATAGCTGTAAGCAGTGACTATCTCCTTATGAATGCAGAATGTAGACTTTCCTAAAATTATTTGCATTAAAACATTATCAAACGCATTATTGAATTTAATACATGTGTGTGTGCGCGCACGCGTATGTGTATGATCAAATTAATATGGAGTGGGTTATACAAATAATAATAAAGTGTGTGTAATATATATATATACATTTATTAAAATACATACACACAGCTCCAAGATTATATTAAACAGTTTTACAATTAAAAATACATACACAGCTCCAAGATTATATTGTTACAAGTATGAAAATATATCTAAACTAATATTTACAATTTAAAAAAAAACATACACAGTTCCAAGATTATATTGTTACAAGTATTAAAATATATCTAAACTAGTTTTACAATTAAAAATGCATACACACACATAGCTCCAATATTATAATGTTACAAATATGATGAAAATATATATATATTTAAAACTAGTATTTACAAAATATGTATAAAATAAGACTTAAACACGTCTATGTACTGTGTTGAACAATGGTGTATATTCTACAAGCGAATCATGTAGTATCGTACAGTAGGCGGTCGTCTGTGTAGGAAAATTCGTTGACGATTCAAATTCTAAACGTACATCAACTGCTGAAGACTTAAGTGCTTCGTCTTGTCTGCTACAATCGAAAACAAACAGCGGGGCTTTTGATTTGAATAATTCCGGTGTCAGTACTGGGCTGCCGTCTAAACGGTGGTAATACGAACTTTGAAAACTGGCGTACATATTGTACAATAATGCAAAACGGTCTTTCCCAAGTTTAAATTATCGTAAGGATAATACTTGTCGTTTAGAAACAGTCTCGCATTGATCACGTTACAGTGATCGAATTCATCAGCGTGTGCTGTCAGTACATTTTTTCTTGCTGTCTGAAACGCTAACACAACAAAGCGTGGTTTTTCTAGCTGACTCGAGGTCTTGACAATCCAATTCTGCCTTTTAGTCTGTGGTAAGGCAGGATACTCGTGCAACTCCCAGGTCCTAAAAGGCATAGTTATCGGGTGGTCTTTCTCTATGAGTCGTAACAGTGGTAATCTGTACGCATTAGCTACATGTACATAAGGCATTTTCCAGTAAACTTTATCTAGTTCAAGAACACAATTAGCAGTCGTTTGTCCGCTTACTAAAACCATAGCATTTATGTCGGTAGAAGCACGTAGGAGTATAAGTTCTTGTTTCACATTCAGCACGATGCGTGTATAGTCTTCTGCGAATCCCATTAGCATTTTCAGTGGTATACAAAAATTGAATTCGCCGTCATCATTCACTTTTAATATGTTCGTGGTCGGTGCCACCCAACCTGCTTTTTCCATTGCGTTACGTATGTTGTTGTTGAGTGATAGAAAAGTTTTAATAGTTGACGTAACACCGACGTTTCTGGTATGGTCCGCTACCACTCCGGCCAACTCGTAACGAATCTCTTCAAAGAGAAATGCTATAGCATTGTTCACCAGTTCCACATTCAGTGCAGTATCTGCAGCCGCACTAGGGTTTTTAACCAACTTGCCTTCGATGTAGAGGAAACTTTCTGACGGCAGTGTAAAGACGTCCTGTTGTTGTACTGGCACACGTATTTCATCATTGTTTCCATATCTTGTTGTTGCGTACTGTGCGTGTGAGTGAAATGAAAAGTGTGTGATACTGTCTTCAAAGAACGGTTGCTGCTCCACTGATAATATTCCACTCGCCATGTTACTTGTTTACAACAACAAAACCCAGTGAAATCAGGAAACGGCGGTTAACTGATGTTAATCGTTTCAGTTTCGAACGAGTACTGATGCGTTTCCTAACTGATCTTTCTTCTTCTTTTATTACTGACGACGACTGTGGTAGCAGCGGTGGCGAAGAAACAAAGTACAAGCCCATGTCTATAGTCGTTTTAGATGTAAACGCACAGTGATGACTTCTCCGCGAAAATCTATTACGTCACCGTCCTGATCGTGTAAAGATAATGTTATGTTGTCCAAACGACTCACATTCACAGGTAGGTATATGACGTTTGTAGGCGATTCAATTATTTTGAATCCTGGTTCGACTGACGGATAGAACGAGTGCAGTGTGTGCTCGGTTTTACCGTTCTTGTATGATCCTTGCGCTATATTACACCTTATCAGTATACTGTTCACTTTTATAATGTTAACTGTGGCGTCAGACGTGTGAGTTTTATTCGCTTCAAGCAGACGCTTTCCCTTGAAACCCAACATATCACCAATACCGTACACTGTTTGTTGAAAGTCAATATCCAGTGCACAAGTCAGCTCACATTTCAGTGTATTGTTGTTAGGACGTAGACTAATCTTTGAGTCTCCTAACTGCTTTTTGAGGAAGGCTTCTATGTCACCGATTTCATAAGCACCTGTAGGTAAAGTTATCAAGTCCCACGTTGTTCCGTCTCGTAGTACTGGAAACACGTTGTTTTTTCCTTCAATCACGTTCGGTATACTGTTGTATGTAGTAAAGTCCAATAGACCTACATACCATTCGCCGTTTGTTAGTTCGAGAGGCGGGAAAAAGTCACATACAAGAGCAGCAGCATTCGTACCTGTTAAGGTGACCGACAGCGAAGACATCTTGTCGCTTACTGATCACTCGCGCGTTAAGAAGTCCAAACATAAATGCCCGCAGATGACTGTGTGTGGTGGCTGTTCACGTTCGTAATTGTAGTAAATGTCAGTGTCGGTTCCAAAATACTGTGTCAGCTCAAGAGGTGGCTGCATATTACCATACGCATCATAGTAGTAAACTTGTTTGTTTCGCTTCTTGTAGCAAACCCAGTGCGTACCAGGTCCTTCTGCACTGTCTAGATTAACAACTGCACTCTCATTCTTACATGGTTGTGTGTGTGGTAAAGTGTTACGCATAAAAACTCCTCTGGAATAAGGTATTTTCAAAAGTTTTGCGTACACATACAAATCACTGTCAGACAATGCACGCACTGGTATGCAAATTAGTTTTTTTGTCTGTAAGGACGTAGGTATAGACCTGACGCAATTTTTTTATTGTTACGTTTATGTCTTGGGACTGTTTTGCGTTTGCAGGTCGTTTTGCGTTTGTTCACGGATTGACGTTTAATTCCTGAACCCTTCTTCTTCTTGTTTTTTCTGCAACCACTACGCGAGCTCCCTCCACCCACTGCCGATTTCGCCTTCATCGCTGCCGCTACGGCCGCCGCGTAGCCTCTTTCGCTGATGCCTGAATTCAAAGCTTTCACTCGATCCCACGCCTTGCCGGCTAGCACACGATCCGCTACGCGTCTTCGTTCGTTGTCCTTGTACTTAGCGTAAGCGATATCGTGTTCGCGACAGGCTTCGTCCAACTCGTTGATTCCGCGCTCGCCACGTGCCAATCTCTCTTTGAGTTTTGTTCCAGGTCCACAGAATCGGTAGCCCGGTAGGTGTAATTCTACTGGTAATGCGTCCACCGCTCGATTAATCAAAGTAGGTACTGACGAAACGATAGCGGGCACAGTGTTTTTAAGTATTTTTCCAATTACACCACGCCCCATTCTTTTCTTACGAAGTACGTGCATTCTTGTAAACAGATCTCCAATCCTTGATTTCCGTTTCCGTATCGAGAACGTCTATTAAACGCCCCACCTCTTCAATATATTCAGACAGGACTGAACGCTGTGTCGTGCTGTCTTGATATTTATAGACAAACTTTATTAGATTGATTATATGAGCGTGAAATACCTGAGTAACCTTGTACAATTCGGTCTTTATATGTAATTTTAATTCGTGCATTTGTCGTACAGTGACTGCGTCTTTGTCATTGACACCGTTCGCTATATTCGTAATTTTTCTTCCGGCAGCGTAGAAAGTATCGTTTTGCAAACTGATTGTGTGTGCGTGTAAAAATTCCAAATTCACTGCGTCTTTGAAGTCAACAGGTGCCTGCACATGTGTTAGTCGACAGTCATTAACGATTACGTTACCTGCACGATCTTTTTCAAACTCTTCTCGTCTACGTATCGTTTTGTGGCTGCATCTCTTGATTTAAGCGGATCGTTTAGCCTTATTATTCGATTATCTTTTGCGTCTACGGTAGCGTTGTCGTCGTTCTTGTACTGTAAGCATGTGTCCTTTACGTACTGTAAAGAAACAACATCGTGCAACTCTTCAGGATCACCCAAGTTGCATATCTTTTTGTTTTTCACATCAAAGTGACCGTCGTTAGTCACTCCTAAACCGATATCCTCACGCAGACTTCGATGAGTTTCTTTTCGCACTCTTACAGCGCTGTCGTGTCTACCGAACTTGTCTACACTCATATTTATGAAGAAGAACTGATGGTTATAGAACGGTGCGTCTGCTTTTATATGATAATGCCAGTTTCACGTAATTCTTCCAATATCGAAACGATTTCATTCCTATGACCAGTATGGCCGCTATTTTGAGACGCCATTAACAGTCTCAATCTATTAACCAACTCGTTAGGATCATCCCAATGCACGTAATCGATTGCAGTGTTCGGTTTCATCTCCATATAGCCACTCCCTGTACATTTTCGTGCAAACAATTTAGATATTACTAGTCGGTACTTGACGCCACTGTTACTGTTTATTCGCGTATTGTGTTTATATTTTTGTTTGTGTCTGTTGGTTGCTGGTAGTATAGACTTATATTTCCTCATATCATCCTTATTGTATTTTTTCGGTAGTTTCATAAACAAAAGTTCATACAGACCAGGTGTACCCTCGTAAATTTTTCCTTTGACATGAAAGTTGTCGTTATCATCGATTTTTACATTTGAATCACCTATCATAAATTTACCACCTTCGTATCGAACACCATACATGCGATCTATAATCCGTTTACAGTCCGCCGATTCACACAAACGCATATATTTGTTTGCTAATGAATCCTCGCTGAAATGTGAAGCGTTAGGGTTCCAAGCGTCCTCTTCACTGAAATGAGAAGCGTTATGACTTTGCATACCACTTTCGTTTTCTGTTATTACGTGTTGTGTAGGCTCTTCTTGTTTTATCTGCTCCTCCTCCTCCTCCTCCTCCTCCATCATGTCACCACTTAACTTTCGTGAAATAGCTTCTAACGGTTCCAGAATCGGTCTGTAATTTTTTCTAAACGTCTCGTCGCTTTCTCTGATACCGTGTTGTAATGTATGATATTTTTTCCTTATGTTGTCGCTTATCGTGTCTATATCATACGCGAGTCGTTCCTCCTTATTCATTGCCATCGTGTGTTAGCAAGAGGACTGATTACATTACTACAGTGCAACCACTTTTATACTTCGTCGGAAACAATTATGAATCGATCAAAGCCGATTCTATATCTACCTTCATTTATTGACGAGTCTTTGTCTATGACTAGAAATCCATAACGATCCTTCCACGCCTCCATGCAGACGTCTTTGAAAGCATCATATTTCATATCTATGTTAACGTGATCATTGTATGCATGTCGTAAATTTAGATCGTCTTGTTTGAACAATATCAACAAGTTAGCGTTGTCACGTACCAATTGTTTCGGTATCTGGCTATATGTCTGGCATAGATAGAATGTGTCCACACCGCTATGTCTCCCCATAACAAAATACTTTCGAATATTGTTTTGTCTTTCACACGATACGTCATCGAATACGATAACAGAGTCGAGACCAGTGATTTCACTCGGTAGCGGGACTTCTTCGTTCTCGCTGTATGCATGATAACCTAAACCTTCATCAGCGAGTGATTTCATCACTGTTTCTAGCATTCTGTATTTTGGTTGAAATAATGATTCTGAAAACACGTATACGTTGCGGAAACGTAGTCCGTTGGCATCAAACAGTAGGTTGAATAGCACATTGGATTTCCCACAGGAACTTGGGCCTGTAACGATACAGCGAATACTGTTCGGTAATAGCGGGCCATGTTTACGCTTAGCACTGTCTTCGTCACCAGCCAAAAAGTCCATATCCATTATTGGTAATTTGTTTGCTTGCTGTACAATCTTCATCTTTGTGAATACCGAAAGCATACTGTTTTCATCACGTGCTGTCACCTTTTTTATATTAGATCTTTCTTATGTATCCATGCATCGTGTTTACCATCGAAACCAAGCCAACGAACACGCACTCTGTCACCTTTGCGTTGTAACACCTTTTCCACTAGGTATACGTCACCGACTTTGGACTTACTAATCTCGTGCTCGTAAAAACCACCTTTCAACACTTTGTTTAGATGATCTTTTAGCAGATAAGTGACGGGGATAGTAGTGGATTGTACTTTATCCACAGTGAATATTTCGTTAGTCCAATTCGGCGTATAACCTTTGGCGGACGTCATTTTGTGCTTACTTATACGAACACGGTTACCGACTTTAAATTTGGGTGGTTTCGTTGGACTGATTTTAGGCGCTGTGTTCTTCCTTATTCGTTCCAACACTATATGTTCGTTGGCGTCATTCACTTCACTCGGTTTCATACCAATGGTTCTGTGTGTTGTATTCTTGTACGATTTCAGTAATGTAGGTAGTAGATCCAACCAGCGGTAGTGTCCTTGTTCACTGAAAGCTCGATACATGTGTGTCTTCAGTGTGCGATTAAAACGTTCCACTATGGAAGCTTTTTTCTCACTGTAGGTTGAGTAATGTTTCACATTATACTTTTTTAGCAACGCTTGTACTGTGCTGTTGTAATACTCCTTCCCGTTGTCCGTCTGTAAATATTTCATTCGATTAGCAGTTAGTATAGGCTCTAGTGCGTGCTTTACTTCTTTTCCTGTCTTTGTTTTTAATGGTACAGCGTACGCGTACTTGCTAAACGCATTGATCACTGTCATCATGTACTTGTACCCTTTGTTCACTCGAGCGTATGGTATCATCTCCACAAGATCCGCCTGGTACAAGTCGTGTAGACCCTTCAATTCAACCGCGCGCCTAACGAAATTCCTTCTCGCTGCTCTGTGTAGCTCTAGAGCTATAGTTTTGCGTGCGTTGTTCATGGTTTAAGATACACTAACATAATACCGGCGTTAAAAATACTATATATATATATATCTATAACAGTTTCTTTGTTTTTCAGTATTCATTCACACATCTGAATATCATCATGTCCGACCTTCAACAGAATCCAGAACATCAGCAGGAACAGGGACATCCTCAACAAGGTAAAAAAAATGTTTTAAAATACCAATTGTCTCTCTATAATTATGTAGCAAACCAAATTTGTTTGATATGAATTAACTCTGTCTAACCTGTACAAGATAGTCTCTTGACGTTGTTTAGAAATTGATATGGCGGAGAAAATTTTTTATGTTCTGACATAGGTTTGTCACCTTCTCCCCAATGTATTGTCTCTTGACATCGTTTAGAAATTGACATGACGGAGAAAATTTTTCATGTTCCACCATAGGTATGTCACCTTCTCTCCAATGAACTAATTCAATTACGCAACAAAAGCATTTAACTCTATCGTCTATGAATGACATACTATGTCCACAAACATCATAATTTAGCGGATAGTAGTAAAAGCCGGCAAACGCTAACTCGTCGGGGCTGACAAACGTCACTTCCCAATACTTGAACGATTTTTTTCTTTCACTTTCAACGCTAAAATCAGGAGTAGCTGCCATCTTCACAGTTTGCAATAAACTAACGTATTACTAACGTGTACTATCTATTTATTTACCACAAACATGAAT
Source organism: Magicicada septendecula (assembly GCA_034769895.1). NCBI lineage: Eukaryota > Metazoa > Arthropoda > Insecta > Hemiptera > Cicadidae > Magicicada > Magicicada septendecula. The sequence continues at coordinate 19,407,816 of CM068369.1, read as the reverse complement.
GTGTGTATGTGTGTTATTCATCATTCCTATTAGCTAATACATGTGTTTTTATTGTTTCAGATATGACACGATTTTATATTGTGCGAAACAGTAGTATTAGAGGATGTCTCACAACTTTTAATTACCTGCCTGTGTACACAGAAGAAGAAGATCAAGATATAGTACCGATAATGACCGAGGTGCGACCTTTATTGTGCAAGGATATTCTGGCAGAACAAGCACGTTTACGCAGTATCAAATGGCATATTGCGTGCAGGATACGTTTCACTAAAACTGTGTTAGATGGTGACAGCGGCGAAGAAAAAGAGGTAACCAAAGACGCCGTCTTCCACGGACGTTGTCGTACGTTGCTCACGGACGACAACGACGAGTTGAACTGTCTACTCGATGAATCCTACGATAAAATCATGAATAACATATCCAATTTTACCCGTGACGGGAGCGGATGGTCGGTGGATGCTGTACTGAAGCTGGAACTAGTTGTTGGACGGTACAGGCCTCTAGCAGCATCCTCCTACCTTCCAACCCCGCGAAAACTTGCACTCACCAAGGCAGTAGTCAACATCAATAACTCCCAAGATGAAATGTGTTTTCTATGGTCCGTACTAGCTCACATACACCCTCAACAAAAGCATAAAGAATTTATTTCAAACTACATCTTATTCAAAAACACAATAAATATGACCGGTATCGAGTACCCTGTTTCTATAAACTCACTTTCTAAATTTGAAACACAGAATCCCAACATTTCTATAAACGTTTTCGGCTATGATATAGACGACAATATCAGAAACGAATCAAAAAATGAGGTTTATCCGTTAAGAATTACCCCCAATAAGGACAGATTACATCACGTTAATCTTTTGCTTCTGTCCGATACAAATAGCCGAAAACATTACTGTCTTATCAGTAACATGAGTAGATTGTTATCATCCCTAACAAAATTCGAACACAAATCATTTTACTGTGACTACTGCCTGCATCGTTTCTCCACAGAACATGGTCTGTCCGATCATCTCCCCTACTGCACACCTCACGGCGAGCAGAAAACCAAAATGCCTACAGAGGAGGAGAAGCTTATGTCATTTAAAAATTACGCGCACTGTCTTAAAGTACCCTTTACGTTCTACGCCGACTTCGAGTCTCTCATCACTCCGCTTCAATCGTGTTCACCTGGTAACAACGTCCCGACGACAGTGCACGAGTTAGGCGAATTCTACTCAGTTGATAGCAACGGTGCCCGTCAGAAAATAACTTCTCCTCCTGTATCGTCCACATCATACGAAGCGATGCATATTCCGTCAGGTTTCTCCTATGCTATCGTCGATCATACACACAGACTCTGGAGAGAGGCTAAAGTTTATCGAGGTGAAAACGTTGTAGACACTTTCTTTTCGTGGTTGATGAAAGACGCCGAGGATATGATGAAGGTAGTACGACATAACGTGCAAATAATTATGTCCGATGATGACAATGTTGCGTTCACTAACGCCACCGTTTGTCATTTGTGTGAGCGCCCTTTGACAGACGATGACAAGGTACGCAATCATTGTCATCTTACGGGGAAATTCTTGGGAGCAGCCCACAATAGCTGTAATCTAAGCTACAAGATGCCTCGTCATATCCCCGTCTTCTTTCACAACCTTCGTGGCTACGACTGTCACCATTTAATGCTGGGTTTAGGAAAATATAAGGACCAACACGTATCCTGCATTGCAACATCCAGTGACCGTTACGTGTCGTTCTCCCTGGGTCCCTTGCGTTTCGTAGACTCCTTTCAATTTCTTAATCGCTCTCTGGACACACTCGTTACCAATCTGTCCACGTCCGGGAGCCAATTTCCTTTGCTCAGAGAGGAAATACTTAGACGGGGTTTCGACGAACAGACCAATCTGCTCGTACGCAAGGGAGTATACCCTTACGAGTACGTTGACAGCATTGATCGGTTCAACGAAACAAGTCTACCCGCTCGTGAACACTTTGATAACCGGTTGTTGGAATCGGCTATTTCGGACGCAGATTACGAGCACGCACAAAACGTGTGGAGTGCATTCAATCTGCGTACGTTTGGAGATTACCACGATTTGTATTTGTTGACAGACGTAATGCTGCTGGCCGATGTCTTTGAAAGTTTCCGAGACATGGCCTTACGCGATTACTGCTTGGACCCGTGTCATTTTTACTCGCTTCCCGGACTCGCTTGGAACGCGATGCTAAAAATGACAGGGGTCGAATTAGAGCTGTTAACAGAGATAAATCTGCATCTGTTCCTTGAGTCTGGGGTCCGCGGAGGCTGCGCGATGATATCCAACCGTCACGCAGTCGCTAACAACCCTTTGATTCCAGATCAGTACGATGTATCGAAACCGACCTCCTTCATTCTGTATACAGACTGTAATAATTTATACGGTGCAGCCATGTCGCAACCACTCCCTTACGCAGACTTCCGATGGCTCGATCGTAACGAAATCGAGTCCTTGGACGTACGTAATGTGAGTGATGATTCCGACATCGGGTACATCCTCGAAGTCGACCTACACTATCCTGATACCTTACACGACCTGCATTCCGACTACCCACTTGCACCTGTGCGCCAGGGCGTAACACCCGATATCCTTTCTCCCTTTTCCAAACGTTTACACGAGAGTATATACAGATCATCGTATAACGAATCAGGGTCATCCGTAGAGAAGTTGTTAACAACTTTGGAGGACAAACAAAATTACGTTCTCCATTATCGAAATTTGAAATTGTATTTAAGTCTTGGCTTAGAGCTGAAAGCGACTCATAGGGTGTTGTGTTTTAAGCAAAGCGCTTGGTTGAAACCGTTTATCGATTTCAACACCCGCAAGAGGCAAGCAGCCGTCAACAGCTTTGAAAAAGACCTTTTCAAACTGATGAACAACGCCGTATACGGTAAGTCGCTGGAGAACGTACGGAAACATATAGACTTTGAACTAGTCTCGAATGAACGACGGCTTCAAAAACTAGTTTCCACACATAGGCTAAAACGTATGATTCGTTATACGAACGATCTGGTGGGGCTCTCACTTCGTAAAAAATCCCTTGTTCTTTCCCGTCCCATGTATGTCGGCTTCACGGTGCTTGACGTTAGCAAAACGATAATGTACGACTTTCATTATCGTTATGCTGTCGCCAAGTACGGTTGCAACGTTAAATTATTAATGACAGATACAGACAGTCTGATGTATAGCATTCAAACATCAGACTTGTATGCAGACATGAAGAAGGACCTACACGTTTTTGACACATCGGATTACCCTACGTCTCATCCTTGTTATAGCCTTAAGAACAAAAAGGTTGTCGGACTGTTCAAGGATGAAACGTGTGGTCGTCCTATTAGAGAATTCGTGGGTCTCCGTGCGAAATGTTATTCGTTCCTTTTGGCCCACGAAGATCCCACCCAAGAGTGTCAAAAACGTGTATGTAAAGGTGTGCCTCGAGTTGCAATTAAGAGGAGTCTGCGACACGATATGTATCGCAAGTGTCTCACTGATCATTGTCAGTTTTCTACCAGTGCGCTTTGTTTACGTAGCGATCATCATACGCTGTACACGATGCGTGTAAATAAGCAAGCGTTGTCACCGTATGATGATAAGCGTTATATATTAGACAATGGTCATGATACGCTAGCATACGGTCATTATCGAATACGACAACGCATCAACATGGAGAACGACACCTCCCCACCTACTAAAAAAATTCGTCTCCATGTATAGTAACCCTCCTTAACACTTGTTTCTTTCGTCAGTTGATGTCTCTCGGTGCTTCAGTCCAGACGTCTGTAAACGTAAGTTCACATATTAATATCTCAACGATATTTGTATTTTTAAACATAATATATACATATATAGATTTTGTAATGTGTGTGGTTTCTTTGTCTTACAGCATTATGGATAACACTGCAGTTATAATTGACTTCCAGTGCTTTTTCGACGACAACGGAAAATATATTGTGAAGGAACTGTCAATCATGGACGTTCTGAGATTTGCTGGTAGACATTGGATTTTGACTCCGCCTGCTACATCCGTTACGAATCCAAAATACGTTAGGACAAACCACTGGTTAACGTCAAATTATCATAGACTTAGATGGAGCGAAGGAGAGACACCATACGACAATCTTGTTTCATTGTTAACATCACATACACGTATATATAAATATGTGTTTGTGAAGGGTTTTGAGAAAAAACGTTTTTTGCAATCAAAGATAATACACAATAATATCATCAATCTCGATGACTTTGGTTGTCCTAAAAACATACCGTATATAATTCATGGAACAGAATGTCTTAGACATTTCAATTCTTCTGACCGTTGTGCCAACTATAAGGTGCATGCTATTCGGGAATGGATGATTCATGATATTTGCTTTAAACAAACATTTTTAATGTAACAAATTTAGAAAGTAGGTCACAGCGAATGATGACATTTATATCTCTCTCTCATTCTGTTGTGGACATGTACATACATGCATAGCTGTAAGCAGTGACTATTTTCTTATGAAAATGGACTTTCCTAATGACATTGTTATATTTTTGGTGTCTCTAATTTCGTCTGTGGGACATGTTCATACATGCAAATGAAAGTGGGAGACCGACGTTACCACCACCACTATCACATTCTACTGTCCTTTTGTGTCGAATATTCTGTCATTGTTTGGTTCTCTCTGGTTTGATACAGACGTGTTCACTAGTGTCTTCTAATAATGTCGTTTCTTGTAAAGTTTAATGCTGTAAGTGCTATCGAGTACAAACGATGTTCAGAATTGATAGTGAATAAAAAATATCCCATCATGGTCTTAACAAATGTGGACACAAAATATGGGAACTCTGTGCTTGCTACGTTGGAGGATGGCGACCGTCAGTATCGTGTCTATCTTCCCAAGAGGTATGCAGGTGTCTTCACGAATGAGGAGCTCAGACATATCAAACCTAAAGAACTACATTTAGTGTATCGAGGGACGAGAAATCAAACAACACAAGTAGAGATTGAGTCCTAACGTCGTAAGTAGCAATCGTGTTAACAAACAATTTATTAATGTGTGTGTGTGTGTGTGTGTGTGTGTGTGTGTGTGCGTGTGTGTGTAGTTTCAACTCTCTGTACTTAACACTTTAATAATTGAATTTGTTTGTACATGATAAATGTATCATTGATTCTACAAGTTTCGTTGAATAATAGTTGGTTCGATTAGAAATTATTTGGAAGTACATTAACTTATGCGATAAATGTATCATTGATTCTAAGTAGTATTTACAAATTTCCAGTGAATAATATTTGGTTTGGTTTGATTAGAAATTATTTGAAAGTACATTAACTTATGAAAAATGACATATACTTGAAAAAGTTTACTTACTTAACGCATTTGATTCTTTCCACTAACTGTGTGTGTGTGCATGTGATAATTGAATATTATCGTATCAGTGATTCTAATATCGACTGTATTGTTATGTTACAGATAAACTTCTTTGTGAACTGTATCTACACGTGAAATTATTATTTAAAAATCTTACAATGTCAAAAATTATTATTAATATTGTATTTATTTTATATAACAATGTTTGTTTGAGATATATATATTTAATCAATGTAAAATGTATTTTTGATTAACTGTACAAAATGTATTTTGAATAATTGTATTATAACGGTTTGTAAACTATATTTTAAGTTTGTGTGCAGTGCTGTAAATATATATTTAATCATTTAAAACAATATTATTATTAATATTTTATATATAACAATGTTTGTGATATATATATATATTTAATCAATGTAAAATGTATTTTTGAATAATTGTATTATAGCAGTTTGTAAACTATATTTTAAGTTTGTGTACAGTGTTGTAAATATATATATTTAATTATTTAAAACAAATTATGGTTTATTTTAATTTATTTCGTTATAAACCTCCGAATATGCATGCAATTATTTGTATAGTAATCAGAAATGTGTGAGAGAGACATTTTAATAATTTGTAGGTTGTATCTTACAATCATGAAAATTATTATTTAAACTGATAATTGTTTTATTGAAATCTTACAATGACGAAATATTATTATTTCATTGTTTACGATATATATATTTAATGCAAAAATGAATTTTTAAAATTACAATCGTCTGTAAACTATATTTAAGTTCGTGTACACATACAAATCGTTTGAATAAGGGAATTCTTGTCAACGTTTGCAGTGAGAGAGAGAGAGAGACATATACAATGTGTGTATGTGTACACAAAACTTTAAAAATACCTTATTTCAAGGAGATTTTTTTTATGCGTAACACTTTACCACACACACACAGACTTGGCAGTATATTAATTTCTAAATCGTGGTCAATGACTGCCATGTGTCAAAAAAAATTATAAGTAGGACGCAACGAGGTAGGTGATAAATATATATTTCCTGGTGATTACATTTTAGTATCGCTACTTACAATAATCCATAAGTAGCACGACGCTTATGTAAAACCGATGACATAAAGAGAGAGAGAGAGAGTGTGTGAGAGAGAGAGAGAGTTTATATCGTGATCGATAACTGTGTCTAGAGACAAAGAGAGAGGAGGGGAGAGAGAGTTGATATCGAAGTCGTCAACAATTTACTATACACTATAATAAAGTTTGAATTTCCCACCGAAGAAAAATGTTGGCAGATCTGTTCTATACACACAATAATGCAGGATTGGTAACCCTGATCATATATTTTAATATACACTATAATACACACACATATCAACTTTGAACCCATACATAGGTTGGTAAACCTGATCATATAGATTTAATATACATTATAACACACAACAAATTTGAACTCATGCAAGGTTGGTAACCCTGATCATATATTTAATATATACACTATAATGCATCAAGTCGGAACCTCCCACCCACCACTCACCTCTGATATCCAAATCAGCTTTATTAAAAAAATAAAAAATTATATTCGCGGATGCGGGTGGTCCATTGAACCCCACCCCACCTCCCACCCTCCCTTGATATGCAAATCAATTTAATTAAAAAATAAAAAAATCAAATAAAAAATTTTATTCGCGGAAATTCGCGGATGCTGCAGGTCCAGCGGTGGTGGGGAGAGCGTGGGAAAAGATCTTGGACCGTGGGAACGGCGGCATCTCTTGCAAATTGGCGCGCAAAAGGCGGCATGAAATTTTATTGGTGGAAATTCGCGGATGCTGCAGGTCCAGCGGTGGTGGGGAGAGCGTGGGAAAAAATCTTGGACCGTGGGAACGGCGGCATCCTTTGTTGGTTAGAACTGGTATTTTCCCCCTACTGTCATAGAAAATATTTTACACACAGATAGACACACAGACACTTTTCAGAAAATGACTTTTCTTCATGTTTTGAGGGTAGCACAATCATAGTCAGCTCTTACCTCGAACACGATTTTCTTACGAAACATGGAAGTAAAAACAAAGACAGAAAATGACTACCAATCAATCTACGGCTAGGCGACCAAAGGAATGTCAAGTTTTATTCAGCTTACAATATTTATGTTATCACCGTTAAGATTAAAGTGCAAAGTTGACTATTGTATTGGCATAATGGTCTGTGGCATAGACAACTGATATATAACACTAGAGTTTGGTCTCTTATGTTAATTTTATTTCACTAAATGACGGTCGGTGCTCACGCAACAGTACGGTTCCTACTTTCATGCCCGTCGCCCGCTTGTGTGCTGCGTCTCGAGCTTCAAATAGAGCTCCTGCCGCACGGACCACAGATGTCCTGGATGTTAAGGGTGTGGCCTACTATCGGCCGTGGGTTTTCAATTAGTTATCTAATTGAGGATGAGTGTACGCCGAGGCCGGGTCCAAGATCCAACTAGCACAGATTGGTAGCGACCGAGGGCGCTAATAAGGTGGTCGCCCTGGAAGCGGGCGGTGCGACGATAGAATTTCCGGGACAGTGTCCTCATAGTGGCGTCCAGGGAACGGAGAAGCAGGGATTCTCTGATGATTTTGTTAGATGTCAGGTAAGTGGGCTTTGCACGCCCAGCGCAGTCCTCGGTCCAGGAGAGAGACTGAAACTTTTGCTTAAAGGATCTTGGCCATGTAGCCCCATACCGGAATCGCGTACGTGACCGTCGGAACCACATAGGTGGTGACGATATGCTTCACTAGGCGTAGGGTCGTAGAGTTGCTGCAAAGCAGGGGAGGGAGTTGATGTAGACGATGCGCGGTCATGCGGACTACTTGCTCGGAGTGTCCGCCGTTCGCTTCCTAACGTTTGCTGTTCATGTAGCAAGCGTGCGAGCACATTCACTGCTGTCTGTCTCAAGAGAATTAATATAAAGGGGTCTTTATCGTTATAGACAAAGAAAATCGCTAATTTCTGTACACCAGTTGGGATTCAGACCAAAATATTTTTAAGGCGAAAAAATTTACAGAATCTAAACGAATATAATGTTAGAGCCAAACATTTTACCGTTTCCGATATTAAGAATTAATATAAAGATTAAATACTAAAATTCGTAATGAACGTCAATCAATTAATTTTTCCGGTGAAAGGTTTGTGAGGATCGGTCATAATAGAAATTTAAATTATTTGTGTCGACGTTTCGACAATACTTATTGCCATCATCAGTTTCCGATATTAAGAATTAATATAAAGATTAAATACTAAAATTCGTAATGAACGTCAATCAATTAGTTTTTCCAGTGAAAGGTTTGTGAGGATCGGTCATAATAGAAATTTAAATTATTTGTGTCGACGTTTCGACAATACTTGTTGTCATCATCAGGACAATAGTTGCTGATTTGTTACGACGCCTGAGTTGCCTACAGTAGCATTTAGGGTGTCTAATTGGCACCAATTGTCTTCATCAGATAGTGTGTGCCCTAGCAACATCGTAGTTACTAGTACTGCCGACGAAACTGCTTACCAAATAGTCCAAGGTAACCTTTTACCGAACAGCATTCAACTTAGTATTTCCGCTTGATAAACGCCAATTATGCTTAAGAGCGTGGAGGTTTCGAGCAATTAAAACTAAATCTACATTTACACCGGAAGAATAAGATTTACTGCGACTCTTGTAATCACACAAAACGACATTCTCATCCCTTGTAAATATGACGTAAAATATCTTGAGAAAGGCCAAGATTTGGAATTTAGAAAGATAAAAGCCAATCATAGCAAAGGAAGAGAACTTGATCGTATTGTTATGACGTCTCTTTGATCGTCGTATGGTACAGTGTAAAACATAATACAAGATACCAATTAAGTCACTAATAACCAGATTTAATTATCACAATTAACAGTCTGAAATCAACACGTTATTTAACAAGATTATACTTGTACAATAATTCGAGAAAAACAGTCCACGCAAATAATAATGTCAACTATAAAGAATTCCGCACTATAAACACCTTTCACTAACACACCACTTGAGACACACTGTGTAAATCGCCTGACAATAACTGAACTAAACGGCAGGTGCGGGCTGCAGAGTGTCCTTAGCAAGCAATCCAAAATTCTAGAGGATACTTCAGCACGCACCGCGGTAGAAACACGCACCGTTGGGCTAGGTGAGAAGCTTGTCGAACAACACTATCGAATGTATGAGCATGTTCCGTATTACGTAACACTGGCTCGCATGTCAAGTGTCACGTACGCACACAAACATCACAGCTGGGCTCTGCTGGGATAGCTGACAAACGTGTAGAACTTTCTGTAATGCCGTAGCATATTCTTGGGAAATTATTTCTAAAACTGGTGTTGAGGGAATTTTCTTCCAATAGAAAAACCTATTTTCTGCTGAATTCTTACAACGAACTAATTTGGTAGAAAATAGGTTGGACATGACTTTTAATATGTTAGTTTTAATTGCAGATCTTTCTAAAATACAAGTTAGCCTAATACAAGTTAACACGTTGATCATACAGCGGATTAAAACAAATATTAAATTTTTCCTAACCTATATTCAGCTTTACGCACTCGCGCGCGCGCACACACACACACACACATATCTAGGTATAAATTATTATTAACAGTATAACACCAGTAAGTCTGTAGTACCTACAGTCTTTACAAACCACGCATTAAATTCGAAATCAGCATTTTACAGAAGGAAATATGTTCTAAATGTTAGTTAATATTGTCACATAGTGCGGAAAAATGTTACATAATACGGAACGTACTACAAGTATCTCGAGTATTCCAGCTGTAATGTGTGTGCGTGTACACAATGCTGCTACTTTGCGGTGAAGGGCAATTACGCGTCAACTATCGGGTCTATACCAGTCCGTACCGGTCAGCGCAGTATGTTTAAGGACACTGTTTCTAGTGGATTCTCGAGAGGGCCTGTTTGTTTAACAAATCATCCAAAGTGATAGAATATTCAGGATATCAGCGGGGTATAAACACAGCCAATCAGCGACGGTCAATTTCAGTTATTGTCGGGCGATTACACACTGCATTTTAGTGGCGATTTATTTTAATGCGGTTCGAAATATTGTGGCGAAATGTTATGCGTTTTATAACTGTACGGAGCAATTGTAATGCAATTGTGTTTTATATTAGTTGACATTTTTATGGCGTGTGAACAATTTTTATTTGATTTGTTGTAAGAGATAAATAAATGGATATCTTGTTGATTACAAACTAATTAATTGTGATAATTGAAGCTGCTGGTTAGTGACTTAATTGGTGTCTTGTATATTTTGTTTTCCACTGTACCACACGACGATCAAGCAGACCGTCGTAACAATATTAATTACTTACAGCACTGCAACATTGATCACGTTGTAGTTTCCGGTTGTAACGTTTTTGAAATACTGGACGAATCCATGGTCGAGAGAGGTTAATTCCGGTCCGTCTGTAATCCACATCATGTTCCACTTCCGCTGAGAGACCAACTACAAATTGAACATAATATTTATTACAAGTAATAACAATGAAAACTGTTACTAACGTTATTACCACTATTTTTATAATTTACATATTATTACAAGATACTATATAATTGAGAATTGCAACTTTGTTAATCCGCTTGGAAGTTATAAAATTTTAACAGTTTTCAACAAAGCGATCAAAAGAAGGACAGCCACAGTTTTTAAAAATTTCGTTCGGGTATCCTTAAGTGCTTTGTTTTTCAGGTACCTATGAATCGTTCTACAGATGATATAAAGTAATTATTGTGTTAATTAGAGCGAAATTCTAATAAGGCGACATTTATTGTTTTCTGTTTGTCAAAATTTAACTTGAATGATTGTACAACAGTGCCCTTGTTGATGTTTAACTGTTGTTTGTTTGTAATTAAAGTTGTAATTAATGACTTCATCTGGTGTCAGTTATTCTGTTTTCAGTGTACAACATGGCAATCCCTGCAACCGTCGTAACAGTATGGATCTGGACGTATTAACAACCGTATTACACAATTGTTTGATGACAATAAAAAGATTACAACATTTAATTTTAAAAATTGGTGCCAAACGTAGATATTTTGAGTACGAAGAACGTAAACATATTTACAATGCATGATAATTTTTTACCAGCTGAATGTTGATGCCAGTTGTGTTATACTTTCGATCGTCACATTTTCCAGCTGGAATGAGAACTGCATTGACATACAAACCCGTAGCACACAGCACGCTGACTAATACGTACAGATCCACTGGGCTCATTATTATAGTCTGCAAACGAAATATATATGTCTTATTGCTTTGTCGGAAATATACTCCTTTTATTTTAAACAATGAGTTATAATAAGAATTGATTTTATTATACAGTTTATAGTAAACTGCTTTATTACAATACTCATTACGTAACCACTTGTAGACATGTTTCGCTGGTTCAATTCAACATTATCAAGCGGCATATCGGTTGCTCTTTCTTATTGCTACCAGCAGTTTTGTTTTCTACTATTTTTCTCAATACTACATACAGTACGCTCTCAGTAATTCGGCACTGCGGTAATTTGGCACTGAGGTAGTCCGGCGTCTTCAGGCGGGTGCTGGCGAGTATGGAGGAGTAATCAAGTTTCTGACGTCAGACGTCAGTCGAATCATTAGTCTCTCGCTGTGTACAGTGCTGTTTATTTGCGGATGTTTTTTTTGTGTAATTACTTGCCTTGTTTACGTAATTTAAGATCGCCAGTGCAAAATGTCGTCACATTCTGAACTGCACGATTGGCGAGATACAATCGCTGAGAAACTAGTAAACGAAACAGACGATTTGACAATGGACAATGTAAACATGTAAGTGGATGGCGGGTGACGAAGATGGAGAAACCAGTTATTGACAGACGATGAAATAGTCGATGTCATGACCAGCGAAGAGGAGGGGGAGGAGGAAGAGGGAGAAGCAGCGACGGCCGTTCATACAGTACGCCATGATATGACAGTGGAACCCTTCAGAACTTCTATTAAGTGGACAGAAAAAAATATTCAAGCCAAGAAACAGAAGAAAATGAACAGACAGCTTTTAATTCTAATAGAATAGTACTGTATATTACTCAACGAGTTTCATTTTTCCAATGTTTGACTTAATCATAAACGTAAAATTAATTTGAATAATTTTAAGAAAAAATCGAAGATAATTTTTAACCGATGTTTTCATCAGGTGCAGGCTTTTTTCATGTTTTAACATTATGTACAATATACGCTGTTTTTGTTGTTTAAATGCGCTTTTTTCTAATAACCGTCTATCAATTCGGCATTTCCACTGATCGGCACTACGCTGGTCTGATATCTGTCGGGTTAGTAAGTGTGTACTCTAGTTTCTCACTGTATCAGCCCATTTTCTCTTAATCATTCCGCGCAATTATAACGTTTCGAAACTGTCTTGATAACTTTCTTATTTCTTTCACTTCACTTCTTTTTTAACTTTATTTCTTTATTTTCACTTTCATATTAATCACACACTAATTAAAACATTGAGCATATCTCTTTCTCATTTCAATCGGAATCCTTCTTAACTTCAGAAATAAATTTACGTTTTGAAAAGTTCTCTTGTCCTACTTCTCATCTCTGCCATAGAGTTTCCAATCCATGACACTGTACACCCCAAATACTTAAACGAAATCACTTGCTCTACAGTTGTTCCTTCCAAGAACATTCATAGTTGACAGTTTACGCCAGTGAGACTACGGAATCCACATGAATGAATGGTCTCTAACGGGTAATTTCCACTTGCTTTCCTTGGCCTATGTCTGTTGACATTGATATGCCGGTTTAAGAGGTTTTATACTCTAAGGGCAAGGGAATGCCCCACCTTCCATCTTCGGAAATTAACGGGCACGGAAAAGTAGCATTTCAATTCTGAATAAAATATCTACTCCAGAACACAAAGCTTAAAACATTTTGTTGATATCGCAGTATATCAGTAAACGGAAGCATAAGATTAACCTTATTAACCTTTAGGATGGTCTCGTACTTTACATAATTTTCATCATTATTTTTCACGTTGACGTAACTTAGTGGCGACTAGAAGCTGTTCCTGGCTAAGGATGAGAGCAGTTTCGAGTAGAAAAAGTTAGCTTCTCGGAAGAGAGTGAAACTAGCTTAATGGTAGGACTCTTACTTTTACTAAGGACAAATAAGGTTCAGGATTTTCCCATATAATTATTTATACAATGGTTTATAAGACTTATTTTGAAACAAGGTTAAAGCAAATTCTAACAATAAGTAATTATGGAATTTCACTGAAATCATCATCACTCTTGATCCCTCCGAAGTAACGACACTACATTGACGTACTGCCCAGTTAATAAGTTAGCTACCAGAAGGATTAATTTTAAGTTTTGTTCTATTCGTCTACGTATAATTGGTTTGGATACTGAAAGCATGAACCTGTACGATAATTTGTTGTGATACATAATGTAATTACGCAAATTGTGACCTGTCGTTAATAATAAATAAATGTTGTGCTACAAAGAAATAAAATAAAAACAAAACACTTTATGTTTAGGAAATGTGAATCGTAATCGTTTCAACTTGTATTTTATTGTTTGTAGTTTACAACTGAAAGTGGATTACAGCACATTCATATTGTCGCGACGGTCTACTGACCTGTCGATGGTGGTACAGTGGAAAACAAAATACAGACACCAGTGAAATCACTAAATTACAAGCTTTAATTATCACAATTAATAAATTGTAATCAACAGGTTATCCAACAAGATTGGTTTTGTACAATAATTCAAGTTATATTTGTAGACATGCAAAGTGTAATCCTTTATGGAGCAGACGTTTGGAACGTTTCGAACGTAAATAAGAATAAACTGATGGCAGCGGAAGTGTACTTCTTCAGGAAGAGTTGTAGAAGATCAAAATTAAACAGGGTTATAAATGAGACTATTAGAGCCGAGATGAATATTGACAGGACAATAATGGATGAAATCGAAACGAAACAATTGATTTGGTTTGGGCATGTGAAGAGATTGGAAGACGACAAATGGCGCCGCAAAATACTGAAATGGATACCACCGGTGAGGAGTTGGCGAGATGACGTAGCGGAAGCAATGGTTGCAAGAAATTTAGAAGAACTTACATGCTACGATAGGTTACAATGGAAGTTGGGAACGGAGAAACGGCAACAGCTGTAAAGATCCGTTATATATATATATATTTCAATCACTTTCTGCTACAGTCCGTTTCTTGATGTATATGATACTTTAATATTTATAACTAAATTTACCTCAAGATATACTTTTTTCCCTATTAGGTACATGTTTCGAGAGTTCTTGTTCTCTCGAAGGCTGAAGATGAGAGAACAAGAACTCTAGAAACATGTACCTAATAGGGAAAAAAGTATATCTTGAGATAAATTTAGTTATAAATATTAAAGAATAATATATATATATATCACTTTCTGCTACAGTCCGTTTCTTGATGTATATAATACTTTAATATTTATACTAAATGTACCTCAAGATGTTTTTTCTATTTGGAACATGTTTCGGGGGTTACCATGTTACTTCACCAGAAACAAGATGGCGAAGGCTGAAGATGAGAGAACAGGAACTCTCGAAACATGTTCCAAATAGAAAAAACATCTTGAGGTAAATTTAGTATAAATATTAAAGTAATATATATATATATATATATATATTTGTAGACATTTAATAATAAGCCAACTGTTAGAGTTCCACACTAACTATAACACGATAACACTTCACCGCACATGTGTAAACCGCCACACGATCTGCACTACGGAAAATCGCTGAACACAACTGATTGACTAAGCCAGCAGACGCTCTGCTTATATAGGTCACGCAGAGTTCCGCAATAAAAGTTCTATCCTTAACTGCACGCCACTTAATGCGTCATTCAATTGTTCTCCAGACTACTCTGGAAAGTATATGATCACGGCCTTGACTGAGACTGCACCTGCCCGATTATGGAAGGGGGACGGGTGGAGGAAGCTCCCGGCCCAGGCGGCTCTAGTAGAAGGCCGGAATATTAATCGTGGCAACACTGGAACCAGCTTATATTTAAGGCCGACTAGACGATCTCGTAATTTATGTATTTCAATAATGAAATCCCGTCATTTTTAATTGCCGGTTAACAGCAGTTTTATAATTCTTAATTTCTTGCAAATTAAGAGTTTATTATGAAAAACGCTGTTACGTTATTTATGAAAATCTAATAATTGACTCATTCATATGACACGAATTGAATAAATCGAACAAAATTAATTCATTAGGCCTAACAATAATTCACTAATTTCTTCAAATTAAACGTATTCTACTAAGGGCGCAGAGACCTATATTTAGATTTAGCTATAAATAGGCCTACTCATGATTTCAGTAATGCTATGAAATTAAATCAAAATATAACATATTCACTTTAGCTAGTTTATTACACTATGTTTATAGGCCTCAGACGCAATGTTGCCACGTTTAATAATCCCGCCTTCTACTAGAGCCGGCCACGGATTGGCTGTTCAATATTAACAACTGCCAATGAAAAATACGCGTCGGTACATCGCATTATCCACTTGGGTTAAAAGTATGAGAAAGTAGTAATATTTTTTTTTTAATGTACTTTATTATCATATTTAGTAGATACAAGTTTAGTACTTTAGCACCGATATTTGTATTATTATTGTTATTGTTATTAGTATTGTAAATACTTATGCACTGTTGGAAGTTAGCAATACTAGTAGTCTAAAGTTTTATGAATATGTGCACACACATCTTTTGTTACTCTGGTAAGCTGTCGTTAAAATAATAAAAGATCTTGAATATACTACAAAAAGTGGTACTTATTGATGACTATTAAGCCTATTCATGGGTGCATCCTAAAATTAACTGTTAAAAATGCCTCTTTATATTCTGATCACAAGTAATTTTGAAGGAAATACACTACTTACATTACGACGCTGGTCGAGAAGCTAATTTCAACAATATGTGCATGTGTGAAGTGACAAGTCACCTCTGGATGTCTGACAACAACAATAAACTTAGACTGATATACGATAATGCATTTCGTACTCACAGGTGTAAACAGAACTGCTCAAATATACAGGCACACACGCACACAAACGTAATACAATAAATTATTTGTCTTAAGTTGTAATGTCTGCCAGATAAAAAGAGAAATCGTTTAAATCAAATGTTGGCACGTCCCATGTTGTCAGCCGAAAAATCTTTAGAAACTATAATTAATTGTGCAGTAAATTTTACGGATTTGAATTGAGGAATTTAACGATGGTATTATTTAAACGTTATATTTAAATACACTGTTTCTTAACTTATATTAATTATACAAAATTAACAAACACATTTTATAATAATAATGATGATAATTATAATAATAATAATTATAATAATAATAACAATATTATTATTATTATTATTATTATTATTATTATTATTATTATTATCATCATCATCATCATCACCATCATCATCATCATCATCATCATCATCGACATCATCATTATTATTAATATTATATAATTTATTATGTACAATGTTTAATCATTTTCCGGAACCAATTATTTTACATTCAATTCTGAAATTAGTGACTTCATTTCAAATTTTCGAACGTCTGGATACTCTTGGCGAAGGTCTCCAAAAGTCCATCTCGGCTGTCATTAATTTTGTTCTTGCATGTTCATTACTGGTCTAATTTTCTGAGCCATAAGTCATGATATTTCTAACGATGGTTTTGAAGATTTTGGTTTTAGTTTCTGTTGTAATTTGCTTATCCCACAGGATTCCATGTAATGTAGATATTGCCGAAAATATTTCCATTCCATTTATGGCACAAATAAGTACAATTAATTACAATTAACTAAACTTA
Organism: Magicicada septendecula; assembly: GCA_034769895.1. Taxonomy (NCBI): domain Eukaryota; kingdom Metazoa; phylum Arthropoda; class Insecta; order Hemiptera; family Cicadidae; genus Magicicada; species Magicicada septendecula. Next base: position 19,390,539 of record CM068369.1, on the reverse strand, counting down.
CAACTGATTTTAGGGAGTATAATTAACCAGACGCAGTGTATTGCGCCTGCAGCTTTTTTGGGCGTAACACTTATGATATATCGCAAATTTTGATGTAACCATTAAATTAGTTATTTAGTGACAAGAAAATTTGAGTATCTAAACTGTGGTATATATGATACATAACTGCTTGCTTCAACCGTATTAAATCTTAGTAATAATTTTCAAATTAACAACACAAGAAATATTTTAATGAACATCATAGATGTTGAAATGTTCGGACCTGCCAAATAAGATAATCAATGGTGGAACATTAGAATAGGTTAACATTTTAAAATTTACCTTGGAAATGTTATTATTTATGTATATTATAGCATATTGTATTATTGCTGTTATTACAATAGTCAATACAAAAAAGTGAAAAACGTCTTGTTTAATACTCACTGGAGGCATAGGGAAAAAGTTAAGAGAAAGAAGAAGCTGAAATTTTACGAGAGCTTGATTGAACAGGTTTTCTTACATGCGTGTAAAATTTGCACTAATAAAATTAAAACTAGATTAATAGAGACATTAGAAATGTTTGTTGGAAGCTAGTGTATTTTGATCTAGTAGATACATATAGTATTTAAAATACAGTGTAAACATTAAACCTAGTGTTAATTTTTATCGAATTTTAGATTACGAATTTTTAAAACACTTGGACACGCAAGAGAATTTAAGAATCAAGAAAATCATGGCAACATAGCGACATTTTCCGACTAACAGAAACAAGTACGTAGATAGCATGCTCATTGGAGGAATTTTGAAATCAATATTTACGCTAGGCTACGTGCCTAATAACAGCTAATGCAAAGCGTCAAACACAAAGAATCAACGACATAATTCATTACATACATGGATGTTAGAAATTAATCAATAATGTTTCTTAAAAATACAGACAACACTTTTTCTCACAAATTGTGTAGTATATATGGAAGTGCGTAGTACTTACGGATTTGCACCAAGAACTGTTCAAGCTGACAGAAAAAGGACGGGTTTGTGTCAGATGTTTCTTGGTAATTATTGGTTGATCAAGAGGTCCTGTCTGTACTGACTTTGTTAATGGGTACTACTTGTATATGAGTCGTTTCACCACGGCACAGATAAACACGGCAGTGGAAAATACGATACCATAAATTATATTTGGGATGCGACTAAGCTTTTCATTTGCAAACAAAGTTTACAAAACAGGTCTTATATATTGTAACAAGACATATAACTACCATATTTTAAAAGTCAAAATATTAGTAACATGTCATAATAATTGAGGGGAACAAGACCCGTCAAGTATTTCCAAAGAGAATGCCAAGCATGAAACTACATAAACAACTAAGAAAGAATTAACTCACAACGCAGAAGTTAATATAGTAATGGTAATAATAATTAATAACAAGAAAGAAATGCATTAAATAGTGATTATACAACAGAAACAATAACCCAATGGATCCGGTCAGTAAGAAGCCAATAAACCAAGAAATAAACATATTATATGGAAGTAATAATAATACTGATGATATCAATCAGAATGGTGACTTAAGAAGAACCACAAAAATACAATGACTATGAGATAAGCAGGCCTCATGTGAAGTAAATAGCCAACACCAGTAAAGTACTAACTGAGAGACTTACAAATTGTAGACAAAACACTAACTGACTAACTTAGATGACATATATATATATGACCACTAGTCTTGTAAATGAGTAGGGCATCCAATATTAGCCAAGAGAGTGAGAGTAACGATAATATTAGTACAATAAGAAGCTGTAAACAACAGCATAATAACATATTATGAACAGCATTAATGTAAATAAAAAGAGAATCATAATTGTCAAATAATAGTAATAATTGTTAACTAAGTCAGGGAAAAATGATAACAGAAAGGAAAAAGAAGTAATTAATAAATTACAGGTGATAATTAATAACATAATAATAGTAAAAACAAGGTTAAAAATGTAAATTTGAATCAACTCAGGTCACCCATTGTTGCTATAAAGGGGGAAGACACATAACCTAAATACAGGTATTTTCCAACTAGATTCATAATTATTAATAACTAAAACATGTTTAAACTAAAATCTCTTGTACACAAAATCAGGTAGAGGTGATAAGGTTTCCACCAGTACCAAGATCAGCTACCTAGAGTAGTATTTATATGAGAATTAATGTAAACCAAATGAACAAAAACAGACAAAATGAGAATCACCATGTAAAACTTAGATAAAACTTATTGTAAAGTTAAACAGGAATAAAAAGGCGATACCTGTATAATAAATCAGATGTTATATCACCAATATGATAGTGTAAGAAAATTATTATCAGGAATGTAAAGTATATTAATAATAATTAAGCACATCTGTCATGTGACACTAGATGTAAATACTTGGATTTCGTTGTCCATGACGTGTCCGTTACTTAACTAAATATCACTATTGTTTGACGACTCGGAACACTAAGTTTTTTATAAGTAAAATCGTAAAGATTTACCTTACAGCCTAAACCGGCTTTCACCTTTAGAAGGCTTCATCAGAGGCTGCCGTAGGTAGCGCTGTCCGTCTTGTTGTTGGCGACGGGATAGATTTTCGAAAGATCGATGCTGTGTGTGTGTGGTGAGATGTGTTCGAATAATGCGTGCGATTTGAATTGTTTTTTAAAAACGACATCCTAAACGAACAGACACAATTCAAATCGCACGCATTATTCGAACACATCTCACCACACACACACAGCATCGATCTTTCGAAAATCTATCCCGTCGCCAACAACAAGACGGACAGCGCTACCTACGGCAGCCTCTGATGAAGCCTTCTAAAGGTGGAAGCCGGTTTAGGCTGTAAGGTAAATCTTTACGATTTTACTTATAAAAAACTTAGTGTTCCGAGTCGTCAAACAATAGTGATATTTATGTAAATACTGTTATTCATTACGAAAGAACAAACAAATGTATTAAAAACACCAGATTAGAAATCAATGTAATCACTGTAGTGAACTATTCTGAACCAGATAGTGGCCTGGAAGGACACTACTTAAATTAATAAAGAAAATAAAGTAAAGGGACACCTGATAGTACTATACTGAGGTCAATAAATATACTAAAAAACCAGGGAATAACAATATATTCCCATTAACAAAGTCAACCAGTAGTTGTAATGACACTGTATATATATATATAATTGGGCCAACATAGAAATTGCCCAGAAACTATTTCTTATATATAGTTAATCAATATAGTTAGTAGGCTCGTAGGCCTAAGACAATGTTAGCATAGGAGTTGTATTTTGTTCATAATTATAATTAAATAATAAGTAGAGAGTGTCAAAGGACTTGTAAGGCATTATCTCGAAGAGATGTGATTGTCATTAGCTAGTTATATTCCAAGAATATATAAAGTTAGTCATAAGTAGTGCAAAGTGTTCATCTCAAACAATGTCTTCCTTAATCATGGACGAAAACATATCATGAGTGGACTCTAAATTAAGAGCCAAATGTTCGCTATGCAGTGGTAAGCTTAGATTCACAATCTAAGGAGTGATAAGAAAGTTATGTCAAATCTAAAAATATTTGAGTTAGTTTGGAAAAATGTCTAGCGTCAGTTCGTAATCTCGAACTCAGCCACCCACGCTTATTACAACAATTAAATAATTTCGCGAAGGGGGTATGTGCGCTAAAGTAAAGAACGTCAGCCAATCAAACAAGAGAAATCGACAAATTTTACAAGGATCGCAGACGGGAACGGCAGCAACATACGCCACCTCGAGGCACTTTTTGAATAATCTTTGATGAGTACAGACGGCAGCTCGACTTTGCTAGAAAACAGCTGTTTAACCTAGCTTGTGCGCGTCGTCAATGTAAACAAAAGCAAACCTAACCTAAATTTGTGCGATATCATAACAACGTTACAATTGAAGCTGAATGAAGAATAAAGAGTGCGAATATACGAATTTCTATGTGTATAATCCTTAGCAATTCAGGGATTTACAGGGAGTAAAGTAATTTTTTATATTAATTAAGGAAGTTGGGAAATGACGATATTTATCGAACAACATTAATGCAATGTGTATAGATTAAAGTATTCGTAAAGGGTATTGCACCCAACTAATTTCATTCAGCAATTATTTATGGAGATAATCCTCAAATTCATTTTATGTAATTAATAAATAAGAGTTCTGAAGACAATAATAGTATGTTCTATATAAACACTGAGTGTGTTACAATCACACACATAAGTGAAGTTATTAACGTTAAACCAAGATTATACTAACGATAGTTAGTAAGAAATTTGAGAATTGTCAGCTGACGAAATTAATTAACAAAAGTTAACCAATGCAAATATAATTTATGTTTATTAATATAGGAAGAGTCTACTACTATTTGCAATATTTCTTTATATTATTAATAAAAACAGGTCGTATGAAGCGACATAATATACTGATAATTAAACGATTGCCTCTTTGAAGGAATCCAGTATAACGATTCAGATGATTCTTTAAGGAACACTGCACTGAGTTATTACTTTATTGTGTTCACACTTTTGTATTGTAAATAGTTCTTTTAACGTTCATTAACGTTCATTAAGTCATTTAACATTAATTGTCAATTGACAATTAACCAAGTTAACATATAATGCCGGAATCAGGCATGGTCATTATTTTATCTATTATACATTACTCTCTCCGACTACCTAATAATGGTAGGATAAGTTGTCTAGTTATTTTATTTGTATTCTGCAGGCTAAAAGAACCTACACCTTAATAAATAGTTAACCAAAAATATTTTAATCTAGTCTGATGTTTGTAGATCCAACCCTGAGACAACTTTTTATAAAATTAAATTCCAATGTAACACAAATTTGAACCTAGAACGGTTTATGATATATTAAAATAATTCAAGTGATGTTAAAATGAAATAAATTACAATTTTCATACAGCAAATTAGAGTCAGACTGTTTATTTCAATAGACTATGTCATTACAGAATAGGTGTACGTCTCTCAATGGATGGCACGACAGACAGCGGCAATATGAATTGTGGTAATTAATCTAAAATTAGATTGTCATATCAACACTGCGAAGTCAGCCAACTCACTTCAAGTAAGTGGTTATTTCATACAAAACTAAATGTACTTTCAGTGAGAGATCAACTTCACAGATTCACCCAGTCGACAGAAGAACGTCACACCATAAACAAACTTCGAAGACAAATAATTGAACTATATTATCAACACTTTAAATATTTTTTTAAACAACGTCAAGAGGCATTGACCGAATTAATTAATGGGATTAATCCAACATTAATTAATTTAATTAAGCGATTAAATTAAATTACATTCAAAACAAAAATAAATAAACTTCAAGTCAAAAGTTAGTTAAATTAAATAAAACGTAATTAAAAAAGGACCACGTATCTCTTCTTCTACAAATTGACGCCAACAACGTGTGGCTTTTAATACAAGATCGTAAACAATTATAACACCCCGTAGCAAGTTTCCTTACAACATTAAAAGTTAAAAATTACTCCTCATAATAAAATTTAAATTAATAAAATATCGGATCTTCTACAATATTTAGAGCACCATAAGTCGTATGTGCGAACAATGCACTTTTATGTTGAAAGTTAATACTGTAGTATAGTAGAAATTATTGAACCAGTAGTTACTCTAGGACTGTTTGGGACGATCGCATAAGTAACGTTCGGTTATTGGAACACCCACAAATGTCTAACACAATATATGAAATGTGGATAGACTCAAAATGTGGTGCAAAATTTGTGCTTATAGTTTATTTGATACGTTTGCTACATATTCGTAGTTTTTAATCAGAAAACAGTAAGCTACACATTAAGTATAACACTGTGATAAAAAATTAACATATTATATTTTTGTAATACATAAAATGTAAAAAAACGACTTCAGAGTTTCTGATATTTAGAGATAATACATCGTCCTACGGATACCTTAGGACCGATGAAAATAACCATTAAGGTATAATTTTAATAGGATAATTCATCATCATCATCATAACCTTCACGGAATAAACCAAGAATGGTTTGTTCTGGTCTCAAATAGGCAAAGATTAGAACTGGCCACTCTAGCGCTTCCTCGGACGACCCAGACCTCTCCGTCCCCTCGGCTTATAGCTCCAAAGTTGTTTGGAGATCCGGCGGTCATCCATTCCGCAAAGATGTTCACAACGTAGTAGCATGAATTTTAAGACACACCAATACGATTACAGTATTCTTACTTTAATTGGATACATTTATTTTCTTTGCAGCAAGATTTTCACCTTTAAAACTCAACAAATTCATTTTTATTGAGTTCACCTATAAAATCGTAAAGTTATGAACAAGAAATATTCAAAATCTTGATTATTCATAATGTGCTGAGTCAAAAGATTCAGCGCGAGGACAGTAAGGACACTACAAAAGTTAAAGTAATAAGGAGTGCTGCTCTCTACCCGCGGATAGGAGAGGCTGCCGTTTTCGAATTTTCATTGTTTGATCGGTGTTGACATCTGCTGAGTTTTTCCAGCAGTTTTAAACAACAGTGCTGCAGCCTGGTGAGATTTTCGTTACCCAAACGAGTACGGCGTTCCGTTATTTTTTTTTGTCTCAACATGGAAGCCTAACTCATAGGCTCGGGGAAAATCTCTTCGGTGGAGAGAAGTGTGAAAATCTAGCATCTACTTCTTATAACCATGAGATAAGTTTCTTAACGACTGCGGTGAGTTTTGATTTCATTACATTAATTATATACTAAATTTTTAAAGGAGAAAATGTTTTTTTAGTAAGCTTGAGTAAGCGTGCCCACTTGTTGAATCATGCATGGTGAGAGACGTAATTGTTCGTAAAGTTTTTATAAACCAATAAAGCTTGATTATTGGAGTGTCAGAATCTCGGCTTTAATACCTAAAGTACAATAACCACAATATAATTAATATTGAACTTTCATTAAAACTGATGTAACGAGATTCGGTTGTTCACTTAACCTATTACACAATGTGTCGTCATTAAGTGGTATAAAGTTTTGCTACAATGACAGTAAAACTTTATACATATATAATTGGGAACTTACTCAGGCACTTTTTAAACGTAAATCATGTCTCATTCAAAGTAGTAGTATTCTCAGATTCTATGGAGTTAAAAACTATGTGTTTTAAATAAATTCTGCGCCACGTGGTAACCTCAATTTCACTCAAAGTAATAAGTTCATAAGATGTTACAGAGCCAAGATAAATTATTATATTGCAAAAGCAACTCACATTCAGTGAGGTTCAAGTTATAAAGCGTTATAAAGAATCATTGTTAGAGAACTTTTTTGTAAGGCATGTTGGCCAAAATAATGTTACCAAGTTTTATTATGTACAACACAACTAGGTGTTGTTTTTAGTTATGTATTTTGGAGGGTGTCCAAACAGTGGGGGCATTTGTGTGTGGTCTCTCACTAAAAATGTAATGTGTGAACAGGGTTCACCGAATAGAGACCAGTCCTGCTACCACTGAACGAAATGACATCTTAAAAGCTCCACACTCGACACCGAAGAGAACAACGACCGCAACAACATGCCAATCATGAGATCGCCACGCTAGAAATAAGAGATCATCCTTCTGGGCACATATAAGCCGGTGAAAAATATCCATTTATACTTACTCGTAGAATCAACATGGCACCAGATATACATAATCATCAGTTTTACCGTTCAAGTATACATTCCTTTGGATCCCCAATTGATGGGACAGTTTAGTGTGAACACTAAGAATTAATTGTAAAATTTCAATACATGTATAGTAAATTGTCAGTTCAGAGACTGACATGTCTACAACACAGCATCCAACTTAGATTTCCACTCATTTCTTTATAGAGCTTTCGCTACAGATTTAAAGTCAGTTTTGTTATTACCAATTTTCTCAAATTTAATTTACTATGCATAAAAACACATATTTTCTCTTATTTTTAAAATCTGGTTATGTCATTTGTATAAAAAGATTACTGGGGAGGTAGGTGTTATTTTTAATTAGTTTCAACCAAGCTGTGCATGTCGAAACACTTTTCAACTTGTTTGTCGAAACAAGGTTGTTGAAACAAGGTTGTTGAGACTGGTTATAAGTTGAAGAAACATGTCCGTCTCTGACACACACAATGTATTTTTTTATATAAGGTGCTAATATGGTGCACTTTTTCTCTTTTCATTAATTGGCCCTATTTTAGTCTATATAAATTCTTTATATTAATTATGGTAACTGGGGGGGGGGCGTAAATTATTTTAAACAATTTTTATTTCTCACCTTAATTAAGTAGTTTAGCACTTAGCCACTTAGGCACTTCTTTTAAATTTTTAATGTCCTGGGGACATTTGTATGCAATACTTTATGATACACATGACGTGCAATTAACCCACACCATGGGGGTACATTTATAGAAATAAATCTTTAATCCTAATTGGGATTCCTATAAAGAAGAACTTTAGAATTTATATACACCAGAAGGGTAATATAAAAAAAGGGCGTGGCAAGAGACCTTTATGTATTTGTATACTATTGTATATGTAATTTGTCTTGTGGAACATGTTATGTCTGTATATTTCTGTGTACATTTTGGGGGATATATTGTAATAAAATTGAAATAAAGTTGTTGTGTGATGATAATGGATTCTGATGTAATCAAGCCCCACTGTTTGGGCTAGCCAATTTGTAATAAAATAAATAAGATTGATGTGTGAATCTGTAAGTTGTAAGGTGTTTAATTGGTGTGGCTCTCGACGTCTTACTGGCCTGAAACACTTCCTTAAGTTTCCCAGCTGGTCGAGTCCCAATGGTAGCAAGACCGGTCGAGTAGCGTAAAGTTGATGAAGAAATAGATATGCTCAGCTTCACCGAAAGTTTCAAAACAAAAATTATTGTTTTGAAGAAAATTAAAAAAAAAATTATGTTTATAAAAAAAAAATAATAAAAAAAAATTTTAATTTTATTAATTAATTAATTAGGATCAATTAATTAATATAGGGCTGTGAAGTTTTAAACAGTGTAATGCTCTTCTGAAAATTTTTATTAAAGTTTTAGTATAATTTAAATAATCTATCACCACTCATAAGACTGTCTGTAAACCAATCGATATTTGTTTACCTTTCTATTTTTTTAGGTTATCTTCACTTACGGGTGGTAAAGTCCTTGTAGATTATCAATTAGAATTATATTATTGGTAATTAGTATTATTGAAGAAATAAAGAACTATTAAGTATTGAAAAGTATTAATGTTTTATTAAGTAACAGCAATATTGACTCTTATCGATTAGTATCGATTCTCAGGATATCGAAAAAAGTTACAAGTATATGTTATAAAAATTATATAGGGTTCTTTAAACAGCCAGTTATTACCAAAGTCAGAGAAATCGGGCTTGTATTTAAAAAGTATAACGTTACAATCAAATTAATAGTTATTAATAAACACAGACATTGAATAATAAATTGTAAATATAATAATTGTTTTCACCAAACAGCTGTGATGAACCAAGAAGAGGCACTGGGTTTGTCAAAGCAAATGGCCGCCGTCAAGTTGATCAAAATGTGACTCGTCCCTGCTGCGTTCCAAATAATGTATTTTGACGCAATATTTCTGTTCTCGTGTCCGCAAATCTCTTGTTATATGTTGTGTAGTGACTGGTGTAGTGATTCTGGGTTGTATTTAGTGTATCTGTATAATTATTAGTTCAAACACTTTCTCCGATTCCGTCACTAATTTGGTTTAATGTATTATACAGTTTTCTAGTGTTTTATGGTGTTTTTCGGAGTAGATTTATATTGTTCTGTGTTGTGGAGTGTTACTTGATCGTTTCTGTTATAATATGATAGTTTCAGAAGTATTTTACAAGTCACTCGCGATTTCACAATAACTCACTATACACTCGCTTTGTATGACGATTATAGGTTAGGTTATTCACGTTATCAAAGGTATGTCATGTTAACCGTTCAACTACCAATAATTAACTAACTGTTTCCTTTAGTTTCAATTAAACTCTTAGCCCATATAATATTATCCTTAACATTGTTCAAAAATATTTTCACATCCTGTGTACATTTTACTATTTCACTATATGAATGCCTAAACTTTGGTTATTTGTCAATTTTATTCACTAGATTTGATTTAAATTAATCTTTCAGTTCATTCTGGTTATTTTCAGATTAAATAATGCCATTTTATAGCGTTTTCTGTCCAAAAAATAGTAATTTTACTTTCAGTTTGGGTATACTCTGAAGAGTCCAAAACATCAAAATTTACTTCCTGTCATTATATAAATTCAGCCATTTTATCAGTTATATTTAATATTAATAATCCTATATTGTATTAAAAGGTTCCTATTCCCTTATTTTCTGGTAATTAATTGAATTAGTTGTATTCTGAAACATTATTCTGAAATATATGACTCCCATGTCTAAATTTCTGAGTTTAGTCATTTTATTTTTATTTATAATTCTGAATATAATTTATTAAAATCTCTCTAAATGGTATGTGCAATTATATGGCATGATCTCAAGTTTATTTTGTCTAAACCCCTTTTGTTTATTTGCTTTTAAATGAGTAATTTCTCTGTTTTGATGAAGTTTGGTTTCCATTCTTTTGGCCTATGATTTTTTTTTAACAATTTTTCTTACAAAATAATTTACAAACAATATATGATGTGTGATACCCTCTCTGACTTTTTACAAATAGTATTATAAATTAAACATGTTTTCAAATTACACAAAAACAATTAGTATTGGTTACAATACAAACAATAGTTAACACAAAATAAAGAACATTTTTTTTAAATAAATGGTTGTCTTCAAATCAGACATTTTGCAACAAAATTCCCATTTCCAACATGGAAATATGGTTTACAACAAAGGTTTTGTACTAACTAACATCTTAATTACTCTCTACTATTTACAAGTGGTAATTATTTTTATAGTTCTGATGTTAGTTGTTTCAGACCCAAACAAATGGCCTTATATCTAAAACATTTTTAAACATTCTTGTACTATATACATTAAAACCTTATATTTATATTCTTATTTCTAACTATTATTATAAGTAGGATTCTACAGTTTTTATACAGTCTTTTATACCTTGTCTTTGGGGAATTGTACCCTGTCATTAACAAATAAATAGTATGAACCGTTCACAAAGCACTATGAAATCTGTTTTTCTTTTTTCATGTAAAACAAAAATGTTATTTTAAACAGATTCATGTCTTATGAACAACATATTGTCACCGTACATATTTTAAGTCATTGAAAAATGCATATTTCATTGCATCCAATGTTTGTGATTGCCAAGAATGAAACACAAGGTTCATTTTTTATAATACCCAAAACTATCACTGGTTCACTTTGCACTTATATATTATGTTAATGCTAAATGGTCGTATAGTCTTATTAACATAATAAATTGGTTAGCGTTTTTTCAATGGAGATTTGTTCCATGGGTACTATATTATTGTTTCATCTTAGTTCACAGGAAACTTTTACTTTGTTCACTTCTCTCTCTTAAATTTATATACATGTGGTTTTTATTTCGTTATACTTTTGTTTTTAGATATATATTTTGGGGATATAGGGATTTGGGTGTCTTTTATAAGAGCATGACGTCTTCTTCAGGATGCTGCCCTCTTCTTCTTTCTTCAGTCTTCTTTTCTCCTGCCTTCTGGGACTGGTATCTTCTCCATCTGTTCTTGATGCCATCAGGTTTCTTGGGATCTTCTCCATCTTCTTCTTTAATTCAGAAATACACAACCTGTATTGGTTGATCTTGGCTTATTTTAGGGTTTCTCTTTTATTTATTCTCCCTCGTTGTGGGTTTGGTCATATTGTGTACTGCTTTGTTATTTACTATTTTACCTTCCTGGGTTATACCTTGAAAACCTTTGGTTATGAGACTGGTTTTGGATGACTCATCACTAGTAACTCCTTTTATTTTAACTTGTATTTTCTTTATAATAATGATTTCTTTCCACAGTTGCTATGAATTAATCTATTTATATTAAACTTAATGCTTTCTTCCAAATTTAAATATTATAACTTCATTATTCTAATGATCAATTGCCATTCAATATTATGCTTATATCTGTCACGCTACAATATATATATATATATATATAAATATTATGCATTACTGTACTTTTGGTGGGATATAGGGATTTATTATATAGGGATTTATTATTAGAATTTATATACACCAGTAGACGAGTATTCTATCTCAATAATCGTGGCTGATCATTTCTTTATGAAAATTAATTATTTTATTTAACAAGTATAGTAAGTGTCACCTTTAAGGTTCATTAAATTGGATGAGTAATTATTTTAATTATTAATAGTAACTGTAAATGAAATCATTTACCTGCATCAATTTATATACTGCATTTTAAAAGAAATATATGATATAAATTTTATATTTTAATAAATAGTTTAATGGGAGTTTTATTTTGAGGTTAATGATTATTTTAAGTTTTCAATTCATTGATGGTGACATAGCAATTATTTTCGTGGATTCAGTTTATATTTTTCAGGTGGCCTTGTTGAGAGGGTATACTTCTTTAGTTAACCATTTAAAAGGGGAATTATAAATCACTGTTGTTTTTTTTGTTATTTTTATTATATGAGATAGAATAATAAAATGGGATTGTTAATTATTTAATTCTTGAGTTTTTATTGCAAGTCCCGTCTTACTGGATCCAGCGCAATTTTTAGCTTCTCTAGGCCTTAGCCTAGTTTTAATTAACTTGTAACCCCTCTTTACAAAAGGACATATTCTTTTTGTTTTAACTACTCAAAATGAAGTAGGGGTTTCATTTGGTAGCAGAGCGCGGTTACATTTGGTAGCAGAGCGCGCTTACGACAAGGGTCCTGTGGGTGTGACGGGGCTTGCAAACTTAGGAAATATTTTGGAATTTTCACAATGGTAAGTTCAAATTGAATTTAGAAAAATTTTAAAGGCCCTATATCCCAAGGTTGAAAATATTTTGTTAGTTTTAAGGTTTGAAACATATGTATATGTACTTGCCCGCCTTGCATAGTGAATAGTGCCACGTGGTAGGAAATTTTAGAAGGGGAGATCCCTGGGCAAGACTTATCGCAGTCGGTGCTTGGTTAGTTTGAGTTTACCTTACCCATGTTTGGGGAGGTGTTGCGGTTTTTTTTGCGATTAGGCGGTATGGCCCGATCGGCAGTCGGTTTCTGCCGATAAATGGTAGCCGGAGGTAACCTAAGAAATGGTTAAAATAAATTTTCGTTGGTCGGTATTTTGTTTTTCGTGTTGTGTGTGTTGTGTGTGTGTCGCGTTCCTTTTGTCTGGTGTAATCGAGTGTGAGCTGTTTAGGTAGTGGGCTAGTTCTCGCATCGGTAGGTGGACCCGCAGTCTACTCTTTGGAAGAACAGTACGTGAGTTTTTCTTATTCCAAACTTATTATTGTCAATATGTTTATAGGTGTTAGGTATTTGTAGGGTGTTGTGTTTTGTTGATAGTGTTTTGCGAATTGTGTAATTCTGGCGGCGCTATGCTTTCAGAAATTGTCGTCCCCCGACCACCGGGAGGAACAGAAATTGCCCCACCCTCTCACCCCAGTTCTCCAAAAATTTTCGGTGGTAGATGGATTTAAAGAGGACCAGCTCCTGGTTTTCTTGGACCTTGTCCTGCAGTTGGCAGCCTATCCGGGTATATCCGATGGGGAGGTCTTGTGCCTTATATACCCGTATTGCCAGGGTACGTTGCAACAGAAGGTCACCAACACTTGGCGTCGGGGCGGCACGGTCGACACTTTTCATGCGGAAGTGTTGGATTACTTCATGTATCCTCCACGACGTTCCCAGCTTAGGCTGGATTGGTTCTATCGTTATCAGGCCGACGGAGAGCCGTTGGGGGACTACGTGCAGGACATACGAAAAGCTGCCCGGGTATTAAGATTAGGGTTGACCGACACCGAAGTCCTAGATATAATTATAGGAGGACTGAATTCCCAAGACAGTTCCCGTTTGGGAAGGTTTGGGAATCGTCCAAATAATTTCGCGGAGATGGCCCGGTGTTGTGTTGCTTCAAATACGGTCCGACCAAAGGTCGCAGTAATTGTTCCGGTAAATCCATTTCTGCCCAAGCTGGATCCAGAGCCGATAACATCATCATCGCCTACGCCGGAAGATGATAAGTCACTTGATGGTGGAGCTTTACCATCGTCAGGAGAAATTAATTTAGACATTGCACATGGACCTGGACAGCTGGATTCCAGGTTGAGTACTGTTGAGGAAGTTGTAGTTGCTGAGAGTGGTGAAGAAGAGGAATCGAAGGAGGAGGCAGAAGAGTGGTCTGCACATGCTACGCAGGGGAGTATAAGTGTAAGTGTTAGGGAGGCTGCAAGTGTTTCTGAGGTCGCGGATGGACTAGGGGATGTCCAGTCTGCAAGTGTGGTAGAAGTAGATGAGGTAGAAGTTGGGGAGAAACTGGGTGGCAGCGTTGTAGAGTTCGTGGGTGAGAATGATGTAGTGTGTGAAGATGTGCAGACGCTTTCTGTAATTATTGTTGAGGATTCCGAGGAGTGGAAAGAAGTTCCAGGGGGACCAGGTGAGCAACTAGAAGATGAAGATGTGCAGTGTCGTGATGATGATTTGGATTATGTAGAGGAAGAAAAGGAAGAGGTGGAAGAAATAGAACCAGAAGCAATTGTAGAAGAGAAGAAGATAGAAGCAGAGGAGTTAGAGGTTGAGGATAATCCAAATCGGGGTAAACGTAGAAAGGTAAGTTACCTTGATTCTAATTTACATGAAATAAATCCGTACTGCTCAACACAGGATAGTTTCTCAGAGAGTGACGTCCACAAGGAACGGGTTCCTAAAGTTGGTCATAAAAGGGTGAGACAAAGCGGTTAATGGGTAGCGGGTAGATGTTCCTCACAATCCCAGTGGTGTACATCTACTTCAGGGTTGCGCCCCTGCCTCCGCGAGCCTTGGTTTTCTCCACCTATCCTTATTACCGGAGGGAACCATGTCCTTTACCTTAGTCCTAGCTGTTGAACTTTCAATGATCCTTGCCCTTATCATCTTCCCAATTTTCCTACCCCTCCCCTCAGAAAACAAAGTAAAAACCAAAAAACAAATAAAAATTAGAAAAGGAAAAAGAAAAAAAAACATCCGAGAGGAGTTAGAGAGAAGTTAGCTGGAAGAGTGGTGACTACGTGGGTAGTGAGTTTAGTGTCGTTTTCATTTTTCTTTGTTGTAGTTTGTCGTTTATTTTTTTTGTAGAGTCCTGGCCATGCCGCATTCCCTAGCTGCTTTCCGTGGTAGTTATTTTTGATTAAGTGTAGGTTGTTCGAAGTTGCTGTGCTGAAGTAAAACCCCCTCGTTAGTTCTGCAGTATTGAAGACAAAGTGAAGGGATTGATGTTCGCGTGCCCTCGATGCGGTTTTCTCAGTCCGGCTAATAGGGGCCGTCCGCCCTAGTATAGGGATGTTTTTTTTTAACGACCAGTTAGATATGTCAAGGATATGTGATGCCTTGTTTTAGCATATGGCTGGTCAGTCCATATGTGGACAATAAAGTTATGGGCGCTCACATACCAAGGTATTAGTTACCTTGTTTTGGTCTTCGGACGCGTGTGTGAGTGGCAGCAGGAGGAGTAGGTGGTGGTCACCAGAGAGTGTGACGTATTGGGGCGGTCCTGTGAGGTTGGTCTGGCGGAGAGAGTCGCATGAGGATGGTTGCATTGGCGTTGAGATTTCCAATCCAGTAAGAAAAGGGGGGGTTTGTTGTTGTCCTGAGTAGGTATCAAGTTGGGCCTCAGTTGGTGGGCAAGCCTCAGGAGGTCAGAAGACCTAGGTAGGAATCTTTCTTTTGTCTTTTCCTGTCTCTCTCTCTTGTGCTGTATGCGGACTCTGATCAGGTCAGCATGCAGCACCCGCACACTTACATAATACATATCTTCTTTCGTCTCTTTCATTTTCCCTTTTTGATTTCTGTTCTCCTGAGAGCATGCTCAGCTGAGCCAACCCAACCACGACGTCCACTGGTATCTTTTGGGGAGAGGTACACTGCAGGGTACCCTCCTGGCCTTTAACGTTGGGGCAACTATGTTGCCCTTTTGGGGTGAGGGTGTGCTGAGTCAAAAGATTCAGCGCGAGTTCAGTAATTTTATTGGCATTTTTGACGGTAAGGACAGTACAAAAGTTAAAGTAATAAGGAGTGCTGCTCTCTACCCGCGGATAGGAGAGGCTGCCGTTTTCGAATTTTCATTGTTTGATCGGTGTTGACATCTGCTGAGTTTTTCCAGCAGTTTTAAACAACAGTGCTGCAGCCTGGTGAGATTTTCGTTACCCAAACGAGTACGGCGTTCCGTTATTTTTTTTTGTCTCAACATGGAATCCTAACTCATAGGCTCGGGGAAAATCTCTTCGGTGGAGAGAAGTGTGAAAATCTAGCATCTACTTCTTATAACCATGAGATAAGTTTCTTAACGACTGCGGTGAGTTTTGATTTCATTACATTAATTATATACTAAATTTTTAAAGGAGAAAATGTTTTTTTAGTAAGCTTGAGTAAGCGTGCCCACTTGTTGAATCATGCATGGTGAGAGACGTAATTGTTCGTAAAGTTTTTATAAACCAATAAAGCTTGATTATTGGAGTGTCAGAATCTCGGCTTTAATACCTAAAGTACAATAACCACAATATAATTAATATTGAACTTTCATTAAAACTGATGTAACGAGATTCGGTTGTTCACTTAACCTATTACACAATGTCTCGTCATTAAGTGGTATAAAGTTTTGCTACAATGACAGTAAAACTGTATACATATATAATTGGGAACTTACTCAGGCACTTTTTAAACGTAAATCATGTCTCATTCAAAGTAGTAGTATTCTCAGATTCTATGGAGTTAAAAACTATGTGTTTTAAATAAATTCTGCGCCACGTGGTAACCTCAATTTCACTCAAAGTAATAAGTTCATAAGATGTTACAGAGCCAAGATAAATTATTATATTGCAAAAGCAACTCACATTCAGTGAGGTTCAAGTTATAAAGCGTTATAAAGAATCATTGTTAGAGAACTTTTTTTTGTAAGGCATGTTGGCCAAAATAATGTTACCAAGTTTTATTATGTACAACACAACTAGGTGTTGTTTTTAGTTATGTATTTTGGAGGGTGTCCAAACAGTGGGGGCATTTGTGTGTGGTCTCTCACTAAAAATGTAATGTGTGAACAGGGTTCACCGAATAGAGACAAGTCCTGCTACCACTGAACGAAATGACATCTTAAAAGCTCCACACTCGACACCGAAGAGAACAACGACCGCAACAACATGCCAATCATGAGATCGCCACGCTAGAAATAAGAGATCATCCTTCTGGGCACATATAAGCCGGTGAAAAATATCCATTTATACTTACTCGTAGAATCAACATGGCACCAGATATACATAATCATCAGTTTTACCGTTCAAGTATACATTCCTTTGGATCCCCAATTGATGGGACAGTTTAGTGTGAACACTAAGAATTAATTGTAAAATTTCAATACATGTATAGTAAATTGTCAGTTCAGAGACTGACATGTCTACAACACAGCATCCAACTTAGATTTCCACTCATTTCTTTATAGAGCTTTCGCTACAGATTTAAAGTCAGTTTTGTTATTACCAATTTTCTCAAATTTAATTTACTATGCATAAAAACACATATTTTCTCTTATTTTTAAAATCTGGTTATGTCATTTGTATAAAAAGATTACTGGGGAGGTAGGTGTTACTTTTAATTAGTTTCAACCAAGCTGTGCATGTCGAAACACTTTTCAACTTGTTTGTCGAAACAAGGTTGTTGAAACAAGGTTGTTGAGACTGGTTATAAGTTGAAGAAACATGTCCGTCTCTGACACACACAATGTATTTTTTTATATAAGGTGCTAATATGGTGCACTTTTTCTCTTTTCATTAATTGGCCCTATTTTAGTCTATATAAATTCTTTATATTAATTATGGTAACTGGGGGGGGGGCGTAAATTATTTTAAACAATTTTTATTTCTCACCTTAATTAAGTAGTTTAGCACTTAGCCACTTAGGCATTTCTTTTAAATTTTTAATGTCCTGGGGACATTTGTATGCAATACTTTATGATACACATGACGTGCAATTAACCCACACCATGGGGGTACATTTATAGAAATAAATCTTTAATCCTAATTGGGATTCCTATAAAGAAGAACTTTAGAATTTATATACACCAGAAGGGTAATATAAAAAAAGGGCGTGGCAAGAGACCTTTATGTATTTGTATACTATTGTATATGTAATTTGTCTTGTGGAACATGTTATGTCTGTATATTTCTGTGTACATTTTGGCGTATATATATATATATATAAATATTATGCATTACTGTACTTTTGGTGGGATATAGGGATTTATTATATAGGGATTTATTATTAGAATTTATATACACCAGTAGACGAGTATTCTATCTCAATAATCGTGGCTGATCATTTCTTTATGAAAATTAATTATTTTATTTAACAAGTATAGTAAGTGTCACCTTTAAGGTTCATTAAATTGGATGAGTAATTATTTTAATTATTAATAGTAACTGTAAATGAAATCATTTACCTGCATCAATTTATATACTGCATTTTAAAAGAAACATATGATATAAATTTTATATTTTAATAAATAGTTAAATGGGAGTTTTATTTTGAGGTTAATGATTATTTTAAGTTTTCAATTCATTGATGGTGACATAGCAATTATTTTCGTGGATTCAGTTTATATTTTTCAGGTGGCCTTGTTGAGAGGGTATACTTCTTTAGTTAACCATTTAAAAGGGGAATTATAAATCACTGTTGTTTTTTTTGTTATTTTTATTATATGAGATAGAATAATAAAATGGGATTGTTAATTATTTAATTCTTGAGTTTTTATTGCAAGTCCCGTCTTACTGGATCCAGCGCAATTTTTAGCTTCTCTAGGCCTTAGCCTAGTTTTAATTAACTTGTAACCCCTCTTTACAAAAGGACATATTCTTTTTGTTTTAACTACTCAAAATGAAGTAGGGGTTTCATTTGGTAGCAGAGCGCGGTTACATTTGGTAGCAGAGCGCGCTTACGACAAGGGTCCTGTGGGTGTGACGGGGCTTGCAAACTTAGGAAATATTTTGGAATTTTCACAATGGTAAGTTCAAATTGAACTTAGAAAAATTTTAAAGGCCCTATATCCCAAGGTTGAAAATATTTTTTTAGTTTTAAGGTTTGAAACATATGTATATGTACTTGCCCGCCTTGCATAGTGAATAGTGCCACGTGGTAGGAAATTTTAGAAGGGGAGATCCCTGGGCAAGACTTATCGCAGTCGGTGCTTGGTTAGTTTGAGTTTACCTTACCCATGTTTGGGGAGGTGTTGCGGTTTTTTTTTGCGATTAGGCGGTATGGCCCGATCGGCAGTCGGTTTCTGCCGATAAATGGTAGCCGGAGGTAACCTAAGAAATGGTTAAAATAAATTTTCGTTGGTCGGTATTTTGTTTTTCGTGTTGTGTGTGTTGTGTGTGTGTCGCGTTCCTTTTGTCTGGTGTAATCGAGTGTGAGCTGTTTAGGTAGTGGGCTAGTTCTCGCATCGGTAGGTGGACCCGCAGTCTACTCTTTGGAAGAACAGTACGTGAGTTTTTCTTATTCCAAACTTATTATTGTCAATATGTTTATAGGTGTTAGGTATTTGTAGGGTGTTGTGTTTTGTTGATAGTGTTTTGCGAATTGTGTAATTCTGGCGGCGCTATGCTTTCAGAAATTGTCGTCCCCCGACCACCGGGAGGAACAGAAATTGCCCCACCCTCTCACCCCAGTTCTCCAAAAATTTTCGGTGGTAGATGGATTTAAAGAGGACCAGCTCCTGGTTTTCTTGGACCTTGTCCTGCAGTTGGCAGCCTATCCGGGTATATCCGATGGGGAGGTCTTGTGCCTTATATACCCGTATTGCCAGGGTACGTTGCAACAGAAGGTCACCAACACTTGGCGTCGGGGCGGCACGGTCGACACTTTTCATGCGGAAGTGTTGGATTACTTCATGTATCCTCCACGACGTTCCCAGCTTAGGCTGGATTGGTTCTATCGTTATCAGGCCGACGGAGAGCCGTTGGGGGACTACGTGCAGGACATACGAAAAGCTGCCCGGGTATTAAGATTAGGGTTGACCGACACCGAAGTCCTAGATATAATTATAGGAGGACTGAATTCCCAAGACAGTTCCCGTTTGGGAAGGTTTGGGAATCGTCCAAATAATTTCGCGGAGATGGCCCGGTGTTGTGTTGCTTCAAATACGGTCCGACCAAAGGTCGCAGTAATTGTTCCGGTAAATCCATTTCTGCCCAAGGTGGATCCAGAGCCGATAGCATCATCATCGCCTACGCCGGAAGATGATAAGTCACTCGATGGTGGAGCTTTACCATCGTCAGGAGAAATTAATTTAGACATTGCACATGGACCTGGACAGCTGGATTCCAGGTTGAGTACTGTTGAGGAAGTTGTAGTTGCTGAGAGTGGTGAAGAAGAGGAATCGAAGGAGGAGGCAGAAGAGTGGTATGCACATGCTACGCAGGGGAGTATAAGTGTAAGTGTTAGGGAGGCTGCATGTGTTTCTGAGGTCGCGGATGGACTAGGGGATGTCCAGTCTGCAAGTGTGGTAGAAGTAGATGAGGTAGAAGTTGGGGAGAAACTGGGTGGCAGCGTTGTAGAGTTCGTGGGTGAGAATGATGTAGTGTGTGAAGATGTGCAGACGCTTTCTGTAAGTATTGTTGAGGATTCCGAGGAGTGGAAAGAAGTTCCAGGGGGACCAGGTGAGCAACTAGAAGATGAAGATGTGCAGTGTCGTGATGATGATTTGGATTATGTAGAGGAAGAAAAGGAAGAGGTGGAAGAAATAGAACCAGAAGCAATTGTAGAAGAGAAGAAGATAGAAGCAGAGGAGTTAGAGGTTGAGGATAATCCAAATCGGGGTAAACGTAGAAAGGTAAGTTACCTTGATTCTAATTTACATGAAATAAATCCGTACTGCTCAACACAGGATAGTTTCTCAGAGAGTGACGTCCACAAGGAACGGGTTCCTAAAGTTCGTCATAAAAGGGTGAGACAAAGCGGTTAATGGGTAGCGGGTAGATGTTCCTCACAATCCCAGTGGTGTACATCTACTTCAGGGTTGCGCCCCTGCCTCCGCGAGCCTTGGTTTTCTCCACCTATCCTTATTACCGGAGGGAACCATGTCCTTTACCTTAGTCCTAGCTGTTGAACTTTCAGTGATCCTTGCCCTTATCATCTTCCCAATTTTCCTACCCCTCCCCTCAGAAAACAAAGTAAAAACCAAAAAACAAATAAAAATTAGAAAAGGAAAAAGAAAAAAAAACATCCGAGAGGACTTAGAGAGAAGTTAGCTGGAAGAGTGGTGACTACGTGGGTAGTGAGTTTAGTGTCGTTTTCATTTTTCTTTGTTGTAGTTTGTCGTTTATTTTTTTTGTAGAGTCCTGGCCATGCCGCATTCCCTAGCTGCTTTCCGTGGTAGTTATTTTTGATTAAGTGTAGGTTGTTCGAAGTTGCTGTGCTGAAGTAAAACCCCCTCGTTAGTTCTGCAGTATTGAAGACAAAGTGAAGGGATTGATGTTCGCGTGCCCTCGATGCGGTTTTCTCAGTCCGGCTAATAGGGGCCGTCCGCCCTAGTATAGGGATGTTTTTTTTTAACGACCAGTTAGATATGTCAAGGATATGTGATGCCTTGTTTTAGCATATGGCTGGTCAGTCCATATGTGGACAGTAAAGTTATGGGCGCTCACATACCAAGGTATTAGTTACCTTGTTTTGGTCTTCGGACGCGTGTGTGAGTGGCAGCAGGAGGAGTAGGTGGTGGTCACCAGAGAGTGTGACGTATTGGGGCGGTCCTGTGAGGTTGGTCTGGCGGAGAGAGTCGCATGAGGATGGTTGCATTGGCGTTGAGATTTCCAATCCAGTAAGAAAAGGGGGGGTTTGTTGTTGTCCTGAGTAGGTATCAAGTTGGGCCTCAGTTGGTGGGCAAGCCTCAGGAGGTCAGAAGACCTAGGTAGGAATCTTTCTTTTGTCTTTTCCTGTCTCTCTCTCTTGTGCTGTATGCGGACTCTGATCAGGTCAGCATGCAGCACCCGCACACTTACATAATACATATCTTCTTTCGTCTCTTTCATTTTCCCTTTTTGATTTCTGTTCTCCTGAGAGCATGCTCAGCTGAGCCAACCCAACCACGACGTCCACTGGTATCTTTTGGGGAGAGGTACACTGCAGGGTACCCTCCTGGCCTTTAACGTTGGGGCAACTATGTTGCCCTTTTGGGGTGAGGGTGTGCTGAGTCAAAAGATTCAGCGCGAGTTCAGTAATTTTATTGGCATTTTTGACGGTAAGGACAGTACAAAAGTTAAAGTAATAAGGAGTGCTGCTCTCTACCCGCGGATAGGAGAGGCTGCCGTTTTCGAATTTTCATTGTTTGATCGGTGTTGACATCTGCTGAGTTTTTCCAGCAGTTTTAAACAACAGTGCTGCAGCCTGGTGAGATTTTCGTTACCCAAACGAGTACGGCGTTCCGTTATTTTTTTTTGTCTCAACATGGAAGCCTAACTCATAGGCTCGGGGAAAATCTCTTCGGTGGAGAGAAGTGTGAAAATCTAGCATCTACTTCTTATAACCATGAGATAAGTTTCTTAACGACTGCGGTGAGTTTTGATTTCATTACATTAATTATATACTAAATTTTTAAAGGAGAAAATGTTTTTTTAGTAAGCTTGAGTAAGCGTGCCCACTTGTTGAATCATGCATGGTGAGAGACGTAATTGTTCGTAAAGTTTTTATAAACCAATAAAGCTTGATTATTGGAGTGTCAGAATCTCGGCTTTAATACCTAAAGTACAATAACCACAATATAATTAATATTGAACTTTCATTAAAACTGATGTAACGAGATTCGGTTGTTCACTTAACCTATTACACAATGTGTCGTCATTAAGTGGTATAAAGTTTTGCTACAATGACAGTAAAACTTTATACATATATAATTGGGAACTTACTCAGGCACTTTTTAAACGTAAATCATGTCTCATTCAAAGTAGTAGTATTCTCAGATTCTATGGAGTTAAAAACTATGTGTTTTAAATAAATTCTGCGCCACGTGGTAACCTCAATTTCACTCAAAGTAATAAGTTCATAAGATGTTACAGAGCCAAGATAAATTATTATATTGCAAAAGCAACTCACATTCAGTGAGGTTCAAGTTATAAAGCGTTATAAAGAATCATTGTTAGAGAACATTTTTGTAAGGCATGTTGGCCAAAATAATGTTACCAAGTTTTATTATGTACAACACAACTAGGTGTTGTTTTTAGTTATGTATTTTGGAGGGTGTCCAAACAGTGGGGGCATTTGTGTGTGGTCTCTCACTAAAAATGTAATGTGTGAACAGGGTTCACCGAATAGAGACAAGTCCTGCTACCACTGAACGAAATGACATCTTAAAAGCTCCACACTCGACACCGAAGAGAACAACGACCGCAACAACATGCCAATCATGAGATCGCCACGCTAGAAATAAGAGATCATCCTTCTGGGCACATATAAGCAGGTGAAAAATATCCATTTATACTTACTCGTAGAATCAACATGGCACCAGATATACATAATCATCAGTTTTACCGTTCAATTATACATTCCTTTGGATCCCCAATTGATGGGACAGTTTAGTGTGAACACTAAGAATTAATTGTAAAATTTCAATACATGTATAGTAAATTGTCAGTTCAGAGACTGACATGTCTACAACACAGCATCCAACTTAGATTTCCACTCATTTCTTTATAGAGCTTTCGCTACAGATTTAAAGTCAGTTTTGTTATTACCAATTTTCTCAAATTTAATTTACTATGCATAAAAACACATATTTTCTCTTATTTTTAAAATCTGGTTATGTCATTTGTATAAAAAGTTTACTGGGGAGGTAGGTGTTATTTTTAATTAGTTTCAACCAAGCTGTGCATGTCGAAACACTTTTCAACTTGTTTGTCGAAACAAGGTTGTTGAAACAAGGTTGTTGAGACTGGTTATAAGTTGAAGAAACATGTCCGTCTCTGACACACACAATGTATTTTTTTATATAAGGTGCTAATATGGTGCACTTTTTCTCTTTTCATTAATTGGCCCTATTTTAGTCTATATAAATTCTTTATATTAATTATGGTAACTGGGGGGGGGGGCGTAAATTATTTTAAACAATTTTTATTTCTCACCTTAATTAAGTAGTTTAGCACTTAGCCACTTAGGCACTTCTTTTAAATTTTTAATGTCCTGGGGACATTTGTATGCAATACTTTATGATACACATGACGTGCAATTAACCCACACCATGGGGGTACATTTATAGAAATAAATCTTTAATCCTAATTGGGATTCCTATAAAGAAGAACTTTAGAATTTATATACACCAGAAGGGTAATATAAAAAAAGGGCGTGGCAAGAGACCTTTATGTATATGTATACTATTGTATATGTAATTTGTCTTGTGGAACATGTTATGTCTGTATATTTCTGTGTACATTTTGGGGGATATATATATATATATATAAATATTATGCATTACTGTACTTTTGGTGGGATATAGGGATTTATTATATAGGGATTTATTATTAGAATTTATATACACCAGTAGACGAGTATTCTATCTCAATAATCGTGGCTGATCATTTCTTTATGAAAATTAATTATTTTATTTAACAAGTATAGTAAGTGTCACCTTTAAGGTTCATTAAATTGGATGAGTAATTATTTTAATTATTAATAGTAACTGTAAATGAAATCATTTACCTGCATCAATTTATATACTGCATTTTAAAAGAAACATATGATATAAATTTTATATTTTAATAAATAGTTTAATGGGAGTTTTGTTTTGAGGTTAATGATTATTTTAAGTTTTCAATTCATTGATGGTGACATAGCAATTATTTTCGTGGATTCAGTTTATATTTTTCAGGTGGCCTTGTTGAGAGGGTATACTTCTTTAGTTAACCATTTAAAAGGGGAATTATAAATCACTGTTGTTTTTTTTGTTATTTTTATTATATGAGATAGAATAATAAAATGGGATTGTTAATTATTTAATTCTTGAGTTTTTATTGCAAGTCCCGTCTTACTGGATCCAGCGCAATTTTTAGCTTCTCTAGGCCTTAGCCTAGTTTTAATTAACTTGTAACCCCTCTTTACAAAAGGACATATTCTTTTTGTTTTAACTACTCAAAATGAAGTAGGGGTTTCATTTGGTAGCAGAGCGCGGTTACATTTGGTAGCAGAGCGCGCTTACGACAAGGGTCCTGTGGGTGTGACGGGGCTTGCAAACTTAGGAAATATTTTGGAATTTTCACAATGGTAAGTTCAAATTGAACTTAGAAAAATTTTAAAGGCCCTATATCCCAAGGTTGAAAATATTTTGTTAGTTTTAAGGTTTGAAACATATGTATATGTACTTGCCGGCCTTGCATAGTGAATAGTGCCACGTGGTAGGAAATTTTAGAAGGGGAGATCCCTGGGCAAGACTTATCGCAGTCGGTGCTTGGTTAGTTTGAGTTTACCTTACCCATGTTTGGGGAGGTGTTGCGGTTTTTTTTTGCGATTAGGCGGTACGGCCCGATCGGCAGTCGGTTTCTGCCGATAAATGGTAGCCGGAGGTAACCTAAGAAATGGTTAAAATAAATTTTCGTTGGTCGGTATTTTGTTTTTCGTGTTGTGTGTGTTGTGTGTGTGTCGCGTTCCTTTTGTCTGGTGTAATCGAGTGTGAGCTGTTTAGGTAGTGGGCTAGTTCTCGCATCGGTAGGTGGACCCGCAGTCTACTCTTTGGAAGAACAGTACGTGAGTTTTTCTTATTCCAAACTTATTATTGTCAATATGTTTATAGGTGTTAGGTATTTGTAGGGTGTTGTGTTTTGTTGATAGTGTTTTGCGAATTGTGTAATTCTGGCGGCGCTATGCTTTCAGAAATTGTCGTCCCCCGACCACCGGGAGGAACAGAAATTGCCCCACCCTCTCACCCCAGTTCTCCAGAAATTTTCGGTGGTAGATGGATTTAAAGAGGACCAGCTGCTGGTTTTCTTGGACCTTGTCCTGCAGTTGGCAGCCTATCCGGGTATATCCGATGGGGAGGTCTTGTGCCTTATATACCCGTATTGCCAGGGTACGTTGCAACAGAAGGTCACCAACACTTGGCGTCGGGGCGGCACGGTCGACACTTTTCATGCGGAAGTGTTGGATTACTTCATGTATCCTCCACGACGTTCCCAGCTTAGGCTGGATTGGTTCTATCGTTATCAGGCCGACGGAGAGCCGTTGGGGGACTACGTGCAGGACATACGAAAAGCTGCCCGGGTATTAAGATTAGGGTTGACCGACACCGAAGTCCTAGATATAATTATAGGAGGACTGAATTCCCAAGACAGTTCCCGTTTGGGAAGGTTTGGGAATCGTCCAAATAATTTCGCGGAGATGGCCCGGTGTTGTGTTGCTTCAAATACGGTCCGACCAAAGGTCGCAGTAATTGTTCCGGTAAATCCATTTCTGCCCAAGGTGGATCCAGAGCCGATAACATCATCATCGCCTACGCCGGAAGATGATAAGTCACTTGATGGTGGAGCTTTACCATCGTCAGGAGAAATTAATTTAGACATTGCACATGGACCTGGACAGCTGGATTCCAGGTTGAGTACTGTTGAGGAAGTTGTAGTTGCTGAGAGTGGTGAAGAAGAGGAATCGAAGGAGGAGGCAGAAGAGTGGTCTGCACATGCTACGCAGGGGAGTATAAGTGTAAGTGTTATGGAGGCTGCAAGTGTTTCTGAGGTCGCGGATGGACTAGGGGATGTCCAGTCTGCAAGTGTGGTAGAAGTAGATGAGGTAGAAGTTGGGGAGAAACTGGGTGGCAGCGTTGTAGAGTTCGTGGGTGAGAATGATGTAGTGTGTGAAGATGTGCAGACGCTTTCTGTAAGTATTGTTGAGGATTCCGAGGAGTGGAAAGAAGTTCCAGGGGGACCAGGTGAGCAACTAGAAGATGAAGATGTGCAGTGTCGTGATGATGATTTGGATTATGTAGAGGAAGAAAAGGAAGAGGTGGAAGAAATAGAACCAGAAGCAATTGTAGAAGAGAAGAAGATAGAAGCAGAGGAGTTAGAGGTTGAGGATAATCCAAATCGGGGTAAACGTAGAAAGGTAAGTTACCTTGATTCTAATTTACATGAAATAAATCCGTACTGCTCAACACAGGATAGTTTCTCAGAGAGTGACGTCCACAAGGAACGGGTTCCTAAAGTTCGTCATAAAAGGGTGAGACAAAGCGGTTAATGGGTAGCGGGTAGATGTTCCTCACAATCCCAGTGGTGTACATCTACTTCAGGGTTGCGCCCCTGCCTCCGCGAGCCTTGGTTTTCTCCACCTATCCTTATTACCGGAGGGAACCATGTCCTTTACCTTAGTCCTAGCTGTTGAACTTTCAATGATCCTTGCCCTTATCATCTTCCCAATTTTCCTACCCCTCCCCTCAGAAAACAAAGTAAAAACCAAAAAACAAATAAAAATTAGAAAAGGAAAAAGAAAAAAAAAACATCCGAGAGGAGTTAGAGAGAAGTTAGCTGGAAGAGTGGTGACTACGTGGGTAGTGAGTTTAGTGTCGTTTTCATTTTTCTTTGTTGTAGTTTGTCGTTTATTTTTTTTGTAGAGTACTGGCCATGCCGCATTCCCTAGCTGCTTTCCGTGGTAGTTATTTTTGATTAAGTGTAGGTTGTTCGAAGTTGCTGTGCTGAAGTAAAACCCCCTCGTTAGTTCTGCAGTATTGAAGACAAAGTGAAGGGATTGATGTTCGCGTGCCCTCGATGCGGTTTTCTCAGTCCGGCTAATAGGGGCCGTCCGCCCTAGTATAGGGATGTTTTTTTTTAACGACCAGTTAGATATGTCAAGGATATGTGATGCCTTGTTTTAGCATATGGCTGGTCAGTCCATATGTGGACAGTAAAGTTATGGGCGCTCACATACCAAGGTATTAGTTACCTTGTTTTGGTCTTCGGACGCGTGTGTGAGTGGCAGCAGGAGGAGTAGGTGGTGGTCACCAGAGAGTGTGACGTATTGGGGCGGTCCTGTGAGGTTGGTCTGGCGGAGAGAGTCGCATGAGGATGGTTGCATTGGCGTTGAGATTTCCAATCCAGTAAGAAAAGGGGGGGTTTGTTGTTGTCCTGAGTAGGTATCAAGTTGGGCCTCAGTTGGTGGGCAAGCCTCAGGAGGTCAGAAGACCTAGGTAGGAATCTTTCTTTTGTCTTTTCCTGTCTCTCTCTCTTGTGCTGTATGCGGACTCTGATCAGGTCAGCATGCAGCACCCGCACACTTACATAATACATATCTTCTTTCGTCTCTTTCATTTTCCCTTTTTGATTTCTGTTCTCCTGAGAGCATGCTCAGCTGAGCCAACCCAACCACGACGTCCACTGGTATCTTTTGGGGAGAGGTACACTGCAGGGTACCCTCCTGGCCTTTAACGTTGGGGCAACTATGTTGCCCTTTTGGGGTGAGGGTGTGCTGAGTCAAAAGATTCAGCGCGAGTTCAGTAATTTTATTGGCATTTTTGACGGTAAGGACAGTACAAAAGTTAAAGTAATAAGGAGTGCTGCTCTCTACCCGCGGATAGGAGAGGCTGCCGTTTTCGAATTTTCATTGTTTGATTGGTGTTGACATCTGCTGAGTTTTTCCAGCAGTTTTAAACAACAGTGCTGCAGCCTGGTGAGATTTTCGTTACCCAAACGAGTACGGCGTTCCGTTATTTTTTTTTGTCTCAACATGGAAGCCTAACTCATAGGCTCGGGGAAAATCTCTTCGGTGGAGAGAAGTGTGAAAATCTAGCATCTACTTCTTATAACCATGAGATAAGTTTCTTAACGACTGCGGTGAGTTTTGATTTCATTACATTAATTATATACTAAATTTTTAAAGGAGAAAATGTTTTTTTAGTAAGCTTGAGTAAGCGTGCCCACTTGTTGAATCATGCATGGTGAGAGACGTAATTGTTCGTAAAGTTTTTATAAACCAATAAAGCTTGATTATTGGAGTGTCAGAATCTCGGCTTTAATACCTAAAGTACAATAACCACAATATAATTAATATTGAACTTTCATTAAAACTGATGTAACGAGATTCGGTTGTTCACTTAACCTATTACACAATGTGTCGTCATTAAGTGGTATAAAGTTTTGCTACAATGACAGTAAAACTTTATACATATATAATTGGGAACTTACTCAGGCACTTTTTAAACGTAAATCATGTCTCATTCAAAGTAGTAGTATTCTCAGATTCTATGGAGTTAAAAACTATGTGTTTTAAATAAATTCTGCGCCACGTGGTAACCTCAATTTCACTCAAAGTAATAAGTTCATAAGATGTTACAGAGCCAAGATAAATTATTATATTGCAAAAGCAACTCACATTCAGTGAGGTTCAAGTTATAAAGCGTTATAAAGAATCATTGTTAGAGAACTTTTTTTTGTAAGGCATGTTGGCCAAAATAATGTTACCAAGTTTTATTATGTACAACACAACTAGGTGTTGTTTTTAGTTATGTATTTTGGAGGGTGTCCAAACAGTGGGGGCATTTGTGTGTGGTCTCTCACTAAAAATGTAATGTGTGAACAGGGTTCACCGAATAGAGACAAGTCCTGCTACCACTGAACGAAATGACATCTTAAAAGCTCCACACTCGACACCGAAGAGAACAACGACCGCAACAACATGCCAATCATGAGATCGCCACGCTAGAAATAAGAGATCATCCTTCTGGGCACATATAAGCAGGTGAAAAATATCCATTTATACTTACTCGTAGAATCAACATGGCACCAGATATACATAATCATCAGTTTTACCGTTCAAGTATACATTCCTTTGGATCCCCAATTGATGGGACAGTTTAGTGTGAACACTAAGAATTAATTGTAAAATTTCAATACATGTATAGTAAATTGTCAGTTCAGAGACTGACATGTCTACAACACAGCATCCAACTTAGATTTCCACTCATTTCTTTATAGAGCTTTCGCTACAGATTTAAAGTCAGTTTTGTTATTACCAATTTTCTCAAATTTAATTTACTATGCATAAAAACACATATTTTCTCTTATTTTTAAAATCTGGTTATGTCATTTGTATAAAAAGATTACTGGGGAGGTAGGTGTTATTTTTAATTAGTTTCAACCAAGCTGTGCATGTCGAAACACTTTTCAACTTGTTTGTCGAAACAAGGTTGTTGAAACAAGGTTGTTGAGACTGGTTATAAGTTGAAGAAACATGTCCGTCTCTGACACACACAATGTATTTTTTTATATAAGGTGCTAATATGGTGCACTTTTTCTCTTTTCATTAATTGGCCCTATTTTAGTCTATATAAATTCTTTATATTAATTATGGTAACTGGGGGGGGGGCGTAAATTATTTTAAACAATTTTTATTTCTCACCTTAATTAAGTAGTTTAGCACTTAGCCACTTAGGCACTTCTTTTAAATTTTTAATGTCCTGGGGACATTTGTATGCAATACTTTATGATACACATGACGTGCAATTAACCCACACCATGGGGGTACATTTATAGAAATAAATCTTTAATCCTAATTGGGATTCCTATAAAGAAGAACTTTAGAATTTATATACACCAGAAGGGTAATATAAAAAAAGGGCGTGGCAAGAGACCTTTATGTATATGTATACTATTGTATATGTAATTTGTCTTGTGGAACATGTTATGTCTGTATATTTCTGTGTACATTTTGGGGGATATATATATATATATATAAATATTATGCATTACTGTACTTTTGGTGGGATATAGGGATTTATTATATAGGGATTTATTATTAGAATTTATATACACCAGTAGACGAGTATTCTATCTCAATAATCGTGGCTGATCATTTCTTTATGAAAATTAATTATTTTATTTAACAAGTATAGTAAGTGTCACCTTTAAGGTTCATTAAATTGGATGAGTAATTATTTTAATTATTAATAGTAACTGTAAATGAAATCATTTACCTGCATCAATTTATATACTGCATTTTAAAAGAAACATATGATATAAATTTTATATTTTAATAAATAGTTTAATGGGAGTTTTGTTTTGAGGTTAATGATTATTTTAAGTTTTCAATTCATTGATGGTGACATAGCAATTATTTTCGTGGATTCAGTTTATATTTTTCAGGTGGCCTTGTTGAGAGGGTATACTTCTTTAGTTAACCATTTAAAAGGGGAATTATAAATCACTGTTGTTTTTTTTGTTATTTTTATTATATGAGATAGAATAATAAAATGGGATTGTTAATTATTTAATTCTTGAGTTTTTATTGCAAGTCCCGTCTTACTGGATCCAGCGCAATTTTTAGCTTCTCTAGGCCTTAGCCTAGTTTTAATTAACTTGTAACCCCTCTTTACAAAAGGACATGTTCTTTTTGTTTTAACTACTCAAAATGAAGTAGGGGTTTCATTTGGTAGCAGAGCGCGGTTACATTTGGTAGCAGAGCGCGCTTACGACAAGGGTCCTGTGGGTGTGACGGGGCTTGCAAACTTAGGAAATATTTTGGAATTTTCACAATGGTAAGTTCAAATTGAACTTAGAAAAATTTTAAAGGCCCTATATCCCAAGGTTGAAAATATTTTTTTAGTTTTAAGGTTTGAAACATATGTATATGTACTTGCCCGCCTTGCATAGTGAATAGTGCCACGTGGTAGGAAATTTTAGAAGGGGAGATCCCTGGGCAAGACTTATCGCAGTCGGTGCTTGGTTAGTTTGAGTTTACCTTACCCATGTTTGGGGAGGTGTTGCGGTTTTTTTTTGCGATTAGGCGGTACGGCCCGATCGGCAGTCGGTTTCTGCCGATAAATGGTAGCCGGAGGTAACCTAAGAAATGGTTAAAATAAATTTTCGTTGGTCGGTATTTTGTTTTTCGTGTTGTGTGTGTTGTGTGTGTGTCGCGTTCCTTTTGTCTGGTGTAATCGAGTGTGAGCTGTTTAGGTAGTGGGCTAGTTCTCGCATCGGTAGGTGGACCCGCAGTCTACTCTTTGGAAGAACAGTACGTGAGTTTTTCTTATTCCAAACTTATTATTGTCAATATGTTTATAGGTGTTAGGTATTTGTAGGGTGTTGTGTTTTGTTGATAGTGTTTTGCGAATTGTGTAATTCTGGCGGCGCTATGCTTTCAGAAATTGTCGTCCCCCGACCACCGGGAGGAACAGAAATTGCCCCACCCTCTCACCCCAGTTCTCCAGAAATTTTCGGTGGTAGATGGATTTAAAGAGGACCAGCTGCTGGTTTTCTTGGACCTTGTCCTGCAGTTGGCAGCCTATCCGGGTATATCCGATGGGGAGGTCTTGTGCCTTATATACCCGTATTGCCAGGGTACGTTGCAACAGAAGGTCACCAACACTTGGCGTCGGGGCGGCACGGTCGACACTTTTCATGCGGAAGTGTTGGATTACTTCATGTATCCTCCACGACGTTCCCAGCTTAGGCTGGATTGGTTCTATCGTTATCAGGCCGACGGAGAGCCGTTGGGGGACTACGTGCAGGACATACGAAAAGCTGCCCGGGTATTAAGATTAGGGTTGACCGACACCGAAGTCCTAGATATAATTATAGGAGGACTGAATTCCCAAGACAGTTCCCGTTTGGGAAGGTTTGGGAATCGTCCAAATAATTTCGCGGAGATGGCCCGGTGTTGTGTTGCTTCAAATACGGTCCGACCAAAGGTCGCAGTAATTGTTCCGGTAAATCCATTTCTGCCCAAGGTGGATCCAGAGCCGATAACATCATCATCGCCTACGCCGGAAGATGATAAGTCACTTGATGGTGGAGCTTTACCATCGTCAGGAGAAATTAATTTAGACATTGCACATGGACCTGGACAGCTGGATTCCAGGTTGAGTACTGTTGAGGAAGTTGTAGTTGCTGAGAGTGGTGAAGAAGAGGAATCGAAGGAGGAGGCAGAAGAGTGGTCTGCACATGCTACGCAGGGGAGTATAAGTGTAAGTGTTAGGGAGGCTGCAAGTGTTTCTGAGGTCGCGGATGGACTAGGGGATGTCCAGTCTGCAAGTGTGGTAGAAGTAGATGAGGTAGAAGTTGGGGAGAAACTGGGTGGCAGCGTTGTAGAGTTCGTGGGTGAGAATGATGTAGTGTGTGAAGATGTGCAGACGCTTTCTGTAAGTATTGTTGAGGATTCCGAGGAGTGGAAAGAAGTTCCAGGGGGACCAGGTGAGCAACTAGAAGATGAAGATGTGCAGTGTCGTGATGATGATTTGGATTATGTAGAGGAAGAAAAGGAAGAGGTGGAAGAAATAGAACCAGAAGCAATTGTAGAAGAGAAGAAGATAGAAGCAGAGGAGTTAGAGGTTGAGGATAATCCAAATCGGGGTAAACGTAGAAAGGTAAGTTACCTTGATTCTAATTTACATGAAATAAATCCGTACTGCTCAACACAGGATAGTTTCTCAGAGAGTGACGTCCACAAGGAACGGGTTCCTAAAGTTCGTCATAAAAGGGTGAGACAAAGCGGTTAATGGGTAGCGGGTAGATGTTCCTCACAATCCCAGTGGTGTACATCTACTTCAGGGTTGCGCCCCTGCCTCCGCGAGCCTTGGTTTTCTCCACCTATCCTTATTACCGGAGGGAACCATGTCCTTTACCTTAGTCCTAGCTGTTGAACTTTCAATGATCCTTGCCCTTATCATCTTCCCAATTTTCCTACCCCTCCCCTCAGAAAACAAAGTAAAAACCAAAAAACAAATAAAAATTAGAAAAGGAAAAAGAAAAAAAAAACATCCGAGAGGAGTTAGAGAGAAGTTAGCTGGAAGAGTGGTGACTACGTGGGTAGTGAGTTTAGTGTCGTTTTCATTTTTCTTTGTTGTAGTTTGTCGTTTTTTTTTTTGTAGAGTCCTGGCCATGCCGCATTCCCTAGCTGCTTTCCGTGGTAGTTATTTTTGATTAAGTGTAGGTTGTTCGAAGTTGCTGTGCTGAAGTAAAACCCCCTCGTTAGTTCTGCAGTATTGAAGACAAAGTGAAGGGATTGATGTTCGCGTGCCCTCGATGCGGTTTTCTCAGTCCGGCTAATAGGGGCCGTCCGCCCTAGTATAGGGATGTTTTTTTTTAACGACCAGTTAGATATGTCAAGGATATGTGATGCCTTGTTTTAGCATATGGCTGGTCAGTCCATATGTGGACAGTAAAGTTATGGGCGCTCACATACCAAGGTATTAGTTACCTTGTTTTGGTCTTCGGACGCGTGTGTGAGTGGCAGCAGGAGGAGTAGGTGGTGGTCACCAGAGAGTGTGACGTATTGGGGCGGTCCTGTGAGGTTGGTCTGGCGGAGAGAGTCGCATGAGGATGGTTGCATTGGCGTTGAGATTTCCAATCCAGTAAGAAAAGGGGGGGTTTGTTGTTGTCCTGAGTAGGTATCAAGTTGGGCCTCAGTTGGTGGGCAAGCCTCAGGAGGTCAGAAGACCTAGGTAGGAATCTTTCTTTTGTCTTTTCCTGTCTCTCTCTCTTGTGCTGTATGCGGACTCTGATCAGGTCAGCATGCAGCACCCGCACACTTACATAATACATATCTTCTTTCGTCTCTTTCATTTTCCCTTTTTGATTTCTGTTCTCCTGAGAGCATGCTCAGCTGAGCCAACCCAACCACGACGTCCACTGGTATCTTTTGGGGAGAGGTACACTGCAGGGTACCCTCCTGGCCTTTAACGTTGGGGCAACTATGTTGCCCTTTTGGGGTGAGGGTGTGCTGAGTCAAAAGATTCAGCGCGAGTTCAGTAATTTTATTGGCATTTTTGACGGTAAGGACAGTACAAAAGTTAAAGTAATAAGGAGTGCTGCTCTCTACCCGCGGATAGGAGAGGCTGCCGTTTTCGAATTTTCATTGTTTGATCGGTGTTGACATCTGCTGAGTTTTTCCAGCAGTTTTAAACAACAGTGCTGCAGCCTGGTGAGATTTTCGTTACCCAAACGAGTACGGCGTTCCGTTATTTTTTTTTGTCTCAACATGGAAGCCTAACTCATAGGCTCGGGGAAAATCTCTTCGGTGGAGAGAAGTGTGAAAATCTAGCATCTACTTCTTATAACCATGAGATAAGTTTCTTAACGACTGCGGTGAGTTTTGATTTCATTACATTAATTATATACTAAATTTTTAAAGGAGAAAATGTTTTTTTAGTAAGCTTGAGTAAGCGTGCCCACTTGTTGAATCATGCATGGTGAGAGACGTAATTGTTCGTAAAGTTTTTATAAACCAATAAAGCTTGATTATTGGAGTGTCAGAATCTCGGCTTTAATACCTAAAGTACAATAACCACAATATAATTAATATTGAACTTTCATTAAAACTGATGTAACGAGATTCGGTTGTTCACTTAACCTATTACACAATGTGTCGTCATTAAGTGGTATAAAGTTTTGCTACAATGACAGTAAAACTTTATACATATATAATTGGGAACTTACTCAGGCACTTTTTAAACGTAAATCATGTCTCATTCAAAGTAGTAGTATTCTCAGATTCTATGGAGTTAAAAACTATGTGTTTTAAATAAATTCTGCGCCACGTGGTAACCTCAATTTCACTCAAAGTAATAAGTTCATAAGATGTTACAGAGCCAAGATAAATTATTATATTGCAAAAGCAACTCACATTCAGTGAGGTTCAAGTTATAAAGCGTTATAAAGAATCATTGTTAGAGAACTTTTTTTTGTAAGGCATGTTGGCCAAAATAATGTTACCAAGTTTTATTATGTACAACACAACTAGGTGTTGTTTTTAGTTATGTATTTTGGAGGGTGTCCAAACAGTGGGGGCATTTTTGTGTGGTCTCTCACTAAAAATGTAATGTGTGAACAGGGTTCACCGAATAGAGACAAGTCCTGCTACCACTGAACGAAATGACATCTTAAAAGCTCCACACTCGACACCGAAGAGAACAACGACCGCAACAACATGCCAATCATGAGATCGCCACGCTAGAAATAAGAGATCATCCTTCTGGGCACATATAAGCAGGTGAAAAATATCCATTTATACTTACTCGTAGAATCAACATGGCACCAGATATACATAATCATCAGTTTTACCGTTCAAGTATACATTCCTTTGGATCCCCAATTGATGGGACAGTTTAGTGTGAACACTAAGAATTAATTGTAAAATTTCAATACATGTATAGTAAATTGTCAGTTCAGAGACTGACATGTCTACAACACAGCATCCAACTTAGATTTCCACTCATTTCTTTATAGAGCTTTCGCTACAGATTTAAAGTCAGTTTTGTTATTACCAATTTTCTCAAATTTAATTTACTATGCATAAAAACACATATTTTCTCTTATTTTTAGAATCTGGTTATGTCATTTGTATAAAAAGATTACTGGGGAGGTAGGTGTTATTTTTAATTAGTTTCAACCAAGCTGTGCATGTCGAAACACTTTTCAACTTGTTTGTCGAAACAAGGTTGCTGAAACAAGGTTGTTGAGACTGGTTATAAGTTGAAGAAACATGTCCGTCTCTGACACACACAATGTATTTTTTTATATAAGGTGCTAATATGGTGCACTTTTTCTCTTTTCATTAATTGGCCCTATTTTAGTCTATATAAATTCTTTATATTAATTATGGTAACTGGGGGGGGGCGTAAATTATTTTAAACAATTTTTATTTCTCACCTTAATTAAGTAGTTTAGCACTTAGCCACTTAGGCACTTCTTTTAAATTTTTAATGTCCTGGGGACATTTGTATGCAATACTTTATGATACACATGACGTGCAATTAACCCACACCATGGGGGTACATTTATAGAAATAAATCTTTAATCCTAATTGGGATTCCTATAAAGAAGAACTTTAGAATTTATATACACCAGAAGGGTAATATAAAAAAAGGGCGTGGCAAGAGACCTTTATGTATTTGTATACTATTGTATATGTAATTTGTCTTGTGGAACATGTTATGTCTGTATATTTCTGTGTACATTTTGGGGGATATTGTAATAAAATAATTAAAAATAATAGATGTGTGTTGATGATAAGCTGCTATTGTGGAGTATGTTAGACTCCGATGTAATCAAGCCGCACTGTTTGGGCTAGCCAATTTGTAATAAAATAAGTAAATTGTAATGTAATATGTTTAATTGGTGTGGCTCTCGACGTCTTACTGGCCTGAAACACTTCCTTAATTTTCCCAGCTGGTCGAGTCCCAATGGTAGCAAGACCGGTCGAGTAGAGTAAAGTTGATGAAGAAATATATATGTTCAGCTTCACAGAAAGTTTCAAAACAAAAATTATTGTTTTGAAGGAAATTTAAAAAAAAAAAAAAAATTATGTTTATATAAAAAAAAATTTAAAAAAAATTTTTAATTTTATTAATTAATTAATTAATAATCAATTAATTAATATAGGGCTGTGAAGTTTTAAAAAGTGTAATGCTCTTCTGAAAATTTTTATTAAAGTTTTGGTATATTTTAAATAAACTGTCACCACTCATAAGACTGTCTTCCAACCAATCGATACTTGTTTACCTTTTTATTTTTTAGGTTATCTTCACTTATAGGTGGTAAAGTCCTTGTAGATTATCAATTAGAATTATATTATTGGTAATTAGTAATATTGAAGAAATAAAGAACTATTAAGTATTGAAAAGTATTAAAGTTTTATTAATTAATGGCAATATTGACTCTTATCGATTAGAATCGATTCTCAGGATATCGAAAAAAATTACAAAGTATTATATAAAAATCGTACAGGGTCTTTAAACAGCCAGTTATTATCAAAGTCAGAGAAATCGGGCTAATATTTAAAAGTATAACGTTACATCAAATGAATAATTATTACTAAACACAAACATTGAATAATAATTTGAAAAATTAAAATAATTGATTTCACCAAACAGCTGTGCTGAACAAAGAGAAGGCACTGGGATTGTCAAAGAAATATGGCTGCCGTCAAGTTGGTCAAAATGTTGCTCGTTCCTGCTGCGTTCCAAATAATGTATTTTCTGGCACTATTCCTGTTCTTGTGTCTGAAAATCTCTTGTTAAATGTTGTGTAGTGACTGGTGTAGTGATTCTGGGTTGTATTTAGTATATCTGTGTAATTATAAGTCAAAACACTTTTCCCAATTCCGGCACTAATTTGGTTAATGTGTTATACAGTTTTGTGGTGTTTTTCGGAGTAGAAATGTATTGTTTAGTGTTAATTAGTGTTTCTTGATTGTTTTTGTCACAATGTATATGTTCTGGAAAGATTTTATAATTCACTCTCGACTTCACAGTAACGTACTGTTCGCCACTTAACTTTAACGTTATAAGATAGGTTAGATCGTCACAAAACTCTCGTTTATGTTATCCGTTCAAATACCAATAATCAACTAACTGTTTCCTTCAGTTTCAATTAAACTCTTAGCCCATATAATATTATCCTTAACATTGTTCAAAGATATTTTCACATCCTGTGTACACTTTACTATTTCACTATATAAATACCTAAACTTTGGTTATTTGTCAATTTTATTCACTAGATGTGATTTAAATTAATCTTTCAGTTCATTCTGGTTATATTCAGATTAAATAATGCCGTTTTATAGTGTTTTCTGTCCAAAAAATAGTAATTTTACTTTCAGTTTGGTATACTCTGAAAAGTCAAAACATCAAAATTTACTTCCTGTCATTATATAAATTCAGCCATTTTATCCGTTATATTTAATATTAATAATCCTATATTGTATTAAAAGGTTCATATTCCCTTATTTTCTGGTAATTAATTGAATTAGTTGTATTCTGAAACATTATTCAGGATTATATGACTCCCATGTCCAAATTTCTGAGTTTAGTCATTTTCATTTTTATTTATAATTCTGAATATATTTATTAAAATCTCTCTAAATGGTATGTGCAATTATATGGCATGATCTCAAGTTTATTTTGTCTAAACCCCTTTTGTTTATTTGCTTTTAAATGAGTAATTTCTCTGTTTTGATGAAGTTTGGTTTCCATTCTTTTGGCCTATGATTTTTTAACAATTTTTCTTACAAAATATTTTACAAACAATATATGATGTGTGATACCCTCTCTGACTTTTACATATAGTATTATAAATTAAACATGTTTTCAAATTACACAAAAACAATTAGTATTGGTTACAATACAAATAATAGTTAAAACAAATAAAGAATATTTTTTTTTTTAATAAATGGTTGTCTTCAAATCAGACATCTTACAACAAAATCCTTATTTCTAAACATGAAAATATGGCTTACAAAAAAGGTTTTTTACTAACTAACATCTTAATTACTCTCTACTATTTACAAGTAGTAACTATTTTTATAGTTCTGATGTTAGTTGTATCAGACCCAAACAAATGGCCTTATATCTAAAATATTTTTAAACATTCTTGTACTATATACATAAAAACCTTATATTTATATTCTTATTTCTAACTATTATTATAAGTAGGATTCTACAGTTTTTATACAGTCTTTTATACATTGTCTTTGGGGAATTGTACCCTGTCACTAATAAATAAATAGTATGAATTGTCCGAAAAGTATTATGACATCTGTTTTTCTTTTTTCATGTAAAACAAAAGGTTATTTTAAACAGATTCATGTCTTATGAACAACATATTGTCACAGTACACATTTCAAGTCATTGAAAAATGCATATTTCATTGCATCCAATGTTTGTGATTGCCAAGAATGAAACACAAGGTTCATTTTTTATAATACCCAAAACTATCACTGGTTCACTTTGCACTTATATATTATGTTAATGCTAAATGGTCGTATAGTCTTATTAACATAATAAATTGGTTAGCGTTTTTTCAATGGAGATTTGTTCCATGGGTACTATATTATTGTTTCATCTTAGTTCACAGGAAACTTTTACTTTATACACTTCTCTCTCTTAAATTTATATACATGTGGTTTTTATTTCGTTATACTTTTATTTTTAAATATTTATTTTGGGGATATAGGGATTTGGGTGTCTTTTATAAGAGCATGACATCTTCTTCAGGATGCTGCCTTCTTCTTCTTTCATCAGTCTTCTTTTCTCCTGCCTTCTGGGACTGGTATCTTCTCCATCTTCTTCTTGATGCCATCAGGTTTCTTGGTATCTTCTCCATCTTCTTCTTTATTTCAGAAATACACCACCTGTATTGTTTGATCTTGGCTTATTTTAGGGTCTCTCTTCTATTTATTCTTACTCGTTGTGGGTTTGGTCATATTCAGTACTGCTTGGTTATTTACTTTTTTACCTTCCTGGGTTATACCTTGAAAACCTTTGGTTATGAGACTGGTTTTGGATGACTCATCACTAGTAACTCCTTTTATTTGAACTTGTATTTTCTTTATAATAATGATTTCTTTCCACAGTTGCTATGAATTAATTTATTTATATTAAACTTAATGCTTTCTTCCAAATTTAAATATTATAACTTTATTATTCTAATGATCAATTGCCATTCAATATTATGCTTATATCTGTCACGCTACAATATATATATATATATATATATATATATATATATATAAATATTATGCATTACTGTACTTTTGGTGGGATATAGGGATTTATTATTAGAATTTATATACACCAGTAGACGAGTATTCTATCTCAATAATCGTGGCTGATCATTTCTTTATGAAAATTAATTATTTTATTTAACAAGTATAGTAAGTGTCACCTTTAAGGTTCATTAAATTGGATGAGTAATTATTTTAATTATTAATAGTAACTGTAAATGAAATCATTTACCTGCATCAATTTATATACTGCATTTTAAAAGAAACATATGATATAAATTTTATATTTTAATAAATAGTTTAATGGGAGTTTTATTTTGAGGTTAATGATTATTTTAAGTTTTCAATTCATTGATGGTGACATAGCAATTATTTTCGTGGATTCAGTTTATATTTTTCAGGTGGCCTTGTTGAGAGGGTATACTTCTTTAGTTAACCATTTAAAAGGGGAATTATAAATCACTGTTGTTTTTTTTGTTATTTTTATTATATGAGATAGAATAATAAAATGGGATTGTTAATTATTTAATTCTTGAGTTTTTATTGCAAGTCCCGTCTTACTGGATCCAGCGCAATTTTTAGCTTCTCTAGGCCTTAGCCTAGTTTTAATTAACTTGTAACCCCTCTTTACAAAAGGACATATTCTTTTTGTTTTAACTACTCAAAATGAAGTAGGGGTTTCAATAACTACTTTTAATAGACGTACCACCAATACTTCTTTTTTATGTCAGTGTTCGTATGTTGTTGCTTTCTGTGTGAATGGCAAGAATGGAATATGTATATCTTTTATGAAGATAATAATGTCGGCGTTGAGTGTAACGTGGATTGAAGACCCGCTGTGTTTGTTCTATAGTAACCCCTGCAAAGTGGTTGCATGTGGCTGACTCCTAGAGGTCAAGAGCAAATACTCACTCCCCGCCTCCTGCCGCACACTCATACAAATTGATCCAACGCGTTTAAAGTTCATTGGGTGTATTTCCAACGCACGATTTTGTTGTATAACCATACATAAAATAATCTTAACCTTTTGGATAATGTTGTTTTTATAATGTTGTTTTTGATGCTGGAAAAATGATCAGACCCTGAGTCCAAAGGCGCACCAAACACTAGAATATTACGAAGTACAACAGCAAGCGACATTGTAACATGCAAAAAGTGTCACACACAAGCTCCGCACGAGCGATGTAGGGCTCATCATCATCAACATCGGTTCATCTGCTGTATAGCAGGTTTTCTTTATGAACTCCTCCACCGTTCTCTGTCTTCTGCCAGCCTCTTCGTGGTGATGTAGTTTTCTACCTTGATGTTGTCCATCAACTGTCGTCTCTTTCTTCCTCTCTTTCTTTTCCCGCTAACCATGCCTTCTAGACTGTCTTTTATAATAGAATTTCTTCTTAAACAGTGTCCTATCCAGTTCTTCTTTCTCTTCCTTATTGTTTTTAATATTTCTCTTTTCTCTCCCACTCTTCTTAACAGTTCCTCATTCCGTACTCTGTCTTCCCACTTAACTCCTTCCATTCTTCTCCACATCCACATTTCAAAAGTTTCAATCCTTTTTTCATCTTCCCTCCTTAAAGTCCACTTCTCCACTCCATACAATGCCACACTCCATATATAACACTTTGCTAACCTTTTCCTTATTTCTTTGTTTAATGGCCCGTTTAACAAATTTGTCTTTTTATTGAATGCTTCTTTTGCTATTGCAATCCTAGTTTTCACTTCTTTCATGCTTTTTATGTCATCTGTAACTATGCTTCCCAAGTATTTGAAACTGTCATCTGTAGGGCTCAATGGACAGAATAGACAGTACAAGGTTTAAAGAATATAACAAGTTTTTTATCAAACTAATAGAAATAACATAAATATCACTGATATCACAGAGAACGATTTACTTAGATATTGAGTGCCAACTGAAGCCAGCAGCAACTAGAAGCAACGAAATTTGCTGACGTCAGAGACTGGGTGGATCCAGTAGCAACGGATCAGTATTTAGCTGTTCTACACCGCTGTAAAAATCGGAAATCTTACACTGTAACAAAATCAGTTCTCGAGAAACTTTAGACACAAACGTGCGTTTCATAGTCTGTGTTTACGAATTCGTTTTTTGTAAATAATAACTGTGTATATGCCGTGACAATGGTCTGTGTATGTATGATATTTTTAGGTTATGAACAATGAATACACCACAGTAGAAAATTGAGATTGTAAGACCATTAGTAAGCAAAAAGCTTTTGTATATTATAAATATATCAGATTGTCATTAGTCTTAGAAACTGTATGCATCTTTTCTAGTAAAACGACTGACTGCGGTAACAGAGAACATTTTCTCGGAGGTCCGGCGTGGTTGCAGAAATGGCGGGTCATGTATAGAAAGTACCTTCACAAAAACCGAGGCGTTGGAAAGCACATGGAATAAGAACTGACCATGTATACAGCTTTCGCCGATATTGGATAAGTATTTGACAGAGTGGGAAGGGAAAGGTAGTGTCCAATAATGCCAAAGAAAGGGATTCCGCAACACTTCTTGCAGTCATGATTGTATACGTACAAAATGCAGATGTAAGGCAGGAAATGAATATTACGAGTGTACGTGGTAGAGTTGCCCAATATCAGTTAAGATGGTAAAACATCTTAACAAAATGGACGACTGCCGCATCCGCAAACAACTAAACTACTATTGAATTATAAGCCAAATTGACGGAGACGCGCGGCACGTACGGGGAAGGGTTGATCACCTCTGGTTTATATGCTTAGGACCGTAATATTTTTGGTTTAATCTTTGTAGAAAAACATCATCATGAAGATAATTTAGAGTTAATTTGATAAATAAGTATTGGACTTGTTTCTTAGCCTTTCACGGTCGGCACCGGCTGTAAGGCCCTGGTCTTCCAATATCTCCGTTTCAAAATGTGTTAATAACTCGACCACACGTTTCGTCTCACCTC
Organism: Magicicada septendecula; assembly: GCA_034769895.1. NCBI lineage: Eukaryota > Metazoa > Arthropoda > Insecta > Hemiptera > Cicadidae > Magicicada > Magicicada septendecula. The sequence goes on along the minus strand of CM068369.1, from coordinate 19,346,953 downwards.
TGGGAGCCACCTTCAGTACAACATCTTAACAAACTGTCAAAGGTGTACGTCGGCTCTTGGCACAGTATTGACGTTGTTCTGACTTATTACACCTTGTCAGTTCGATAAGTCCTTACACTGAAGGTGAAATCCAGAGGTGACCCCAAACGTCTAGTACAAGAATTATTAACACCGTTCGACACGAAAAAATTGGAAGGGCACGGCCTTACAACCCGGATAGTAATTTTAATAAATATTGGATTATTAGCCAAATGGATGGAGAGATGTGGGACACCCGAAGAAACGCTGGAGAGACCAGCTGAAGTCTTCCGGCTGTGAACAGGAATAGTTTTTGTTTAATTCTTGTATAAGATGATGATGATTTACAGGAAATCCTATAAACTTTAAGGAAGAGAAATGAATGCAAATTAGGAATTCATCTAAAGATACGTTATTCCGGATTGATCTGGAAAATCAAAAGAATTATTTTACAGGATTTTGCAAAAACATTACAGGTTACTAATACAGTATGTCGCCTGTCTAATCCTTACTTTTTGTCATACATTACAGGTTACTAATGCAGTATGTCGCCTGTCTAATCTTTAATTTTGTCATACATTACAGGTTACTAATACAGTATGTCTCCTGTCTAATCTTTACTTTTGTCATACATTACAGGTTACTAATACAGTATGTCGCCTGTCTAATCCTTACTTTTTGTCATACATTACAGGTTACTAATGCAGTATGTCTCCTGTCTAATCTTTACTTTTGTCATACATTACAGGTTACTAATACAGTATGTCTCCTGTCTGATCTTTACTTTTGTCATACATTACAGGTTACAAATACAGTATGTCTCCTGTCTAATCTTTACTTTTGTCATACATTACAGGTTACTAATACAGTATGTCTCCTGTCTAACCTTTACTTTTGTCATACATTACAGGTTACTAATACAGTATGTCTCGTGTCTAATCTTTACTTTTTGTCATACATTTAAAATAAAAAGTTAAGATAGTTGTTTTAGTTGTTAAGTCTAATTTTTACTAAATTTGTATTCCAACCATTAACACGCCATTATACTTTCCATAATCGCTTTCAAACCTCTCGGCTCATCTTCAGATGGAACACAAAAACGTACCTAAAAACCATCTCCCTTTTATATATCTTATCTACAACTCGGAAGCGTCAACTCAACATAAACAAACATAACAGGTGAAGACCCTTGAAGAACTTAAATTATTAATGGAAAGAAAAAAGATTTTAAGGAGTTTAATTAACTCAAGGTGAAATTTGATTATAAAGATATATTTTTCTACCTAATAAAGAAGAGGAAATGTAGAACATAAAGGTTGGTAGCAGTCTGATTCTTAGTGGTTGGAAATGTACCAGGTCATAATGGAAAGTTAGCAGGCAGCACTTGGACAAGGGTTGTTGAATCGGATAATTGTTTGCTGGCTAAGGCGTGAAAAGGGTGTTCATCTGCTGTGTTTGTTTATGTTAAGTTTACGCTTCCGGGTCGTAGATAAGATATATATAAAGGGGTGAAGGTTTCTAGGTAGGTTGTTGTGTTTGATCTGAAGATGAGCCGAAAGGCTTGAAAGCGCTTATGGAAAGTATAATTGTGTGTTAGTGGTTGCAATACAATTTTAATGAAAGTTGTGATAATTGTTTAGGTTATATGTGAATAATCGCTACTTACAGCACTAGCTTCAAGTAAACCATGTATTTTTTGGTCGCATAATCGTAGGTGAACTTCACGGACCCGTACTGCATGAGGGAAAATAGTGGAGTATCGGAATTCAACGTGTGAACACCCAAGGGTCTGGAGTAACCAACTGCAAAGAGAATTGTTAATGTATTTAAATTTTAATGTACAAAATACCAACAGTCTATAATATTAAATATAATTATATTAAATTATGCTCACTTTGTGTAATTTGTGTTCGTACTAAATAGATTCTTAAATTATATTAAAACAATGGCTGCCTGTTTTACTATATTATTGTAAGAGATGGGTTCCTACAAAGAAGATTAAAAACCAGATTCAAATTTTGGATATAAAGTTTCTGAGAAGAACATAGATTTGCAGATTTGCACGAGACAGAAGGTTTGAACAATAAGGCTATTAGAGAAGAGCTACAGGTATTCTCCATAAATGATAACCTCCAGACACATCGCTGGAAATGGTTACAGTATCTGGACATAATGGAGGAAGAACCATTACGTAATGTTGCATTTCGAGGTAGACACTTTGGTACAAGAGATGTAGGAAGACCGTGAGTGAGATGGAGCAATACTCTGAGAAGACGGAACAGGTAAAGTGCCTACTCGGTTTGGTACAGAAGATCAAAGCTGATAAACGGAGCAAGGCATGCCATCAGGGCTTGGTAGAGCGACCCGAGGTTTGAGTCTGTTTAAGGCAGCCTCTACCTGACTCGAGTCCGGGGTTTGGAGTAACACGTCCGCTTGTTTGGGTATCAAAGCACAGTACATGTCTTGGTCATTCTCCAGTAGATGTTATATTTTTTCCAACTATGTCGTTATCAACTTCTAGCTACTGCTAAGTGGTAACTAGCCGTTTAACACACAAAAATTATCGGAATGGAGAAACACGCATGACTTTCATGTTGTAAGATTTATATTCAAAATCTTTTTAAAATTCAATATTTCAATAAAATTACTGCTTTCTACTTCTTCCTTCAGCCTTAAGCACAGTACTCTTTTCACTAACATATCCCACCTCATGTTAGCACACTCAATTTTCACTGATGATGATAGTCGATGGCACTGTCGAAACGTCTGGTTTTGCATAAAACATTTGACCACGGCCAAACAGCCTGGGAAAGAATTCTAACAACAAACTACTTCTTTGTTGCTGATAATGTATTACACATAGAAATTAATGGCTTGTAAACGTTAATGTTTGATCTCCATGAAGTAGTGCTCAAGTTTCCAAAGATTTAATATTATGATGCCCGTAATCAAAACATCAGAGCAGGTTTTAGTGTGTATGAGGGTGCACCGTGGACAAAACTTTTCAACTTTCCCTATGGAGCGTTGCTCAGAGTAAAGCTGCGAATCTAATCTACAATGTACGTTTCACAGAACAAACACGATTTAAAGAAGGAGCGCTCCGAAGTCTCTCATGGACCCTGAGCATCTTGCAGAGGGTTCGTTCCCTAAAGACTAAAAGTCTGTCGTGTTCCCTAAACACGTGCAGTTAAACTGACCAGCAATCCACAGGAAGCAAATCGCTGTCCACGCTGGACACCTTTTCGCCCCGTTGTGTTGGGGGGAATTTTGGCATTTTCCATTTAAAAACCGTGCAAACGTAAGAAAACAAACATGAGTGAAGCCTGATATAAGCGAATTGTGTGTGTGTGTGCGTGTGTGTGTGTGTTTCCTGCCTGTATTTTTATTGCGGTAATCACAAAACGTTGTAAACGGTATACTATCCCTTCCTCTTAACCGATCTTCACCAAAATCAAAAGGCCTTGATTTCTTTACAACTCAGGCATGTATGCAAACAATTATTTTATTCTGTTTGGATTTGCGGCAGTTATGGTTTGTCATAGAAAAAATTCTACACACAGACACACAGACACTTTATGAAAAATGACATTCCTTCATGTTTTGATGGTAGTACAATCAGAATCAGTCGCTATCTCAAACACGATTTTTTTCGCCATCACCATACTTTCATTTCCTTATAGAAGATGGAAGTAAGAAAAGGTAAACGAAATGAACACATTTCCACACCACCATAGAAAATATTTTCCGATTAGCGCTTTCTATCTTCACGGCTCATCATCAGATCGGAAATACACATTAATGGAACTATACAACTTCTTTCTTTATATCCCCACTTGCCCCACAGCGAGCACACATTTTCGAAAACAAGCTTTAAGTTAAATGGCCTTACTATATGGGTATTAGTAACTGGCGAGTTCAGTCACCCGTGTCAGTATTACTGTATTTCTTTCTAGTACATTCCCTCTGTGTGTGTGTGTGTGTGTGTGTGTGTGTGTGTGTGTGTGTGTGTGTGTACATTTATTTCTATACCTAACGTTTTGAACTCTCTCTCATTCTTTACTTTTAACTGTAAGTTCCCTTTCGGAATAGTTTTAGTATGCAATATATTGACAAAACCTTCCCTCTTTCTTTCAATAATTCTAGCGCAAACAACAACAAAGGTAAACACCCTTGTCATCCAGTATTATCACCGCCTTTAAATTTTCTAACAATCGTTTTAGTTTTCTGGCCGCGTTATTCCATTCTTTTTATCATCCAGATGATGAGTATGCTGCCAAATTCGTCGCAATCTTCGGTTCTCAGCTAATTTCTTTCGGACAACCAGAGAAAGGTTTAAGTGCTTACTCTTCGCTGCATTGCAAGGTGTAGCTTCCCAGGCTGATTTTTGAAAAGTACTTGTGAGATAATTTACAGTCGCATCCAGTTTAGCAGGCGTGTGGAGTGGAAGGTCTAGCGAGATATTATCATTTACAAGCTCTCTAAAGTAGTCCCAGTCAGTATTACGATTTGTGAGTGTTGGTAGACTTTCAGACGCAATTATAGTTTTGATAATAGTGGCAATAATTGGAGTGTGATCAGAGGACAAGTCAAGGCAAAGATTCAACTTTGTAGTATTCATGAGACAAGCCTCGTATTAAAAAGTAATCAATAAGGTCAGGTATTTTATTTGTATCAGAAGGCCAATAGGTTGGTTGACCAGTGGACAGAAAGGACAGGGATTCTAGTCTAAAACATTATATAAAATTCTACCTCTTGGATTAGCTAATCTCGAACCACATTTCGAGTGTTTTGCATCGAAGTCACCTCCCACCATAAAACATGCACCAAGAATTCTAAGAAAGGAGCTGAAGTCAGTTTAATTGATTCTGTGTTTTGGGGTACAGTAGATTACAGAAACAATTAGAGGGCCTCTTCAATTAAAACATCTGTCGCCTGTAGGTGAGCAGATTTGATTTTACAGAAGAGATAATGTTTTATATTGTTTCGGGTTAAGAGAGCGGTTTTGCCACGAGCTGTACCGTCAGGATGTTGGGTATCATAAACATTAAATCCTGGAATCCCAATATGGCTTCTGTCTGTGAAATGTGTCTCAGATATAAGCATTAGGTCTAACCTGTTGTGAGTAAGATAAGATTTGAGTTCTAGGCTGCGATGAGAGAGTCCATTGGCGTTCCATAATCCAATCTGTAATTGTTATTCATTATTATTCAGAAAGTTTATCGATAAGTGTTGTAAGGAGATTAAGCATGACGCTATTTTGCTGCATGAGTTGACTGAACATAGTCTCAAATATTGTCAGGAAGTGTGAAACTGTGATGTCCTCATTTGCTGTGATGTCTGTTTGGGATTGCTGTCATCATGGGGCGAGGATTCTGAGTGTCGCTGTAGTCCTGTAATTTGAGCGTAAGTAGGAAAAGAGACGTTACGGGTATTCATGTTCTGTTCCGTGTTCATATTCCTAAAACTTGAAGGGGTTCTCCTAGGTGTGATGTTAGGTACGGGGCTTTTTCTGGCCTGCAGATTTTAATAAATTTCACAGCCTTTATAATTAGCTGTATGAGGACCAACGCATAATATACATGTGGTTGGTGTATCCTTAGGTTTGGAACAAGTTGCAGAGTTGTGTTCACCTCCGCACTTGACACACAGGAAAGGTTTTCTACAGTGCGTCTTACTGTGACCGTATGACTGACAACGAGTGCATTGAATTATGAAATTTTTTCTCGGAGGTTATATACTCATCAGTAATATACATGTTACCTAAAGACCTTAGGTTATATATCTGTTTATTATTTGGTGCAGGTTCAAGATCAACAGAGAAGAGAGCGAGAGGTGTTTACTCTACTCTGTGTCTAACGTTCATTATATTTCTAACTGAGTGTCCTTTTTCTTTTAGTGCTTCTTTAATAAAGTGTACAGTGATGCTAGGATGAATGTTTCTTATGACAACCCGGTCTTATGCTCGCTGGTCTTTAATTTGTTACGTATGGTAAATAATGTTTTCGTCCTCGAGGTGACGGATTAATTTTCTGTAAGAATCAGGTGCAAAACTGTTGATTTTCACCGTATTTTCAACAAACGATTTAGTACTGTACTGTTCTAATTCCAACATTTTTGTAAGGTTATTGATCATTTCATTGTAACTGACGACACCATAAAGGTATACAGGAGGAGGTCTTGGTACTTCCGGTTGGTCCAAGACTTGAGTAGGTTGGACGTCATCAGCGTCATCTACAGGCAACACCGTAAATCTGTTTGTGTTCATTAAGTTGAGTGTGTGTTTAATTTTTTTGGCGACTTCTTTTTCGTTTTCTCACCGCCTGCCAGCTGTGAGATCCGTGTTGTGTGAAATCAACATTAACATTTCTGCTTAGCTGTTGACTGTTATAGGATTGAAGGGCATTTTGTGACACTGGAGGTCATGTAGGGAGCATATTTTCGGATCCTGAGTTGACCGTAGGAACAGGTTCAACGTTAGTTGACAGGGCTGGTTGGTGATACGTAATTCATTATTGTCTATAATTACAGTAGACAGATAAATTAAAAGACGCGTATACTTCCAGATGAGTAGTTTCTCGCCTTGTGTTTATGTTTTGTAGAGAAACAGTTACAAACAACCACAAGCCGCAACAAGACACACAGTCCTACACCACGAACGAACAGACGCACGCGCGGCTCCCTGGCCGGCTGCTTAGATTTGTTCGAATAATCAGATAAACTTTTGTTGTTATTTTTGTTGTAGTATTACTTACAAATATAGGTCTATTTAGTAAGAAAGATAGCGATAATATTAAGTTACCGCACACGACAGTACAACAGCGCCGAACAGCTGCTCATACAAGTCTGTTGTAATATATAAAGAGACATTTCGCCCATACAATCAATCGGCTGTCGTCTTCAGGCTAATTATATATTGATACATTTAAAGTAATAAATGTGTCAACCAGTGATAGAGACTCAACAAAATGGTAATGACAAAACTTCACATAATATATAATCAAAATATAAAATAATCCAAACGAATACTTTCTATGAAAAAACACACGACACTCACAAACCACAAACAAAATGCGTACGAATTTCGTTTACATTGGTGATGTGCAAGTGCACAAGAAGAATAAGGAGCAAGAGGAAGTAAGGTGCTGTTGGTTGATGAAAATAATTAACATAGATTTTTATTCTACTTTAAATCAAAATTAACTGTACTTCATTTTCAAAATATCTACATTTTACAACAAATATTTCCATATGACATTTTAGATATGTGTTTTATATCTGTATGTGAGTGTATTTTTGTATTATACTAAATATTAAATCTTTAAGTTACATAACAAGAAGACGCACATACGCAATTTTAAATATACATAAAAGTTTATATCATATATAAATATATAATACTTACTTATGTATTTACTATTCATTTACAAATCTCATAAGATGTTGATACATTCAGTGTAAAGTATGCTAGCTGAATTGAAACGATAAAACTACACTATAGCTTATACTTATTGTGGTCTCCAAGTTGAATGTACAATTAAATTGTTAAAATTATCTTGTGTATCCAGGCTCTCTTCTTTGAAACTTCTTTTTATATATTTTATATATATCACGCTTTGAGACTTATAGTCCCATCATTAGGTGATGAAATATTGTTACGATGGTCTACTCGATCGTCGGAGGTACAGTGGAAAACAAAATAAGTACAGACACCAATTAAGTCACTAATCACCAGCTTCAATTTTCACAGTTTAACATTTCGTAATTAACAACACAGTCTCTTACACAACAAATCAAATAAAAATTGTTCACACGCAATAAAATGTCCACTAATATTAAAAAACAATTGTATTACAATTTTCCCGCCCGATTATAAAACACAATACTTAACTAATAACCACTTGAACGCACACAGTAATATCGCCAGATAATCATTTGTAATCGCCCGACAATAACCTCGGACCGCACTGTAAAATATCGCAACTAATTCTGAAACTTAAGGCCGCTGCCGCCATGTATTTATACCTCCGCTCACAGACCAGAACGTTCCAAACTGCGTCTTACGCACACGGGTTTTGTGTGACTTTTATTAATTGACGTACTCCATGTGAGTGAACATATTTTATCACCTGATGATGGGACTATAAGTCTCGAAGCGCGTTTTGCTTAAAATATATACAGAAAAGAACTTGCAAGGAAGGGAACCTGGGTACACAAGGTAATTTCAATAATTTAATTTAACTCTACAGCTACTTGCAGAAGTAATTATATTTGATATTATATATAATATTATATAATCTGAGTGTGTGTGTGTGTGGGATGGTGCGCGCGTGCGTTTAAGTATAAAATACAAACAATTTTATAATTTTTGAAGTATATTTAAATTATTATTTAATTAATAAGAATACAGTATAATAATCAATTACTATCATGGCCCAGGCGCACAATAACTGTGACATCCATATATGCTGTTCCACGAGACTTGTGCTACCTTGGCCCACGTCTAGGACAGGTTACGCATCGAGGTGCCCAGCGCTTGAGAATTGACTCCCAGCATAACTTTGACTTCCTCATCAGTGACGGGTATGTCTCCTGTTTTGCCAATTATCGAAGTGTCCGTGTCTACGATGGCTTGCGGAACTAACAACATAATACGATTAATTAATAAAATTAATTAACAGAATTTTCAACATATTTTGTTATGCAGTCTGCGGTCAATATATAATGATATTCATTAAACAATACGCCAAAATTTTAAAGTTGAAATGTTTGTGTGTACATATATATCTTTACTTGATGTCTATTTATGTTGAGTTATAAAATGTTGTATACTGTTGACCAGGGCAGAGTTCAGGGGGAACACGCCGGAACGGCGTCCCGGAACCTCTTCGATCCCTAAATAAATTATCGAAAAAATATATGAAAAGAAAAACCTAATTATTACAAAACTTGACTACTTCTTTTTGAATTGTGCTTCTCATCAACCCCACGACAAAGCTACACCTTTGGCAAAGTCAAACACCAGCACTAATCTTTATCTTAACTACAATCGTTCACAAAACTGTCCCAATAACCTATGTAAAAAATGAAAAAACAATTGCTTCAAAATTAAAACTACATGATAAGCAACAGATTGGGAATTTTTAAAAATATGCGCATTACAGAATTGTCCGGAGAGTTTTCTACCTTGAAATATGCTACTGAATCAATAGCAATATCTCCAAGTGATTGTGAGAGAGGTGATTTCTGGCCATCATACAGGATTGCACACAAAGAGTAAGGAAAAGTCAAGAAACAAACAATATAACGACATAATGATGAAAAACTATGGAAACGTTTTTTTAAATTACGGACCACCGAAACCATCACTTAGAGTTTGATTGAGGCTCCGGGGTGACGCCATCATGAGTGCCTATTGCCGTGCGGCTAACCTGACGATGAAGCTATTTAGAAATATCAGTAAACTTTATTACCTTTTTAGATACAAGTTTATATGTTACATATTTTAAAAGGCTTTAAAACTGTAGACTTTCATTGTAAGAACGTGACGTAAACTTACACGCTAAAATAAAGTATAAGTATATTTGTGTCTGTACAACTTTTGAATTGATGCGTTCTGGCACCTATAATTTTAGAAATCAACCACTGCTCTTGACTTGAATACCCCCACACAATGTTATATACATATAACCAACAATATACGGAAACAAGGTAGTACCAGCTGTTAATATCATAAAAGACCCGTTTCCAGATGTAGAAAATGTTAAATAATTAAAATCTATAATAAAATTTGTAAATACGTACTTTATAAACGATCTACGCGTACAAAAGTTATGGAACCTACACGTGTTTATGATAAGCCGATTGAATGTGAACCAGAAGGACAGTGTTTCTTGTGTGTGTTGTGAGGGGCAAAGAGACATAATTTCCAATGGAAATCCTACAACGTAACAAGAGAATAACACGATTAACCTTCATATTACAATAACCACTTACTTATTTAATGTGTTTCAATATATTACACTTACAGTCGCCGTCAATACATACAAACACAAGAGCAGCCTTTGTCCCAATGAAGTATAGGTTATACATACGGTAGTTCAATTTCATTCCTAAAAACATAAAAACCACAAGTTATTTTTTACGTAAAAATGAAACTATTATATTACATATATATATATATATATATTGTAATAAAACGTAGACTCCTGCTCGGGTCTGCTTCTTTTTGTTTTACGCCCCACTGTTGTGAGCGCCAATTTTGTAAGAAACCTAATTATTAAGATCTGTAGTAATGTTGTTATAACAATTTGAAATGAAAAAAAAATTTTATTTTTTCACAAAAAAAAATTTCTGGAAAAAAATTTTTTATGTAAATTTTAATCCTAATATTTAGGAACTAATCGTGTTTATTGTTTGTAATTAGAAATGAAGTGGTATTATGTTTATTTTGGTAATAGTGTCACTTTCAGTAAATTTGTTAAAGGACAATCTGGTTAACTCCAAATCTAGGCGAAAGACGGCTCTCTTCTTCTTCTTCTTCTTCTTGAAACGTTCGTTGTTTCGTATATACCGCCTTTCGGTTGGTTGGGTTTCTTGATTAATTTACCTGTTAAGCCTTTTTATAAGAAAAATCAAATCCAAATTACAAAAACAGAACGTTTATTAATAAAATAATTAATTTGTTCGATAAGAATCGATGTTACAAAGTAGTATCGACTCACTCAGGGTCCGTCGATATAAAAAGTTTACATTAGTATTATAAAAATATGGTTCTTTAAACGGTTATTTAAGATATAGCCAGAGAAGGTTATGGGCAGGAAAGTATAACACTTACAATTATAAAATGCCTTAATATTAAACAATACAATGTTATAATTACAAATAATAAAAGTTTATATATGATTTTTATTCAAACCAAAAGCAGCCGAAGGTCGTTTTTCCACTGCAGAAGTGAGAACAGCAATGAATCAAAATGGCCGACTGGCGCATGCGCGATGAAGCATCTAACTTTGACGAAGTATTTGTTGAAACAAAAATGTCCTTTCTTCGTGTAAATGGTCTCAGCAATTGTATATGATAGTCCTGGATATATTTGAATGTCACTGGTGTATGGTGGAATAGTTCAATTGGTGTAAAATGTTGTTATTGGATATATCTCATTGTGTCTATGTGTGTCGGTTTTAACCTAAATTTTTCGTCATTAAACTGTGTGATATTGGTGTTATTTCGATTAATTAGTCTTATGTGGTTCAGTTTATTGGTGTTACACTGTTCATATGTTAACTTCACCGGTTCACAATAAACAAACAATTTAAAATAAGATTTATAAAATTTTCACCGAACTCGGTTTATACTGTTAGCTGCAATTATAGGTTATTCGGGCAATTAATTACGTTAAGTACACTCGTCAACGGATAATAATGAACTGTTCTCATTTCCTTCGTCTCCTGAAAATCTTAGCCTATTTAATATATCTTATACATTGTTTCAAATTATCTTAGCTTCCGATACATTTTATTTTAATACATTATACTCAGAAAATAATTTCGTTATTAGTTAACTGTACGAAATACATATTCGGTTTCATTATTCTATTCTGCTTATTTTGCTAGTAATTAATATAGTGTTACAAAGTTTCATTAGAAAATTATATTTATTACATTTTTGGAAGGTAGGCCTAAATTTATACTTCCTGTAGTCTAAGCAAATAATAGCCATTTTCCCTAATATAATTATTATTCTATTAAATCTGAAATTGATATAATTGTCTATTCTTACTTAATTTCTTGCAATTTATTTTATTAATGATTGTTTTTAAATACAATTCATTTGTCTATGACTCCTCCTCTGATAATGTCAGTTAGTCCATCCCATTTTTATTGGTAATTTTATTAGATAAATAAGTAATTTTACTTATCTACTGACCATATCCTTAGAAAGTCTTATTTACATGGTATACTATATGTTGGGTTTATCTTGCATAAATATTGTCAGTTTAATTGGCTTATAAGACTAGATTTATTAATTATTCTGCAGTTTAAATTCATTATATGGCCTAGATTTGATGTGTTGCTATTTGCAAAATTTTTACTAATGTAGTTAGTTTATACCCTTCTCTGACTTTTTATCCTTATATACTTTATTTACAATTAGCTCTTTGACTGGTATAACAGTGATTATTGATTGTACAATTAAAATATAACACCTATCTCTATCAAAACTGGTACCTTGAATAATACCTTTTATGTGTATTGATTACACCTAGTAACATAATTAAAAAACATTTTATAACATGGGGAATGATATCTACCTTTAGATAGGGCATTCCTAATTTAAATTAACAACAAATAACAGTTTATAACAATAATATCTCTTACTAATAAATCTTATTTGTCTAGTTATTATATGGAACAGGAACATAACATATTGGTTCCATATAATGGTTAACACTTTCTTAAAACTAATTATTGACAGTCTGCTCTGTATTTCCCAATTTAAAGGATTTATTCCCCATCTCTAAGTATAACACTAGCTATCTGTTTATTATTTCATTCTATGGAATGTTCTTATAAATTCAGTAGCATTTCACTAGCAATATTATTACTTCATATCAAATATGACACTGTTCAAAAAACACTTAAAGTTTATTCATCTGTACGGCAACTCATGCACCTTTTTAAAGTTTATCAGTTATAATTCAATAACTTACACTTGGCCATGTTTATTTATTAATATTATTACTAGTCCTTTTCTAGCTTTACAACATGAAATATTTAACCATGGGGGGACTGTGAACATTTGTTCATACAAACTAAACAATAACTTTTTTGGGTGCACTGTTACTTAATACTATTGAAACTTTTGGTTTTTGTCAGTTTTACATTGTGATATGATTTTTTGGGGTGTTATATTTTCTCTTTGGACATTCATTTATTTTTGGGGTTTTTGGGTTCTCTCCCTATGGGGTTTCTATTTGGTATGGGTCGTCTCACTTCCTTTTTTCTAGTAGATCTTCTCAGGTTTCTTATTCTTCAGTATTTTTGGTCATTCTATATTTCTTCTTTCTTCTTTCTTCAGTATTTTTTTTCATTTTATATTTCTTCGTTCTTCTTTCTTCAGTACAATTCCGCTGTGTATGCTTTTGTTTCTTCTGGTCTGGTTTCTTTGTCGGGGTATCTTAATTGCCTGCTTCTATCCTACCTGGGTAATTTTGTTATTCACATTTTTAGTTTTCTGGGTTTTTAAATTTGTAGTATATATATTATTTCCAGATTTTTTCTGTATTTTAACTTTTCTTGTGAGTATATTAATTAATATTGCCTTTTAATTGATTCTCATCTGGATATTCCATATATTAGAGCTTTATTAATGATCATTGAGTAATGTATTTGTGTGGATTATCTGTCATGCTACAATATATATATATATATATATAAATTTGTGGTGTTATTCAATTTGTTTCTTCTGCAAGTAGTATAATTCGTATATTCTTTTTAACACCTGACGCACGTTTCACTGAAAAATATCAGTATCATGAGAGGTTTCTAAGTAAATTAATAAAAATCAAAATAATTCTATTTATATAAAATTAACAAATAATCGAATTTGAATTAAAATATAACCGAGGAAACAGCTGCTGAAGAAAATAAACTTTAAAACAATCGTTAACTAATCGATCTAAATCGATTAGCAGTTATTTTACATTAAAATCGATACAATATTATATATATATTGTTTTTAAAAAAAAATATATATATATATTTATATATAAAACTCAAATTCTGAGGATTTATGTGTACTGAATACAAATCCACACCGTTACACCGATTGACACCAAATTTTGCTCAAGTAACCTCTGACACAAGGCAAAAGTGCTGTCTAAGTTGGAGTTTGATATTTTGCCCTGTTCGCACGATTTAGGCCCTTTTAATTATGCCTTTTCGTTGACTCGTATAAAGATTTAAACAATACCATGGAGTCGAGAATTAATTACCATAGTAAGAATTAAATAAACAAATGATATTTAGCGAATCGGAACTGTACTTGATCCGTTCCTGCAGTTTTTAATATGCGATCGTATCGACATATTTTGTAATTGGCTTAAACAATTATAAAATTTATGTTTACACGTATTTCTAATGATGCAATGAATAAGTAATGAAATATATTAAATACTAATACTAAAGATGTCAAAAACACCATGGAGACCAGAATTAATTACCATAGTAACAAGTAAATAAACAAAAGTTATTTAGCAGCATCGGGACTGTACGTATATCTATTCCTGCAGTACACTTTCGACTTTTATATAATATACGATTGTATCGATATATTACGATGTGGAAAAGACGAAGTGTACCAATTGTAATTTGTCATATTACTTAATGCAAAGCAAAAATACGTGTTGTTTTCATTTTTGAGGTTAGGTGACAATGGTTTTTGGTTTTTAGTTTACTGCTAAAATAAATAAAAGCCATGGTTGAGGAAAACATAACGTTCAATGTGTTATAGAAAGCTTCCAACACACTAACACTTAAGAGAATTTAGCGGTTTTGATTTAACAGGTACTTTATAAATATCTCGAAAGGCTTTATAAACGGATACGGCTTTTTAAATCGCCAAAGGCTGTTGCACCAACATAATAATTTTGCACACGTTAAAATAGTACAAATGTTGAAAACAGCTTTGGAGAGAATTTGAGTAATGAGTACAATATTGTTATACGAGCTGACAGAACGCCATATAGACGTAGACAATGAAAATTATATTATAATACTTACTAAAAGTCAAATATTCGCGCGCGAAGCCGCGGCTAACAGCTAGTATAGTTTATAAAACTCAATCTTTTATTGAAGTGTATTTATTGTTCGTAATCCAAATATTCCATACAGATGATTTATAATAAAGTTGTTATTACTCACATTCTTTCACATTGTTAAATGCTATCACTTTCGGTCATAGACCATCATATGAGTTCTCGAGAAACTTTAGACATAAACGTAAGTTAAACGATAATTTTTTAATTCGTTTTTTGTAAATAATAACTGTTTTGCAATATCGTGACCGTGAGTGCACAGTGTAAATATCTTAACGATGGTCTATGACCAAAATCGTTAGAAATTAAGAATGCGAGTAATTAAAACTTTATTATAAATCACATTTTAATATATTCCTATTTTATATACCTTGTAAGTTTATCTGTTTATTATGCACCAAATAATATTTAATATTTTGTGTTTATAAAACCGTTAGTTTATCTGTTATTTTACGGAAAACTATATAAAGTGTAATTGGCAAATTATTTTCTTGAAAAATAAAATAAATTACTTTATTTTCTTCCACATTATTTTTTAATATTTTTGGTTTCTTACCCTTTTTGTACTTTGTTTATATATATATATTTTTTCTTGGTTGTTGTTCAATAAAGTTATAATTAATACATTTCGTGTTTCATTTGTACTTACTGATACGTTTTTATAAAGCAATATTTTGGTGTGGGTAAGGGTTTAGGGGCGCCGGACACTTACCTAAAGTTCTGCACACAGGCGCCGGACACTACTTACGCGTCTTTGATTAAGATAAATAGACTATTAACGACGAAAAGTAAAAGAATGGAATATTGACGAGAATAGGAAAAGAGACAAAACTGTTGGAAGTTATAAGAAATTGAAACAGTTTGCGTGGAATATGTCCGCAGCTAGGGCTTACAGAGTGAAAAGTCAAAGGAAAAGAGGTCGCGAAGAAGAGAGGCTGGAATCACTAACAAAATCAAATAAGTCGGATGAAACTGAATTGAAACTCACCGTCATTGTAGATGCATTCTAATGTAAAATAATCTTCTGCGTCTACACGCTTGAGAACGCAGTCAGCAGTTCCAACTGACCCGTCACAACTGCAACACACGTACACATGTAAGAAAAATAAACAAACAAAATATGCGAATTAATATCGTTGGGAGGAATCTACGAATCGCGGTCGTAAAATGAATAAATTACTATACTAAACAGTAAAGAGCGGAAACTTAAAAATTAATTTTGCAGTTTTTTTTAACTTAACATTTCTAAAGCAACCACACGTACTTCTTCTTCTTCATACCGCATGAGACTTCCAATTCTGCCTGTATTCCTTTATTTTCTCCAGAACCGACTGTAACTGTAGGTCTTTACGTCGTCGTTCCGTAAAGGAGCTCTCAAACTACACTCCTCCTAACTGTTCTTAAAGATTTCATTTCCGAGTCATTTTTTTTTTTTTAATTTTTTTTGTAGGTAAATCCATGTTTCACATCTGTACACTAAATTCGGCACAGCCGCAACCTAATAGAAATTCAGCTGTGTCTATCAGGGGTCCACATATGGCAATCCCGGTGTGCCCTAGCTGGATTCTCACAACTTGTCTTTGGTGAGATCCCTTCCTTTAATCTTACATGTCTAGTGTCTCTTAACTGCCTCTTGTTCTTTCCGACCACGACGTTATTAGAGTAATCGAGAGCTGTGATGACTTTTTTTTAATTCAATTTTCCTAATTTAGAATGGACAGATCGAGCTCATCAACCGTATATAAGATGGACGGTCTAGAGATTGTGTACCTCGAAATTAATGCACCTGGGGTCTTGCAGGTTGGGGGTTGTGCGAGAGGTCGGTAACCCTTCCTTGTAAAATTTAGTTTACTCGAATACTTTAACAGAGAATGAAAAACCGCACGCACTTGTTTTACGAAATCATCTGTACTTATACATCTAACCAATAAGCATAATACACAAACACAAAATAAGGTCACCCGTTGTTTACTGTCAACATAGATTTAAATCCAAGAATATGTCAAATAATTAGGTAGTCTGGACACAAAACTACCGAATACTTGACACATGAACGAAACACACACACAGACACAAATACACAGTGAATCAACTCATTTGCAGATCGTTAGATGTGTTTCCAATTCTTGGACTTGTATAGTTAGACCAGATCAACGTGTGCATAATGTTGTTTACAGGCGTTTCTTTGAGCTGATCCCATACGAGCAATAATAGTTGTTGATGATACTGTCCTGGAGCAGGTTAGAAATTTTGACTATGTGGGCTAAAATGTGGCTTATACTAAAAACAATGACGTGGTGATCAAGCTGCATAAGTTTAAACGAGAGCTGGCATATAAGTTCAATAAGCTGGCATTGTATCGTGAACCCTATCGAACAGCCTAGAACGTTCTCCACCCGTCCCCCCCCCCAGACAAAGTCAAGCAGGTGTAGCCTCAGTCAATGCCGCGTTAAAGTACGTTCCGTAGCCCTCTGGAGAACACTTGAATTACTCATTAAGTGGTGTGCAGTTGAAGATGGAAAATTGCTAGAAGACTTGTGCTACGTATAAAAAGCCATAGCAGCCGGCTTGTCAGTTAGTTGACAGTGAGTGGTTTCCTTAGCGCGGATCGAGTAGAAGTATTGTAGGGAAGTGTTTTTGTGTTATAATTAGTACGGAATTCTTTATAGTTGACATTATTATTGCGTGTGGACGAATTTAACTTGATTTGTTATAAGAGACTATCTTGCTGATTACAAATTATTCATTGTGATAATTAAACTGGTTATTATTGACTTCACTGGTATCTTGTTGTTTGTTTTCCACTGTACCATAGTGAGACCGTCGTAACAATAGGTGTGGGCCCGTCAGGAGATCTCTAAAGTCTACGAGTGAAGAAACACACTTGAATTAGTACAAAGTGATGGCCCTCACCACACGTTTCTGGGTTTGAGAATTGGACTTTTACTAAGTACCAGGCCAGTTGCATTCATGCGGCAAACATGAGATTTCTCTGGCACATGGCAGGATATGCTTTCCAAGACCGTAAAAGAAATATGGATATATGGCAGAAACATAATATTATTATTATACCCGATGCGAGAGCCCAATATCAGTTACAATGGTTG
This sequence comes from Magicicada septendecula, assembly GCA_034769895.1. Classification (NCBI taxonomy): domain Eukaryota; kingdom Metazoa; phylum Arthropoda; class Insecta; order Hemiptera; family Cicadidae; genus Magicicada; species Magicicada septendecula. The sequence continues at coordinate 19,329,013 of CM068369.1, read as the reverse complement.
AAGCACTTTAAACAAATTGATGCCTGCCGCAACCCCGAACAATTCTTCTTCTTCTTCTTCTTCTTCTTCTTCTTCTTCTTCTTCTTCTTCTTCTTCTTCTTCTTCTTCTTCTTCTTCTTCTTCTTTTTCTTTTTTTTTTTCTTTTTCTTTTTCTTTTTCTTTTTCTTTTTCTTTTTCTACCTCTTCAACACTACTGTCCAACGCGAGGCCTGACTCCCAACACCAATCTTCTCAAAAGTCTTCTGTCCACTGCATCTCACTGTATTACCTCACATCACAACATCTTCTAGAAAATCATCTAACCATCTTATCCCAGATCGACCCGTCTTTCTGCTTTTATAGACTTCCGTCCTCGGGATTTTCTACTGCATACGCTGATCACCCACCCGCTCGAGGTGACCTAACCATTGTATTCCTTGAGCCTTTATGAATGTTACAATGTCCACATGATTCAATAGCTCATCTATCCCCTGATTTTTCTTATTCTCAATTCGTCATCTCCTTTAACCGGACCATAAACACGTCTTACATTCTTTCTTTTAAATCTTCTTAGTGTTCCATGTTTCCATGTTCCTTATTTATGAGTGTCCATGTCTTGCCTCTGTACGAAATAACCGGTCTGATAATTGTCTTATATTTTTTTATTTTTGTGTTACGACTAATGAGCCGAGGAGGCGGACAAGTGCTAGACGTTCGAAGAGGCGCTAGACTGACTTAGCTCTAGTCTATCTGTTTGGACCGAAAACGTTTTTGTTTAATTCTTTCAAAAGATGTCGGTATCATTCAAGACGTAACGAGAAAAACACCAATAAAGGCAAGTAAGTGCAAATTAAGAAACAAAGATCATTGAATGGGATTCTATGGAGCACAGAAATTGGAAAAGAAAGAAAGGAAAGAATATACGATGGTATTATTAGAAGCACGTTCATGTACGAACCCAAAACATGGAGAATAAAAGAACAGGTAAAAAGAAAGTTAGAAGGTACAGAAATGAATGCTTTCAGACGAGCTGCTGGAATTTCGAGGCTAGAGCGAATACGAAATTAAACGATCAAACAATAAATGGACGTACAAAAGAGAATCATTGACTGCATTGAAGAAAAACAAATAATCTCTTACGGAGGACAGGTACAAAGAATAGGACAAGACCGACTACCAAGAAAACAATGAGGTGGATACAAGACAGCACAGAACGAAAGTAAGACCCAAGAAAACATGGAATGAGAGCGTAAGAAGATCAATGAGCGACAGAGGACTAAACGATGAGAACTGCAACGACAGATAACAATGGATGTTGGGCATCGGACAACGTCGTAAAACGTTTTGACCACAAATTAATAATAATAGAGTGCAAATTATGAATTTTTTCAAATTGTTGATTATTAAGGTTAGACCTGGACCAATCGCAAGCATTACTTACATTCAAAGATTTTTCACAAAATTTACACGTCATTGATAAATTTCGTTTTCTATCTAATGTTTATTTTCACAAGGTATAAGAATTGCGTATATTAGATGTAAACAATCGTTACTTACAGCACTAGTTTTTTGTAAGCCATGTATTGTTGAGTGTCATTTTCGTAGTAGAACCTGGTGAACCCGTACTGGAAGGTGGCAAGTCCTGGAGCATCGGAAATCCATGTGGACACCCAAGGTTCTGAAGTAATCAACTGGAAAGAGAAACGTTAATATATTTTATTTTTAATTTAAAAATAACCAAATATTTCATTTATCTTTAAACTTCACTCTTTGTACGAGGGTCAGTTGAAAAGTTCGCGGAGCGACATCTATAGCTCAGTGGTAGAACTAAAAACTTTCGTGAGATGCAAGACGTATATTTCGCGTGAACATCTGTTAATTTCCAGATATACCTGTCAATTGATTCACTTTTACACTGTCACGCGTGTTTTTAAAATGCACAAAATCAAACATCGTGTTGTGATGAATTCTCAATTAAAAACGTTTTAGCGCAAATGAAAAATGAAAACGAAATTGTAAATGTGTTAGGAGATGCTGCGCCTTCAAAAACAACGGTAAGTGGGGCACACTGGAGTTTAAACGTGGTCGTACAAGCATTGAAGACGATCCCAGCAGTGGACGTCCAAAAAGTGCACACAAAAAATTACATTATTGAAAAACTTTTATAGGCAATCGGAAGACTGCAGATTGATGTGGATGACGTTACTGGAACCATAAGCATCTGATACGAGCGTCTGCAACATACTTTATCTCAAGAACTTGGTGCGAAAAAGCGTTGTGCAAGAATTTGTTCGTTTTCAAAACACGCATGACACGTCAATTTTAAACAGCTTCTAAACAATGAATACATTGATAGATAGATTTGGAAAGTAACAGGAGTTCACATAAATAATACAAATCTTGCAGCACACGAAAACTTTTAGTTTTACCGCTCAGCTACAGAAGTCACTTCGCAAACTTTTCAACTGACCCTCGTAAAAATACAACATTCCACTCTCATATTACAATTACAATAGTGCTTGACTTTTCCAACTATTGTACAAATGGTGGTAATTAGGAACGACGTAGATTGATTTTTGTAATTCGTTTATCAAAAGCGAAAAGTACAATTAATTTTGTATTTCATTATAAGGCACGAGACATTATTTTGACTGGAACTTGTTACACGGAAATCCAGGTAAACAGTATTCCTAAGCTGTAGGGCAGTTGCAAGTATTTAATTTGGTTTAATAGATCTGATAAAAAATTTGTACCATGTTTGTTCCGAAGACGTTATAAATGTATCTAATATAACACCGTGTTTGTGTTACATTGATAATATTACCTTCAAATTTTATAAATTTATGATTAAATTTTAATACCAAAAGATTTCACTTGCATTGAAATTTAATTACTTATGTGATTTCTTTATATTTTGTTAAACAAAAGAAATGTGTCCTTAGTTTTAACTCGAAGATTAGTATTTGTATGTCTATATATTGCAATAGCTGAAATTTGGATATATAATAATAATTTAACTCTTAGCGTATGATAGCATTTTCAACGAGAATTGGTTGTTTAAGTAAAGACTGCATGTTCAGACATTGTATAATAGATCTCATTATACAATTTTGTTTTTACATGTCACAATTGTTAGTTTAAGTTAATTCTTGACAGTAAAACAATAGTCAGTGTTGTGAAGTAGTGGCAACATATGTGTTGGCATATAGCAAGTGGTGTGTGCTGGTATAAATAACTATGTTACGGAATAACAATAAACAACAGATTGAATTAAATAACTTTTGTGTAAATAAAATTTCATGAGACACACCGGAATATGCATAAAATAAAGACCCATTTAGTGGTAAATTTGTTGATAAACTAAAGAACTAAACATATGGGTTTTTGTATGTAAAAAGTTTTATGACCCTTAAGAAAAGCAATAAAATTAGACAGGTTTTATTTGCAAGTTCAGCTATGTCAATAGACATTCTTTTGCAGGAACAACGTCACAGAAGCCGTAAGAGTAATAGAATATTTCGGCCAAAGATATTGGCTTAAACATTAGTTGATTTCATTCCTCGTAGCAAATAATTCAGTCTCGCTCTGAACTCAAAAACACGTGGTCGATGCTACTTGTTTAGACTATAGGTCTACAAAACATGCGACGAGCACAAGTCAGAAAGTTCGCGAGTAAATTAACATCTAGTGTTATTACGGACTAGTACAAGATTGTACGCATAGGGATTGGAAGACCACTTTTGTCTTGATGAATTTTTAAAAAAATCGCAAGGTAGCTGGAATAGTGTGTGGTTATATACATAGTTTAAAACAATTTTAAATATTAATTCACCACAGTTTTTGAAAGTACCCAAACCGAGAACGACCCTGAAAGCCGGAACAATTTTAGACCGTTATTAATTAGTCTGTACGTAGTTTAAATGACTTACGTTTTCAAGATAAATACCAGTTGTGTTGAACTGACGATTATCGCACTTGGTGGAAGGTTCAAAGACTGTAATGGTGTGAGCTGCTGTAAGGCAGACCGTAGCGACGACGGCTAAACGTAACAGCGTAGGGTTCATTGTAAATACCTGAAAGAGAAAATATTGTCGTCACTCTGTAGACTTCAGAGTACAAGTGGTTTTGTGGAGAATACCTGAAGCTTCGTTAATACGAAGAAATTACTGTGTAACAGCTGCAGCTGCAGGTGAAAACGGAAGCTTGGATATTATATCGGTATAAAGAACCATACATGACTTCCACGTTCTAAGATTTATATTTAAAATAATTTCGAAACGAAATATTTCCATTTAAACTATTTCTTTCTACTTCTTTCATTAGCCTTAACCACAGTACTGTGGTCACTAACGTATACCAAATCACGTTAGCGCACTCGATTTTCACTGATGACGTCAGGCGATGTCACTGCCGAAACTTCTGGTTTTGCAGAAAACATTGGGCCACGGCCAAACAGCCCGCGAAGAAATTTTAACAACAGACTACTTCTTTGTTGCCGATAATGTAGAACTATATAAAAAATTTGCCCTCCCCCTCCAACTATCATTTTCATTTAGAGACAATTACACTGTCTCCCTTCAACTTACTTTTTCATTTACAGATATTTCATCTACCTTTCTACAGTGGATTGTTATGACCTTTTTTTCAGTATACTTTATTTATCAAAATTAAGTACTTTACTCTTGTTACAACAAAAATGTTTATGTTACAATATGTGTGTGTCCGTGTGTCTGTGTGTAGAAAGTTTTCTATGGCGAACGATAACTGCCCCAAATTCAAACAGAATCAAGTAGTTTTTGCATATGTGCCTGAGTTGTAGAGAACTCAAGGCCTATTGATTTTGGTGAAGATCGGTTAAGAAGTAGGGGTAATTTACCTGGAAAGATTTATGTTTTAACAAGAGTAAAGTACTTAGTTGTTATAAATAACGTATCCTGAAAAGGTCATAACAATCTACAGTAGAAAAGTACATGAAATATCTTTAAATAAAAAGTGCAGTTGATGGTGAGTGGGTAATATTCTATAAATGAAAATGATAGTTGATGGTGGAGGGGTAATTTTGTATATGTGTACTACGTCATCAGCAACAAAAACGTAGTTTCTTGTTAAAATTCTTTCCCGGGCTGTTTGGCCGTGGTCCAATGTTTTCTGCAAAAACTAAAGTTTCGGTAATGCCATCGACTGCCATCATCAGTGAAAATCGAGTACGCTAACGTGAGGTTGTATACGTTAGTGACCACAGTACTCTGATTAAGTCTGAAGAAAGATGTAGTTTCTATGTAAGTATTTCATTTCGAAAATAATGTTAAATATAAATCTTAGAGCATGGAAGCCATGTATGGTTCTCCGTACCGATATTTTCCGTGAGGAGAGCGACATGTACCGTTTTAGATAATTACTTTTATTGAGGAAAATAGTACTTCTAATTATGAGTGTAAAGCTTGGTCTCTCGCGAAGAGAACTGACGAGATCCTGGGGGTCACATGTCAGCAACGAGTACTGTGAAAAATTGTTGGGCCAGTTAGGAATAATAGTGGATAACTACATCAGGTTCGACAATGTAGTACAACTACAACTGTAGTTATAGTACAACTCTAGTCCACCATCGTAAGTTTCATCGTGCTATAACGGCTAAGATGTGCAGACCATATTGTATGAACGGGTTATACCAGAGTATCCAAAAAAATAATGAAAATACATGTTCTGGTGACCAGAAGAAATGGAAACTTAGAATTTGAGACCCTGCGGGAAACGTTTCAGAGAGACGCTGAGGCTCTTCTGGGATTGATGAATTTCCAAGCATCTTCGAGTGATCAAAAATGTTGGATGAAAAGTGTAGAGGAGATCCGGACATAATATAGGCTGTGGTAACATGTAAGGAAAAAAGGACAAAATTAAATACTTTTGGAAGTGTGAGAATAATCAAGTAACAGACGAAAGAGAAATAGAATCAAGAATCACGATTTCAGAATCATTGTGGTCTCTTTGAACGTAATTTGGTAAGAAATTTTATAAAAACAAACAAAATTAAGATCTACAAACATTTATGTCTCACACATAAAATAAAAAAAAGTCTGCCAAAATATTGGAAACTAAACATTTATTTGTTCTCTACTATTTTTTGTACAATAATTTTCTTGTTCTTACAATTAACTACAACTGAGTTTAGGGAATATAATTAACCTGCTTGCGTCTGCAGCTTTTTTGGGCGTAACACCTATGATATATCGCAAATTTTGATGTAACTGATAAATTAGTTATTTAGTGACAAGAAAATTTGAGTATTTAATCTATAGTATATATAATACACAACTGCTTGTTTCAACCGTATTAAATCATAATTATAATTTTCAAATTAACAACACAAGAAATATTTTAATGAACATGATAGATATTGAAATGTTCGGACCTGCCAAATAAGATAATAATCAATGGTGGAACATTAGATTAAGTTAACATTTTAAAATTATCTTGGAAATGTTATTATTTATGTATATTATAGCATATTGTATTATTGTTGTTCTTACAATAGTCAATACAAAAAAGTGAAAAACGTCTTGTTTAATACTCACTGGAGGCATAGGGAAAAAGTTAAGAGAAAGAAGAAGCTGAAATTTTACGAGAGCTGGATTGAACAGGTTTTCTTACATGCGTGTGAAATTTGCACTAATAAAATTAAAACTAGATTAATAGAGACATTAGAAATGTTTGTTGGAAGCTAGTGTATTTTGATCTAGTAGATACATATAGTATATAAAATACAGTGTAAACAATAAACCTAGTGTTAATTTTTATCGAATTTTAGATTACGATTTTTTAAAACACTTGGACACGCAAGAGGATTTAAGAATGAAGAAAATCATGGCAACATAGTGATATTTCCGACTAACAGAAACAAGTACGTAGATAGCATGCTCATTCGAGCAATTTTGAAATCCATATTTAGGCTAGGCTACGTGCCTAATAACAGCTAATGCAAAGCGTCAAACACAAAGAATCAACGACATAATTCATTACATACATGGCTGTTAGAAACTTATCAATATTATTTCTTAAAAATACAGACAACACTTTTTCTCACAAATTGTGTAGTATATATGGAAATGCGTAGTACTTACGGATTTGCACCAAGAACTGTTCAAGCTGACAGAAAAAGGACGGGTTTGTGTCAGATATTTCTTGGTAATTGTTGGTTGATCAAGAGGTCCTGCCTGTACTGACTTTGTTAATGGGTACTACTTGTAATTATATACTGCAAAATATATGCGTCATCTCATCATGACCCACATAAACACGGAAGTGGAAAATACGATACCATAAATTATATTTGTGATGCGACTAAGCTTTTCATTTGCAAACAAAGTTTACAAAACAGGTCAAATATATTTAGAGCACCATAAGTCGTATGTGTGAACAATGCATTTTTATGTTGAAAGGTAATACTGTAGTATAGTAGCAATTATTGTACCAGTAGTTACTCTAGGACTGTTTCGGATGATCGAGGGCAGATCGCATAACTAACTTTCGGTTATTGGAACACCCACAAATGTCTAACACAATATATGAAATGTGGATGTACTCAAAATGTGGTGCAATATTAGTGCTTGTAGTTTATTTGATACGTTTGCTACATATTCGTATTTTTTAATCAGCAAAGATTAAGCTAAACATTAAGTATAACACTGTGATAAAAAATTAACATATTATATTTTTGTAATACATAAAATGTAAAAAAACGACTTCAGAGTTTCTGATATTTAGATATAATACACAGTCCTACGAATACCTTAGGACCGATGAAAATAACCATTTAGGTATAATTTTAATAGGATAATTCATCATCATCATCATAACCTTCACGGAATAAACCAAGAATGGTTTGTTCTGGTCTCAAATAGGCAATGATTAGAACTGGCTACTCTCGCGCTTCCTCGGACGACCCACACCTCTCAGTCCCCTCGGCTTATAGTTCCAAAGTTGTTTGGAGATGCGGCGGTCATCCATTCCGCAATAATGTTCACAACGTAGTAGCATGAATTTTAAGACACACCAATAGGATTATTCTTACTTTAATTGGATACATTTATTTCCTTTGCAGCTATATTTTCACCTTTAAAACTCGACAAATTCATTGTTATTAAGTTCACCTATAAAATCATAAAGTTAGGAACAAGAAACATTCAAAATCTTGATTATTCATAACTACTTTTAATAGACCTACCACCAATATTTCTTTGATGTCAGTGTTCGTATGTTGTGTGTTTTCTGTGTGAATGGCGAGAATGGAATATGTATATCTTTTATGAAGATAATAATGTCGGCGTTGAGTGTAACGTGTATTGAAGACCCGCTGTGTTTGTTCTATAGTAACCCCTACAAAGTGGTTGCATGGGGCTGACCCCTAGAGATCAAGAACAAAGACCCTATACAGCCATCCCCGGTGACTCCGATTTCTGTCATCTCCGCCTGACGCATACCGCTCAACACGGTCCGGGGGCGAACCAACATTTCTGCTGGATTAGGGTCGGCTGACACAAGGTTAAATGTTTTTGTGTCCAGCGAACGGGAGCCAGGGGTTCGTCTTTCCTAGTCAAGTAGCCGTACTAGGAAACCAAGCCTGTTTCACTGGCCGTTGCCAATATCATGTGCAGAAAACACTAGCAGCCATAATAGCCGCCACGCGGCGTACCCCTTGGCGTATTCCTGTTCTGGTCGAAAAGAATAGCTCAGTGTAAGTCGACGCGTGTTTGGCTAGCCCTGCCAAACTTACCTGGGTCTACAGCTCTGGAAGGTTCCCGTGTGATCACTGATTACCTATGGCTTTCCAAATATCCACCTTGGCTCACGCTACCTTCCGGGGCCCGGAGTTATCTGATTTTCAGCGGTATCAGTTCTTATATTCAAAAGAGATCGTGCGTCCAGCACTCGATAGCGCTACCCGAGGATTAGGTCTGTGTTCGGCGTTGCGTGACTTCACTTCGAAGGGGGGCTGAACTTCCTTGTCTGTGTACCAAAACGGCGTCTCCACAACCTTTGTATATTGTATCAACAGTTTATGTTTATGTGGCGTAGCGAGTAAGTGCGCTAGTCTCCTTGCGAAGAGTGGGTTCCAGCTTAGCCCGCTCGTTGACATATCCAGTGAATGGTGAGTGGGGCTTATCCCACCCTTCCTAGGGAAGCTTAAGTGGTTTTCAGCGATGGTAGTGTATAAATAATATTTTGGCCGTGCAATTTTTACCCTTTTTTTGGAACGAAAGTTTACAGAAGTGATTGAATTCTCATCTTCCACTGCTGTTTATCCATCCATCTTGTATCCTGTCGAGTATACTCATAATATTCAGTCCCTGCCGTACATCTGTGTTCCTTCTATGATCATGGAGAGTATACCCTGCCACGTACCTGTGAAATCTCATTTCAGCCCCATGGATGGGACTGGCCTGACCTTTCGTTAAAGTCCAATTGTCAGCCACACAAAGAAGTTTGGGAAGAGCCATCACCTTGTAGAATTTTAGGTGTGTTCCTTTACTTCCTGACTTAAGGGTTCGCCTAATAGTCCCGCACATAAGATTGAACTTATGCAAATTATTCACAACGTCGTTTTTTGTATTATAAGACACACTGTAGCCCAGGTATTCAAAACTGCTAACTTGTTCCAGGACAGTACCATCTGTAACAATTTTTGTCCGTACGGGATCAGTTTCACGAAAAGCCATCACCTTGGACTTATGTGTGGTTATTTGCAATACAGAATCTTTGCAGATTCGATTTAACAAATGTATAGCCATCTGTATCCTGTTTTCAGAGTCCGACAGAATAGCCTGATCGTCCGCAAACAACAAAGTGTCAATTGTATAGTGACCAATCGTAAAATGTTCTGGAAGACACATCTGTCAGTTTTGTGTGACATCACAATTAAATTTGTCAAGATAAATATAACTAGTCGTGTTTTATGTCAGTTTTCTGACTGTGAAGTGTAGAGCATTTATAGAGGTGATGGTTGTTAGTTTATAATTTTTACTCATAATTACACAACACTATCTACACCCCTTCCCACACAAGAACACCAGACGCCAGGAATGTAGCAGATATCAGGTATAATCTTATACAGAAAACGTGACAAAAATCACTAAACGAATCTGTCCGTGCGTTATAATGTTGCTACTTGTCATGTTATTATCATGGTGGCAGTGTTAAAGGTAGAACCATATGATGGCAACATTTTATTTAAATTCTTAATTTCGTAGTCACCGCCAATCTATGAATTTTAACGATGAAGTGTTTGCGAGGATCGGTGAAACAAGTATAACAGAAATTTTAATTATTTGTGTCGACGTTTTGACAATATTTTTGTTTTCATCAGGACCTATGTACGGACACAAGAGAAAATATCAATCTCAGCAGATAAATTAGATGAGTGAATGTGTTTGTGTATATGAGTGTGCCCGTATGTGTGAAGGAGTTGAAACAGTTTGTTTTACATCATACAAAATAATTGCATTATTACATATTGTTTTCCTTAAGAGGCACGTCCAGAAAGTAAGAATACAAAGGCTGTGTAGGACATAGGGAAATTTTTTTTTCAAAGTTGGCACCCGTGACCTGTAGACGGGTTCTTAACGGTCAAAATGAGACATCGAGCGCCTCAGTCCGTTACGAAATGTCGTCGCAGCAGCTTAACACGTCAACCAGTTCGTCCCCCGTTTGCTCCACGTACCGAGGGTGAATCCTTTCTCGACTCAATTGTGACTGGGGACGAAACGTGGGTGTGTCACTATACTCCTGAGCCAAAAAGACAGTCTCTGCAGTGGCGACATACCCATTCGCTAACATCCAAAAAATTCAAAGTTCAGTCTTCACAGAGGAAAATCATGACATCCGTCTTTTGGGACCGGAACGAGATCTTGTTGGTCGATTTCATGCCCAAAGGGACCACCATCAATGCTGCTGCATATTGTGGTCACTAACGTATACCACCTCACGTTATCGCACTCGATTTTCACTGATGATGGAAGTCGATGGCATTGCCGAAACGTCCGGTTTTGTAGAAAACATTGGACTACGGCCAAATATCCCGGGAAGGAATTTTAACAAAAATCATTTTTTTTGTTACCGATAACGTTGTACACATATATATAAAAAATATGCATAAAATTAATGGCTTGTATAAGTTAATGATTGATCTCCATTAAGTAGTGCTCAAGTTTCCAAAGTTTTAAAATTATGATGTCCGTAATTAAAACATCAGAGCAGGTTTAGTGTGTATGAGGGTACACCGTGGACAAAAATTTTCAACATTTCCCATTGAGCGTTGCTTAGAGTAAAGCTGCGAATCTACAGTATACGTTTCATAGAACAAACACGCGGAAAAAAAGGAGCGCTCCGAAGTCACTCACGAACCCTAAGCATCTTGCAGAGGGTTCATTCCCTAAAGACGAAAAGTCTGTCTATGAATCGTTCCTCTGTAAACACGTGCAGTTACACTGCCCAGCGATCCACAGGAAGCAAATCGCTATCCACGCTGGACACTTTTTCGGCTTGCACGCGTTATGTTGGTATGGGTTTCGGAACTTTCCATTTAAAAAGCGTGCAAATGTAAGAAAATAAACATGAATGAGGCCAGAAATAACGCGAATTTTGTGTGTGTGTGTGTGTGTGTGTGTGTGTGTGTGTGTGTGTGTGTGTGTGTGTGTGTGTGTGTGTGTGTGTGTGTGTGTGTGTGTGTGTGTGTGTGTGTGTGTGTGTGTGTGTGTGTCTTCCCTGCCTTTTTATTGCGGTAGTCATAATAATAAAATGGAAACATAAACATTACATAACTGAGATATGCTTGCCTGCCACGAACGATATAATTTCTCTCATACATGATTTACATTAAAACGAAAAAATTATAATTTTATTGCCTGGCAACAAAATTATTTTATTTTTAACAATTACCATTGTTTGAAAAAGTTTAAATGAATTTTCGAGTACTTTAATCTTGTTAAAACGTAAAATGTTGCAGGTAAACTACCCCTTCCCCTTAACCGATCTTCACCAAAATCAAAAGGCCTTGAGTTCTCTACAATTCAGTGACGTAGGCAAACAATTATTTGATTCTGTTTGAATATGCGGCAGTTATCGTTCGTCATAGAAAAAATTACCCTTGTTAAAACGTAAAATGTTGCTGGTAAACTACCCCTTCCCCTTAACCGATAGTCACCAAAAACAATAGGTCTTGAAAACTCTACAATTCAGAGTTGGATGCAAAAAATTATTTGATTCTGTTTGAATTTGCGGCTGTTATCGTTTGCCATAGAAAATACCCTTGTTAAAACATAAAACGTTGCTGGTAAACTACCCCTTTCCCTTAACCGATCTTCACCAAAAACAATAGGTCTTGAGAACTCTACAATTTAGGGGTGTAAACAAAAAATTATTAATTCTGTTTGAATTTGCGGCTGTTATCGTTTGCCATAGAAAATACCCTTGTTAAAACATAAAATGTTGCTGGTAAACTACCCCTTTCCCTTAACCGATCTTCACGAAAAACAATAGGTCTTGAGAACTCCATAATTGAGGGCTGTATGCGAAACATTATTTGATTCTGTTTGAATTTGCGGCTGTTATCGTTTGCCAAAAAAAAAAAAAAAAATTACCCTTGATAAAAAAAACCGTTGCTAGTAAACTACCCCTTACCCTCAACCGATCGTCACCAAAAACAATAGGTCTTGAGTACTCTACAAATCAGGGCTGTATGCAAAAATTGGTTGATTCTGTTTGAATTTGCGGCTGTTATCGTTTGCCATAGAAAAAAAATCTATAGACACACAGACACACAGACACTTTTCGAAAAACGACTTTTTTTCATGCTTTGAGTGTAGTACAATCAGAATCTGCAATAATCTCGAACACGATTTTTTTTTGCCATCACCATACTTCCATTTCCTTAAGTAAAAATTATAATTTAATTGCCTAGCAACAAAATTATTTTAATTTTAACAATTATGATTGTTTGAAAAAGTTTAAATGAAGTTTCGAGTAGGACTACTTTACTCTTGATAAAACGTAAAACTTTGCCGGTATACTATCCATTCCTCTTAACCGATCTTCACCAAAATCAAAAGGCCTTGATTTCTTTACAACTCAGGTAGGTATGCAAACAATTATTTTATTCAGTTTGAATTTGCGGCAGTTATCGTTTGTCATAGAAAAAATTCTACAGCAGACACACAGACACTTTATGAAATATTCATGTTTAATATGGTAACCAAATCACTTGTACGAATTAATAAATTAATTACCTTAATTATCTGCCGTGTGATTTCCTATGCTTCGTCTATGACGCGTTTCGGAGCATACACTCCATCATCAGATATTAAAAGTTAAAACAGTCACTCATACGAGATCGTTAAAAAGTTAAAATGTCAAGATATGCATATGAACCGTACGCGGATTTGGGTGCGCACCCGTTCAAGTTCATTCTGCTACTCAAAAATGACTTTTCTTCATGTTGTGATTTTAGTACAATCAGAATCTGTCGTTATCTCAAACACGATTTTTTTCGCCATCACCATACTTTCATTTCCTTATAGAAGATGGAAGTAAGAAAAGGTAAACGAAAAGAACACAGTTCCACACCACTATAGAAAATATTTTCCGATTAGCGCTTTCTAGCTTCACGGGTCATCATCAGATCTGAAATACACATTAGTGGAACTATACAACTTTTTTCTTTATACCCCCACTTGCCCCACAGCGAGCACACATTTTCGAAAACAAGCTTTAAGTTAAACGTCCTTACTATATGGGTATTAGTAACTGGCGAGGTCAGTCACCCGTGTCAGTATTACTATATTTCTTTCTAGTACATTCCCTCTGTGTGTGTGTGTGTGTGTGTGTGTGTGTGTGTGTGTGTGTGTGTGTGTGTGTGTGTGTGTGTACATTTATTTCTATACCTAACGTTTTGAACTCTCTCTCATTCTTTACTTTTAACTGTAAGTTCCTTTTCGGAATAGTTTTAGTATGCAATATATTGACAAAACCTTCCCCCTTTCCTTCAATAATTCTAGCGCAAACAACAACAAAGGTAAACACCCTTGTCATCCAGTATTATCACCGCCTTTAAATTTTCTAACAATCGTTTTAGTTTTATGGCCGCGGAATTTCACTTTCTTTTATCATCCGGATGATGAGTATGCTGCCAAATTAGTCGCAAACTACGGTTCTCAGCTAATTTCTTTCGGACAACCGGAGAAAGGTTTAAGTGCTTACTCTTCGCTGTATTGCAAGGTGTAGCTTCCCAGGCTGATTTTTGAAAAGTACTGGTGAGATAATTTACAGCCGCATCCAGTTTAGCAGGCGTGTGTAGTGGAAGGTCTAGCGAGATATTATCATTTACAAGCTCTCTAAAGTAGTCCCAGTCAATATTACGATTTGTGAGTGTTGGTAGACTTTCAGACGCAATTTTAGTTTTGATAATAGTGGCAATAATTGGAGTGTGATCAGAGGACAAGTCAAGGCAAGATTCAACTTTGTAGTATTCATGAGACAAGGCCTCGTATTAAAAAGAAATCAATAAGATCAGGTATTTTATTTGTATCAGAAGGCCAATAGGTTGGTTGACCAGTGGACAGAAAGGACAGGGATTCTAGTCTAATGACATTATATAAAATTCTACCTCTTTGATTAGCTAATCTCGAACCCCATTGCGGGTGTTTTGCATTGAAGTCACCTCCCACCATAAAACATGCACCAAGAATTCTAAGAAAGGACCTGAAGTCAGTTTAATTGATTATGTGTTTTGGGGGAGAGTAGATTGTAGAAACATTTAGAGGTCCTCTTTGGTCTTCAATTAAAACATCTGTCGCCTGTTGGTGAGCAGTTTTGATTTTACAGAAGAGATAATGTTTTATAATTTTTCGGATTAACAGAGCGGTTTTTTCACGAGCTGTACCGTCAGGATGTTGGGTATCATAAACAGTAAATCCTGGAATCCTAATACGGCTTCTGTCTGTGAAATGTGTCTCAGATACAAGCATTAGGTCTAACCTGTTGTCAATAAGATAAGATTTGAGTTCTAGGCTGCGATGAGAGGTCCATTGGCGTTCCATAATCCAATCTTGTAATTGTTATTCATTATTATTCAGAAAGTTTATTGACAAGTGTTGTAAGGAGATTAAGCATGTTCTGTTCCGTGTTCATATTCCTAAAAATTGAACGGGTTCTCCTAGGTGTGATGTTAGGTACGGTGCTTTTTCTGGCCTGCAGATTTTAATAAATTTCACAGCCTTTATAATTAGCTGTATAAGGACTATCGCATAATGTACATGTGGTTGGTGTATCCTTAGTTTTGGAACAAGTTGCAGAGTTGTTGTCACCTCCGCACTTCACACACAGGAAAGGTTTTCTACAGTGCGACTTACTGTGACCGTATGACTGACAACGAGTGCATTGAATTATGAAATTTTTTCTCCGAGGTTATATGCTCTTCACTAATATGCATGTTACCTAAAGACCTTAGGTTATATATTTGTTTATTATTTGGTGCATGTTCAAGATCAACAGAGAAGAGAGCGAGAGGTGTTTTCTCTACTCTGTGTCTAACGTTCATTATATTTCTAACAGAGTGTCTTTTTCCTTTTAGTGCTTCTTTAATAAAGTGTACAGTGATGCTAGGATGAATGTTTCTTATGACAACCCGGTCTTATGCTCGCTGGTCTTTAATTTGTTATATATGGTAAATAATGTTCCATCCTCGAGGTGACGGATTAATTTTCTGTAAGAATCAGGTGCAAAACTTTTGATTTTCACCGTATTTTCATCGAACGATTTAGTACTGTACTGTTCTGATTCCAACATTTTTGTAAGGTTATTGACCATTTCATTGTGATTGACGACACCATGAAAGTGATCATTCTGCTTGTAATTCATTATTGCCTATAATTACAGTAGACAGATAAATTAAAAGACGCGTATACTTCCAGATGAGTAATTTCTGGCCGTGTGTTTATGTTTTGTAGAGAAACAGTTACAAACAACCACAAGCCGCAACAAGACACACAGTCCTACACCACGAACGAACAGACGCACGCGCGGCTCCCTGGCCGGCTGCTTAGATTTGTTCGAATAATCAGATAAACTTTTGTTGTTATTTTTGTTGCAGTATTAATTACAAGTATAGGTCTATTTAGTGAGAAAGTTCGCGATAATATTAAGTTACCGCACACGACAGTACAACAGCGCCGAACAGCTGCTCATACAAGACTATTGTAATATATAAAGAGACATTTCGCCCATACAATCAATCGGCTGTCGACTTCAGGCTAATTATATATTGATACATTTAAAGTAATAAATGTGTCAACCAGTGATAGAGACTCAATAAAATGGTAATGACAAAACTTCACATAATATATAATCAAAATATAAAATAATCCAAACGAATACTTTATATGAAAAAACACACGACACTCACAAACCACAAACAAAATGCGTACGAATTTCGTTTACATTGGTGATGTGCAAGTGCACAAGAAGAATAAGGAGCAAGAGGAAGTAAGGTGCTGTTGGTTGATGAAAATAATTAACATAGTTTTTTATTCTACTTTAAATCAAAATTAACTGTACTTCATTTTCAAAATATCTACATTTTACAACAAATATTTCCATATGACATTTTAGATATGTGTTTTATATCTGTATGTGAGTGTATTTTTATATTATACTAAATATTCAATCTTTAAGTTACATAACAAGAAGACGCACACACGCAATTTTAAATATACATAAAAGTTTATATCATATATAAATATATAATACTTACTTATGTATTTACTATTCATTTACAAATCTCATAAGATGTTGATACATTCAGTGCAACGTATGCTAGCTGAATTGAAACGATAAAACTAGACTATAGCTTATACTTATTGTGGTCTCCAAGTTTAATGTACAATTAAATTGTTAAAATTATCTTGTGTATCCAGGCTCTCTTCTTTGCAACTTCTTTTTATATATTTTATATATATCACGCTTCGAGACTTATAGTCCCATCATTAGGTGATGAAATATTCTTACGACGGAGGTACAGTGGAAAACAAAATAAGTACAGACACCAATTAAGTCACTAATCACCAGCTTCAATTTTCACAGTTAAACATTTCGTAATTAACAACACAGTCTCTTACACAACAAATCAAATACAAATTGTTCACACGCAATAAAATGTCCACTAATATTATAACACAATTGTATTACAATTATTCCGTCCGATTATAAAACACAATACATAACTAATAACCACTTGAACGCACACAGTAATAACGCCAGATAATCATTTGTAATCGCCCGACCATAAACACGGACCGCACTGTAAAATGTCGCAACTAATTCTGAAACTTAAGGCCGCTGCCGCCATGTATTTATACCTCCGCTCACAGACCAGAACGTTCCAAACTGCGTCTTACGCACACGGGTTTTGTGTGACTTTTATTAATTGACGTACTCCATGTGAGTGAACATATTTTATCACCTGATGATGGGACTATAAGTCTCGAAGCGCGTTTTGCTTAAAATATATACAGAAAAGAAGTTGCAAGGAAGGGAACCTGGGTACACAAGGTAATTTCAATAATTTAATTTAACTCTACAGCTACTTGCAGAAGTAATTATATTTGATATTATATATAATATTATATAAGCTGAGTGTGTGTGGCATGGTGCGCGCGCGCGTGTAAGTAAAAAATACAAACAATTTTATAATTTTTGAAGTATATTTAAATTATTATTTAATTAATAAGAATACAGTATAATAATCAATTACTATCATGGCCCAGTCGCACAATAACTGTGACTTCCATATATGCTGTTCCACGAGACTTGTGCTACCTTGGCCCACGTCTAGGACAGGTTACGCATCGAGGTGCCCAGCGCTTGAGAATTGACTCCCAGCATAACTTTGTATTCCTCATCAGTGACGGGTATGTCTCCTGTTTTGCCAATTATCGAAGTGTCCGTGTCTACGGTGGCATGCGGAACTAACAACATAATACGGTTAATTAATAAAATTAATTAACTGAATTTTCAACATATTTTGTTATGCAGTCTGCGGTCAATATATAATGATATTCATTAAACAATACGCCAAAATTTTAAAGTTGAAATGTTTGTGTGTACATATATATCTTTACTTGATGTCTATTTATGTTGAGTTATAAAAATGTTATATACTATTGACCAGGGCAGAGTTCAGGGGGAACGCTCCGGAACCTCTTCGATCCATAAATAAATTATCGAAAAAATATATGAAAAGGAAAACGTAATTATTACGAAAATTGACTACTACTTTTTGAATTGTGCTTCTCATAAACCCCACTACAAAACTAAACCTTTGGCAAAGTCAAACACCAGCACTAATCTTTATCTTAACTACAATCGTTCACAAAATTGTCCCAATAAAGTATGTAAAAAATGAAAAAACAATTGCTTCAAAATTAAAACTACATGATAAGCAACAGATTGGGAATTTTTAAAAATATGTGCATTACAGAATTGTCCGGAGAGTTTTCTACCTTGAAATATGCTACTGAATCAATAGCAATATCTCCAAGTGATTGTGAGAGAGGTGATTTCTGGCCATCATACAGGATTGTACATAAAGAGTAAGGAAAAGTCAAGAAACAAACAATATAACGACATAATGATGAAAAACTATGGAAACGTTTTTTTAAATTACGGACCACCGAAACCATCACTTAGAGTTTGATTGAGGCTCCGGGGTGACGCCATCATGAGTGTCTATTGCCGTGCGGCTAACCTGACGATGAAGCTCTTTAGAAATATCAGTAAACTTTATTACCTTTTTAGATACAATTTTATACGTATGTTACATATCTTAAAAGGCTTTAAAACTGTAGACGTTCTTTGTAAGAACGTGACGTAAACTAACACGCTAAAATAAAGTATAAGTATATTTGTGTCTGTACAACTTTTGAATTGATGCGTTCTGGCACCTATAATTTTAGAAATCAACCACTGCTCTTGACTTGAATACCCCCACACAATGTTATATACATATAACCAACAATATATGGAAACAAGATAGTACCACCTGTTAATATCATAAAAGACCCGTTTACAGATGTAGACAATGTTAAACAATTACAATCTATAATAAAATTTTTAAATACGTACTTTATAAACGATCTACGCGTACAAAAGTTATGGACCTTACACGTATTTATGAAAAGCCTTTTGAATGTGAACCAGAATGACAATGGTTTTTGTGTGTGTATGGGGAGGGGCAAAGAGACATAATTTCCAATGGAAATCCTACAACGTAACAAGAGTATAACACGATTAACCTTCATATTACAATAACCACTTACTTATTTAATGTGTTTCAATATATTACACTTACAGTCGCCGTCAATACATACAAACACAAGAGCAGCCTTTGTCCCAATGAAGTATAGGTTATACATACGGTAGTTCACTTTCATTCCTAAAAACATAAAAACCACAAGTTATTTTTTACGTAAAAATGAAACTATTAAATTACAAATATATATATATATATAAAATTTGTGATGTTATTATTGAATTTGTTTCTTCTGCAAGTAGTATAATTCGTATATTCTTTTTAACACCTGACGCACGTTTCACTGAAAAATATCAGTATCATCAGAGGTTTCTAAGTAAATTAATAACAATCGAAATAATTCTATTAATATAAAATTAACGAATAATCGAATTTGTATTAAAATATAACCGAGAAAACAGCTGCTGAAGAAAATAAACTTTAAAACAATCGTTAACTAATCGACCTAAATCGATTATCAGTTATTTTACATTAAAATCTATACAAATTCGATTATTCGTTAATTTTTATATTAATAGAATTATTTCGATTGTTATTAATTTACTTAGTAACCTCTGATGATACTGATATTTTTCAGTGAAACGTGCGTCAGGTGCTAAAAAGAATATACGAATTATACTACTTGCAGAAGAAACAAATTGAATAACATCACAAATTTATATAATTACTGCAAGAAACGTCGAGTTACTTATATAGAATATATATATATATATATATATATAACTCAAAGTCTGAGTATTTATGTGTACTGAATACAAATCCACACCGTTACACCGATTGACACCAAATTTTGCTCAAGTAACTTCTGGCACAAGGCAAAAATACTGTCTAAGTTGGAGTTTGATATTTTTCCCTGTTCACACGATTTAGGCCCTTTTAATTATGCCTTTACGTTGACCCGTATAAATATTTAAACAATACCATGGAGTCGAGAATTAATTACCATAGTAACAAGTAAATAAACAAAAGATATTTAGCGAATCGGAACTGTACCTTTATCCGTTCCTGCAGTTTTTAATATGTGATCGTATCGACATATTTTGTAATTGTCTTAAACGATTATAAAATTTATGTTTATACGTATTTCTAATGATGCAATGAATAAGTAATGAAATATATTAAATACTAATACTAAAGATGTCAACCTCACCATGGAGACCAGAATTAATTACAATAGTAACAAGTAAATAAACAAGAGTTACTTAGCGGCATCGGGACTGTACATATATCTATTCCTGCAGTACACTTTTGATTTTTTATATAATATGCGATTGTATCGATATATTACGATGTGGGAAAGACGAAGTGTACCAATTATAATTTGTCATATTACTTAATGCAAAGCAAAAATACGTGTTGTTTTCATTTGTGAGGTTAGGTGACAACGGTTTTTGGTTTTTAGTTTACTGCTAAAATAAAAAAAGCCATGGTTGAGGAAAACATAACGCTCAATGTGTTATACAATGCTTCCAACACAATAAGACTTAAAGAATTTAGCGGTTTCCATTTAACAGGTACTTTATAAATATCTCGAAAGGGTTTTTAAACGGGTACTTTTAAATCGCCAAAGGCTGTTGCACCAACATAATAATTTTGTACAAGTTAAAATAGTACAAATGTTGAAAACAGCTTTGGAGAGAATTTGAGTAATGAGTACAATATTGTTATACGAGCTGACAGAACGCCATATAGACGTAGACAATGAAAATTATATTAAAACACTTACTAAAAATCAAATATTCGCATGCGAAGCCACGGGCAACAGCTAGTATAGTTTATAAAACTCAATCTTTTATTGAAGTGTATTCATTGTTCGTAATCCAAAGATGCCATACAGATGATTTATAATAAAGTTTTTATTACTCACATTCTCTCACATTCTTAATTGCTATCGCTTTCGGTCATAGACCATCATATGAGTTCTCGAGAAACTTTAGGCATAAACGTAAGTTAAATGATCATTTTTTAATTCGTTTTTTGTAAATAATAATTGTTTTGCAATATCGTGACCGTGAGTGCACAGTGTAAATATCCTAATGATGGTCTATGACCAAAATCGTTAGAAATTAAGAATGCGAGTAATTAAAACTTTATTATAAATCACATTTTAATATGTTCCTATCTTATATACCTTGTAAGTTAATCTGTTTCTTATTTATATAGTATCTATACAAAGTACAAATGTCAAAGTGTTTTTCTTGCCAAATAAAATGTATTAAGTTCAGTTATGCACCAAATAATATTTATTATTTTATGTTTATAAAACTGTTAGTTTATCTGTTATTTTACGGAAAATATAAAGTGTAATTGTCAAATTATTTTCTTGAAAAATAAAATAAATTTCTTTATTTTCTTCCACATTAATTTTTAAAATTTTTGGTTTTTTACCCTTTTTTTTTTTTTTCGCTCTGGGCTTTGCGGTTGTGCGTCGCAGAGACGAACCGCACGGGAACTGAGTTCCGAGCTACCATCTGGAGCTCCTGCCTCGTGGCCCTGCCCAAGTAGGGCGCGTGCTCTATATCAGGCCGATTCTCGGCTGTTGTACTAGCCTACGCTAGCGCAGTATGCACCGAGGGCGTTTCCACGAATCACCTGGGCGTATACGGTACCTTCCCAGCCCAGTCACTAGAGGATTGCCTGGGAACCTCGCCGCACGTGCATAAAATTTGCGTGCAAGCCGCCTGAAAGTGTCGTCTAAGGAGCGGACGCCAAGTCCTCTCCTTAGAAGGCGAGATGAGAAGCGACGGGGGACTTTGGCCGCTAGCCGAAGCCCCCTGTCGAGGACGCTCTGCAACTTCTTTTTATGCATTGCGGCGAGGTAACCCCAGACCGGGCAGGCGTAGGTAATGACCGGCAGCAGATACGCGCCGACGATCATCCTACCCAATTTCCTGGTCATGGCTGAGCTGATCAGGAGTGGAAACAGTGCGCACAGGCGAGTGGATGCTCGCTTTAGAACTGTCTGTGCGTGGGTACGCCAGGTGAGCCGACGGTCGAGGTGTAAGCCGAGGTACTTGACCTCGTTGGACCAGCGCAAGTACGTTCTGCCGTTACGTAGTTGCCTAACGGGGTTCTTCCGTCGCTTGGAGAATTCGACGGCTACGCTCTTGGTGGCTTTGAGTTGCACTCTCCAATTCTCAGTCCAGTCCACGAGCGTGTCGAGCTGGCGCTGCAGTCGTAGGACGGCCCTTTCCTCATGACGATCGGCCGTAAATACGGCCGTGTCGTCAGCGAAGAGGGCCATCTGGACTCCAGGCTGTCTCGGCACGTCGTTGACGTAGATCGAGAACAGAAGGGGGCCTAGAACACTACCTTGAGGGACGCCGGCTGTGATTCGTCTCTCGGAAGAGACAGAATCGCCAACTCTCACGCAGAAGGTCCTCTCCGTCAGAAAGCTAGCAACCAGATGGAGGTAGCAGTCCGGGAGCTGGACTTCCCTAAGTTTGAATAAAAGGCCATCATGCCATACGCTGTCGAAGGCTTTCTCAACATCTAAGAAACAGCCAACGGTCCGTTCTCTCCGACACCCGGCTTCCGTGATGCTTTCCACCAGTCTCATCAGTTGATGAGTGGTCTAATGCCCCACACGAAAGCCGAACTGTTCGGGGACCAGCACGTCAAAGTTGGTTAGATGCTCTCGTACACGACGCTGCACGAGGCGCTCAAAAACCTTGGACGTAGCGGAAAGTAGGCTGATAGGCCGGAGGTTTTCCGAGCGGGTGGTATCCTTTCCCTGCTTCGGGATCACGATAACCGTCGCCTTTCTCCATTTCTTGGGAAAGTAGGCCAGTCTAAGACACGCGTTGAACAAATCAGTCAAGAATTGAACTCCAGGCTCGGGAAGAAGTCGTAGAGCGGTGTTGGTAACACCGTCCGGGCCTGGAGCCTTTCTTGGCTGAAGTTCAGCGAGCCGATCTGAGACCTCTTCCAAAGAGATGGGTTCGGGCTCCGCCGTGATCGGAAGGGACAGAAAGTCTTCCACAGCCATCTCGACTTGTTCGTCGAAGTCCCAGTCCATGGGCGGGTTGGGAGCGAACTGACGCTCGAAACACAAGCCCAAGTACTCGGCCTTCTCCTCCGGGCGACCCAGGAGTCGACCGAACGGTCCAACAATGGCGGGAAGTGGAGGTCGGCGCCTCCGTCCCGTCAATGCGGTAGGTATTCTGTACGGGTGAGATTGCGGGTCCGCATCCCCCGTTCGGGCCACGTCGAGTTCCCAACAGCTACGTCGGAACGCCTTCAGACTGCCACGCAGTCGTCCGGTGAGCCGATTGTATGCTGCCTTATCGGCCGGATCACGGGTCCTCTGCCAACGTTTCCGGAAGTAATTCCTCTCGCGAGCGAGAAGAGAGACTTCCTCAGGGATGCGTTGGTAGTCAGGCGTGAAGCCAGCTCGCGTACGTGAAGACACGCCTATAGCCGAGATGATTGCCTCTTCGATTCCCGCAACTGCTTCGTCTAGGAGGCGAACGGAATCGAGTGGGGCCGCTGGCGGCAATCTACGGCACAAGGCCGGGCCGTAGCGATCCCAATCGATAACCTTCTGCTTGTCAGAACGTGCATAGGCGTGCTGGGTAGCGACGTGGACCAAGATAGGGTTGTGGTCGGATGTCAGCTCCGTAAGTGAGAATACCTCGACCGGACAGACAATTCCTTGGGTCACCGCGATATCCAGAACATCGGGAGCCGCGTTAGGCAGTGACGGAAAGAACGTGGGTTGCGCTGGACCAAACACCATCGCCCGGCGCGATTCAACAAAACTGAGCAAGCGCCTCCCGTTCGGAGTAGTCAGACGACTACTCCAAACGCGATGCTTGCAATTCAGATCGCCGGCCAAAATTACCCTTCGATGGGAATCGAAGATGACGTCCAGGTCGCTGACAAGGAGTTCAGCTTGTGGGGGCTTGTAAGCTGAGACCACGAGGACGCCGCCAAGAGCTCCGTGGACCTCAATGGCGGTGGCCTCTAGGTTGGTAAGCTGCGGCAGAGCGACACGATGATGACCTATGGAGGTCCTCACCGCGATCGCCGTGCCGCCTCCTCGTCGGCCAACTCGGTCATCCCGATAAACCACGTAATTTGGTAATCGAAACCGGTTCGCCGGGGTCAGGTGGGTTTCCCCGAGGAGAAGTACGTCGGGTTTGAACCGAGCCAGGAATTCAAGAAGGTCGGAATGCTTGGTACCGATGTTGTTAGCATTCCAGGCTACGAGCGAGAGATCTCGTCTAAGGGCTCGGTTCATAGAAGACCTATGACTTCGCAGGCTTCCACCAAGAGCATGAATCTCTCAGTTGGGTCAGCAGTTTCCAGGCGGGCTCGGATGGACCTGAAGAGAGATGCGACTTTCGGGAGGTCGTAGCTAGACAGAAAGCCGCGGACGAACTGTGCGTCATTGGAACTGACGGACTGGGTGGTTTGCCTGGAAACTGAGGCCGCATAAGAGCGACCAGGTGTTACGGCAGATCGGGTCATGGTGGAAGCCATAGGACCAGGGCCAGACGGTTTTGGATCAGCGGCAGGAAAAGTACGCTGTTGCGCTTCGTCGGACTTATACCGGGAAGCAGGACTTTTCTTGGGCTGTGGGCAGGCAGGAGCTCGGGGCCGAGCATCCGGTGTGGGTATCCCTTTGTTCCTGGGTTTGATGCCTGCTCGCGGAAATCGCGGAGGCGGCAGGGGCGGCGAGGCTACCTCTGGTTCAGAGGCGGGAGTAGGAGGTTCCGCGGAGGTGGAGGGTTCATTCTCCGGCTCCAAAACCGAGATAACAGCTACTGGGTGTGTCTCTGCTGTGGAAGGAGACGCGGTACGTTTAGTTGCCTTTGTAGGGGCTGGAGGTGGAGCCGGAGAGGGCGCGCGCCGTGCCGGTTGTGCCTGAGGTTTAGGCCTAGCCTGCATTTTAGGCTGTCTAGGTTGGGGCTGCATAACTGGCTGCCGTGGCTTCGGGAGGGGCCCCTGCGGCTTTTGCTTCCGCAGGAGCTCCGCCTTATAGACCGGGCAGTTTACGTTAGACGCTGCGTGGCCTTGACCACAATTTATGCAGCGAAATTTGGTTTTGTCTGCCACAGTGCAGGCCTGTGTTGAATGTCCCAGAGAACATCGGAGACAGGCCGGGGCATTGCGGCAGACGTCGGTGTGGTGGCCGAACCTCTGGCACCGGTGGCACTGCGCGAGCTTGCCCTGGGGACGACTGGTTTCCACCCTGACGCGGAAGCCAAACAGCCGCGTCAGGTGGAAAATTTTGTCTGCAGCCTCGCCCTTCTCGAGCTGGAGACGGACGAGCGGGAGAGGGACTCGGGTCTCTGAGTGAGTGAACAGGCGGAAAATTGCCTGCACCGGGTACCCGAGGTCGCGGAGTTCCATAAGGATCTCCTGAGGATCAGTGTGCGCGTCAAGCCCTCGCAAAATGACAGACAAGGGCTTGACTCGCTTGGGAGTGAAGGTATGATATTGGAGGTTATGTGCTTGGAGGAAGGCCTCGACCAAGCGATGGTCCTCGAGCTGGCGGACGACAATCCTGACCGTATCACCGCCAAGCAGCTTCAGGTCAAGCTTGTCGGCCGACAGGCCGTGGGCCGCGATCAGCCGTCTGTATAAGGCGGCGACATTGGATACGCTATGGACGTACAGGGGCGGCGCACGACCAACAGCGGCAGCAGCCGGAGCTGCTGTCGAAGTAGTCGGAACCGCGACCTGTGGGCCCTGAGAAGGTCCAATGTCCATGGCCGAGGTCTGTGAGGAAGTGGATCCAGGTGCGTGGGTCCTCTTGGGCTTCTTAGCCGGGCGATTTCGCCGACCAACGGTCGCGAACTCGCCCGACTCGTCTGCCGGCAGAGGGGGAAGCGGGTTGGGGAGAGGATCGTCCGTCTCCATCGCCCGAGGCGAATCGGGCGAGTCGCCCAAATGGGGTAGCAAGGCGGGGCCGAGCGACTCGGCACTTGGGCCGTTGCCTGTAGAAGGCATGCTGGCCAGGTGCGACGGCTGCCGGGCAGAGACTGCTAGGCAGTCACTGCCAGACGCCAGGGATCTCGGGTCCGGCCGAAGCCGGATTACCCGCGCGTCTTCCTTGTTCACGACGATGCGGGAGGAGCTGGGCTAACGACCAGCTTCGTTGAATACCAGTCCTTACCAAGACTGGTGTCCACTGGCCCCTTTACCCCGGCGATATCCTAGCTCGCTTACCACTGGTGGGGGCTTGCAAGGATCGTCAGGGGCAGCGCTACCTAACAGTCGTGAACAAGTTAGGAATTACACACTGGAAATGCGGCACTCACCAGGTGAGCCCAGAGCAATCCTCTTCAGTTCTTCGCCAGCAGATGGTATCCGGCAAGGTGGTCCTTAGCAGGGCAACTTCGGCCAGCTGTTGCTTCTACCAGCTACTCGATTCACTGGTAACAGCTGGCGCGAGAGTCTTGTCCCACGAAGAGAGCAGCGAAATTCCTCGTCCTGCGAGGTGGGCGGATGCAGCCAGAAGCTGAAGCAACGTCCAGATTAGAGAGCAGTCCAAGGAGCAGTCCTGTCCGTCCGAAGTCTGGAGCAGAAGTGTCCTTCTCTGTCGAGTCTGTCCATTTTTTTTTTTTTTTTTTTCGCTCTGGGCTTTGCGGTTGTGCGTCGCAGAGACGAACCGCACGGGAACTGAGTTCCGAGCTACCATCTGGAGCTCCTGCCTCGTGGCCCTGCCCAAGTAGGGCGCGTGCTCTATAGCAGGCCGATTCTCGGCTGTTGTGCTAGCCTACGCTAGCGCAGTATGCACCGAGGGCGTTTCCACGAATCACCTGGGCGTATACGGTACCTTCCCAGCCCAGTCACTAGAGGATTGCCTGGGAACCTCGCCGCACGTGCATAAAATTTGCGTGCAAGCCGCCTGAAAGTGTCGTCTAAGGAGCGGACGCCAAGTCCTCTCCTTAGAAGGCGAGATGAGAAGCGACGGGGGACTTTGGCCGCTAGCCGAAGCCCCCTGTCGAGGACGCTCTGCAACTTCTTTTTATGCATTGCGGCGAGGTAACCCCAGACCGGGCAGGCGTAGGTAATGACCGGCAGCAGATACGCGCCGACGATCATCCTACCCAATTTCCTGGTCATGGCTGAGCTGATCAGGAGTGGAAACAGTGCGCACAGGCGAGTGGATGCTCGCTTTAGAACTGTCTGTGCGTGGGTACGCCAGGTGAGCCGACGGTCGAGGTGTAAGCCGAGGTACTTGACCTCGTTGGACCAGCGCAAGTACGTTCTGCCGATACGTAGTTGCCTAACGGGGTTCTTCCGTCGCTTGGAGAATTCGACGGCTACGCTCTTGGTGGCGTTGAGTTGCACTCTCCAATTCTCAGTCCAGTCCACGAGCGTGTCGAGCTGGCGCTGCAGTCTTAGGACGGCCCTTTCCTCATGACGATCGGCCGTAAATACGGCCGTGTCGTCAGCGAAGAGGGCCATCTGGACTCCAGGCTGTCTCGGCACGTCGTTGACGTAGATCGAGAACAGAAGGGGGCCTAGAACACTACCTTGAGGGACGCCGGCTGTGATTCGTTTCTCGGAAGAGACAGAATCGCCAACTCTCACGCAGAAGGTCCTCTCCGTCAGAAAGCTAGCAACCAGATGGAGGTAGCAGTCCGGGAGCTGGACTTCCCTAAGTTTGAATAAAAGGCCATCATGCCATACGCTGTCGAAGGCTTTCTCAACATCTAAGAAACAGCCAACGGTCCGTTCTCTCCGACACCCGGCTTCCGTGATGCTTTCCACCAGTCTCATCAGTTGATGAGTGGTCGAATGCCCCACACGAAAGCCGAACTGTTCGGGGACCAGCACGTCAAAGTTGGTTAGATGCTCTCGTACACGACGCTGCACGAGGCGCTCAAAAACCTTGGACGTAGCGGAAAGTAGGCTGATAGGCCGGAGGTTTTCCGAGCGGGTGGTATCCTTTCCCTGCTTCGGGATCACGATAACCGTCGCCTTTCTCCATTTCTTGGGAAAGTAGGCCAGTCTAAGACACGCGTTGAACAAATCAGTCAAGAATTGAACTCCAGGCTCGGGAAGAAGTCGTAGAGCGGTGTTGGTAACACCGTCCGGGCCTGGAGCCTTTCTTGGCTGAAGTTCAGCGAGCCGATCTGAGACCTCTTCCAAAGAGATGGGTTCGGGCTCCGCCGTGATCGGAAGAGACAGAAAGTCTTCCACAGCCATCTCGACTTGTTCGTCGAAGTCCCAGTCCATGGGCGGGTTGGGAGCGAACTGACGCTCGAAACACAAGCCCAAGTACTCGGCCTTCTCCTCCGGGCGACCCAGGAGTCGACCCAACGTTCCAACAATGGCGGGAAGTGGAGGTCGGCGCCTCCGTCCCGTCAATGCGGTAGGTATTCTGTACGGGTGAGATTGCGGGTCCGCATCCCCCGTTCGGGCCACGTCGAGTTCCCAACAGCTACGTCGGAACGCCTTCAGACTGCCACGCAGTCGTCCGGTGAGCCGATTGTATGCTGCCTTATCGGCCGGATCACGGGTCCTCTGCCAACGTTTCCGGAAGTAATTCCTCTCGCGAGCGAAAAGAGAGACTTCCTCAGGGATGCGTTGGTAGTCAGGCGTGAAGCCAGCTCGCGTACGTGAAGACACGCCTATAGCCGAGATGATTGCCTCTTCGATTCCCGCAACTGCTTCGTCTAGGAGGCGAACGGAATCGAGTGGGGCCGCTGGCGGCAATCTACGGCACAAGGCCGGGCCGTAGCGATCCCAATCGATGACCTTCTGCTTGTCAGAACGTGCATAGGCGTGCTGGGTAGCGACGTGGACCAAGATAGGGTTGTGGTCGGATGTCAGCTCCGTAAGTGAGAATACCTCGACCGGACAGACAATTCCTTGGGTCACCGCGATGTCCAGAACATCGGGAGCCGCGTTAGGCAGTGACGGAAAGAACGTGGGTTGCGCTGGACCAAACACCATCGCCCGGCGCGATTCAACAAAACTGAGCAAGCGCCTCCCGTTCGGAGTAGTCAGGCGACTATTCCAAACGCGATGCTTGCAATTCAGATCGCCGGCCAAAATTACCCTTCGATGGGAATCGAAGATGACGTCCAGGTCGCTGACAAGGAGTTCAGCTTGTGGGGGCTTGTAAGCTGAGACCACGAGGACGCCGCCAAGAGCTCCGTGGACCTCAATGGCGGTGGCCTCTAGGTTGGTAAGCTGCGGCAAAGCGACACGATGATGACCTATGGAGGTCCTCACCGCGATCGCCGTGCCGCCTCCTCGTTGGCCAACTCGGTCATCCCGATAAACCACGTAATTTGGTAATCGAAACCGGTTCGCCGGGGTCAGGTGGGTTTCCCCGAGGAGAAGTACGTCGGGTTTGAACCGAGCCAGGAATTCAAGAAGGTCGGAATGCTTGGTACCGATGTTATTAGCATTCCAGGCTACGAGCGAGAGATCTCGTCTAAGGGCTCGGTTCATAGAAGACCTATGACTTCGCAGGCTTCCACCAAGAGCATGAATCTCTCAGTTGGGTCAGCAGTTTCCAGGCGGGCTCGGATGGACCTGAAAAGAGATGCGACTTTCGGGAGGTCGTAGCTAGACAGAAAGCCGCGGACGAACTGTGCGTCATTGGAACTGACGGACTGGGTGGTTTGCCTGGAAACTGAGGCCGCATAAGAGCGACCAGGTGTTACGGCAGATCGGGTCATGGTGGAAGCCATGGGACCAGGGCCAGACGGTTTTGGATCAGCGGCAGGAAAAGTACGCTGTTGCGCTTCGTCGGACTTATACCGGGAAGCAGGACTTTTCTTGGGCTGTGGGCAGGCAGGAGCTCGGGGCCGAGCATCCGGTGTGGGTATCCCTTTGTTCCTGGGTTTGATGCCTGCTCGCGGAAATCGCGGAGGTGGCAGGGGCGGCGAGGCTACCTCTGGTTCAGAGGCGGGAGTAGGAGGTTCCGCGGAGGTGGAGGGTTCATTCTCCGGCTCCAAAACCGAGATAACAGCTACTGGGCGTGTCTCTGCTGTGGAAGGAGACGCGGTACGTTTAGTTGCCTTTGTAGGGGCTGGAGGTGGAGCCGGAGAGGGCGCGCGCCGTGCCGGTTGGGCCTGAGGTTTAGGCCTAGCCTGCATTTTAGGCTGTCTAGGTTGGGGCTGCATAACTGGCTGCCGTGGCTTCGGGAGGGGCCCCTGCGGCTTTTGCTTCCGCAGGAGCTCCGCCTTATAGACCGGGCAGTTTACGTTAGACGCTGCGTGGCCTTGACCACAATTTATGCAGCGAAATTTGGTTTTGTCTGCCACAGTGCAGGCCTGTGTTGAATGTCCCAGAGAACATCGGAGACAGGCCGGGGCATTGCGGCAGACGTCGGTGTGGTGGCCGAACCTCTGGCACCGGTGGCACTGCGCAAGCTTGCCCTGGGGTCGACTGGTTTCCACCCGGACGCGGAAGCCAAACAGCCGCGTCAGGTGGAAAATTTTGTCTGCAGCCTCGCCCTTCTCGAGCTGGAGACGGACGAGCGGGAGAGGTACTCGGGTTTCTGAGTGAGTGTACAGGCGGAAAATTGCCTGCACCGGGTACCCGAGGTCGCGGAGTTCCATAAGGATCTCCTGAGGATCAGTGTGCGCGTCAAGCCCTCGCAAAATGACAGACAAGGGCTTGACTCGCTTAGGAGTGAAGGTGTGATATTGGAGGTTGTGTGCTTGGATGAAGGCCTCGACCAAGCGATGGTCCTCGAGCTGGCGGACGACAATCCTGACCGTATCACCGCCAAGCAGCTTCAGGTCAAGCTTGTCGGCCGACAGGCCGTGGGCCGCGATCAGCCGTCTGTATAAGGCGGCGACATTGGATACGCTATGGACGTACAGGGGCGGCGCACGACCAACAGCGGCAGCAGCCGGAGCTGCTGTCGAAGTAGTCGGAACCGCGACCTGTGGGCCCTGAGAAGGTCCAATGTCCATGGCCGAGGTCTGTGAGGAAGTGGATCCAGGTGCGTGGGTCCTCTTGGGCTTCTTAGCCGGGCGATTTCGCCGACCAACGGTCGCGAACTCGCCCGACTCGTCTGCCGGCAGAGGGGGAAGCGGGTTGGGGAGAGGATCGTCCGTCTCCATCGCCCGAGGCGAATCGGGCGAGTCGCCCAGATGGGGTAGCAAGGCGGGGCCGAGCGACTCGGCACTTGGGCCGTTGCCTGTAGAAGGCATGCTGGCCAGGTGCGACGGCTGCCGGGCAGAGACTGCTAGGCAGTCACTGCCAGACGCCAGGGATCTCGGGTCCGGCCGAAGCCGGATTACCCGCGCGTCTTCCTTGTTCACGACGATGCGGGAGGAGCTGGGCTAACGACCAGCTTCGTTGAATACCAGTCCTTACCAAGACTGGTGTCCACTGGCCCCTTTACCCCGGCGATATCCTAGCTCGCTTACCACTGGTGGGGGCTTGCAAGGATCGTCCGGGGCAGCGCTACCTAACAGTCGTGAACAAGTTAGGAATTACACACTGGAAATGCGGCACTCACCAGGTGAGCCCAGAGCAATCCTCTTCAGTTCTTCGCCAGCAGATGGTATCCGGCAAGGTGGTCCTTAGCAGGGCAACTTCGGCCAGCTGTTGCTTCTACCAGCTACTCGATTCACTGGTAACAGCTGGCGCGAGAGTCTTGTCCCACGAAGAGAGCAGCGAAATTCCTCGTCCTGCGAGGTGGGCGGATGCAGCCAGAAGCTGAAGCAACGTCCAGATTAGAGAGCAGTCCAAGGAGCAGTCCTGTCCGTCCGAAGTCTGGAGCAGAAGTGTCCTTCTCTGTCGAGTCTGTCCATTTTTTTTTTTTTTTTTTTTACCCTTTGCATTGCATTGCATTATGGATGCGGGGTGTCTTTGCACCCGTGGCTTGATTGCAGCATCTGGATCGTGTCCAATTACCCTTTCGCCCTGGGCTTTGCGGTTGTGCGTCGCAGAGACGAACCGCACGGGAAACTGAGTTCCGAGCTACCTTCTGGAGCTCCTGCCTCGTGGCCCTGCCCAAGTAGGGCGCGTGCTCTATAGCAGGCCGATTCTCGGCTGTTGTGCTAGCCTACGCTAGCGCAGTATGCACCGAGGGCGTTTCCACGAATCACCTGGGCGTATACGGTACCTTCCCAGCCCAGTCACTAGAGGATTGCCTGGGAACCTCGCCGCACGTGCATAAAATTTGCGTGCAAGCCGCCTGAAAGTGTCGTCTAAGGAGCGGACGCCAAGTCCTCTCCTTAGAAGGCGAGATGAGAAGCGACGGGGGACTTTGGCCGCTAGCCGAAGCCCCCTGTCGAGGACGCTCTGCAACTTCTTTTTATGCATTGCGGCGAGGTAACCCCAGACCGGGCAGGCGTAGGTAATGACCGGCAGCAGATACGCGCCGACGATCATCCTACCCAATTTCCTGGTCATGGCTGAGCTGATCAGGAGTGGAAACAGTGCGCACAGGCGAGTGGATGCTCGCTTTAGAACTGTCTGTGCGTGGGTACGCCAGGTGAGCCGACGGTCGAGGTGTAAGCCGAGGTACTTGACCTCGTTGGACCAGCGCAAGTACGTTCTGCCGATACGTAGTTGCCTAACGGGGTTCTTCCGTCGCTTGGAGAATTCGACGGCTACGCTCTTGGTGGCGTTGAGTTGCACTCTCCAATTCTCAGTCCAGTCCACGAGCGTGTCGAGCTGGCGCTGCAGTCGTAGGACGGCCCTTTCCTCATGACGATCGGCCGTAAATACGGCCGTGTCGTCAGCGAAGAGGGCCATCTGGACTCCAGGCTGTCTCGGCACGTCGTTGACGTAGATCGAGAACAGAAGGGGGCCTAGAACGCTACCTTGAGGGACGCCGGCTGTGATTCGTCTCTCGGAAGAGACAGAATCGCCAACTCTCACGCAGAAGGTCCTCTCCGTCAGAAAGCTAGCAACCAGATGGAGGTAGCAGTCCGGGAGCTGGACTTCCCTAAGTTTGAATAAAAGGCCATCATGCCATACGCTGTCGAAGGCTTTCTCAACATCTAAGAAACAGCCAACGGTCCGTTCTCTCCGACACCCGGCTTCCGTGATGCTTTCCACCAGTCTCATCAGTTGATGAGTGGTCGAATGCCCCACACGAAAGCCGAACTGTTCGGGGACCAGCACGTCAAAGTTGGTTAGATGCTCTCGTACACGACGCTGCACGAGGCGCTCAAAAACCTTGGACGTAGCGGAAAGTAGGCTGATAGGCCGGAGGTTTTCCGAGCGGGTGGTATCCTTTCCCTGCTTCGGGATCACGATAACCGTCGCCTTTCTCCATTTCTTGGGAAAGTAGGCCAGTCTAAGACACGCGTTGAACAAATCAGTCAAGAATTGAACTCCAGGCTCGGGAAGAAGTCGTAGAGCGGTGTTGGTAACACCGTCCGGGCCTGGAGCCTTTCTTGGCTGAAGTTCAGCGAGCCGATCTGAGACCTCTTCCAAAGAGATGGGTTCGGGCTCCGCCGTGATCGGAAGAGACAGAAAGTCTTCCACAGCCATCTCGACTTGTTCGTCGAAGTCCCAGTCCATGGGCGGGTTGGGAGCGAACTGACGCTCGAAACACAAGCCCAAGTACTCGGCCTTCTCCTCCGGGCGACCCAGGAGTCGACCGAACGGTCCAACAATGGCGGGAAGTGGAGGTCGGCGCCTCCGTCCCGTCAATGCGGTAGGTATTCTGTACGGGTGAGATTGCGGGTCCGCATCCCCCGTTCGGGCCACGTCGAGTTCCCAACAGCTACGTCGGAACGCCTTCAGACTGCCACGCAGTCGTCCGGTGAGCCGATTGTATGCTGCCTTATCGGCCGGATCACGGGTCCTCTGCCAACGTTTCCGGAAGTAATTCCTCTCGCGAGCGAGAAGAGAGACTTCCTCAGGGATGCGTTGGTAGTCAGGCGTGAAGCCAGCTCGCGTACGTGAAGACACGCCTATAGCCGAGATGATTGCCTCTTCGATTCCCGCAACTGCTTCGTCTAGGAGGCGAACGGAATCGAGTGGGGCCGCTGGCGGCAATCTACGGCACAAGGCCGGGCCGTAGCGATCCCAATCGATGACCTTCTGCTTGTCAGAACGTGCATAGGCGTGCTGGGTAGCGACGTGGACCAAGATAGGGTTGTGGTCGGATGTCAGCTCCGTAAGTGAGAATACCTCGACCGGACAGACAATTCCTTGGGTCACCGCGATGTCCAGAACATCGGGAGCCGCGTTAGGCAGTGACGGAAAGAACGTGGGTTGCGCTGGACCAAACACCATCGCCCGGCGCGATTCAACAAAACTGAGCAAGCGCCTCCCGTTCGGAGTAGTCAGGCGACTATTCCAAACGCGATGCTTGCAATTCAGATCGCCGGCCAAAATTACCCTTCGATGGGAATCGAAGATGACGTCCAGGTCGCTGACAAGGAGTTCAGCTTGTGGGGGCTTGTAAGCTGAGACCACGAGGACGCCTCCAAGAGCTCCGTGGACCTCAATGGCGGTGGCCTCTAGGTTGGTAAGCTGCGGCAAAGCGACACGATGATGACCTATGGAGGTCCTCACCGCGATCGCCGTGCCGCCTCCTCGTCGGCCAACTCGGTCATCCCGATAAACCACGTAATTAGGTAATCGAAACCGGTTCGCCGGGGTCAGGTGGGTTTCCCCGAGGAGAAGTACGTCGGGTTTGAACCGAGCCAGGAATTCAAGAAGGTCGGAATGCTTGGTACCGATGTTATTAGCATTCCAGGCTACGAGCGAGAGATCTCGTCTAAGGGCTCGGTTCATAGAAGACCTATGACTTCGCAGGCTTCCACCAAGAGCATGAATCTCTCAGTTGGGTCAGCAGTTTCCAGGCGGGCTCGGATGGACCTGAAGAGAGATGCGACTTTCGGGAGGTCGTAGCTAGACAGAAAGCCGCGGACGAACTGTGCGTCATTGGAACTGACGGACGGGGTGGTTTGCCTGGAAACTGAGGCCGCATAAGAGCGACCAGGTGTTACGGCAGATCGGGTCATGGTGGAAGCCATAGGACCAGGGCCAGACGGTTTTGGATCAGCGGCAGGAAAAGTACGCTGTTGCGCTTCGTCGGACTTATACCGGGAAGCAGGACTTTTCTTGGGCTGTGGGCAGGCAGGAGCTCGGGGCCGAGCATCCGTTGTGGGTATCCCTTTGTTCCTGGGTTTGATGCCTGCTCGCGGAAATCGCGGAGGTGGCAGGGGCGGCGAGGCTACCTCTGGTTCAGAGGCGGGAGTAGGAGGTTCCGCGGAGGTGGAGGGTTCATTCTCCGGCTCCAAAACCGAGATAACAGCTACTGGTCGTGTCTCTGCTGTGGAAGGAGACGCGGTACGTTTAGTTGCCTTTGTAGGGGCTGGAGGTGGAGCCGGAGAGGGCGCGCGCCGTGCCGGTTGTGCCAAAGGTTTAGGCCTAGCCTGCATTTTAGGCTGTCTAGGTTGGGGTTGCATAACTGGCTGCCGTGGCTTCGGGAGGGGCCCCTGCGGCTTTTGCTTCCGCAGGAGCTCCGCCTTATAGACCGGGCAGTTTACGTTAGACGCTGCGTGGCCTTGACCACAATTTATGCAGCGAAATTTGGTTTTGTCTGCCACAGTGCAGGCCTGTGTTGAATGTCCCAGAGAACATCGGAGACAGGCCGGGGCATTGCGGCAGACGTCGGGGTGGTGGCCGAACCTCTGGCACCGGTGGCACTGCGCAAGCTTGCCCTGGGGTCGACTGGTTTCCACCCGGACGCGGAAGCCAAACAGCCGCGTCAGGTGGAAAATTTTGTCTGCAGCCTCGCCCTTCTCGAGCTGGAGACGGACGAGCGGGAGAGGGACTCGGGTCTCGGAGTGAGTGAACAGGCGGAAAATTGCCTGCACCGGGTACCCGAGGTCGCGGAGTTCCATAAGGATCTCCTGTGGATCAGTGTGCGCGTCGAGCCCTCGCAAAATTACCGACAAGGGCTTGACTCGCTTAGGAGTAAAGGTGTGATACTGCAGGTTATGCGCTTGGAGGAAGGCCTCGACCAAGCGATGGTCCTCGAGCTGGCGGACGACAATCCTGACCGTATCACCGCCAAGCAGCTTCAGGTCAAGCTTGTCGGCCGACAGGCCGTGGGCCGCGATCAGCCGTCTGTATAAGGCGGCGACATTTGACACGCTATGGACGTACAGGGGCGGCGCACGACCAACAGCGGCAGCAGCCGGAGCTGCTGCCGAAGTAGTCGGAACCGCGACCTGTGGGCCCTGAGAAGGTCCAATGTCCATGGCCGAGGTCTGTGAGGAAGTGGATCCAGGTGCGTGGGTCCTCTTGGGCTTCTTAGCCGGGCGATTTCGCCGACCAACGGTCGCGAACTCGCCCGACTCGTCTGCCGGCAGAGGGGGAAGCGGGTTGGGGAGAGGATCGTCCGTCTCCATCGCCCGAGGCGAATCGGGCGAGTCGCCCAGATGGGGTAGCAAGGCGGGGCCGAGCGACTCGGCACTTGGGCCGTTGCCTGTAGAAGGCATGCTGGCCAGGTGCGACGGCTGCCGGGCAGAGACTGCTAGGCAGTCACTGCCAGACGCCAGGGATCTCGGGTCCGGCCGAAGCCGGATAACCCGCGCGTCTTCCTTGTTCACGACGATGCGGGAGGAGCTGGGCTAACGACCAGCTTCGTTGAATACCAGTCCTTACCAAGACTGGTGTCCACTGGCCCCTTTACCCCGGCGATATCCTAGCTCGCTTACCACTGGTGGGGGCTTGCAAGGATCGTCCGGGGCAGCGCTACCTAACAGTCGTGAACAAGTTAGGAATTACACACTGGAAATGCGGCACTCACCAGGTGAGCCCAGAGCAATCCACTTCTTTCCTGTCCGGCAAGATGTTGTTCCGGCTCAGGTGGTCCTTACAAGGGCAAACTTCGGCCAGCTGCTTCTTCTACCAGCTACTAAGTTCACCGGCAGCAGCTGGCTTGGTTCCCACGAAGAGAAGAGTTATTCCTCGTCGAAAGGCGAGGTGGCCGAAGGCAGCAAAGCCGTAGATGGTCCAGCGAAGAGAGCTGAAGAAGAGCAGTCCAATGAGAGCGTCCTTTCAGGTCAGAAGCTGGAGCAGAAGTGCGTCTCAAGTGCGAACGTCTTTTTTTTTTTTTTCGCTCTGGGCTTTGCGGTTGTGCGTCGCAGAGACGAACCGCACGGGAACTGAGTTCCGAGCTACCTTCTGGAGCTCCTGCCTCGTGGCCCTGCCCAAGTAGGGCGCGTGCTCTATAGCAGGCCGATTCTCGGCTGTTGTGCTAGCCTACGCTAGCGCAGTATGCACCGAGGGCGTTTCCACGAATCACCTGGGCGTATACGGTACCTTCCCAGCCCAGTCACTAGAGGATTGCCTGGGAACCTCGCCGCACGTGCATAAAATTTGCGTGCAAGCCGCCTGAAAGTGTCGTCTAAGGAGCGGACGCCAAGTCCTCTCCTTAGAAGGCGAGATGAGAAGCGACGGGGGACTTTGGCCGCTAGCCGAAGCCCCCTGTCGAGGACGCTCTGCAACTTCTTTTTATGCATTGCGGCGAGGTAACCCCAGACCGGGCAGGCGTAGGTAATGACCGGCAGCAGATACGCGCCGACGATCATCCTACCCAATTTCCTGGTCATGGCTGAGCTGATCAGGAGTGGAAACAGTGCGCACAGGCGAGTGGATGCTCGCTTTA
The DNA here is from genome assembly GCA_034769895.1 of Magicicada septendecula. Classification (NCBI taxonomy): domain Eukaryota; kingdom Metazoa; phylum Arthropoda; class Insecta; order Hemiptera; family Cicadidae; genus Magicicada; species Magicicada septendecula. The sequence goes on along the minus strand of CM068369.1, from coordinate 19,291,106 downwards.
GAACTGTCTGTGCGTGGGTACGCCAGGTGAGCCGGCGGTCGAGGTGTAAGCCGAGGTACTTGACCTCGTTGGACCAGCGCAAGTACGTTCTGCCGATACGTAGTTGCCTAACGGGGTTCTTCCGTCGCTTGGAGAATTCGACGGCTACGCTCTTGGTGGCGTTGAGTTGCACTCTCCAATTCTCAGTCCAGTCCACGAGCGTGTCGAGCTGGCGCTGCAGTCGTAGGACGGCCCTTTCCTCATGACGATCGGCCGTAAATACGGCCGTGTCGTCAGCGAAGAGGGCCATCTGGACTCCAGGCTGTCTCGGCACGTCGTTGACGTAGATCGAGAACAGAAGGGGGCCTAGAACACTACCTTGAGGGACGCCGGCTGTGATTCGTCTCTCGGAAGAGACAGAATCGCCAACTCTCACGCAGAAGGTCCTCTCCGTCAGAAAGCTAGCAACCAGATGGAGGTAGCAGTCCGGGAGCTGGACTTCCCTAAGTTTGAATAAAAGGCCATCATGCCATACGCTGTCGAAGGCTTTCTCAACATCTAAGAAACAGCCAACGGTCCGTTCTCTCCGACACCCGGCTTCCGTGATGCTTTCCACCAGTCTCATCAGTTGATGAGTGGTCGAATGCCCCACACGAAAGCCGAACTGTTCGGGGACCAGCACGTCAAAGTTGGTTAGATGCTCTCGTACACGACGCTGCACGAGGCACGAACGTCTTTTTGTACGTTGTTTATATATATATTGTGACGGCAGCGGTATGCGAACATCTGCTCTCCGGTACCAGCGGTGGACACAGCGAGCCAATCCAACAACGTGCTCGGAGCGAGCCAATCAGCGATCCCGGTTAGTCAATAAAACCCGGGCCGGCAGAAAATTTTGCGCACTCTTCATCGCCACGCCATCGAACGCACTTCATCTCCTCTTCTCTCTCGTACGACATCGGGGCGGAGTCAGCCGGAAGGAACAGCCGAAGAATAGAACCGCCGCCGTTCTTGCGTCTTCGCACTCCCGTTCCGCGCCAGCGATGGATTTCGCTGGGCCGGCAGCCGACTCTACAACCGGTGCCGAAAGAAGAGGAGGACTGCAGTACGCCACGATCAGCGGGCGCAGCCGCCGAACATCTCAGCGCGGCACGACCAACATCACCGTTCTCGCCACTCGGTCCTTTTTAGGGCCACCAAAATAACTAGAGTGTACGATTGGCGCCATTTGTCATGCGGCAAGCCTTTTGTCCGGTGACAAGTGGCGCCCAACGTGGGGCGACGATCATCTTGCGGATGCAAGATCCAGCCACGCCAGCGAGCTACCAGCCGGCACACCAATCAACATGGCGCCCAACAGACACCTCCACAATATCTGGAGAAGAGCAATAGGCTGGCTACCGGAGAGCATACAAGACCCGGTGGAGTTGTGACGGCAGCGGTATGCGAACATCTGCTCTCCGGTACCAGCGGTGGACACAGCGAGCCAATCCAACAACGTGCTCGGAGCGAGCCAATCAGCGATCCCGGTTAGTCAATAAAACCCGGGCCGGCAAAAAATTTTGCGCACTCTTCATCGCCACGCCATCGAACGCACTTCATCTCCTCTCCTCTCTCGTACGACATCGGGGCGGAGTCAGCCGGAAGGAACAGCCGAAGAATAGAACCGCCGCCGTTCTTGCGTCTTCGCACTCCCGTTCCGCGCCAGCGATGGATTTCGCTGGGCCGGCAGCCGACTCTACAACCGGTGCCGAAAGAAGAGGAGGACTGCAGTACGCCACGATCAGCGGGCGCAGCCGCCGAACATCTCAGCGCGGCACGACCAACATCACCGTTCTCGCCACTCGGTCCTTTTTAGGGCCACCAAAATAACTAGAGTGTACGATTGGCGCCATTTGTCATGCGGCAAGCCTTTTGTGCGGTGACAATATATATTTTCAATTCTTAGTTGTTGTTCAATAAAGTCATAATTAATACATTTCGTATTTCATTTGTACTCACTGATACGTTTTTATAAAGCAATATTTTGGTGTGGGTAAGGGTTTAGGGGCGCCGGACACTTACCTAACATTCTGCACACAGGCGCCGGACACTACTTACGCGTCTTTGATTAAGATAAATAGACTGTTAACGATGAAATGTAAAAGGATGGAATATTGACGAGAATAGGAAACGAGAGAAAACTGTTAGTAGTTATAAGAAATTGAAACAGTTTGCGTGGAATATGTCCGCAGCTAGGGCTTACAGAGGGAAAGGTCGAAGGAAAGAGAGGTCGCGGAAGAAGAGAGGCTGGAATCCCTAACAAAATCAAATAAGTCGGATGAAACTGAATTGAAACTCACCGTCATTGTAGATGCATTCTAATGTAAAATAATCTTCTGCGTCCACAAGCTTGAGAACGCAGTCAGCAGTTCCAACTGACCCGTCAACACTGCAACACACGTAGACATGTAAGAAAAATAAACAAACAAAATATGCGAATTAATATCGTTGGGAAGAATCTACGAATCGCGGTCGTAAAATGAATAAATTACTATAGTACTAAACAGTAAAGAAGCGGAAACTTAAAAATTAATTTTGCAGTTTTTTTAACTTAACATTTCTAAAGCAATCAGACGTACTTCTTCTTCTTCATACCGCATGGGACTTCCTATTCTGCCTGTATTCCTTTATTTTCTCCAGAACCGACTGTAACTGTAGGTCTTCATGTCGTCGTTTCGTAAACGATCTCTCAAACTACACTCCTCCTAACTGTTCTTAAAGATTTCATTTCCGAGTCATATATATTTTTTTTATTTTTTTGTAGGAAAATCCATGTTTCACATCTGTACACTAAAGTCGGCACAGCCACAACCTTATAGACATTTAGCTGTGTCTATCAGGGGTCCACATATGGCAATCCCGGTGTGCCCTAGCTGGATTCTCACAACTTGTCTTTGGTGAGATCCCTTCCTTTAATCTTATATGTCTTGTGTCTCTTAACTGCCTCTTGTTCTTTCCGACCACGACGTTATTAGAGTAATCGAGAGATATGATGTCTTTTTTTAATTCTAATTTCTTAATTTAGAATGGACAGATCGAGCTCATCAACCGTATATAAGATGGATGGACGGTGAAGGGATTGTGTACCCCGAAATTAATGCACCTGGGGTCTTCCAGGTTGGCGGTTGTGCGAGGGGTCGGTAACCCTTCCATGTAAAATTTAGTTTACTCGAATACTTTAACAGAGAATGAAAAACCGCACGCACTTGTTTTACGAAATCATCTGTACTTATACATCTAACCAATAAGCATAATACACAAACACAAAATAAGGTCACTCGTTGTTTACTGTCAACATAGATTTAAATCCAAGAATATGTCAAATAATTAGGATTAGGTAGTCTGGACACAAAACTACCGAATACTTGACACATGAACGAAACACACACACACACACACAAATACACAGTGAATCAACTCATTTGCAGATCGTTAGATGTATTTCCAATTCTTGGACTTATATAGTTAGACCAGATCAACATGTGCATAATGTTGTTTACAGGCGTTTCGTTGAGCTGATCCCATACGAGCAATAATAGTTGTTGATGATACTGTCCTGGAGCAGGTTAGTAATTTTGAATATGTGGGCTAAAATGTGGCTTATACTAAAAACAATGACGTGGTTATCAAGCTGCATAAGTTTAAACGAGAGCTGGCATTGTATCGTCAACACTATAGAACAGCCTAGAACGTTCTCCACCCGTCACCCCTCTTAAAGTCAAGCAGGTGTAGCCTCAGTCAAGGCCGCGATAAAGTACGTTCCGTAGCCCTCTGGAGAACACTTGAATTACTCATTAAGGGGTGTGCAGTTGAAGATGGAAAATTGCTAGAAGACGTGTGCTACTTCTAAAAAGCCATAGCAGACAGTTAGTGGACATATTTAAAAAGTTAGTTGACAGTGAGTGGTTTCCTTAGCGCGGATCGAGTAGAAGTATTGTAGCGAAGTGTTTTTGTGATATAATTAGTACGGAATTCTTTATAGTTGACATTATTATTGCGTGTGGACGAATTTAACTTGATTTGTTATAAGAGACTATCTTGCTGATTACAAATTATTCATTGTGATAATTAAACTGGTTATTATTGACTTCATTGGTATCTTGTTGTTTGTTTTCCACTGTACCATAGTGAGACCGTCGTAACAATAGGTGTGAGCCCGTCAGGAGAACTCTAAAGTCTACGAGTGAAGAAACACACTTGAATTTGTACAAAGTGATGGCCCTCACCACACGTTTCTGGGTTTGAGAATTGGACTTTTACTAAGTACCAGGCCAGTTGCATTCATGCGGCCAACATGAGATTTCTCAGGCACGTGGCAGGATATGCTTTTCAAGACCGTAAAAGAAATATGGATAAATGGCAAAAATATAATATTATTATTATACTCGATGCGAGAGCCCAATATCAGTTGAAATGGTTGAAGCAATTTAAACGAATTGTTGCCTGCCCCAAACCCGAACAATTTTTCTTCTTCTTCTTCTTCTTCTTCTTCTTCTTCTTCTTCTTCTTCTTCTTCTTCTTCTTCTTCTTCTTCTTCTTCTTCTTCTTCTTCTTCTTATGTTTCTTCTACCTCTTCAACACTACCGACCAACGCGAGGCCTGACTCCCAACACCAATCTTCTCCAAAGTCTCCACTGCATCTCACTGTAATCCCTCACATCACAACATCTTCTGACATCTTCTAGAAAATCATCTAACCATCTTATCCCAGACCGACCCGTTTTTATAGACTTCCGTCCTCAGGATTTTCTCTTGCATACTCTGATCACCCACCCGCTCGAGGTGACCTAACCATATTATTCCTCGAGCCTTTATGAATGTTACAATGTCATCATGATTCAATAGCTCATCTATCCCCTGGTAATTCTTATTCTCAATTCGTCATCTTCTTTAACCAGACCATAAACACGTCTTACTATTTTTCTTTTAAATCTTCTTGGTGTTCCGTGTTCCTTATTTATCAGTGTCCATGTCTTGCCTCTGTACGAAATAACCGGTCTGATAATTGACTTATATACTTTATTTTTGTGTTACGACTAATAAGCCGAGGAGGCGGACAAGTGCTCGCCGTCCGAAGAGGCGCTGGAGTGACTAGCTCTAGTCTGTCTGTTTGGACCGAAAACGTTTTTGTTTAATACATTAATACATTAATAATAATACATTAATACATACGTATCATTCAAGACGTAACGAGAGAAACTTCAATAAAGGCAAGTAAGTGCAAATTAAGAAACAAATATCATTGAATGGGATTCTATGGAGCACAGAAATTGGAAAAGAAAGAAAGAAAAGAATATACGGTGGTATTATTAAAAGCACGTTGATGTACGAACCCAAAACATGGAGAATAAAAGAACAGGTAAAAGGAAAGTTAGAAGGGACAGAAGTGAATGCTTTCAGACGAGCTGCTAGAATTTCAAGGCTAGAGCGAATACGAAATTAAACGATCAAACAATAAATGGACGTACAAAAGAGAATCATCGACTCCATTCAAGAAAAACACATAATCTGGTACGGAGGACACGTACAAAGAATAGGACAAGACCGACTTCCAAGAAAACAATGAGATGGATACTAGGGAGCACAGAACGAAAGTAAGACCCAAGAAAACATGGATTGAGAGCGTAAGAAGATCAATGAGCGACAGAAGACTAAACGATGAAAACTGCAACGACAGATAACAATGGATGTTGGCCATCGGACAACGTCGTAAAACGTTTTGACCACAAATTAATAATAACAGAGTGCAAATTATGAATTTTTTTAAATTGTTTATTATTACGGTTAGACCTGACCAATCGCAAGCATTACTTACCTTCAAAGATTTTCCACAAAATTTACACGTCATTGATAAATTTCGTTTTCTATCTAATGTTTATTTTTCCCAGTTATAAGAATTGCGTTTATTAGATGTAAACAATCGTTACTTACAGCACTAGCTTTTTGTAAGCCATGTATTGTTGAGTGTCATTTTCGTAGCAGAACCTGGTGAACCCGTACTGGAAGGAGGCAAGTACTGGAGCATCGGAAATCCATGTGAACACCCAAGGTCCTGAAGTAATCAACTGCAAAGAGAAAAGTTAACGTATTTTATTTTTGATTTAAAAATAACCAATATTTCATTTCTTTAAACTTCACTCTTTGTACGAGGGTAAGTTGAAAAGTTCGCGGAGCGACATCTATAGCTCAGAGGTAGAACTAATATATTTCGTGAGACGTAAGACGTATATTTCGCGTGAACACCGGTTAATTTCCAGATATACCTGTCAATTGATTCACTTTTACACTGTCACACGTGTTTTTAAAATGCACAAAATCAAACATCGTTTTGTGATGAATTCTCTATTAAAAACGTTTTAGCGCAAATGAAAAATGAAAACGAAATTGTAAATGTGTTAGGAGATGCTGCGCCTTCAAAAACAACGGTAAGTGGGGCACACTGGAGTTTAAACGTGGTCGTACAAGCATTGAAGACGATCCCAGCAGTGGACGTCCAAAAAGTGCACACAAAAAAATTACATTATATTTTAGAAAAACTTTTGTAGGGTGTTGGAAAACCTATTAATGTGGTTGACGTTACTGGAATCATAGGCATCTGATACGAGCGTGTGCATCATACTTTAACTCAAGAACTTGTTGTGAAAAAGCGTTTGTCGAAGAATTTGTTCGTTTTCAAAACACGCATGACACGTCAATTTTAAACAGCTTCTAAACAATGAATACATTGATAGATAGATTTGGAAAGTAACAGGAGTTCACATAAATAATACAAATCTTGCAGCACACGAAAACTTTTAGTTTTACCGCTCAGCTACAGAAGTCACTTCGCAAACTTTTCAACTGACCCTCGTAAAAATACAACATTCCACTCTCATATTACAATTACAGTAGTGCTTGACTTTTCCAACTATTGTACAAATAGTGGTAATTAGGAACGACGTAGATTGATTTTTGTAATTCGTTTATCAAAAGCGAAAAGTACAATTAATATTATATTTCATTATAAGGCACGAGACATTATTTTGACTGGAACTTGTTACACGGAATTCCAGGTGTACAGTATTCCTAAGATGTAGGGCAGTTGCAAGTATTTAATTCGGTTTAATAGATCTGATAAAAAATTGGTACCATGTTTGTTCCGAAGACGTTATAAATGTATCTAATATAACACCGTGTTTGTGTTACATTGATAATATTACCTTCAAATTTTATAAATTTATGATTAAATTTTAATACCAAAAGATTTCACTTGCATTGAAATTTAATTACTTATGTGATTTCTTTATATTTTGTTAAACAAAAGAAATGTGTCCTTAGTTTTAACTCGAAGATTAGTATTTGTATGTCTATATATTGCAATAGCTGAAATTTGGATATATAATAATAATTTAACTCTTAGCGTATGATAGCATTTTCAACGAGAATTGGTTGTTTAAGTAAAGACTGCATGTTCAGACATTGTATAATAGATCTCATTATACAATTTTGTTTTCACATGTCACAATTGTTAGATTAAGTTAATTCTTGACAGTAAAACAATAGTCAGTGTTGTGAAGTAGTGGCAACATATGTGTTGGCATATAGCAAGTGGTGTGTGCTGGTATAAATAACTATGTTACGGAATAACAATAAACAACAGATTGAATTAAATAACTTTTGTGTAAATAAAATTTCATGAGACACACCGGAATATGCATAAAATAAAGACCCATTTAGTGGTAAATTTGTTGATAAACTAAAGAACTAAACATATGGGTTTTTGTATGTAAAAAGTTTTATGACCCTTAAGAAAAGCAATAAAATTAGACAGGTTTTATTTGCAAGTTCAGCTATGTCAATAGACATTCTTTTGCAGGAACAACGTCACAGAAGCCGTAAGAGTAATAGAATATTTCGGCCAAAGATATTGGCTTAAACATTAGTTGATTTCATTCCTCGTAGCAAATAATTCAGTCTCGCTCTGAACTCAAAAACACGTGGTCGATGCTACTTGTTTAGACTATAGGTCTACAAAACATGCGACGAGCACAAGTCAGAAAGTTCGCGAGTAAATTAACATCTAGTGTTATTACGGACTAGTACAAGATTGTACGCATAGGGATTGGAAGACCACTTTTGTCTTGATGAATTTTTAAAAAAATCGCAAGGTAGCTGGAATAGTGTGTGGTTATATACATAGTATAAAAAAATTTTAAATATTAATTCGCCACAGTTTTTGAAAGTACCCAAACCGAGAACGACCCTGAAAGCCGGAACAATTTTAGACCGTTATTAATTAGTCTGTACGTAGTTTAAATGACTTACGTTTTCAAGATAAATACCAGTTGTGTTGAACTGACGATTATCGCACTTGGTGGAAGGTTCAAAGACTGTAATGGTGTGAGCTGCTGTAAGGCAGACCGTAGCGACGACGGCTAAACGTAACAGCGTAGGGTTCATTGTAAGTACCTGAAAGAGAAAATATTGTCGTCACTCTGTAGACTTCAGAGTACAAGTGGTTTTGTGGAGAATACCTGAAGCTTCGTTAATACGAAGAAATTACTGTGTAACAGCTGCAGCTGCAGGTGAAAACGGAAGCTTGGATATTATATCGGTATAAAGAACCATACATGACTTCCACGTTCTAAGATTTATATTTAAAATAATTTCGAAACGAAATATTTCCATTTAAACTATTTCTTTCTACTTCTTTCATTAGCCTTAACCACAGTACTGTGGTCACTAACGTATACCAACTCACGTTAGCGCACTCGATTTTCACTGATGACGTCAGGCGATGTCACTGCCGAAACTTCTGGTTTTGCAGAAAACATTGGACCACGGCCAAACAGCCCGCGAAGAAATTTTAACAACAAACTACTTCTTTGTTGCCGATAACGTAGAACTATATAAAAAATTTGCCCTCCCCCTCCAACTATCATTTTCATTTAGAGACAATTACACTGTCTCCCTTCAACTAACTTTTTCATTTACAGATATTTCATCTACCTTTCTACAGTGGATTGTTATGACCTTTTTTTCAGGATACTTTATTTATCAAAATTAAGTACTTTACTCTTGTTACAACAAAAATGTTTATGTTACAATATGTGTGTGTCCGTGTGTCTGTGTGTAGAAAGTTTTCTATGGCGAACGATAACTGCCCCAAATTCAAACAGAATCAAGTAGTTTTTGCATATGTGCCTGAGTTGTAGAGAACTCAAGGCCTATTGATTTTGGTGAAGATCGGTTAAGAAGTAGGGGTAATTTACCTGGAAAGATTTATGTTTTAACAAGAGTAAAGTACTTAGTTGTTATAAATAACGTATCCTGAAAAGGTCATAACAATCTACAGTAGAAAAGTACATGAAATATCTTTAAATAAAAAGTGCAGTTGATGGTGAGTGGGTAATATTCTATAAATGAAAATGATAGTTGATGGGGGAGGGGTAATTTTGTATATGTGTACTACGTCATCAGCAACAAAAACGTAGTTTCTTGTTAAAATTCTTTCCCGGGCTGTTTGGCCGTGGTCCAATGTTTTCTGCAAAAACTAAAAGTTTCGGTAATGCCATCGACTGCCATCATCAGTGAAAATCGAGTACGCTAACGTGAGGTTGTATACGTTAGTGACCACAGTACTCTGATTAAGTCTGAAGAAAGATGTAGTTTCTATGTAAGTATTTCATTTCGAAAATAATGTTAAATATAAATCTTAGAGCATGGAAGCCATGTATGGTTCTCCGTACCGATATTTTCCGTGAGGAGAGCGACATGTACCGTTTTAGATAATTACTTTTATTGAGGAAAATAGTACTTCTAATTATGAGTGTAAAGCTTGGTCTCTCGCGAAGAGAACTGACGAGATCCTGGGGGTCACATGTCAGCAACGAGTACTGTGAAAAATTGTTGGGCCAGTTAGGAATAATAGTGGATAACTACATCAGGTTCGACAATGTAGTACAACTACAACTGTAGTTATAGTACAACTCTAGTCCACCATCGTAAGTTACATCGTTCTATAAAGGGTAAGATGGGCAGACCATATTGTATGAACGGGTTATACCAGAGTATCCAAAAGAATAATGAAAATACATGTTCTGGTGACCAGAAGAAATGGAAACTTAGAATTTGAGACCCTGCGGGAAACGTTTCAGAGAGACGCTGAGGCTCTTCTGGGATTGATGAATTTCCAAGCATCTTCGAGTGATCAAAAATGTTGGATGAAAAGTGTAGAGGAGATCCGGACATAATATAGGCTGTGGTAACATGTAAGGAAAAAAGGACAAAATTAAATACTTTTGGAAGTGTGAGAATAATCAAGTAACAGACGAAAGAGAAATAGAATCAAGAATCACGATTTCAGAATCATTGTGGTCTCTTTGAACGTAATTTGGTAAGAAATTTTATAAAAACAAACAAAATTAAGATCTACAAACATTTATGTCTCACACATAAAATAAAAAAAAAGTCTGCCAAAATATTGGAAACTAAACATTTATTTGTTCTCTACTATTTTTTATACAATAATTTTCTTGTTCTTACAATTAACTACAACTGAGTTTAGGGAATATAATTAACCTGCTTGCGTCTGCAGCTTTTTTGGGCGTAACACCTATGATATATCGCAAATTTTGATGTAACTGATAAATTAGTTATTTAGTGACAAGAAAATTTGAGTATTTAATCTATAGTATATATAATACACAACTGCTTGTTTCAACCGTATTAAATCATAATTATAATTTTCAAATTAACAACACAAGAAATATTTTAATGAACATGATAGATATTGAAATGTTCGGACCTGCCAAATAAGATAATAATCAATGGTGGAACATTAGATTAAGTTAACATTTTAAAATTATCTTGGAAATGTTATTATTTATGTATATTATAGCATATTGTATTATTGTTGTTCTTACAATAGTCAATACAAAAAAGTGAAAAACGTCTTGTTTAATACTCACTGGAGGCATAGGGAAAAAGTTAAGAGAAAGAAGAAGCTGAAATTTTACGAGAGCTGGATTGAACAGGTTTTCTTACATGCGTGTGAAATTTGCACTAATAAAATTAAAACTAGATTAATAGAGACATTAGAAATGTTTGTTGGAAGCTAGTGTATTTTGATCTAGTAGATACATATAGTATATAAAATACAGTGTAAACAATAAACCTAGTGTTAATTTTTATCGAATTTTAGATTACGATTTTTAAAACACTTGGACACGCAAGAGGATTTAAGAATGAAGAAAATCATGGCAACATAGTGATATTTCCGACTAACAGAAACAAGTACGTAGATAGCATGCTCATTGGAGCAATTTTGAAATCCATATTTAGGCTAGGCTACGTGCCTAATAACAGCTAATGCAAAGCGTCAAACACAAAGAATCAACGACATAATTCATTACATACATGGCTGTTAGAAACTTATCAATATTATTTCTTAAAAATACAGACAACACTTTTTCTCACAAATTGTGTAGTATATATGGAAATGCGTAGTACTTACGGATTTGCACCAAGAACTGATCAAGCTGACAGAAAAAGGACGGGTTTGTGTCAGATATTTATTGGTAATTGTTGGTTGATCAAGAGGTCCTGCCTGTACTGACTTTGTTAATGGGTACTACTTGTAATTATATACTGCAAAATATATGCGTCATCTCATCATGACACACATAAACACGGAAGTGGAAAATACGATACCATAAATTATATTTGTGATGCGACTAAGCTTTTCATTTGCAAACAAAGTTTACAAAACAGGTCAAATATATTTAGAGCACCATAAGTCGTATGTGTGAACAATGCATTTTTATGTTGAAAGGTAATACTGTAGTATAGTAGCAATTATTGTACCAGTAGTTACTCTAGGACTGTTTCGGATGATCGAGGGCAGATCGCATAACTAACTTTCGGTTATTGGAACACCCACAAATGTCTAACACAATATATGAAATGTGGATGTACACAAAATGTGGTGCAAAATTTGTGCTTATAGTTTATTTGATACGTTTGCTACATATTCGTATTTTTTAATCAGCAAAGATTAAGCTAAACATTAAGTATAACACTGTGATAAAAAATTAACATATTATATTTTTGTAATACATAAAATGTAAAAAAACGACTTCAGAGTTTCTGATATTTAGATATAATACACAGTCCTACGGATACCTTAGGACCGATGAAAATAACCATTTAGGTATAATTTTAATAGGATAATTCATCATCATCATCATAACCTTCACGGAATAAACCAAGAATGGTTTGTTCTGGTCTCAAATAGGCAATGATTAGAACTGGCCACTCTCGCGCTTCCTCGGACGACCCACACCTCTCAGTCCCCTCGGCTTATAGTTCCAAAGTTGTTTGGAGATGCGGCGGTCATCCATTCCGCAATAATGTTCACAACGTAGTAGCATGAATTTTAAGACACACCAATAGGATTATTCTTACTTTAATTGGATACATTTATTTCCTTTGCAGCTATATTTTCACCTTTAAAACTCGACAAATTCATTGTTATTAAGTTCACCTATAAAATCATAAAGTTAGGAACAAGAAACATTCAAAATCTTGATTATTCATAACTACTTTTAATAGACCTACCACCAATATTTCTTTGATGTCAGTGTTCGTATGTTGTGTGTTTTCTGTGTGAATGGCGAGAATGGAATATGTATATCTTTTATGAAGATAATAATGTCGGCGTTGAGTGTAACGTGTATTGAAGACCCGCTGTGTTTGTTCTATAGTAACCCCTACAAAGTGGTTGCATGGGGCTGACCCCTAGAGATCAAGAACAAAGACCCTATACAGCCATCCCCGGTGACTCCGATTTCTGTCATCTCCGCCTGACGCATACCGCTCAACACGGTCCGGGGGCGAACCAACATTTCTGCTGGATTAGGGTCGGCTGACACAAGGTTAAATGTTTTTGTGTCCAGCGAACGGGAGCCAGGGGTTCGTCTTTCCTAGTCAAGTAGCCGTACTAGGAAACCAAGCCTGTTTCACTGGCCGTTGCCAATATCATGTGCAGAAAACACTAGCAGCCATAATAGCCGCCACGCGGCGTACCCCTTGGCGTATTCCTGTTCTGGTCGAAAAGAATAGCTCAGTGTAAGTCGACGCGTGTTTGGCTAGCCCTGCCAAACTTACCTGGGTCTACAGCTCTGGAAGGTTCCCGTGTGATCACTGATTACCTATGGCTTTCCAAATATCCACCTTGGCTCACGCTACCTTCCGGGGCCCGGAGTTATCTGATTTTCAGCGGTATCAGTTCTTATATTCAAAAGAGATCGTGCGTCCAGCACTCGATAGCGCTACCCGAGGATTAGGTCTGTGTTCGGCGTTGCGTGACTTCACTTCGAAGGGGGGCTGAACTTCCTTGTCTGTGTACCAAAACGGCGTCTCCACAACCTTTGTATATTGTATCAACAGTTTATGTTTATGTGGCGTAGCGAGTAAGTGCGCTAGTCTCCTTGCGAAGAGTGGGTTCCAGCTTAGCCCGCTCGTTGACATATCCAGTGAATGGTGAGTGGGGCTTATCCCACCCTTCCTAGGGAAGCTTAAGTGGTTTTCAGCGATGGTAGTGTATAAATAATATTTTGGCCGTGCAATTTTTACCCTTTTTTTGGAACGAAAGTTTACAGAAGTGATTGAATTCTCATCTTCCACTGCTGTTTATCCATCCATCTTGTATCCTGTCGAGTATACTCATAATATTCAGTCCCTGCCGTACATCTGTGTTCCTTCTATGATCATGGAGAGTATACCCTGCCACGTACCTGTGAAATCTCATTTCAGCCCCATGGATGGGACTGGCCTGACCTTTCGTTAAAGTCCAATTGTCAGCCACACAAAGAAGTTTGGGAAGAGCCATCACCTTGAAGAATTTTAGGTGTGTTCCTTTACTTCCTGACTTAAGGGTTCGCCTAATAGTCCCGCACATAAGATTGAACTTATGCAAATTATTCACAACGTCGTTTTTTGTATTATAAGACACACTGTAGCCCAGGTATTCAAAACTGCTAACTTGTTCCAGGACAGTACCATCTGTAACAATTTTTGTCCGTACGGGATCAGTTTCACGAAAAGCCATCACCTTGGACTTATGTGTGGTTATTTGCAATACAGAATCTTTGCAGATTCGATTTAACAAATGTATAGCCATCTGCATCCTGTTTTCAGAGTCCGACAGAATAGCCTGATCGTCCGCAAACAACAAAGTGTCAATTGTATAGTGACCAATCGTAAAATGTTCTGGAAGACACATCTGTCAGTTTTGTGTGAGATCACAATTAAATTTGTCAAGATAAATATAACTAGTCGTGTTTTATGTCAGTTTTCTGACTGTGAAGTGTAGAGCATTTATAGAGGTGATGGTTGTTAGTTTATAATTTTTACTCATAATTACACAACACTATCTACACCCCTTCCCACACAAGAACACCAGACGCCAGGAATGTAGCAGATATCAGGTATAATCTTATACAGAAAACGTGACAAAAATCACTAAACGAATCTGTCCGTGCGTTATAATGTTGCTACTTGTCATGTTATTATCATGGTGGCAGTGTTAAAGGTAGAACCATATGATGGCAACATTTTATTTAAATTCTTAATTTCGTAGTCACCGCCAATCTATGAATTTTAACGATGAAGTGTTTGCGAGGATCGGTGAAACAAGTATAACAGAAATTTTAATTATTTGTGTCGACGTTTTGACAATATTTTTGTTTTCATCAGGACCTATGTACGGACACAAGAGAAAATATCAATCTCAGCAGATAAATTAGATGAGTGAATGTGTTTGTGTATATGAGTGTGCCCGTATGTGTGAAGGAGTTGAAACAGTTTGTTTTACATCATACAAAATAATTGCATTATTACATATTGTTTTCCTTAAGAGGCACGTCCAGAAAGTAAGAATACAAAGGCTGTGTAGGACATAGGGAAATTTTTTTTTCAAAGTTGGCACCCGTGACCTGTAGACGGGTTCTTAGCGGTCAAAATGAGACATCGAGCGCCTCAGTCCGTTACGAAATGTCGTCGCAGCAGCTTAACACGTCAACCAGTTCGCCCCCCGTTTGCTCCACGTACCGAGGGTGAATCCTTTCTCGACTCAATTGTGACTGGGGACGAAACGTGGGTGTGTCACTATACTCCTGAGCCAAAAAGACAGTCTCTGCAGTGGCGACATACCCATTCGCTAACATCCAAAAAATTCAAAGTTCAGTCTTCACAGAGGAAAATCATGGCATCCGTCTTTTGGGACCGGAACGAGATCTTGTTGGTCGATTTCATGCCCAAAGGGACCATCATCAATGCTGCTGCATATTGTGGTCACTAACGTATACCACCTCACGTTATCGCACTCGATTTTCACTGATGATGGAAGTCGATGGCATTGCCGAAACGTCCGGTTTTGTAGAAAACATTGGGACTACGGCCAAATATCCCGGGAAGGAATTTTAACAAAAATCTTTTTTTTTGTTACCGATAACGTTGTACACATATATATAAAAAATATGCATAAATTAATGGCTTGTATAAGTTAATGATTGATCTCCATTAAGTAGTGCTCAAGTTTCCAAAGTTTTAAAATTATGATGTCCGTAATTAAAACATCAGAGCAGGTTTAGTGTGTATGAGGGTACACCGTGGACAAAAATTTTCAACATTTCCCATTGAGCGTTGCTTAGAGTAAAGCTGCGAATCTACAGTATACGTTTCATAGAACAAACACGCGGAAAAAAAGGAGCGCTCCGAAGTCACTCACGAACCCTAAGCATCTTGCAGAGGGTTCATTCCCTAAAGACGAAAAGTCTGTCTATGAATCGTTCCTCTGTAAACACGTGCAGTTACACTGCCCAGCGATCCACAGGAAGCAAATCGCTATCCACGCTGGACACTTTTTCGGCTTGCACGCGTTATGTTGGTATGGGTTTCGGAACTTTCCATTTAAAAAGCGTGCAAATGTAAGAAAATAAACATGAATGAGGCCAGAAATAACGCGAATTTTGTGTGTGTGTGTGTGTGTGTGTGTGTGTGTGTCTTCCCTGCCTTTTTATTGCGGTAGTCATAATAATAAAATGGAAACATAAATATTACATAACTGAGATATGCTTGCCTGCCACGAACGATATAATTTCTCTCATACATGATTTACATTAAAACGAAAAAATTATAATTTTATTGCCTGGCAACAAAATTATTTTATTTTTAACAATTACCATTGTTTGAAAAAGTTTAAATGAATTTTCGAGTACTTTAATCTTGTTAAAACGTAAAATGTTGCAGGTAAACTACCCCTTCCCCTTAACCGATCTTCACCAAAATCAAAAGGCCTTGAGTTCTCTACAATTCAGTGACGTAGGCAAACAATTATTTGATTCTGTTTGAATATGCGGCAGTTATCGTTCGTCATAGAAAAAATTACCCTTGTTAAAACGTAAAATGTTGCTGGTAAACTACCCCTTCCCCTTAACCGATCTTCACCAAAAACAATAGGTCTTGAAAACTCTACAATTCAGAGTTGGATGCAAAAAATTATTTGATTCTGTTTGAATTTGCGGCTGTTATCGTTTGCCATAGAAAATACCCTTGTTAAAACATAAAACGTTGCTGGTAAACTACCCCTTTCCCTTAACCGATCTTCACCAAAAACAATAGGTCTTGAGAACTCTACAATTTAGGGGTGTAAACAAAAAATTATTAATTCTGTTTGAATTTGCGGCTGTTATCGTTTGCCATAGAAAATACCCTTGTTAAAACATAAAATGTTGCTGGTAAACTACCCCTTTCCCTTAACCGATCTTCACGAAAAACAATAGGTCTTGAGAACTCCATAATTGAGGGCTGTATGCGAAACATTATTTGATTCTGTTTGAATTTGCGGCTGTTATCGTTTGCCAAAAAAAAAAAAAAATTACCCTTGATAAAAAAAACCGTTGCTAGTAAACTACCCCTTACCCTCAACCGATCGTCACCAAAAACAATAGGTCTTGAGTACTCTACAAATCAGGGCTGTATGCAAAAATTGGTTGATTCTGTTTGAATTTGCGGCTGTTATCGTTTGCCATAGAAAAAAAATCTATAGACACACAGACACACAGACACTTTTCGAAAAACGACTTTTTTTCATGCTTTGAGTGTAGTACAATCAGAATCTGCAATAATCTCGAACACGATTTTTTTTTGCCATCACCATACTTCCATTTCCTTAAGTAAAAATTATAATTTAATTGCCTGGCAACAAAATTATTTTAATTTTAACAATTATGATTGTTTGAAAAAGTTTAAATGAAGTTTCGAGTAGGACTACTTTACTCTTGATAAAACGTAAAACTTTGCCGGTATACTATCCATTCCTCTTAACCGATTTTCACCAAAATCAAAAGGCCTTGATTTCTTTACAACTCAGGTAGGTATGCAAACAATTATTTTATTCAGTTTGAATTTGCGGCAGTTATCGTTTGTCATAGAAAAAATTCTACAGACAGACACACAGACACTTTATGAAATATTCATGTTTAATATGGTAACCAAATCACTTGTACGAATTAATAAATTAATTACCTTAATTATCCGCCGTGTGATTTCCTATGCTTCGTCTATGACGCGTTTCGGAGCATATACTCCATCATCAGATATTAAAAGTTAAAACAGTCACTCATACGAGATCGTTAAAAAGTTAAAATGTCAAGATATGCATATGAACCGTACGCGGATTTGGGTGCGCACCCGTTCAAGTTCATTCTGCTACTCAAAAATGACTTTTCTTCATGTTGTGATTTTAGTACAATCAGAATCTGTCGTTATCTCAAACACGATTTTTTTCGCCATCACCATACTTTCATTTCCTTATAGAAGATGGAAGTAAGAAAAGGTAAACGAAAAGAACACAGTTCCACACCACTATAGAAAATATTTTCCGATTAGCGCTTTCTAGCTTCACGGGTCATCATCAGATCTGAAATACACATTAGTGGAACTATACAACTTTTTTCTTTATACCCCCACTTGCCCCACAGCGAGCACACATTTTCGAAAACAAGCTTTAAGTTAAACGTCCTTACTATATGGGTATTAGTAACTGGCGAGGTCAGTCACCCGTGTCAGTATTACTATATTTCTTTCTAGTACATTCCCTCTGTGTGTGTGTGTGTGTGTGTGTGTACATTTATTTCTATACCTAACGTTTTGAACTCTCTCTCATTCTTTACTTTTAACTGTAAGTTCCTTTTCGGAATGGTTTTAGTATGCAATATATTGACAAAACCTTCCCCCTTTCCTTCAATAATTCTAGCGCAAACAACAACAAAGGTAAACACCCTTGTCATCCAGTATTATCACCGCCTTTAAATTTTCTAACAATCGTTTTAGTTTTATGGCCGCGGAATTTCACTTTCTTTTATCATCCGGATGATGAGTATGCTGCCAAATTAGTCGCAAACTACGGTTCTCAGCTAATTTCTTTCGGACAACCGGAGAAAGGTTTAAGTGCTTACTCTTCGCTGTATTGCAAGGTGTAGCTTCCCAGGCTGATTTTTGAAAAGTACTGGTGAGATAATTTACAGCCGCATCCAGTTTAGCAGGCGTGTGTAGTGGAAGGTCTAGCGAGATATTATCATTTACAAGCTCTCTAAAGTAGTCCCAGTCAATATTACGATTTGTGAGTGTTGGTAGACTTTCAGACGCAATTTTAGTTTTGATAATAGTGGCAATAATTGGAGTGTGATCAGAGGACAAGTCAAGGCAAGATTCAACTTTGTAGTATTCATGAGACAAGGCCTCGTATTAAAAAGAAATCAATAAGATCAGGTATTTTATTTGTATCAGAAGGCCAATAGGTTGGTTGACCAGTGGACAGAAAGGACAGGGATTCTAGTCTAATGACATTATATAAAATTCTACCTCTTGGATTAGCTAATCTCGAACCCCATTGCGGGTGTTTTGCATTGAAGTCACCTCCCACCATAAAACATGCACCAAGAATTCTAAGAAAGGACCTGAAGTCAGTTTAATTGATTATGTGTTTTGGGGGACAGTAGATTGTAGAAACATTTAGAGGTCCTCTTTGGTCTTCAATTAAAACATCTGTCGCCTGTTGGTGAGCAGTTTTGATTTTACAGAAGAGATAATGTTTTATAATTTTTCGGATTAACAGAGCGGTTTTTTCACGAGCTGTACCGTCAGGATGTTGGGTATCATAAACAGTAAATCCTGGAATCCTAATACGGCTTCTGTCTGTGAAATGTGTCTCAGATACAAGCATTAGGTCTAACCTGTTGTCAATAAGATAAGATTTGAGTTCTAGGCTGCGATGAGAGGTCCATTGGCGTTCCATAATCCAATCTTGTAATTGTTATTCATTATTATTCAGAAAGTTTATTGACAAGTGTTGTAAGGAGATTAAGCATGTTCTGTTCCGTGTTCATATTCCTAAAAATTGAACGGGTTCTCCTAGGTGTGATGTTATGTACGGTGCTTTTTCTGGCCTGCAGATTTTAATAAATTTCACAGCCTTTATAATTAGCTGTATAAGGACTATCGCATAATGTACATGTGGTTGGTGTATCCTTAGTTTTGGAACAAGTTGCAGAGTTGTTGTCACCTCCGCACTTCACACACAGGAAAGGTTTTCTACAGTGCGACTTACTGTGACCGTATGACTGATAACGAGTGCATTTAATTATGAAATTTTTTCTCCGAGGTTATATGCTCTTCACTAATATGCATGTTACCTAAAGACCTTAGGTTATATATTTGTTTATTATTTGGTGCATGTTCAAGATCAACAGAGAAGAGAGCGAGAGGTGTTTTCTCTACTCTGTGTCTAACGTTCATTATATTTCTAACAGAGTGTCTTTTTCCTTTTAGTGCTTCTTTAATAAAGTGTACAGTGATGCTAGGATGAATGTTTCTTATGACAACCCGGTCTTATGCTCGCTGGTCTTTAATTTGTTATATATGGTAAATAATGTTTTCATCCTCGAGGTGACGGATTAATTTTCTGTAAGAATCAGGTGCAAAACTTTTGATTTTCACCGTATTTTCATCGAACGATTTAGTACTGTACTGTTCTGATTCCAACATTTTTGTAAGGTTATTGACCATTTCATTGTGATTGACGACACCATGAAAGTGATCATTCTGCTTGTAATTCATTATTGCCTATAATTACAGTAGACAGATAAATTAAAAGACGCGTATACTTCCAGATGAGTAATTTCTGGCCGTGTGTTTATGTTTTGTAGAGAAACAGTTACAAACAACCACAAGCCGCAACAAGACACACAGTCCTACACCACGAACGAACAGACGCACGCGCGGCTCCCTGGCCGGCTGCTTAGATTTGTTCGAATAATCAGATAAACTTTTGTTGTTATTTTTGTTGCAGTATTAATTACAAGTATAGGTCTATTTAGTGAGAAAGTTAGCGATAATATTAAGTTACCGCACACGACAGTACAACAGCGCCGAACAGCTGCTCATACAAGACTATTGTAATATATAAAGAGACATTTCGCCCATACAATCAATCGGCTGTCGTCTTCAGGCTAATTATATATTTATACATTTAAAGTAATAAATGTGTCAACCAGTGATAGAGACTCAACAAAATGGTAATGATAAAACTTCACATAATATATAATCAAAATATAAAATAATCCAAACGAATACTTTCTATGAAAAAACACACGACACTCACAAACCACAAACAAAATGCGTACGAATTTCGTTTACATTGGTGATGTGCAAGTGCACAAGAAGAATAAGGAGCAAGAGGAAGTAAGGTGCTGTTGGTTGATGAAAATAATTAACATAGTTTTTTATTCTACTTTAAATCAAAATTAACTGTACTTCATTTTCAAAATATCTACATTTTACAACAAATATTTCCATATGACATTTTAGATATGTGTTTTATATCTGTATGTGAGTGTATTTTTATATTATACTAAATATTAAATCTTTAAGTTACATAACAAGAAGACGCACATACGCAATTTTAAATATACATAAAAGTTTATATCATATATAAATATATAATACTTACTTATGTATTTACTATTCATTTACAAATCTCATAAGATGTTGATACATTCAGTGTAAAGTATGCTAGCTGAATTGAAACGATAAAACTACACTATAGCTTATACTTATTGTGGTCTCCAAGTTGAATGTACAATTAAATTGTTAAAATTATCTTGTGTATCCAGGCTCTCTTCTTTGCAACTTCTTTTTATATATTTTATATATATCACGCTTTGAGACTTATAGTCCCATCATTAGGTGATGAAATATTGTTACGATGGTCTACTCGATCGTCGGAGGTACAGTGGAAAACAAAATAAGTACAGACACCAATTAAGTCACTAATCACCAGCTTCAATTTTCACAGTTAAACATTTCGTAATTAACAACACAGTCTCTTACACAACAAATCAAATACAAATTGTTCACACGCAATAAAATGTCCACTAATATTATAACACAATTGTATTACAATTATTCCGTCCGATTATAAAACACAATACATAACTAATAACCACTTGAACGCACACAGTAATAACGCCAGATAATCATTTGTAATCGCCCGACCATAAACACGGACCGCACTGTAAAATGTCGCAACTAATTCTGAAACTTAAGGCCGCTGCCGCCATGTATTTATACCTACGCTCACAAACCAGAACGTTCCAAACTGCGTCTTACCGTATGTACTACGTAACTAATTGCGGGCTTGACACAGTCCGCGCGAATGCGTCTACAGTCACGTATGCCACACACATTAGAGGGAGATTCTTCTGGCACATTCGACAAACACGTAGACTGTTCTGGCATGTAACAATATGTTCACTCATATGGAGCATTTCAATCAATAAAAGTCACACGCACACGCTTGAATAACGGGTTTTGTGTGACTTTTATTAATTGACGTACTCCATGTGAGTGAACATATTTTATCACCTGATGATGGGACTATAAGTCTCGAAGCGCGTTTTGTTTAAAATATATACAGAAAAGAAGTTGCAAGGAAGGGAACCTGGGTACACAAGGTAATTTCAATAATTTAATTTAACTCTACAGCTACTTGCAGAAGTAATTATATTTGATATTATATATAATATTATATAAGCTGAGTGTGTGTGGCATGGTGCGCGCGCGCGTGTATGTAAAAAATACAAACAATTTTATAATTTTTGAAGTATATTTAAATTATTATTTAATTAATAAGAATACAGTATAATAATCAATTACTATCATGGCCCAGTCGCACAATAACTGTGACATCCATATATGCTGTTCCACGAGACTTGTGCTACCTTGGCCCACGTCTAGGACAGGTTACGCATCGAGGTGCCCAGCGCTTGAGAATTGACTCCCAGCATAACTTTGTATTCCTCATCAGTGACGGGTATGTCTCCTGTTTTGCCAATTATCGAAGTGTCCGTGTCTACGGTGGCATGCGGAACTAACAACATAATACGGTTAATTAATAAAATTAATTAACTGAATTTTCAACATATTTTTTTTATGCAGTCTGCGGTCAATATATAATGATATTCATTAAACAATACGCCAAAATTTTAAAGTTGAAATGTTTGTGTGTACATATATATCTTTACTTGATGTCTATTTATGTTGAGTTATAAAAATGTTATATACTGTTGACCAGGGCAGGGTTCAGGGGGAACGCGCCGGAACCTCTTCGATCCATAAATAAATTATCGAAAAAATATATGAAAAGGAAAACGTAATTATTACGAAAATTGACTACTACTTTTTGAATTGTGCTTCTCATAAACCCCACTACAAAACTAAACCTTTGGCAAAGTCAAACACCAGCACTAATCTTTATCTTAACTACAATCGTTCACAAATGTAGTAATGTATGTAATAAATGAAAAAACAATTGCTTCAAAATTAAAACTACATGAAAATCAACTGATAAGGAATTTTTAAAAATATGTGCATTACAGAATTTTGTCCGGAGAGTTTTCTACCTTGAAATATGCTATTCAATCAATAGCAATATCTCCAAGTGATTGTGAGAGAGGTGATTTTTGGCCATCATACAGGATTGCACACAAAGAGTAAGGAAAAGTCAAGAAACAAACAATATAACGACATAATGATGAAACTATGGAAACTTTTTTTTAAATTACGGACCACCGAAACCATCATTTAGAGTTTGATTGATTCTCCGGTGTGACGCCATCATGAGTCTCTATTGCCGCGCGGCTAACCTGACGATGAAACTCCTTAGAAATATCAGTAAACTTTATTACCTTTTTAGATACAAGTTTATATGTTACATATTTTAAAAGGCTTTAAAACTGTAGACTTTCATTGTAAGAACGTGACGTAAACTTACACGCTAAAATAAAGTATAAGTATATTTGTGTCTGTACAACTTTTGAATTGATGCGTTCTGGCACCTATAATTTTAGAAATCAACCACTGCTCTTGACTTGAATACCCCCACACAATGTTATATACATATAACCAACAATATATGGAAACAAGATAGTACCACCTGTTAATATCATAAAAGACCCGTTTACAGATGTAGACAATGTTAAACAATTACAATCTATAATAAAATTTTTAAATACGTACTTTATAAACGATCTACGCGTACAAAAGTTATGGACCTTACACGTATTTATGAAAAGCCTTTTGAATGTGAACCAGAATGACAATGGTTTTTGTGTGTGTATGGGGAGGGGCAAAGAGACATAATTTCCAATGGAAATCCTACAACGTAACAAGAGTATAACACGATTAACCTTCATATTACAATAACCACTTACTTATTTAATGTGTTTCAATATATTACACTTACAGTCGCCGTCAATACATACAAACACAAGAGCAGCCTTTGTCCCAATGAAGTATAGGTTATACATACGGTAGTTCACTTTCATTCCTAAAAACATAACAACCACAAGTTATTTTTTACGTAAAAATGAAACTATTAAATTACAAATATATATATATATATAAAATTTGTGATGTTATTATTGAATTTGTTTGTTCTGCAAGTAGTATAATTCGTATATTCTTTTTAACACCTGACGCACGTTTCACTGAAAAATATCAGTATCATCAGAGGTTTCTAAGTAAATTAATAACAATCGAAATAATTCTATTAATATAAAATTAACGAATAATCGAATTTGTATTAAAATATAACCGAGAAAACAGCTGCTGAAGAAAATAAATTTTAAAACAATCGTTAACTAATCGACCTAAATCGATTATCAGTTATTTTACATTAAAATCTATACAAATTCGATTATTCGTTAATTTTTATATTAATAGAATTATTTCGATTGTTATTAATTTACTTAGTAACCTCTGATGATACTGATATTTTTCAGTGAAACGTGCGTCAGGTGTTAAAAAGAATATACGAATTATACTACTTGCAGAAGAAACAAATTGAATAACATCACAAATTTATATAATTACTGCAAGAAACGTCGAGTTACTTATATAGAATATATATAATTATATATATATATAACTCAAAGTCTGAGTATTTATGTGTACTGAATACAAATCCACACCGTTACACCGATTGACACCAAATTTTGCTCAAGTAACTTCTGGCACAAGGCAAAAATACTGTCTAAGTTGGAGTTTGATATTTTTCCCTGTTCACACGATTTAGGCCCTTTTAATTATGGCTTTACGTTGACCCGTATAAATATTTAAACAATACCATGGAGTCGAGAATTAATTACCATAGTAACAAGTAAATAAACAAAAGATATTTAGCGAATCGGAACTGTACCTTTATCCGTTCCTGCAGTTTTTAATATGCGATCGTATCGACATATTTTGTAATTGTCTTAAACGATTATAAAATTTATGTTTATACGTATTTCTAATGATGCAATGAATAAGTAATGAAATATATTAAATACTAATACTAAAGATGTCAACCTCACCATGGAGACCAGAATTAATTACAATAGTAACAAGTAAATAAACAAGAGTTACTTAGCGGCATCGGGACTGTACATATATCTATTCCTGCAGTACACTTTTGATTTTTTATATAATATGCGATTGTATCGATATATTACGATGTGGGAAAGACGAAGTGTACCAATTATAATTTGTCATATTACTTAATGCAAAGCAAAAATACGTGTTGTTTTCATTTGTGAGGTTAGGTGACAACGGTTTTTGGTTTTTAGTTTACTGCTAAAATAAAAAAAGCCATGGTTGAGGAAAACATAACGCTCAATGTGTTATACAATGCTTCCAACACAATAAGACTTAAAGAATTTAGCGGTTTCCATTTAACAGGTACTTTATAAATATCTCGAAAGGGTTTTTAAACGGGTACTTTTAAATCGCCAAAGGCTGTTGCACCAACATAATAATTTTGTACAAGTTAAAATAGTACAAATGTTGAAAACAGCTTTGGAGAGAATTTGAGTAATGAGTACAATATTGTTATACGAGCTGACAGAACGCCATATAGACGTAGACGATGAAAATTATATTAAAACACTTACTAAAAGTCAAATATTCGCATGCGAAGCCACGGGCAACAGCTAGTATAGTTTATAAAACTCAATCTTTTATTGAAGTGTATTCATTGTTCGTAATCCAAAGATGCCATACAGATGATTTATAATAAAGTTTTTATTACTCACATTCTCTCACATTCTTAATTGCTATCGTTTTCGGTCATAGACCATCATATGAGTTCTCGAGAAACTTTAGGCATAAACGTAAGTTAAATGATCATTTTTTAATTCGTTTTTTGTAAATAATAATTGTTTTGCAGTATCGTGACCGTGAGTGCACAGTGTAAATATCCTAATGATGGTCTATGACCAAAATCGTTAGAAATTAAGAATGCGAGTAATTAAAACTTTATTATAAATCACATTTTAATATGTTCCTATCTTATATACCTTGTAAGTTAATCTGTTTCTTATTTATATAGTATCTATACAAAGTACAAATGTCAAAGTGTTTTTCTTGCCAAATAAAATGTATTAAGTTCAATTATGCACCAAATAATATTTATTATTTTATGTTTATAAAACTGTTAGTTTATCTGTTATTTTACGGAAAATATAAAGTGTAATTGTCAAATTATTTTCTTGAAAAATAAAATAAATTTCTTTATTTTCTTCCACATTAATTTTTAAAATTTTTGGTTTTTTACCCTTTTTGTACGTTGTTTATATATATATATATTTTCAATTCTTAGTTGTTGTTCAATAAAGTCATAATTAATACATTTCGTATTTCATTTGTACTCACTGATACGTTTTTATAAAGCAATATTTTGGTGTGGGTAAGGGTTTAGGGGCGCCGGACACTTACCTAACATTCTGCACACAGGCGCCGGACACTAGTTACGCGTCTTTGATTAAGATAAATAGACTGTTAACGATGAAATGTAAAAGGATGGAATATTGACGAGAATAGGAAACGAGAGAAAACTGTTAGTAGTTATAAGAAATTTAAACAGTTTGCGTGGAATATGTCCGCAGCTAGGGCTTACAGAGGGAAAGGTCGAAGGAAAGAGAGGTCGCGGAAGAAGAGAGGCTGGAATCCCTAACAAAATCAAATAAGTCGGATGAAACTGAATTGAAACTCACCGTCATTGTATATGCATTCTAATGTAAAATAATCTTCTGCGTCCACAAGCTTGAGAACGCAGTCAGCAGTTCCAACTGACCCGTCAACACTGCAACACACGTAGACATGTAAGAAAAATAAACAAACAAAATATGCGAATTAATATCGTTGGGAAGAATCTACGAATCGCGGTCGTAAAATGAATAAATTACTATAGTACTAAACAGTAAAGAAGCGGAAACTTAAAAATTAATTTTGCAGTTTTTTTAACTTAACATTTCTAAAGCAATCAGACGTACTTCTTCTTCTTCATACCGCATGGGACTTCCTATTCTGCCTGTATTCCTTTATTTTCTCCAGAACCGACTGTAACTGTAGGTCTTCATGTCGTCGTTTCGTAAACGATCTCTCAAACTACACTCCTCCTAACTGTTCTTAAAGATTTCATTTCCGAGTCATATATATTTTTTTTATTTTTTTGTAGGAAAATCCATGTTTCACATCTGTACACTAAAGTCGGCACAGCCACAACCTTATAGACATTTAGCTGTGTCTATCAGGGGTCCACATATGGCAATCCCGGTGTGCCCTAGCTGGATTCTCACAACTTGTCTTTGGTGAGATCCCTTCCTTTAATCTTATATGTCTTGTGTCTCTTAACTGCCTCTTGTTCTTTCCGACCACGACGTTATTAGAGTAATCGAGAGATATGATGTCTTTTTTTAATTCTAATTTCTTAATTTAGAATGGACAGATCGAGCTCATCAACCGTATATAAGATGGATGGACGGTGAAGGGATTGTGTACCCCGAAATTAATGCACCTGGGGTCTTCCAGGTTGGCGGTTGTGCGAGGGGTCGGTAACCCTTCCATGTAAAATTTAGTTTACTCGAATACTTTAACAGAGAATGAAAAACCGCACGCACTTGTTTTACGAAATCATCTGTACTTATACATCTAACCAATAAGCATAATACACAAACACAAAATAAGGTCACCCGTTGTTTACTGTCAACATAGATTTAAATCCAAGAATATGTCAAATAATTAGGATTAGGTAGTCTGGACACAAAACTACCGAATACTTGACACATGAACGAAACACACACACACACACACAAATACACAGTGAATCAACTCATTTGCAGATCGTTAGATGTATTTCCAATTCTTGGACTTGTATAGTTAGACCAGATCAACATGTGCATAATGTTGTTTACAGGCGTTTCGTTGAGCTGATCCCATACGAGCAATAATAGTTGTTGATGATACTGTCCTGGAGCAGGTTAGTAATTTTGAATATGTGGGCTAAAATGTGGCTTATACTAAAAACAATGACGTGGTTATCAAGCTGCATAAGTTTAAACGAGAGCTGGCATTGTATCGTCAACACTATAGAACAGCCTAGAACGTTCTCCACCCGTCACCCCTCTTAAAGTCAAGCAGGTGTAGCCTCAGTCAAGGCCGCGATAAAGTACGTTCCGTAGCCCTCTGGAGAACACTTGAATTACTCATTAAGGGGTGTGCAGTTGAAGATGGAAAATTGCTAGAAGACGTGTGCTACTTCTAAAAAGCCATAGCAGACAGTTAGTGGACATATTTAAAAAGTTAGTTGACAGTGAGTGGTTTCCTTAGCGCGGATCGAGTAGAAGTATTGTAGCGAAGTGTTTTTGTGATATAATTAGTACGGAATTCTTTATAGTTGACATTATTATTGCGTGTGGACGAATTTAACTTGATTTGTTATAAGAGACTATCTTGCTGATTACAAATTATTCATTGTGATAATTAAACTGGTTATTATTGACTTCATTGGTATCTTGTTGTTTGTTTTCCACTGTACCATAGTGAGACCGTCGTAACAATAGGTGTGAGCCCGTCAGGAGAACTCTAAAGTCTACGAGTGAAGAAACACACTTGAATTTGTACAAAGTGATGGCCCTCACCACACGTTTCTGGGTTTGAGAATTGGACTTTTACTAAGTACCAGGCCAGTTGCATTCATGCGGCCAACATGAGATTTCTCAGGCACGTGGCAGGATATGCTTTTCAAGACCGTAAAAGAAATATGGATAAATGGCAAAAATATAATATTATTATTATACTCGATGCGAGAGCCCAATATCAGTTGAAATGGTTGAAGCAATTTAAACGAATTGTTGCCTGCCCCAAACCCGAACAATTTTTCTTCTTCTTCTTCTTCTTCTTCTTCTTCTTCTTCTTCTTCTTCTTCTTCTTCTTCTTCTTCTTCTTCTTCTTCTTCTTCTTCTTCTTATGTTTCTTCTACCTCTTCAACACTACCGTCCAACGCGAGGCCTGACTCCCAACACCAATCTTCTCCAAAGTCTCCACTGCATCTCACTGTAATCCCTCACATCACAACATCTTCTGACATCTTCTAGAAAATCATCTAACCATCTTATCCCAGACCGACCCGTTTTTATAGACTTCCGTCCTCAGGATTTTCTCTTGCATACTCTGATCACCCACCCGCTCGAGGTGACCTAACCATATTATTCCTCGAGCCTTTATGAATGTTACAATGTCATCATGATTCAATAGCTCATCTATCCCCTGGTAATTCTTATTCTCAATTCGTCATCTTCTTTAACCAGACCATAAACACGTCTTACTATTTTTCTTTTAAATCTTCTTGGTGTTCCGTGTTCCTTATTTATCAGTGTCCATGTCTTGCCTCTGTACGAAATAACCGGTCTGATAATTGACTTATATACTTTATTTTTGTGTTACGACTAATAAGCCGAGGAGGCGGACAAGTGCTCGCCGTCCGAAGAGGCGCTGGAGTGACTAGCTCTAGTCTGTCTGTTTGGACCGAAAACGTTTTTGTTTAATACATTAATACATTAATAATAATACATTAATACATACGTATCATTCAAGACGTAACGAGAGAAACTTCAATAAAGGCAAGTAAGTGCAAATTAAGAAACAAATATCATTGAATGGGATTCTATGGAGCACAGAAATTGGAAAAGAAAGAAAGAAAAGAATATACGGTGGTATTATTAAAAGCACGTTGATGTACGAACCCAAAACATGGAGAATAAAAGAACAGGTAAAAGGAAAGTTAGAAGGGACAGAAGTGAATGCTTTCAGACGAGCTGCTAGAATTTCAAGGCTAGAGCGAATACGAAATTAAACGATCAAACAATAAATGGACGTACAAAAGAGAATCATCGACTCCATTGAAGAAAAACACATAATCTGGTACGGAGGACACGTACAAAGAATAGGACAAGACCGACTTCCAAGAAAACAATGAGATGGATACTAGGGAGCACAGAACGAAAGTAAGACCCAAGAAAACATGGATTGAGAGCGTAAGAAGATCAATGAGCGACAGAAGACTAAACGATGAAAACTGCAACGACAGATAACAATGGATGTTGGCCATCGGACAACGTCGTAAAACGTTTTGACCACAAATTAATAATAACAGAGTGCAAATTATGAATTTTTTTAAATTGTTTATTATTACGGTTAGACCTGACCAATCGCAAGCATTACTTACCTTCAAAGATTTTCCACAAAATTTACACGTCATTGATAAATTTCGTTTTCTATCTAATGTTTATTTTTCCCAGTTATAAGAATTGCGTTTATTAGATGTAAACAATCGTTACTTACAGCACTAGCTTTTTGTAAGCCATGTATTGTTGAGTGTCATTTTCGTAGCAGAACCTGGTGAACCCGTACTGGAAGGAGGCAAGTACTGGAGCATCGGAAATCCATGTGAACACCCAAGGTCCTGAAGTAATCAACTGCAAAGAGAAAAGTTAACGTATTTTATTTTTGATTTAAAAATAACCAATATTTCATTTCTTTAAACTTCACTCTTTGTACGAGGGTAAGTTGAAAAGTTCGCGGAGCGACATCTATAGCTCAGAGGTAGAACTAATATATTTCGTGAGACGCAAGACGTATATTTCGCGTGAACACCGGTTAATTTCCAGATATACCTGTCAATTGATTCACTTTTACACTGTCACACGTGTTTTTAAAATGCACAAAATCAAACATCGTTTTGTGATGAATTCTCTATTAAAAACGTTTTAGCGCAAATGAAAAATGAAAACGAAATTGTAAATGTGTTAGGAGATGCTGCGCCTTCAAAAACAACGGTAAGTGGGGCACACTGGAGTTTAAACGTGGTCGTACAAGCATTGAAGACGATCCCAGCAGTGGACGTCCAAAAAGTGCACACAAAAAAATTACATTATATTTTAGAAAAACTTTTGTAGGGTGTTGGAAAACCTATTAATGTGGTTGACGTTACTGGAATCATAGGCATCTGATACGAGCGTGTGCATCATACTTTAACTCAAGAACTTGTGAAAAAGCGTTGTGGAAGAATTTGTTCATTCTCAAAACACGCATGACACGTCAATTTTAAACAGCTTCTAAACAATGAATACATTGATAGATAGATTTGGAAAGTAACAGGAGTTCACATAAATAATACAAATCTTGCAGCACACGAAAACTTTTAGTTTTATCGCTCAGCTACAGAAGTCACTTCGCAAACGTTTCAACTGACCCTCGTAAAAATACAACATTCCACTCTCATATTACAATTACAGTAGTGCTTGACTTTTCCAACTATTGTACAAATTGTGGTAATTAGGAACGACGTAGATTGATTTTTGTAATTCGTTTATCAAAAGCGAAAAGTACAATTAATTTTGTATTTCATTATAAGGCACGAGACATTATTTTGACTGGAACTTGTTACACGGAAATCCAGGTAAACAGTATTCCTAAGATGTAGGGCAGTTGCAAGTAATTAATTTGGTTTAATAGATCTGATAAAAAATTGGTACCATGTTTGTTCCGAAGACGTTATAAATGTATCTAATATAACACCGTGTTTGTGTTACATTGATAATATTACCTTCAAATTTTATAAATTTATGATTAAATTTTAATACGAAAAGATTTCACTTATATTGAAATTTAATTACTTATGTGATTTCTTTATATTTTGTTAAACAAAAGAAATGTGTCTTTGTTTTAACTCAAAGTTTAGTATTTGTATGTCTATATATTGCAATAGCTGAAATTTGGATATATAATAATAATTTAACTCTTAGCGTATGATAGCATTTTCAATGAGAATTGGTTGTTTAAGTAAAGACTGCATGTTCAGACATTGTATAATAGATCTCATTATACAATTTTGTTTTCACATGTCACAATTGTTAGATTAAGTTAATTCTTGACAGTAAAACAATAGTCAGTGTTGTGAAGTAGTGGCAACATATGTGTCGGCATATGGCAAGTGGTGTGTGCTGGTATAAATAACTATGTTACGGAATAACAATAAACAACAGATTGAATTAAATAACTTTTGTGTAAATAAAATTTCTGACATGAGACTTACACCGGAATATGCATAAAATAAAGACCCATCTAGTGATAACATTTGTTGATAAACTAAAGAACTAAACATATGGGTTTTTACGATATTAATTGATGACTCGTTGGGCACTTGGTGAAACATATTAATACGAAGGTTTTGTAAAATATATAAAAACTCTTCGTAAGTTTCACAAATTTTTTAATTAACTCTGACAGCTGTTTCGACTAGCTAAGCCATTGTCAAAGAGGCGAAGGAATGAAAATTATTAAACACAGGATGTGATGGAGTGTAGGTGGTGAACATCTGTTTAGGGCGTATCTGGAAAAGCTGTGTTGTGATGGCGAGGGAGGGTGTGCAAGAGACAAGGGAAGATCAGGTGTCTTTAAAAACTAAATACAATCATGAATGCAAAATATAAAATTAACTAAACTAAATAACAGATTTTAATAAAGGGGATACACAAAATTCAGTCTGTTGATTGGTTAAATTTTTGTTATTATTTATTGCTTTCTTAATTTCTAAAATTTCTAACAAATCCATTTTTTTACCTTTTTGTATGTTGTGGAGTAGTGTTATGTTTTTTGTGTCTATGAAGTGATTGTGTTGTAAGCAATGATCTGCAAAACCTGTATTAGATGTATTGGTTAAAATAATTTTCATTCATTCGCCTCTTTGACAATGGCTTAGCTAGCCGAAACAGCTGTCAGAGTTAATTAAAAAATTTGTGAAACTTACGAAGTGTTTTTATATATTTTACAAAACCTTTGTATATGGGTTTTTGTATTTAAAATATTTTATGACCCTTAAGAAAAGCAATAAAATTAGACAGGTTTTATTTGCAAGTTCAGCTATGTCAATAGACAGTCTTTGGCAGGAAGAACGTCACAGAACCCGTGAGAGTAATAGAATATTTCGGCTAAAGGTATTGGCTTAAACATTAGTTGATTTCATTCCTCGTAGGATTTAATTCAGTCTCTCTCTGAACTCAAAAACACGTTGTCGATGCTACTTGTTTAGACTATAGGTCTACAAAACATGCGACGAGCACAAGTCAGAAAGTTCGGGAGTAAATTAACATCTAGTGTTATTACGGTCTAGTACAAGATTGTACGCATAGGGATTGAGAAACCACTTTTATCTTGATGAATTTTTAAAAAACCGCAAGTTAGCTGGAATAGTGTGTGGTTATATACATAGTATAAAAAGACTATTAAATATTAATTCGCCACATTTTGTAAAAGTACCCAAACCGAGAACGACCCTGAACGCCGGAACAATTTTAAAACTTATTAATTAATCTGTACGTAGTTTAAATGACTTACGTTTTCAAGATAAATACCAGTTGTGTTGAACTGACGGTTGTCGCACTTGGTGGAAGGTACAAAGACTGTACTGGTGTGAGCTGCTGTAAGGCAGACCGTAGCAACGACGGCTAAACGTAACAGCGTAGGGTTCATTGTAAGTACCTGAAAGAGAAAATATTGTCGTCACTCTGTAGACTTCTAGAGTACAAGTGGTTTTGTGGAGAATACCTGAAGCTTCGTTAATACGAAGAAATATCTGTGTAACAGCTGCAGCTGCAGGTGAAAACGGAAGCTTGGAAATTATATAGGTATAAAGAACCATACATGGCTTCCACGTTCTAAGATTTATATTTAAAATAATTTCGAAACGAAATATTTCCATTTAAACTATTTCTTTCTACTTCTTTCATTAGCCTTAACCACAGTACTGTGGTCACTAACGTATACCAACTCACGTTAGCGCACTCGATTTTCACTGATGACGTCAGGCGATGTCACTGCCGAAACTTCTGGTTTCGCGAAGAGAACTGACAAGATCCTGGGGGTTACATGTCAGCAACGAGTACTGTGAAAAATTGTTGGGCCAGTTAGGAATAATAGTGGATAACTACATCAGGTTCGACAATGTAGTACAACTACAACTGTAGTTATAGTACAACTCTAGTCCACCATCGTAAGTTACATCGTTCTATAAGGGCTAAGATGGGCAGACCATATTGTATGAACGGGTTATACCAGAGTATCCAAAAGAATAATGAAAATACGTGTTCTGGTGACCCGAAGAAATGGAAACTTAGAATTCGAGACCCTGCGGGGAAACATTTCAGAGAGACGCTGAGGCTCTTCTGGGATTGATGAATTTCCAAGCATCTTCGAGTGATCAAAAATGTTGGATGAAAAGTGTAGAGGAGATCCGGACATAATATAGGCTGTGGTAAAATGTAAGGAAAAAAGGACAAAATTAAATACTTTTGAAAGTGTGAGAATAATCAAGTAACAGACGAAAGAGAAATAGAGTCAAGAATCAGGACTTCAGAATCATTGTGGTCTCTTTGAACGTAATTTGGTAAGACATTTTATAAAAACAAACAAAATTAAGATCTACAAACATTTATGTCTCACACATAAAATAAAAAAAATTCTGCCAAAATATTGGAAACTAAACATTTATTTGTTCTCTACTATTTTTTATACAATAATTTTCTTGTTCTTACAATTAACTACAACCGAGTTTAGGGAATATAATTAACCTGCTTGCGTCTGCAGCTTTTTTGGGCGTAACACCTATGATATATCGCAAATTTTGATGTAACTGATAAATTAGTTATTTAGTGACAAGGAAATTTGAGTACTTAATCTATAGTATATATAATACACAACTGCTTGTTTCAACCGTATTAAATCATAATTATAATTTTCAAATTAACAACACAAGACATATTTTAATGAACATAAGAGATATTGAAATGTTCGGACCTGCCAAATAAGATAATAATCAATGTTGGAACATTAGATTAAGTTAACATTTTAAAATTATCTTGGAAATGTTATTATTTATGTATATTATAGCATATTGTATTATTGTTGTTATTACAATAGTCAATACAAAAAAGTTAAGAACGTTTTGTGTAATATTCACTGGAGGCTTAGGGAAAAAGTTAAGAGAAAGAAGAAGCTGAAATTTTACGAGATCTGGACTGAAAAGGTTTTCTTATATGGGTGTAAAATTTGCACTAATAAAATTAAAACTAGATTAATTGAGACATTAGAAATGTTTGTTGGAAGCTAGTGTATTTTGATCTAGTAGATACATATAGTATTTAAAATACAGTGTAAACATTAAACCTAGTGTTCATTTTTTACCGAATTTTAGATTACAAATTTTTAAAACACTTGGACACGCAAGAGGATTTAAGAAACAAGAAAATTGTGGCAACATAGCGACATTTCCGACTAACAGAAACAAGTACGTAGATAGCATGATTATTGGAGCAATTTTTGAAATCAATATTTACGCTAGGCTATGTGCCTAAAAGCTAATGCAAAGCGTCAAACACAAAGAATTAACGTCATAATTCATTACATACATGGATGTTAGAAATTTAACAATAGTATTTCTTAAAAATACAGACTACACTTTTTCTCAAAAATTGTGTAGTATATATGGAAATGCGTAGTACTTACGGATTTGCACCAAGAACTGTTCAAGCTGACAGAAAAAGGACGGGTTTGTGTCAGATATTTCTTGGTAATTGTTGGTTGATCAAGAGGTCCTGTCTGTACTGACTTTGTTAATGGGTACTACTTGTAATTATATACTGCAAAATATATGCGTCATCTCATCATGACACACATAAACACGGAAGTGGAAAATACGATACCATAAATTATATTCGTGATGCGACTAAGCTTTTCATTTCCAAACAAAGTTTACAAAAGAGGTCAGATATAATGAGAGCACCATAAGTCGTATGTGTGAACAATGCATTTTTATGTTGAAAGTTAATACTGTAGTATAGTAGCAATTATTATACCAGTGGTTACTAGGACTGTCTGGGATGATCGAGGGCAGATCGCATAACTAACTTTCGGTTATTGGAACAACCACAAATGTCTAACACAATATAAGAAATGTGGATGGACTCAAAATGTGGTGCAAAATTTGTGCTTATAGTTTATTACATACGTTTGCTATATATTCGTAGTTTTTAATAAGAAAACAGTAAGCTACACATTAAGTATAACACTGTGATACAAAATTAACATATTATATTTTTCTAATACATAAAATGTAAAAAAAACGACTTCAGAGTTTCTGATATTTAGTCCTCTGATAATACATCGTCCTACGAATACCTTAGGGCCGATGAAAATAACTATTTAGGTATAATTTTAATAGGATAATTCATCATCATCATCATAACCTTCACGGAATAAACCAAGAATGGTTTGTTCTGGTCTCAAATAGACGAAGATTAGAACTGGCCACTCTAGCGCTTCCTCGGACGACCCACACCTCTCCGTCCCCTCGGCTTATAGTTCCAAAGCGGCGGTCATCCATTCCGCAAAGATGCACACAACGTAGTAGCATGAATTTTAAGACACACCAATAGGATTACAGTATTCTTACTTTAATTGGATAAATTTATTTTCTTTGCAGCTACATTTTCACCTTTAAAACTCAACAAATTCATTGTTATTAAGTTCACCTATAAAATCGTAATGTTATGAACAAGAAATATTCAAAATCTTGATTATTCATAACTACTTTTAGTAGACCTACCACCAATATTTCTTTGATGTCAGTGTTCATATGTTGTGTGCTTTCTGTGTGAATGGCGAGAATGGAATGTGTATATCTTTTATGAAGTTAATAATGTCGGCGTTGAGTGTAACGTGTTTTGAAGACCCGCTGTGTTTGTTCTATAGTAACCCCTACAAAGTGGTTGCATGGGGCTGACCCCTAGAGATCAAGAACAAAGAACCTATACAGCCATCCCCGGTGACTCCGATTTCTGTCATCTCCGCCTGACGCATACCGCTCAACACGGTCCGGGGGCGAACCAATATTTCTGCTGGATTAGGGTCGGCTGACACAAGGTTAAATGTTTTTGTGTCCAGCGAACGGGAGCCAGGCTTTCGTCTTTCCTAGTCAAGTAGCCGTACTAGGAAACCAAGCCTGTTTCACTGGCCGTAGCCAATATCATGTGCAGAAAACACTAGCAGCCATAATAGCCGCCACGCGGCTTACCCCTCGGCGTATTCCTTCCGGGGCCCGGAGTTATCTGATTTTCAACGGTATCAATTCTTATATTCAAAACAGATCGTGCGTCCAGCACTCGATAGCGCTACCCGAGGATTAGGTCAGTGTCCGGCGTTGCGTGACTTCACTTCGAAGGGGGGCTGAACTTCCTTGTCTGTGTACCAAAACGGCGTCTCCACAACCTTTATAAATTGTATCAACAGTTTATGTTTATGTGGCATAGCGAGTAAGTGCGCTAGTCTCCTTGCGAAGAGTGGGTTCCAGCTTAGCCCGCTCGTTGACATATCCAGTGAATGGTGAGTGGGGCTTATCCCACCCTTCCTAGGGAAGCTTAAGTGGTTTTCAGCGATGGTAGTGTATAAATAATATTTTGGCCGTGCAATTTTTACCCTTTTTTTGGAACGAAAGTTTACAGAAGTGATTGAATTCTCATGTTCCACTGCTGTTTATCCATCCATCTTGTATCCTGTCGAGTATACTCATAATATTCAGTCCCTGCCGTACATCTGTGTTCCTTCTATGATCATGGAGAGTATACCCTGCCACGTACCTGTGAAATCTCATTTCAGCCCCATGGATGGGACTGGCCTGACCTTTCGTTAAAGTCCAATTGTCAGCCCCACAAAGAAGTTTGTGAAGAGCCATCACCTTGTAGAATTTTAGGTGTGTTCCTTTACTTCCTGACTTAAGGGTTCGCCTAATAGTCCCGCACATAAGACTGAACTTATGCAACTTATTCACAACGTCGTTTCTTGTATTATAAGACACACTGTACCCCAGGTATTCAAAACTGCTAACTTGTTCCAGGACAGTACCATCTGTAACAATTTTTGGCCGTATTCGGGATCAGTGTCACGAAACGCCATCACCTTGGTCTTACGTATGGTTATTTGCAATACAGAATCTTTGCAGATTCGATTTAACAAATGTATAGCCATCTGCATCCTGTTTTCAGAGTCCGACAGAATAGCCTGATCGTCCGCAAACAACAAACTGTCAATTGTATAGTGACCAATCGTAAAATGTTCTAGAAGACACATCTGTCAGTTTTGTGTGACATCACAATTAAATTTGTCACTATAAATATAACTAGTCGTGTTTTATGTCAGTTTTCTGACTGTGAAGTATAGAGCATTTATGGAGGTGATGGTTGCTAGTTTATAATTTTTACTCATAATTACACAACACTATCTACACCCCTTCCCACACAAGAACACCAGACGCCAGGAATGTAGCAGATATCAGGTCTAATCTTATACAGAAAACGTGACAAAAATCACTAAACGAATCTGTCCGTGCGTTATAATGTTGCTACTTGTCATGTTATTATCATGGTGGCAGTGTTAAAGGTAGAACCATATGATGGCAATATTTTATTTAAATTCTTAATTTCGTAGTCACCGCCAATCTATGAATTTTAACGATGAAGTGTTTGCGAGGATCGGTGAAACAAGTATAACAGAAATTTTAATTATTTGTGTCGACGTTTTGACAATATTTATTGTCATCAGGACCTATGTACGGACACAAGAGAAAATATCAATCTCAGCAGATAAATTAGATGAGTGAATGTGTTTGTGTATATGAGTGTGCCCGTATGTGTGAAGGAGTTGAAACAGTTTGTTTTACATCATACAAAATACTTGCATTATTACATATTGTTTTCCTTAAATACATTGAGAAAATTATAATAACACAGAACATAATTTATACACTATTAGAATTCATATTACTAACAATGTCAAAATTCCTTCATGGTATTAGTAATTAATTACAAAAGCAGTAATCAACAATTATATATTAGAATCGGTAGAGAAAACATTTCTACATATATATGACTACATATAAGATAGTAAAACATATTATAACTGAATACTGAATATAGATTGTAGGAATGTTTAATTACGTATAACGTTGATATGTAATATGTTAAACGTTTTACTATGTTATGTGTGGTCACGTATATGTAGAAATGTTTTCTGTGCCAATTCTAACATGTATGAGTGAAACATGATGAAAATAACTTTTATTAAAATACATTTATGTGTCTGTTGTGTTACATCATACAATTTATCTGTTGTGATAGATATTTTCTCTTGTATCCGTACACAGATCCTGATGACAATAAATATTGTCGAAACGTCGACACAAATAAGTTAAAATTTGTGTTATATATTTTTAACCGATCCTCGCAAACCCTTTATTGTTAAAAATCTTATTAACGAAAATATTGTAGGGTACAAGAAAAAACGTAGCCAACTGTAATAAATTTGCTCCGTGTTCATGACGGGAAAGCAAACTTGATGGCGTAAATTATAAAACAGACAAAATATTCGAATGCACATTTAAAAGGAAAGAAAATGCTTTTTTATTTCACTTTAAACAGTTCAAAAAGTTCATGTCTGTTACAGTACAGACAGTGCATCCACTGTTTAGATATGAGTTCATTTAAAAAATGCACGTGTATCCTAATTTTCTTAGCATATTGTTTTGTCGTATTTCTCAAAATTTGGTATTTTTACCGACATATTTCAGCACTGATAAAATTCTATTATTTAGAATACCTTTATGTCTGACGATCAGTGTTATGAAGCGTTCGGCCTACTTACAGAGAAGAAATTTAAGTCTAGTAACATACAAAAAATGTTATGGTGATTTACAAACGACAGGTAGGAAGCTAACAGAACAATAACTGCACTGACTCAATACTAAATCAATTTGACAGGTGAAGGCTTTCTGTTGATAGTGTCGTGCTGTTTTGTAAGATAAATTTATTTTATTTGTACAAGATGGTGCTTACATTGTCAGGTCTATTACTCATATACGATTTATGTTAGTATCATTCCAATTAAGTTAATAATATCCCAATCAGCCTACAGCCATTTCAATGATATTGGTTACTTTTCTTTCACGTTTATTCGGAATAATATTATTGAAATATATTTCTGTAACGTTTTCACTACAAGTAAAAAAGTAATTTATTTTATAATGATATTATTATTTGATGTTCTGCCCTAAGGCTGGTCTTCAAATGGCAAGAGTTTTCCAAGCTCTCCTATCGCATGCCAGTCTTTTCCTTCCTTCGTAACACCCTCTGATTTTAATGCTATCTATTAACTTCATTCTTCTACGGCCTCTTCATTTTTCTCCTTCTATGACACCTTCTACGGCAGTTGTAAGCAAGCAGTCTCTTCTTAACCAATGACCTAACCAATTACTTTTTCTATTTCCTATTACCTACAGGATTCCTCTCTCTTCCCCCATTCTGCTTAAAACTTCAGCATTCGTTACTAATATCAACTTACTCACTTTTTCCATTGCTCGCCAAGCCCACACCTCAAATCCAATCCTTCTAATCATTTCCCATCCTCTTTCTTCAGTGTCCATGTCTCTGCACTATATAAAGCAAAGCTCTACACATAACGTTTGGCCTTTTTCTTAAATTCTTATTAATTTTTCAACACAGCAGTCTTCTCTTCCCATTATATGTCTCTTTCGCTATAGCAATTCTTGCTCTAATTTCACGAGTGCAGGACATATCTTCATTTACCAAGCTCCAAGAAATTTAAACAACTCTACCTTTTGTAGTTTTGTCTTACCCTAACTTTATGTTTGCCCTTTTTGCTCCTCTGCTAATCACCATACACTTAGTTTGTTCCTTATTAATCCTCATTCCATATTCCTTGCATACTAAATTCAAATCTTTTATCATTTCATTCATTATCTCTTCCTTTTCTGCTAAAACAGCCATGTCAGCAGCAAACCTTATACATTCAATTATTTTTCCACCGACATTTACACCTCTTGTTTTGTCAAAGCACTTCCTAATTAAATCAATAAGATATATGTTAAATAAATTTGTAGATATACAGCAGCCTTGCCTTACTGGTCTTCCAATTTTAATTCCTTCTTAACTCTCCTTTCCGATTTGCACACTCACTCTCTGTCCAAGGAGAGTGGTTACGAATAAACCGTCTCTCCTTCCAATCCTAATAATGATGAACACGTATTTCTGACAC
This sequence comes from Magicicada septendecula, assembly GCA_034769895.1. Lineage (NCBI taxonomy): Eukaryota > Metazoa > Arthropoda > Insecta > Hemiptera > Cicadidae > Magicicada > Magicicada septendecula. Next base: position 19,250,006 of record CM068369.1, on the reverse strand, counting down.
TTCGAACTGCAATAGGATCAAGATTATAATAATAGCTTAGAGTCCTATACTGCTTGGATGATATTATTGCTTTTTGATATTGAAGTTATTATTAATTGAACAGACGTATCATTTAAAATGCCATAAAATGAATATTTAATTAAATAATATGTAACTAAATATGGCTTCCTGAAAAGTAGGTCATGCACACACCAGATTCTTAATCTAAAATCAATAATGACATAATATTTGAAAAAACATCTAAATATTTTGTAATCACCTTTATTGACTTTAAAAAGGCATATGACTCAATCAATAGAGAGACATTGTTCAAAATCCTTAACAAATTTTGCTTGGATAATAAAACAACAAATTTAATCAAACAAACGATGACGAATACCTACACCAAAGTGAAATTCAGACGTGATATTTCTAGACAGTTTAAAGTTAAGACAGAGGTCGTACAAGGAGATGGACTATCATCGTTGCTTTTTTAACTACGTTCCTGAAAAAGTAATAAGAGGATTGAAAAAATCATTGGAAGAAAATAAGATCAGCCAGGAAACTAGACTAGGCTCTAGCAGAGATAACCTGTCAATAGATTGTCCAGCGTTGCAGGTGATCTAGCAAACTTGTCAGATTCAGTAGAAACAGCCACTAGATATGTGGAATTGCTGATAGAACAAGCCGAAAGAGTGGGTTCACAAATTTCATTTGAAAACCCAAAGTTCATGACAAACATCAAGACAATATCAAAGAAAATGAAAACTGAATACGGGGAAATCTATGGAACTGACAAATCGAAGTATCTTGGAGAAGTTATTGGGCAAAATGTCTCAAAGAAAGAAGCCATTAAAGCACTAGTTAATAAGACGAAAGTTGCTACCGTTTAACCAAGGACACATATAACCAATGAAAATCAATGCCGTACCTATGTATTATTTAACAGGAATTTCCCTGGAAGCACTTTGTGCAGCTGAGTGTCTGACTCTGAACAAGAAAATTATGGTGGAAGGTCTATAAGTCACGAAAAGGAAAATATTAACAAAAATGTTGGGATCAATAAAAAATAGATAAAAGTACAAAAGACGCCTCAATAATGAGCTGTACACACATGTTGAGATATTACGAGACGTAATTATAAAAATAAGAATTACTTTCTATGGACATGTTCAAAGAATAAATCCTGACAGACTAACATAGAAGCTTTTTAACTATTTGACAAAGTTCAAAATGTCCAACCCGTAGTTCAAAAGAACAGAAAAAGATATAGAAGAACTCCATATTACTCAAGAAAGCATTGAAGAATGCTTCCCACTCAAAAAGAAATAAAAATGCCCAAGGTTTTCAGGAAAACCCCTAGAAGATTTCAGGTGGCATCTGGACCCACGAAAGGAGGGAGAGACATCGGTCAAGAATAAAGGAGATGTGGAAGAAGAGGAAGAGAGAGGAGAAGAAGGGAGGAATCAGTTGAACCAGACGTAGTCAACAATGGCTCATACGCAAAAAAATAAGTAATAAAAATTCCATCTGTAATAAAAAAGTAATAAAATAGACTATTATTATTTGGACATTTATGTAAAATGGACGGCAATAGGTTAACAAAGCTGATCTTCAAATATCTGTATCGGAAGAAGTCAACATCAAGTTCGATTAAAGAACTCCAAAATGATTTAGAACAAAATAATATAAACGCAGAAGAAGCAATTGAAAGAGACGTTTTTCGGGCAAAAGTGTTAAAATGGAAAGAGTTCAGAGTAGGAGAGAGAAAAACGCAGATTCAAAGTGGACTGAAGACAGGAAGAAGACAAACAGTGAAAAGAAAAAAGAATGTTGGAGAAAAAGAAAATAACAAAGAATAAAGAATTGAAATTGGCATGTACAAAAAAATTAGATGGCCGATACAAAAAAATGCATCTGAAACGGTATATCTAAACCAAACTTGAAAGAATATCTTTTCTTGAAATACCCAAAACTAAGAGTAAATGTGCAGGATTAAGTCTAGTCTTTAGTTTAGTGGGGTTAAGGTATCAGCTTTTCAATTGTGAATACAACTTTTCATACGTTTATATCTGTTATAAAGACGCTCAAGAAGCATTCGGCCTACTTACAGAGATGAAACATAATTCTAGTAATATTCAAAAAATGTTATCGTGATTTACAATCGACAGGTACAAAGCTAATGGAATCAGAGGAACAAGCTGGTTTTCGGGCGGGGAGATCAACCATAGTTCACTCATTTTGCTTGACGCAAATCATAGAAAAGAAAATTGCTGTAAACCAAGAAATGCACTGCCTATATGTTGACCTTAAGAAAGCGTATGATAGTATTCCGCACACCAAACTTTGGCTGGCACTTCAACGACCAAACATCGCCTCCACTTTAATCGAAAACTTTATATAACGGATTGAAAGCGCACGTAAAAATTGGAAGTAAAGTATCAAAAGGATTTAATGTTAGTAAGGGCCTGAAGCAGGGATGTTGTCTCTCACCGACGCTTTTTAAGATATACTTGGAACAAGCCCTCAAAAACCTGGAAAAAGAAATGCCACAAAATGGGGATACCTCTAATTGACAACACAGTGTACACACTGTGTTGCGCTGACGACCAAGTCGTGGTAGCGCAAGACTAACACGACATGGAATACATGACACGAAAACGTATAGAGCAATATAAGCTATGGGGCCTTGAAGTAAACACAAAGAAAACGGAGTATATGTGCATTGGCGGGGAACAGAAGAATTTAATTTTATAAAACGAAGAAGAAATAATAAATTGCAGTAGCTATAAACATCCAGGAACAGCAGTTACACAAGATGGTAGTCTAGATAAAGCGATAAGAGAAAGAAATAACTTGGGAAGAAAATCAGTAGCATTGCTGAACAACATATTGTGGGACCAACAGATATCAAAAGAAAGTAAACATCGTATATACAATGCAATTGTGAAACCAGTTACGTCATACGGGTGTGAAATATGGCCAATAACACAGAGAACAGAAACGTTGCTGGAGGCTACTGAGATGGATTATTGGCTAAGAGCGGCAGGGAGGTCAAAACTGGAAAAAGTAAGAAACGGCAGACTCCCGGAGATAATGGGGGTATAGTGCTCTATTGCTGACGACATAAAAACAAAACAGCTAAGATGGTTTGGACATGTACAAAGGATGCCGGATAATCGACTCTCCAAGCAAATTTTGGGATGGACACCATACGGTCGTAGGAGAAGAGGAAGACCTAGGTTCAGTTGGAGAGAAGGCATCAATCGGGCAACGAGAGACCGGGAATTGTAAGAAGAATCTTGGTTGGATCGAGACCAGTGGAGACTAGGGATCGGAAGACGTAGGATAACGTTATGAACCGATTTATGTATATAGGTACAAAGCTAACTGAACAAAAATTGCACTGACTCAATGCAGTGTGTGTGTGTGTGTGTGCGCGCGAGCGCGCGCTTAATGTTGTTATCTAAATCAATGTGAAAGGTGCCGGAATAGTGGTGTACTGTCCTATACTGTTACGACGGTCTACTCGACAGTCTATTAGATCGTCGTAGGTACAGTGGAAAAAAAATAAGTACAAGACACCAATCAAGTCACTAATCACACCTTTAATTGTTATAGTAAAACAGTTCGTAATTAACAACACAGTGTCTACAACAAATCAAATGAAAATTGTTCATACGCAATAAAAGGTCCACTAATATTAAAACTCAACTGTATTACAATTATACCGTCCGAATATAAAACGCAACACTTCACTAATAACTACTTGCACGTACACAGGAATAACCCGAACCGCTCTGTAAATATATCGCACTAATACTCACGAACCGCACTAACCAATATCTCGCATTGAACTGAAAACTAAGGCCGCGACGCGATGTATTTATAGTTACGCTCACACACCAGAAGCTTCAAACTGCGTCTTATCTCTCGCGAACTACGTAATTGCTACGGCCTTGACACAGTCCGAGCGCCCGAGCGAAGCCTGGCACAGTCGAGAAAATTCTCGCAAAATGCGTCTAGTACCACGTACACCACACGCTTACGTCGAGATCTTTCTGGCGCATTCGATAAACGCGTAGATTGTTCTGTGCTGTCGTAGCACTTCCCCCTCCTTAAGCCTGTTCGTCCCGAACTGGCAAAGCGTCTTCGAAGTAATACTCGACCAGGCGATCTAGGTGGCCGTCCTTGCGAAGGATAATTTTCCCGTTCTTCGAATTCAGTCTCGTGTGATCCGAACATCACGTTCCCAGGAATGCGAATCTTTCGCGTAACCACTAGCTTCGCTGGAATCACTCTCGTTGCGTCATGTACTAATGACCTAAATACCACTGGCTGATCCAAGTTTGTTTGTTTCTCGTCAACAACCTCTTGCGTAACCTCATCTTCAGCCACTTTACCCTCGGGCGCTTCTATCAGCTCAGGAACAAGCAAGAGTTTTGTCTCGACACCCATAGTTGGCTCTCCAATCACTTCTTTTGTCGTTATACTTATTTGTACTTCCTCTGCTAGTTCTTCCTCCATTTCCGCTTGCAACAGGGAGGTTTCCTCTTGACCAGACTTGTTGACTTTTACTTCGACTAATGCCACTCGCTTAATCGAATGGTTGGTAGACCCTGTCATTTTATCCATGCAAAGCTTTATCTTCTCTTGGCTAACTTTCAGGACTTGGCTAACCCTTTTAACATTCTCTCTTAAGTCCACAACGAATCCGTAGGCATTCATAATGTCCGTGCCAAGAATCACTTCATCGACAATGTCTGCAACGAGCATTTGGTGGTTAAACTCGAGAAGACCCAGGCGTACACGTACGTCTACCTTTCCTAGCACCTTGACGGGGCTTCCAGTCACAGTCTGTATTGTACAAGAGCTAATTAGGGGGTGGCGGTTGGTGACTAAGTCAGGGCGCACAATGGACACTGTAGCGCCCGTGTCAACTGTAAATGATCTTCGTTTACCTTCCGCAAATCCATTAACGATCAGATTTCCACTAATCTTATGTAGCGTGGAAACTGTGTGCTGGTCTGTGTGCTGTTACTTCTCCAATTGGTGCGATCACTCCCTTCTCTCGGTATTTTCTTCTCCCAACAGTCTACCTGTAGATGACCACGTTTCCCACAGTTGTAACACTTCGGTCTTATGTTTTTGTCCTTCGGTTCGAAAGATCGTTGTGGTGCTGCTGACTTCTTAAACTGTTGTTTCTGAATCGTCTCTTTTTGCCGTCCGCTATGACGATACTGTGGTATTGGATCCGTTTGGCTACAACGTGATGGCATATTTTGATTAATGTAGGTCGCCGACTTGGCAGCTTCAAAACGGAGAGCATGAACAAGAGCGTCTGATTTATTATCATGCCGAGCCATTCTTAACACTTGTTGTAACTGACGATCTCTGATACCGTCAATAAACATAATGAGAGAAATCCACTTCCGGAAGTCCTCCGATTCTTCGGGATAAGCCAATCTCGTCAGTCGGTCGATATTCGCTTCAAATTCTTGAAGGCTCTCCCCTGAACCCTGTCGCCTTGCTTTAAGTTGTTCACGGTACACTTCGCACAAATGCTGGTCACCGTACCGTAATTCCAGAGCTTTAGTTAATTCGCCATAGACGTTCTGACTGTTAGATGGCACTTTGTGTATTACCTCTGCGGCAGGTCATTTTAACTCAAGAATGAGTGAGAGGCCTTTCGCTTGTTCCGTCCAGTTATTTAAGCGAGCGGCAGCTTCAAATTGGCGATGATAAGTTTCCCAGTGGGTGCTTCCATTAAACGACGGGGCCTTTGCAAAAACTGACCCTACTTCAGTTAATAGCGTTCTTCGATTTCTCTGATATTTTGAATTTTCTAAGCTTGACATACTTGTTTTCATAGTTGACACAGATTTTTCTATTTCAGATATTCTGTCAACTTGTTTGTTCAGCTCACCTTGTAACAGGACAAATTTTCCAGTGGTGTCCTCTTGTACGAACGTCTTAAGGTCGTCTGCTTGACGGCTAAATTCTTTTTTTCGTCCCTCTGGTATTTCATTTTCACGATTACGTATTTCGTCTTGTCGGTTTTCTGCTTCTTCTCTTTCCTGTCTTCGTTCTTCTTTTTCTTGTTTCTGACTTTGCTGTAGCATTGCTCGGAATGCTTCTATCATCTGACTGGTATCCATTTTTTATCGATTAATTACGAATCACACTCGTCTTGTACAAAGTATCCACTGTTTCCACTGTTAACCGTTCTATCCCAGTTCTGACACCACTGTTACGACGGTCTACTCGACAGTCTATTAGATCGTCGTAGGTACAGTGGAAAAAAAATAAGTACAAGACACCAATCAAGTCACTAATCACATCTTTAATTGTTATAGTAAAACAGTTCGTAATTAACAACACAGTGTCTACAACAAATCAAATGAAAATTGTTCATACGCAATAAAATGTCCACTAATATTAAAACTCAACTGTATTACAATTATACGATCCGAATATAAAACGCAACACTTCACTAATAGCTACTTGCACGTACACAGTAATAACCCGAACCGCTCTGTAAATATATCGCACTAATACTCACGAACCGCACTAACCAATATCTCGCATTGAACTGAAAACTAAGGCCGCGACGCGATGTATTTATATTTACGCTCACACACAAGAAGCTTCCAAACTGCGTCTTATCTCTCGCGAACTACGTAATTGCTACGGCCTTGACACAGTCCGAGCGCCCGAGCGAAGCCTGGCATAGTCGAAAAAATTCTTGCAAAATGCGTCTAGTAGCACGTACACCACACGCTTACGTCGAGATCTTTCTGGCGCATTCGATAAACGCGTAGATTGTTCTGTGCTGTCGTAGCAATACGATCAATTTATCTGGCATCCATCTCCCCATAGAACGATACACCATAATCTCCTTTTGTGTATGATATTTACTACTTCCCGTTTAATTTATTTATATGTATTGCGACAAAATATATATTAGGCATAGTATATTCGAAATAATATAGTCTGTTTTCTGGAGTAAGAGTGTATATTTTAACCAATTTAAATATGGTCTGTAATTTTACAATATACTTCATTTTAATTAAATAATGTCTATGAATGTATCTGAATTGTTTTGTTTTAAAATGTCTATTGTTACTTGTTGATGATATCCTTTTTACTGTCGCTTCGTAATACTTCTGCTATCCTGTGGTCCGTTGAATCTGCACCCACGCCGCCAGCCGTTCTCAGCAACACTGACGATCCGTTGGACACTCCTCTCCCACGCACGCACGCCGACACACCGATAGTGATTATTTCTTTAACTCAGGGTTCGGAACTGGGCTGTACTTTATATTTATTTTAATACGGTGTATTGAGCGTACACCTACCCGCGTCTTGAGGTGTCCTCGCGTTAACACAGGCGTATCCCGGTGGATAAACCTCCCCTAAACGGATATCTTGCCTATCGCGATACTAGCACCGTTTTAATAATAATTTTATATTGTATTAAATTGAGCTCGTACACCAATATATGGTATTAGCAAACGGATAACTCGTCGCTAAGATTCCCTTAATAATCCCTACATATGAACGTCTTCTGCACGAAAAACTCACACACACACAGAGCAGGTCTGTAATAGTCGAGCTGGTAGATGGAACTGCCTGAAACATCTCGGACGGAGACCCAATCTTAATGAAAATTGGGGCCGCTGATTGGTCGAAACCCTTGATACATGATCGATGGGTAGAACTGATAGACAGAAGTGCTGAAAAAATCGGTAAAAGTCTGCAGAAACAGGTATAGGTTTTATCTAGAATTTGTGTTACTTTTAGAAGATAAGGAATCTATAGAAAGATGATTTTTGCTAAAAAATACCTAGGCCTATTTAAATAGTCTGTTTCGAGTCTTTGACACCAAGAAAATATAGCGCTTATTTAGATGCATGCGCTATCCAAGTCTCAATTCAAACCAGAGTTATTCCATAAATACGAATAACACGCGCACGAGCGCACTCGCACACTAACTCCGCACATGACATGATAGTAAGTAAAATTATGGGCATTTTGACATATAATAGTTTTTTACCCAATTCTTAATTCAAAACTTATCTATACTTAACACAATTTAACAAAAATCAAATTCTAACATGTCTACAACGTCATAAAATGATATAGAAACATGTAGTCCTGGCTACAGATTCCTTTACTGCAATGTTCTATTGCAGTATACTATTCCTTATTGTAGTATATAACTCTCAAAATATATGCTTTGTTTTCTACATAGATGCGCATTTAAGATCTCATCAGGGAAGTTTAAAGGATGGAAATTTAGTCAGTTCTTGTATCTTATGTACCCAATCGTATGGACCATAGTAAACATGTAAGCAATGTCACATGTTTGTACGAGGTTTGATCAAACATTTTTCCATTTTCCACCGCTACAAGTGTCCGATTAAATACTGTTTTTATGTAATGTCGGTACACATGTTAGTGACAATCGTATAAACGTTTAGCCCTATTCGATGCACAGTTTAGATTTCACAGGTAATTTTAGTAAGTTGTCCTTAAGCCTATTAGGCTATTTTTTGTCAATATAAAGTACAAGATTGAAGACCATAGATTATATTGTGTGTAAACTGTGAGATAAGCTGCTCTATCCTGGTACGTGCTCAGATGTATCCTGGCGAAACTGCTGAACAAGCGGTTTATAAGCCTTAAAGGAAGCAATAAATTAGTTGATTATCGTGGTTGTCAGATGAAAACTATGTTTTTGAGTTTCACGATATTTCATCGCTAGTCGCAGTGGTGAATAAACAATAATATTTGTAAATTTTACTACATTTCCATGAATGTATTTGTAGGAACCGGCCATATTTATGGCCACATTTACGAAGCAATAATTTATGAAAATTGCAGCCCGATAATGCGCCTGGATGGACGTCATTGCTTGTTCAGAAATTTGCCTGGCTAAGCAAAAGAAAACGTCATAATGTTGACACGGCAACTGCCGTATTCACCAGACCTGTCCCAACACGACATTTTCTTCTCCCCATAGTGATAGTCTGCACGAAAGGACAACGTTTCGCGACCGTCAAAGACGTAAAACGAAAATTGCTAAGCGACCTCAAGGCTGTACCAAAATGTGCATGCTTGAAATATTTTAAAGACTGCAAAACGGCTAGCTTAATCGTGTTACTGTCAAATGCCTCACATTAAGTTGAAGGGCCTAGTACGGGTGTCGATGAATAAAGGTATAAGTTTTAAAATAATTAAGACCTGCATGACGTTTTTAATCAAACCTTGTATAATCCTTACATGTACATTATACGAGGTACGTTGTACTATCAGTACATTTTTTAAACAAATTTTTGTACTAAGACCATATATAGGTTAAACACTTATTGTCCTTTCAACAAAAATGTTATTGATTTGTTAATAAGCTAACACAAATTACACTCATCTGTGGAACGATCAATAGGTACCTGAAAAATAAAACACGGAAGCATACCGGAATGAAATTTTATAAAACTGTGGCTGTCCCCAAATTCCTATATGCTAGGGAGACATGGTAACTCGGTAAAAGGGACGTGCAGAGGATTCAGGCAGCCGAAAGTAAATTTCTAAGAGGGACGCAAAGTTGTTCTCTCTTAGATCGGAGAAAGAACGTGGATATTAGACGCGATTTAAACATTGTATCATTGCACCAGGAGTTTGAAGACCACAGAAGGAAATGGTGCAAACACGAATTGCATGCCTGATATCCGTTTATTTGTGGATGCCGTGGGTTATCACCCTACTAGCAAGAGAGATGTCGGTAGACCGAGGAGGAGATAGGTTCCAGAACAGATCTACGGCCTAGTCCTTGGAGTGGCGATGTTGATGATGATAATGATGACTGCAAAAATGTTTCATATTTTACATACGTAAAACACTTTAAACTGTTCCAGAAGTCTCTGTGTATTGAAGTATGGACGATGCATCCATCGTTCAGCTGAAAGCTCCGTTAGAAAATAAATCTTTATTATAATTTGCTCAGCGTGTCTTACTGTCTGCTGTAGAATTTCTCTAAATTTGTTATTTTGGCCGACAATTTTCAGCACTGACAAAATTCTGTTAATAATAATATGGTTACATCATTACAGAACGTTCTAAATGTTTCTCGTCTATACCAGCAGAGCGCAACTGTAATGTTTGTGTGCGCACGTATTGCTACTTGAGAGGAAAGCCAACTATGCGACACTTAACATGCGTCAACCATCGAGGCTGTTCCAGACTACACCGGTCACGCACTGTGTTCAAGGCACATTTTGGTCGGATTATTGTACGACTCGATTATAAACTGCAATTTTGATTAATAAAAGCTGGTGATTAGTCGTTTCACTGGTGTCTTGTATTTTCTTTTCCACTGTACCATACGACGATCAGTTAGACCGTCGTAACATTAAATTTACATATGTTGTGCAGCGCGCTTAAGCAACGTTCTACACACCTACATAGAAGAAACCTTAGTCTGGTACATATAAATGTTATCATGATTTATAAACGCGAATTAGTAAAGAATAAAATTACTACCTCAATGCAGTATTAATCAAAGTGACAGGCGTCATTTGCTTTTCTCTTCGTGTGACGTAATGTGGTAATTATCGACTTTCTGGGCCGCGCTGGTATTGGCGTGACATATTTTTTTTTTATTCTTCTATACTATATAAACACGAGAAAAATAATCTTAAACGGCGGTCGAACCTATTTACGGAGAAAAAAAATTAAATAATTACTCACATGAGAACGAATGCAACAGCGGTACAGGACGGTAATTTTTCAAACATTTACAAGCGAGTTGGATGAAAAGCGAGTTGAGCCGATACCTGCCGGTTAGGTTCGGAGGGGCGGCCCGAAGGGCCGCGGATATAGTTCATTGTTTCATATAATTCTTGCAAAAATTAAGGCGAACCATTTTTCAAACATTTACTGTGGATTTGTGCGCCGTCGCTCAGTTAACATGGCGGCCATTCACTTTACATGTTCTTATGAGAGTAATTATTTTATTTTTTTTTTCTCCGTAAATAGGTTTGACCGCCGTTTAAGATTATTTTTCTCCTGTTTATATAGTATAGAAGAATAGAAAAAAAAATATGTCACGCCAATACCAGCGCGGCCCAGAAAGTCGATAATTACCCGTAATGTTTTTTAATATAATTCTGTTTTATTATTGTGAGAGTGCACTTGCATTAACACACCTGTTCCGCAGACAATTGTTATGCTGGTTTCATTTCAAATAAATATATTGTAATCGATTTTATCAACACTTTTATACAACAAACTATTTATTCCTTCGCCATTTTGGCAAACTTCTGTCACTTACTTACTTACAGGGGCGTGACAACCCATTACTGGGTCAAGGCCTTCTTTGACAGTTACCATCAGCGGTCCCTGTCAAGAAGTGCAGGCCCTCTCTAGTTCCGGGTCCCAAGGATATGGCGGGCATTATAATTTACGCCGTCTTCCCAACGTCATAACAATTGTAATAGAGAGTGTGGGTCCGCTTCTCAAGAATTCCCTGATCTGTCCACCGGATTTCTTGTATTACTACGTCTATTGCAAAAGCGTCAAGTTGGTCTAAGAGCACTCTGAAAGCTCCGGGTCGGTATATAAGCTGAGTGTATTCTACAGTCCGATGTTAAAATTAGCCTGGTAATTAGCCTGATGTAAAATTGGCAGTAACATAAACTTGTGAAGACAGCCCCGCTCCAGTATCCGATAGGGTCCCTATCTTAGAATGTATTATTAGCTATCACATGCATATTTGTATGACTGGCTGAGAACGAGTCTGCACATAAACGAGTTTGACAGATGAGATTTGTGTACTCTCTTATCCAACCACCAACATGGAGGAGCAGGGGCAGTGATTTCGGGACACCATACCCCTATACGTGTTGCCTTCACCAAGGCTATTGAGCCACGTCCACTCTACCTTGTAACCCTAGGTCAGGAGCCTAGCACTTTCAGAGTGCTATCAGCCGGGCCAGCTGAACCCTGGTTTTTTAGAGGGGTGTACTCCCCTAAGCCTCCTCCTTGATCCTGGCTTGCGACACGCCATGGGACTGCTACTTGCCGTACTACTGCTACTGCTACATACTAATATCACATGGGCGAAGTTAAAATTGTATCACTTAACTGTTCGAAAAGTTAATTCTTCTGACAACACGTCCAACTAGAGACAAGGCGTTGCCAACATTTAATTGAAATAATTCACTTTTTTATTGGACAGACATTACGATTTTTAGTCAATTAACTTATTGTCTTACGTTTTCTTCAAATCCATTTGTACTGTGTGTGTGTGTGTGTACGTTTGTGTGAGCGTGCTTGTGTGCCTGAATATCTGAGTATTTCTGTTTACATATGTGCGTACGAAATGTGAAGTATTATCGTATATCAATCTAATTTTATTACCGCTGTCAGACGTACAGAGGTGACTTATCACTTTGAACATACAAATTTTTTTAAAGTAGCTTCACATCCAGAGTCGGAATGTAAGTAGTGTATTCCTTTCAAGTATATTAGTGATCAGAATATAAAGTGAGATTCTTAATAATTCGTTTGAGAATGCACACCTGAATAGCCATTAACAATGTGCCACTTTATATAATATATTGAAGATCTTTTTTTATTTTAAAAGATAGTTCACCAGAGTAAAAACGGATATGAGAACATGTTCGTAAAACTTGTTACTATTGGTAACTATTAGCAACTACTAACAATGCATAATTATTTTCAATAATATTAACAGTAATAATAAAGTAATAATAATAAAAATAATCCAACATCATTGTTAATGTACTAAATTTCTATCTACTAAATACTATAATACAATACTATTTCTATTTTCTCATATTATAACCCAACTGGGTAATACAATGTACCAACGCGCATTTTTTTTACATTTGTTAATATAAATGTGCTGTAATCTACTTTCGGCTGTAAAGTACAAACAGTAAAAATACGAATTAAACCAATTATGATAGAGATTTCCTAAATTTTATTTTATTTTATTTTATTCCTTTCCAGAAAAACATTAATTTGTTCGTAAGGGTAGATCAAAATCTGCGCAACTACATCATGTTTCTCAACAAACTAACGTACTGAGTTCCTTGAGGCCTTGGTTTGCTGCCTCCTTATAGCACTCGCTCCAAAGTTATGTTCTAATGAAAACTGTTTCATTTTGTATTCTATATCCAGCTCGGCTAAATTTCTGTTTCATTTCTAATTATAGCAAAACACGTTCTGTTTTATCAAACAAACAAATGAACGGAACAAATAATAGCATGCTCGGCTTTCTATGGAATATAATAAATCTACGTAGTCGTTAACAACAATACGGGTTAGGATAATTGCTTACAAATCGCGTTTCCGTACATCGAGTTCTAAGACATTAATCAACAATTGGGAGTAAAGTCTTAGACAGGTCTGTCTTAAAATTTCAAATTTTATCTACGAGGAGCATTTTGTTTGTACCTGGAACAAATTTTAGCAAGACGCATATTTAAAATTACAACACAGCTTATGGATTGTAGGTGGATAGGAACAAAGTAATGTATACAAGTCAACAATTCATTTTTCATTTTCCAGTGTGTTGTGTTTATTCAATAATGCTTAAAATTAGTTCTTTTTATAGCTAAATTATTAATTTGTAGTACGTAAGTCAAGGCAGTTGCGTTATTACGGAGGGGATCAAGAGGATTGATCCCTCCAGGAATGATGAACATTTCAGGCAATTCCATAATTGCTAGACGTAAGACTATTTTTAACCGTGTTTCAAAATAAGTCTTTTAAAAAATTGCATAAATAATTATATGGGAAGAATCATAATCATCATCACCACTCTAAGGACTAGGCCTTAGACCAGTTCCAGATTCTAACGACATCACTCTTCCCAGTAGGGTAGACGGACCCAAGGCAGCCACAGGTACACGGATGTCAGGAATGCGATTCAAGTGCTCACACCACTTGAAAAAAAATTACAATTAAAAAAAAAAGGAAATTTAACTTGGAGACCCATCTATCACTCATAGATTTGTCGAAAGATTTTGATAATGTGAAACATTTGCTATTCTGGAGGATAATGGAACGAGGGGTTTCCCTTCGAAATTAATTAATGTTCTTAGGAGCTTATATTACAAGACAGCGGTTGTTTGAATGGTAAATTTTAAAATAAAGGTGTGAGGCAAGGGTGCCCTACTCCACCGACACTTTTTAATATCTACATGGACGACATACTCGTATATTTCGGCGATGCACAGCTAACGTTGACTCGGGAATATCGCTTCAGCGAAATATTCATATGAATGCATTGTTTTATGCAGATGACAAGGTGATGACACATAAAACAGAAGACCAGTTACAGCGGGCAATATTTGCATTCAATAGCATCATATGGGAAGAAACGTGAACCTTATGTGTCCTTAATAAAATAAAGAGCCTTACCATTAAGCTAGTATCATCCCCATCCCCATCCCCAGAAGCTAGTTTTCCTTTCCAAAACTGCTCTCATCCGTTGCCAGGAACAGCTGCTAGTTACTCCACTGAGTTACGTCAACGTGAGAAATAATCTTGAAAATTATTTAAAGTACGAAACCATCCAAAAGGTTAATAAGGTTAGTCTTATGCTTCCGTTTATAAATATACTGCGATATTAAAAAAATGTTTCCAGCTTTGTGTTTTAGAATATATGTTTTATTATTATATATACACCACCAAAATCAGTAAACTTCCATTTTCAAATCAACGAATAAGGCCTTTTCGAAATATTAAAATTTCATCCTCAGTTCGAACACTGTAATGTTCCTGTTATGATGTTTTTCTTTATATGTGTAATTGCTGTTAACTGTGTCTACTATCTCTCACTGTACTTCATTTTCAACTTTCCACTGCCATCATTATTGGGTGAAACCAAGCCAGATATGTATTGAAACAATTGATCATTTTCAAATATTGTCTGTTGATTCATCAATTTGTCATATTTTTATGAAGGTATATATATAATTTTTCCAACTGTATAATGTCATTTTTATTATTGTTTATTTCCAAATGACAAATTACAGTTGAAAAATGACATTATTCAGTTGAAAAAATTATATATATACCTTCAAAAAAATATGACAAATTGATGAATCAACAGACAATATTTGAAAATGATCAATTGTTTCAATACATATCTGGCTTGGTTTCACCCAATAATGATGGCAGTGGAAAGTTCAAAATGAAGTACAGTGAGAGATAGTAGACACAGTTAACAGCAATTACACATTTAAAGAAAAACATCATAACAGGAACATTACAGTGTACGAACTGAGGATGAAATTTTAATACTTCGAAAAGGCCTTATTCGTTGATTTGAAAACGGAATTTTACTGATTTTGGTGGTGTATATATAATAATATTATAACAAGTCAGTGGCATAATGTTTGGCAAAATAATATATGTTTTATTTGTATGTTTCAGTTTTTAAATATTTCTTTTCCATAAATTTAGCAAGATGGAAAGTACTCCCCTTGCCCTTGGAGTATGAAACCGCACAAACCGGAATATCGAGGTCAACAGCCATAGGACACGAAAGGCAAGTGGAAATTACGGATTAGAGAGAGATGGGCCGATATACCTATAACAGGTATTTTGGAACGATATTTTTGTGGAACGCATGTAACGGTGACTGAAACGTTGAAATACCTGTTCCGATTCAACGATAACTGAAAACTAAAAAGTCGAAATACCCGTTCCGATTACTCGCGGTTCCGAGTCGTGGGACCCTCCTACGCATCTAACGAATAAACAAGCAAACGAGTACTACGACTGTTACGAGTACACGAGTACAAAGCCACTTTTTGGTGGTGAATACTTCATTCTGCGCATGTTCCGATTGCCATGCAAGTACGAAACGAAGCGAAACAACGAGGTTTAGAATATCTCAATTGCCAAAGAGACGAAGCTGTTTTAATAACTGAAAAAATTTCATACTGATGTTTCATTTAATCTGGTGTGTCATACAGACATATGATACAGATTATAATAAGAAATTATATATTATACTGTACTAGTCACCAGCTTGGTAAATTTTTAAAAAGCGAATTATATTGTGTTGTAACCTACAGATTGGCTGATAGGCCACATATTATTATTTGTTAATGTGATTTCGGAGATGATTTTAACTTCAGTGCACATATCACGTAAATTTTTTTGACATTCTTTGTTGTGCTATTACGTGGACTCTAAATATTATTGCCTGAGTTTAGCAACTGATTTGTCTAACCAAAATGGAATCAATGATTTAACATTATATCTATATCAGTTTGTTTACTCCTAGTGAAAACTTAAATTAATATTCCCAAGGGGAGATAAGTCTATAAGTTCTCTTGTTTTATTATTTTCTTTTAAACAGTAACAGCTTAATAGAAACAGATTAATAAATGGACCATAAGAAAGAAATAACATAGTTACCTAGACAGCTTCGAAGCATTATAATTGCAAAGAATGATTAAGGGGAAATGGACTGATACAGTGAGAACCTATGAAGTATTGACGAGAATTAGAGAAACGAGAAACTATGAGTCCTCTACAAATCGGGCACACATGCAAGAAATTATTTGATTCTGTTTTCAGTTTGCGACAGTCATTGTTCGCTATACAAAAATTGTACACATAGACAGACACACAAACACACAAAGATACTTTTCGGAAGATGAATTTTCTTTATGTTTTGAGGGTAGTACAATCGGAAACAGCCCTTATCTCGAACACGATTTTTTTCGCGATCACCATACTTCAATTTTCTTACTGATCATGGAATTAAAATCAATTCTGATTATAACGCATTGTTAAAAATTAATATACAATAATTATCTTGTTGGTACATCCTCTTCGTTCACTTTTATAAATATTATATATATATATATATATATATATATATAAACTTTCACTATGAACTTACTTTATGGTTTTATTTCCCAAACGTTTCAACGTGGTATACGTCTTCTTCAGTGGGAGTAAATACTGAATGTCTTTACAGAGTAACGGTTATGGACTGTAGGAGTGTGTGGTGGGGGTTGATGCACACAAAACAAAATGATGGACACATTTACAAAATGAAAACCACAGTTACACAAACACAGAGCACAACATGGAAATACTAAACTACTTACCTAAAAGTAGAAAACTAAACACAGCAGAACAATTTGAAATATACAGATATCACGCACTACAACCAAACAGCATATTAAATGAACAATTACATTATAGATCACACATACTTTTCGATACACTGATTCAAACACACAATTTGAACCCCAGCGCCAATTCCTTCCCACCATCAACCCCCACCACACACACCTAGAGTCCATAACCGTTACTCTGTAAAGACATTCAGTAGTTACTCCCACTGAAGAAGACGTATACCACGTTGAAACGTTTGGGAAATAAAACCATAAAGTAAGTTCATTTGAACACCTAAATGCATACAAAAAACCAGAAATATATAAATCCAATTTAGCCACACATGCAATAAACACAGGACATGAATTCCCAGACATAACCAATGTAACACTAATAAAACATATACCACACAAAGGCACCATAATGAACATATGGGAAAACTTACAAATATACAAACATAAAACAGAAAACAAACTAATACCTGAACAAATACAAATCAATACAAAACATGACACAATATTCAAAGCACTCAACATTGAAAATACACAAAAAACTAACACATACACCACAATCACACACAATAAAACCAACTTGAAATACCAGAAGCCAACAGGAAGCCACAATTATCAACCAACAACACATATGTACTTCACCAAACAAAAAAACCGGAAGGCTGAGGATGGGGACAAGATAGTACCCGAAACATGTTCCAAATAGAAAAATTACATCTTGAGGTAAATTTATGTATAAATATTAAATGTATTATATACATCAAGAAACGGACTGTAGCAGAAAGTGATTGAAATATATATATATATATATATATATATATATATTACTTTAATATTTATAACTAAATTTACCTCAAGATATACTTTTTTCCTATTAGGAACATGTTTCGAGAGTTCCTTTTCTCTCATCTTCAGCCTTCGCCATCTTGTTTCTGGTATTTCAGACCAGAAACAAGATGGCGAAGGCTGAAGATGAGAGAAAAGGAACTCTCGAAACATGTTCCTAATAGGAAAAAAGTATATCTTGAGGTAAATTTAGTTATAAATATTAAAGTATTATATAAATCAAGAAACGGACTGTAGCAGAAAGTGATTGAAATATATATATATATATATATATATATATATATATATAATGAATATACAATGTCTTGTATATTCCCGACAAAGCAATAAGACATATATATTTCGTTTGCAGACTGTAACTATGAGCCTACTGGGGTTTTACGTTTTGGTCAGCTTGCTGTGTGCTACTGGTATGTATGTCAACGCAGTTCTCATACCGTCAGGAAAATGTGACGATCGAAAGTACAACACATCCGGCATCAATATTCAGAAGGTAAAATTATCATACGTTGTGAACATTATCTTTACGTTCTTCGTACTCAAAATGTCATCGTATGTTACATACTTTTTTAAATTAAATGTTGCAGTCTTTTTATTGTTTGAGTAGTACAGACAAAGCTTCGTTAAAAAGTGTGTAATACAATTGATAGTATTTTTACGACGGTCTACTTGGTCGTCATAGATACAGTGGAAACAAATATACCAATTACGTCACTAATCTCCAGCTTTAATTTTCACAGTTAAACAGTTCGTAATTAACAACACAGTCTCTTACAACAAATCAAATAAAAATTGTTCACACGCAATAAAATGTCCACTAATATTAAAACACAATTGTATTACAATTATCCCGCCCGATTATAAAATGCAACACTTCACTAATAACCACTTGAACGTACACGGTAATATCGCCCGATAATAACTCGAACCGCACTGAACGTATATCGCCACTATACTCAAAACTAAGGCCGAGTAATTAATTGCGGCCTTGACACAGTCCGCGCAGCTGGCGGCTTCGAGAAATGTCTCGCGAATGCGTTGAGAGTCACGTATGACACACACATAAGAGCGAGATTCTTCTGGCACATTCGACAAACACGTAGACTGTTCTGTAATGTAGTAACACTGGCACCTCCTTAAGCCTGTTTGTAACTGGCAAACCGTCTCTGAAGTAATATTCGACCAGGCGATCTAGGTGGACGTCCTTGCGAAAGATAATTCTCCGTTTCTTGGAATTCAGTCTCGTGTGATCCGAACATCACGTTCCCAGGAATGCGAGTCTTCCGCTCAACCACTAAGTTTGCTGGAATCACTCCCGTTGCGTCATGTACTGATGACCTAAACACCACGGGCTGATCCAAGTCTGTTTGGTTCTCGTCAACAACCTTTTGCGTAACCTCATCTTCAGCCACTTTTCCCTCGGGCGCTCCTATCAGCTCAGGAACAAGCAAGATTTTTGTCTCGACACCCATAGTTGGCTTTCCAATCAATTCTTTTGTCGTTACACATATAGCATATGTATTTCCTCTGCTAGTTCTTCCTCCATTTCCGCTTGCAGCATGAAGGGTTCCTCTTAACCAGACCTGTTGACTTTTTCTTCGGTCAATGCCACTTGCTTACCTTTCCTAGCACTTTGACGGGACTTCCAGTCACAGTCTGTATTGTACAAGATCTAATTAGAGGCTGGCGGTTGCTGACTAAGTCAGGGCGCACAATGGACACTGTTGCGCCGGTGTCAACTGTAAATGAGGTTGATTTATCTTCCGCAAACCAATTAACAATCAAGTTTCCACTGGTCTTGTGTAGCGTGGAAAGTGGGTGCTGTTCTGAGGCTTCACTTTTCCAAATGTTACGATCACTCTCTTCTCTCGTTTTCTTCTTCTCCCAACAGTCTACCTGTAGATGACCACGTTTTCCACAGTCGTACCATTTCGGTCTTCTGTCTTTATCGCATCGTTCAAATCGTTCCGACTCTCTTGAACTTCTGAATTGTTTGTCCGACAACATTGTTTTTCTGCTCCCATCGTAACGGCAATGCGATACAGGGATCTTCTGACTGCAATGTGATGGCACAAACCCATTAATGTAGCGGGACGCTGACTTGGCAGCTTCAAACTCTAGGGCGTGAACAAGAGCTTCTGAGCTATTTCGGTATCTTGCCATTCGTAACACTTGCTGAAGTTCACAATCTCCGATGCCACCAAGAAATATCTGCACCGCAAACCTTATTCGAAATTCTTCTGGTGCTTTAGGATAGGCCAATCTAATCAGTCTGTCGATACTTGCTTCAACTCTTGAAGACTCTCCCCGGAACGTTGTCGTCTTGTTCTCAACTGAGAGTAGTACACATCTCGCAAATGCTTATCACCGTACCGTAATTCCAGAGCTTTTATCAATTCGGCATAGGTGTTTTGGCTGTCAGGTCGCACTTTCTGTAGTAGTTCTACCGCGGGTCTTTTAATGTGAGAACGAGTGAAAATGCCTTGTCTTTCTCCGCCCAATTATTTGCGCATCCAGCAGCTTCGAATTGGCGTAAATACGTCGCTCAGTGCGTGCTTCCGTCAAAGGTTGGGGCCTTGACATGAACTGTCCCAACCGCAGGCGAGGTGACCTTCCCTATTCACTTATTTTCTGTGTCTTTCTCTGTCTTTATCGTTGGTACAGTCTGTTCAGAAATTTGTTTTGGTTGTATTTTCATGAACTGCTCAACTTCATTTTTAATGTGCTCTTTTATATTTGTAATCGAGTCTTCTATTTTTGTTGGCATAGCTTTTTCCACGCTCAAGACAGATTTTTCTACTTCAGGTATTTTATTTGACATGGATTCTTCTACGTCAGATGTTCTGGTAATTTGATTGTTAAGGTCACCTTGTAATTCACCGAGGTCACCACGTAGGAGACCTAATTCTGCTGTAGTATGTTCTTGCATCTGCTTTTGCTCTTGATTTAACACTTTGATGTCTTCTGTTTCGCGTTTCCGTTCCTCTGCCTGTCGTCCCTCCAACTCGAGCAACAGTGATTTTTGTCTTTCTTCAGTTTCCAGCGGTAGAGTTTTTCTGTCTCTCTTTCGCTTTCTCGTCCTGACGTATTTCTGCTTCTTCCGCTTCCTGCCTGCGTTTTTCCTCCTGACGTTTTTCTGTTTCTTCCGTCTCCTCCCTGCGTTTCTCGTCTTACCGTTTCTTCGTCTGTAACAGCTGCGCCTGTAAATTTTCCATCATCTAACTGGCATCCATTGTTTTACGATTAATTACAAAATACACTGGTTTTGTACAAAGTGTCCACGGTGTGTACACTGTTAACCGTTCTATCCCAGTTCTGACACCACTGTTACGACGGTTTACTTGATCATCGTAGGTACAGTGGAAACAAAAAAAAAGATACCAATTAAGTCACTAATCTCTAGCTTTAATTTCCACAGTTAAACAGTTCATAATTAACAACACAGTCTCTTACAAATAATCAAATAAAAATTGTTCACACGCAATAAAATGTCCACTAATATTAAAACACAATCGTATTACAATTACACCGCCCGATTATAAAACGCAACACTTCACTAATTACCACTTGAACGTACACGGTAATATCGCCCGATAATAACTCGAACTGCACTGTAAGTATATCGCCACTATACTCAAAACTAAGGCCGCTGCCGCCATGTATTCACACCTTCGCTCACAGACCAGAACGTTCCAAACTACGTCTTAGCGCCAGTGTGTACTACGTAATTAATTGCGGCCTTGACACAGTCCGAGCGGCTGGCGGCTTTGAGAAAAGTCTCGGGGATGCGTTGACAGTCCCGTATACCACACACGTTAGAGCGAGATTCTTATGGCACATTCAACAAACACGTAGACTGTTCTTTAATGTCGTAACAGTATGTTCAGTTCCATACTGTTAGGACGGTTGCAGGGATCGTCGTGTTTTACACTGAAAACAAAACAATTGACACCAGACGAAGTCATTAATTACAACTTTAATTAGAAAAAACAACAGTTAAGCATCAACAAGGGCGCTCTTATACAATAATTCAAGTTAAATTTTGACAAACACAAAACAATAAATGTCGGCTTATTAGAGTTTCGCTGTAATTAACACAAGTATTACTTTACATCATCTGTGGAACGATTCATGGGTACCTGAAAAATAAAATACTTAAGGATACCCGAATGAAATTTTATAAAACTGTGGCTCTCCTTCTTTTGATCGTTTTGTTGAAAACTGTTAGAATTTCATAACTTTCAAGCAGAGTGACAAAGTTGCAGTTCTCAATATTATATTATCTTATAATAATATATTAATTATAAAAATAATAGTTATAACGTTAATAACAATCTTTATTGTTATTACTTATAATAATAAATACTGAGTTCAATTTGTAGGTGGTCTCTCAGAAGAGGTGGAACATTATGTGGATTACAGACGGACCGGAATTAAACTCTCTCGACCATGGATTCGTCCAGTGTTTCAAAAATGTTGAAACCGGAAACTACAATGTGATCAATGTTGCAGTGCTGTAAGTAAATATATCGTATTATTATGATGCCATAAACAGTAATTATATTATTATTAATATTAATACTTATAGTGCTGTAAGAGATATGAATATTAATATATTAACTAATATTAAAACATGTGCCCGTCTGTAAAAAGCTTATTTTCCATTCAATGTGTGGCTTGCAAAGAGGGTGGGTACTACAGACTTTCTTGTGTCATAAAATCAATAATATTTTATAGCTATAAGTGTGTGTGTGTTCGTGTAGCTGAATACAGTAAACATGTATTAATATTTTTAATCCAGCTTATACTTAATATGCTAACTTGTATTATTTGACTTTTAAAAAGGTCTGCATTTAAAGCTGACATATTAAGTCATGGGAAACTTATTTTCTACGGACATAGGTTTCATAGGAGTTGGTTGAAAAAATTCCTCAGAAAATTGATTTTTCTATTCTAGAAAATTCTCTCAGAGCCAGTCTTAGAAGTAATTTGGCAAGAATATTTATTAATACGTATCTACGACGTAAGAGGAACTTTTGTACCAAATGTCGCTTTGTAGGTCTTGTAGTTTCTGAATTAGTCACTTTCGTGATCAGTCAGTCAGTTTTATTTGGATTATCTGTTTGTATGTGTGTGTGTGTGGGCGCGCGCTAGAGCCTTGTTTTTGTTATTGGAAGAAGCAACAAGGCATGCACCAATACGCTAAAATGAACTCTTCTCAGGCTTGATAAGTACTTTGCGGTGTTAACTTGTGCATTTAATACTAGGAATTATAAAGTCATTGTAAACATTTTTGTTTATGGTATACCAGTCTCTTTGATTAAGAGGTAAGAGGGTTCTACTGTTAATTTCTCATTGATCTCGGTGTTGGGATCCTATGCGCTTCCACAGATTTAGATATCATAACTAACTTTGTCTGCGTGCTATCTTTGGTATCTTTGGACAGCAATATTTTGTTCCACACTATCAAAGATGAATTTGGCCAACGACTGTTACTTTAGTACATTTTAGTTTGTGTGCGTACGTGACACGTAACATGCGAGGCAGTGTTACGTAATACAGAACATGCTCGTACATTCGGTAGCGTTGTTCGACAAGCCCAACGGTGTGTGTTTCTTCCAAGGCCGTGCTGAAGTATCCTCTAGAATTTTCGATTGCTTGTTAAGTATACATATTATGGGAACATGCAGACTATAAATTGCCCTCACCTGCTGTTTAGTTGAGTTATTTTTGGCCGGTTTATACAGTGCGTCTCAAGAGGTATATTAGTTAAATGTGTTCATAGTGCTAATGCTTTAAAGTTGACATTATTATTTTCGTGGACAGATTTACTCGAATTATTGTACGAGTATAATCTTGTTGAATAACTTGTTGATTTCAGACTGTTAACTGTGATAATTAAAGCTGGTTTTTAGTGACTTCATTTGTGTCTTGTATTTGTTTTCCACTGTACCAAACGACGATCTGGGAGGTCGACGTAACAATACGGTCAAGTTCTCTTCCTTTGCTATGATGGCCTTTTACCTATCTAAAGTCCAAATCGTGGCCTTCTTCAAGATATTTTACGTCATATTTACAAGGGATGAGAATGAAGTTTTGTGTAATCAGAAGAGTTGCAGTAAATCTTATCCTTACGCTGTAAATGTAGATTTAGTTTTTATTACTCAAAACGTTCACGTTCTTAAGGATAACTGGGGTCTATCAACCAGAGATACTAAGCGTAATGCGGTTCGGACAAGGTTACCTTGGAACAAAAATTTTAACTAGTATCGTCGGCAGTAGTGGTAACACGATGTTGTTAGGGCACAGAATGTCTGATGAAGACAATTGGTGCAGATTAGGCTTTCTAAACTGTGGGCACCTCAGGCGTTGGCATTTCTTTATTTTTTTAATGTTTATTTCATGTTTAATGTTTATTCCTTCACAAGTCAAATAATGTACAAGTCTAATCTGTTTTTGTTTATAAATAGGACGGTTGTTTTGAGGAAATTTACAGTTGTGTGTTTGGAGTCGTAACAGTTCAGCAATAATTGTCCTGATGATGATAATAAATATTATCGAAACGTCGATAGAAATAATTTACAAACAGAATTATCACTGTTGCACACCACTATATAAAAATTATTCCGATTAGCGCTTTCAAGCTTCACAGCTCATCGTCAGATCGGAAATCGTCACATTTCCGATCTGACGATGAGCTGTGAAGCTTGAAAGCGCTAATCGGAATAATTGTTATATAGTGGTGTGCAACAGTGATAATTCTGTTTGTGATTTTAACCACTAACACAACTTTCTTCAAGATATAATTTAAAATTTGTGTTATACCGACCTTCAAACCGATGTTTGACCGATCCTCACAAACCTTTCACCGGAAGAATTTATTGATTGACGGTCATTAAGAATTTTAGGATTTAATCTTTATATTAATTTCTGATACACCTCGTTCCTCGATTAGATTCTGTCTGGTCTGAATCCTAACTGGTGTACAGAGATTAGCGATTCTCTTTGTATATAACGATATAGACCCTTTAATATTGTAACGACGGTCTAACTGATCGTCGTATGGTACAGTAGAAAATAAAATACAAGACACCAATTAAGTCACTAATCAACAGCTTTAATTATCACAATAAATGTTTGAAATCAACAGGATAGTCTCTTACAACAAATCAAATAAAAATGGTTCACACGCAATAATAATGTCAAATATAAAGAATTCCGCGTTATAATCACTTTCCACTAATACACCAATTGCGACGCACTGTGTAAATCGCCCGAGGTAACACTCGATCCGCGCTAACAAGAATCGCTCACGTAACTGCCAACACAACGCCAGACGCTCTGCTTTTATAAGTCGCGCACAGTTCTAGAATTACCTTTCCATCCTTAATTTTTCACGCCACTTAATGCCGACGTCAATGCGTATCTCAAGTGGGCTCTTGACGAGTCTAGAACAAACTTGAACGCAGCCTTGACTAGTAGCCACACCTGCCACACTGGGCGAGGGGAACAATGGACAATGTTCTCGGTCGTTCGGTAGGCTTCTCGTAGTAATATCAATTCTCTTAAGGTGGGCAGCAATGAATGTGCTCGCACGCCTGCTACATGAACAGCGAACGTTAGGAAGCGTACGGCGGACACACTCCGAGCAAGTAGCCTGTCGTCTATATCAACTCCCGTCTCTGGTTTGGAGCAACTCTATGAACGCTGCCTAGTGAAGCTTATCTTCACCACCTACGTGGTGCCTATGGTTACCTACGTGGTGCCTATGGTTACCTACAAGGTGCCTATGGTTACCTACGTGGTGCCTATGGTTACCTACGCGATTCCCGTATGGGACTACTTTTCCAAGACGCAAAAGCGAAAGCTTCAGGGTCTTCTGGAGCGAGAACTGCACCTGCACTGGGCGTGCAAAGCCCACTACCTGACACCTAGCAATATCATCAGAGAATCCCTGCGTGTACATTCCCTAGACGCCACTATACGGACACTGTCCCGCAAATTCTATCGCCGCACCGCCCGCTTCCAGGCCAACCACCTTATTAACGCCCTCGGTCGCTACCAAGGTGAATCTTGGACCCGGTCTCGGCGATCACTCACCCTCAATTAGGTGACTAATTGAAGACCCACGGTCGGTATCAGGCCACACCCATAACATCCAGTAGATCTGTGGTCCCTGCGGCAAGAGCTCTATTTGATTTCGGGACGAGTCGTACGAGCGGGACATGCCCTTAGTCCCGCACAGCCCCACTTGTAGTAGGAAGCGTACTGTTATGTGAGCACCGACCGTCATTTAGTTAAATCAAATTAACATCAGAGACCAATCTCTAGTGTTACATATCAGTTATCTATCCCACAAATGTAAATACAATCGTCATATTTGCACTTTAATCTTAACAGTGATAACATAAGTATTGTAAGCTGAATAAAACTTGATGTTCCTTTGGTCCTGTAGCCGTAGATTGATTGGTAGTCATTTCCTGTCTTTGTTTTTACTTCCATGTTTCATAAGGGAAATCGTGTTCAAGATAAGGGCTGATTCTGATTGTAGTAGCCTCAAAATATGAAGAAAAGACATTTTCTGAAAAGTGTGTGTGTGTCTATCTGTGTGAATGTGTGTCTGTGAGTAGAATGTTTTCTATGACGAACAGTAACTGCCGTAAATTCACACTGAATTAAATTATTTTTTGCATATGTGCTTGAATTGTAGAGGATTCAAGGATTTTTGATTTTAGTGAAGATAGGTTAAGGGGAAGGGGCAGTTTACCTGCAAAGTTTTATATTTTAAAAGAGTAAAGTACTTGATTTCGATAAATATATTATCCTGAAAAAGGTCATAATAATCCGCTGTAGAAAGGTAAATGAAATATCTATAAAGGGTAGTTGGAGGGGGAGGGAGTAATTTTCTATAAATAGAAATGATAGTTGAAGGAGGAGGGGATAATTTTTTATGTGTACTACGTTATCGGCAACAAAGGACTATTTTGTTGTTAAAATTCCTTCCCGGGCTGTTTAGCCGTGATCGAGTGTTTTCTGCAAAACCAGACGTTTCGGCAGTGAAAATCGAGTGCGCTAACGTGAGGCGGTATACGTTAGTGACCACAGTACTGTGGTTAAGCCCGATGAAAAAAGTAGTTTCTATTGAAATATTTCATTTCGGAAATGATTTTAAATATAAATTTTAGACCATGGAAGTCATGTAATATCCCCATACCGATATTTTATATTATTTACGAAGCGTTTGTAACTAAATAAAATATGTAAAACAATTATTTTACTAAACATGTTATATCTCTATATTGTTTTGCGCCTTCATGTTTCAGGTCTGATGGAACTCGCATAACCAACACTTGTGTGTTCAGTGATCCAGGACGTGAAGCAGATTATTTTCTTGAGGAATGTGTGAATGACGATGGTAAGAGTCCTCAAACGATAATACAGTGCTTAAAGTAAAAGTTTGTTTTAATTGAAGAATGTTGTCTATTAGTGCAGTATTAGAGTAGATGTCGGATATTTGAAGAACAGTTCAGTTGTCTCAAATTTTATTTGCAACAAATTCCAAATAAGTCTAATAACTTAACGAAGAATTCCGTTCGATTAGGGAAAACGCTGTGTCATTTAAAAGTCAAAATGTTATATTTTTATAGGCAAAAACATCTTATTATGAATAGCACTAAAATAATTATTTTATAGAAGAATAACGCAAATAATCTATATGTTTTACTCAAACATGATGTCGAACTATATTTTTCTCTCGCCATGAAAATACAAAAGAACAACATTCCGTTTTTATGGTAATCATATTGTCAAATTTAAAAAGACAAAAAACACATCATCATAACCATATCATAATTCCTTGGGGTAGTCGAGTAATAATTTTTTCATTTTATTTATTTTTTATTGTAATTATATTTTTATGGATTTTACCTACGAAGGGCTTGGGAGGATCGGTCAGAAAGTGTAACACAATTTTTAAATTGTTTGTGTTGACGTTTCGACAATATTTACTCTCACACCAGGACTTGTGTATGAATACAAACGAAAATATCAAACACAACAGATCAATTACTTGAGTGAACGTTTTGCGTATGTGTGTGTGCGCGCGCGTTGCGTGCGTGCGTGCGCATGCCTGTATCTGTCTATATGTGTAGGAGTTGAAACAGTTTGTTTAAAATCATCAAAATAATTGAATTATTACATATTGTTTTCCTTAAACACAACAAGAAATTTATAATACCCTAGAACACAATTTACACAATATTACAATTTAAATTACTCATAACGTAATGGTATTTGTAATTAATTATAAAAGCAATAATCAAGAATTATATATTAGAATTGGAACTGGAAACATTTATACATGTACCTGTCAACATATAACATAGTAAAACACATTTTATAGCTGAATACAGATTATAGGAACTATATATTAAGTGTTATACTTTTCTGACCGATCCTCGCAAACCCTTCGTCGGTAAAATTCATTGATTGACGATCTCTACAAATTTAAGGATTTATATTTTTATGGTTTGTTATGTTAATTACAATAATACAAAACTCTATAGGCAGTCCACATTATTAACAGTATACTGTGTAACGTTCAGCACTAACATTTTATAAATTTCTCATTGTCGTTCACGCTTCCAAAAGTGACTTGACCCCTCCGCATTGATACAGCCGTTTCTAAGGTTTGAAAAGTAATGAATAAACACACTACCTAAACCCTATACAATCCTAGTCGGCTGCAAACGGAAGTTACCACAATACAACCTTAGCTTCATTTGCCTAATTGTAAATTTGTGTGTACATTATCATCAGATATAATAACTAATGTCCAAACTGTAGAGCAGGCTAACCTTTTTAACTATTTGTGAAATGATATTACCTACGATAATAATTCTGATGTTGACGTTAAATTAGGTAACTTTCAGACTATCTGTCAGTCAATTAAGTGCGTTTTATTTTTTGGAACAATGTACGTCGAGGTACAAAATTAAAGTTTTACAAATTTATGGTGGTCCCTGTACTATTCGATGGGTTTGAGTTATAGACTACAAACATGAATCAAACAAGTAAGATACAAGTATCGGAAATGGGGATCTTAAAAAGAGTTAAAGGTATTCTAAACTTGATCGTATAAAGAATGAAGCTATAAGAAAAGAATTAAAAGATCTTAACTTGAATGAAAAATTTAAATATTATAAACAAAGGTTTAAAAAAACACACATAGAAAGAATGTTAGTTTCAAGAATGGCCAAACAACCCTGAAAATATACATGTAGGACACAGGTTTGTAGCCCATTCATACATACAGGTGTGTTGAATAAATACGACACCTCGTATATTTCCTTGCATAAAAGTTTGTGCACTTGAGACAATTGTGCAAAGTTTTTGCTCAAACCGAAATGTACTGTCCTGAATTCTTATAACGGAAACAGTCTAGTTTTGTTATTTGACTCACTAAAGTGTATAACTTTAATCACAAAACTAAAATGTATCTTTCTTAACGTTAATTTAACTAATTTTATTAACGTTTATCATCACAATGAAATTACTATATTTCCAGGAAGCATTGTCAGATATCGCAACTACTCTCTGTACCATATACTAGCAAAAGGCGGGCTGTATTTACGTTGCGTTGAGGGTGATGGTAAGTAGAATTAATATTATGGGCAATGCACTTGAATCTGTATATCATCATCACCATCTCCACCAGCAGACCCAGCACCAGCACCAGAATCATCATCATCATCATCATCATCATCATCATCATCATCATCATCATCATCATCATCATCATCATCATCATCATCATCATCATCACCATCACCATCACCATCATCATTATAACCAACATCACCAGCTGCATCACTATTACCAATACCAGCATCCTAAAACGCCAACACCTCCCCGCATCTTCATAACCACCACCACAACCACCATCATCATCATAACGACTACCATTACCATTCTTACCACCACATCCACTACTGCTAACATCATCATCATCCTAACTGTCAACATTGTCACTCTACCTACAAAACCACTATTTCCACCAACATAACTACCGTCACCACCACCACCATCATCATAACAACCACCATTACCACTCCTATAATCACAACCCGTATCGCTATCATCCTAAATGCCACCATTGTCAAACCTACCACCACAACTACTATCGTCATAATCGTAACAACCACCATTAACATTTCTACCACCACAACCACTATTACCACCATCATAACAACCACCATAACCATTCCCGCTTGCCACCACAGCCACTGTCATCATTATCATAAGAACCACATTACTGTTCCTGCCACCACAACCACGATCGTCAATATCATAACAACCACATTACCATTCCTGCCACCACAACCACTATTGTCATTATCATAAAAACCACATTACCATTCCTGCCACCACAACCACTATTGCCATTATCATAAAAACCACATTACCATTCCTGCCATCACAACCACTATCGTTAATAGCATAACAACCACATTACCATTCCTGCCACCACAACCACTATCGTCATTGTCATATCAACCACATTGGCATTACTGCCACCACAACCGCTATCGTCATTATCATAACAACCACATTAACTTTCCCACCACCACATCCACTATCGTCATTATAATAACACAGTACCATTCCTGCCACCACAACCACTATAGTCATTATCATAACAACCACATTACTATTTCTGGCACCACAACCACTATCGTCATTGTCATAACAACCACATTACAATTCCTACTACCACAACCACTATTGCCATCATCATAACTACCACCATTAACATACCTACCCCCACAAATACTATCTGCATCATCATCACAACTATCACCACCATCATCATGGTAGGCGGCGATGTAGTAGTCACAATCTGATACAAGTTGCTTTTACCTGATACAGGTATCGGGTAGCGTGCGGCGTATATCTGCCGCTATTAAGCTTTTACGCTCTGTCGCTTCTTACCTGCCTGAAGAAAATTCCCGACGGGGAATCGAAACGTTGCCGACGTGATGGCGTTTAGTAGCAACCGACCACGGCCTATCTGCCCGGTTTTTAGTAGTAACTTTGAATTTATTGACACCGGCTTTGCGAACTTCAAACAAAAGTTATGAAATACACTGTTCCACACCACTATAGAAAATGACAGAATAACGCTTTGAAGCTTCACTAATTAATAAACGACTAACACAACTTTATTCTTATCAAGTTATGTTATTGCTTAAAGTTGCCTTTGATCTAAGCTGTAATATTAGACTTTAACAGTTCCAGGTGTAACCATTGCCTCAGACACTGTAATTATCGGAGCCACCGGATGGCCGCCTATTACAACGCCTGAGATGCAAGAAATGCAACAGATCAACATGCAGACATTCGGAGTACCACTGCGTCCGCTACCGTGGGCACTTCCGTAACATCGCCGCAGAATGTCTACAGCATTACTTATCTTAAACTGTACACAGCAATAGTAATTAATAATGAATAAATTAGTATTGGATTTTGTTATTCTATTATTACCACAGTAAGTGACATGTGTTGAACGTTTAGAATTAGTATATTTCCGAGTTAGAAAATTATACTTTTGACCCAGCTGGATAGTGTAGTTTCAGAAGTCTTGCATCATTTCAAGTACACTTTGACAAAATTGTATCCTTGTTTTTCCTTCGTCTTCGTCATCTTCTTCTTCTTCTACTTCTACTTCTACTCCTTCTTCTTCTTCTTCTTCTTCTTCTTCTTCTTCTTCTTCTTCTTCTTCTTCTTCTTCTTCTTCTTCTTCTTCTTCTTCTTCTTCTTCTTCTTCTTTCCATTCGTCTTCTTCACATCTCATTTTATTCTGCTTTTCTTGCCCCCCCCCTTTACAAAAGCTTCATTTTCAACAGAAAGGTATAGCTTTCCAAAACTGATAAGCAATTTTTTGAACCACATGAGAGTGAAATAAGGGGATATGCAGATAAAAATTCTATGACTTGCAGAAAAGCGAAAGAGCAATGTATCTGTTCGAATTATGGTTTAAAATAAGTTTTTTAAATTAAAAAGTGTTTTTACGATGCCATAATTAGAATGAAACCTTGGAATAACAACACGGAATAACTTTCACGGTTGAACGCTCACATACGTGGGACCGTTTAATAAACGTTGGAAGAAATACATATCATTTGTATGCTACTTACTTCCTACACGAAACTGAAGCTTTGTAAAGTAAATTATGTAGTTCTATTTACGTATACTGTGTAACAAATCGTTCTAAAGATATTCGTTATCGGTTTTACGTTCAATTATGTAGAAGACTCTTATCACAGAATGGCCTCGACTTGTAAGCCCTATTGTAAGAACTTCTGATCATCTTGTTATGTTGCACTCCAAAGTAATGCAAATTGCAATATGCTGTACTTTTTTTCTTCTGATATTTTCTATCAGTTTTGTATGTTGGATATTATACAGACTATTTTAACTTTCTGTACTGCTGACGGAATATGTCAGTTGTATTCATGCCAAACCAGGTCCTTAAAATTCCAAGTGCATATTTTCACGTCTGGCTCTGTGTGTGTGTGTGTGTGTGTGTGTGTGTGTGTGTGTGTGTGTGTGTGTGTGTGTGTGTGTGTGTGTGTAGTATCGGCCATCTAAGGACCACATGGCAATTTCAATTCTTTATTCTTTGTTCTTGTCTTTTTCTCCAATATTCTTTCATCTTTTCACTGCGTCTCTTCTTCCTGTCTTCAGTCCACTTTGAACCTGCGTTTACTCTCTCCTAACCTGGACTCCTTCCATTTTTAACACTTTTCCCCGAAAAACACGTCGCTTTCAGTTGTTTCTTCTGCGTGTATATTATTTTTTTCTAAATCATTTTGGACTTCTTTAATCCAACTCGATGTTGATTGTTAGTCTTTAATGCAATAAGATCGGATTGTTAGTCCGAAATGATTGTTTATCGTGGTTTACTCCACTAGGTTCTTCCGCTTTCTCTGCCTTTGGGAACTGAGATCCCTCATTCGCCTTTGACCGAGTTTCAGCTGCACCCCTAAGCAGGGTCCCTTACTGGGTGCTATCATCTGTGTTTATATTTATTATTATTTTTTTTTTTACTTCATGACTGTTCAAAACTGTCCCCCACGGAGATCCGATTAGGGAACTTGAAGCTCTAGATGATTTTGCCTTGAACGTAGCCATTATAACATTATTAGTGATACCTAAACGATCTTTAATGTAGTGGATTCTCGTTGCCTGCTACATCCCAATGTCGTTGACTGGTAATTAGTTCATCCGCCTTCGGGGCCGATTTCTCAACCCCAGGACAGTGAGCCTGTGAGGTGCCCTACCGCTTGCCAGTTCATCTACCCAAAGCTGTTGACTAGCCAGTGGGAGACTACTTATTCCGATAGTCATTCGGTCGCCATTTCCTTGTCAGTTAAAATAGGGTGCACCATACAACCGAGTCTGAACTTTGAGAAAGTGAGTGTGGCATGTGTACATGAAAGGCTATATATTACGAAGCATATACCTTACATCACTACAATTTTAGTAGCTCAATATTGTAAAGTTTTTTCATCTGATACGTTTATATTAAAAAACGAATTTTACAGTTTATCCTTTTACCTCCCTGAATTAGGTGTAAAAGTAAGTCTTCCATGATTACAATCTTCCGGGCTGCTAGGCTGTGGTCCAGATTGCCTACATTCACTTTCAGACGTGTCATCATTATCCTTGGCAGACATCTTCAATGGCGCCGTAACGCTGACTACAAACACCTGCCAAAGAATAGAATAAAGTTTACCCCTTTTATCCGTGTAGTGGCTTTTCCTTTTTTTATATTTGACTACGCGTTTCGGGACATGTCACACATCTTCAGGTGTAATCCCTCAGTAAAATTCGTAAGATAATTAAAACAAATTACGTATAATTTACACACATGTCGTAAATAAATATAAAATATATGAACACGGAACACACGCGGTGTTGTTGGTGCACTCCACGGTAACACTATAATCGACTGTCCTGAGGGATCTACTGACGAATTTTACTGAGGGATTACACCTGAAGATGGGACATATGACGGAAAACGCGCAGTGAAATATAAACAAAGGGAGAGCGACTAGATGAATAAAAGAGGTAAATTTTATTCTATTCGTATACGTATAAGTGACTTGGAGACTAAAAACATGAATTTAAAAACCTGCCAACAAATATAAAGAAAGACTCCTGTTACGTTGAGACAATTTTATTTTTACCTTTTTAAAGGTGATGGTTATTCACTATTTGGTCAATCACATCGTTCATTTGGCTTTTTTATCGGTTTGCATACCTTAACAAGCTTCAGTAAAGACTTCTCTTTCTTACATAGCACAGGCCGGTAGCAGGCCACATCTATGAAAACCGTGGTCGCCGAGTCGGGAGCTCTACAGAAGCTCATCGGAACGGAATCCGAATAGCGCGTGACCATTCTCCCTATCATTCTTACTTATCCTCCGATTTGCTAATATATTTAACTGCTACCGTCTGTAACCGAGCTAAGTACGCTCTAGTCGAGGGTAGGACCTGAGTCTCTCCAAGCAATAGCCTATACGAAGTGTGTTCAATAAAAGACCGAACTTTTTGAATACCATTTCAAACCACACAAACACCGCGTTGCCACTTTAAGCTCGCCTAGCGATAGTTTTTGACAACAAACTCAATTTATTCTGTTCCGCTGTCAGCACTAGTCTATGAGATGTATATCAGATTGAGTGGAGGCCTGAGGACGCTGGCCGTCGGATTAGTGACAACGTGATTGAGAAAGACCTGGAATAACGACGTGTGCGAATGAAACTGTGAAGCAGAAATAGATTAAAATCTTACACAGACATTCTGGTTGTTTAATTAAGCATACGCGGAGGCTGGATGAACCGAACGATTATTTTAAGAAATTTTAGATACGGTAAAATCAATAGTCGGTGGAGATCAAAAAATGTCGAAGGTCATGAGAGCTAGTGATGTGGTAATTTTAAATAGTCGTTTAACTGACGTGACTCTCTGAGAAAATACGCATCCAAATAAGGTCGTAAAATTAAATTTTTTTAAAAAAATTTCAATGTATCGTATCACTGAAAACGTTTTTACTGCGTTTGTTGACGACGATCAGAAAGAGACCCGTTTAGAAATCGGTCAACGGCTCTCTGCCAATGCAAATGCATTGGTAATGACAACTTTGGAATATAATGAAAAATTCTCTGTAAAGGTTTTACAAAGCAAAATTTTAGACACACACGTTGTGTTAGGATCTTCATTCTCACTTCGTTATAAATCCGCCGGACGGTGTGTGCCCGTGCCCACTACAGCGTGTGTAGCTCGAAGACTGGTGATCAAGATGGCACGGAGATAACGACATTCCGGCGGCAAAACCTGTCGCTAGCAGCACTTATTTGTGCAGATTAGAGGTGGGCTAAACTGTTATTTTAAAATACTAGGTATGAAAATACCGTTCCAAAAAAATAACAGGTACAAATACCTGTTATTATATACTATATATACATAACCTATATTATCCTTTGTAAGTAACTCGTTTTGAGTTTGCTGCAGGTCTCCTATATAATATCTTCAAATAAATACACAGCAAGTAGGTTTATTTTCACCTAGATAAACCTATTAATATATTAATAAACCTACTTGCTGTGTATTTATTTGAAGATATTATATAACCTATACTATATAATTTGTTATAAGAAATAAATTGAAACTAAAAGTATTAACAGTGTTACTTTCCACTGTGGCTTTATCAAACTATTACTGTTTAAATGAAAATAAGAAACAAGTGAATTTATAGGCCTATCTCCCTTTGGGAATACCAATTTAAGTTTTCACTAGTAGTAAACAAACTAACATTGGTTAGACAAATCAGTTGCGAAACTCGGGGCAATTAAATAATTTAGAGTAGGCCTACACGTAATACCACAAAAAATAATGTGAAAAAACATCAGAAACGTATAATAAAAACATAACAGTAAGCCACAAGAGTGAATGAGAATAAACAAAATTTTACAAATAAAAATAAAAAACAAATTGTAATAAAATAAGTATAAATACATAAATAAAAACTTATAAATAATAAGCACCAACAAAAGTAAATTAAATGCATTACAGGTATTTAAGGAACAGAACTAGATAAAGTGCATAAATGTCCATTACAACAATCTCATTATTCACGTGAGATGTGTAGTGAAGTTAAAATCACATTAATAAAAAGTATAATATAGCTTATCAACATCAGCCACTCTATAGGTTATAACTCAATATAATTAAATTCAACTATTTCACTAACGATCGGAACATAAAGTTTTTTTCAGTAAAAACATAAAGTTTTACCAATCGATTTTAGTTACAAGTTGGGGACTAATATAATATATAATTATTAGCATATAATCTGTATTATATATCTGCATATCACATGAGAATAAATGTAACAGGAAGATGAATTATTTCCTTTATTAAAACAGCTCCGTCTCTTTGCGCAGAATGAAGTTACAGGACGAAAAAGTGGCTCATACTATATGTCCTACTCGAGATATGCTTGATACTACCTGTTCCTGAAATACTAGGTGTTCCTAAAATATTAGGTGTTACTAAAATACTACTGTTACTCTGGAACGCGTTGTTCCTTGTGTATCGGTGATACCACTAGTATTTGAAATACCTAGTATATTAAATACGCGTTACTGGCTGTTCCTTGCGTTCCAGTGATATTTTTGTACGCCTAGTATTTGGCCTTGGTTTACGTGATCTTGCGTACTTTGTGTGTGTGTGTGTGTGTCTGTGTAGGTGCGTAGGGGGTGTGCCTCGACTCGGAACAGCGAGGGCGGCGTGTCTCGACTCGGAACAGCGTCGCCTCGAATAACAGGTATTTCAATTTCTCAGTCACTGTTACATCCGTTCCACAAAAATATAGTTCCAAAATACCTATTACAGGTATACCGGCCCACCTCTAGTGCAGATCGCTCTATGCTCAGGTTGACGTACTACACAAATAGTTTGGTATATTTTTATAAAACACATCGTAGTGTGGTCTTCATGAGAAAGCGCATACTGTGTTATGGCAGACTTCTGGGTTTAGCCTAGAGAAATTATATTTTTAATAAAAAAAATTATACATAGAAGTGCCTCAATTGGAGGATAGAAAAACAGTCTTTGTTAGTATTCTCTCGCTGGTGTTTGTGGTCTGTGTTCCCGCGCCACTGTAGTTGCCCGCTATGGGTACGGAGGAAACGTATGAAAGTGAGTAGGCTATAGACAATCTGAAGCACCACCCAACAGCCCGGAAAATTGTGATAGTATAAACACTACGAGAAAACGTCCGGTAGCCACTATTAAAAGAAAATCACAACCATAATGTGAAACTACAGGGACATTAGCTTACTTAATGCAGCATATAAAGTACAGGGTAAGTCAAAAAGTAAAGGCAAATTTTATTTTCCCTGCTCCAATGGATGGCAGCACTGACTGAACAATGAAATATCATAACCTCAAAGTTTTTTTGTTCTTTAGCTGTGTTGTTTCAGTGCTCAGCTCCATTCGTAGTGATTTCAGGGCATTTTATTATGAGTGCCCCGTTGTCCGTGTGCACCAAGGAAGAAATGAGGGGAGTGGTACGTTTTCTGCACTCTGAAGGGACTAAACCTGCGGAGATTATTCGCAGAATGCAGCAGCAGTACGGTGAGAGCTGTCTTAGTGAACGCAAAATTTATGAGTGGATAAATCGCTTTAAAAATGGTCGTGTATCTATCTGCGATGAAGAGCGTTCAGGTAGGCCATCCACTTCGAAGACGGACAAGAACATCGAGACAGTTGAGCGAATGATTCATGATGATCGTCGTGTCAAAATTGATGATATTGCGTATGCGTTGAACATTAGCCACGGTTCAGCAGTTGCAATCATCCATGAATCACTAAATTATCGCAAAGTGTGTGCTCATTGGGTACCACATCGACTGACAGACCAGCAGAAACAGAAACGTTTGGAAACTTCGAAATCACATTTAAGGCGTTTAGAAGAGGAAGGAGAAGAGTTTCTCAGTCGCATAGTAACCGTTGATGAGACGTGGGTCCATCACTTCGAACCACAGAGTAAGCGGCAGAGTATGGTGTGGAAACATCCATCCTCGCCTACAGCAAAAAAGTTCAAAAGACAAGTTTCTGCAGGAAAGTTGATGATGAGAGTGTTTTGGGATATGAAAGGTCCATTTCTAAATCATTACACTCCTAAAGGTCAAACAGTGAATAGTGACAGCTACTGTGAGGGACTGCGATATCTGAAACCCAAAATGAAAACAAAGAGGCGAGGAAAATTTTCAAAAGGTGTGCTTTTGCTTCAGGACAATGCCCGTCCTCATAATGCGGGGAAAACGATCCAGTGCATTCAAGATCTTGGTTTTAAGCTGCTGGAGCATCCGCCGTACAATCCTGACCTAGCTCCAAGTGATTTTCACCTTTTTCATCCGATACGCAGGAGCACCTGCGTGAATCCAAGTTTTCGTCGGATGACGAGGTTGTGGAGGCGGTGCGCGAGTGGCTGTGCACGATGCCACAAATCTTCTTCCAGGACGGAATTACGAAGTTTGTCAAGAGATGGACAAAGTGCATAGATGTTGAGGGTGATTATGTAGAGAAATGATGTTACTTGTCATCTTGTTTTCACAATAAAAAGTTCCTTTTTAAAAATTTGCCTTTACTTTTTGACTTTTCCTCGTACATTGTTCCGACGGGCTAATTCATCGTCGTATGGTATAGCAAAATTGAAAGTTAACGGCATGGAAATGCGCGAAACTCTTACGGTCAGAGGGGAAAGGCGATGTGGTGGGAGTCGCTGTGAGATGTGAGAAGAGAATTGGTGTTATCAGAGACGGTGCTGCCAACCTATGATCATTATTTCTAATAGTAACAAAAACTCGCGCCTGTTAAGGTTTGTTTGTAAATGTCGCGAGTTTGTCTAAACCTTTGTCCAAACAAAGAGTTTTATATTCAAAGTCGATTATGCTGAAATAACGTAAATAAAAGAGTAAAGTCTTTCAGAGCGTAACAGGTATACTATAAGTCGGCACCGTGATACATAAATGGAAAAAAGGAGCAGAGATTACAGTTACTTTTTATTCGTAAGGAAATAATAAGATTTTAAAATAGGTCCAATCGACATGATAAAAAGTTTATGTTTGTTTGTCACCACAAATCTCTATCTGCGCGCGCGCGTGTGTGTGTACCTACAGTCACACAGCTGGCTTCAAAAAAGAATTATACGTTTATTGTTTCCGACGTAAATCAAATAATAATAAGAGTAATAATAATAATAT
This sequence comes from Magicicada septendecula, assembly GCA_034769895.1. Lineage (NCBI taxonomy): Eukaryota > Metazoa > Arthropoda > Insecta > Hemiptera > Cicadidae > Magicicada > Magicicada septendecula. Next base: position 19,210,663 of record CM068369.1, on the reverse strand, counting down.
TGTAATTGTATTACTATACAAATCAAGTAAATGATGTGTACTGTTCACAAGGAAGATATTTCACATACCTTTTAAGCAACACCTTGCTTATGCACATTCCTAGGCCTGCGCTGCGTTTTACAACGTATCTCCAAGCACGGGCTATAGGTTCAACAATAATTTTAAAACAAATCTCCTTCGACACACTACACATGACGAACACCAATCCACACATTAAATTCACATAAAACTATAAATTATTTTAATTTAAAAAAGTTTGCTTCCACACGGTTAGACTAACGTACTTTTTCTAACTTTTCACACTGACGATGTCCGTCGCGAACTCACGAATTACCAGTACCGATAGCTTCACGAATGTTATCCTTACCTGTCCTTCAATGAGTAAATTTATTTCCCGGGCGGCGCCAAATTGTTTATGAAAACAATTAAAAATATGAAACTGAGCGGTCGTTCTATGCTGTGTTGACTAATTCAAATTACCCTCGCAACTGGCGGGCATTTGAATCTCGCTTGTAGTTCGTCGTGCTGCCGACGTCTAACGCTGGCAGACAATTTCGCTCGTCGCTAAAGTACACAAACTTTATAATACAATTTATAACGAGATATAGGACGGTTATTACTACTCAGTACTAGTTTATTAACGTGAAATAGTTAATCGTTATTCAGTTATATATAAAATTATATACTGTTATTAAACAGTAACAGTTGTCTAATGTTGCTTCGGCAATAAATAGACAATATCCCAAGGTTGGCTAAATTTGATAAAACGCTTCTAAGTCGACACGGCTAACGTCAATGTTTATTTTCTACTGTTCGTTTAATGAGTGAGTTCTTTTGATTACGAAAAAATATTAATAAGACGATAATAAAGTACACTACCTTACATCAATGGTACTTATGTACTATTAGAGTTAAATACAATTCGTTTTTTACTTGTTAAAAAGTGTGTGTTAATAATTCGTAATTTGTACACAGGTTATTTTATGTTTACATACAAGTTTAGTTTTTATTATCAATCAATACTTGAAAGAAATTTAGTCATCAGTTCGGAGTGAGAGTTATTTGTGTTGTGAGAAAAGTTAATTAGAATTTATTTCGTAAATTCGGGTATTTCAGATATACTTAACAAATCTTGTTGAATTCTGGTGAAGAGTCACTTAGTTCTTAGTTAGGTTGGATCGATACGATCATCAATCTTCTATCATTTATACTTTGGATTACATCTGGCTTCTTTTTCAAATAATTTGGATAAAATAATTAATTTTGAATATTAAAATCTGGTCTATTATCTCTGTTGGTTTGACTAATCCTTCATTAGACGTCTTGCATCCTCATCTCGTTAAATTTTGAAGTATTTTTTATTATTTTATTTGAAAATTGAGTCTAATAAGGATTGGCTTCTGTATTTCTTGATCGTCAATAATGGACTAATGTTTTATAACGGAATTATATTAAATAACGTTCCATTGTTATGGCAAATGTCTGTACTCATTGGTTGATTACATCTATGTCTGTTGTTAAAATATTTGCATTTTAATTCAAAATGAATAAATATTTTCTGATGGCTATTATTCTTCTGTCTTCTTATCTATGTATTAGATATTATCACAACTGTTGATATTTTCTTTCAAAGATCATTTTGACATCCCACAAAGCTGGGTTTGTTCATGTATTCAAGTTTTGACAAAAATGTTAATATTATGTTCTTATATTTTTTTCTTATTTTATGTTTTGAATCTAACTCTGATATCTTAATATGGTTCACTAATTGTACTTAATGAATTACTTGCCCTGAATTTTATAATACAATAGTGGCATTGGATTTATACAGTTAGGCATTTTATAGGCCTAAGTAGTAATTGGCTCCTTACTCATATCTACTGCCATTTCTTATAACTTGTTTATCATTTAATATTACTTATAAAACATAACACAAAAATTAGGTTTATGGTCTGTTTACGTTTTTCAGCCATATTCCTTCTTACAAACTTAACTCCTTTTAATTGAACAAATAACTATCTTGGTGAGTAAAATTATAACACCATTTATTCTATATTGCTAATCATCCCTTTGAACATTTTTATTAACATAGGATGTTTTATTTATTTTTCACTCATATTATTTAGTTTATTCTTTTTTAACACTATTAGATTGGTTGTCTATCCATCTTTTAACATTTACTATATATTTTTACAGTTTAAACATTGTAACAATAACATCCCTAATATCATTATGGGATTTTTATCCTGAATACAACTGTATTACTAATCTACTATCAATTCTAACTATAATAACAATCTTCTGGTTATTCTTATTTTTTGGTACCCTTCACCCTTAAACCACTTTCATTCACCCTTCAGTGTTAATCACTGGTTTTGGTGTCTTTACCTATATGTTGTGTTTTATATTTATTTTGGGTTACACTTGCACTTTGTACCTTTTGTACTGTACTTTAGTGTTAATAGTGGTTATTCCCTAATATTGATTTCTTTTACTCACTTCTAACACTTACACTGTTAATCACTTTCACTTCCTACCTATCTCTCACTTCTGGGTTTTTTATTGTTTTATACACAATTGATAGTTAGTCTGTTAACAATTTTATGTTTTGATTTACTTATCACCATAGCGTTATTAATAATATATAATATCTATTACTCTAGATAGTGTACTTTTTCCAAAGATTATTTTATTTAATTTTAATACTTGTTATTAGACTTTTATTATTTGTTTGTGTCTTTTTCATCATTATTTGAGCTTATACCTTCTTATTTTATTTCCTTTATTGGGTCAATCACTTGGGTTGGGTCATAGTCATTTGTCTCGTCATAGTCATTGTCTTTTCCTTAGTTTAATATAATTAATTCATTATAGTTTTTTCTCTGGTATGGGGCGGCTTTTTGTGTTGTAAAAATCATTATACATATATATATATATATAATATTTATTAAATATACTGATTTATTGCTGGACCACAGAGTCAGCGCTTTGTGTGGAATACAATGTTCTGTTTAGTTACTTATCCTGTTATCATTGTGTCTAGTTTATTAGTTTTATAACAAAATACAGTTCCCAATTTCCTACCTAACTTTCCACTCTCCATCTCCATCTCTCTCTTTCCACTCTTCATCTTTCTCTATCTGCGATAGGGCTGAAATTCTTCTCAAAAGGAAGAAAGAACAGATGAAAAAAGCACACAGTAAAAAATAGAAATCTCTGTCAAGTTGCATTTTCCACATTAGTTTATTGTAAAATATAAAACACATTATGTTTTATTCTAAAATATAGTTTAACATGTTTTAGCAATTTTCTTTCCTTGTGTTTGCTGTTGTAAAAGGTTTTTACTGAAAAATACATAGGTCTAATATTGTAATATTGTTACTGTGAGTCTAATGCGTTTTATTACATTAAAACCCCACCTTGAGTCTCCATCTTACCCCACACTTGGGGTAAGATGCCGAAATGCAGGGATTTTTATGGAACCGCCTTATTAAAGTCTATTGATTTTTAGAGTTAATATAATATATCTACTTGATACTAAAAACTGTGTGCTTTATTACTGTGGTAATAAAAAAAATGTACTGACATTTAGTGTTTTATACTAGCCATTGAAAAATAATCACGGCATCTTCCCCCAAACCACCCTAATAATAGTAATAATAATAACTATTTAATAATAATAATTTCCTTGTATCTGCCATCTGAGGACCACATGCCAATTTCAATTCTTTATTCCTTGTTCTTTTCTTTTTCTCCAATATTCTTTCAACTTTTCACTATGACTCATCTTCTTGTCTTCAGTCGCTTGGAACCTGCGTTTCTCTCTCCCACCCTGGACTCCATTTCTATTTTTAAAATTTCTGCCCGAAAAACTGTTCTTTCAATTGGTTCTTCTGCGTTGATGTTATTTTTTTCTAAATCCTTTGGCATTTCTTTAATCCAACTTGATGTTGACTTCTTTTCCCACAGATATAATAAGAATTATTTATTATTATTAATAACAAGTATTTACTACAAACAGAATTATCACTGTTGCACACCACTATGCCATTTTCCGATCTGACGATGAGGTGTGAAGCTTGAAAGCCCTAATCGGAATAATTTTTCTATAGTGGTGTGCAACAGTGTAATTCTGTTTATGATTATAACCACTAACACAACTTTCTTAACTAAATTATTTAATTTTATTAAATTATTAATGAAACGGGTACTATGGATTGCATGTATTGATAATATTTTATGTGCAATACATTAAAACAAAATTGAAGCAAACAAATGTGAAATATAGAATAATTCGCCTACTATATTTCGGGATATGGTAGATTAATACAAGTCTGACAATGTTACGACAAGGTGGAGTAAAATATTTTTGGCTTCAGTATATTACTGTAAGCACGTTAGTTGGATTCTCCAGCCCTAAGTGTGCCCAAGTGGGAATCTACCTTCAAATTAATATTTCCAAGCGACTTATTTCTAATTCGATCTGAACAAAACGCAATGCGGTATAAAGACAATACGCCTCCTGGTACAGAATGATAAGGTTTAGAAAAATAACATAGGCTATAACGATTCATAGGAAATAACGATTATTACTTCCAACATGATTATGATTTATTTTCTGAAAAACCTAAATTTCAAATTCACATAAACGTAAATTTATAGTTTAAAAAATTGTCGTAATTTTATTTCGATTTAGATATTTATTTTAATTATATTCTCTAATAGTACTTTGTAAATGCTATGTGCATACTATTCCATGATGTTAATCGTGCAACTGTTATCGAAACAGTATACGTCAAAGCAACACGTTTATCCTCTGGGGCCATGGAACGTGAAGACACATTTTTATAATTGAAAAAAATTAGGCCTATGTAGTTTAGTTTATTAAATTTACGAAATCTCCAACAGATAGCTAAAATTATCTTCTTCTTCTTTTTCTTCTTCTCTTCAAAGAATAGGTTATATAAATCTGTGCCGGCACCCATCTCATCCTCGGACGACCCACATCTCTTCTACCAATGGCTTTATAGTTCAGTGTCGCTTTCGGCAATTGATCCTTTGTTATCCTTTGCAAATGATCCCACCATTGTCTTTTGTTAATTGCAATAATTTAATTTATGTCGTTTGCTTCGAGTTCTGCTCTGATATCTTCATTCCTTATTCTATCTTGCAATGTATAATTTAAAGTATTTCTAAGAAACTGCATTTCAGCACTTTGAATCTTGCCGCTTTCCTTTTTTGTCATGACCCACGCCTCACTTGTATTACTCAACGTGGGTATTGCAATTGTCTTGTAAAATTTAATCCTTGTACTGTGTATTGTTTTATTTCTAAGATTTCTATGGATTGTATCACAAATATTCTTAAATTTATTTATCTTCTGTCTTATATCATATTCAGATCCATAGATTACTGCACAGCAGAGATATTTGAAAAGGCTCACTTGTTCTAAAGTGCTGTTGTTTATAACTATCTTAGTTATCACTGGATATTTACCTTTAAAGATAATGGTTTTGGTCTTTCTTACTGAAATTGTCAGTGAGTACTCTCTTGCAACTTGTGGTAATTGAAACATAGTTCTTTGCCAATCGTCCTCATTTTCTTGAGTGACGATTTAAAAAGAGCTGTGTTTCAATTACAAGAAGTGGCAAGAGAGAGAGAGAGAGAGAGAGAGAGAGAGAGAGAGAGAGAGAGAGAGAGAGAGAGAGAGAGAGAGAGAGAGAGAGAGAGAGAGAGATGAGATACAACAACGAACTGTATCAAATATATAAAGTGATATCAGTCTCAAAATTTATAAGAATACAAAGATTGCGTTGGGCCGGTCATGTTATGAGAATGGAGGATGGCAGGAACTCCAAGAGGGCTTTGCTGAGTACATGGGAGGGAACGAGACCTAGAGGTAGACCGAGGAAGAGGTGGGAAGATGGCGTTGCAGAGGACGCGAGAGACATGGGGATAAGAATCTGGAGGAGGGTTGCAGTGGATAGAGTGGATTGGAGACGGAGATTGGTGGAGGCCAGGGCCCGACTTGGGCTGTAGCGCTATAGGAGGAGGCAAGAGAGTACTCACTGACAATTGTGGTAAGAAAGACCAAAACCATGACCATTAAAGGTAAATATCCAGTGAGGACTAAGATATTTATAAATGACAACACTTTAGAACAAATGAGCCGTTTCAATTTATCTCGGCTGTGCAGTAAGCTATGAGTCTGAATATGATACAAGAGAGAAAATAAATAAATTTAGAAATATTTGTGGTACGATTCGTAGAAATCTTAGAAATAAAACAAGACACATTAAATTTTATAAGAGAATTGCACGTTGATGTATGTATTTATGGGTTATGACGAAAAAGGAAAGCGGCAAGATTCAGAGTGCTGAAATGCATTTTCTTCAAAATATTTTAAATTATACATTGCAAGATAGAATAAGGAATGAGGTTATCATATATCAATATGGTAATTCCAAACAATTATTGTAAATATTTTAGTGGATAGTTAGTGAGGATCGGTCAATAATACAACTTTTAGTTATTTTGCGTCGACGTTTCGACAATATTTATTGTCATCTTCAGGACCTGTGTATGAAATACAATAGAAATATCAAACATAACGAAACAATTAAATATTTGGGTGAACGTGTTGGTGATGTGAGTGTGTGCGTGTGTATGTATGTATCATTTTTTATGTGAAGACTTATGATAGTTTGTTTACATCTTCAAATTATCTTTAAGAAAGCGAGCAAATTATAGTATGAGAGAACTTAATTTATACAGTATTACAATTTAAATTACTAAATGTAATGTTATTTTAATTAATTAAACAACAACATAACTAAACAACATAATTAAATTAATTAAAATAACATTATATTTAGTAATTTAAATTGTAATACTGTATAAATTAAGTTCTCTCATACTATAATTTGCTCGCTTTCTTAAAGATAATTTGAAGATGTAAACAAACTATCATAAGTCTTCACATAAAAAATGATACATACATACACACGCACACACTCACATCACCAACACGTTCACCCAAATATTTAATTGTTTCGTTATGTTTGATATTTCTATTGTATTTCATACACAGGTCCTGAAGATGACAATAAATATTGTCGAAACGTCGGCGCAAAATAACTAAAAGTTGTATTATTGACCGATCCTCACTAACTATCCACTAAAACATTCACTGATTGACGGTCACTAAAAAAATTAAGGATTGTAAATATTGTAACGGTACATAATATCATGACCACCAGGGTCCAAAACAAACATTAACCAACCATAAAATATCATAAGAAAAACCACATTTAAATTTCAAAATTAAGTAAAGGAAAAATTAGGAATTTATCGTAAAAGGAATATAGAATACATCTTTAACAAACTATGGAGATGCTTAAAGAAATGAAGACAATGACAATAGACTAGACGTAAAATAACTAACAACTAACCCAATAGATTAGGTAAAGTGAGAAAGACCATAGACGAGGAGTAATTATAAGCCATGAACGTAGGAATAATACAGCAGCAACAACAATCAAATTCAATGTAACACACTATTCATGATGAAAATTAGCTATGATCGTGACAAGGGATAAAAACCCCAAATTATTATGAAAATAAATGTAGATTAACCAAAACAATCACTAGGAAGAGGAACTAGATAAATTATAGAATCGATAAAGAGAAAGATAGGAGTTCCAGGTGAAGTAAATAAACACTCCAATGACTGACTAGACAGACTGAATAAAAATGACTCAGACTTAAAATGACAAACACTTAACTAGATTAGGAGAGTGAGAAAATAAATAAATGAGTGTAACTAATATAATAAGACAGAATATAAGAGAATAACCATGTATTTTAAATATTAACTATGACAGTGATGAAAATCCTACAATATCAGAAAAGACTGATTGCTAATTGAAAATGTATGTAAAATAATAAAGTAAAACTGGATAATAATAACCAGTAGTATAATTAAGGAGTAATATTGTATATATATGATTATAATTTAAAACTATAACCAGTGAAACCAACAATGTAAATTAGATTTAGTCAGAGGAAGGGAAAGTGAGGCAAACTAACCTAGCAAACTATAAAAGCACTCTTATAATGATAATAACTGTAATCAACAGGACATAAAACTGTTGTGCATTATAACTAAATGAAAATAAATAACACTAGGATCATTCTGATCACTAATACAAGACAACTAGAAGGTTGTATTTATTATAATTAATGAAATGTACTTTGATGAAGTAATGCAGAAGTGAGGTACATACATTGTACAATACACACCAAATTAAATACTTAATCAAAATAAAAGTGCTTACTATCAAAAGTACCAGTAAGAAATCACCTAACTATTTTAATATAAACAAGGTAATACCTACCACTGCTCAAACCATGAATTATGTATTTATAAGTAACATGACTTTTTGTACCTAGATGTAAGATCTATTATGTAAAATCAGTAGTAATAAAGAAAATTAAGCAGAGACAAACTGTCATCAACCTGCATAGTAAACCTCATGTTTGATTACAGATAAGATGTTAATGAAAATAATCAAGTAAAAAGTGATTAGGGAATTGTCTGGTGTATAATAATTGGCAATTCAGGGAAATAAAGTAAAGTATTGTGCAATTATTGTTAATTACATTTTATGGTATAATCCAACCAAGTAATGTGAACTAATGACACTTTTATGAATAATTCCATTAATCGAACACTAAAACTTTATTAACATGATCACTTTTTTATTGTACAGTTGAATGGTAGATATAAGTTAAGTTTAAGGACAGTTCAATTTGCTTAACCGATTAACCTAAAAGATAGCGAACTTATTCATACTAGATTTGTGGTATAATATTAAGAATTTACGATTACAGAATGTAAGCACTCTCCTATTTAGAGATTTTATAATGATAATTAAGGTTTTATAGTTAGTATTTTGCAGTTTCAAAGAACCTACTTATTTAATTTTACTTAAGACGATTCTCGTCTACTAACGTTTTATTGTAACAAGATGACACGCTGAGATTAGAATTTTTCGAACCATATTAATTGATTGTTAACCAAAGTTAAGGGAAGTGAATATATTTAACTGTGATTCAGTATTAAGTAACGCTGAATAAATTATACTTATTAACCATTAATGGAGCATTAATTCATTTGAATTTTATAATAACAATTTGATTCGTAGCGGACAGGTTAAGTTTACTTGTGAAAATGTTGGCAGCACTTTTAGCCGCTAAAAGTGAAAAGATTTAACCATTATCTGTTTTATTCATAATCATGACTTTTTTAAATAGGTTAGCACGATTGACAACACTGCATTCAAGTAAGTAATTATTTGTTTAAGACCGACATGATTACTCCAATTATATTTTAACCTATTTAGAGTCGACGTCAGGTGAAGATTACATCGGACGATGCTCCGCAACGACATTAATTACTAATCAAATTACACCATACTACGATCTACTAGTAACCTGCTGTTCCATTAGTGATGGTGTTTAAACGATTAACCAATAATGAATTAAGTAAACAAATTCAAGAAGGAAGACAAATCAACATTAATACAATTAATTAAATAAACAAAGTAATAAATAATTTGTTAATAATACATTAACCTATAAGACCTGTAATTTTACAAAATGAGACCGCAACTTGGGGCATAATAAATCCGAACACGAGATCCCATAAACTTAATAATAATCCATTTTACACGATGCAATATTTAGAATTGTTACAATATGCAGGAATAAAACAACTAGGAATATAGATAGCTATATATTTTGTTTATATATACACAGCCGGTCTGTGTGTACAACTCAATGTTATGTTTAATATGACACATGAGATTAAATAATAAATGTCCTTATATTTGTTCTCTGTGTTTACGTTTTCCTCCTTCCACTCTAAAGCCTTCTGATTGGTCAGAAATACCAATGCAGCTCATCGCTTCAATGCTTTCCTGTTTGTTAATTGGCTTATGCGAATAAGCTATTCGTACTCAACAATTCCACCCGTATAGTATGAGAACACTGCACAGTGAATGTACTGACTGTCTTAATAAACGCAATGTTGATTAACAATATTGTCGACGAATGATGTCTATAGAACAGACATCGCTCTGATGATGATAATATTTCTTTGTATCAACTAATCGTTCGTTAAATACTCTGGATTGGTAACATGAGATATATGTTAATATAATTCACAATTTTTGAAACTAGTTATAAAATTAGATTAATATTATAAAATATAATTTCACCTTGGTTATAAAACGAAGAGATCAACTTGTTAATTAAATGGTCCGATCATACATGGATTTAAGTAACGCAAAGCAATATTAAATTCATGTGCAATTAGATTGAATTTGTTTTTCTCTGTCGGATATTACACTTGCATCACCAAATTGTTAATTACTGTAAAGTAAAATTTCATTAAAATTCAATTAATACTGATAAAATAATTTCTACGCCAGACAAACTCATAAATAATTTTATTGATCTAATTTGTATTTGAATTGTACATTTTGCAACATTCACGATAATTCGTAACATTTAAACACGTAAGTCCGGTCCGTGTTTAATACTTTTAATTTTATGTTTTACATTTTCTTCTGCACTCTTTAAATGTGATGTCATTAGTAAAACTCTATTGAACTACGAGGGTAGGGTGAAACGCTCCGGGCCTGACGCATACATAGCGTTACTATGCTCATAATTTTGACCGTGTTTCACGATTTCATCCTTTTGTAGGTCTAGGTTTTATGTTTTTAAGTCAATGAGTTATTTATTTTTAGTGGCACAATACACCGTTGCAAGCGCCTCGAGCATCGCTGGATAGACTGGAAATTTGTGCTGTCATAAATTTGATTTTCATAGATTTAACTGCAACCGAAATAAAAAAAAAGGAACTGTATTCAATGTTGGGGGACTTATGTCCATCGAATACAATGGTTGAGCGTCGGGTTGCTGTCTTTAAATGGGTCATACAAACACAACTGACGACTTACGTGTTGCTTTCTATCCCATCAAAAGTAAAAAGAAATTCATAAAATCGTTTTGGTTGATCGTAGAAGTGAAGTGAGGAGACAGCTGAGTCTTCTGGTATGTCAACGGAACGTGTGCGCAATTCTTACACGAACATCTGTGTATGACAAAGCTGTGGCTAGGTGGGGTCCGCGTTTGCTGACATTTGACCAAAAAATTGTCAAAAGGACGTTTCAAATAATTTTAGCTATGATTAAAATCAAAGAATTGAAGTTTGAATTGTTTCCCCAGCCCCCATACTTGTCCTATTTAGCCCCAAGTGACTTCTACCTCTTTCCTAACCACAAAAATGATACGGTGGGGAAAGATTTACTGACGATAATCAAGTCACCGATGGCTAATTTGATTACCTCGACAAATCGGTTTGTCAGTCTGGCATAACCGCTTTAGAACATCGTTGCAAAAAGTGTATAGAGCTAAAGTACAGAGAGTAGAGTACAACTTTGGAATAAATAAAAAATGTAATAAATGTATAGTAACTAGTTTACCAAATGTAATTTAAAATAAGAGGTAAAGTGATTCGAGGTAAATTATAAACATACCACGGTGTTAAAGTGAAGAACATTGAAATTAATCAATAACTATCCCACAGACAATATAAAGGCAGATCCAAAATTGACTGTAAACCCAGATGTAGTATTGTTATTTGTTAATCACACAGACAATTGTTAAAAGGTGTGTTGTTATTTAGCATTAGGAGAAGTTGTAGTAATTAAGACATGATTTTTAGTTAAGAATTTTGTTTAGTTTTAAAGGAGTTAATATTACTAGAAAGCAAGGAATAAATAAGTTCAACTAACAATTTCCCAAAATATCATATCAATTAGCCATCCATAGTTCTAAAATATTCTGTTTTGTAGAAGTAAATTCCCCAAAACTAATTATTAAGTTACAAATACAGGTCATGAGTGGTACCAAATAGCTAATAATTTTACCAGAAAACAAAACAAAATGTAAATTATATTAATTCTAATTATGTAATAATTAAGGAATAATTTGGGTGTAAAATATAAAAACAATGTATTTTTTATAACCGGTGTCATGTGATACCTAAATCTCATAAATTGGACCAATAAGGATCATAGTAATTTCTGGTCAATTCAGTGAAATAAGAAGAAACTTACACTTTATTGTTAGAGACGAGAGAGGTCGGTTGAGTTCAGTGCACAAACCAAATGACAAAATTTATATAAAGGAATCTAATCTGAGAAGGAAGAAAATTTAATGAATTGATGAAAATAATGTCCAAAATTAATTAAAAATAATATAAAATGAAGATATAACTAAACACGGAAAGACTAACAAGAAAGAAGAATAAAATAAAACTAAATAATAACCAGTGAATATCTCTACAAGTTCAACTAACCTAAAGGTAATAACCAATATAAGGTTTATCACTATCAACACTAGGAACAATGCAACAACATTTACAACGGATAAAAACATTAATGCACAAAGAAAATATAAGTAACAAATAGTGAATACTTAATGACATTTATTTTATTAAATAAAACAGTGGGTAAACATTTCACATGGTTAATAGCAGATCAACAAGACGCCATATTGCATTCGTCAACCCGCCAAGCCCATGATTCTTTGCGGCCTTAGACTAAATTTAAAGGATTTCTAGTAATGTATTTTCAATTTTAATTACCATTATTTCTGTTATATTAGATGATTAGTATTACTATATTTGTACTGTAATGTACTCCTTGTTTTTATTTTTAACGTAAATGAACCTTGCATAGCAGTCCAAAGAACATGACATAATAATATTAACATAAAAAAAAAGAGAAATCGAACCCTGAGACTGAATCGACCTATGCTATTGTGAATGTCGAAAGCATAATTTTCAACTAACTTGAATAAAAATAAATATTAAACATTATCATTATCAAATACAATTCCAAGTGTTTTATTTCTCAAGGTATTAAGTTAATAGGTTTCACATTGAACGAGCGAAGACCAAGAAGACGTCAGCGTGTGGTAATTCTGAAGATAACTACAAAAATATAAAATAACCTCAATCGGTACGTTCGAGATGGTAATCGAAGGTCTCATTAAAGAGTTGTTTCTAAATTACAACCGTGTTATTCAAACGTCTGAGGCAGATAGCGAATAATTGTATTCACCGAAATCATAGAAAAATCTTTAAAGGAGATTAGAAACCTAAACAAACCAACAAATAAACATAATTAAAATACATACGAGGCATAAACACCAACAGCTATACTCAATTACCAAAAAAATAAAGAGTAAACCGAGTTAACAAAACTAGATAATAATTTGGAAAAACGTTAGATTACAATATGTATTCAAATATATATAGATATATATTTGTATATATATGTATAAATATTGTAGCATAACAAAATTATCACATGAAAATTTTAACTTAATGCAACATAAATAAAGAAGAAAGGGTCCATAGTGAGTGAGAAGAATGAATTGGTTGAAGATTAAACTAAAGAAACTGTACATTAAGTAAATAAAATGTTAATAAGAATAAAAAATAACAAAGAAAACTATTGGTCAAAATAACCTACTATGTAAAAACCCAATAAACCAGCGGTATACCCAGTAGATTGGGGAAGCAGTAAAAAGGAAAGACAAGAAAAAAAAGATAAAAAGGTGAAAAAAATATTAATAAGGGAAATTTATAAGGTCAAGAAGCAGATAAACCACAAGACAAGAAATTTACTAATATAATAATGAAGAAAGGACAAAATATGTCAAGATTCCTACAAAAAGCCTAGAAATAAGAAGAGCTATTCCAAAAATGTTAATAAAGGAATACATACCTTTGAACTAAATTTAAAACCAACATATGTAGACCCCGTAACTCAAGTTATTATTTGAGTTCATAAAATGGTAAAATGGTAAGACCAATGAAAACCGAGTTGTAAACTAGATATAAGTATTATATGTAACAACCAAAAGACTACCAATAGTGTAGAAACAAACCAAAAAACTACCATAGTGTAAAAACAAAAGACTACCATTAGTGTACGAAATGTAAGGTGAAATACAATAATAAATACAATAAAAGTTAGAGACTACAGTGAGTGTAGAGAATAACAAGTGACACACTATAATAAAAAATAGTGTAGGAAATAAATATTATTTAAAAGGGCTGACAACATTATTAGTGATAAGAGTTTTTTAAATTAGATATAAGAAATAATATTACCCATAAAATTTTTTTTTTTAATTACAGTTAAGTAAATTGTGACAAGGACAATAAATACCAGAGGACAGTTCACAACTGAGGGTATAACTATTGATAAGATGTTTGTTATTTATTGTTAACCAGATAATATGTTATATATAAGGTAATAATAGATATAAGATATTTTTAATCACTGTTAAGTTAATACCAAAAGAGACATAAATACAAAAGACAGTTAATGACTGACAGTATTACTAGTAATAAGAGTTTTTTATTTTCTAATTAAATTATGTCCAGGGAATAAGTAGGATAAGATATTTTTGTTATAATTAAATAAGATAATTAAAAATGATAAGAATAAGATATTTTGTTATTATTGGATGATACAGTTAAAAATAGTAGGCGTAAGATGTTTTTGTTAAAATTAGGTGATATATGAAAAATAGTAGATAATAAGATGTTTTGTTGTATTTAAAATCATGTTAACTAATTTTCAAGTTTGTAAGGCAGAGAGGCAAGTAGGAAATAGGAATGTTATAATTTTATTTAAAACTGTAAACCATATGAAAGGTACAAAGCAGATTAGCTAATACACCATTCTAGAAAAACAGACCAGTAACGTAAACCAAACTTATCTATCAGAGAATCAAACTACATAATATAAGGGATAGAATTCAGTCCATACAACACAGAAATTTGAAAATGTAATTAGTACAGATACAAATAATAACGAATGGAATGACAAAGGAAAGAAAATTAACTTTTTTTGGAAATAAATAATACTAGGCTTATAATGGTAATCAAATCAGACTAAAAGGTAAATTAATCCATATTGAAGTGTTATAATAACAAAATTATTAACAACAAAAGATAATCACGGAGTTATTAATATTATTCCATGGAAATATTATCAGAAAAACACTTATAAACCATTTAAACACTAAATTTGTACAAAATATGAGGTCTACAATAATTATAAAAAATTGTAATTTTTAGGCTTAAATGAACTTAAACAAACCCAGCTATATATCCAATTATGTAAAATTAATCTAAGAATATTGCTGAGTAGTTAGATTTTTGTAAAATTAAGAAATAATTGAAAAACAGCAATAAATAGGAAAACTTGTTAGGTATATTTAGATGATGAACCAAATCTAAGACATGTACTTTTATAAATAAACAATGGAAAGAGGAAAAAGACATATCATAAATTACCCTAAAACGACGACGTTCAGAGTTTAGTCTATTGTTAATCGTTAATATGACCAGTTGAGACATTACTAACAGAAGACCGAAAAAGTATAATTTTGTGCAAAACCGTGAGTGTAGCTTTGAAAAGTGTAACAGAGGTTAACTAAATAAAAATAACACTAACAGATAATAATTAACACCTAACTAATTCAGAACAACAGTAATAACACCATCTAACACGAGCACAAGAAATCAACGGCCATTTTGAGAAGATTTTAAACCGTATTAGCAGAACACGAATACACATATTTGAACACCGGACACTTCACCAGTAAACCATCACGAAACGACATCGCAGGAGAAGAGAGGAAACTCTACACTATATTCCTGGACAACTACAACCTCGCAGAGAAGGGAATACTAATTTATTTCTGTGGGAGAAGCTCAACCAGTTTCAGCAGTGCATAGCAGAGAAGTCGAGGTGACGGCGGCCATACTTTATTTCCGAACCAGCACAAGACACAGCCTGCTCGAAGCCAGTGACGTCATTTCGACGAATGGTTCGATATTACTTTTCATAATTGACAATTTACATAATAATATTTTTTGTTTCAGCCATAATAATTTATTTTAAAAATATCTGTAAGAATTGTATCTTGTTCCTTGCCCTCTGACCATTTCGACTCGCTAAAAGAATCCTAATTAATTAATCTTGTAAAAATATATTTTGTCAATCTTGTTCGCTACCGCCTTGAGCAGATATCAACCAATGCCTGGGTCATGCGCAGCCTGAATGGCGCATAATTTTAAATGTCAATAAATGAACATCATTATTCAGTTATAAGAGTTTGTATTTATTTGTATAGTGAATGTTAGCTATTCTTTCTTCTAAAAAAAAAATAATTTACAGTGATAAAATAAATATTTGAGAGGAAGAAGAAGAGCAAAGTCAGCAGAGAGAATCAACAGATCTAACTACACAATTAAATTAGTAATAGAAACAAATAGTTTCGAACTACAAATTCATACCTATTTAATTGGAAGTAATTAAAGCACACACACAATTAATTAATTAATTATTAATTAATTTATTAATTAATTGAAATAATTAATTAAACAAAAAATATATATATAAGTAAAATTTTATAACTTACAAAAATTGTTATTATCAACAAATCACACTTTATTATCATACTTTATTTATATTTAATTTACTCTTTGCAATTGGGAATAATTAACAATTGGCGAGATCACTAGTGGGATTTCAGTTATTATAAAATCAACTTAATAATTATAAAATCAATCTACTAATTATATTATATTATTAATAGATTTTTGTAAATATATTACAATGTATATATATATATATATGTATATTTTCTCAAACGTGTTACCACTAACCCATGTTTGTCTCTATCAAACTTCTAAACTGTGCTTAATCTGTGCTGCGATGTGCCACTTGCTTCAAATCCTTTAGTAAAGTCGCGCAGCAGCAATAAATTGTCTGAGAAATTTATTTTGCTTTTAAGCATTTAATCTTCTCTTGTTAAATAGAAATTGCTGTAGACGACTGTTCAACCTATGTTTCGAATATATACGGTGAACCCCAAACATTTGTGGCAGTGCATATGTACCGGCACTGGCGCCTGTGTTTTTAATCTTAACAACTTTTCGCACCCGCCGAAATGTTTAGGAAAATAAAGAAAAAATTATAATTTAATTTATAGCCTCCTTGTTTTTATTTTAATGGAATCCTGCGACTTATTTAATTACAGTTTGAAGTAAACCTTGAGCACAAATATTATTGTTACAACAGTCTCACTGAACGTCGTGTGGTACAGTGGAAAACAAAATATAAGACACCAATTAAGTCACCACCTTTAATTATCACAATTAAACAGTTTGTAATCAACAAGATAGTCTCTTATACAACAAATCAAATAAAATTGACAATCCATAACGATTACTCTGTATAGACTTTCAGTATTTTAAATCATTTAATAATTATATAATTACCTTTATATCCACTAGAGTGACACTAAGTTTCGTCTAGTTATGACGCGTTTCGGGCACAAGGTCCCATCTTCAGATAACACTGATATTAATTTAAAACTAATTACTATATAAAATTGTAACCATGATTGTGGTTATGTCATTATAAATAAAAACTTTAAATCGCATGTGAAATTTTAAACGAACAACGGCCGGAGCTCCCGCATGCGTGCACTCACTACCGCGATCGTCACACGACTGGTCAAAGATTAAAATCTAATCTAATGGCAGTGTCGAACAAGTTGTTCGATACAAATTTACCTGATCATTCAATATATTATTTTTGGTGGTGGTATTTTTTATAGCTTTATATATTTCAAGTTCCTCCAGACTATCCATCAGTTTACCTCTTTTGCATATATGTAGTGCTGTTAAATTCTTTTCAAAGCTAGTATTTTTGGTGGTGGTATTTTTTATAACTTTATAAATTCTAAAAAAGGTAAACTGATGGATAGTCTGGAGGAACTTGAAATTTACAAAGCTATAAAAAATACCACCACCAAAAATAATATATTGAATGATCAGGCAAATTTTGCATCGAACAACTTGTTCGACACTGCCATTAGATTAGATTTTAATCTTTGACCAGTTGTGTGACGATCGCGGTAGTGAGTCCACGCATGCGGGAGCTCCGGCCGTTGTTCGTTTAAAATTTCACATGCGATTTAAAGTTTTTATTTATAATGACATAACCACAATCATGGTTACAATTTTATATAGTAATTAGTTTTAAATTAATATCAGTGTTATCTGAAGATGGGACCTTGGGCCCGAAACGCGTCATAACTAGACGAAACTTAGTGTCACTGAAGTGGATATAAAGATAATTATATAATTATTTAATAAGGGACACGGTACGCTAAAAAAGTATAATGTTTTAAATTCCATTGAGGAAGATGAACACTACGTCGAAACGTCTGGAAAATCAAAACCTAAAAGTAAGTTCACAGTGAAAGTGTTTATATATATATATATATATATATATATATTAATAAGTGAATGAAGAGGATGTACCAACAAGATAATCAAATAAAAATTGTTCACACGCTATAAAAATATCTACTAATATAAAACACAATTGTATTACAATCGTCCCGAACAATAATAAAACACATAACAGTTTGATAAAATACTTCGAACCGCAGTGTGTAAATCGCCCGACAATAATTGAACTAAGCGTCGCTGAAGTCTCGTATTTATACCCCAGAACATTCCATACTACGCATCAGCGCTACACTAGAGCGTAATTGATTGCGGCCTTGACACAGTGCCCGCGGCCGGCGGAGACTAGAAAATTCTCGCCAACGCGTGTTGAGATCACGTACATACGCACACAACATTACACCCGTATTCCACTGGAACATCCGAGAAACACGTATATTGTTCTTTAATGGTGTAACACTTTTCCCGCATTACGTAACAATATTTATTTTTCTCGTTGTAACATTTACAAACGAGCTGGGCGCTATCGGAAAAGCGCTGGGTGCTGTCAAGTCACCGTGTGCAAATATTACACGCACTAAATCCTACGGTATTAAATAATGATTGCATCGAAATGCATGAACAGGTTGATACAGCGTACTTTCCTTTCAGCAAGCTTATAAAATTGTAATTGTCTATGCAAGATGTAAAATAGATACATACAATATATTATATTAGTGTCGCATTGTAACAGCAACATTGGAAAAGTAACAGGCTATAAATCAGAGGATCTAATGCATGACTACTTATTGGCACTATAAATCAAAGATAAAGTTGAACAAAATCGTAGACTGCCGGTACACGTGGGAGCAACATAAATTTTAAAAGAATACATTTTCAAGTGTAGTCTTATGTTTTGTTCCTATTTCAACAGGAAACTTCAGATACTCATGCCAATTACGAGTATAAACTGCTAAAGATTAATGGTGTTTTAGAAGTAAGTAAAATAATTTTGTGCGAAGGCATACACGGCCGGTGTTATTTTGGTTAAAATTATTTCCCCGGCTGTTAGGCTGTGGTACAAAGTTTGTGACAAAACCAGACGTTTCGGCAGCACCAATGGCTGCCATCTTCAGTGGAAACTAGTCAACGCTAACGTAGGATGATATCGTATAACGTGGTATGTACTGTGGTCCTAACGTATATCATCCCAAGTTAGCGTTGACTCGTTTCCACTGAAGATGGCAGTCGGTTCCACTGCCGAAACGTTTGGTTTTCTAACAAACTATGGACTGCGGCCAAAAAGCCCGGGAAATAATTTCAACCGAAATAAGTAAAATAAATCTACCCTGGCTTAGCTATGAGGGAATGGCAGAATATTTAGGCTAGTTTTCAGATTTATTTAATCAAATGCTGACATCTGTACAGCAATCAAGTTCAATAAACACATATTAGATTTTAAATCTGTAAATCACGAGACATAAACAGACGACAAACAGAGGAAGAGGTTTTGTTTGTTTTTACTCTTAAGAAACAACCTAAAAGTTTTGTATAATTCTTTAAATAAATTAAGTATTTCATTTAGGTTAAACCTGACCGGTCAGGTTAACGACTTGTTTTACTGCGATGTAGTTGTATTTTGAAATTATTACGGAATGTCTTAAAAGTTGATTTAATTCTTTTTTAACAAGCAGTTAGTCAGCTAATTGAGTTTGCTAATTCATATAATTTCATCCAAATTTGGGGAAACGGTTGAACTTATGCACAGAAAATTGATACCTCATTATGTGTAAAGTAAATAAATAATTTTAGTGTAAAGTGTAACCGCTTTTTTTTCTTCCGACTTCACGTCATGTTACAGAAAAACCTCGGAAACATTTGAGTATACGAAGAAGTTATTTTAATCTTCAATGTTATATCACCGTGCACCACTGCACGGGGTTCAAATACGTTTGACAACATGCGATCCATGAGGGAAACATTGCCAACTTAATCATACGGTTCACTAATCTGTCAATCACACAGGAGGAAGTCAAGAATTGTGTGGCTTTGTTTAGCATTGGGAACCATTGCAAACACGGCGTTTGAACTCAACGCAAACAAATAACAGCCTCAAAATATTCATGAAGTTCTGCTATACCATGGCGGTGGCACATAATGATGGCAGACCAGTTCAACAAAAATGATTTCCCAACAGATAAATAATGTGCAGATTAACTACGATTTTATACGTGTAGCGAGATCCGTTCCTCGCATATATCCAACATACGAGAGTCAGTTGAAAAGTTAGAGCAGCGACGTCTGCAACATTGCCGTAAAATTAAATTTTTCGTGTGCTGCAAGATTTGTATTTTTCGTAAACACCTGTTAATTTCCCAGTCTATGTATAAATTTATTAATTGTTTAGAAGCTGTTTAAAATTGACGTGTAATGTGTGTTTTGAAAAAGGACAAAACCAAACATCGTGGTGTGGTTCTTTGTTAGGAATTGTTTGCGCCAACGAAAATTCAAAACAAAATTGTAAACGTGTCAGGAGATGCTGTGACTTCAAAACCAACGGTTTGTAAACAGGGACGTGAGTTTGTGAGTTTAAACGTGGTTGTACGAGCATTAAACCTGTTCCCTCCCTGCCGTGGACGACCAAATAATGCAACACTCCAGATGCGGCAGCCATCTTGCACAACGCTTTTCACACGAATTTCTTGAGTTAAAATTTAATGAACACGCTCATATGAGATGCCTATGATTTCAGCAACGTCATCCACTCCTCAATCTGCGGCTCCCAACACATTACGAAATTTTTTCAATAATGCTATTTTTTTGCACTTTTTGGACGGGCACTGATGGGATAGCCTTCAGTGCTTCTACGACCACGTTTAAACTTAAGTGTGCCCCACTTTCTAAAGGCGCAGCATTTTCTAACACATTTACAATTTTGTTTTGATATTTGGTTGGCGCTAAAACGTCGTTTTTAACAGAGAATTCATCAAAACAGAATGTTTGATTCTGAACATTTTAAAAACACGCGAGACGGGAAAATTTCTAACAGCTGAAAGTGAATAAACTGACAGATATAACTGGAAATTAACAGGTTTTCACTCGAAATATACATCTTGTAGCACACGAAACATTTTAGTAATACTACTGAGCTGTCGCTTTGCGCACATTTCAACTGACCCTTGTACGCCCAGATTAGACTATAGTGGTGAAACTGTGGATCGGATTATGAATGTCAGGGCAGTATTAAAATGATCGGGTGTCGAGTTGTAGCATTATCATCACCATCATCATGTTTCCTCAATCTTTCTGCTTATATCCTCTAGTCGAGAATATCCTGTTGAGCCTCCAGTCGAGTGTATCGCCTTGAGCGATCTAGTCGAGATACCGCTCACACCAGACCGCCGCCAGAACGAATCACTCTGAACTTTTGATTTGACCACGTGTAGAGACGAGATCCTCGTTGCGGTGGAATGGTGTTGTGTGGGGTAATGTGTAGGTATCGTGATGTTGCCGCCTGAGGTCCGTTAATCTCAAATTTGACAATATATCGCATTCTTAAACTTTGCCGAAAAGGAACTTGCAGTTAAAAGTGTGAATGAGAAAGTTTTTAAAACGTTAGGTACTGAAAAAGTATGTACACACAACACACACACACACAGAATATACTAGAAAGAAATGTAAAAGTACTGACTTTGGTGACTGAACTCGCTTGCTAATAATACCCAGAAAAGGACATTTAACTTATAGCTTCCTTACGAGAATGTGTAAGGCAAGCGGAGGTATAAAGTAGTTGTCTATTTCTAGTATTGTTATTTCCGATCTGACAATGAGCTGTGAAGCTTGAATGCGCTAATCGGAATAATTTTTCCATAGTGGTCTGCAACAGTGTTAATTCTGTTTCTGATTAGAACCGCAAACACAACTTTCTTAATTAAAATGTATTAATTGTTTAATACATCATAATTGCTCATGGCCTGAAACGTAGATTGCACTTGTACAATGACATTAATTACGTGAGTTATCAAAATAGAATGTTGGCGAAGGACAACATATAGTGTGAGTTATTCTCATGTCTAGTGGAAACTGTATATCTGTCTTTGTAAAAGTCATCCTAATGTCATTCATAATAACACCGCTAAATTAGGTACCAATGTGTTGTCTTTCTAAGATTTTAAATATTTATATGTAAGATTAAGATGGTTATGTGTTAGGAACTTACTTATCTCCACGGGCTAGTTGGTCGTGGTACACTCCCGTTGTTACGAACAGACAAAATCGTCATCTCCTCTGGAGCGCATCTTCAGTGTGCAAACAATTCAATAACTGACACGGTCTTCGCCAGTTAACCACACACAATACTGTGACACAAGATTGGTCGCGGCCCTAAGGAGGACCGTTTAAATAATCGGAACTATAACTTTATGTGTACCGGAAGTACATATCCGATGTTTTTAATATCGATATATTATGATGTGGAAAAGAAGAAGTGTACCAATTGTAAATTGACCTATTACTTAATGCAAAGCGAAAATACCTGTTGTTTTCATCTGTGAGGTTAGGTGACACCGGTTTTTGGTTTTAAGTTTACTGCTGAAATAAATAAAAGCCACGGTCGAGGGAAACATAACGTTTAATGTGTATATACAATAGTTACAACAGAGTAACACTTAAAATAACGTTTTTAAGTTGACAAATTAACAAAACTACAACAGGAAATGTAAACTGGAAAATACAAATATTTATAGTTAATGGGAAACACAAAGAAAAAAAAACAATGTGTTAAGGAATGACAACATACGCTCTACATATTTTACGATCTTGTGATGTTATTAAGTTTGTTTCTTCTGCAGGTAGTGCAAATTTCGTATTTTCGTTTTAACACCTGACGGACGTTTCAATGAAAAATATCAGTATCATCAGAGGTTTGTAAATAAATTAATAACAATCGAAATAATTCTGTTAATGTAAAAATTTAAATTTTGTACGTCAGGTGTTAAAACGAAAATACGAAATTTACACTACTTGCAGAAGAAACAAATTTAATAACATCACAAGATTGTATAATTGCTGCAAGACACTTGGAGTTACTTATATTGTAGAAAATATTGTACGATGTAGATAGTCGATGTTTTTTTTTGGTTAGCCGCAAAATGAGTACTTGTTGGAAAACGAATATACTTTTCGAGTTTAGTGTGGCTTTTCCGTGATTTATTCACTGAATGAGTATTAGCATAAAAAGCGCACTATTGGAATAAAGAGTTCTACTGAAAAACCGAATTCTGCCACAAAAAGGGCAACATGTATAGTAAAAGGCAATAGGCATGCCTAGGTAATAGGCTTTACTTCGAGTTGGGTTTTTTATAGTTTTCGCAACAACAAAAAAGGTTTTACATTACACGGGTATTGGTTCCATGTGTAATTTCAGTTTTCGTGTCAACCTAATAACATAACCTTTTGTCGTCACAGGCACGCGCCGGTGATGCATTATTGCTACAAATATTTTCCACTGAAAAAATGACAACCAAAACTTATTACAATCGCAAGCCAACTATTTTGCAACGTACAAAATTAAAATGTGTTTAATTCTTTCACCTACATTAAAATTATGTGCGATATTGACTACGTATCGAAGCCAAAAAGTCGCATAATCGAAATATCGAAAATGACTGCGGGTAGACTACGCATAAAGGTACAGTACGAAATACACTTTTTTTTAATTTATTTATTTATAAGATCGCTGCAACAGCAACGGTCATTAGCGACCACAAAAATTTTTAAAATGAATTTGTACAGATTCTTAAACAGATGCGGTAACATATAGTAAATATTTGTTTGAATACCAAATAATTCAAATAAATGAGATAGATAAAAATATTTAACAAATAAAATATTTGTTTAAATAATGAAAAATAAAATGAGAAATATTAACCCCCCACAACACAAACATAATAAATACCCATCATTCAGATATATAACATAATATAAATATAATAAATATAACACTAAGTAACAAGATATAACAACTATGTAACAATAAGTCATAATAACATATCAATCCATCAACATGATTACACAATTTTTAATGTTCTTATAATTTTTATAGTTCGTACCAATATTGCTGTTGGCGTACCAATATTGCTGTTCTCATGTGGAGAAGTATGTTGGCGGCTGCAGACTTGTCATTTAAACTTTTTCTCACATCTGCAGGGATATTAAATTTGCTTCGTAGATGTTGAAGAGATGGAAACGAGAAGGAAAGCTGACAAAACCGTCCCACTGTGACAACATCTGGCTGGAGGCTCACTTGTAAAGATGTGCTTGTGAGTCAGTAGCGTGTGGCCGATGTTGAGTCTTGTTATGGCCACTTGATTTTTCTTCTGGAGTCTGTAGCAAGTGAGTGTTGTTCGTAAATACTTTTCTTCACTGGGAATAGCTTGGCGGGTGGTGACTTAAGCCATTCATCATTCCAGTGTTACAGAAGTTTCAAATGCAGATATTTCTTAAGGTTATTGTGGGATAGTTTGTGAGGATGATATTGACTCGACGTAGCAGTTTCGTAGCCTTATCAGCCACCTCGCTGCTCTTAATTCCGATGTGCGATGTTATCCAACTGAAAATAATTTCCTTACACAGTCCAGGAAATACTCTTACAATGTTGGTACGTTGTAATCTAAAAACCAGCATCGGCCAATCACAATACAGCGCACTGTTTTTGTTTCAGTTGACGTCGACCCTGAAAGCCTTAGCTACAGAATAACATGAATATTGTTACCTAACTCGTATTCTCCCTTTTATAATGATCATTTAACTTTTAATCATATTTTTTGAAGAGTTATATGTTTAACTTATTTTTATATTGTATTATTCTCGACGTTCGTCGTCCCTGCCGTAGTAAATACTCTTGTTGTACCTACCTGCAGTATCGGGCTGTCAAGTCGGTCAATGTCAGTGGTGCAATTATGTATACCAACAAATTATTCAAGTTGTCACTTATTATAAGATATAACGTCCACTAATATTTACTAATTTAACAAGTGTACTATTTTAAATTGTTTAAACTGAATTGTGGGAGCCACCTGGATGTATCGCAAACTATATGCAGGAAAATCCATTTGAATAGAAAAAAATTTAAATCTTAAGTATTTATTTATGAATTGCTTGGTTAACTCTGTCTGATAATTCATTATTATTGATAATCGTATTGATTCGATTATTGTAGTTATTAAAAAAATTGTAGGGTGAGATTACTGTCTCCTCTCTTTTAAATTAGAAGGGAAAAATAAAGTTATTATTTTTTAAATGTATTGGAAATAAATACAAAATTGTTTGTTGTTAACAAATCACAATTGTTTTATTAGGAACTCGATTTACCACTGAACATTAATACATACAATAAAATTGAAAATAAAACCTGGCTTGGCTACTGTACTCAGTCGATTAGGCAATATTGACTCTAGGTTTACCACAACGGCTTTGGTTGTGTTTTTTCTCAAGGGCAGATTCTTTGAACGTATCAGATAAATCAATAATAATGCTACGTCTAGCGATGCTTTACAAATAAAATAAGAGTTTATGGCAGGTAAGGTTATATGTATACAATCGTTAAGGATTGATGACTTGTTTATGTTCGAAATTGAGATTAGCTTTAATCAAATTATTTAATTACTTCAAATCATGTATTCAATAATGATGAAAATTCTTTCTTATTCCTTAAATAATGTGGTTATGGTGTGTGTGAGCTGTAGTACACAACTGTAAACAATCAGGTGATGGGTTATTAATGTTTAAATTCAAAATGTGTTAATGTACTGTACTCCCTTGGTTAAACAGTTCTCGATTGCTTTTTAAATCACTGCACTGTTTTAAAATTTATAAAAGGGCATATGATTCACTTAATACAGATTCTTACTTTATACTTCGTACTGTTTTGCGCGCACTGTTTTCTAATAATTACTGTTTTTGTTTAGAAAATTTCGTTCTGAGTGTCGCAGATTCACCTGATCGGGCCGGCAATTGTTGAGACTGGTTTTCTAAAAGCCGTCTCGTCTCGTCTTCGGCGGGTGAAAAGAACATGGAAGCAATAAAATTCCGGACTTACACAAACTTCATCCCGAACTTTCCCATTCATATAAAGAAGGGGAGACGACTGATGACAACTCTAACTTTAACTGAACAGATATTTTTTATTGTTTCCTTTCCTTGTAGATTTTTCTTCTTCTCACAATGTTATCACCTCAGAAGAAGCTCTCTATGTACCGCTATTTAATGTTTGTTGTCCTCCTTTAGTTATCTATTTATTATTTTGTTATGACGAATAACACACGCATCTAATTACATTATATTAATTAAACAATTAGCAATGACGTAAGCGTATATACTGATATTACATAAAACTACATTCTGTGGCTAGTATATTGACAGTCAACTATGTTCAACTCGCGTTTTTTGAAAATAAATAAATATTTCCCAATAACATAATATGGTCTACTTGTATTACAGTATTAACATACTACATTATTTTTAATATAACATATTATAAGATAATAATTAGTAATAATATAACTTTATTTAATAAGGTTAATAGAATTAAATAAACAGAACAATATATTTGCAAAGAAGGATTGTAACTGAAATACCCACTACTAGTCATGAAGAATTCATTTCAGGGTTTTACTTTTGTCCTCACTTACCGTGCATTAGTGTCAGCCTATGTTTCCCACAAAAGTAATCAGGGAGTCAGGGACGGAGTACCACTTTATATAATTTTATCTGTGTTGCAGGGCCAGATTCATTTTTACAAAACGTTTATTAGTCTTGTCAAAAAATTCTTTAAATTTTCCTGCCCGTGCTTAGTTTCTTGTTCCTAGATATTGATATTGTGCAGGCTTAATATTTCAACGTATTGATGTGTTCAACTTTACGTCACTCATCACTAATCTAGGTTTAATGTGTTTTTGTAAAAAAAAAAAAAAAAAAAAAAAAAAAAAGTTCATCCTTGGGATCAGAGTCATTAACTTAAACAACTTTTTTAATGGTATTAACTAAAATAGCGGTACATTGAGAGAGCTTCTTCTGAGTTGATAACACGGTGAGAAGAATAAAAAACTACAAGGGAAGCGAACAGTGATGAGAGAAAATATCTGTTCATTTGAAGTTAGAGTTGTCACCCGTCGTGTCCTCTTCTTTATATGAATCGGAAAGTTCGGGATAAAGTTTGTTTAAGTCCGGAATTTTATCAATCTTTAAAAATGACTGGTAAAACTGAAGAAACTTAATAGGTGGGCTTGGGCTCAATTTCACATTGTTATTTGACAACTGCTTATAGAGAGGAAGCTTAGAGACGAGTTAGAAATATTGAAAGAAAGAGAAAAAGGGTTAGACAATTTAATTAATATTAAAACTAAATTTGATAATGAAGAAATATTTTATAACATGATTAAGAAATAAATAATAGAGGGCAGATAGATAAGATTAAGAATTATATTGCATAGTACTAATTGGATGTTTTAAAATAAGGGTGTGTGACTGACCCACGTGTGTGGAGAGGAAGAGGGTAAGTTTAAAAGGATGCACACACACACACACACACACACACACACACACACACACTGAAACACAAGGAATTTACTAGAAAAATATGTAACTGTACAGATGGTGAGACAGAGTTTAGGGGGTGGGGAAGGGTCATTAATTTTTAGTTTGTTGTGGGTGAGCAAAGTGGGGGAGAGGGGTGAAGGGTTGGGTTTCACATATTTCCTGTCTATTCCCGATCTGACGATGAGCTATGAAGCTTGAAAGCGCTAATCGGAATATTTTTATATAGTGGTGTGCAACAGTGATCATTCTGATTCTAACTGCTTATAGAGATTATTACTTTGTGTTTAACTACTATCCGTCACAAAAATTTCATCTCTTAGATTTCAAGAACTAATTGCACCATTTTTTTTTTATAAAGACAGTTGACTTTTTTTAATGAAATAGTTTTGCGGTACTCAACATTTTGAAGTAATGGAGTTATGGAATGGGAAATTTCTGTAAGTTTCAAATAGAAGTGGCGAGCTACAGATTTAAATGATTGTTCACAGGAATAATAAAAAACATCAACAAACTAAGATTAACATAAACAAATGCATTTGAGCAAATCATTTGTTTGGTATATATATTGCAAGCAATGCGATTAACTAAGTCAGACCAGTTGGCGTGGTAATTTGATTAACTTTCTATTAAAATTTAAACTTGCTATCGGCTTCCAGTAGATGCTGTACTGCAGATTTGCTGAGAGGCTTCGCCGCTGAGCCTATTATGTACCTTGTGTCAACTGCTAGTTTGTCAGCTGAAATAAAAATGTTTGCCTGTAGTACGTTGGAATAATCACTATACTTTAAAACGTAAATAAACTAGTATGTCCCCGGAACTGCAGAACTAGTGTGCCCCCTGAACTGCAGAACTAGTATGTCCCCGGAACTGCAGAACTAGTATGCCCCCTGAGCTGCAGAACTAGTATGCCCCCTGAACTGCAGAACTAGTATGCCCCCTGAACTGCAGAACTAGTGTTCCCCCTGAACTGCAGAACTAGTATGCCCCCTGAACTGCAGAACTAGTGTGCCCCCTGAACTGCAGAACTAGTGTGCCCCTGAACTGCAGAACTAGTATGCCCCCTGAACTGCAGAACTAGTATGTCCCCTGAACTGCAGAACTAGTGTGCCCCCTGAACTGCAGAACTAGTATGCCCCCTGAACTGCAGAACTAGTATGCCCCCTGAACTGCAGAACTCGCTCACTATTTCCAACGAAGTACAGTTATTATTGGATACATTTTGATATTAGATAAATTTTTGATTACCATAAAAATTACGAAAATTCAGATTACACTTCTATATATTTTGTGTAGTAGAGTAAAATTTTTAAGCAGACGTTCACACAATAAATACTCAAAACTGAGACATTAAGATTCAATTTGATTTTTCACCCAGCTAGATTTTCAAAGTTGTTCCAAACGTTTTGTCCCTCCTTTGTGTCCAAACATTTTATAATTTCCAAAATCAGACACAATATTTAGATTTTGATACACCTTAATTTGATCTTCCACATTGAAACTCCGATTTTATAAAAATTTTCACTTTTGACTCTTGCATTCCAAATTTTTTGATTTTTAAGCCTTAACAGAACGTTCATATTTTAGTTAAATTCTCATTTATCGGATATCCAACCTGAATGTTTGCGCTGTATCAAAATTATGTAGTAACTCCCCAAAATTTTGAGATTTACAAAATTGAACACTAGTTTCTGATATGTGATTAAAATTTCCTTCAACTTAGTACCCATATGTACAACTTTTGCGACTCCAATAATCAACGTGTCCTTACTCCCTAGATACCTAGATAAGTGAATCAGATAATTTATTTGCCATTCATTTATATCTACATAGTATTCTTATAACTTAATCACTTTTCATTAGCACAACTGCAGTGTTTCTTAATTTTTAATCTGAAATGCAATAAAATATGTTAACCAAATGAGAGAATAATTATTTTTACATTACGTCCAAATACTGTTCTTCTGAATTCCTTACGGAAGTCTTTTGGAATCTCTTTTATACACACAAAAGATAGAAGAAAACAGTTCACGCCTTTATCGCTCATCTTGCTGGTATATTTTTTGAACGTAAATCAACACTTATCATTAGAATGCAGAAAAAATGTTTACGCCCCCCAACAATTTCTACTGCACAGAAAATTTTTCTTACTAGCTCTACCTACAGAAGAAATGAAGATCTACAAGTAGGAATGTATATAGGTGTATAAGCATATTGGGGTAGAGGACAAACCATCAAAGGTTGTAGAGCTTCAAAATCGAGGATACGAGTTACTGTGGAATATTTAAACTCACACATCCAGCACCAGACTGACGTTATAAGGAAGACACTATTCCACATCGCGCACGCAATATAATTATAATCCAGTTAATGACTTGTACTCTGGGTTAACTAAAATCTTTAAAAAAAATTATTTAAATTATGTAAAAATTATACGTATTTGACAGTGGCTAGTAATAGTTATATTTATTATCAGAACACATGACAATAGAAGTAAGTTTTCGAAACTGTAATATCAAATAGAAATAAATAAAAAAGTATATTTTTGTAAGAAAAAATTGTATGTTATTGTAATTCACTAATACGAAGAAAAACTGTAATTATCAATAAATAAATAAATAAAGGCGCACCCGCGCCCACGCGCACACACATATAGAGTCATAATTCTTCAAATTATTCTTCTTATTTTAAAATAAAGCAAACAATTATGAATAAATTTTGTATTATTGTTTTTACAAACTGACATTACTGACATGCTCTGAATTACGTATGTAATTTACAATTCGTTATCTACAGGTTCCATTATTTTACAGTGTAGGCGTAAAATAGTTTTAAAGCTAATTACCTATATATATTTGAATTAAAACTAACTTCCGGGCTGTTTGGCTGTGGTCGAAGGTTTGTGATTAAACCAGACGTTTCAGCACCACCACTGGCTGCCATCTTCAGTGGAAGAAACATCCATCTAACGTGGATGTCGTACGATGGTGTACCTTCGACCATGGCCAAACAGCCATGAAGTCGGTTTTCATTCAAATGACACCGGCCGTGAAAGCCTTCGCACAACTGTATCGATAAATATTGTTTATTACCCTCACGCGGTTACGAACACACACACACACACACACACACACAAACACAAAGCTATACAGATACATTATTAGCCTACGAGTACTGGAACGAAGTTTAAGTGTTTAACTAAGTACTACCAGTAAGCATTTTGGCATTTCTCGTACAGTTTCACTTGTAATACTTCAATGCATCTTTCTGCTTCATAGCTGTCTTATATAAAGCCACATTAGGTTTTACATTCAAACCGGGTTTAGATAACCTTAAACTACCAACTGTTGTATTTAGTATTTTTCATGAACTATATATAACACTACCGACTCGGATCACAAACTATTATTGATAAAAATTATAAATATTTACCTGTTGTCTTTTTTATCTCACTAATACAAAACTGGAGCACAGACACAAATTCAGTACATACAGAAACCCCACTACAACTGACACACTGATACATAACTCCTCCAATCAACCAATACACTATCAAAACACTAATACACTACACACTACACTATCAACCAATACACTAATACACTTTCAATACACTAATCAAACACACACTAGCTGCCTTCACAAGCAGCTCACAAATGATGTTATTCTTCTGCATGATAATGCTAGACCCCATGTAGCCCAGACGGTTCAAGATCTGCTTGGTCGTATGAAGTGGAAAGTCTAACAACATCCACCTTACAATAATTAAATTTTTAAAAATGTTTACCTTAATCCGTCTATGTGACCGCTTGGTTTCTGTCTTCTTACGCGTTTCGGAGTATTTTAATCCATCATCAGAGAGTAAAAAATTCGTCGGTTATGACTTCGTTAAAACATTAAAAGTGACACTGAAAGACATTTATGTATATGTTCTACAAACACAGCGACGTACGCGGAACGTAAACACGACGTGTTTGTAGAACATATACATAAATGTCTTTTAGTGTCACTTTTAATGTTTTAGTGAAGTCATAACCGACGAATATTTTACTCTCTGATGATGGATTAAAATAATCCGAAACGAGTAAGAGACAGAAACCAAGCGGTCACATGGACGGATTAAGGTAAACATTTTTAAAAATTTTATTATAATAATTGTGACGCGGATACCAGTACAATGACTTTAAAATCCCCCTTACAGTCTCGGCTTGTCCCCGAGCGATTATCACTTCTAGCATTGCTTCGAATTACACATTTTTTCTCTTACTTTTAATTACGCTCCGGTTAAGTGATCCATTAACATTTTTGGGGGTTTTAGAAACCAATTCGGTGATTTTTAAACTTTTCGTAAAACATATTGTTACGACGATCTAACTAATCGTGCCCACACAACATTACAGCCAGATTCCACCGGAACAGCCGAGAAACACGTACACTATTCTGTATGGTGTAACTCTTTTTCCGCATTACGTAATAACAATATCATTCCTTCGGCTTCGTCTTGAAATGATCAGCATGATGTTATCTAGGGGATACATTTTTGCTGCAAGAAACAGAACGCGAATTACAACACGCTGGTACAACACCTGTGGACAGTGGATTTTAATAGAGTAGTTAAACAAATCTTTAACAAAGTTGGTCAGACGCTTAAAAACAGCTTAAAAATTATGTTTCTAAGAGATAAAGAAGTATTTACAATTAATGAATATTAATTAAGCCACAGTAATAGACTTAACTTTATTTAGTCAATGACATTGTGTTTCCAGGAAATGATTAGCGCCAATTAAGACTAAACAAAACAAAGGTTTAGCCGTTAAATTACTATGCGTTGTACTCATCCCGACTCAACGATAACAAAATTATAAAGTTGATACAAAAGTGTTATAAAATACACATATACTGAACAAAGAAATCGTGTACCATACTTTTGAACTGACTTTTTAATATAAATAATTAATTTTATGATAATTTTTAAAGTTTACTATTTAAAAATTGGTATGGAGAGCCATACATGACGTCCATGTTCTAAGATTTATATTTAAAAGCATTTTCGGAATGAAATATTTCCATAGGCACTACTTCTTTCTTCAGGCTTAAACACAGTAGCCTACTGTGGTCTCTAACGTATACCACCTCACGTTAGTGACCTCGATTTTCACTGATGATAGCAGTCGATAGCATTGCCGAAACGTCTGGTTGTGCAGAAAACATTGGACCACCCCCAAACAGACAAGGAATGATTTTTAAGAAAAAACTTCTTCTTTGTTGCCGATAACGTAGTACACATAAAAATTACCCCTCCCCCGTCAACTATAATTTTCATTTATAGAATATTATCCCCTCCTCTTCAACTACCCTTTTCGTTTATAGACAGTTCATCTACCTTTCTACAGTGGATTATTATGACCTTCTTTTCAGGGTTCTTCGTTTAACAAAATTACGTATGTTACTCTTGTTAAAACATAAAACGTTGCTGGTAAACTACCCCTTCCCCTTAACCGATCTTCACCAAAATTAACAGGCCTTGAACGTCTACATCTCAGGCACATAATCGAAAATTTAGTTGATTCTGTTTGAATTTGAGGAATGTATCATTCGGCATAGAAAAAGTTTTACACACACACACACACACACACACACACACACACACACACACACACACACACACACACACACACACACACACACACACACACACACACACACACACACACACACACACACACACACACACACACACACACACACACACACACACACACGCACACGCACACGCACACACACACACATTTCGGGAAATTACTTTTATTCATGTTGGTACATTCGAGGGTAGTACAATCCGAATCAGTCATTATCTCGAACACGATTTTTGTCGCCATCACCATACTTCTATTTTCTTATAGAACATGAAAGTGAAAAACAGTAGACAAAAAAATGTGTGTACTTACTGAATCCACGTGAAAGCATTATTAACATAACAATGAAATGAAAGCTGATCATGCTGATTTTCCTCTGTTAGACAACATATCTAACTACGATACAACATAACGTCTTCTTTATCTTCTTATATTATATATAATATATATAATAACAATATAGATACTTAGCTATATCTATTGTTATTAACATTTGCTTGTCTACTTCCTTTGACGAATAAATGCTTTGCGTATGTATACGTTGAAGCAATAACACTCGTGACATTGAGCATTTAATTGCACAACTAATTACCGTGGTCATAAACAATTAAATTTAAAAATTAACAAGTGATGTTCATGTACTTACAGTTGGCGTGTACTGACTAAGTTGTAATGAAATTAGAATAAAGTAAAACGGTCAAGAATAGCGGAAACCACGTTGAATATCCTTGGGACGGTGACTTAAGTCTACTGACTTTAAACCGGACTATTCTGAAATTTCTACAATACGTAAGTACCTGTAAACTTCCTATTTGTCCCGAGTATTCGTAGAAAATAAAGATCGAGCATAATGTCTTTCCCGAAATTCTAAAATAATAGAGGGATTAGTGATAAAACTACCAAAGACCGATAGAGTTACAAAAGGACATTTTATTTTTTTTCTATTTAAAAAAATATTTAGCATAGAATTTGGTTTAAAAAAGATGAACGGAATATTTTTAGAGAAGCTTTAAATACAAAAACAATTCTCTATTTTAACTGATTTATTTTCCAATTTTTTTCATATTTGTATCGGCCATCTGAGGACCAGATGCCTTTTCAATTCTTTAATCCTTGTTCTTTTCTTTCTCTCCAATATTCTTTCACCTTTTCACTATGTCTCTTCTTCCTGTATTCAGTTCACATGGAACCTGAGTTTTTCCTACCCTGGACACCTTCCATTTTAAACATTTTTGCACAAAAAACGTCTCTTTCAATTGATTCTTCTGCGTTTATATTATTTTTTTCTAAATGCTTCCGGACTTCATTAATCCAACTTGATGTTGACTTCTTTCCCCACAGATATTTGAAGATCTGTTTTGTTAACTTAATGTCGTCTATATTTTACATAAATGTCCAAAAAATAATAGTCGTCTTTATTTCATTGTTTTCGTTGTTTTATATATTTTGATATACTTCATCATTACTTTTTAAATTCCAACATTCTAAAGTTTTTCGTGGGCCTAATATTTTCCTAACAGTTCGTCTTTCCAATATTTCTAGTTTGTCTAAATTATAATTCAATGCTAGACATTCATTTGCATACAGGCATTCTGGCCTAATTTTACTTTTTTATTAATTTGTATTTTCATTTTCAATTTTCAAAAGCTATTTAATAAATATAAAACTCTATTAAAAATAAAAAGTAATCTTCAAAATCAATTTAGCAATTTTATGATTCATCATTGTACTTGTAATTTCAGTTTTCCGTAAATTCACCTAAGTGGACACGAGTAACTTACCAATAACGTCACGATGTATTCTATTAAAAATATGCAGGTTACAAGCATAACTTTTATACAAATTACACATAAATAAAAAAATGATTTATCTATTTCTACGTTTATATTTACGTGTGCCCCATTCCTTTTTTGAAAAAGGAAAAGTGTGTATTCGATTTCTCTTCCAGGTTACAGGCAACATTTTTTTAGTTATCGTAGTAAATAATGCCTTGTATTTGCATTAAATGAGTATAATCATCTAACTAGTGTAGAATAGACCTGTTATTGACATAAGCTTACAGTAAAAAGTCAAAAGAGATAATATCTGGCGGCCGGAGTGGCCACGATTTCGGTACATAACACATAATCTACCGCCTTGGAAAGGTTTTATTTGGGAACTGGAGATATACACACCAGTGAGAAGAAGCATCGCAGCCTAAAAAAATATCCTTAACTATGAGTCTTCTAACTGGGGTGTATCGTTAAGCTCCAGCATATTAAGGCAAACAGTCCTTAAACTGACTGCTCAGAAAAGAAGACACGCCCAATGACTTCGTTAACAGACGTCCAATGATACGGATCAGACAGCATTAAACATTGACTCTAAAGCTGCCTCTCTTATATTGCAAATCAGTTTGTAAAGCTTTCATACATTTGCATCACTAAGATGAAAATGCACCTACGTAATGATAACATGCATGGCTTGTACCAGATTCTGTATTTAATTATATTCCCGCGTCGCTTGTTGCTACGAGAAGTAAAACAAAAATAAGTTCTCTATATTTTTTGGACATAGATAAAAACATTTATTTTCAAAAGTTTTTACACAGTTGTAAAGCATAACAATACACTGTTTTTCAACATAATCACCGTTATGTTTGATACATTTTTCGAGCCGCTGTGGCAGTTTTAGTATGCTAGTGTCATACAGGTTCGCCGCCAATTCATTGAGATAGCGTTTGACCTCTTCTTTCACCTCGTCATCGTCGTCGAATCGCATTCAACCCATATGTTCTTTCAAATGTGTAAACAAATGATAGTCACTGGGTGCCAAGTCCAGACTAAAGTGGAGAGGTAATAATGTCCCATACAAATTGGTTCAGAAGATCGACAGTTGCATGGGCGACATTGTCGTGAAGAATGGAAAGGCTCTTGGTGAGCATTCCTCTACTCCGGTTCTGAATCGCCCGTTTGAGTTTTTTTGGACTGTCTCATAATACGCGTCTGCGTCGCGTCCCAGTATGCATGAAATTGATCAGAAATACTCCCTTCCCATCCCAAAATACAGTCACCATGATTTTTGCGGCAGACTGTGCTTGTTTGAGGGGCTACATAGACTTTTCTGTGTCTATGTTTACCTCCACTTTTTCTGTTAATCAATTAGTTTACGTATCATGTAGGACGCGCCCTTTACATTTTCTGCTACTATTAGCTTGTCGTCGGGAAACAAATTTTGGGGGATTTAACAATCACTGATTTGTGTTTAAATATACAATTATAGTAAAATAGTGTTGTAAATTGGAAAAATTGGGCTTAAATTTTCTGGTCAACAAAAAATTAGTGTTGTCGCTTTCTTTTTTCACAGTAGTCAATTCTATCTAGAAATGGTTTGGAAACCAGAATATGACTTTTATTGTATGGAGATATGGAAACGCGCTTATCGCATCTTATATAAAATATATAATTTTACTCATACCCTTAGGTCTCATACACATACTAACTTAACCTGACCGTCTATGAGACGGACGGACTTCTTCTTGTTCCGTGCGGTGGCGTGCTGGATAGCGACGTGGAACAAGATGGGGTTGTGGTCGGATGTCATCTCCGTAAGCGAGAACATCTCGACCGGGCAGGCATTTCCTTGGGTAACCGCAATATCCAGAACATAAGTGGCTGCTTTAAGAAAGGACGTGGGTTGCACTGGACCAACCACCGTTGCCCGGCGCGATTCAACATACCTGAGCAAGCGCTTCCCGTTCGGAGTAGTCAAGGGACTATTCCAAACGCGATGCTAGCAGTTCAAGTCGCCGGCTAGAATTACCCTTCGGTGGAAATCAAAGATGACGTCGAGGTCGCCGATAAGGAATTCAGCGTTCGGGGGCTTGTAAACTGAGTCCACGAGGACGCCGGCAAGAACTCCATGGATCTCAACGGTGGTGGTCTCTAGGTGAGTACGGTGCTGCAAAACGACACGATGGTGACCTATAAAGGTCCTCACCGCGATCGCCGTGCCGCCTCCTTGACGGCCAACTCGGTCATCCCGATAGACCACGTAATTGGGTAACCGAAACCGGTTCGGCGGGGTCAGGTGAATCTCTGACAGGAGAAGTACGTTGGTTTTGAACCGAGCCAGGAACTCTAGAAGATAGGAATGCTTGGGACCCACAGAATTAGCATTCCAGGCTACAAGTGAGAGATCTTGTTTCAGGGCTTGGTCTATAGAAGGTCTATGACTTTGCTAGCTCCCACTAAGAGCATGAACCTCTCAGTTGGGCTTGGCATTTTCCAGGCGGTCTCGGATGGACTTGAAGGCTGATGCAACTTTCTTGAGGTCGTAGCTGGCCAGAAAGCTGTGGACGAATTGTGCGTCGTCGGAAGTTACGGATAGTAGGCCTACCTATCATTTCTAGCAATTCTGTTTTTTTTTCAATTTTATTCTACTTTTGGGACATCTCTTGTCACATTCCAACAACAGTCAGTAAACACAGATGCATTCTATATGCCCCGAATACCTTTTTTCAATCCCTCAAACGTCTTGGTGGAGGCGATCAACAATCAACATACACATCACTTACTGCACTAAAATTGTTTGCGAAGAGGTCAAGACTTAAATCAATAACAAATATTTTGTGAATCACGTATTGAAAAATAATTCTTGATAAGTTTTGAAAAGTATATTACCAGGTACAACGTATTTTTTAGCTATTCAATTATCCAAAAACTTCTCAACAACAGTTCTGAAGCCATTCCAAGCTGCTATAAGAAAAAGTCTTAATACTGCATCGTTTTCTATTCAAATACTGTAAGTTTCTTTTTTCTGATTATGGATTTTGAAAAATTTTTCATCACCCCGAAGTTAATACGGAAAAGTAGCAGAATGATTTTATCACGGCAACTAAGGTTATGTGCTGAATATTAGAGTTTCCAGGGTCCACCGCTATTTCTTAAGTAGTATGAAGACCTATTAGGACTACACTATATGCAGAGAAAGCAGTAATATTTGATAAACCTTAACGTCTCTTCGAATAAGATGTAATAACATTCAGATCACATCATGTCTACCATTGATATTCTTTATATTTTATATATGATTTTTTGTTACTTCCAAATGGGCTGTGAGGCGAACATATGCTTTCATAGAAGAGAAATTCACCAGGCTCTCCACCTCAACTCCACTCTCGTCTACACGTCAGTGGGCCCTGTTACACCGTGCAATCCACTCCAAGGTTGTGGTAACTAACCTCTTCGGCGGATCGGTAAGCAAACGAGAGATGGGGGTTCTGTCAGGGCAGTCTGGGGGTATCCTGGGTCCTGGCCTGGTAGGATGGTGCACATCGGCAGCAGGATCTGTACCTAGTGTGGAGGCGGAGGAGGCTCCACACATGGGCTGAGTCAGTTAGCCTACTGCGACCGGACAGAGAGAGCTCGTCAGCTGAGGTGAAAGCAACTCTCTAGTGAAAGAGAACCCCGAAATCAAAGTTCCTGGTCCTCTAGGTTGGGGGTTGGATCGGTGAATTCACATAGCCCATCTGTCAAACTCTTTTATGTACAGAAACCTATCAGTCTCTCAGCCAGTCAGGGGACTACTAACTGGAGAGCAGCTGCACTTGACCGGGATAACTGGTGGAGGCTGTGAAAGGAGGTCTTGACTCAGTAATGGGTTGTCGCGCCGCTGAAGAAGACGAAGAATCTGATTTTATATAGACGTAGTTTAACATTTTAACGTTTGCATAATTCTCAGCGGTACCAAATCAGTTTTTATTTAAAAGATCTTAAGAAACACTGGAATATTTGACTAAATCGGAAAGGAAACCTTTGTTTGAAAAAGACGCCTAAGTCAGAGATTTAAATGTCAGAATCCTTTTTCTTAAATCAAAATGAATAACGATTGATTATTTTAAATTCGGAAAGATTTTCATGCAGAGCACTGTTATTGGAACTGAGATAGAGCAACGAGGAATGAATGTGGTTGCTTGGTTGCATTCTGTTAACGTTGCGATCTGTTACTGTGAAGCTAACGCCTGCGTTGTAAATCAGTACCGTAATCAACACATAAACAGGATTCATTAAGTTCACGGTAATGAACATAACGCTGTGCAACTTCATGCGACCGTGATTAAATAATCACGATGATTACCATATAATGGTGTAGAGTCTAGTCATTCAATCTTGTTTTCCACTACTTCTGAAATGCAAACAAATTATTTATTGTTCGAATAAACGCTAGAGCTAATAAAAAAATTCCTGTGCCCACACACACACACACACACACACACACACACACACACACACACACACACACACACACACACACACACACACACACACACACACACATATTCGCACTCTGAGGTTATGTGTGTATATAAAACTTTTGTGTTATATGATTTACTTATTGACAATACGTAATTTAAGAAAATACAATGCTAAGAACTTGGCGATAATTAAAATTAACGTCTTTATAGGCTTTCCTGTGAGTACGTGTATAAATAGGGAATGCTGTGGCACTTGCACATTTTGAGCAGCACACTTTTGCCGCAGTACGTGCACTCAATTACACATCCATCACTTGTCAGTAACTAGTGAGTAAGCACTCATCCTTTTTTTTGTTGTTGAGAAGACGATTTAAGTGTAGAATCAAATAACTTTATTACTTCCATGTACCGTAAGGAAATGGAAGTATGGTGATCGCGAAAAAAAATCCTGTTCGAGATAAGGGCAGATTCTGATTGTACTACTTTTAAAACACGAAGAAAAGTCATTTTCCAAAAAAGGCTGTATGTGTCTGTGTAGAATTTTTTTTTGGTAAAGGATAACTGCCGCAAATCTAAACAGAATCAAATAATTCTTTGCGTATGTGTCCGAGTTCTAGAGAAACGCAAGGCCAATTGATTTTTGTGAAGATCGGTTAAGGGAAAGAGGTAGTTCACCTGCAACGTTTTACGTTTTAGGAAGAGTTATTATTGGGTCCTTCAGTCGGTCGACTGGTTCATACTCTTCCCGCGTATACCCGTGGTGCGTATGTTACGGAGTCTCTCACAGGTATATGGGACCTACAGTTTAACGCCGGATCTACAGTTGGGGAGGGTTTATACTAAGCAGGATACCTTTCGCTGGTTTGCTATCGCCTTGCGAGGGAACGGTCGTATCTAAATCAGATGGCCCTGGCGGGAATCGATCTTAACAAGAGTAAAGTACTTAATTTTTATAAATAAAGTAATAATAATAAAAAGTAGAATAATAATAATACAGTATAATAATTCACTGTAGAAGGGTAGATGAAATATGTATAAACGGAAAGAGTAGTTGCTGGATGAGGGGGTAAATTTTGTATTGATGTTATAAATTTAGTCGACCAAAAACGAAAAAAAAATTCAATTTAATATTAGCAATGATATCGTTACGTGCTACGTAACTACTGATACGTAAACAAAATAATTTTTCGTTTTCATAAATTTACAGGTAACAAACGCTGGCCGGTATTCGCTTTCTTTCGCGTTGTTTAAATAAAAGATACTTTAACCAAGTTAATTCTTTATTTTTAATATAATAACAACTAGGTGCAATTTGTAATCTGATTACCTTTCTCAGCGTTTTTACCAAAAGCATGCTGATATATTTGGTTTCGTCGTGAGTGTACATATTAAAAATAATTTTATAATTAATTATAACATGGAAGTCATGTATAGTTCTCCATACCGATTTTTTTTTTTGTGTGGCATCAGTAGAATTTTCAGTAATGGGCTACATATTTCTGACCACGCTATATTATCAGTAACAGTCGTTAGGCAGTTTCTAATTTATTTATTAAGGCAAACGATCAACCTGAAGATGAGTTGCGACATCAAATCGTTTGCCTCAGTCCCGAAATCTAATTATTATCAATGTATAGTACTTAATTGTATAATATGTATTACTTAATTACGTATTTAAATTATTTAAATAAATTACTAAATTTAAATATTAAATAATGTACTTTAATTACTTAAACGCTGTGGAAAATTATGTATTATTACTGATTATATTATGTAGTCTATATATTATCAAATTATAATTACTGCTTCAAGTAAAATGTTCGAAATTGTTATTGTTATAATGCATGGAAGTTTACATCTACCACTTTTCAGTAAGTACTGTATACAGATTATTTTTTTGTCGAGAAAACGGTTTAAGTGTAAAACTAAATAACTTTATTCTTTGTGGCATTATTCGATTTTTCAGTAATGTACTGAATGTTTTTTGACCTCGCTATATTGTCAGTAACAATCGTTCGAAAGTTTCTAATTAATTTGTTTAATAATCCAAACGACCAAACTGAAGGTTATTTTTTTTTTTACGAGGGTAAGTAAAAATCTCTATAGATACTATAAAATCCCGTAGTTCCTAGAAGTTTGGGACTCTAAACCACTAAAAACACCTCCCTTAATGCTGCAAGCTCATCCAACAGCTTCTCCTTCATGTTTCCTTCACGCGTGATGGGGTGAAGTCCAATGGCTAATCCCAAGATTATTCTGTCTTTCTCTCACGTAGAGTTTTATGGATGTACTCAGATTAATTGCTTTCTATTGGGATGCCAGATCATATGGTTTCTGACTTTTGAGTCCCCTCAGGATGTGTAGAGTTTCTTCCACCACGTGTCGCATTATCGCGTTGTCGTGTATCTGAATCATCTGATCATGTTTCTCTGCATATTTTGTTATTATTTCGCAGCCATATACTACATTGAGGTCTCTATGCAGGTTGTCGTTCCTTATATACCAAGGAACATTTACTATGCTTCTGAGTACTTTGTTCTGAAAGGTTGGTATCTTTTCTCAGTTTGTTTTCTTTGTACAGCCCCACAGCTGAATTCCGTTCTTAAGTCCACAGACTTCAGAACTTGTAAACAGAAGGTGAGTTGTACCCTCAAAATTGTTTGCTTTAGTCGCGATTAGATCAAAATTTTATCAATTTATTTTATTGCCGTAAATAACACTTTGAAAACTGACGTATTATTATTGATTATATTATGTCAATAATATACAATTTTAATTACTTCTTCAAGTAAAATTTTCTCATTTGTTATAGTTTTACATTAACCTGACGCATGTTTGACGAATGTACTGTATCTGTATCATCAGAAGTCTCTAAATTAATTACACCCTCATCCTTCATCTACCCTTTTTGTTTATTTTTCATCTACCTTTCTACAGTGAATTATTATGGCCTTCTTTTCAGGATACTTCATTTATCAAAATTAAGTACCGTACTTTACTCTTGTTAAAACGTAAAATGTTGCAGGTAAACTATACCTCTTTCCCTTAACCGATCTTCACAAAAATCAATAGGCCTTGAGTCCTCTACAAATCGGGCACAAATGCAACACTTTATTTGACTTTGTTTGAATTTGCGGCAGTTATCGTTTGCCTTAGAAAAAATTCTACACACAGACATTTTTCGGAAAATGATTTTTCTTCACGTCTTAAGGGTAGTACAATCAGTATCTGCCCCTATCTCGAACACGTTTTTCTCGACCAACATACTTCCATTTCCTTACGGAACATAAATAAATGAGGTAGGCTATATTTATGTCTTCTAAGGCTTACACGGGCGGAGTTAATGTTGTCAATATTACAAGATTCCGGGCTCTTTGGCCCTATTTAAGTGCTGTGGATACCAGCAAACGTTTTGACCGTGCCATTCATCATCATCATCAGTGCAAAAAACGAAATTCACCTAACGTAGCTGTCACAGTCAGTGACCACAGTACTGTGGTAACGGCCCACATTACCACAGTAATGTGCTCACTGACTGTGACAGCTACGTTAGTTAAAGCTTATTTTTTGCCATGGTGGTGGTCGCAATGTCACGGTCGGAACATGTGAGGTATTTTTATATTTACTAAAATAAATTTAGAGTACAGTATACATTTAATTAGAGAGTAGAGGAAATCGTTGTATACGCATGAGATGAACCAGTCTAACAAAACCTTTTCAGAAAGTTTTAATTCATAGTCAGTACTAAACTGCGGATGAAGCCAATTGAAGTATACATAGTATGATGTATCACGATCATTTCCTTCTGGCTATGCTTAAACAGAAATTTGTTTGTACCAGTACAACGCAGAAAGACAAGAGATGGGGACTTCCTCGCAAGTCCTAGAAAACCGCCATATTCCCCATATAATCTTCATGTCATACAAAAGCTATGAAAGTACTAGTCTTTGCGACTGGTGAAGACAGAAAAAAAATTGCTCAGTCTGTACTACAAAGTTATTTCCAGAAAAGGTTTAAGACAGGAATAACGTTGGCATAAGTGGTTTCACGCCTGAAGGTCAACAATGTTGTGGCCCTCCGCACAGTTCTTTATGGGCCTGTGAGTTGGATTTAACGAAATTCCAGACCGGTAGTATTCCAGCGGCAGACATAAGATTTCTCAATCACGTGGCAGGATAGGCCAACATTCTTCATGAACCAAATAAATGTCGAAGTCAAACAGTAACTGAATTTAGTCGGTGGGATTGCACAATATTGGCAGAAATATGTGAAACGAATAGATGATTATCGCATCTCTAAGCAAATATTGAAATATAAGCAGATTGAATGGAGATGTGTGGGATTTACGAAGAAGCGGTGGAATGACCATGTCTAGTCTGTTTGCTTAGAACCGGAACAAATCGCTTTTGGTTCAGTTGTAAACTTGATACAAGCAAACTTGGATAATAATTGTAATCATATTATAAAATATAGTCAAGAGTACTATAGAATAATGTAATTTATGTATGTGTCCACAATCACCCTTCTCTCTCACCCATTCTCC
This sequence comes from Magicicada septendecula, assembly GCA_034769895.1. Taxonomy (NCBI): domain Eukaryota; kingdom Metazoa; phylum Arthropoda; class Insecta; order Hemiptera; family Cicadidae; genus Magicicada; species Magicicada septendecula. Next base: position 19,166,258 of record CM068369.1, on the reverse strand, counting down.
CCCTGCCGGTCCTTCTCACAGCCTCTCACTCTAACCTGAAATCGATCTATTACTTATTATCACCCCACTCGCTCTCTCTCTCTTCTACATATCACTCACTGTCTCCCTTCTTCCCTTTCTCACTCATCCACCATTCGCTCTCTCTCTCTCTCTCTCTCTCTCTCTCTCTCTCTCTCTCTCACATTCTCTTTCTCTCTCTCTTTCTCTCTCTCTCTCTCGTATCTTTCTGACTCATACAGCACCTTCTCACTCACGTTAACCAAGTTTTAACCAAGTATTATCCAAGTTTACCTGTTAGTAAAATTTACCAGAAACGTTTGTTTGTAACCCTTGACAACTATCTGATTTAAGTCGTAATGTTTTACAGTATTGTGTAAATTGTATGTTTCTAAATTATGATTGTTTGTTAACACAAGTAGTGAGTGAAACATGGTAAAAATAACTTTTAATAATTACGTAGTGAACATCCCCTAATCTGTTTTAGTTATAGGTAATATATTACTTTGCTATATGTTGACTGCTGCAGGTATAAACAATTTATGTACCAATCTAATATCCAATTGTTGATTACTGTTTGTTTAATTAATTAAAATAACATTACATTAGTAATTTAAATTGTAATGATGTATAAATTAAGTTCTCTCATACTATAATTTGCTCGTTTTCTTAAAGATAATTTGAAGATGTAAACAAACTATCATAAGTCTTCACATATAAAATGATACATACATACGCACGCACAGACTCGCATACACCAACACGTTCACCCAAATATTTAATTGTTTCGTTATGTTTGATATTTCTATTGCATTTCATACACAGGTCCTGAAGATGACAATAAATATTGTCGAAACGTCGACGCAAAATAGCTAAAATTTGTATTATTGACCGATCCTCACTAACAATCCACTAAAACATTCATTGATTAACGGTCACTAAAAATTTAAGGACTTATATTATAATAATGCTACTGTAGTGTCGACTGCGGTTGTCACCGGATATTTAGACGTGTATCCAGCAGGAAAATGTTTAGCCGATTTGGAAACTATCAAAATCAATTTCGACAAGGTAAGTATGTACTCCCATATTTTGTTTCGATTCGAAAACTTAATAACGTCCTTGTTCTGCATATTTCAGCTAGTTTCCTCTCAAATCTTATTAACAATTTTTTAAGAACATCTGATTTGTACAGTACTTTCTAAGATAGTACTTTCAATTGGTCGATATAATAATTATTATTTCAATTTGTTGCAAAAGTAAGTCTACTTTTTCTTCTCCTCTCCAAGGATTAGGTTATATAAACCTGTTATGGCACCCATCTCATTCTCGGGCAACCTGCGTCATTCTCTTCTGCCACTGGTTTTAGAGTTCAGCGCCGCTTTCGGCAATCGATCCTCTGGCATCGTTTGCAGATAATCCCACCATTGTCTTCTGTAAATAATTTCATTTATGTCCTTTACTTCGAGTTCTGCTCTGATATCTTCATTTCTTATTCTATCTTGCAATGTATTATTTAAAATATTTCGAAGAAACTGCAATTTAGCACTTTGAAACTTGCCGCTTTCCTGTTTTGTCAAGACCCACGCCTCACTTGCATAAGTCAACGTGGGTATTGCAATTGTCTTACAAAATTTAATCCTTGTCATGTGTCTCGTTTTATTTCACAGATTTCTATGGACCCCAAATATTTCTAAAATTATTTATCTTTTCTCTTATATATCATATTCAGATTCATAGCTTACTGCACAGCCGAGATATTTTAAACGGCTCACTTTTCCTAAGTGCTTGTTGTTTATAACTGTCTTAGTCCTCATTGGATATTTACCTATAAAGGCCACGATTTTGGTCTTTCTTACTTAAATTTTCAGCGAGTACTCTCTTGCCACTTCTTGTAATTGAGACATAGCCCTTCGCAAATCGTTCCCATTTTCTTGAATCATAATTTGAATAATAATAAACACTGGACACGAATTCCCAAACATAACCAACATGACATTAATAAAACACATACCACACAAAGACACCATAATGAACATTTGGGAAAATTTACAAATATACAAACATAAAACACAAAACAATCTAATACCTGAACAAATACAAATCAATACTAAACATGACACAATTTTCTAAGCACTCAACATCGAAAATACACAAAATACTAATACATACACCTCAATCGCATACAATAAAGCCAATTTAAAGTACCAGAAGCCAACAGGAAGCCACAATAACAACCAACCAACACATATGTACTTCACCAGACACAAAATCCGGAAGCCTGAGGATGGGTACAAAATGGTACCCGAAACATGTTCCTAATAAGGAAAGAAATATCTTGAGGTAAATTCGTTATAAAAATTAAATATAATGTATATATAAAATATTTATTTAATATTTATAAATTCTTTATCTCAAGATATTTTACTACTTATTTGGTACACATTTCGGGAAGCGTATTGTTCCTATCCTCAGCCTTCCAGATTTTATATCTTGCGGAGCATTTGTGTTTTGGTTGGTTGTTGTTATGGTTTCCTGTTGGTTTTTGGTATTTTATACTGTTGTTATTGTGTGTGATTGTGGACCAAAGCAAAGAGTTTAATATTTGGGTAGTTACTTGTCTGAGTCTATGCATAATATCTTCACCGCAAGCTCTACCTTCGCTAATAATTATACGGGACAAATAATTATATCATTGTCCGTATCGTGTGACTCCACCGTCTATCAGGATGCCATTCACTTTTTCCTTTACACATAAACTTTGTGTTGTCTTTAAACTATTTTTAAGACCCTACTTTGTACATTCGTCTATTAGTGTTCTCACCATATATGAGGCATCATGTTTACCATTAACAATGACAACCTTATAACATAAAAGAAGAAGTGAATAGAGGCACTATGATCAGACTTATATTTTTCAATTTTGGTTTGCTCAGACTTATGTGCCTCAAAAAATTTGGTTTCAAGTTCTCTATTATTGTATACTTGCCATAAGTCTTTTTTCAGTACCTTAAATATTTTTATGTTTTCCGTGGGTTAAGGTTTATTTGGATATAGGAATATAAAAAAAGTAATTTACTGTTTTGTAAAATAGGAAAGCTTATATGCTTACAAGCTTAAATTTTATTTTCATTTGCCACTAATACTTTTAAATTTGTTTACATAATTTTACCAGCCAATCTCGTTTTCTTCTCATGCATCACAGTGCAGGTTAATAAAAAGACAAATTTGCTGTAAAATACTATTTTAACCAACCAAGTTTGTTGTAAGTGGATATTAAAATATATTGCTTTGACTTTAAACCAGTGACCTTTCATTCATTATTCTGTAAGAATTTACTAAACGTAAGTACCGCTTTTACAAAGTCCCAACCAGTTTCTCTGTGTTATGTCTTTAATGCCAGATGTTTTTTTTTATAAACATATTATCCCGATATGTAAACAGATTTTCACATGGTGAAAACGAAAACGCATAAAAGTTAAACCAAATTGTAGTTAAGATACTGCTTTAATAATAAAAATTGTTTACATCTATACAGATAGCGCTTCGTTTAAAGGAATTAAGAAAAATTGTTTAAAATTGGTATTTATTAAATATCTTGGTAAATAATGTAATCTTCAAACAATGGCTAAATTATACGATATAGTTCCTTTAAAATGGCATGTAAGTTTGGGAAAACGTTTCTTATTTTTTTAAGAAAAGCCGTTAGAGTGAATTCCGATTTTTAAGAATTTTCAAAATCTTACGCTCTTTGGTAAATACACATTGAATTTAATATTCTTTTTAACCAATGGTTTATAACAGTGTACATGTGTAAATAAATGTGACAAAAAACACCTTATTAAAAAAATACGAATATTTGGAAAAATATTAGAGAATGTAAAGATCTTTTCAGGGATTAAGTTAAAAATTACACACACACACACACACACACACACACACACACACACACACACACACACATTCATAATTCCTCACATTATTCATGGTTTTGTAAACATTATTGAACAGTGTTTTACTGTTTTACATCTGTTAACAAGAATATATTTCTTTAATTATTTTACACTGTTATGACAATCTAGTTTTAAATACAAGCATATTCAGAAATATTAACAATTATTGTTACATATAACCAAATGCTATCAAATAGTATAACTTCTATTGTTTATGTGCAAAATTCATTTTTTGCTGCTAGTTTAAAAAGTGTACAGCCTTTAAAATTTTAAAGCCTGAAAGTTTATACAATTTTGAATTTTTTTAAATTGTCTTGAAATTTCAACGTTTATTTTAAGACAGTAAAATTATAACAATATATTACTAATGTAAATGATCCTTGAAATTATACGGGAATTGGTAGTATAAAATAGAATTAAATTACACCATGCTCAGTTTTGAAAATAACTTTATATAAATAAATATTTGCACTCATAGGACATTTCCCACGTTTGGATATTGCTTAAGTATTGACACATTATTTTTTGTAAACTGAAATTTTATGGATTATATTTTTAAATATTTATGTTGTGCACAAATTAATGGAAATATTTGTTCGGAAACCCTGTTTAGGCAAGAATAACCATAACACACTCATCAATATTTTGTTCTAATATATTGTTATCACACTTCGCGACAGCGACAGTGACTCAAGACGTCTTAACAAGAGCTCGGCGAAATGGATTCATCGTACCCCTAAAATTGTACTCGTTTTCTGCCTCCTTGAGATACTTTAGTCCAGCTTCACTTAGTGTCTTTCCTTTGGGAATTTCTATGAATCTAGAGTCCAAATCGGGATCTAAAAAAAAAAAATTATCTTTAAATATGTTTTTATTATTCTGAACGTTTTACTTGATTATTCTTTGAAAATACATAATTCTAAGTATTATTTAACATTTATTTGTAATCTTCATAATTTACGACAAAATTATGTTAAACTGTAAGCTTATACGTTTGTTGTGCTTACAAAATAGATTCATAATCTTTTATTAAGACCTTAACTGTGATATTATTATTTGATAAAAGTATACCTCTAAACAATAGAATTAAACAATTTGCTTTTTTCTTTAAAGGAAATCTTTATAATTCTTTCAGTAATTAAATGTTATGTATATATTACGTGGGTCAGTTGAAAAGATCGAGGGGCGATATTCCATAGTATAGAGGTACAATTAAAATGTTTCTTGTGATGTATTTTTATTTCATTTAAATACCTGTTGATTTATAAATCTATTTCCAATTTTTTATTTTTTACCAGCTGTACAAATTTTACGCGAACTTTTCAACTGACCCTCGTAAACAATGTTAGGTTACTTCTGTAAATGTATTTTATTAATTTATCCAGTATACATGTACACCTGTCCAACGTTTAACAGAATCAATCGGCATTCTTAGGAGTTTTAAATGTAAATATTAATTTACATTTTAGTATCTGTAACATTTAGTAAACTATGATTGAATGATATACTATAAATATAATTATATAAAAGAAGTATATCACTACCGACTTGGAATATAACATTTTTTAGGTAAAAATGCAAAAGTTTTATCTTATAGCCAGAACCAGTTTTCGTTTATTATAAGCTTCGTCAGAGGCTGCCACTGGGAGCGCTGTCCGTCTTGTTCTTGGCGACGGCGCTCTCTTTTAAGGATAGATGTTGTGTGTGGGGTGTAATATGTTCGAATAATATGTGTGATTTGAATTGTGTCTGTTCGTTTGAGATGTCGTTTTTATGTGTTTTTGTGTGTTTGTATATTTCTAGTTGTTCACGATTCTCTAGTTTTCGACCTTTTGTGTGTACGTGTAGAATATCAATGTTTTTGTCGACGTTTGTGTATGTTTGGTTTGCTTCAATGATGTGGTTTGGAAAGGTGGATTCGATAGTAGAGTGTAGTGCCTTTGTGTGTTCAATGTATATTCGTTTGAAGCAACGTCCTGTCTGGCCTATGTAGAATTTGTTGCAATCTGAGCAATTTAGTTTGTAAACACCAGGTAGATCATGTCTAGATACAAACTAAATTGCTCAGATTGCAACAAATTCTACATAGACCAGACAGGACATTGTTTCAAACAAATATAACATTTTTTCAAACAAATATAACACGTACACTTAGGGGCGTTATAGTGAAACACAAACGCAAACAAAAAATAAGGACATACGCATTCACAAACATGTGCGTGTGTCCCACTTGTGTGCGTGCCCTTGTGTGCTATTTCTTTAATTAAATTTACACTCATATATATAAGTACATTTTTTTTGAATCGGCCATTTAAGGACCACATGCCAATTTCAATTCTTTACTCTCTGTTCTTTTCTTTTTCTCCAATATTCTTTCATCTTTTCACTTTGTCTCTTCTTCCTGTCTTCAGTCTACTTTGAACCTGCGTTTTTCTCTCTCCTGCCCTGGACTCTTTCCATTTTTAACACTTTTGCCCATGAAACGTCTCTTTCAATTGCTTCTTCTGCGTTTATATTATTTTTTTCTAAATCCTTTTGGTCTTCTTTTATCCAACTTGATGTTGACTTCTTCCCCCCCAGACATTTGAAGATTTACTTTGTCAGCCTATTGTCGTCCATTCTACATAAATGTCCAAAAAATAATAGTCTCCTTTTTCTGTTATATTTTCTAAATTCTGATATATTTCAACATTACTTCTTAACTTTCGAACTGCAGAAGTTTTACGTGGGTCTAATATTTTCCTAATAATTAATCTTTCCAATTTTTCTAGTTACTCTGAATTATAATTTAATGCTAGACATTCACTGATGTCTAATATATAATGTATAATAATGCTTGTATATAGGTATTCTGGCTTCACTACTGTACTGTAATGCCTTATTCTCGCCTTTTTAGATATGCATTTTTTTATTGCAAATATTTTTAGTTATACCATATGCCCTTACCATCTTATGAATCCTTTCTTCTATAGCAAAATTCTTCTATTTCTAAGCCATTCTCTTGAATTATTTTTTATAGATACTTAAATTTCCGAACCCTCTCTATTAGACCAATATCTTTTACCAGGAATTTTTGCGCATTTTTAATGTTTGTGAGAAATTTCGTTTGTTCTGCAGAAATTCTTCTGGGTATGCTTTCTAAAAAATTAACTTGTGTTACTGCAGATGGAAGGTGTTCAGAAAGTATAGCAAAGTCATCTGCGAATGCCAAACATTTTATTTCAGTACGTTTGTTCCTTCTTCCCAACATGATTGGTGATATTTTGCATTCCTTAAATTTTCATTCCAAATTGTCACTACTTTCACCAGGAAAAAAAAGAATTGGGAATAAACCATCAACCTGTCTTATAACTGTATTTATTTTGAACGGTTGAGCTATTTCTCCCATGAATTTTAGTTTTGAGACTGTATCCGTAAGGGTTTCACGGATTAGATTTGCCAATTTAGTTTTAACACCAAATTCTCGGATTATTTTATCTATAGTTTCTCTATCAACAGAATCAAAGGCCTTTTTGAATTCAACAAATGTTACTAAATTCTCCTTTGAATTCAGTAGCCTGTGACGGATTATTGACTTCAGAGTAAATATTTGTTCTGTACAGGATCTGGCCTTCCTAAAGCCACCCTGATGGCTATCCAATATTTTTCTACTCTGCTCTATAGAATTTGAAAATATTTTATACGCCACTGGCTTCTGTAGTTATTTACCTCTTGCTTATCACGCTTCTTAAGTAGCGGATGTATTAAGGCCACCTTCCATTCTTCTGTCCTTTTGGGACATTTTCTATTTTCTAAATTCCTTCAAAAATTAATTGTAGATCGTTTTTTATCTTTGATAGGGACCATTTCAAAAGTTCAGGTGATATGGAGTCTTCTCCACTAGCTTTATAGTTTTTAAGTTTTAATTACTTCTTTCATTTCTTCGATAATCGGAGGTGTATCTTCTTCTAAATTTTCATAAGCGTCTGACAGTTCTAACCTCTTAATCGGTTCCGGGCAACTTAAAAGTTGACCAAAAATATTTTGCAAGTATTTCACAATTTTTTGTATTGCTTAGGCCAATTCTACTACTTTTATTTTTAAAACAAACACTTGGTGTATAAACAAACAAGTTATTTTATAATTAGAATTTATTATATATTATAGTATTACTTTTTCATTTTAACAATAACAAAAATTAAAAATTAAGAAGTAATATTAAAGAATAATTTTTACTGTATAAATTATAGGCTTAATGCGTACAAGTACATACACTTATTTATTAAACCGTTTATTTTAGTATATCTGCTAGTAACTATTGATATTTACAAATGTTTACCACACAACATGTGGATATTTTATATTCAACATTTAACAAACACAAAAAGGGTTCAACTACTTTCAAGAAAATTCAATGAACCACATACAAAATATATAGGACTACCAAATACCGTGCAAAAACTATGACCGGCCAATCTCGAAGAAATATCCGTCAACGCGTCCGCGAACATGAATTATCAGTAGCAAAACAAGAAGACAACACATCGCTCACAAAATACGTCAAAGAAATAGGACATATACTCGATTTCAAAAACACAAAATTCTTGGCACGAACTAAGAATAAGGAAATAAGACAGTACAGGGAAGGCATGGAAATCGACCGGATGAGGGAGGCAGAGGTCAACGACAGAAATGAATATAATAAATTAGCGACAACATAGAAATTCCTAACTGACGGTTCACAAATTAACAAAGAACATATGGCCACAACACACTCACCGCCACACTCGAACGCTCTCTACGGCAACAATCAAAAGAGAAGCAAGATATATAACGTGCGCCGTAGCTAAATCAACATCTGTACGTCTTGAAAATGTTCCGGAATACGGAACGAAACGACGGCAATATAAATGTCACGTACAAGATACCTCGTGCAAAACACACACACACACGCACACATACATAAATATTATATAAGTAGAAATTCTATACACATATTTCACAGATTATTGAATGACATTATGAGAATACGGAAAAATGTTTTCAAAAGTCGGAAATCTATAATAAAAATTTATAAAATTCATTGGCAACGAAATATGAGAAACGCTCTTATTGCACTCGGTATTGTGCTGTGTGCTGTGTATCCTGTTAAAGTTTTATATGGTAGTTTTGGAAGAGCGTCAGTACTTATCTATTTGTTTAAGAAGTAAACTAATAGATTTTATTCCACTGGTACAAAGACAATGTCTACAAAATGTTTACCATCAATTCGGTGAATACACAACTTACCTCCAACGTCAGAACAGCGGTAGTAGAGCAGACCTTGGTCGACAGATAGCGCCAGTGGGTGAATACGGAACATGTGACGTACGCCTGCAACGTATTAGTCTGTGTTACAGAATGTACACGATAATATATCGAAATAGTTTGTTTCTGAAATAAAAATACAATATTAAGATGTTTAAAAAGAAACACCGTATACAGGTCTGAGGTGATCCACCGGAATGAAGCGTAATATTTATTCTGAGGTGAATATACAAAATTTACTAGCGTCAGTTGAAAAGTTCGCGGAGCGACATGTATAGTTTAGCGGTAGAACTGAAATATTTTCGTGTGTTGTAAGATTCATATTTTGAGTAAACACCTGTAAAAAAGTTTACAGGCAAATGCAATTGCAATGCACAGAGAAGGGCACTGAAAATGCTTCAATAAATCTAAAAAATATATATACTGTATTTATGTTCATTCACAGATCAATGAATTCATTCGTCATTCACCAATCAATGAATTCAATCTTCATTCACCAATGTACAGATTATAAGTTAAATGTAGTCGCATTCATAAGCGAAGTTTTATATGTGTACTGCGTTATTGACAACAAAGAAGTAGTTTCTATGGAAACTCACCGGTTCCCATTTTCGATAACGCACCAGCGGTCGTTTTCAAATATGCGACACGTCCTTATAAACATTTTCAATGTTAAAATTCCTAAATATGTCTTGTCAATATCTTCATTGTGTACCAGCTGTTTGAAATTTATGTGCCATGCTTGTTTTGAAAAACGGACAAAATCAAACATCTTGCTGTGTACGAAGTGTTTGTTGAAAAAGGACTAGCGTCAATTGAATTTCTCAACGAAATGATAAGTGTGTCATGAGATGTTACGCCTTCAAAAAGAACAATTTGTAAGTGGCCACTCGAGTTTAAACATGGTTGTACGGGCATTGAAGATAATGATTTCCTCAGTGGACGCCAAAAAAGTACAACAACTCCAGATATCGATAAAAATAAATTCATACACGATGTTGGAATACCAGCGATGGTGAGTGGTTACATTTCTGAGATCACAGGCATCTCACGTAAGCGTGTATATCATATTTTAACTAAAACTGTGTATGAAAAACTTTGTGTAAAGTGGTTGGTGCATTTAGAATTGTTGCACTTTTGAGCGTCCACTGCGGGTATCACCTTGAGTGCTCATATAATCACGTTTAAAATCAACTGCCCATTAACAAGCTATTGTTTCTAAAGGTGCAGCATCTAACAAATGTATCATTTCATACTCTATTTTCATTGACTCTAGACTTTTTTAACAAAGAATTCTTGACTTTGTCCATATTTTTAAAACTCGTGTGACAAGTAAATTTCGAAAAACTGGTAAGTGATTAATAAATTGACAGGTGTTTATACGAAATATGAACCTTACCACACACGGAAATATTAATACTACCGCTGATCTATAGATGTCGCCCCGCGAAATTTTCAACTGACCCTCGTATAATAAATACAAATTATCTGTTCGTGTCTTCCAGGACCAATCTTCAGTTTGCCAATGGCCACAGATCTTACACAAGCGTGTACTCCAGTAGGGTTTTTCTACGGCTTACATGGCCGGAGTCAATGTTGTTAAAATTATTTTCCTCTTCCGGGTTGTTTAGGCGTAGTCCAGTGCTGCACATGTCTGCAGACGTTTCGACCGTCCCATTGGCGCCAAACACAGAAACTAAGCACTTTGTGGACAAAAGTTGTGGATAGCCAATAGCGTGCTGCCTTCTTCGTGATTGGCTGACGGTGTCGAATCTAGAGCTTCTTGGGATTTTGAAGAAAAATTTATATGTATAGGTGCCCTTGAAGGGGCTGCTAGCCTTTACGACAGTACTGTGGTCACTAACTGTGACATCTGGGTTAGTGCTGAAGCGCAGTTTTTCACTGATGAAGGCCGTAAATGGCGCGAGGAAAAAAGAGGAAAATAATTGTGTACTCCAATATTCTAAGCTGTTGTGTATCTGCATTTTTTAATGTCCATGCCTATTTACTTCAGATACTGGATTTAACCAACTTCTCATAGGTACTATAAAGTTAAAGTTTCGAAAATTTAAAAGTATATTTAATAAACGTTGTGGTAGTTTACAAGATCTACACGTTCAAATCGAAACTTCGTTTGTTTGGCAAACTATGACGTCAAATTACTAAGTTTAATTTTTAAGTAGTTTTTTCCGTATAAGCCATTGTGGACAACGTTTGGTTAATTTGTTTCCTCCTTTCTTCTGCTTCTTCTTCATCCTTTCCCATATTTCCCTTATTCTTGATCGATGTCTCTCCCACTATTCGTTAGTCCAGGTGGCACCTGTCATTTTCTTGGGGTTTCCTGAAAACTTTGGGCATTTAAAATTTTTATTGAGTGGTAAGCGTCCTTCAATGTGTTCTTGAGTAATCTGGAGTTCTTTTATGTTTTCTTTTCTGTTACTATGATCCACGTATTTGATATTTTGAGCTTTCTGAAATAGTTAAAAAGTTTCCCTGTCAAGATTCATTCTTTGAATAGGCCCGTAGAAAGTAATTCTTCTTTTCCTAATTACGTGTGTGATTTTCTCAGCATGTGAGTACAGCTCATTACTGTCACGTCTTCTGTACTGTTGTCCATCTTTTATTGGTCCCAAGATTTTTCTTAATATTTTCTTTTCCGTAAATTACAGTCCTTCCATCATCAGTTTCTTGTTCAGAATCAGACACTCAGTTGCATGAAATGCTTCCGAGCAAATTACTGTTGAATAATGCCTAACTTTGGCATTAATGGATATTGATTTCTTTTAAAATTTTCACTAGTTTGTCATATTAAGGTTTCCGATGGAGGTTCGGATTCATTTATGTTATTTATTGACACTTTATGTAGGACATATCTAAACGTTTGGTATTGATCATTTTTGCTCGACAACTATACCTCCCCATTCATACGTATTAAGCAAACGATATCGTTTCGTGGTACTTTGATCACAATTATTATTTTTTACTTCCCACTCTTGATGTGCTAGTGGCTGCGTTTATTATTTAACAGGTTTAAGTTGTCCTGTTAAACTAATATGAAATATTAAACGTACTTTTTCATATTCATATTGTTGGTTATTAACATTTCGTTTTAGTCAATGCTAACACCGAGGTGTATTTTTAATTAGGTCGCGGACTGATACCTTGCTTTGCCTTGACTTATAAATTAACGTTGTATTCTCTTCCAAATCTGCTTATTTTTCAACAATCCATTATACTTTTTAATGTTTATATGATGTTGTTAAATTAATCAAATTATTTATATTTTCATACATTATTTAAATACTTCTGTCTATTAATGACGCAAAAAATTATTGTTAGTAGGCTATTTCACGATGTCTGTTCCTTGTCGTCAATCAGAATTTTTTTACCGTTCCTCAAGAATGATATTGAAGTGCGGGTTTGTTGATGCTTAAGAATTTAAGACAATTTTATTTCAAATTTAATAAAAAAAAGTTACGCTTACAAAATGATTTTTGAACATGTATTTGTGTAATATGTACACCTGTACCTGTTGTCTAGGCTATAGTCAATAATGTTTTCATGAAATACAATAAGAACGCCCGGGACGAAAATAACAAAATTTCCTATAATATTTTTAGCATGGAACTGAGATGCATCCTACTGCAAATAATAATGTGAAAATTGAAATATTTTTATTCAAACAATATGATCAAGTACAGGACACTAAAAGAATCTTTGCCACAGTTCTATGGTAAACTGACGAAGACCGTGTCGGTTAGAGAATTGTTTTACACACTGAGGATGGCCTGCAGAGGAGAGGCTAAAACGTCTGTTAGTTTAGGTGTAGACAGGTGTAGGTGTAGTACAGGTGTAGACCGCAGCGCAATATTCCGGATTTTAGTTAGTTTGTTTCCAACACTATTGACGTGAAAGCCTAACGTACAGAATAAAGAACGGAGTTATTCACAACTTTTTTTTTAAATTTATTAGCACGTTTGCGAACTCACGCCCTAGGGACGCACATATATGAATACAGCGGCAAACGTAAACAATTTGAGGTGTTTTACTTTACAAGCCTAAATTGATTACAGCACTTATGACTAATTAATAAAATTAATAATTGTAACAAACTTATTTTCTATCAATACCTGCATACACTCGTAAATAAGGAATTTTAAATATTAAATAACTCTTACACATAGTTCTGTTCAATGTTTTGTTGCAGAGTACACACAAACAGACATGAAGAGAGACAGACAAACTCATACACACACACACACACACACACACACTCATACGAGCATTTATGCATATATATTATAACATTAAGTATATATGAAGCCCCACGTTCGTGTGAACCATTTCTTTTGCAACGTTAACGCCGTTTATTAGGAACATTACTTACGCTACAAAATTATAACAGGTGTAATCCTAATAATAATAACACAAAGTGAAATTGTTTTGAACCATTTAAAAATTTGTTAATTAAAAATTTTCAATTCGTTTGCGATTTAAACTATCATTATTATTCGCATGTGTGTAGTCTTAGTACACATCCTGTTATTAACATAAAAGTAGTACCTCATATTACACATAGAACATACTATACACTCTTATACTACAATAAACATTAGTTATTATATAATATTGCTCTCGACTTGCTCATTACTTTGATAACTATCAGATTACCTGATCTCTTATTAATAATCTATTTTCTTTTTATTATTGCATATGCATTGCTTTGTTCTCTAAAAAAAATTATTATTTAATTTCAGATTAATTCAAATATCATTGATTAAATTATTTACTCAAAATTATACATTCATATGTTTTAACATTACCCTAAAACTACTATACAAATAAACACTTATATTTTTAAAAATTATTAATTCCACTTTGAATTATATTGTCTTTCTTTTTACATGGTTAATTGTCTGTACTTGAGTCTTTTTGTTTTTACAAATACATGGTTTTGTTTCACCTTATTTGTAGCGGTAGTATTCAGCGTATCCTCCTCGGTCCTAGGTCCTCGATCCTGGACGCTCCTCTGTAGTCGTGCTGTCCTGCAGTCCTTGATCCTCGTCCTTCAGATCCGCTACGTGGTCCGTTGCCTCGTTACGTACGCTGGACACTATTCCATGTACTTGGCTGCTCCCTCGTATTCCGTCATAGCCTCAGGCTGCAGGTGCTCTCACAATTGTGATGAGTAGTCGTGCAGAGCCTCCGGCTGCCGATGTGATTGATCAAAAAGAGTTGTTGTCGTTGGGCAGAGCCTCCGGCTGTCACGGTAGTTGTACGAGAAAGAGAAATAAGTTGGTGTGTCTCCAGTATTTATACTCTAGGCCAATAAAATCATGTTTCGACAATCTTCTGCAGGTATCAGTCTGTCGTTGGCGTTCCTTTCTAAACACGATTATTTTCACACTTTTGTCGCTTGTCTTCGCAACATGCGAAGTTTTTGGCAAATTACCCGATATTCATCTTGTCGGTAATTTCTATGTGTTCAATGTGTATAAACAGTTTTTCCTATCTTAATTAATATAAGTTTTATTTATGTTTATTTTCACTATATTTGCACTTTTTATTATTTTTGCACTAATTTGTGTACACACGTGAGACTTCATTTTATACAGACTGTGGCGTATTTGGTTTCGTGATATTATGCACACACTCTTTACAATTTAAATAATTCATATAATTAATAGCGTTCATTTAGGGGTGACGCTTTACAGGAATCAACTGGTCTCTCTCACACACACACACGTAAAATACATGTGTATACACAGACACAGCGGTGTGGCGTGATCAATCTCTCCAAGCATGAAATTTGGTTGTTCCGGTTATAGTCCAGATTGAAAGCTGAATTATTATTACTAACAATATGAATTATTTATTTAATTTTATTAATTATATTAATTAATTGTGCAATGCACAGTACCCTATACATTTGTATTGTTGCAATATATTGCAACGTTACAACATTTATACAAATACATTACACTGTTACTTCCAATAGCGGCCTTCAAACGATTCTTTGAATTGTTCATATGTAGTTAAATTATCTCTGATAATAGTGTACCATCGTGCAGCACAATCTTGAAAACGCTTACTAACAAAATCAATTCTTTCTTTATCAGTTAACGCACTACCTATTACCTCCATTTCCCGTTCACACTGTATTAAAAATTCAACTGTGTTTTCTGTTTTCAAACTTCTGAATATTTGTTTGGTCCGTTCCTTTATCTGTGTTGGATACATCACCATCTGTGCCGGTCGTCTCCGCAGTTCCTCACTAAGTTGATCCATTTCACTCTTCATTTGATCCTTCATATTTGTCATTTCTCCAGAATAATCTTTCCAGGTCTTGGATGTTTCTTCTATCTTGTTCTCTATTACAATTGTGCGAGATTCTATTTAACTCGTTTTACTAGTGGTCGTTTACAGCAGTTCATGAACATCCTGTATGTTACTGTCCTGTTCATGCTTTATCACCTTCATTTGTTTATTTACCCCATCATTTATTTGTTTATGAATGTCCTGTAAATATTTTTCCAATTCTATGCGTAATTCTTGCTGCTTATTCTCCAACCTAACAGAGTGTTCATGCAGGGCTTTCATAAAACTTATTATGTAATTCATTGATGCGTGTATTTGTGCCGCTAATTTTATCAGTTAACTGCATAGTACTATTTGAGATCTCTTGTTTCAATTCGCCTAGTCTATTATTTAAAACCTCTGTTTGTTTATTTATATTTTGATTTAATTCTCCTTTTACTTGTACATTCTCTTGTTTTAATTCTTGTCTAAACTGTGATTTATCTTGTTTTAATTCTTTTATACTTTCCGTTTGTTTATTAATATTCTGATTTAATTCTTTCATTTTATCAGCTTGTTTTATACTTAATTCATCTATCCATGCTCGCATCATATTTTGAAATGCTACCATATCAAAACCATTTGATTCTGCCATGTTGAATTACTTTTATTTATTATTCCAAAATAATTATTGCTGGTAAACCGCGACTCTATTGGTTTTTAAGTTAATATTATTTATTTATACTTATTATTATTAATTATCTCATACCAACAATTTCTCTCCTCTTTTAGTTTTGTTGAGCGCCAGTTTTGAAATACACAACAATATTACAATTACAATACAATAATATTAATAACAATTATAACAATACACTTATTAATTCTGAACCAATTTATTATGGCACATTGAATATCGAAGCACTGCAATTTATTATGGTTCGTTAATTATCGAGCCCCACTTTACGCACGCCAATTTATTATGCAACGTTACAACATTTATACAAATACATTACCCTGTACTCAACGCAACTATAAAGTGTATTACACCGGCCAGGTCGCACGATTTGTTTTCTCGTTGCGTCGAGTATATCCAGTTGCACAATAATTAAATTGCTTTTAAAGAGGAGTGAGAAGTTATTGGCATGAAATAATCAATTAAAACCGTTTCAAACTAATCATTCTGAAACTTATTCATTAATAGAAAAATATTTAAATATTACAATTTCAAACATTAGACAAATAAATATTCACCTTTATAAGCTTTAAAAATATACGGCAGCCTGCTATGCTATTCAAACGTAAAACAGAAATAAACACCCATATAATCTTACTAACTAAACAACATGTTAAACAAGTTATTTAAATTCTTTTTATTTTTGTGTGTCTGAAATAACTCAAATTTTAAATAATGATAGCAACTCATTTACAAACAAAATAATATTAAAATTCAAGAATGAATTTATTGTTGCCATGAACAAATAAATATCGGTATGGAGAACCATACATGACTTCCATATTCTAAGATTTATATTTAAATCTTAATATCGCCTGCCAAGCGCGATATATTTTCTCTTATACATGATTTACATTAAAATGAAAAAATTTTAATTTTATTGCCTGGCAACAAAATTATTTTATTTTTAACAATTACCATTGTTTGAAAAAGTTTAAATAAATTTCAAGTACTTTACTCTTGTTAAAACGTAAAAGGTTGCAGGTAAACTACCCCTTCCCCTCAACCGATCTTCACTAAAATCGAAAGACCTTGAGACCTCTACAATTCAGGGACGTATGCAAAAAATTATTTGATTCTATTTGAATTTGCGGCAGTTATCGTTTGCCATAGAAAATACGCTTGATAAAAAAACGTTGCAGGTAAACTACCCCTTCCCCTTAACCGATCTTCACCAAAAACAATAGGTCTTGAGTACTCTACAAATCAGGACTGCATGCAAAACATTATTTGATTCTGTTTGAATTTGCGGCTGTTATCGTTTGCCATAGAAAATACCCTTGTTAAAAAAACGTTGCTGGTAAACTACCCCTTTCCCTTAACCGATCTTCACCAAAAACAATAGGTCTTGAGAACACCACAATTTAGGGCTGTATGCAAATAATCTTTTGATTCTGTTTGAATTTGGGGCTGTTATCGTTTGCCATAGGAAATACCCTTGTTAAAACATAAAACGTTACAGGTAAACTACCCCTTTCCCTTAACCGATCTTCACCAAAAACAATAGGTCTTGAGAACTCTACAATTCAGGACTGTATACGAAACATTATTTGATTCTGTTTGAATTTGTGGCTGTTATCGTTTGCCATAAAAAATACGCTTGAAAAAAAACGTTGCAGGTAAACTACCCCTTCCTCTTAACCGATCTTCACCAAAAACAACAGGTCTTGAGTACTCTACAAATCAGGGCTGTATGCAAAACATTATTTGATTCTGTTTGAATTTGCGGCTGTTATCGTTTGCCATAGAAAATACCCTTGTTAAAAAAACGTTGCAGGTAAACTACCCCTTTCCCTCAACCGATCTTCACCAAAAACAATAGGTCTTGAGAACTCTACAATTTAGGGCTGTATGCAAATAATCTTTTGATTCTATTTGAATTTGCGGCTTTTATCGTTTGCCATAGGAAATACCCTTGTTAAAACATAAAACGTTACAGGTAAACTACCCCTTCCCCTTAACCGAACTTCACCAAAAACAATAGGTCTTGTGAACTCTACAATTTAGGGCTGTATACAAATAATCTTTTGATTCTGTTTGAATTTGCGGCTGTTATCGTTTGCCATAGGAAATACCCTTGTTAAAACATAAAACGTTACAGGTAAACTACCCCTTTCCCTTAACCGATCTTCACCAAAATCAACAGATCTTGAGAACTCTACAATTCAGGGCTGTATGCGAAACATTATTTGATTCTGTTTGAATTTGCGGCTGTTATCGTTTGCCAAACAAACAAAATTACCCTTGCTAAAAAAAAACCGTTGCAGGTAAACTACCCCTTTCCCTCAACCGATCATCACCAAAAACAATAGGTCGCGAGTACTCTGCAAATCAGGGCTGCATACAAAAAATTATTTGATTCTGTTTGAATTTGCGGCAGTTATCGTTTGCCATAGAAAAAAAATCTACAGACAGACAGACAGACAGACAGACAGACAGACAGACAGACAGACAGACAGACAGACAGACAGACAGACAGACACACAGACAGACAGACAGACAGACACACACACAGACACTTTTCGGAAAACGACTTTTTTTCATGTTTTGAGTGTAGTAGAATCAGAATCTGCAATGATCTCGAACACAATTTTTTTTGCCATCACCATACTTCCATTCCTTAAGGAATATGGAAGTAAAATGATTACATTTACTTCAAATCTATAATTGATTTATACTGACACACCCAAAAATACGACAGAAGATTGGTGTTTCTTTTCTAAAGTTTGTTGTTAAATTACATTCTCTTATTTCTAGTATTTAACTTACTAACTTTAATTATTTAATGTTTATAGTTCAGTTCTTTTTAAGAGCTTTTTTCACAAAACAAGTAATTGTTTTGTTATCACCTGCGTATATCTGCCGCTACCGCTGCGTGTGTGTGTGTGTGTCCAGAATCCTGAGAGTATTATGATGATGATGATGATTATTCTGATGCTGTGTTCGTTGTCTCTAAGGGTTGTTGTTGGTGATGCTCCAGAATTCCTCCTTACATCTTGGTGTGAGTGTGGTACAGTGTGTGTGTCCTTGTCGATCTGCAAACGGGCAGCGTGACGTCGTGTGTAGATTTCTTGAGTCTGAGTGTGTGATCGCCCAAAGTTGCCAGTGGTATTTATACTGGAGGCGATTTGACAGGTTCAGAACTGTCTTTCGACAGGTCAGATTTTGTCCGTCCATGCAAATCGTCCTTTTTATTACACTCACTTTTTGGTTAATTATCGCAAACTCATGAACATACTCGTCACATGAGCGATATCATTGTTTGCGTAAAGTTTTTCTGGTCACTCACATATACCACACATATTAATTACTATTCAATTACACTAGTAATTAATATTAATTAGTTAGCATCTTTAATATTGCACATTTAGCAATAATTTTTATATGACTACATTCATCAAAAATTCCTTTATGTAATGTTGTCTTTATAATTGGCGTAGGTCTTTGTTTACAGGTTTAAAACGTATAATTAGTTTATTTTAATCCTGTTAAATCCTGATTAATTGACAACAAACAGTTCGTACGCGTCACCCCATATTCTTGTCGCAGCTGGCGTTACACACACAAACGCTGTAACTTACGCCACCAAACCAGGTGTCACTCTCGACAGGCCAGAGCCTGCATTTTCCAGCACAAACTTGTATAAAACTGTTCGTCTTATTATTTTTACACTAATTACAATATACACATACTGCCCTGGGCAAATATTCGAACATCTATATTGTTGCAATATATATATATATATATATATATATATAATGTAAAAGTGTAGCATTAAGTATTGTATCTCACCATTTACATCAACAGCCTCTTCATATATGACGTTGTTATCATAGTAGGTGGCAATGAACGTATACCGGTTGGAGCTGTTGTCCTTGCTGAACACACAACAAAATATATTATTAACGTTATATTTTCTCTTGAAAACTAACAATATAATACGTAAAATTGGTTATTAATTATGAGGCTTCAGACTGTATCCGAGCATCATATTTTTAGGTGAACAAAAGGAATAGCAGATCTTGTACAAAGCAGATGCTTTCATACTTACACAAACCATTGAGAAGCATCGCAAGTTTTTGTTGAGGAGGAGTGCATGAAGCTTTTAATTACTTCGAAAATTTGGAAATAGTAGAAGATAAAGGAGAAGAAGAAAAAGATTTTGATTTTCAATTTTATTTGTTAGTTGTTTTCAACCACTCAGAAATTTTAATGTCTTCTTTTCTAATTAATCTTTATTTTTACTAATGTCTAATGACAAAGAAACGTTATTTTGAATACAATATAAAAATACAATTAATTACAGTTGTATTTAAAATACTATTTATATTTATGTAAACACTTCATGTGTTATCGTGAGTGTGTGTGTGTGTGAGCGTGTGTGAGAGCGCACGTGTTTTGGGATAGGATGATTTTTTTAAACAGAAAACCTCATAAAGTGATTGTGTCGAACAACGGAAAAAATTAACTGGACAGAGAAGATTCCTAGTAAAGTGTACAAACGAAAAACTAATGTTGGTTGGAGTTGGTTACAAAGAGAAACTGGATTGGTCACATCTTAATACTTAAGGGTTTGCAGCGTTTACAGAAAATGAAAACAGGAAAACGTGATGTTTTTGGTAAAGCGGTGATGGAGAAGAAGGAGAAACGTCGAATATGCTGACAGATTTGAGGATGGAGATACATTAGTTGAAGGCGCAAGTCAGGAAGCGCGTAGAGAACGGTTTACCGGAATCCTGTATGGGACATAATCATCATTGACGATGATGATCAGGGGCGGATTAGAAAAAGATGGTGCCCTATGCTGCCGTCACACTGGTGCCCCCTCCCGATTAAAAATGTAACCTTTAGTCCATTATTTACACTGATAAGTGGCATACACAGTTTCGAAAGTTAACCGCCACACGGTAGACGAACCAAACGTTTTGTTTACATTTTACCATATAAGTGTTGAAAAAACATAACAGCGAACTCGTCGAAAAAAATTGCACACATCATTTTATAATTTTGGATTGAGGATATTTTTATTTTTTATTTTTTTTTATATTTATTATTTTCAAAATGTCTTTGTTATTTTGGGCTGGACGGTACCCCTTCTGACAGCTGAGGCCTGGTGCCTGGTGCTGCAGCATACCCTAGCGTTATGGATAAACCGCCACTGATGATAATGATGATGAAATGTGAGTGAGTTTGTGTGTGCGCGCGCGTGTCTGTAAACGGGACTATTAAAATTAGTTTTACACTTACAATGTTCTAATGTCATCTACTCTGAACACACCGTCGCTGATGGGCGTCAGATACCTAAACTCGTGATCGACGTCGCCATATGGATACGTGTCCGTTGAATAGATAACCTCCCATTCCCACAGTCCAGCCAGCTGTAAAAGCACAAGAATTTTTTTATCTCCCTTTATGTTACTGTGAGATTAAGAAGTGTCTACGAGTGAATTTACAGTACAGTACAAACTCTGTAATCCGGCACTGCGGTAGTCGGGCCCCTCCAGTAAGTGCGGCGTTATCACGCCGGTGGTGGCGAGCCTAGAGGGGAACAAGCCACTGTCCGTAGACGTCAGTTGCATCGTTAGTCTCTCACTGTGTACAGTGCCGTTTGTTTGCAATTGATTTTTATCTTTGTGTAATTATGACAGAGGATGAAATAGTCAATGTGATGACCACAGAAAAGGAGGAGCAGGAGTAAGAGGGAGAAGCAACAGCAGCTGTTCATACAGAATTTCTATTAAGTGGGCAGAAGAAAATGGTTGTGAAATTCTCGTGTCGAAAAAACTTCAAGAAAAAGCGGTAAAAGTGTCGTTTCTAGGCAAGAAACAGAAGAAAATTGACAGCTTTTTCATTCCAGTGACACATTAATGTACATTACTCTGTGAGTTTCATTTTTTTTTACATCTGACTAAATTATAAACATAAAAATTAATCTGAATAATTTTAAGAAATACTAGAAGATAATTTAGTAAATTTTTAATCCGATGTTTTAATCAGGTTGTAACTGTTTTTCATGTTTTACCATTATGTACAATATACGCTACTTTTTGTGATTTAAATGCGTTGTTTTTAATAACCATCCATGAACCCGGCATTTCCACCGATCCGGCACCACCCTGGTCTGATATCTGCCGGATTAGTGGGAGTGTACTGTAGTGTGGAAATGAAACTAGGACATAGGTTTGATTGAAGTTTCACACCAATCCGAAACAGATACAACGTGTACAATATACAACGTTCATCAGTGTGTACAATAAGAAGTGTGTGTGTGATAAAAACAAGTAATGAAATCCCTATACTGAAATAACGGAACTTACTCCCCTAACGTCCATCACTGCTGGAGTTACGTTGAAGGTCCGGCATTTTCCAGCTGTGCGAATGACAGCAGATCCACACTCAACGCTAGTGAGTAGCGACGCTACAACTATTGGAAGAATCAGAACACTGTACATAGTAGTAGATACGGCACCTGTAAAAGACTATGTATTAGTTGTTTGTTTTGGTAAGCTTCCAACAACTAGCTTCCAGCCGGGTATTAATAGAAAAAATTTTATTTCATATTGTTGTGTAATTATATATTGTCACGACAAATATGGAACGCTCCCGAAGGGTCGAGAGCGTCCTTCTTCCCGTTTCTGGGCTCTCCGAGCGGGTGCAGCGTCTCAGTCAAGGCCGCACGCAAGTACCTTCCAGATCGTTCGAAAACATTTGTTATAACAAAGCAAATTATGTTGGCACTCAGTCAGAAGGCTTGAAAATTAGTCTGGAACATCTGCGGGACCCTACATAAGCAACAGCGGCTGGCTTAGAAGTTAGTTACAGTGGGCGATTTCTTCAGACAATTAGATATTTATAATATATAAAGGCTAAAAATGCTTTTTAGCCTTCTAGCTATAATATATTTTACTATGCTGTATGTTGACTAGTATTTGTATAAACGTTTTCTGTACCAATTCGAACATCTAATTGTTGATTATTGCTTTTATAAATACTTAAAAATACCATTACATTGTGAATAATTTAAATTGTAAAAGTGTATAAAATAAGTTCTATGATATTATAGTTTTCCCGTTGTCTTTAAAGAAAACATTTTTAGATGCAAAACAATCTATCTCAACTCCTTCACATATACAATGATACCTATATACGCACGCACACGCGTGTGCGCACACACAATCACATACACAAACACGTTCATTTAAATAATTGTTCTGTTTTGTTTGACATTTCTTTTGTATTCATACACAGGTCCTGATAATGACAATAAACATTGACGAAACGTCGACACAATTAAGTTAAATAATTTGTGTTGTAATTTTGACCGATCCTCACAAACCCTCCACCGAAAAATTCATTGACTGCGCATTGGTCACTGCAAATTTAAGGATTTAATATTAATGACAAATTTTTAAATCGTCGTCATTCTTGAATATTACCACCCGTCTAAACGCCACTAAAAAAGGCACTGGTAACCGGCTATGCTTACCATGTTAAATTCATCAGATTTCAGAGCCAATATCTCAGAACCTATAAAAATATAGAAGTCTAAAATTTTAGCACGCAACTAAACACATTATACACGACAAAGGCTCCTACAAATATAACGATATCAATATTTCCCATTTTTTATGTCTTGCTCCAAAAATTTGCATGCAAAAAGCTTATTTAATATTTTTTACATTTTTATTTTTCAGTGAAATTGGATAGTTCTAGCAGTGTAGCTATATCTCCATTAACCTAACAGCAACAAAATGTATCAGCTGCATAGTTCATTTGGTTTCTGAAATAATAGGTCATTTATCTACAAAAAATAGATTTTCATAAAAACGCATTTAAAGTTTTTAAAACAAATTTTTAGTGTTTTCACTGATTTAAAATAGTCCAGCTCCATTGTCAGGATTTTCATTTATGTCCACTTAGTCGTCTAGTTTTACATTATTAATCGACTGTCTAACGGGTTTTCATCAATTTATCTGCTGGTGTGTCTGCCTCAACAAGGATTCGTTGCAAGTAAATTTTGTTCATTACCTTAATCATATTTGATCCTGGTTTGGTGGCTAATTTTTGTAAGACACTGAGACCCTAATTAATGACAGCAGAGATGGAGTATTGGAGACGTTCAGCAAGAGTATCTAGACGTGAGAAAATTAAAAATGAAGTCATTAATGACAGAATGAATGGGAAAAATTCAATTGTTGATTTTATCCAAACAAAAAAATTACAATGGTATGGACACACGAAAAGAATGGCACAGGGAAGATTGCCAAGGAGAGTTATGGAATGGACCCCCACCAGGAAGAAGGAAAAGAAGAAGACCGCCTATCACCAGGATAGAAGAAATTCTGACTATATTGAGGGGATGAGAAATGTAGGAAGATCTTTGGATGGACAAGCAGCAATGGAAGATGAGAATTCAATCACTTCTGTAATCTAGGGTTCCGGACAATGTGTAAACATTATACAACCGGAATAATAATAAAATATATCACACTGTATTTGCAGACTATTTATATTATTAGATAAATTTATTGTTGTATTTAGTGTTAGTGGTCTCAAATATTTGTACTAGTAATTTTATACAAACGACTATGTTTTCTTTGGTATTGACGAGCGCTTTCGGCAGTCAAGCCATCTTCAGGTCATTTACCAACCCGGTTGGTATTTATTTATTTATCTAAATAGATAAATTTAGATATTAGGAATTTTTTAGTTACCTAAAATCTTGATTACACTACATTATTTTTAGTGAAGTAACAATTTGTAGAGTACTCAATCCTAGAACAAACAATAACATTTTTCATATTCGGGTTTATGTTAAAATTTCACTTAGTCTGACAACACTCGGACAGATTTTTATAATTTTTAAAAATTCTTGATTCCTTTTTTGGGGTCTGGCGATTGAAAAATGTTCTAATATCTAAACCTGTACTATGCATTCAGATTTTATTGCAATTCGTACCAACTTCATAACATGGCGTACTAAAATTTTAAAATTTCCACAACTTAACACTTAATTCAGGCAAAGGTTTCTTAAATAAAAACATACACACACACACACACACACACACACACACACACACACACTTGTTAGTTTCACAGTGTTTATTTAACTCTGACAGCTGTTTCAGCTTATTGTCACAGAGATCACTGAACAACACTGTGATACTTAAATTCAAGAAATATTAAATTCAGGTTTTATTTAATATTTCCTTAGATTGGATTCCCCAAATAAAGTTTTAAGATATTATCACAATTATCACGTAGTTTATCACCTACCTGGCGTCCCCATTACATATCTTGGTATAGTTAATGAACAATGAGACCATTCTCAAGAAAAAAAAGAGCAAAATTGAAAAGGTAAGAGCAGTGTACACGAGAATGAGCAGTTTATTCAAAAGTCACGATTTAACGATAAACACAAAGATGAGCCTTTTACGCTTCTACGTAGTCTCAGTCTTCTTCTACGGTGTAGAATTTTTGACTCTGACCGAAGCTACAACTAAAAAATTGGAAACTTTCGAAATTTGGCTTTACCATAGAATACTGAGCAATTCATGGACAGCACATATAAGTAATGTTGAAGTTCTTAGAAAGATGAAGAAAAAATGGAAGTTACAACCACAGTGAAGATAAGAAAGCTTCAGTTTCTGGGACATCTCATTAGAAATGATCAGAAATTTTACTTATTGCAGTCCATATTACAGAGAAAAGTACTTCGAAAGAGCGGAGTTGGGCGACCGAGAATATCATGGCTGAGAAATTTAAGGACGTGGTTTGCCATGAATACAACTGACATACTCCGTGCAGTAGTACAGAAAATTAAAATAGTCTGCATGATATCCAACAACCGAAACGGATAGGAACAATCAGAATAAGAAGCAGATCTTCAAAAAGTTTTTGGCGTTTAGGACTGGATGGTACCCCCTCTGACAGCTGAGGACCTGGTGCCCGGTGCTGCAGCATACCCTGGCTTTATGGATAATCCGACACTGTCTGACATACCCCAAACAGACAGACGGACAGGAATACAGACAAACAAATGCCACACGGTAGAGTTAACACTGAGAACTCGCTTCGCTCAATCAATTATGTATATATATATATATATATATATATATATATATTACATTTAATATTTATAATTAAATTTACCTCAAGATGTTATTTTTATCCTTTATTGGATCATGTTTCGGGTACTATCTTGTACCCATCCTCAGCCTTCCGGTTTTTTTGTCTGGTGAAGTACATATGTTTTGTTGGTTGACTATTATTATTGTGGCTTCCTGTTGGCTTCTGGTATTTCAAATTGGTTTTATTGTGTGTGATTGTGGTGTATGTGTTAGTTTTTTGTGTATTTTCTATGTTGAGTGCTTTGAATATTGTGTCATGTTTTGTATTGATTTGTATTTGTTCAGGTATTAGTTTGTTTTCTGTTTTATGTTTGTATATCTGTAAATTTTCCCAAATGTTCATTATGGTGCCTTTGTGTGGTATATGTTTTATTAGTGTTACATTGGTTATGTCTGGGAATTCATGTCCTGTGTTTATTGCATGTGTGGCTAAATTGGATTTATATATTTCTGGTTTTTTGTATGCATTTAGGTGTTCAAAATAACGTTTTTTCAGCTGTTTTTTTGTTTGTCCTATGTAACATTTATTGCAATCTTGGCATTCAATTCTGTATATGCCGTTAGTTGTTGTATTATCTATGTTGTGTGAGCTATTTAGATTTTGTAATTTATTTTTATTAGTTTTGTATGCTATTTTTATATCTGTGTTTTTAAATAGTTTTGTTAGTTTTGTCATTTTATTATTTATGTATGTGAATGTGGCCCATTTTTTGTTGTTGTTGTTATTTATGTGTTGTTCAGTTTGATTTATTCTTAATTGTTCAGTTTTTATTTTATATTTGATTTTATTTTCTATTTTGATCACAGTATTTTTATTTTATCCATTTTCATAACCAATTTGGTATATTATATTTCTTTCTTTGTCAGTTTCTTGTTTGTTTAGGGGAATTTTGTACATTCTGTTAAATAGCGAATAAAATGCAGCCATAAGAAACTGACAAAGAAAGCTATAAATCCAATTTAGCCACACATGCAATAAACACAGGACATGAATTCCCAGACATAACCAATCTAACACTAATAAAACATATACCACACAAAGGCACCATAATGAACATTTGGGAAAATTTACAGATATACAAACATAAAACAGAAAACAAACTAATACCTGAACAAATACAAATGAATACAAAACATGACACAATATTCAAAGCACTCAACATAGAAAATACATAAAAAACTAACACATACACCACAATCACACACAATAAAACCAATTTGAAATACCAGAAGCCAACAGGAAGCCACAATAATAATAGTCAACCAACAAAACATATGTACTTCACCAGACAAAAAAACCGGAAAGCTGAGGATGGGTACAAGATAGTACCCGAAGCATGTTCCAATAAAGGATAAAAGTAACATCTTGAGGTAAATTTAATTATAAATATTAAATGTATTATATACATCAAGAAACGGACTGTAGCAAAAAGTGACTAAATATATATATATATATATATATATATATATATATATATATATATATATATACTTATTCTGAATCTGAGTCAATAGTCTGAACCCTTGATTTTTTTCAGAAAATTTAAATTTCTTAATCATAGAGCTACAAGATAATATGATGATTAATCAGTTTTTCTTAGTTTATTACGTGAAATGCAAATTCTCTTTCTTAAAATTATACTTTTATTAAAAAAATCATAAACTTATATACTTACTGACAAGCAATAATGTCCTGCGTTTCACGGTTATTAATTTATTTGTAAACACAGAAACCAATTTTAAAATGTTCTCTTCACACAGCGCTTACCGTTTAAGTAAATTTAAGTTTGTTTTTAATTTTATTTTTCACAGACTAATTAATCACTCCCGAGTGTCAGTTCATTGTAAACTCGCATATTTTAAACTGCGTAATATACAGGACAATAACAAGGTTACCACATGACTTTATTGTACGTATGTTGTCAGACAGAGTAAACTAAAAATAAAAAACTTACTTAAACAACGATCTGTTGTTGTTAAAACAACCATTTTAAATACACTGCGTTGTTTTAATTCGCCAGATTTTTGTAGCGCCTTGAAATATTAATTAGTTAATGACATTCGCTAAGCTCGAATGTGTCGAATGTTTTTCCATCATGATATTTGCTGCATACTACTTGAACAGAAGTACCATTTACAATTGAAAACTCTTCTCCTTTAACGTATTATTGACCAATTGGTGGTAGGATTTATATGTCTTGTTACAAAACATGTTGTATTGTTCCTGTGAAATCTGTACCTCATAATTTAGATCATCACCCTCATCATCTTAAAAATTCAAACATTGATTTTATCCAAACAAAATAATGACAATCCTATGGACACACGAAGAGAATGGCACATGGAAGATTGCCAATGAGAGTTATGGAATGGAGCCCACCAGGAAGAAGGAAAATATGAAAACTACCTATTACCTGGATCGAAGAAATTCAGACTCTATTGAGGGAACGAGAGATTGAAGAAGATCTTTGGATGGATAAACAGCAGTGGAAGATGAGAATTCAATCACTTTTGTAATCTTTGGTTCCGGAAAATGTGTAAACATTGTACAGTCGGAATAAATGATAGAATCGTCATCATCTTCAAAACACGTCGTAATCAAGGTTCTGACAGTTCCGCCTTCAAACCCCTTCAGCAGAAAGACAGACAAATGCCAAATGCTCGGGTTACAACTGAAAACTTGCTTTGCTCTTTCAAGCAACGTGACGGACATTTTAAAAACAAAATTAATAATCGTAAGGCCTGTGTAAAATACGGCTAAAGTTTTCATTTTTGTAAAATTTCACTGAGCTTTTGAAATTGGAATTACGCCATAACAACACAAACTTTAACGTAATTACGAGTTTATAAATGTCTTCACCATCGGCGCTTGTTTAATTTTCTTCATATCAAAAGAGTACAGGAAAACATCACATGACGATATTCACAATCTGTCATTGTGATAATACTCTGTTTCTTTTTTGGGCTATTAAACAAGTAAGGTAATCAAAGAATACTGAGAATATACGCTGTAATTTAATTTTAAAAACAAAAAAATAAAACTTATGGAAACACAGAACAACAGTGCAGTCTGTTAAGATAAATTTGTTCGACACCGCCCGGATATGAGACACGGATGACAAATTAATGAGAATATGCATCAGAAATTTGCATCATTCATCAAGTGTTACTGACTTGACGAAGTAAAACAAGTTTTAATTATAGTCGTTTTCAGAATGACTAATTGTTTTCATCTTAATTTTTTTCACCTTCAAGATGTTACAAGCAACTTCGTCCTTCCATTGTCCTCAGGAATACGTAGTTCACTCGAGCGCTAAGACGCACTTAGGAATGTTAATGTTTATCACAGTTAATGTTTAACTGTGAAAATTAAAGTTGGTGATTAGTGACTTAATTGGTGTCATGTACTTATTTTGTTTCCACTGTACCTACGACGATCGAGTAGACCGTCGTAAAAATATCTAATCTATGCACCAGACAAGTGTATATAAATGATGTTAATTAATAATAGTTTTACAATTTTCTGCAAAATATTTTATCAGAAACTTGCTACAGAATGGCTGTGAAAATATAATTCCTATGTACATACAATGGAAAGTGCTGTGATCTGTTTTTCCTTCATGAGCTACATATATGAGAGATCATATTGCTAGGAGAGTATTATTTTGTAAAGTGACAGCTTGATCCAAAGTATTCGTCACTCTAATAGGTACATTTCCGGTTTCGTCAGGTTTTACTAAACTTCTGGCAATTAGTATGCCCGGTGTGCTGACTATCTGGGGTTTGAATATAGAGCACTGGTTGCCCCTAGTATCTTCTGCCTCAGTTCTAACCATGATGATCTTCTCGGAGTTTGGCGGAACAGTTACAGCCACTTGATTTATCACGTCCATCGATTTTTCTGATGTATTCTTTGTCGAGAGCATAAACTCTTCCTTTCCAATTCTGAAGACATTGTTTTTGAAGATTAATGAAGGAAGTTGTGTTAGTGGTTAAAATCGCAAGTAGAATTATCACTGTTGCACACCACTATATAAAAATATTTCGATTAGCAATTTCAAGCTTCACAGCTCATCGTCAGATCGGAAATTGTTTTTGAAGTCGACTACAAACCATAGGCGGTTATAATGGGCATACCAAAAATTGCTTTATCAACAACGCTTGAAATAAGTACTTGATGATCGAACACCAAGTCGATCGAGGAATAGGTGTATCTCTACTATTCCAAACACTTTTACAGGCCGTCCTGTAGCTGTTCACAAGGTGCAAGAGCACCAGATTAGCTTGAGATTTTGCACCACATCGGGGCGCACAATGGAGACGGTTGCGCCTGTGTCAACTTCAATGGAGGTTGGCCTTTCTTGTACAAATCCGGTATCTACCAAGTTCCCGCCTTTTCCTAAAGTGCAGAAATTGCGTATTGTCTAGGGAATTTGTTCCTCCAGTTAGTCAGCACACGCCCCGTTGTACCTGTTGTAGCACGGTTTTTATGACTTGGTTGCACGTTGTAGCAACCAGACGTTGACTTGGAGACTTGAAATTGCAAAGCACGTACCA
Source organism: Magicicada septendecula (assembly GCA_034769895.1). Classification (NCBI taxonomy): domain Eukaryota; kingdom Metazoa; phylum Arthropoda; class Insecta; order Hemiptera; family Cicadidae; genus Magicicada; species Magicicada septendecula. The sequence goes on along the minus strand of CM068369.1, from coordinate 19,135,305 downwards.
GAGCGTCCGCACTGTTCTGGTGTCTTGCCATTCGTAACAATTGTTTTCGTTTATTATCTCTGATACCACCAGTAAATATCTGGATTGCTAACCTCATTCAAAATCTTCTGGTGCTTCAGGATAGGCCAGTCTAATTATCCTGTCGATACTTGCTTCAAAGTCTGACTCTCCCCGGAAATCTGTCGCCTTGCTCTCAACTGAGTGCAGTACGCATCTCGCTAATATTTTTCACCATACCGTAATTCTACAGCTTTCGTCAATTCGGCATAGGTGTTCTGGCTGTCAGGTGGCATATTCTGTAGTAGCTCTGCTCTAGGTCCTTTTAAAGCGAGAACGAGCGATATTGCTTTTTCTTTCTCCGTCCAATTATTTGCACTAGCGGCGGCTTCAAATTGCCAATGGTACGTCGTCCAGTGTGTGCTTCCATCAAACGTTGTGGCTTTGATATGAACTGTCCCAACTCCAGGCAAAGTGATTTTCTCTATTGTTGTTCCTGTGTGCACCGCAGCGGTGCTTGGAAAGCTTTCATCATCTGGCTGGTATCCATATTTGCAGATAAATTACAAGTTACACTAATCTTGTATAAAGTGTCTACTGTGTCTACTGTTAACGGTTCTGTCGCACTTCTGACCTAGTGTTACGACGGTATCACTGATCGTCGTACGGTACAGTGGAAACAAAGTACAAACACTAATGAAATCACTAATTACCAAATATAATTAATCACAATTAATCATTTCTAATCATTTCGTACAGTAATTTAAGTTAGATTTGTGCACACGCAATAATAATGTCAAGTAATAGAGTTATAACGCAGTAATCACTTTCCACTAATCTCTAACAGTAACTCGATCCGTACTAAGGAAATCGCCTTGAGACGTTCTCCCATTTTCTAGAGCGTTCCATCGTTACAATATTTTAGTTAGGTAATATAAAAGAAAAAATAAGTCCAGCAGGAAAAGTAGTTGTTTTGCATGGGTGGTCTTAAAATTTATTCTGACACTGAAATTATAAAATACGCGTATATTGTAACATATTTATCTTGCGCAGTTGGCCGCTATAACGTAGTGGGACGTCATCTACGCTACAGACACACATCCTTACAACGGAATGACGCTTGAACAAATAGATACCGTTTACTGCGGAGGAACTCTCTTTGAAATCACAGACACGGGATACTCGTAAGTACTGGCCTGAAAACTCGTAAAGATAAAGTGGATTTAAAAGCCTGACCACCTCACCTGGCTCCGTTCTTGCAGGAGAGTCAAACTGCATTATAAAATAATTTGGGTATTTGGGATTATTTCACTTTTATAAATGTTGCCAAACAGGGATTGTTTGATACAAGTTGCCTGTCACGAGATGAAATTATAATATTCAATATTTTTTTAAATGTTAAACATTGCATTGGATTAAAATTTTTCGAATGGCTCAACGTAAGCATACCCTAAAACCTCTGTGTTAAGTTTCTATTGAGGACCAGTAAATCAATGGTAAAAGTTTCAAACAGCTCAGTTAATTCTTGTTTGAGAAAACGGGTCATGAAATCTAGTAAATTAACATTGTCGAAATAGGGCTTACAAAGCCCCTTAAAACGTCCGGTATACAACACTAAAGTCCTGCTGTATAAATTAAACACCACTCTCTCAAAGAACGTACTTTTTACACTGTTTATGGGGACCAGCTGTGCCACCTTCCTCAGTTAATTCTGTTTTCTCTTTCTATTCTTCTTGCTTGACTATTGTTGCTGCATTTGTGTGTGTGTGTTGTGTTTGCGCATTAATTTGCTACCGCTAAACTGTTATTCTGTTATTATATCAAATACAATAATATGTTTGGCTTTATTTGTACCTGTTCAGGTATTAGTTTCTCGTCTTTAGCACTTTTTATAATACACTTAGCAAATGGTTGCTGTACACTTGGTAACAGATTTTATTAATACTGAAATATAATAAATAAACACTTGTTATAGTTCTAAAGATTCTTTTTATCTTTATGACAAATTCTTTTTACCAATTACCAGTTTTGTTGATCTGAAAAATCAGAAACGTATGTTTTGCGGTTACATATGTGTCACTTAGACTGACGCAAAATATATTTAAAAAATATATTGTCACGACAGTGTCACTGATACATCGTATGGTACAGTGGAAATCAATATACAGTCACTAATAAAGTCACTAGAAACCAGCTTTATTTAATCACAAATAAGAATTAGTAATCAACTCGTACAAAATTTCCAGTTAAATTTGTCCACATGCAATCATAATGTCACCTATAAAAATTCCGCACTATTTATCACACACAACCGCTTGATATCACTTGACAAATCGACCAACATAAACTGATTTCTAAGCCCCAGGTGTGGGCTATTTACATATAGTCGGCAGGGTTCCATAATATGAGTCCATAACAAGTACTTAAAAATTCCAGAGGATATTTCAACGCTACCTTGGCGGAAACAAGCACGTACTGGGCTAAGCGGGAAATGCGTAGAACACGTTCTCTATAGTTCCAGAATATCTCTATACGTTCTCTATACACGTATTGCGTAACAATATATAGAAATACTACAACAATTACTAAGTGATTCTGAATAACATACAGTAAGCTTTTGTCTCTTATTGACAGTAAGCGATTTACAAGTAAAAGAATATTAAATTCCCAGTATAATCTAAAACACACAGGAACATGTATAACATTGAAATAGTATACATAAAACAACCTTGATTTGTAAATTGTCTCCACACAATAGCTCATTAGACGTATGTGTATCCAGTAACAATGAATGCAAAATAAAAACTACCAATAAATTAGAAAATAAAATAAAACCTAAACTCACCTAACGAACAAAATACAAACCTTCATGATATTAATTGATGACTCGTTGGGCACTTGGTGAAACATGTTAATACAAAGGTTTTGTAAAATATATAAAAACACTTGGTAAGTTTCACAAATTTTTTAATTATCTCTGACAGCTGTTTCGACTAACTAAGCCATTGTCAAAGAGCGAGTGAATGAAATTACTGAATACAGGGTGTTAGTGGAGTGTAGGTGGTGAACATCTGTTTAGGGCGTATCTGGAACATCTGTGTTGTGATGGCGAGGGGGGAATGTGTGCATGAGACAAGGGAAGGTCAGGTGTCTTTAAAAACTAAATACAATCATGAATGCAAAATATAAAATTAACTGAACTAAATATAAACTGAATGCAAAATTTAAAATAATGATGAACATTCAAAATAATATAAAATAAACTAAACTAAATAACAGATTTTAATAAAGGGGATAAACGAATTTCAGTCTGTTCATTGGTTAAATTTTTGTTATTTTTTATTGTTTTTAATTTCTAAAATTTCTAACAAATCCATTTTTTTACCTTTTTGTACGTTGTGGAGTAGTGTTATGTTTTTTGTGTCTATGAAGTGATTGTGTTGTAAGCAATGATCTGCAAAACCTGTATTAGGTGTATTGGTTAAAATCGCCTTCTTATGTTCAGATATGCGATGTTTCAGAGCACGGCCACATTGTCCGATATAAATAGCATCGCATTCTGCACAGTGCATTTCATAAACTCCATTTTTCTCCAATGTGTTAGATTTTCTTTATTATTGACTAGTAATGAAAAAAGAAAACAAGTAGTAGTGAAAACAAATCTTCATGTAAATATCCTTCCACTAATGATAATGTATAATATATATACTTCACTTATCATGGTAACATAACTCATAACTAAGTAAACTATTTAAAGATACAATCATAAAAATATATTATAACAGAGATAATATTGTTTTTAATAAAATAAAACCTAAAACTAAATTCAACATTTATAATAAAATTGGAGTTTACAAAATAGAATGTGCAGATTGCAACACATGTTACGTATGCCTGACAAAGAAAAAACTGTCCGACATATTGATTCAAAATCAAAAAGCGATTTTAAAACCTAATATTTACAAATCTAATTTAGCTGCACACTGTTTAAACAGTAAACATAAATATCCAGACATTCGAAATGTCAAATTAATTAAAAACGTACAAAAAATTAACAAAATGAATATCTGGGAAAATCTTAATATTTACAAACGCAATGATAATAATCTACTAATTAAAGAACAAATTCAAATGAAAAAAAAACAATACGATTTACTTAAAATCATACATTTATCAGAATAATAAAATAAAACATTGAATATATAATAAATAGCTGACAACCTAAACACAACAACAACCGAAAATAGAATCGAAGTAAAATCGAATATCCGTTAACTATACTGTAAGCGAAACATAATTTCTGTGAAACGTACGTCAGGTGAAAATAAACCTACCTGCAGTGTATTTGTTTGAAGATATTATATGGGAGACCTGCAGGAAACTCAACGAGTTCCTTACAATGAAATAATGATATAGTAACATTAATTTATTTTTCACCAAACAGTAGAACACGCACCTTTGCTAACCCTTTACCTATGACTATCCAATTGTCCCCTTGGTCACACATTGCCACCCCTGCAGCACCAAACATACATTTCAAATCTAACCTCTGCAACTGCTGTAGCTGGTGAAACAACGAACGGAAATACAAAGTCTATGTAGAAAGTGTTCATTTATTAAATTCAATTGTGTAAAACCTTTTTAAAACGTATATCTATCCAGGTTTTGCTATTCAATTTATGAGTGAATCACTTAATTACGCAAGAGGTCATTTCAACAGAATCAGTATATGACATGGAACGGCATAAAAGTAATTTATTAAAAATAAAATCACAAGCAGAATTATCACTGTTGCACACCACTATACAGAGTGATTCACGAAGAAACGGAAATACTTCGGGAGATGAATCTACATCGAAAAATAAGAAAAAAAGTTCATATAAACATAGGTCCGGAAATGCTTCGTTAGCGAGTTACGGCTAGCGAAAGATTTCGCCCGGGTTTCGGTTCCCCCGGGTAAATGAAGACTGAAAAATCGAATAAAACAGGTCGCAGAACTGTATCTCCCATAAGTTTCATGATATCCGACGTAAAACAGAAAAATCTTTGCCAAAAAACAAATTTTGGAAAATTGGAAACAATTGGAATTTTTTGTTGATATTTATTGACTTTATTTACACCATTTTTCTCAGAATTAAATTCTTTAAAAGTTTTGTTTTTAACTTTTATGCATTTATTAGTCATTTAACAAAGTTATTGTACTTTTAACTGTAATCTCTCCCAGAATTTCAGAAAGTCTTCATTTACCCGGGGGAACCGAAACCCGGGCTACAAATTTTTCGCTAGCCGTAACTCGCTAACGAAGCATTTCCGGACCTATGTTTATATGAACTTTTTTTCTTATTTTTCGTTGTAGATTCATCTCCCGAAGTATTTCCGTTTCTTCGTGAATCACCCTGTATAAAAATATTCCGATTAGCGCTTTCAAGGTTCACCGCTCATCGTCAGATCGGAAGTGAACAAATAACATAAAAACAAACCCTTAACCCCCACCCCACCACACCATGCTCACACACAACAAGCTATAATTCAATGTCCCTCCCCCCCTCTGGCCCTGTCCTCCATCTGGACAGTCACATATTTTTCTAGAAAATTCCTTGTGTTTCAGTGTTGTGTGTGTGCGTGTGTGTGTAGTAAATTAAATTGATTATACAGCACACACACAATTTTAAACATAAAGAAAATAACTTCATTTTAAAAGCAAAATTTAAGAATTTTTTTTTTGATTTGTTACAAATTGTCTCCTTAAGAATTGTAACGAATTCAACCTATCTAATTCGACAAAATCTTGACAAGGATTTTGAGCTCTTAAGCAGACCAAATTCGAATGGAAAGTATGCATGGTTAAACAATCGACTTCTTTTCGTACTCCAACTTTTTTGCTTTTCTTTTTACTATTCCTTTAATTCCTTTTTCCAGTTTCTAATCGCTAAATCTTAATTCTTTCCCGTTACGCTGTGTCCGGATATTAGAATTTCCTATCATGACTTTTATAAAATTTATAGTTTTTACTTGCATGTTCCGCAAGGAAATAGAAGTATGTTGATTGCAAAAAAAAAATCGTGTTCGAGAATAAGGGCTGATTCTGATTGTACTACCTTCGAAACATGAAGAAAAGTCATTTTTCAAAAAGTGTCTGTGTGTATAATTTTTTCTATTCCAAATGATAACTGCCGCAAATTCAAACAGAATCAAATAAATTTTTGCACAAGTGTCTGAGTTGTTGAGGACTCAAGGTTTATTGTTTTGGTGAAATCGGTTAAGGAGATAACCGATTCTTCTTCTTCTTCTTCTTCTCCTGAAGGAGGGACCGTGGTCAGTTGCGACCCAAACAATTAGAACCCGGTAAGTTGCGACCAAGTTGGAAATTTGAACCCGGTCAGTTGCGATCAATTGCGTTTCCAAGTTATAATAATGATAAAAATAAAAATGCAGAAATTAGCATTGTAATTTTATTAATTCCTAGCATAACTAACCAAACATAACCTAAGCTAATCTAACCTAACCTAACCTAATATAACCTAATCTAACCTAACCTGACCTAACCTAACCTAACCTAAACTAGGAAGAAATATGTTACTCGCACAAATGAAAAGCTGCAGAATTGAAATCTCATCGAAGTTAAAATAGGAACGTTTTTATGTGACAGATTTGGGTAGAAAGTGAAATTGCGGGGCGCAGTTGACCGCGTAAGAACAGCTAAAAACTGTGTTACGTCGCAGCTGACCGAGATGGCTTGTGCCAAATAGTTTATATTGAAATGAACCTTAGGTAGTTGTCCATCCTCCATTCTGTCCACATGCTGTAACCATTCCCTGCGATATGTCTTGATCTTATCAATTATGGAGAATAACTGTAGCTTCTCTATAACATCCTCATTGTGCAAACGATTCTGTCTCGTGTGACCCTTTGTTCTTCTCAGAAACGTAATTTCCGAAGTTTGAATCTGGTTTTTAATCCTTTTTGTAGGAACCCATGTTTCAGATCCGTATAGTAATACAGGCACTGCCATTGTTTTGTACAATTTAAGCCTTGCCTCTTTCCTTGTCATTGTCCTTAACCAAAAATTCATCATCACCATCAAGGATTGAACCAAGCATGGTTTATTCAGGTCTCAAACAGGCAAAGATTAGAGCTGTTCACTCCAGCGCTTCCTCGGATGTCCCACACCTCAACGTCCACTCGGCGTATAGTTCCATAGTTGTTTGGGGATGCAGGAGTCACCCATTCGGCAAAGATGTTCCCACCTATTCAGCCGATACTGAGCAATCCTGTCTAGTATACTCATAATACTAAGTTCCTGCCGTATATCTGTGTTTCTTATATGATCATGGAGAGTACTCCCTGCTTCGTGCCTGAGAAATCTCATTTCAGCCCCTTGGATTCGACTGGCTTGGCTTTTCGTTAAAGTAAACAAATCTCAGACCTATAAAGAAGCGTTGGAAGAGGCATCACCTTGTAGAATTTTAGATGTGTTCCCTTACTTGCTGACATGAGTGATCACGTAATGGTCCCGCACATAAGATTGAACTTATGCAACTTATTCACCACTTCGTTGCTTGCCCAGGTATTAAAAATTGCTAACTTGTTCCAGGACAGAACCACCTCTAACAATTTTTTTCCCGTACGGGAACAGTTCCCACAAAAAGCCATCATCTTGGTCTTAAGTATGTAAATTGCAATGTAGAATCTTTGCACATTTGATTCAACAAATGTGTACCCATCTGACCAAAAATTGTCTTTGTATACAAAAATAATAACAATAACCATGTTAATTTAATTCACTAATCCGAAATTTATAACTGTGTACTAATATTCACTGTAATCGAGTGTAAACAGTTTACGGAAATAAAATAATTAAACTTCAGATTCGATTTACCCATATAGGGAAATGAATTTAATTAAAGCATCCATATTTTGTTCCTCAAAAGAGCGGAATCTTGGCGAGTTACCTTGCGTGGCAAACTGCAGTTGTGTTAGATAGACAGTTAGATTATTTTCTATTGTGGTGTATTCATTGCTCGTAACATAAAGATGCCATACATAATATGAGCAATCAATTTTGGTCATAGACCATCATCAGGACATATACACAGTGCACTCGTGGTCACAATTTTGTAAAACGGTTACTATTTACAAAAAATGAATTCGTGAACACTGATTATGAAACTTACGTTTATATACAAACATGTAAAAGAAGAGGGTCACAAAAATCTATTGAACATCATGACGGACTTCAAAAATCCTATCACATTTGAGATTTGCGGCAAAATGAAAATCAACATGCAGTAATGAGCTGATATAACAAGTAGACCTGAATGTAAACATAAACACTCAGCAACAAAATCAGTTCTCGACAAACTTTAGAGACAAACGTACGTTTCACAATCATTAATCAGTGATTACAAATTCGTTTTTTGTAAATAGTAACTGTTTTACAACATTGTGACTGCGAGTGCACAGTGTATATGTCCTGACGATGGTCTGTGACCGAAATCTATCGAATGTAATAAAAATTTTATTATAAACCTATGTGTGGTACATTTACGTTATGAACAATGAATACACCACAATAGAAGACTCAGATTATAGGTATCGTTAGTAAGCAATAAGTGTGTGTATATTATAAATACATCACATTACCAGTAGCTGCAATACTGAAAAATGTCGTACGAGATGTGTTCAAAAAAAGATCAAACTTTTTTAAAACACACCAACCGAGGAGTTGAAAGGTGTTCTAGAATTCACCGTATAAAACATGAGACCATAAAAGCATAAGTACAAGTTTTTAACAGTTATGATTAATTTGTTCTAATCGGATGTTTGTTTAGGCAAGTCACTATTTTTAATCTTGTAACAGAAAGGTTTGAAGCACAATTTTGTTACAGTTTAATAAACGTAAGTACTACTTTTTGAGAGTGGCCTTAAGATTTCATTATTGAAACTTGAAAAGAGTATTAAAGCTTTCCGTAGCAAAACTTGTCCCATTAGTGTTTTGCTGTAGACATAAATCATAAAGTTAGACTTTAAACTTAGCCCAGTCTAAAAAGATTCCGACAAGGAAAAACTAAAACACACAAAATGTGGATCACGTTGAAATTAAAGTATTGTGATCTTTGTGAGCAATAACAACAACAACAACAAATGACATCAAATATAGGATACAACAGGGAAAAAAGGCTATTCGTTTGATAAACTCGTTACTTTAGTCGAACAGAATGAAACTTCAAACTAAACTGACAATCTACACAACTATTGTGGAGTCCATTTTAACTTATGGCTGCGAATGCTGCCAACTTTCAGATAAAGAATAAAGATGATAGAAACTGTGGAAATGGACTTCTTAAGAAGAGCGTGTAATATTTGTAGAATGCAACATGTTAGAAACGAAGATATAAGAAGGAAAACAGGCCGCGTATTTACAACAGCAGAAAGAATAGAATCCAGACAGTTGCTATTGTATGGTCACGTAATGAGGATGGAGGAGAAGCGATGGCGAAAGAAAGCATTGACTTACACACCAAAAAACAGGAGAAGAAAAGGAGGACTGACAACACAATGGACAACAGGAATTAGGAAAAGCATGAGAGATCGAGCTATTGAAGACGATGACTAGAAAAATAGGGAGAAATGGCGATCGAAATGCGGCATGCGGCATAGACTGTAGAACCCCCTAATAATAATAATAGTGATCTAATAATAAAAAACCATTAACAAATATGAATAGGACATTTCATTAAATAAAGTAAATGAGTTGTTAAAAAAATTAATTAAATTTGTATTTATTATTTAAAAATATAAAGATTACTAAGATTAAGTTGGAAATTTTTTTTTTTTCAACTCATGATGTCCATAACTTTAAATCTCTTGTTTAAAATCATCACTTTAAAAAATTTGCATTCTTTAAAATTCCTGTAAAATTGTCTACTAATGTGTGTGCCAATATTAAAAAGTATAACAAAATGATATTTAGCTTATTTTTTATAAATAAGTTTATATCAATTAATATTCGCTTCAATAACACATTTCCCTGGTTTTTATTGATTATTTATTTCTATATTATTTTTAAGAACTGATATCTGTTTACGATATGCACCAATTAAGACAATTTTTGTTTAGAAAGCGTTCAGGCAAGAATGACCATAACACTCTAGCAAGAATTTTGTACTACACTTTTTTGCTAACTGTAACTGAGAACGTGAGATGTATAGTCAGGACGAGTTTATAAGAGCTCGAGGAAGTGGACTCATTGCACCCCTAAAATTGTATTCTTTTTCTATCTCCTTCAGATACTTTAGTCCAGCTTTACTGAGCGTCTTCCCTTTAGGAATTTCTATAAATCTAGTGTCGATATCAGGATCTGAAACAAAAAAACTTTATTTTTAAAGTTAGCTAAGCCACTTTATTTTCCCAATTTTGAACACATATTCCAAAAATAATTTAATTTTTCTATAAAAAGACATATGCCTTTATAAATGTAATAGAATTATATTAAAGTATTTTTAAGTTGTATATTTTTAATGTGTACTAAACAAATTCAAAGGAACTAACAAGGTTTTTGAAGTAATAATAATATTTAATAAAATTTCAGCATTACACGTACAATTTTATATCCTACATTTATACGTGTCCACAGTATTAGTTTTTCACGTATCGTAATCAAATTTTATTACTGTCAAACACAGTTTTATGAAACACATGTGAATATTAGAACGCACATAGACGAATCATAATGAAAAACAGACACGCAAATTTATAAATAAATATGCAAGATCTGACCGAAAAGTACAGGACTATTTTTAATATTACGGGAACCTCTTGTGCAATTGGACCGCTACACTGCGCTGCAACTCGACAGCCAATCAGGCGGGCTCTGACGGATTATTCAGTGAGCAGTCGGGCTCTGTTATGTAAACTTACGTGTCTGTCACTATTGTAGTCTTTTAAGAAGCCGACCCGTCATATCGTTGTCATTCTGGTGTCGTTCTAGGCCCCTGTTTAAACGCTCTGCGCAGTACCACGTCAGCAGTGGTGAAATTACGTGTGTAAAGACAAAAGCAACTTAATTACATCAGACAAATATCTCTTCGACAGTCGGTGTTAGCAATTAGTACAACGTAGTATTATCAGTAGACGCGTTACAAGAAAGGTAAATGTTCATTGCCTTCACACAAGGATAAATGAAATAACATAAGACACCGTATTGTACAAATCTGAAGTCTACGAGTCACAAAAACATTTTGAAACGAAGTGGTCAAAATAGTGGTTTACATAGGTTCTACTAGGACATTTAAGTACGCTACGAATTATGTTTCAGAAGACCGTTTTGGCAGAGCGTTACTACGTAGTTATTAAGTGCAGTGGAAATTATGTTGCTTGCTGCCACAAACACGTTAACCTTTACTATGGAATTTTAAGCCGAAGGACGGAGCGTTGTGAGGCGTCGGAAGAAGCGTTGGAGTGACTACCTGTAGTCTATCTGCTTGTGACCTGAACAACCCATTTTTCGTTTAATCTTGCTCAAGGTGATGATGGCGACAAGAACGTTATCTACAGATGTTTACCTTAAGGGGAATCGCTACTGAAAATGCCAAAAATTGATAAAAAATGCAAAATTTTGTTTGTGTACCAAATTGTTCTATGATCAGTTCTTTATATAAAAAAACACACTAAAACGTTTTTTCCGAAATATTTTGTAGGCAAAAACAAACTGTTTGGGAAAACCTAGCACCTAAGCGATTTACGTTTCTTTGAGGTATTACAGTATAACAAAACACTATTATTTATACTGTATAATATAATTTTACACATACATATTATATTAGTACTAATTTGGAAATAAATGTTGCAAGTATAACACACCAGCTATTTTATTTACACAGAAAAAATCAGACTTGTAAAACAGCTGATTGACGTATTGTTGATAACTTGCAATGTTTTGTTTCCTGCTGTGTTGAGTTTTGTGGTTGTGATTTGGAACAGTTTTCTGTTTGAATTGTTATTATTTTCAAATAATAAATATGGGAAGGAAGAAGAAAGTTTACTGGCCATTAGTAAAAGAAATCAACAATTGATCAACAACGTAAGAAAGTGAAATGTGGATTACAGAGACATGACCGATAAGAATACTGATGTTTCTATAAATTATTAAAAATGTAAAATTAAATATTGTATTGTTTATTGTATTATAATTTATTATTGTAACACCCATACAGTAATAAAAAAACATACAAAGCCTTTGTACTCCATAAATATTTAACTTTCCAACAGAAAGGAATATTTTTAGAAAATCCGCATTTCCCGCAAATTCAATTTTTCATGTTTTTATACATACTTTTGATATATCTAAAAAGCAATCCTACTTACTGCTCTGACATTTTGCACATGTCTTTGGGATATAATTACCTAAAAAAGCACATATTTATATTTAATTTGGGCTTATAGTTCCTTGGTAATAAATTTTTATTTATAAATGTAAAAATTTAAAAAAAATATTTTTACAATTTTCCTCACAAAAAAAAATTTTTTCAATTACATCCTAATAAAAATACATGTTTTCTTAGATAATTTTATCCCCTTCAAAATAACACCTCCCAAAACGTCGTAGGACTTCCAGCTTTTCTGGAATATCAATTTGAAAAATATTCCCAAAACGTTGCTAAGAAACGTTAAAAAATTATATTTTTAGTACTAAAATAATTTTTTTTCCAGTTACAAAATTTTACCCTTTATTTAGTGCAACAATAAATAATAAAAAAATCTGAATAAATCAAAAAGTTACAAAATAAACATTTTTTGCCATTTTCAGTAGCGACTCCCCTTAAGGTCGGCGAATCTGCCCACTTACCTCCGACATCAGAACAGCGGTAGTAGAGCAAAGCTCGGTCCACAGATAGCGCCAGTATGTATATGCGGAACAGGTGACGTATCCCTAGAACATTTTAGTCGTTACAGATTATTCACTATATAGATACGTACATACATACGTTTGTGTGTGTGTGTGTGTATTGCGAGGTACAGGGGTCGCATAGAATAAGTAGTCGGTTGAATCGTATATTGGAATGTTTTCGGATTTATTAATAATAATTTTAAATTGCACTGGGTTGATTTAATATTGTTTATGACAAAAAATAAATTGTTTATACTGTCTTTGTTGACCTTTTTACAAATTTAAAATAATTTTTTGTCTTATAATCTAATACATAAAATTTGTTATGAGTTCTTTTGTCTATTTAGTTTACAAGATTTTTTAAAAGTTTATAACAGAAATAAATCATTTCCCTTTATGATGACTGTAGGACGAGACGTTGGTGATCCAGTCTGGAAGACAGGTGTAAGTTGTTCACTCTGGATACAGCAGACTCAGGATACCACATTTTTTTAAATCATTAACGCAATTTAATGACACTAATAATTTATTGATGAATACTGTGGAATATTTAAAATAACAAGAATTCAATTAATACTTAAGTAAATTATAAAACTGTTTTGATATTTAAATATACAAAATTACTAACAAATATAGACGACTTTTTTAAGGTTAATTAAGTTTTGTGTTAACACAATTTTGACGATTCCATTTACAACGAAGAACAAAAACAAATAAGTTCGAGTAAATTTTTTTGTAATTTAAAAGTAAATGTTGTACGTGTGGCATGAAAAGTTTTTCGTTTTTTGAAAGTTTTGGTATGCATATTTTCGGCTGATTTTCGGTAAGATTTTCCTGCAGTAAATTTTACTATACTTCACGAATACACTATACGCCAATATTCTGCAAAGAATGTTAACTTCAAAAAAAATGTGTAAGTCTAAATTTCACTTTTAAGCGTAGAATGTAAAACATGTCAAAATTGTATTGTGGCAAGCCTCTTCTATAGTAGACGTTTTCGTTGTATGTTCGATAATCACGGTATAAAAATTATAGCTTGCGAGTCGACAACTCGGATGTAGTGGCCACCCTGTTTTAACGACCACATTTGTCCGGTCCCTTCAAAATCATTATAAGCAAGTTCCACTGTATTTACTTCTTTGTTTCTTTGTCATTTAACGGAATTCTAAGCATTAGGCGTTTCGTGGAATGAAATATTGCCACTTTATACTTCTATTTTGATACTCGTTCGATTTGAAATCCAGTAATTGTACCTCGCCGCCTGGCATTTGAGTGACACATCGGATCCGTATGCTGGTGGAGTAGTCGACAAACGTGTGGAAGGAGCATTTCGACCGAAAGGGTTACGTAACTCTGCCATGCAGAATACTTGAGTCTGCAGACTGACAGCGTGAAGCCACTCGGGCAACTTCGGCTACCTTCGTTCTCATCTATGCCCGCCTATATTCTGTTGTCAGATGTGAGTTTGGTAAACGTTTGGTTGCAGTTTGTGTATTTATTTTAGCACAATAATTTTATTAAGTTCACGGCTTCAAATACGTAAACTCAAGAGTAAATTTTTCGTGTATTAAAGTGTCTGTGTGTATTTGTGTCTAACCTACCTATACATGTCCTGTAAGCATTTCGATGTTTCATTTTAAAGTTTTGTCATTTTATTTTTAGTGTAACAGTTTTTAGTAGGTACACGCGCTGTAAGTGTTCGATGTGAAGTTGGTGTAACATTCAAAGGAGTCTTGTCAATTTAAGGGGGGGGTGAGAACCGTGTTAAAATGCTATTTTCTCAGCATCTATTTTGTGCTACAGATTGACATTTGGGGTTTGTACAGGTTAATCATCACACTTTCAGATTGTTATGGCACTAGAATAATAAATTTATAAATTTACAAAATTCATAATTTTCTAAATTATTTATATTTTTTAAATAAAAACCTTTTTTATTTCGGTCAGTTTTTAAAACATTTTTATAATTCTAGTAGACAAATGTTATTAGTAGAATAACTGTACAAATTTTAACTTCCTATGTTATAAAGGTAAAATTTGTATTTATAAAGGTAAAAATTATATAATTCTCGAAGATAAATAATAAACACAATGTCTTACATACTATTTATAACCCTGAATTGTATATTTTGTTTCAGCGTTTATCACTCCAGAAACAAAAATAATTGATTAAATTGACTCCAGATAAATACGAAACCAACCTGTTTTTAAGTTAGTGCACAGGTAAAGAGGAGTTTTACCGCAACTGATTACAGCAATATATATCAAAACCAACATTGTGAGTATCAAAAACTGAACTTAAAAACCGGCAAAACAGTATAAGTTTTCTTAATAAACGTATATTTCATATACTAATGCGACGATGTAGTCAAAAGGTCCATATTTATCTGGGGAGCCAGTGAAATTGTGTTTGTTTCTGGAGGAAACAAAGGTTAAAACAAAAACTACAATTCAGGGTAATAAATGGAGTACAACGATATGGTTAAATTAATTTTATATTATGTTTTAATATTT
This sequence comes from Magicicada septendecula, assembly GCA_034769895.1. Taxonomy (NCBI): domain Eukaryota; kingdom Metazoa; phylum Arthropoda; class Insecta; order Hemiptera; family Cicadidae; genus Magicicada; species Magicicada septendecula. Next base: position 19,119,905 of record CM068369.1, on the reverse strand, counting down.
AACTGTGAACACAATCAGTATTCATTTTAATATTCAATTCATCCGCTATGCACACAGGAAAACCCCGATTTGGATAAAAATACGTGGATTTCATTATACACGTAGGTGTGGAGTGTGGGTTGACGAGAGCGTAGACAATAGCGACGGACGAACAGTAACGAAGTTGCCAGAGTGGCTTCACGCTGTCAGTCTGCAGACTCCACTGTGCAGAATGATCTCCACACGACGGAAACAGCCTCGCTCCGCCGCGCCGCCGCGTGCCAGTAGTCACGTATTCACTTTTGTTATTTCAGCTCAACACAGTCAGTCCTTACGCTACAGGTTTGGATATGAATATATCAACATTTGTAGTGCACGTTCTCCTTGAAAATTATATTTTCTTTATATTAACAGGAAATGAATTATCAAGGACTGCAACAGCCCGGCGCCGCAGCACTAATGCTACTTTCAGCTCAACGTAGCAGTATCTTACCATTTCTATCAACAGCATCTTCATGTGTGACGTAATCGTCAAAGATGGTGGCAATGAATGTGTAACGGTTGGTGCTGTTGTCCTTGCTGAAACACAACATAAAGAAATACGTCACATGTGTTGTCATGATGAACTTAAATGTAATAAGTTAAACATTACTAATTGCTACGCTAATACGTTGATTGTATTCCTCGTTATATATTTATCGCCCCACTCCTATACGTAAACCTTCTGTCCCCTCCTACTTCTCCTTCTGGCTTCACCTGGACTTTCCACCCATGCATTCCCATCACATTCTCACTGATTAGTCAGTGTGCCTTTGATTTCTTTATCATCCACTGCCGTGCCGAGATCGCTGTCTCTACTTCCTTTCAGTTCTGATATTTTTACTTCATCTTCGTCTAGTCTAACCCTTCTGGGTGACAGGCTCTAGCTGTAGGAAAGCTCCGTCCTTCAGCTGAAGGTATTATAAATAGATTATCAGTGACTACTATTACTACATCAATTATCGTTTTAGATTCAAGAAATTTTTTATTTTCCTATGTGACTCTATCACTTAAAGTCGCCCACTTGTTTGAATTCTGAGAAATAATTTATGTAGTAATTTTAGCGCTTTGGACAGAAAACTTTGAATTAAACCAACTAACAGCAGATATTTTGTTCTTACAATAGATTTTATTAGGATTGTAATTTTGTAATTTTAATAGAGAGTGGTTTACAAACACGCAGAAGTTCTACTGTACTCTTCTAAATTAATTTTCCTTTTTACTGATGTGTAATATTCATTGTGTGTATGGTCACCAAGTTGCAATGGTTAATTTTAAAATAGGTTAGATTCCTGATAATCCTTCATGCAGCTTACTTTGGTCGCTATGCACGACGCGTTTCGGGATCAAGGTCCCATCTTCAGGTGCTTACTCGCGTTGAGCTCGTCAATACATAAGAACACACACATAAAACATAAAAAAAAACACTGAATTCAAACGCGAGTTTGGACTCGCGAGAGGGGACGATCGTTCCTGTTGAACGATATGGTGTCGTTCAAATCCAACGCGCTCTTCGATACTGTGATACAAAAACTGGCACAGACATGAAGAGTACGACCAACATATCTCTGCATTGGAGTTTATACGGCCAGTGCACGTTTACTTTCTCGACGATGCGCATCGTCCCCTCTCGCGCAGTATGAGTGTTTGAATTCAGTGTTATTTATGTTTTATGTGTGTGTTTTTTATGTATTGACGAGCTCGACCCGAGTGAGCACCTGAAGATGGGACCTTGATCCCGAAGCGCCTCGTGCATAGCGATCAAAGTAAGTTGCATGAAGGATTATCAGGTATCTAACCTATTTTAAAATTGATGTGTAATGATTAGAAAAGTTATTCTGCATACAAAACAAATACAGTTCAGTCTTTTTTATAGTTGCATTTAAAAATAAATTTCTAAATACATACAGAGTGCAAATGTTTCAATCATTTTGTGTGAGCGGTGTTCCTTTACAAAAACCTCAAATTCGTGTTATGGCAGAGAATGGATAAGACTAAGTGAAAAGTGCAGATAACTAGTGAAGTGTGGTAAAGTTAATCAACAAAAAGAAAAAGTAAATAAATAAACGAAAACAAATAATATCCTCCAATGGACGCCGAAAAATTGCAATAAATCCATTTATCATAAAAAATTGTATATGGTGTTGGAATACCATCAATTGAGAGCGGATGACATTGTTGAGATTATACACCCCTCGCTTGAGCTTGTTTGTTGTACGTTATCTCATGAATTTTGTCTGATAACAATTTTTTGGAGTTATTACAAAGAGGAAAGCAAATCATATTGGTCGAATCTTAGTATTTGAGAAGAGAATGTTTACAGAAATATGGGTAGTAAGGGAGATTGTAGAGAAGATTCGAAAATAAAGAAGAAAATGTGATACTACGAAGAATTTCATAATGGGGACGAAGCTAGTAGGGGACGGTGATTATGCCCTATACCGTAACTGTGTATTGGACATAATCACAATTGTTGTTTTTGTTGATGAAGATCATCATCATGATCATTGTTGTGTGCGTGCGCGGGCGTAAATGACACCATTATAAATCGCTTGTACTTACAACGTCCTAACGTCATCTACTCTGAATACGCCGTCGGTGATGGGCGTCAGGAACCTGAATTCATGATCAACGTCACCGTGCAGGTAGGTCTCCGTTGAGTAGACAACCTCCCACGCCCACAGCCCAGCCAGCTGTAAAGCCACAAGATATTCTGTTTCTTTATCTTCATATCACTCTAAACGTTTGTAGGGTCTAAGCATAAATTAATAGTAATTTCAGAATTGAGACTAGGAAATATGTCTGTACGAACGTTTATAACTAATCCATAAAAGGTCCATATAAAGAAATAAAATATGATTACACAAGTAAATTTCAAGCACAAACAAAGAAATTGATAAAAAAGACAACATATTTAACAGAATGGCAAAAGAAACAAAAAATAGAACATAATCCTGAAGCTCCAAAATTTAGATGTCAAATTAAGTTACATAAAAAAGAAATGCCATTAAAACCTATAGTATCATTTATAAATTCGCCAACATATAAAATATCAAAAGAAATAAGTCAAAAAAGAATCAAAATAGCATACGAAAAAGAAGAAATCCACAGCATAGAAAATAGCAAAAAGGTAATAGAAAGATTAAAAGAAATAACCATAACAAATAAGACAAAATTAATGTCATTAGATATAAAAGATATGTACACCAACATACCAATAGCAAAAACAGTAGAAATAATAAAGAAAAACAAATTAAGTAATGTAGAATGGAAAAACGAAATAATAGAATGATTAGAATTATGTCTAAGCCAGAACTACTTCAGATTTAATAACAAATTTTACATACAAGAAAATGGATTACCAATGGGATCACCGCTTTCACCATTAATGGCAGAGATATTCATGAATAGCTTTGAAATCAAAGTTTTAAAAAATATAGATAAAGAAAGAAGAATTAAAAAATGGATCAGGTATGTAGATGACATACTAATAGTTTGGGAAGGTGAAGTAAATGAATTTAAAAAATTTACGAAAGAACTAAATAACATAAAAAAACAATGAAATTTCAAAAAGAAATTGGAGGATTAGGAATTAATTTCCTGGATATCAATATAAAAATTGAAGATAACAAACTCAAATTCGATATATATAGGAAAGAAACATACTCAGATTTAATAATTCCACAAGAATCATATCATCTAGTCAATTATAAAATGGTAGCATTAAATTCATTTTGCTATAGAGCTATAAATTATCTAGAAAATGAAAAAGGTTGTTTAAGACCTGATGATGTCAGTGATGACGAAAAGCTTAGTCGAACAATAAAAATTATAGCAGTTAGCAAATCCATAAAAGAAACAGTAAAGATGGCTTGTAATTTAAACAATACGAAGAATAATCCATAAAAGATACACAATAACCAAATAACATTTGTCAGTGTGCACAATAAAATGTTAGTGCGTGTGTGTTTGTGTGAGAAAGGAAGCATTATGAAACACATGTATACTTTAATTACGAAACTTACTCCAGCCAGGTCCATTGGTGTTGGAGTAATATTGAAGGTCTGGCATTTTCCGGCTATGGGAATGATGCCAAATCCACACTCAATATTACTGATCAGTGATGCCACAATCACAGGAAGAATGTGTACGCTGTGCATAGTGTAAACCTGTAAATCGAAATTTACTTATTCTTGATATTGGTAAAACTGTATTGGTAGACGTCCCACAACCAGAAACTGACCCGTTACTAATTCCCACAACCAGAAACTACCCCCACACTAGTGAACAAATTTTAGTTTTATTTTTAGTATAAGTCAGTATTAGAATTAGTGACGGTGACTTAACAATGTACTGTTTTTTAAGTGTTACCACATTATAAAAACTTATGATTATTAATAAGAATTCTAAAGATAACCTATAAGACTTGTTTTGCGTTGCTCTACAAGTCTAAATGCAACGTGAATCAGCCAAAATAATACAGACTTGGAATAGGGAATATTCAGAGAACTTCAGCCTTATGAAGCAGTCAAAACCGCATAGAAGGTTAATTTGGTGCAACCAACTTCTGGTCGCCACGGAGCTTCTGCTGCTGCCGCAGTATGAATGCGTCGAAAGGGAACCAACTGAAGAGAAGTCGTACAACAGAACTCTACCAATTGAGCACACGTCCACGAAAACGCAGGCAAGAAATTTGTAAGAAATTATTTCTGTCGCATATCTACTCACTTGACGCCAAAAACTGCAATAATTCCATTTATCATTTAAAAAGTATTATATATGGTACGTTGTTGGAAGAGCATTGATTGAGAGCGGATGACATTGTTGGTATTATAGGCACCTCATATAGGCCTAAGCTTGTGAATAAGATTTTATCTGATAACATTCTGTGCCAATTGGGTGCCGCAATTAGAATTTTTATATCTTTCGGACGTCCACTGCGGGCATCATTTTCAGTGATCGTATAACCACGATTGCACTTGAGTGACGAATTACTTAGAAAACCATTGTTTTGATGGTGCAATATTTGCTAACACATTTACCATTTTCCATTAACGTTAGACCTTCTTTGACAATGAATTTGGACTTTGTCCGTTTCTCAATACATGCATTTCGAACAGCTGATAAACTGTGAATAAATTGACAGTTTTGAAAATTAACTGGTGTTTAAAACAAACATGAATCTGAGGACTCAGGAAAAAGTTTTGTTCTACTATCAAGTTATACATGTCGCTCAGCAAAATTATCAACTGACTCTCGTAATAACCTTTTTTCATAGACTATAAATTTCAGCTAAATGCAAGTCTATATTTACTTATTTATACAATGTTTATTATGCCAATTAAAATAGTCTGGATCAGTAAACAAAAGACGTCGAATCTTAACGAAGGGATTTTCACGAAATGACACCGTATGATTAAGGATTAAGTTACCTGTTTCAGAATGTATAAACATTAATAACTGTACAAATTATAGCAAATGGAAGGAAGGAAGAGTGACTGTACTTCTAACAAAGAAGTGATCATTTCTTGTTCGTAGAGCTACAAGGTAATTTGTTGATTCGTCAGTTTTTTCTTAGTTTATTGCGTAAAATTGAATTTCTGTCTCTTACAATCTTTGATTTAAGTAATTTAAGTATATAAAAAATAATAAACTTATATACTTACTGATAAAAGACAATTTTCTTCGTTTTTTAGTTCTTAATTTATTTGTACACAGAAACCTCTAAATAAATTTTAACTAATTTAGAAATATTCCTATTCGTACAGTGTTTAAAGTTGAATTAAATTTAATGTTACTACTAATTTTGTTTTTACAGCGTAATTAATCACATCCAAGCTTTATAGTTGACAGTAGCCTGTATGACAGACTGGCATATTTTAGTCTGCGTAATATATAGCACAGAAACAAAGTTACCACACAACTTTGTTCTGTATATCTTGTCTTGTCACTCTAAGTCTAAGCTATGAATGAAAAGTCAGCTTAAGCAACCATCTGTACAATCGGAATTTAATTACAGTGCGTAGTTTTTATTCAGTCGGAGTTTTGTTATTGGCTGAGAATATTATCCAGCTAATAATATTTGCTAAGCACGAAATTGTGAAATGTACTTCCATCACGATATTTGCTGAATACCACTTTGGCAAAAATAAAATTTATTAATAAAATACTTTCTGCTTTCGCATCCATCTAGTAAAATAGGCACTGCCATCGTTTTATAAAATTTAAGATCTCTCCCTTTCCCTGTCTTTTTCCCCAACGTTGTATGTATGACGTCACATATAATCTGAAACATCGATATTTTAATAGCGATCTCTCTCGTCCTGTGTCATTCCCAATACTGCTAGTGCAACCCACGTAATTGAAGTCAAAGACTTATTTCAAAACTGTTCCCTGAAGAAAAATTTTTGTTTTGACTAGACACTTCCTCCAAAAAGTCGTAATTTTTATTTCCTGCTTAGCTATTTGAAAATCATATTGTTACGTAATACGGAACAATCTCGTACGTTCGATACTGCCGTTCTACAAACTTCTCAACTAGGCTAGCAGGTGTGTGTTTCTGCCAAGGCAGCGCTGAAGTATCATCTAGAATTTTCGAGTGCTTGTTAAGGACGAATATTATTGTACCCTGCAGACCATAAATAACCCACACCTGCCGCTTAGTTTTCAGTTTACTTAGGGCGATTACTTAGTGCGTTTCAAGTGGCTATTAGTGAGAAGTGATTATTGTCCGGTACTCGGTTAGTTGACATAATAATTGCTTGTGGACCTAAATATTAGTTTTCATTATTCCTCCATTCGTTACCAGAATCATAACGACGTGAAAATAATTGAAAAACACATATTGCCTTTATCGATTTCAATAATGCTATTGTTAGAGTGATCAGATCGAAGTTATGGGATATACTTGAAAATAAAGGTATACCACAACACCTAGTTCAAGTCGTAAAGAGTTTATATAGACGCACCGCAATAATCGGAAAGTCGGAGAAGAATCTGTCCCTATTGAAACAAACGAAGGCATAAGACAAGATTCTATCTGTCACTGTTACATTTTAACATTTATCCAGGCGGCATATCTGTTTTAGTTAATGAATGGATTAAAGAATACAGAAGAAAATGGATTCAAAACGTAAATAGAATGGAAGAAATTGGAATAGCGAAGATGGCGAAAGTTTACAATCCTAAAGGCAGAAGGAAAGTTGGTAAACGTAAGAAAAAATGGACTGTGGAATAAAAACAGGCCGCTGAAGCCTAAAACCGTTAAGAAGATGATGATGATGTTACCAGAATCATTTGGTTAACTCCACTTTACACAGTGTTCCTTTTATCGTTGTTATGCCCTAACCAGTGGTTCCACAAGGTTTTGTGAACATAAATTGTTTCATGTATCCTCTTACACTCGTTCTCATTTTCCTGAACGTCAGTATCGTTTCTTGATTCTGACCCAATAAATAATCTGGACAAAAAATGCGCTGCAATGGGACTGAATATAAATATCATCAAAGTACATACTAATTTCTGCATCAGAGAGGAGAAAATATCTATATAATTTATTCGTAGAGGATAATTAATTTGATACAGCTAATAAGTTCAGATAAATGGGTAACATGATAACTTATATAATGAAAAGACCGTAAATACGACTACACAAGACAGGATACGAGTAAGACTTTGGGCATATTATGCTATCAGTACACTGTTGCGAATCAAATTCATTAGTCGTATCACAAAAATAAAAAAAATATAAAGCACTTATCAGCCCGGTTGTTACTTATGGGGGATAACAAAAAAGGAACAAGAAACACTAAGAAACTTGAAAGGAAGATTGTGAAACGTGTTTATGGACCAGTTAAAGAAGATGATGAATTGAGAATAAAAAATAACCACGACACAGATGAGCTATTGATGCATGAGGAAACTGTAAGATTTGTAAAGTCCCAACGAATACAATGGGTAGGTCGCCTAGAGCGGATGGACGATCAGTTTATGTCAAATACAATCCTGAGGGCACAAGTCTATAAAAGCGGAAGGAGGGGCCGACCTAGGAAAAGATGTTTGGATCATGTGCTGGAAGATCTGAGAAGAACGGATGCGAGGGATTAGCCTGAGAGAGCAATGGATAGGATATATACATTGGAGAAGATTGGTGTTGGAAGCCAGGGCTCACGTTGGGCTGTAGTGCTGAAGAAGAATAGATCGTCTGCCAATAGACATTTTTTATGCGAAGAAGGCGTTTTTAAACAGTGAGTATCATCTGTAGACGAAATTGGTATTTGAACAGCGGACGCCATTAGATCGTATTATCGTATTCCTTGTCCGAACCATTTTCATCGTAGTGGACTCCAAAGGATATTAAACGTGTTTCGTTTTATCAACACTTGGAAAGACGTCCCACATTACGGCGTCCGTTTACTCTTATAACGTCACAGATTTCTTTGCACGCGATTTATATGCATTTCTGTCAGATGTTTTCGCGACTCGTCTTATACAGAGATGCAATATCTCTTTGAATAGCTTTAAATTTACCGTATTTTCTTGTGTGTAATGGGCAATTTTTCCACAGATTTTGTTCCCAAAAATGTGTGTGCGCATTCATTACATCGTATGAAACACTTCCTCTGCACATTATAACATTCAAGCAGCATATATTCTTCTACGTCCTAATAATTTTTTTCATCTGTTTTACACCACAAATAGGGGTGCGTTTTATATACGAATCACGTTTCTTCTGCACAATATTACGAGAGCATTAGTGTGCGCGTTATACTCTCGAAAATACGGTAATTCGATCCGAGTGTTTATGTTTCTTATCTTACTACCTTTTGTACGTCCTTTAATTCTTCACGGAATTGTCTTTTGCAACTTTGGAAGTGTCTACCATTAACTGCGTCCGGCTGTTCTCTTTTAAGGTTCTGAGTACATTAATTTCCCCAATATAGATGGGGAATTTCCAGACTGTAGATGGGTAAGTCGTGTAGAGTGGCTGCCTTCTTACGTGCCATGACTAGATGAAGAAACATCTAGTGAACCCTGATATTAAGATTTCAGGAGACAGAGATTTGAATGTGCTGTTGTTTGCTGACGACTCCCTTGTAATTAAAACTACAGAATCTGCTTTGTTGCAAAAATCTGTTTTTAAGCTTCATCAGGTTTGCAAATAACACAAAATGAAAATCTCCACTGCAAAAACAAACGTAGTGACATTTCAAGGCAAGAAACCAACAAGAACAAAAATAATTATTATTTATCAAATTGTAGAACAGGTGAGCCTTTTTAAATACTTGGGAAATGATACTGGCATTGATAAGAATCATTATAGTGATGTCAAGTTAGATAAGTTCCAGATGATCTGTAAAAAAAAACATTTCTGTTTTATAAACAAAGCACATCGAAATACAATATTAACGTTTTACACCATTATGACGGTCCCTGAACTGTCCTACGGAAGTTAATTATGAACAACAACCAAGAATCACGGAAGTAAACTACAGGCCTCAGAAATGGTGTTCTTAAGTGATGTTAAAGGTGTTATAAACTTGACTGTATGAAGAATGATGCCGTAAGAGAAGAATTGCAAATTTGTAACGTGAATGAAAGATTAAAAGAATATAAACAGCGGTGGAAAGAAGCTTAAAATGAACGTCAGATTCAAGACTGGCCAAACAAGACTGGAAACATAAAGCCGTAGGACATAGGAGTGTGGGTAGACGCTGGAAAAGCGGGCTGGAGGGGCAATAGGCAAAGCCTTGCGTATGCCGTGATGCATAGATAATGATGAAGTTTGGAGTCTTTATTTCTTTCCTTTGTTGATGTTGATCTTAATAAATCTTTTTATGATGTTACATATTAATAATCTCCCTGGAATGCACACCTCCCTCACGCCATTGATTATTAGATATATTTATATATTAGACATATATAGAGACCTTAATGTACAATATGTCAGCGAAATAATAAAAAATTATGGAGACAAACATGATCAGAAGATTCAGATCCACAATAACCCAATAATACGACACGTGGTGGAAGAAACTCCACACGTCCTGATGCGACTCAAAAGACGGAAGCCACATGATCTGGTAACGCAACAGAAAGCAATATAGACAAAACTCTGCGTTAGATAAAGAGAGAATAATCTTTTTATTAGCACTGGGCTTCATCTTATCGCCTATGGACGAAACATGAAGGAGAAGCTGGTAGATGAGCTTGCTCATTTAAAGCATTGAAAGAGCATTTAAATTTAATTGGTTAGAGTCCCAGACTATTAGGAACTACGGAGTTCCTAGTGTCTATGGAGGTTTTCGCCTACCCTGAAAAAAAATGATTAGTAATTTTTTATAATTATGGGAAACATTACAGAAAATCATATTATTCTACACTTTCTTTAGCAATCTAACAAAATTAACTACTTTTTTGGTGTGGAAGATACAATCATAAAATAAACACTAACAATTCCAACCATTTGGTTTATCGATACGATTACTTTTATTCAGACAGCCTGCAGGATACACAATATGTTTTTTCAAATTTCCAATCACTCTTAATGTATAAAAGTTTTAAAAATTTCAAAACATAAGATCACATTCAGGTATTTCGTTAATTTGATATGCCGCTCGAAATTTTTTTGCAACATTATTTTGACCGTCTTTTTGGCCCCAACCGTCAAACAGCTTTCACATTTTCAAAATGAACATCATATTTAGATTGTGTTTTAAATGGCTTTTATGTTGATACTCTACATGAGCTTAGCAACTTTTTTTTCTCTATTTCTACCTCTTGAACTCCACTTTGTTTCTATGGACTTCAGACCTCTGCTATAAAATCTAAAACGATAGAATTTCGGGGCAGGTATCTTATAGGAACTACGATAGTCGTGAATAATCAGATTTTTTTGATCAGGTTAGTCATTTTAATAACCTGGGTTGTAATATCTCATATAGAACTGATATTGACTGGGATAGTAATCTAACAAAATTTAGATGTATCTGTGAAACGATTCATTGGTATTTAAAAAATAAAACACAAAGATACCCGAATGAAATTTTATAAAACTGTGGTTGTCCCCACATTCCTGTATGCTAGTTAGATATGTACTATTGGCAAAAGGGACGTACAGAGGATTCAGCCAGTCGAAATGAAATTTCTAAGAGGGACGCAAAGTTGTTCTCTCTTGGATCGGAGAAGGAACGAGGACATTAGACGAGATTTAAACATTGTATCATTGCACCAGAAGATTTAAGACCACAGAAGGAGATGGTGTGAATACTTCAACCGCGTCCCTGATATCCGTTTATCTGTTGGTGCCTTGCGTTATCACCCTACTGGGAAGAGAGATGTTGATAGACCGACGAGGAGATAGGTTCCAGAACAGGTTTACGGCCTAGACCTTGGAGTGATGATGATGATGAACGCCATTTTTGGGGAGAATAATCTCAACAACAACAGGCTTCTACAGAGTTAAAGTATGGACACACATGCTACGTTTCACAACAAACGATTGATGCGTTCAAAAGTCATCGCGAGACACACACAAAATAACTGGACAGACAGTGATATGCCAAACTGTCGAGATGGAACTGAAAACTAGCTTCGCTCTTTCAAGAAAAATGCCCGGAGTTTTATTAACAAAATTAATAAGCGTCAAGCGCACATAGAATCTACTTTTTCTGATAGTGCGGGTGTTGGATATCATACAGACTATTTTAACTTTCTGTACTGCTGCATGGAATAAGTCGTTGTATACTGTTGTATTCATTCCAAACCAGGTCCTGAAATTTCTTAGCCATGATATTCTCGGTCGCCCAATTCCTATCCTTCCAAATACTTTTCCCTGTAGTATGAACTGCAATATGTAAACTCTCTGTTTATTTCTCAGGAGATGTCCCATGATACATTTATATCTCATGAAGTACTGAAGCTTTCTTATCTTCACTGTGTTAATAACTTCCTTTCCTTTCTTCATATTTCTAAGAACTTTACCATTAGTTTTATGTGGTGTCCATGAAATACTCAGTATTCTACGGTAAAGCCACGTTAAGAAAGATTCCGATTTTTTAGTCGTGGCTTCAGCCACATTCCAAGATTCTATACCGTAGAAAAAGACCCAGAATATGTAGCAGCGTCAAAGTCTCATCTTTCTGTTTATTGTTAAATCGTGACTTTTGAATAAACTGTTCATTCTAGTGTACACTGCTCTTGCCTTTTACATTCTGCTCTTCATTTCTTGAGAGTGTTCCCATGCACATAAATTGCTACCATAAACCTATTCACATTGAGCTGCTGAAATTGGTATTACGCCACAACGGCAAAAACTCTTAAAAATGAACAGGTGATAATTTCTACATCATCAGCGTTTGTTTAATTCTCTTCATGTCAAAAGAGTTGAGGAAAACATCACATGACAATGTTTATAATTCGTGGTTGTAACAATATTGCGTTTTCTTTCTGGGCTATTAAACCATCAAGGTCATCAACGAATACTGAATATATACGCTGTAAGATATTAAAAAAAAACATTTATGAAAACGAGGAACAACAATCTCTTGACATAAATTTGTAACACACCGCCCACATATGAGACACGCGTGTCAAATTAAAGTTAAATACGCGTCACATGATTCATCGAGTCTCACTGACTTGACAACCCTTTAATTATAGTTGTTTTCAGAATGATTAATTATTGTTTCCGTTTTAACTTTTTTCATCTTCAAGATGATAAAAGCAAGTTCGTCCTTCCTTTGTCCTCAGCGACAAAGATTATTAACTAATAGGCACACGCGTGTACGAAATGATTTATAGTTTCGTCTGTTTACTTTACAAGCTTTGCACACTATATACATAGTATTTACATTTGCCAGACGCTGAGAGTACGTTTCACTTGCCAGAGTCGTTTGCGCCAGTTTCAAGTTCTCCGCCAGATATTTCCAAGCTGTCTCACACTTGATAGTTAGCCGTTAATATTTATTTATTTGAATAAGCAGAGTAAGTACAATTATGTTGTGTGATTTAGTGGGCAGTTAGATTTATTATTATTATTCCGGCCGTAAAATGTTTACACATTTTACGGAAATAAAGATTGCATAAGTGATTGAATTCTCACCTTCCACTGCTGCTTCTCAATCCAAAGATCTTCAAGATCTTCAATTTCTCGTCCCCTCAACATAGCCTCAGTCTCAGCATAGAATTTTGTCTGGCCAGGTAATAGGTGGTCTTCCTTTGTTCCTTCTTCCTGGTGGGGTTCCAGTCTATAACTCTCCTTGGCAATCTTTCCTGTGTCATTCTTTTTGTGTGTCCATACCATTGTAATTTTTTTGTTTCAATAAAATCAACAACTGAATTTTTCTCATTCATTCTGTCCTTAATGACTTCATTTCTAATTTTCTCTTGACGAACGCCTCTAAAAGTCCATCTCTGTTGTCGTTAATTTGGTTCTTGTGAGTTTATTAGTAGTCTAAACTTCTGAGCCGTAAGTCATGATACTTCTAACGATGGTTTTAAATATTTTTATTTTAGTTTCTGCTGTAATTTGCCTATCCTACAGGATTCCATTTAATGTAGATATAGCCATCTTTCTCAAATTAATTCCGGATTGTATTTCTTTGGCTTGCTTTGCACTGGCCGTAATTTTTACCCCTAAATACGTGTATTCCTCTGTATATGAAAGCTTCCCCATGTCGTCCGCCAATATCAAGTCTTGAAGGTCACCTGTTGCCATGTATGCCTACTTTGTTTTATTCGTATTTACCTTTAGTCCCCATTTCTGTATCAATTTTACAGTCATGTATTCTGTCTTCAAAATTTCGAGCCAAAAGCAGTTAAATTTAAATGGCGTTAATACCAGATATTCTGTCCATTCATTGAAAAGTCGTCCTCAGTATTTGTCACTGTGAGTCTCAGTCAAACCACTACAACCGCTTCGTCGCAGAAGGAGCAGAACGTTTCTTCTACTATAACAATGTTTTGTTGTATTAACTGAAAACTTGAAATTTTTTATTTTTATTTTGCGTAGTGCTTTTGGAGGAGCGGCCGTAACGCCTTCCTCGCTGCTTCGCAAACACCGACTGCTCTTATTGCTTATCTGACGGATAGACTACCTCTTGTTGCTGTGTGTGTGTGTGTGTGTGTGTGTGTGTGTGTGTGTGTGTGTGTGTGTGTGTGTGTGTGTGTGTGTGTGTGTGTGTGTTCATATTGTTAGCCGCATTTTCATTGTTACTGTTGCACATTTATTCTAAAATTCCAGCAAACATAATGTTCTATTGGTGTTTACTTAAATCTGTTTACGAATGAATCTGCGTCAGCATTTACTAGATCTCCCTTTCGTCTGTAGTTTGCTAATGTTAATGTTATTCGCATATTACACAAATGTTAATTTTAGAATACAATTACTTTGTGTTCTCATATGATTTTGTTCAATTTGTCCATAAGCTCGTGGTACTTGGCAATGAATGCAAATATTTTTAATCTTTAACTTTTTTTTTTATCTTAATAAGCTTGTCCAGACTTCTGTATTCCCTACATTTATATGTCGGTATGGAGAACCATACGTGACTTCCATATTCTGAGATTTAAATTTAATATCATTTACTTTAATTCAGTTTGATAATTTCTAACAGGTTAGGAGCGTTCCTTGTAAATCGAGTTTTATGTTTGACAAATTGAAATAAAATATTTCCGTAGAAACTACTTCTTTGTTGCCGATAACGTAGTATTACACGTATAAAAAATCGGAATGGAGAACCATACATGACTTCCATGTTTTAAGATTTATATTTTAAATCATTTTCGAAATGAAATATTTCCATAGAAAATACTTCTTTCTTCAGCCTTAACCACAGTACTGTGATCACTAACATATACCACCTGACGTTAGCACACTCGATTTTCACTGATGATGGCAGTCGATGGCACTGCCGAAACGTCTGGTTTTGCAGAAAACTTTGGACCACGGCCAAACAGCCCGAGAAGGACAACAAAGTACTTCTTTGTTGCTTCAAAAATTTTCAACATTCCCTATTGAGCGTTGCTCAGAGTAAAGCTGCGAATCTACAATGTACGTTTCAGAAAACAAACACGCGGAAAAAATTCATAGAAAAAAATGACCTGTTTAAGCTTCCGCAAGGGCCATGAATCATTGTCGACTTAATAAGTTCATGAAGTTCAGGGTCCGTTTCAGGGTCAGGTACCTCTGCGCTTATGACACTGTCAGTTTGGTCGGCCATGATCCTGTCCTGCAGCCATAGCAAGATGTGTGCGTGAGGCAAGCCACGCTTCTGCCACTCCACAGTATACATGTAACACCTACTTTGACCGAAAATGGAACTTTTAGTTAAAAGATGAGTAAGTTTTTTAACTTTCAAATGAAACACTCGAGCTATGATGTCATGTCTGTCTTGAGGCTTTTGTCTGTCTCTTAAGGCAGCTTCAATTTCAGACCATTTCGGGTTACATGTAAATGTGATAAACAAATCAGGACGACCATAGTGACGAACATATGTCATGGCGTCCTGAGTTCTCTCGTGCATATAGCGGTGCCCACCAGTAAAACTGGATGGTAACACGACCCTCTTTCCCATATCTGGAACGGTAGCATCCCCCTTACACATGGCGTCTTTAAGATGAACATAGTTTTCCGCTCGCAGCTTACTCTGGTTGAATCTTATAAAGTTAAGCCTTTCTGTCTCTATCTTGGCATACATATCAACCAAAAACTGGTTGAAAAGACTACGATACAGCAATAGGTAACTTTCTTCACCTTGTCTTTCCATTATTCTGTAAGCGTAGAAGTCTGAAGCGGAAACTGTTTTCTTGAGATATGCTTTAGATATTGGATCATATTGTGGAATATTGATAGAGTAGCCGTCTTCTCCACGGCAGAACATAAGAGGGTACTGGAGAGCGTCGTATGCACGATGAGTTTCGCTGATCCGTACCAACTTTTTGTCTCTGCTGTGAAGAATTATGTCTCTCTTTTCAAACTCCTGTCCCACAATAACCAAAGCTACCTCGCTTGTTGCTGACGCGTTGTAACGACCCCTATGTTCAACTGCAGGCTTCCTGTCTATATGAATAACAACTTTGAACTCCTGCCCCTCCGGAACATTTTCCATTGCGGTTTTAAAATCTCGTATGTAGGGATTATTATCATGCAGACATTTTTGAAGTTGGCCAACTAACCAAGGCTTAACCACAGTAAAGAGGTTGGATCTGATTTCTGTTTCTTTTTGTGTTATTAACATTAACACAATTATTGACATGTGTAATATTAACACCAGAGGTTTTTGTGATTTAAGGCTGGCCGGTGCCCGTGTCAGACAGCTGAGACCCCGGTGTCCGGTGCTGCAGCATACCCTAGCGTTATGGGTGATCGGCCACTGTGGGTTTAATAACATCGGACCACGGCCTGATAGTCCGGTGAACAGACATATTAACAACTACGGCGCCGCCCGTGTAAGGCTAAGACGACTTGTGTTTTTTATTTCATACAAAAGTCAGAGAAGATACATTTAGTCGGCTCTTAACATACGTTCAGCAAACGTTTAAGTAAATATTATTATATATATAACCTTCCCCAATATGAACTTACTTTCATTTATCTTTCACAAACGTTTCGAGGTGATGTTCATCTTCCTCAGTGGGAATGAATACTGAATGTCATTTTAACAGTATAACGGTTATGGACTGGTGTGTGTGGTGGGGGTTGATGGTGGGAGGGAATTGGCGCTGAGGTTCAAATTGTGTGTTTGGATCAATGTATCGAATAGTGTATGTAATCTATAATGTAATTGTTCATTTAATATGTTGTTTGGTTTAAGTAAATGTATACAGAGATAAATTTCTGGTTGACTGAAGACAAGTAAGTGTCCAATAAATGAAAGAAAGGAACTTACTCATACGAGGGTCAGTTGAAACGTTTGCGGAGCGACAACTGTAGCTTAGCGGTAAAATTAAAATTTTTCGTGTACTGCCAGATTTGTATTTTATGTGAACTCCTGTTAATTTCCAAAATATGTTGCAACAATACATATAGTTGCATAGTGGCCCAGGGCGGTATGTTTTATATTATAGTTAGTATAAATAGAATAAGGAACAGTTTTAAACAATTTTGTGCAGGAATTGTCAATATCTAACCTGTCGAGAGGGAGACCTCCTGTGGTAGCGTTAGTTACAGCGTGTGTGTGTTTGTTTGCGTCAAAAAACCACTCTAACTTGGAATTTGATATTTTACCCCCTTCCATTTTAATTATGCCCTTTTGTTGACGCTTATAAAGATGTCAACAACACCATGGAGACCAGAATTAATTACCATGGTAATAAGTAAATAAACAAATGCTATTTAGCAGCATGGGAACTGTACCTTTATCCGTTCCTGCAGTACATTTTCGATGTTTTATATAATATGCCATTTTATCGAAACATTACTATGTGGAAAAGAAAAGAAGTGTGCTAATTGGAAATTGTCCTATTTCTTAATGCAAAGCAAAAATACGTGTTGTTTTTATTTGTGAGGTTAGGTGACAACGGCTTTTGTTTTTATTGGCTTTTATTTATTACTGCTGAAATAAATAAAAGCCATAGTTGAGGAAAAAATAACGTTTATTGTGATATTCAATGCTTATAACGCAGTAACACTTAAAGTAAAGAACCTAACGTTTTTGAGTTAACGGGTACTTTATAAATATTGTTTTAAACCTTCAAAGGGTGTTGATCCACCATAATAATTTAGTCCAAGTGTTCAAAACTGCTTTGGAGAGAATGGGACTGATGAGAACAAAATTGTTATACAAGCTGAGAGAACAGAATACAGACATAGACAATAAAAATTATATTAAAATACGTATTAAAAGTCAAATATTCGCATGGCAAGCCGCGGGTAACAGCTAGTATAATATTAAGAAACTCTAATTCCTGTATTCAAATTCAGTGAGTATATTTGTGTTCAGTATCAGCATAGTATAGAGTAGCCCACCATAAAATTAATTCCATATATTATGCAGCCAGTGCTATGTTAACCGCAGACCCAAACATTGATTTACAAGTACTGTACACTCTTTATTTGTAAAGTATACGAACACCATGGGAATCACGTCAACAAAATTAATAAGTGTCTAGCCATAAGTGGAGCACTATCAAAGACGTTTAGATACAAACATGGCTTAGGTACACAAGTACGCTTGTAGAATACTTTGACTTCTTTTACTGCAGTCTTACACGGGAATAAAAGATTGACACGTACAAAGGTAAAGAAACAAAGGTACTGAAAATCGAATATAACAATCCTCAGAAGAATTATATGATGTAGGAGTAGGGCCGGATTAGAGTATGTCTGTACGATGGCATTCGGAAATCTATGTAAATAATAATAAAAGATTGCACTCACTTTTGAATTACACTCAAACGACCCTAAAGAAAACAAAATGTAGGAGAAAGAAAAACAACTGATTTACAACGGAAAGTAAAACAATATGATTGTAATGATCACAAATTAAGCATATTTAAAAAAAAAACATGAAAGCATTAGGGTACATTTACGTTGACATATTTGTAAGTAAACCATAATTTTTCTGCATTATAAAAAGACTGTAAATTCTACTTTTACTAAGATTTGATTTGATTTACTAGCACTCGCCTACACTTAATATTAGAAAATTTAATTATGACATCTTCATAAGGTAACTGTTTTAAAATATTAAATGCAGGCTCATAAGCGAAGAAAGGTTCAGCCTGTCTTGTGACATGGTTGTCCAGAGCATATTTTTAATAAGTTTCAACTTCGAAAACGATCTTTCACATCTACTGTTGGTAACCACCATTGACAAATACATTCGAAGTGGCACTTCCACTTTAGGAAAACATTCCTTGACGTTCATTTCTAGAAGGAGTTTGTACATCCACCGCTCGTCGCCTAATTACAGTTTTCTCCTTTCCACCTTACTTTATGTACTCGACACAAAATGACTTGAAATGAATTAATAATCATTTTCCAGCTTTTTATCCAAACAATTTCCATATGTTTCTACTAAATTCTGAGCTGCTATCCTGGTCTCTTCATTGACAGTAATACTGTCTATTTTACTAAGAAACCCAAAACGAGTATCAATTAATTTGTATGATTCTAGCCTCTGCCTCAATGACGACAAAAATTGGTCTCTAGCGGTAAGAAAACTCTGGCTTCAAAAGGTTTCTGAGGATGTCAGTTCAGTTTCTGGTGCCTTGCTAGTATCAAGAGGTGCAAAACGCACGTTTATTTTACGCTTGGGCTGTGCTTTTGTTGCATATTCAGTACAACCAGATAACTTTCCCTCTTTACCCCATACTCTTCAAAGCTGTCCCGTTTAGCTTCTATAAAGGTTTTCAATGATCTGAGTAATGGTGTGACAGCTGTATCCAATGATCTGATAAAACTTATGTTCCCTATCTGTGGAAGGTGAAACATTACTCACTACTCGAAGATGCAAATATCTAAAAAAACATATTGATATATAAACTGATAGTGAAGAAAATACAACAATGGGACAAACAAGAATAGCTGTAAAGAAATTCATCGCATCGTTGGCTCGACAGCCCTTTTTAGGCCATGGCCTTTTGAAAAAATTTTGTTATTCTTCTGTATTCATAGGCATATTTGTTATCGTCATCTTCTTCTTAACGGTTTTAAACTTTAACGGTCTGTTCCCATTCCACGGTCTACCTTTTCTTAGGTCTACCTACTTTTATTCTGTCTCTAGGGTTGTAATCCATTGCTACCTTCGGTATTCTACTTTCTTTCATTCTATGTATGTGTTGAATCTATTTTCTTCTGTATTCTTTAATCCTTTCGTTATTTGTAAATATATGTAAATCACTTCTTATCTGCTCATTTCCTGTATGATCTTATCTACTACATCTTTTAACTAATTTCAAAAATTTAATTTCTGCTGTTTGTACCTTCTGTTAAAATTTTTTCTTTATGACCCAAGTTTCAGACAATACAGTAGTTTAGGTATTGTTATTGTTTTAAAAAAAAATATTTGGGTTTCTTTTCTACATTTATTTCCCAACGTTCTCTAAATTGTTCCACACATTCTTGTGAAATTCGTCACTTTATTTTATATATCTCAATTTTGATCGTAAGTAATGACACGTCCAAGATATTTGAAATGACTTACTTGTTCTATGCATGTGTTGTCTGTTTACCATTCTCTTTGCGGATGACAAAGCTATATTCGCCACTTCGGAAGACGAACTGCAGCGAGCAATGTACATCTTACATACAATAGGAAAAGAATATAACTGTAACATATCTGAATCAAAGACAAAAGTAATGGCCATATTCTTTCAGTTTCTAATTCCAAGAGTACTGATGTCCTGATTCACCTTGTCCTCCAACTCAGCTTTAATCTTCCAAGTTTCCTTTTATCTTCTGGCTTTCAACTAAATATCTTCTTAATAACTCTGCATTCACATACACGTAAAATGTGTTCAGCTGATTCTAAACTTTTTAATTCAATAAAAGTGACCACATCAGGTTTGTCATACAAATTATAGAGCTCTTTATTATATCTTTTCTTCAGATTCTCTCCTCTTCGACTAGACCAAAACTTTCCCTGAGGATCCTACTTTAAAACATATTTAGTTGCCTCTCATCTGATCTAGGTAGCATCCATGTCAGTACTATGGTCACGTTATAAATCTTATTGTCTTGAGCCAGGCAATGTACAAGCCAGTAAATATATAAGATCACCGTAATGGCAATAACAGATTATGCATCACAAGTTTGGGGTGGATATAAAGAAACAGGGTCAGATTAAGAGCGGTTGAAATGTAGTATTGGAGGAAAAGTTGTCATTTAAAGGGACTAAACATGGCTAGAAACAATGAAACAAAAAAGCGAGCTGGAGTATACTAGTCGTATACTCCATAAAAAATCTCAGAATCCACCAGGATAAAGCAATTGAAATGGATTGAGCAATCCATATAGAAACAAGATGGCACAAGGGATTGAAGAATAGGGCACCCGCTACAAAAGCAAAAGGGGTAGATCTAAATCGGCGCAGAGCAGCGGGGCAGAAACTGCTATGAGCACCACCTGATCACATGTTGAGCGGACAGAAGACGGTAGACGTTGGGATGCGGTAAGAGTCTGAAGATGAAAAATGAGGAGCATAAAAAAGAAGAGCTGAGATTCCAGAACGAAACGGGTACAAGGAAGAAACAAGTGTATATTTTAATAATGATACTTATAAGTAAGAAAAAAACCTTTTCTGGAAACAGTAATCATATGAAGTAATGTACGCGTATTATCAACTTATAAATACTTCTGTATATCAAATCTTTTTATTTTTTTATGTTAAAAAGTTTTAAGTAATAACTAAAATGTTATTTAGGTTAAAATACAACGATAGAAAATAAAAATATTTTTCTTCAGAAGATTGGAAATTAAGAAGTAATGATGAAATATATCAAAGTATAGAAAATACAACAAGAATAATGAGAAAAAAAGACTACTATTTTTTGGACATTTATATAGAATAGACGGCAATAGGTTAAAACGGCTCTTCAAATATGTGGAAAGAAGCCAACGTTGGATTAAAGAAGACTACAAGGGTTTATAAAAAATAATGTGAAAGCAGAAGAAGCAATTGAGTGAGACGTTTTTCGGGCAAAAGTGTTAAAAGTGGAAGGAGTCCAGGGTAGGAGAGAAAAAAAACGCAGGTTCAAAGTGGACTAAAAACAGGAAATAGAGACAGAGTGAAAAGATGAAAGAATCTTAGAGAAAATGAATAGACAAGGAATGAAGAATAGAAATTGGCATGCGGTCCTCACATGGCCGATAAAAATAGAAAAAAAAAACATTCTACTTGCAGTACTAAATACAATTTGATAATCGTATTTGTGTTATAGAAGAATACCGCAAGAAATATAATCAGTTATTTGCAAAGTAAAAATATGTGTGTGTGTGTGTGTGTGTGTGTGTCTATTTTCATATCCCTTTGCATATGCATTGAAATGGTTGGTAAATATATAAACAAATATACTATAACACCCTTTTTATCTAACACACTAATATTATATATTTAATGATAGATAAAATGTTACTTACCCGTGACTTTTTACTTTACCTGGGCGACAGAACAAATCCCAGATACAATTGACACGGATTCAGCTTAGCTCAGAGCATAGAGACACACTACCTCAGGATTCGTTCAGTGAATGTGCAATTCAAGGGGAATCGTTACAAATAACACTTTAAAATTTGTTGAAGTTTGTTTAATTAACGATTAAATATTATTTTATTAATGTTCGTTCAAAGCTAAGTTAAGGAGTTATTGCTAACCTAACTCTTATTATTAATGAGTGTGCGTGAAAAGTGAAGATTAAAACGTCCAAACGACCAATTGTTCTTATCTGGTTTAATTAGGAAAATTTATATCTCCCAAACCAGTGCTAAAGAACAGGTCTGCAATAATTTGCACGTTCAATACTACACTTCACTCTCCATTCAACACTCCTATATTACGTTGTTACTAATCTTAATGTTTAAATACAAATTATGAATTTACTTAGTGTCTTTAGAATTGTTTATTGACTTATTATTTATTTGGTTACTTATTTCATTGATCAATGAATATATTTCTTACTGATTGATGGGTCGACCGTAGGTAGGAATCCGTAGAGATCCTCCTTTTGATGGTTCGGCTCAGAAGAAATGATGTTGACCAATATCGTTGATCGATGACCCTGGGCGCTTACAGATGCTGTAGCTACTCTGGTGCACAGGTCACTTCACGATTAATGAATTATTTAATTAATTAATTTTTAATTAATTAATAAGTTGTTACACAGCGAGAGTATTTATTAATGAACTTTACTAGTTCCTCTGCTACTGCGGACCACTTCTCGAACGGTTAATTAAATAAAACTTTGCGTGGTTTGCGAAATTGAGCTCGTATCTAACACACGTCTTGCCTATTTAATGTTCGAAGGAAGAGTGCTCGCTTCCCCAAGTCTGAGTTGGCGTCTCTTCTGAATACAGCTTTGTGATTGGTTGTACCACATAAATCATGCGTTTTCCATTTGAAACAATATCGAACAAGTCGACCAAACGCCCCTTAACAGGTTTGAGATGGTAGAGAATTCCTGGCTAATTTCATACTTCCTCTGTTTGTAAATCGTTTGATTATGGGTATTTGCAAACGTGCTTTCACAGAACTGACCACAGAATATTATTGCTTAGGTTTTTCTCTGTAAGTGTGTGAAAACACCTAATTCTTACCTAGCCTAATTCTCTAGTTATTTCTCTTGGCGTTCTTCTTCTGTATAACTTCTGTAACTGTTAATTATATTGGTTGATACTTTGGCTACTTATAGAGCTTTAATTTCTGAATACTATGCAAGTTTCAGAATTGCTGTATATTTATTAGTTTTGAAGATATTGCAGTTTTAATTAATAAAAATAATTGAATAAAAATTCATGTCTGTGCCGGCAACATTCGTAGCAGTGGCGATGTTAGACAGAGATAGCTGTGATTATACCCTCTCTCTCTTGCTTACTCCGCTATACTCGCACAGTATGACACTTTCATATAACGATCTGATGAATCGTTATATACCCCCACTTGGTATAAAAAAAATGATTATTTAAGAAATCATTAATTTTTTTTCTTCTTGTAAAGTTACGCACTTTCTTTAAAATTTAAAACTTGCACTGTTGGTTTTGCTCGCACACACTTTGCACTATTACAATTTTGCTTACTTCTACCTTATAACTAATTATTACAATATGTTACTAAACCTAACATGGCATACACATATTAGAGATTTATTTAAACATTAATGCTTTAATCACAAGTTTGATTTAATTGATGGCAATGATCAAAACGACAATACTAACATTTATTTAACTACTACTTATTAACACTGACATTGCTTCAAAGACATTTATAAATATTTGTTTGACTACGTTTGATTCACATGCCTCATTGGCTCACACCATTGTTTCTTTATTGCTCTATATTTTGTCTGTATTTCCTCAAACTATCCCCATTGGTACTTTTCTATAACTTTGTTTTTTCAACATCTTTTAATACGTATGTGTACCTTGCAACCTGCTTTTCTATTCTATAAAGTCCCACGAATATCGGAAAGAAATTGGCCGTGGTATTATCTATGGCAGAGGATACAGGATTCGCTTTCACTAGTACTTCCTCTCCTTCCACAAACTTTACCAACTTGTGAGTGCGATTATATCGTTCTACTCTCTTTTGGCCTTCTCTGTATTCTTTCTTCTGCTATTCTGGTTTCTACCTCATATGGAATAGGTAGATTGTAGTTGGGTGGACTTTTTATGGTTTTGGTCCATATATGTACTGGTTCTTTGTTGATAAATAATTCTGAAGGTGTGTACCCCGTTGTTTCATTACATGTATTATTAATACAATTCGAAATAAAACTCAAGTAATCTACCCATGCAGAATGGTTCTGATGGCACAATATCCTAAAATATCTACCTAATTCTCTATTTATTCGCTCAGCTAAATTCGCTTGAGGGTGACGTATTGATGTAAGAATTGGTTTTATATTGAGTTCCTCCAAGGTTTCTCTCCATAGGTTATGGGTGAACTGTTTTCCTTGGTCGGACAATATTTTCCTAGGTTTACCATACTGTGGGATGTAGAACTTTGTTAACGCTCTAAGTGTTGCTTCTGTCGTGGCTCTTTGGACTGGGTATAATTTGGCAAATTCAGAAAAGAAATCTACTGTTACTAGAATGTGCTTTACCCCTCCTTTTGCTTTTGGTAGAGGCCCGTAATAATCCATAGCTAATAACTCTCCTTTCTATTTTGCTTGGATTGTTTGCATTTCTACTCTGGTAGATACGTTCGGGTGTTCACACTTCTGGCACAGGTCACAAGTGGACAATAATCTTTTCATGCGTTTTGCTAAACCCTTTCCAATGAAGTTTTCTGTTAAGACTCGATGGCATTTCTTAAATCCAGCGTGGCCCAATGACAAGTGGCATTCCCAAATAAGTTCCTCCATCATACAGCTTGGTAATAATAATTTCCACTTATGGGAACATAGCTTATATAGTTTCCCTTCATATATGGAAAATCCTGGTTTGGTGTTGGTAACTGCACTTCTCCAAGCTACACTAATCCTAGGGTCTTGTTGTTTATGGGTCCTTGTTTCCTTAAGTCGTCTAACTACTTCAGGTTTTGTTACATGCTTTACCGCGTAAATACCTATATCAGTGCTACTACTTTTACTGTTAACTGTATCCATGTTGTTTCTGATGGTGGATTTCTACTGAGTACATCTGCTACCAAGTTGTCTTTCGCTTTACAATACTGTATTTCAAACTGGTACTCTTGTGTAGCCAAGATCCAACGAGTCAGACGAGCACCTAGCAATTTACACTTTAATAAAAATACTAACGCCTTATTGTCGGTGATTATAGTAAGTTTAGCACCCAGAATATAACTTCTGAACTTTGACTGGCTATGCACTATCGCTAATAGCTCTTTTTCTGTCGTAAAATAGGTTAATTCCGCCCCTTTAAGTGTGCGACTTACAAATCCTAATACGCTCTTTGGCCCTTCTCATCTATCTGATACAAGTTTGCTCTTATAGCAATATTGCTGGCGTCTGTTTGCAAATATAAAACTAAATTTTTTAATTTGCAAAAAATTATAATATTAATGATATCAAACATAGTTTAATGTAAAGAATGAAGCTGTTTTTGAACAGCTAACTCTGAATATTAGGTTTAGTGTTTGACAATTTCAATATTAAGACTCTCAAGACATCAAGTTTACTTCTGATCTTTGCCAAACTCGGGTGTATCATTCCAGCCACACGTGTCTAAATCCAGCTACAAGGAAAAAAGTTTTCCTTAGGCACAGTGCTTATACGAGAGATACAGTGAATATACGCAGACTAAAACAGCGCGATCTGTTCTGCGCCCCGCTCTAGTCAGTTCGGCTGACAAACTGATCTGCTACACCACATGATTTAAAAACATTATTAAAGCCGTTAGTTTGAAATTACACTTATAATTACAATTAGTTTGCACAAAAAAATACTGGAATCTTATACTAATTGCCTTAAGATCTTAAATTTAAATTTACTACATAAAATCGGAGAAAATTACGGTATATTTTATTTTTTCTTACAAGTCTCTGCGGACCCCACTTTGGGAACCACTGTTCTAAGCGGTTCGATAGGATTCTTGTTAAATATGATAGCTAAGTATGTTTGAGTACAACAATATTAATTTGAACTCACTCCGGTAAAGTCCAATGGATATGGGTCCATACAAATTTGGTGGCATTTTCCAGCACGCGGGGTTGCCTCACAAACGACTGAAGAGACTATTGCCAATAGTGATGCAAGTAATAGTTGTGTTCTGTCCATTCTGTCAACCTGTAAAAGAAGTATAATCGTAAACACAACTCTCAACCATATTCCTAAATGTGCAAATAAGTAGTCTAAGTAGTAAACCCCCTCGGCTGTAGAAGTCGCCCACTATTTTGAACGGAATACACTTCATCATCATCACCACTCCAAGTACTAGGCCTTAGACGTGTTCCGGAACCCATTTCCTTCTCGGTCTTCCGACATTTTTCTTCCCAGTAGGATGATAACCCAAGGCAGCTACAGTCATGCGATTATTTGTTATTTGTTAATTAGTGCAAAACTATGCAGTGTTTCTCCAACCTTGTTTAATATATTTTTAACGTTATTTGTATCTGTTGTATATATCGTTGATGCCCGCTGTTGAGTAGCACAAATATTTATAACGTTACAAATTTTCAATGGGTGTAGTAATTTTCAATTTTGGAGTAGAATAATATGTCAGCAGTTGTGAATTATTAGCCGAACATTTTGTGGCCGAATCAGGAGTTAACCACTATAAGCTCTACATAACGTACATGTAGAGAACTGCGTCATTATCATAAATTTGTCCTGATAAAAAGACGAGTGAATTATCATAAAAGGTATGCAATAGTACAAAGTATCTAATCGAATATTTAAACCGTATTTGATATTGTCATCTAAATAAAATCTGATTTTAGTATAAATTGTTATACTTACTCACTCAATTGTTCCAAAATATACAAAGACTGCTTGTCGCAATTAGTAACACTGACGACACCGTATGGTATTTAAGACTGTAACAACCATTTAAGTTAGGCTGAGTTTGCTCTTGTGTATATAATATTGTTTTTATTTACAACATCTTTGTATGCTGCTGACACAACAGATTACATATTTATGAAATATGCAGTTAAGAAATCGTTTTATCTTGACATAATGACAGCCATCATATTATACTGCGTGATTTGTTTTCGGTTTTGATAAAACAAAGCAAACACGTAGAAGACACGGTGACATGTACAGGTGAGTTTGAGTCTGTAAGTTCGTGTATCTTGAAGAATTTGAAGATTCTCTATAAATTATGTAAGAGAAATGCGACGTTCAGCCGTGTCTCCGTATTATTTGTAACGTTTTCTGGACGACACAATACATAAACATATTAACACCACTTATATAGCTTATCTGACGCAACTGAATTAAAATGCAGTTTAATTTTATATTGGTCAATTGACAAGAAATTATAATGCATAAAGCAAAATAAAAGTTCTAGGAAACAAAATATTCAGTCAAACAATAATCTATTACTGCGATTGACGTATCATTTTTTTTTATATCTATTTCTTCTTTCGAAATTCTCAGACCCCTCCTTCGTCGTCTGTACTTCTTTTTTCAGCCCACTGCTTCCTTAGCTGCTTGTATTATTATTTTTTTGATATTACTCCATTCCGCCTCTATGTCTTCACAAGTAAGAATTAGTGCAGTGCACTGGTTTATTCTGTTCTGATAAAGATTTATGGTTCTTGCATCCTCCAATCCATAAACGGTAAAGATTATTTCATTATTTTATTGGTGTTGACTAAATTTATTTTGTTTTACACACCGCTTATGTAGGCCTAATTGAATATTTGATATCAGAAGAAAATAATTTGAAAAATTACCCCGTCCAGGCCCTTGTATCTGTAACTTGTGATATTAGATTCTTATTAACTACTATATAATCTATAATTAATCTAGAACATCTCGCAGACCAGTTATATTTATGAATATCCTTTTTCTTAACAAATCCATTAGTTGTCTTTAGATTATTTTATGTCACAAATTCCCTCAGTCTTTCACTGTTTCTGTTTAATGTTGGCTCACTACACGGCTCTATAAATTTTGAAACGGGATTACTACCAACTGTAGCATTTGAGTCGCCAACAAGTATTACACTATAGTTCTAATTCCATATATTAATTTAAACAAAAGTCAACATCCTCTAAATTTTTATGTTTCGTAACTATATTTATTCTCTGCAATTTATTATTTGTTACTGCATCTTTCGTCATGCGTTCTTTGCTTATAGTATTGCAGGAAAATAATAGCCTATGTCAACAGTTGAGAATTAGTAGCCGAACATTCAAATGAATCTTTACATTTCAGTAACTCACAATACTGAACGCTGTTACTAGTAACTCTGAAGCATCCTAATGGACGGTAGGAGGAGAAAAAGAGAGATGGACAGACGGACAGAAGACAGAGACAATCAAAGGGGGAGAGGGAGAGGGAGAGAGAGAGAGAGAGAGAGAGAAAGAGAGAGAGAGAGAGAGAGAGAGAGAGAGAGAGAGAGAGAGAGAGAGAGAGAGAGAGAGAGAGAGAGAGAGAGAGAGAGAGAGAGAGAGAGGGAGAGAGAGAGACTGGAAGAGGGAGAGGAGGGAGAAGAGGTGGGGAAACGTCATTATCATCGTCACCAGCATTATTGACATCTCCTTCTCCACCCCCTCCTTTTCCACTTCTTCTTCCTTCTTCTTCTTCTTTTTCTTCTCTTTAACATCACCATCATATACTTCTTCTTCTTGTTTTCTTCTTCTTCTTTTCTTCTTCACCTTCTTCTCGCCATAGCAAAGGCAAGAAGCTGCTCATTCCTTCTTCGAATGTTTTTGGGGAAACGTCATTATCATCGTCACCAGCATTATTGACATCTCCTTCTCCTCCCCCTCCTCATCCACTTCTTCTTCCTTCTTCTTCTTCTTTTTCTTCTGCTTTAACATCACCATTATATACTTCTTATTCTTTTTTTCTTCTTCTTCTTTCCTTCTTCACCTTCTTCTCGCCATAGCAAAGGCAAGAAGCTGCTCATTCCTTCTTCGAATGTTTTTGGGGAAACGTCATTATCATCGTCACCAGCATTATTGACATCTCCTTCTCCTCCCCCTCCTTTTCCACTTCTTCTTCCTTCTTCTTCTTCTTTCTCTTCTGCTTTAACATCACCATCATATACTTCTTCTTCTTGTTTTCTTCTTCTTCTTTTCTTCTTCACCTTCTTCTCGCCATAGCAAAGGCAAGAAGCTGCTCATTCCTTCTCCGAATGTTTTTGGGGAAACGTCATTATCATCGTCACCAGCATTATTGACATCTCATTCTCCTCCCCTCCTTTTCCACTTCTCCTTCTTCCTCCTTCTTCTTCTTCTTCTTCTTCTTCTTCTTCTTCTTCTTCTTCTTCTTCTTCTTCTTCTTCTTCTTCTTCTTCTTCTTCTGCTTTAACATCACCATCATATACTTCTTCTTCTTTTCTTCTTCACCTCCTTCTCGCCATAGCAAAGGCAAGAAGCTGTTCATTCCTTCTTCGAATGTTTTTGGGGAAACGTCATTATCATCGTCACCAGCATTATTGACATCTCCTTCTCCTCCCCCTCCTTTTCCACTTCTTCTTTCTTCTTCTTCTTCTGCTTCTTCTTCTTCTTCTTCTTCTTCTTCTTCTGCTTTAACATCACCATCATATACTTCTTCTTCTTTTCTTCTTCACCTTCTTCTCACCATAGCAAAGGCAAGAATCTGCTCATTCCTTCTTCGAATGTTTTTCAACCAACAGTTCCTGGTACAGGCCTACGTTGCATAGATATATACGATCTACAGACTTATTATCCTATGACTGGCTAGTCTGTCTTAACTGAAATTCTTTCAAAATGTTGCTACATTATAGGATTCCTAGAATACGCATTGTGATGTCAGATTAGTAGAATATTTTATGCTCCGAGAGTGTGTTAATTTGATGTTGTCAAAGCAAGAAGGCAAACAGCTTTAGTGATGTGGTACGCTTACAACTAACGAGGATAAGAATTTGTTTACCAATATGATAAAACAATATAAAAAGTTTGTATTTGTATTTTAAAAAATTTAAAATTCTATTAATAGTAATTAGACACTGGGCATACATCGAAGGAAGTGAACAATTCTGTCTGAGGCTTCAAGCCCGGCTTCAAATTTTTGTTGTCAGGCAACAATTTCGTGCGGACACCAAAAGTTTATACATATGGGTGTCCTACTCACAGTCACTAGCCTTAACCACAGTTTAGTGGTCACTGACTACATAGCCTTTTTCAGTGTTTTGCAGCCTTCTGCACTGAAGTTGGCCGTCGAAGACGCGGCCGAAACGTTTGCACCAAACAGCCATGCAACGTTTACACATTTCACATGGAAGTGGGCCTTACACCCCGCCAAGCCGAAGTTCTCATATGATTGTAGTGAACAATTGTTAAAAGGTCAAAATTGTTTGTTAATAGTGGTAAGGTACAGGACTAATTTTAACAGGATAATTTTCCCGGCAACCTGACGGGATAATAGTAATGAACTTGTATAATTATACAATTTCTATTTTCCAGATATAGGGTAAAGTTACAATTGTTATTTACAATGTATTCCGATTAATCCATTTATATTCTAACCGCGTAAGTTGTTACTGTCTATCCAGACAATTTCTTCGGTAACTTTTTCAGTACACCACGGAAGTTGCACGCCTTATCCGCTGATAACAATTCCTGAACTCCTTCTTCGCTGAGTACATTCTCCCTGAGACCCTGTATGATTCTAGTGTCTACGCCCGGTTCTGAAACATTACATAGGCCTATGATTTATTTGAAAGTGTCAATACTTATGATCTTAGCTGAACGTTACAATTAAAGTTTAATTTTTTGCCCTGACTTGCCATAAAGTGACCATTGTTAGACAAGATAAATTAGCAGTATGATATGCAAGCAGTGCGTTATGGATGGTAACATGTTCATTGAAGCAGGACAACCGAGAAAAGCACCTAGATTTGGCCTGATAAATTCTGGAGTACAACAAGGGTGTCCATTATGACCTTCTCTTTTTAATTTTTATATTTACAATGTCACAACAAAACTGACACAAGTGTCTTTCAGAACATTTTATGATTGGTAACTATAGAATTGACACTTTGTTGTTTACGGACGATAAGGCTATTCTGTCGAACACTGTAAAGATATTGCAAATGGGTATACATTTTTTAAATAGAATCTGCAAAGACTCTGGATTGCAAAGTTCCACACCTAAAAGGAAGGTGATGGCTTTTCGTGGAACTGATCCCGTACGGGCAAAATTGTTATAGATAGTACTTTTCTGGAACATGTTAGCAATTTTGAATAACTGGGCTACAGTGTGTCTTATAATGCAGGCAACTACGTGGTGAATACGTTGCATAAATTCAACCCAATGTGCGGGAATACATACATTAGGCGAACCATTAAGTCACCAAGTAAAGGAACACGCCTAAAATTCTACAAGCTGATGGCTCTTCCCAAACTGCTTTATGGGTCTGAGAATTGGACTTTAACGAAGGCCAGGCCAGTCGCATCCAAGCGGCTGAAATGAGATTTCTCAGGCACGTGGCGGGGTATACTTTCCATGATCATAGAAGAAACACAGGTATACGGCAGGAACTGAATATTGCGAGTATACTAAACAGGATCGACCAGTATCGGCTGACTTGGTGGGAACATCTTTGCTGAATGGATGACTGCCGCATCTCCAAACAACTATGGAACTATAAGCCGAGGGGACGGAGAGGTATCGGACTTCCGACGAAGCGCTGGAGTGAGTAGCTCTAATCTTTGCCTATTTGAGACCGGTACAAACGATCTTGGCTTAATCCTTGCAGATGATAATGATGATATCACATCGATTATCGATTTTAGGTTTTTCTACCAGATGATAATGGGTAGACGCAGAGTATGACCTGTCGTTGTGATAAGCAGCCCATTTACAAATAAATTCGAAGTGCTGACGATCTGCTTTGGTTCATGAACTGTGACTATTTGGAAATTATAATTACATTTGTATACGATTGGATAATAATAATTCATAATCATCATCACCGTCACCATCACTACCATCGTCTTCACTGAATTTTTAGACTGACGAATAGTCTATTGTCAGACCATTCGCTACACAGAATCGATCCGCCCTTAATCACGTGCAGATCACGTGAGTGTTGTCTTAGTTTATGTGCAGTTATCGCACTGTGACTGACACAGTCCTGCCTATCACAGCGAAATTCTTGCATTGTCCCAAACAGTAGGTAGGCGAAGTTTCATTCCCGATTATCTTCTCACTAGCTGTTTAACCCACGGCATCACCAGCTTTATTGTTTACTTTTGATATTTATTTTTTAAAGACAATTTATTAAAATAATTATTCGTCAAATTATCTTTATTTTTATAATTAAAAAAATAATGGTACTTTCACTCGTGAAACTTACTTGTTGATATTCCCTCAAACGCCGTTTCGGAGTTGTATTCTCCTTTTTCAGTGAGGTTTGAATACGGAATGTATTAAAAACTTCAAACCTCACTGAAGAAGAAGAATGCAACTCCGAAACGGCGTTTGAAGGAATATCAACAAGTAAGTTTCACAAGTGAAAGTACCATTAAATAATTATTATTAAGTGCTGTGAGAAAAGTAGTGATGAACAATCTAAATAATATTTATTTTTATGTATTCTCAGCAGCTTTGCTTCTATTTAAAGGTATTTTAAACCGCGTTTTTAGTTGCTTGTTTATTTTAATAGATCGTTAGGGATTGAGATTTTTGAGAGGTGGGAAACGCATTGAATTTGGTTGCGCGGACGTGGAAAAAATGCACGGTCGTCAACTTTGCTGCGTTTTCAAGTCTCCCGCATCGAAACGCAACCTGGTGCCAGTACGTGTTTAACACGCACGGGAGTGGTCACACGGACTGTTCAAAGATCCCGCTAAATGTCATTTGTATTATTTACTTGTTACTATGGTAATTAATGCTGGTCTCCATGGTGTTGCTGACATCTTTATACGCGTCACACATCGACTGTGGATAAACCACATATTTAAAAGGGCATAAATCTTGCGAACGAGGCGGAATATCACATTCCAAGTTAGATAGTGTTCTTTGCCTTATGTTAAAGGTTACCTGCGGAAAATTTGGTCGGAATGGGTGTAACGGTGTGGATTTGTATTCAGTACAAAGAAATCCTCAGACTTTGAGTTTTGTATATATAGATGTCTGGTGTCTCCAATTTTAACGGCCAAACTTCGCAAGTACGCCCTTGCAGTGTTTTTTTTTTTGAAACAATTTTCTTCAAAACGTTTTTTTGATAAAAATATCATGTCGGAGTTCTAGCCGGTAAACCCTTTCTCTTCTCACGCTAGTATCAAACCTCTTTACTTTAGAATACAACTCTAAACATTGTCGTCCTCTTAGTGTATACACAACTTCTTTTGATAAATCTTTCGTAAAAAAATTTTACCCAGCTTCAGGCCCTGTCCTCTTCTGTCCGTCGACTTACTCTTTTGTCATTAGACGTTTCCATATCACTTTTCCTTAGGTATTTGTGTGAATCTACTTCCTCCGCAACTCCCCGTTCCAGTAGTATATCTCTACCTATATTTCCAACGACAATACATTCAGCCTTTTCGTATTTCTCTTAAGACCTATTTCTGTTATTCTTCGTCTAAGTTTTTAAGTATATAATAGATGTCATCATCATCCTTAGCTAGAATTATCTGATCCCCAAATGCAAAGTGAAGAGTTTTGTCATTTATAACTTGACTCTTGTTACGACAGGTGCGCCTCCAACGTTATACAGCTGAATTCAAGAATATATTAAATAAAGTGAGCACTATAGCACAGCTTTGTCGTAATTCCTTGGTGACTGGGAATTCATCACATAGTCTTGAGTTTAGCTTTATACTCCTAGTAGTTTTTTGTAGTTACCTGTGTTGTCCGGGTCAAAAATGATTAGTTTTGACATGTTGCCCTTGTGGAAATCCTAAATACAGGAAACAAAATCTTGAAAAGATAAATAAGATTTAGAAACTTCAGAATGTCGGAAATTAAGAAGTAATGATGAAATATATCAAAGTATAGAAAGTATAACAGAAACAATGAGAAAAGAAGACTATTATTTTTTGGACATTTATATAGAATGGACGACAATAGGTTGACAAAGCAAATCTTCAAAAATCTGTGGGTGAAGAATTCAACATCAAGCTGGATTAAAGAAGTCCAAAAGTATTTAGAAAAAATAATACACACGAAGAAGAAGCAATTGAAGGCGAAGTTTTTCAGGCAAAAGTGTTAAAAATGGAGGGAGTCCAGGGTAGGAGAGAGAAAAACCCAGGTTCAAAGTGGACTGAATACAGGAAGAGGAGACACAGTGAAAAGATGAAAGAGTATTGGAATAAAGGAAAGAACAAAGAGTAAAGAGTTGAAATTGGCATGTGGTCCCTAGATGGCTGATACGGAAACAAAAATAAGATTTAGGTTTTTCGAAGAAGGGAAGTCCGAATTTTATCCTCGCCCTCCAGATGGAGGTTGTGCGGATACGGCCAGTAACCGCATTGAATTATAATTTAGACAAACTAGAAATATTGGAAAGACGAATTATTAGGAAAATACTACCCCCACGGAAAACTTCAAGACGTTAAAAATTAAGAAGTAATGATGAAATATGTCAAAGTATAGAAAATATAACAGAAACCG
The DNA here is from genome assembly GCA_034769895.1 of Magicicada septendecula. Taxonomy (NCBI): domain Eukaryota; kingdom Metazoa; phylum Arthropoda; class Insecta; order Hemiptera; family Cicadidae; genus Magicicada; species Magicicada septendecula. Next base: position 19,085,015 of record CM068369.1, on the reverse strand, counting down.
TGAGAAAAAGAAGACTATTATTTTTTTGGACATTTATATAGAATGGACCACAATAGGTTGACAAAGCAAATCTGTGGGGGAAGAAGACAACATCAAGTTGGATTAAAGAAGTCCTAAAGGATTTAGGAAAAATATAATATACACGCAGAAAAAGCAATTGAAAAAGAAGTGTTTCCGGCAAAATTTTTGAAAATGTAAGGAGTCCAGGGTAGGAGAGAAAAAAATTCAAGTTCGAAGTGGACTGAAGACAGGAAGAAGAGACACAGTGCAAAGATGAAAGAATATTGGAGAAAAAGAAAAAACAAAGAGTAAAGATTTGAAATTGGCATGTGGTCCTTAAATGGACGATACAACAAAAATTTGGTAAGAAAATCTAAATAAAAAGTTACATTATAAGGAATTGCATGTACAATTGCACCCGATGGAAAGTCTGAGTGTAAGGCCAGGTTATCGCAAAAATTTGAGCGCTGACAGAACAGTAGGTATAGTATTAGACAACACTGCCAAATTATAAAACAAGTGTAAACGATTAAACTTCATAGATAATAAACAAAATAATTCAGACAGGTGGATCATTTCATATAACAGATAAGTTAAACAGAGATTCATTCAAAGTTTATAATATAAGGGCTTTTGGGCCGTAGTTAATTGCTTTTGAGTTACATTTTGCCAATTTTTTAGACGTTTTGGCTACCCACCGCAGGCCTTCTTCAGTAATAAAAGTTTTAGTAAAGTTAGATAAGGGGTGTAGGCCGAACGTCCCATTAACTGAGATGAAAGGAATAACATTAATTATAATCAATTATTGCTTTCTTCTCAATCAGGGTTACGTTCGCGCTGGAATCTTTTCTCGACCTTTTTAAAAACGTTTACAACTAAAGAAGGCCTCCGTTGGGTGGTAAACCATCTATAAAATTTATAGCAAGTTACCTCACGATCTATAAAAGATAGAATGGCTTATCTTTGGAACACTGCAAGTGTGAATCTGGATGATTTAGACAGCTTTAATGTTGCGCAAAATGGGTAGGGCGACCTCGAAGTCATGGAGAATGCAATCTCCCTAGGACAAGGGAAGTCCGAATTATACCCTCACTCACCAGATGCAGGTTGTGCGGATACGGCCAGTAACTCACCAACATAAAACACAGCTTACTTGCAGGATCCCCCCAAAAAAACCTTTGTAACTATATAGATGAAAAATTAATCAAATTTAGGAATATCTGTGGAACAATTCAAATAAACATTTCCTCCAGGATTTTGTTGTGGAAAAAAACAACATTGAGTTGTAACGCCAGTAGAAGAAGTTGAAGAAGACGTTCAAATGATAGATTAAGGTCTTCCGAAGACAGTGACGTAACAGACTCGTCCTCAACTTCAAAAGGGGGGAAACCTTTAAACGAAGGAAATGAGAGCAAGGTGATTGTTCCTGTTTATCACAGTTTGTGGCTTACTGGAACACAACACCATAAAACCGGTAAACTAATGATTAAAGTTCACACTAAAATATATGTTAGAAATAAAGTTTACATTTGAATTAAACAAATTTAAGAATATCTGTAGGACAATTCACATATACAATAAAAATAAAACAAAAAAGGAAACAAGAATAAGGTGTTTTAACACTGTAGCGGTACCGGCGTTGATGTATAGAGATGAAGCCACAGTTATGACAGAAAGAGACAAAGCAAACCTTCAGGCAGCGAGGATGAAGTTTATGAGGAGTACTCTGGTATGTATCGTACTCGATAGACAGAAGAACGTGGATATAAGGAAAAAACTGGGGATCGACCCATTGTTGGAACAGCTAAGGAGCAACAAAACGTGGTGTGGAAATTTGGGAGGAACGGCGGGTGACAGGATTCCATTGCTAGCAAAGGAATATATACCGGTGGGGAAGGGAGATGTGGAAAGACAGAGAGCGAAGTGGGTCCCGAAACAGTTTCAGGATGAGCCTAATCCTTGAGGTTCAAGATGATGTCACCTCAAAGCAATACACCATAGCCCATTAGCTCGCATATTATAAACTCTTTTAATATTAATAATGACTCCGGCCTTGACAGCCTACGCATTAGACTTACAGCAGAGACAGTTTTATAATTGGACTCGTAAAACAGATTGCAGATGGGGACACATTTGTTAAATCGAATCAGCAAAGACTCTACATTGCAGATATCGACACGTAAGACTAAGGTGATGGTTTTTCGCGGAACTGATCGCGTACGGGCAAAAATTGTTATAGATGGTACTGTCCTGGAACAAGTTAGCAATTTGAATACCTGGACTACAGTGTGTCTTATAATGCATGCAACGACGTTGTGAATAAGCTCCATAAGTTCAACCTTATGTGCGGGACCATTAGGCGAACCCTTAAGTCAGCAAGTAAAGAAACACTCTAAAATTCAACAAGGAGATTGCTCTTTCCACACTTTTTTATGAGTCTAAGAAATTGACCTTAACGAAAGGGCAAGGCAGTCGCATCCAAGCGGCTGAAATGAGATTTCTCAGGCACGTGGCTGGGTATACTCTCCATGATCATAGGAGAAACACAGATATACGGCAGGAATTGAATATTATAAGTATACTCGACAGGATCGCCCAATATCGGCTGAATTGGTGGGAACATTTTTGCCGAATGGATGACTGCCGCATCTCCAAACAACTCTGCAACTATAAGCCGAATGGACGGAGAGGTGTGGGTCGTCCGAGGAAGCGCCTGAGTGTCCAGCACTAATATTTTCCTATTTTAGACCGGAACAAACCATTTTTGTTTACTCCGTGAAGATGATGACTGTTTTCAAATTTGTTAACTTATTATATCAAATTATTATTACCGTATAGGATACTTACGTCCGTTGTCGGAACAGCGGTAGTACAGCAGACCGTTTTCGCCTGACATAGCCAGTGGGAAGATACGAAACTGATGGCGCTCACCTGTAATCAAAGCGCACAGTATTACACTCATTGTTGCTGCCATGTCATCTAATAAAATCTACAGATTACTATAGACATACTATTAGGAAATTAGTCTTATTAAGCTTAGTACAACCACGAAATTAAGCAACGCTCTCGGAAAGTCGGAATGTGCAGTTGTACACGTTTCTCGGCTATCCGAGCAGGCCCAGTATATGTGTCAAGGCCGCACAGTTAAGTACCCTCTAGACTGGTCGAGTGCTTGTAAGTACGCAAATTATACTGGCACGCTGCCAAAACAATGCAAAATTATTCTGGAACATGTGTGGGACCTGAATAAACAACAAAGCCCCCCCCCACCCAACAAGTAACTTCTATATATTCAATTCTCCCTGACCGCTGAAAATAGTCATTTCAACTATCTCTATTGCAAATATCTCATTTGATCTGAAATCTAAAAGGGAAATGTAATGGAATTGTGAAAAAGACTACATTTTTTAACTTTTATTAATATTTATTTACGTGTACACTTTAATAACACATAGATTAGTTTTATAACATATACACGTAGGCCTACTTTCTTTTTATAGGTTTATTTATAGACCTACATGGTTTTGTTGTATCATCAAACATAGTAAAATCAATGAAAATAATGTAAATTGAATAAATAGAATTGATAGGCTCAGAGTCAATACCGTGTTATTCAATGATATAATTAAAGGTTATTTCAAAACTATTTTCTTCAATTTGGCCATAATGCAAGTGTCCAATACAAATACTGTAATTAAAAAACCTAAAATATCAAATTTTAACAAATAATTTTTTACCTCGTGTCGCCCCCCTAAGCCTACCGCCCCTAGGCACGTGTCTAGTGGGAAATTCGGGCCTGGACATAAACAACACGCGTTTACACAACAGAGTCTCAGCTAACTGAATAGCCCAAACGTTAATGAATGTTCGCGCATGCGTCAAGAGATCCTATCTGATTGGTTACCAAGTCACACTGCCATTGCAAAATCGGTTCACGTAATATTCATCATTATCGGTTATTTTACGATCATACCTAGCGAATCTAAAGTTAGGATAACAAATATTTAAGCAAATACAATTAATAAGTAGACAAATTTTGATTGGTAGAAACAAAGTTGTCGAAATATGTGCGGTATAGAAAATTTTAGTCTATACAAAAGATTGTTAATTAAGACAAGTTTATAAGATAAACTAGTGCGCTGGTAATGTAAAGTTGGCGCTCGCAAACTAGTGAGACAGTTTTATGTTTCAGAATGATCTGGATAGTTTTGACGTTTCCTTGTGTTTGTTGAAGTTTGATTGGTGTTTAATTGACTTACGTATTTCACCTTACCATTCTCCACAGTATCTTCAATGACGACGTTATCGACGTATGTGACAATGAAAGTATAATCGTTAGTAGAGTTGTCCTCGCTGAAACATAACACACAATAGAGCATTTAATGCACAGGTAACATAGATATCCTTAGTTATAGTAACGACAACTCAATCCACACACAGTAGAGTCCCGATTATCCTAGGACCGATTTTTCTAGTTCCATATTATCGGAAGTACTTTTAGTTTATCTCACTTCTGCTATTACACACCTACATTCTTATCACATTTTGTAACTAGAAAAACTTCTTTTGTTTTGTGAATGAACGTACAAACATGTGTTCATCATGTCGTGTATCGGATGCTACTCATTTTACAGAAATTCCATTACGTTATAGCGCATGGCGGCAGGCAACACACGTGTACACAATTCTGTTAATATTGTGACTAACTGCCCGGGTATTAGGCCGTGGTCTAATGCTGCGATTGAAAAGATATTTTGGCCCAACCATTGGAGACCAGGAGACAACCATTGGTATGCTGTTTCCACAGTACTGGAATACAGGATTCCACAGCCTAGTAGCCACGTAATTCTTCTTCTTCTTCTTCAGCGGCGCGACAACTCATTACTGAGTCCAGGCCACCTTTAACACCCTCCGCCAGTTGTTCCGGTCAGGTGTAGCTGCTCTCCAGTTCCGGGTCCCAAGGATATGGTGCGCAGCATAGTTCACACCACCTTCCCAAAGTAGTTTGGGACTACCAACTCTCCTGGTGCCACAGATCTGTTCTGTAAGTGTGTTTCTGGGTATTTCATTCTCCCCCATTATGATCACATGTCCATCCCATCTGAGTTTACCAAGTATTATAATTTTCACAATATCTGGTTCATTCAGAAGAGTGTTCAGTTCTAGGTTGGTCCTTTTCATCCATTCAACTCCCACACATATTGCACCAAAAATACTGCGGAGGATTTTGCGTTCATGAACCAGCAAGCTTGACTCAGATTTCTCAGAAATAGTCCAGGTGTCAGAACCATCGGTGAGAACTGGGCGGATCAGTCTTTATTATAAAGAAGCAGCTTGATGCTCCTGGCAATTGTTTTTTTCTGGAACAGTGGTCTGAGACCATAGAAGCATCTATCAGCTGAGGTGATCCTTCGTTTTATTTCTTCTATCGTTTCACCATCGGAGTTAACTTAGTATCCTAAATAAACAATGTTGTTGACTTTTTTTTGAAAGCATAGAAGCGAATTTGGACGCGCTCTCCTTCTCTAGCTTCCTGTTCTGTGACCGTGTATTTTGTCTTGCTTTTGTTTATTATATGATCCAGACTGATCGAAGGGACCACCCGATTATATCTAGGTCATCGGCGTATTCTAGCCTGGCAGTTAGTCAGAATATTACCTGAGTTGATGTCGCGTCGGCCGTCAAAGCCTAAGATACCACACATAAATCCTAAGAATGATCTGTGCTAAAAACGTGGCATAAGGGTTGGTTGATGCATGGAATGATGTTTCTTTCAAAATCATGCAACGTTTGTAGAATAATGTCTTGAAACAAATGAATAATTAAATCTGCCACAATATGACGATGGCGAGGAACACTGTAGGTGCCATACATGAAATAGTAAACCACAGCATTCCTTGTGTGAAATTGTCACAGAGAGAGATATTGGAGAATGGATATCGACGATGAGGGAAGAAACGAATGCAGTGACGAAAGAATTGTAAGAGCAATTCGTGAGAAAAATTGAGATGCTAAAAGAAAAGATTCGTCTTATAAAGAAAGATCAACTCACCGCATTCCACGTGAAGACGGATTTGCCGCCTTGAAATTCTCGTTACAATACGCAGACCAGCAACCCGAAGCTCAGTCTCCTAGCCGTGAATCTCTCCTAATAAAAATGGTGGAGAGAAACTACGGCTAGACAAACAGCGAATACTACTCAGAAGCGATCAAGATCACATCATTTTTTTTTAAGAGACCAAGGCCTTTCAGTCAATCTGGCACTGAGTGCAAATTACTAAATATGCTCATAATATTACTATTACATAAATAAATTATTTCGGTAGTGTCTTTTAGCTCTTTTGCGGTATTTTAAAATGAAGGCTTACCAGTTCACAAAATTGTAAATTATTAAAATGAATAATAGTTGTTTTTGGTTTTAAAGAACTAATAAATTAAGAATATAAAGTTCCCTCTTGACGTAAAAAAAAATCAGATGGCAATGGAAATACAGATGGCCATGGTAAATAAGTGCTACTTTATTCCTAATGACGCCGTAGAGTAAACAAGTAAGAATATATTTACGCTGTATCTATAGTATTTACTGTTATCTTCAGAATACACAAATTATTAAAATTTTTAACCAATTTTAAATGTATAGCATTTTACTTACATACAAATGTAGTAAATTAAATAAACAGTTTTTCATTTTCCCGATTTTCCAAGATTTTTATTATCCGAGGGAGCGATGAACCACATTATCTCGGATAATCGAGACTCCACTGTACACCTGAAGTCTTTGGTATTTAGGTAGTGGTGTTTAGGAGAATGCGAGAGAGAGAGAGAGAGAGAGAGAGAGAGAGAGAGAGAGAGAGAGAGAGAGAGAGAGAGAGACACACAGACAGAGACAGAGAGAGGAAGCGAGAGAAATTTTATAGCTTATTTAATTATTCAGATACTGAAGTTTGTGTGTGTGTGTGTGTGTGTGAAGCACTTACACTTTATCAATTTCTTATGGATACTTACAAAGTCCTTCTATTGTCTACTCTGTATACGCCGTTCGTTATCGGCGTAGCGTCGACCAGCTCGTGATCAGCATGTGTGTATAAATGGATATTGGTAGCGTACAGAATATCCCACTTGCCCCGTCTAGCCAACTGTACACAGCAAAAAATTACAGTGACGTCAGCGTTCTCCACTGTGGTTATTACAATTATTAACACCGTTAGTTATTTCACTTCAGTCAACTGGAAACGTAACCTTACTGGTTTCCATATACTAAAGGAAGTAATTTTAACAACAGACAGAATACAAGCGAAGTAAGAACCAGCTGCTACAAGTGCAAAAGTCATAATGTTTGTTCATTTAGTGCCACTGATAACTGACAATTTATTCATTGTTATTTTACTGTTTAGCCTGTATCCGTGTTAATTACACATTGTGAATACTAATTTTTTAGTAATTTATTAGTTTACTTTACTGTAAAGAGATAGTAATAAATGCAGTATTTGTATTATTAACATTGTATAATGCAGACATTCTACAACGCTTATGTGAGTAAAATAATTTTATATTGTAGCGAGAATCGTATCGAAAAGCCCAGAACATTCTCCACCACCCCCTGCCAGTGTGGCAAGTGTCGCCTCAGTCAAGGTCCAGTACAAGTTTGTTCTAGATTCTTCAAGAGGCCACTTGAGATACGCATTAGCGTCAGCATTAAGTGGCGTGCACATTGAGGATGGAAGATTTCTAGAAGGCGTGCGCTATCTACAAAAAGCCATAGCAGCCAGCTTACGAGTTCAGTGGTGTTGAGCGATTTATTTACCGCGGATCGAGTGTTTGTAGGGAAGTGTTGTTGGTTGTGTTCTAATTAGTGCGGGATTCTTTGTAGTTGACATTATTATTCCGTGCGGACAATTTTTACTTGAATTGTTGTAAAGGACTATCTTGTTGATTACAAATTAATAATTGTTATAATTATGACTGGTCATCAGTGATTTCATTGGATTCTTGTATTTTGTTTTCACCGTACCATACGACGATCAGTAGACCGTAGTAACAGTACGTTAAGATGCACAGCCATTTCTGAGTTAGGGATTGATCGCTACGTTTAGTGTTACCAATACGTGATTGACTACATTTAACGTCTCACATTCACCACTTTCCAACTCACCTTTTCAAAGTCTATTGGTATTGTTGGACAGGTCAACGGGCGGCATTTTCCAGCCACTGGCGTAACTCCACACTCGATCCTTCCAAACACAGCGAACGTGGCCAAAATTACACATAACACCCTTCGCATTGTGTTAACCTGAAAAAAAGAAACAATGGTTTTAGTAATCTAGTTGATTGATGATAGGAAGACGTTTTGTTTGTTTCGCGAATAACGTATTTGTGTTCTTCTTATTTCCGAGGCTTCTGTGAGAGCTTAGATAAGTGGCACACTCTTTTATACAGGTTATCGACTTTGTAGCAGAGTAAGCGAGTAATTGGGGTACCCATTTTTAGCCCTATTGACCTGCCTGCTTTTCTTTTGGGTATGTCTTCCTTAGACAAAGTTCTCTGGTTACAATTTGACTTTGAATAATCAAGGGCGGATTATCCATAACGCTAGGGTATGCTGCAGCACCGGGCACCAGGCCCTCAGCTGTCAGAGGGATCACCATCCAGCTGTGACTGAGCGACGCAAAGCTTATGATCACATTACGCAATTACTCGGTTTTCTTATGCAGTTGTTGAGCATGGAGAGTGTCGAGTTAGAAAATAGAGTAATCCATTCTCAATATTCACTTCCATTCACTCATCTACTCATCTATTCACTCATTTAATCTCTCATTCACTCTCTATAATTTAATCTTTGTAAGTAAGTCGTGAAGTTTACGGTAGCCTTTGTGTATTAAAAATTGTCAAATTGTAATTACAGCTAACAGTCTTGTATTTTTTAGGGGTGGCATATTCTTCTTTTTTCAATCTTTTTTTTCCATCGTGACGCACGTTTCACAGAATATATCCATCATTTAGAAATCTTTGACGATACAGATATATTGTGTGATATGTGCGTCACAGAGTAAAATGATAAACGAAAGTAACATTTTAATTGTAGAAGTAACTTTAACAATATTACTATTAGTTAGAGGTATATATAGATAAAGTTATATAGATGGATGGATAGTTAGTCATTTAGATATACACTGAAACCCCAGAAACCGTGTAGCCATAACATTTAATTTTTAAGATAACTCTCTGCATATTTTCTTTATTATAAATGTAATTATAAATAATGTAATTGTAAATATATATATTTGTGTGTGTAGGTGTGTGTGCGTGCGCGCGCGCGCGCGCGCGTGAGAGAGAGAGAGAGAGAGAGAGAGAGAGAGAGAGAGAGAGAGAGAGAGAGAGAGAGAGAGCATACTTTTTAGTCATGGTCGGCTCTAGTAGAAAGCCGGAATACTGAACGTGGCAACACTGGACAAACTAATATTTTGTGGCCGACTAGACGATCTCTTAATATTTATGTACGGTATTTCAATAATCAAATCGCCTCATTTATAATTGCAGGTTGTTAACATCAGTTTCATAATTCTTGTTTTTGCAAATTAAAAGTTTATTACGTAAAATAATTTTATATTATTTAAGGAATATAATAATCAACTCATTTATACGATACGAATTCAATAATTTAAAAAAAATGATTTCATTAAGCTTAATACTAATTCACTAATTTCTTCAACTTCAACCTATAGTACTAAGTAAGTAAGACCTTTGTAAAGTTTGCTACAAAGTTAACCGCTCACAAGATACAGATCACATGCCACTCAACTGCCGCTTCGGCCTCAGACTCAACGTTCCAACGCTTAATACTCCGGCCTTCTACTAGAGTCAGCCATGTTTGAATGCGTGGGTGTGTGTATGTGTGTCTGCAGAGAGAGAGAGAGAGAGAGAGAGAGAGAGAGAGAGAGAGAGACAGAGAGAAAGTATAATAGTAATAAGATTATAGTATCAATACGATCATTTCAGAAGATATTGTTTACTTTTATAGCATTTTTATTTTTTCTTGTCACATTGTTGACTCTAGATACTGACAAAATAAACAGCAGACAGGACACTTAACACATATGGCATAATTAACTTAGACAATAATCCTTATATTAGAAGGGACTGTCAATCAATGAATTTTTCCGATGAAGGGATTGTTGTGAGGATCGGTCAAAAAGTATAACACAAATTTTAAATTATTTGTGTCGACGTTTCGACGATGTTTATTGTCATCTTCAGGACCTGTGTTTGATTACAAAAGAAATGTAAAACACAACAGAACAACTATTTGAGTGAACGTGTTTGTGTTTATGAGTGTGTGTATGTGTGTGTGCGTGGGTGCGTAACCTAGTATATGTGAAAGTGTTGAAACAGTTTTTTTTACATCATCAAATGTTTTCGTTAAATATAACGATTTAAATTAAATTGTTATTTAATTTGTAATATTGTATAAATTATATTCTTGGATATTATAATTTTCTCGTTGTAAAACAAACTATTTCAACTCCTTCATATATACAAGAATACACACATACGCACGCACGCACACACGCACACACACACTCACATACACAAACACGTTCATTCAATTATTTGTTCTGTTGTGTTTGACACACCTTTTGTATTCACACACAGGTCCTGATGGTGACAATAAGTATTGTCGAAACGTCGATACAAATAATTTAAAATGTGTGTTATACTTTTTGACCGATCATCACAAACCTTTCACCGGAAAAAAACTTAAACAATAATCTTAAAGACCGTTTATTGATGTCCAAGGTATGAAAGAACCAATCAATTTTGAGTTGTCATCAGTAGAGACGCCGAACTCTGCCAAGAATATAAAATACAGTCTGTAAAATGAATGGTGGGGGTTGGGACCGGCCAGAATTCCTGAGGTGCCCTCACTGACGCACGCACACTCACAGCCGGCGCGCGCCACGGGTATGATTCCCAAAATGTGCCGTCCACTACAAAATTACAACTTTTTAAATTTGTATCTAATGCCAAACAAAATTACCATATTTGTAACCTCAACGAAATTTTAAGAAAAATGAGTCTAAACACGACATAATTGCGACAAATCTCTGTTTTCAACACTATAAAAATCTGATCAAGCATCTAATGTTGATGTGGAAAATTAAAAATTAAAATATTGTTACACTCAAATCTAAATTTTATTCTTTTGTATTCATACAATAATATATATGGTAATCGTCAGTAAAATATAAATAACTAAATATGTACACAAATTAGACATAGGTACATACTACTCGTATTATAGGTGTACATAAGTAACAATAAATCCTACTTCCTACAGCCGAAATTATTCATGTTACCACTAGTCTTAATCTTAGTAATAATAACTTTAACCTTCCTTGTATGACATTTATCGTCAATGCAAACAAACCTATAAAAATTTTCAAAATGATTGTTCTCGCATATAATAGAAAATGCGAAAACCTTACAATTATAATTGGTGATATCAATATTTGTATAATAAATAAGAATAAGCATAACTCATAAAGCGTACAATTATGTAAGAAATTGTAACCACAAACATGCAAACTCAAACATTAACATTTTAAATTAATGGTACATAGTTGTTATTATTATTCATAACAGAATAATGAACTCATTATAATTGTAAAGGGCAGTGATTGCTTGTTGATAGTTGTTGTTGGGTATCATTTTTATTACAATTTTGCGCGGAATTCCAAAACTTAACGGTTTGCAATTTTTTAGCACAATAAAAAAATGCTTTTGCGCTTAGAAATGTCCAGTATATGAGTCACGGCGACCCCAAGGGTCAGGTATAATCCGCTGCGTGTGTGTTAGTGAGGATGAAAGTCGGTCTGGCCTGTCCCAACCGCCGCCGTTCATTTTACAGACTGTAATAAGGAATATTTTGCAACGCATACAAGGCTATGAAACCATTTACTTACCAATAATGAGTGCTCAGCTGTGTTTTAATACTCAAACACTTGTATCCTTCAGTTAGTTAAGTGTCTCTGCCATGTGGAAAATACAAGGCCAAACAGGAAGAGATGCGACTCGGTTACATGGCTTCAGAAAAATAATTTACGACTAATAATTAATTAACCTTGTTTATGTTTCGCAAATATATGACGTTTTGCTGCGTAAAAAGTGGTATAGCATGCCTTTCAGGAAATAAATTATTAGGTCTATTTTTTGTTTGTCAAATTTATGTTGATCGATGTATGCGGCTTGTTGTCTGTTAGTGACATGAGTGATGTTGTATTCTTAAGCATGAAATGTGCCTCAAGATTTATTGTACTCAACTAACCGCCGAGTACTATAACCTCTTCTCTTGAGTTATAACTTAGGGAACCAGTAATAATTGGATGTGCCAATTATACAGGCTGCCTTCGTTGTGAAGCACTGAAAATAATCACAACAAATAAAACAATTTATATAACAGGATATTAGGAAGGGGAGACTGTTGATTTATGCACTCAGTTTACTCGGTACTCAGATGACATCTCTTTATTACATTTGGTGATTAAGTACTCTATTGAAAGTTCTCAAACAATATAGTTTACTATATGATTAAATATATAAATTACTCCTTTACAAAGGGGCCTCAAAATATGATGTACATCCTTTTTAATTAATTCCACGGATCCGGGACTAAATATATTAAAAGAATCATGGTCACCTTGCCATGTACAATATTGAAACTCTAACCATTTGAAGAATGGTTTTTTATTAATCTTCTAAAACAACAAAACTTTTAGTTTAAACTTTACCTTTTTGCTATAACTAGGTTATTAGATCTTAGACTACATGTTACCTATAATGTCAGTTTTCTAAAGTCTTTAATGTTATTACATTTAAAACATAAGTTTTAAAAGTCTTTAATATGATAATTTAAATTGTCTTTTGGGGGTTATGATATTGTAACTCTTAACCATGGAAGACAAGCCTCCATGTCACCTGTGTGTTTCCTGAAGTTGCTGCAGAATTAGTTTTTCGGCCCTCCTGATGTTTCTTGAAGTTCAGTCGTTACCTTATCATACTGTGACGGTGAAGTTCTAGAAGTATGTCAAATCATTCCTGGTGTGGTACATTCATCTCAGGCTACTGTAGTTATTCTTAGTAATTCTTGTAGTTAGAATACATAGATAGAAAGTTTGTTTCACTGTTATACACTTCACATGATTATAGATTAGTTGACTATCACCTTCTTGGTTGTAAAACTGTATAAATTACATAGTCCGTTATTTTATAATATAGAGAGATGTCATCACCACACAAATTTACTTATTTAAATAGTCATTGAATCAAGCCTTTCACATTTTTGATATATACGTAGCGAAACAACGCTTTACGCTGCTTACGGCGTGAGCGCTCCATTCCAAGTGGCAGAAATAGTTAAGGGGGAGAGTAGTAATCTCAAGACAATTACTAGGCAACATAAAAGTAGTTCCGTGTTTCTAATTTTAATTAAAGGACTACGGTTTGATTAAATAATTAAATAGAGATATTCTTAGTTACAGAAGTTATCAAAGTACGTAACAATGGTCTTATTTTATTATTTAAATAATAACAAATTTACAATAATACTTAGTTTATTTAGGGGTCAGAAAACAAGTTATTCTGGTCAGCGCCTGTTTATGCAGGATAAATTAATGAGCTTTACCCTTTCTGTACAATTCCATTCCCTTTTAATTTTATTATTAGACTTATATTAAATATTATTATTATTAAATGATTGCCATAAGATTTAGTTTACAATGTGAGATTTTATTAAGGATTTAACCTTTCTCCGCTTATATATTATCAACTTAATTAATTAACATATTTTTTTATTAATGAAATCGTCACAGTACGTAAGTGGTTGCAGATAACAAACGATGAAGGAAAACCTTTTTTGTATAATGAAGTCCCTACCTTGGGCGAGACAACTTGTTTTCTTGTTTTCTGTCACCACTATTTTTAACATTTATCTAGATGATCTCCTCAAAAAATGGAAACAAATATCCCCTGAAGGTGTTAAAATCTACTGAAATAAAAGCTTGAAAACCGTTCTCTTCGCGGATGACCAAGATATATTCGCCACTTCAGAAGACTATATCTCCAGCAAGCAATATACATAAAATAGGAAAATAATTCAACTGTAACATACCTGAATCAAAGACAAAAGTAATGCCCTTGATAGGAGATGAACCGGTTCGGACCAAAATATGCATTGACAACACATGCATAGAACAAGTAAGACATTTCAGCTATGTAGGACGTGAGATTACTTATGATCAAGATAGAGATATAAGTAGAAAATAAATTGACAAATTTCACAAGAATGTGTGGAACGATTTGGAGAACGTTGAAAAATAAATATCGAAAAGAAACCCAAATAACATTTTATAAAAACAATATCAATTAAAAAAATATATATATGTTTATAGCATATAAAAACTTATAAAAAAAATATATATAAACCTATATAAAAACATATAGCAATTAGTTAACAATGACGAAAACCGTATGACAGTTCAGACTAGCAGAAACCTATATCAGCCTGCACTTTCGTTAGCGTCAGCTGCCGTATGTTGTATTTTTTTTTAATTTATAACTTCTCTGGTTTGTGTTGACGCAACGTGTTACACATTTATGAAAACAAACTGAAATAAACAGTTTATCTTGACAGAATGACGGGACGACCAAGAGTTGTGCTAAACTGTCTGACGACTTGTTTTAGCTTGTCAAAAACGAAACAAACATGTAAATGTAACGCCATCTTGTATGGAATATGAATCATCATAAATTTCTACAAATTCCTCCAGGAGAAAAGTAACAAATATGATCTTTACGCGTCTTACATACTTCTTACATAATTTGGCGTACGTTTTCATCTGTATATGGCGTAGAATGTAATCATACATATACAGCGTTGTCGTACTTTGTTTATTCGTAATGTAAACAAACACTGATGGCACCTCTAAGACGCTACTTGCGTCATGTTTAGAAGCGTGTCACTTTAATAGAAGCAGTATACGCAGGGTATACATAAAGTTGATAGTGTGTAAACACATGTGTTATGTAATCATGTTTACCTTATCATCATCATAATCATAATCACTCCAAGGACTAGGCCTTAGACCTGTTCCGGAACCGATCTCCTCCTCGGTCTACCGACATCTCTCTTCCCAGCAGGGTGATAACCCAAGGCAGCCACAGGTAGACGGATATCAGGCATGCGATTCAAGTGTTCACACAATCTCGTCCTGTGGTCTTTAATCTTCTGGTGCAATGTACAATGTTTAAATCGCGTCTATTATCCTTGTTTCTTCTCCGATCCAAGAGAGAACAGCCTTGCGTCCCGCTTAGAAATATCATTTCGGCTGCCTGAATCCTCTGCACGTCGCTTATACCAAGAGTCCATGTCTCACTAGCACACAGGAATGTGGGGACAGCCATAGATTTATATAATTCCATTTAGGTATCCTTCCGTGTTTTATTTTTCAGTTACCTATGAATCGTTTCACAGAAGCGTCTAAATTTTGTAACTTATTACACCAATGAATATCAGTTCCATATGAGATATTAAAACCCAGGTAATTAAAATGGCTAACCTGATCGAAAATCTGATTATTAACGACTATCTTACTTCTTATAGGGTAGCTTAAATGCCATCGTTTTACATTTTGTAGCAGAGAACTGTAACCCTTGGTCTTTTATGATGCTTTTGAACGTAAACATCGCCCACATAAGTATTACATTACTGACTTAAATAAAAGTAGTGTGACTCAGAAAGCGACGTAGGAATACTTGTGCAACCGCATTTAATGGCTTGCAACAAAATGTAAGCCAATAATCTGTGGTAATTGTTATAGTTTCTATACCATACATTCATCTTTAATTACATGCTTACCACAATGGCGCCACTTTTGCGCAGTTGTTTTATTTACCGCTTTTATTCCAATTTGTTGCCATCGGGAAGCTCATATATGTTGTGTTCTAGCGGGTAACATATAGTTTCAGCTGGCCCAATAGGATTTGGTATAAAGTCATTGGGAGCAAATTTCGACACAGCGTGCTCTAATTTTTGTGCAATATGTAATACTCCAAACTGTTTAAACTTGTGTCAATTTTGTTTCACCAACTCTAAGAGTTCAGTTTTTAAGTAATTTTCTTTAGAGTGTATATTTTTAAATTAAACCACGCGGTCGTATCATCTTATTGTCACGGACTGTTCGAAATACTTTCACGAGGGAACACTCTGTGTGAATTTAAAGTTACACAGTTAACAGAAAAGCAAAGAAATTTTAGAAAATCACCTCAGGTTCTTACATATTATTAATATGTGCTGGCAAAGGTGTGGAATCCTAAATGCATGAGAAACAGCAGAGGTGATCTCTCTTTTGAAGAAAGGGAACAGAAGCGATTGCGGTAACTATAGAGGCATAAGCCTGCTGAATGCTGCTTACAAAATATATTCCAGAATACCTAATAACCGGTTAAAGGTATTAACAGACGCACTCTTACAAGAAGAACAAAATGGATTTCGGCAAGGACGCTCATGCAGCGATAATATCTTCACAGTCAAACGTCTTATAGAAAAACGTAGAGAATTTAATCTCGAAACCAATCTCGATTTCATAGATTTCGAGAAAGCCTTTGACCGAGTTGACAGAAATAAGCTTTGGATAATAATGATAAACAATGGGTATCCTCCACACCTTGTAAATGCAATCAAAAGCTTGTACCATGTGACAAGAATAGTAATAAACTCAGGTAATAAGAGAACGTATGAGATAAAAATTAACCAAAGAGTGAGGCAGGGATGTAGCTTGCCTCCCACTCTTTACAATATAATTTATATATTGACGATGTTCTTAAAAAATTGCAATCAAAGGAATATCCTGGAGTCCAGCTAGACCGACATATTTACCTGAGTACGTTACTATTTGCTGACGATAAAATAATAATACAAGAGAGTGAAGATAAATTACAACTGGCAGTGCACCGACTGAATCAAATACGTCCAGAATATAATCTTAAAATTCCCTTGCATTAGACGAAAGTTATGACTTTCCAAGGCAAGTATCACGTTAGGTCGAAAATAATTGTCAACAATGAGCCAATCGAACAAGTATCAAATTTTACATACTTGGGCTGCGACACAAGCTACAATTATGACAATGCCATGGAAAATAAAATAAGTAAGTTACAGGCAATATGTGGCACAATAAATAGAATATTAAATAACAAAACACGATAAGACACAAGGATACAATTTTATGAAACGATGGCTGTGCCTGTACTTATGTATGGGAATGAAAGTTGGATAAATACCGAAAAAGGAGACAGCAAAATACAGGCAGCAGAAATGAGATTTTGAGACGGGTCAAAGGCTGCACAAGAAGATATTTAGTACGGAATGAAGACATGCGAAATGAACTAAATGTATATGCAATAAATTAAAAAATAACTGAATATAAGAAAAGATGGAAACACCACGTAAATAGAATGGGGAATGGGATAATACCCAAAAAATGCTTAACTACAACCCAAGCGTGAAAAGAGATATAGGAAGACCACGAAAGCGGTGGTTTTAAGTTTGTGAGGACGGAACAGGCAAATATCTAATCCCTGTAGTGCAGAAGAGAAGAAGAAGAAGTTACTGAGATCATGCGGATTACAGGAAGATATTCAAGAAAGCTAACAGAAATATGTTAAGTGAGATAAAGTTTCCCAACAGGAATAACCTGAACACTTAGTAATGTTTACCCAAAGTGTGTGTGATAATATCTGGTTTAGGATAGAATAACACTGTAAAACAAGTCAAGCATTGCATTGAGATAAATATTGTTATGTCCTAATTTAATAAGATATTAAGCTGATTTTAAGTATAATTCTAAGGACAGTATTATTTGCTAATTATCAGATTATTTTTTCTCATACAAAGGCTGGTTCACTGCGCACATTACACTCATTAAAAATTGAGAACATGAAAAAATTAAGAAGATTATAATTGGAGTGTATCCGAGTCTGAAAAATGGTTTTTAGAGATAGTTAACATTTCTAAAATAACCTTTTTAAAATTAAAAATGATATTTTATGACACAAAAGTTTTACAAACTTATTCATTTGAGCTTAGAGGCTACCAAACTTTCTCATAGATTATGTAATTCATAGATTTCAAAAATTGTATGTATGGCGTGGTGGTCACCATGACGTCTTGGTAATACCCATGTGGATTCCGCTTAATCGGGACCATATCGAGTTGGCTCAATTAATCTGCTGGCCCTGTTATCCACAATTTGTAAAAAGTAAGCAAATAAGCCTTAAAATCGAAATTTTTTAATAACAGAATGTCAAACATAACTCTTTACTACAGTAAACACTGCAAAATAAGATTTGTTACTAACGAACTACGTACAAGGAAGTACAGTAATATATACTGTATGTGTGTGTGTGTGTGTGTGTGTGTGTGTGTTGTAATAGTATAATTACAGCATAAATAAATAGGCTGAGTAGTCTTATTTTAAAGAATCTTGGAGGTCCTAATGGTGCCTGTAGTTGGGTGATGGTATGTCGTCATCAAACACAGCAATTCCGAAACCACATGTCCACATGTCGTCGGGTTGTTAGACGTGGCTAACTCGACAAGGCATGGCCTTTAGATGATGAGGAAATTGAGAAGATATTAACAAGAAACTTTTACAAAGATCTAAGTTGTATTTTACAATTGTACAGTTGAATTATTGTTTGAAACTTATTGTGTTTAATTCATTTCAACATAAGATTACTACGTGCACTTTAAATGCCAACTAAGAAATTCTCTTCGGTAATTCTCTCAAGTGTCCAGTAAAGTTGCACGACTTATCCACTGACAGCAAATACTGAGCTCCTTCTTCGCTAAGTACATTCTCCCTTGGAACCACTATGATTCTAGTATCTAGTCCTGGTACTGAAACATTTACATATGGTTTACTTTAAAACGTCAGTATTTATTATTTATGTTAGTTAGTCAGTAAACTAACATTTATGTTAGTTTTAAGTAAAAATTAGTATGCTGCCTGAGCTACTGAACTCGTTTACTACTTTCAGTAACGTTTTTTTATTATTGCATAAATATTGATATTAAATGATTTTTCAATTTTAAAATTATTGCAAAACTTCGATTTTAATTTTTGGGATTTGTCATCATAAAAATATTTAAAGCAAACGCTGCATTCGGATTCGGGTTAACATTCCCTTTACTTTGATGTTCAGCAGGAAAATAATAATATTTTTGGAGGCACCCGTGTCCAATTTTTTGTTTAATATTCAAGCCTGAATACTATATTTAGTTGTTGTTAAAATTTTCTTGAATTTGATGTCCACATGCAGTGGCGTACCTAGGCCATTGGAGGCCCGGGGCAGATTTGTTTATGAGGCCCCCCTCCCATACGACGGGTGTTTATAATCTAATTATCTTTCAGTAATACATAGCAAAAACACTTTACTGATATGTATTGATTGTCTAACTACAGTATTGATACATCTAGTTAGGAAACTTTATAAGAAGCTGTACTAACGTTTGAAATAAAAATCCACTTTCATATTGTAAATACAAAGTTTTAAGAAATGATAGAAGTAGTATTATTTTTAGAATGCTTTAAATTTACTGCAGTACTTTATAATACCTGTTACAGTTGTACGTGCGTTGTCTTCGATGTCACTCACGGTTTAGTTCACTCACACAATATGTGATACACTTTTTTGTGAATTTGTTCGTTTGAGTAACTGACCCGATGTCCGCACACCGAATTATCCACTGTTCGGTAAAAATTCTGATGAGAGATTTTAAATAAATTCTTCATATTATTTAAATTAGCAGCCATCCTTACTATTTCTTTTATGAAGTTGGTAAACTGCTACAATTTTTTGTTCAGACAAAGCTTTTCGTCATCTCTGACATCATCAGGTCTTGAACAACCTGAACAATTTAAATAAATTGTTGGTGGCCTGAAATGTTAAATATTTTTCACTGGTGACATCTCTTTTAGCGTAGGCCTACATGTTATCGCTCGGTATTTCACTCCGCCGTTTATATTTTCGTATCGAAGCACGGCCTTCTTGAGTCGCTGCCGCTGCCGTTACCGTCCGTGCTGTTTGGGGTTCAATTTACGACTTCCGTCTGCACAGTGAGGTATCGACCCCAGGTACAACTGACGCTACTTTTTTAGTATAAATACAGTTCTAATAATAAACTTGTCTTTATAAACTTTTTTGTAATATCTGTAAAGAAGATGGTGATGATCTTTATTCCTTCTTTTTTTTTTGCATAGTTGGTAACTTGTCATCCGCCACAAGATCAGATTTGCTTATACCACTCATTGCTTCCACTGAGTAGTGTGTACTATAGTTTCCCTGTCTTCCATGGCATCTCTAAAAGCAGTATTTTGTACAATGCTCAGTTGTGCTTCCAAGCAGGCATCCACTGCTACTGCTTTCCTTTTTTCTTATCCAAATACCTTTTTATAAGGTGCCTATATCCTTATTTTGTTTTCTGCTGTGTTTTTACTCTGCCATGTCTTATTCAGTCTCTTATGTCAATTCTTTCTTAGGTTTTACTATTTTCATTATACAACGGTTTTGTAAAATATATAAAAACACTTGGTAAGTTTCACAAATTTTTTTAATTAACTCTGACAGCTGTTTCGACTAACTTAAGCCATTGTCAAAGAGCGAGTGAATGAAATTACTGAACACTGGACGTTAGTGGAGTGTAGGTGGTGGACATCTGTTTAGGGCGTATCTGGAAAATCTGTGTTGTGAATGCGAGGGGGGGAGAGTGTGTGCATGAGACAAGGGAAGGTCAGGTGTCTTTAAAAACTAAATACAATCATGAATGCAAATTATAAAATTAACAAAACTAAATATAAACTGAATGCAATAATTTAAAATAATGATGAACATTCAAAATAATATAAAATAAAGTAAACTAAATAACAGATTTTAATAAAGGGGATACATAAAATTCAGTCTGTTCATTGGTTAAATTTTTGTTATTTTGTATTGCTTTTTTAATTTCTAACAAAAATTTAACCAATGAACAGACTGAATTTTATGTATCCCCTTTATTAAAATCTGTTATTTAGTTTACTTTATTTTATATTATTTTGAATGTTCATCATTAATTTAAATTATTGCATTCAGTTTATATTTAGTTTTGTTAATTTTATAATTTGCATTCATGATTGTATTTAGTTTTTAAAAACACCTGACCTTCCCTTGTCTCATGCACACACTCTCCCTCCCCCATCGCCATCACAACACAAATGTTCCAGATACGCCTTAAACAGATGTTCACCACCTACACTCCACTAACGTCCTGTGTTCAGTAATTTCATTCACTCGCTCTTTGACAATGGCTTAAGTTAGTCGAAACAGCTGTCAGAGTTAATTAAAAAATTTATGAAACTTACCAAGTGTTTTTATATATTTTACAAAACCGTTGTATTAATATGTTTCACCAAGTGCCCAACGAGTCATCAATTAATTTTCATTACATTATAGTCTCCAAGTCACGTGTATAAGTATTTAATTGTAGTATTTGTAAACACTTGGTTACTCACCGTCTTGTGACTACTTTAAACTAGACGCGAGGCAGTCGACCGCGTGTAGTGGTGCGCGACGTGGCGTGAAGTGCTTTGTAACGTTTGGTAATAATTTTTATAATTGATGTTTATATAACTTTATGCTGAAGATTTATTCTTGAAACGCGTTGTTGTTGGAAGTTTAAAAAAGTCACAAGACGTTGAGTAACCAAGTGTTTACAAATACTACAATTAAATGCTTTACTAATTTGTTTAGTATTTCTTTTATGAATTTGCTAACTGCTATAATTTTTTATTGTTCGACTAAGCTTTTCGTCATTACTGACACCTTCAGGTCTTAAACAACGTCTATCAACTGTACGTTGTAGGCTTTTATACTTTAGGCCCCTCCCCTTATGTCATCGCCCCTCCTATTGGTTCTAGCTGCTACCGCTCTTCACGGGAACTTTGTCTACCTTTTTCCGTTAGGCATTTTTCTAACGTCCGTCAAATTGTTTTTAGAATCTCACGTTAATTTCTTCAATCTTGACTTATAATTATTTTTTTTGTACCTTTTACATTTCGTCATTTTTTAGTGTGTTATTCTTATTATTTTAATTTATTTTTGTTTATTGTTTAATATATAATAAAATATTTCTTCATTTGTAAAATCCACTTTTATATTAATTAATTTATTTTTATCTTCTTTTTTAACTTTAAGTATTTCTAGTTCTTCTATTAATTTTCTTTTTTGCGGATTGTTTTCTATTTTGATTATTTCCATATTTTCATTGGGATTTATGAATTTATGGCCTGATTCGTTGAAATGTCTTGCATATAGTGAGTTCGTTACTCTAACCCCTTCTCCTTTTGCGTGTTCATTCACGAATTTGTTTAGAATTCTTGTTTTTAGTATTTTGGTCCACGTAAAAATACTTCGTTTTTACTTCGTGCTCTCCCCGTGATAGTCTATAGCAAACAAAACTAAATAAAACAGCATATAAAATAAAGTGAAAATTTTCGTTGGAAATTCGGAGGCTCAAACCGCATTATCGGAAGAGCTTGACACATAGCGAGAAAGTTGGGAACTGTAATAGGTAAGTCTAACAGACTTCAAAATTTTATAACAAGAACAAAAGATAAAGAGTTAGGTAATAAACATAACGGGTAAAATGTTTCAATTGGATAAGGAGTGGATAAGTGATAACAGAAATTGTTTTTAATCTCATTTTTTATTTACCGCATTGGATACGTACCTCCTGCGTCGGAACAACGGTAGTACAGAAGGCCGTTCTCCCGCGACAAAGCCAGCGGAATGATACGGAACTGGTGACGCACTCCTGTAAAAAAAAAACATACGATAACACACCCACTATTATTATAACTTTGGAACACATTGTTATAAAAAAATTACAGGCATTGCACAAATGCAATGCACAGAGAAGGGCATTTAAAATGCTTCAATAAATCTAAAAAATATATATATGTTAATTCACCAATCAATGAATTCATTCTTCATTTACCAATGTACAGATTATAAGTTAAATGTAGTCAAATTCATAAGCGAAGTTTTATATGTGTACTACGTTATTGACAACAAAGAAGTAGTTTCTATGAAAACTCACCGGTTCCCATTTTCGATCACGCACCAGCGATCGGCCGCAAATGTGCGACACGTCCTTATAAACATTTTCAATGTTAAAATCATCTTGATTTGTATTTATTTGAATTTGTTCTTTATTTAGTTAGATTATATTTATTGTGTTTTGTAAATATTAATGTTTTCCCAGATATATATTTTGCTACCTTTTTGTGTATGTTTTAAATTAATTTGACATTTTGAATTTCTGAATATTTATGTTTTTATTGTTCAAACAGTGTGTGGCTAAATTAGATTTGTAAATATTACATTTGTAAAACGCATTGCGATGTTGAATGAGTCTCTCGGACTGGTTTTTCTTCGTCTGGCCTACAAGTAAAATGTATTGGAATCTCGATATTATTATAAATATCGGTTGTCTGTCAGTCACCCAAGAAATATTATTGTTGGATTTAGTGCTAAATAGTACTTTCATATTTAAATACGAAACAACCATATTATAATATTGTTGCGGAACATTCTAGTACAGTCGAAACAGTTGCTCTATACGCTTCTCGAGTAGCCTAGCGTGCCTCGTCTGTATCAAGGCCGTTCACTCACATAACACTTAAGCGTCTTCCAGAATATTCAAGAGCACTTCAAATACCCATTATGCTAGCTGGCACGCTGCAGTAAGGATGGAAAGTTGTTGTCGAACACCTGTACTGCCTACAGAAGCAAGAGCGTCTGGCTTAATTGCAGACGTCTCCGGAAAATCGGAAAGGTAAACGGAAGACCTATTAAAGATGACTGCAGCAGATGCAATATAGAAACATCTGGTTTTATAAGAATACGACCATTGCACAACAGCCGGGAAAACAATTTGAATGAAATGTGTTTTTAATAATTATGTTTTGTTATTGTGTTTATTAATAACATGTTTATTATTTTCTTCAAAACAGAATAACTGAAATCAAAGTAATTGAAATCACCGTCATTTTGATTGTAAATTTTATTAATAAATGTACAATTTAATACTAATTATATTCTAAATGTATTTTTTTTTCACAAAAATTCAAAGTATTTGGTGCATTGTTGTAAACAATATTGGAAAGAAAAAAATAGTCTCGTGGTCGTATTGTCACTTACTTAATAAATAATTTAATCAATTTATTTTCTGTAGTTCTTATTCGTATTCTTCTTCTTCTTTTCCTCTTTAAGGATTAGGTTATATAAACCTGTTCCGGCACCCATCTCATCCTATGGCGACCCACGTCACTTCTACTAATGGCTAAATCGTTCAGTGCCGCTTTCGGCAATCGCTCAAGGCCTCACTATACTACTGGCCGGACTCACTCCACTCGACGCGCCACGTCACAGTAGGCGCCGGACCGGTTTCGCGCCACCAGCCCAATGTCAGTTTTTTAGTCAGTAGACACTTACGCACGTGTTTCTATTCGTATACGGAAGTTTTGTTGCAACTGTTTTTCATTCCGTACATTTGTGAAAATAATATTAAAAACATGCCAACTTCATGCTGCATACCAGGATGCATAAGCAATTATAACACAGATAGATCAGTGACTGTTTTTAGATTCCCGAAGGATCCTATCCAGTGTTAAAAATGGCTAAATGCCATTCACAGAGCAAACTTCACTCCCAGCAAACGATCTGTTGTTTGCATTCGTCACTTCGACGAACGTTATTTCGTGCGAGAGGACTCGGTGACAAGACCCGACGGCACCGTCTCGACTATAAAACGACAACGTGTGAAATTAGCTGCAGACGCATCGCATGTCCAACAGTTTTTGGAAACCTTGTTTATATCGGTGGTTACTTGGTACACAGTATTTTAAAAAACAACTTGCACTGGGTGTACACATTTCTTTACTACAACAAATACCGAGTCTACTGTTGTACCACAAAAGGACAATTTTACTATTTTAATGTTATTAATAGAGGGTCTTTAAAATACCCTTCAGATTATGTGATGGAAGTACTAAATTTAGCTTTCAAAGTGTTTACATTAATTGTATCTGACAGATACGAAACACAGTTTTTATTGTCCAATAATCAGAGAGTAGCGCTAAAATCCACTGTTTTAGGTTTTATTAACATCCATCATCCACAGAGAAATTGTAATATATGTAAAATTAATTTTATCAAACTTATCGATAAATGTTTATTTTCCTTTTGTAACATCTTATTAAACAATTATTCAAAATCCCGTAATGACAAATTCAGTAAAAAAGGAAAGATGCTCAGAATGAAGTCAAATCGGACAAAAAGAGAAAAATACACACATTTCAGCCAAGTTCAGCGTTAACTTAGATAAATGTTAGACACAGAATTGTTAAGTTAGTGTAAATAACTTTGTTGTAAGTAGATTTTAAATTACATATAAATATGTTAGATGTAAGGCAATACGAGATTGTAATGCACCATCTTCAAATGATCAAATATTGTTGTAAATAAATACTGAGCAGTTAGTAATCGGTTATTTCTTTAATTTTTCCACTGACCCCGCTTCTGGTACTATTTAGCATACATGATATAAAATCTTGTACAATACGAAAGTTCGGCTGTTTATCTACATAAAGAAACTTGAAAAGTTATTTCCCCGATAAGCTGTCAATTACCTCGAATCACATCACATCCTTTTTTACATCATTCGTGTAAATTGCACTTTCTCAGATGCTAAATATAACTGTTGTTGTTCACAAAACACTACATTTTTTCACACCAAGGTCTTTGCTAGTTCATACAGATTACAACCATATAGGACATGTTCAGGTAAACCATTACAGGTGTGTGTAGGAAAAGTTATTTGAGCACGCGACACAGTAAACAGCATTAGCGGCCGTGTTCCGTTTCGGCGCCTAGTGTGACGTCACGTTTCCAGCACTCCGGCCAGTAGTATAGTGAGGACTTGAATCGATCCTCTGTCATCCTTTGCAGATGATTTCATAATTGTCTTCTGTAAATTGAAATAATTTCATTTACATCCTTTCCTTCGAGTTCTGCTCTGATATCTTAAATTCTTATTCCATCTTACAATGTATAATTTGAAGTATTTCCAAAAAACTACATTTCAGCACCTTGAAATTTGCCGCTTTCCTTTTATGTCATGACCCACACCTCACTCCCATAAATCAACGTGGGTATTCCAATTGTCTTATACAATTTAATCCTTGTGCTGTGTTTTGTTTTTAATCATTCTTAATGTCAACCCAAAATTCTTACGTTGTGCACAGATGATATGTGTTATATAAGTTACCACTGGAGCGTTCCTCAGTAGAGTTACACTTTGTTCATGTGCTCACAATAACTATACATATACATACTATACACATTCACTACTTTGAACTGTTTCTGTCTCTGCAATCACCAAACGAATCCAGCACTATCAAGCAGTTGTAGCACTTCAGTGTTTACGTGTTCATGAAGCCTTCCTTCATGTTTATCAGCAACCCGTTTAATCTCGTCAGCAACTGTAGGCATTTTCAGGTCTCGATAGATGTCATAATTTCTGACGTACCGTGGTGCATCAGCAATACTACGAAGAACGTTATTTTGAAAATTCTTAATTATTTCAATATTAGGTTTTTCATTATAACCCCAAAGCTGTACACCATACACTAAAACTGGTTTCAAGACTTGTTTCTGTAACAACAGGATGTTACGCAGCGTCAGCTCAGAGTGTCTTCCAAGCAGCCACCGCATTTTCTTCAATTTTAATCCAAGTTTCTTTTTAATATGTTCTTTCCACGTAAGTTTGGCATCCAGAGTCATGCCAAAATAATTCACTGAGCTTGGGTGTGGAATTTTTTGCTGACATTCTACGATTGGTTAGTAATCTGTTTTCCGGTTGATGAAATTGATATGAGTAGACTTGGTGTCGTTCAGCTTGACGTACGTTTTTATTTGTCCATCTAGTGACGTACTCAACTACTGAGTGTAGAGGGTCTGTTGCTGCTTCTACACTAACACTAGTAGCTAATAAAGCAGTGTCATCAGCGAATGTAGACGTTGTCACCCCATTTTGTTAAACACACTGTTTAAACAATAAACATAAATTTTCAGAAATTCAAAATGTCAAATTAATTTAAAACATACACAAAAACGTAACAAAATATATATCTGGGAAAATCTTAATATTTACAAAACACAATAAATATAATCTAACTAAATAAAGAACAAATTCAAATAGATACAAATCAAGATGATTTTAACATTGAAAATGTTTATACGGACGTGTCGCACATTTGCGGCCGATCGCTGGTGCGTGATCGAAAATGCGAACCGGTGAGTTTGTGATGCATATACAATTTTAAATTAACTTCAGACTTATTAAATTGTGTTCCAGGTAAATCAAAATTAGGGAAAATATTTGATAACAACGGATTTTGTCAAAGACAATGAGAATAGTACATAGAATGGTATGTATCTACTTGAACCCAACTACAAAATGTTTATGGTATAAAAATTTGTAGTTTATATGAAAGTTATTATTAGGTAAGCTAACAAAAATGATTTAATAAATAATTGACGCTCGCAAAAAATTTGAAAATGTTCAAGCTTTATGAACGATTGCAAAAGTTATATACTTAGGTGTCTGTGTAAGTTTGACTGGTGTTAAATTGAGTTACGTATTTTTCACCTTACCATCTTCCACAGTATCTTCAATGACCACGTTGTCGACGTACGAGACAGTAAACGTGTAGTCGTTAGTAGAGTTATCGTCGCTGAAACATAACACACAACACAGCGTTAAATTAACTGATATACGTATCTAGGTAGTTTTAGTTATAGTAATGCCAACTGAATAAATTAAAAAAGATAGGTGTGATTATTACTAATAGAATGTAGCCATTTAAATCTAAATTATAGACTTTTGCCATCGTAAAAAAAAAAAAAAAAAAAAAAAAAAAGTAGTCAGACGTTTCGGCTACCCAAGCAATTAGCAGCAGCCGTCTTCAGGCTAACTATAAACTAATAAATTAATATAGGTAATAAACTAGTATACTGCCTGAGTTGCTGAACTCGCCTCATTATTTTGAATGAAGTATATTTTTTTATTATTAGATAAATTTTGTTTTTAGATAATTTTTCAATTATCAAAAACCTTACAAAATTCCCTATTACAATATTATTATTTTGTTTTTCTTTAGTAAAGAAACAATTGATATTCTTACACGAGAAAACTCTAAACATTTAACCATTCCGATTTCTGTTAAAATTCCCGTCAGTCTGACATCCTGCTGGTTTTTGTAGAATGGTTTCAAAATTTTAATTTCTTTTCCGTAGCCTGGAATGACAAATTTTAAAATTGTCAAAACCACACACTGTATTCAATTTTTTGTTTTTGAATTCTATTTAGTTTGATGCTCTACTTGTATTTTGCGATTTTACCAGAAGTTTGACTCACTTTCTAGGCCTTAGCATATTAAAATTTTGAAATTTCCAAAACGTAACATTATATTCAGAGTTTATTTAAAATTACATTTGATATACCAATTGATGAGATTTGCTGTTTATTTTGACGATCCGTAGGCAATTGCTAGGAATTTTCTATAAACCGTATTTTTATGAAGTGGTAGCATAAATAACAAATTATTTCTCGAGAATAATAGACATTGTAATATAATATTACAACAAATACATTATTAATATACGCGTGTGAAAGTTTGGTCGACGAGTGCGTAGCACGAGTCGTCTAATCAGACGAGTATATTAATAATGCGTTATCAATCGTGGGTCGTACAATATTTTATCTACACCCGCTGAAGGTCATCCGCTGACATTGTTTTAGAAGGTCATCTTCGTCACTGTTGGCTGACTCGGGAGCAGATCTCTCGACTGTAAAACCCAATGGTGGCTGGCGTTCTAATACTGTTGCCGAGGGATATATTGAAACTTCTGTCGAAAATAAGAAGAAAATAGCTTCACACATTTTAGGCATTGCTGATATCGAAAATAAGGGCAAGGAGCTTGCAACAACTTCTGACGATCAAACATTTAACTTGGTGACGAAAAGTTACAGTCTTCTTCTACAGCAGGAATTTACTTAAATAACTCTAAAAACTGTGTTATTAATATCTACAGTAAGTAAATAACATTTTTAGATTGTAATATTATGTTGTATTTTGTGTTATGTTTCAATAAATTTTAAAATATAAACGAGTGCATAACAAAACCAGTGCGATAATGAACTTGTTATCCCACTCAAAATGAGTGGAATAACACGCTATTACGTCACGGGTGTAGATAAAATATACAATAGGTGTTATACTTTTAGTATTTAGGAATATCTGGCAAAAAAACTGTGTGTAAAGGTTATTGAAGTAGTAAGTGGACCAAAAAACAATAATAATAATAATAACAATAAACATCAGTTAAGTTTAATCGTCTTGCATACATGTTAGGTGAGGACAATATAATACTAAAAAAAGATCAAAAACATGCTACAACGAACAAGTATGCATTTGCTACATAAACCCAGTAATTTGGGACAGAAGCCTACGATTCGTAAAATTATTGTTAACCGATGACGCAATATACTCATTACAAAATATTCGGTTTCGGACATTAGACATCGTGAGTTAAAATTTGAAACAAAGACGCTTCGACGTCTATAGAATCAGAGGTCGTCTTCAGGCAAACAAAACATTAATACAAAGATAAATCTATCACTAACAATTAGATATCGTCAAACTCCAAATCTTAGTTAAACAAATATATTGCTAAAAAAAAATTATAATAAAACAGTACTCACCTCAAACAAGGATTCCTCCTGTTGTTGCTACGTAAACAATGCAAAACAAACCCTTTCTTGATATAATGGTGAGTGCTGTTTTAATATTACTTTTTTTAGCAATAAATTTGTTTAACTAAGATTTGGAGTTGGACGATATTAAATTATTAGTGATAGATTTATTTTTGTATTATTTTTTTTTCGCCTGAAGACGACATCTGATTCTATAGAGGTCGAAACGCCGTGTTCTGTAATTTTAACTAACAATGGCTAATGTCCGAAACCTGATAATTTGTAATGAGAAGTCTACTATGATACAGTTCTTTATCTTTTTCTTGCAGTTGTCCCCTCCTTCACTACAAGATCTGTTATATTAACCTGTGTAACGACTCATCTTATCCTTGGACTATGCTCGTGTCTTCTACCAATTTAATTATATTTCTGTGGCAATCACTTTTGGCAATCAATGCTCTGTTTTCTTTTTTTACCACAAAAGATAAGTATTTCCACAAAAAAATCAACAATTTTAAGAAGATACACACTGTAATTTGACATTTTAAGGAGATTACTTTAAACAAAAGTTGGGTTTGACATATTAAGAAAACAAAATTACAAATTTAATGGTACGTAAAAAAAGAATAACAGTTAACATTAAGCCTAACCAAATAAGTAGATACGAAATAAGAATGTAAAAGAAGAGACATAAAAACGCGTAAACAACAAGTTTATAACAATTTAAAGAAAGACAGATAGTACGATCAAAAAATTAAGATTAAAAAAGTACGTACCAAGTAAAAATAATAAAAGTATCCAAACATAAAGTGAAATGAAGATATACAAGCAACAACATAATCACAAAACTGAATACAATACAGTACACGTCGTTGATGCTAAATGAGTGACAGAGTTGACATGTTCAAACGTTTTACATTACTGTGTAATACAAACAGTTTAATTATATCAAATAGGACATCATCAAGTTTAAATTTCGTAAAAACATATTTGAATTTACATGTTTTCCGAAACCGAAACATAATTCTGACCCAAAACATAATCAGACATTTTGTTTGTTGATGATATAACTACTAAGTGGAACAGCGGTCTATTAGTGTAGTAGGGTGAATAGAAAGTAGCAACAATTAAACAAGATAAATCAAATAATATGAAAGTAACTACCGCTTGATAATAATGAAAGCAAAAAAAAAATAAAATAAGAAGATAGAAATAAGTAATAAAGCAAAAAGTATAAATTGTTTGAAATTACTCAAAACATTTTCACAACTGAGGAAATGCCTGACGGGTGGACAACAGCATTGATTTATCCAATCCACAAGAAAGGTGGTAAAACAGATGCGAATAACTACAGAGGCTTCTCACTTTTGCCAGTTACCTATAAAAACTTATCCAAAACATAATTGTTCAGAGCAAAGAACAACTTGACTCACAAATAGGTGAACACCAATGCGGCTTCCAAAAAGGAGGCCATGCACAGAGAAGATTCTTAATCTAAAACAATAATGACATGTTTGAAAAAAAAAGATTTAAAGATTTTGTAACTACATTTATTGTTGTTAAGAAGTCATACAACTCAACTGACAGATAGTCACTGTTCAGAATCTTGGCAGAGATAACCTGTCAATAGTTTGCCTGGAATTTGCAGATGATCTAGCAATTCTGTCAGATTCAGTAGAAACAGCCATTAGAAATGTGGAATTGCTGATAAAACAAGTCGAAAGAGCGGGTTTGCAAGTTTCTTTTGAAAAAAACATTTGAGAAATTTCATGACAAACATCAAGACAATATCCAAGAAAATGAAAACTCGATACGGGTAAGTCTATAGAATTGACAAGTTTAAGTATCTCGGAGAAGTTATTGAACAAAAAAAATTTATCAAAATAAAACAATTAAAGCACCCGTTAATAAAATGAAAGTTGCTTACCATTTAACCAAGGATTCATTAACAAGAAATCAACATCCATCAATGCCAAACTTAAGCATTACACAACAGTAATTCGCCCGGAAGCACTTTATACAGCTGAGTGTCTGACTTTGAAGAAGAAAATGAAGATGGAAAAACTGGAAGTCACGGATATGAAAAACTGCTTTCTACGGATATATTCAAAGAATTAATCCTGACAGACTAACAGGAAATATTTTTATAATTTTTTCAGAAAGCTCAAAATGTCTAATAGGTGGTTAAAAGAAACACATAAATATATAGAATACATTGAAGAATGTTTACTACTCCACAAAAAATAATTGAAAATTCCCAAGGTTTTCAGGAAAAACCCAAGAAGAGGACGGTGCCGTCTTTACTGACGAAAGGAGCGAGAGACATCGATCAAGAATTAAGGAGATGTGGAAGAGGATAACGTGACAGGAAAAGAAGGGAGGAGCCAGCTGAACCAAACATAGTCCACAGTGGCTTATACAATTAAAAAAAAAAAGTAAATAAGGCTGAACTACAACACAATTATTAGGTATTAACCTATGTAATTAAAATTATGTATTAAAAAAAAAAATTTTGTTTTATTAAAATGATTTCCTATGCTGCTTGACGCGGAATTAATGTTTCTTATGTTAGATTTAAAGTAAAGTTTCGAATAAATTGAGCATATTTTTAAGAAAACAATAGCAAGAAAAAGATCCGCAGAATACTTACAACTTGCGTCTGTCATCTACCCTGAAGACACCGTCGGCTACGGGCGTGGCGTCTCTCAGCTCTTGGTCAGCGTGTTGGTAGATACCTGCGTTGGTAGCGTATTTAATTTCCCATTTGCCCAGACCAGCCAACTGTAGGCAGTATTAAAAATTACAAAGTTGTTAGCGCCGTAAGCACCTTATTTTAGCAGTGAAGAGTCTCCAGGCACACAGATACTTCTCCATAAAGAACAGAGCAAAAGGTTCTAAGTATAAATCAAGATGTAAGACAGGGCTGTAGCCTTTCTCCAACGCTGTTTAATATATATTTTGATGATGTCACTCATAGGTGACATAGCATTTACCCATCAACAGTATTTTTCTATGGCAAAGCAAATTTCTTAATACGCTACTGTTTGCTGACAACCTGCTGCTTACAGATACACCTGAAAAATGGTTTCCAAAGAGCGTTACATAATTTACAGCGGCGTTCCATTCAGTATAACTTGAGAAATTCCACAAGCTAAACGAAGGTGATGGTTTTCCTGGAAAGCAATCCTGTAAAAGCTAAAATAATGATTGACAACCAATTAATTGAACAAGTCTCTCACATTAGCTACCTAGGGTATGATATATCATGTGAGAACTATATAGACATAAGTTTAATGAAGAAAGTTGTGTTAGTGGTTGAAATCACAAGCAGAATGATCACTGTTGCACACCACTATATAAAATTATATAAAAACACTATATAAAAACACCACACCACTATATAAAAACACTGAAACACAAGGAATTTGCTAGAAATATATGTAACTGTCCAGATGGTGGGACAAGGCTGAGGGTGGGGAAGGGAGATTGAATTATAGCTTGTTGTGTGTGAGTACGGTGGGGTGAGAGATATGGGTGAAGAGTTTTTTTCAGGTTTTTGATTCATTTCCGATCTGACGATGAGCTGTGAAGCTTGAAAGCGCTAATCGAGATAATTTTATATAGTGGTGTGCAACAGTGATCATTCTGCTTGTTAATATAGACATAGACAATAAACTACATACGTTTTAAATTATGTGCGGTACCATAAGAAGAACACTAACGAATAAGACGTGTACAGATGCTCAGCTCACGTTTTACAAGGTTAGGTCCATATGCTTCTTTATCGAAGTGAGTCATGGATAAAGGGAAAGAGAAATAACACCGCATGCAAGTAGCGGAGATGAAAATTTTAAGATCGGTCAAAGGTCGTTCTAAACAAGATTAATTTAGAAATGAAAAGATTAGAGAAGTGCTGGAAATATGCAAATTAAATGAGAAAATACAGTTCCATATAAAGTAATTGGAAGGACCAACTGGAGCGTATGGATGGTCGAAGACTACCAAAAGCGGCAAGTATATACAAACTAGCCGGAAGAAGAAACGTAGGAAGTCCAAAGAAAAGTTGGGAATAAATCTTCAGAAGCCGGAACAGGTCATCAACGTCTAATCCTTGTTGATGAAGAAATCATCAACTAAAAGTTATGTTAGTGCTATCTACCGTGGTTATAAGTAAATGTTACATTGTAGATGAGAAATTATAAAAGTAGGTCTACTCCTACTTGTTGACAAATACTAATCAAGTGAAATTAACGATAGAAAGAGTATGTTGCATACGTTCAAACATACGTATGCACGGGATTGTCGACAGAAATCTATAAATGAACGAGTAAGAAAACACGTCAAGGTGATGGCCCTGTCCACACTTCTGTAAAACGCTGTGATTTAGACTTTAACGAAATCCCAGGCCAGGCTAATTCTAGTTTCATTTTATGTATAGTCTCCACACCGCTGTTAGAACCAAATTTAAATAATTTACCTTATATTTAATCCGCTAAGCGATTTTCTATTTATATGTTTTCACAACATGTTTCGGAGATAAATCCCCATCCTCAGGTAAAATGTTTATTCACCCTAGTGCATAGGGGTCGTTGAAAATGTTAACGCACATAAAATGTAACACATAAAACTAGATAAAAACACATACAACACACAAGCACGTGATAGGTGACCCAGTGCACTGGTCGGCTTCCGATCGTCAACTAGCTAAAAAGTTAGTGTAAAGCTAGTTGACGATCGGAAGCCGACCAGTGCACTGGGTCACGTATCACGCGCTTGTGTGTTGTATGTGTTTTTATCTAGTTTTATGTGTTACATTTTATGTGCGTTAACATTTTCGACGACCCCTATGCATTAGGGTGAATAAACATTTTACCTGAGGATGGGGATTTATCCCCGAAACATGTTGTAAAAACATATAAATAGATGGTCGCTTAGAGGATTAAATATAAGGTAAATTATTTAAATCTAATTCTAGTGTTCAAAATCGTAAACGAAATGTAAATATAAGACAAAAACGGAATAATGTTATTAGTATACCCGATAGGATCGTCCAATATCGGCTAAAATGTTTGGAATATCGTAACCGATCGGATAACAGCCGCATCCCCAAACAAATATTAAGCCAAAGCGACGGCGTAGTGTGGGATGTCCGAACAAGCGCTGGGTTGAGCAGCTTTAGACAACCTGCTTGAGACGAGAGCAAACAATTAAAAAAAAAATTTAATCCTTGTTGAAGAACAGGAAGATGATGATGATGATGATGATGACGAAATGGAATAAGCGATGTCAAAAGTAAGGAAACGGAAGACGATAACGGTATGCAATATTCACCACACAAAAAACACTAATTCAGAAGAAAATAACAGAACAAAGGGCTTAGCTTGCAAATCTATGAAGCTGCCCTTTTTGCAAATTGGAGAAAAAACGAGATGTTAAAGGTAGGTCGAAGTTAAGTCACATTCCAATCGGCTGAAATAAAATACCTTACAGGTGTCAGAAAAATGAGATGGGTAGTCGGTACTCTAACAAGAAGATATACTCTTTCCGTTCTTAGTTCAATCCTGTTGTAAACAAAACCACGTGGCAAATCTGAAACGCTATTGGTCAGGGACGTTGACACTGATCACACAGTAATGTATTACTCTCATGTGCAGAATGTATGTACAGTCATGTGGGAGTTATCTCGACACTTAAATCGGGGCACGTCGTTTTAAGACTTATCTCTGTATCACTGTATTCTGAATCGTATTGAATTAATATGGAGCCAGTTGAAAGGATACGTTGCCCGCCACAACACAACATTAGCTGCTTGATATAAAACAATTCATTGAGAATGCGGTAAATGAATCAACGGCTGACAAGCGGCGCCATTGTATCCAGCATATAACCAAGGAAGAAGATAATCTTTGGGTACTGGTTCACATTACCGACATCGTTGTCGACAATCTTATCGATAATAACTATGAATCAAGTGATGATACAAGTTCACACACATATATGGAAGGCATTGGATTACTCTCTGAGAGTAACTGATAGAATTCAGTACACTGATAATTATCACAGCTTTTATTTTCGTTTTAAATAAAGTTTACGTTTTTGTTTGTTGCGATACTTAAACGGTTAATAAAAAGAGCCATTAACTGGTGTTATAAAATGTTTCGCCGCTGTCGGTCTGACACGGCCACACAAATTTTACTTTGGTCAAGACAGTTTATTACAATTTACATGTGTTTAAACAGTATCAATATTATACATACCCTATTTGTACTCCTTCTGACAGAGTAAGACGCCTCTAACTCAAGCAGCAAAGTGCGGTTGAGATGTGTCACGCCTTTTGGTTTATATTAGTATTAAACTAAGAACGGAAACAGTATACAAAAGCAGAAACCATGTAAAGGATCTGCGCCACATTCTCTACGGTACGGACGCATAATCGAGAAGGCACGCAATTAGATACCGTGAGGGCTTCCAGACTTACAGAGACGGACATATCCAGAGTGTGGCATTAATCATAGCGTATGTTGACTCACGTAGTCAAATGACGTAATGTACCGATACGCGCGCACACGATGCGGTGTTCTTTTGTTAAGAAGCAGCCATTTTGTTACTTTGACACGGAGAGCTGGACTATTGAGCATCGTGCATTCGCTTTTGAAACTTATTTCAAGAATGGATTCATCATTTTTCGAAGGAGATCACGTAAGACCATAACCATAACCTCAAACTGAAGCGAATTTTCCGCTCATTTTGGAGTTTATAGAGGAGCCAAATGTAGAGATTCTTTTGGAACATTTTTCCAAGTAAACTATCGGAAATTTACAAAGCTGTAGAATGCCGTCGTGCAGCTCTTGTTTGGCTGCGCGAGATTAAAGTACGAACATTTTAAACCTTTTCCGGTGTCCGCGATTCCTTTCCTCACTCCTTCCTGGTTTACGGTTACAACCAGATACTGTTAATCTAAAGTAAAACCACCACCTTGTAATAGTGTGAGCATCTGTAACATTTCCATGACGTCAAAAGTTGAAAGATCACCGGAATAGCAACTGTAGCGTCCAGGGGCGGACTAAGGATATCATTTCGCGGCGGGGGGGGGGGACTTTATTTTATCCACACATCATTTTTTTAGGGTAATGTTTCTCTCATATTATATTGAAAATCGTACCAATAAATTGAAACTAATGGGTAAATAATAGCCACTAATTTCATTAAAATCAATTAAAAACATAAATCAGACAGGCTTTTAGTGTGTCTTGGAAGATTAATAATACTTTTATGTGAAGGTGAAGTGAAGGTTAACAGCACGTACCTAATGCTGTGGATATAAGTGTTTATAATAGGGTTGTAAATTTAAATTTTCCAGCTTGTAAAATAGTGTTAAATAATTTTGTTAAAAAATGTAATGATTGTCAGTATTCTTCTAAAGAAACAATTGAAGAAAAAATAAAGGTAAAAAACGAAGAAATAAATCTTACTATATACTTTGATAAATAAGTGTTTTATTTATACTTCTTGCTATTTATAAAATATGGTACTTATACACGTTTCATTATATTTTAATAAATGTTTAATTTTAAAAATCAGATATATTTAAGTAAGTTTGGTCAAACAAAGAGAATTAATTACGCGAGTACATAGGATAGCACTGGAATTCATGAACACCTAACGTCACGTAACTTTAAAAATCGTTGTACGCTCCGTGGCCTGTCTTTTTCACAGGCCTCGGTTTACGGTCAACTAGCGGGTAAAAGCAAATAGTTCTTTTGTTGCAGAATTAAATAAAACAGCTAACATGGCTTAAGAATACAGTAAAGCACATCGTCACATGAATCAATCGTTTCAAGTTGGTCATAACCAGCGGAAAATCGTGTCCTATTCTCTTTCAACTTGACTTCTTTTCATTTTCACCATTCCTTTTCATATGTAATATTTATTATTAAGAATAAGGTCTATTATTGTAAACTATTTAAACATGTTATTGATCTAAATACTAGTTACTTAAAATTGACAAAACTTGGAATTCAATTAATTACCTTTCCAAAAGCACGAAACCAATTAAACATTTTTTGATACATTTTTTAATTTTTTCGGATTCCGGGCGGATATATACTCTATATCTCCCCTAGAGTCGCCCCTGGTAGCGTCGTTATTCTTGAAATTAGTTTCACCATCGAAAGCAAGATGCTCAGCAGTCCAGCAGTCCAGGTCGAGCAAAGAAACAAACTGGCAGCTTATTTTGTATGAATAAGATACCACTACTTGGAGAAGTAATTATAATTTGACAATAATAATACTATACAATAATATTGCAAGAAAACCATTGAGTTATTTAAGGAAAACTACATTTATATAGTAAAATATAGGCTACATAACTTTTTAAATTAGATATTGATCACGACTTTTATAGGCTGTCCCAAACCGGATGGTAGCTAAGGGATTAGAAGACCCTTACTCTCGTACGCGCACTCAAAAATTGGCCCGACCCGGCCAGGCACGATCCGGGAGGTTCAGGTATAAGTATACGGTCCAATTCAATACTATAAAATTTTTAAGTTAGCTTATAATCCAGTTTAAACTATAATTTTGTAATTTCCATAAAATTTTGAGGAAAATGTGTTCAAACAACACATAATTGCGACAAACATGAGTATTTTAGCGATTTCTAAAGCAAACGCAGAATTGTAATACTTAATAAAGATTTCAGTACAAAGTAATAGGTATGTTGATGACATCTTGATGATTATAAACAAAACTGTATTTGTAATTCACATTAATGGTGCAAAATAACTGCGGTTATATATAAAATTTGTATTTTTTCTAGAAAAGCAAATGCTGTCTTGTATGTAATATTCATACAAAAATTATTTCATTTAAAAATGTATCCCAATAAAAAAAAATCCTTTATTTGATGTATGCAATATACACACATAATACACTTTATTACAATAAAGATCAGTCGTATTATGCCTGAATAAGTAAATAATTAATTAATACTGGAAAATTAATTAAAATTTGGAAAATACTAATTTCTAAAGCCATAATGAATACTGAATTAGACTTAGTTGTA
This sequence comes from Magicicada septendecula, assembly GCA_034769895.1. Lineage (NCBI taxonomy): Eukaryota > Metazoa > Arthropoda > Insecta > Hemiptera > Cicadidae > Magicicada > Magicicada septendecula. Next base: position 19,046,040 of record CM068369.1, on the reverse strand, counting down.
CGTCTAAAAAATATCACAACCACGTCGTGTTTGGTGTTTTTTGTGTTTTCTTTTACAATTTATGGAGATTACAAATATGCTAATCTCGATTGTTAAAAAATTCATATGATAAAAGTTGCAATTACGTAGTGGACGCCCCAGTAGATGATTCATACCCCAGGCGTGCGGACCAGCCATGCGCGCGTGCGTGTGTGTGTAAGTAAGGGTCACCTAATACCCCAGATGCCATGCGACTTGGAACGCAGTATAGCAGTGGTTCCTAAACTTTTCAGTCCGCGGACCCCCCCCCCCCCAAATAATTTAAAAACTAACCGACCCCGTCTGAGTTCTCAAATAAAGCTCAGTATACATGAAATGAATGTAAGTAAATGTGATAGAAACTCATATATTTTAATTGAGATGTATTAAAATAAAAATTTCCTTAAATTGTAAATTATAATGTTAATGATATCAAACATACTTTAAGGTGAACAATGAAGCTCCTTTTGAATAATTAGTTCTGCATTATTGGGTTTAAAGTCTGATAATTTCAATATTAAGTCACTTTTGACTTCAAGGTTATTTCTTAACTTTGACTTCAAGTACGTGAGCAGGGAGAATACGGTTACACACAAAGAAGTAGAGGGAAACACAGCAGTTAAACGCTTGAAACTTTTTTCTGTGAGTTCAGGATAGTCAGTCATTACATATAACCAGAAGTCAGCTAGCTGTAATTGCGAAAATTGTATTTTTAATGAACTGTCAGTTAAAAGTTTTGCCAATGAATCTTCTTTTTGGAGTGTAAGAGAGAGGTCTAGTCCGTTCGGCTGACAAACAGATCTGCTACACGACATGTTTTAAAGACATTATTAAAGCCGTAAAATTACATTAAACCATAAGACATTATTAAAGTTTGAAATTACTTTGACAATTACAATTAGTTTGAAATACCTAAAAAATACTGGAATCTTCTACTAATTGTTTTAAGATTCCAAAATTTAGATTTTAGAGCATAAAAATCGGAGAGAATTATGGAATTTTCTAATCTTCCTTAAAAGTGTCTGCGGACCCCTTGAAACATTGTCGCGGACCCCCAAGGGACAATACCGTATTGTATTGGGAACAACTGCCGTATAGTATTACTAATACGAGATCAATTGGTCTAACTTCATAGACTCATAATTTGTTCAACTCACTTTCTCGAAGTCTATTGGTATTGTTTCACAGGAGATCGGACGACATTTACCAGCCGTAGGCGTGACTCCACACTCGATACCACCAATCACAGACAACGTTGCTACGACTACACACAACAGTCTTTGCATTATGGTCACCTGAAAACAAACAATGCGCTTATTGCGGGTAAGTTCCTTACTCGGGGTGCTTTCAACGTAATAATTTTCTTGGTTGACGTTTTGATCCCTGTAATCAGGAATCACCCTCAAAAGCTGAACAACATAAAACAACATAAAACAAAATAAAGCTTTAATAAATCATTATAAAATATAGAGCTTGATTTCAGGGGGAACGCGCCGGAACGGCGTTTAGGAACCTCTTGGATGCAAAAACAAATTACAGAAAAAAATATATGAAAAAAAACTTAATTATTAAAAAAGATACTACTATTTTTTAAATTGTGCCCCTCATTAGATCTACTACAAAACTAAACGTTTGTCAGAATCAGACACCAGCACTAATCTTAACTAATATTTTTTATTAATATTAAATAATAAACTATTATTATTAATATTAACTACTATTCATAATTTTAATACGTTCTACCTAAAATTCTCTTGCAAGTACAACGTATTATAAAACATTTCAACAAGGCTCACTCGAAGTTGATATTCGCAGTTTTTCGCAAATTAATCAATCGTTACATCTTTAAGGGCATCTCTAAAGACAAAAACTGTATCCACCGTCTTATTTGTGAAAACTAATGTGAAATCCCCACTCCGTTTATTTGATCCATCAAAGTACGTGGATCCGTGGCTCGTTTCTGGTCCTAATACAGCATTGGACACAAAGAGTAAGGAAAGTGCAAGAAACAAACAAAATGACGACACAATGATGAAACTACGAAAATATGTTTAAAATGTCCGAACCACCAAACATTCACTTAGTAGCGTGTTAATTGAGGCTCCGGGATGACGCCATCTTGAGTGACATGTTTTTGATTGTCGTGCAGCTAAGGCTAACCTGACGATGAAGCTCTTTAGAAATATCAGTAAACTTTATTATCTTTTTAGATAGAAGTTTATACATACGTTATATATTTTATATAAGTATTATTATATATAAAAAACTTTCACAAATGAACTTACTTTGGTTATCACTTTCACAAACGTTTCAAGGCGATGTTTTATATTTTTAAATATAATAATATTTAAAAAAAAGTGAACGAAGAGGATGAATCAACAAGATATTTATTTTATATAAGGCTTTAAAATGTCGATCTTCTTTGTTATAACCTGATTTAAACTAATACCCTAATATAAAATGTAAGTAGGCCTATATTTATGTCTGTACAACTTTTGAATTTATGCGTTCCGGCACCTACAATTTAAAAACATCAACCGCTGATAACATATAACAAGAAATCAACATCCATTAATGCCAAACTTAGACATTGCACAACAGTAACTCGGCCGGAAGCACTTTATGTCTGACGCTGAACAAGAAAATGATAGTAGACGAACTGGAATTCACGGAAAAGAAAATGTTAAGAAACATCTTGGGACCAATCAAGTGTGGAAAACAGTACAGAAGACGCAACAAAAATGAGCTGTTCACACATGTTGAGAAAATCACAGACGTAATTAGGAAAAGAAGAATTACTTTCTACAGACATATTCAAAGAATTAAATCCTGACAGACCAGCAGAGAAACTTCTTAACTATTTTAGAAAGCTCAAAATGCCCAATAGGTGGTTCAAAGAAAGTGAAGAAGACACAAAAGAACTTCATATTACTCAAGAAGACGTTGAAGAACGTTTATCACTTAAAAAAAATTTTTAAAAATCCTCAAAGTTTTTAGGAAAAGCCTACGACGAGGGCAGGAGCCATTTGGATTGATGAAAGGAGGGAGAGACATTGGTCAAGAATGAAGGAGATATGGGAGAGGAGGAAGAATGAGGAGAAGGAGGGAGGAACTCTTGAACCAAACGTAGTCCTCAGTGGCTCACACAAAATTAAAAAAAATATTGGCGAAATATACACAATTACGAATAAGATCTTTCATAACAATATTAAGTTCTACAAATATTAGGAACAACATATAAGAATAAGAATAAAAGGCTAAACTTCAGAATAATTTAGAATAAAAAAATAATAAACCTTTTTTACCTATGAGTGGTGGCTAAAAAGCCCTAAAAACGGCTGGACAGCTGTCTTCTTTCGTATACCCCCCTCCGCTTACCTGCTAAAGAACACGCCACCATCCCTACTTCTCACTCCTTCATAAAACGAAAGCACTGCCATCGTGATCTCCAGGCCGTACTGTACATGCCTAGCCAAGGCGATCAGCTGTTCAGTCCAGGCGGTCGTGGCGAAGGAAATCGTAGTCGAGACTTGTGAGAATAATGTGATGTTTTCGGTAATAGTGTTTAATGTTAGAACCGTTTACACTTCATTTTCAATACGTGTGGATATATATGAGTGCATGTAGTTTACGGCATAAATATTACCAGTGCAGTTAAGAAAATATAGTGATAAATATATACCGGTGTGTAGTACAGGTTAAATCCGACTCTCTCACGTGGTGGTTTATTTTGATTTTCCTGAAGGAAATGTTTTTCTTTTTTTTGTTAGTGTTATATTTTAGAATTGTTTTTATGTAACTCACTCTTCGAGCTGTGATACGTAGTTGTATTTTATCCAAATACTACTAGCTTAGGCCTATCTGGTTTGTGAATAAGAACGCGATTTTCACAATGCCAAGAAGTTGTTATGTACCAGGGTGCAAATCTAACTATAAAAGTGACTATACACCAATATTTTCATTTCCCTCTGCCGAAGAAAGATTAACTTTATGGAAGAAAGCAATGCCCAGGGAAAACTTAACTGTTACAAAAAATTCTGGAGTATGTATTATTCACTTCCCAGAAGACCAAATTGTGAGAGAAATTAGAGGAACCCGTAGAGATGGTAAGTTCTGTATTAATCTTCATATTACTGGCATTATATATGTAGGCCTGTCACTGCGATTTTTCTATTGTAGGCCTATACTTAGGCTTGAAAATTAATAACTAAGTTAAGCCTACATTTGTACTATTAATCGATGGTCAAATTCCCTTTTACTCTTATTAATTTGATATAATTGAAAACAGGAGTCTTAACTATGTTGCATTCAATTACAATGTATTTTTAACATTCTAATCTACCTTTAGAATTTTAACATAATACACCACAAGAAGTAAATTAAACTACCATACTTTTAAGTAGGCAACATTTAGAGGTTAACTTTTTTATTCAGGTACAGAATTGGTGGTGCCACGCAAGAAATTGGAACTGAAAAGTGATGCTGTGCCATCGATATTTCCAAATGTACCCAAATATCTCACTAGAGATAATTCTGTTCATCGTAAAGATCCTGAAGAAAGAAGAAATGCACATATTGAGTATCAAAACCAAAAATATTCTCAGTGGTTGTTAGATGATAAAATCTTAAATGTAGATCACATTTTAAACAATGAGTCAAAGTATAAACACTCAGACTGGATGATTAAGAACAACAAGGATAAATTGTACTTTATGAAAATAGATTTCAATGAATGCCCTTCTCTCAGTAGAGTCTTGGTTATAGATATAGATTGAATTACAATGTATTTTTAACATTCTAATCTACCTTTAGAATTTTAACATAATACACCACAAGAAGTAAATTAAACTACCATACTTTTAAGTAGGCAACATTTAGAGGTTAACTTTTTTATTCAGGTAAAGAATTGGTGGTGCCACGCAAGAAATTGGAACTGAAAAGTGATGCTGTGCCATCGATATTTCCAAATGTACCCAAATATCTCACTAGAGATAATTCTGTTCATCGTAAAGATCCTGAAGAAAGAAGAAATGCACATATTGAGTATCAAAACCAAAAATATTCTCAGTGGTTGTTAGATGATAAAATCTTAAATGTAGATCACATTTTAAACAATGAGTCAAAGTATAAACACTCAGACTGGATGATTAAGAACAACAAGAATAAATTGTACTTTATGAAAATAGATTTCAATGAATACCCTTCTCTCAGTAGAGTCTTGGTTATAGATAAAGATTTAGCATAATTGCAGATAGTATAAACATTGAGGTAAGACAGTTTTATTGGATTTTAGGCTCAAAGCTAATATGTGATTCTTATTCCAAATTAGAGAATCTCTTAACAGCAGTAAACAATTTGGAGGGTAAAGATGTCTCAATTAAAGAAAAAATCAATCACATACAGGGCATTATCAAAGAATGTAGTGAACATTGTGATGAAAGCAGGATGAAAGTTGGACTTAATTTCATTAATGAACAACTGAAACTTTTAATAAGTAGTCAGCTAAGGTATTCTGTAGATACCTTGGTTTTGCCTGTAGTTTTTTTCTATTCTTTTCCTGCTGCATACAGATTTCTTAGAGATATGGAAATAATTGTTTTGCCACACCCCTCATATCTCAAAACATATAATTTATCAAATATTAATTCTGATTTTAATGGTCCCCTTAAGAAATATCTACAGATTAAATGTGATAGTCTTGAACCTCATGAAAAACTCGTGTGTCTATTATTAGATGAAATTTATGTAAAACCAAGACTGACATAAAATTTTAAATGTACTTCATGAGACAGGGTATGAGGTTGTTGCTATTATTTCAGACAATGCTAGGGTAAATGTAAAATGTCTTAAACTCCTGTGTAATGACAGTGTAATTCACCCTTATATAGTCAATCCATGTGACGACCAAAAGAAATGCTTTCTGTTATTTGATACAGTTCATTTGCTGAAAAATCTTAGAAATAATTGGTTAAATGAGAAAGACAGTACTTTCACCTACCCATCAATGAGTGATAGCACAGTGCAGCAAAGTAAATTTCAGGATGTTAGAAAAATGTATCATGGTCAGAAACTTAATCTTGTAAAGCATGCTCCAGGGCTGTCTTATCGAGTATGTTATCCAAATAGTTTTGAGCGGCAAAATGTTTCTTATGTTGTAGCACTTTTTGATGATAAGACTATTGCAGCTATGTCCACAATTCAGGGTTCAGAAGGTACAAAAGAGTGGTTACACATCATCAAAAACTGGTGGACAATTGTTAATGTGAAACATCCCAAGAAAGGCACCCATTTAACGGATAATTATGCAGAGCCCATTAGAAATATGGAACAGGAAAATATTCAGTATTTGTATTCTTTCTGTTCGTGGTTAAAAAGATGGAATGATATTGTTATTATGGATGCTCCCAAAAATTGTGGAAAACTCAGTAAAGAGACATTTTCAGCTTTGTTACATACTACTGAGACTTTGCTTCAATTGTGTATGTGCCTTCTGAACGATCTGAAGTTGCATTATGTTCTATTAGGAGCTTTTCAAACTCATGACCTGGAGCAAAGATTTGGAAAGTATAGGCAAATAAGTGGCAGCAACTATAATGTTTCAGTTCAGCAGATAACAGAATCTGAGAGAAAAATAAAAGTAACAATAATCCTTAAGTTAGCATGTAGACAAGTTGGAAATTTAAATGTTTCTGAAATGTTAAGTGATATTAATGCATCTTCAGAACAAGACATTTCTGATGAGTTACTTTGGTCTACAGAATATGAGGATGTCATAAATGATAGTGAAGACATTGAAGTGGACTCCTCAACTTTAGAAGTTATCGTATTCCTTGCAGGCTATGTTAGTTTTAAGGTCTCGATGAAATGTGAATGTTCAATTTGTAAAACAACTTTAATTACAAATTCAGATCTTATTTGTGAATTACACCCTGAAGTGAGGGGTATCTGAAGCATATAAACCGTGGGGGCTTAAAATATCCTTCTAGTGTTTCCATTGAAATTTGTACTCAAGTTTATAAAATTTTTCAACTTCTAGTGTCTGACAGATATAATACATTATTCTTGCATTCTAAAAGCCCTAAATCTTTGACCAAAATTTTGGTACTGGTAGCAATGAAACCGACATACTCAGACATTAAGTGTGAATGTGGGAAGAAATTAACAGAGCTTGCTGAACAGTGCATTAACATTTGGGTGAATATATTTTTGAATAACTATACTAAAATTCAGACAAATGTTTGTGTGGAGGAAAGTGCCACTAAACGATCGCAGAAAGATTGGCCTACTGGTGGTTCATCAGGGAAAAGAACCAGGAAAGCTGCCATATTTATGGACATCTGAAGATAAGGAGGTAATAATCTGTCATAATCTATATTATTAATCTACTTATTTGCTTTCATTAATCTAAAAAGGCTTGAGTGTTGCTACCAACTCGTAAAATGAAGCACGTTTTACGACTGTGATAGACAATTTTCAATATAACTAACTTCAAATTAATTTTATCCTAGGTTATATATAACAATTGTATTATATATGTATACGTTTTTCTTTCAAACATTTGTTAGTTGGAAGACATGAACGACCGTGTAACTCAATAATTCGTTATGTTCCTCGCGCAACTGACTGATCGTCCGTCTTAACGCGTGACGTCATCAAAGCTATAGTACGGTTTGTAGATCAGGATGGCGGTGACGAAAGACACCAACCAACACGGAAATTTCCACCCCATAATGGAAACTTTCGACCTATTGATACCTGTTGCCACCGTCACGTCCTTTTATCGCATTCGTCAAAACATTAAACCGAAATTAAGGAATATCCTTGCTTCAAACAGTTCTCATTAACTATTTCCGTTAATGAAGGGTCTTTCAGCCGCCACTCACGGGTAAGAAAGTTTTATTTTATTTTACATTATTTTGTTTTTTAGTTTTATGTTTCTATTCCCATATGTTCTTCCTAATGTTTGTAAAACTTATATTGCTATGAAATTTTTAATTGTAATTGTTTATGTTTTGCCAGGATTTTATTTTAAAATGTTTTATTGTGAACTGATTTATGTCGTTTAGCTTCTGAGGACTGTTTCAGAATTTAGGGCTCGAAACGTAAAGCAAGAAAATTATTACGATGGAAGCAGTGCAAGGAGAGAATTGCGACGGTTGTAAATCACCTAACGCTTTGGAATTTTAAAGAATTAATTTAAATAATATAATACCTTTCTTTAACTCCGCATGTTAACTTCTGCTTCTGTGTTAACTTTGTTAGCCCCATGTAGATGTGACGACTTGGGTTTTTTTTAGTAACGCATTTATCTTTGAAGATTAAACTTTAGCCTATATTGAATTTTCAAAATGTGATCAAATGTTTAGGAACTGTTAGGATATCCCTTGCAAATGTTATAAATATCAATGAATGTGTAAAAGCAAAGATAAATTATCTAATACTAGTTGTTAACCGCGGCTTCGCACGCGAATATTTGACTTTTAATAAGTATTTTAATATAATTTTATTGTCTATGACCATTTGGTGTTCTGTCAGCTCGTATAACAATTTTGTACTCATTAGTCAAATTCTCTCCAAACCTGTTTTCAACACTTTCACTATTTTAATTGTACTAAATTTTTATATTGGTGCAACAGCTTTCGGAGATTTAAAAGTACTCGTTTATAAAGCCTTTGGAGATATTTATAAAGTACCTGTTAAATAAAAAACGCTAAATTCTTTATTTTATGTCTTAATGTGTTAAAAGCATTGTATAACACATTAAACAATGTTTTCCTCAACCTTACCTTTTATTTATTTCAGCAGTAAACTAAAAACCAAAAACCGTTGTCACCTAACCTCACAAATGAAAACAACACGCATTTTCGCTTTGCATTAAGTATAGGTGAATTTACAATTAGTTGACTTCTTCTTTTCCACATTGTAATATATCCATACAATCGCATATTATATAAAACATCGAAAATATACTGCAGGAATGGATAAATGTACAGTTCCGATGCCGCTAAATAGCTTTAGTTTATTTACTTGTTACTATGGTAATTGATTCTGGTCTCCATGGTGTTTTGACATTTTTAGTAGTAATATTTAATATATTTCATTATTTATTCATTGCATCATCAAAAATACGTATAAACATAAATTTTATAATCGTTTAAGGCAATTACAAAATATATTGACGTATCTGTATACAAAATTACAAAATTTATCTATAGAATCGCACAGTAAAAACATTAAAAACTGCAAGAACGGATAAAAGTACAGTTTCGATACCGCTAAATATCATTTGTTTATTTACTTGTTACTATGTTAATTAATCCTAGTCTCCATGGTGTTGATGACATCTTTATACGCCTCAACAAAAAGGCATAAGTAAAAGGGCCTAAATCGTGCGAACCGGGCAAATGTTAAATTTCAAGTTAGACAGTATTTTGCGCCTTTTGTCAAACGTTACCTGTGCCAAATTTGGTGGCAGTCGGTGTAACGGTGTGGATTTGTTTTCAGTACCCATAAATCCCTAGACTTTGAGTTATATATATAGTTTATATACGTAATATTGTAAATTCTCATTAACTAAATAAATCGAAATTCATTAAACACAAAAATAATATTTAGGGTCTACAAAGTAGAGTAAAGTGTATATTTAAGTTGCCATAGGCATTATCTTATATAATAAAATTCATAAATAATTAATAATTGTAAAATGTCAAAATGGAATGTAAATTACGTGAAAGATATTTACAAAAGTTTTATATTGTTGTAATAATTTAAATTATAGACCGCAATTACAAAATATAAAGGTTTACAGTGTAAACCACGCAAGTGTAAAGAGAAATAAGAATAATGTTAAACGATTCGTTTATAAAAATTTCGAAAGAACGCTATTTTAACTTGATTCTTTTAGGCTAAGTAGATAACATTGGTAGAGATGTGTGTTACTACAAACCAAGAGAAAATAATTACCACTAATAACCACAGTAAATGAAGAAAATACGGAAGAGAAAGTATTGCCCAAACGAGTAAACATAAAAAGTGGAAAAGTATCGAAGACGCATACGATCGTTTAACAATAATTTTGAAATAAGTAAGGTATAGTAAATTAAGATTAGACAATTATAAAGTAAATAATAACTAAAACGGTTCATCCAAACAGTGAAATGATAATGCAGTGAACTTATAACAACGAAAAAACACTTATTATTTCGTTAATACGAAATAAGTAAAAGTGAATATCGAATTAAACACTTATCTAAAACTGTGTAAAGTAAACAATATAATTTCTGTGGGGACTTGTTTTAAATATCTATGGGGGAAGAAGTCAACATCAAGTGTCATTAAAGAAGACCATAAGGATTTAGAAAAAATTATTATACACGCAGAAGAAGCAATAACTACAGTATATTAAAAATTAACATCTTACCTAACTGGAATCAAAGATCAAAAAAGTTATATAAAACAGTAAACTAAATTATATTAGTATAAGTGTATTTTTATTTATTAACATTTAGTATTATTTATCATTAATATTTATTTTTGTAATATATATATATGTATATATATATTATAACAATTAATATTGTTATATTTAAATTTGTGGAGCCCCACATTCTTGGGACGCCAATTTTATATAACGATACCCGGTATTTAAACAGTTATAAAGATACCAGGTGTAAACAGTTATAACGATACCAGGTGTTTAAACGTATATAACGATACCAGGTGTAACTGTAATAAGAGTAGTAAATTTATGAGTAGTTAAAATTTCGTGTTTATTGTTTCAAAAGCGTTATAAATAATAAAAAATTGTTAATAATCTCCGATCAAGATATCACTCTTTATTAAGTGTTTATCTCTTAAACTATACGGTGTTACACACATTTAAAACACTCTTACATCTAGACATGTTAATAATCTTAATCTAGATATTTATTCAAACCGATTTAATAAAAGAAATAAAATTTAAATGTAATTAAGTTTAAATTTTAATTGAATTAATTTAAATCAGATCTGACGTCAGCTTGGTCAGTCTAAACCAATGTTTTTAAAAATAAATTTAAAATTATATTAATTACTCTTAGACTGGAATTTGTTTCGTATTCAAAATTTAAATTATTCTTTTCTACAAAATGCAAATATCAAATCATTTCAACTATTTTTTTGATAAAAATAAAAGACTATCTCAAAATTAAACTCTTTTTTCACCGTGTCCTGAATAAGATATCTTCACACAACTTCACGCTGCTGGTCTGCCGATCGATCAGGACATCTTTACCACGCACACCAAGAATTATGGAGGAACTCTGGACCATCACAACCAACAGACCATAGAGACAGAGAGCACAGCATCACCATAACATCATCACCAAATTCTCATTATTCAGGACACACACACACACACACACACACACACACACACACATGCAACGGTAACGTCGGCAGTACGCAGGTGATGAATAAACAATTATATTTTTTGTTTGTGAAAAGAACTCTTCAAAGAAAAAAAGAAACTTATATATATGAACAATAAAGACTTAAAGTTTTAAATATAATCACTGTACATAAAGTTAAATAGTAGTTAAAGAAAATAATTTAATTTAACAAGAAAATTCAAAAACCCTAATCTTCTGTTATATGTTAAAATTTGGGTGTGTCAGAAATAAATAATAGGTTGGAAGTAAATGTTATTTTTTTATTTTGGTTATAACAACAATTAGTTTTATTCTTGAGATTTAATATTAATTTTGTTTGTAATTGAGTTGCTATTATTATTTAAAATTTGAGTCAAAGTCGGATACACTGAACTAAAAAGTGTTTAGATAATTTGTTTAACATGTCTGTTTAGCTAGTAAGATTATATGGTTGTTGATTTTTATATGTCATGAACAGCATAGAAGGTTATATTGTATTTTTTGTGAACTTATAAAAGAGAATTTTTTTTTATTTTTATAATTCGAAATTTTAATGTTTGCCTATTTTCGATTAATATTAATAAATCATAGAATGATTAATTTGAACGGTTTTAATTAATTATTTCAGGTCATCAACATCTCACTCCTCTTTGGAAATTATTTTATTATTGTGCAACTACATATAGGTACTTGACGCAACGAGAATAAAAAATTCCTGGCCGGTGTGGTACACTTCATAGTTGCGTTGAGTATATGGTAATGTATTTGTGTAATTTTTTGAAATACTTGTAACGTTGCAATATATATACACATCTATATAATAATATAAATATACTATACTATATGTAAAAAAATGGATTATATATATAATTACATGTGTTAGTTAATTTACTAACTTGATTCCAAAAAAATCTAAGCTAGAGTAACGCTATACTGGTTTATTCACGGTATTTGGATCTAACAATAATATATTAAAATTACGTAGATTAGTTATTAGTTTAAGTCTAAATAAATTTAACCTGTAAAAGAATTATTTTATATTCATTTAAAAAAATGTAAATGCAAATGTGTTCTTTATGACTGCAAACATAAATTTCAACACTGTTTGCTCTGAGATTGAGATCCCATAAAATCATGATTTAGAATTACGTTCTAATTTGCGTAAGCGTAGTAACACTACATGTATAAAGCGTAACTATAATATGCTGAGAATATTAGTGTATAATAATAATAATTTTAGAAGTTATTTCTTTACATTTAAAACATAATTACATTTTCCTGTACCATTGTTGGCTTCACATTTTTAACAAATTAATCAGACAAGAACCGTACCATTTACGGCGTACTTAAGTTTAAAATGAAATCTTTAAAGCGGTTTATTAATCCTAAAGATATGGTAGAACAAATCATTGTTGGGGCGCTTGGACAAACGGAGAAAATTTTAAGAAACCGGCTAAATATATAATGCAGAATATTTAGAAAAACCTGGAATGACATAAAACTATTTACTTAATAACAAGAAACACTTTACTGCATTCAAATACTTACACTTATATCCCTCAGTTAGTTGAGAATGTACAAAGTGGAAAACTCAAGGCACAACAACTAATTAAGCGTGCTTGTGCTTTTAACTATATATACGCATTTTTTTATGGATCCAGAAATTAAGGAGAGGCATACGTCTTTCTGTAACTAAGTAACAACAAAGAATTTTACATTAGTCAAAATTATCTTTATTGATTTATGCGACATGTCGCCTGTTAGTGACAATGAATAATTATATAGCCTACTCGTACGCGTGAACTGTCCTCCAAGATTTATTACTGCCGAAAATTGTTGCCGACTATCTAAGTGTGTGCCTCCAGTGAGATAAAAGACGTTGAAGGCGAATCACAAACGTTTTTCTTAAAAAAAAAATGTCGATAAATTGCCATTAGAATATTACTGAATGTAAAGAGAATAACAATCCATCTCACTGATTCATATTGAACAGTATCCAACCTATATGCATGGATCTTTATTAAGATCGGTCTAATATTCTAAACAAGATTGATTTAGAAATGAAGAGATTAGAGAAGAGTTGGAAATATAGTCTACAACTTAAATGAGAAAATAGAGTTGCATAGAAGGAATTGGAAGAGCCATCTGGAGCGTATGGATGATCGAAGTCTACCAAAAGCGGCAAGTAGATACAAACCAGCTGGAAAAAGGAGCCTAGGGTGACCAAAGAAAAGATGGGAATAAATCTTATGAAGCCGGAACAGGTCACCAATGCCTAAACGTAAAATTAAAACTTTACAAGCACCGGTTGAAAGAACTCTTAGAAGTATGTAAGATTCCATACTGGCCAAAATAGTCTGGAAACACAAACCTATAGGACACAGGTATGTGGGTAGACCCAGGAAGAGAAGGCTGGATGGCGTTTGGAGGCGGAACAGGGAGCACCTTGCCTATGCCGTGTTGTGAAGATGATGGCGGCGCAGAACCTATGGAACTTTAAGTTCCTATTGGCTGATAAAGGGAAACGGACACAGACGAACTAATTTTATGTATATACACATAAAACTCAGAGTCTGAGGAATGATGTGTACTGAATACAAATCCACACCGTTACACTGATTGACACCAAATTTTGCAAGGTAAACTTTCCACAAGGCGGAAAACACTGTATGACATAAAATTTGATTTTAGATGTCAACAATACGATGGAAACCAGAATTAATTACCATAGTAACAAGTCAATAAACAGCAGCTATTTAGCCGCATCGTAACTGTACATTTATCAATTCCTGCAGTACATTTTCCATGTTTTATACAATATGCGATTGTATCGATATGTTACGATGTAGAAGAGAAGAAGTTTACTAATTGTAAATTGTCCTGTTTCTTAATGCAAAGCGAAAATACGTGCTGCTTTCATTTGTGAGGTTAGGTGACAACAGTTTTTGGTTTTTAGTTTACAGCTGAAATAAATAGAAGCCGCGGTTGAGGAAAACATAACGTTTAATGTGTTATACAATACTTCTAACACATTAAAACATAAAATAAAGAATTAAGCGTTTTTTTATTTAAAAAGTACTTTATAGATATCTGCAAAGACTTTAGAGACGACTTATAAACGACTTTGGAGACTTTTAAATCTCCAAAGGCTGTTGCACCAACATAATAAATTAGTACAAGTGTTCAAAACGGATTTGGAGAGAATTTGAATAATGAGTTCAAATTAAACGAAAAGTCTCCAATTAAATAGGACCTGGCATGCTGTGCTACAAAGCCAATCAGATAGCCTGACTGATGATGGCCTCCGATGGTGACGCCGAAACGTCTGTCAGTATAGGACCTCAGACTAGGGCCTAACAACGCGGTCAATAAGGTTTCCAACTTTGAGGACGCCGGCCTTAAAAGCCTCAGAAACTCTAAAATATAATCTTGTTTTAAAATTATAAACTATTAATTATCACTTGAATAAGTACATAAAATGTGTGTGTGTGTGTGTGGTACACGTACAATAATTCGGATATTTTTGTAGGTATGATATGCGGTCTCGATTTCTTCGAAGTCGATCTCGCGTTGTGTTGGTTTTCTTTACCTTTAGGCCAGATCCACTCCGATATTCTTACACGGATTCCTCCTCGATGATGAAGAATAAAACTGTTATCTATACAAATACTGTTATCTATAGTATGTCTTATAATGCAACCACCGACGTTGTGAATAAGCTGCATACGTTCAACCTTATGTGCGAGACTATTAATCGAACCCTTAAGTCAACGTCTAAAGGAACACGCCTGAAATTATACAAGGTGATGGTTCTTCCCACACTTCTTTACGGGTCTGAGAATTGGACTTTAACGGAACGCCAGGCCAGTCACATCCAAGCGGCTGAAATGAGATTTATCGGGCACGTGGCATGGTATAACTTACTCTCCATGATCATCGAAGAAACACAAATACACGCCAGAAATGAATATTATGTGTGTGCTCGAGAGTATCGCCCAGTATCGGCTGAATTGATGTGAACATCTTTGCCGAATGGCTGAGTGCCGCAAAGACACCAAACAACTATGGAAGTATAAGAAGAGGGGACGGAGAGGCGTGGGACGTCCGACGAAGCGCTGGAGTGTCCAGCTCTAATCTTTGCCTGTTTGAGACCGGAAAAAACCATCCTTGAAAATGATGATGAAGACGATAATGATCTATAGCCTACAAATTAAATTTACTCCAAATTTTATATACAATATGGATGTACATGTGTGTGTGTTTTGTTGTCGTCGTTGTTGTTGTTGTTGTTGTTGTTGTCAGACAGAAGATTGATTCGTTTAAGTAAGAATTACTGTCAAGGGTTTTTATCATGACAAGACAAAGTGGAGGTATGTTGTCGGTCTCTGTCATTGATAAAAAGGATAGCCTACGTTTTTGATACATTACCTCTGTTAATGTGTTTCAAAAGTATGTTTATTCTTTATTCAATAATTTACTGCAGCTATAGCAGTAAAAATAAATTTAGAAAAAATTAGGAAAAAAAAATAAATTGCTGTGATATTCCGTGACAAGATATCAGCTTCATCACATTAATCTTTATTTTGTCCTTTCATCGTTCATATTTCTTAAATAAATAACCATTCCAATGCTATCTTACTTCTTTTTGCTTCGTGTGTTAAATTTATTGTTTGAAGCACTTTATTTTGATTTTTCTTTCATTTCCTTGACGAAAAGATATTCTTTTTTTCTTATTGTCATTCAAATATTTTTTTAATAATATTTTTTAAATTGAATTTAACATGTTAAAACTGATCTGTAAGACCAACCATCAACTTAGCTCTAATACCTATTAATACTAAATACATATCAGCCAAATTAACTCCAAAGCCATCCACTAGTTACTTCTGGTGTCCTCAACTAAACACTCTCACCCACGCACAATTATCTGCTTTTACAACACAAAATACTCTACAAGTTTAAATGGCTTTGTTCTCTTCAGTCTTCGCAAAACTTGTTGATTGTCCAGCAGCTGAAGTACTTCTGCATTTTCGTGGAAGTGAAGCCTTTCTTCATGGTTCTTCGCAAACCTTTTAACCTGTTCATAAATTGTTGGAATACTTAGATATGTGTGGATATCGGCGTTTCTAACATACCATGGTGCATTCACCATGGTCCGCAAACATTTTTTGGAATGTTTGTATTATACTGATTTTACTGTCTTTCGCGCACCCCCACAGTTGAATTCCATACAGCTAGGTGGGTTTAATTATCTGATTATAGATCAGAGTTTTACTGTATAAAGACAGGTTGGAACGTTTTTGTATGAGCTAACTGAGCTATTTTTCTTTTTTACATGCTCTTTCCATCTCAGTTTGGTATCCAATGTCATACCCAGGCATTTGCCTTTGTTTCATAAGGAGCTACCGTTCCATTTATGACCAATGATGGAAGATTATTTAATCTTTTATTGGTGAAATTAATGTATTCACCAAGCCGATTTGGCTTCGTTAAGTTTAATTTTAATTTTCTTGATCTATTCATATATGGTATTGTTAGCTTTCTGCAATAATCGGGTTGAAATAATCTGATATTGCTCTGTTGTAAGCAAAGCTGTATCATCAGCAAAAGTAGCGAATTTTGCTTGTTCTGTCACTGGTAAATTAAGTTTGGTACTGGTAAATAATACATACAAGACAGGCCCAAGAACACTGCCCTGTGGTACTCCCGCATTTTAATAATATAGTAGATTTAAGGAGGCGGCTGTCATCATGGTTAATCAAAACTGTTTGTGCCAAGGAAGCCGAGACATTCTACAGATTTGGTTTAATATTTTGAGGAATGTGATGAAAGTCCGAATAATGGAGACAGGCGTAGGTCAGAAATTTCCAAATCCTACAGAAAATTTCTGTAATATTTGGTGTTTTTCGTTTCATGATGCAATGATAAGTAGTGGAGGGGGCGTGGTCTTTAGCAGATGGGCGGGGGGTGTAAATACGGAAGAAGACACCTGTCCAGCCGTTGACCGCCGATATGGGCACAGACAGAGCTATCATACGACTCCAGGGCGCATTCGATGCGTACACAAACTAGATGGAAAACTGGAAAGTCGCCAACAACGATACCAAGTGCTCCGCGGTGTTATTCTTCGAGCGTCGGAAGGAACCGCGAGGACGAGTAAGACTCGGTTGAACTTACCTGCCCTGGTCGAGAGAAGTCAAGTACCTCGGTGTCCTCCTCGATCGTCGGCTCACCTGGGGTGCCCACGCCCAGACGATGAAAACTACAGCATCCGCTCATCTGGTGTCTCTGTTTCCGATACTTGTCTACAAGGCTATGACCCGTAAGCTAGGTAAGTTGATCGCCTAGCCGATTCGTGTTGCCGACCATCACCTATGCCATCCCTGTCTGGGGTTACCTTGCCGCTGTTCATAAATGAAAGTGGCAAAGCGTTCTCGATAGGGGACTTCAGCTAGCGGCCACAGCCCCCTATCGGTTCACTTCTCGTCTTTTGAGGAGTGGACTCAGTGTCCGCTCCTTGGACGACACTGTGCGGCGACTTGCACTTCACGTAAATTTTACGTCCGGGCGACAAGAACCCAGACAAACCCCCTTTTAGCTGGCCTCAGCAAGTACCGTCTACGTCCAGGTGATTCTTGGAAACGGCCCCGGCAAATAATGGCACTCTATATCAGGGAGGAGCCGAAGGGTAGACAGAGAACCACGATAAAACCTTAGATTTGCTCTCCAGAGCTTAGTATAGTATATCTTTATAGCTTAGTATCAACCCTTCTTTTAGAAAGAAAACTTTCCTTTTGCATCCTCAAGTATACGAAATATGAAAAGTAAGTAAGTTAAATTTTATCTACTGACATTTTGGCACACCAAACTAACTGATCCACTACTGAAATTTAACTGGTGCACACCATTATATAGATAAAAATGCTTTTCCCGATCTCATGATGAACTGAAAAAGGCTCAAAAGCTTCATCTCATTGTTTGTGTAACCAATCGAGAATCATCTATATGTAGTACTGTCCACTATGTATTTATTTATTTAATTATTATATATAATATTGTGATATTATTCAATATATTTCTTCTGCGAATAGTGTATTGCGTGTTTTCTTTCAACACCTGACGCACGTTTCACTGATAAATATCGGCAACATCAGAGGTTTGTAAGTAAATCAATAACAATCGAAATATTTTGTTCGTTATTGATAAAAAATAATTGTAAATAATACATTAAAAATACTTATTTCGATTTTTATTGATTTACTTACATACCTCTGATGATGCTGACATTTTTCAGTGAGACGTGTGTCAGGTTTAAGAGAAAACACGCAATACACTACTTGCAGAAAAAATATTTTGAAAAATATCACAATATTATATAATTGATACAAGAAACGTTACGTTACGTATATAGAAAATTATTATATTCAAACTAACTGACATTTCATACTAAAAGTAATACACAGAATTATTAACTAATTTTACGTCGTTAGTATGCAATACACGGATTCAGATTAACGATCAGTATTATAACTTTAACTGCTGCACACCAGTATGTAGACAAAAGATTTATGTCCGATCTAATGATGAGCTGAAAGGCTTGAAAGCGCCAATCGATAATTATCTCTATAGCGGTGTGCAACATTTGAATTTCTGTTTCGAACATAATCACTAACACAAGTTTATTATTTAAAACATTAATCCATTACTTTTGGGAAATTCACGCCCCTCTCTATTCGTTCCAAAGTCATTGTCCATCACACAATTTCATTACAGCATTGAAACACGTTTACTCTTGGTTGTACTCGTGAAAAGAACAACTCCTTGAAGAAATCGGTTGCTGAGTTCAACAGGATGTAACTTTATTTTTTGTTCATATTTGGAACCGATTTAAGCCCATCTATCAATTTACATCTCATAACTTAATTTGCACGGTGCAGAATGAGTGTCATATGGCGCACTCCTTTAAAAACGAATCACTTTCTTCTTGTGATACCTATCACTTAACACACTATACTAAATCAAATGGCTTCATTCTATTTAGTTTTCGCACAAGTTCAGTATTGTCGAGCAGTTGCAGCATCTCAACGTTCTGGTGTTTATACAGATGTTTCTCATGCTTCTTGGCGAATTGGTGAACTTCATCTTCGACTGACGCAATCTTCAAATCCCTGTGGACGTCCTCATTTCGTATGTACCATGGGGCATTAACAGTACACCTCAGTACTTTGTTTTAAAATATCTGGAAAAGTCTGCTGCTACTTTTCTTCGTGCGTTCCCAGAGTTGTACACCATATTGACCAGTATCCAAGTCACATGCATGGATCTTTATTAAGATCGGTCTAATATTGTTCTAAACAAGATTGATTTAGAAATGAAGAGATTAGAGAAGAGTTGGAAATGTAGCCTGAAACTTAAATGAGAAAATAGAGTTGCATAGAAGGAATTGGAAGAGCCATCTGGAGCGTATGGATGATCGAAGTCTACCAAAAGCGGCAAATAGATAGAAACCAGCTGGAAAAAGGAGCCTAGGGTGACCAAAGAAAAGATGAGAATAAATCCAGTGAAGCCGGAACAGGTCACCAATGCCTAAACGTAAAATTAAAACTTTACATGCTCGGTTGAAAGAACACTTAGAAGAATGTAAGATTCCAGACTGGCCAAACTAGTGTGGAAACACAAACCCATAGGACACAGGTATGTGGGTAGACCCAGGAAGAGATGGCTGGATGGCGTTTGGAGGCGGAACAGGGAGCACCTTGCCTATGCCGCGTTGTGAAGATGATGGCGGTGATGAACCTATGGAACTTTAAGTTCCTGTTGGCTGATAAAGGAAAACGGACACAGACGAACTAATTTTATCTATATATATATATATATATATATATATATATAAAACTCAGAGTCTGAGGAATGATGTGTACTGAATACAAATCCACACCGTTACACTGATTGACACCAAATTTGGCAAGGTAAACTTTCCACAAGGCGAAAAATACTGTCTGACTTGGAATTTGATATTAAATGTCAACAATACGATGGAAATCAGAATTAATTACCATAGTAACAAGTAAATAAACAGCAGCTATTTAGCGGCATCGTAACTGTACATTTATCAATTCCTGCGGTACATTTTCGATGTTTTATATAATATGCGATTGTATCGATATATTACGATGTAGAAGAGAAGAAGTTTACTAATTGTAAATTGTCTTGATTCTTAATGCAAAGCGAAAATACGTGTTGTTTTCATTTGTGAGGTTAAGTGACAACAGTTTTTGTTTTACTGCTGAAATAAATAAAAGCCATGGTTGAGGAAAACATAACGTTTAATGTGTTATACAATGCTTCTAACACATTATGGCGTAAAATAAAGAATTTAGCGTTTTTATTTAAAAGGTACTTTATAAATATCTGCAAAGACTTTATAAACGGGTAATTTTAAATCTCCAAAGGCTGTTGCACCAATTTAATAATTTAGTACAAGTGTTGAAAACGGATTTGGAGAGAATTTGACTAACGAGTACAAAATTGTTATACGAGCTGAAAGAACGCGAAAAGTCTCCTATTAAATAGGACCTGGCATGCTGTGCTACAAAGCCAATCTGACTGATGATGGCCTCCGATGGTGATGCCAAAACGTCTGCCAGTATAGGACCTCAGACTACGGCCTAACAACGCGGTCTATAAGGTTTCCAACTATATGGACGCCGGCCTTAAAAGCCTCAGAAACTCCAAAATATAATCTTTTTTAAAAATATAAACTATTAATTATCACTTTAATTATCACTTGAATAAGTATATAAAATGTGTGTGTGTGTGTGTGTGTGTGTGTGTGTGGTACAGTATAATAATTCGGATATTTTTGTGGGTATGATTTGCGGTCTCGATTTCTTCGAAGACGATCTCGCGTTGTGTTGCTTTTCTTTACCTTTAGGCAGATCCACTCCGATATTCTTACACGGATTCCTCCTCGATGATGTAGAATAAAACTGTTATCTATACAAATACTGTTATCTACAGTGTGTCTTATAATGCAACCACCGACGTTGTGAATAAGCTGAATACGTTCAACATTATGTGCGAGACTATTAGGCGAACCCTTAAGTCAACGTGTAAAGGAACACGCCTGAAATTATACAAGGTGATGGTTCTTCCCACACTACTTACGGGTCTGAGAATTGGACTTTAACGGAACGCCAGGCCAGTCGTATCCAAGCGGCTGAAATGAGACTTATCGGGCACGTGGCAAGGTATCTCTCCATGATCATCGAAGAAACACAAATATAATGCAGCAACTGAATATTATGAGTATACTCGAGAGGATCGCCCAGTATAGGCTGAATTGGTATGAACATCTTTGCCGAATGGATGAGTGCCGCACCACCAAACAACTATGGACATATAAGAAGAGGGGACGGAGTGGTGTGGGACGTCCGACGAAGCGCTGGAGTGTCCAGCTCTAATCTTTGCCTGTTTGAGACCGGAAAAAACCATCCTTGGTATAATCCTTGAAGATGATGATGAAGATGAAAATGATCTATATAAATTAAATTTACTCAAAATTTTATATATAATATGGATGTACATGTGTGTGTGTGTTGTTGTCGTCGTCGTTGTTGTTGTTGTTGTTGTCAGACAGAAGAGTGATTCGTTTAAGTAAGAATCACTGTCAAGGGTTTTTATCATGACAAGACGAAGTGTAGGTATGTTGACGGTCTCTGATATTGATAAAAAGGATACTTTTTTGACACACTACCTCTGTTAATGTGTTTCAAAAGTATGTTTATTCTGTATGAAATAATTTAAAGCAGCTGTAGCAGTAAAAATAAATTTAGAGAAAATTAGGAAAAATAAATTTATGTAATGTTCCGTGACAAGATATCAACTTCATTATATTATTCTTTATTTTATCCATTCATCTTTTATATCTCTTAAATAAATAACCATTCCAATGCTATCTTACTTCTCTTTGCTTCGCGTGTTAAATTTATAGCTTTGAAGCACTTTACTTTACTTGCTATTTGAGTTGATTTTTTTTTCGTTTCCTTGACGAAAAGATATTCTTTTTTTCTTGCTGTCATTCAAATATTTCTTTAATCATATTTTTTAATTGAATTTAACATGTTAAAACTGATCTGTAAAACCAACCATCAACTTAACTCTAATACCTCTTAATACTAAATACATATCAGACACATTACCTCCAATGCCATCCTTTAGTTTGTTCTGTTGTTCTTAACCAAACACTCTCACCCACGCACAATGATCTGCTTTTACAACGCAAAATACTATACAAGTTTAAATGGCTTTGTTCTCTTCAGTCTTAGCAACACTTGTTGATTGTCCAGCAGCTGAAGAACTTCTGCATTTTCGTGGAAGTGGAAGCATTTTCTTAAACTTGAACACCATAAGTGTATGATGTTAAAAAAACAAATGGAATGATAAATTTGGTACTTTCTGGATGTTAAGCAAAATGCAAACATAGGTACAAAGAACATATAGATCGTAATAGGATGTAACAAGATAGTTTTTGATCTCAAAAGCTAAAATGTCAAATGATTTATATCAAGGATGATGGCACTAGTCCCAAAAGAATCGTTCGATAAATTTGAGTCATTGGCTAAGCTTTCTAAGCCATTAAAGAATGTTTAAATGTGAATCTTGAACTGGCTCGGAGTTTTATCATTTATTCATGGTTCTTCGTAAACCTTTTAATCTGTTCTTTAATTGTTGGAATACTTAGATTTGTGTGGATATCGGCTTTTCTAATATACCATGGTAGATTCACCATGGTCCGCAAAAATGTTTTTGGAATGTCTGTATTATCTTGATGTTACTGTCTTTCACGCACTCCCACAGTTGAATTCCATACAGCTAGGTGGGTTTAATTTTCTGATTATAGCTCAGAGTTTTACTGTATAAAGACAGGTTGGAACCTTTTCGTATGAGCCATTTATATTGTCGGAAATTTATGTTAAGTTCCTCTTTTTTCTATTTTACATGCTCTTTCCATCTCCGTTTAGTATCCAATGTCATACCCAGGTATTTGGCTTTGGTTTCATAAGGAGCTACCGTTCCATTTATGACCAATGATGGAAGATTATTTAATCTTTTATTGGTGAAATTAATGTGTGCTGATTTGGCTTCGTTAATTTCAATTTTTTATTTTTTGGTCTATTCATATATGGTATTGCTAGCTTTCTGCAATAATCGGTTTGAAATAACCTCACCTTGCCCTTTTGTAAGCAAAGATGTATCAAAAGCAAATGTAGCCAATTTTGCTTGTTTTAAGTTTGGTATGTCACTGGTAAATAATACATACAAGACAAGCCCAAGAACACTGCCCTGTGGTACTCCCGCACTTTAATAATACGAGTAGATTTAAGGAGGCGGCTGTCATCATGGTTAATCAAAACTGTTTGAGCCAAGCAAGCCGAGACATTCTACAGATTTGGTTTAATGTTTTGAGGAATGTGATGGAAGTCCGTATAGAGGGGACAGGCGTAGGTCTGAAATTTCCAAACCCTACAAAAAAATTTCCGTAATGTTTGGTGTTTTCCATTTCATGATGCAATGATAAGTAGTGGAAGGGGCGTGGTCTTTAGCAGATGGGCGGGGGGTTCAAATACGGAAGAAAACACCTGTCCAGCCGTTGACCGCCGATATGGAAACAGACAGAGCTATCATACGACTCCAGGGCGCATCCGATGCGTACACAAACTAGATGGGAAACTGGAAAGTCGCCAACAACGATACCAAGTGCTCCGCGGTCTTAATCTCCGAGCGCCGGAAGGAACCGCGAGGACCAGTGAGACTCGGTTGAACTTACCTGCCCTGGTCGAGAGAAGTCAAGTACCTCGGTGTCCTCCTCGATCGTCGGCTCACCTGGGGTGCCCACGCCCAGACAATGAAAACTCCGCTCATCTGGGGTATCTGTTTCCGAAACTTGTCTACAAGGCTATGACCCGTAAGCTAGGTAAATTGTTTGCCCAGCCGATTCCCGTTACCGACCTTCACCTATGCCATCCCCGTCTGGGGTTATATTGCCGCTGTTCATAAAAGAAAGTTGCAAAGCGTTCTCGATAGGGGACTTTGGCTAGCGGCCACAGCCCCCTATCGGTTCACTTCTCGTCTTTTGAGGAGTGGACTCAGTGTCCGCTCCTTGGACGACACTGTGCGGCGACTTGCACTTCGCGTAAATTTTACGTCCGGGCGACAAGAACCCAGACAAACCCCCTTTTAGCTGGCCTCAGCAAGTACCGTCTTCGTCCAAGTGATTCTTGGAAACGGCCCCGCCAAATAATGGCACTCTATATCAGGGAGGAGCCGAAGGGTAGACAGAGAACCAGGATAAAACCTTAGATTTGCTCTCCAGAGCTTAGTATATAGTCTTCAGTCTTGAGTTTTACAGAAAGTCTTACAGAACATTCTTCCAGTTTTCTAAGTATTTGTATTCACATTGTGCGGACCGTCATTGTTTACGCGATAAGCGTTTGGATGTCGCGTGTGCTGGTGTAGTGATTATAATACTAATCATGGTGCACACAATGTTGTGTTTCGTTAAGAAGCTTCTACATATATTTGGATTGAGGTATTAAAAAAATATTGTTACAAAATGCGGGAAAGTGTTACGCCATTGTAGAACATTCTACATGTGTCTCGACTATCCCAGCTGTAATGCGTGTGTGTGTGTGTGTGCGTACTACGGGTATGAAAGACAATTACGCGTCAACTATCGAGTCTATTCCAGATCGTACTGGTCAGATCAGTGCGTTTAAGGACACTGTTTCTAGTGGATTCTCGAGAGCGCATACTTGTCTAACACGTCATCAAAGGTGACAGATTATTCTGGAATATCAACGGGGTATAAATATAGGCATTCAGCGACGGTCAAGTCAGTTTAAGTGGCGATTTATTCCAGTGCGGTTCGAAGTATTGCGGCGAAGTGTTATGTGTCTTATAATTGCGCGGGACTCTATTAGTTGACTACAAACTGTTTAGTTGTGATAAAGCTGGTGATTAGTGACTTCATTGGCGTTTGTATTTTGTTTCCACTGTACCATACCACGATCCGTGGGACCGTCGTAGCAACATATGTTATCACTGATGTCTCTGTCTTCTTCGTTGGAAACGTTGCAGCCTAAGTATTATTAATTCGAGGCCATTGCCATATGACAATTTTTTGTGTTTCTAGGGTAGTTACCAGAAAATGCTGTGGTTTTAGTTTTTGACGAAGGTATTTTTATATTATAAAGTGAACTCAGTTGAAACAATTTTCAGACATATAACTGTAACTTTTCCTCATTGCCTTCAAATATAACTTGGCCGTTGTAACGATAATAAAAGGGGGGAGGAGTTTCGGGTTACTTACGATCGAGATGTAACCACACCTCGGTTTCGTCTATTTGTAACCAGAGAATATTTCGTTACATACAATGTTATTGTGGATCAGTTTACTTGTATTTATGTAGCGTGCACTTGAATACACCGTCCGTTAGAAATGTCGACTTGTAATATGGATAAATGATGTAGCGACAACTCGGACTGGAGTCGTCTATGTATATTATAAATGTATTATGTCGAACGGCGAATGATTTCGTAAATTGCCGCTTACTCCCACTACGCTGCTTCTTTTACGTGACGTCACTCACCGATGCCAACTATCGGGTCAGCTACAACCTGTGAATTCTATTTACTAAATGTAACGGCAATAATAATGACTCACAATTATCATCAAACATATATCCTTGTGGAATCCTTTATTTGGAAAAAACACTCGTTAACTTGTTTTAATAATTTTTAAACAGAATAATCGCAATTGTAGTACAAAATATAAGTCTTCTTTACCAGTTGGCAGCAGTAACTGTTCAGTATTCCTTTAGATCAAAACAATGCTTTTTGTTATCGTTTTAAATAAAAATATATCAATTATCTCAGGGCGTATATGTTCGGGGATTTATAATTATACAAAATATTACACTATTAATC
Source organism: Magicicada septendecula (assembly GCA_034769895.1). Classification (NCBI taxonomy): domain Eukaryota; kingdom Metazoa; phylum Arthropoda; class Insecta; order Hemiptera; family Cicadidae; genus Magicicada; species Magicicada septendecula. The sequence goes on along the minus strand of CM068369.1, from coordinate 19,019,626 downwards.
AAAATACAAGTTCACAATCATGGGATATTACAACGTTAGAGTGATAGGTGCACACAGAAATCGTATAGTGGTTGCCAGTTTTAAAAAGGTTATGTCTATATCAGGCTTTGATATTTATTAAGTGAATTAAAGGTTCTTGTTGTGATTAAAAAGGTGTTAATCTTATATGGTGTTATTAGTGGTTGTTTCTAGTGTTCGTGTTATATGGTGTCTGTAATTCAGTTGATTATTGCTTAAAATACGTGTATACAAGTGTATGTGTTGAAGTACGATATAATGAGATGTCAGATCACCAAATCCTCTTCTTGTACTCTTCTTAGTTGTAAATAGGTCCCACGTACACGTCAGGTCTTCTTCTCGTCCCTCGTCCACGTCAAATCTTCTTTCTGGTTATTATTCCTTCTCATCCATCTGATGGGTAGTCTTCTGTTGTTACAAAACGTTTGTATAGTGTACTTCTAACAATATTTATCTATTGGTATTGTTTTTTCACACTTTATAACATCTAATGTAAGACGATTTAAGAACGCGTCTATCTGCTAAGATCGTTGTCAAAGAAGTCTCATTTTATTTATCCGAAATTTCTGGTTGCTAAGGGTAAACTTGGAACCTGGTTGGTCAATCCGAATAGACATTGTCATATACTTTTATTATTTCAGAATCTAAATTTGTCCAAAATCTTTAAAATAACGTAACTTTTCTATACTGAATGGGATTTTAAAACCATTATCAGCATTATTTTGATCTTCACATGTGTTATATTTAGACACCAAACATGCCTGTTTTTGCTTAAGAACTATGGATGTTACAATTTTGTTATTTGGAATTTTCTTAAATAACTTGATATGTGTTATTTTGGTTCTATATTCCGAGTATACATTATTATCTATAAATACATCAACCCTTTCACATTTGCTTTACAAAATTTCTAATATAATTGTTCAAAATTTACTAAATTTGGTTTCACCTGGCGTATGTAATAGTATTATTTCCATCATCATGTTATAACATCTCTAACAATTAAATTAACTTCTAACATTCATCAAAATGGTTTAACATATAACGTCATTTTAACAACACAAAATATATATTATTCTAATATTTAAATTCATGTCCACATGGCTATGATTATACCAACTCCTTGCACAAATAGTTGTTTTCTACTCAAACTGTATAGGTGTTTGACCTTTAACAAAACATCTCTATATAGTCCATTCTGCTTGTTTAATTAATTTACCATGGTTTAACATCAGCTCTGTTGTGATATTTGTTAACACAACATAGAAAAAATGGAATTAACATCATTGAATTGACATTCCTTAAAATTAATTGTATCCCCTGGTACATACAAAAAACACAACACAAATACTATTATATAAACACTGTGCTATAACATAAAACATGCACATTTAACAAAATAAATTCTATACTAATTATTTAGTCCTTTGTCAACTAATTTATGAATTATTCTGACACTGTCTATGCCATATTTACTATTCATATGGGTTTAAACATCCGTATACTTACTGATGTTTTGTGTTACAAAAATTACAATAAAGTGAACACTGTTGCTCTACCTCACACACAGTTCTAATAATCTGGTTACATTTATTGTTTATCTGGGTTTTACTCTTGTTATGAATGTAATTGTGACCATGTTATAATTTGTTGTTTACAGGACAACTCTATGAACTCTATATGTGATAATTTTTGGTATGGTTCTTGTATCTATAATCATGTGTATCTATATTTTTGTTACATTGATTAACTTAATTATTTAACAATATTTCTCTTACATAATATTATATGTTTGGGTCTATTATCCCTCACTTTGTATTTTGATTGTCTGGATTTAATGATACATCAACTGAAACCATTTGTTTCTTTATAGTCCTGGTTCATAAACTGTTTTTCTTTATAAATCTTTGTTTGGTCAATACTGAAAGTTCATTGTCATAGTTGGGGTTTGAAGATATCTGCATCACTTAGCCTAAATCATTAATTTGGGTACGGTCAGTTGTCTTACTAGTCAGTCTAAAATTGTTAGTCGTTCTTCTTCACTATCATCTTTGAAGATATTGTTCTTCTTGTTAGCTCCTTAACCAAAGTCTTCATTAAATCAGGTAAGATATTATGTTGTTCCAAATGTAATGTTACATATTACCCTGCCACCAAATTTGATCATTTTAATAAAACATTGTTTTTTGTTGAAATTATCAATTATCTTAACTTTCACATTGTCATTTGTTATTCTTATTATGATCTGGTATACTTGTCTTTAATTATAAGTGTTCTATCCCTAGAACATGTTACTTCCCTAAAAAATTAATCACCATATATTCTGGAATCAGTCGGGGGGCTCTCTTGACCTAATACCCCGCTGTCCTTACAATACATAATACATAAATAATATCGATTGCTGGAGCTATCTCGTCAGTCAATCACATTTAATAATCACTAGTCTATTCACGACTAAAATAAATAAAATATTATAATATATTCTTGGGATTGTTCACTCAGTCTAACTTCTCAGATCTAAATATTTCTTTCCATTGATTCTTTCAGGTGTTTATTTTCTTGTGGCAATATTAATAACATTTTTTATTTTCTATTGGTACTATCTTCCTTCCTTCTTTATCAATACTGCTTAATCTTCATTTTTCATTCACTATCTTCATTTAAATTAAAACATAACAAGTATTTGCATCTTCAGTTGTTGTTGATTCTCTCACAATCATGATAGGTTATTTGCAATAAATTCGTTTCTAGTCTTGTCTCATCTTCATCGTCGACTGTCTACATTTGTCCTTTCTTATTCATTTTATATCACTATAGTTTCTTCTAATTTATGGATGTTGTATCTTTCTTTTATATTCCAATAATAAGTTTATAACTGTGTTTAATAAGAGGTGCTTGTTTTGTTTAGAATTTGGAAATTTATTCCCAGTTGTTTATCTGCTTGATTCATTATAACATTATCAAACTGTACTGTAAGTTGTCCTTACTATTCATTTGAATTCTGATATATTCAAATTTGTTTATTTGGCTTGATTTAAAGTTATATTCTGAATTATCATAGTTGATAAGATGAGCTTACTATATTCTTTGAGTTTTGAGGTTTTACTATAATAAATTCTTCACTTCTAAATTAATTCTCATAAATCATTAGTTGTAAGTTGTTCTTACTATTTCTTTAGAATTTTGTGGTTTTATAATAATAAATTCTTCAATTCCAAATTAATTCTCATAAATCATTAGTTGTAAGTTGTTCTTACTATATTTTTTAGAATTTTGGTGGTTTTATAATAATAAATTCTTCAATTCCAAATTAATTCTCATAAATCATTAGTTGTAAGTTGTTCTTACTCTTTGTTTGGAATTTTGTTGTTTTATCACAACTTCTATACTTCTTATTATAGTGCTTATCGTCATATGTCCTTCTGTACCCAGTATTGATGATCTTTTGGTAAGTTTCGTTATGTCGGTCAGTTGCTCATAATTTCTTTTTCTTTGACATGGTTTTTCGCCGTTGCCGGTTATCATAACATCAGTCCCTTTTTGTGGAGGTGTATAGTATTAGACTTAACCGTAGTCTGTCACTTCATTTGCTCTCATTGTCCGGATGACCATAGTCTTCATCATCGTTCCGGTACTAGTGACATCTCTGGCCTTTGTCTTGTATTTCATTTTTCTAGCCGCTATTCCTTTGTTGGCTGCTAAGCTTATTCGGCTCCCTCTATCATAGTGTTTTATACACCAGTACGTCTCTGGTCCATATGCGGTATTGCATGAAAAATATCTGTGAGGATCTTCATCTGAATTCTTAATTATTTGCTTATCTGAAGCCCCATAATCTGGTTCACCATCACACATCCACCCTGAAGGAATACATTTTAGTGCACCTGTACACTGGAACTGTCCTGGATGGTACTCTAATGGAACACATTCTGGTGATTCATCTGTGCCGTCATCCCAGTCTGGTAAGATGTCATACTTCCATCTTTCTGGAATACACTGTCCAGTCCTGCGCTGAAACTGATCTAGTCCCCATGTTTTATTCAGTTTACCTCTGGTCCTTTCCCAGTGGTAAACTACTGTCTGCTGGTAAATCATCTCTGAGATTACCCTTAATCTACTTCCATTATTCCCGGAACTCACGATTTTTTCATGGTTGGTCATATGGATATTATCATCATCAAATAAACCCTGGTTCATCATCTCCATTTCTTCCTTTGTTTTCATTAATTTCTTTGGATGTGTTCTTCTTCTCTTCATTGGTTCCACTTCCTTATCTTTAGTATTTTCTTTGTTTCCGTTAGTTTTCTTTTCAGGTAATACTACTACTGGATCCTCTGTTTTGGCGTTTGGTTGTTCTTCTGTTTCTGGTTCGCTATCATTTTTTATTTCTTCGGTCATTTCCTCCATCTTTTCCTCCCTTTTCTTAAAGTTCTCGTCCAATTTCTTCATGATTTCCTGGTAATTTTCCTTCAATTCTTCCCTCAATGCTTTGTTATTTGCGTCAATTTTTTCCTCCATTTTCTTGCTATTCTCTTTCAATTCTCCCATTTTTTCTTCAATTTTCTTATTAGTCTCTTCCAATTTTCGGCTTAATTCCTCCGTAGACTGTTTATTTTCCGTTTTTGATTCCTCTATTTTCTTACCCAAGTCTTCCTTCAATTCTTCCTTCAATTTTTCTAAGTTCTTATTACTGTTCTCTATGGACTGTTTATTGTCCTGTTTTAATTCTTCCATTTTTTCTAAGTTCTTATTACTCTTCTCGCTTAATTCTTCCATTTTCTTGCTGAAATCTTCCTTCAATTCCTCTCTGGACTGTTTATAGTCTGTTTTTAATTCCTTTAAATATTCCATAATGCTCTTCAGGTCAACGCTCTCTGTGACTTTGTCCGGTTCTTGTTTATCTCCTTGGTCCTCTCTCATTATTACTTCTACTTCTTCGACCGGTGTCGCTTCTTTATCATCCATATTTAACTCGTCTACCTTTTCGGTTTCGGCCGCTCGTTTTCGCGATACTTCTCGCTTCCTCATCTTGTTCATTTCGGTTTATTTGTCTATTAATAATAATTTAATGTATATTAAATTACACGCCTCACACGTTGGTGCGCCAATTCTGTAACGATAATAAAAGGGGGGAGGAGTTTCGGGTTACTTACGATCGAGATGTAACCACACCTCGGTTTCGTCTATTTGTAACCAGAGAATATTTCGTTACATACAATGTTATTGTGGATCAGTTTACTTGTATTTATGTAGCGTGCACTTGAATACACCGTCCGTTAGAAATGTCGACTTGTAATATGGATAAATGATGTAGCGACAACTCGGACTGGAGTCGTCTATGTATATTATAAATGTATTATGTCGAACGGCGAATGATTTCGTAAATTGCCGCTTACTCCCACTACGCTGCTTCTTTTACGTGACGTCACTCACCGATGCCAACTATCGGGTCAGCTACAACCTGTGAATTCTATTTACTAAATGTAACGGCAATAATAATGACTCACAATTATCATCAAACATATATCCTTGTGGAATCCTTTATTTGGAAAAAACACTGGTTAACTTGTTTTAATAATTTTTAAATAGAATAATCGCAATTGTAGTACAAAATATAAGTCTTCTTTACCAGTTGGCAGCAGTAACTGTTCAGTATTCCTTTAGATCAAAACAATGCTTTTTGTTATCGTTTTAAATAAAAATATATCAATTATCTCAGGGCGTATATGTTCGGGGATTTATAATTATACAAAATATTACACTATTAATCAAAATACAAGTTCACAATCATGGGATATTACAACGTTAGAGTGATAGGTGCACACAGAAATCGTATAGTGGTTGCCAGTTTTAAAAAGGTTATGTCTATATCAGGCTTTGATATTTATTAAGTGAATTAAAGGTTCTTGTTGTGATTAAAAAGGTGTTAATCTTATATGGTGTTATTAGTGGTTGTTTCTAGTGTTCGTGTTATATGGTGTCTGTAATTCAGTTGATTATTGCTTAAAATACGTGTATACAAGTGTATGTGTTGAAGTACGATATAATGAGATGTCAGATCACCAAATCCTCTTCTTGTACTCTTCTTAGTTGTAAATAGGTCCCACGTACACGTCAGGTCTTCTTCTCGTCCCTCGTCCACGTCAAATCTTCTTTCTGGTTATTATTCCTTCTCATCCATCTGATGGGTAGTCTTCTGTTGTTACAAAACGTTTGTATAGTGTACTTCTAACAATATTTATCTATTGGTATTGTTTTTTCACACTTTATAACATCTAATGTAAGACGATTTAAGAACGCGTCTATCTGCTAAGATCGTTGTCAAAGAAGTCTCATTTTATTTATCCGAAATTTCTGGTTGCTAAGGGTAAACTTGGAACCTGGTTGGTCAATCCGAATAGACATTGTCATATACTTTTATTATTTCAGAATCTAAATTTGTCCAAAATCTTTAAAATAACGTAACTTTTCTATACTGAATGGGATTTTAAAACCATTATCAGCATTATTTTGATCTTCACATGTGTTATATTTAGACACCAAACATGCCTGTTTTTGCTTAAGAACTATGGATGTTACAATTTTGTTATTTGGAATTTTCTTAAATAACTTGATATGTGTTATTTTGGTTCTATATTCCGAGTATACATTATTATCTATAAATACATCAACCCTTTCACATTTGCTTTACAAAATTTCTAATATAATTGTTCAAAATTTACTAAATTTGGTTTCACCTGGCGTATGTAATAGTATTATTTCCATCATCATGTTATAACATCTCTAACAATTAAATTAACTTCTAACATTCATCAAAATGGTTTAACATATAACGTCATTTTAACAACACAAAATATATATTATTCTAATATTTAAATTCATGTCCACATGGCTATGATTATACCAACTCCTTGCACAAATAGTTGTTTTCTACTCAAACTGTATATGTGTTTGACCTTTAACAAAACATCTCTATATAGTCCATTCTGCTTGTGTAATTAATTTACCATGGTTTAACATCAGCTCTGTTGTGATATTTGTTAACACAACATAGAAAAAATGGAATTAACATCATTGAATTGACATTCCTTAAAATTAATTGTATCCCCTGGTACATACAAAAAACACAACACAAATACTATTATATAAACACTGTGCTATAACATAAAACATGCACATTTAACAAAATAAATTCTATACTAATTATTTAGTCCTTTGTCAACTAATTTATGAATTATTCTGACACTGTCTATGCCATATTTACTATTCATATGGGTTTAAACATCCGTATACTTACTGATGTTTTGTGTTACAAAAATTACAATAAAGTGAACACTGTTGCTCTACCTCACACACTCCGAGGGCTGCGGCATAAGCGATGGATAGAGGGTCCTGAGAGGGACTAGCAGAAGGCTGGTCCCTCACGGGAGGGTCAAATGTTTGGTGGTCCTTAGCAGGACGAGCAGAAAGCTGGACATGTAAAAGAACAGACGATTGGTGGCCCTTAGAAGGACCAGCAGAAGGCTGGTCCCCCACGGGATGGTCAGATGCATGGTGGCTCTCTGCAGGATCTGCAGTATGCCGGATGGTTGGTGGTCCTTAGCAGGACCAACTGAAGGCTGGTCCCGTGAAGAATCTCCAGATACTCGGCGGGCCTTAAAAGGACCTTCGCCGCGGACTGGGACAGTATCAGGTTTAGTAGCAGGACCAGCGGAAGGCTGGGCCCGCGACAATTCGTCAGATGCTGGGTGGACCTTAAAGGAACCATCGCCGCGGACTGCGGAAATTTCAGATTTTTGGGGAATTGTGGTAGGGATGCTTACTTTAGTTCCATCTGTGGAGCTTAGCTTAACGCTTCGCAGCACAGGTGGGTTCAGCAAGGGGGCTACCCTGCCATCGGATCTATTATGGCCCTTATTAAGGCCACAACTTTCCTCGGACAGGGGCTCCCCTTGGGCTCGTCCCGACATCGCCGTCGTCAACGGGTGTCGGGTACGCTCTTGGGGCAGAGGAGAGTACTCCCGTATTGTACTGCTATAGCACTTTGTCACTGGCACTCACCACATTTCGGCACAGAACACCGCGCACAAAGTACTCTACACAACGTTTGTTGAAGATGTTCAAATTGTGACCACGACAAAAGCCGCTAAAGCTGTTAGCCAGTCACGTAATGTTTAATGAAGAAATTTGTGTTAGTGGTTGAAATCACAATCAGAATGATCACTGTTGCACACCACTATATAAAAATTATTCCGATTAGCGCTTTCAAGCTTCACAGCCAATCGTCAGATCGAAACAGACAGGAAATATGTAAAAACAAACCCTTCACCCCTCTTCTCCACTCAGCTCACACACAACAAGCTATAAATTAATGACCCTTCCTCACCCCCTAAAACCTGCCCCCCCTTTTTCTGTACAGTTACATATTTTTCTAGCAAATTCCTTGTGTTTCAGTGGTGTGTGTGTGTGTGTGTGTGTGTGTGTGTGTGTGTGTGTGTGTGTGTGTGTGTGTGTGCATCCTTTTAAACTACCCTCTTCCTCTCCTCACACGTGGGTCAGTCACACACCCTTATTTTAAAACAACCAATTAGTACTATGCAATATAATTCTTAATCTTATCTATCTGTCCTCTCTCATTTACTTCTTAATCATGTTATAAAATATTTCTTCAATATCAAATTTAATTTTAATATTAATTAAATTGCCTAACCCTTTTCTATTTCTTTCAATATTTCTAACTCCTCTCTAAGCTTCCTTTCAACTGTGTTATTTACTACTAGTTAAATTGAAGAAGGTTTTAAGTAAAATATGGTTTAATAAACAATGTCTGGATAATAATGTCATCCCAAAGTACGCTCAAGTTAAAATTAAAAATAAGAACAGTGTAGCCAAAAAAGTAAAAGAACAAAGCGAGAAGTTGTGGATAAAACTGGAAATAAGGTCACTCTACGGCTTAATCAATAGATATAATAGGGAATTATATGACAGACACATAGAATTATTAAGAATTTACTCGTATGTAGAGTTAGAAGAAATATTATATAATTTTGGTTTGGGGTACATAGAAAAGAAATTGGAAAATAAAAATAAAAAAATGGTAGATAAGTTAAATAAATTAATAAGAAAGAACGAAGTAAAAAAGGAACACCTCTCTAAGAATAACTATGAAAAAAGAGTAATATACCTTACAGAGGTAAATTTCAATACGGAAGAAAAAGAAATGTTAGCGAAAGGCTTAAAATACGCACCGCCATCAGAATTAAATCAAGAAAAAACGATTATTGAATGCGAAAGCATAATACAAAAACTAGGAAATGAAAATGATAAAAAAAGAATAAGGTGGGAAGTAGGGAATGTAGTAGATAAAATATTTAAGAAAAGTTTGTATAATTCAAAGAATGAACAAAAAATCAAATCAACTGTAACTAAACTAAAGAATAAAATAAAGAAGAATGATATTATAGTTACGAAGGCGGATAAAGGAAATACAATGGTACTAATGAGAAAGGAAGAATACATAAAGAAAACGGAAGAATTTATAAGTGAAGGACCATACGAAGAAATAAAGTATGATTATACAAGTAAGTACCAGTCAAGGATAAAACAAATGATGAAACAGATAACATTAATAGAAGAAAATAAGAAAAAGTATTTATTGGAAAGTAATCCAACAGCACCAACTTTTAAAAGTCAGGTTAAGATACATAAAGAAGGAAAACCAATTAGACCGATTGTTTCTTTTATTAATGCACCTATTTATAAATTATCAAAGGAAGTTAGCAGAGTACTGAAAGAGAAATATGAATTTGGGACAAAATACAACATAGAGAATAATATAAAATTGATAGAAAAATTAGAAAATATTAGCATTAATGTAAATACAAAATTGATATCACTGGATGTTAAGGATATGTTTACTAATATCACAGTAAATAAAGTTATTAAGTTAATAAACGATAATAATATGGGAGAATACAGGTATAAAAAGCAGTTGATGAAAGTAATTAAAGAATGTGTAAATCAGAACTATTTTAGGTTTAATAACAAGTTTTATATACAGAAAAAGATTTACCTATGGGGTCTTCATTATCCCCTATTCTTGCTGAAATATACATGAATGATTTTGAAAAGCAATTAATAACTTCCACTAAGTATAAAGACAATATAAAATTATGGTCTATATACGTTGATAATGTATTAGTAGTTTGGGAAGGAAGCATAGAAGAAGTGCATGAGTTTATAAAGGAGGTAAATAATAAGGATAAAAACTTACAATTTAAGGAAGAGATAGGAGGTAAGCAAATAAATTACTTAGATTTAAACATAGAAATTAAAGATAATGAGAAACTACAGTTTGGGATATTTAGGAAAGAGTCGTATTCTGATATAATTATACCAAGAGAGTCGTACCACCCATACAGATATAAAATGGCGGCAATCAATTCCTTTTGTTACAGAGCTCAGAAGTGTCTAAAAGAGACCGAATCAAAAGATAGGGAGTTAAAAACGATAAAGGGAATTGTAAGGAATAATAATTATAGCACCAACATAGTGGATAAAATTATGAAAAGGGTCAACATACAAAAAGCTAAAATAGAACCAGAACAAAAGAATTATGCAGGGTCATTGACATACATAGGTTCACATACTAGAAAAATTATAAAATGTTTTAATAAATATGGAGTAGATATAGCTATTAAAAAATGTGAAACGGTATTTGATAAGATAAGGAATAAGAATATAGAAAAAATTCCGGTATTACAGAAAAGCGGAATTTATAAATTAAAACGTAAAGACTGCAACAAAGTGTACCTAGGGGAGACAGGACGAAAATTCGCATGCAGGTTGTCTGACCACAAACGTGGAGAAGGTAATAGAACAACCAATTCGTTATATGCAAGACATTTCATAGAAGACAACCACAAGTTTGTTAATCCTTTGGAAGAATACGAAATTGTAAAAGTAGTAAATAACACAGTTGAAAGGAAGCTTAGAGAGGAGTTAGAAATATTGAAAGAAAGAGAAAAAGGGTTAGACAATTTAATTAATATTAAAATTAAATTTGATAATGAAGAAATATTTTATAACATGATTAAGAACTAAATGAGAGAGGGCAGATAGATAAGATTAAGAATTATATTTCATAGTACTATTTGGTTGTTTTAAAATAAGGGTGTGTGACTGACCCATGTGTGTGGAGAGGAAGCGGGTAGTTTAAAAGGATGCACACACACACACACACACACACACACAAGGAATTTACTAGAAAAATATTTAACTGTACAGATGGTGTGATAGAGTTTAGGGGGTAGGGAAGGGTCATTAATTTTTAGTTTGTTGTGGGTGAGCAGGGTGGTGGAGAGGGGTGAAGGGTTGGGTATTAAATATTTGCTGTCTATTCCTGATCTGACGATGAGCTGTGAAGCTTGAAAGCGCTAATCGGAATAATTTTTATATAGTGGTGTGCAATATTGATCATTCTGATAGAAATCTTAAATAGTTTCTAATGATTCCTACAGTAAGTAACGACACTTAAAAATGTATATACGTGATTAAAAATACAGCCTATTGGGAAAGTCTCTTCGTTCTACACGATAATAATCGTCTTCCGCTGTCTACCCTTCCGAGTGTAGAGGCCCTAGGCCGACATGTGGTTACCTGCCCAAGAGTGTACTCAAGCATGTAAAGCTATATATAGCTTTGCCAGGCAACAGCTTTGCACACAACACTCAAACACAAGGAATTTGCTAGAAAAATATGTAACTGTACAGATGGTGGGACAGGGTTTAGGGGGTGAGGAAGGGTCATTAATTTATAGCTTGTTGTGTGTGAGCAGAGTGGGGGAGAGGGGTGAAGGGTTTGTTTTTACATATTTCCTGTCTATCTCGATCTGACGATGGGCTGTGAAGCTTGAAAGCGCTAATCGGAATAATTTTTATATAGTGGTGTGCAACAGTGATCATTCTGATTGTGATTTCAACCACTAACACAAATTTCTTCATTAAACGTCTGTTAAGATGTGCAATCGACTACAGGTAATGGACAACAACAATCAGGTAATAAACGACAACAATAAGGTAAGTAAAGTTTTTAAATATCTTAAGTTAAAAGTTAAATTGAAGAGGGTTTTAAGTAAAATATGGTTTAATAAACAATGTCTGGATAATAATGTCATCCCAAAGTACGCTCAAGTTAAAATTGAAAATAATAACAGCGGAGCCAAAAAAGTAAAAGAACAAAGCGAGAAGTTGTGGATAAAACTGGAAATAAGGTCACTCTACGGCTTAATCAATAGATATAATAGGGAATTATATGTCAGACACATAGAATTGTTAAGAATATACTCGTATGTAGAGTTAGAAGAAATATTATATAATTTTGGTTTGGGGTACGTAGAAAAGAAATTGGAAAAAAAAATAAAAAAATGGTAGATAAGTTAAATAAATTAATAAGAAAGAACGAAGTAAAAAAGGAACACCTCTCTACGAATAACTATGGAAAAAGAGTAATAAACCTTACAGAGGTAAATTTCAATACAGAAGAAAAAGAAATGTTAGCAAAAGGCTTAAAATACGCACCTCCACCAGAATTAAATCAAGAAAAAACGATTATTGAATGCGAAAGCATAATACAAAAACTAGGAAATGAAAATGATAAAAAAGGAATAAGGTGGGAAGTAGGGAATGTAGTAGATAAAATATTTAAGAAAAGTTTCTATAATTCAAAAAATGAACAAAAAATTAAATCAACTGTAACTAAACTAAAGAATAAAATAAAGAAGAATGATATTATAGTTACGAAGGCGGACAAAGGAAATACAATGGTACTACTGAGAAAGGACGAATACATAAAGAAAACGGAAGAATTTATAAGGGAAGGACCATACGAGGAAGTAAAGTATGATTATACAAGTAAGTACCAGTCAAGGATAAAACAAATGATGAAACAGATAACATTTATAGAAGAAAATAAGAAAAAGTATTTATTGGAAAGTAATCCAACAGCACCAACTTTTAAAGTCAGGTTAAGATACATAAAGAAGGAAAACCAATTAGACCGATTGTTTCTTTTATTAATGCACCTATTTATAAATTATCAAAGGAAGTTAGCAGAGTACTGAAAGAGAAATATGAATTTGGGACAAAATACAACATAGAGAATAATATAAAATTGATAGAAAAATTAGAAAATATTAGCATTAATGTAAATACAAAATTGATATCACTGGATGTTAAGGATATGTTTACTAATATCACAGTAAATAAAGTTATGAAGTTAATAAACGGTAATAATATGGGAGAATACAGGTATAAAAAGCAGTTGATGAAAGTAATTAAAAAATGTGTAAATCAGAACTATTTTAGGTTTAATAACAAGTTTTATATACAGAAAAAAGGTTTACCTATGGGGTCTTCATTATCCCCTATTCTTGCTGAAATATACATGAATGATTTTGAAAAGCAATTAATAACTTCCACTAAGTATAAAGACAATATAAAATGATGGTCTAGATACGTTGATGATGTATTAGTAACTTGGAAAGGAAGCATAGAAGAAGTGCGTGAGTTTATAAATGAGGTAAATAATAAGGATAAAAACTTACAATTTAAAGAAGAGATAGGAGGTAAGAAAATAAATTACTTAGATTTAAACATAGAAATTAAAGATAATGATAAACTACAGTTTGGGATATTTAGGAAAGAGTCGTATTCTGATATAATTATACCAAGAGAGTCGTACCACCCATACAGATATAAAATGGCGGCAATCAATTCCTTTTGTTACAGAGCTCAGAAGTGTTTAAAAGAGACCGACTCAAAAGATAGGGAGTTAAAAACGATAAAGGGAATTGTAAGGAATAATAATTATAACACCAACATAGTGGATAAAGTTATGAAAAGGGTTAACATACAAAAAGCTAAAATAGAAGCAGAACAAAAGAATTATGCAGGGTCATTGACATACATAGGTTCACATACTAGAAAAATTATAAAATGTTTTAATAAATATGGAGTAGATATAGCTATTAAAAAATGTGAAACGGTATTTGATAAGATAAGGAATAAGAATGTAGAAGAATTTCCAGTATTACAGAAAAGTGGAATTTATAAATTAAAAAATAAAGACTGCAACAAAGTGTACCTAGGTAGACAGGACGGAAATTCGTATGCAGGTTGTCTGACCACAAACGTGGAGAAGGTAATAGAACAACCAATTCGTTATATGCAAGACATTTCATAGAAGACAACCATAAGTTTGTTAATCCTTTGGAAGAATACGAAATTGTAAAAGTAGTAAATAACACAGTTGAAAGGAAGCTTAGAGAGGAGTTAGAAATATTGAAAGAAAGAGAAAAAGGGTTAGACAATTTAATTAATATTAAAATTAAATTTGATAATAAAGAACTATTTTATAACATGATTAAGAAGTAAATGAGAGAGGACAGATAGATAAGATTAAGAATTATATTGCATAGTCCTAATTGGTTGTTTTAAAATAAGGGTGTGTGACTGACCCACGTGTGTGGAGAGGAAGAGGGTATTTTTAAAGGATGCACACACACACACACACACACACACACACACACACACACACACACACACACACACACACACACACACACACACACACACACACACACAACACTGAAGCACAAGGAATTTGCTAGAAAAATATGTAACTGTACAGATGGTGGGACAGGGTTTAGGGGGCGAGGAAGGGTCATTAATTTATAGCTTGTTGTGTGTGAGCAGAGTGGTGGAGAGGGGTGAAGGGTTTGTTTTTACATATTTCCTGTCTATTTCGATCCGACGATGGGCTGTGAAGCTTGAAAGCGCTAATCGGGATAATTTTTATATAGTGGTGTGCAACAGTGTTCATTCTGATAGTCTCGTAATGGTCAGCTCTTATTGGCCGCATTTCAGCTAATCTAAGCCGTTGCGCCATGTTCCCGCTCGACTGAAGATGGCAGCCGTGTACGGGGCCGAACATTTGGCGTTTCAACGAGTGTTAGTACGAGACCAAGGCCTAATAGCCTAGCAAAGGTGTCTCATAGTTTAGAAGAAGGTGTTCTACGTTTATATTTGAAGTCTAAAATCTGGTTTGTCAAATACGGTATTCGTTTAGTTGCCATGAGCTATTTATAGAAAATGTTTGTTTGTAAATTACAGGAAAGATTCATGTTTGTAGATTTACAGTGGTTCCCGTCTCCGACAGAGACTGATGGCCCCCGTGTATTTTCGTAGGTCATATATTTTAACGATGTATACAACGTTGTTATCACTGTGACTCCTGTTTGTATACTTATTTCCGTCGCTGTTATTCAGTGCCGTAAATATGGTTGTAAATATTCCTAAATGCAACAGTATTCGTGATAAGAGTGCGTCATACGCGGGGACAATCCGTCTAAACTTAAACGAATTGTAAGAGGGTAATCGACACATTGGTGGAGGGTATATAAGATCGCAATGACTACACTTGAAGAGCAACGACGTCTCAGACATCCCCCATCACTAAATGTTATTTCTTCTTCTTCTTCTTCTTCTTCTTCTTCTTCTTCTTCTTCTTCTTCTTCTTCTTCTTCTTCTTCTTCTTCTTCTCCTTCTCCTTCTCCTTCTCCTTCTCCTTCTCCTTCTCCTTCTCCTTCTCCTTCTCCTTCTCCTTCTCCTCCTCCTCCTCCTCCTTCTCCTTCTCCTCCACCTCCTTCTTATTCTTATTCTTCTCCTCCTCCTTCTCCTCCTCCTTCTCTTTCTCTTTCTCTTTCTCTTTCTCTTTC
This sequence comes from Magicicada septendecula, assembly GCA_034769895.1. Lineage (NCBI taxonomy): Eukaryota > Metazoa > Arthropoda > Insecta > Hemiptera > Cicadidae > Magicicada > Magicicada septendecula. The sequence continues at coordinate 19,003,833 of CM068369.1, read as the reverse complement.
TCTTTCTCTTTCTCCTCCTCCTCCCCTTCCTCCTTTTCCTCTTTCTCCTCCTGCTCCTCCTCCTCCTTCTCCTGCTCCTTCTCTTTCTCCTCCTCTCCCTTCCTCCTTCTCCTCTTTCTCCTTCTCCTCTACTACCTCCTTCTTCTTCTTCTCCTTATTCATCATCTTCATCATCATGTTCTTCTTTTTCCTCTTCCTCTTCCCTTTCGTCTTTCTCTTCTTTTTCTTCTTCTTCTTCTTTGTCTTCTTTTTCTTCTTCTTCTTCTTCTTCTTCTTCACAATACAAGGTTCTGGTCCGCGAGTGTTTTTACTGCTACCAACAGGTAAAAGTCATTTTCCTTTTTGCTTATAACTTAAGACTGTTGGCTTGCTGGTCCATTTGTATTTCAGTTACGACTTGATAAACGAAAAATTCTGGTCAATTGACTCGTGGCAAACGTGATGCGTAGATTAGGCGAATGCACCATTCCACCTGCACTTGCCTGCACCAGGTAAGTTTTATTAGTGATAGAAAAAAAAAAGTATTTTTTTGCATTTTGTTATCATTTTTGCCTTATCGTTTATTTTTCTAATCATAATTTTTTCAGGTGTCCAAACCCTAAAAGGGACCATGTGGTTTGGACACCTAAAACCAATATCGGATGGGAGATGGCCAAGGAAGTTATGGGAATGGACTCCACCTTAAGAAAAAAAGAAATACCTAAACATTCATGGAAAGTGGACGTCGAAGATGCAGTGAATGCAAGAGGACTTACAGAACAGGATTGTTTAGACCAGCGCCAGTGGAAGGTAGGATGCGAGAGGCGGCGCCAGCCGTAATTAAATCGAAAAAAATAAATAAAAATGTTTTTCAAATAATTATCTACAAGTAAGAACAAGCAACGAAGAAAGTGAAGGCGAATTTTGGAAGGACAGCAATTAGGAAGTGGGTATGACTGGGGACGAAAAGAAGTAAAGGAGGCAAATAATTGAATAAGTCAACTTTCCTACAGGGCTTTAGCAGTTCAAAATAAGGGGAATTTCAAGCAGTTCAAGTTCAAACGGAACATCTCCAGAACTCTTATTTTCTCTTAAGGAAAAAAACATAACATACTCGTAGAAGCCAGTGTGATTTCCTTAAATAAACACGTGTTTACAATCTGTTTACGCAGTTATATAAATTGCAAATTATTGCTCTCGTAAATGTACTGTTTCTGTGTGAACGTGTATGCAACAACAGCGGAAATAATACAAAAAATAGAAACAACCAAATAGTGTTTTGTTGTTAAAATTAATGTTCATATAGCTTATTTATCGTGGTATACAAAGTTTTATCAAAACCTTCGTACAATTTTTGACTTTTCCATGTTACAAGTGTCCGTTTGAAACTCTATTTTCATGTGATGTTGGTGCACACCTGAATGACAATTGTCTGAAACATTAGCCTTATTTGATTTATAGTTTAGATCTGACAGTAATTAAGTAAGTTGTATTTTAGTGTATTCTGCAATGTTTGTAACATTCTACAAAGCAACGTTTAAGGAACTGCATCAAAGTTTGCGTTAAGAGTAAGACAAACTACGCTAACGTGGTGAAAGTATTTTATTCGGGTATCCTGCAGTGTTTTATTTTTCAGGTACCTATGAATCGTTCCACAGATGCATCAAAATTTTGTTATCTTATTATCCCTGTCAATATCAGTTGCTTATGAGATATTATTACAACCCAGATAATTAAAACGACTAACGTGATCAAAAATTTAATTTAATGAAGAAAGTTGTGTTAGTGGTTGAAATCACAAGCAGAATGATCACTGTTGCACACCACTACATAAAATTATCCCGATTAGCGCTTTCAAGCTTCACAATGAAAAATTTAATTATTCACGACTATTTCAGTTTTAGTCTGCCATGAAATGCCATCGTTTTAGATTTTGTAGCAGAGACCTGTAGCCCATAGGTTTGTATGATACTACTGAACGTAAATATCGCCCGCTGTACCTGGTCTTCTGTTTTCTGTATACCTTGTCATCTGCATAAAGCAATATGCATATTTCACTGACGTGATATTCCCGACACAATTTTAGCTGTCTGTCGCCAAAATATGTCGTCCATGTAGATATTAAAAAGTATCGGTGAAAGAGGGCACCCTTGTCTCACACCTTTATTTGTAGGAATATCTTATGATCATTTACCATTCAAATCCACGACAACCGCTGTCTTATAATATAAGCTCTTAATACCTTTTTATTAATAGCGAAGGGAAACCCCTTGGTTCCATTATTCGAGGTTTTTAGGGTAATTATGTAAAGTCATTTGTAGAAAAGAGCTTTTTTTCGAAAGAATAAATTTTGGAAATTGTAGCTAATAAAGCACCAGTTGTACGTCATTACTTGTTTAAGAATTTTAGGCAAAAATAAAACACCTTAACTATTGCAGTATGGAAATTCTGCTAAATGAAGGCACTACTCCAGGTGGTAACTTGAAAGAGAAATCCACGATGGCATCATGCCATGCATTGGGACCAATGATTCTGGGTAGTCCGAACAACTGCAATCAAAGTTTTGAATCTAATCAACTTTGGAATCCCTTTAAATTTATATTTAAGAAGAAATTGTTTTAGACACTTTAAATGTATCGGAGGCGTCCAGGGTAGAAGAGAGGAAAACGCAGGTTCAAAGTCGACTCAAGACAGGAAGAAGAGACATAGTGAAAAGATGAAAGAATATTAGAGAAAAAGAAAAGAACAAGGAATAAAGAATTGAAATTGGCATGTGGTCCTCAGATACCGGATACAAAAAAAAAAAAACCCATTAACTTAACCGCAACCATTATATCCGCCAGATACGTCATAATTTAGATCCTTCCAATTCTCACTAATAAACAGGTCTACAAAAAGACAACGTTTCGTGAGTGTTAAAGACGTAAAAAGAAAAAGGGAAATCGTCGAACAAATTCAAAATGAATCTAAAAATACGCTACATCGAGAAACGATTTAAAGGCTGAAAGAAATGTTACCACAATAGTTGTATATTCGACTGGCATTATTTTAAAGGGGCAGTATAAATGTAGGTAAATGAATAAGGACATAATTTTTGAAAAATAGGCAAAAATTGCACAAACTTAGTGATCAAACCTTGTATATATGGTTCCGTAGTGCGGAACGTTCTCGTGGGTTCGATGGTGTCGTTCTCCAAGCTTCTCGACTAGCCCTGCCGCTGTTTGTATCTGCCAAGGCCGCGCTGAAGGGTCCTCTTAAGATTTTCGAGTGCTTGTTAAGGACGCATATTATGGAACTCTGAAGACTATAAATAGCCCACAATAGTTTTCAGTTTACGTCGGGCGATTACTCAGTGCGTCTTAAGTCGCTATTAGTGAAAAGTGATTATTGTGCAGGATTCTTTATAGTTGCCATTATTATTGTGTGTGGGCAAAGTTTACTTGAATTGTTGTAAGAGAATAATTTGTTGATTACAAGTTATCAATTGTGGTAATTAAAGCTGGTTATTAGTGACTTCATTGGTGTCTTGTATTTTGTCTTCCACTGAACCATACGACGATCAAGGAGACCGTCGCAACAACATGGAAAACTATTTTCCTGTCAGTTAAGTTTCGTTGTTTTGGATAATAACAACGTTAGTTCTTGAATGAATTCTTAATTTAGTAGTTACCGTCGATCAGTAAGTTTTAACAATTGAAGGTTTACGAAGGCTCAGCCACTAAGTATAACACATATTATTAATTTATATCTTCTTCTTCTTCTTCTTCTTCTTCTTCTTCTTCTTCTTCTTCTTCTTCTTCTTCTTCTTCTTCTTCTTCTTCTTCTTCTTCTTCTTCTTCTTCTTCTTCTTCTTCTTCTTCTTCTCCTCCTCCTCCTCCTCCTCCTCCTCCTCCTCCTCCTCCTCCTCCTCCTCCTCCTCCTCCTCCTCCTCCTCCTCCTCCTCCTTCTTCTTCTTCTTCTTCTTCTTCTTCTTCTTCTTCTTCTTAACGGTTTTACACTTTTGTGGCCTCTTCTTATTCCATAGTCTACATTTTCTTAGGTCTGCCAACTTTTCTTCTGCCTCTAGGGTTGTAAACATTTGCTATCTTCGGCGTTCTACTTTCTTCCGTTTTATCTACGTGTTGAAACCATAAAATATTCTTCTGTACTCTTTATTCCTTTCATTAACTGTGATTAATTAATCTTACGATATACAGATTTTAGATTTTTGGATGTAGGATTTTCACATCCAGGAGTAGGATATGCGGAACATAGAGCCGTTTAGACCAGGGCCTCTACGTACTCAAGACCGTCGTGCGTGGTGAAGTGCCACACCCTTTTCGAGATGGTCCTATAAGATAACACGACGGATCTAGACCAGAGAAGGTGGGTAAAAATCTAGCCGGCATAGAGTTGGTTACCCTATACGGTGGTCTCAATCAACAACTCACAATTCCAACAATAGCCCCGGAAACCTGGACGGCTATAATGATAAAGACATTTGCAATTAATTTATATTATTTGCGTCCAAATGTAAAATTGCGTTATACGTATTGACCCCGATTCTCCGTTCGTAAACCTTCCATCGTTAGAAATTAATAACAAAACTGTTGTTTCACTTCTCTTTACACCAAACATTTCGCCAGTACAACAATGAGTGAGACATCCTCAGTGGTTTACCTTAGGGCCCACCGAGAATGCCTCACCGTAGTAGTGGCCAAAATGTTTGGGCAAAAAAAAAAAAGCATCTGTTAAAAAAAGCAGTGTTCTTTTAAACTGTTCTGTTAAATTTGTATCAGGTATTTTCCAATACATGAATTATCGGAGCACAGTATATATTGTTACGATGGTCACACTGATCGTTGTATTCTACAGTGGAAACAAGATGCAGACACCGATGAAGTCACTAATTACCAGCTTTAAACAGTCACAAATAATAATTTGAAATCAACAAGTAACCTCATACAGTTATGCAAATTAAATCTGTTCACACCCAGTAATAATGCCAACTGTTAGATTTTCACACTAATTATAAGACAGTAATCACTTTCCACTAATCCACGATCACTTGATCCGCATTACGAAATATCGCCAGGAGTAACTAACTAAGCCGGCCGTAGACCCCGTTGTAGTTCCCGCAGATGGTGCAGAACAATTTTCTCTTACCTCTTACCTCAGATACTCTTGGCCGCGTGCCTATATAATTTGCGTAGTTAGAAGAGCTGAAAGAGTCTGGAAACTACTTAACTGCACGGCCATGAATGGGACAATGCACCTGCTCGACTCGAAGCACGTACGCTCTTGATATATCTAGATAGTTACGTAATATTGTCGTAGCTATAGAGTACGTTATTATATACTACATACATTACATATTACATATTGCAACAGATCAAACTTTATTATTCTAATAAGTGAGTATTATTGTAAGTGTGTAAAAATCCATACAAGTCTATTATGGAGGAGATGAAAAATTATTTTTTATATACAAATATTGTTTATAAAGATGTATAATGTATTTTAAATTGTCATGTATTGATAATATATTTAAAAGTTTGTATTGTTCGATAATATAAATAGATTTTACTTGTTTGCTGCAACGTCGTCCTCTCGTCTCGTCGGTCCCGTCTTGGCGTCCTCTTCTTCCTGTCACTCCTTCCTGGTGTCCTCTTCTACTCGTCGTCCTCTTCTACAGCTTCACTCCTTCCTGGTGTCCTCTTCGTCCTGGCGTCCTCTTCGTCTCGTCGTCCTCTTCTACAGCAAGCGGCTCCAGCGACGATGTTTCACAGAGTCTCGTAGTTATGTTTGACTGCTCCCACGATATCTTGTAGAGTCTTTAAGTTCCCTAAGCGGATATCTTAACTTACACGAAACAGCACTGTATTATATTTTAAATTTTATCTAATTATTTACCCTCTCGGTTCTTATCGCAAAACTTCGTTAAGGATTTCAAGGTTTATAGTTTATTTTATATAATATATTTCTACGTTTATAAGAGAACAACTCTCTTCACCGGGCACAACTTCCCCTAGCAACGTCGACAGACAGACTGTGCCCATCCTAGCTCTGCAACGTATGAATCTCACTGAATTCGGTGTATTTTGATAGGCCAAGCCCAAGTCACATGATTGATGGAACGACCAGATACACAAATTTCATGAAAAACTTTGTATAATTTAGCGTAGTCCTGCATGGAAATTATCTACAAATTTTATTACCATATCATTGATAAGAGTTACACTTGAGTTTTTCTTTACTTAAAAACCCATATTTCTAAAATAGTTACAAACCTCAGAGTATATACAAATCAAAGCTATTTACTTAAATAATTCCTTGTCAAATTTTCATGTAAATCGGTTAACTACCACTGCCGCTATAGCGATCTCAGATTATCACACCCGCACACGCGCACCAATTCATACAAAAAATACATGACAATGTAGTACATCTTTTTATGAATAGTTTGGTGTAACCTATATGCTTATAAATCTTTAAATACAAAACTTATAACTAAAAGACAAAATATTACCCAAAAACAAATTTAAACAAGAAAATGCTCGTCATTCATGTACTCTGATATACACAGCATATCTTATCATCCTGTGTTCTGTTGCAATATATATTATACATATACAATTATACATTATATACATATTATACATACTGAGCCGCTCATCACCCATGACGTCACAACAATTTTTAAACTTTGCAAAACTGACAACCGAAAAATAAATTTCAAAAAACTACAACTTACCTTGATGACCGGCTCACCATTTCACTGAACTAGGAGAGGCCTCCTAGTGGAAGAATATCCACATGCTAGGTCCATTGGGGAATTGGACGAATGAGGTGACCTCAATTTTACAATTTCAAAAATAACAAGTTTATTGAGGCTCTTTTTTTTTTTTTTTTTTTTGACAATGAAATTTCATACAAAAACACAGGCTGTAAGTTATTCCATTAGAATTATGGAAAATGTGTAAATATTTAAACTATGACAGGGTATTCAAAATTTAAAAGGTAAAAGTATTCAATATTCAATATTCAAGAAATATTCCATGAAAATCATACAAAATATATAAAACATTTAAAAACTCTTACAGGCCATACTGAACACTATACAAAATATATAAAACATTTAAAATCTCTGACATGCCATACTGAACACTATGCAAAATATATAAAACATTTTAAATCGCTTACATGCCATACTGAAACTATTAACATGCAGCTTTCAATAATATAACCAACTTTCTAAACCCTTTCACAAGCAATTCTATCGTACAACATCATTAAAGCCACAACAATTTAAACAATTATAAAAGTAATAGAATAACAGTCTCCAATAGATTTTTGCAAATAGTTTAACAGCTTCACAGTTTTAAAAATATATTACACCCTTCAACATATTCATTAAAAATAATATACAGCAGTAGGTGGACTGAAACTCTTTTCACAAGCAGATTTACACCTGCCGATTAAAACAGCCACCAATATAAGTTCCACACAGATTACAAGGAAAAACTGTACTCAACATTGCATGTGTATGTGGACAACACAAGACAATTACATGCACACACGGAATAAGAGCATTTAAGTAACTCAGCTGAATTTTGCCCCACTAGGCCAAATGAACACCTTGGCCAATAACTAACACATTTTCTTAAGTTTTATTTTGTGTTTTTTTTTGGTTTCTCTTTTTTTTGTAGGAAAAAAAAATGTTCTTTCTCTTTTTGTAGTGTTAAAAAAATCAGCCAGACCCCCACTCGACCCATAAAGTCCCAGGGCAAAATTTAATAAATTTTATTTCTCCATACCTGTTCATAGTGCGTGCATAATCACGCGTGCTGTGTCTCTCAATACTTACACACGTATATCACACAATTTAACATCCCGGTCTTCACATGATCACGGACGCCGGCCCCCAGGGACCCCCTTGCACACTGTTCCCTCAGCCAGACATAATCATTTCAAAAAAAACGCCGGCATAAAAAAAAACCACAAAACTTTTCAGCTCTATACAATGAGCCCAACACGTGGTCGTCATCAGCCCCCGATCAGAACAGCTGACCGGAACCAACCCATCGAGTCAAAAACGCAACTCTCCACTCAACGAAAAGAAAACCATAGGCCAACCACTACTTGAGTCCGAAACAAACTCACTCCACAGCTCACAGATTTCCCAAAGGCGCCTACAAATCACGACGAAGTTCAGCAGACTCCCTCTAGCAGACGGAACGAAAGATACCGTAGTTCGAAGTTACCGTAACGTCTCCTAGATGGGGTAAGATTCGAAATAACAAACAGTCGCCGTAACGTCTCACAGATAGCGAAGTGAACCTGTCCGAGGCGAACTACCCAAATGCATGAAAATATCGCCCGGAATCCGTATAACCACTACTTGCCGTACACCTAGGTACGGCACAATACATTAATGTCTTTTACTCGATGAAGGGAAAACCCCGGCTTTCACCTCCTTTGATAGAGAGAGGAGACCGTTAGCTTACATGTATAGCGACTACTGAATGCGGGAACTAAACATATCCTGGGATAAGAAAATTCCTTTTTTACCAAGTGCCAATGGCGGACGAGCGGGTAAAACGATAGGATATCCTCTTAGTTCCGGGGTGGAAACCATCCCTAAAGACATGGAGAAACCAACTGGAAGCAATTTAATAAAACCCAATAGAATTTTCGTTGTTTAGGAATGCTAAGAATGCTGGGATAGTCTCTAATTAAACAAAATCTGTATAATATTTACCTTAATTCTTCCGTCGTGTGACTTAATGTGTGTAATCTTTTTCAAATATTTGTATTTTAATATGTAACAACCTCGCTAAGAGTGATATTTTTATTTTTATTTTATTTATTTCTGATGACGAGACATATGTCTCGCAACGCGTAAAGCAAATCAAAACGCAAATTGAAGTCACACGACGGAAGGAATAAGGTAAATATTATACAGATTTTGTCAATAAGTGACTTGGATACCTATTCAAACATGTCTTTCTAATTAAACAATTAGCCGTGAACAGCGAAAATGTTTAAGGATGAGATTTTACAGAAAGTAACGAAGGAACGGTTCTGATCGTAACATAAGAGCAGAAAAGATGATCAGAATGTTTGACCACCTGCTACACCATTTAAACCGGTTCACGACTATAAGCGAAGGAATTATTCAGGGGCCTAGTGACATGCGAAGGCCCAAACAGGAGTTAATGCGTGAGATGAAAGGAAGAAGCAGGTATGTGGTGACTAAGCGACTGTCTTCGCAGAGGAAGAAATTGCTAGTCTACCAACATTTTGATTGAAGAGAAGACAAAACATATTAGTCAAGGATACATAAACATTTGCCCAAATACTCAAGGAATGCTGCAGAAAGAAAAAAGATACACAGCAGACAAGGTCGACAGATTTAGTAATTTAATAGGTTACGTGGATACATAATATGATATAATAGATATACTATAATATAATAATATAATATAATACAAAATACATAATATATTATATTGCAGGAAAAATTATACAAACAAATGTTTATCTGTCAAAAAGGTTTTATTTCTCTCGCAGTCTAAATAAAAATGTTTTCAACCCCCCTCCCATATCAGTAAGGTCACTATGGTTCTCACAAAGAGGTCAATGAACCATTTCTCGATGAAATCTTGTACGGCAGCTTGACAATGTCACCAACAAACTTGTACGAGTTGTCTAGTTTTAGGAAATCGTGAATCGTTGCATCTTGTAGTTTGTTTATTCTTGGGATTTCTATGATTCTGGTGTCGTAGTCAAGCTCTGCAAAAATAAAACAGACATGATTCGTCTAAATAGGAGGATTAGTTTCAATAACATATGTATGAGTAAAAGCTATTTTTAACTTACAGAATAAAAGACAAACGTCATCTACTACGATTATGGTATCGGTAGGAATATATACCTCTATGAGATTATGGAGACATAATTAAACATTTAAAAGAATATAGAGGACAAACGGCAAAAATAACAAATGTGAATTTTACTTTCTTGAAAGCGAATATTATTCTAAAAACTTTTTTTTATAAAACATACCATAAATTAAACTAAGAACTTTTCTACTAGTGTTTACCTTGTAGGCTTAGCTTTGAATTTAACAAAAGGAATTCTCTGTCTTAAACATGTTAAATATTCTTTGTTAACATGTTCTAGAAAGAATAGACAATTTACTTACAATATTTTACAATGGCTCTTCAAAAGCACTTTTATTTTTTTTAAATAGGTACCTAAATTTATTATTCTTTGTGAAACATTCCAAGTATCAGATCATAATTTGTATGCAGTGTTCTTACAATAGCAACTGTCTATCTGTCTACCTGTGTGTGTCTATTTTCTTGAAAGTGACTTATAATCACATATAGAACCAAGCGACTACTATGTTCTGCATTTTCTCAAGTCAAGTAGGTGGGATTAATAGAATGATTTATATAAATTTGCAGTAATTTTTGACAAATTCTTAAACTTAACCAAGAAGGTTATTATGTGAAAATTGCAAACAATAATTTTATGTTTGCAATAAAAAGTAATTAGTTAACTGAAACATGGGTACTACTGAAGGTATAATTAGGATTGATTACTACTTGACATATAAATTAAAGAAACTCCTAAAGGCTCCAAGCAGTAAAGGTGGAGTAGCAAGAATAAACTCCTCAATAAGCCTATGGCTAAAAGAAAAACAATTAAGAGCCTGTGTGGGAAAAAGATGGGCAACATTGGTTACGTACGGCCCCATCAACAGAACTCTACCCCGAGCAACTAGTGTTGCTCTTTTTAGAACTACAACCGGTCATGACTACCTGGCCTCCCACCTGCACCGCATCGGCGTGTTGTCGTCTCCTGAATGTGTTCTCTGTGGATACGCTTCCATGAATGCGGATCACCTAATTGCATGTCCAGCCTTGATCTCAGACACGCAAGTCCAAGACGAAGATGGTACGGCAAGGCTCTCACGTCTCTACTGGTCAGCGCGCCGCCTAATGGCCCAACAGCCAAGGGTGGGCGTTGGCTAGTAAGTAAGTAAGTAAAGGTGGACTTCTGCAAAACGTGCTGTGGAGTGTTTAGGCTCCGATAGTTAGAACCACAGACATTGTTAAGCATATTCTTGTAGGCAAAACATTGTTCATCAGCCGTGGCTCTACAATCTTTGGAGGGTACTCCAAGAGTCCATTCCATTCCTCCCTATTGCATGGCCTGGCTTTCCACTTCCTTATGTTTAGCTTTCCGAGTTCCTCCTCTACCTGGTATTTGAATTTACTTCGGGGCCTTCCCCTTTTTCTACTACCAATTGGTTTCTGGTTGAAAATATTTCGTACGCTCTCCTTCCTCCATTCTCTCTATGTGTCCAATCCACGTTAGCCTGTATATTTTGATTATCCTAAAAATGTGTAGTTCACGATTATAGAGCCTACGCCACATTCCATTTTCTTGTACTCCACTAAATATTGTTCTTAGAATACGTCTTTCACAGCAATCTAGAAGTCTCTTGATAATTTTTTCCAGGTTTCTGAAGCATATGTCAGCACTGCCGTGATAAGTGTTTTGTAGAGTTTGCATTTTGCTCTTCTTGAGATGAAGCTAGATATCAGGTGCTTTTTAATATATAATATGTTTTATTTGAGAGAGATATTCTTCTTCTTATTTCAGTGTTGATGTCGTTAGTGCTGTTTATCTGGGAGCCAAGATGTATGAACTCTTTTACTGCCTCTATATTTGTGTGTGCCTATTTCAAGGTTTTGAACAGTTGGGTTTAATGGTAGTTTTTGTTGGCAGCATACATGTATTTTGTTTTCTCTAATACTAGACAAACAATATTAGACAGCAGTGTAATGAGGTCTCTCAGATGGTATGGACATGTGTAACGAACGTCTGACGAACTTTGACCGAAAGGATTCTTAAACCTAGTTCCTTAGAAAAGACGAAAACTTGGTAGTTCCAGAAGAAGATCGTGCAAAAATATCATTCTTTAGGAAATGGGCAAAAAGCGGATATAATTAAGACAATAGAATTATAGCAATCTCTGAGAATACAAGATGCAAAAACAATGCCTTGTGTAGCTGTAAAAGGTCTCGTGCCAGGACAAACAAAAAGAGGTCGTCTAAGACAGCAGTCAGCAACACTCAACACGTAATTTCACAGTCTAACTCAACTACATTAATTTCTTATAAAATAAGTGGTCTTAATTATGTCAGACGGCGGGAGTGTAACCAGGAAAGGCATATCGCTTTTGTTGATCTGGAAAAAACATTTGATAATGTAGACCATAAAAATTAATTGAATATTATGGATAGAAAAGGGTATCCACAGTTTTTAATAAATTCAGTTAAGATCCTTTATAAAAGTATGTCTATAACCCTGGATCTGAATGGTGTGCCGGTTGTTCACCGGCGATTATATTCGAAAAATAAATTATGTTATTTTATATATTTATCATATTATATGAATAAAATTAAATGAGGCGAAATTGTTTAGCGGTTTCGGTGTTTAACGAAACGGCGAAATTTAGTTCGCCGTGGTACATGCCACGCACTGTAGCGTTCGCCTGGAAGCTGGATTCGGTATTGCGCCTTACCATACGTTTTGGGGCTTGTCTTGTTTCGTCACCGACATAGCCAACATCTCGTGCCTCTTCGACAGAGCGAAGTCAATTATTTGAAAATAATTCTATCTCCCAGGATGGGTCGATAAACTCGCACAGAACTGCGGTAAGTTGCATTAACACATATATTATGCGTTTCATAAAAAATAAAAGTGAATTTCAATATAGTAAGTGTGAAAGGAAGTTGATGATTTTTACACCGCGTGGCGTACATCTGAAGTTGTCAATATCCAATATATCTGAAGTATTCAATATAACCAATATATCTTAATTAAGAGACAATATTTGCCTGTATCACTGTAGTGCTGTAAAATCCTGCAATTTTGGCTGATGTAATAGTTTTCAAATATAGTAACACGTGCTAGTGCACAAGTAGACAGGTTACAGTGCGTCAAACGTTTGCCCACATAAGCATAATCAAGTACTTAAAAATTATATGTTGGTTTTGGGGGAGTCTAAGTCTTAACTAAAACGAACGGAGTTTAAAGGGTTAAGAGGAGGCCCGTTCGAAATTGTTATATACGGGTTCTACCCAGTGTGCGTGGTGCCTTATAGAGTGAGAATAAGTGTTGGGACAGTCCGCTAATTATTTATGTATGCGCAAGGGCTCCTGGTCTTAGACGTGGACCTGGCACAGGATGAACATCTCCACCTGAACGATTACCAAAGGCTCTCGACTTCGCTTGCCGGAGGGGATAGCGACATGACCACGTCAAACCAACACCACAGGCACTGGAAGTAGGAACTCAAACACCACCAGGTGACCTCAAACCAATTACTATGATTTTATTTTGATCTACACAGACACCCGGATCTGTGCCGTTAACACCTTAAAACACTTGTGGGGTATGAGGGATACACTGTCACATTTCGTTCATCTTTCAAACGTTTTAGTTGGGCCCCAGTTTAACTGAACAAAATTGTGCGCGGATTTTGGGGGAATTTGGTAAATTATGTACTAACTTTGTATTAAGTGTAAGCCCGGGGGCTGGCATGTATCCAAGGCTCATTACAACTCATTCACTTATTTATTTTTCTTTCTCGTTTTCAGTAAAATGGGGACTGGTATTTCAAATAAGTAAGGGGGGTTCCGTTGGTGACAGGATGAACCCCACCGGCTGGTAGGGTTCAGCTATAATTCCTGTCAGGTTAGATCACATATTTAAATTACGTTTTGGGATTATGTAAGGGTAATAAGGTAACCGTCCGGCCCCCTGTTTAATCCTGTGTAGCCAGGTTTGTATGCAGACATGTACATGCTCTATGCTCCCCTCTTCAAAAAAAAAAAAATTTATTTTTATAAAGCACAAAAATTCTAAAGAAGGGTTACATTTGGTAGCAGAGCATGGTTCAAATGTAACCCCTCTTTAGAATTTTTATGCTTTATAAAAATAAATTTTTTTTGAAAAATTTTTTGGATTTTTTTTTTTTTTTGAAGAGGGGCTACTAGTTATTTAAGACTAGACCAAAGCCTAGAGAAGCCAAAATGCGCTGGGTCCAGTGGGATGGGATTTGCAATTAAACTCTCTGTTATAACCAACAATATCATTTATTGAGTAATTGTGTAAATGTAGCATATAACGTAACAATTGGTTTTCTTTTTGTTTTTATAAATGCAAATTTTGTATAAATCTTCCCCGTACATAACCCACAAAAGTAACACATACATAAACCACATAAATAGCATATAACAATTTTGTTTTTTGTTTTTTATAAATCCAATTTTTTTTTGTATAAATCTGCCCCGTACATAACCCACAAAAGTAACACATACATAAATCCCATAAATAGCATATAATAAAAAGGTAACAAGTGTTTTCTTTTTGTTGTTTTTTTTTATAAATGCAAATTTGTTTGTATAAATCTTTCCCGTACATAACCCACAAAAGTAACACATACATAATTGACGTAAATACACATATAAATATAAATATATATCACCATCACATCCACATTTTCAATATTAGTATATCAATAACCAACACCCTTATAATTTTAAAGCATAGCCACCCGCCTAGATACATTTTCTCGACATACATGTATCGCCCCCATCTAAAAGAAATAATTACTAATTAACTGGAAATACAACCACCCTACCTCTACAGACATCCGACTATGTGTATATATATATATATATATATATATCACTAGTGCTCCCACGAATCTGGGTTGGCCCAAATGCCAGATACAACCTTAAAGTGCTCTTAAACTTGGTAAAATTATAATCAATACGTCAGAAAATTATAACTGATAATAATAAACAGGAAAGAAGGTAAGCTACAATCTTTCCGTGACCTGAACTGTATTTGTGAATTTGGTGAGATAATAAATTTAAAAAATTTGTGTGTAAGAAATATAGTTTAGCTTAAATTATAGTTTACCTTAAAAATTTACAATAATTATATGCCCTAATACGTTATGTAACATTTTATGAAAACTGAATTGTTAACAACATTTAAAGATCTATTACAACTGTGAGGTGGTATACTGGTATATAACCCTTTTAAGAAAACTGAATTGGCCCGGTGGCCGACATGTTCCTAAGCATGGAGCATGTACATGTCTGCATACAAACCTGGCTACACAGGATTAAACAGGGGGCCGGACGGTTACTGAATCAGAAAGCTTATTACCCTTACATAATCCCAAAACGTAATTTAAATATGTGATCTAACCTGACAGGAATTATAGCTGAACCCTACCAGCCGGTGGGGTTCATCCTGTCACCAACGGAATCCCCCTTACTTATTTGAAATACCAGTCCCCATTTTACTGAAAACGAGAAAGAAAATAAATAAGTGAATGAGTTGTAATGAGCCTTGGATACATGCCAGCCCCCGGGCTTACACTTAATACAAAGTTAGTACATAATATACCAAATCCCCCCAAAATCCGCGCACAATTTTGTTCAGTTAAACTGGGGCCCAACTAAAACGTTTGAAAGATGAACGAAATGTGACAGTGTATCCCTCATACCCCACGAGTGTTTTAAGGTGTTAACGGCACAGATCCGGGTGTCTGTGTAGATCAAAATAAAATCATAGTAATTGGTTTGAGGTCACCTGGTGGTGTTTGAGTTCCTACTTCCAGTGCCTGTGGTGTTGGTTTGACGTGGTCATGTCGCTATCCCCTCCGGCAAGCGAAGTCGAGAGCCTTTGGTAATCGTTCAGGTGGAGATGTTCATCCTGTGCCAGGTCCACGTCTAAGACCAGGAGCCCTGCGCATACATAAACAATTAGCGGACTGTCCCAACACTTATTCTCACTCTATAAGGCACCACGCACACTGGGTAGAACCCGTATATAACAATTTCGAACGGGCCTCCTCTTAACCCTTTAAACTCTGTTCGTTTTAGTTAAAACTTAGACTCCCCCAAAACCAACATATAATTTTTAAGTACTTGATTATGCTTATGTGGGCAAACGTTTGACGCACTGTAAACTGTCTACTTGTGCACTAGCACGTGTTACTACATTTGAAAACTATTACATCAGCCAAAATTGCAGGATTTTACAGCACTACAGTGATACAGGCAAATATTGTCTCCTAATTAAGATATATTGGTTATACTGAATACTTCAGATATATTGGATATTGACAACTTCAGATGTACGCCACGCGGTGTAAAAATCATCAACTTCCTTTCACACTTACTATATTGAAATTCACTTTTATTTTTTATGAAACGCATAATATATGTGTTAATGCAACTTACCGCAGTTCTGTGCGAGTTTATCTACCCATCCTGGGAGATAGAATTATTTTCAAATAATTGACTTCGCTCTGTCGAAGAGGCACGAGGTGTTGTCTATGTCGGCGACGAAACAAGACAAGCCCCAAAACGTATGGTAAGGCGCAATACCGAATCCAGCTTCCAGGCGAACGCTAGAGTGCGTGGCATGTACCACGGCGAACTAAATTTCGCCGTTTCGTTAAACACCGAAACCGCTAAACAGTTTCGCCTCATTTAATTTTATTCATATAATATGATAAATATATAAAATAACATAATTTATTTTTCGAATATAATCGCCGGTGAGCAACCGGCACAATGGTAGGCTCTCAGGCGTCATTTCAATAAATAAGGGAGTTAGGCAGGGATGCTGTGTTTCTCCAACCTTACTTAATATATATATATATATATATATATATATATATATATATATATTGACGACATATTGAGAGTATGGAAATCCAGAGTGACTTCGGGAATACAGCTTAACAAATCAATTTGTATTGGTTCCCTGCTATATGCGGATGACATATTTCTTATTCAAGAAAATGAGTATGATTTGCAAAGAGCTATGTTTTAATTACACGAAGTGGCAAGAGAGTACCTACAAACAATATCAGTAAGAAAGACCAAATCCATGGCCTTTAAAGATAAATATCCAAAGAGGACTAAGCTAATTATAAAAAATAGCACCTTAGAAGAAGTGAGCCCTTTTAAATATCTCGGCTGTGCAGTAAGCTATGAATCTGAATAGGATATAACAGAAACGATAATTAAATTTAGGAATATTTGTAGCACGATTCATAGAAATCTTAGAAACAAAACAAGACACAGTAAACGGATTAAAATTTATAAGACAATTGCAATAACCACGTTGATTTATGCGAGTAAGGCGTGGGTCATGACAAAAAAGGAAAGCGGCAAGATTTACAGTGCCGAAATGCAGTTTCTTTGAAATATTTTAAATTATAAAAATGCAAGATAGAATAAGGAATGAAGATATCAAAGCAGAACTCGAAGTAAAGAACACAGATGAAGTTACTTCAATTTACAGAAGGCAATGGTGGGATCATTTGAAAAAGATAACAGAGGATCGATTGCCAAAAGCGGGACTGAACTATACTATAAAGCCATTGGTAGAAGAGAGGTGGGTGGTCCGAGGATGAGATGGGTGCCGGAACAGGTTTATATTTAAGCTAATCCTAGAAGAGGAGAAAAAGAATATATATAGTCTTAAATATGAAAGACTAACGAGATTTTTATTAACGGTATTAGCTGTACCACACTTACCTCCATCGTCGGAGCAACGATAGTAGAGCAGAGCGTCGTCACGCAGACTCTGGTCCAGTAATATGATTTTGAACGTATGCTTAGTTCCTGAAACAGAAATCAGATCGGTTTAAGAACGTACATAGGTTTTATCCTGCACGTAATTTAAATCTGGTAATTCTGCAAATGGCAATTGAAATCATATTGTTACGATGGTCTAACTGAACATTGTATGGTAGAATGGAAAACAATAAACAAGACACCAAAGAAACCACTAAGCACCTTTTTAAGCTTTAATTATCACAAATAACAATTTATTATCAAGTTCTGCAATAATTCAAGTTAATCTGTCGACACAAATAGCAATGTCATCTAATAGAGTCCCGTACAATTATAAACACATAACATTTCGCCACAATATTTCGAACTTCACTTGAATAAATCGCCACTTAAACTGGCTTTAATTGATTACGGGCTTGAGCACAGTGCGCCGACCGGTATGGTCTGGAATAGCCTCGTTTGTTGACGCATGTTAAGTGTCACGTACGCACACAAATATTACAGCTGGGCTCTGCTGGGCTATACGGAAATCATGTAGAACCTTCTGTAATGGCGTTACAAAACGAAAACGCCCTCAAAAACTAGAGTAACATTCTAATTTGAGGGTATCTCTGGCAGAAATAAAGATTTCGATGTAGTGATTCGTTGTAATTGAAGATGCGATAGTAAACATTTTAGTAAATGCATGTGAGATGCTAATCAATTTTTTCAATATAATTTCTTCGTGCCGTAATATAGGGACAACTTTTAGGAACACCAAAACTGAGAAACAGCTAAAATTGAACAAAGTTTTACACAGAATTTTAATAATATCAGAACTCTTAGCAGGTACATAAAAAAAAAACTATAAGTTCGCATATGAGATTTCATAATCGGGCAGAATGCACAATAGTTGATAGTAAGAGTGTAAACTTATAAGAATGAAACTAAGTAAATTTAATTTGTCCGAGGTCATAGAGCAATACATAAACAATTGGAAAGACAATGTTCATTGTTCGACGGATTCCTGAGATGCTAAGGAAAGATGAAGATTGGTGTAGCGGACGTACTAGAAATTGATGGGGCAATCAGCTGCTCTGATCGCGCAATAAAGTAGTAACTGTTTCTATCGTAAAGCTGACGGTGTGACTTATTAATGGCCTACATTTTGATCATAAACGTGACATACACAAGGTACCTGTGATTTTTTGAAATTCATAAATACTTAGAGCCGGAATTTTTTATACAGTGTGCGGCAGTGTTGGTAGCGCATTTTCACTAACGTAGCACAATGGTATAAGTCATACGTCAATGCGCGCGCATATGAGGCGTCGTTCTTTTGTAAAGAGCTGTCATTGTCTTTGATTGTCCGACATGAAGAGCTGAGCTTTCGAGCACCGTGCTTTCGCTGTTGAAACTTATTTCAATAATAACGATCCTGTAATCGCTACGCAGTAGCATATATTAAGGTACAACTTCAACTTGGAGCGTCATGAGAATGTGCCAGATGGTCACACTCTTTGGAGGTAGGTAAGTTCCTTTAAATTCACAGAATTTACTTGTGACCGTAAACTAAGAACTCGCGAATAGATTGAAACACTTCTTGTGGTTTCTTTCGTAACACCAAAAGATCTGCACCGCGACACTACAGTTTTACAAATTTCTAATCTTATCGCTGGGGAATATTGCGTCAAGAATTCCATTTTAACCTTGATGAACTCGAAATTGTGCAAGACGTTCAATCTCGAGTTCTTGTTGCACGCGAACAGTTTTACACTACCAAATGTGATCTACATCGAAAAAAATGATAGATTTTACACACTTTGATTATGTCAGATGCAGTGCACTTCGTATTATATGGCTTTGTGTATTAACAAAATTTTCTTAATCGGTGTGATGTAAACCCACATAAAGTGCACATCAAGCTCTTGCACACCGGCTGTGTGGTATGGAACCGCTTCCTTTGGAATTAATGGGTCATATTTTCTTATGGGGCTATGTCACCAATGAACATTACCTAAGGACACTTCAAGACTTTTTATTTCTCATTTACGGATGCTAAATGTGGAATATAGACTGTGTATTGTTTCGAAAAGACGGGACGACCTCGTAGCCAGAATCTGCATGAACGTTTTGCGACGGATCTCTCCACAACGTTTAATTTCTCAGCCGCCCTGGTCTCCCGATCTAACAAGTGCTGAATGTTTTAATAAAGGTACATGTATCAAAAAAGCCTTTCACACCCTTTGTGCCACCATTTTGGAATTAAGGAGTGTATCGGGCTGCTGTCATGAGGAGAATGGACAGCTTCCAACCCCGTTTAAAAGAATTTGTGGTGGAGTGGAGCCGTCATTTGACAAGTGTCGTATTCAAATGGTTGATAAATGTTAACTGATAAATGACATTCTTGAAACTACTATTTGATATAGAGATTGATAAATGAAAGCATTTTTTCGTTTTAGTTGTTATTTTATTATTACGCTGTGCACGCTGTCACACCATTTATTATTATGCTGTGCACGCTCTCGCACCATTTATTATTACGCTGTGGGCGCTGTCGCACCATTTATTATTACGCTGTGCACGCTGTCGCACCATTTATTATTACGCTGTCCACGCTGTCGCACCATTTATTATTACGCTGTGCACACTGTCGCACCATTTATTATTACGCTGTGCACGCTGTCGCACCATTTTATTATTACGCTGTGCACGCTATCGCACCATTTTATTATTACGCTGTGCACGCTATCGCACCATTTTATTATTACGCTGTGCACGCTGTCGCATCATTTATTACAATTATTAGTCTGTCGAATTGTTATCCCTCGTTAAAAATTGAAAGTAATCTGACTTTAGGTGTGAAAGATGTCTTCAGTATTGTGGACTCCATTTTCACTACTCCGTTCTTTGTAAGCAGAGTCCGTGGATGACTCCGTAACTGTAGCAACAACGCCAGCCATATTTAACTATGGAACAGCCTGATAGCACTGTAAATTTTACAAGAAGCTGTGATATAATTTTATGAGACTCCCGTTCTTGTTCCTTGCAGACAGTTATATTTCCAATCAAATTACTTAATATCACTAAGCTAGATCCACTTACCACTTTGGTCGACATAGTACTCGTACAGGACGGCATCGATGTTTTCAATTGTGAAAGTGTACACGTCGATAGTTCCGTTGGTCCTAAAACACATGTTTACAAATTATCTCGCAAGTTTTCACATGTTGACAAGTCACAAATTACAGGTTTTTTTTGCCTCTTTTAAAAATGTTGATCTACAGACACATATGAGTGTACACATTTCCTAATTTTATTACTCACAAATAACGTCTTCATTCATCGGTATTTGATTTATTGGACAAAAAAAAGAAAACTTTTGTCTAAATCTCGCACGGCCTGTGTAAATATTTTATTTTTAAAATTATTTCTGAATACCGGGCCGATAGGCCGTGATCGGTTGCTATGAATCGACATCGTGTCGGCAACGTTTCGATTCCCTTTCCGGGGATCTTTTCAATACAAACAATACCTGGTACTCGTTTCAGGTAGAAGCAACTTTTTCTACCTAAAAAAAAGTTAGTAAAAAATATAACCAGAAGAAAATGCCCTGGTTGAGAGATCCAGGATTATTGATTATTATTATTGGTGTGCAGATGATACAGCTGTGTTTGCACAAAATACAGCTCTTTAAGGGATTCTTAACCCAATGGATAAAATAATTAACAGCAAATAATGTAACATGAAGTATAAGAAACAAAATAGTAAGTTTCAGGTGTGCACGCGAAATGCAGAGAATCCAATCAGAAAAATTCTTGGAACAATATTCCCCATAAAGTCGAATAATAGAGTCTCTGAGAAGCAAAATTACAAATGATGAGCGAATGTTTATGGAAAGTATAAGTGGAAGTTATATCAGCCCAAATGGAATTTAATGAACCTAAAATTTACTTCACTCGGAACAACTTTATTCTGAATATAAGAAATAATCTGAAAAAGGTGATAAAGGCATATGTGTGAGGGTTGTTGTGTCCACGATTGAATCGTGGAGAATATGAAAAGGAGAGAAGAAAATTCTCCAAGCATTTGACATCTGGTGCTCAAAATAAACTGGACAGAAATTGATAATTAATTTACATACCCTTATATTAGCTCAGGAAGGTAGGAGTTGCCAATGAAACTTAAAACGTAGTAGAGGTAAGCTAATGGTGCGTGTAGTCCGACATAATGTGTGGTGATGAGAATTGAAGGAAAAAATAGGTAAGAGGAGTCATAAAGGAGGATCCGTTTAAACAATATGAAACAGATTGTGGACTATGTAAATTGCACATCATACTGAGTAGTGAGAAGGAAAGCAGAGGAGCGAGATCAATGGTGAGCTGCTGCCAACCGGCCTGCTGGCTGCTAACCCAGAGAGAGAGGTGACGGAAAGCGCAGTGAAAGGAAATATTTACAGGAGAAGACGGAGACTGCAGTACATGAGGCAGATTGTTGAGGATATGGGATGTTGTAGGTTTGTAGCTTCTCTGAAGTTATGGGTTTAAATTATATAATCTTCAGGAAGGATTAAACCAAAAATGTTCTTTTCCTGTCCCAAGCGCATAGACTGATTACTCTAAAGCTCCTTCGGACTTCCCACACTTCTCCGTCCTTTCGGCTCATAGTTTGATAATTGCATGGGAATGCGACAGTCATTCGTTCACTTAAGATGTTGTAACCATTTTCGTCGATATTGGACATTCCTATCGAGTATACTCATTATATTCAAAAAGAAAAGAAAAGAAATCCGGCATATATAAATTATCATGTAACGACTGCAACAGTTTTTACATTGGTCAAACGGGGAGAGGTTTCCTCAAACGATTTAAAGAGCACACACCAAAACGTCACCTAAATAATCTCATTTTGTTAAATAATAATACTGATTTTAAATATAATTTAATACCCCTACATGTGTGCAACAAAGGCCGTTACATGGACGCAATAGAAGAGTTCGAAATATACAAAGCATATAATAACATAAACAGCCGAGACTTCATATTGAATGACCACTTAAATTTTAAATCCAACCCGCTATACGATACAGCTTTGAACCTGCTTAGGCGTAATCACTCAGATAATAGTTCAGTGTCCGATCGGCTTCATCGTGGTGCGCACCATTTAGAAGGCGAGTAAATTACATAGTGGACAATTATGTGTAACACGTGTTTTTAACGTTTAACGACCTCAATAGAGCGATTTAATCTGATGTTGGAGCAGATGTTCCGAAACGCGTCATTTTAATCGACGTAACGAAGTCACACGACGGATATAAGGTGATTTATTTATAATAATTTACTCATAATATTCAGTTCCTATGGTATATCTACATTTCCTCTGCGATCATATAAGAATATATTCATTTCTGTCATAGAAGAGTATACTATAACACGTGCTGGAGAAATCTTATTTTGGCCGTTTCAATACGACTAGCCTGGGATGTTGTTAAAGGTCAATGTCAGACCCGCAGAATAGTCTGGGGAGGGCTAACACCTTGTAGAACATAAGACTTGTTTTTCTTAACTCTTTGATTTATAGTTCTCCAGATTGTCCTGAACATATGGTTGAACTTATGTAGTTTATTCACTGTACCATTGTTTGTAATGTAAGACATAACATACTCCAATTACTCAAGATTACTGACCTGCTACAGAACAGTACGATCGGCAATTGCTCGTATGGGATGCGCTTCATGAAAGCCATTACCATTGACTCCAGTGTGGAGGTCTGTAGTCTGTAATCTGTAACCTGTGTGACCTTTGCAATTGGTTGATAATATCTTTCAACATAATAGTCATCCTTTTTGTGGTCAGAGTATCGGGAGAATGCTTGAACAAAACTAAAAATGAACGAATGAAAATACGTTTCAAACAGTATGGTGTAACATTCAATGGTAGTGCCATCGACGTGTAGGTGGCCATGATAAACTGGCGTAGTGATACTTTAGGCTTCTGCATGATTACAAAAATGGTCGAACAAAACGTCTCTCACACTAAAATTCCATCAGCAGTGTATGGTGTTTACGACGAGGACTCTCACTTACCGGATGAACTCTGTAGTAACAAACGCTTTAGGCAAATGTTATAAATTGTGACATTAACAAATGAGTGTCGACTTAGAGAATATGCAATTTTTGAGTAAACCTTCTCACCGGTACTTTACAATTTCTGAAGGAGTTAATATTGGAGACTTATCACGTGAGTGTTTAAGTAGTTAAACCTATATATACTGAAACAGCAAGTCATTACGTGACTACTTACAGTGTCCTGGTGTCTGTCAGATTATACCAATTGAGACCAGTCACTCTGGACTGTCTGTCTTCATGGTCGATGCCGTCGTATGCTTTAGAAGCGTACAGGATTTGCCATTGGTGAAAGTTTGCAATCTGAAAAATGAAAAATTCATACGATTATTATTTTGTCTGCTCTTGCTTAAGAAAACATTATTTAAACTCGGTTTGCAATTTCCATTGCAAAACTTTTGTGTATTTTAAAACTTGTGAAATAAAAAAACCTCATATTCACTGAATTGGAAAAAAATTTCATAAATATCTATGATATATATATATTTATTTCATAAATATTGATATGTATTTGACTATATATTTGAAAAGCTATAATAATTCTTATTTTTCTTTACTTTTGATTTTGACTTTAATATGCATTAAGAAATACCGGTAATTGTTTTGATGACAAGAGTGGAGGTGAAGTTGATGGAAGAAGGATGAAGTGTGTCAGTTTTGTAGACCATATGATATTGCTTGCCGAAGGTGGAAGGATATTAAAGTATTTCAGCAGGCGTGCTGAAGTATTTCAGCACAACTTGTCAGGGGTTTGGAATGAAACTCAGTATAAACAAGAGAAGAAAAAGACCACTGTCATAAGCAAATTGAGCAGCACGGCAAGGATTAAAATGACAAATCAGAATATTAAACAAGTGATAATATTATAACATCTGGGACAGTAAGTCAGAAGGACATTCGTAATAGTCAAGAGGTGAAATTAAGAATTGTTTTAGCTAAAGAAGCTCTTAACAGGAAGAAAACATTATCGTGCGGGCCACTAGATATAAAACTGTGAAAGATGATGATAAAGTGTTTTGTTTGGAGTGTGCTCCTATACGGGGCAGAAACTTATACAATGAGGAAAGAAAAGGACAGGAGGCTCCAGGTATCCAAGATGTGGACAAAGAATAGAGTGGAAAGGATTTCCTGGAAATTTATTGTGACGACTGAGGAGGTGCTTGATATAGTAGGACATAAAAGGAGAGTGTTGGTTATTATTATGCCAAAGGGCAAGAATAGATTTAGTTGGGACACTTTGTCCGGCAAACACAAGATAATGTGATGATAGAATCAATGGAAGGCTGGTAAAGGAAGGATAGAGGACGGAAGAGACGCCAGGTGACAGAAGATATACTGATGCTGTATCAGGAAATGAAGACACGATCCCTAGAATAGGAAAGTACGGATGGAACATGGTTTCAGATATCTGCCCTTGGGCTAAAAATACATGATTATCTGTAGAGGATCTATCTATAATACTCCTGTTTTGGTACTATACTCTTTCGAGCTGTACTTTGAGTGTATAAAATGAAATACGAATAATACGCTTAAAATAGAATTTTTAACAAGAAAATAATTTATCATATTTACCAAACACAAATGAAGGATAAAGATAAACTTTATTGTTGTAGTGCCAGTCATTACCTTTCGTTATGCAAATAAAAATACTACTCGATAAAGAGAAGAATTTAAAGTTCCCGAAAACATTTAGAGACAAAGTCGCTACACAACAAACGACAAAATTTGAGGCGAGCCAAATATAGGAAGTGTGTGAGAAAAGTCGATTATTACCATCGATAATGGTTACAAGGGCAGTTATCATATGGATCCACGGGAAATGGCCAATTTGCCGCCGTATATTGAAATACAATGCAAAAGCTACTAGACTTTCGGGCGACCTAAGGAACGATGGAGACATCAAACTGAGGATCCGTATTTCGACAACGAAATTAGCTAATACAATAAGGGATCAATGGCGTAGAAAATAACAATAAGTGGGAACAATCATAAATTAAAATTAAAATTTAATAAATCTACCATAATTGTAATAATGAACTGAGACAATTTATAATGTTTACGTGGACACACACACACACACACACACACACACACACACACACACACACACACACACACACACACACACACACACACACACACACACACACACACACACACACACACACACACACACACACACACAGTATATAGAACAGAGATGTTTTTATTTCCATAGTACTTACAACAAAACAAAAATATAATTGACAATCATTTCCAATGACTACATGTAATACAGTACAAACAAATACAATACTATAGACCTACGTAGTTTAAAATAAATAAAATTCAAGTATAAGGTGATTCAAATTGCACGGCAATCTCTCGGGACTTGATTCTACAGCTAAACATAAGAAAAGAAGTTCATATAAACATAGGTCCGAAAACGGTTTGTTAGCGAGTTACTGCTAGCGAACCAGTTCGCCCTGATTTCTGCTCCCACGGTAAAATGACGCCATACTGAAATTCGAGGGGTACAAAATGAATGGTAAATTTGGTGGATTGTTATACTTTTTGATCTGAAAAATTGAATAAAAGAGGTCCCAGACCTCTATCTTAATTAGTTCTTAAGAAACACTGGGTGAAACACAAAACTTTGGAGTCCAAAAACACACATTTTCAGATTTGGGATAAAATAACTTCGTTAATTTGCTAATAAACAAATAAAAATTTCTAAATAACGTTGTAGAGAATTTAATTATGAGAAAACTGATGTGTATAATGTCTATTAAAAGTAAGTACAAATTTGTGATATTTGACTTTAATTAAAAACAAAACAGACCAAAATGTGCCAGAAAAGTGTTCCAATTTACAATAAATGGCATTGTAAATTTTCGAAACACCTACCTTGGGCAGACGAAAACCCACGAGACTGCCCCCAAGACAGGACCAACATACTCTTTCATTTAATCTGTGATGCGGTCTTCTTCGTGATAATCTCTTTAGCCATTTTTTCTCACCACCAAAGTTTAATGGAAGACAATACTCATATTTTTTGCAAACGCATCTGATGGAACACTTGGAAGATATTCCATTTGCAGATAGAGTGCAGATGTGGTTTTTGAATCTGCTTATTACTGTCATGATTTGATGAACCACTTAAATAATACATTCGGTAAGCGATGGATTGGTCAAAACGAACCAGTAAATTTTATAACGAACGACAATTTATAATTTTTACGTGGACACACACACACACACACACACAGTATACAGAACAGAGGAGAAATTTTTATTTCCATATTACATACAAGAAAACAAAAATATAACTGACAATAATTTCCAATTTCTATGTACAATACAATACTATAGACCTTTGTAGATTAAAATAAATAAAATTCAAATATAATACTTGTGCCACAGATAGGCACCTCCTTAGCAAAGCTGGGTGGAGGTTAACGTCTAGCTTTAGCACATGTGACAGCTGCTCAAACAAAACAATATAATTTAACACTAATATATAGCTTGACTAAATTAAAAATTCTTAATGTTAAAACTTCTTACATTTATTTTCAATTTTTATATAAAACTTTGAGAAAATTAAATTATATTTACAAGTAAGTTTTAAGTATGTTACCAAATGTATGTTAAGCTACTGTATATGTATAAAACTCAAAGTCTGAGGATTTATGGGTACTGAATACAAATCCACACAGTTACACCAATTGCCACCAAATTTTGCACATGTAACCTTTGACACAAGGTAAAAATACTGTCTAACTTGGAATTTGAAATTTTTGATCTCGTACGATTTAGGCTCTTTTAATTATGGCTTATCTTTGACGCGTATAAAAATGTCAAAAACAACAAGGAGAGGAGAGTTAGTTACCTTAGTAACAAGTAAATAAACAAATGACATTTAGCGGCATCGGAACTGTACCTTTATCCCCTCCTGCAATTTTAAATATTTTTAATATGCGATTGTATCGATATATTTTGTAATTTTGTGTACAGATACGTTTATACATTTTGTAATTGTCTTAAACGATTATAAAATTTATGTTTATAAGTATTTCTGATGATGCAATGAATAAGCAATGAAATATATTAAATACTACTACTAAAGATATTAACAACACCAAGGAGTCCTGAATTAATTACCATAGTAACAAATAAAAAACAAATGCTACTTAGGGCATCGGAACTGTACATTTAACCATTTCTGCAGTACATTTTCGATGTTAATAATATATGCGATACATTAGGATGTGGAAAAGAAAACGTTTACTAATTGTAAATTGTCCTATTTCTTAATGCAAAGCGAAAATACGTGTTGTTTTTATTTGTGAGGTTAGGTAACAACGGATTTTGGTTTTTAGTTTACTACTGAAATAAATAACAACCATGGTTGAGGAAAACATAACGTTTAATGTGTTATACAGTTCTTCTAGCACAGTAACAATTAAAATAAAGAATTTAGCGTTTTTGACTTAGCAGGTACTTTATAAATATCACCAAAGGCTTTATAAACGGGTACTTTAAATCTCCAAAGGCTGTTGCAGCAACATAATAATTTAGTACAAATTAAAGTAGTACAAGTGTTGAAAACAGCTTCGGAGAGAATTTGACTAATGTGTACAAAATTTTTATACGAGCTGACAGAACGCCATACAGAAGTAGACAATAAAAATTATATCAAAATACTTATTAAAAGTAAAATATTCGCGTGCGAAGCCGCGGGTAAGAGCTAGTATAAATTATAATCATAACATAACAAAAAATTACTGATAAAAACGTTTCCAAAAATTCTATCTAAAAAAAAAATCCTCAACGACTTCCAAAGACAGAACGCAATTTCTTAAATATTACACAAACGTAAATAAAGTATTTAGATCAAAAATAATATTTACAAGTTTATTATGAACGTTGGGTGCACAGAATTCAAATGATCGTTTAAAAGCTTCATTTGTTGGCCGAGAAACTGTTACACAGTTATGAGACTTCAGTCTTTCTACCTGAATAAGATAGCACTAATTATTAGCGAAAATAATCTTTAGCTCTATTTCTTGAGTGACCACCTCTTAAAAACACCCTTAAAACTCGATAAATCAAAAATATATCTTAATGGAAAAACGCTCCCACTCCTAAATAGGAGCAAAGATGGGTCACTTCTCTTTACATCGGTCATAATTCTGATTATTTTTTTTGTGTGCCTGCTATTGGACTAACAATTCTAAAGTACTTACCTCAACAAGAAATACCATACTGTAATTTAGAATAAATAATGGAATAATCCACCAAATTTAGAATTAAAAGTGGACAAGAATTTCCTTAAACAAGAATTCATGTACATTTTGAAGTAAATACATGATTTACACTGATTTACATTATGCACAGACTTACTCGGTCCACGTCAGTTATAATGGGCTTAACGGCTGGAATTCTGCACTTCCCCGCTGGGATTATGAACCCCCTGATAGCTCCCAGTGTTACCAACAACAGCAACAAGGCAAACTGTTCTTTATACATGGTGAATGCCTGTAAAAAAAGTTATTGAAGTAACTCTGATGTAAATTACATACGATCATTCTTATTTGCGTAAAGTTAAATTAAATATATGGAATTATGTTGAAGAGACATTAACGATCTAGTAACGAAACGAAACATCTAGTAACTCCTGGCGTTAAGATATCACGAAACAGATATTTGAATATGCTGTTGTTTACTGATGACTTGCTTGTAAATCAAAATACAGAATCTGTTTTACAAAATCTGTTTTTAAGCCTCAATAGACTTGAAAACAGTACAATGTAAAAATCTTCTCTACAGAAAAAGAAGGTAGTGGCATTTCAAGGCAAGGAACAAGTATGAACAAAAATAATAATTAACGATCAAACTGTAGAACAGGTAAGAAATTTTACGTACTTGGAAAATGATATAGAATGATAAGAATTATGGTATACTATGGTAAGAATTATGATATGGATGTTACGTTTTGTATGTTCTAGATGATCTGTGGCACAATCAACTGTATTTTTAGAAGCAAGGTTCGACGAAAGACAAAGGTATAGTTATACAATATTATGGCAGTCTCTGTAGGTGTGAATTATGGACAACAATGAAGAAAAAGGAAATTAAAATACAGACCTTGGGAGTGATTTTCTTAAGAGAAAATGAACGTGTTATAATCTTCATGGTATAAAGAATAAAGCTGTAAGAGAAGAATTACAAGTTCACAAGTCGAATGAAAGACTAAATTCTTATAAAAAAACGGTGGAAAGAATACTTAGACGAAGGTCAGATTCAAGACTGTCCAAACAAGTCTAGAAATATAAACCTATAGGACACAGGTGTGTGGGTAGACCCAGGAAGATATAGTACCTTTAAAGTTGTTTTGATAGTTCATCTTCTTTTTTCACAGCACTAAATTAATATAGATTATTAAACTTTCACTTGTGAAACTTACTTTGTTTCCTCCCGTACTCGTTTCGGCGTGATGTGCGCCTTCGTCAGCGGTGTGAGACAGATCGCCAGGATATGAAATATACAAACACTACACAACACAACAAAACAACATACTTAACGACCAATTTCACTATAAATCGCACACACTTTTTGACACAATTATACATAAAACAAACAATAATTCGGATCCCCTCGCCAATTCCCTTCCACCACACACCACCCTCACTCAACCTACCAACTAAAACCGTTACAAGTTACTGACAGTCTGTCTCACACCGCTGACGAAGGCGCACATCACGCCGAAACGCGTACGGGAGGAAACAAAGTAAGTTTCACAAGTGAAAGTTTAATAATCTATATTAAAGTACCTTTAAGGTGGGTCCCGGACATAAAAGGAAAAGGCTGAGAGCCACTGACCTAGACGGTTTTGAGTTCTTAACGGAAATCTACTGTGATTCAACCTTGTTTCTTAATTTATTCTACATACTCTTGCTTTTCTACTTATTCTTACTTTGATGTTATTGTTTATGTTGATGTTATCATTTGTTTTCGTATGAGCCACTGTGGACTACGTTTGGTTCATCTGGTTACTCCCTTCTTCTCCTCTCTGTTCCTCCACTCCCACATTTCCTTCATTCTTGATCGATGTCTCTCCCTCCTTTTGTCAGTCCATATGGTACCTGTCTTCTTTTTGGGTTTTTCCTGAAGACCTTGTGCATCTTTTAATTTCTCCGTGAGTGACAAGCATTCTCCAATGTCTTCTTGAGTAGTCTGTAGTTCTTCTGTCTTTTTCAGTTCTTTGTAGTCGTACCATGTATTGAACATTTTGAGACTTGCACTCTGAATAAACGAGCCGATAGGATAGTCAATACTTTTGAAAGGATAATTTTGAGGAGAACATATGGACAAATCCAAGACAATTGGATATATAGAATACGTCACAATGAGGAACTATACAAGCTATATAAAGAAAATGATCTGGCCACCACCATCCGAATTCGTAGATTGCAATGGGCACGACACATCATTAGTGTGGAAGGCAACCGAATACCTAGGAAGCTATTATTTAGTCAGATCGAGGGTGAAGGCCTGTCGGAAGACTCAGTCATCCCTGGATCGACGCAGTGGCAAGGGATAATTTACTTAAAATTAAACGATGGACATCGATCGCCGAGGACTGGGAAAAAGGAGGCGGATGATTTTGGAGGCTAAGACTCGACTCCATTGTGAAATAATGTGCGTAAATTCAGAGTGGGTGTGTGTAGTGTTTTATAGATTCCATAGGTTTTATTTATTTAATTTCTTTGTTTGGGCTTACCGGTTGGGAGATAGAATACTATTGATTTTTTTATTTGTGATGTTTAAGTGTTTGTTTTGGCCTGAACACGGCTACAGATTTGTCGCGTAGCCGAAACTTCGCTTTATATAAAATATCGCTATGGAGAACCATACATGACTTCCATGATCTAACATTTATATTTAAAATCATTTTTTAAATGAAATATTTCCATAGAGACTACTTCTTTCTTTAGGCTTAACCACAGTACTGTGTTCACTAAAGTATGATGGCAGTCGATGGCACTGCCGAAACGACTGATTTGCAGAAAATGTGACGATTTAAATAAAAGAAATAATCTAGAAAATAAAAAATTTTAAAAATTGAGGTTGCGAGCTCTTAAGCTATTTAAATCTCACTGTTTTAATATAAGATACCTGTATGTACTCAGTATGAGAGGAAGCAGTAATTAATTAGTTATAAGATACTCAAATAAAAAGATAAATTTGTAAAGCTTTATTAATATCGTATTTAACCCTTTGCTTGTAAGCAGGCGCTTTCCTGTTGATTCCAGACTCGACATGCTTTCAGAGTCTTGTGTGAGTAAGAATAAGATAAAAAACTAATGTTAATAATAATAAAAGCTGAAGACATAAATAGTCGCTAAAACAACTGATTTAAATTATATATATTTGTTTAGGGATAGTTTAAATAAATAAAAAAGTTAACTTAAATATAGTTAGGCACTATATTCTCGCGCGGAAGTTGTCCCACTAACTTTTGTCCAGTACCTGGCGAAGGGAGCGTAAATTCTCTCTCTTGCAATGGTGACTCCGTACAGTGTAGACGTAAGAGCTATGCTCTTCAAATATGTGTATCATATTTGGTTTCATCTTCAGAAAGTGTACCAGATGTAGTTTGTTTAAAGCATCTGGATGTATTAATTAATGTAGTCATGAGAATAGACAATAAGTTTAAAGTTATGTAAAACAAAAAGTATTGAAACGTAACAAAAAGTGTAACACAAGATGACTACGTACTTCAACGTATAAAAACTATTCCAAAGTAATACCCGGAGATCTGAACTAGCAGAAGCCACAAACTCTACTGCACGTGACAGAATATGCAGATCAGGACATCCGAGAATCTACATGATCATCGTAGATAACTACATGACCTATTGTTCTCCCTGCTAACTTTTGGAGCCCTTTACAGAGGAAAGCCAGACCGAGATGACGACGTAACTGTTCCTGTTTCCCAAGACTGATACCCCAGGAGGAGTCTTCCGCATACCAATTAAAAGGTGACTCGATAGCCTGTCTATCGAGGGTTACTAATATTTGTTACACTACACATCTTGAAAGAGACTTTTCAGAAATGATTAACTTTGTAAAGACTTATAAATTAAATCTAATGTTTATAAGATTATATCTTATTAATTAATATTTCATGTAACTATTCTAACTTCATACGTTGTAACAGTTTATATGTTAATGTAGAGTAATATAACTCAAGCAATAATACCATTCTTAAATGTTGAATAAAAGAAAGTCTTGCAAGCTAATATCATGAAAAGAGTATAATTAAAAGTTTTAATACAGAAAGTTCACCCGGATCCGAGGTATAACTATATAGAATCTAGTTTGATGCCAAAGTTTAAAGAAACCTTTCGATAATTTAATAATTGAGTTAGTAATGTCATGGCATCAGTCAGTATATGTTTTTCTTAAATGTTGAATAAAGAGAAGTCTTCTTGTTACACACATATGAGGAGTGCTTAAATCAATTTTATACCTTGCCATTGTTTCCTTACACAAAGTAAACAATTACACAGCTAGTAAGTAATATGTTATTTTAATTATTTGTGATCAATTCTGTTACATCGTAGGCAGCCCTTCTAATTAACGGAGTTTAATTACGAAGGGTTCCCTGGATTTGTAACGCGGCGAAAAGCTAGTTACAAAAGTGCGCCACTCTGCTAAATTGTAAAAAAAATAAAAGCGTAATTGTTTACAGAGAGTCATAAAAGTGCATTCACTCTGCTAATTTATGTAAAGAGTTGTTAAGCATCGTGACGCAAACAAAAGTGCGTTACTCTGCTTACATTATTTGAAATAAAAAAAAAAAAATAAAGGAAAGAAAGGAAAGAGTTTTAATTGCGTATATATGTGTCACAAACAAATTGCATTCACTATTTATGCGTGGATAAACATAAATATTATGATTAATAACTAAATGTTTAATATTGATATATGCACTCAGAAAGTTACTTTAATAAATGTAATGTTCAAAACATATTTAATACACTATTAAATAACGTAATATGTATTAATACGTAGATGGTAGTATGTATAAGTAAAATGTCATTAGCGTCATACAATGCAAAATGCTATATGCAGGTTCCTACCGGCACAACCTGAATAATTCGATGTAAGTACTTGCATACATGAATTGTGACCAAGCATAACAATTTTGGTCAACCGAACAATCTGTAACAGGTTTGTTTACGACAAACTACGACCTGTTGTCTCCTGAATCATTCTGCACAGTGTATGTCCAACTACATAGCTTACATACACTAGTATGTGTTATAAAAAAAATTGATAAAAAATAACTTTGTAAATAATAATAAAGTAATTAAGTAGAAGTCGTGATTTAAAACTTGTGAACAAAATAAGTAATTATTTAATTGAGAAAAGTTTATGAATGAACGAAGCCAAAGTGTTGTCTAAGCGGAATAATAATAAATGTGTTGTACAAAAGTGTGCTCCCCTTCTCAAGTTTAAAACGACCGGTTTCAAATCGTTGGTGTTATTCACTCGCATTGTGTAGACAATAATATGTAAAAGCAAACACCCCATTGTCACACACGCTCACCCTCCTTTGTTAACTAAATATGTAGACCACCCTCTGACCTACATTCCAGTAAACAGCTGATCGGCTATTTAACATTGAAAGATATGTGTGTGATTTCTGTCTCTCCCTTAGAAGAGAAATTGTTCTTTTCTAATTTGTGTAAATTGATTACTTATGAATTTATTATATGTAATATATGTGTAATATAATAGTATTAATTTTAAGTACGTGCTAATGTGTTAGAACAAAATGGCCCAATTTAACCCTGATTTGTTATTAAAAGACGAGCTGTCTTACGAAGCTCTTTTGCGTGGACTACCCCATGCTGATGTAACAGTCGCGGAATTACGAAGTTCAATTCGCGAATGTGGATTTGATGCGCCCGTGGAATTAAACAATCTAAGCCAACTCGATTATGAAGGCGAGAAAGAAATTTGTACTGCCAAGTATAGTGAATTATACTTATTGTCTCAAACACTCCAAGACGAGAAATCTCCGGCAAAAATTTTGCGGACTACCCAGAGAATAGAGCATTTAACCAGGCGAATAAAAAATTTGTCGATCTGGCCGAATCTCACAGAAATACCCGTTGATGTACAAAAGCTAGCAGACGAAGCTCTACGTCGCTTACCTTCAATTATCAACGATTTAAGACGAAAATCCGACTCATTCAGGACGGAGGAAATAGAGAAATCATTAATGCAATTACACATCTCCCCAGTACAATCCCCCACCACTGGTTTACCTCCGCCTAACTCGGATCGGAACTCACCTATCGTATCGCAAGTGCAAGCGAACCCAGAACAAAATACTGATACAGATGTAAATCCCCCTCCTCCCGAATATTTTCAGTTTCGTCCCGGAAACAATGAATCTAATCTCCCTCATCGAGGAATTACCCCTATGAACTATAAAGCAGATCTATACGGAAAAATGACTCACCCTGTGGAGAAGATTTTAACCGAAATCCCTTATACAGATGGTTTAAATGTTTCCAAGTTACTAACATTTATTAGTTATCTTCTTCAGATAAAGGATCTACAGCAGCTGAATGACTGGCAAATTTTACAAGTTCTATTACCAAAGTGTAAACCCCCGTTAAAAAATCGTGTGCTAGAAGCCCTAACCTCTACTTTCCCAGTAGAAGAGTTACATTGTTCTTTAATAAAATACTTTATTCCCACCGGCATCTATGAAGAAATAAAAAGGAAGACAGTACTCCGAGTACAAGGACATCAGGAGAGATTAGCTCACTACATCTCCGATATTAGGGAGTCCTCTCGACTACTACGTGTAAACTGGAATGAAACACAACTAGTGGACACCATTTTAATAGGAGTGTCACCCGAAGAAAGATCTCGACTATCATTGATGAATAGACCCAATACGATTGCTGATCTGGAACAGTGCAGTATCCATTCTTCAAATGTATGGTACTCAGATCAAAATCGAGAAGCAATGAAAACCTCTGGAACTAATAGACATCAATTGCGAGCACTACTGCCTGATGTAACAACCTCGTATGAAAGTCAAGTTTCTAGTAGACCTCACTATGTGCGCAAAGCTGGTAAGTTAATTGTAAACCCAGATAAAGCGGAAGCCAAGTACCCACCTCGCAGAAAACCCACCTGTTATAATTGTGGCAAATATGGGCACATAAGTACAGAGTGCAAAAGTAAGCCATTGGAACGGAACCAACCTGTGAATATAAAGTGTGCTAAATAAATATGGTGATTAAATAGACGATAGTTCTAGGAGCGTTTCTTAAATCCCCAAAGTAGTTTAATAAATAATAAAGTGAATAATAATAATTGATTTAAATACTAGAGCTAAATAAATCCTAAGTTATACTAAAATTGTGTGAAGTGTAGAAGTAATTAAAGGAAAAGAATAATAATAAAAGGTAAAGTTGCGTATTGTAAACACTTCGCAGTGGTGGCAAGTAAGAGAAATTAAAGCGTGTTCGGAAATGTAGTAAACAGCCACGCACCCTCCCTATTGTGTTAAACCGGTGCTAGCCTGAACAATTGAAAACCACCCCTAGTGAGTATGACTAGTATGCATTATGTAAAGTGTCTCCTCTCCCGCATAGTTTGTTTAAGTATTGTTAAAAGAGATAAAAGAGAATCATATTCGTGGGATTCCGCTTCTCTCAAACCAGTGATCTAAAGTGGAGTATGGGATCCTCTTTAGATTACATTAGAAATAAGTTTATGAGATATAATCAAGTATTGATTATATATGTAACGTAACAGGTCACAACGGCGCCGACTGAAAGGGAAATGATAGGGCTGAAATGTGCCAAAGATCATTAATAACTGCTGAAAGCTAACTTCCGTAGTTAGAGTAAGCTGGTGTCAGTCGGGCCGGGATGTTGTGAGTTACGGATAAGTAGGGATCATTCCAATCTAAGGTTTGGAAATTAGAATTAAGATTAAAATGTAAGTTAGTACTTAAGAAGTAAGAAAAAGGGAATTTCACGAAGGCGATCATTTAAATGAATAATGTCATTTAAAGAAATTAGGAAAAACCAACTGTGCACTAATAATAAATAACTTCACACACTGCCACTAATCGTACTCCCAGTCCCCACTTACCACGAAGGTCACAAGTCGACCCCGTTCGAGTTACTATACAAGTATCGACCAAACCACCCTTTGTCCACAAGATGGAATATACACGATCTACTGCCTCCGCAAATAACGGATAAGCAGATAAAGAGAATATGGAACAAAGCCCGCTCTAACTTGAGAGCAAGCTTGGAAAAATCCAGAAGATACCACGAGAAAGGTAATCATAGCAACTCAGTCAGGTACCAAGTAGGTGACTTGGTAATATACAAGAGTCACCCCATTAGTAGTGCGATTGATAAGACCACCTCGAAACTATCATTCAGATGGTGTGGCCCTTACCAAATCCAAAAGTACCTAACTCCAGTTACAGTAGCCCTGTGCGAACCTGCAACTCAGACATATGTGCGGAGATCGCATATTTCGCAACTAAAGTTGTATAAGAAGAAGTGACGGTATAGTATAAAAAAAAAAGGAAAAGGAATACTAGGTAGTAAAGAAAATTATATTTCTGAATCCGCGTAAGAAATGTAAAACGTAGAGTTTGGAAACGAGGCCTGATCAACCTGAGTTCCAGTTCTGCGGAGCATGCATTAATGAATAATCATTAACTAGATGGGTACTAACACTCATTAACTCCATGAGTTATATAGGACTCACAGAAGAAAAGATAGAATTCTAAATAGTAGAGATTTAGAAAGTTACTCTACAGAAGAGAGAGTAAGACAAACAAAAAAAAACCGGTAGTAAAATTAAGTGATAGAGATAAGAAAGAGTTTTGTGTTTTAATTGTGTAAATATTTAGTGTAAATAGTATGTAAAAAAAAAAAAAAGGTAGTTCATAAGAATGGAAAGTGTACAACAACTATGTGAAAGAAATTACACACACTAAACCCATTCAATATCCCAGTGCCCAATAGTGAGTTAGACTCAAAAAGCTAAACCGTAGCGTGCAATTCAAGCGGTGGAGTATGTGACGATTTAAATAAAAGAAATAATCTAGAAAATAAAAAATTTTAAAAATTAAGGTTGCAAGCTCTTAAGCTATTTAAATCTCACTGTTTTAATATAAGATACCTGTATGTACTCAGTATGAGAGGAAGCAGTAATTAATTAGTTATAAGATACTCAAATAAAAAGATAAATTTGTAAAGCTTTATTAATATCGTATTTAACCCTTTGCTTGTAAGCAGGCGCTTTCCTGTTGATTCCAGACTCGACATGCTTTCAGAGTCTTGTGTGAGTAAGAATAAGATAAAAAACTAATGTTAATAATAATAAAAGCTGAAGACATAAATAGTCGCTAAAACAACTGATTTAAATTATATATATTTGTTTAGGGATAGTTTAAATAAATAAAAAATTAACTTAAATATAGTTAGGAACTATATTCTCGCGCGGAAGTTGTCCCCCTAACTTTTGTCCAGTACCTGGCGAAGGGAGCGTAAATTCTCTCTCTTGCAATGGTGACTCCGTACAGTGTAGACGTAAGAGCTATGCTCTTCAAATATGTGTATCATATTTGGTTTCATCTTCAGAAAGTGTACCAGATGTAGTTTGTTTAAAGCATCTGGATGTATTAATTAATGTAGTCATGAGAATAGACAATAAGTTTAAAGTTATGTAAAACAAAAAGTATTGAAACGTAACAAAAAGTGTAACACAAGATGACTACGTACTTCAACGTATAAAAACTATTCCAAAGTAATACCCGGAGATGTGAACTAGCAGAAGCCACAAACTCTACTGCACGTGACAGAATATGCAGATCAGGACATCCGAGAATCTACATGATCATCGTAGATAACTACATGACCTATTGTTCTCCCTGCTAACTTTTGGAGCCCTTTACAGAGGAAAGCCAGACCGAGATGACGACGTAGCTGTTCCTGTTTCCCAAGACTGATACCCCAGGAGGAGTCTTCCGCATACCAATTAAAAGGTGACTCGATAGCCTGTCTATCGAGGGTTACTAATATTTGTTACACTACACATCTTGAAAGAGACTTTTCAGAAATGATTAACTTTGTAAAGACTTATAAATTAAATCTAATGTTTATAAGATTATATCTTATTAATTAATATTTCATGTAACTATTCTACCTTCATACGTTGTAACAGTTTATATGTTAATGTAGAGTAATATAACTCAAGCAATAATACCATTCTTAAATGTTGAATAAAAGAAAGTCTTGCAAGCTAATATCATGAAAAGAGTATAATTAAAAGTTTTAATACAGAAAGTTCACCCGGATCCGAGGTATAACTATATAGAATCTAGTTTGATGCCAAAGTTTAAAGAAACCTTTCGATAATTTAATAATTGAGTTAGTAATGTCATGGCATCAGTCAGTATATGTTTTTCTTAAATGTTGAATAAAGAGAAGTCTTCTTGTTACACACATATGAGGAGTGCTTAAATCAATTTTATACCTTGCCATTGTTTCCTTACACAAAGTAAACAATTACACAGCTAGTAAGTAATATGTTATTCTAATTATTTGTGATCAATTCTGTTACATCGTAGGCAGCCCTTCTAATTAACGGAGTTTAATTACGAAGGGTTCCCTGGATTTGTAACGCGGCGAAAAGCTAGTTACAAAAGTGCGCCACTCTGCCAAATTGTAAAAAAAATAAAAGCGTAATTGTTTACAGAGTGTCATAAAAGTGCATTCACTCTGCTAATTTATGTAAAGAGTTGTTAAGCATCGTGACGCAAACAAAAGTGCGTTACTCTGCTTACATTATTTGAAATAAAAAAAATAAAATAAAGGAAACAAAGGAAAGAGTTTTAATTGCGTATATATTGTAGCGTGACAGATATAAGCATAATATTGAATGGCAATAAATCATTAGAATAATGAAGTTATAATATTTAAATTTGGAAGAAAGCATTAAGTTTAATATAAATAGATTAATTCATAGCAACTGTGGAAAGAAATCATTATTATAAAGAAAATACAAGTTAAAATAAAAGGAGTTACTAGTGATGAGTCATCCAAAACCAGTCTCATAACTAAAGGTTTTCAAGGTATAACCCAGGAAGGTAAAATAGTAAATAACAAAGCAGTACACAATATGACCAAACCCACAACGAGGGAGAATAAATAAAAGAGAAACCCTAAAATAAGCCAAGATCAACCAATACAGGTTGTGTATTTCTGAATTAAAGAAGAAGATGGAGAAGATCCCAAGAAACCTGATGGCATCAAGAACAGATGGAGAAGATACCAGTCCCAGAAGGCAGGAGAAAAGAAGACTGAAGAAAGAAGAAGAGGGCAGCATCCTGAAGAAGATGTCATGCTCTTATAAAAGACACCCAAATCCCTATATCCCCAAAATAAATATCTAAAAATAAAAGTATAACGAAATAAAAACCACATGTATATAAATTTAAGAGAGAGGAGTGTATAAAGTAAAAGTTTCCTGTGAACTAAGATGAAACAATAATATAGTACCCATGGAACAAATCTCCATTGAAAAAACGCTAACCAATTTATTATGTTAATAAGACTATACGACCATTTAGCATTAACATAATAATAAGTGCAAAGTGAACCAGTGATAGTTTTGGGTATTATAAAAAATGAACCTTGTGTTTCATTCTTGGCAATCACAAACATTGGATGCAATGAAATATGCATTTTTCAATGACTTAAAATGTGTACGGTGACAATATGTTGTTCATAAGACATGAATCTGTTCAAAATAACATTTTTGTTTTACATGAAAAAAGAAAAACAGATTTCATAGTGCTTTTTGAACGGTTCATACTATTTATTTGTTAATGACAGGGTACAATTCCCCAAAGATAAGGTATAAAAGACTGTATAAAAACTGTAGAATCCTACTTATAATAATAGTTAGAAATAAGAATATAAATATAAGGTTTTAATGTATATAGTACAAGAATGTTTAAAAATGTTTTAGATATAAGGCCATTTGTTTGGGTCTGAAACAACTAACATCAGAACTATAAAAATAATTACCACTTGTAAATAGTAGAGAGTAATTAAGATGTTAGTTAGTACAAAACCTTTTTTATAAACCATGTTTACATGTTGGAAATGGGAATTTTGTTGCAAAATGTCTGATTTGAAGACAACCATTTATTTAAAAAAAATGTTCTTTATTTGTTTAACTATTATTTGTATTGTAACCAATACTAATTGTTTTTGTGTAATTTGAAAACATGTTTAATTTATAATACTATTTGTAAAAAGTCAGAGAGGGTATCACACATCATATATTGTTTGTAAATTATTTTGTAAGAAAAATTGTTAAAAAATCATAGGCCAAAAGAATGGAAACCAAACTTCATCAAAACAGAGAAATTGCTCAATTAAATGCAAATAAACAAAAGGGGTTTAGACAAAATAAACTTGAGATCATGCCATATAATTGCACATACCATTTAGAGAGATTTTAATAAATTATATTCAGAATTATAAATAAAAATAAAATGACTAAACTCAGAAATTTAGACATGGGAGTCATATATTTCAGAATAATGTTTCAGAATACAACTAATTCAATTAATTACCAGAAAATAAGGGAATAGGAACCTTTTAATACAATATAGGATTATTAATATTAAATATAACTGATAAAATGGCTGAATTTATATAATGACAGGAAGTAAATTTTGATGTTTTGGACTCTTCAGAGTATACCCAAACTGAAAGTAAAATTACTATTTTTTGGACAGAAAACACTATAAAATGGCATTATTTAATCTGAAAATAACCAGAATGAACTGAAAGATTAATTTAAATCAAATCTAGTGAATAAAATTGACAAATAACCAAAGTTTAGGCATTCATATAGTGAAATAGTAAAATGTACACAGGATGTGAAAATATTTTTGAACAATGTTAAGGATAATATTATATGGGCTAAGAGTTTAATTGAAACTGGAGGAAACAGTTAGTTAATTATTGGTAGTTGAACAGTTAACATGACATACCTTTGAAAACGTGAATAATCTAACCTATAATCGTCATACAAAGCGAGTGTATAGTGAGTTATTGTGAAATCGCGAGTGACTTGTAAAATACTTCTGAAACTATCATATTATAACAGAAACGATCAAGTAACACTCCATAACACAGAACAATATAAATCTACTCCGAAAAACACCATAAAACACTAGAAAACTGTATAATACATTAAACCAAATTAGTGATGGAATCGGAGAAAGTGTTTGAACTAATAATTATACAGATACACTAAATACAACCCAGAATCACTACACCAGTCACTACACAACATATAACAAGAGATTTGCGGACACGAGAACAGAAATATTGCGTCAAAATACATTATTTGGAACGCAGCAGGGACGAGTCACATTTTGATCAACTTGACGGCAGCCATCTTTCTTTGACAAACCCAGTGCCTCTTCGTGGTTCATCACAGCTGTTTGGTGAAAACAATTATTATATTTACAAATTATTATTCAATGTCTGTGTTTATTAATAACTATTAATTTGATTGTAACGTTATACTTTTTAAATATTAGCCCGATTTCTCTGACTTTGGTAATAACTGGCTGTTTAAAGAACCCTATATAATTTTTATATCATATACTTGTAACTTTTTTCGATATCCTGAGAATCGATACTAATCGATAAGAGTCAATATTGCTATTACTTAATAAAATATTAATACTTTTCAATACTTAATAGTTCTTTATTTCTTCAATAATACTAATTACCAATAATATAATTCTAATTGATAATCTACAAGGACTTTACCACCCGTAAGTGAAGATAACCTAAAAAATAGAAAGGTAAACAAATATCGATTGGTTTACAGACAGTCTTATGAGTGGTGATAGATTATTTAAATTATACTAAAACTTTAATAAAAATTTTCAGAAGAGCATTACACTGTTTAAAACTTCACAGCCCTATATTAATTAATTGATCCTAATTAATTAATTAATAAAATTAAAATAATTTTTTTTTATAAACATAATTTTTTTTTTTAATTTCCTTCAAAACAATAAATTTTGTTTTGAAACGTTCGGCGAAGCCAAGCATATATATTTCTTCATCAACTTTACGCTACTCGACCGGTCTTGCTACCATTGGGACTCGACCAGCTGGGAAACTTAAGGAAGTGTTTCAGGCCAG
Source organism: Magicicada septendecula (assembly GCA_034769895.1). Classification (NCBI taxonomy): domain Eukaryota; kingdom Metazoa; phylum Arthropoda; class Insecta; order Hemiptera; family Cicadidae; genus Magicicada; species Magicicada septendecula. The sequence goes on along the minus strand of CM068369.1, from coordinate 18,960,799 downwards.
TAAGACGTCGAGAGCCACACCAATTAAACACCTTACAACTTACAGATTCACACATCAATCTTATTTATTTTATTACAAATTGGCTAGTCCAAACAGAGGGGCTTGATTACATCGGAGTCACATATTCCACAATAGCTTATTATCATCAACACACATCTATATACTTATTTTATTAGTATTATTACAAATTGGCGCACAACTTTAGGGGCTTTAATTAGCGATTGGAAGGCCAATACATTCTGCCCAATCACTAGTTGGAGCTAGGCAACAGCTACAAAGCCAGAGAATTTCAAGGGAAAATGCAACGACGTGCAACATCCAAGAAACGGGCGGCGGAGGCCGAGAAAGAAATAGAAGTTGACATGGACAACAAGGAGGCGACGCCAGTAGAGGCGGAAGAGGTATTACCACCGGTGTTGTCCAAACAAACGGAACAACCGGAGATATCCTCACAGACAAGGGAGGTTAATCTCCAGGAGAAGCAGGTGGAGAAATCCAAGACAACGGAGGATAATCAAATGGACAGATACATGGAAGTGTTCTTGCAAAGGATGGAAGAGAAAATAAACAAAAATAGTAAGGAATTAAAGGAAGACTTGAGTAAGAAAATGGGGAGTGATAACCAGTCCTTGAAAGAAGATTAAGGAAATAAAATCGAAACAACAAACAGGAAGTTGGAAGAAGAGATGGGGAAGAAGTTAGAAGAATTGAAGGAAGACAATCAGTCCCTGACGAAGAAGATGGAAGAAAACAGCAAGAAGATGGAAGAGAAGATGGAAGAAAACAGCAAGAAGATGGAAGAGAGGATGGGAGGAAAGTTAGAAGAATTGAAGAAGGATAATCAATCCACAAAAGAAGAGTTGACTGGGATGAACAAGAACATGGAAGAATTGAAGGAAGACAACCAATCGTTCAAGGAAGAATTCAAGGCGACTAAAGAAGAGTTGATTAATAAAATTGAAAATACCAATCAGAAAATAGATGAAACCAGGAAGAAGATAGAGAAGAACAACCGACAATTGAAGGAAGAGTTGAAAGAAGATAACAGGAAGTTGGAAGAGAAGATGGGGGAGAAATTGGAAGAATTGAGAGAGGACAATCAAATTCTAAGAGAAGAGTTAAGGGAGGTAAATCAGGAGAATTTGGACAAACTGGACGAAAGAATGGAATTGTTGCGAGAAGAAATGAATAAGGAAATCAAGGTTAACAAAAAAGCGATGGATAAGAAGATGGAAGAAGAAAATATAATGGTCAATCGACAGATTCGAGAGATTGATGGAAAGTGCAACCAGACCGAAAAGGAGGTGAATGAGTTTAAAGAAGTGGTGAACATCAAGTTCACAAATATTGAAGAACATAGTCGTAGGAAGGTAGAAGAACAGAGAAAGGAAAATCAAGAAGAATTCGGAAAAGTACGCAACCAGGTCACAGAACGATGTAATGATATACAAGAGACCATGGCCAATATCACCGGTCAGGTGCGACAAAGCCGAGAGGAGATGGAAGCGATTAGAAACAGACCGACTCATTTCACCGGATTGCCCGTCAACGAAAGCCGAGAGTGGCTCAACTTCCGGCAGTACAAACGTAAGCCGATGGAGTTCCTGGCTAGGGTAGAAGAATATTTAACCAAGCATAAAATTACCCAATGGAGCCATAGCAGGGAGATATTCGACGAGTCTTTCCGAGACATAACAGATAATTGGTGGATGGCCAACCGGAGTGAAATTTCCGACTACCAACAGTTCCGGAAAATGTTTAAAACAAAATACTGGTCTGAGACTACCCAGAACTTGATACGTGACAATATTTGTAACGGAAGATACAGGTCACAATTAGGTAGCAGTATGACGGCATATTTCTTGGGGAAGGTGTGTATGGCAAAGCACCTTGAGCCAGCAATCCCAGAAGAATGTTTAGTGAATAAGATATCTTATCACTATGATGAGGACATTATCAGGGCCCGGAGAGGTAGTCAGATCAAGACGATCCAGGGAATGACTGAGTTATTGGAGGGATACGAGAATGAAGAGTATTATCGGCAGAGCAGGAAGAGAAATGAGAGACCAGAAGCAAGGCCGACTACTTACCCCAATAACGGCAATAACCATACAAATAACCGGAACCAGCCCAGTAATTACGACGGCCCTAGCAACCAGCCGCGTAATAACCAGTTTAACGGAAATTTTAACGGCGTGAGAAATAACAACCCCTACCCAAATAATCGAAACCACTTTTATCAACAAAATAATAATGTTCCATACAGTCAGAGAAATCCATATCCCAACAATAATGGTAACAGGCCTTACCCACCTAACCGAAATTACTATAATGATAATATTAATAATAATAATAATAGCAATAGTAATAACCGAGTGTCGCGCCCTAGGGTAAATTTTATAAGAGCAGAAGATCGCGGACCCAGGAGATATTATCAACCGAGGAGGAGCAGCTTCCACGGCGCTGACCGAAGATGGCGGAGTGCGGAACGAGACGGCCCAAGATACGAACAGGAAAGACGAAGTACCAGCCTGGAAGATCTTGGCAGACAACCGAACAGGGCGTTAAACATCAACCAGGGTACAGAACGTCAGGAAACAAACCAGAGTTTCCCGAACGATGCCTCGGTCAACAATAACTTAAACAATGACCAAAATGCTTTAAACGAGAGGAGGCAGTAATCAACAACGATGACCCGTTACTGCTTATACTTCCTGGGTTAGAAAAGGATGATTTGCAACAAGCAAACAATGATAAAAACATCACTATTATCAGTAACCATTATTTGAAAGACATACGAACTGAACTTTTGGAAGAGAACGAGAAGAGTCTCAGCAACAGTAATAATGAGATAATTTATATAACAGCGGAGGTGGAAGGAGTTCCCGCTAGAATAATGATAGACACAGGAGCTAATATTTCAATAATAAACTCCAATGAGTTGGAGAGAATACAGAGTACATGTGGTAAAACTTTGCCAATGTTACCAGTCAACAACATTGTATTGGTAGGTGCAACTGGTCGCCAAAATAAAACCATCAGGAAGCAAGTTTCCTTAAGTGTCGTTAGCCGTGATATAGCTTTAGACATGGAATTTTTAATCGCCACCGGATTACCATTTGACATCTTAGTCGGTTGCGATATTCTTCGTAGATATTCGGCAGTAATCGATCTTAATTTAAATAAAGTATCACTTTTCCCAGACGGAGTAACATGGACCGCAGATCTGGTAGGAAGCACAACTATACTTCCCAGCCCAATACATCAACAACTTCGAAAAATTAATATTATAAGAAACAGCCCTCTTTCTAAACCCATAATATACAATAATGGAGGAGAGGATTTATGGTCAGTTAAGATCCAAGAAATACGTAATTTCCAGTGCGGAAGCGATAACAAGAAAATACCAACGCACATGGCTGATCGTCTAATTGCAATATATGAGAAATACAAGGCGGTGTTTTCTGATGAACCAGGGAAGGTAAAAAACTACCAATGCCAACTTCGTTTTAAAGAAAACGTAGAGTTTAACCGGAGGTCATATCCAATAGCGCAGTCGCTCAAAGAAGCCGTGAGAACAGAGATAAACAAGATGATTGAAAACGACATAATTGAGATTAGTCAATCACCTTACACTAGTCCAATTATTGCTGTTCCGAAGAAAGACGGACAAGTCCGGCTCTGTTTAGATGCGCGTGAGTTGAACAAGACAATTGTGAATGACAGAACATCTCCCGGTGAAATAGAAGAAATCTTAAAGCGTTTTCATGGTACTAACTTTATTAGCACCTGGGATACGGTCTGTGGTTATTGGCAGGTAGAGCTGCATCCACAAAGCCGCCAGTATGTAGCGTTCATTTTCGAAGGGCGCAATTACCAGTTCAAGAGACTGCCCTTCGGACTTGTCAATTCTGTCGCCATATTTGTGGCATGCATGGACCAGATTTTGGGACCAGAAGCGCTCCAATTTACCACCGTCTATGTTGACGATTTACTAATCACATCCGGAACCTGGGAGGAGCATTGTTACAGAGTGGAATTTGTACTAAACAAACTAGCGCAGAACAACATAACACTGAAGTTGGAGAAATCCAAATTCATAGCGCGCGAGGTACAATTCTTAGGCTTCAACCTAGACGACAGAGGTATTACACCATCAGCAGAGAAAGTGGAGGCAATTCAGAGGTTTCCGCAACCAAGAAACAGGAAACAATTGCAATCTTTCCTCGGACTCTGTAACTATTACAGGAAGTTTCAGAGCCGATATTCCGAGTTGACCGCCAAGTTTCAACCACAGTTATCTGCCAAAAACAAATGGATTTGGGGTGAAGATCAAGATATTACTTTCCGATTGATAAAAGAGAAGTTTCTGGAGAGTGTGATACTTCGTCACCCAGATTTTAAGAAACCGTTCTTTCTAAACTGTGACGCTAGCGATCTAAGCTTAGGAACGACCTTATACCAGGAAGATGAGGAGGGACAACATCTGGTAATAAGCTTCGCTAGTCGCACACTGAACCAGTGCGAAAAGAACTACAGTGTGACAGAAAAGGAATTGTTGAGCGTGGTGTTCGCATGCAGCAAGTTCCGGACGTACATTCTCGGATATCAAGTCACGGTACGAACTGATCATAAATCCATCTCGTTCCTTCGTAGGTGCAAATTGAGTCACGGCCGATTGGCTAGGTGGGTACTCGCCCTACAAGAATATGACCTGAAATGGGAATACATTCCAGGAAAGAAGAACGTGGTAGCGGATGTGTTGTCACGTATAAATCTGGAAGATCAGACTTTCGAGGGAGAGAAGGAGAGCTTAGTAAAAATTTATAACATATTCACGACCAGAGCCGATTTACAAGCTTTGTTAATAAATATCCGAATCCATCAGCAGTCTGATCCTAAGCTGAAAAACATTGTGAGTCGTTTAGAAGCCAATGATGAAACCATTTCTAAATATTACCACCTTAACAAGGGAATTTTATTCATAAAAACCGCATTGGACGATGAGACATGGAAGGTGATAATCCCGCACCAAATAGAAAAGGAGGTCATCATCGATTACCATGTCAGGTATGGTCATATGGGAGCGTTAAAAGTGATACAAGCTCTAGAGGAAAATTGTAAGATCAAGAATATCAACCGCAAGGTGAGAACACACATCAAGTCCTGTAAGATCTGCCAATGTGCAAAAATAAACAATGAAAAGACAGAGGGTATCATGATACCGATAACTTCCAACGCAAAACTGGAAAAAGTGTTTTTGGATATATGCGGGCCATTTCCCCGTAGCGGTGGTCGACACAGATATAAATACTTGGTAATCATAATGGATCACTACACCAAGTATATAAAGCTATATCCGGTTAATCGGGCAACGACAGCAAAGGTTTTGGCGGTGATTATTGATTTGTATATCCCAGAGATCGGTAGACCATTTTCTATTATTACCGACCATGGTACACAGTTTAAGGGGAGGAGATGGCGAGACACTTTATTAGCACTTGGGGTCAAAACATATAAGACATCAGTCTACCACCCAAGTAGCAATCCGGCTGAGAGAGTACTAAGAGAAGTGGGTAGGATATTGCGCACGTACTGTCACAACCAACAGAAAAAGTGGCAAGAGTACCTAGCAGCGACAGAAACATTCCTAAATTACGCCCACCATCCAGCTATAGGAATTCCACCATACTCAGCCATGTATGAGAAGCCGACTCCCCGAGACATTGAACAAATCATTGAATTTCCAACGAACAACAATAGGAAATTCAACCAGTTGAAGTTTTACAATAAGGTAGCAGAAGATCAGGAAAAACGGCAAGCCAAATACCAGAAGGCAATAGGGCGAATTGTAACATATAAAGAGGGTGAGAAAGTCCTCCTAAAAAATAGAGAGCTGCCTAGCACCTTAGAAGGCATAACCAAAAAATTATTATTACTTTACACCGGACCATATGTTGTGGTAAATGATAAGCATAACAATACATATGAGTTGAGGGAAATCGTTTCAGGAAGAATCAAAGGAGTGTACAATCAAGCTTCTTTGAAGAAATATTATGAAGAATGAGTTGTGAGTTTTAGAATTTTGAATTTATATTTTAAAAATTCGAAAATAATGTAAGTACATCTTACAACCTAATATTTTGAGAAGAACATTTTGGAAGAAAGAGAAAGAAAAAGAATTTTTTATATATTTTAAAAAATTTTTAAATAATGTAAGTACATCTTACAACCTAATAATTTTGGAACAAACTTTATGGAAGAAAGGAAAAGAAAGACTTTTGAATTGAAATATAATTATAAAAATTTAAAATTGAGTAAGTACATCTTACTACAACCTGATAATTTAGAACAAAACTTTATGGAAGAAAGAGAAAGAGAGGGAATTTTGAAGTTAATATACAAAAAATTTAAAAATGAAGTAAGACCAACTTACTATAACTAAGTTTATGAGAAAACTTTATGGTAAATAATTAAGAAGAATTTGAATTTGGAGAAATACCAAAACATTCAGAAATAATAGTAAAATCACAGTACTATAAACAATTCTGAATGAAACAATTCTGGGAATAAATGAATTAAACAGAATTTGAATGTTGATAGAACGTCAGAACTTTGAAACAAGATAAGATCAACATATTACAAGGATGTATGAGAAATATTTTTCAATTAAATAAAAAGAATAGTTTGAACTTTACATTAAAACTAACTAAGTTCCAAAAAATATTTATGTGTCAATTATGATTGAATTGAGAAGAAAATAAAGTGGTTAATTCAGAAAAGAGAATTAACTTGAATCCAGAATAAATGTGGAAAAACCTAACATTTGAAGGAGTAGAGAAGAATAACAAAAAAGAGTGTAATATGCCAGAGAAGGAAAAAATTTGGAAGCAAAGAGACTAATTACCTATGAAACGATAATAAAAACAGTTAATTAAGAGCAAAGAAGAACAACTCATACCAAACATATGGAGAAGATGATTTTGAACCAATGATAATAATAAAACCTATATGAAATGCAAAGAGAAGAAATACCACATGAAATATAATATAAATGAATTAATGCTAATGAATGCGAAGGCGGATTAATAACTTTCTAAGAGAAAGGAAAGAACCAAAATGTTTAAATAAAATGATCAATATAACAACCTGTATATCTAATGTAAAGATACAATGTTAAAAAATTAAATATAATATAATAAGACCATTCAAATAATGAATAAGAAAGACTATATATAGAGACCATGCTAATACTATGAATAACCAGAAGAAAGTATAAAGAGAATTCAGATGAAGAAGAAAGAGAGTTACACTGTAAACAGTAACCAGAATTATTAAAAGAAAGGTTTTCAACCATAATTAAATTAAATATATCAGACAAGTTAAGAGTTTTGGAAAAATATATATGTAATGAGTATAATAATGATTATGAAGATTTATTAAGATAGAAAATGTGAGATAATCTGAGAGACTACGAAGTGGAGAATCCAAAGATATTTTTATTAGTCGAAAATGAGACTACTTTTTATTTATTTATTCGATGACTGACTGAAGATAATTCCAGCAGCATTATGTTTTTTGAGCAGGGATGGATATGCCCCTGTACTCAATTTATAGAAGTGGTGTATGGCCAGCAGAGAAGTAGCGTACAGTGCCCCTCTGATCTGCCCCAGCCCACGTGATAGGGAATGTTAGGGAATTAATATCCCAAGGATACAACACGAAGTTGATATAGAAAGAAAATGTATTACAATTATAATATATCTCAGAAGACACTAACTATCCGAAAAGGATCAGTAGTAAAACAAATAATTATATATATAAAATTAATAAAACTCTAATTATAAAAAAGTCGATATAAAAATGGAGAAGAAAATGAATTATAAGAAATGATGAAATTATCATAAGAAATTATTTCATCCATAAACATGTCTGAAATAATTACTTCTGGAGGAGAGCAATCTGTAGCGTGACAGATATAAGCATAATATTGAATGGCAATTGATCATTAGAATAATGAAGTTATAATATTTAAATTTGGAAGAAAGCATTAAGTTTAATATAAATAGATTAATTCATAGCAACTGTGGAAAGAAATCATTATTATAAAGAAAATACAAGTTAAAATAAAAGGAGTTACTAGTGATGAGTCATCCAAAACCAGTCTCATAACTAAAGGTTTTCAAGGTATAACCCAGGAAGGTAAAATAGTAAATAACAAAGCAGTACACAATATGACCAAACCCACAACGAGGGAGAATAAATAAAAGAGAAACCCTAAAATAAGCCAAGATCAACCAATACAGGTTGTGTATTTCTGAATTAAAGAAGAAGATGGAGAAGATCCCAAGAAACCTGATGGCATCAAGAACAGATGGAGAAGATACCAGTCCCAGAAGGCAGGAGAAAAGAAGACTGAAGAAAGAAGAAGAGGGCAGCATCCTGAAGAAGATGTCATGCTCTTATAAAAGACACCCAAATCCCTATATCCCCAAAATAAATATCTAAAAATAAAAGTATAACGAAATAAAAACCACATGTATATAAATTTAAGAGAGAGGAGTGTATAAAGTAAAAGTTTCCTGTGAACTAAGATGAAACAATAATATAGTACCCATGGAACAAATCTCCATTGAAAAAACGCTAACCAATTTATTATGTTAATAAGACTATACGACCATTTAGCATTAACATAATAATAAGTGCAAAGTGAACCAGTGATAGTTTTGGGTATTATAAAAAATGAACCTTGTGTTTCATTCTTGGCAATCACAAACATTGGATGCAATGAAATATGCATTTTTCAATGACTTAAAATGTGTACGGTGACAATATGTTGTTCATAAGACATGAATCTGTTCAAAATAACATTTTTGTTTTACATGAAAAAAGAAAAACAGATTTCATAGTGCTTTTTGAACGGTTCATACTATTTATTTGTTAATGACAGGGTACAATTCCCCAAAGATAAGGTATAAAAGACTGTATAAAAACTGTAGAATCCTACTTATAATAATAGTTAGAAATAAGAATATAAATATAAGGTTTTAATGTATATAGTACAAGAATGTTTAAAAATGTTTTAGATATAAGGCCATTTGTTTGGGTCTGAAACAACTAACATCAGAACTATAAAAATAATTACCACTTGTAAATAGTAGAGAGTAATTAAGATGTTAGTTAGTACAAAACCTTTTTTATAAACCATGTTTACATGTTGGAAATGGGAATTTTGTTGCAAAATGTCTGATTTGAAGACAACCATTTATTTAAAAAAAATGTTCTTTATTTGTTTAACTATTATTTGTATTGTAACCAATACTAATTGTTTTTGTGTAATTTGAAAACATGTTTAATTTATAATACTATTTGTAAAAAGTCAGAGAGGGTATCACACATCATATATTGTTTGTAAATTATTTTGTAAGAAAAATTGTTAAAAAATCATAGGCCAAAAGAATGGAAACCAAACTTCATCAAAACAGAGAAATTGCTCAATTAAATGCAAATAAACAAAAGGGGTTTAGACAAAATAAACTTGAGATCATGCCATATAATTGCACATACCATTTAGAGAGATTTTAATAAATTATATTCAGAATTATAAATAAAAATAAAATGACTAAACTCAGAAATTTAGACATGGGAGTCATATATTTCAGAATAATGTTTCAGAATACAACTAATTCAATTAATTACCAGAAAATAAGGGAATAGGAACCTTTTAATACAATATAGGATTATTAATATTAAATATAACTGATAAAATGGCTGAATTTATATAATGACAGGAAGTAAATTTTGATGTTTTGGACTCTTCAGATTATACCCAAACTGAAAGTAAAATTACTATTTTTTGGACAGAAAACACTATAAAATGGCATTATTTAATCTGAAAATAACCAGAATGAACTGAAAGATTAATTTAAATCAAATCTAGTGAATAAAATTGACAAATAACCAAAGTTTAGGCATTCATATAGTGAAATAGTAAAATGTACACAGGATGTGAAAATATTTTTGAACAATGTTAAGGATAATATTATATGGGCTAAGAGTTTAATTGAAACTGGAGGAAACAGTTAGTTAATTATTGGTAGTTGAACAGTTAACATGACATACCTTTGAAAACGTGAATAATCTAACCTATAATCGTCATACAAAGCGAGTGTATAGTGAGTTATTGTGAAATCGCGAGTGATTTGTAAAATACTTCTGAAACTATCATATTATAACAGAAACGATCAAGTAACACTCCATAACACAGAACAATATAAATCTACTCCGAAAAACACCATAAAACACTAGAAAACTGTATAATACATTAAACCAAATTAGTGATGGAATCGGAGAAAGTGTTTGAACTAATAATTATACAGATACACTAAATACAACCCAGAATCACTACACCAGTCACTACACAACATATAACAAGAGATTTGCGGACACGAGAACAGAAATATTGCGTCAAAATACATTATTTGGAACGCAGCAGGGACGAGTCACATTTTGATCAACTTGACGGCAGCCATCTTTCTTTGACAAACCCAGTGCCTCTTCGTGGTTCATCACAGCTGTTTGGTGAAAACAATTATTATATTTACAAATTATTATTCAATGTCTGTGTTTATTAATAACTATTAATTTGATTGTAACGTTATACTTTTTAAATATTAGCCCGATTTCTCTGACTTTGGTAATAACTGGCTGTTTAAAGAACCCTATATAATTTTTATATCATATACTTGTAACTTTTTTCGATATCCTGAGAATCGATACTAATCGATAAGAGTCAATATTGCTATTACTTAATAAAATATTAATACTTTTCAATACTTAATAGTTCTTTATTTCTTCAATAATACTAATTACCAATAATATAATTCTAATTGATAATCTACAAGGACTTTACCACCCGTAAGTGAAGATAACCTAAAAAATAGAAAGGTAAACAAATATCGATTGGTTTACAGACAGTCTTATGAGTGGTGATAGATTATTTAAATTATACTAAAACTTTAATAAAAATTTTCAGAAGAGCATTACACTGTTTAAAACTTCACAGCCCTATATTAATTAATTGATCCTAATTAATTAATTAATAAAATTAAAATAATTTTTTTTTATAAACATAATTTTTTTTTTTAATTTCCTTCAAAACAATAAATTTTGTTTTGAAACGTTCGGCGAAGCCAAGCATATATATTTCTTCATCAACTTTACGCTACTCGACCGGTCTTGCTACCATTGGGACTCGACCAGCTGGGAAACTTAAGGAAGTGTTTCAGGCCAGTAAGACGTCGAGAGCCACACCAATTAAACACCTTACAACTTACAGATTCACACATCAATCTTATTTATTTTATTACAAATTGGCTAGTCCAAACAGAGGGGCTTGATTACATCGGAGTCACATATTCCACAATAGCTTATTATCATCAACACACATCTATATACTTATTTTATTAGTATTATTACAATATGTGTCACAAACAAATTGCATTCACTATTTATGCGTGGATAAACATAAATAGTATGATTAATAACTAAATGTTTAATATTGATATATGCACTCAGAAAGTTACTTTAATAAATGTAATGTTCAAAACATATTTAATACACTATTAAATAACGTAATATGTATTAATACGTAGATGGTAGTATGTATAAGTAAAATGTCATTAGCGTCATACAATGCAAAATGCTATATGCAGGTTCCTACCGGCACAACCTGAATAATTCGATGTAAGTACTTGCATACATGAATTGTGACCAAGCATAACAATTTTGGTCAACCGAACAATCTGTAACAGGTTTGTTTACGACAAACTACGACCTGTTGTCTCCTGAATCATTCTGCACAGTGTATGTCCAACTACATAGCTTACATACACTAGTATGTGTTATAAAAAAAATTGATAAAAAATAACTTTGTAAATAATAATAAAGTAATTACGTAGAAGTCGTGATTTAAAACTTGTGAACAAAATAAGTAATTATTTAATTGAGAAAAGTTTATGAATGAACGAAGCCAAAGTGTTGTCTAAGCGGAATAATAATAAATGTGTTGTACAAAAGTGTGCTCCCCTTCTCAAGTTTAAAACGACCGGTTTCAAATCGTTGGTGTTATTCACTCGCATTGTGTAGACAATAATATGTAAAAGCAAACACCCCATTGTCGCACACGCTCACCCTCCTTTGTTAACTAAATATGTAGACCACCCTCTGACCTACATTCCAGTAAACAGCTGATCGGCTATTTAACATTGAAAGATATGTGTGTGATTTCTGTCTCTCCCTTAGAAGAGAAATTGTTCTTTTCTAATTTGTGTAAATTGATTACTTATGAATTTATTATATGTAATATATGTGTAATATAATAGTATTAATTTTAAGTACGTGCTAATGTGTTAGAACAAAATGGCCCAATTTAACCCTGATTTGTTATTAAAAGACGAGCTGTCTTACGAAGCTCTTTTGCGTGGACTACCCCATGCTGATGTAACAGTCGCGGAATTACGAAGTTCAATTCGCGAATGTGGATTTGATGCGCCCGTGGAATTAAACAATCTAAGCCAACTCGATTATGAAGGCGAGAAAGAAATTTGTACTGCCAAGTATAGTGAATTATACTTATTGTCTCAAACACTCCAAGACGAGAAATCTCCGGCAAAAATTTTGCGGACTACCCAGAGAATAGAGCATTTAACCAGGCGAATAAAAAATTTGTCGATCTGGCCGAATCTCACAGAAATACCCGTTGATGTACAAAAGCTAGCAGACGAAGCTCTACGTCGCTTACCTTCAATTATCAACGATTTAAGACGAAAATCCGACTCATTCAGGACGGAGGAAATAGAGAAATCATTAATGCAATTACACATCTCCCCAGTACAATCCCCCACCACTGGTTTACCTCCGCCTAACTCGGATCGGAACTCACCTATCGTATCGCAAGTGCAAGCGAACCCAGAACAAAATACTGATACAGATGTAAATCCCCCTCCTCCCGAACATTTTCAGTTTCGTCCCGGAAACAATGAATCTAATCTCCCTCATCGAGGAATTACCCCTATGAACTATAAAGCAGATCTATACGGAAAAATGACTCACCCTGTGGAGAAGATTTTAACCGAAATCCCTTATACAGAAGGTTTAAATGTTTCCAAGTTACTAACATTTATTAGTTATCTTCTTCAGATAAAGGATCTACAGCAGCTGAATGACTGGCAAATTTTACAAGTTCTATTACCAAAGTGTAAACCCCCGTTAAAAAATCGTGTGCTAGAAGCCCTAACCTCTACTTTCCCAGTAGAAGAGTTACATTGTTCTTTAATAAAATACTTTATTCCCACCGGCATCTATGAAGAAATAAAAAGGAAGACAGTACTCCGAGTACAAGGACATCAGGAGAGATTAGCTCACTACATCTCCGATATTAGGGAGTCCTCTCGACTACTACGTGTAAACTGGAATGAAACACAACTAGTGGACACCATTTTAATAGGAGTGTCACCCGAAGAAAGATCTCGACTATCATTGATGAATAGACCCAATACGATTGCTGATCTGGAACAGTGCAGTATCCATTCTTCAAATGTATGGTACTCAGATCAAAATCGAGAAGCAATGAAAACCTCTGGAACTAATAGACATCAATTGCGAGCACTACTGCCTGATGTAACAACCTCGTATGAAAGTCAAGTTTCTAGTAGACCTCACTATGTGCGCAAAGCTGGTAAGTTAATTGTAAACCCAGATAAAGCGGAAGCCAAGTACCCACCTCGCAGAAAACCCACCTGTTATAATTGTGGCAAATATGGGCACATAAGTACAGAGTGCAAAAGTAAGCCATTGGAACGGAACCAACCTGTGAATATAAAGTGTGCTAAATAAATATGGTGATTAAATAGACGATAGTTCTAGGAGCGTTTCTTAAATCCCCAAAGTAGTTTAATAAATAATAAAGTGAATAATAATAATTGATTTAAATACTAGAGCTAAATAAATCCTAAGTTATACTAAAATTGTGTGAAGTGTAGAAGTAATTAAAGGAAAAGAATAATAATAAAAGGTAAAGTTGCGTATTGTAAACACTTCGCAGTGGTGGCAAGTAAGAGAAATTAAAGCGTGTTCGGAAATGTAGTAAACAGCCACGCACCCTCCCTATTGTGATAAACCGGTGCTAGCCTGAACAATTGAAAACCACCCCTAGTGAGTATGACTAGTATGCATTATGTAAAGTGTCTCCTCTCCCGCATAGTTTGTTTAAGTATTGTTAAAAGAGATAAAAGAGAATCATATTCGTGGGATTCCGCTTCTCTCAAACCAGTGATCTAAAGTGGAGTATGGGATCCTCTTTAGATTACATTAGAAATAAGTTTATGAGATATAATCAAGTATTGATTATATATGTAACGTAACAGGTCACAACGGCGCCGACTGAAAGGGAAATGATAGGGCTGAAATGTGCCAAAGATCATTAATAACTGCTGAAAGCTAACTTCCGTAGTTAGAGTAAGCTGGTGTCAGTCGGGCCGGGATGTTGTGAGTTACGGATAAGTAGGGATCATTCCAATCTAAGGTTTGGAAATTAGAATTAAGATTAAAATGTAAGTTAGTACTTAAGAAGTAAGAAAAAGGGAATTTCACGAAGGCGATCATTTAAATGAATAATGTCATTTAAAGAAATTAGGAAAAACCAACTGTGCACTAATAATAAATAACTTCACACACTGCCACTAATCGTACTCCCAGTCCCCACTTACCACGAAGGTCACAAGTCGACCCCGTTCGAGTTACTATACAAGTATCGACCAAACCACCCTTTGTCCACAAGATGGAATATACACGATCTACTGCCTCCGCAAATAACGGATAAGCAGATAAAGAGAATATGGAACAAAGCCCGCTCTAACTTGAGAGCAAGCTTGGAAAAATCCAGAAGATACCACGAGAAAGGTAATCATAGCAACTCAGTCAGGTACCAAGTAGGTGACTTGGTAATATACAAGAGTCACCCCATTAGTAGTGCGATTGATAAGACCACCTCGAAACTATCATTCAGATGGTGTGGCCCTTACCAAATCCAAAAGTACCTAACTCCAGTTACAGTAGCCCTGTGCGAACCTGCAACTCAGACATATGTGCGGAGATCGCATATTTCGCAACTAAAGTTGTATAAGAAGAAGTGACGGTATAGTATAAAAAAAAAAAAGGAAAAGGAATACTAGGTAGTAAAGAAAATTATATTTCTGAATCCGCGTAAGAAATGTAAAACGTAGAGTTTGGAAACGAGGCCTGATCAACCTGAGTTCCAGTTCTGCGGAGCATCCATTAATGAATAATCATTAACTAGATGGGTACTAACACTCATTAACTCCATGAGTTATATAGGACTCACAGAAGAAAAGATAGAATTCTAAATAGTAGAGATTTAGAAAGTTACTCTACAGAAGAGAGAGTAAGACAAACAAAAAAAAAACCGGTAGTAAAATTAAGTGATAGAGATAAGAAAGAGTTTTGTGTTTTAATTGTGTAAATATTTAGTGTAAATAGTATGTAAAAAAAAAAAAAAAGGTAGTTCATAAGAATGGAAAGTGTACAACAACTATGTGAAAGAAATTACACACACTAAACCCATTCAATATCCCAGTGCCCAATAGTGAGTTAGACTCAAAAAGCTAAACCGTAGCGTGCAATTCAAGCGGTGGAGTATGTGACGATTTAAATAAAAGAAATAATCTAGAAAATAAAAAATTTTAAAAATTAAGGTTGCAAGCTCTTAAGCTATTTAAATCTCACTGTTTTAATATAAGATACCTGTATGTACTCAGTATGAGAGGAAGCAGTAATTAATTAGTTATAAGATACTCAAATAAAAAGATAAATTTGTAAAGCTTTATTAATATCGTATTTAACCATTTGCTTGTAAGCAGGCGCTTTCCTGTTGATTCCAGACTCGACATGCTTTCAGAGTCTTGTGTGAGTAAGAATAAGATAAAAAACTAATGTTAATAATAATAAAAGCTGAAGACATAAATAGTCGCTAAAACAACTGATTTAAATTATATATATTTGTTTAGGGATAGTTTAAATAAATAAAAAAGTTAACTTAAATATAGTTAGGAACTATATTCTCGCGCGGAAGTTGTCCCACTAACTTTTGTCCAGTACCTGGCGAAGGGAGCGTAAATTCTCTCTCTTGCAATGGTGACTCCGTACAGTGTAGACGTAAGAGCTATGCTCTTCAAATATGTGTATCATATTTGGTTTCATCTTCAGAAAGTGTACCAGATGTAGTTTGTTTAAAGCATCTGGATGTATTAATTAATGTAGTCATGAGAATAGACAATAAGTTTAAAGTTATGTAAAACAAAAAGTATTGAAACGTAACAAAAAGTGTAACACAAGATGACTACGTACTTCAACGTATAAAAACTATTCCAAAGTAATACCCGGAGATGTGAACTAGCAGAAGCCACAAACTCTACTGCACGTGACAGAATATGCAGATCAGGACATCCGAGAATCTACATGATCATCGTAGATAACTACATGACCTATTGTTCTCCCTGCTAACTTTTGGAGCCCTTTACAGAGGAAAGCCAGACCGAGATGACGACGTAGCTGTTCCTGTTTCCCAAGACTGATACCCCAGGAGGAGTCTTCCGCATACCAATTAAAAGGTGACTCGATAGCCTGTCTATCGAGGGTTACTAATATTTGTTACACTACACATCTTGAAGAGACTTTTCAGAAATGATTAACTTTGTAAAGACTTATAAATTAAATCTAATGTTTATAAGATTATATCTTATTAATTAATATTTCATGTAACTATTCTAACTTCATACGTTGTAACAGTTTATATGTTAATGTAGAGTAATATAACTCAAGCAATAATACCATTCTTAAATGTTGAATAAAAGAAAGTCTTGCAAGCTAATATCATGAAAAGAGTATAATTAAAAGTTTTAATACAGAAAGTTCACCCGGATCCGAGGTATAACTATATAGAATCTAGTTTGATGCCAAAGTTTAAAGAAACTTTTCGATAATTTAATAATTGAGTTAGTAATGTCATGGCATCAGTCAGTATATGTTTTTCTTAAATGTTGAATAAAGAGAAGTCTTCTTGTTACACACATATGAGGAGTGCTTAAATCAATTGTATACCTTGCCATTGTTTCCTTACACAAAGTAAACAATTACACAGCTAGTAAGTAATATGTTATTTTAATTATTTGTGATCAATTCTGTTACAACGTAGGCAGCCCTTCTAATTAACGGAGTTTAATTACGAAGGGTTCCCTGGATTTGTAACGCGGCGAAAAGCTAGTTACAAAAACATTGGACCACGACCAAACAGCCTCGGAAGGAATTTTAACAACAAACTACTTCTTTGTTGCCGATAACGTAGTGCACATATAACAAATTATTCCCTCTCCCTTCAACTATCATTTTCATTTATAGAAAATTACCCCCTCCCCCTTCAACAACCCTTTTTATTTGTAAATATTTCATCTACCATACAACAATAGATTATTATGACCTTCTTTTCAGGATACTTTATTTATCAAAATTAAGAACTTTACTCTTGTTAAAACATAAAACGTTGCTGGTAAACTACCCCTTCCCGTTAACCGATTTTCACCAAAATCAATAAACCTTGAGTATTCTACAACTCAAGCACATATGCAAAGAATTATTTGATTCTGTTTGAATTTTCGGCAGTTATCGTTCTCCATAGAAAACATTCTACACACAGAGACACAGACACACACACACACACACACACACACACACACACATACATTTCCGAAAATGACTTTTTTCTGGTTTCGAGGGATGTACAATCAGAATCAGTCGTTATCTGGGACATGATTTTTTTCACCATCACCATACTTCTATTTCCTTATGGAACATGGAAGTTACAAAAGCGGTGATGGAAAAAGTCCGTCCCTCAAGTAGGTTTCATATTCAGGGATCTTAGGAAACTCTACCTAGCGTTTCTGTTATGTGTGTGGGAGTGAACGGATTGAGTTGGTTCCAAAGTGGAAAAAACGAATAGCAATTATCATACTAACACCGACAGTTGTCACAGTTGCGTCGTCACTTTTACGTTCAAGGTCGATAGAAGGTCAGTTAGCAACGTGTTTAGTACAGTTAACTTGTAAATTGACATAGCCATATGAATGTTTCACTGGGAGTAGTTACGTGTACGACTGTATTGACACTACAGCGCCAGCGGACAATTATCAGGTCACTGTTACTAACAGTTTAATTGAATTTTTACTTTAACATATAACGTTCTAATAAATACAAACAGAGAACTTTTGCTTTTAAATTATCCTCAACCAGCAAATAATCCCAATCCCTGTTAACTGTTGACCTTAACAAATACTTTTTTATACTAAATAATTAAATAATAAGTATAGACTACATTTTTTTGTAACCAACCATTTTTTTACACAAAATAAATTTTTATAAAAAAAATGGCAATACCTACAGTACCGATATATCTCTGAAACTTGCGTCATAAAGAAAAAATATAAACAGAAGATACAAACAACAGAAACTATTTTTCTGAGATCACTTAAAAGATGTAATAGACGAGATCATATAAGAAATGAGGAGATAAGAAGTGACTTAGATATTTTTGCAGTTAACGAAAGGAATAAAAAACACAGGAGAAAATGGATTCAACATGTCATAGTGACACTGTTTAGTGACAACATTCCTTTGGTTAATTTACAAGTCGCTTATCATAGCCTGCCCTTGCAACGTCTTTTGGAGACGATAATATTACGATTATTTACACGATTATTCATACAAGAAGTAAATAGTATACGTGAGAAGCACATTCGTATACGACTGATGGAAAAGCAATAATTCATAAGGGTTTTTTTCAACGCAAGGAAAATAAATAAATCAGTCAATGCTATAAAAAGTATACGGTAGTTTGTAGAGATAAGAAATTCTGGCAACATTATTTCACCTTGGCTCATTTTTTGTAGCGATTCGGAGAAGGTAGATACAAAGAAGACTTAAATTCATTTATTATAAATTTGTATTGTTTTACGTTACATAGAAATCTGTTAATTTTATTTTACGTAAGTAATTAAGTAGGTACATACTTTTATTTAAATCTATTTTTTTATTTCACACACACACACACACACACACACACACACACACACACACACAACTATATTTTATATTTTTTAACAAGAGTATCTGTTTTGGTTTCCGAGGCTAATGTTTTAACTGTGAGTTGTTGATTGAGACCACCGCATAAGCGAACCAATCCTATGAAGGCTAGAATTTGTATCGACCTTTTTGGTCTAGATCCGTCGAGTTCTGTTATGGGACCACCTCCAGAAGGTTGTGGCTCTTCATCATGCACGGCGGTCTTGAGTAGGTACAGACTCTGGCTCTATTTTATTTTATAAAGAAATTTTATAAAACAATGGCAGTACCTACACTACTGTATGGTTCTGAAACTTGAGTCATAAAGAAAAAAGATATACAGAAGAGAAAAACAGTATAAATGAAATTTTTGAGGTCAGTTAAAAGGCGTACTAGACGAGATCATATAAGAAATGAAGAGATAAAAATTGATTTAGATATTTTTTTGCAGTTAACGAAAGCATTAAAAAACACAGACGAAAATGGATTCAACACATCAATAGAATGGAAGAAAGAAGAGAATACGGAAGGTGGTGAAAGATTGCAACCCTAGAGGCAGAAAAAGTTGGTATAAGAAAACGTTGTCTGTGGAAAAGGCCTCTAAAGTCTAAAACCGTTAGGAAGATGATGATGATGTATAAATTTTTTTGCACGACATAAAAACGGTAAAATCTTCAAGGTCTTGGTACATTGTTTTTACCACAATTGGCCTTGGTATATTATGTAAAGTAGGCCTAATTATGTGAAAGACATATAGAATTTGTATCTAATATAAAAAAAAATATTTTAAAATATCGAAATCTAAAACCGTTTAATGAAAAATCGATGTTGAAATCCAACATAATAATATAAACTATTAATATACTACTAATAATTCATCAACTGACTTATCAAAAAACGACACGGTAATATCATATATTTTGTAAATATGACCATACGTATATTGTTGAAGAATAAATGAAATATTCTTTAATCAAAAATATATTTTCATTTAAAATATATTCTAGAGAGTTCACAATAATCCTCTTGTTGGAAATAAAATCAGGACTATTGGGCCGTGGCCTGCTAAAGACGTTATTTATAAAGAACGCTTCGGCTTCACCTCCGGACGTTATCTTCAGTGATAAAAGGATTCTACACAACTGATAAGGTTCTCGTCAGTATGCACAGTACTGTGCCACAGTATTTTACTCAATACGTTGAAAACGAGTTAACTGCAATTCGAGTAATTGTTTTATCCTGAGAACGATCCTGAACGCCGGACACCAGAAAGAACTCACAGCGTTATCCAGAGCGCATCAACAACGCGTCTGTATCCAGAGTGAAGCACATCACACCTGTACCAAGACTGGATCATCAGCATCTTGGCAATCTACATTTGTCATAAAGGAAAGTGACTATTTTTTTAATTTTTTTTTACACGAACAGGCCAGCCGTGGACCACGCGAATATCATTTCCTTTCCTTCTCCTGCCAGAAGGCCCTCATTCGCACAATATGCGCCGCCTTCCTTTCCACTGTTCACCCCTTTCTCGTCTTCTGCTCACCGCAGAGAACCTCAAGATTTTGAATTTTGTTTCTGTGTGTATTTTTATCCATACAGTCGTTCAAAGAGATACCCAGTTTCATCATTTCCTCCTTGAGTTGTTTAATGTATCCGTTTAGACTGGAAAGTTGTCAAATATATGTGAAAATTTGTTTATTTAATCTGGACCGATCCATCCGAACCATATGTCCAAGGAATATGGTAAGTCTTTTCCTTTGGAAAGCCGTTTCCAGATCTTCCAGATCCCTGTACAGCTCTTCTTTGAGTATATGCCTATACCCGTCTTCGGTTAATTTTCCAAAGAATTCTTCGTTCAATTTTAAGAATTTAAAATTTTAAAACCACATTGTTTCCACATCATACATGATCACCGGCCTGATCACAGTGCTATAATGGCGGACTTTTGGACTTCTGGAAAGGTTTTTTCTTTCCGTACAATTAACGGATTAGAGTAAAGGCCTTTGATAATTTGAGTTTCCTTATCTTAAACGATCTTTGTCTGAGGTATTTCGGGATATGTTTTCCCCAAGATATTTAAAATTGTTAGCATATTTTATTTCTCCATACGTAGTGTCCAGGCACGTTTTCGGGAATTTAAATAGGGTAGTTATAATTTTTGTTTTAGCAATGGAGATTTGGAGGCTTGTGTTCTCCTCTATCTCTTTGAGATCTTTTATTTGCTTTCTTGCTTATTCTTCTGAGTGGGCAAAGATGGCAAGATCATCCGCGAAAGCTAAATAGCTTAATTCTACGCCTTTGGATTTGTTACTTTTTCTAACCCTAGTGGAATCAACGTTATGGAAAGGTTTTCATGACTTTATCTAGGACACAATTAAAGAGAATAGGGGAGAGTCCATCCCCTTGACGTACGCTAGTGTGAATTGGGAAGGGGTCACCAAGTTATCCTAGGAATTTAATTTTGGAAACTGTGTCGGTTAAAGTTAATTTAAATACATTTAGAGTTTTGAGATCTACACCGCATTCCTGCAGACACTGGAAGAGGGTCTCTCGATCCACTGAACATAGGACTTCTGAAAATGAATGAATGTTGTGAAGAGGGGGATATTTCTTTGAAGGAAATATCTAATGATCAACTTCAAAATGAAGATCTGTTCCGGGCACGAACTGCCTTTTCTGAAGCCACTTTAATATTCACCAAAGTGGGGATCGAGCTGGGATTCGAGTCTATTGATGAGAACCTTAGAAAAGATTGGCCATCTATTTTTTGGATTGGAACCTTTTTTTGTATCGGCAATCTAAGGACCACATGCCAATTTCAATTCATTACTCTTTGTTCTTTCCTTTTTTCCAATATTCTTTCATCTTCTCACTGTGTCTCTTCTTCCTGTCTTCAGTCCACTTTGAACCTGCGTTCTTCTCTCTCCTACCCTGAAGTCCCTCGATTTTTAACACTTTTGCCCGAAAAACGTCTCCTTCAATTGGTTCTTCTGCATGTATATTATTTATTTACATTAAATAAATATAAATTAAATAAATAAAAATAATGTGCAAATATATTATTTATATCCAGAATGACTTTATTTTTTCATAAAGTTAAATATACTTATAATCGAAACAGACAAAACAACTTAAAAAAGGTTTGACTAATAAGATTAATAGAGATAAAAATTATTTTAATCTTAGTCAGGTCAACCGAGACAGTATAATTAGTTTTTATTTTCTTAAACTATATTAAAATCAAAGTAGTGTCGTTTGTAGTAAAGCCATTAACATATCCACAGCATTTAAGTACACGGTTTACCGACAACTCATTGTATGCGACACCTGTACATTGCAATATATAGGCCTACTGTACAATATATGTTGTACTCTATAGTATATGTTGTTCGCATTGTGCATACTCAAAACATTACAATACAGTATATTATTTGTGTGCAGTATACTGTAAACACTAATACATTATACGTTATCTCCAGACATATCTAAAACTGTAAAGTACTTTAGAATAAAATAAAATTTAAATAAAACCTATATGCTGGTCTCAACCAAAGAGTTTCTTTGTTACTCAAAAATGACGAGGATACAAGCAAAATGTAAATTATGAGTACACGTATGTGTGTGGGCGCGCAGCCTGTCTCTCTTTGTCTAGCTGTCAATTTGGTATGTGCATGAATAGATATTTTTATTTTAGCAAATATAACACACACACACATTTAGCAGCAAGGTGATAATGTTTTTATAAATTATTATTTATTTAGATATTTTAAAAACAATTAACTTTTACAGGTTGTGTAATAATCAGCAATGACAATTATTTGACGTTAGGCCTGCTAAAGGGATGGACTTCTTCCCCGCACTGAATTTTTTATATAAAGCGACATTTTGGCAAGGAAACATTTCTGTAGTCATCTTCAGGGCTAAAGCAAACACTCAAACATCACAAATAAAAATACACAGTACTCTGTCCCACAACCAACAGAGGAGTCAAAACATACTAAACTATTTACTAAACAAACAAACAAAATAAATAAATAAAACTTACCAATATTAAAATCTGTAAAACACACACACACACACACACACACACACACACACACACACACACACACACACACACACACACACACACACACACACACACACACACAAATCGCATGGACCCGCACGATCAAGGTAATAGTTTGTATTATAATATTGTTATAATGAGTTGATAAAATGTATTCTACTTTCAAAATATTAAAAGTACAAAATAAGAAGAAGACAATAACATAAAAAAAATATTAATTGTATTTATTTAAATACATTCAAATTAACAAGAAAATCGTGTTTCTCTCAATTTTTATTTGTGTGATTCTAGTGATGAATGTTTTAAAACATAAGATTATGTAATCATTTTCATTATGTATATATGTCCTCATATATTTATCATATGTTTAAATGAAATTTGTTTTGAAAGGAATGCGTTTTTAACGATTTTAATTCTAAATAATCATTACACAATAAAAATTACATGTTACAATATTTACAAATGTAGCCCTTTACTGACCTATAAAATCTGTAACTGGAAACGGAGTTTACCACTTTAACAGTTCTGAAAGAATCAGTAGGTAATCGAGAGGCTTGCTGGGCAGTGATCACAGGAGTACAACCAATGCAGAGAACGCCAGGCAGCACCAGTATTGGCCAATTTGATTGGTCAGTATTCTTAAAGACACTGCAATCTGCAGTATTTTAGCAAGACATAACAGGAAGGTCAAAACCGATTAGGAAAACAGCAATAATTAGCAAATAATAATTATATAATAATTAGCAAAAGCCTTACTTTCGGTGTTAATCGCGTGTAACTAAATGATTAACGAATGTGTGACTGGTTAATTTATTCATCACAATTCACAGCTAAGTACTCGGCCAAATATACGTATTTTAGCATGATAATGTCAAGTTTGTAAACATGTCTGTGTTTTCATAAACACAAGTTGTTAAGTATCTTTTTTTCGTTAGGCTGTTACTCTGAGTTTTCTACTATAGTAAATTTTCTCCAAAGAAGTCGCCTTAAATAATGAGATTTTTGTCGTGGCTACTACATGACTTAAGGCCTACTACCATGCCTAACTACGAGGATCAGTTGAAAAGTTCGCGGAGCGATATCTATATTTCATCGGTAGAACTAAAATTTTTCGTGTGTTGCAAGATTCACATTACTTATGGATGCGTATTAATTTCCAAATATTTCTACCAATTTTGAAATAGTCTACCAATGTTCGAAATTTACATGTCACGAATGTTTCAAAAATAGACAAAATCAAACATCGTACTGTGATTGAATTCTTTGTTAAAAACGGTCTAGCATCAATTTAAATTCACAAACGAGATGGTAAGGAGATGCTGGACCCTTCAAAATAAATAGTTTGTAAGTGGGTTCTCTGGTTAAACATGATCGTACGAGCGTTGAAGATGACCTTCGCAGTGGACAAACAAAAAGTTAAACAGGCCGGCAGTGTTGGCAGACCGGCGATTGAGAGCAGATGACATGCTGATATCACAGGTATTTCAAATTAGCATGCATATCATATTTTAGGTCAAGAACGCAGTGTGAAAAATCTTTATGCAACCTGGGTGCCGCATTAGTAGTTGTTGCACTTTTGGTGCGACCACGCGGGGATTATCTTATAACGTCTCTCCTGTCAAGACATTATAACATAGGGAACCAGTTTAATTGTTTGCTGTTAATTAAACTAGCTGCCGTAGTTAGTAAAAATTACTTACCAACAAAATATGACAATGTATATATCAGGATTTTGTCTAAGGTTACATAAATTTATTCACTCTCTGGATATTAGCGAAAACATCTCTTTATTCTTGTATATAACTAACTAACATATTATACATATACATATTGTATACATATACACATATTGTATTTAACTAAGGATATAAACATAATAGCTTTAATGGTCATTTTTTGTTTTTTTTTTTTACTTACTTTACTTTACTTTTAAAAGATCATTTTTATAAATTCTGCATTAAATACTCTTTAAATTGTTACTCTTAGTATCTCAAAATCATACAGCTGTGTATTACTTCAATTACCACGGATCCGGGCTTTAACTTTGGAATATTCTAACATATCTCAACATCATCCAAACTATTTGAAGAATAGTCTGATGTAATTTTCAGAATTACTTTACCTTTAAACATCATCAGGTTATTACTATAGCATTACAGGAATTACAAACATTTATATGCTAATCTTTAAGTGATCTAAAAAGTCTTTACAAGAAACTTTACTGTTCTTTTTGTTGCGGTTTTTAAAACAAGTTAAACACAGAAGTTATGGTTTAATGTTACCTGAATATAACGTGAGTCTGCGGTGGGTGTTCGAGATGATCCTCTTCAGTAGGTCTTCTTGGGTGTAGTTCATTGTTCATCTGGACCCTCCATTTAGTTGGTTGTTTCCGAATTGTAGTCTAGGTCATGACGCTTGGATTCTGCTACTTGAAGTTCGTACGGTTGTTGTAGTAACTTTTCTCCTGGTGTTGGTTGTTCACTTTTTACATTTAATTCGTTTTTATTTTAGCAGCACTGATGTTTACTTTTACACGGTAAGGAACATATCTTACCACTTACTGTTCGTAAAGAGATGTGTCGGCTAATTTTTTTTGTTTTTATATTATTAATATTTCCTCCACGTACTACATTACTAGTTTTTGAGTTTTACTAACGCTACATTTGATTAAATAGATTAGAAGAACTAACGTCTTGTTAAATCGTTGTTTAGCGACATACACGTAAGTGTAACTTCACAACACATTTTCGAGCTGCTTACATGTCGAAGATTCTCCGGCGACTGGGGCTTAGTTTAGCGGCAGGGAGTCGGTAAGCTGGCGCGGTTTACGCGCTGAGAGAAAAGTAGTTCGTTCCTTTATTATTATTAATTGTCCATTAATTAACTAGTATAAATTATGCTACTTTTTCTTAGTTAGGAGTTAGATATTTTCTTTATTATTAATACGTCTTTTATTTAATTAGAAGGATTATTAATTTTCGCTTAATAACATTGTACTTTGCATGTTCGTACTGGACTTTTTGCATGTTGATACAGGTATCTAGGTACAGATAAGGGTGGATTATACTCTCACTTGTTATAAGAACAAAAAATTTAATTTGTGCTATTTAAATAATTTTTTAAATCGTCACAATCTTAAGAGCTTGTATGACGACGTTTAATCTTCAATGCCTACATATGAATTATTATTGTTTTTGAAGGTGCAGCGTTTCCTAACACAATTGCCATTTTGTTGTGAATTTATTTTAGCCCTAGACCCTTTTTAACAAAGAATTCGTGAATTTGTCCGTTTCTCAAAACACGCGTGACACGTGAATCAAACAGCCATAAACAGTGAATAAACTGACAAATAGATTTGAAAATTAACAGTGCTTACACGAAATACGAATCTTACGAATCGCGAAAAACTTTAGTTCTACCGCTAAGCTAAAGATGTCGCTCCGGGACCCTCGTACGTGCTATCTGCATAACTGAGTCAGAGACAAGCTGCCGTTAGGGACGTTACTATAGTTACACGCGTATGCGGCGCGTAGAAATTAGTCAGACAGTTAAATTATAAACGACGGTCAAAGTTACGTTTAGTTATGTTACGTTTTTCTAAGTTTTGAAGTAATATTACGTTTCTTGTATCTAAAAGAAGGTTATGTTTCAGGCATAAATTGCGAACTACCAACTGTTTTTTGTGTTTATCTTCAAATAAAATCCTAGACGTCAGTTCAAGTAAGTCTAGATTATTTTACAAGAAATGTTAATAAAAATGTAAATGTATAAAAATTGTCTGTCATTGTCTCTCTCTCTCTCTCTCTCTCTCTCTCTCTCTCTCTCTCTCTCTCTCTCTCTCTCTCTCTCTCTCTCCCTCTCCCTCTCTCTCTCTCTGTGCGCGCACACACGCGCACACACGCGCGCACACACACACACACACACACACATTGCAATAGGTGGAATTTGCATTTGGAATAGTAATTTAACTCTAAGCGTATGATAGCATGTTGCAAATTTGTCTAAATAAAGACTATAGGTTCGGACATTGTATAATAGACAATAAGATACATGATAAATTTGTTAGTTTAAGTTAGTTTTTGATAGTAAAAAAAAAACAAGTAGTGTAAAATATACGTACGTTGTGAAGTAGTACGAAAATATACGTAGGCATATGGCGAGGGCGCGTGTGCTGGTATGTATAACTATGTTACAGGATAAAAATAAAAAAGCATATTAAATTAATTAACGTTCGTGAAAATAAAAATTCTGACATGAGACTTACACCACAATACGCATAAATAAAAGAGCTATCGAGTGGTAACATTCTTGTTTATAAATTAAAGGACTAAATATATGAGTTGTTTTAAAAGAAAGTTTTATGACCTTAAAAAAATTAATAAAATTTGACTAGTTTTATTTGCAAACTAAACTTTATTCGTAGAGAGTATGGTATCATAACTTATGCCGCAGAGGAAGGGAATATTTCGGCCAGTGGAATTGGTATAAATCTTAGTTGAATTTGTTTTTTATATCGTGTAATTCAGTCTTGCTCTGAACTCAATAACGCGTGGTCGTTGCTGCCAGTCTGTGACGATGGTCTACAAAAGTGCATGGGTACCAGTCAGAAAGTTTGCGAGTAGATTAAATACCGAGTGCTAATACGGTGTAGTACAAGATCGTCCGTATAGGCATTTAAAAGGACACTTCAAGTATACTGGAGTTATGTGTATGTTTAGTAAACAGAATAAATCGCAATTAAAAATTAATTCACTACAAATTGTAGAATTACCCAACCCCAGAACGACCCTGAACGCCGGTCAACAGGAGGAGATTACCGCGAATCCAGAAAGAATAAATGTAGCCGCTTGCCAGGACTGGATCATAGACATTGTAGAATTACCCAACCCCAGAACGACCCTGAACGCCGGTCAACAGGAGGAGATTACCGCGAATCCAGAAAGAACAATTGTAGCCGCTTGCCAGGACTGGATCATAGACATTTCATCATCCATCGTAAAGGGAAGTGAAATTTGTTATAAACTTTATTAAAAACACTTATAAACTTAAAGACAAAAGAACGCATATAAATAAAAGATTTATGTATTATAGTATTAAAGAAGTAATTTTAAAATTTTGAAAAAAAGGTCAACAGAGACTGTTTAATTAGTTTTATTTTGGTATCAGAAACATTATTAGATTTTTAGTGCAATTAAAAAAAAATTAATAAATCCGAAGCATTCCAGTATACTATGTAACCGACTATTAATTCTATGCAACCTTGTACATAGCAATATATATACAATATTATATAATATTATTTAGACTATATAATAACTATATATTATATAGTTAGACTATTCTTAACAGTTTAAGTGATAGCTTCAGATGTTTTCTTTACAAGATCACAGATCTGACTTGACACAAAACGATAAAACAAATTGACTTAATCTGGCATCCAGTGTCATGTTTGTTTATTGGCATATGTTCGCTTATTTACGAATTAAAGTTGTATCCTGATCGCATTGTAAATACTGAGGAAAAGTTGTTTTACTGATAAGTTTAAAAACAAATAGTGAACACACATACCGTCTCTGGTTTAATCACCTTTTTCCCTGCACTAAACACTTCAGCCTGTTGGAAAAGAAAGCAGGGAAATGGGGGTTGTATACATATATAACTCGAGGCTGAAAAACAATTGATAAGGGTTCTG
This sequence comes from Magicicada septendecula, assembly GCA_034769895.1. Taxonomy (NCBI): domain Eukaryota; kingdom Metazoa; phylum Arthropoda; class Insecta; order Hemiptera; family Cicadidae; genus Magicicada; species Magicicada septendecula. Next base: position 18,931,844 of record CM068369.1, on the reverse strand, counting down.
CAGAGGTAACCTTGGAAGGAGATAAGAAAGCACTGAGGAGAATACTGACGTCAATGGATGGCATTCAGTATACAGAGTGTCAAAAAATAAATGACCTATAATACTTACAGAGGTAGGAAAATTGAGGGCGTGGCATGTTTGTGGAATTTGCTGTGGGCACAATAGCACCCCATGGAGATTACGATGTACAATTGTTGTAAAAATTGTTTTTCTCTTACAATAAAATATGACATTTTTATATTTTTAATATCGTTGACTGTTGACACAATTCAAACGTTGCTGACAATTTTATTATTGTTTTCAGGACAAACAAAATTTCACCATTCTCATAACAGCTGAATCAAAACTAATTCCTGTGTACATTAACAATAAAAAGACGGCAGCTACCGAGAGATTTTATATCGGCCACTCTGGGAGAAACATACGTCAACGCGTACGCGAACACGAATTGACAGTAGCAAAACAAGAAGATACCACATCCCTAACGAAGCAAACCAAACAAAAGGACACACTTTCGATCTCAGAAATACAAAATGTCTTGGCACTAACCAACTATAAGAAAGTCAGAGAGTACAGGGAGACCATTGAGATATACCGGATGCGAGGGGGGGCGGTCAACGACAGAAACGAATGTACAAAACTAGCGACAACTTGGAACTTTCTAACTGACAGTTCACAAATTAACAAACAACATATGGCTACAAAACACTCACCTTGACGCTCTAACCCTCCCACGACAAAAATCACAAGGGAAGCAAGATATAAAACGCGCAAATTAGTAAAATCAACAACAGTACGCCTTCAAAATGTTCCGGAAAACCTGCTACAACATATATGTGCGTGCGTGTGTGTGTGTGTGTGTGTGTGTTTAATTTTAACCGTACAAAATGTTTACGAGAGCCAAACGGTATGTTAGTTGTCCAAGTATGAAATATTTTTGAAAATTGTTTCAATTTAGAATATTTCAATTGATCATCTATTTTTGTACAAAATTTATCATTATTATCTTCTTCTTCTTCAGCTTGGATTAGACCAAAAATCGTTTGTTATGGTCCCAATCAGATACAGTCACTCCAACGCGCCTTCGTACGCTACACACTTCTCAGTCCGTTCGGCTTATAAGTCAATAGATTTTTATGGATGCGGCAGTCATCGATTCGGTTAAGATATTCCGACCATTTTAACCGATATTGGGGAACCCTGTCAAGTATACTCATAATATTCAGTTCCTGCCGTAAATTGACATTTCTTTTGCGATCCCGCACAGTATATCCTGCTACATGTCTGAGAAATCTCATTTTGGCAGCTTAAATACAACTGACATGGAATTTCGTTACAGTTCAATTGGCAGATCCACAGAGAAGTGTGGCGAGGTCCATAACCTTGTACAATTTTAGGCGTGTTTCTTTACTTGTAAATTTTATAATTCTCCTCATGGTGTTAAATATATTGTCGAACTTGTGCATCATCTTCACCACATCATAGTTTGCTATGTAAGACACATCACAGCCCAGATAATCAGAATTACTGACCTGCTCCATACAGTGCCGTTAGTAGCAGTTTAACACAAAAACAAGTAGTCTACAAAACTTCCAAGTCTATTTAAACACTTCTCGTGGGGTGACATGGGTTTTTCAGTGGGATTACTAAAACATTCCCGTCCAACATCCGATAACCAATCTCAGGCTGCATTTGGACTCAACATGCCTGTAATAGTTCCTCTTCACAATGGCCTCTTTCGTAGGACCGAACACGTGGAAATCACACAACGCAAGGTCCGAGCTGTAAGGATGCTATTCCAATTACACCGATCAAATTTTTTGAGGAGCTGCTTTATGACACGTGTCCCTTTTTTGAACAAACGAGGCACCCGTCGAGTACATTTTTTTAAGCAAACACAGAAATGATGTAGTGCATACTTTCATTATAAAAACCCAATTCAGAGGCAGTTATATCCACTGCGATTCGTCTATTTGCGAGCAACAATTGTATTCCAACTATTTTCGAAGTCGATTACCTTTTCCCTTGCGGTAATTGTCCTTTATGTCAGTGCCGCCATTTCGAACAGCTCTCAGCAATTTGTATTGGCCAGCTAAAAAATTTTGATTTTTAAATGAAAAGTAACGTAAACGTTTTTAAAAGAATACTTAAGAGTCTTATTGCATAATTTTCAATTAAGTATGCGTGTTGTTTTCAATGGTATCAAAGTTGAATAAATAAACCAACCTTTTTAATCCGCCTTCTTGTGTATCGTTGTGTATCGTTGATAACGCGTTTCAAATAATCTGCTTGGTTAAACTTTGTACTTATGTAAACTTTGTACTGTAAAATACCGCATTGCGGTCGCGTGCAGTTACGTCATTTCTCCCCACGCGATCTGCTACCGGCTTGCATCCAAGCTCGCAGCAGTCAATTTTTACTTAGTTACTTGCAAGACTCCGAGCAGGCAACTTGCCTCAGCTCGCCAGCCGCGGCTACATTATTCTCATTATTCTAAATTTTAGCATGATCATCATGCGATAGTTACTCGGGCTATCCAAGCCAACTTACGCACGATTATGTCCTTCAGTATTTAATTTCTATCACAATTATCAGACATTACGCCGCGACAAACTCCACGCGCCAGCAACTATTTCCTATTAATTTTCAATAAACAATTATCTCAAGAACATACACAGTCCACTTCATTATTTCACTTATTTACCAGGTAACGCAACAACCAGCGTTCTAAGACCAACTCAAGATTTCATCGAGAGCGTCTAACACGCAACACTGCTTAATCACCAAATTTAAAAAAAAAAGCATGCGCGCCTCGTATGAGGAATGTTTTAAAGACCTGAAGATAAAACATAAGCTTTAAAACGCGTTATCTTCTATAAGCAAGAAGTTATATGGCGGAGTGAAATGTTTAGTTTGTCTTTTCAATCAACTTTAAAATAAATGTTAGTGTAATTTATTTGAAAAATTATACTATACTTCACTTTTAGGTCACAAGAATTTTTGGCATCAGTATCTAGTATACCTTAACAGATTTTTTAAAGTTATACTGTTTTATGGTGAACAAAACTTTCTCAAAATTAAAGCTTACTTAAGAGACACAGACTAAGTTTGTTTTTAATATAAAGGGGGATATTTGACTGTTAGGTATGGAGCCTGCATAGCAATCTTGCGATTCCAAGTAAATTTACTGCACAACCATTAAATTAAGGCGAGCTTCTCAGTCCACAGAGTGAGTCATCATGTCAAAGTATGTAGGCCTACCTGGTATAAAAGTTGGCTGTTAAATTATTATTGAATCGTCTACACTAAGTTTCATATATCGCGTGTTGGTCAACCAAGCAGCCAAACTTGTTTAATACCCCTCAGCATGCTACATTGTAATTATTGAATTTTTTACTGTAATTAATTCTGTTGTATCCAAACAAATTAGTTTTATACAAGTAACCTCCCTGATCAGCACAACTTGCTTACTATTTTGGTAGTCGCTACAAGACATTTATATTAGACAATTTTTCAGTTGTCAAAAGACTACGCAAATACTGGAGTACTCTACTATTTTGTTAGAAAAACAATAATTATAAATCACATGATCATTATTAGTTTTTTTTTATTTGAATGAATAAAATAGACTTTACAGATTTTATTACTGTAATAAATTATAAATATAATGGTTAAATAAATATAATATATTACATAAATATATGTAATGTAATAAATATAATATATTACTAGCTTCTAAAATTATATATGTTTGAACAGATCCGCATAGGCCTGTATCCAATACTTTACACAAATCTACATTACTGATCTTATTGTACACATATCTTACAGACTTTGTAAGGTAGTCCCCAATTTGAAGGGGTGTTAACAAACATCAATTTTGTCAAATTGTAAAAAACCGTGTTTTACTTTGAATAAAATTCTTTATAATCTGATAAATCATTATACTTTTAAAATATGTTGTAAATTTTACGTCTACTTCTGGCTTGTGGGCTCTAAAATTAAAATATTTTATAAGAAAACGTTATTTTCAAATTTGGGTTTTATGAGTTTTTTTATTTTTCCATTTTTATCCCTTTATTGAGGGCGTAATGTAGTAAACTTTATAATTTCCAGATCTAAAGACGTTTGGTTTAAATTGTCTTAACTTTGATAATAGGTATAGCCAAAATTTATAAAAATTGTAATCTGTGTTTTCGGGCCTTGGTAAATTTTAAATAACCAAAAATTGTACAATATATTCAGATTTACGTTAATATTTATTTTTGTACCCCACAAGCAATTCTGTGATATTTTCAACATTTCTGCCTTTCACTTTTTTTACGTACAGCCCCTTATTTTTTAAGATCAATATCTAAGACAATAACCATCCATAATTTAATAGCTTCCTGTGTACGAACATACTTGCCAAGTTTTTCGATAACAGACCCTATGGCCGACGCAAGCATCCAAGGTTCCTCGAGGTTTCCCTCATCAACAGAAAAATAGCCAAATTCAACCCACTATGAAACGAAACCACAGACCGAGATTACAGCTCAGAAAAATCTCCACTCTCCGTCCGCTGGACACGTCCGCGAGTGGGTCTGGAGCCCTCTTCTCGAAAGAGGAGACTAACGGTATTGTTGAGTGACAGCACGAATGGCCGCACAAAACGCAACGTTACCCAGCGGGGGCCTCTTGGAGGGGCCGTTTCGGTTCCCCAAGGACACGCAAACGGTGGGGGCCAGCCACAGAACTTGAGTCAGGTAGAGGCTCGGAGCAGCGCAGGTCACTCACTGACCCAATCGCTGGCGCTCCACTAGCGCTGGACGTACGCTTTGTCCCGATTATCAGTACTGATACTGCCGAAAAAAGGATAGCCCCGCGACCCGTAAGGCAGCGTACACCAGGTTAGTGTTCTCGGAAGGAGATAAGCCACAGATAATCAGCGGTGAGGCTAAACCCACAATGAGCACATGGCGGGCTCGGTCCGTAACGCGGTGTTTTCCTGCATGGCCCTCTCCCACCGTGCAGGTGAGTGTCGCGTGCCAACCTCTCCTACTAGGCTTCACCGCACGATGTTAGTTACGTCCATTGGGACAGGGGTGGATGCCTAGTGCGGCTACTGGCCAGGGACGGGACGACACCATGGTTGCCGTTCGCATGACATCAACCTTAGCCCGGCTAGTCAGCCCCAATTTCAGCTGATTCGCCGCTTCACCCCCGGGTCAGCGATGAGGAGGCGTGTGTCAGGTAGGGGTGGCAAGATCCGCGCCACCGGAAAGGGCGATATAGGCTTGCTCTATGTTGACTCTCAGGGGCAGCAGCCCCCAGTCCCCCAACCTCGGGGGAGTTTTACGATAACAGGTGGTACGACGCTAAGTCATCGTATGGCATATCTCTCATAGACAGACAGACAAATGTCAAACAATGAGTTAATACTGAGAACTCCCTTTTTATTTCAAATAGAAAACAATCTGATCAAATTTAAGACTCAAATCATAAAGATACTCCACTCAACTGAACCTACTTAAAATCGAAGTTACAACTGTCGTCAATGTAAGATCAGTGAAACGTGTAAGCTGAAATGAGTGATTCCCAACTTTATTACTTCCATGTACCATAAGGAAATGGAAGTATGGTGATGGCGAAAAAAATCGTGTTCGAGATAAGCGCTGATTCTAATTGTACTACCCTCAAAACTTGAAGAAAATTCATTTTCCGGAAACTGCCTCTGTGTGTGTCTGTGTGACCGTGTGTAGAATTTTTTTTATTGCAAACGATAACTGCCTCAAATTCAAACAGAATCAAATAATGTTTTGCATATGTGTGTGAGTTGTCGAGTACTCAAGGGCTGTTGATTTTGGTAAAGATCGGTTAATGAGAAGGGGTAGTTTTCCATCAACGTTTTACGTTTTAACAAGAGTAAAGTACTTAATGTTGATAAATAAAGTATCCTGAAAAGAAGGTCATAATAATCCACTGAAAAAAGGTAGAAGAAATATTTATAAATAAAAATGGTAGCTAAGGGGGAGGGAGTAATTTTCTATAAATGAAAAAGATATTGAATGGGGAGTTGATAATAATTTATATGTGTACTACGTTATCGGCAACAAAGAAGTAGGTTGTTGTTAAAATTCCTTCCCATGCTGTTTGGCCGTAGTCCAATGTTTTCTCCAAAAATCAAACTTTTCGGCAGTGCCTTCGACTGTCATCATCAGGGAAAATCGAGTGCGCTAACGTGAGATGGTAGTCTATACGTTAGTGACCACAGTACTTATGAAGAAAGAAGTAGTTTCTATGTAAACATTTTATTTCGAAAATCATTTTAAATATAAATCTTAGAACATGGAAGTCATGCATGGTTCTCCATACCGCTTTTTATTCTTAATAAAAGAAGATTCCATTATATTTATATTAAAAAGTTTATTTAAAATAGTTACATTTCTTGATGATAACAAAACAACTTGAACATCATATATTTTAAATTATCTGCGAATTCGTACATTTATTCATTACAAACATAAGAGTTTCAAAATTCATCAGTTTTGACTCGTTTGTAAGGCAACCTGGACAACGTTCCACGGAATTTGTAGTCCTTGTCTGCTTTCATTAGTTGTTGTAAACTCTTTTCGCTCAGCGTATTTCCTTCTGGTATTTCAATTATTCTTGTATCCATGTTGCGGTCTGAAACATTCAATTATATAACTAGATTTTCGTTTGTATTTTAAATTCACTTTTATGTTTGAAAATTAAATATTAAAAAAAAATAAGTAAACGTTAAATTAATGTTATTTTTTAACGGTTGACTACACTTGGATTACATTTTGTCAACTCTACAGTAAGCAAATTACGGATTATGTTGAAGAACGGAAAATATTATTTGTAGATGGGATATTACAAATCAATTGGTGTTATGGAGCATTATGATAAGGAGAAATAAACATGGTGGCATTACAAAATGGAAATCTAAAATTGAATTTGTCTTGTCTTGAGAAGAGGAGTGAAGTATTTGGGCATGACTCTGGATGAGTGGGTGGAAAAAACATGTTAAGAGGAAACGGAAAGAACTTGGATTATAATTGATGAAAATATGGTTGCTGCTTGGGAGACACTTTAAGCTGTGGTTACATAACAATCTGTTGTTATAGAAACATATCTTGAAACCAGTTTGGGTGTATAGTGTACAGCTTTGGGGTTGTACTAAAAATTGTAATATTAAAATAATTCAGACTTTGCAAAATAAGGTTATTCGCAGTATTGTTGATGCACCATAGTACGGAAGAAATGATGTCATCGATGGGGACCTAAAAATGCCTACGGTTGCTGACGAGATTAAACGGGTTAAGGACAAATATTAAAGAAAAAATTGAAGAACACGTAAAAATTGAAGTGCTACAACTGTTTGATAATGCTGGATTTGTTCGGCGATTGCAGAGGCAACAACCATTTGAACTAGTAAACTTAATATGTATAGTAATTCTCAGCACATGAGCAACATGTCACCGTATTGAGGAATGCTCCAGTGGGAGCTTATCCTACACATCGTTAACTTATGTATTGGAATAAAATTGCTAGATAGTTTGTAACTAGTTGAATGAAGTTATATAAATAAATAAAAAAACTTGTGGAGAAGAGAATGTTCATGGAAGAGACATAATGGAAGAAAAGATTCCCTGAAGAATGATGACTATAAACAAATAGGCTTGTGTGGCAATACACTATGTTTTGACCACCTGTAGGGTACAAAGATAGGCAGTCATCATGTGTTGAGCTCTGGTCGCTAATTAATTTTAAACCTAGCGTTCTGCTGTGAAGGATATTGCTCTGACCACTTCGCAACTCAACACTCACATTGAAATGTTAGTTTTGTTTTTCCAAAATACTTTCTGAATTTGCGCGTTCTTAACATCATTATCAACGTCACCGCAATACTCACGTCGCCACTATTACTAAGTTTAGTAAATATATGTTTTCAATTATAAGTAACGCGTTATGGTATTGGTACTTAGTAACGCCATTTTTAGTATTTCTCAGTTACCTACAGTACGTTTTCACATACTGTACTTTAGTAGTCGGGAAGAAAGGAAAAGTATTTTGTAATATTTTCACGTTTGGATTTGAAACATGTCGTATAAAAATGATAATTTTTAATAAACATTACCATGAATAAATGCTGATAATAGTCTCGTAAACTGTGTTAATTTTCTTCGAAATTGTGTTAACACATACTTCACTATGCTTATTGCACACCACTGTAAACAAAAATTCCCTATTAGCGCTTTCAAGTAATATACTTCGTAGGCTTACACGACGGTAGTCAATGTTGTTAAAATTCATTCCCGGACTGTTTGGCCGTGGTCCGCTGTTTTCTAAAAAAACAGACGTTTTGGGAGTGCCATCGACTTCCGTCATCAGTGAAAATCGAGTCTCGCTAACGTAAGGTGGTAGACGTTTGTAACCACAGTACTGTGGTTAAGTGCCTTACGTTAGCGAGACTCGAGTTTCACTGATGACGGAAGTCGATGGCACTCCCAAAACGTCTGTTTTTGCTGAAAACAATGGACCACGGCCAAACAGTCCGGGAATGAATTTTAACAACAGCGCTTTTAAGCTTCACAGCTCTTCGTGAGATCGGAAATATTTCCGTTCATGTCATATCAGATACGATATGATATCAAATACAACTCATCGTCATATCAGCTGATGACGAGCTCTGAAGCTTGAAAGCGCTAATCGGAAATTTGTATTTATAGTGGTGTGCAACAGTGTTATATCTTTTTGTGATTGTAACCACTAACACAATTTTATTATTTAAATATGCTTATTGTACAGAATAGACTCTACTGGAATATTTTACAATAAAATATATGGTACGCGATGTTAGAAAAGTTTCTTAAAGTTGTACGTGTAAACGAATTTTATTAACAAGTTAATACCATTAATAGTGTTACTAAACAAAATATATTATCAGTATCAGAGTGTCATATTGGATAAGCAATTTTTCGTTGCGATGTATTTGATACTTACAACCTTCGACGGAACAACGAAGATACAAGATGGCGTTCTCTTTAGTAACGGCCAACGGATAAACACGGAAGCGTAGGTTGTTGCCTGGAATAAAAAAAAACACACACTGTTTAAGAACAACGCCATAATAATGTTATGTGTTGAAGAATCTAAGCGGGGCAGAATTTCGAAAGCCCGTTGAAGAACGCCTTGAACCTCATGATTCAGTGTTTTAAAAAATGCCAAAACTCGAATCGTTTTTCAGAAAAAGTGAGGATTTTTAGACAGAAAAAAACTAGTGTTATAGTCCAATATGCGATAAGAACATTGTTTACGAAATATTGTGCCGTCTGCAAGTACAGATAACATGTTTACACTGAGCATGGAAGTTAGCGTCTTTTTTGAAGAACTACAAATCCCAGAGTACTCACAACAATGTTCTGCTGTCGCATTAAAAAAAAGAGTCTTTTACTTTAAAACCCCTCTCTAGAAAACGATGGAGTGCTCGTGCTGATGCGAGAAACGCATTCTACAATTCACATAATTAAATTTTTTTTCCACTGTACTTTTAGAATTTTAGCAGAAGAGAAGAAGGCGTAAGAGAAGGAGAAAAAAGAAGAGGGCGTAGAAGAATGAAGTTAGTAGATAGTATTAAAATAAGAGGGTGTTACGAAGAAACGGAAAGACTGGCATGCGATAGGACAGCATCGAAAGCTTTTACCATTTGAAGACCTGCTATAGGGCAGAACACCAAATGATAATACTTTTAGAATCAGGAGAAGTAAGAATCACACCAAAGAAAGCTCAATACGAGGCAAAAGTTTTAGCTAAAAACCTGCAGACTTTGGAAATTACAATAATGATTTGTTTTTGGAATGTGATACTTTTAAGTTTCAAGAAGTGGGCAAAAAACGTCGAAGTGAAACCACTGTTCTTGATCTTGTTGTATTATTATATGGCACTTTAGAAGCATTTTTGAATACATTGAAAAATGAAGAGGAGTTTGAACTTTGAGAACAAAGCAAAGAGTATGTGTGAATGTGACGTTTACCAAAAAAGTCACAAGAAGAGCGAAGAAGCCAAACATGCTATTTTGAGAGGGAGAGAGTAAAGGAGGACACATTAAATTTGATGGACGAAAGTCATGTACGAGGATTGATCAATAGAAACAGGTTTGATCTGCCCAGCCGTGACTTCGTCGCCATGGCAACGGAATCCATGTCTGTTTAATTACTAGTGACCCGTCTGTCAAAAATATTTGCAGTTTGCTCTTGTCTAAGCGTTGTGACTGGGTTGAAAAATGGTATCTGTGATAGAAAATTCGCCCAAAGATAATCTGCGTGCCGTTATTCAGCTTTTGGTCGTTGAGGGGTATCAGCTAATGGAAGTTTATACAAGAATGAAAGCTGTATATGGTAACTATTGTTAGTCTTATACGGCAGTGGTTGAATGGTGCAATAAATTTTGACAAGGAAGAGAATACACTAAAGATTTGGCCCGTTCCGGACCTGCACGTGTTGCAGCATCAGATGAAAATGTGAGAGAGCTGGAAACTGCTGTACGCGCAAATAGGCGCATCAGAGTTAGAGAACTTTCTCAAATGTTGATCATCAGCGTGTTAACTGATCATTCCATTATTCATAGTCTTGGCTATCACAAAGTTGCTGCAACGACGGGGGTTCAAATCAGACGGACGCTGAGGGAGAGTTTCCTGTTAGCAAATGGTTCCACAATAGAGCCGCAAGAATTTTACCAGCAGAGAATCTACATATTGAGTGGGACTCATGCTTTAATGTTAATGGAGACTTCTTTTAAAATCGTTGAATTAAAAATGCTTTACAGCCTCTAAACGTAACGTGTTTCTATTTAACAATCCTCGTATTATCAATTCTTATTACACAGCAATTGATGAGTTAAAACAAAATTTATCAATAAGAAAGGGTGCATGTTCAGAGATAAATGACCAGACCATTTCGGCTTTTTGTGGAAAATAAACGATATGGAAAATGCTGATATACAAGAAAAAGCTAACAATTTGTTGAAACATTATGAACCCAGTTCAATCGTTTCCTGTAGAGTGTATGCATTTAAAAGCATTTTTGAAAGAAATTAAGTTTGGAACTCATCTAAAGGTAAAAAACCACTTCGATCCATGTAGACTCTTAAAGTTCTTGAAATCATGCAATGTGGAATCAATATTCCCGAATACTGAAGTCGCACTACAATTTTTCCAAGTATGGCAGTAACAAATTGTGCAGCCTTAAAGCGTGTGAAACGTTATTTAAGGTCCAACTTAGGTCAAGAAAATGTGAAATCCCTGGCACCGTTATTCATTAAAAATGACTTTCTGCAAACCGTTTCTTTTAATGAAATCGTTCACCATTTTGCAACTGCAAAAGCCAGAAAGGTAAACATTGGGTAAACAAAAATTTGATTTTTTTTTTAAATTTTGATTTCTTATAACATATATTATAATTTTTTCAATGTGTTCATATTACTGTAATAAATAAATTCGTGTGATAAACATGGATAAAAGACAAATTTCTGTCCATCCAACCTATATGTATCTGAATAATACTGAACCAAAGATATTTGAATTTTAATACCACATCAGACGTGCAAATAAGTATCTTTGCAAGTAATTTTAATTCTATTATAGTTACATATATGCGCCAAAACTTACCCTTCTCATCTTGTGTGTTCTCATATATGACGTTGTTAATATATTCTGCTGTGCATTCATACTTTTCCGTAGAACCGTTCACGCTGCAACAGAAAATCGTAGTCTGTATATTACAGTACCTTCTTCGGTTTACAGACCACTTACCAGCCCACCTTTAAAGCTAACGTTTAATGGTATGTAAACATTTTCAGAAAGGTCTCGCCGGACTATTGCCACCGTTTAAATTTTCTTACCAAGTGGATATCTTTGGACGGGAAAGTAGTACGAATAAACGTAAAATCGTAGTTGCTTCATAATTTAAAAGTTGTTCAATAGAACAAGATTATGGTTAACTTTATTTCCATGTCCCATAAGAAAATGGAAATATAATTATGGCGAAAAAATCGTGAATAAGGGCTGATTCTGATTGTACTACCCTCAAAACATGAAGAAAAGTCAGTTTCCGAAATGTGTCTGTGTGTAGAATATTTTCTGTGGCGAACAATAACTGCAGCAAATTCAAAAAGAATCAAATAATTTGTTGCATATGTACTGAGTTGTAAAGGGCTCAAGGCCTATTGATTTTGGTGAAGATACCTGCTACGTCGTAGGTATAGGCCTAGTAGTTTACCTGCAACCTTTTCCGTTTTAACAAGAGTGAACTACTTAATTTTGATAAACAAAGATCCTGAAAAGGAGGTCATAATAATCGACTGTAGAAATATCTATAAATAAAAAGGGTAGTTGAAGGGGAGGGGTTAATTTTCTATAAATAAAAATGTTATTAGTATTAGGAGGGGATAATTCATATATTATATGTGTACTACGTTATCGGCAACAAATAAGTAGTTTGTTGTTAAAATTCCTTCACGGGCTGGCAAAATGTTTTCTGCGAAACCAGACGTTTCGGCACTGCCATCGACTGCCATCATCAGTGACATTCGAGTGCGTTAACGTGAGATGGTATACGTTAGTAACCACAGTACTGTGGTTAAGGCTAAAGAAAGAAGTAGTTTCTATGGAAATATTTCATTTCGAAAATGAAATCTCAGAACATGAAAGTCATTTATGGTTTTCCATATCGATATTTATGGTACGTAACACAAAAGAGACTTGTTGTATATTTAAATATAAACAGCTCATTCGTCTGGGCTGACGAGAAATGAGTTTATTACTCTCGTATTTGTTGTCTATGATTACCTATTATTGTCGCTGTAACAATTCAAATTTAACAGTAATGCACACTTACTAGGTCCTAGTGTCAGTGACTGAGTACCCTTTGTCGCCGGTTATGTTCGCTTCACGGATTTCGTTGTCCATGTCCTTGTACAGTTCTGTAGCGTAGATTACCTGCCACCTACCAAATTTTACAAACTGAAAACACAATAATCTTTGTTTAATACAAGTACAAATTAAAAATTTTACACATTGATAAATTAGCTAAAACATTAGTAACAATTAATATTAATAACAATCATTTCATTTTCATCGAAAAACACTGCCTTCACTACAGAGTTACAGCCAACATGTCTGTTCCTCTTCCTAAATGCCGTATGCCCTGTGCTATATATTGTTACGACCTTACAGGACATTCTACCTGTTTCTCGGCTATTCCAGCGGAGCCCGGCTATAATGTGTGTGTGCTGCTACTTTGAGATTAAGGACAATTACGTGACACTTGTCACGCGTCTGTAGCCGAGACTGATCCAGATTTCACCAGTCCGCGCAGACTGTGTTCAAGGCGGCAAGCATTTACGCTCCAGTGTTTTCTAGTAGCATTGTTGGCACGTAGGATGGATTATTCCGGAATAAAAGCGGGGTATAAATACAAGCACCCAGCGATACGTAGTTTAATATTTAAGTGGCAATTTATTCCAGTGCAGTCCGACGTATTGTGGCGAAGTGTTGTGTGTTTTATAATTGTGCGGGACTCTATTAATTGACATCATTATTACGTGTGAACAATTTTATTCGATTTATTGTAAGAGACTATCTTTTTGATTACAAACGGTTTAATTGTGGTAATTAAAGTTGGTTATTAGTGACTTAATTGGTGTCTTGTATTTTGTTTTCCACTGTACCATACGACGATCAGTAGGCCGACGTAACAATATATCCATATCTGTGAGTGCAGTTGGGCATGTAGCCCCGTGAGCAAAATATTCCAAACCACAGGAAAATGTAACATCCAATATAAGATGGCGTATTTCTGAGGAGCTATCAAATTTATTCCTGGGAAATGGAAGCAAAATTTATTTTTTCAAGTTATAATATATACTTAATTCATAAATTGATTATTCCAAAAACTTTTTGTTACCACATACTATTCAATATAAATAGTTTATCGTTGCAGTAATATGCTTCATATATATATATATATATATTTTTTTTTTTTTTTTTTCAGAGATTTCAAATGCAATCTTTCGCCCCTCCCTTCCAACCATCTTTTTTCCCCTTCCAGATGCAACTATTTTTATTTATTATCACTAAATAGGTACTATCTAATTGAGTAAGATATGTGCTTAAAATACACTGAAGACAACATAATGAAATACAATTAGTTTAACATAAGTGAATTTTATGATTTATTTAAGTGAAATTAATTTTATAATTTCCCAATCTGGTCACTTATTTCGACGTTATTTCTCTCAAGTAGAGTATACCATTTCCACGGGTAATCATAACTCATTTATTCTATCTTCCATCGTTGTTTACTTTGTACATGTATCGAATCTTTATACTATTTTGTACAACTGTTGTAATATTACATTTAACATTCTTAGTTCCTAAAAAATACAATAGTGTTTAGAACTTCTTTAATTTTCTGTTTATTGTACATTGGAAAACATATGTCAGAGTGTGTTTCATCTTTTGAGTAGATGAGTTCTACAGAGGTTTTAAGCCGGTCTTGGTCAGTTTCGACGAAACAAAGTTTTTACCTGTTCTTACGCGGTCGATTGAGACCCGCACTTTCACTTAATGGACAAATCTGCATTTGTAATCGTTCCTATTCTGAACGTCGATGAGATTTCAATTCTTCAACGTTTTATTTGTGCGAGTAACCTCTTTTTCCAATATTTTTGTTACGTCAGGTTAGGTTAGGTTAGGTCAAGTTCGGTTGGGTTAGGTTAGATCAGGTTAAGTTAGGTTCGGTTAGGTTAGGTTAGGTTAGGTTAGTTTAGATTAGGATATGAATAAATAGAATTATAATGGTAATATTATAATATTATTATATTATATAATAATATTATATATACCATTTATTAACTTCCTATAATAACATGAAAATCCAATTGATCGCAACTGACCGGGTTTTATACGATTAAGTCGCAACTGGTCGCGGTCCGGATAAGCAACTCTTCTACTGACCACGTATTGTTATTTGTCATACGTTACACTTGTCAAGCCTAACAAGCTCTTTGCATATTTTAGAAAACAACCACTAATTATATTACTGTAGGATTATATTCCTAAAGTTACAGCAAATATAATTACTGTAAAGTATATAACGTTAAAATTTAAATTTCAACAATTTTACGGGGACGCTTCTTCGTAGAAAGCGGGGAGAAAATGAAACTAAAACCACCGATTAAAGCGGCGGTACTTCAAAGTAAGAAATATTAAAATGTTGTAGCAGGGCGCCGTAGTTGTTCATAAAGACGACCTTGCGTTGACGCCCGTGAGTCGGCTAAAAACTATGAAAGTAATATAGCGGACGAACCGTCATAAAACTGTATTATTTTCAAGGGTGTCAGGAAACTTCCCTAAGATTGTAAAAAGTTAAGTGCATCTAACAAAAGGAACCGTTAGGTTAGACAGAGAGCGAGAAGAGCGAGATGGAGAGAGACGCTAAGTTTCCTACCACATTTTCACGCGCAAATAGTTGATGAATAACAGAAAGCGTCATTTTTTACGCGGGACGTGTTCACTAGACAGATTGGGTAAATTTGAAATTAGCGGTATGTCAGACCAATCGGCGTGTATTTTGTAGATAGTTGGTGAGTGTAGTTTGTGGCAATGTATAAAAAAAAACGAAGCGTAAGAAGTTAAGTTAGTCTACGGAGAGATTACAATACCAAGACTCGTATTTAATGTATTAAGAAATTAGTCAGTAAATTAAATAAATATATTTCAATCTCAACGGAAAAGTCAGTTACGGTAACGCGATATTAAGCCTTGTGGAAGTTACGTATCATAAACACTTAAGAAGCGTTGACAAGAATAATTTTCAGAGTAACTAGAGAAGATAAATTAAATTCGAGTAATATATCCAGTTTTACTTAATACAACATCAATCGTTGAATGTCGAAATACATAGCGAAGTTTAAAATGTCAAACATCATTGTACGGGACAGTCGGTCGAGACTAGTTATCAATCCGGTGTTGGACGCACTTAGCATTAATAAGGATATACTGAGTATTCAACAAGTGTATTAGTATACGGCACATGTGTAATTAACATTAAGTTAATTAAGTGAATTGTGTAATACCTGTGAAACCAGTGTAAAATAGTGCAAACTAACAAGGACAACTGGTCAACGGTCAACGTCGGAGCACCAGCCTGGAACCCGCAGAATTGATGACATCGCATCGCAGAGTGAATTCAACATACACGTAAATAATAAAATGAACACTCATTTTAATATTACTTATTAAATTTAAATATATGTCAATCATATTTGGTGACTCAATAAGTTTAAGAATCAATTGCTAAGATTTAAACACTAACAGATTTTATAGTAAATTTATTGAAGTACTGACTTATAAATTTTGTAATATGTGAATGCAAATCGTTATTAAAAAACTTAATTAATAACAATCAAATTGTGTTTATTTATTACTGGCGCCCTGGGATAATTCTTAAGAGTCTGTACACAAAAGTAAGTGTGATATCTTGTTGCTGAGAATTAGTATGTGATAAATATTAACATTGTCATGGAGTAATTTAAATTGATAAACTCTTACTTTATACATACTCGTAGGCCAAGTAGTAAGCAAAGTGGTAACGAGAAATAGTAGTAAGGCCTATTAAAAGTGTATTACAAATATATTGTACAGTTACAAATGTCTAAGAAATGATGTGTCTCCGTCTGAGCCTATATGTAAGCCAGAGTCTCGAAAACAAGAAAACCCGACTCTAAATTCTATTTTCCACAAGAACATACGTCTACTTCAAACAGTTAGTATGTTGTGTCAGTTTCTAGTATCAAAATAAAAAAAAAAATTTTTACTTCCATGTTCCACAAGGAGATGAAATTATGGTGATCGCGAAAAAATTGTTTTTGTGATAGGGGCTGATTCTGATTGTACTACCCTCAAAAGATGAAGAAAAGTCATTTTCGAAAAGTGTCTGTGTAGAATGTTTTCTACGGGAGACGATAATTGCCGCAAATTCAGGCATAATCAAATAACGTTTCGCATACTGGCGTGAATTGTAGAGGACTCAAGGCCTATTGATTTTGGTGAAGATCGGTTAAGGGGAAGGGGTAGTTTACCGGCAACGTTTTATGTTTTAACAATAGTAATTTTTCTATGACGAACGATAACTCCCGCAAATTCAAACAGAATCAAATATTAATTTGCATATGTGCCTGAGTTGTAGAAGACTCAAGGTCTATTAATTTGGTAAAGGTCGGTTAAGGGGAAGGGTAGTTTACCTGCAACGTTTTATGTTTTAACAAGGGAAAAGTATTGAAATTTTGATAAAAAAATTATCCTGAAACGAAGGTCATAATAATACACTGTAGAAACGTAGATGAAATATCTATAAATTAAAAGGGTAGTCGAATGGGGAGGGGGTAATTTTCTATAAATGAAAATAATAGTTGAAGGGGGAAGGGATAATTTTTTTATATGTGTACTACTTTATCGGGTACAAAGAAGTAGTTCGTTGTTAAAATTCCTTTTCCAGGCCGTTTGGACGTGGTCCAATGTTTTCTGCAAAACCAGACGTTTCGGCAGTGCCATTGACTGCCATCATTAGTGAAAATAGAGTGTGCTAACGTGAGATGGTAGTCTATACGTTAGTGACCAAAGTACTGTGGTTAAAACTGAAGAAAAAAGTAGTCTCTATGGAAATATTTCATATCGAAAATGATTTTAAATATAAATCTTACAACATTGAAGTCATGTATGGTTCTCAATACCGACATTCTTTTATTGCATAACTATGACCAGTATGAACTTGTAGAATATACAGCCAACAGAAAATGGCGTCCCACTTGGGAACACCTGTTCTCTGTGTCCACACAGAGAAACTAAGTGTTTACTTTATGATGTACTTTATTTATATAATGGACATGGTTGTTAATGTGTCAGTGTGTGTGTTACAGGAGCACCTGGCTGGTGGTCTGTTCAGACAATAGAGTCGGAGGCAGGCACTCTCTCCATTAGTGAGAATACTATTTACAGTTATCAGCCGTTGCACTCGATGCGCTACAAGCAAAGTTTGTTTGTGTTTTAAAGTTGGGTGTGACAAGGGACACAAACGACACTAGAAACGACTACGTCACATACAATTATTAACCGGTGACTGTTTCCCTGCTAGTGGAATTGGCCAGAACGAGCGTAGAAACTAGTGAGTCAACATATGAGTCTCGCTACACTTTGCGGACACATTCCCCTGGGGAGAAAAATCTAATGTGGATTTTATGGTGTCATTATCAATGTTTACGGTTATGGAAACCGGCGAACAGAATCTCTGCTTATAAATACTGGTCTAATTTTTCTAGTTTCAATTTAATCGGATAATTGGACACGTTGTATGTACAAAAATATGTTATTATTTTGCAGTGTTTTATTGATACGACGGTCTAACTGATCGTCGTATGGTACAGTAGAAAACAAAATACAAGACACCAATTAAGTCACTAATCACCAGCTTTAATTATCACAATTAAACAGTTTGTAATCAACAAGATAGTCTCTTACAACAAATAAAAATAAAAATTGTTCACACGCAATAAAGTGTCAACTAATATAATACACAATTGTAGTTGTCCGGTGACTTTTACAATTGTAATATAAAACATATAACAATTCGCCACAATACTACGAATCTCACTCAAATACATCGCAACTCAATCTGGAACTGAGCGTCGTTGGGCACTTGTATTTATACCCCGCTGAAAATCCAGAAACATCCATACTACGCATTAGCAACGCTACTAGAAAACAACAGAACGTAATTGGTTGCGACCTTGCACACAGTGCGCGCGGCCGCGCGACTTCTTACAAGTCTAGCTAACGCGTTGAGAATCACGTACGCACACACATTACAGCCGGATTCCACTGGAACATTCGAGAAACACGTAGATCGTTCTGTAATGTCGTAACAGTATTCAGTCTTCTTCTTCAGCACAACAGCCCAACGTGAGCCCTGGCTTCTAACACCAATCTTCTACAAAGTCTCTTGTCCACTGTCATCTCAGTGTAACCCCTGAAATCCATTCTTCTAAGATACTCGAGCACATCATTCAACCATCTTACCCTAGATCGGTCCCTCTTTCTGCTCTTATATACTTGATCTTATATACATGCCAAGTTTTCTTTGGCATGCGCTGATCATCCATCCGCTCTAGGTGACCTAGCAATTGTATTTGTTGAGCATTTCTAATCTTACAATGTCCACATTGTTTAATAGCTCATCTATCTACTAGTTGTTTCTTATTCTTCATTCGTTATCCTCTTTAACCAGGTCATAAACATGTCTTACGACCTTTCTTTAAAACCTCCTTAGTGTTACATTTCCTTTTTGTCAATGTCAATATATCACCTCCATAAGCAACAACTGGTCTGATAAGTGTCTTATAGTTTATTTTCAGTAACTGTTAAATAGTCGCATTTTGCACTGATAAAATTCAAAGGATTCAGCTACGACTTTATAACGCAGTAGTACGCTTTGAGAGAACTACAAATGCTAGCAGATAGGCAGAAAGTTGACTTTTTTTAAGGAAAAATTTTATACACAGCTTAACTTGCACTTATTTAAATAAATAAAATTTACAATGCATATTTTTCATTTATGAGAATTAAATACACTCATAAACTCATACACTCATGATATCTAAAGCACTAAACACATAAATATTATCAATTGTTTTAAAGGTTACACATTAACCTTTTAGAAAGGTCAGATGACTGTATGTGCATATATTTGCATAAGTGTTTAACTTACGTAATATAATATCTTATCAGTTGTCTTGCAGGCAATATGCTAGATGTGTGTTAAATTTAACCGTAAAAACAGGCAGTTATAAAAGTGGATTACAGGTAACAAAAACTTATTTCTTCCACATTAAAACAATCATTATATGTTATCTGCCCGATGTGCTTTAGAGGGGTACTGTAATCACAACATGCTCTCCTATCCTTCGATACTCTCTTTATTTATCGTTATCGCATGCGTGGCCTCTCTTCCGTCGCTTATTCCGCTTTCCATTTACCAGCCCCTCCAGTGTTGTATTCTACTATACAATTACTTCGTATCTGCCGCATACAATGTCCAAACCAGTTTTCCTTTGTGACCTCGACAGTACTTAACACAAACAATTACTCTCCTCCTCTTCCAAAAATCTCCTCATTTGTCATTTTCACTCTATCATTTCATACAATTATTTCCATCCTTTTCCATGATCACATCTCATTGATCTGTGGCCTCTTCTGCTCGTCTTTTCTTAATCTCCAAATTTGTGTCTCGTTTAGGAGAACGCTAAAACCAAACACTATACCATCCTCTTATAAAGCTGTATGTCTTGTAGACCCCACAATATCATTTTCTTTCAATTAGAGGCTTTTTGGCTAAATTATTTCTGCATTTAGCCTCTTAAATTCATCATAATAATATTCATTCTCGATTTAAGAAGTAAAATATTTTGCCTAAATAAATAATAACACATAGTTTTTCCATAATTATTTGATCAAACTATTGTTGTACATGTTAACTGAAATTAGGCCAAATTATAATCAACATCATGATTTACGTCAATAATAATATCATATTCAGTACAGTGAAAATGTGACACCAGCTCTTATTGTCTAACAAAATTTTAGTTCGCGATGTGTGCTTTATTACAAAATAAATAGCCTACTATTTGTCTTGTAAGCGTAGAGAGAGTAGCCTATCTATCGGCTGCCCACATACATAGCTTTCATCGACTTTCAGAAGGCTTTTGACACAGTGAATCGGAGAAAACTATGGGCAGTAATGGCAAGGAAAGGGATCCCACAACATCTAATTAGAGCAATACAGAGTCTATATATGGAGAATAAAATCTTAATAGAAGCAAGGGGATCGAGAACAGCTCCTAGTGTGGGCTTGGTCGATTGTGGCGTACGACAAGGGAGTCCATTATCACCTTCCCTTTTTAATTTATATATCGACGATGTCATACAAAACTGGCAGATGTGTCTTCCAGACCATTTTATGATTAGTCACTTTATAATTGACACTTTTTTGTTTGCGGACAATCAGGCAATTCTGTTGAAATCTGAAAACAGATGGACAGATGGGTATACCTTTGTTAAATGGAATGTGCAAAGATTCTGGATTGCAGATATCCACAATTAGAACCAATGTAATGGCTATTTGTGGAACTGATCCCGTACGGGCAAACGTTGTTATGGACGGTACTGTCCTGGAACAAGTTAGCAGTTTTGAATACCTGGGCTACAACGTGTCTTATAATGCCAGCAACGATGTGGTGTTTAAGTGCATAGGTTCAACCTTATGTGCGGGACAATCAGGCGAACCCTTATTCAGCGAGTAAAGGAACACACCAAAAATTATACAAGGTGTTGGCTCTTCCCACACTTTATTATGGTTTGAGAATTGGACTTTAACGAAAGCCAGGCCAATAGCATCCAAGCGGCTGAAATGAGATTTCTTAGGCACGTGGCACGGTATAGTCTCCATGATCATAGAAGAAACGCAGATATGCGTCAAGAAATGAATATTATGAGTTTACTCGAAAGGATCGCCCAGTATGGGCTGAATTAGTGGGAACATCTTTGGCGAATGGATGACTGCCGCATCCCCAAACAACTATGGAACTATAAGGGGAGGGGACGGAGAGATGTGGGACGTCCGAGGAAGCGCTGGAGTGACCATCTTTAATATTTGAGACCGGAACAAACAATTCTTGGTTTAAACCTTGAGCATGATGATGATGATAATGACGATGACCGTTTGTCTTCGATATTCAGAATTTTCCAAATACGAATATGATTTCATTTAACACCGAGTTATCTTTGGGTTACTTCAGTTTCTGTTGTTCGCGTTGAGTACGGTTCCTACGTAGCGTCTCTGCAAAATTTTGCGAACGCGCCTTCTCATAGTATTTGATAAAGTAAAAAGTTATCTCTTTTTGATCTCCAGATTCCTCTTTCAGGTTTCTATCTGATGTCTTTTTTCGTTTTTTTCTAAGACGTACTATTGTTTGCTTATGGTCACTTTTGTGTGAGTGTAATACACTTTTGAGGAGATCATTGGTAAACTGTCGAGAAGAATCGACGCAGTCCATTCAACAGTTATGATAACTGCAACAATTTGGATTGCAAAATTCTACAGAAACAGACAGACACACGTACACACACACACACACACACACACAGCATACAGATACACTGAGTCAGTCTTTAATGGATCTTCAAGTTATTATAATGATCGCAATAAAAACGGATTACCACTGCAAGTAAAAATTATAAGCCTACATTTGCAGAATTATGATGTCGTTGAGTATTATCGTAATCTTATTATTAGTGTAATACGAGGTCTGTAAATTAAGTAATGAGACTATTTCAGTAAAACCTTTTGTTTACAGTCAAACTATATATATATATATATATATATATACTGTTAATGATTTCGAGGTTCGGTCATTAATCATGAAAACTCAGTTTTGCGACGTTTCGAGATTTATTCTTCTCATAATCATGCCTACAACAATAAAATATAGTCTTACTACAATTATATTATTTGTAAGTGTGTATAGGTGTGTGTAAAGTCACACATTACTATAACTATTTACTTACATTAACTGTGAGATGAGCTACAGCAACCACATTACACTAAACACTTATCACTGTTCCATACTTATACACATATAACACATTATATTTGTATAGTGTTAGCGTTATGTAGTTATCCGACAGACTGCCAGCGATATAAAATTTTAATAGTACCTTAACTAGTAAGTTGTTCAGTATTCCTATAACCTGTAAACTATTGTCCATTTTAAAAAGAGTGAATAAGATTAGAATAACACTTGCTAAGACTTTGTACGTCCGTTTTCTTGTTAACTGAAAGGTGTTTATTCTTCTCTATTGTCAGCATTTCTAAGAATTGCCGTTTAAAGTGATTACTTTCTGCGTGAATTACTTTAGCTTTATGAAACTGAAACGAGTGACCGTGTATGACTTTACACACACCTATACACACTTACAAATAATATAATTGTAGTAAGACTATATTTTAATGTTGTAGGCATGATTATGAGAAGAATAAATCTCGAAACGTCGCAAAACTGAGTTTTCATGATTAATGACCGAACCTCGAAATCATTAACAGTATAACAATACGGTCAATAATTAACATTCCTATATATATATATTTTTTTTTTCTATCCCCTTCAAAACAGTTCCCTTGGGAAGCCACACAGCGCTTTAGACGGGTTTTCCACACTTCATAGCAGTGCTGGATCTCAGGAACTGGAATCTCCTTCAACTGGTCGGTTACATTTTTTTTTAAGTTGTTTATTGTCCCAAAATGGTGTCCTTTGAGATGTTTTTTCAATCTCGGGAAGAGAAAGTAGTGACAGGGACTGAAATCATGTGAATAAGATGACTGAGGAAAAACATGGATATTTTTCTTTGCCAAAAACTCATTAATCGAGAGTGCTGTGTGACAAGGTGAATTGTCATAATACAGCATCTAGGTTTTTACGCTAAATTTCCTTTTACCAAATGTTGATAAACTGTAGTGTGTTTAAAATTTAGTTGTTCTGCGATGATTCTGACTGTTAATCGACGGTCAGACCTCACGAAGTCCCTGGTTCGATCAACAATGTCGTCCGTTCTTGACGTTGACGGTCTTCCAGAGCGTGGACCACTCTTAATTGATTCCCGGCCATCTGTAAATGCTTTAAACCATGTGAAAACGTAGGCTCTTGACAAAGCTTCACTTCCATAAACCTTTGTCAATTTTTCTCAAGTTTCAGTAGCATTGTGCCCGAGTTTAACACAAAACTTGATTGCACAATGTTGTTCGTAACTGATGTCACTCATTTTTATGACGCACAACAAAAATTCATTTCACGTAAAGCTTGTTTACGTTTCACGTAGCAATAATAGACAACAAATATTAATACTCAATATGAATCATCTGTTTATCTAACCATCTGTGTTAATGCAAACCTTACAGTGTTGCCATATTGACTGCTACATAATTACTCTCATTTCTTAATTTACAGACCTCGTAAGTGTTATTAACACTTACCGTGTCCAAATCAAGTGTGATGGGAGAGATATCGTAAGTGTTACACTTCCCAGCTGGCATGACTGTACAGCTAACAGACGATGCCGTAACTACGGCGATAAACACTATCAGCGGAGTTTTTGTTACCATCTGAAAACAGAAAGATGTGGAAATTTCTGTTACAATTATTGATATGTCCCTTCTGAGCACAACCTGCAGATCCGTGCAGGATTTTTATATCAACTATGGAAAGCATTTCTGACAAACAAAAATATCGGTATGGAGAACCATACATGACTTCCATGTTCTAAGATTTATATTTAAAATTATTTCCATAGAAACTACTTCTTGCTTCAGCCTTAACCACAGTACCGTGGACACTAACGTTACTGTGGACCACCTCACGTTAGGGCAATCTATTTTCACTGATGATGGCAGTGGACGGCACTGCCGAAACGTCTGGTTTTGCAGAAAACAGCCGAACACTCTGTAAAGGAATTTTAACAGCAAACTACTTCTTTGTTGCCGTTGCTGGTAAACTACCCCTCCCCCTTCACCGATCTTCACCAGAATCAATAGGCCTTGAGTCTCCTACAATTCTGGGACGTATGCAAACATTATTTGTTTCTGTTTGAATATGCGGCAGTTATCGTTGGACACACACACACACACACACACACACACACACACACACACACACACACACGTTTAGAAAAATTATTTTTTTCGTGTTTTGAGGGTAGTACAATCAGAATCAGCCCTTATCTCGAACACGATTTTTTTCGTCATCGCCATACTTTCATTTCCTTATGGAACATGGAAGTAAAAATACTTTGTAGAATAACGAAAATGTGCTGGAGGAGAGTTTGTCCGCCAGCCTCCAATATTGTCCACGTTTCGCATGAATATACCGCGAACCACTTAATGTGCTCCTTCGGAAATTTCTTTGTACTTGTTAATCGAATGTTTGACACTAACAAATTTCTCTTCACAGTGGAGACCTCTTAATTTTCAGATCCAGTTTAGTCAGCAAAAGAACCGAACTTGTATTATACAAGACCTTAGTCAGACGAGTTGTGACGTATGCTGCGGAGACCTGGACACTACGTAATAATGGCATACATAATTCAAGAGTTTTTAAAAGAAGAATTCTAAGAAAAATCTTTGGACCATTGAAGGAAGGTAAAGAATGGCGCATACGGAAGAATAGTGAATTGGAGGGATTGATAGGTGGTGAGGATATAATGACGTTCATCACGTGAAATTAGGACAAGTGATGCGCATGGAGGACGACAGAATGCCAAAATGAATTCTTAGAGGGACAGTAGATGGGCAGAGAAGGAAAGGAAGACTTAGAAGAAGATGACTACAGGGCGTAGAAGATGACCTCAGGAGGATGGGTATCGGGGATTGGAGGCGTAGGCTGGAGGACCGAGGTTTTTGGAGGCGACTATTTGGGTAGGTCAAGGCTCATCGTGGGCTATAGCGCCAGAGGAAAAAGAAGAAAAAGAAGGAGAAGGAGAAGGAGAAGGCGAATGAGTAGGAGAAGAAGAAGGAGAAGGAGAAGGAGAAGGGGAATGGGAAGGGGAAGGGGAAGGAGAAGGAGAAGGAGAAGGAGAAGGAAAAGGAGAAGGAGAAGGAGAAGGAGAAGGAGGAGAAGGCGGAGGAGGAGGAGGAGGAGGAGGAGAAGAAGAAGAAGAAGAAGAAGAAGAAGAAGAAGAAGAAGAAGAAGAAGAAGAAGAAGAAGAAGAAGGAAAAACCTTTTAATGTTATTTCTGCGAGGTATAATGCCACGACAAAAGTATATAAATTTCTCCACTTTTGCCATATTTTCCCTATAATACCCCCCAAAAGGAATAAATAATCTAGTTTCAGATACATCAATTGACAAGTGATGAAACACGTTTAACTTGAATTGTTTCCTTTTATCTGATTCTGTTATCGTAAATTCTCATGCCAATTTTAAATATACTATTTTATAATAAATTTTACCTAAATTTTTCTACTTAACTAATTCATTTTTAGCCGCTTTAGTATAGACTTTTAGTTCATCATCATCATCTTCACACCACGACATTCGCACGGTACTACCTGTTCCGTCTTCAAAGAACCTCTAGCCATCTCTTCCTGGCTCTACCCACACACCTGTATCCTATAGGTTTGTATTTACAGACTTGCTTGGTCACCCTGGAACCTGACGTTCTTTCTAAGTGTTCTTTTACCGTTGTTTTTAATCTTTTAAGTTTTCATTTATGTTAAAAACTTGTAACTCTTCTCTTATGGCCTCATTCTTTACACGGTCAAGTTTAGAACACCTTTTAACTCCTCTTAAGAACGCTATTTTCGAGGCCTGTATTTTACTGTCTTGTTTCTTAGTTGTTGTTCATAATTCGCACCCATAGGACAGTACAGGGATGGCCAAAACTTCATGGCACTTTATTTTTCTATTACAACGTACGTTATTTGTAAAAATGCAACTGATTGTCGCATAGATGGTTTGGAATTTACCTAATTTAACATCAGTTTTTAGTTATTTGAGCTAAATATTCTGTCCATATTACTTAATATATTGATACGAGAAGCTTACCGAACAACCCAGAACATTCTCCACTCCCCCCGTCCAGTGTGGCAGCTGTTGCGTGAGTCAACTACGTGATTCTAGTGAGTTCCAAGAACACTTGAGATACGCATTAAGCCGTCGGCGTTCAGTTGAGGAGGGAAAGCTGTACTGTACCTCAGCGCGGCGTATAATAAAGCCGTAGCAGCCGGGTTGTCATTTCAGTTACGTGAGCGATTTTCGCTAGTGAGGATTGAGTGTTGTCGAAGTGAAGTAGTATTGTGTTAATAGAACCACCTAAAATGAATAGCCTAATAAAAATACACAAATTAAACAACCCAATACGACCATTAATCAACTTCAAAAAAGCACCTACACAAAAAATACCAAAAATAATAGCACAAAAACTAAAAAGTAACCATCTAACAAATAATTATCACAACATAAATAAACGTACGAATTAATAGACAAACTAAAGATAATAAATATAGATGCAAACACATTTTTCACATCATATGACATCACAAATATGTACACCAACATTCCAATTGATGAAACAATAGACATAATTATAAACAAACTTAATGAACAAAATAAAGACACACAATGTATAACAGAAATAAAATATAACCTCCAGCTAATACTAAAACAAAATTACTTTGAATTCAATAGCAAAATTTATCAGCAACAAGGATTGACAATGGGGTATCCATTATCTAGCATAATAGCAGAAATATTCTTACAACATATAGGCAACAAAATACAAAATATTATAAATTCCTTTGATCCAAATGGTATTTGGATAAGATATGTAGATCATGGGCTATATGTATCAAGTAACAAAAATACAAATGCAGATAACATATTAAAACAAATCAATAACATACATCCAAAAATACAATTCATAGAAGAAAAAGAAAATCATAACAAAATCAACTATTTAGACATAACCATCACAAGATACAATAACCACCTACAATATGCAATATACAGAAAACCAACTTCCACTAACATCATTATACCTAACCATTCTGACCAACCACCACAACATAAAATAACAGCATTCTATTCACTATTTAACAGAATGTACAAAATACCCCTAAACCAACAAGAAACAGACAAATAAATACCAAATTGCTTATGAAAATGAATATAATAAAAATACTGTAAACAAAATAGAAAATAAAATCAAATATAAATTAAAAACTGAACAATTAAGAGTTAATCAAAATGAACAAATCGAAAATAATAACAACAACAACAATAATTATTATTACATAAATAATAAAATGACAAAGCTAACAAAACTGTTTAAAAACACAGACGTTAAAATAGCATACAAAACTAACAAAAATTATCTTAAAAAACTAAATAACCCACACAATAAAGATAATACAACAACCAATGTTATATACAAAATTTAATGCCAAGATTGCAATAAATGTTACATAGGACAAACAAAAAACAACTAAAAAAACGTTGATTTGAACACCTAAAACCATACAAAAAACCAGGAATATACAAATCTAATTTGGCCACACATGCAATAAACACTAGACATGAATTCCCAGACATAACCAACATGACACTAATAAAACACATACCACACAAAGGCACCATAATGAACATTTGGGAAAATTTACAAATAGGCTATACAAACATACAACACAAAACAAACTAATACCTGAACAAATACAAATCAATACAAAACATGATACAATTTTCAAAGAACTCAACATCGAAAATACACAAAATACTAATACATACACCACAATCGCACACAATAATACCAATTTAAAGTACCAGAAGCCAACAGGAATCCACAATAACAACCAACCAATCAACACACAGGTACTTCACCAGACTCAAAATCACGAAGGCTGAGGATTAGAACACACTGGTTCTCGAAACATGTTCCTAATAAGGAAAAAAAATATTGTGACGTAAATTCATTATAAATATTAAATATTATATATATATTATATTTTTTAACATTTATAATGAATTTACCTCAAGATATTTTTTCCTTATTTGAAACATGTTTCGGGAAGCATTGTGTTCCCATCTTCAGCCTTCCAGATTTTTTATTTTTTTGTCGATAAAATATCAAGAAGGCTGAAGATGGAAACACAATGCTTCCCGCAACATGTTCCAAATAAGGAGAAAATATCTTGAGGTAAATTCATTATTAATATTATATATATATAGGGTGATTCAGTTGGAGGTTACAATTTCAAGTTGGCAATACTGTTTTCTTGTGAAAGATGAACAGCTGATATTTGAAATTAGTCATTGTTTAGTTACTGACATTTGTTGCTATGGAGCGGTATTCAACTCAAGAACGTATTTTAATAGGTAAAACCTATTTTCGAAGTGAAGAAAATTTAACTAACACGATTCGCGCACTGTGAAATGACTTCGGTAACCATAAACATCCATCTCGTGCCACAGTTAAAAAAATTAGTCGAAAAATTCAATAGAACCGGGTCAGTGTTGGATGTGCAAAGACTAGTACGCCCTTGTAATGGCCAGTCACTCACAAATATTGCTGGAGTGAGTGCCAGTGTCCATGACAATCCGTCGACCTCCATTCGCCATCGTTACCAGCAGTTGGACCTTTCCTAGAGCACCACGCAGCGCATTTTAACTAAAGATCTGCATTTTGATGCCTATAAGTTCCAATTGACACAGGAATTGAAGCCAACAGATCATAGACAACGTCGTGACTTCGTTGACTGGGTGTTAGAGAACTACCAAGTTGATGGCGATTTTGTGAAGAAAGTCATATTCAGCGATGAAGCTCATTTTCAACTGAATGGGTATGTAAACAAACAAAATTGCCGCATTTGGGGACTTGAAAATCCACGAGCCATTCTCGGACAACCAATTTAGCCATAAAAAGTCACTGTTTGGTGCGGATTTTGGGTCGGCGGCGTAATTGGGCCATACTTTTTTGAAAATGCCCGTGGTAATGCAGTAACAGTCAATGGTGAACGTTATCGGAAGGTGATAACAAATTATTTTTTGCACCAATTGGATGATATTGATGTCGAAGACATATGGTTCCAACAAGACGGTGCCACTTGCCACACAGCGCGAGAAACAATACAGTCGTTGCACACAAAGTTCCCCGGCTGTCTTCTCTCGTTTCGGCGATCAACATTGGCCACCAAGATCGTGTGATCTCACGCCGTTGGATTATATTCTTTGGGGTTATTTGAAGCAGAAGGTGTATGCCAATGTCCCCAAAACGATTCGAGAACTATAGGACGACATACGCCATGTTATTCATGAGCCGCTGCAGGAGTTATGCCGGAAAGTGATGGAAAATTCCATCAAAAGGGCAGAAGTCTGCAGGGCCGCTCGTGGCAGCCATTAGGCCTATATCATTTATCATGTTTAATGTCAATGTCTAAACAACATATAGAAATAAATACATTAAGAGTTTATCAAAAACCAATGCATTTTATTTTACGTTAAAATTGTAACCTCTAATTGAATCACCCTTTATTATATACCTCAAGAAATAGACTGTAGCAAAAAGTGTTTGAATATGTATGTGTGTTTGTGTGTGTGTCTTTATATTGTAACTCTTCAATATTTATTGTAGGTTTTCTATATTATGAATAACTCTTCAAATATTAAATACTTCTCCAAGTAAAATTTATCATTGTATTTTACAATATAAATGATGATTTGTAATAATAAATTTTACTTACAGAACTATTATTTAATATTTGAAGAGTTAATCATAATATAGAGAACGTTCGAGACATATTGAAGAGTGAAGTAGAAAATAAAGATGAATGAAATCACTAATCAAGATTACGTAACTCATTTTTATAACTTATTTGTCAGACGTAAAAAACAATTTGTTAATTGGTTTGAAACACTTATTTCAGCAAAAAAATAATAATGCTAAATATTCTTCAAAATATACTAAAATAATTGTAAAAAACGATAAATTGATTAAATATATTATTCAGACAGTATAATTTGATTAAAGATGAAATGACAAATGTAAAACACAAGAATAAATTTACGTGCAGAAATATTTAATATTTAAAGAATTATTTTGTGTGTGTGTATGTGTGCGTGTATACACTTATTTGCTGATAGTATAGCTTGCTTACCCTAATCACAGCTGGTAGTGACCAGTTGGATTGATTCTCTCACTAGATTTTGTGAGCAAGGGTGTGAGAATTCTTAGTATCTGCCGGAGTGCTTGTGTGCGCGCATGTATGTTTGTATGTTTGAACAAACGGATGGTTGCCAATGAGAGTTTAAAAGTTCCGTTTATTAGTAAACGTACTGAAAGGCGACCAGCAAAAACGGAATAAATTCACACACATGCGCTAAATAATTGACAAGTATATGAAGAATGGCCCTCACAAATTTCAAGCAAATTAGAGTATTTTAAAAATACTCCTTTTTCACTGTTTATTATTTATGTTGACAAAATATTATACGGTTATTGGCAAAGAAAAATTGAAAATTGAATATACACAAATGTTGCGTCTTAGATGCTCTCGAAGAATCTTAAGTTAATCTTAGAACGCTTATTGTGGTGCTGGTGTGAAATGAAATGACAAAGTGGACTGTATAAATTCTTGCGATAATAATTTATTGGAAATTAACAAGACATAATTGCTGGCGCGTGCAGTTTTAACGAAGCATAAATGCCGGATAATTAATATAGAATTAAATATGGAAAACTCATAACCATGTATGAGGCCGATATCGCCTAAGTAAAATTAGTGCATGATGATCATGCTAAATTATGAAATATTGAAACTTATGTAGCCGCGGCTTGCGAACCAGGCGTGTTGCCTGTACGGAGACTTGCAAGGAACTATTTTAAATTTGTCTGCTGTCGGCATGTCTGAAACCGGCAGCAGATAACAGATATAAAAATGACGTCACTACACGCACCTGCAATGCAGCAATTTAAAGTACAAAGTTTTCATAGGTACAAAGTTTAACCAACAAATGTAGTCGTGCTAATTGACTATCCACTGTTGCGTCTTCCTATGTCTTTTGGATCTATTGCGCCTGCCTATTCGCTGAAATGAACACCAATATAACATTTCCCATCAACATTCTACAAATAATGAACACCAATAAATTTCCATCTGTTTTTCTATTTTCCTTAACACTTCCCTGTTTCTCCTTTCCTTTAGCCACACTTTTCTCAAATTTCTTGCACCTATGGGTACGAACATACCGACGCAGCATTACTGGTAGACTGCAGCTTACTGTGGGACATTACTGTACTGTACGATAGTGAAGTTACAACAAATGTATAGACTTGATCAGGAGCGAACATGTCGAAGATGCTTACTGTAGGCCTACTACATTACTGTGCAGCTTACTGTAAGAGTGAGGCAAGAACGAATCATTTTGTATTTTGTAAATTCCTTCCCGGGCTGTTTGGCGTGGTCCAATGTTTTCTACAAAACTAGACGTTTTGGCAGCGCTATTGACTGCCATCATCAGTGAAAATCGAGTGCGCTAACGTGAGGTGGTATACGTTAGTGACCACAGTACTCTGGTTAAGGGTGAAGAAAGAAGTAGTTTCTATGGAAGTATTTCATTTCGAAAATGATTTTAAATATAAATCTTTGAACAAGAAATCATGTATGGTTCTCCATACCGATATTTTCTTTTAATTGACCAGTTAAAAGAAAAGCATGTAATTCACAAAATCGTGTACTTTATGCTTCACATGTCTTTTCCTCATTCATTGTTATTACTGTTTTCTTGTTTTAGGTAGACTGGAGTGATAATTAAATTTAATATAAAACAGCCTTTCCGCTAATTCAATTTAGGGTATCAGTTCTTTGCTAATTTTTTATAAGCAAATATAATTTGTTGTGGTTTCACGTATAATTGTTCAAAACGAGTTATACTTCCTTACTTGTTACATCGTTCCATTGGTTGATAGTGTCGCGGCTTGTAGATTAACTTTAATGTTAGCAGATTAGCAACCAGATTGAAACACATCGGTAAGACAAGCAGATTGGTCACCTGCTACGACATTCAAAATGGTTCCCTTCCCAGATTCAGGGAACGACTGAGGGGCATAATGGGTCAGGAAGGCCTAGATAGGAGTACGTGTTTGAGATAATGAGAGGAAGAAGGTATTTGGTAATTAAGATACTCTCATCTTGGTAATTAAGATAAGGGAAAGGCACTGACTGGCCACCGAAGGAGACTTTGTGTTAAGGAGAAGAAGACGAAGACGAAGAAGAATAAGAAGTAGAAGAAGAAGAAAAAAGAAAAAGAAAAAGAAGAGAAAGAAGAAGAAGAAGAAGAAGAAGAAGAAGAAGAAGAAGAAGAAGAAGAAGAAGAAGAAGAAGAAGAAGAAGAAGAAGAAGAACATGAAGAACAAGAGGAACAAGAAGAAGAAGAGTTTAGTAAAACCAACAATAGTTCGCCTTGAAACAATTCTTGGGTTCTATTGGGTTTTCTTTGAAACAGCTAACAAAAATATCAAAACTGTCAGAAATAATAAACAACAGCAGAGCATCGATTAACCGAACCTCTCGGGACGATAAGTTCGGATAATCGATATTTCAGATAATAAGTCGTAAATTGAAAACATTATTTCCCTTTACGAAAACAAAGATTTTTAGTACAAAATCATTTCTAACATACCGTTGTATAATTACGGCAATCCGTATACTCTACTGTAATGTATTACTGAGGCTAAAAGTCACTGAATTAAAACTGAGTGTAGTTAATAAAACCAAACATTAATTTAAACAATATTAGAGTTTAATGACAAACATTGTACTTTAAAATTAATTAAAAATTATAAAAAAAGACGAAACATACTGTATCATGGATTTACACTTTTTTGAAGAATTGTTCTATCACTGTCTGCTTCAAACCGATACCCCGTTTTCTCGCTGCTAAAGACTGAAGTTGTTTAAGATTTATAACCTAAATACAGTCTATCTTGTCTTCCCTTTCGGCCCACTTTAGAACAGTCTAAAATGCGTCAAAAGCTTTTGCTACCGTCGATGGTTTTGTATTAGGATCATTGTCGCCGTCTTCATCTGAATCTGTTTTGTTTTCATTACGTTCATTTAATGGCTGAGCTATCTCTTCATCGGTTAATAACTGAAAACCGGGATCGGTTTCTTCCACCTTTAGCCAATTCTTTGTTTATCGATTGTAAGGATACAGCCTTTATTTATTACTGTACAATACTGTAATAATTTATGGTATCCAATTTTTTGATGTTCAATAAATATGCAATACGCCTACACGTGTCCAGTACATTACTGTACAGTACAGTACATAATCGTACTTTTATCGAGTTCGGATAATAGATCGTTTGGTTAATGGATGTTCGGATAATCGATGTTCTACTAATAAGTTGCACATTACACTAATATAATCTACTCCAATACTCGCTTTCTTTACCTGCGTTATTACTGGTTCGCGAACAGTTTTTAGTAATATAAATGCTATGAAGCTGATTACTACTATCAAACGTATAATGATTTAATATATTCCAGTAAAAAAAAAAAAACTGCAAGAATATTATATGAATAAAAGTGTCTGTAATTCCAACGTTGTCGTGTTTACTTAATGAACTGCTATCTGTCATGGTACGGACGTGGCCTTTCAGTGTCTCCACCATTGTCAAGTTGACTTGACAATATTGGAGATACTTGTGACGATTTAAATAAAAAAAAATTAATAATAAAAATATAAAAAAAACGAAAGTAAGTAAGTACTTTAAATCGCACGATTAAACCAAATACCCCTGACCTAACTCATAATAGTAATGAGAATTAAATTAAGAAAATCTAACTAAATAAGTAATTTAAAAAATCGTAATGTAAAAGTTAAGAATAATACAGTTAACCCTTTAGTAAATTTATCATGCGTTGACCTGCCTATTCCGGACACAACGTGCATACCGAACCGGCGGTAAATTAGAAATATCTGTAAATCATAATGTAAATAATTA
This sequence comes from Magicicada septendecula, assembly GCA_034769895.1. Classification (NCBI taxonomy): domain Eukaryota; kingdom Metazoa; phylum Arthropoda; class Insecta; order Hemiptera; family Cicadidae; genus Magicicada; species Magicicada septendecula. The sequence goes on along the minus strand of CM068369.1, from coordinate 18,897,181 downwards.
ATAATTTGAAGCCACAAGTAGTAGTTATAATAATCCCTGTAAACTAGATAAGTATAGATAATTTGTTTTGTCTTACTATAAGAATGTAATTTAAATAAAGAGTTGGAACTATATTATGGCGGAGTACTCACTCCGCGTCGTTGCAAATCTACCTGTTGTAACAATGTAAGAGCTACGATGCGGCGATCAGACTGTAAACACCTCCAAGCGAGGGTTCTTCAGGAAATGTTTGTTTTTTAAATTTTAATTGAGTGTTAGCTTCCACTAAAAGCGTGAGGAGCTAGTTATATATAGAAAGGCCTCGTCCTGAGTAACACAGGCAGCAGGTCAGTAAGTAAGCACGAAAAAGTTGAAAGAATCTCGTATATGTTTCAGTGTTGATGAAGAAGGAACAGTAGATTATCTTGACAGTTTTAATATTACATCACAACATAATAAATATCGGTGTAGAGAACCATACATGACCTCCATGCTCTAAGATTTATATTTAAAATCATTTTTAAAATGATATATTTCCATAGAAACTACTTCTTTCTTCAGTCTTACCCACAGTACTGTGGTCAATAACGTATACCACCTTACGCTAGCGCACTCGATTTTCACTGATGATGGCAGTCGATTGCACTGCCGAAACGTGTCGTTTTGCAGAAAACATTGGACCACGAACAAACAGCCCGGGAAGGAATTTTGAAAACATTTTTTTGTTGCCAATAACAAAGTACGTATATAAAAATTTATCCCCTCCCTTACTACTAAGTTATAATTTTCATTTATAGAAAATTACCCCTCCCCTTCAACTACCCTTTTAATTTATAGATATTTCATCTACATTTCTACAGTGGATTACTATGACCTACTTTTCAGGACACTTTATTTATTAAATTTAAGTATATACCCTTGACAAAACATAAAATATTGCAGGTAAACTACCCCTTTCCCTTAACCGATCTTCACTAAAATCAACAGGCCTTGAGTCTTCTACAACTCAGGCACGTACGCAAAAAATTATTTTGTTCTGTTTGAATTTGCGGCAGTTATCGTTTGCCAAATACAAAATTCTACACACAGACACTTTTCAGAAAACGACTTTTCTTCATGTTTTGAGGGTAGTACAATCAGAATCAGCCCTTAACTAGAACACGATTTTTTTCGCCATCACCGTACTTCCATTTCCTTACGGAATATGTAAGTAAAAGAACAACATTCAGCGTATCAATTATGATAATATATTAAAGCACGAAACTGTTAAAGTTAACGATAAATTTTAAGCGCTTTTTGTGGTACTTACTGCGTAGGTGTAAGGCTCCATACAGAGCAGTAGACTTTTGCGGAAAATATTCTGTATTGTTAGGCTTTCCCAGAATCGCGTGCAATATTATCTGTGATGATGTGTTTACTTTGCACGGGTTGTTTGTCTGTTTCTTAAGTGTATTACATTTCACACGTGGAGTTTTAGTTCAAATATTACTGAGATTGCAATATTTCACTTTGATTTAAAGAAACAATTTTCGCCTTTAAACAATTCTTTATAGTGAGCCCTTTTGAAACATTATACTCTACAAGGAAATATTGTTAATTTCTTCTTCTTCTTAAGCCGGCCGCACGAATAATGACGACTGGTCGAAAACATAAATAATAATAAATTGTTTTCGCACGTAAGAAAATATGATACTGATAAAAGTTATTAAGATTAACTTCTGTAACTCGTTTAACATATGATTTCAAGTTAATGGTATATAATATGAAGGTTCGGTGTTTTAATTTTGTTTAAGTCTGTGCAGTGTCAAAGCAGTCTGAACTAACACGCTTATTGCTCATAGAACACACGTGAGTTAAATTTTCATTAATTTATGTTAAGTTTTTGTACAATATTTTCATAAAATTTTTTTCTCTATTTGTATCGGCCATCTGAGGACCAAATGCCAATTTCAATACTTTATTCTTTGTTTTTTTCTTTTTTTTAAATATTCTTTTATCTTTTCACTGTGCTCTTCTTCATGTCTTCAATCCACTTTGAACCTGCGTTTTTCTCTCTCCTACCCTAGACTTCTTCCATTTTAAACATTTTTGCCCGAAAAAGTTCTCTTTCAATTGCTTCTTCTGCGTGTACATTATTTTTTTCTAAATCCTTTTGGAATAATAATAATAATAAAAATAATAATAATAATAATAATAATTATTATTATTATTATTATTATTATTATTATCATTACATGTTTACATCAATTGTATGTTTACATTATAAATGATTCGCATCTGTTTGGATCGGCATCGATGAAACCAATAAAATGTGACAAGCGGCGACAACCGTAATAAAATGTAATGACGGTGTTAACGGAATAGATGAAAAGTTGAACATCACACATTAACAGAAGTCATCAATGGTTGTCAATATAAACCAAATTGACTGGGAACATGGGAAAAGCGTACACGATTATTCCTAATCATCAGTACACAACACAACCGGCATCGACTACGGCAAAACTGAGGATTGCGCAAGACATTTGTGGACACAGTGTTTAAGTCGTCTTCAAATCAACTCCAAGAAGGAGAGGATTAGTCATTCTTCACAATTGGAAAATATTTTTAATTAGATCGATCTCGAAACAGTAAGCAATATATATCTTACATAAAATAGGAAAATAATATAACGGTAACATATCTGACTCAAAGAAAAATGTAATGGCCTTTTTAGGAGAGGAACCAGTTTGGACAAAAATATGCATAGACAACACGTGCATAAAACAAGTGGGACATTCAACTCTCTTTTGGGTGTGACATTACTTATGATTAAGATAGAGATATACAAAATAAAGTGACGAATTTCACAAGTATGTGTGGAACGATTTGGAGAACGTTGAGAAGTAAATGTATAAAAGAAACTTAAAAATATAATTTTATTAAACAATGCCAATACCAACACTACTGTATTGTTCTGATACTCGGGTCATAAAGAAAAAAGATGAACACAAGATTCGAACAACAGAAATGAAATTTCTGAGATCAGTTAAAAGGTGTAGTACACAAGATCATATAAGAAATGAAGAGACAAGAAGTGATTTAGACATTTTTGCAGTTAATGAAAGGATTAAAGAATACAGAAGAAATGGATTCAACGCATAGATAGAATGGAAGAAAATGGAATAACGAAGATAACGAAAGATTATAACTCTAGAGGCAGAAGAAAAGTTGGTATGTCTAAGAAAAGGTGGACTGTGGGGTAGGAACAGGCCGCTAAATCCTAAAACCGTTAAGAAGAAGAAGATGATGATGATGATGATCTCGAAAACAACAGGATTTTGTAGGGTGAATGTGTAGACGTGCACGTCAAGTTTTACAAAAATCGGATGATGCGTTCAATAGTTATCGTGAGGCATATCCTAAACAGATACACAGATAGATAGGCTAATAAACAACTGGGTAACAATCAAGTTTAAACTAAGAACTCAATTCGCTAGTTTAACAAATCTGAAAGTTCAATTTTTAGACGATTAGTTTAATAACAACTGCTTTCTATGAAAATTATTTACCTGTTATTATTTAACAAACATAATAAATATGTTATTATGTTATCAAACTTACCTTATATTAATCGTTTGGTTTTATCCGATTTTGTTAGTGAATTTTAAAATCAATTTAATTTTCTATGATCACTTAATTAATTCTGAAACTCACTGACTATTTTACAGAAGAAAGATGTAAATGTATTTTAATTACTTAAGTTATAAAACAGAATTCACTTTTTTCGAGTAAAATGTAAAAACTGCTATGAGTAGAACAGAAACTGTTGCCTATATGCTGCAGTAAAATGATTGCCGCCGCCTTTCTGTCATCTCACAACAAGACAATTATTAAAAGCTATGCCAAAATTATTAAGTTACCTTGACACGCGTGTCGTGTAGCTGTACACTATTATACATTTATTGTTATGATTTTCAGATTTTTTTAGTAAGAATTGTTTGCAACTTTGTCACCTTCAGGCGTAACGAATGTTTGCTGTTAGTAGAAACACGTTTATCACCCATGTGCGTGTATCAGCCTACAAAGTCAACACGTCAATGTAATCATGCTATTCTGAACTTGACGTGTCGTTTAGAGGGAACCAGTGCCTCTTATTTCCTATCCACCAACAAACGTTTTGTGTTACTGATATAATAATAATTCCACAAGCTTACTTTAAATTATGAAAAGTTACAGCTGAATATAAGTAGAGCATCGATTTGCACATGGTGTGACTATACAAGAAAGTTAAGAACAGGAACGGAATAATACTGACAACAGACTTATAATTTCAAAACAAAAGTGCAATTGGTTCTAAAAACCCGAGAAAGTAAAATTAAAAATTAACTGGGAATCATTTAGTTAAACTTATTGATGTAATTACAGTAATTATAAACATAGGCCTAAGCAAACAGAAAATTTACAGTGGGTTTAAAAGAAATTTATCATGAAGCTATGACCAACAACACAGATGCTGTACGCTTAAACGGCTCTAGCGATGACGTCTGCAAATCCAATCAGAATCTGTCTATAGAACCTACTTCTCTGATTAAAAACTGTTACGCAGGCAGATAAACAAGAATCCAAAAAACTTTTAACCTCATGTTGCTGGGAAATCATTCAAATGGTTTAGTGACGAGAGAGTATCGATAACAAAGAAGGTAATAACAACGACTTCTAAATTTTTTTGTTTGAAAACCCTAGTCTGTTAAAATTTATATTTTGAAATTCATTATATAAAATAGGAAAAGGAAACAAAGTGATAGCTATTGGAATAGAACACTTTAAGCAGATGGGTTTGATCGGGACATTGTCCCAATAGTAGGGGGATAGGCCTAATAGTTGAAAAACATAGCAGTTAAAATAAATACTATATGTTCTGAGAGTACAAAATATTTGGTTGGATACTTAACATTCGAGTGCAACCCATAGCAGAGGCCATGAAATTCAAAATTCTCTTTGGAAAGAAGGATCCTACTTAGATAATATTCAAATAATAAATGTAATATTGGAAAAGGAGAGAGAATTCAACTTTGTAACACATATTGTATTCGTGAATTTTGATAAGGGTTTCGACAAGGTAGACAGGAAGATGTTATAAAGAGTCTCTATTTGGGCACACAGATGCTCTTGCAAAGAGAAGGAGAGCAGAAGTTTCTAGGTATACATCAAGGTGTAACGCAGGGCTGTTGTCTCTCTCCAATGCTTTCTAATGCATATTTATGGCAGTTGAAGGTGGCAGTGCATTTGCCCATCAACAAGTATTTCTCTAGGACATAGCGAATTTGATAATACACTGCTGTTTGCTGACGACCAGTTTCTTATAGATACCACCGAGAATGGTTTGCAAAGAGCGCTACGTAATTTACAACGGTGTTCGATTGAGTTGGAATTTCCACAAGAAAAACGAAATTGGTGGCTTTTCTGGGAAGCAACCCTGTAAGAGACAAAATGATGATTAACTACCAACTAATTGAACAAGTCTTTCACTTTAGCTACCTTGAGTATGATATATCATATGAGAACATAGACAATAGACATAGACAATAAATTACATAAGTTTTAAGCGGTGTGCGGCACCATAAGAAGAACACTAACAAATAAGACGCGTAAAGATGCTCAGAAGAGTTGGAAATGTACAACTTAAATGAGAAAACAGAATTGCATAGATGAAATTGGAAGGACCTTCTGGATGATCAAAGACTACTAAAAGCAGCAAGTAGATACAACCCAGATGGAAGAAAAAGCGTAGCGAGACAAAATAAAAGATGGGAATAAATCTCCAAAAGCCGGAACAGACCACTAAGGCCTAATTCTTGTTGGGGAAGAAGAAAACGATGTTGTGATACAAATGGTAGCTACACAAATGGTGTAGTGTCATTGTCAAAAACATAGATAAGGCTGTAAAAGTATAATAATAAATGGGAAAATAATAACCACGGCTTTTAATAACGCTAACAGGCTGCGGGAAGTAGAAAATTCATGGCACTGAATGACAGTTGTAAAGAATACTAGACACAATAAATGAGTTAGAGAAGGAGGATACTGCAGCATAAATAGTGGCTACAAAATTTACGTCTTAATCAGAAAACTTCTTTTGTTTCCTCTGTTTATTGCTCTTTTTGTCCATCGTATTCTTAAGGCACTCCTGTAGTCAGTGCCGGATTTAAGATTTTTGAGGCACTAGGCCAAGTTTTCTGAGCGCCCCTCCCCACCGGGTGTGACTTTGAAGTAATATATGTACTGCAGAAGTAATTTGATGTCAGATTAATACTATCGAATTTTAAACAAGTAGACTACTATAAAAAAGCTTGCTTTCATTTAGTAAATTTTTTGAAAATATTGAGAACCATACAAAGGAATTTGGAAAAAAAAGATTTTATTTTTATACTTTGAGTAAAGATACAACAAGCTAATGGTAAATTAACATTAAGTGACTATGTAGCTTAATGGAATTAACATCGGGGAAAGCAGTCACAAAAAATATACCACGGTTGTGTAAATTGGGCGGACAACATAGCGGACGTTCAATATTCGCATGCACAGATCAGTTTTCAAGGATGACAACGTCTTAAAAATAAGCGCGAAATATTTAAATAGTAACTGTCTTCCATTTCTATTATTAACAAAAATTGATCATTTAATTTCAACAAATTGCACTTAAATAAATCAAAGTGCCTCCTACTTTTATAAAAATACTTCTGTTAAAAAAAATATCTGTAGCTTGCGACCCCTCTGAGCCCGCGGCCCTAGGTCGCGGCCTAGTCGGCTTAGTGGTAAATCCGGCACTGCCTGTAGTACCACATCCAGACATCTTCAAGGCACATCGTTTCAAATATTTTAATGGTTCAGATTTGTTAGGATAATGTGTTAACTTATTATGAATTTCTTCCAGGTCTCCAGGGATATGTTTCCAGATGCCAGGTGCATGGAAATCTTTTTTCAAAAATTGCTCTTTTTGCTTGCGCAATTCAACTTTTAACGTCACTCGTGTGTCTCCCACCACAAGGAATACAGCTTCAAAACTGTTTATAAGTATAAACTTTGTCTGGCTTCTCTGCGTCCACAAATACTTCACGATTCTCTTTAATATTTCTGTGACATTTCGTGGCTTTTTCTTCCATTTGTTTATTGTCACGCCGCAGTTATGTTTTAGGTCTTGTTTAATGGGTGAAACGCACTCTGCTAATCCTTTATCGTTGTTTGATAAAACGCAGTATACTACGCAAAAGGGTGGTTTTATGGCACATGCCATTAATTATTATTCCATTGTTGCTCGTTCCATGAAATCCTTCATCGCATATTCTACATGCAATTTGATCAGTAGTGGCGATAACCCACAGTCTTGTCTAACACCTTTTGTTAACTTTGCTTTGAGTTATCTCGCTCTTTTTTTTTTGGGGGGGGGGAATAAAACTTAAAACAATAAAAATATGTAGGCTATAGGCATGCATGTCACGTTTTTCAAAAATCGCTTGATGGTTTTTGTAATATTATCGAGTAGAACATCTTCAAATTGGACACATAGGCAGACTGAGAGGCAGCCACGCACGCAGGCAAATGCCAAAAGGTCAAATTAAAACTAGCAACTCGCTTTGATTGGAGAAAGTAACTACAGGTAGTGCAAAAATGTAACAATGGTGACATGCTTTTTGTTCGAAGGCTTTCACAGCCGGTGTCAGTTGAACTTAAACTATCTGCCGGGATGTTTGGCCATGGTCCAAGGTTTTCATTGAAACCAAATGCTTCAGCAGGACCACTGGCTGCCATCTTCAGTGGAAGTATCGAGTCTACCTAACGGGGGGTGTCGTACGTCAGGCCCACAGTAATGTGGTGAAGGCTAAAGGTGTCCCGCGATGCTACCTGTACTTATAAACTCGCCTTCATATACAGTCCGTCTTGATTCAGAAGCATACTGCGATCACAATGAATCGAATTTTGCTGCCAGAGCTGTTGGGTTGTGCGTCGTGAGACGACCCAATGGGTTCCTAGTACCGAGCCTCCGATAGGGGCTCCTGCCTAGTGATCCTGTCCAGACGGAATCTTATTTATTTAATTTTTAATGGTCGCTACAACGACATGCTCGTACTAGGTCGACTAGTACAGTATTTGTCGAGGCCGTTTCCAAGAATCACCTGGACGTGTTCGGTACATGCCAAGGCCAGCTATGAGTGGGTTTGTCTGGGTCCTCGCAGCTCGGACGTAAAATTTACGTGCAAGTCGCCTTGCGGTGTCTTCCAAGGAGCGGACACCGAGTCCTCTTCTCAAGAGTCGAGAAGAAAACCGATAGGGGACTTTGGTCGCTAGCCGAAGGCCCCTATCGAGAACGCTTTGCAACTTTCTTTTATGAACGGTTGCGAGGTAGCCCCAGACGGGAAGAGCGTTGGTAATGATCGGCAACAGATACGCGTTGACGATCAACTTACCCAGCTTGCGGGTCATATAGCCTTGTTGACAAGTATCGGAAACAGTTGCGCGAGACGAGCGGACGCTCTCTTTCGAATCGTCTCAGCGTGGGCACGCCAGGTGAGCCGACGATCAAGGTGGACACCGAGGTATTTAACTTCTCTCGACCAGGGCAAGTACGTTCTACCGAGTCTCACTCGGCCTCGTGGTTCTTTCCGGCGCTTTGAGAATAGCACCGCGGAGCTCTCGGTGTCGTTGACGCAACTTTCCAGCTTTCCGTCCACGCCGAATACGCATCGAGTGCACGCTGAAGTCGTGGGATAGCCCTGTCAGCGTTCCGATCGGCGGTATATACCGTCTTGTCGTCGTCAACAGGGCCATCTGGACTCCAGGCTCTCTGGGTGCGTCGTTGACGTACACGGAGAACAGAAAAGGCCCTAGCACGCTACCTTGAGGTACCCTGGCTGTAATGGGTCTCTCGGAAGAGACATGGTCGCCTAATGAATCGAAGGGGAGAAACATTTCTTTAAGTTCTCAATGGCAGAGCGCTATGTGAGCCTCACATACACCTTCTTCCTTCCGATTGGCCGTTGGTGCAGTTTTTACTTGCACGTTGGACGTTATGAATTTATTAGTACAGGTAGCATCGCGGGACACCTTAGTACAGGTAGCATCGCGGGACACCTTAGTACAGGTAGCATCGCGGGACACCTTAGTACAGGTAGTATCGCGGGATACCTTAGTACAGGTAGCATCGCGGGACACCTTAGTACAGGTAGCATCGCGGGACACCTTAGTACAGGTAGCATGGCGGGACACCTTAGTGCAGGTAGCATCGCGGGACACCTTAGTACAGGTAGTATGGCGGGACACCTTAGTACAGGTAGCATCGCGGGACACCTTAGTACAGGTAGCATGGCGGGACACCTTAGTACAGGTAGCATGGCGGGACACCTTAGTGCAGGTAGCATCGCGGGACACCTTAGTACAGGTAGCATCGCGGGACACCTTAGTACAGGTAGCAATGCGGGACACCTTAGTACAGGTAGCATGGCGGGACACCTTAGTGCAGGTAGCATCGCGGGACACCTTAGTACAGGTAGTATGGCGGGACACCTTAGTACAGGTAGCATCGCGGGACACCTTAGTACAGGTAGCATCGCGGGACACCTTAGTACAGGTAGCATCGCGGGACACCTTAGTACAGGTAGCAATGCGGGACACCTTAGTACAGGTAGCATCGCGGGACACCTTGGTACAGGTAGCATTGCGGAACACCTTAGTACAGGTAGCATCGCGGGACACCTTAATACAGGTAGCATCGCGGTACACCTTAGTACAGGTAGCAATGCGGGACACCTTAGTACAGGTAACATCGCGGGACACCTTGGTACAGGTAGCATTGCGGGACACCTTTAGCCTTCACCACGGTACTATGGGCCTGACGTACGACACCCCCCCTTTGGTACACTCGATACTTCCAGTGAAGATGGCAGCCAGTAGTGCTGCTGAAATGTTTGGTTTTAATGAAAACCTTCCACCACCGCCAAACAGCCCGGCAGATAGTTTAAGTTCAAATAGCCACATGAATACATTAAAAACTAGAATTTTTAACTATTTCTGTGCGCCCCCGCGTGTGTGGTGAAGGAATGCTAATTGGAAGAAATAGACGACACTCATATTTATATACAAACATATGTTTTTAATAAGTATATAACATTACAAACTACACTGTCATCCAAGCAACTTGGATAACTTGTAATAGTACATGTCATGTGAAGAAGTGTCTGGCGAATGTTGAGTTGGGGGTCTAAAAGGTTTTAGACGTCCTTATTGGGCATCTTGCGCCAGTTGCCTTTGAAATTGTACTTGGCGTCCACTGCGAAAAACGCGTTCACGACATCACTGCTGATGGTGGTCCCAGTGCGTCCCTTTATGTATCTGGTGTCCTTGTTCCCTTCTGGAAACAAAATAACGGTGAAATTTATTAATACTCTTACGCCATTTCTAAACAATCTACATGTTTCTCGGATATGCCAGCGGAGTCCGGCTGTAATGTGTGTGCGCGTATATATCACTGCTGCTTTGTGATGAAGGACAATTACGTGACACTTGCCACGCGTCCGCAGCCGAGGCTGTTACCAACTTCACCGGTCCGCGCGTGCTGTATTCAAGGCCGCAATCAATTACGCTCTAGTGTTTTCTAGTAGTGTTTACGCGTATTATGGATTATTCTGGAACACTAGTGCTATCTATTTAAACAACTATCTATTTAGTGGCGTTTTATTCTAGTGAGGTTTGAAGTTTATGTCGGGCGATTACACAGTGCGTTTCAAGTAGTATATTAATGAAAAGTGATTATGGTGCGGAAATCTTTACAGTTTACATTATTGTTCGTGTGGACAGATTAACTTAATTTATTCTAAGAGTATAATCTTGTTGAATAACTTGTTGATTGCAAACTGTTAATTGTGATTATTAAAACTGGTTTTTAGTGACTTCATTGGTGTCTTGTATTTTGTTTTCCACTGTACCTTACGACGATCAGTGAGAATCTATAAACGATGACTACTAAGTGAACTGAACAACACCAAGTCACTGTTTATGAATTTTTCAGGAAGGGCAAATTTACTGTTACACATTAAATAATATCAGCTTTGTAGCAATTTTTTTAGGGTAGTGCCGTTAAGAAATAAGAAGCGTTTTAGTTATATTTTAATTGTTAACGACAAAAATTACAATAAAATTTTTAGTTATTGAGTTTTTGAATAGGAATGCGATGTCAGTCAGTTTTGTTCAGTACGATATGGATTACGTTTCTGTAGCAATCGAGTGAAAGTGTAGGGATTAAAGTCATTGTTAAAGTAAAATAACATAAGAATATAAAATATTAATTTTAGTTAACAAATTTACAATGAAGAAGTATACAGGCGAGTTTTTATACCCAATTTTCTCGCAAAGCGACTTACAAATATAAAGAATTTTAGTACTTACAAGTCGGCTTTCGTATGACGTGCGGGCAACAAGTGCTGACCTGCTTAGATTTTCAAATCGTCCGTTTGGATTCAGTTTTGGTTTTAATATTAACGTTATTTTTAAAATTGTCTATAAATGTTTAAGTGTTTTGTTTTGAGTTGCATATTATATGTACCTGTGTCGACGACGCTCACCTGAGTGGAAATTGTTTATAAATGTTACATAGTAAGTTTACTAAATGATCCAATTGAAGATGGAACACAACTGTTCCGAAATGCATCTTGGGTAAAAAAATAAAAAAATCACCGACTGGAATACCTAGAGGTGTACTTGTAAGTACTAAAATTCTTTATACTTAATTAAACGTATTCTTTGACTGTTTCATAAAAATTACTTACAAATAGTACCAAACTAGCTGAAGGGAGTGTCGAAACATAAACTCCGGTTGTTATTATTACAAAAAATTAAATAGTTTGTCTATATTAAAAAGTTCAGGAAACAGTAAATTACAAAATATTTACAATCATTTTTTGAAAAAAGAAAAATTTATGATTTACAGGTTTCTTACACGACATTAGTTTTCTTCTAACATGAAAACCCGGTCACTCAAGGGATCGCATCGGCATCAAGTTCCTGTTTTTGCATTGCGTTTTGATAAAGAATAATAATAGGACATTATTTTGAAATTTTCAAACCATTTGTGTGACAATTTGTATTGCCAGCAAGACAATTGTAGATGAGTTGTTATGTTAGCAAACACAGAATTCTGTTGTCAGTAAGATTCGTATGTCAACCAGGATTTAATTTTGAAAGTGTAACTTTTTTAAGGTTTTTTTTGCTGTGTATTTCAAATTATTTGTAGCGCACACTAAATACAATGTTTTGGTAACTATAATGCGATATTCTGCAAACCGATTTATTTTACAGGATATTTCCAAGGACGATGGCAAACTTTGGAAAATAATTTTACTCATTACAGTGAAGGGAAATGTCCAGTAAACTGATGTCGAAAAATGCTGCGTTTTCCGTTTACATGTGTACCTGTTTTTTTTTTAAATTTAATTTTTTTTGTTCAACTGAATAAGACGTGGAGTTAAAATATGGTATACAAAGTAAGTGCAGTACTTTTTATAACACATAAATGTTATGTAATACAGAACGTTCTACAAGTATCGCGGCTATTCCAGCAGAGCCCAGCCGTTGTGTGTCTGCGCACATATCGCTGCTACAATTAAAATTAAGTGACAATATTCACACGTCAACAATCGAGACTGTTCCTGACCTCACCGGTCCGCGCACACTGTGTTCAAGGCCAGACACGACACTGTTTCTAATGGATTCGAGAGCTCCCGTAAGAGGCAATTGTTCAACTCGTCATCAAAAGTGACATTTTGGCATCTCAGCGAGGTATAAATATAAGCATCCAGCGACGGTCAGTCCAGTTTACGTCGGCGATTACTCAGAGAGTTTAAGTGGCGATTTATTCAAGTGAGGTTCAAAGTATAAGGGTTATTGTGTTATAATTGTGCAAGACTCTATTAGTTGACATTATTATTGCGTGTGGAAAAATTTTGCTAGGATTATTGTACAAGTTGTTTATAAACTGTATATGTGATTAATTAAAGATGATGATTACTAACTTGATTGGTGTCTGTAATTTTTTGGCGGCAGAAACGTCGCAGTTGTATACATTTCTGTGATTACAAAAGTCCGTCAGTTAAATTTAAATTCAAAATGATACAACAATCCGTTGCAGCCATCGTTTAAATAATGTATCCTTCTTCTTCTTCTTCTGCACTACAAGGATTAGACACTTTCCTGTCCCGTCCTCATAAACTTACGACCACCGTTTTCGTGGTTTTCCTTTATCTCTTTTCCGTCTTGGGTTGTAGTTAAGTATTTTTGGGGGTATTCTCCCATTCCCCATTCTATTTACGTGGTGTTTCCGTCTTTCTTTATATTCAGTTATTTTTTCATTTATTGCTTATACATTTAGTTAATTTTGCACGTCTTCATTCCTTACTAAATCTCTTCTTGTGCAGCCTTTGACCCGTCTCAAAAATCTCATCTCTGCTGCCTGTATTTTGCTGTCTCCTTTTTTGGTATTTATCCAACTTTCATTCCCATACATAAGTACAGGTACAGCCATCGTTTTATAAAATTGTATTCTTGTGTCTTTTCGTGTTTTGTTATTTAACGTTCTATTTATTGTGCCACATATTGCCTGTAACTTATTTATTTTATTTTCCATGTCATTGTCACAATTGTAACTTGTGTCGCAGCCCAAGTATATAAAATTTGATACTTGTTCGAGATTGGCTTATTGTTGACAATTATTTTCGACCTAACGGGATACTTGCCTTGGAAAGCCATAACTTTCATCTTATGTAAGGAAATTTTAAGATTATATTCTGGACATATTTGATTCAGTCGGTGCACTGTCAGTTGTAATTTATCTTCACCCTCTTGTATTATTATTTTATCATCAGCGAATAGTAACGTACAAAGGTAAGTATGTCGGTCTTGCTGGACTCCAGGATATTCTTTTGATTGCCATTTTTTAAGAACTTTGTCAACATATATATATATATATATATATATAGAAAAGAGTTGGAGACAAGCTACATCTCTGCCTCACTCCTTGGTTAATAATAATGTATCCTGTCGGTTTAAAACATCACTGATGAAACGGCTTTCTCTGGAGTTTTCTCCAAAAGATAGTCTGTTCAGTACCTCCGTGTTTGTGTGTCCGTATGGAGCCAGTCTTCGTCCTTTTATTTGCCTCTTTTTATTCCTCCTCTTTTTTGAGTCACTTCCAAATGTCGTGGTAGAAGTACCACGGTGTGTCCACATTATTTCTTAGAACTTTCTCATCTTAGGCTATCACGGCCGCCCTCAACTCCGTTCAAAGTAACATTAGCCTGTCTGTTAGGCCGCGGTCTAAAGATGTTAACTACAGACGTTTCGGCCTCACCGTTTATGAGCCTATATTTATTGGAGTGGGCCTTCTTAGGGCAGAAACATAGTCTACCACAGTACTCGGCTTATTTGGCGAAAAATTGCCAAGAAAATTTTGTAATGAAGTTGGCCATCGATGGCGAGACTCAAACGTCTGTAGTTAACATCTCTAGACCGAATCTTAACAGCCCGACTAACGTTACTTTGAACGATTTCTGGTAACTACTTTCTAAAAACCCTGAAATTTATCGATGTGATTGTCTTCTGCACAGGCTAATGACTCCGTATGGGTATTGTGACTTGTTTAGAAAAGTTAAATTTAGATATGAATCAAATATTGTGATTTTATGGCAGCCAACTCATTATTTCTACTCAAGTCGGGGCTGGTTACAATTCAGTTCAACATGCTCCTACCACATAAAACAACACACTTAATGATAAGGTGATGTATTTTTATACTTACACTTATTGTTTTATTAACGGTACCTATAATTAAATTTTTTATTTTTTATTTATATAACCTGAAGGTACCATATGATAATATAATTTATATTCATAAAGCGACCGATTTCGGTCATAGACCATCGTCAGGTTATATACCACATTTGTGTTCACAATATTATAAAACACTATTATTTATAAAAACGAATTATAAATTATAAAACTTTAGACAACAACATACGGATCAAATTAACAATGTCTACAAATTCGTTTTTGTAAATAATACTGTTTTATAATATTGTGAACAAAAATGTGCTGTATATCTTGACGATGGTCTATGACCGAAATCGATCGTTTTATGAATATAAATAATAACATCATATGGTACCTATAGGCTATATAAGAAAGAATATAATAAAAGATAAAAAACACACTTAAATTACAGAAAAGTTGACCTTATATAGTAATATTTTTCGTCTAATATGAAACACTCTATGTTGAGCAACGTGTAGTGATACTTACTGCCAGTGGGTGAACAGCGATAGTACAGTATTTCCAGGTTGGGCGTTATTGCCAGCACAAAGTTATAAAACTTTACAGCGTTCCCTAAACAAATGTCAAGAAAAATTTTACTTTTTTTGTACCCAGTTATAGGCTATGAAAAATTTTAATGTACTAGTTAGACGGATTAAATTACCTGTTCGATTGTACGAAGATTATTAATTGTGTAAACAGGTTTAATGGAAAATTTTATGAAAAAAAAAAATCATCATACTTCACACAGTACGTTGGCAAAGCTGTGATGCCATTATTAATTTTTCCTCTTAATTTGTAATATATAGAGTAGGCGACGTCACACATAATTGGCAGATGAACCTTCAGGAATATTTTATGACCTGCAACTCTGCAGCTGCCACACGTTGTTATTTGTCAGTGACCTGTCGAACCGAGAAACAGAGCGGCAGATACTGCAAGGATTGTGCAACGATACTGCAATATGCAAGGATTATGGATTACTGATCTCCACATTGAAAAAAAGGCGATGGCATTCTTTATAGAGTTGATCCCATGCTATGAAAAATTGATGTAGATGGTACTGTTTTGTAGCAGGTTAGCAATTCTGAATATCTGGGCTACAATCTGACTTGGATTACAAACAATTACCTGTTGGATAAAGCTGAAAATGTCCAACGGTATGTGCGAGACTGTCACGGGTACTATAAAATCAACTTACAAAGAAACATGACGGGAGATCTACAAACTGACTGCCTAAGAATTCTACCCACATTTCCCTATAGGTGAGAGAATTGGTCTTAAACGAAATTAAAAGGTCAGTCGTATTCAAACGGTCGGAATGAGATTTAAGCGACAGGGATTAGATATTATGAGTACACTCCAAAGGATTGCCGATGGCACACATCTACTACAATGTGTGGAACATCATAACCTAATGGACGACAACCACATCCCCAACCAACTATTGAAATACAAACCGAAAGGATGGAGTAGTGTGGCAACCGCATCCCCAACCAACTATTGAAATACAAACCGAAAGGATGGAGTGGTGTGGCAACCACATCCCCAACCAACTATTGAAATACAAAGCGAAAGGATGGAGTGGTGTGGCAACCGCATCCCCAACCAACTATTGAAATACAAACCGAAAGGATGGAGTGGTGTGGCAACCCCATCCCCAACCAACTATTGAAATACAAACCGAAAGGATGGAGTGGTGTGGCAACCACATCCCCAACCAACTATTGAAATACAAACCGAAAGGATGGAGTGGTGTGGCACGTCGGAAGAAGCGTTAGAGTGACCAGCTATCAATTTTTGAAAATCCCAATTTCAATTTTTGAAAATCCCAATTAACGTATTATGTTTTTAATTATATAATTACCTTTATATCCACTTCAGTGACACTAAGTTTCGTCTAGTTATGACGCGTTTCGGGCACAAGGTCCCATCTTCAGATAACACTGATATTAAGTTAAAACTAATTACTACACAAAAATTGTAACCATGATTGTGGTTATGTCATTATAAATAAAACTTTAAATCGCATGTGAAATTTTAAACGAAGAACGGCCGGAGCTCCCGCATGCATGCACTCACTACCGCGATCGTCACACGACTGGTCAAAGATTATAATCTAATCTAATGGCAGTGTCGAACAAGTTGTTCGATGCAAAATTTACTTGTCAATTCAATATATTATTTTGTACACGAGATTTTTGGAACATATTCCCAAACCGAATAATAATAAATCTAATTTTGCGCAACACTTAATATCAAGCGGACACAATTACACTAGCTTTGAAAACAATTTAAGAGCATTACATATATGCAAAAAAGGTAAACTGATGGATAGTCTGGAGGAACTTGAAATTTATAAAGCTATAAAAAATACCACAACCAAAAATAATATATTGAATGATCAAGTAAATTTTGCATCGAACAACTTGTTCGACACTGCCATTAGATTAGATAATAATCTTTGACCAGTCGTGTGACGATCGCGGTAGTGAGGGCACGCATGCGGGAGCTCCGGCCGTTCTTCGTTTAAAATTTCACATGCGATTTAAAGTTTTATTTATAATGACATAACCACAATCATGGTTACAATTTTTGTTTAGTAATTAGTTTTAAATTAATATCAGTGTTATCTGAAGATGGGACCTTGTGCCCGAACGCGTCATAACTAGACGAAACTTAGTGTCACTCAAGTGGATATAAAGGTAATTATATAATTATTTAGTAAGTGACACGGTACGCTAAAAAAGTATAATTATTATGTTTCTTTTAGTAAAATAACAATTGCAAACAAAATAACACAAAAAGATTTTAAATTTAGAACTACTGCATTGATTTCTGTTAATATTACAACAACAATGCCTAAAAAAAAAAATTATTCAGTTGTAGCAGCTGTATATAATATGTTTTTTAAATTAACATGAAATAATAATATGTAAATATCGGTGAAAATTATATATTATAAATATTTTCAAGGCGGTGCAAATTTTGTGAGGTTGCTAACAGACATAAATTTTTCAAAATACTAAAGGCACAAGGTTTGCGTTTAAAATAAATTCCTTATATTTTCATGCGCCATATAGACTCTTGGAATTCTTCAAAATTTTTATTTCTTTTTTGACTCGCAATGATCCTAAAGATAAAATGTTTTTACAACACCATGTACAGATTTTGGTGAAATGTCATTTTATTTGATAACGTACACGGATATTTCCAATTTATCACAATATTGATTTACAGAACCTTATTTGTATCAGTAAATAAAAATATTATGAAAGGGTGTGTGACTTTTGGTCAGTGAGTAAACAGTTTGTGAGTCAATTAACATTATTTAAAAATAAACTGGACTGAAGTAATCTGAAAATCAATAAATCGTATTGGTGTACAATAAATTTGTGTCTACTCATTGACCAAAACTCTTAATACCTTTAAATATATAGATTTATAAACATAAATAATAATAATAATAATAATTATTATTATTATTATTCCAAAAGGATTTAGAAAAAAATTTTATACACGCAGAAGGAGCAATTGAAAGAGAAGTTTTTCGGGCAAAAGAGTTAAAAATGGAAGGAGTCCCAGGGTAGGAGAGAGAAAAACGCAATTTGAAAGTGGACTGAAGACAGAAAAAAGAGACACAGTGAAAAGATGAAACAATATTGGAGAAAAAGAAAGAAACAGAGAGTAAAGAATTGAAATTGGCATGTGGTCCTTAGATGGCTAATACAAAAAAATAATATGAAAAATATATTGTACTAACCGTCTGTGACTTCTCGTATGATGTCCTTTCTTATTGCGACATGTTTCCAGACACTTGTCTCATTTTCAAAGCATAAAATATTTAGCACATATCATTCACTGATATACTTGTCAAACGTTAAACCCATAAATAGCACAATTTAACATATAAACTATACACTTTTTGTAACATGAATCGGGCAAACAGTGTACACTGCGCAGCGACCCACCGCGCATTAACGAGGTGGGTCATATTTTTCATATAGTTTTTTCATATTAATATTTCTCATATAGTTAACGGACACGTGGCTTGGTACTAAAACAGGTTTATTCCTAATGAAATATGAAAAAATAATAATAATAGCAGTAGTAATAATAATAATAATTATTATTATGAGAAAAACAATGATGAATAATACCAGACGCTATTGAATGTTTTCCATTTTATCACCTGGTATATCTGAATTTCCTTTGCAGAATAAGCTTAATAGAGTGTGCTTGTGTGTTTTATTATGTGTGTGTGTCCACAAAATTAGACTACATGCAGTTACATAGGCTGCACTTTTTTTAAGATAAAATGCTGGTTGTACTTCCCAAACAATTGATTCTGATACAAACGTACAACATTGAATAAGTTATATTATCTATTGTGCTAACCGCGATTGAATTACTTAATGTGTTAATTTAATAATTTCTTAAATTTATCTAGCCCTTAAGTTGGACGCCATTTTATAACATTCATTTAATATGCGTATTGATAGCACAATAAATTAATTATTAAATATATAAATTTAACGATCACTGACAAGTATGTGTATACTTTAATCTTAATGATGATTCTAACTATCTACGTTCATCAACACATACGTGATATCATTTATTTAATTGAACATAAGAAACTCTTAAAATCTATTTGCATTCTTTCAAACTTTAAGTCAATATTCGGGTTGCATTGGTAATAATGAACGCATGTTTCTGGTTAACTAAAATACTAGTTTAATTATCGTTTATGACATATTATAATAGTACATAGGATACGTCGCTGTACCTGAAATACATACATATTTATAATAAACAAAGATATATCTCATATATGCTGAAATAAAGAAAACATACATACATATATAAATCAAATGATGTTACAATTCAATATTCTACTCATTTAATGCGTTCATTAAATCCCAAATAAGCTTTTGTTTATACGTTCATTAACTACTTATTTCAATTTTACTCATTACTTTTCTTAATAATTTCTCAGGTGTGAATTCTTTGAAAGAAACCAGGTCAGTAGAAGTTACAATTAGAAGTAATTATAATAATGGTTACTTGGTTAGTGAATATCCATTAGTTGTTGACGTAGTCTCGTTCTGGTGATGGAGATGGCTCGTAGATACATTCCGTCGTTAGTTGTTTTATCACTGCCACTTATCACTTTATTCTTCCGACCACTCGCGTAGGTGTTTGTATATGTGTGGGTAATTGAAGTTCAGTGTTCAATCAATGTTCTATCTTACTGTGTTTGCTGTGTGTTCATTTTTAAAGTCAATATATATGTCTAGTCTCATTTGTCGTTGCTTCCACAAACGATCCTATAATTGATTAGTTTGTTTAATGTTACGTGTTCATTATGTTGATGAAACACAATATTAAGTTCCAATAATTTGTATATCGTTTAGTGATGCTGTCTGTTAGTGTAACGGTCTGACTGTTCACTTGGTGTAATTTTCACTAAGTCCGATAATGCGCACGTCGGTAAAGTTCTACTACCGCGATATGAATGTATGATTACGTTTTAAGTTCATTGTTATTTATCTACTTCCGAATGATTTGAATAAACAATGGAAAGTTTATGTTGTACCGTCTCTCGCACTTGAAGTTAAACTACTTAATAATTGAAATGTAAACTGTCTGAAAATTCTAACTGCAAAAACTTTAGTATAACTGACGAAATTTTGAGTGTGGCTGCGTAAAAATTGAGTATAACTGACTGCCTAAAATTGAGTGTAACTGACTAAAAATTGAGTACAACTGTCGCTCCGTCTTCCTGGACAGCTAGTTTTATTAATTCGTCCCTACTCAAAATTTTGTCTCTGGCGCGCTTCACGCCCACTTCTTTTCGAGATTGGTCAGTTTTTGATTTTCTCGGAAAATACTGTCCCACTCTGTCAAAATCCGACGTCATAGTTCTTTCGATAGGTTCTTCGTCTCAGTTGCTATGGAAACATCCCTCACCATCAAATTTCTCGCTGGCTGAAGGTCTCTGATAGGTCCTTAGGTTCCCTACTCTCCGGCTAGACGATCGTTGACCCGCTTCGAAGAAACTCTGGCTATAAACAATTTGTCTAACAGCCTATTGTCTGAGTAAACTCTGCGTTTCTATAGATTCCCATTATCTGTACTTACAGTCTTCCTGGCGTATTGTTCTATGCTCTTACCCCTTTTTTCTGGCTATTACTAATTTCGAACATCTGCTGGTCGTTGAAGTCACTCTAACTTTCCCTTCGTAAATTCTTGTCTGTCAATTAGACGATACCTCCAGCTGTGTAACATGACTTTAGTTTTTGTCAGCCTATCTTCCAGTATTGTTACTTAAGGTGCAGCGTATCCGTTTCATTGTAGTATGGAGCATTACGTGTTTTTGTCGCTTATCGTCTACTGACGTAATACGGCCACATCTGCTACAATTCTTGGTACGGGTGTGAATGTCCTCTTTACTTTGTTACAGCTGCGGAGAGCAATAATTCTGGACGAAACTTTCCCTGTCATCCTACGCCACCAAATTCTATAGTTGGATAGAACTTAATGCGTTTCTATTGTCAAGTCAGCAACGCTTCACTGACACCTTCTCATTTACTCCTTATTTATTGCTCCACCATAAGTCGTTGACACTTGCCTCGTGTGAACGTACTCTGCCGAGGTGAGAATTCAAAAAATTTTAAAATTTTCTGCTCGTTACAGTGTCCTCAATTTCGATTTGACGATGTGACCTCTGGGAACAACTCAAATCTAAATTCTGCGCCCTGTACGTCGCCTCGCCGTGTCCATCTTCTTCGGGGAAGGTATCCACAATAACCTACTTTCAAAAGCTTATATGACCAGTGGTACACCCCCTTTTGGTTTTAATTAGTTCTCTGAATTTATTGCCAGCTATTTGGGATAGCTGAACGCATTTCACATTGTCGAATTGACATATAAATATCTTATCTTTATAATTTATAAGATAAGTCATAAATTCCTTAAGCAATTAAATAATTTCATCAATTGAATAAGATCTTACCTTCTAAAATATCATATTCACAAAATATTATCAAACAGTTAAGCGGTTCAATGTAACCTTTACATGATATCAAAGAAAATCTCCTATACATATACACCTTTGTGCACTATTAATGATCTTACCGATAAAATCTTTTAAACTATTATTTTAAAATTAGATTGTTAATTGACACAATCGCTACGTTAACTGTAATTATCTTACTAATTTACATACACGTATAACATTTAGTTTCAATGATTGACCTACTTCATGATACATCATCTATAATCCTAACCTACTAATTACATACATTCACATTAATAAAGTTCATTCACTATCTAGTTCGTTAAATATTATCACTTATCTGATTTAAGTGTCCATTTTTCTCACTTTGTCCTTTTAACTTATTACCATATAAATCAATTAATAGCAATTAAATGTCCTTTGCTTCACTGCAATATTTTTATAAAATGTCACACTAAATGTTAATTTATCTTATTATCTAACATTTACTTAGTGCTTAATTGACTAAATACAATTTTGATGTTATGTTTCATCAATTAAAGTACATAACTTTCTTGGATAAGCCAGCTTGAATGATATCATCGCGTCAATTACCCTAACGCAGTTGATTCATCAGCATCGGCTAGCTTCTTACATCTTCTTCTATCTCTTCCTCTTCCTTCATCTTCAATTTTCTGGTTCATAGTATTTTTTCAATTGTCTGGCATTAAATTTTCCACGGAGTTTCTTGTCATCATCGCAATCAACGAGTAGATAAGTAGCTTCTCCGAGAATTTGATGCACTTTATATGGTCCGCAGTACAGTTCGCAAAATTTTTCAATTCTTTTCTGGACCGCGTCCGATTGATGATATGTTCTGATTAACACTTTCTCACCAATGTTGAATCTTGTAATGGTTTTAGTCTCATTACATAATTTTGCTTGTTTTTCCCTCTTCTCCTTCATTTTGATATATATTTGTTTATGATCTACCCCTTTAACTAGGAGCATATCCTTGTTGATGTATTTTTCCCACGCTCTGGGAGGTTTTCTTCCGAGCTGAGCTTCGTACGGTGTTACTTCTATCGTCTCGTGGTACGTTTCGTTAATACAACTCTTGACGATTGGTACGTAACGCGACCACTTTGTATGTTGATCACCAACAAAGATCCTAAATAAGTTCCCAAGCTGTCTGTTGATTCTTTCAGCCAGATTCGCACAAGGGTTCCTTATTGCGGTAAATCGTGGTTGGATATTTAGTTCAGTTAATCCATCTAACCATTTTTTAGATGAAAATTGCGTTCCGTTGTCTGTGATAATCACTCTAGGAGATCCTAGTTCTTCACAATATTGGTGTACTCTCCTCAGTGTAGCGACGGTCGTTGCCCTTCGAAGTGTGAAAAGTCGTACGTATTTGGTAAAGTTGTCAACCAGTATAAACAGATACCTCACCCCACTAGACGAAGCAGGTAACGGTCCGTAAAAGTCCGCGCTCACAAGGTCACCCTTGCATAACGGTATTATGGCTTTTGTTCCTCCAAACGAATTTCTGTTGCCGGAATCCTTTTTTTTCTGACAAGTGTCGCAAGTCCGTACGTAATTTTTCACCCTCTTTAACATTCCGTCCATGGTAAAGTACTCCTGCAATAATTTGATACATCTCTTCGCACCGGGATGCCCATACATACGGTGTATTTCTGCAATTATTTCGCCAGACACACTGTTCGGTACGTATAGTTTCCACTCTCCTTTGCGTAATCTGTACAATTTCTCATCGACGAATCTATAAAATTTATTTAATTTCTTATCTACACAATTTTCCTTAATCTTATCAATAATATACTTAAGCTTATGATCTTGAATTTGGTGCCTTCCAATATCCATTAGGATCTTGCTTACCTTCTTATCCATTTTGATTGTCAAGTGGTTAATTAAATATTCGGAAACATTGTCACTAATTACTTCTGGTGTAGCATCTTCTGGATTTCTGCTCAGAAGAACGGCAATAATATTGTCCTTACCTCTACAATGGACAATGTCAAATTTGTACTCCTGAATACTTAAGATCCAGCGTGTAATACGCGAGTTGTTTAAATGACATTTATTCATAAAAGTCAGTGCTTTATTATCAGTAATGATGGTTAACGGTTGTCCTAGTATGTATATACGGAACCGCTCAAGACATCTTACAATACACAAAAGCTCCTTCTCCGTAGTGTAATAATTTATTTCCGCACCCTTGAATGTCCTGCTGGTAAAAGCTATTACTCCAATTCTTCCTTCTTCATCCAATTGATATAGTTGTCCGCCATATGCAAAGTTGCTGGCGTCACATTGCATATAATATCTTTGGTTTATTCGGGGAAACTTTAAGATGACTGTTCCTACGAATAACCTTTTTACCTGCTGAAAACACTCATTTAATTCCTGTGTCCAGGTGAATTTCTGTCCTTTCCGTAGCAACTCGAGTAATGGTTTAGTAGTTTCAGCGTATTTGTCTGTAAAACGATTATAGAAATTTGTCAGCCCCAGGAAACCTTTTAATTGTTTTTGGTTCCGAGGTGCAGGGAACTTCATAATGGCATCTATCTTCTCGTCTGTTGCTCGTATTCCTTGCGTTGTTAGTTGATAACCGAGGTACGCGATTTCTTGTCTGAAGAACTGCGACTTCTCCAAATTGATAGTTAAATTTGCCCTTCTTAAATTAGATAATAATAAGTCTAAATGTAACAAATGCGTTTCTAAATCTTCTGAATAACACAGGCAATCGTCGACATAGATAATGGTATTCTCTTTTACTTCTTCGTCCAGTACCGTGTCCAATCCCCTGGTCAGTGCAGCAGAACTGGTACTCAGGCCAAATGGTGTAACTGTAAAACGATAACACTTGCCGTCGTACATAAAAGCGGTGAAGTTCCGGCATTCCGACTTCAGTGGTACTTGCCAGAAACTGCTAGTTAGATCTACGGTAGATAGGTACTTCATCTCTCCACATCTCGCCAAAATGTCGTTTATTGGAGGGGCTCCCTCGTAGTCCGGGATAGTCACACTGTTCACCTTTCTCGCATCCAAACACAATCGTACGCTACCGTCCTTCTTGATTACCGTAACTAGTGGGTTGATATATGCGCTGTTGCATCTCTCAATGACCCCATACCGTAACATTTTCCGAATCTCCTCATCTACCTTCCCTTTATAGGCTAATGGGACAGGCCATCCTCTCTGGAAGTACGGTGTCTGGTCGGTGACTCGGAACTCGTGGACATACCCATCGATTCTTCCGGGGCATTCTCTGAATAAACTACAATTTCTTATTAGAATCTCCCTTAACCTTTCCAACGTTCCACTATCTCCGCATTCTATACTTTCTATTTTCTTGTTAATGTTTCTGATGATCTCTTCTTTTTCTTCTACGTCCACCACTTCTATATGCATCATAGGCACCGTGTACGTCGCTTCGTTATCCTCTCTTCTTATCTCGACGATTCTTCTTCCCATGTCAATGAGACACCCTGTTTCTTGTAGAAAATTGGTTCCTAATATGCATGGTTTTATCAAATCTGGTATTATTAGGAAAACACATTCATATTTAATTTCTTCAATATAGATATCACATAATATTTGTTTTCTGATTAGCTTTGATTTATTACCAACTGCGCTAACTATTAATGTGTTAGACATCGGTAATATTTCATAAGGTGCAATGTCATGTTTGTTTTGGTGAAACCACGACTCAGATAACCCAGCTATTACAGATCCAGTATCGATTAACGCTTGCACACTAACATTATTATTGAACTTGATATTTATCTCTGGACACCTGATTATTCGTTGAGAAATTTCTTCATCATCATTACACAACAAATCGCTTCGTAAGTCCGGTAGGATAATATTCGTCTGGTAGTCATTTGTTTTGATGGCTATCTTCGTTAATGGGTGGAGGGATTTTTTTTTTCCTCTTCTTGTTGACGATTTCTCTTAGGTTGAATGCCCGATGCACCAGCTGTCGTGTTTGTAAACTCTATTGTGTTGACAGCGCGCCGGTCCGTGTTACGGGGCTGATTATTTATGGCGGGTCTGTCACCCCATGTCTTCTTCTGTATACCGCCTCCTTTGTTCAAGTTACTTTCACCTTCCTTACACGCATTGCTGCCCTCGTTTGCCGCTGCATAGTTCGCTTCTCTATTAATTCTTGGTTGAATCTGTGAATACTCGATGATCAGAGATTCGAAGTTTGGTATCGTCACAATTCCTCTTGTAACCACCGCAAGCTGGATGTCACGCCCAAAGTGACGAGAGATCTTACGTATTAACTGATAATCAGATAAAGTAGGTGTTAACTGCTTACTTTCCAATAAAATCCGTTCAATATATTGAATAGCAGTAACTGGTCCGCGCCAATCAAATCTGCCAAACTCCAAATGGTCCCGAATACTGTCCTGTCGTTCCTGGCCCCAATATTTTAGAGAGAACGCTTCCTTGAATTCTGCGAAGTTTGATATCTGGTCACGTATCACTCGCCACCAAATTCCTGCGTCTAACTCCAGATGTTTGCCAATCCACTTGATATTGTCAGCGGGATAATATAGCTCTTGAACTTCGGACAATTCTTTGAGGAATTCCATAGGGAATCTGTCTGTGCCATTATATTTGAGATCATTGTGGTTAGGTCCGTTAAATCGATTTAACATTCCACAATCACCTTCCATCAGTTGTCGCTGTAACCTTTCTTGGTTTTCTCTTACCTTATTTAAATGTCCCTTTAATTCTTCGATCCTAGTTGTCTTTTCTTTCGTAGTCTCGTCCAACTTCTGTTCTGTTGAACGTTGTCTACCGTCTACGTCTTCTAATTTTTGTATAATATTACTATTTGTTCCTTCTTGCTCTTGTTGTCTCTGCAGTATGGTATTGTGCATCTCGGTCTTGAGTTCTTCGTGCTTCTTATTGTAATCCTTAACGTGAACATCGAACTTGTGATTAATCTTTTTAACGGTCGTCTGGGTAGAGTGTACCGCCGCCATCCATTCTTGTCGATCGTTATCTTGTTTTTCTTGTATTTGTATGTACTTCTTGTCGGCTTCTTCTCTCAAGTCCCTCACTATATCATCTTGCCTTTTCTGTAATTCATCGACCTTTCTTTCCCAGGTCTGCTGGCAGTCACGTATCTCGGACCTTATTTGTGTCATCTCTTCCTTATGCTGGTCGAGTTTTTCATTGATTAATTTACTGTTTTCTTCTTGTTTCTCTAATTTTTCACTAATTAATTTAATATTTTCTTCTTGTTTTCTGTTACTTTCTTCGCTAATTAATTTAATATTTTCTTCTAGTTTCATGCTTCGTTCTTCTTGTTTCTTTTCTTGTTGACGCATGAACTCCATTAACATTTGTAGAGTCCCATCTTCTGGTTTCGATGTCTGTCCTCGCGCCATATCTTCTGGACTCTCTATCATGCTACTTGGTCCGCTAGGTGTAGTATTGTCTTCGGTATTTACTACGCCTAATTGGTTATTAATGTCATATTCTACACTGTCTGAATTGCTCGCCATTTTAGCCCTACTGCGTGTAATCATTCAAACTGACTTACACTAATAACACTTATCTTACTTCTACTTCTATGACACTACTTTTCTACTACTTCTACTGCCTGTTCTTTACCTAAGCCGTACGTGTTAACAGTCTGTGTTAATACGTATCATGCCGTGCGAATGGGCGCCATTTACAACATTGAATAAGTTATATTATCTATTGTGCTAACCGCGATTGAATTACTTAATGTGTTAATTTAATAATTTCTTAAATTTATCTAGCCCTTAAGTTGGACGCCATTTTATAACATTCATTTAATATGCGTATTGATAGCACAATAAATAAATTATTAAATATATAAATTTAACGATCACTGACAAGTATGTGTATACTTTAATCTTAATGATGATTCTAACTATCTACGTTCATCAACACATACGTGATATCATTTATTTAATTGAACATAAGAAACTCTTAAAATCTATTTGCATTCTTTCAAACTTTAAGTCAATATTCGGGTTGCATTGGTAATAATGAACGCATGTTTCTGGTTAACTAAAATACTAGTTTAATTATCGTTTATGACATATTATAATAGTACATAGGATACGTCGCTGTACCTGAAATACATACATATTTATAATAAACAAAGATATATCTCATATATGCTGAAATAAAGAAAACATACATACATATATAAATCAAATGATGTTACAATTCAATATTCTACTCATTTAATGCGTTCATTAAATCCCAAATAAGCTTTTGTTTATACGTTCATTAACTACTTATTTCAATTTTACTCATTACTTTTCTTAATAATTTCTCAGGTGTGAATTCTTTGAAAGAAACCAGGTCAGTAGAAGTTACAATTAGAAGTAATTATAATAATGGTTACTTGGTTAGTGAATATCCATTAGTTGTTGACGTAGTCTCGTTCTGGTGATGGAGATGGCTCGTAGATACATTCCGTCGTTAGTTGTTTTATCACTGCCACTTATCACTTTATTCTTCCGACCACTCGCGTAGGTGTTTGTATATGTGTGGGTAATTGAAGTTCAGTGTTCAATCAATGTTCTATCTTACTGTGTTTGCTGTGTGTTCATTTTTAAAGTCAATATATATGTCTAGTCTCATTTGTCGTTGCTTCCACAAACGATCCTATAATTGATTAGTTTGTTTAATGTTACGTGTTCATTATGTTGATGAAACACAATATTAAGTTCCAATAATTTGTATATCGTTTAGTGATGCTGTCTGTTAGTGTAACGGTCTGACTGTTCACTTGGTGTAATTTTCACTAAGTCCGATAATGCGCACGTCGGTAAAGTTCTACTACCGCGATATGAATGTATGATTACGTTTTAAGTTCATTGTTATTTATCTACTTCCGAATGATTTGAATAAACAATGGAAAGTTTATGTTGTACCGTCTCTCGCACTTGAAGTTAAACTACTTAATAATTGAAATGTAAACTGTCTGAAAATTCTAACTGCAAAAACTTTAGTATAACTGACGAAATTTTGAGTGTGGCTGCGTAAAAATTGAGTATAACTGACTGCCTAAAATTGAGTGTAACTGACTAAAAATTGAGTACAACTGTCGCTCCGTCTTCCTGGACAGCTAGTTTTATTAATTCGTCCCTACTCAAAATTTTGTCTCTGGCGCGCTTCACGCCCACTTCTTTTCGAGATTGGTCAGTTTTTGATTTTCTCGGAAAATACTGTCCCACTCTGTCAAAATCCGACGTCATAGTTCTTTCGATAGGTTCTTCGTCTCAGTTGCTATGGAAACATCCCTCACCATCAAATTTCTCGCTGGCTGAAGGTCTCTGATAGGTCCTTAGGTTCCCTACTCTCCGGCTAGACGATCGTTGACCCGCTTCGAAGAAACTCTGGCTATAAACAATTTGTCTAACAGCCTATTGTCTGAGTAAACTCTGCGTTTCTATAGATTCCCATTATCTGTACTTACAGTCTTCCTGGCGTATTGTTCTATGCTCTTACCCCTTTTTTCTGGCTATTACTAATTTCGAACATCTGCTGGTCGTTGAAGTCACTCTAACTTTCCCTTCGTAAATTCTTGTCTGTCAATTAGACGATACCTCCAGCTGTGTAACATGACTTTAGTTTTTGTCAGCCTATCTTCCAGTATTGTTACTTAAGGTGCAGCGTATCCGTTTCATTGTAGTATGGAGCATTACGTGTTTTTGTCGCTTATCGTCTACTGACGTAATACGGCCACATCTGCTACAATTCTTGGTACGGGTGTGAATGTCCTCTTTACTTTGTTACAGCTGCGGAGAGCAATAATTCTGGACGAAACTTTCCCTGTCATCCTACGCCACCAAATTCTATAGTTGGATAGAACTTAATGCGTTTCTATTGTCAAGTCAGCAACGCTTCACTGACACCTTCTCATTTACTCCTTATTTATTGCTCCACCATAAGTCGTTGACACTTGCCTCGTGTGAACGTACTCTGCCGAGGTGAGAATTCAAAAAATTTTTAAATTTTCTGCTCGTTACAAACGTTAGTAATTTATACGTTGACTTAAGCATTTCTACATGACCAACAGCGCAATCAAAAAATGGGAAATCCTAGCGCGTGCAGTAATAAATCCCTCACAGGCCGGAGCTGTCTTTTCAAGCTGCAGACATCTTAGAGACCGCAATTTTTGTCAAGCCACTGGAAGTCGATATAAAAACGGAACTGCAGTAGACACAAGCTTAAAATTGTCTGAGGGTACAAACTCTAATCCACGACAGTGGAATAACTACGGAGCGAGACAGGGAGATCCATCATTATCCAAGAGCTACTAAAAAACTCGGCAAAATCCCATAATCGCTTAATATAGGTCTATTTGTGAACCAGGTACATGTGTTAAAATAAGGCTGATTATAAATAATTATCATCATCATCATCATCTTCATCATCATCATCCCAAGGACTAGGCCTTAGACCTGTTCCGCAACCCATCTCCTCCTTGCTCTACTGACAGCTCTCTTCCCACTATGGTGATAACCCAAGGCAACCACAGGTAGACGGATATCAGGCATGCGATTCAAGTGTTTACAAAATATCCTACTGTGGTCTTCAATCTTATAGTGCAATGATACAATGTTTAAATCCCGTACAATATCCTCGTTCCTTCTCCGATCCAAGAGTTAACAACCTTGCGTCCTTCTTAGAAATTTCATTTCGGCTGCCTCGTCCGATTTCTGAGGTTCGTATGAGTTCTGTAAGTACATATATTTTTACTTAAGCAGGTTACTGACCTTTTGTAAAACCCCTAACCTGGATGACCAGGAACTTTGATTTTGGGCTGCTTTTCCCTAGAGAGTTGCTAAATAATTAAATGCGTAAATAGTTATATGGGAAAGTATCTTGAATATCACTTTTAAATGGGGGCAAATATTTCCATCCCATATAGCGCTTCCTATTTCTCCGCCACTGTTATCCGGTACTCTGTGATCATAACAGCTACACTACCGTGCTAAATTTTGGAAATTAGGGACCATTAATTCTAGCGAGCAGATGTTACATATCCACGATGGAAGCACCAGTTGTAATTACAGAAACACTACAGTGCTTTTTGAAGTGTGGAGGCGTTCTGTTGTATTTGCGTCTATTACATTTTCTGAATATGTGTTGGAAAGAATTCTTAAAAAAATGGTCAAAAGCAGTTGTAAATTTATTATTCAAAAAAACAGATCGGACAAAAGCAGATAATTTTAGAGTAATTTTTATTTTAGATACTGCATATAAGGGCCTACGCTAGAACAGTAAATGGGAGACTGAAGCCAATAGAAGAACTTTAACAGTTAATAGAACCCGCTTTAACATCAGAAGAACAAAATGGCTTTAGAAAGAGGGGGGATCTTGCACAGATCTTATCTTTACGCTTAGGTTAATAATTGAAAAGAGAAGGGAATTTAACGTAGAGACGCATCTAGCATTCATCGATGTGTCGAAAGGTTTTGTTAATCTGAAACAAAGGAGCTGGAGTATAATGGAACGAAGGAGTTTCCCTTCGCAATTAATTAAAATTCATAAGAGTTTATATTACAAGACAGCGGTTCTCGTAGTTTTGAATGGTAAATTATGAGAAGACGTTTCTACAAATAAAGGTGGCCTATTTCACGGACACTTTTTAATATCTACATGGACAACATATTTCGGCGATGAACAGCTAAAGTTAACTAGGGAATATCACTTCAGCGAAATAATCATGTGAATTTATTGTTTTATGCAGATGAAAAGGCAATGTTACAAGAAGCAGAAGGCCAGTTACAAAGAGCGATATTTACATTCAATAGCATCATACAGGACTGTGAGCTACAGATCTCTGCTACAAAATCTGAAACGATGGCATTTAAAGGCAGGCATCCCATAAGAAATAAGATAGTCGTGAATAATCACATTTTGGATCAGGTTAGTCATTTTAATTACCTGGGTTGTGATTTCTCATACGGAACCGATATTGATTGTGATAATAAGCTAATGAAATTTAGACGCATCTGTGGAACGGTTCATAGGTACCTGAAAAATAAAACACAGAAGAATACCCAGAAGAAATTTTACTAACTATGGTTGTCCCCAAATTTTTGTATGCTAGTCAGACGTGGACTTTTAGTAAAAGGGACGTACAGAGGAATTAGGCAACTGAAATGAAATTTCCAATACCCAAGATTGTTCTCTACTGGATCGGAAAAAGTTCGAAGATATTATAGGCGAATTAAACGTTGCATTGTTGCGCCAGAATATTGAAGACCACAGAAGGAGATGGTGTGAACACTTGAATCGCATGGCTGATATCCGTCTACCCGTGGCTGCCATGGGTTATCACCCTACTGGTAAGAGAGATGTTTGTAGACCGAGGAGGAGAAGGGCTTCGGAACAGGTCTAGGGTCTAATCATTGGAATGGTGATGATAAAGATGGCTACAGTGCCTACAGACATCACGTTGAAATCGTGCCTTGCACCAGTATCCCAACTTGTAATGTAATATAACAGAATTACGTACAAGAAGATGTTTGATTTCCCTCACCTTGTTCGTCCGTGGCTTCTTCAACGACAGTGTTGTTAATAAAGTTGACATCGTACAAGTAGACCTGCTTACTTTTGTCGTTCCTGAAAAACATGAAACAAAATCTAAATTTCCATTAAAGATACAATATAAAACTTGTTTAATAAAGTGTACGTTCACTTGACTTTAACCTAAAATAATTATTGCATAGAATTTGTGAGGAACACTTTTAATGGTGACGACTGGCTTCGAGAGATCAGTATACTTTACTTCACTTGCCTCGAAGTGTAAGCCAGTAAGGAAATATATGTATACAAAGAAACTGCTAACAGTCTAAAATTGAAGTCCTGAGACATGCTCTAGTACGCTTTATATCGAAAAATCTAGAAAAGATAAATATTCAGTGAGGAGTACGGTAGTTGTAAACAGCACTTTAGAACAAGTGAGCCGTTTCAAATATCTCGGCTGTGCAGTAAGCTATTAATCTGAATACGATATAAGAGAGAAGATAAATAAATTTAGGAATATTTGTTGTACGACTCATAGAAATCTTAGAAATAAAACATGAGACAGCGCAAAGATTAAATTTTATAAGACAATTGCAATACCCACGTTGATTTATGCAAGTGAAGCGTGGGTAATGACAAAAAAGGAAAGCGGCAAGATTCCAGGTGTTGAAATTGCAGTTTCTTTAAAATACTTTAAATTATACATTGCGAGATGGAATAAGGAATGAAGATATCAGAGCAGAACTTGAAGTAAAGAACTGTGACGGCAGCGAGGCAAACATCTGCTCCCCGCTACCAGCCGAAAGGTCGCCGTGAACACCTGACGAATACGCAGCGAGCCAGTCAGCGATCGGCAGCGCTATGATAGGCTCATGGCACACAACCTGTCAGGGGAAAAAAGAGCACCGCTAGAAATTTTTTGCGCACTCCGTCGACATCGACTGGACGGCTACAAACCGATACCGATAGAAGAGGTGGACTGCAGTACGCCTCGAACAGCGGGCGCAGCCGCCGAACATCTCCTCGCGGCTCAGGCGGAACAAACATCACAGCGTTTTCACCACACGGCCCTCCTAAGGGTCACCAAAAAACGAAGAAGCGTACGGTTGGCGCCATTTGTCCTGTTACAGAACATAAATGAAATTATTTCAGTTTACAGAAAACAATGGTGGGACGAATGGAGAGACAGGTCCTGAAGAGAGTTGAAAGTTGAAGTGAGAAAAATGCGTCGTTTTTCCATAAGGGACAGCAACAAGATATGTCAAACGAGAATGGTGTACAGACGATTAAATTTAATTATCTGGTTCTATATATTGTAAAATCAGCGTTGTAATAAATATGGAAATTTACACTATCGGGGCAGGTGTACACTTTCGACAGGCTGCCGCCTGCACACGCACAAAAT
The DNA here is from genome assembly GCA_034769895.1 of Magicicada septendecula. Classification (NCBI taxonomy): domain Eukaryota; kingdom Metazoa; phylum Arthropoda; class Insecta; order Hemiptera; family Cicadidae; genus Magicicada; species Magicicada septendecula. The sequence continues at coordinate 18,863,399 of CM068369.1, read as the reverse complement.
ATTTAAAACTATTCGTCGTATTCTTTTACAGTAATTATTTACAAAAATACGCAAATATGTGTACTGATACAATATATGTGTGTGTGTGTGTGTGTGTGTGTGTGTGTGTGTGTGTGTGTGTGTGTGTGTGTGTGTGTGTGTGTGTGTGTGTGTGTGTGTGTGTGTGTGTGTGTAATTTCCTTATGACTAACTCTTTGAGATATGACTAACTCTTTGAGATTCTTGCAGGATTTTCACGTACTCAAGTTGTAATTACCTCTGCAAATAAATTGTACTGTTTTTATCGTTGTAATTAACGTGACGCAAGTTTCACTGGCTGTGTCAGTATTTTTAGAGGCTTCTAAACGATTTCATGAATCATCGAATCAATTGGATTTTATACAATATGAAATCATATACAAGCGAATCAGATTATTCATTTCCCAATTAAAAAATTCTTTAAACATACTGATACAGTAAGTGAAACTTGGGTCAGGTTAATTAAGACGATAAAAAAAGTAAAATGTAATTACAATTTGTAAAACACACACACATACACACATATGTATGCTCGCCTGCGTGTGCGATTCTTACTCTGCAACGGTGTCTTCGACTCTGTACTTGCGTAAGCCAAATGGCCTTATTTTGCGAGAATCATGGTCAGCGACGTGGAAAACTTCGTTATCCGTTGCGTAGAATATCGTCCAATCAGGAAACGCTACTACCTGAAACACGTAATAAGTAATTGATATAAATATGAGAGATTTAAATTTGTTGTTTTGTTAATTCAACTAATTATAATTTGGTTAAGTGTAAAAGATACTGAGCACTACTAATTTTTACTTCCACGTTCCATAAGAAAATGGAAGTATGGTGATGGCGAAAAATCGTGTTCGAGATAACGACTGATTCTGATTGTACTACCCTCAAAACATGAAGAACAGTAATTTTCCGAAAAGTGTGTGTGTGCGCGCGCGCGTGCGTGTGTGGCCTAGGAGTACAATTTTTTCTATGGCAAACTATAACTGCCGCAAATTCAAACAGAATTATATCACAATCAGAATGATCACTGTTGCACACCACTATATAAAAATTATTCCGATTAGCGCTTTCAAGCTTCACAGCTCATCGTCAGATCGGGAATAGGCAGTTATCGATGAGCTGTGAAGCTTGAAAGCGCTAATCGGAATAATTTTTATATAATGGTGTGCAACAGTGATCATTCTGATTGTGATTTCAACCACTAACACAAATTTCTTCATTAAAAGAATTATATCATTTTTTGCATATGTGCCCGAGTTGCAGAGGACTCAAGGAGTGTTGATTTTGGTGAAGATCGGTTAAGGGAAAGGGGCAGTTTACCTACAACGTTTTATGTTTTAGCAAGAGTAAAGTACTTAATTGTGATAAATAAAGTATCCTGAAAAAAAGGTCATAATAATCCACTGTACAAAAATAGATGAAATACATATAAATAGAAAGGATATTTTAAGGGGAGGGGGGTAATTTTCTATAAATAAAAATGATAGTTGAAAGGGTCGGGGATAATTTTTTATATGTGTACTACTTTATCGGTAGCAAAGAAGTAGTTTGTTGTTAAAATTCCTCAGCGGGCTGTTTGGCCGTTGTCCAATGTTTTCTGCAAAACCAGACGTTTTGTCAGTGCCATCGACTGCCACCATCAGTGAAAATCTATTGCGCTAACGTGAGGCGGTATACGTTAGTGACCACAGTACTGTGGTTAAGGCTGATGAAAGAAGTAGTTTCTATGGAAATATTTCATTTCGAAAATGGTTTTAAACATAAATCATAAAACATGGAAGTCATGTATGGTTCTCCATTCCAATATTTATTATATTGTAATATTAAAACTGTCAAGATAATCGACTGTTCCTTCTTCGTCAACACTGTTACATGTACGAGATTCTTTCAACTTTGTGTTTCTTTCTCATTCATATAATTCCTTCTAAACTTCATGGATTAGGCATTGTGCCAGTTCCGACTTCACATTATCAGATCCATTTCATTCTTGCTCTTCCTACATCCCTTCTTCTAGATCGCTTCAACTTGTTTTCAATTACTGGTATTCTATCTTCATTCACGCGACGCAAGTGCTCTCCCCACTTTCCCCTGTATTCTTCAATTTTCTCGTTTAGATTATATATATTTAATTCTTCTCATACGTCTTTATTTCTTATATGATCACTTCTTGTGAATCCTTTATCCTTTCTTAAAAATCTCAACTCTGCTGATTGTACGTTGCTTTTATCTCTTTGTTTTATATATTATTTGATACGGAACATTGCTAGAAATGTTAGTTTTTAAGTATTTTTAGTTTTGTGAAATAATTTTAAGTGCTGTGAAATGATTAGCCGAGTGTGTAGTGAGCCTATGCGAGGTTGTACAATTACTTTACAAGATATTCATGAAAACATATATTAATTTAAATACATTTCATGGTATGGGAAATCTTGAGATGGTACGTATATGAAAATGTTTGCAATAAAAATACATAACTGATGGAAATACTTGTTTTAAAATCAGTAACTAAGTATATGGCCAAAGTAACACTTTTTAGGGTCATATATTTAATCATGAAAATTATCAGTTTTTTTTTTAACAAAATTGTCTTATTCAGTTTTTAACATAAAATTATTTATTATTTAAACGTCGTTTTACATATATCGTTACTTGATCGTAGAATTACGACAGTATTATAGACGTCCGGCGCTCCGCTATCGTTCACCCCTCGTGCGTCGCTCGCTCACCTCTGCGTCGTTCACTGCTGCGTCTCTCACACACGCGCTGCAGTTCTCAAAACGTTATTGCTTATAAAATTTATCTCAGGGTTATAAATTGTTTACTAATAGATCGTGTGTATTGAGCTTACACAAACTCCCGCTTCTTGTAGTGTTCTCGCGTCTAACTAGCAATACCGCAAATTGCTATTACTGTCCCTAAACCGGAAATCTTCCACTACGCGCGAAAAGCACTAAATGATCTATTATAATTGTAATTGAGTTCTTCGATTGGATCCGAATAGGCTGAACTCATATTGTCTACCAGAGTACTAAGTCACATAGAAATAGACTTGCCTCACACGAAAAACTCGCGACAGTCAGTACGTCCTTCTATGACAAGACTTCGAAGCGAACTGACCCATCCGTACTCAGCAGAGTACCGACTCAAATAGATTCGGTGGACTCAAGCCTTTTGATTGGTGGAAAATGTAGCAACGTCATAGATGGTCACTGTGATAGACAGACTTCAAGTAAAAACTCTGTCCCATTCTGCAAAAGGCCTGTCTAGATTTAATCTACAAATTTTATTACCCTCTTGCAGATAACGAGTTAAAAGAAGAATTGATTTCATAAAAAAAAAGGACATACAAAAATTATAGTTTTAGAGAACTGAGTATATGAAAAACGTAGCTTTTAATACTGAGAATACCCTGTCCACGTTTCAAAAAGAAATGTCCATTATTAAAGAAGTTATTAAATAAAATGTGAATCATACGCGTACCCGGGCAATTATACATAAATGGACAAATTTAGAAATATTTAAACATAAAAGAAGTAATAAACAAATACTAGAACAAATTCAGATTACAGTAATACAAAAATGATAATATTTTCAAAACTACCAATTTAATAAAACAATAAATATTTACATTATATTTTACAATTAATTATATAACACATTTTATATACACATATAAAACATTAAAATTAGTCTAAATATAAAAAAACTGTTTTGAACAATTCATTTAAAAAATTTTGAATTTATTAATTTATATCTGACGAAAATAGTTGGATTACTGTCGAAACGTATGTAGTTCACAAAATAAAATATATTCTTGTTAAAAGTTCTTTTATTATTACGAGTAATAATAATATAAAATAACAAGAAAAATTTGAGCAATTATGAATATAATAAAATAAAGAAAATTAGATAAAAGAAAGAATCTGTCACATAATAAAGACTTTATAGTAAATAGGACAAAAAGATCTTTTACATATTGTATTGTTTCATTGTATAGAAAGTAAATTTTTATTTGTTTCACAAAGGCCAACAGAGACTAGATATTAATTATCTTTTATAACCTGAGCAGCTTGTCATAAAAGAATAGCATCATTAATAATTCCACTTTATTCCAGTAACATACATTTCATCATCATCATCATCATCATGTTCAAGGTTTAAACCAAGGCTGGTTTGTTCCGATCTCAAATAGGCAAATATTACAGCTGGTCACTCCAGCGCTTCCGCGGACGTCTCACACCTCTCCGTCCCATCGGCTTATTGTTTCATAGGTGTTTCATATGTTTGCACCAATTCAGCCGATACTGGGCGATCCTTTCGAGTATAGTCATAATATTCAGTTCCTGGCCTATATTTGTGTTTCTTCTATGATCCTGGAGAGTATAACCTGCTACGTGCCTGAGAAATCTCATTTCAGCAGATTAGATGCGACTGGCACGGCCTTTCGTTAAAGTCTAATTCCCAGACCCATAAAGGAGTGTGGGAATAGCCATCTTCTTGTAGAATTTTAGGTGTGTTCCTTTAGTTGCTGACTCAAGGGTTCGCCTAATATTCCCGCACATAAGGTTGAACTTATGCAACTTATTCACAACGTCGCTGCATGCACTATAAGACACATTGTATTCAAAATTGCTAACTTGTTCCAGGACAGTACTATCTATAAAAATTTTTGCCCGTACGGGATCAGTTCCACAAAAGCCATTACGTCGGTTTTAACTGTGGATAGTTGTAATCCACAGTCTTTGGAGATTCGATTTAACAAATGAGTAACATATATGTCGACTACTTATTCTACACCGCACCTACACTGCTACACACATATAGACACACATACACACACACATACCGTCTGACATGATAAATCTCGAAACACTTCAAGAAAAATCATTGTATTTAAGACCGAAATTCGACATAAAATATACATCTTACACTCACACACACACACACGTGTATTACCACTAGATTTATTGTTCAGTAGCAAAAGTAGTTACTGCCTGAAAGTTGAAGGGTATGGGAAGAATGTCATCCCTGCATTTGCCAGCAGGTATTATGTAGGGCTTCGTGGCTGCTAACAAGGGCAGTAAAGACGCAAGGATCACTGTTACTGCCTGCATTTTGACGCTCTGAAACAGAAACAGTTTAATTAAACTACAAAATATTGTTAAGACGATGTCACGGATCGTCCTGTGGTACAGTGGAAACTAAACTCAGACACCAATCAAGTCACTAATTACTAGCTTTAATTAGTCACCAATAAAACTGTAAATAAACAATTTAAAACACATCCGGGTTTTAGATTAAAAGGAGTTGTAAGCTAAATCCTAAAGTTTAGAATTATTCGTTTTTGTGTGTAATTGTCTGGTCTGCAATTGTTATATTATTTGAAAAATTCGAGATTTAAAGTAAAATTTTCCCGCAATTGAGAAAGTAGGCTATCTCTTACCGAGATTAATCTAATAATAAATTTAACCCTACTTAGTTAAATAAACAATAAACATTAACTTTCTCTTAGACAAGCTCTGTGGTAAAAAACACATTTTGTAACAGATGTTCAGTTTTGAAAAACACGACTCACTGACCATTAATATAAACAACGAAATGCCTGAATGACAAATAATTTACCCGTAGCTTTTGACTTTATGTATGTTTCAATGTATATATATATTGGCCATGTATAATATTGTTACGACCGTCTCATTGTTCGCCGTATGGTACAGTGGAAAACAAAATTACACACACCAATGAAGGGACTAATAACCACCTTAGTTAACCACAAATGACAGTTTATAATCAACAAGTTACACAACAGATTATACTTGTACGATAATTCAAATTAAATTTGTTCACACGCAGTAATAATGTCAACTAATTGAGTCCCGCACGACGATTACTTTTCACTAATAATTACTTGACACGCAGTCAGCAAATCGCCCGACGTAAACTGAAAACTGAGCTGCGGCTGTTGCGTATTTATAGCATGCAGTGCTCTATAATATGCATCCATAACTAGTACTCGAAAATTCTAGAGGGGACTTAAGTGCGGCCTTGGCAGAAAGACGCATCTGCTGCGCTAGGCGAGAAATACGTAGAACGACACTTTCGACTATACAATAATGTTCCGTAATGCGTAACAAAACATTTTAGAAACAAGCGTAACTGAAAAGAAAGACATACAAATTTCTTATGATAATATAGCTCACATACTTTCTCAATAAGTTCAATAATTTTTATGGGATTTTGAAAATTTTAATTTAGTAATTTCGGAATTATTATTCTGAATTTGTTTTTTTTAATTAAAATTCGTCATAACTTGAGTCCCCACGTAGACTCTTTATTTTTTTTTATTAAGGAGTCACACTTTGGTCCGTGGTGTTTCTAAAGGTACAAAATTCATAGTATAGGGTACATTCGTAATTGGGCTAAATTTCCAAAATGCGAAGTGCAAAATAAATAGAACATAAAGGAATCACGAAATAAATAATTTAATACAGTAACTGATAAAATAAGTTTTATAAAGAATACAAGGAAAGCCTTGCTGGCATACACAGTAAGGATGGAGCAATTTAGAAATTACAGAAAAAGTATAGAATAGTCCAGTAGTCAGGAGATCAAAAGGTAGGCCAAGAAAGAGATGAATCAAAGATGTTGAGAAGAATCTGAAAATATGGAGACAATGAGGTAGAGAAGTCTATGCTATGAAAGGGTTTTGTGGAGTAAAATTGTTGAAAACGCAAAATTCAACATTGAGTTGTAACGCTAGTAGAAGAAGTAGAAGAAGACGTTCAAATGATGGATAATAGGGACTTCCAACAACAGTGACGCAACGGACTTTTCCTCAACTTCAAAAAGGGGCAAACCTTTAAACGAAGGATATGACAGTCAGATGATTATTCCTGTCTATCCCAGATTGTGGCTTACTCGAGTCCTACACCATAAAACCGGTAAACTAATAAATAAAATTTACATTATAATATATGTTAGAAATAAAGTTTACATTAGAATTAAACAAAATTAGGAATATCTGTGGAACGATTTACAGAAAACTTAAAAATAAGACAAAGAAGGAAACAAGAATATGGTTTTTTACCACTGTAGCGGTACCAGTTCTGATCTATGGATATTAAACCAGAGTTATGAGAGAAAGAGACAAACCAAAGATTCAGGCAGCAGAGACTAAATTTGTGAGGAGTATTCTAGACTGTACCCTTCTCCATAGAAAGAAGAATGTAATATAAGGACGGAACTGGGAGTCGACCTATTGTTGGAACAGCTAAGGAGCAACAAAAGAAGTTGGTGTGAACGTCTGATGTAGGATGGCCGAGAACGATGTGAGTCCCGGTACAGGTTCAGGATAAAACCTAATCCTTGAAGTTGATGATAATGATAATTAAAATAGATAGGCTTAGTCAAAATAATAGTTACGACATTAACTTACCTTAAATTAAAATTTAACGTATAATGTTACAGAAGAGAAGAGCATTAAACAGGTGTGCTGTTTAAAACAATGAAGATGATATCTGTTTAGTACGTTGCAAAAATAAACTGCCTTTTTATACGAGTGAAGTTGTCTAAATGACACGTCTGGTGTCTTTTGAAATTAGAAATTTGTCTTGAAAAACGAGTGTTATGCATTCGTCTAGCAATCTAAATTTTATTGTCTATCACTTATGTGTTATTTATTTTATGTTATTTTCAACACAATTTGACCGTATACAATAATTTACAATGGACTTTGAGCGGCTTGCAGTTTTTGACAACTATTAATGATAAACATTTTATGAGGTTCTTCAGTGACTCACTACATTTTTGAAACATTTGTTCCGATATTTCGAGAAAGTGCACTGCTGTTATGAGGACTTGTACGATACTTGCAGGAATTAATTATAATTTAACCGGCAACATATGCCGGCGACATAATGTAATTCCTGTGTGGAGAATGTTATTGTTGTATCTTATTATTGAAATAAGAACAATATCTTAGCCTCTATTCGTCTTCGTTATTTAAGAAGTACGCGAGTTTCACTGCTTATTTTGTACCAGTAAATAATCATATTATTATTTTACTTAAATTGTGGCGTTGATGTTAAGTTAGGTGAGTTCCAGACGAACTGTGAAACAATCAAACTTATTTTAAAAACAAGATAATTTGAGATAAAAATTAAAGTTTTAAAAATGTATGGCAACCCCTGTAATGTCCTATGGTTGTGAAGTGTGGACACAAACCAAAAAAAAATCAAGACAGTGAAACATAGGCTTCGGAAATGGCGTTCTAAATATGAGTTAAACGGTGTTATAAACTGGACTCTGTCAGAAATGAGCCCATAAGATAAGAGTTAGAAGTTTAAATTTGAATGAAAAATTAAAAGATTACAAACAACAGTAGAATGAAACTTAGAAGTAATGTCACATTCCAGACCGGACCAACTAGTCTGGAAATACAAACATATAGGACAGAGTTGGTGTGTGAGTAGACTCAAGAAGAAAAGGCCGGAAGATTTTTGAGGATTTTTTGCGGAACAGGCAGCAACTTGCATATGCAGTGTTGTGAAGATGATGACATTGATTTTAGTTCTTCTTATTTTTCTTCTTCCTTTTATTGCCAACCACATTTTCAATACAACCTCATTATCGTATTCGTAACCATTCAGTTCTTCCCTTGTCTATTGACGCTATTACCCCGGACCTTCTTGATTAAACTGTCATCATCTATGCGGCCAATGTTGTCACTCAAAAGTTATCGCCTTTCCTGAATCCAGTACACATTATCTATCACACAGATAGTCTCTCGAAGATTGACATTTGTTATTCTTCTTGCCTTGTTCTCTGTATCAATTCTTCTTAACGGCTTTACCTTAGAAACTTGTGTTTGTCTTATAGATGTCGTGGGTTCTGGTCTTGTCACTTGTCCATACCTCATTAATAGGTTTTACGTTACTTTTATATGTCCTTGAATATTTTAGTTCGAGGGAACTCGTTCATTGTTGGAGTTATCCTTGGTTTTGCAGTGGATAGAGAACTAACCTTGTCCATCAACACCCATTCTGGAGGGCTAGAGTTTTTAATCAAGGTTTACTGCCTTACAAATATTGCTTTTGCCACAGCTTCAGTGTCCTCTTCTACATCCTTGAAGAGAGGATGGAAGAGAAAAAGACGCCTTACCCCTTGAATACTTTAAGAGACCAGATAGGAAAAGTTAAAGAAAGGGATCACCGGTTAAGGTACATCATGATTGCCAAACGTATCAAAAAGACGTGGATCCATAATGCAGACACTTTCTTATCTTTATGAATGTCACATGCTTGATCGAATTGTTGTCGGAACCTGTCATTTTAGCTTTATCTTCTTCTCGGCCAACCTTCAGGACATTCTCTCTCAAGTCCCCAACGAATCCGTAAGCACTAATTGTCTGTGCCAAGAACCGCATCATCGACAATGTCTGCAACGACCATTTGATAGCTAAACTCGAGAAGACCGAGGCGTACACGTACGTCTGTCTGTCCTAGTACTTTGACAGGGCTTCCAGTCACAGTATGTGTTGTGCAAGAGCTGAATTGAGGCTGTCGGTTGCTGATTAAGTCAGGGCGCACAATGGACATTGTTGCGTCCGACTCAATTGTAAATGATGTTGGTTTATTCTCAGCAAATCTATTAACGATCAAGTTTCCAGTCGTCTTATGAAGGGTGGAAACTGTGTGCTTTTGTGGAGCTACATTTCTCCAATTGGTGCAATCACACCCTACTCTCGGTATTTTCTTCTCACAACAGTCTACCTTCAGATGACTACGTTTTTCACAATTGTAACACTTTGGTCTTCTGTATCTTTCCCATCGTTCAAATCGTACTTGAGTTCTGTCTTGACCGAGGCTATACCTGCAAAACTATCGGAGAAATGCGTGGATGTACGCGCTTAGCTGTTCAACACGGTTCCATCGTTTCAATACCTTTGGGTGCTAGTCAGCTAGAACTGTTAACGCTTGACCGAAAAAGGAATCGTTGTGGTTTGAGTTTTACTGACAGATATGATAATTAACCGCCAGATATACAGACGTATATCCGGTAGAATACTTGTGTATTAAAAATGATAACGATTGAAGAGGAAACAACGAGAAATTTACATTATGATAAACGCCTACGTGTCAACTTATAGAAAGTTAAATAGATGTGGAATTTTGGGTATGCACTTCATAATTCTGGACACTACACTACTTGCAGTGAAAATATGATTAACTTTGCTACTAAGGTGTAAAACACATTTATCCCATAGGTGGTATCCTGCAAAACTATTCTACAATCGGTGCAAAACACATTTCTGCAATTAGTAAATTGTCACTGTCAAAATGGAAGTCGTTTATAATTGTTTACATTATTTAAGCTTGATAGGAAATTGTGGGCTTTGGTGCCGTCCCTTCTGAAATCTAGTTTGGCGACAAAGTTCCTGTATGTACTTTCCTTGGCTTGGATGATGGCCCGAGTGAGAGCTGCTTGCTTCCTTCTTAATTCAGCACAGTCTTGTAGTAGCTTCGTTCTCTCAGCTTTCCTTCTCGCCTTGTTCCTTTCCTTCTGGAGATCGGTGAGAGTCGCATTCCAAAAGGGTTTATATTTTTTAACACTTCCTCGAGGTATGCTCTTCTTAGCAGTTTCTAGGATACCCTTAATAAATCTGTTATTTGATTGATCAGGATTATCGGTGATGATACAAGGGGTGAGTATTTGGTTGGAGAATAGACTGAACTTCGGCCAGTTCGCCTTTTTGAAATTCCATCGCGGTAAGCGAGGCTCAATGGGGTTCTTCTGCTTGATCCTTATGCTTAGCGCTAGGGTTCGGTGTCCACATCCTCCTATAGCTTTCTTAAGGGATATATTGGATCTGCTTACGAGATTGGCTTGAACTATCGCCAAATCGGGGGTGCTGTTGTGTCCAGCGAATGATAAGAAGGTTGGTTCAGTCACGAGGTGGATCAGGTTTGTTGTATCAATCAGGTTTTCAATGGCGTGGCCAGGAGCATTAGTGTCCGAGTATCCCCATCGAGGGGAGTGTGAATTAAAATCTCCAATGACAATGCTGTTTCGGTGTCGGGATGCGTCTGCTATGTCGTCTGTACTGATCTTGTTATTTGGCGGGTTGTATATTCCAATGATCTTAAACAGGTGTCCATTATTCCACACTTTGATATTGACAGCTTCATGTTTATCTGTTTGTGTCATGGTGTGTAAAACGGCGAACTCGCATGCCATTGTGCTCTTTACTCCCACTATGATACCTGAGGCCACTTGTCTTGCTCGAAGTAAAACATAATTTGTGTAATTCGTCACATTAAAACAATCACTGGAGTCCGTAGAAGCTCCGGCTTCAACTAAGATGAAAACATCTGCGTCAAACGTTAAAACTTGAGTCTTGAACTCACAAAATTTTGAGGTGTTCAGGCCTCCCGCATTCCAAAATAATATTCGGAGGCCATCGTTGAAGCCCTTAGAAGGGCTGGTTTTTCTCTTAGCTCTTCCTGTCATGTTTTGGGAGGATCGTGTAGGCGTATGTTTGCCGTAGCAGATTTAGCGTTACCCAGGGTGCACCAACTAGGAGGTACTGCTACTTTGCACCCCTACTTCCCAGATTTCCTAAAGAACCTTGGGACCACTGCTAAACTATGTTTCATAAAACTTATCAACCTAACATGGGATAAGCGGATTCCTCACCAATGGAAAAAAGCTGAGATAATCCCCATCTATAAAAAAAGGAAAACCTCGAAGCAGCCTGAGCAGCTACAGGCCCATTTCGCTAACCAGCGTGTGCTGCAAAATAGCGGAAAAGATGGTGGAACGCAGACTAAGAACTTTCCTAGAGTCAAGTGGTGCAATCAGCGATGCTCAAGCAGGATTCCGTCAACATCGATCTACAATAGACCAAATAGTTAAATTCACTCAGGCGGTTAAAGACGGCTTCCATCGAAAACAATCGACACTGGCTGTGTTAATCGATTTCAAGGCTGCGTACGACAAAGTTTGGCGCGCACTACTTCTATACAAACTCAGAGAGCTCGGAGTGAAGAACAACATGCTCACATGGATAAAAAACTTTCTAACCGAACGCTACATCAGAACTAAATTCTTTAATACCACTTCTAAGTACAAATTACAGCGACAAGGACTACCCCAAGGCGCAGTAATCAGCTGTCTGCTCTTCAACATTATGATCAATGACTTAACAACAGCGATCAATAAGATACCTGGAATATCCTGTCTTCTATACGCAGATGATGTCATCCTGTGGGCAACTACAAGCAGCACCTCCCACCTTGAATCAGTAGTCAACTCTGTTTTAAAAAACGTCGCAACCTGGGCAGACAGCAACAAAATGGTAATAAGTCCTGATAAAACGGTTTTTCAACTTTTTACCCTCTCTACTAAACCTCCAAAAATCGAACTTCAGTATAAAGGAACTAACCTGCCTGAAACTTCGATTGCGAAATACCTGGGCGTCAAGCTAGACACAAAACTGACATTCAACAGCCACATCCAGGAAACCGCTGAGCGGGGAGGGAAGCGCATAAGCTTATTGAAACGGCTAGCGGCGACAAAATGGGGATGTACCCAAGATGTGCTAGCAACCGCATACAAATCATACGTGAGACCCACCATGGACTACGCCAGCGAAGTAACCTCCCTTGCAAGCTCCAATAACCTGAAGAGGCTCGACAAAGTCCAGAACGACGTGCTCAGAATCATCACAGGTGGCGCTTTCTCAACACCAATTCAAGCGATGGAAATTCAAACCGACATAGAGCCACTCACTTCAAGAAGAGAGAAATTAACACTCAAGTTCTGGGAAAGATCTAGACGAGTTGACCACAAACACTGGAACGGTTTTACGCCAGCAAACCATAGATTAAAAACGCAAACTACCCCTATCCAATGGGCTGAGAAACTCAGAGACAAACACAAGGTCAATACGGGAAACCCTGCACCCCTGCAAGTATACAACACTGTTTTTGATGCAACGCCGGTGAAAAGACTAACTCTGATTGACCAGTCGGCGCCAAAATACCTTACAGATCCACATGAACTCAAAAAATCCGCTATAGAAACAATCCACACCCTCTATCCTGAAAAGGAATGGTTGCATATTTTTACTGATGGATCAATGTTACCCAACCGTGGAACTGGTGCCGGAGCATATTCTAAAATTTTCCAAATAAGCTGTGCTGTGGGACTGCACTCCAGCAACTACGACGGCGAAGTCAAAGCTATCCAAATGGCCGCAGAACAACTAGCTAAATGCCAAAGTATCCAACTAAAGCGAGTCGTCTTCTTTATCGATTCTCAAGCCGCCATTGTCGCACTAGCTGAAAACAGTCCCACGGACTGCATCTTGACGCTCCGTACACGTGAAGTTCTCGCTACCCTCATACATGGCAACTGGGTTGTCCACCTGCAATGGATCCCCAGCCATGTTGGTGTTAACGGAAATGAAGAAGCGGACAAGCTTGCAAAAAATGGAGCCCTAATGCAGCAACCTGACACCCCCACTAGCCTATCATCGGCGAAATATCAGATTGACATGGCCGTAAAGAACTACCTGAAACAAATACATACAGAAGCCGGCAGAGGCAAAAAGTGGGAGTCTCTTCTTACAACACCAATTTCACGAACCCTCAAGAGATCGACTGCGGTCGCGGAGTTCAGACTATGCAGTGGCCACGACTACCTCCAAGCCCATTTACACCGATTCGGCCTGGTGAATTCCAACATCTGCCCGCTGTGCAATGGAGGAATGATGGATGGACAACACCTGCCTGTCTGTCCTGAACTGGCGAACCTGCAAACGCGAACTTTATCCTGTCTGTACTGGGAGGCTCGCCGCCGAATGGCTGAACTGCCGAGAGCGGGGATTGGATAAAGTAAAGTAAGTAAGTATAATTGTTTACACTGCTGTTGGCCAAAGTCGTTTACATTGTCTGTGGTAATTTTTCGCATAGTACAGTCGGGACACAGCATATGTTTAAGGACGATCGGATCTTTTCCTCATGCAAACTTTTTGCTAATAACCTAACTAACATGACTAAGGAAAGGCCTAAAGTTACGGTCAGTTCTGGAGAGCATCAAGGAATACAGGCAGAATTGGAAGTCACATGTGGGGCGCGTGGTTAGCCAGGTGGCTCCGGCAAAGGATACTACAACTACATTTGAGTATACAATTTCGCCGTGGATAGGACTACATGTCTGAACAAGAAACGATAATACAGTAATTGAAGGAAGGTTGTGAGTCAATGGAGTACATACAAACGTGGAATTGCCTATCGACTCAGTGCAAAGAGAAGACATGAAAGTGGACACTTCGTTAGACTTCAGGAGTCCGCATGCGAACTGATAATCTGATAATTTTTTTAATGTCTGAATAACGGAAAAAATAAGAATGTTATCCAGAAAGAATGAGGAGGAGGATCAGATGAAGAAAAAGAAGAAGAAGGAGAAGAAACTAGATATATGTCGACGACAGGGAAACATTCCATAATCATTGTGATGATAAACTTAAAGCAGATAAAAAAAGAAAAATAAATTGAATCTTATAAATTAATAATAACTAATCCAAAACTTGTATCATACTAATGACAGTAATTAAATCATTAATGACAATAAAAATAAGAGTAAGTATAATAATAAAACAACAACAGGGACAATAATAATAATAATAGTAATAATAATAATAAATGTAATGAGACGACAAAAAATAAGAAAAAGTAGGAGGTGGTGGAGTAGGAGTTGGAGGAGGGGCAGAAGGAGAAGAAGAAGAAACGTAGAACACAAGTCAGTGGAAAACATACTAAAGAATCAATCGAAAGCGAAGAGCGATCACAAAAAGTGGAACTTCAATAGGGCACAAAAAAGAAGGCGGAAGAGAAGAAGAAGAAGAAAAATATTTAAGCAACACAGAAATGTACAGAAGAAAACTTTCGGAGATGAAGGATCATTCCGAAGAGAAACAAAGTAGAACCAAAAGTATATTATCGTAAGAACACCTGTCACATTCTATTATTCAAATATCTTCATCCTTAATTAAATCGTGAAATAATTAAGAAATACCAACCAATAATAATAATAATATAATATATAATAATACCAACAAGAAAATGCTAGAAAATGAGGGAACACTGGTGAACGATAACGATCTTCAGAAATTGAAAGAAGTTGCGAAATCAAAGTACGTAGTTCGCTAAAACGAAAAAAGAAAATGAATAGTGGTAATCCTTATAATACACTTCTAAAAGTACAGTAACGTTCCTGTTAACCAATCTGATTGGAACCAGAAATTTTCCCCGTTAATGAAAATTTGTTTACCAGGACAAGTAAAGTACGTTATTTGCTACGTAAAGTAACCAGCCAATTTTTACTTCCATATTCCGTAAGGAAATGGAAGTATGGTGATCGCGATAAAAATCGTGTTCGAGATAAGGCCTGATTCTGATTGTACTACCCTCAGAACACGAAGAAAAGTCATTTTCCGAAAAGTCTCTATGTGTTTATCTGTAGAATGTTTTTTTTTGGGGGGGGGGAACGATAACTGCTGCAAATTCAAACAGAATCGAATAATTTTTCGCATATGAGCCCGAGTTGCAGAGTATTCAAGGTCTGTTGATTTTGGTACAGATCGGTTAAGGGGAAGGGGTAGTTTACCGGCCACGTTCTACGTTTTAACAAGAGTAAAGTACTTAATTTTGATAAATAAATTATCCTGAAAAAATGTTCATAACAATCCACAACAGAAAGGTTGATGAAATATCTATAGGAAATGAAAAGAATAGTTGAAGGGGGAGGGGTATACATTTTTGTATCGATGTTGTAAATTTATTCGACCGTAAACTTAAAAATTTCAATAAAATATTAACAATTGATATCGTTTCATGTTATGTCACCACGAATATAAACATAATAATTTTTCTTTTTCAGAAATTCACAGACAACAAACGCCGTGCGGTATTCGCTATCTTTCACGTTGTTTAAATAGAAGATAAATTAATTATTTATTTTAAAAATATGAACAACTAGTTACAGTTCGTATTTTGATTATCTTTCTCAGAGTTTTTACCAAAAACATGCTGATATATTTGGTTTCGTTCTGAGTGCACATATTAAAAATAATTTTATAATTAATTAGAACATGGAAGTCATGTATCGTTCTCCACACCGATATTTTTTCTTGTTGCAGGCACATTTTCCGTACAAATCGCTCAACTTTACAAACAGTTTACTATTAACATTTAATATTACTATTACTATTTACTATTAACAACTTTAATATTACAATTACTGTAAGCCTATTATAAGGTCTGCAATTATACTATTGCATATTAAAAATATACAATGTATTAAAAACATTTTCTAAATGTGAATGTACAATAAGTGACATAGTCATCGACACTTACTTACAAGTGAAAATTGTGAGATGCACGACCGAAACAGGAAGACTAATGAAACGATTCAAAATGAAACAAGAATATATCATGTGGCTTTGGTGTCAATGTTTATTTGCAAATGGTTATCTGATATTATTGTGAAATATTTACCTTGGCATGCAGCAACAATCATAAACAGAATATATATGATCTACGCGTACAGGAAAAATGTGTTTCGGGTAAACTGCGTGACTTACATCTCGTATTTCGTTTTCATACCTGACACATATGTGTTTGGTTGTGGCTTTAGTAAACAAAGTTGAATTTCGCAAATGTGTCACACAATTGTACCTTTTTAGTGCACTACATTTGCATTATGACTTGTGTAGTCTGTCAGATTGTGCAAATATTGTGTTGTGTTACAAAACAAATGTACAGATATGCACGATCGTATAATTCAAGACTTCACTACCGGAGTAATTTTCTAATAAATCTGTCGGGCTGTAAATTTAAGCAGACGTTTCAATTTCCTTTGGAAAACAATCGTCAGCTGGTATTATTCAGTCTTTGCTAGTCATTGCTGGAGATTCCCACATCACATTCATCTGAAGCTTCTCTAAAAGTACCTTCCGAGAAGATGTTGAATAAAAGCGGAGATAGTCAAATGAATTTTCTCAAATTTTTGAAGACTTAAATTTTGCCTTTCATGTAAAATTCATCATAACCTGATACCCTACACACGTACAATTTTATTAAAATTTTGTTGTACATTTTTGCTTCTGGTGTTCGTAAAGTTAAAAAATTCCTAGTAATCGTTACATTAATTTGGAACTAAATATTATTTAATTTGATACTCACTTCAGGTTATTAAAATGTGTACAAATATGTCTTTATTTGAAGCAATTTAGTAGTGAACATGTTACTAGCATATCGCAGGTTAAGACGTATGGTGGGGCTGCCACCTTGTGTTACATTCTTGTGTTACAAACGCCCCAAATCTCGTTGGCCAACTCCTTCATGTTTTCTGTCAGTCGCTATTGTTATGGAGTCGAGTACGTCAGCTATGTCAGCGCGTCTAAAACAACGTGCAGTGATTAAAGTTTTAACAGCTGAAAAAGTAAACGTTAGTGACATTTATCGTCGTCTAAAAGCCGTTTATGATGAGTAAACTGTTGATCGAATTACCGTGAGTATGTGGGCAATAAACTTTTGTGCATCGGAAGATGGTAAAGCGAATAATGAGGATGAACCTCGCAGTGGTCGACCAGCTTCTGTGACTGATGAGAAGCACCAAACGGAGGTTAATGAATTGATTCAAAATGACCGTCGCATGCCATAACAATGCTCCGACACTCGGATAGGCATATCGAAAGAACGAGTAGAATACAATATTGTACGACTGGGAAATCGTAAAATCTGTGTTCGCGGTGGGTGCCACGCAAACTCACAGAAGAGAACAAGAAACAACAAAAGGAATATTGTGAACATCTTGTGAAATGTTCTGCATTGAAAGAGTGATATCGAGGTTATTTGATGATGAACTGAAAGACGCAGTGAGGTCGTGAATCAAGGAAAGTCCACCGACATTCTTCACTGACGGGATGAGACAACTACTTCACCGTTGGGAAAAATGTGTAGCTGTAAATGGTGACTACATGGAGAAATAAATGTAAGTTTTTGTAGCAAATAAATGTACTTGTATTCCATATTTGTTTCATTTGTCTACTCCCTTTCATTTGAAAGTTACATGCGACTGTACATTACTTATCAACCGCCCATCGTAATACACAAAATAGACATATAAAACTGTACATCAGTATACCAAAAAAGACAGTAATATATCATACTGGTTACTATAATTATAATAAAACGTATTTCATTGCAAAGAGCTGCTTATATTTGACACAAAATATTTATATACGTAGTACGTAAAAAATTGTCCAATGTCTATATACTTCAAAAACAAAATGGCTAAGTGTCAGAATCACTTTAAATATTAACTGGCTTAAAAAGAATTTGTCCTTTTTTTCAGACTGATTAGAAGTAATTTCTTTAGTCAGTAAGTCAAGAAGGTGCCGCCGGTGATCATAAAAGACCAACATGTGTAATACACTTCTAGATAGGCCTTTGTAAAAGAGGTACATTTTTTATTTGAAAATTATTTAGGCCTACGAGCATGTGAGAAATAAGATCACAAACTACCTTGATCAAATATGATATTAATAATTTATATAATAGTTTATAGTACTAATTCCAGTGTACCGACTCTTGATTATACCTCAGGGCGCCAGTAATAATAAACACAAATTAAAGTATGTTAATCAACTTTTAATGAACAATTTGCATTTATACATTACAAAAATTCTTTATATGACTTGAATTTTTTATCTTAGAAATTGAATATTATTAATTAGCAATGAGTACTTTATGACTGTTTGAGTCACTATATTGAATACAACATATATATTGTAATATTAATTATTACAAATATAAAATAAATAAAATATATGTAGATATGTATTGTTCTTTATCACTGGATTAGTCTCCTTAAAGGTAGCAAGAATTATGTTGTCTGAATAAATATTGTCTGAATCTCGGTGTTGAACTCGCCGATGATACAGCTCCACCTTGGATTCACCAATTACAAAGAATAAATTAAATATAAATAATGTTTTATAATTAAGTGTGATTGATTGATAAAAAAAATAAAATTTTTCAAGTTATGGAATTTTTACTAATATTGAGTTTTGGTTTAATTGGTTAATTTAATTAATTAAATTATGTGTGTACTTTTCTCAGGTATTTATTCTAGCACTGTAAATTATTTTTTTGTTTAGAAAAAAAAATAGTTAACATTAATTATAGAAATAAAAACAACTCTTGTAACTGAATAATGATGTTCATTTATTAACATTCAAAATTATGCGCCAGTCAAACTGCGCATGACCAAGGCATTGGCTAATATGTGCTCCAGTCGGTAGCGAACAAGATCAACAAAATATATTTTTTACAAAGTTAGTAATTATGGTTCTTTTAACGAGTCGAAATGGTCAGAGGGAAAGGAACAAGATACATTCTTACAGGTATTCTTAAACTAAATTATTATGGCTGAAATAAAACAAGATTATTATTTAAATTGTCAATTAGGAAAATGAATATCGAACCAATCCGACGAAATGACGTCACTCCCTTCAAGTTGGCCGTGTACTCGTGCTGGTTTGTAAATCAAGTATGACCGACGTCTCCTCGATTTTAGCTGCGATGAACTGGCTGATCTTCTCCCGCAGAAATAAAATGATATTCCCTTCTCTGCGAAGTAGTGTTGGTCCAGGAATATAGTGTAGAGTGTCCTCTCTTCTCCTGCGATGTCGTTTTCGTGATGGGTTTCTTGTGAAGTGTCCGGTGTTCAAATATGTGTATTTGTTTTCTGCGAATATGGTCCAAAATTGTCTCAAAATGGCTGTTGATTTCTTGTGTTTGAGTTTGATGGTGTGATTACTGTTGTTTGGAATTTGTGAGGTGTTAAAAATTAATAGTTAATGTTTTTTTCACTTTTAGATAACCTCTGTTACACGCCGCATAACCACACTCGGTTTTACACAAAATTATTCTTTTTTCGGTATTCTGCTAATACATTTCCAACTAGTCGTCTTCACGATTAACAATAGACTAATAGACTGAACGTCGTCGTTTTAGGGTAATTTGTGCTATGTCTTTTTCCTCTTTATATTGTTCAATTATAAAAATATCTGTCTAAGACTTGGTTCACCATCTAAATATACATAATAAGTTTTCTTATTTTTTACTGTAATTCAAATATTTCTTAATTTTACATAAATCTAACTACTCAGTAATATTGATTAATTAATTTTACATCTTTGGATATATAGCTGGGTTTGTTTCAAGCTCATTTAAGCCCAAAAATTACAATTTTTTATAATTATTGTATGCCTCATATTTTGTATAAATTTATTGTTTAAATGGGTTTTAATTGTTTTTTCTGATAATATTTCCATGGAATATTCTTAATAACTCCGTGATTATCTTTGCTGTTAATAATTTTGTTGTTAAAACACTTCAATATTGATTAATTTACTGTTTAGTCTGATTTGATTACCATTATAGGCCTAGTTATTATTTGTTTCAAAAAGAAGTTAATTTTCTTTCCTTTGTCATTCTATTTGCTATTAATTGCATCTGTGTTAATTATATTTTCAATTTCTGTATTGCATGTATTGAATTCTATCCTTTATTATATAATTTTGGGTTCTCTGATAGATAGTTTTGGTTTATATTACTAGTCTGTGTTTTCTAAAATGGTGTCTTAGCTAGTCTGTTTGTACATTATATATGGTTTACTGTTTTGAATAAAATTATTACATTTCTATATCCTACTTGCCTCTCTGCCTTACACACTGGAAAATTAAATAACATGATTTTAAAATACAATGGAATATCTTATATCTACTAAACTTTTTTTTATAATATCATTTAAACATAACAAAAACATCTTATGCCTAATAACACTTTTCAGTTATCCACTGTCTCTTGTGTTTATTTTACCTATTTTAGTAATATAAAAAAAAAATCTTATAATTACTGACACCTTCAGTTATTAACTGTCTCTAGTGTTCATTAAAAAAAAAAATAAAATAAAAACAT
This sequence comes from Magicicada septendecula, assembly GCA_034769895.1. Classification (NCBI taxonomy): domain Eukaryota; kingdom Metazoa; phylum Arthropoda; class Insecta; order Hemiptera; family Cicadidae; genus Magicicada; species Magicicada septendecula. The sequence goes on along the minus strand of CM068369.1, from coordinate 18,842,328 downwards.
CTTATACCTATTATTTTCTTATACTACTTAATTTTTGAAAACACTTTTATTATCAAAATTGCACTCAGTCACTAGACTGTCTCTTTAGTTTTTATATAGTATTTCCCTACACTGATGGTAGTCCTTTTTAATAGATTTCTTATACTACACTTCATTATAATGTGTCACTTATTTTGGCTACACTAATGGTAGTTCTTTTAATAATTTTTTCACATATTATACTTACAACTAGTATACAATTCGGTTTTCTTTGGGATTGTATCTTGTAACTTGTTACTGGGTCTAACTATATTAGTTTTAATTTTGTTTAATGGTATGTATTCCATGATTAACATTTTTTGGAATAACTCTTCTTGGTTCTAGTTTCTTTGTGGGAATCTTGACATATTTTGTCCCTTCTTCATTATTATATTAGTAATTTCTGGTCTTGTGGTTTCTCCGCATCTTGACCTTATACATTTCCCTTATTAATATGGTTTTATCCTTTTATTTCCTTTTTCTTGTCCTTCCCTTTTTACTGCTTCCCCAATCTACTGGGTATACTGCTGGTTTATTGGGTTTTACATAGTAAGTTATTTTGATCAATGGTTTTCTTTGTTATTTTTCATTCTTATTAACATTTTATTGACTTAATATACAGTTTCTGGTTTATTCCTTAAAACAATTCATTCTTCTCACTCACTATGGAACTTTTCTTCTTTATTTATGTTGCATTAAGTTAAATGTTTAGCGTGATACTTTTGTTATGCTACAATATTTATCAACAACATAGAATTAAATGTTCATTATTCGTTACTTGCTTAAGATTCCTTCCAAAGTGCGTGGTCCTGAAGATGTTGTAGATCGGTGAGTTGTCAGCAGCCGTTGTTGTGCGTTAATCCTGGTTAAAACTACACTAATTCACTTTACCACATGTGCACTACACTTGACATATAGATTATACCGATAACTATGTCGTATAATTACACTCTGGACACAAAGATTATTGAAATGACCTTAAGTGCATTTAACTCAGTTCACGTCGCGTTTGGCTCGACTAATTCACACCGTCGTAACCTTACTTCGAACTCCTTCGCCTTCTTCCGCGATTTACCACTGCGTATTGAATTAATAGAACTTCATATGTATTATTACTTATTATTGTTTATTATAACTCCGATCATCCACTCTTTGACTTATTACGATTTATTGAACATTATTTCTAACTTTATTATTAGTAATTATCGCGTTTCCGTACTTTGTTACATCTGCGAAATTACTTATTCTTTACCGTACTTATTAAAATACATATAATTACGCAAAACAACGTACGCGAGTCTCTTCGTATAATTCCGCCGATATAAAGAAGACTAACTTTATTTCTCTCCAAGTTCATAATATATACTTGCCTCGAGTCTCCCTTACCTATGATCTACAGCAAAACGTTCCTATAGGTTTAAACTACCGCTAAATACAAATTCGCCCAATCTGCTTAACTAAAACCTCCCGCGCGGTACATGACGCTTTTTCTGATTCACCCAACGTTTTTCCGTTTTCCACGTGCTTAAAAAACTAGCGTCTATCGTTATCTCTGTCACACAACGCTCTCTCTCGTCTAACGGTAACTATTGTTATATGCACTTAAGTTTACAACGTTTGGCAAACACCCTTACTATCTGAGCAAATAATACATTTTATGACAGAGGTGTCCCAAAACGTGGCTTAACATAAAAGTACATTCATTATTTTCGTCAGCCCCAGCGCCGGCGTTATTAACTTACTGCTTTACACTACAGACTTTTTACAAGTTAATTTTCTTTCAACTATTGGCGCCTTACGGTTCTGGCGTCTCGATACCTCCCCGCTTTCTAAAACACACCCTTCTTTTTGCTTTCAGCAGAGTTTATTTAGTAAAATTATCAATTGATCAAATTTTCCGTTACACATGTTTTGTGATTTCTGAACATATTCAGTGACAAAGTTCAAGAGTGGCCTTCTACCTCGCTCACTTTACATTTTTGAGCCTTTGATTGTCTTTAATTTTTCAGAATCCAATGTGTATCGGCCACTTAGAGCGTTACGTAAAATTTAAGAATTAGACCACTTGGCCTAGACGAAGCGAAAAGTGTGCTGGGGCCCAGAGAGACAGGACTTGCAATAAAATACTCTTGTAACCAGTAACAATTATTTTTTATCAGTGATATTTTTGTTTAACAACATTTATTAGGTTATCATACAATTTTTGCTATAATTCTTTCAACTAAATTGAATTCTAATATCCATTGTTTTAATGACATCTACTTAAGTTATGTCAAAATGTTAGTTACAATTTTATCAGGAACAGTGGAAACTTTGGTACACTTTGTTTAAGAGCATTTCTTTTAAATTTAAATTTATTCAGTTACAGTGGATTTAAAACAGTTCCAGTTGCTGTTGATTGAAACAACTGGAATGCTCCCACCTGTACTTTGAAGAACTGAAATGGTACCATAGACCAGTGGGCGTTGAGTGGTGGTGGTGGTCCATGAGGTGTGCAGAAGTTCCAGTGGGCTCATTCCAGGCAGATGTCTTTAGGAAGTCTGATAGTAGGAGTTTTTCTAGGCCTGACGGCTTCGGGGAGCATCCAGCGGCACTGCTCTCCAGATGGTTACAGATGGAAATATCACAATATCTGCATCTCCCTTTCTCCCGGCTGTACGGGGACCCTATAACATTTTTTATTTGTAGTTGGCGTCAGAAAATACACCTACCCCCTACACACTCTCGCCACGGAACACACACTACACATAATGTCACAATTTTTTGCAACACTCTAAGTTGCTCTTATTAATTTGTTTACTTTATACATCTAATTTTTACTACCTTTACTTTTATCTTTCTTTTTTTTACTGTAACACTTGGTTAACTTCATCAAAGATAGTTAACTATAAGTTCACCACGTGTTCCCAGACCGTAAGTAACCTGTAATTTAATTTACACTAGAAAGGTATTAAAATAAAATGGCTTTACAAATTTGGATCACACACGTACACAACTATAACACACATACCCTCATTAAATTAACATCGAACAAAATAATTGCTCACCTGAAACGCTTTACGAGGTTAAGAAGTCATGTTAAGAACTCAACTAGACACAAATCAATTAGGAGCTCCACTGGACCGTCAGCCGAGCACACTCTGTTGGAAGATTGAAGACGAAATGAGAGAGATCCACTCACTCTGCGAACCCACCAAGGTACAGAAATTCAACTTGTTTCGAATTGTCGAACATAACCTTCGGCCGGCAACGCTTCAGCTGTTACGGTCGGCTGGCTTACTAGATTGCGTCGATGTGGCGCAGACACAGCCTTATTAATCACGCTAGCTGTGTCGCCCAGTGGCCAAGCCTTGGCGGCACCGAGCGTTCAAATCATGCCGGAAAAATTCAAACCCCGGCACAAATGTTTCCTACAGCTGTCCGTTATAAGCGGTGTCCGTTATAATCGGGGATCATTGTAGGCCTACTTAAACATATTTTAATATTAAAGTCTTTTAAAATCTAGTAAAATTACCTCCTAAGACCTAATATAACAAGAAAAGAAATATAACATAAAATACGTGTTCTGACATATAAAAAAGAAATATATTTAAATATAATTGTTTACAACGAAGTATTAGGTTCATTTAGGCCTATGTGTTCATAAATATTTCTGCCAGATCAATTGACGAACCTAATTGTCGTGGCTCCTAATTATTGAGTAGATCTTTAAAATCAATTTGCTACTATAATTTGCTCGCTTTCTTAAAGATAATTTGAAGATGTAAACAAACTATCATAAGTCTTCACATACAAAATGATACATACATACGCACGCACACACTCACATCACCAACACGTTCACCCAAATATTTAATTGTTTCGTTATGTTTGATATTTCTATTGTATTTCATACGCAGGTCCTGAAGATGACAATAAATATTGTCGAAACGTCGACGCAAAATAACTAAAAGTTGTATTACTGACCGATCCTCACTAACCATCCACTAAAACATTCACTGATTGACGGTCACTAAAAATTTAAGGATTTAAAATCAATGTTCGTTCTGAGTGTACTAGGATCAGTTGAAAAGTACGCGGAGTGACATCTATGATTTAGCAAAAGAACTAAAATTTGTCGTGGCTTGTAATATCGATTTTTCTCATAAACGGCTGTTAATTTCCAGGCGTTAATTTTACAAAATAAAACTAGAGAAAATTTGGACACACGCATACGTTTCACGATCGTTAGTCAGTGTTTACGAATTCGTTTTTTGTAAATAGTAACTGATTTACAATGTTGTGACCGCGAGTGCACAGTGTATATGCCCTGACGATGGCCTATGACCGAAATCGATCGAAATTGAGAATGTCAGTAATTTAAACTTTATTATAAGTCATATGTACGGTGCCTTTACGTTATGAACAATGAATACACCGCAATAGAAGATTGTTATAACTCTACTTATACTTAACGCTGTTGTAATAATTAATGGCAAAAAACAAAATTAAGGTGCTAAAACGTTAACAGCTTAAGCTAACGAATTAGTTTTGAAACGGCTCAGTAATTAGTATCGCTTACTTCAGCTGTCACTGCAGAATGAAACAAAGAGATGACGTTCAGATGCCTTTTGATTATGCAAACCTGTATATTTATACGCCTACACGTTTAGTGCAATCGTAATGTAATATGCAAAAGATAATGTGATCATGATGGATGAGCAAAGTGTAAAAAATTCTCTCGTAAGTTAGACGCCATCAACGACTGTGAATCATAAAGCGAGTAAAATAAAGCTGACTTATACGTTAATAAATCTTAATTAACTTTGCCTGTTGTTACCATTTAAATATAAGTGGCTGTGTTATCAGTTAAACCTGCTGAAAGAACGTTGCCGTTTCTTTGAAGAAAGATTGTCCAAATTTTAAAGGAATAATCTGTCTTATCCACCGATTGTCCTTGTTGTTACCAAGGTGTAGGTGTGCCGATATACCTATGACAGGTATTTTGGAATGATTATTTTTTACAAGCAGAAACATCACTGTTGCACACCATTTTTTTATATAGTGGTGTGCAACAGTGATATTTCTCCTTGTGATTTTAACCACTAACACAACTTTCTTCATTAAAATTCATTAAGATTATTTTTAGGAACGGATATACCTATGACTGAAAAGTTGAAATACTTGTTCCGGTTCAACGATAACTGAAACACCAACTTTGTCGCTACTTATTGCCACAGTGCTAAATACTTCGTTCTTGACGAGGCCTTTCAGGTCCTCCATCACCTTCAGGTTTTAAACAGCAAATTTTTACCTCTACAAACCCATATATATACCTAGAGACCCCCCATAATTGTTTGAATTTGCTTGGAATCGACCAACCCCATACTGCGTGCTCCACCTAGGCCACACCGCTCACCGAGCATCGTCACTACCTACTTTCCTATTGGGGCGCCCTTCACCGAGCTTCGTACTGCCCGTTGTCCCCTCAAGTCCATTACGGTATTGACGATTACTCTTGTCAACCAATTTCCGTAATATTTACTTATTCTTATGACTACCGCAAACTATGGTAAAACGTTTCTCCATTATTAAACTCTGTCTTTATATTCGTTATTGCATTTTCTTTTTTTTTTATAGTTACAAGATTTTTCTAATGCTTCTAATAATTTTCGTTTGTTTAGGTTATTTTCTATTTTTAATATTTCATCGTTTTCCTAGGCTTTATAAACATATGTCCTGTTTCCATAAAATGTATTGCATAGAATTAATTTGTGTAATTTGTAGAATGATAGGTAAGAAAGTAGGTAGTGACGATGCTCGGTGAGGGGCGTGGCCTAGTTGGAACACGCAATATGGGGTTGGTCAATTCCAAATGAATTCAAAATATTCTAGGGGGATCTAGGTATCTAGATCCAGTGGTGCCCAGAAGGGGGGTGAATGGCGCAAGCTGCGCCATCAAACTTTGGGGGGGCATGTTTTTACAGAATTTTTAATGATGGGGCAAATAAATAAAAGACTAGGGGATAATTGAATTTGGGGGGGCATGCGCCATAGCATTTGGGGGATGGTCATCCCTGTCTAGATCTATCTATATAGGTATATTTATGGGTTTGTAGAGGTAGAAAATTGTTTAAGACCTGAAGATGGTGGATACACCGAAAAACCTCGTAAAGAACTAAATACTCAGAAGTGTGGCAATAACTAGTGACAAAGTTGGTGTTAAGATGGCTGCTAATAAAACTAAGAAAACTGGAAAAGATAACTGAAATGTCAAAACTCGTTCCAATTAGCCTACTCGCGGCCTCGCGGTTCTGAGTCACGGGAGCCTCTACGCAACGAGTAGCCTACTACGAGTATTACGAGTACACGAGTACAAAGTCACTTTTTAGCGCTGAATATTTCATTCTGCGCATGTGCCGATTGCCACACAAGAACGAAACGAAGCAAAATGTCGAGGTTCAGAATATCTCTATGCCAAAGAGTCGAAGCTGTTTTTAATAAATGAAAAAAATGCTCACTTATGTTACATTTATTCTCGTGTGTTATGCAGATATATAGTACAGATTATAATAACAAATTATATACTAATATAATAATCACCAAGTTGATAAAAATTTTAAAAAGCGAATTAAATTGTGTTAAAACCTACAGAGTGGCTGATAGGCCATACAATACTTTTTGTTAATGTGATCTCGGAGATGATTTTAACCTCACCGCACATCTTACATAAATGTTTTTGACATTCTTTGTCGTGCTATTACGTGCACTTTAAATTTCATTGCCTGGGTTTCTCAACTGATTGCCTAACCAAAGTGGAATCAATAAGTTAATATTAAACGTAGGCCTATGTGAGCTTGTTTACTCCTAGTGAGAAGACAAATTAGTAAGGTCTATACACAAATGGAGATAGGCCTAAAAATTCTGTAACGGCTATGGCCGTTACGTAAAAATTTAAAATTAGGCGACTGGCCTAAAGGAAGCAAGATAATGGCTGGAGCCCATAGTGACAGGACTTGCAATAAAAGCTTGTTTAACAATAACAACTTTTATTGAATTTCGTTAAATCAATATTATACAGCTTAATACCATCAGAGTATAGAATAATATTTAAAATTCAAAACTAGCTCTTACTTTTCTTTTGCTTTAAATATCTTCACATATAGGTACATATATTGCGACAGTACAATCCTATGCTGTACTGTGCATTTAATAGATAAAATAAATATTTAAAATAAATTTATAAATATGTAATAAATAAGCAGGTATGAGATTGAAAGCTGAGTTTATGTTAAAAATACGGAATGTAGACGGACAGGAACTGACCTGAACACTCACGCGGCTGTCGCTGAGAATGTGTACAGTAGTAAGTGATGTGTGTGAGTGAGGCCAGTTCGAGCTTGAAAGTTTGCAATCTCACCCTGAATAATTTAAAATTACAGTTTTTATTTAATTATAAGAAAACCATAAATGGTAGAAAAAATTCAAAGACTCCTAAATATGTATAAAATTAATACGCATGTGTAGTGAGAAAAAGGCGTGAAAAGGACGCGCAGTGCGATTTTAAGTGCGTAGTAATTACACGGATTATTCTATTACGATGGTAATTACGTTGGACATGTGTAATTAAATCATCCATCGTTAGAGCAGCCTGTAGTTCACATTAGACTTTGCCATTGGCAGAAATGTGGGAAAATATGAAATTGGACGAGAGTGGGAGAACTGACGCCACTGAACAATTTCATACAGGCAGAATTCTGTCGCAACAGGAGCTGTACGATGCTTGATTATAAATAGGGCACGAGTGAAGCCAGCCTTCTTCTCAACCAGTCTTCAGTACCGGCGGGACGCTCTGTCTATTGTCGACGCGAATTTTTAAATTTTGTTAATTGAACAGTAGATGCGGACAGACGCTATGTTCGTCATAAGTGCAAAACAGTAACTCTTAATCTGTTTTCGAATACGAATACAGAACATATTTTACGATGTCTGCACACACAAACGTCCGTCAGTCAAGACAAACTACTATGTTACATCATGCAGAAGATCGCTATGCTGAACAATAGAGGCGTCTGCTAGAACTACAGCAGCAGGTGCAGAGCAACCTCACACTACACTACATCAACCATTATAGACGAGTAACTGGAGGACGACAAGTGGAACCTGGGGACGTGCAGGGAACTCCATCAGAAGAGGACCTACGGATCAACGGAGGACATGAGTATGAGCTACAAAATCGAGGTGACAGATAATCCATATATAAATTTTAAATGAGAGACTAAAAACATTTAAAAAACATTTTAAAATTTAAACATAATTATAATATATCTCGCAAATAAAACATATTATGGGTTAAAAAAGCACCTGACATCTAGCTTCATCTTAAATAGCACGAATTGCAAAATCTACAAAACATTTATCAGGCCAATGTTGACATACGTTTCAGAAACCTGGACAGTATAGCGAGAGACTTTCTGTGAAAGACGGATTCTAAGAACAATATTTAGAGGAGTACAAGAAAATGGAATGTGGCGCAGGCGCTATAATTATGAACTATAGTCTACCATTTTTACAAAGAACCGGATATTGTCAGATTAGTCAAAATACACAGGCTAAGGTGGTTGGACACATAGAGAGAATTGAGGAAGGACAGCCTACGAAACATTTTTTCTACCGGATTCCAATGGGTAGTAGAAAAAAGGGAAGACTCTGAGGTAGATTCAAAGGCCAAATAGAGGAAGACCTTGGAAAGCTGAACATAACAGACTGGAAAGCCAAGGCATGCAATAGTTAGGAATGGAATCGACTCTTGGAGCAGGCCAAGACCCACCAAGAGTTGTAGAGCCACGGTTGATGATGATGCTGCTTAGAGGTCTCAGACACAACGTTGCCATGTTTATTATTCCGGCCTTCTACTAGAGCCGGTCATGGCGGGTGCGATTAAGAACAGAGAAATGTGGATTAAAGTTTAGTGATGACCATAGCCAAGAAAATTGATGAGTAGAGGCTTAGTATTATGTGGGAGTGGAGAGAGTGGGAACAGGTCAAGAAGTTTGAATACATGAAGGAACAGTAATCGTCTCAGACAGGAAACTTAACGAGGAACTATACAGTCGGTTAGAAAGATAAACAATCGGAATAGGTATTCCACGTGGAGTTGTTATTGTTGGCATGAAGGGAATCGTAGTACAAGCCAAGCTACGAGTATAGAGGTTTTGGTCGCTCTACAATTGACATTTTGTTGTTTGCGGACAATCAGGCTATTCTGTCGGACTCAGAAAACAGATTAGAGACGTGTATAGGCCTACATTTGTTAAATCGAATCTGCAAAGACTCTGGATTACAAACATCCACACGTAAGATCAAGGTATTGGCTTTTAGTGGAACTGATCCTGTACGGGCAAAAATTGTTATAGATGATACTGTCCTGGAACAAGTTATCAATTTTGAATACCTGGCCTACAGTGTGTCTTTTAATGCAAGCAACGACGTTGTGAATAAGTTGCGTTACTTTAATCTTAGGTGTGGGGTGATTAAGCGAACCATTAAGTCAACAAGTAAAGGAACACGCCTAAAATTCTACAAGGTGGTGGCCCTTACCACACTTCTTTATAGGTCTGAGAATTGGACTTTATCGAAAGGGCAGGTCAGTCGCATCCAAACGGCTGAAATGAGATTTCTCAAGCACATGGCAGGGTATATACTCTCTATGATTATAGAAGAAACATATATATACGGTAGGAACTGAATATTATGAGTATTTATCAACAGGATTGCTCAGTACCGGCTGAATTTGTGGAAACATCTTTGCCGAACGGATGACTGCCGCATCCGCAAACAAGTATGGAACTATAAGCCGAGGGAACGGAGTGGTGTGGGACGTCCGAAGGAGCGCTGGAGTTGCCAGGTCTAATTTCTGCCTGTTTGAGACCGGAACAAACCATCCTTGGTATAATCCTTGAAGATGATGAAGATAATCGTATGATGGTGAGATTAGAGGAAAATTTGTCTACTCACATTAATCTAATGTAGAGAAAACTTCACCATATTAGAAAAATATGAAAACAAACTTCAAGATAGTGAAATCAATTATTTGATGCGGTCAGCAGAAACAAACACGAGAGAACGAATTAGTAATAGAAACGTCACAAATATTTCCCTCCAGAAATTAGTGGTTGAGATCGTAGAGAGATTGGACGGAAGAATGCTGAAGCTGGTCATGAAACGCGCCCAAGCGGTGGGAGAGGGAGGAAAATGCCAAGATTGGAATGGATCGACTGTACTGAGGAGTTGGCTAATATAACGGGGAAGAGCTTGTCAGTCCCAAACGCTACGTCCAGGATATTAGAGACTATCGGAAGTGGCTGGAGGACCCGAAGCTGGACAGTAAAAGAGGATGCAAAAGAAAGGTTCTAAATCTGCCTGTAGTTAATGTTACAATTCTAAGTTACTTGTATAATGTCTATATAGATGATGTCATTAGAGAATGGAAAAAAACTAATAGTCAACTCGGGTATAGAGGTCTATTACAGGACATTGCAGTAGTGTTATTTGCAGACGACCAATTACGCGTATAATAGAAGAGAGGCTACGGTTATCTGTCTATAAACTTTATCACCTGAGTCCCCCTTAAAATATGAAAATATCTTTGTAGAAATTAAAATCATGTAATTTTCTGGTATATATCCTATGAAATACCGAAATACCAAAACACCAAAGGCCAGTTGAACGTGTAAGCAAATTTACATATCTTGGTACTATAGACAATAATAAATGGGACTACTCTCAAGAAATAAAGAGCAGAATTGAAAAGGCAAGAGCAGTGTAAACTAGAATGAGCAGTTTATTCAGAAGTCACGATTCTTCTTTTTGTCGTATTTCTGCTTCTTCTCTTTCTTGTATTCGTTCTTCATTTTGTCGTCTTTCTGCTTCTTCCTGTGTCTGCCGCAGCAGTGTTTGTAAAGCTTCCATCATCTGACTGGGATCCATGTTTACCGATTAATTACGAATCACACTCGTCTTTTACAAAGTGTCCAATGTTTCCGCTGTTAACCGCTTTATCCCAGTTCTGACACCACTGCTACGACGGTCTAATCGATCGTCGTAGGTACAGTGGAAACAAAATAAGTACAAGACACCAATTAAGTCACTAATCACTCCTTTAATTGTTACAGTAAAACAGTTCGTAATTAACAACACAGTCTCTACAACAAATCAAATGAAAATTGTTCACACGCAATAAAATGTCCACTAATATTAAAGACAATTGTATTACAATTATACCGTCCGATTATCGAACACCACTCTTAACTAATAACCACTTGAACGCGCACAGTAATATCGCTACTAAAACTCTCGAAACGCACTATCCAATATCTCGCTTTGAACTGAAAACTAAGGCCGCTACCGGCATGTATTTATATAGTCCCGCTCACACACCAGAAGCTTCCAAACTGCGTCTTATCTCTCGTGTGATCTAGGTAATTAACTACGGCCTTGACACAGGCCGAGCGCCTTGACACAGGCGAAGCCCGAAACAGTCGAGAAGATTCTCGCAAAATGCGTCTAGTAGCACGTACACCAAACGCTTACATTCTGGATCTCTCTGGAACGTTCGATAAACACGTAGATTGTTCCGTGACGTCATAACAATATTGTAAATTAGATGGAATGGTAACTTTAGGCTTATGGTATATCTAGGTCTATAAAATGTAAATGTAAACCAAATTGTAAAAGAAATAATATGTAGGCGGTTTCGTTCTAGTGTTTTCGAGTAGTGTTGACGGCTATTATGAATTATTCAGGAACACTTTGTGGTGTCTATTTAAACAACGACAGCTGACGCTTAGAGTCTGTCTTACGTCGGCGATTACTCAGTTGGTTAGGGTCGGGCGATTTACACAGCGCATCTCAAGTGGTGTATTAGTGAAAAGTAATTATAGTGCGGAAAACTTCATAGTTAACATTATTATTTGTGTGGACATATTAAGTTGAAGTGTTGTACGAGAATACTATTGTTGTTAAAGCTGGTTTTAATGACTTCATTGGTGTCTTGTATTTTGTTTCCACTGTACTATACGACGATCAGTGAGACCGTCGAAACAACATCTAACTGGTAGGCATATAGTTACAAATAAATAAGAATAATTAAGCTTATCTTGACAGGAAGAGCTAAAAAAATATTCTGGTATTATATAATTGTGTCTCGTCGCATGTTTGGTTAGAATTAACTATTCTAGTAAAGGAAATAAAAGATTCTTATTTTTTGTTGACCAGTGATCTAAGTTTTAAAATAATTTACTAAAAACAATGTTTTATTCATAAAACTAAGGAATTGAGGTTACTCATTAAACGCTTGAAATAATATGCATCATAAATAATATTTATTATAGCCTTTAATCCGTACATTATTGATATTGCATAGTATTAAAACACATAATAATCTACATTTTTACCGATAATGCGTAAGTGTTACATTTGATGTACACGATTTTTCATATCTCTGACAATATTAAAATATATATTTTTCATATGTGTAAATAATTTAGGCATTAATGCTGTTTCCTAAATTTTCCTGGAAACTTGTGCAACTTGCCCTTGAAGTTGTAGCTTGCGTCAATTGCCAGCAATATTTGTTCATCATCCTTTGTAAGGGCAGTACCAGTAGGAACCTTTATGATTCTAACGTCATTTTTATCCGGAACATCCACTGAAAAAAAGAATCGCTAATTAAAATTTGTTCTCGTGTTGGTTGTAATCATTGTAAGAGAGTATCGTTTGTTTCATTTAGTCTAGAATCAGAGAGACGATTTATTATTTCATCTAGGAGTCGAGACAATTTAAGCAAATGAATGAGTACATAAACAAAAAATTGGTAAACTTAAACAATTGTCAATGTTTACTAGATAACCTAAAAGGAAACAAACAAATGAGAAATAAGGTCTTCTTTTTCTTCTTCTTCAGGTTGTGGACCTTACGATCCGTTGCGTACTCCTTGGTCCGACCATCTTTTCTTTGGTCTTCCAATATTCTACCGTCCTTTTAAATTATAAACCAAAATTTGTTTTCTATTCTGCTCTTATGCATCCTTTCAGTATAGTGTCTCTAATCCTGTCTGTATTGCTTTATATTTTCGTTTGGGTTGTATATTCCAAGGATGTTCCTTATATCATAATTTCTTACCCGGACTCTCCATGACTCCATGATACTCCTAGCACTGTTCTTAAGAATTCCATTGTACTACCTTGTATCCGGCTTTGGGTCTTTGCGTTCAGTGTCCGAGTCTCACTGCCATAAATGTAGAACGGCACTGCCATCACTTTATAAAATTTGAAAAGAGTATTTCTTATCATCTTTTCATTCAGCGTTCTTCTTATCGTTCTACAGATTTCATTAAACTCTTCTACTTTTTGTCCAAATCTATCTCACCAACATAAAACAAGTCATACCCAAGGAACCTGAATGAATGCTCTCACTCAATTAGTTGATCATACAGTACTACTTTACACCTTACAGGAAAGCAACCTTTAAAAGCCACAGACGTAGTTTTGATAACAAAAATTTCCAGACCAAACATAGGGTAAGTCGTTTGAATACCGTATTTTAACAATAGGGAAACATTTAAAACAACAGAACACATCTGCATAAGACTCTATCAGAATGCTTAAAAGCATTTGTACAGCAATGCAGTATATTCTGAATCACCGTAAATGAGAAACTGTACAGATTGATAATATTATGTTATAAAGTGAAACACTTAAGGCCGACTTGTAGGCAACATAAAATAGATTCCTTAATTTAAAACAAATTAGAAGAAAATTATTTTAAAAGAATTGTATTCCATAGAGCCAGATCAGGGTACTAAAAAATTTAATTTAACAAATTACATTCCGTTTATAACAGACCGGATTAATAAATGGTTAAAAAGCATGGCCTTTATATGATATCGGTGAACAAACGATCTTTTTTAATTACTAGTCTTCTTATATATAAAAATGAATGTTTCTTTGTTTGTCCCGTATGCGTTCCTATACCATTCATCCGATTGCGATGAAACTTCGGTGAGTTGTTGTGCGCACGCCCGCGAAGGTTTCTGAATTAGTGGTGTTTTTGCGATGGGGTCCTTTGGGGGGTTCTTTGGGGTCTTCCACATCTCCTCCTAAACCACAGGACCGATTTCAACCAAACTTGGCACAAATATTTTACGCAACGGGAGAACCAACATAGGATAGGTGTTTTTTCGATGGGGTCCTTTTGAACGGTGCTTTGGGGTCTTCCACATCTTCTCCTAAACCACTGGACCGACTTCAACCAAACTAGGCACAAATATTTTACGCAACGGGAGAACCAACATCGGATAGGTGTTTTTTTTTTATGGGGTCCTTTGGGGGTGCTTTGGGGTCTTCCACGTCTCCTCATAAACCACTGGACCGATTTCAACCAAACTTGGCACAAATATTTTACGCAATGGGAGAACCAACATAGGATATGTGTTTTTTCGATATTATCCTTCGGTGGGTCCTTTGGGGTCTTCCACATCTCCTTCTAAACCATTGGACCGATTTCAACCAAACTTGGCACAAATATTTTACGCAACGGGAGAACCAACATAGGATAGGTGTTTTTTTCGATACGATCCTGTGGGGGTCCTTTGGGGTCTTAAAAACTATTAGATCTGGTTACTATGGCAACACAATAGAATAGATACTGTTCTAAATATATTATCGCATTAAATTGAAGACCACGCGAACGAAGTCGTGGGCAACAGCTATTTATTTTTAAGAAACCTACTTTAACTGAACTTTATTAATTAAACTAACATTTTCATTATGTACAACGTGAAACTCCGTAGCGAAGCACGGGTATTCCGCTAGTAGACAATAAAGGAAAATCCGACACTAGAGAAAAATGGAGTTTATCAAATAGACTGTGCAGAATGCAATGCTATTTATATCGGGCAATGTGGCCGTGCTATGAAACATCGCATTTCTGAACATAAGAAAGCGATTTTAACTAATACAGACAATACAGGTTTCACAGATCATTGCTTACAACATAATCACTTCATAGATACAAAAACATAACACTACTACACAACATACAAAAAGGTAAGAAAATGGATTTATTGGAAATTATATAAATTAGAAAACCAATTAAAAAAGGCCTAACAAAAATTTAACAAACGAACAAACTGAATTCTGTGTATCCCTTTATTAAAAGTTGTTATTTAGTTTAGTTAATTTTTATAATTTGCCTTCTGATTATACTTAGTTTTTACAGACACTTGACCTTTCCAATAGTTCCTCCACCCCTCTCCATCAAACACACCGCACACATGTCCGAACCACACCCTAAACACATGTTCACCAACCTTACAATATTTGTTTAGTTTAGTTGTTTACAGATCTTTTTGACAATAACTTAATAAGCTAAAACAGCTGTCAGAGTTAAATAAAAATTGTATAACGTAACAAGTGTTAAAATATTTTTTAAAAACATTTGCAAGATATCGGTATGGAGAACCATACATGACTTCCATGTTCTAAGACTTATATTTAGAATTATTTTCGAAATGAAGTATTTCCATAGAAACTACTTCTTTCTACTTACTGCTTCAGCCTTAACCACAGTACTGTGATCAATAACGTATACCACCTCACGTTTTCGCACTCGATTTTCACTTATGATGGCAGTCGATGGCACTGCCGAAAAGTCTGGTTTTGCAGAAAACATTTGACTACGGCTAAACAGCCCGGGAAAGGAATTTTAACAAAGAACTACTTCTTTGTTGCCGATAACGTAGTACACATATAAAAAATTCTCCCCTCCCCTTGAACTATAATTTTCATTAATAGAAAATTACCCCCAACCCGTTCACATAACCTCTTCATTTATAGATATTTGAAGTGCATTATCTACAGTGCATTTGTGGAAAATTATCTACAGTGGATTATTATGAACTTCTCATCAGGATACTTTATTTATCAAAATTAAGTACTTTCCCCTTGTTAAAACATAAAACGTTGCAGGTAAAGTACCGCTTTCTCTTAACCGATCTTCACCAAAATCAATAGACCTTCAGTCCTCTAGAATTCAGGGATGCATGCAAAAAAACATTTGATTCTGTTTGAATGTGCGGCAGTTATCGTTCGTCATGAAAACATTTCTCTTGTTACAATATAAAATGTTGCTGGTAAACTACCCCTTTCCATAAACCGATCTTCACCAAAATCAACAGACCTTGAGTTCTCTACAATATACGAATGTATGCAAAACATTATTTGATACTCTTTGCATTTACAGCAGTTATCTTTCTTCATAAAAAAATTACCCTTGTTAAAACATAAAATTTTGCTGGTAAACTACCCTTTTCCCTTAACCGAGCTTTAACAAAATCAACAGACCTTGAGTACTCAATAATTCAAAAAGGTATGAAAAAAAGTAGTTGATTCTGTTTGAATGTACAGCAGTTATCGTTCGTCATATAAAAAATTACCCTTGTTAACACATAAAATGTTGCTGGTAAACAACCTTATTCCCTTAACCGATCTTCACCAAAACCAACAGGTCTTGAGAACTCTACAATTCAGGGCTGTATGCAAAACATTATTTGATTCTGCTTGAATTTGCGGCTGTTATCGTTTGCCAAAAAAAAAATACCCTTGATAAAAAAACGTTTCGGTAAACTACCCCTTTCCCTTAACCGATCTTCACCAAAAACAATTGGTCTTGAGTACTCTACAATTCAGGGCTGTATGCAAACAATTATTTGATTCTGTTTGAATTTGCGGCTGTTATCGTTTGCCAAATAAAATCTACAGACACAGACACACACACAGACCCTTTTCGGAAAATGACTTTTTTCATGTTTTGAGTGTAGTACAATCAGAATCTGCAATAATCTCGAACACGATTTTTTTGCCATCACCATACTTCCATTTCCTTAAGGAACATGGAAGTAAAAAGACTGTACTGGATAAAAAGAGTAGAGCTGGCCCTCACATTTCCGTTATCTTTTGGCTGTGACACTTATGTTGTGGATTATGATGAGGACTACAAGTTTCCTAAGTCTCAATGGATATGTTTGACAATTCGTCAAAAGATGTCAAGAAAAACAAGGAAGAAGGCTGTACTAAAATCTTATGAAGTAATGGTGTGCCAATGTTATTGTATGATTCTGAATCTTGGGTTTTGGCAAAAAAGTACTGAGCAGGTAGTATGGTCTCCAACATCTAAATCGTGTCTATCTAAACTGATTCAGCGAGTACGCACTTTATACCTTGGATTACTGTTATGGACATGAAATCATATCCTGTCTTGATTAATGAAATCATCATCCTGGAGCACATGAAATACTCCACACTTAGTATGTTATATTACAGAATAGCGAATCCTTAGCGGTGCTGATAGACAGGTTTTATGTGTTAAACACCTAAACAATTCAATAACAAAGAAATACACAAGTACTGTGGGGAAGGAAGTAATTCATACTCTCAAATCAAGAAATGAATATCGTTGAAAATCTCTTGCCCAGATAGTAGGACTTGCACATCTAAGCCATCGTGGAAAGAGATGTCGGCAGGCGAAAAAAGAAGATGGCCAAGTTCCATATGGTCTCATAATTTGATGGAAAATAGGAAGAACAAAAGATAGAAAGAAAGAAAGAAAGAAAGAATGAAAAAACTCGTGTAAAGAATTCACCGTAATTAATGTTAGGAACAACCGACCAAATGTTTTGGCAGAACAATGTATTGTCTAATAGTCGTTATATTAATTAATTAAACCACAGTTTAATATACGCTACGTGTGGCTGCCTTGGGTTATTACCCTACTGGGAAGAGAAATGTCGGTAGACCAAGAAGGACGTGGGTTTCGTAACAGGTCTAAGACGTAGTCCTTGGAGCGGTGATGATGCTTAATGAAACTAAATCATCAGAGAAACAGACAAACTTGTACACGCAAACTAGCGATCCTGCAAAGCAAATGCCGCTACTATTATTAATAAATGGTTTAGTTAATGGTTTTCCAATACTTACAACCGTATTCGTTGCAATTATAATACAAGACCGCCCCGGAAGGCCTTATGTATAACACAACAGAGAGGAACCGGTAGGAATTTCCTGTAAACAGAAAGAATACATCATAAGTTAAATAATTGCAATTGCAAACAACAAAATTACTGTAGTTGAAGGAGCGAAGCGAGTCCCCAGTTTTAACTCGACTCAATTTGGCACTTACCTGTCTATGCATCTATCTGTCTCACGATTACTCTTGAACGCATCAACCGATTTTCGAAAAACTTGTCACGCGTGTCCATACTTAAGCCCTACAGAAACCTTTTGTGACTGACCTCCCAAAAATTTAGGGAAAGGGGAAAAATATGAGGAGTCCAAAGTTAGAAATACCCGCAAACTGTATGAGGGGTATGAAATTAAAGAAAATATTAACCACGATCTGAATAACATCTTAATTTTTGTTTAGGTTCTAAACTTTTTGGCATCGAGGCCCAAAAAGTGACTGAAAATTTTAATAACGTCACAAAAACCTATGGTGGATATCAAATTAAATATAATTTTCACTAAAATCGTTAAGAAGTAATAAATTTGGAAATTCCCAATTTTTGGGAAAATGGATTAAAAAAGAACTTATAAATTTAAAAAAATGTGGAAAACCTGCAGGACGTTGGAGCAAAAGAAATTTAAACCAAATCGAAACGTTGCGAATTTTTAGCGTTTATTGTACGATTGTGTGCTGTAAAATTGTTGTATTACTAAAAAAAAAGTATAGTGGTCGAGATTTCTGTAACTATTCATCCCCCTTAAAAATAATGTTTTTCTTATATAAAAATTTATGTAATAATATCAGTAGTCCGTTTAAAATAGTGAGCGTGTTATGCTGATCGGGGAGCTTACCATTTAAAAATATCGGTATGGAGAACCATACATGACTTCCATGTTCTAAGATTTACATTTAAAATCATATTCAAAATGAAATATTTCCATAGAAACAACTTCTTTCTACTTATTGATTCAGCCTTAACCACACTACTGTGGTCACTAACGTGATACCACCTCACGTTTTCCAACTCGATTTTCACTGATGATGGCAGTCGATGGCACTGCCGAAAAGTCTGGTTTTGCAGAAAACATTGAACTACGGCTAAACAGCCCGGAAAGGAATTTTAACAAAGAACTACTTATTTGTTGCCGATAACGTAGTACACATATAACAAATTCTCCCCTCCCCGTTCAACTATAATTTTCATTAATAGAAAATTACCCCCACCTCGTTCACCAAACCTCTTCATTTATAGATATTTCATCTACGTTTCTACAGTGGATTATTATGAGCTTCTTATCAGGATACTTTATTTATCAAAATTAAGTACTTTACTCTTGTTAAAACATAAAATGTTTCAGGTAAACTACCCCTTTCCCTTAACCGATCTTCACCAAAATCAATAGACCTACAGTCCTTTACAATTCAGGGACGCATGCAAAAAAATATTTGATTCTCTTTGAATGTGCGGCAGTTATCGTTCGTCATAGAAAAAATTACCCTTGTTAAAACATAAAACGTTCCAGGTAAACTACCCTATTCCCTTAACCGATCTTCACCAAAACAATAGGTCTTGAGTACTCTACAATACTGAGCTGTATGCAAAAATTATTTGATTCTGTTTGAATTTGCGGCTGTTATCGTTTGAGGTAGAAACAAGTCTACAGACACACACACACAGACACAGACACTTTTCGAAAAATGAGTGAAAAATGAAGAAATTGTGAAAAATGAGACACTTTTCATGTTTTGAGTGTAGTACAATCAGAATCAGCAATAATCTCGGACACGATTTTTTTGCCATCACCATACTTCCATTTCCTTAAGAAACATGGAAGTAAAAAACGCAATTTTTATAAATTACCGTTTTTAATTTTGTAAACCTAAATTCAATAAAAACATCAAATAAATAAAAGTCAAAATAAAGTTTTCAGAGTTGAATGGTTGAATAAATAGAGCTTATTACGTTAAATATCATTCAGCTTGTTATTTGAATTAGCAGTCTCTGTTGTTCCAACTTTGTGGTGCTTACTTGCTGAACTGCTACCTATCTGTCACGTTCCAGACGAGGCCTTTCAGTGCTTCCACCAATATCAAGTCGTGATTTGGGCATTGAAACAACTTATCCGCAGCTTGACAGGCTGCAGTTCAGCAAGTAAACACCACAAAGTTGGAAAAGATAGATAATAGGTCGTATAATATATAATATTATATATAATTTATATATAATGATTATGGTTGGATTACTATCGAAACGTATGTATTTTACAAAATAAAATATACTCTTGTAAAAAGTTTTATTATTAATAATGATACATAATATACAAACATATGTACTATCAAATTATAATTACTTCTGCAAGCAGTATATTCTAATTTTTAATTGTTTTCATTTAACTTGAAATAAATGCATTTCGAAATATCTTTTACAGATATATTATGTACCTGCGTTAGGTTTTAATAATACAAAAAAATTATTAACATGTAATAGTAGGTTTTAACCTGCAAAAAATAAAATAAAACATTCTACATACAAGACGCCTACATGAAACCTAACGTGTTATTCATGAAGAAATCATGGATAACATGTAAATGACTGTATACTGAGCATTTATAGTAAAATTATTAGTATATTAGTCTTGTGTTCGAGTCCCCCTCGGGGCGGGTTTTCTTAATAACATTCACCCGTAAACTAGAATAGACTGTCGTCAAGAAAGATCTGAAGTCAGCTGATGATAAAAAAATTGTGTTAAAGCAATTCGGGTCAAATAACCCTACCAAATACCGTATGACTAAAAAAATTATACAATTACCCACACGGAGCATGCGAAATTGATGGTTTTAATGTTTACAACTATTGTTCTGTTCATAAAATTTGTATGGCAATTTGAGTAACATCCAGAGTTTACAGTAGAGACATTCGCAAAGGGTTGAACAATTTTAATATCCAAGATTGTATTCTAGAAAACAAAGGGAGATGCATTGCTTATATGAATTCCTATAAGGGCTTAGGCAGATGCCAAGTTGCCTAAGAAAGTTTGCCAATACTTGGTTACGGGATAAACAAGTATAGGAAGGCCTAGGAAACGTTGGTAAAGTGGATGTATTCCTTTCAGTCTGGAGCAGGTGATTCGCTTAGAAGGAGAAGGAGAAGGAGAAGGAGAAGGAGGAGAAGGAGGAGAAGGAGGAGGAGGAGGAGGAGGAGGAGGAGGAGGAGGAGGAGGAGGAGGAGGAGGAGGAGGAGGAGGAGGAGGAGGAGGAGGAGGAGGAGGAGGAGGAGGAGGAGGAGGAGGAGGAGAAGAAGAAGAAGAAGAAGAAGAAGAAGAAGAAGAAGAAGAAGAAGAAGAAGAAGAAGAAGAAGAAGAAGAAGAAGAAGAAGAAGAAGAAGAAGAAGAAGAAGAAGAAGAAGAAGAAGAAGAAGAAGAAGAAGAAGAAGAAGAAGAGTTCTGTCACCTTTATTTTCATATACGTTGTACTGACAAATGTTGATGTTTATTAACGAATGATCATTTTATTGCGTTATCGAGGGGGAAAATGTATGTTTGTAAACTTGGAAAACGTTTATCTTGACTCTTCTAGAGTACCAGCGTATTTTCATTTCTACACAATTTTTAAATTTGTGGAAATTTGAAATTCATTTGTACCAATCTGTTTACATTGTGTACATCGACTTGTATGTAAATATGTCAGTAGCTGGTAAATAGGTAAACGGTAATAGGTATTGTGGTAGACATTGTGATGACTACGTGTCTAGGATTAAATTAAACGTTAAAATCAATCAAATGGCGTGCACTTTAAAGGTTTCCTTGACCTTTATGAAAGAAAAAGTACAAACGACTTCACAGGTCTGATACATTCTCTCACTTGGAAGCTTGGGCTCGGGAAGTTGAGCTATTATCAATATACTACCACCCGACCATTGTAATTGTAAACTAGGGTAACTGTAAACTTTCAAAGCTGCAGAATTCGCTCACTGTTTTGAACACAGTAGGACTACATTTATTATTCCCTAAATGTTGATACTAAATAATTGCAAAAATTCTAAAAATTGCAAATAGTGTACTATTTTTTTAATTAAGAAAGTTTTTTAGTGGTTATAATCACAAGATCACAAGAGATTTCCGATCTGACGATGAGCTGTGAAACTTGAAAGCGCTAATCGGAATAATTTTTCTATAGTGGTGTGCAACAGTGATAATTCTGTTTGTTACTATTTTTTACTAAAGTAAAAGTTGTAGAGCCCCGTGTGGAGTTGCTTGTCTCCCATCGGGCGCCTACCAAGGTGGCGTATTGGTTAATGCTCACCAGATATAGTGGATACCGGGGGAAATAAAATACCCGGGGCGGACCAAAACTGGCAGCTGCTGCCTTGTGGTTGGATATTAGTTTATCAAAGGCTAAAGCAAGTAAACCTTGAATAAAAATTGCCTGGCCCTCTAGGTTGGGGGTTAATGCAATGGGCCAACTCCCCATTCATTGGAAAAAAGAAAAGTTTTAAAAAACCAAATAGATTGCAGCCGGTTGGATTTAATAAAGGTATGAGAATTCAATCGATTCTGTAATCTTTGGTTTCGGAAAATGTGTAAACATTGTACAGCCTGAATTATAAAAAAATTTGTAGAGCACACAATCCTACAGTAAAAACTAAAAATCCGAAACATTTGTATTTTGGTTACAATTCTTTTCACACTGACTGAAATTTATAAAAAAATTTTATAATATAAATATAATATTATATAACTATATTTATTAATGATTAATAAATATATATATACACTAAACTATAAACTATAAACTATATATATAATGATTATATATATATAATATTATATAAATAATATTATATATTATAATATATATTATATAAAACAAATATAATATAAATACAGACCGCTGTATTTATAAAATTTTTCAAATCTTTTATTCTTATTTTTGGGCCCAGGAGTAGTAAAATTTTAAAATTTCGACAAGTAGAGACAGGACGATGTAAATTGAACACTCGGGTCTCGCTGCGCAGTAGGCAAACACCTCGCTGAGAGGCTAACAAAACTTTCATTCACTTCGCACATGCGCAGAACAGTTTTGTGTAGTGTTTTATATCGTGAACATCGGTTTCAACAAGACTTGCGACAACAAAGGAAGCATGTGTGTGACAGAGAGGAAAATAATATGAAAGTGAGACAGTGAACGTTATAGCGTTTTCTCCTCTGTCTTCTCAGTAGATAACTTAGCTAAGCTTGAAAGGTGAGGCTAATTCATGCAATGGGTCGGTGAAACCTGCACTGTTCAGGAAAGGCTGGCAGGCCTATAAAGACTACATTCAGTTGTTAGTAAAAACTGTTTTTAATTAGATAGCCCATATGATCTCTTGTGATTTTATAAAAATTGCCAAGAATTGATTATGCCTTTGCTTCCAAATATTTTTTGGATTTGATTTAAACTATTAGGTTTTTTCAGATTGTGGTTAGAATTTCCATTAATATAATACTATAAATGGGATTTTTTTACATTTTGCGCCCTCACATTTTTGTCTCTTGCCATCTTAATTTTCAGATGTTAATCTAGAAAGCAGCACGGTTCTGTAGATTGGAACTATGGAGACGCATGCCACGTTTGATGTGTTCAAACGTTATCGTGAACCATACGCAAAACAAATAGCCAGTAAGAAAAATCCACAAACGGTCAAGTTAAAACAAATTTCAACTAACTCGCTTTTCTCGTCCAACAGTGCAGTTTGTTCTGTATAGGCCTAATCCATGACCTTTACCTTACCTTGAGAATCTACGATGTCTTCAATGACGACGCCGTTCACGAAATCAATCTGGTACGTCAGTGTAACTGTAGTTTGATTGTTTCTGAAAACCAAATGTCATAACCACATGATTATAATTATATAGTACGTTTCTAGTCACAAAACTTTTCGACTTAGTAGGAGCCACTTAACTAATTTCAACTCTCTCTCTCTCTCTCTCTCTCTCTCTCTCTCTCTCTCTCTCTCTCTCTCTCTCTCTCTCTCTCTCTCTCTCTCTCTCTCTCTCTCTCTCTCTCTCTCTCTCCTATGGCACTACAGCCCTTGTTGGGCCCTGGCCTCCTTCAATTTTTTCCCCCCATTCTTTTTTGTTGGTACCCATCCTCCTCCAGGAACTCACTTGCAGTATTTCTTTCGCATCCTCATTCACCGCGTCCTCCCATCTTCTCCTCGGTCTTCCAACTGGTCTTTTTCCGTGGATTCTGGTATTCAATAGTTTTCGTGGTACTCTGTCTTCCCCCATCCTGGCTACATGACCAGTCCACCTTAGACGCTGTTGTTTCACGTATTGTTTTTGCGGTGGTTCTTTATACATTTCACACAACTCAAAGTTATATCTTATTCTCCAGCCGTGTACGTCATTAACTAGTCTCTGGATTCTACGTAATATATTTCTTTCAAAGATATCGAGAGTGCTTGCTGCTTCGGAGGTCAGGATACACGTTTCGCAGCCGTAGGTTAGGATGGGTCTTATTATAACCTAATAATTTGTGCGACTAATTGTAAACTGTTTCTGTGAATTAAACAATTTTTAAAAAGTTGTGTCAATAAATTATAATGGTCTGTGTAGTGTGAGGTTCATAATTATAAACTGATCTTTTATCATATATAAAAATCGTTTTAAAATGTTTATATTATCCTTGAAATTGTATTCAAACATTCAGAATATACTATTATAAAATATTACTTGCTGAAACGCGTATATTTTGGGAAACGGTGATTGTTATGCCAGAGTGGGGAAGTTTTGAAAAGCTACTTGAGGAAAAGTGGTTTGATTGACTTGGCAAAACTGATATAAATGTCAGTTCACTCTGTGTGCGATTGTGGAATGGGAGCCAGCGAACAATTTCAGGGTAATCACGTAAAACTAGTTTAACAAAATCGTTATTGTAAAGTCACCTGAAATACGTACAAGACAAAATTATCTTCGACTTGTCTCCGGTTGCCGCCAAGGTTTGTAAACCTTCTTGATTCACTGTCGGTCGCAACGAACTCCTTCACGTTGCCAGCGTAGACCATGTCATAAGACAAACTTGTAACCTACGGGAAACAAACACGGATGTTTCTATTTCAAGTTTAAGTAAAAAACATTTTACTAAGTAATCTATACAGAGTGCTCCTAAAATATAGTGCCAAACTACAGGAAATGGTTTTACTCGTTTCATTCAAGGATAAATGTCTATAAATTAATTGTAAAATATAATATAAATATTTATTATTTTATTACAATAATAATTTTGAAAATATTATCGTATTTTGAATTAATATTAATTTGTTCTTGTGTTAATTTATTACTTGATTTAAGTTTAAATATTCCTAAATTTTCCAAAGAAAATTTTACCATTAATTATATAACATATTTTATATACACATATAAAAACATTGAAATTAGTGGACATACAAAAGAGTTGTTTTGAACAATTTACTTAAAAATTTTGAATTTATTAATTATATCAGATGATGATAGTTATATTACTATCGAAAAATTTGTAATTTACAAAATAAAAAATATATTATTGTTAAAAAAATTTTAATTTATTATTAATAATACAAACACAAGAACAATTTGAGCATATACGAATACATTTCTTATAAGTATAATACATACAAAAGGATTTTTTAAGATTTAAAAAGATGAAGGGAAATTGAAATGTTAATTTTTAAATCATAGAAATCGGTACATATAAAAAAAATATTTTTTTAAAGACCAAAGTAGTTTCATTTTTAATTAAACAGTGGCTTGTTAAAAGAATTAGTATAAAAAAGCAAGGTAGTTACTAAACTCGTTTTCCAACAGAACATTTGGCCTATTTTACTGATGAGAACCGTGTACTTTTCTTATATGCCACATAAAGAAAAAACAGACTATATTTTCTTATTTCCATATGCTAAACAAAATTAATTTAAAAAGTATTTAACTATTAATTAACTTTTCATTTTTGAAAATATTCACAATGGGATACATATTTGTCGTCTACTGCTAAAAATGAGTAGGCCTAAACATCTGTTTCAAACATAACGTTCCATGTGCGCTAAATACAGTATTATTTATTAAAAATGTAAAAATTGATAAATGTTGGTAAACAACCTAAAGCAAGCTCAAACAACTCTACTCATGCAACTAAACGTAGTAAAATAGAGTGTAAATGTAAAAGGTGGTTCTTGTGAGAAAATATGCAGGATGTTTTGTTATAAAGGAAATAATGTAATATGTTCAAATAAGTACATTGCAAGTGGGTATATTTTCACCTTGGGTGAAGGTGACAATAAACCTAATCGCAGTATATTTATTTGAAGATATTCCGTGGTATACCTGCAAGAAACTCAACGAATTACTTACAAAGAAATAAAGAAAATAATTTAATATATCTGTTCATTTTTATACAAACACGTAAACAAATGCCACTGAATAACGAGTAAACGGGTACGGTCAAGTTATTAAGACACAATTATAGAAATTGTAAAATCTTTCATGCGTTATAAAGTTTTGCTGAATTTTCAATTCCCTTTCGTAAGCATCACGAGAAATCTCATTCCCCTTACCAGAACAGAATTCTGTTTAAGCTCCAGTAAACAATTATAGAAAAAGCAAATTTAGGAAGGAAATTATAGAAATTTATATTGTATTTAATGAGTACTAGGCTATATGAGGAAAATTACGGAGAAAAGTGTGTAATTATTGCTGATGAAATAAAGAGTCCGAGGTCGAGCCGGAAAAGAGGTGACAACACCCCTTCTCCCTTAATCGATATCAAAATATCTGCTCCTCCCTCTGATTACAAATAGGCGGAGAAAACATTGAAAATTACAACCATAGGCGTTTGATTACGTTACAACAACAGGAGGAATCCTTCTTTGCTGGAGTGGTGAGTACTCTTTTATTTTTATTATTATTATTATTATTATTATTATTATTATTATTATTATCAGTATTTAGCATTATATTTGTCTAACTGAGATTTGAAATTTTGACGATATATATTTGTTAGTGATAGCTTTATCGCTGTATTATTTTTTTGTTTCCCTGAAGACGACCTCTGATTGTATAGAGGTTCGAAACGTCGTGTTTTTTAATTCTAACTCATGATGGCTAATGTCCGAAACAATACAATTTGTAATGAGTACATTGGGCCGTCGATTAACAATAATTTTAAGAATCGCAAGACGACATTGATTTGATGAAAAGACGAGATCACTGTAAATTTTCTACAGACAAAGAAACTCACCTTTGCAAAGTCAAACGGATAAGGTTTGATGTCGTCCCTACACTTTCCTGCCGATGGTAATTCAAATCCGTAGATCATCGCGCAAACGGCAAGTAAATACACGGCCAGTGTCTGTACGTTATGCATGACGGCAACCTACAACAGTACATCAATCAGTCTTAGAGACTACAAAATATGATACTTAAACATATTTTAATTTTAAAACGTTCCGAAATCTATAGATGACACCTCATATGACGTATTGTAACGAGAAAATAATGTATCATAAAATACGTGTTCTGACATACAAGACATCGGTACGGAGTATAACCTCTTCTCTTGAGTTATAACAGAGGGAACCCAAAGTAATTGGTTCGGCCAATTACTTCAGGCTGCCTTATTTGGGACGAGCTGAAATTTAAACAGAACAACACACAGTAAATATAAAAGGAATCATGGAAGGGAAAACTGTTGATTTATGTACTCAGTATATGTGTGCAACAAGAAGATTTCCCTTTATTAAACATTAAAAAAAAAAACAAATGACATTTACTCAAAAGACAGATCCCATTACATTACTAATTAAATTATTAACTTGTTTAATTTGCTTTATATAGACTGTGGGATCACAACAAATTATATTTAGCTTTTCCCCGGATCCGGGTAACCATTTGGTATTTAGTCTTTAAACTTTAAAAATTAATTATATTCAATTCAAGATATTAGCTTGCAAGACTGTTACTTTTACTTTTACTTTTACTTTTAAGTTTCATTATTATTCCATTTGAAGAATGGTATTAATTATACTACGATACGTTAAAATCTAAACTGTTACAATTGCAAGAAGCCTGAATAGTTACAATTAAATTCTTAGATATAAATTTTTATATTCTTATAAAGTCAATCGTCTCTGAAAGTCTCTTTAAGAGAGTATTGTGTTACAATTACTATTATTATTATTCCTCGATAGACGTGCTATCAAGTCACCTTTAATTTGGGATGTAGAAGTCTCCTCCATATGGTTACATCTTGGGAATCCTAAGAGCGTCGTCCTCGTCTAGGTCTGGTCTCAGTTGTTCACGGCTTAAACGTCTGCAGGAAAGAGTGGGCCTTCTACACAGGTACTCGTTGATTCTCAGATGTCTCGAACTGCATTATCGGTCGGGTCTACTAGAGTTGTAATTCTGATGATTCATGTCTCCAGGCAGGATGTTGTGAAGAGTCGTCAATCGGAGAAGATAGCTGTTATAGTTATTAACATTCGTACTATTGGTTGTCACATATTTCTTCTTGTTACAACGTTTTTTTTTTCTTTTTCTTAAGGTTACATATTACACTTTTTGTAGCAGTTAGTAAAATACATAAGAATTAATCCAAACTAATAACAATCACATAACATTTCAACAGAGCATTTCGCTCGTGCGTGTGCACTGCTTGGAGTCGTCATAGCGAGAGAGAGATTTTTCGTCCGCTACCACTGGTACAGGACAATAGATAGTGGGGTGTTTATTCCGCGAGAATATAGTCCCGGTCTCTCTCTAAATAAACTTTTTTATTTATACAAACTATCGCTAGATAAAAATACATCATTTAAATTAGTTGTTTTCGTGACTATCTGTGTCTTCAGATTCTTTAATTATTAACATTATTTATCTATATTATTTTAATTACAGAAGACTCGGTAAACATGTCGAGTCCGGTATCAACAGGTAGGCGCCTGATAACAAGCAAAGGGTTAAATGCGACAATAATAATTATTTACAATATGTCTTTTCTTTACCGTTTCCTTGCCCTTATTAATTACTACTTCCATTCACACTTAGTACCTACATGTTTTTTATTATCATTGTGAGATTTAAATGGTTAATTGTTCGCAACTTAAAATTTTTTTATTTTTTTATTTTTTTTTTTTTAATTGTCACAATTTAAATCGTCACATACTCCGCCTCTTAACCAACACCGACTCCGGAAAATTTGGTTAGATACGTACCGAGAGTATGCTTGGGGAGTACAGTGTGAAATTTCTTATTATTATCATTATTTATTATTATTCTCTTTTATTATTATTACTGCACAGTTCGTTTGTTTTAAATTCTCTTTAAATGATCTAGTTCTCATTTAAATGTTCCTCCTCCGTGAAATTCCCTTTTTCTCACTTCTTACAGTACTAACTTATAATACTAATTTCCCTAATTTCAGCAACTCACAATATCGTGGCCCGGCTGACATCAGCTTACTCTAACACTACAGGTTAGCTTTCAGCATTCATAAATGATCTCTTGGCTCTCTTGGCTCATCATTATCCTTTTCAGCCGGCGCCGTTGTGACTCGTTACTTAACATGTATATAATTCTATCTTGATTATATACCATAGACTTACTTTTAAATAATCCAAAGAGGGTCTCATACTACACTCTTGATTATAGTTACTTGGAGAGAAGCGGAATTTCACGAGGATACTTCTATTTTAACTCTTTAACCATAACTAGACAAACTATGCGGAAGGGGACATTTTACACGCTGCATTTTATTTCACACGCGGTGGCATTCATTGTTTAGGGAGTGCTACCGTTTATACAACAGAGAGGGTGGGTGCTTAGTACAATTCTGAACACGCATTATTTCTTCTAACTGGCCACCACAACTGGGGTGCTTACTAATCTACGTTACTTGTATTATTATTATTCTTTTCTCTTACTTCTACGCTACACTTCACACATTTAGTTTAAATCAAGAATTATTTAGCCTTATTATTTAAACAATTATTATTCTCTTTATTCTGATTTACTTTCTTTATAATTAATTAATTACTTTGGAGCATTTACGAAACCCACCTAGAATTATTTACTATTTAATACCATATTATTTAGAATACTCTTTATTTACTTTGTTTTGGGACTTGGGGTATAATACTTTATCTAACAAGGGAGGGTTAACTAAGTCATTTATTCATTTGAAATTTAAGTCACAATATTATTCGCTTTACTATACTACACAATTATTTCCTACACACTTTAGTACATGGTAAACGTTTATTAACAGAGGTAATTAAACATAGCATTAGTTTTTTTATTTAAGCGATCAGCTGTTTCGCTGGAAAGTAGGTTAGACTAGTTTTAAACAATGGCATAGTTTTGCTTACAAAGGGGAAAAGTCAACTCGAGGGAGAATATCTCTATTGTTTCATTTAACAATAGCTAACGGACACCTTATTAACTGGCTTGCTTCAAAAGGGGTGGCGTGTGCGATGCGTACGCAATGTTACGGCCCGTTACTAAGCTGAGTTTTGTTACACTTTTATAATTATAATTATACTAACGTGTTATAATAATTTACGATATTATTAAACCTTTTATTTTAAATGACTAATCATTTATTTCTTATTATTTACTTTACTTAGATTTAAGAAACTTCGTTTTTTATTTATTTAGGACTCGGTTGTTTACTTCGGGAAGCATCATTCCATAAAATTAATTAGTACACTTGTTTTGTTTAGTCAGTAGTTCACATAACTCATCGTGTCAATAGAAACACGAATTACACATTTATGCAGGCTTGTACAGGAAAACTACAGGTCTTAAATCGTCGAAAATTGACGTGTTAGAGACTGAATACTTTGACACGTACATACATGAATTGGTATAATACAATCTAATCTTTTCACGTATAATTATATACGAGTATGTGCGTAATCTCACACAAAATATACACTTATATTTATACACTTATATATATCGTCAATATTATTCATATATGCTACTTAGCCTCTTTCTTTTTACATACAATTTCCTAACTGAGTGCATAGATTTACAGAGTAGAGTATTTTATAATTGACACTAAGCATTTACACAAAATGAAACCAAAAACAGTGGCGCATTTTAATAATAAAATTATTTACTTGTTTTTTTTTTGTTTTAATTTTCAACATAGGTCTGAAATCTTTTGTTACTGGGCAAGGGGTAACACACTTTTTATACAATAGAGGGAGGTGATGTATTGTCTAACGCAACTTTGCGCTAGGGTGACAAGGACACTCTCACACAGGCTTGGACAAGAATTAAACTGGTTTGATTTTGTTTACAAACAGACGTGTTGTTGAATGAACTCTTGACAAGCACATACCTGATGTTATATCGAATACACGGGGCGTCTTTAGTCAATATTATGTTCATTGCTATATCTAAATAATAATTAAAATTACCTATTTACAAAACTATAATAATAACTAGTATCGTTTAATTTTATTTAAGATTTTAGACACATTTAAAGTA
Source organism: Magicicada septendecula (assembly GCA_034769895.1). NCBI lineage: Eukaryota > Metazoa > Arthropoda > Insecta > Hemiptera > Cicadidae > Magicicada > Magicicada septendecula. The sequence continues at coordinate 18,810,769 of CM068369.1, read as the reverse complement.
CATGAGTAAATAAATCAACAGATTATGGTCTGGGTTAATAGGCACAATTACTGCTTAATAACACAAGTCACAAAATTTCTTTTTTTTTGTGATTTTTAATTAGCAGGAAAATTTTAACTAATTAATAGCAGAGTTGCGCAATTTATAACCTCTTCTCTTGAGTTATAACAGAGGGAACCCAAAGTAATTGGTTCGGCCAATTACTTCAGGCTGCCTTATTTGGGACGAGCTGAAATTTAAACAGAACAACACACAGTAAATATAAAAGGAATCATGGAAGGGAAAACTGTTGATTTATGTACTCAGTATATGTGTGCAACAAGAAGATTTCCCTTTATTAAACATAAAAAAAAAAAATGACATTTACTCAAAAGACAGATCCCATTACATTATTAATTAAATTATTAACTTGTTTAAATTGCTTTATATAGACTGTGGGATCACAACAAATTATATTTAGCTTTTCCCCGGATCCGGGTAACCATTTGGTATTTAGTCTTTAAACTTTAAAAATTAATTATATTCAATTCAAGATATTAGCTTGCAAGACTGTTACTTTTACTTTTACTTTTACTTTTAAGTTTCATTATTATTCCATTTGAAGAATGGTATTAATTATACTACGATACGTTAAAATCTAAACTGTTACAATTGCAAGAAGCCTGAATAGTTACAATTAAATTCTTAGATATAAATTTTTATATTCTTATAAAGTCAATCGTCTCTGAAAGTCTCTTTAAGAGAGTATTGTGTTACAATTACTATTATTATTATTCCTCGATAGACGTGCTATCGAGTCACCTTTAATTTGGGATGTAGAAGTCTCCTCCATATGGTTACATCTTGGGAATCCTAAGAGCGTCGTCCTCGTCTAGGTCTGGTCTCAGTTGTTCACGGCTTAAACGTCTGCAGGAAAGAGTGGGCCTTCTACACAGGTACTCGTTGATTCTCAGATGTCTCGAACTGCATTATCGGTCGGGTCTACTAGAGTTGTAATTCTGATGATTCATGTCTCCAGGCAGGATGTTGTGAAGAGTCGTCAATCGGAGAAGATAGCTGTTATAGTTATTAACACTCGTACTATTGGTTGTCACATATTTCTTCTTGTTACAGCGTTTTTTTTTTCTTTTTCTTAAGGTTACATATTACACTTTTTGTAGCAGTTAGTAAAATACATAAGAATTAATCCAAACTAATAACCAATCACATAACATTTCAACAGAGCATTTCGCTCGTGCGTGTGCACTGCTTGGAGTCGTCATAGCGAGAGAGAGATTTTTCGTCCGCTACCACTGGTACAGGACAATAGATAGTGGGGTGTTTATTCCGCGAGAATATAGTCCCGGTCTCTCTCTAAATAAACTTTTTTATTTATACAAACTATCGCTAGATAAAAATACATCATTTAAATTAGTTGTTTTCGTGACTATCTGTGTCTTCAGATTCTTTAATTATTAACATTATTTATCTATATTATTTTAATTACAGAAGACTCGGTAAACATGTCGAGTCCGGTATCAACAGGTAGGCGCCTGATAACAAGCAAAGGGTTAAATGCGACAATAATAATTATTTACAATATGTCTTTTCTTTACCGTTTCTTTGCCCTTATTAATTACTACTTCCATTCACACTTAGTACCTACATATTTTTTATTATCATTGTGAGATTTAAATGGTTAATTGTTCGCAACTTAAAATTTTTTTATTTCTTTATTTTTTTTTTAATTGTCACAATTTAAATCGTCACAGGAGATGTTTATAAAAATGCAGCAATTTTGTTGCACGTGGTGTTATTCTTAGGATAACAATGTGTTGCGTAACAATAAGTTATAATTTTTTTCTTTTTCTACCCGTCCATTGTTAGGAAATTTCGTCTGTTACGGCTTCTGCAGATGAACCTCGGTCTTTCCACGCTTATTGTGCCTAGTGAGTGATAACTCGAGGCCTGCTTTGCAACACATTTTTGTTCCCCCCCCTCTCTTCAGCGGTGCGACAACCCATTACTGAGTCAAGGCCTATTTTAGCAACCTCCGCCAGTTGTCCCGGTCAGGTGCAGACAACTGACTGGCTGAGAAACGTATAGGTTCTGCACATAAAAGAGTTTAACAGATGGGATATGTAAATTCTCCGATCCAACCCCCAACCTCGAGAACCAGTAGCTTTTATTTCGGGGTGCTCTTCTCCTAGAGAGTTCCTTTCACCTCAGCTGACGAGCTCTTTCTGCCGGTCGCAGTAGGCTATCTCACTCACCTCATGTGTGCAGCCGTTCGGCTACTATAGCCTCCTCCACCTCCACACTAGGTGCACACTCTGCTGCCGATGTGCACCATCCTGCCAGGCCATGGCCCAGGATACACCCAGACTGCCCTGACAGACCCCCCACCACTCGTTGGCTTACCAATCCACTGCACCGAAGGGATTGGTTACCACAACCTTGCAGTGGATTGCTCGGCATAACAGGGTCCTCCGACGTGTAGGTGAGAGTGGAGTTGGCGTGGGGAGGCTGCTGCATTTCTCTTGTATGAAAGCATATGTTTGCGTCACACCCCCTTTGGAAAACCTTCTTTCTTTCTCCAGTTTGGATACATTTTTTTTCTATATTTCCTTATACATTTCTGCCTGTAGTACAACAGACGAATATTTAATTCCCATCTAATTGTTTATACCCTGTATCTTCCTAACACAGCCTTTAACTGGCCTAAGAAACGTAATTTCTGATGACGCCATCTGTCTAAGATCTGGTTTCCCAGGTGCCCAAAATTCTGAATCTACCCAACAGGAGCGTGTAAACTGCCATCATCTTATAAACGTCTTGCTGCGTGGATTTTAGTATCTTATATCCTTATGTCGTCAGTGTTAATAAGACGAAACTAATGATTGTATCTAAGAACAAGTTTAAAAACTGCACCCTTAATATAAACCAAAGGCCAGTTGAACGTGTAAGCCAATTTACATATCTTGGTACTATAATCAATGAACAATGGGACCACTCTCAAGAAATAAAGAGCAGAATTGAAAAGAGTGACGAGCATTCAGGAAGGCCTTTAACCAGCAAGACTGACCACAACGTTGAGCTTGTGCGTGCTGCTGTGCGAGAAAATTACCGAATCATAATTTGTGAGCTAGCAAATGATTTAAATATTAGTTTCGGATCAGATCAGTCTATTCTTACTGATGAGTTGGGAATGAGACGTGTTTCTGCAGAGTTTGAACCAAAAGTGCTAACAGCTGTCCAAAAAGATATCCGTGTATCAGTCGCTCAAGACCTGCTGGAATGTGCTAAAAACGATGAGAACTAACCTGTTTCATCATCATCATCATAGTTTCATCTGCTGTATAACAGGTTTCCTTTATGAACTCCTCCACCGTTCTCTGTCTTCTGCCAGCCTCTTCGTGGTAATGTAGTTTCCGACCTTGATGTTGTCCATCAACTGTCGTCTCTTTCTTCCTCTTTTTCTTTTTCCGCTAAACATGACTCTTAGACTGTCTTTTATAATAGAATTTCTTCTTAAACAGCGTCCTATCCAGTTCTTCTTTCTTTTCCTTCTTGTTTTTAATATTTCTCTTTTCTCTCCCACTCTTCTTAATACTTCCTCATTCTGTACTCCGTCTTCCCATTTAACTCATTCCATTCTTCTCCACATCCACATCTTCCCTCCTGAAAGTCATTGTCTCCACTCCATACAATGCCACACTCCATATATAACACTTTCCTAACCTTTTCCTTAGTTCTTTGTTTAATGGCCCGTTTAACAAATTTTTCTTTTTATTGATTGCTTCTTTTGCTATTCGATCTAGTTAAACTAAAACTATTGCATTTACTAAAACCTGTTTAGAGATGTTATTTATATTCCTCATTAAGCAACTAGTGTGTCCATTTTCTGATTTCGTATAACTTTTCTTTTTTTATCCAAGTATTCTTTCAATAAAAAAATTCCTTTTATTTTTTCAATTAAAATTGATCACTAACACTCTTAGTAACAAAACTACTTTTAAATACATAAAAACCCACAACTGATGTTTATATCAAACAGTTTTTGAAGCGGATTACTTTCCAAGGAAATTAACGTATGCCGTGGCTTTAAGTTTAAATCGTGCGCAGATTTACAGAAGAGTTTCTACTTCAGTTAGACATTTTGCATCTGCTGTCAGACCTATTTATTTACAAATAGTGTACTTCATATTCCAGTTCGGTCTTCTGTTCCTCGTCACCAGTGGTGAATTCACAGACTTGGCTGCCTCTTGACTCTTACAGTGTCAGCTGATTCTCTGTGAAGTATACCTAAAATAAAAAATTGGTATAGAGAACCATACATGACTTCTAAGTTCAAAGATTTATATTTAAAATCATTTAAATATGAATTGAAGAAATTTGACCAGTTTGACAAATTGAAATGAAATATTTCCATAGGAACTACTCCTTTTTTGACGATAACGTAGTGCACACATAGAAAATACACCCTCCCCTTTCAACTATCATTTTTATTTATCCTTAAATTCGTAGTGACCGTCAATCAATGGATATTTCAGTCAAGGGTTGTGATGATTGGTCAACAATATAAACAAAAATTTTAACTTATTTGTGTTGATTTTTCGACAATGTTTATTGTTATCATCGGGACCTGTGTATGAATACAAAAGAATTATCAGACACAAAAGAACAATTATTTGTGTGAACGTTTTTTGTATTTAAGTGTGTGTGTGTGTGTGTGTGAGTACACGCGTGTGCGTGCGTATGTATGTGTCATTGTATATGTGAAGAAGTTGATATACTTTGTTTACATCTTCAAATGTTTTCTTTAAGATGACGAGAAAATTATAAATCACAGAACTTAATTTATGCACTATTACAATTTAAATTACTACATGTAATGACATTTTTAATTAATTATAAAAGTAATAATCAACAATTAGATATTAGATTGGTACAGAAAACGTTTATACCAGTCACATATAGCATAGTAAAGTATATTATAACTAAAAACAGGTTAAGGGATGTTCAAATATGTAATTATTCAATGTTATTTTTAACATGTTACGCTCGCTACTGGTACTAAAAACAATCATTAATTTAGAAACATAAATTTTCATTTATACAAATTTACCCCCGCCACCTCCAACTCCCCTTTTAATTTATAGATATTTTATCTAAATTTCTACAGTGGATTACTATGACCTTCTTTTCAGGATACATTTTTTATCAAAATTAAATACTTTACTCTTGTTAAAAAGTAAAACGTTGTGCACTGGTGTGCCACTAGTAGCCACAGGTAGACGGATATCAGGCATACGGTTTAAGTGTTCACACCATCTCCTTGTGTGGTCTTCAATCTTCTGATGTAATGATACAATGTTTAAATCGCGTCTAATATCCTGGTTCCTTCTTCGATCCAAGAGAGAACAACCTCTTAGAAATTTCATTTCGGCTGCCAGCATCCTCCGGACGTCCCTTTTACCAAGATTCCATGTCTCACTACTATATAGGAATGTCGGGACAACCACAGTTTCATTCGGTTATTCTTCCGTGTTTTACCTTTCAGGGACCTGTGAATCGTCCCATAGATGCGTCTAATATAATTTATTATTTATTAATATTTTATTTTTGCAATATTGTCAATAATCTGAATATTGGCACCCTATAACAAGAGTACTTTTCCGTTTTCTGCAGCAGTCATGTGCGAATTATGTGGAAAATAATTAAAAAATTTATATCAGAAACACAATTAAGTATGACACACAAAGACGCACATACAGCCCCAACCTCCAAAGAAACGAAACAAAAAGCTGATTAATTTTCCTCTATGAGGAAGTTAAAGCAAACTTTACATGCATCGTAGGCTCTAAACCCGAGATCGAGCCTTACCTTTCAAAAGAAATTACCTCCACTTATTCCTGTCCTCAGCCATCCGGCACCAATCCACTGCGCCCAGCTTCCTTGCATCACTGCCGACCTGGTCCAACCGTCTGTTCTTCGGTCTTCCAATCTTCCTATTGGCTTGTGTTTCATAATTCTTTTTCCCGTACGTTTGTCATCCATTCTCTGAACGTGTCCTGCTCTGACAACTGTAATGTTATTGTACTTAGCGTATAATTCATTATTATTTCTCTTTCTTCAGACTCCGTCGTGTTGAATTGGCCCATAAATCCTTCTCATTATCTTCCTTTGAAACACAGCCAACCACTGTTCATCAATCTTCTTGAGTACCCTGCACTCAGAGCGATATCTCAATACAGGCCTTACCAATGCTATTATAAATCGTGACTTTAATTTCTGTGGTTAATAGTCTTGATTTAAAATGTTCATTCAGCCCGTAATATCTTCTATTAGCAGCCAAAATTCTTCTTTAAATTTAAAGCAAACTTTATGCAAGTATACCTATATAGGCCTACCTGTATTTTTAGGTGAAAAATTTATTTACTTGTTAAATGAATTTATGTTAAATTAAACTCACATGATTCTAATCAAAAGAAAAGCGACTAATATAACTCGGTCTTGTCAGAACGACGTGAGTTCAGAATTCTGGGAGAATTTACTGGTACTACCGCTTTGACTGGAGTACCCTGCATAGAAGTAGTCCCGTCAACGTCACCACATTCACTGCTTCTTCCTGTCACCTTCACGCCCCTCGCCCAGTGTTGTTGCCGGCTACTACACTGTGTAGCGTTGTAGTAAACCAGTTCATTGTTTTCCGTATATTTAAACACTTTAATTTATTTAAAGTTTTCTTCTGGCGGTTATCCTACAGACTGACAGTTGTCTGAGAACGCTGACCTTGCCTGCTGTTGTCGCTTTAATTTCTTCAAACTCACGGTCTTTCCCCTTTTGTAAATGAACCTGTTTTTGAACTCTGCAAGGTCGTTCCTAAGCCACATGGTTCGGAAGTTCTGTTAGCTATATGTACACTTTTGGTATGTAAATTGCGTATACCCTGTCGGCATGTCTTTTCGGTAAATATTCCTGTCTGACACTTTTATGAATGTCTTTGTCATTTTTACACTCCCCTCATAACTGTGTATGTTTACTGGCCGCGCTTCTACCTTCCTTCCGTTGCACAAAGATAAATAGGACTGAGCAATTTCTGTAAACAAAACTGTCGCTGTTGTGGCAAAAGCCAATCCCATGTTTCAGTTAGAGTACCCCATATATGTACCCCATATTTATAATATATTAATATAAGAATAAGGAATTTATAATTTATTTCATAAGGGATTCGTATTGTTTTTATAATATTATCCTTATTTTCTTATGAAATTCAATTCGTTTTCGCGTTTATTATTACACTATTAGTTTTATCCTACTTGTGCATGTAACGTCTTATATTATAAAGCTGATTTTTTACTTGATTATTAATGACAGAAGCGCAGGAAATAAAAATAGAATATTTTTCTGAGTCACGAATAGTGCGGTGTTTCTTCAATAATTAAACGGGACAAGCTTAAGACACAGGATGCGTACGAAACTTAGTTCAAACAAACTATAGCTGACGTGTCGCATTGAATGTTATGTATAAGTTATGGAAAATAATTGTTAATTAATTATTAACAATATATTAATTTTAATGTAATTATTATTAACAATTATTAACAATGTGTTCTAATGTACGTATTAGAAACATTCTCACTGTAAAATGTTACGTAAAAAATACAGTAAAACGCAAGTTAACCAGCGAAAATATCTTGCATTACACTATCTTACAAAATCAGAACAACTGTGTGATACTACTAAGGTTTTAACATGTTCTTTACTTTAAATAACGTTAACTGTTATCTATAAAATGTCTGCTGTAGGCATCTATGAATCTTCAAAATGTATCGTTGTTCTTTTAGTCTTCTATTGTCATTGATTATAGAATTTTCAACAGTTTAAATTACAAAAAATTAATTTAATTATGATTTTAATGGAAACCTCATTGACAACAACAAAGTAAATATTCAATTTAAAAATCACTTTGTTATATTCTTTACATTAAGTAGGCCTACTTACCAGTGTAGCGTTTTTCGGAAGAAAGGGAAACTGTTCCTTAGTGGCAACGCTGTAAGTAAGCGGTGTGACCTTGACGGTACTACTTCCATGCAGTTAACTATAGTGTACACTGCTGCGAGTCAGACTGAAATATTGTGCTCTAATCAAGTTAAATGGTTCTGCGAAACGTGCTCAGGTTACTTTAAACCCGGCTTACGAGAAACAAATTACCCAACGTCGCAGCAACCTTACTCAGTGCGCTGACCGTTACTTTAACTTCCCCTTTAATGCTCTCTCATCCCCTCTCTCACTCTCTCTCTCTCACTCTCTCTCTCTCTCACTCTCTCTCTCTCTCTCTCTCTATCTCTCTCCCTCTCCCTCTCCCACTCCTCTCTCTCTCTCTCTCTCTCTCTCTCTCTCTCTCTCTCTCTCTCTCTCTCTGTCTCTCTCTCTCTGTCTCTCTCTCTCTCTCTCTCTCTGAGCTGCAATGAATTTTTCGCAATTTCAACTGCCAATCTGTCTGTTTTTGTCTCCGTCAGGGGGGGGGGCCCCGATGTCATCAAGTTTCCGAAAGTTTAACTCTCTGTCTGTCTGTTTATCTATCTTTCGCCTAAAACGTATCGGACGGAGTCGCGTGCTTCAAAATATAGAACAAAACTAATGTGATTGTTAACTTTTGCAAACAACTTGGAATAATACTGTATTGGTTGGGAGACTGAGCTAATTGGTATGCATATTGTTCACCGTTCAACTGTGGAATAAAGTTTCAATAATATAAAATACGTCACAGAGTTAGGTGATATAATGAGTTGCCATTAACCATGCGACTTCTGTTTACAAAGTTATAATTACGTATAATTAAATTCTCATTTTAATGAATAATGTATACTTGTGTGTGTGTGTGTGTGTGTGTGTGTGTGTGTGTGTGTGTGTGTGTGTGTGTGTGTGTGTGTGTGTGTGTGTGTGTGTGTGTGTGTTTTTCAGAATGTGTAAGCAAGTAAGTTCTACACTGTAACATTAATTACATGTCACTCAGATACAATGAAGAATTTATAAAAGAGATAACAGACGATGTGTTTTAAAATCGATATCGTGCCACAGAATTGTACATAAAACAGGTTTTTTCTAGAACTCATAAATGTGTCGAAAGCTTTCGATAACGTTCACTACTCTGGATTATAATGGAACGAAGGGGTTTCTCTTCGCAATTTACTACAATTCTTAGGAGCTTATATTACAAGACAGCGTTTGTCGTGGATTTTAATGGTAAATAATCAGAAGATATCCCTACAATTAGCGGTGTGAGACAGGAGTGCCCTACTTCACCGACACTTTTTAATATCTACATGGGCGGCATGTTTCGGCAATGTACAACTAAAGTTGATTCGAGAATATCACATCAGAAATATATTCATGTGAATTCATTGCTTGATGTAGATGACAAGGTAACGATACAGAAAACAGAAGACCAGTTACAAAGCGCGACATTTACGTTCAATAGCATCATACAAGACTATGGGCTACAGATCTCTGCTACAGAATCTAAAACGATGGCATTTAAGGGCAGGTATCCTATAGGAACTAAGTTGGTCGTGAATTATAAGATTTTGGAACAAGTTAGTCATTTTAATTACCTGGGTTGTGATATCTCATATGGAACCGATATTGTTTGGGATAATAAGCTCACAAAATTTAGACGCATCTATGGAACGATTCATAAGTAATTGAAAAATAAAACACGGGAGGACGCCCGAACGAAACTGTGGCTGCTCCACATTCATGTATGCTATTGAGACATGGAATTTTGGTAAAAGAGGCGTACAGAGGATTCAGGTAGCCGAAATGTAATTTGTAAAAGAGACGCAAGGATGTTCTCTTCTGGATCGGAAAATGAACGAGGATATTAGACGCAAAATGAACATTTTATTGTGGAATCAGAAGATTGGAAACCACAAAAGGAGAAGGTGTGAACACTTAAACCGCATGCCTGATGTTCATCTACCCGTTGCTGCCTTGGATTATCACACTACTGGGAAGCGAGATGTCGGTAGCCCGAGGAGGAGATGGGTTTCGGAACAAGTCTAGGCCCTAATCTTCGGATTGTTGATGATGACGATGATTAAAAGGTTTCTTTCTTCTTCATGGGTTTTCGTAGTTCTTTTTCGTTCTTCCTTTTATAACTACTTTGTTGCCTTACAGTATTGGATATAATGAAATATAGTTATCTTATACTCATCTTTCTTAAACAAACGATATGTGTGTCTTAATTCAGTTTCCTTGTTAGTTAAGTAATGTGTGTGTGTTTCTAAATTACATTTATATATTAAATTTTTTATTATACATAAAATGTATATTAGTATATATTTACATATGAAAATAAAATATATATTGTAACGAAACAAATTAAGGATGCATTGATGTGTATTAGAATTAATAATATATAACAAAGTCACTTATCTGGAGATAGAAATTTGTTAAACTAAAACAAATTTAAATCTTGTCTGTAAATTCTTTACATAAATTATTTATTAATTATATATTACCTTTAGATAATAATGAATGTTTATTTTAACAACCGTTTATGTTACTTGATAGAAGAATTCCTTCTTGGAGTCCGGTTTAAAGCTGTTGGGTTAACGTTGACCTGTGGCCTCCAGCCGCTGTCACACACAATATTTTAAATTTCATAACCCACATTTATTGTAGCGATTCTTTTCAAAGTTTTGACCCCTCACTTTTTTTCCCAGCTCGCTACTATGGGGTGATCAAACTCCAGACATTGAGGCTCTGGGTTCTGGGAGGTACAAGCATCACGTTAAGTGTTAGGAAAATTATATTTAAGCATATCGAGGGAGTACACCAGACAGCAGACAGAAAAACAGCAATGCCAAATAGTCGAGTTAAAACTAACCACTACGTTTGTTTGTTCAATTATATATTAACTGTGCTGGATTTTTTAATTGATAGATCTCTGTGCTAATTGTCTGAAGAACTACGCATTAGATTACTTTATTCGTTCTGCTCGCAACTGAATTTGCGAGCGCAATCATTCGTTTATAATTTACTGCAAATCAGACTGCACGATGTCACTGGCGCGCCATGCAACGGAAGAAATGTTTTCGCATTTTGTCCGCCTGCAGAGATGGCTGAACAAAATCATTTGATCAAAAAGCAAAAAAGCAATTATACATACGCGCGCGCGCGCACACACACACACACACACACACACACACGACACACGTGTAGACACGTGGCTCTACGGTACTTACTCTTTGTATGTAGCAGACAGAAGTGAAGTAATACTGACTATGGACGGCCAGGTTTCAGATACTTATAAAACAGAAACATGATTCATACACCCTAGATTGTATTTTATTTTTACAGAATATGATATATTTACTGCGCGATAAATTCTGCAACTTTGTGGTACATATACTATGTGATAATTACCATGTGAGGTGCGTAAAGAAGGTTGTAATTTAATTTACAAGCCATTTCCGCATCGTTGGAAAGTGATACTCCATTCTATTCGATTTTTCTGCAGTTACAAAACACACACCGCACTGATAAACTACAATGATTCATTATTCGCGATTACACCAGCGCGTTCTACAGAATTCTGTAAGAAATTGCAGTTTTGTCTATATAAGACTTTCTGGAAACGCTTGTCGGGTTATGGAAACCTAACGGGGCCATCTATTCAGACCCCCTGCTTTAGTCGTAAACAATTCCATTTACGACCTTTAAAGGGTCGCTTAATGTTCCACAATACAACGACTGCAGGTATAACGGGTAAAATTTAGAATGGCCTCGTGAAAATATTTGAGGTACATTTTAAAATAAAATGAGCAGATAGTAACTCGGATTGAACAGTAACTATTCTGTTACTGTTTGTCCTAACAAAATAAAACTAATCTCTTTAAGTATTTACCATATATTTTTCTTAACAGCTTCTGTAGAATCTATCTCTAGCCGCAATATTATTTGTGGGTTTCGCCGACACCCAACGAATCTTACTTAGTCGCCCTCGATTGTATTTCCGTCTACCGAATGCACTTTCATCAACTTTGACAATTTTCCCTATACCCCCAATTTTATAAGAATTTTCAACCAACCAAACAACAAGAATTTCTCTGAAAGAATGTATTAATTTGCTTGCAGTTGGTTTTGACAAGCCAGTCTCTCTTATAATGACAGGAAAAGGATTCTTCAAAATCCATGCAATTTCAACGGACAACAAGGTGACGGGAAGAACGCGTAAAGTCCAAAGATAGTACTGTCTCGTACATGTTTCTTCACTCGACAGTTTCTTGCCCCACATCTGTAAATAAAGTTTCCATTTTGCCCGTAATTAATATGCATGTTTCCTCCACACGTTACACAGTTAATTGATTTTTTCATTAGCTTCCAGTCTTCAGCACAGTTTTAATAGCCTTTTTTCAGTACATAATTTTTCTGTACATAATAAATCTGTACTACAGAAATCCATCTCGCTGTTCAATTTACCGCTTGAAATTTAATGTAACAAAACGCGCTGGCACTGGATTGCACATTGTAGTCTTAATGCTCTACGCTTCAAGAAAACACGATGTTGATAGACCACTGTACACCGACTAAATGAAGTGGTCTAGAAGAAACTAGACGAGAAATTGGTTGGCGATTTGCTTAAGTATGTATGAATAGACGGCTTGCTTATGTGCAATAAAAGTAAACAACAGGCGACCCTTTCCAAAGTAGTGTGATACGCTGGCCCCGTCAGGTTTCCAAAACCTCGCTCGTCTCTACACACTGGCAACAACAGTTTTAAAAACTACAATAATAATATGCATTCGACGTTGATCAGCCAAAGGAAATGTCACAAAAATTATTAAATTTGATGGATTTAATTAAATGAGCCCTGGCAGTTCTCATCTATTATCTACCATTCAGTCTATCTCTTTTGCGGACGTCTCACGTTAACTTTTGAGACCATGAATCGATTTCTGTAAAACTTGGTACGCGAATAAATACTTTTACCCTACAGAACCATATTGGTTTTCAGACTCTCAAACAATCCGTTTTTCTTTCTTCTTTTTTGAGGGGGCCAAAAGCGTTAAAAAATTCTGTGTATCCCGTTTATAAAAAGTTCTTATTTAGTTTAGTTAATTTTTATATTTTGCCATCCGATTATACTTAGTTTTTACAGATAATTAACCTTCCCACTAGCTCCTCTACCAATCCCCCTCCTTCAAACACACCCCACACATGTCCGGAGACACGCAATAAACATATGTTCACCACCCTTACATTCTTTGTTTAGTTTAGGTGTTCATTGATCTCTATGACAACAGCTTAATAAGCTGAAACAGCTGCCAAAGTTAAATAAAAACTGTGAAACGTAACAATTGCTTACATATTTTTAAAAACCTTTGTATTAATATGTTTCATCAAGTGTTCAACGAGTCATCAATTAATATCACGGCAAAAATTGTAAACACCCATGTAAGGTATCAAATAAATGGGACTTTTAACCACAGTCTACATAAAATGTTCGTTTCCCAAAGTTCGAAAATTTGTAGACATCAAGAAAGCTTAAATGTGGGTTTAAATTTTGATAAAATTGCAAAACTTTGTGTGCTCTATCAAACTATAAACATATTTCAACTAATACTGGAATAAGTTAAAATTTCAAACATTACTGACACAGCGATCAAAAAAGAAGTATAAAATTACATCCTGAAATTCGTAGTGACCGTCAATCAATGAATTTTTCAGTGAAGGGTTTGTGAGCATCGGTCAAAAGTATAACACAAATTTTAACTTATTTGTGTCGACGTTTCGACAATGTTTGTTGTCATCATCAGGACAATTGTTGCTGACAATAAACATTGTCGTAACGTCAACAGAAATAAGTTAAAATTTGTGTTATATTTTTGACCGACCCTCACAAACTCTTTACTGAAAAATTTATAAAATGAGAGAAAATTGTGAAAGTCCAAAACGATGTCAAATGAATTATAACGTAAATCGTAATAGTTCAAATTCTTAGTGTTTATTGATAAATTGTTCAATCTACGATATTGTTATCTTACTAAACAAATGGTAGAGTAATCGAGATTTTTGAATTGATATCTTTAATTGAAAGAAAGAGGGACATACGGTTGTTCTCTCTTGGATCGGAGAAGGAACGATGATATTAGATGCGAATTATCATTGCACCTGAAGATTAAAGACAACAGAAGGAGCTGGTGTGAACACTTGAATCGCATGCCTGACATCCGTCTAATCGTGGTTGCCTTGGGTTATCACCCTACTGGGAATAGAGATGCCGGTAGACCGAGGAGGAGGTGGGCTCCGCAACAGGTCTAAGGCCTAATCTTTCGAGTGGAAAAGATGATGATAATGATGGTGATTAGATAAGTTAATTGGAAATTCTAATCTGATTTTTTAATAAATGCTAAAGTGACACACGAAAAATAGAAGCGGCATCTGCCAACTCGTTTGCCAGGAGTTAAGGCAATTTATCTTGTTTGGACAAACCTTTGTTCAGAACTCTGTTTCTTAAAAGGTGGAAAATACATTTTCAATATTCAACTTACAGCGCTTTGGAAAACATTGTAATAAAAGTAAGAATTATTCAGATTATAATAATGCCAAGCGGCTAGTCACACAGTTTAAAGATAGATCTATAGAAATATTAAGAACGATAGAAGTCAAAAGGAAATAGAAACGCAGTAAATGACTAAATCTTTATTTTATTTTTTTCATTGCACAATAATAAATTATATACAGTCCCTATATATATGTGTATATACATATATGTTTGTGTGTGTGCGTGTGTCTGTTTCAATACTATTACAATTGCTTGTATAATCGCTATGACTAAGCGGCGGCTGAGCACGTCTCAGTTCTATAAGGGTTGTGATGCCATGGGCCATGACTCGGTGATCATGATAGACCGGTGGGACGCATCGGAATGCCGAATGTTTGGTTGGTAACTTGAAACTGTACGTTGATTTCCTCTTGGAACACGGGTCTGTCTCCGTTACGTGCCAAGAGCACGGTGTCTGTGTCCGTGGTCACACCTGGAACAGAAGTCACATTACAAAATTAGTACGGCAGTAAATTTTTTCTAAAAAAAAAATGCATAAAATCTTTTGTCGTACAGAATTGACCGACAAGAAACGAGGGTCAGTTGAAAAGTTTGCGCAGCAACATCTATAGTTCAGTGCTAGAACTAAAATCTTTCGCGTGCTGCAAGACGTTGAATTCGCGTGAACAACTGTTAATTTCCATTAATCAGCGTGTGCATCATACTTTAACTATACAACTTGGTATGAAAAAGTGTTGTGCATGATGCCTGCCACATCTGGAGTTGTTGCTTTTTTGGGGCGTCCAGTGCAGGGGGAGGGGAGATCATTTTCAATGATCGTACGACCACGTTTAAACTCAAGTACCTAGTTACAAACCGTTGGTTTTGAAGTCCTAGCATCTCCTGACACGTTTATAAATTCTTTCTGAATTTCTGTTGGCGCTAAACAATTTTTAACAAAGAATCACACCACGATGTTGGATTTTGTCCGTTTTTCAAAACACTCATGACACGTCAATTTTAAACAGCTCATAAACAATGAATAAATTGATAGATAGATTTGAATATTAACAGGTGTTTACATAAAAAACAAATCTTGCAGCACACGAAAAATTTTAGTTTTACCGATAAGCTCAGATGTCGCTCCGCGAACTTTTCAACTGTCCGTCGTGTGAACGCAATCCACCACAGTAGGCTATCGTTTCTTAGAGTACTTAATTGGATTATTAACCACTTGTTAAAAATTTGATATAACTCAAAATTTTAATTATTGTCTATCTGAGATCGCCTTTATTTGTTATTATTTTCATAAAACAATACAATATTGTGTTTCTGAGGCTTTCACGGCTGGCATCATAATTACTGTTACAGCTGTTTAAATATGAAAAATATATAGGTATACCCTGACTAATTTTTACTATCCTCTTCAACATCGTTAGATTTTTCAGGGAAGCAAAAATTTGTTCTCTCCAAAATAATTTTCTGTTTTTGACTTTTCTTATCCTGTTATTGAAAGGAATGTGTAATACCTTTAATGTACATTGACAGAACTTGAATATTAATCCTCAAACAAAAAATTTGTTAAAGCCTGTAGTATTGTAATATTCCTTTAGAAATCTTGTGACGCATTTTTTAAGAGCCCTAACGGTTTTAACTGGGAACGGACTCCACTTTGAGTAAATATCTCTTTAGTCAATTAAATGATTTACTTATTCCTTATCTGCGTTTAAATATTACACTTTAATAAGACTTGACAATTGTAAGCAAACAAGTTATATAATTGTTTGTAGTAATGTCAGTCTTTTTTCATAAATAAATTACCACAGATCTAAAATTTAATTAAAAGACTTCCATTCTGTATTCATGCAAATCATAAACATTTTTTATGGGGACTTTTTAAAAATTTTTAAAACATACCGAATCTCGAGAAAATCGTTTTGAAAATAAAATGCATACAAATAATCCTCTCTTTCTGACATACACACCTCTCTGTTTTATACCCTATAATCTATATAATCAGATCGATACTATTTTATCAAGACATTGTGTTGTAAAAGTATTGCATTTGCTAATAAAATTACTATGGCAAAGTCTGAACAATAGTACTGTTTTTGTACTGACACATCTTGTCAGTTTTTAAAATTCCTTACACTGAAGATGGCTTCAAGAGATGAGACCGAAAAGTCTGGCCGAGTGATCAACACCTTTCGGCACGAAAAAATTGGAAGACCACGCACGGCCTTACAGCCCCGATAGTAATTTTAATAATCAATACAATATTTTACAACTGAATGTCTTGATAAAACTGTATAAGCCTCGTTCTATAGATTATAGGGTCTACAACAGAGAGATTTGTATGTAAAAAGAGAGGATTATTTGAAGGTTCCAAACGATTTCCTTGAGTTTCGGTACGTGTTTAAAGTTTTAAAAAGTTCCCATAAAAAATGTTTTAAGATTTGCATGAATACAGAATGGACGTCTCTTAATGGAATATTACTTTTTGGTAATTTATTTATATAAAAAGAGTGGTATTACTACAAACAATTAAAATTTGTTTGCTTACAATTGTAAAGCCTTATTAAAGTGTAATATTTAAACGCAGATAAGCGGTAAGTGAATAATTTAATTGACTAAAGAGATCTTACTTAAATTAGTGTCTACCCACAGTTCTAAACGTATAGGGCTCTTGAAAAATGCGTCACAAGCTTTTCTAAAAGGATATTAAAGGCTTTAACAGATTTTTTGTTTGAGGATTATTATTCAAGTTCTATCACTGTACATTAAAGGTATTACACATTCCTTTGAACAACAGGATAAGAAAAGTCCAAAACAGACAATTTTTTTGGCCAGAACAAACTTTTGCTTCCCCGAAAAATCTAATGATGTTGAAGATGATAGTAAAAATTCGACATAGTATACCTATATATTTTTGAATTTAAACAGCTGTAGTTTTAAACAGCCAGAATTTTTGAAGCAACTGGTATGTAGAAAAATTACAATTTTTAAAAATATACCTTCAAAATGTGTATTCTAAGAGTAAATATAGATAGTTGTGTGAATGGCTTTTGTAATCGTCGTTGAAGTACTTGCAAAATTTAAACCAAGTACGTTAATTAATATAGCGCATACTTAAAATAAAAATTAAAAAAACATAAATAAACAAAAGATAAAAAAAGAATATTATTTAAATTTGTGGATCACACGGTATATTGTAACTAATTCGATGTTTGCGAATCTTAGAAAACGTGTTTCGCAAAATTCATGGTCGTCAGAACCTGGATTCAGAATCGAGGAAAAATTTACTGGCATTACCGTTTGTCGTCTGCACACTGTAACTATTGGACTGAAATACTGAAATATTGTGCTCCAATCAGGTTAAATGGTTTAGCGAAACGTGCCCAGATTATCTTATCTGTGGCTTACGAGAAACAAATTACCTCCAACGTGTCAACCTTACCCACTACACTGACCGTTCCTTACTCAAATTACCCTTCAATATTTCTCTGCCACTTTCTCTCTCTCTGTCTCTCTCTCTCTCTCTCTCTCTCTCTCTCTCTCTCTCTCTCTCTCTCTCTCTCTCTCTCTCTCTCTCTCTCTCTCTCTCTCTCTCACTCCTATCTCTCTCTCCCTTCACAATATATTTTACATGTTTACAATTTTCTACCACTCTCTTTAGCAGTCTTCCTTTCCATCTATTATACAAAACTAATATTGTTTTTAATCTTTGAGTCTCTCCGTCACATAATGTTTCTGTTCGACTCGTAAGAAAACTATTTTTCTTATATACAATGTAGCAAGTACGTGCCTAGACACTATATAAATAAAATAAAATATACTAACAATTTTAAATTTCTTGGGGAAAACATATCCCTAAACGCCTAAGAGAAAGAATCATTTGAGTTAAGGAAACTCAAATTAGCAAAGGCCTTTACTCTAACCCGGGAACTGTACGGAAAGATAAACCTTTCCCGAAGTGCGAAAGTCCGCCATTATAGCACTATGAGGCCGGTGATCATGGATGCAGCGGAAACAATGTGGTATTAAAATTTGGAACCTCTTCTCAAAATTGAACAAAGAATTCTTTGGAAAATTTATGGCCCCAAGAAACCGAAGATGGATACTGACTGGCATAGACCCAAATAAGAGCTGTACAGGTATCTGGAAGATCTGGAAACGGCTTTCCGAAGGAAAATATTAAGATTCCTTGGACATATGATTCGTATAGACCGGTCCAGATTAAATAAACAAATTTTCAACTATATTTGGCAACTTTCCAGTCTGAACGGATACGCTAAACAACTCAAGGAGGAAGTGTTAAAACTGGGTATCTCACTGAACGACTGTGTAGACAGAAATACATACAGAAACAAAATTCAAAACCTTGAGGTTCTCTGAGGTGAGAAGAAGACGAGAGAGGGGTGGACAGTGGAAATGAAGGCGGCCCATAGCGTGTGAATGATGGAATTCTGGCAGGGAAAAGAAGAGAAGGAAATGATATTCGCGTGGTCCACGGCTGGCCTCTTCTTGTAAAAAAAGTAACATTTATAGCAGTAGAACAGAATAACATATGTAGGGTACACGCCATTATAATTGTTATTATAAAGGTTTTTCGTTTACAACAGCAAAGTGGAAAACGTTTATTTTCCATGTCCTAAGTAGGTTTTATTGTGCCCGGAACATGATGACCTTCGGTCCCCCTCGACGGCAAATAAAAATGATAAATGAGAGAACAACAAATGCCTGTCTAGTGACTAACAGATTTGACAAATTACATCGACTTTAAACTTTAAAAATTATTTACTAAATAAAAACATTAAAAATTAAAAACCGTAAGAACTTACCGTTAGTCGATTTGTAAGTATTTATTAGTAACATAATAGATTAAGATAAAATACTTATAAAAATAAAAAATATATATGGTATAACTAAAGATATTTACAATATAAAGTGCATTTTGTTACGACGATCAAGTAGATCGTCGTAGGTAAAGTGAAAAACAAAATACAAGACACCAATTAAGTCACTAATCACCAACTTTAATTTTCACAGTTAAACAGTTCGTAATTAACAACAGTCTCTTACAACAAATCAAATAAAAATTGTTCACACGCAATAAAATCTCAACTAATATTAAAACACAATTGTATTACAATATACCGCCCGATTATAAAACGCAGCACTTCACTAATAACCACTTGAACGCACACAGTAATATCGCCCGATAACAACTGTCGAACCGCACTGTAATTTATCGCAAGTATAACTGAAGACTAAGGCCGCTGCCGCCTAGTATTTATACAACGCTCACAGACTAGAAGATTCCAAACTGCGCGTTAGCGCCAGTGTGTACGACGTAATTAATTGCGGCCTTGGCACAGTCCGCGCGGCTGGTGGCTTCCAGAAAAGTCTCGCGAATGCGTCGAGAATCACGTACACCACACAGATTCCGCTGGATTCAACTGGAACATTCGACAAACACGTAGATTGTTCTGTATTTTCGTAACATATCTAAAAATGCGAAAATGAAGCAGTACAGTAGTGAGGCCAGAATGCCTATATGCAAGTGAATGTCTAGCATTGAATTGTAATTTAGACAAACTAGAAATATTGGAAAGACGAATTATTAGGAAAATATTAGGCCCACGAAAAACTTCAGAAGGTTGGAAATTAAGAAGTAACGATGAAATATATCAAAGTATAGAAAATATAACAGAACCAATGAAAAAAAAACACTAATTTTTTTGGACATTTATATAGAATAGACGACAATAGTTTAACAAAGCAGATCTTCAAATGTCTGTGGGGGAAGAAGTCAACATCAAGTTGGATTAAAGAAGTCCTAAAGGATTTAGAAAAAAATAATATATATGCAGAAAAGGCAATTGAAAGAGAAGTTTTTCAGGCAAAAGTGTTAAAAACGGAAGGAGTCCACGGTAGAAGAGGGAAAAACGCAGGTTCAAAGTGGACTGAAGACAGAAAGAAGAGACATAGTCAAAAGATGAAAGTACATTAGAGAAAAAGGAAAGAACGAGGAATAAAAAATTGAAATTGGCATGTGGCCTCAGATGGCCGACACACACAAAAATTATCAAATTACTAAACGTGTAATTTTTTTGTAGATCTATAGATCATGGTTAAAATAATATTGTAGTCCATCATGAAGTTAAAGAAAGAATTGTTCTAGCAATCTCATATTGCAGATCTCGCTTACTATTTTGAACGGCATTCGTTTGTTGTTCACTAAAATCGAATCAATAATTATTACTAGCAGCATTTTCTTTAACAGCTTTAGATGAATGTGATGTGGGACTCTCTCTGAACAGTGAAAGAATAAATAACATACGTTATGCGAATGATACCGTCATATTCGTAGATAGCTTACAGGGGCTGCCAAAACTAATGAATAGAGTGACAGGAAGCAGCTGTAGATATGGTCTAGACATCAATGATAATAAAACGAAGCTAATGATTGTATCTAAGAGAAAGTTCACAAACTGCACCCTTAATATCAACCAAAGGCCAGTTGAACCTGTAAGCAAATTTACATATCTTGGTACTATAGTCAATAAACAATTCGATCACTCTCAAGAAATATAGAGCAGAATTTAAAAGGTAAGAGCAGTGTACACTAGAATGTACAGTTTATTCAAAAGTCACGATTTAACAATAAACACAAAGATCAGACGTTTAAGCTGCTACGTATTCTTGGTCCTCTTCTACTGTATGCAATCTTGGACCTTGACGGAAGCCACAACTAAAAAATTGGAATCGTTCGAAATGTGTCTACCGTAGAATACTGAGCATTTCATGGAAACCACATGTAACTAATGTTGAAGTTCTCAGAAATATGAAGAAAGAAAGGGAAGTTATTAACACAGTGAAGATAAGAAAGCTTCAGCATCTGGAACATCTCATGAGAAGTAAGCAGAGATTTTACGTATTGCAGTTTATACTACAGGGAAAAGTATTTGGAAAGAGAGAGGTCGGGCGACCGAGAATATCATGGCTGAGAAACTTAAGGACCTGGTTTGGAATGAATAAAACTGACTTATTCCGTGCAGCAGTGCAGAAAGTTGAAATACAGTAATCTGTATGATATCCAACATCCAAATGGATAGGAAATATCAGAAAAACGAAAAGCAGTATTTTGCCTCCTTTTTATCATACTATTAATGAAGAAATTTGTGTTAGTGGTTGAAATCACAAGCAAAATGAACACTGTTGCACACCACTATATAAAAATTATCCCGATTAGCGCTTTCAAGCTTCACAGTTCATCGTCAGATCGGAACAGACAGAAACTATGTGAAAACAAACCCTTCACCCCTCTCACCCCACCCTGCTCACACACAACAAGCTATAAATTAATGTCCCTTCCCCACCCCCTAAACCCTGTCCCACCATCTGTACAGTTACATATTTTTCTAGCAAATTCCTTGTGTTTCAGTGTGTGTGTGTGTGTGTGTGTGTGTGTGTGTGTGTGTGTGCATCCTTTTAAGCTTACCTTGTGTGTGTGTGTGTGTGTGTGTGTGTGTGTGTGTGTGTGTGTGTGTGTGTGTGTGTGTGTGTGTGTGTGTGTGTGTGTGTGCATCCTTTTAAGCTTACCTTCTTCCTCTCCACACACGTGGGTCAGTCACACACCCTTATTTTAAACCATCCAATTAGTACTATGCAATATAATTCTTAATCTTTTCTATCTGTCCTCTATCATTTACATCTTAATTATGTTATAAAATATTTCTTCATTATCAAATTTAATTTTAATATTAATTAAATTGTCTAACCCTTTTTCTCTTTCTTTCAATATTTCTAACTCCTCTCTAAGCTTCCTTTCAACTGTGTTATTTACTACTTTTACAATTTCGTATTCTTAAAAAGGATTAACAAACTTATGGTTGTCTTCTATGAAATGTCTTGCATATAACGAATTGGTTGTTCTATTACCTCCTCCACGTTTGTGGTCAGACAACCTGCATACGAATTTTCGTCCTGTCTCACATAGGTACACTTTGTTGCAATCTTTACATTTTAATTTATAAATTCCGCTTTTCTGTAATACTGGAATTTTTTCTATATTCTTATTCCTTATCTTATCAAATACCGTTTCACATTTTTTAATAGCCATATCTACTCCGTATTTATTAAAACATTTTATAATTTTTCTAGTATGTGAACCTATGTATGTCAATGACCCTGCATAATTCTTTTATTCTGGTACTATTTTAGCTTTTTGTATGTTAACCCTTTTCATAACTTTATCCACTATGTTGGTGTTATAATTATTATTCCTTACAATTCCCTTTATCGTTTTTAACTCCCTATCTTTTGTTTCGGTCTCTTTTAAACACTTCTGAGCACTTTTAAACACTTTATATAGTGGTGTGCAACAGTGATCATTCTGCTTTTTATCATACTAATTTACATTTACGGATAGGGAAATTTTGAAACTTTAAATGTATGATATTTAAAAGACTATCCTGAGCCAGTGCTGTATATGTCAATAATATTTATAACGGTTGAATAAACAATAAACATACAATCAGGAATCTTTCTGAAGATATTTGAATAAGATATTAGAAATTGTGTCTGTATTGAAAGTGTCGGGTCACGAAGGTTGAAGTTAAGGATTTGTAAAGACGCTACAGCGATATCCGTTTCAAAAATGTGGGATCAAAGTATCATTAAGCTAACCACTTGGTTACAGTGGACTGAGTAAGATTATCTCTAGACAAATATCACTGAAAAAAAGAATGATGAAGAATTCATGCCCGTAATGATCTCTCTCTCTCTCTCTCTCTCTCTCTCACACACACACACACACACACACACACACACACACACACACATACAGCACTTGCAGTGTATATTAAACCTCCTGTATTCATATCAGACTGTGAGTTCAGTTTTACAATAAAGAAGAGAACTTATGTTTTTGTTGGCTTCTGGAAACTTCTTGAAACATTTCACCGTTGTTACGCTAATGCAGTCAGTTGGTAGGGATACAGTTCAATGTTGAAGTGTTAGAATGAAGTTGGGAAATGGGACAGCGAGGTTGCGAAACAACAAGTTTGCTTCAATTATGTGACTTCTGTTTATAAAGTTATAATACAATTCTCTGTTTATTGAATACTTTACATCAGTGAAAAAGAGAGTGAGGGGTTAGAGGGGGAAAGATTATGAGTGATCGCCCGTAAGATAATAATGCAAGTAGGCTATACGCTTCAGATTTTTTGAAAACAACGTATAGGCTATTATTTAGCAATTAATTTGTTGATCATCATTATCATATTCCGGATTAAAACAAAAATGGTTTGTTCCGGTCTCAAATTGGAAAAGATTAGAGCTGGTCACTTGAGCGTTTCCTCGGACGTCCCACACCTCTGCGTCCCCTCGGCTCAGAGTTGTTTGGGGTTGCGACAGTTATCCATTCGGCAAAAGTTTCACACCAATTCAGAAGATACTCGGCGATCCTGTCGAGTATACTCATAATCAGGTCCTGCCGTATACCCGTGTTTCTTCTGTGATCATGTAGAATATACCATGCCATGTGGTGAGAAATCTCATTTCAGCCGCTCGGATGCGACTGGCCTGGCCTTTCGTTAAAGTCCAATTCTCAGGCCCATAATGAAGTGTGGGAAGAGCCATCACCTTGTAGAATTTTAGGCGTGTTCCTTTACTTACTGACTTAACGGTTCTCCTGATGGTCCGTGCGATATGCTAATAACATATCCAGGGACTTTTTCACTACTAAATTGCCTCAAATAAAGACTAGCCGGACGGATTCATTTGTTGTTGTCAGTAATTATTTACTACTGAAAGAGTTCTGATTAAACAAAACAAATATTACAGACACTGAACAGGTATATGAGGTTTGTATGAAAAACAACGCTCTCTTTTGTATGGGTTCGTCTCTAGTATTCCGCTCCATAACTGTCTTCGTCTTGGGTCTAAAACCCAATCTGCCGTCTTCTCTATTAACCCAGTGACCTGTTCAATAACTTGTTGGTTTCTGTATCCTTTGCAGTTACAGTTCCTTGCGTCCATCTTTTTTAAGTCAATTTTTTTTACTTCCATGTTCCATAAGGATACGGAAGTATGGTGGTGGCGAAAAAATCGCGTTTGCGAAAAGGGCCTATTCTGAGTGCACTACCCTCAAAACATGAAGAAAAATCATTTTACGAAATGCTTGTGTGTGTGTGTCTGTGTCTGTGTGTAGAATTTTTTATGGCGAACGATAACTGCTGCAAATTCAAACAAAATCAAATAATGTTTGGCATGTGTGCCTGAGTTGTAAAGTACTCAAGGTCTGTTGATTTTAGTGAAGAACGGTTAAGGGGAAGGGGTAGTTTACTTGCAACGTTTTAACAAGAGTAGAATACTTAATTTTGATAAATAAATTATCCTGAAAAGAAGGTCATAATAATCCACTGTAGAAAGGTAGATCAAATATCTATAAATAAAAAGGGTAGTTGAAGGGGAGGGGATATGTGTACTACGTTATCGGCAAAAAAGAAGTAGTTTGTTGTTAAAATTCATTTCCAAGCTGTTCGCCCGTGGTCCAATGTTTTCTGCAAAACCAGACGTTTCGGCAGTGCCATCGACTGCCATCATCAGTGAAAATAGAGTGCGCAAACGTGAGGTGGTATACGTTAGTGACCACAGTACTTGTGAAGAAAGAAGTAGTTTCTAAGGAAATATATTTCATTTCGAAAATGATTTTAAATATAAATTTTAGAACATGGAAGTCATGTGTGGTTCTCCATATCAATATTTTGTTTTAACAATGCAGATACTGTATGATTTCACCAGCAAACAATTATGCTGTATCACATTTTAACGGTTGATACAATATCGGTTATCCTGCAAGGTTAGTTGAAAAGTTCACAAAGCGACATCTATACCTCAGCGGTAGAACTAAATACTTTAGCGTGCTACAAGACGTATATTTCGCGTGAACACCAGTTAAGTTCCAGATATATCTGTCAATTTATTTACTTTTTACCAGTTGATTGAAATTTTCCTCTCACACGTGTTTGTAAAATGCACAAAATAAAACATAGAATTGTGATGAATTCTCTGTTAAAAACGTTTTAGCGCCACTGGAAAATAAAAACGAAATTTTCATGTTCTGCTGCGCCTTCAGAAACAACGGCAAGTGGGGATTAAATTTTGTCGTACAAGCACTGAAGCCTATCCCAGCAGTGGACGTCCAAAAAGTGCAACATAAAATGACATTACTGACAAATTGCCATAGGGTGTTGGAAAACCGCAGACTGAGGAGTGGATGACGTTGCTAAAATCATAGGTATCTCATATGAACGAGTGCATCATACTTTAACTCAAGAATTTGGTGTGAAAAAGGGTTGTGCAAGATGGCTGCCGCATCTGGAGTTATTGCATTTTTTGGGCGTTCAGAGCGACTACATTAAATCCTCGTACGATTAAGTTTAAACTCAAGTGCTTACTTACAAACCGTTGGTTTTGAAGTCGGAGCATCTCCTAAACACATTTACAATTTCGTTTTGAATGTCCGTTGGCGCTAAATAATTTTCAACAAAGATTCACACCGCTATGTTTTTTTTTTGTCTTTCTTCTGAAATGTGTACAAGTAGAAATTACATCTCATCGAAACACAACACATACAGGCACCAAATCAGCGTAAGGTATTGTGTATTGGGTTGTTTCGCGGCTGATCAAGCGATCTTCGGCAAGCGTTCACCCGAAGTTCATCTAAAGCTATAATACTGCACAGCATTATGTTTATGATATTTTCAAATAATAATAACGCATTTTGAAGAATTCCACAGCTTGAATAGTCGAATAATTTAATACAATTTGAAAGAGCCTCTGTATGTGTTTGGTAGTCGCCGTTGTTGTCGTTCTTCAAGGTTGGGCCTTTCATTCAAACTCAGTAGGTTGTGGACTGTTCTTCCGTAAGACTAGAAGATTAGACAGTTTTTCTGTATCAGGTTGGAAAGCTAGCTTTGGCAACCTGTTGTCTGTCATTCTTAACAAATGACCAAACCATCGCTGATGATAAACAATAACCCGCTCGTCTTAGGGCGAAATACCAATCTCTCCCGGACAACACATTCTAAGTTGATTTCGTTTGTTCCATCTCTTAACAGGTAGGAAAAATTACATTTCAGCCGACTGAATTCAGGTCTCCGTCAATCTGCCTAACCACCCTTTTCACACACCTACATAATGACCCTGGTACCGCTATCATATTGTTACGTAATTCGGAAAAAGTGTTACGCCATCACGGAAAGTTCTGGTATACTGGAGGACGTAGTTCTACTCTTTTCTCGGCTATTCCCGCAGCTGTAATGCTTACGTGACGCTTGACATACGAGGCAGTATTACGCAATGCAGAACGTCTCGTGCGT
The DNA here is from genome assembly GCA_034769895.1 of Magicicada septendecula. Lineage (NCBI taxonomy): Eukaryota > Metazoa > Arthropoda > Insecta > Hemiptera > Cicadidae > Magicicada > Magicicada septendecula. The sequence continues at coordinate 18,783,844 of CM068369.1, read as the reverse complement.
TCTATGGTGTCGTTCTAGAAGCTTCTCAATTAGCCCAACGGTGTGTGTTTCTGCCATGACCGCGCTGAAGTATTGTGTAGAATTTTCACGTGTTTTGTTAAAGACGCATATTATGGAACCATGCAGACTATAAGTAGCCCATACCTGCCGCTTAGAGTTCAGTGTTATGTCGGGCGATTTACACAGTGTGTCGCATGTGGTGTATTAGCAGAAAGTGATTGTAGCTTGGAATCCTTTATATTTGATGTTATTATTTCGTGTGGACAAACCTAACTGGAATTATGTACGAGTTGATTATAAACTGTTACTTGTGATAATTAAAGCTGGATATTAGTGATTTCGTTGGTGTCTTGTATTTTGTTTTCCACTGTACCATCCAACGATTTGTAGCCCGTCGGAAAATTATTACGAAATTTCAGTTGCGTCTCCCTTTCTACAAAGACTTTACATGACCATCGTGCCACGCACCCTGGGTAATACAGCTTGAAATATTCTTATCACACAAATAAGTAATATCAAAATGTTTGTGGTAGGAATATAAATTAAAAAGTTGAAACCCACTGATGTACCGTGTCCTATTCTTGAAATATCGGTATGGAGAATCATATATGACTTCCATGTTCTAAGATTTATATTCAAAATCATTTACGAAAAGAAATGTTTCCATAGAAACTACTTCTTTCCACCTATTGCTTCAGCCTTAACCACAGTAATGTGGTCACTAACGTACACCACCACACGTTATCGCACTCGATTTTCACTGATGACGGCAGTCGACGGAACTGCCGAACCGTCTTGTTTTGCAGAAAACATTGGACTACGGCCAAACAGCCGAGAAGGAATTTTAACAACAAACTACTACTTTGTTGCCGATAACATAGTACACATATAAAAATTATCCCCTCCCACTTCAACTATAATTTTCATTTATAGAAAATTACCCCCACCCCGTTCAACTAGCCTCTTCATTTATAGATATTTCATCTACGTTTCTACAGTAGATTATTAAGATCTTCTTATCAGGATACTTTATTTATCAAAATTAAATACTTTACTCTTGTTACAACAAAATATGTTTCAGGTAAACTACCCTTTCCCCGTAACCGATCTTCACCAAAATCAATAGGCCTTGAGTCTTCTACAATTCAGAGATGCATGCAAAGCATTATTTGATTCTTTTTCAATGTGCAGCAGTTATCGTTCGTCATAGAAACAATTTCTATTGTTAAAACATTAAAGGTGGCTGGTAAACTACCCCTTTCCCTTAACCGATCTTCACCTAAATCAACAGATCTTCAGTTATTTACAATTCAAGAGGGTATGCAAAATATTATTTGATTCTCTTTGAATTTACGGCAGTTATCGTTCGTCATATAAAAAATTACCCTTGTTAAAACATAAAACGTAAACTACCCCTTTCCCTTAACCGATCTTCACCAAAAACAACAGGTCTTGAGAACTCTACAATTCAGGACGGTATGCGGAACATTATTTGATTCTGTTTAAATTTGCGGCTGTTATCGTTTGCCATAGAAAAAATTACCCTTGTTTAAACATAAAATTTAGCTGGTAAACTACCCCTTTCCCTTAACCGATCTTCACCAAAAACAACAGGTCTTGAGAACTCTACAATTCAGGACGGTATGCGGAACATTATTTGATTCTGTTTGAATTTGCGGCTGTTATCGTTTGCCATAGAAAAAATTACCCTTGTTTAAACATAAAATTTAGCTGGTAAACTACCCCTTTCCCTTAACCGATCTTCACCAAAAACAACAGGTCTTGAGAACTCTACAATTCAGGACGGTATGCGGAACATTATTTGATTCTGTTTGAATTTGCGGCTGTTATCGTTTGCCATAGAAAAAATTACCCTTGTTTAAACATAAAATTTAGCTGGTAAACTACCCCTTTCCCTTAACCGATCTTCACCAAAAACAACAGGTCTTGAGAACTCTACAATTCAGGACGGTATGCGGAACATTATTTGATTCTGTTTGAATTTGCGGCTGTTATCGTTTGCCATAGAAAAAATTACCCTTGTTTAAACATAAAATTTAGCTGGTAAACTACCCCTTTCCCTTAACCGATCTTCACCAAAAACTATAGGTCTTGAGAACTCTACAATTCAGGGCTGTATGCAAAAAATTATTTGATTCTGTTTGAATTTGCGGCTATCTTTTGCCATAGAAAACAAATCTACACATAGACACATAGACAGACAGACAGAGACACAGACAGACACACACAGACACTTTTCGAAAAATGCCTTTTTTTCATGTTTTGAGGGTAGTACAATCAGAATCTGCAATTATCTCGAACACGATTTTTTTTGCCATCACCATAATTCCATTTATTTATGGAACATGGAAGTAAAAAACCTAAAGACTGTAAAATCAGTATTGTAGTTTAGATTTTTGTGTTTTACAAACCTAGGTCTACTTGTAGTTTGTATAGTTACAGTTATTCAAGGTAATACGAAACGAAAATAATTAGGCTTATTTTTGTTAACTTTTTCCAATTTTATGTACAATATAAAAATATAACTCCCGTACTATTTTACATTTGCCTGTTAAAGCCCTGTACATCATTTCTCCACTCGTTGGTTGTTCTCGTTTACTGAACCAGTAAATTACTGTTTGCACGTTAGGTGGCGCCAAATTTTTGACAGTGTGACTGTAGATGACAGAACAAGTTATGGCGACAATAAATCAGTTCAAAATTAATGTTACATAAGAATATAAAAAATTATTAAATGAAAGAAGAATTTATAAAATTATAAATTTGTCAAGATTGCTTTCAACAAACAATGTTGAAAGTAGAAATAAGCTGGAACAGTTTAAATATAGATTACAACACCAAGTGTTCTGTCTTCTCTTTCATTCAGTTCTCACAGACAGCCAGTTTACACCAACATCAAGTAAGTTGATTGGTAAAGACATACTTAATCATATTTTTATTAACGTTTACTTGTTAGAAAATATTTTGTTAAATTTATTTTTAATTTATAATGTTATAGGCCTATTTCATTTTTATTAAAGTATTAGTGTCGTTTATGAAGTATAAGTTTTCATTTATGGCGATGTATAAGTGTCGCATAGAATAAGTAATCGAGACATATAGTTTTGGAATATAATGGACTTATTGATGATGCTATTATTGTTTGACAATCGACTAAGCTTTTAATACAGTATACACAAATAATTAATCTATTTCTGTTGACTTTTTGTAACAAAAATAAAATTGTACTATTTCTTCAACGAAATAAATTAGTTTTGTAACAGTTATTTTTGTACAATTTACTACAAAGTCTTTACTTATGATAGAGTATTTCTCTTAAATAAATTTTTTAATAAATGTACATAATACTTCAAGTTCACTTCCATTTAATGTCGACTGCAGAACAGACACTTTTCGAAAAATGACTTTTTTCCATGTTTTGAGGGTAGTACAATCAGAATCAGCCCTTATTTTGAACACGATTTTTTCGTCATCACCATACTTCCATTTCCTTATAGAACATGGAAGTAAATAGTGTAGCGTAAAGCAACTAAATTGATTTACTTATTAAAATGTCTGTTGATGAAAATTATTCCATCTTTACGCAGGTAATCAGGATGTTGAAATTACGACTGGTACTTGTAGGCCTAGTCGTGATCGCAGGTGTTTCTCAAGCGTACATCCCTCCGGCAGGAAAATGTAAACCTATCCCGCCGATTCATATCGATCTAACCGGGGTAAGACTACAGTATTATACTTTTGATTACTTGTATAATTATCTGATACAACACCATATTAAAGTTTTTTACGGTTGATGTAATGACCGTGTGATGTCGGACTAATAAAGGTCCTCTAGCTTGAACTGGAAATTAAAACCCTCTCGCATATGGACACGCGCTCGCAAACATACATACACACAAGGTCGTACAAATTCAACAGATTCTATATATTGATACGACGGTGAGTAGATTGTCTGAACAGTGGAAACAGAATTATTGAACACAGAGAAATCGCTACTCACAACTTTAATTTCGGTTCTAATAAGCAATAACAACAACAAACAGTCGCATGCAACAATTTAATTTTATCGTTGTCCAACGCACAGTATTGTAATAAACAATAGGTACCACGTAATTAACAAAGGAACAATAAATATCACCAATTACAGAATAATATACAATCGCCAGTTTGCACTATATCGTACTGCTGTAAAATACACACATTTCCAATAAGAAACAATGTTACGCTGAACCAAAATTCCGCTTCTGAATTCTGTATTTATACCATCGGCATAGTTGACAAAACCACCTGAAATCCCGTGGAATAGTCGGCTAAAATCTGGAAGGCCTGTCTAACCTGAAATCCCGTGGAATAGTCGGCTAAAATCTGGAAGGACTGTCTAGAAGGATCGAGAAGGAGCATGAAAATTGCTTAATCCCTGCCGCTTATACAACGCGTGCACAGTGTAACGTATTCACACGTCTTGTCTATCATCTTAGCGTAGCAAAACGTTACGGGAGATGTTGTCTTCTCTTCTTTTTTACTACATAGCTTAGGCTGTAGACCGTTCCGACTTCACAATGTCTCTGTCCAATTATTTTCCAAGCTGATCCATGATCTTTCGTCTCCACTGGCCTATATTGCACCGCTTTTTTAGGAATACGCGTGTGTACCATGCGTTCCACATAAGAATTCCAATCCTACCTGTATTCCTTTATTCTCTCCAGAACCGACTGCAACGTCAGGTCTTTTATTACGTCGTCGTTTGGTAAATGGTCTCTCAAACCACACCCCTTAACCCGAAATTCCAAATGTTTTAGCCTTGGGATTACCAAGTCGTTTTCCTGTATATCCTTCCGGTTTTTCCTCTTTTTTTTAAGTATTTGAGTAAACTAAATTTTACATGGAAGGGTTACCTGCCCCTCCCACAACCCCCAACCTGAAGGACCAATGCACTGATTTCGGGACATACGACCCAGAGACCGGCCGCCTACTCTACGGTTGATGAACCCGGTCTGCCCATTGCTAATTTTGATTAAACCTATTTTACTGCACCGGTACCCCTCCCGCCAATGAGGAGCCAGAGAGTATTACACCTATCAACCACGTGGGGAGGCGCCGAAAGGGGGATTAGCAAACATGCATTGGGGAGGGAATGACATGTAAGTATTGCAACGTAGTACAAAATACATTCTATCGTATGCATGTACAGTAAACCCCCGATTATCCGCGGAATTGAGTAGCGCGATTGCCGCGGATAACCTAATTCTGCTGATAATCCACAATGTGTAATATACAGGGCAGAAATTAAGGGGAAATCTTAATTAAAAATAACTGTTTATTTAAAATAATGAAGTTCAGGAAACGCTGTTAAGACGCTTATCAAGGGATTTTTTGACAACAGCGTCTTAAGAGAGACATTACCAAGCAGCAATACATTCATACTGAAACCGTGTAAGTAATAATCACGTTTTGTACGTAGTTTAATACTAACTTACAGTGCACTTTCTGTAAACATGAATTAGACGATGTGAATCGCCGGTTTTTTACCTGTGATCAAGATGGAAAGAGAGAGGCAACCCTTGGAAAAAGTAGGGACAGATCTCGCCCAAAAATATCGTTGGAATAATGCTGCAGAGCGAACACCAGTGGGATCAGGTTGCAGCCTACATAGAGAAGGTAAATAAAGCAAAAGGAGGAAGCCGAAGATGATCATGCTAGGGCCGCTGACAGAATAGCAGAAAACCGGTAACGTGGACCCGCTGAAGGTTTAAAACAGGACGAAGTACAAATGGCAACGCCTTGAAGTATTGCGACAGCTGAGTCCCAAGGTGGATCCATGCCGTGGTCAATAAGGTTTGTGATTTTGGTGGGTGCGAGCTCCACACATCGTAGGAACACCCTCCTGCGGCGAACATTAGTTTTCTACAGTCTTCCTCGTAAAAAACAACTAATTTACACGAACTGACATTTTATCAGCAGAAGTTGTACTGCTAAATTATACTATGTGTATCATCGGTGTACGTGCCATCAACGTTGAGTATTTCTGAAGTTGAACCTATATGCGTACAAGAGATATATTGTGTAACGTTGTTGCCACGTTACAAATCCAGGGAACCCATCCTAATTGACACCAGCCAATTATATGGGCTGCCTACGTTGTAACGAACTGAAATTAAACTCAACACAATTAACAAAATTAATTAAGCTAATTATTAGGAAACAAGGGAAGGTATTTCACTGATTTATGCACTCACTTCAATGCGTAATCAGATGACTTCTCTTTATTAACAAATGATATGAAAAGATCCCATAACATAATTAATTACATTAAAATATTCAAAGGGTTTTCTGAAAAACTAGGGATCATAATGATCATGTACTTTTTACCTCGGATCCGAGTTTACTTTAAATATTGCAAAGACGTCTGAGTATTACTATGTTCATCTAGGTGCTTGGAAGACTTCTTTTACTATTTGAAGAATGGTATTATTTACTAAAGAGATTATAATTTACATTTACATATTAACGTTACAACGTATGGTATTCAATATTACAGTATACTTTTAGTTGGTCTCATTTATAGTTTAAAGAAAATTATTGTCTTTGAAAAGTCTCTTTCATCTGTAAGGATAGGCAAGCTATCGAGTCACCTTTACAATAAGTCGTGCTGTCCTCGTCCTGGGGTGTCACTCTTGGGAATTCTGGAAGTCGGCGTGTTCATCTGGGTCGTGTCTTCGGCGAGTACTTGATAGCTGGTTCACTGAGGAGATTGAAGTTATTCTGGTTAAAGTTGGGGTAGATCCACGTAGGTCCTAGTCAGCGTCGTATGGCTCGTATACGTGCACATGTGAAGTTTATGCAGGTCATATCTTCATATGTAAAGTTGTACAGTCTTCCTCGTAAAAAAAAAAATTTACAGGAACAGACATTTTGTCAGCAGACGTTGTACTGCTAGATTGTACTATGTGTATCGTCGGTGTACGTACCATCAACCTTGAGTACTGTATTTGTGAAGTTGAACCTTCATTATATGCGTACAAGAGATATATTGGCCCACACAAAATCCAAGTGAACATCCCCTACGTTCCATGCGCACAAAGGTTTATCTTCATTAATAAATTATCGCAAACGTATGAATTAAACAATGTCATAAAATTTCTAAACTGGCAGATGTGTCTTCCAGAATATTTTATCATCGGTCACTCTACAATTGACACTTGGTTGTTTGCGGACAAGCAGATTGCAGATGGACATACATCTTTTAAATCGAATCTGCAAAGACTCTGGATCGGAAATATCCACAATTAAGACCGATGTGATGGCTTTTCGTGTAACTGATCCCGTACGGGAAAAATTGTTATAGATGGTCTTATCCTGGAACAAGTTAACAATTTTAAATACCTGAGCTACAGTGTGTCTTATAATGCAAGCAACAACGTAGTGACTAAGTTGCATAAATTCAACCTTGTGTGCGGGAACATCAGGCGAACCCTTAAGTCAGCTGGTAAAGGACCACGACTAAAATTCTACAAGGTGGCAGCTCTTCCCACACTTCTTTATGGGTCTGAGAATTGGACTTTAATGAAAGGCCAGACCAGTCGCATCCAAGCGGCTGAAATTATATTTCTTAGGCACGTGGCAGGGTATACTTTCTATGATCATAGAAGAAACACATATATACGGCAGGAAATGAATATTATGAGTATACTCGACAGGATCGCCCAGTATCGGCTGAATTTGTGGGAACATCTTTGCCGAATGGATGACTGCCGCATCCCCAAACAACTATGGGACTATAAGGCGACGGGACGGAGAGATGTGGGACGCCCGAGGAAGCACTGGAGTGACCAGCTGTAATCTTTGCCTATTTGAGGCCGGAGCATATCATCCTAGGTTTAATCCTTTAAAAATGACGATGATAAAATTGCTTTAAAGATAGGTTTAAACAATGTATTGAATGAAAAAATTTATTAAAATTAGCGGAACAGAAGTTTTGTTATTCAGCTGAAGTCTATTTCCTCTTATAACGAGGAAAAAACCGATCGCGGATAATCACGAGTTTACTGTATTATTAGATATGTATTAGTTTAATTATCTGATAATATTGTTACGAGATTACAGAACAATCTACGCGTTTCTAGAACGATCCAGTGGAATACGGCTGTAATGTTATGTGCCTACTTGATTCTCGACATGCGTTGCGAAATTGTTCCGGACTCGCCGGTCCGCGCCTGCTGTGTGTAAGGCCGCAACCAATTATGTTCTGTAGTTTTCTAGTAGCATTCTTGACGCCCAGTTAGCGAATATTATAGAACCTTGGCGGGGTATAAATACAAGTACTCAGAGACGTTCAGCTTAGCTTTGAGTTGCGAATCATTGCAGTGCGGTTTGTAGTATTGTGGCGAAGTGTTATGTGTTTTAGAATCGTGCGGCCCAATTGTTATTCAATTGTGTTTTATATTAGTTGACATTCTATTGAGTGTGAACAATATTTATTTGATTTGTTGTAAGAGACTATCTTCTTGGTTACAAACTGCTTTATTGTGGCGTAACTGGTGTCTTGTATTTTGTTTTCCACTGTACCAAACGACGATCAGTAGACCGTCGTAACATATGTTAGGCCTATATATTTTTAAAACTGAGTTAGTTACTTAAATAATGTTTAAACCTTTTAAAAATTGCAATTCATCTTTTATGTGTTTGTTCTATTTTACTATGTGTTCATTTACATTTAGTATTCGCAACATCTGAAGTGGCGAGCGCTTTACTTGCCAGGCGACGAACAATTCAACGAATTTGAAGCCGACTATGAAACCGTAGTTGATACTTCGTCACCTAATGGCATCACAGGGTATCATGTTATGAGAAGGTACGTAGCCTGTATTTCTGTAATAACAATAATACATAACAGGAGTTTCATAGATTAATCTCTTTGTGACAGTGTGTTGTTATTCACACTGCTATGTACGCCTAACAAAGAGTGTCTGTTTGAATTGTGTCTGCTCGTTAGGATGTCATTTTCATTTTTATTTGTTTCTGTGAATTTGTATAAACGAACAAAACACCCGCAAAGAAATGTGTGTATAAAAATAAAACACACACAAAGAACAAAACAAATTTGATTAATCTGATATTTGCAAACTAAACTGTTCAGACTGTAACATATTCTACATAGTATAACGTTAAAATTGAATGCTACTCAATTTTACTCAGATTTTATATAGAATAATGATAGTAATTGTTTATTAGACTAAGACATGCAAGTAACGTTGAGTTGAAGTACTGTTAGCAGCAAGCAAGCGGTGTTCTTCAAAAGAACACACCCTTGTCGAGGCGACTGTCTGACGGGGAGAAAACCATACAACAAGTCAAGTACAGGGTGAAGAATCATAAAAATGTATTGTACTAAAAAAAGCAATAAGCTTTAAGTGAAAGCGAGAGAGATCTGAGTGTTCAGACAATACAGTCCGTTAGAATTAGAGTGAGAGGTTAGAGCGAGCAAGCATAAGACAGCGTCTCTCCCCACTTATTTGTATAAGTTTGGCACGCGCTGTTTTTTGGCGAATGAAAGAAAGGGTCATTTTTTTAGCGGGTGAAATTAGCTAGTTGGGTTAGAGGAAATCAAATATCGCGGTACTTGAAACCAATGGGAACGCGATTTGTAAATATTGAGTGTGGGTAAGGATTGATTATGTATAAAAAACGTAGTTTGGAAATTTGTCGGGAGTCTACGGAGAACATTACAGCTATCAGACTCGTCACCGCGTATTAAGTCGATTTATAACTAAACTTGCGATAGTTAGTATGAGTACAATATTCGTGTCGTGCATTAATAGTATTAAAACCGTTATTACAGTGGAAGAAATATACTAAAATCAAAGTAATAATTGCGATAGATATACTGTAACTTGGCGATAAACTATCCAACTGCACATCAAAGATAGTCTAACATGTAAATCGGGAAGTTACGAAGCGTTGAAGTGTATTGGGTATGAATTAATGATATTGAGAGCACTCAGCTTAATAACACATTTACTAAGGTGTCAGAATAAATAGTAGTTGTACACAAATTACGTGCTAAAGCAGTAAGTAGATGTGAGCTGTGTAGTGAAGGTGAAACCTAGGTAATTAAAGTGTTAGTATCAACGAGTGTTGACAAAAGGATTGTCCGAATCGCCGACGAACGCAAAGCTCCAGGATTGCAGACTCCGAGGGAAGGAATCACCAACACAAACGGAATTCAACAAACAAGTAAACAAATTTGAACATTAAAACTCATAATAATTCAGTGTATCTTTTGTTAAATCTATTACTATTGGCAATTCAATCTGTCTAAGAACCTACTTTCAAATGAGAATTGATGAGAAGTTAAAATTTCAATATTGTGAATCATTTTAAGATTGTACGTAAATTTGACTCAGAATTTTTAAAAATGTCTCTTCATACCATCACACGATGGCACAGTCGTCAATATATTAAAAATAATAAAATCCACATAACACAAAACACAATTACATTACACAAAGCTCGCCACAATAGTTTTACGGTGTACACCGCACGGCAACCGACAGCGCACTGGTTCATATTTGACTCGTGTCGCGACAATATCGCAACGCAGTATCATACAGGACATTAGATTTAAAGTTCAGCTGATCATTTAAAACATGTGGCCTGGTAACAGGATTATTATACGCTCTATATATTTCAACTCTTCAAGGGCGTTCATGTAACGTCCTTTATTACAAAAGTGAAGGGGTATCAAGTTGGTATGAAAATTAGTATAGTTGTGATTTTCATCAATAAGATGTTTAGCGAATTTAGATTTTACATTTCCTGTGTTGTGAAAATAAGTGGGTGGCTTATGTTCAACAAACCTCTTGAGAAAACCACGGCCAGTTTGGCCCACATAAAAAGCATCACAAATATTACATATTAATTTAAAGATCCCTGTTTTCTTTTCAAGGACGGTTGGTTCCCGAGTACGAAGGCTATTTAAAATGTTATTTGTAGTCTTATATGTGACAACAACGTTTGACTTGTTTAAAATAGAAGTCATAGACGGTGAGTTGCATAGCGTTTAGTTGATCATTCAATTCAAATTGTGTTATAATCATTTTGATACCCTGAGATAATTTTAAGAGTCGCCATCAAAGCAAGAGTTGAGAGCTTAGTATTAGTGAGTTACACCTATCTTTTTCTAGCTCTAAGCTGCGAGGGTGGTAATAGGCCAGACAGGACGTTGCTTTAAACAGAGATACATTGAACACAAACGCACTACACAACACCACCGAATCCACCTTTGCAAACCACCTCATTGTAGCAAACCACACATACACAAACATGAACAATATCATTGATATTCTACACGTACACACAAAAGGCCGAAAACTAGACACTCTTGAACAACTTGAAATATAAAAACACATAAAAACGACATCCTAAACGAACAGAGAAAATTCAGATCACATGTACCTATTCAAACATATTACACCGCACACACAAAATCGATCTTTCAAACGACGGCGCCGTCACCAAGAACAAGACGGACAGCGCTCCTAGCGGCAGACTCTGGCGAAGCTTGTAATAAGCAAAAACTGGTTCAGGCTGTAAGGTAAAAATTTTACATTTTTACCAATAAAAAACTTAGTGTTCCGAGTCAGTAGTATTATATTTATGATTTGTTTTTTGTTTCTTACCTAAGTATTATGTATATCTTTAGTTTTTTATTTTGAATCTCTGTCGGTTGTGGGACAGAGGTTTTTTTATCTTTTATTTGTGATGTTCTAATTTTTTTAGCAATTTGTTGTGTCGACAAAACGTCGCTTTTTAATAAAAAAAGCATTTATGGAAAGAGTCCGTCTCACTAGTAAGCCTAACGCTGATAACCCATCACTGAGTGTTTCAAAGAAAATATATGTTATCCCGTTCTATGGCGGCATTACCTTTATGTTTTTAACTCTCTGCATCTCACCGCGACTACCATGTAGTACAGCCTATTTATCGATAACAAAATTCATATATTATTATCAAAATTAAATTTAATGAATTATATTTATTACTATTTTTAAAGTAATTATTATTATTTTTATATTTTATTTCCACAAGAACAGGCCTGTCGTGGACAACGCGAATATCATTTACTTTTCTTCTCCTGCCAGAAGGCCCTCATTTGCACACTATACGCCGCCTTCCTTTCCACTGTCTACCCCTTTCTCATCTTCTTCCAGGGAACCTCAAGATTTTGAATTTTGTTTCTGTATGTATTTCTATTCACTCAGTCGTCCAATGAGATACCCAGTTTCATCATTTTCTCCTTGAAGTGTTTGGTGTATGCGTTCAGACTGGAAAGTTGCCAAATATAGTTGAAAATTTGTTTATTTAATCTGGTCCGATCCACCCAAACCATATGTCTAAGGAATCTCAATATTTTCCGTCGTAAACCCGTTTTCAGATTTTCCAGATCCCTCTACAGCTCTTTTTTTCGGTCTATGCCTGCCCCCATCTTTCGTTTTCTTGGAGCCACCAATTTTCCGAAGAATTCTTAGATCAAAAAAAGAGGTTCCAAATTTTAAAAGCACATTGTTTCCTCCCCATACATGATCTCTGGCCTGATCACAGTGCTATAATGACGGACTTTCGAAGTTCTGGAAAGCCTTTCCTTTCCGTACAGTTCCCGGGTTAGAGTGAAAGACATTTGATAATTTGAGTTTCCTTACCATCAGAATTCTTTGTCTGAGGCGTTTCAGGATATGTTTTCCCCAAGACGTTTAAAATTGTTAGTATATTTTATTTCTCCGTACGCAGTGTCCAGGCACGTGTTTGGGAACTTAAATAGGGTGATCATAATTTCCGATTTAGCATAGGAGATTTGGAGGCCATTTTCTCCGTTATATCTTTGAGATCTTCTACTTGTTTTCTTGCTTCTTCTTCTGACTAGGCAAAGATGTCAAGGTCATCTGCGAAAGCTAAACAGCTTAATTTACGCCTTTGGATTTGTTACTTAATCTAACCCTAGTGGAATTGGGTTTATGGAAGGTTTTCATGATTTTATCTAGGACACAGTTAAATAGAATAGGGGAGAATTATTATTATTATTATTACTTAGAAATTATCAAAGTAAAGTTTTTATCATATGGTATAAATTTTGATTACCTAATGTTAATTTTTCATAAATAGCCTACGGTGCTGCCATATTGTTGTAACGCCCGAGGCTGGGGCCTCACAAAGTGAAAGCCCCAGTCGTGCGGACACGAAAGCTGTGGGAGTGGCTCGTTATTAAATAAGGCATTTACTTAGAATAACAAAATTTCTTTAATTCGTCAAAACAGCTAAGTACGTTATGTCTAATACAAAGTTTTATCTTAATGAACAAAATGACAATAATTGTTCTCTATAGATTAAAGTGACATTCTCTCGTTACAATAATTCGATTTCTTACTTGAATATTTTCATTAAGACCTTATATTACATTATATATATATATATATATATATATATATATATATATATATATAACATTCATTATATACTGAATATTCTTATTAAAACATTATAAAAGCTTTACTGACTATATTTGTGAATTTAGAACATTACTACTTTAAAATAGACATAAATGATTGAGATGTCAACCATACATATTTTCTTAACAAATTTAGAACACTACTGAGCATTTCTGAGTACAAATAATTCATTTGTCAAAATCTTTGTCAAAATTCTTTAAATTTGAACAAAATAAAACAAAACAAAGTTGTAATTACGCTTTCGATACGGTTCCATCGTTGAAAGAAGATGTGCGTATAGTGCGCAGAGAAGCCAAAAAGTGTACAAGTGTGTTTCTTCCCAGTGCTCTCGTCGGTTTTATACCTCTCATGACGCAAGGAGTCTCTACGAGTTAACGCCCGAAATTCAGCCAATCAGAACTGGACTTTGCACGTGTCTCGAATCTTATCAGTTCTTATCTAATTATCTTAGCAGGTGCATTCATAATTCCGAAAGGCATTTTTGCAAATTCAAAATGAGTTCCTGGAATAGAATACGCGGTTTTCTCCCCATCTTGTTTATCCATATGTACTTGGTGAAACCCACTAGCCAAATCTAGCTTAGTAAAATATTTAGAATTTCCCAAACAAACTAACGTCTCAACAATATTTGGTAACCGATAAGCATCCCCTTTTGTTATACTATTTAACGCTCTATAATCAACGCAAAACCTGTACTTAGGTATAAGCATTCATGACAAGCCATAATTCTGCATCATTCCCGATAAAATTACAACGAGTTATAGGTCGGACAGGCCTACAACCGTTAGTGATACCAGTGGGGACTACCCTCCTAACCTCTACACCGGAGACGAGTGATACGACTACCGAGTTGTTATTCAAACTCAAGCGTCGTGATGGCAAGTCTAATATTGCACCCAGTGACTTTAGTAAGTCGAGGCCTAGTATACCGTCGTAAACATGAAAAAAATATCATCTCTTGGTATTACAAGAAAAGTGTGTACAACTTCAACGCTTCCCAGACGTACCCTCAAATTTTGTGTCTCTTTTACGAATAAATTACTCCCGGTAACCCTTTTAGCATTTATAGCAGTTTTATGTGTGGCACACCTACTGAATTAAAGAAATACTAGATCCAGTGTCTATTATAAATTTACATAATTTCTTTTCAATTTCACCCATAATTACTAAATCATTTAAACCGTTAGAAGGGATTGTAGGTATCAAATAACCCGTCCGTTCGACCTGCCGTGCTCTATCAAGTCGAACTGCTAGCGTTTGGGTGTGTATTTTGCTTACTATTGCAGTTACGAGCGTAATGCCCCTTAGCATGACAATTATATCATTCTATGTCTTTCAAAGCCTTTTTTTGTGCATTGTTACAGTATTATTTTTATTTTTATTATTACGGTTCTGATTACAACTGGTACTGCGAGCATTATGTGGCTCAGTTTTACCACTAGCTTCTCTTGATAACTTTTTAAAACCATTCTTAGCTAAGTGACCTACCTTGTTAAAGTGATAACGGGACACTAGTCACGAAGACATGTCTACCGGCGTTATTTCTCTTACCATGTCCCCATGAAGTATGCTGCTGTTGTCGATCAGCTGAAGCCACAGTATTAGAGATCTGAATTGCCTCCTGCATAGTGTTAGGTAATCGGTATCGTATTTGCTGTCCCACAACACCTTGTAGGCCATTTATGTATGGAGCTAAAAGCCGACGCTCCACCTCTTCCTCGATGACTTTCAGCAAACTCCATATGATCAGCAACCTGTCTAATAGCCTTTGAACATAAAATTCGACAACGATCAGCAAAAGATTCTGGGGTTTCATCCCTACGCTGTGTCGCTGACTGAAGTGCTGTATAATGATACTGATCTAACTGCTTAACTTTAAATCGTTCAATAAGACACTGTCTTAAAACGTCATTCTTTAAATCTGCTTTCTGTAGCTGCGGACAACTGTTAAAATAGAATGCTGCAGGTCCCCTTAATTTTAACGAAACACTGCGAACCTTATCAGAATCGTTCCAATTGCCTATTGTCGCGGCATCGTCAATCTTTTTAAAGAAAGCATGAACTGGAGTACCCATACTATCGCCCCTCCAATTTTCAATAATGTTTGATGTAGTCAGATCCTTAGTGACAGTAGCAGCGACAGGTGCAGTACCTGTTGTCTGCATACGCTCTTGTAACTCGGCTACGATATGTTTTAATTCAGCTACCTCAGACATTTTAGGCTTTTGTAATCAAACTCTTAATAGTTTTATTTAAATAATTAGTTTCTTTGATTCTTTGTAATAGACTTCGTAAGAGAATCTCGCACCCTTCCAAACTGTATTGAATTGGATTGGTGTGTTGTAAACAGGTAAAGTGACAGAAGGACTACTGTGGGTATAATAATCTGTTATAACCCCAACACGCGTACCAACCCGCATAAAAAGTTCGAACACGTCCCAAAATATAGACACGCTCAGTATAGACCCATTAACAAATCATCACTTAATTCTTTCTTTAACTTCTTACTACTATTGCCCATCAATAAAGAGCCACTTCAATGAGAGAAATGTTTAATTAACGTGAGTAAAGTAACATTCCCAAATTTAATATCCCAAATTCTGACACCAAGTGTGTTGTAATTGGGTCTGGGGCCTCACAAAGTGAAAGCACCAGTCGTGCGGACAGGATAGCTGTGGGAGTGGCTCGTTATTACATAAGGCATTTACTTTGAATAACAAAATTTCTTTAATTCGTCAAAGCAGCTAAGTACGTTATGTATATTGAAAAGTTTTATCTTAATGAACAAAATGACAATAATTGTTCTCTATAGATTAAAGTGACTTTCTCTCGTTACAATAATTCGATTTCTTACTTGAATATTTTCATTAAGGCCTTATATTACATTATATATATAAAAAAATAACATTCATTACATAATGAATATTCTTATTAAAACATTATAAAAGCTTTACTGACTATATTTGTGAATTTAGAACATTACTACTTTAAAATAGACGTAAATGATTGAGATGTCAACCATACATATTTCTTAACAAATTTAGAACACTAGTGAGCATTTCTGAGTACAAATAATTCATTTGTCAAAATCTTTGTCAAAATTCTTTAAATTTTAACAAAATAAAACAAAACAA
This sequence comes from Magicicada septendecula, assembly GCA_034769895.1. Lineage (NCBI taxonomy): Eukaryota > Metazoa > Arthropoda > Insecta > Hemiptera > Cicadidae > Magicicada > Magicicada septendecula. Next base: position 18,767,187 of record CM068369.1, on the reverse strand, counting down.
AGTTGTAATTACGCTTTCGATATGGTTCCATCGTTGACAGAAGATGTGCGTATATTACGCAGAGAAGCCAAACAGTGTACAAGTGTGTTTCTTTCCAGTGCTCTCGTCGGTTTTATACCTCTCATGACGCGTCTCTATGAGTTAACGCCCAAAGTTCAGCCAAGCAGAACTGGACTGTCTCGAAACTTATCAGGTCACGTAAGAGGACAATTGGACATTGATTTGTGTGAACCAAAGCGAAACTCGTTCAAAAACACTGACAAGAAGACTATTCTTAGCTTCTCTGGTTGATAACTCTCTACACGCCCCACGATAAAACATGGTCAGCACACTTTCTCACAATCGCTCAGTTTGTTCCTTAAAAATAATTCTTTCCTTAAATAAAAAAAATAAAATAGTATATTGAGTAGTTTGAGTATGAGTAGAATCGTCATTTACAATATATATAAAGTCATAATGTGGAATGTGCTGGGCACAACAATATTAACGTAAATATTTTGTAAAGGACAATTTATGACCGGTTTGTGTTTCAGAAAGGACAAGTCACTAGCTTCCTACACCTATACGGTCGTATATGTAGGTGAGAACCTGTTTTACGAAGACGTCGTCCGCGATGATGGTAAGTAGTGCTTTGCCCGACAACTCATTGAATAAGGTAGGCCTAATACGTTTTGCAGTAGGTGTCTTTTTTGTCAGGAGGCTTCCTAACTACCTGAAGCTGTACAACGCTTTCTGGTTTTTCATTATCCACAAAATTTCGTGGAAGTCTTTACGTATAATGATTTAAACATGCATCCGTACAAAATTCAAATATTGTAAGCTTTATGTGACAGTGATACAGGAAACCGTGTGACTTTTTGCCGCCAGTTCTCGTATGTTATAAATACCAACATAGACGTTATTCACAATATGCTATGAGTAACGAATCTCATTTTTAACTGAGCGTATGTGTAAGTAAACAAACCTTTCGGTACTGAGAGCCAAATGACCGTCGAGAAATGTTTCGAGAACCATTATAAACTGATAAACGTACTGTATGGTGTGAAATAACTTTCTTTGGGATAATCAGTCCTCACTTCTTTGAGAATTCAATTTGGGAATTCCATTACTGTCACATCAGAGCAATATGTCAAAATAATTGTTGTCTTCCGAAGTAGCAGAAAAGTCTGAAATCACACGAAACAGTATGGGGAGCAACCAGCCACAGGGCTAGCCGATCAATGGGTGCAGTTTAACGAGTTACCTTAAGGAGTAACAAATTCCGTGCCTCACGATATTTCCAGAGTGCCTTTTATTCTACTGGGGATATTTTGAAAGTAAGTAATAATCCACTCCTATGAAACATTGAAACACTCAAAGCTGGTGTAATTTCTGTTCACATGTTACACCGTGTAATGGAAAACGTAAAAACTCGAATATAAAGTGTGGGAATATCAATTCATATCACTTTACAATGATTTCATTTCATCTGTTTATAGTGATGCTTTTTCCATTGTTCATTCTTGTTCCCACCCGTCTGTCCACTAAATGTCTGCATACGTTTTTTCGTTTTCCCCATTGCCATCAGTTCTTCCGCATGTTGAGAGTGTTAACAGTTTTATATGCTTGCACCACTGCACCACGAAGCTCGTAACATGAAGCCACTGACTCTTACCAAGGCTCCCTTGGTTAACCATTCTTCATATGAATTAAACAGAATAGGAGATAAGCAGCATCCTTATTGTAGTCTCACCACGGTGTCTCCACGATCCAGGGCCACTTTGAATTTTTGCCCACCTACAGCTTTGAACTCTGTCCCTCCGGCGGACGTCAAAGTATTTCAGTATTTATGTCAGCTTTTCCAATTTACACGGATAAACTCTTTTAGTCAGTCACACCAAATAAGAAAGGAAATATTTTAAAGAGTTTTCAGGGGTTCACATCTTCTGGATACGGGTTTGGCAATCCCGATGTGCTTTATTCTCACTTTGTTTCAATTTATCTTGAGTGAGATCACTTCCTTTAGCCTTTCCTGTCTTGTCTCTCTTGACTGACTCTTGTTCTTTCCTGACCCCGACGCTACTAGAGTACTCGTAGGCTTGGGTGTCTTCCTTTTTAAATTCCTAATTTGGAGTGGCTTAGGATCTTGGAGTGCTTACTGATGCCGTTAGGTGAGCACTGGAAATACTAAGAAAATTTCAGTATCAGTATAACTGATACAAAACCACCAAATCCTATCTCAGAAAGAGGAGGGTGAGGGCAACTCTCCTGCGCCCCAAAAACAGAAGCCTTTCGGATGAGATATGGTAAACCTGACACAATAGTCTCTGTCTTCCTGGTAGGGGGTTGTGCAACAGGCCAGGCAAAGTTTCATGTAAAACTTTGAAATACTTGTAGTATCCAAAGCAATCTCAGACTCGAAGTAAAGGACATAAATGAGATTATTGCAATTAACGGAAAACAATGGAGGGATCATTGTTTCATTACTCTCTACACGAAGTTTCATTACAAACTGACATACGACAATGTTTGAAATCACCAGTCAAATCTGTCAAGTTAATTAATTAGACTGTTGTAAAATAATGTTCTAAATTTTTATTAAGGTATTTGTTAGTGTCTGTGGGGGGGGGGGTCTCTACACTGATAGTGACGTTCGAATTATTCAAATGATGTCTTATACCAGTTTAATTATAGTAAGACACTCAACGTCCTTTTTCCTTCTTACTTTTGCATGTTGCTGTTCTTCACTTTGTCTACTGTTTTCTACATTCTAACGTATTCTCATTTTTCTTCTATATTCCACTACTCCCAAGATTTTTATGTCCTGAATAACCTAATCCCTACGTTTTATTCCTTGTCTTATTCTTGGTCTGCTTTCTTCTGGTTTCTATTTCATAATCGTTTCTAATACAGAATACCATCCATTTCACTTTATATACCTATCATTGTGCTTTTGTCACTTTAAATACGTACTTCCAATAAGACGCTTATATCATTGTGTTAATCTTGTATAAAATTATTCACGTAGTCGTTGAGTCCATGAATTCCTCAGTTTATTTTTCTCCTCGATACTTTTAATTTTTCTTCATTTTGTTAATGAGGCAGAACTCCTGGCTTGTGTATATCACTACCAGTATTGTTGCTGTTCTTTCAACATGTTGTAACACACGCATATCAAAATTTCAAATTTCATTAATAACCAGTACATTAAGTTGATTACATCACATTTTTCACTGTTGGAAAAGATGAAGAAGTGTATACAAAAATGTAATGCTACTTGTTTTATATTTAATGGCTTAAACCTCCAGTGACACAATAGTTAACAGCTGGGCGGTACCTGATGTTATCAATTTTTGTAAATACCGTACACTAAACTTGGTTAATGTATTCTGATCACAATTATCAAGCAAGTTAATACAGCTGTTCTAAACGTTATTGGAAGCCAAGTGACGGATTGAACTTGCTTTAAATAAGAGGATTTAGATATCTCTGATGCTCTCTGTCTGCCCGACCGAAACTGTTGAACTCCCATCATTTATCAGTACTTAAGCCTACTTTGTTAATTACGTTGCAAATATATGTTAACGGTAATTAGATATATTCATTATTACAGGACAGACAGAGCGGTTCAAAACATACGTTCTGGACTATACTCCGGATAAATTCTCTACGCTTTACTACCGCTGCTCCGATACAGGAGGTAAGTATTATATTAATCATACAAATATACATATATGTTACAAACTTACATTTATTTATTTCCAATTTAAACATGTAAATTAACATCAAACATAAAAACTCTTGTATTTAAATTATCTGCCGGGTTGTTTGGCCGTGGTCCAAGCTTTTCATTAAAACCAAACGTTTCAGCAGCACGACTGGCTGCCATCATCAGTGGATGTAATCAAGTCAAACCTAACGGTGGGTGACGTACGTCAGGCCCACAGTACTGTGGTGAAGGGTAAAGATGTCCTGCGATGCTATCTGTACTTATAAATTCATTAAGTCCCACGTACACGTATAAATTGCACCAACAGACAATCAGAAGAAAGAAGGTGAATGTTAACGAATACATCCACTGAAGATGGCAGCCAGTGGTGCTGCTGAAACGTTTAGTTTTAATGAAGATCTTGGACCTCGGCCAAACAGCCAGGCAGATAATTCTACGAATACACCCACTCAAGATGGGAGCCAGTGGTGCTGCTGAAACGTTTGGTTTTAATGAAGACCTTGGACCACGGCCAAACAGCCAGGCAGATAATTCTACGAATACACCCACTCAAGATGGCAGCCAGTGGTGCTGCTGAAACGTTTGGTTTTAATGAAGACCTTGGACCACGGCCAAACAGCCAGGCAGATAATTCTACGAATACACCCACTCAAGATGGCAGCCAGTGGTGCTGCTGAAACGTTTGGTTTTAATGAAGACCTTGGACCACGGCCAAACAGCCAGGCAGATAATTCTACGAATACAACTGACACCGGCCGTAAAAGCCTTCATATAATAACACTAAAAAAGTGTGTTTTTTGGGCACCAATTTTTTGAGGTTTACGAAACGTGTCTATAAAACTACTCAAGATGTAGTTGTGGAATCCTCTTTTTCAAATTTTCAGGTCGATAACCATATGAAACTATTAAATTTAGAATTTAATTTAGGTTCCAAGCATTTCAGTAGCGCTTCGTTGTAGCCTTGGAGCGGAAATCAGGGTGAAATTTTTCGCATATAAATAAAAAAACGAAGCGTTTTCGGACCTATGTTTACATGAAATTTCACCTCTATTTTAGCCTGTACAATGCATTTCTGAAGTATGCCCCATTCCTCGTAAGACACTCTGTATTCACTCTTGTGATCAAATCTTTATCCCAACGCGTTACACTGGGTAGCGTACAGATTGTTCTCTCAGTTTGCTGTCTGTTCTTTCTCTGCCACCTATCAAGTTCGTGCATGTTTATTCTCCGCTCGCGCCATACTTTGAGTCAAGTATTGACATTTTGTGACCGCAGAGAGTTGAGGTTAGATTTGTTAGTCTGTTTGTCCTTGATGACGTGCTGTAGAAGGGCAATGTTTCTCTGTACGAAAGTCTCATCTTTGCCTCACCGCGTTGTATGAGTCTGAAGAAGTTTGATGTCTCTCTGCAAAGGATGTCAGAAAGTGCTAAAGGTGAATCAGTTAAAGTGAAAACTACTCTGAATTACTGAAGTCAAAAAGTGTGGTAAACTTTTAAGAGGCATTATTTAGCTTCAACTCAATACAGCCGAAACAACATTGTGTCGTCAAGAGCTTGGTTTTGAAATGCTAAAATATTCACTGTACAGTTCAGACTTGGCTCAAATTTCATATTTTAGGTCTATCGATATGAGGAGGCACAACACATGAGGAGGCAGGTTTGCTAAGACTTGTTAAGACAGGTTTGTTTGTTTGGTAAGATGTCGTAGGAGCTGTGCAACATCGGCTGCACACATGCCTGGAAATTATTTTCTGGAAATCGATTCAAAAAACCTTGATTAGGAGGTGAAACAAGTACATAGAGGCATGAAAAGATTATAAAGAAAAAATGTCACATGTAATTTACTGAAGTTTATATAAAAATTGTATTTTTAAAATGTTCCTGTACTGTTTGTCTTGCTGTATATTGTACTCTTTGTATCGTGTACTCGCTAACCTCATGCTTATCAGAATTAAATGTTATGAATTGTGATGCAATTAACATAGTTCAATTATAAAATGTATCTGTTGAAATTAGAACGAATGTGTTGCGTTCGAATGGTTTACGCGTTTCGAAACATATGTTCCGTCGGAGTGTCCGATTGGTCAGACTCGAGTGCGCACTCATGTAACGCGGTTATGTGCAGAATTGTTTTCAATATTTGTAATTTTAATATTTAACGACCTCACATTGAGTGATTTTTTATTTTTTAAGACGAAACATGTGTTTCGAAACGCGTAAACCATTCGAACGCAACACGAAGCCCCACGACGGATAACATACGGTAAATATTATAGAGATTTTGTCAATAAGTGACTTGGATACTAATTCAATCATGTTTTTCAAGTAGGACGAATGATTGCACAGTATATTAAATTCTCTACATAACCGTACCTGTATTTCAATGTAGTATCATTGTATCCAGATTTCACTGAATTCACATTTTTTATCTAAGGCGAGAAACAAGATAATAATCATACTTCACATAATTAGCAACAAGCATTTCTGTATCTTTTAACAACTGTTAATTTTCAATTGCACATATCTTTTAGTTGATCAAAGTGTGCGTTTCAAAGCATAACTCCAAAAATTGCATATATTTTGGAAAATTGTAAAAATATCATGAGTTCTCTATATAAATAAAAGTAGCTACTGCTAACATATCTGACAAATAATTCAGCTAACAATAATAACAAATGATTCTGAGATACCAACCTGATCCTTATATTGAGCCGTTGTAATGGTTTCAATATCAGAGTCACAATCCTTTGAAGTTGTACTCGTAAGTCTGAAGAAGCGAAATGGTAACTACACTACTGGCAATGATTTCCGTCGTATGCGTTTGACGAATTAAAACACGGTTCCACCCCACTCAATAACTCGGCAAATTTTCATAAAATACTACGGTTTTCTGTGTTTACTGTTCTGTGTGAACGACGACATCGCGTGTTGAATTCATTCAGTGATTGTTTCAGATCTTGACACCGACACCAGGTTCATCAGCACTCCTACAGAATACACCTTGAGCGCCGAAGAGGAGCAACGATTCCTGGAAAATGACAGAAGCTACAATTTCACTGGAGGCATGAGGAAGTTGGTGAACCCGACTCTTTAGTGTTGAGCGGTCTAAATAGCGGAAACCAAAAATATAACGATATATGTATAACATTTTAGAGAGTGAGAATGTGTGTGTGAGAGAGAAAGAGAGAGAAAATATGTTTTATCACACGCTCTGATATTTTATATCTTAACAAAATGAAATAAAGATGATTATACTAAATGAATATAATACGAATAACTGACTCCTTATTTCACATCTCCATTAAACCTTGCCACACAATAACATTACAAAATGTCACTCATTCTTCAGTGAAATCTGTCTATATATCAGTTGCAGGAGCAGTAGCAGCTACTGCAAGTGCAGCATACAGTAAGAACGCAAACACAAACAAACGGTGAAGGTTGATGTACCCGAGGAGTTCAGGGCGTAGCCGACGAAATAGAAAGGCCTTGGCGCGCGGTAATCAGCTGTTTCACCGGGTCTGAGTTTGCTGTGCGCGTAGAGGCTCTGACCGCTTTGTGTAGTGTGGTTTTTCTTCAATGAATTAATGTTCTGTTTCTTTTAGTGACTTCGCTAAGTGAAGCAATGATATCGTTAAGTTATAATAAAATTAATTTTCTGTGTTTTTATTGCTATAGTGTATAACTATTGATGTAATATACGGAGAACGATCTCGGTTTGCCGGCATTCGTAACGGATTTTACAAATGTGATACATTACTTTATCGCGTATTTCTCATAAATACAGTAAGTTCTTCTATTACAATACATACGTGAAATTATGTAGTTTCATCTAGTATTTGTTTTAAGTGTTTAGTGCAGTGATTTTTTCCTGTTCCACACGAGTTCATAACATAACATAACCTATTAACACACGGCGGGACCAGAAAGGTAATGTAATGATTGTTTTCTTTCTTTCAGTGTTACAAAATGCCTCGACATTGTAGTGTCTTTGGATGTAGATCAAATTATGATACTGAAACGGAAAGGACTTCTACATTTTCACTGCCAAAAGACGAAAATCTCCGGAAGACATGGTTGAGAAACGTTCCAACAGATTTTTCAAAATTAAAAAATCCCACTATCTGCATAAAACATTTTGATGAATCGTGTATCATTAGAATAGACAGAGTTACTACAATGAAAGGGGAATTAATATAATATCATAGAAAAATACCTAAGCTTACAGAAAATGCTGTGCCAACTATATTTCCTAACACACCTTCATACTGTTCTAAAACTATTCCTAAAGTAAAACGCCTTGCTGATGTAGAAGATGAACATTTAAACCAGGCTATTAGGGAAAGCATTGTATCAAATAAACAACACATGGAGCGTGATTCCATAAGTGGTACAAGTGATATCCTTTCATTTTTAAATGCACGACAAATACATTGCAGTAAATGGACAATTATTGAGGATGAGACAAAGATTTTAATTTGTCTACTGGGTATCAATAATGGGACACCTTGTGTTACATCTTTTATAGCAGTGAATGCTGATTTGTCTTTTAATGTTCAAATGAACAACGTTTATCCAATTAATACTTTAAATACAACCACGAAGTTAAACTCTTTACATATTTTGGACAGTATCATGTCACAGATTGAAAATGGTGAATTAGTGCCTACTGTTAGAGATAAAGTAGATTGTGCTGTCCAACTGTTAGAGTCCTTGCCTAATTATGATGAAAATGAACATTTGAAATTTATTGTAGGACAACTAAATCTATCACAGGCTCCAAAAAATAACAGGTTTTATGATAACAAAAGTATGATACTAGCCTCTACACTTTATGTTCACTCCTCATCTGCATATAATGCATTAAGGAAGTGCGATTTACTCATTTTACCTCACCCACGTACCCTGCAAAGACTAATTTCTTCTTTTGAATTGTCATCCAATAGCAGTTCCTACTTGGAAAGCAGAATTAAACACTTGAAACCACATGAACTGTTAGTATCTCTGGTGACGGATGAAATATATATTCAACCTCAACTCTCATTTAAAGGTAGTGAGATTTATGGGAGTAGTTATTCTGATGCTCAGAAATGTGCTAAAACAGCTCAAGTGTTCATGGTATCCTCCCTTCTATCAAAATATGTAGATGTAGTAGCCATTATACCAGTTATTAATATGACTAGTGAACAGTTGAAGTCTTTCATCGCAGATGTTTTGAACATGTTGGAAAGAATTGGTTTTCAAGTTATTAGTCTAATTGCTGACAATAATATTATTAACAGAAAGGCATATGAACTTATGACACCAAATAAAACTTTGCAGCCTAGCATTTTGCATCCATTAGACTCGTCTCGGAGACTTTTTTTTATGTTTGACACTGTCCATATTTTGAAGTGCATTAGGAATAATTGGCAAACCAAAAGAAATGTAAACAAAACCTTGTGTTATACTGACATGAATGATCCCTCTAAAATACTATGTGCACAGTACAGACATTTAGAATTAGTGTATGAAAAAGAAAAAGAATGTCTTGTTAAGTATGGACATACACTTTCTGCTAAAGTACTATATCCATCAGCAATTCAGAAACAGAATGTGGGCTTGGCACTGAAAATTTTTAATGATAATAATATTGTGGCCTTGAAACATGCTACGAAAGATCTGCCTAATGTTTCTCAACAGATAAATGAAACTGTAATTTTCCTTAATGTCATTGTTAACTGGTGGAAAATTGTTAATGTTAAGAGTGTGTTTGAAGGGAAAAGATTTAATGATCCTTATAGAGAGGCAATTAGAAGTCCAACAGACATGCAAGTGCAATTTCTAAATAAAATGTGTCATTGGCTGAAAATTTGGAGAGTCTCCGTTCCAATAATAAATGCGTTAACTGCTCAGACATTTCAGTCCTTGATTACAACTTTAGAATCTCTCCTTGAAATTATTCCATATTTATTTGACAAATACAGAGTTGATTATATCTTGCTAAGCAAATTTCAGAGTGACAATTTGGAGAGTCGTTTTTTATGCTACAGACAACTAAATGGTGCAAATTACTACATCACTTACCTACAGATACTAGAAAATGAAAGAAAATTGAGGTTCAAGAATGCTGTGCTGTTTGCTGCTCAAAATGTTAATGTAAACCTAAAAGATTTGTTACCCACCCAACAGAATTATAACAATGACGTTGAACTGAGTAGCTTTTTGGATATCGTGGACCAAGACTTTGAAATGGATGTCATTCCAAATGATACTGTGCCAATATTGACATATTTAGGGGGATTTGCTGCTAGACAGGTTCTACGTAAATCAAGATGTGATATTTGCAGTTCTTGGCTCCAATTAAACAAAGAAGTGGAAGTTGATTTGTCTTATGACTTTCTAAAGGACTTGGACAGGGGAAAATTAACATTAACTACTGATAAAGTAGTTTTTATTGTTGGTTTGGCATGGCATACAATGTCATTATTAACAAAAGATTACATTCAAGATTTCTTGTCAGGTGGGAAACAGCTCTCAGTAGCTCATAAAATTTGCAGCATTAAATTACTCAGGTCAGATATGCAGAATAGTGAGTGTAAATGTTTCCATAAGAAGACCCTTATGGACAAACTTGATAGTGTTGCCCTTTGTGTGAATAAAATTTTGATAAAGAACCTTGTTAATGACCAGTCGTGTGCTTCTAAAGACACTTCAAGAAAAGTTAAAAAACTGAAAACTTGAAAATGGCATCATTTGAGTTCACTTTCCATAACCTTAAATTCATTTTACTTAAGTTTCTCTTTTATTTTTCAAGGTTCTTAATATTTTCCAAAATATAAATATAAATGGCAAGTCTGGTACTGAGATTTAATTTTGTAGGAAACCAAAATAAAATTAAGTGGTCAATACCACTGCAAGAAACTTTTAAGGAATATGTGATTAAAATGTCTTTTAAGAACTCCATTTCAAGGTAAGCTGTATAGTATTACTTTTGTAGTGACTGAGTTTAATTATTTTGAAGAATGTATTATCATGACTGTTGGTTGTAACATATCAGAATACTATTATAGCAGTAGTAAGTACAAGCAATGTCGTATCAGTCTTGTCTTGTCAGTGTCTTGTATAAATGTGGTTTAGTTATTTTCATTATATTATGGCATAATTTGAGCTCACTTTCCATAACCTAAAATTCATTTTACTCAAGTTTCTCTTTTATTTTCCAAGGTTCTTAATATTTTCCAAAATATAAATATAAATGGCAAGTCCGGCACTGAGATTTAATTTTGTAGGAAACCAAAATAAAATTAAGTGGTCAATACCACTGCAAGAAACTTTTAAGGAATATGTGATTAAAATGTCTTTTAAGAACTCCATTTCAAGGTAAGCTGTATAGTATTACTTTTGTAGTGACTGAGTTTAATTATTTTGAAGAATGTATTATCATGACTGTCGGTTGTAACATAATATCATAATACTATTATAGCAGTAGTAAGATGATGATGATGATTGTTGTTGTAAGGGGCCAAACTACTTCGGTTATAGGCCCTAGCAGTAGTAAGTACAAGGAATGTCGTATCTGACTTGTCTTGTCAGTGTCTTGTATAAATGTGGTTCAGAGTTATATCTTCATTGCATTTACTGTGTAACTGTTTAAATTTTTATGCATGTTTAAAACATTGCTCTTTATAAAAATCATTCCGTGGATAGACTTAAATTCACGCTGTAGAGCTGTCAGACCATCTGCGTGACGTCACACGAAAATGCGAGCCGCGCGCCATAGCCTGTCTATCTCGTTAGCCTCGGTTCAGGGCAAGTGACGTCAGTCGTTACCGGACAAACCGGAAGCCACAGCCTGCTACCACTGCCGTCTTGTTTCTGGCTTTGCATAATTTAACTTGAGTCTGCAGACTGACAGCGTGAAGCCACTCGGGCAACTTCGGCTACCTTCGTTCCCATCTATGCCCGCCTATATTCTGTTGTCAGATGCAGATGTGAGTTAGGTAAACGTTTGGCTAAAGTTTGTGTATTTATTTTAGCACAATAATTTTGTTAAGTTCACGGCTTCAAATACGTAAACTCAAGAGTATATTTTCCGTGTATTCAAGTGTCTGTGTGTATTCGTGTCTAACCTACCTATAAATGTCCTGTAAGCATTTCGATGTTTCATTTTAAAGTTTTGTCATTTTAATTTCAGTGTAGGCCTAACAGTTTTTATTAGGTACACGCGCTGTACGTGTTCGATGTGAAGTTCGTGTAACATTTCAAAGGAGTCTTGTCAATTTAAGGGGGGGTGGGAACCGTACCCTATATGTTAAAATGCCATTTTCTCAGCATCTATTTTGTGCTACCGACTTAAAATTTGTACAGGTTAATCATCACACTTTCAGATTGTTATGGCACTAGAATAATAAATTTATAAATTTACAAAATTTATAATTTTCTAAATTTTTTATATTTTTTAAATAAAAACCTTTTTTTATTTCGGTCAGTTTTAAAACATTTTTATAATTCCAGTAGACGAATGTTATTAGTAGAATAAATGTACAAATTTTAACTTCCTATGTTATAAAGGTAATTATATAATTCTAGAAGATAAATAATAAACACAATTGAGAATAAATTCATATCTATATACAACTATTACATTAACGACTCGGAACACAACGTTAATGTAATAGTTGTATTTAGTTAAGTAACGGACACATCATGGACAACGAAATCCAAGAAATTCATATCATACCATTTCTTACATTTATTACCCTGAATTGTATATTTTGTTTCAGCGTTTATCACTCCAGAAACAAAAATAATTGATTAAATTGACTACAGATAAATACGAAACCAACCTGCGAAGTTAGTGCACAGGTAAAGAGGAGTTTTACCGCAACTGATTACAGCAATATATATCAAAACCAACATTGTGAGTATAAAAAACTGAACTTAAAAACCGGCAAAACAGTATAAGTTGTCTTAATAAACGTATATTTCATATACTAATGCGACGATGTAGTCAAAAGGTTCATATTTATCTGGGGAGCCAGTGAAATTGTGTTTGTTTCTGGAGGAAACAAAGGTTAAAACAAAAACTACAATTCAGGGTAATAAATGGAGTACAACGATATGGTTAAATTAATTCTATATTATGTTTTAATATTTAACTGTGACCACAATCAATATTCATTTTATTATTCAATTCATCCGCTATGCACACAGGAAAACCCCGATTTGGATAAAAATACATGGATTTCATTATACACGTAAGTGTGGTGTGTGGGTTGACGAGAGAGTAGACAATAGCGGCGGACGAACAGTATTTAAGTACGAACAGTAACGAAGTTGCCGAGTGGTTTCACGCTGTCACTCTGCAGACTCAAGTCATAATTTATCGTGTTCAGTTTCGCGAGGTCAGTGTATACAGACGCGTGCCTTGTTGCGGTTGTTGTTGTTTACTAACACTACTGTTCGTTTGTTTGATTGTTGCTGCTGTTGTTGTTGTGTTGTTTGCTGCTGTTGTTGCGCCGGGACATCTGCTTCTAGGTAAGTCGTCTGTCCAATCTAGTTAACGTCTCACCATCACACCGGTTTTAGCCAATATTTTTTTCGCAAAGAGCCGCTTTTAATACACTGAAACATAAGGTTACCACATGAACAATTTTTTTGTTATTAACACACAGACACAGACACACACACACACAAATAACGTTATACTGTATTATTGTACTAGTCACATATTATGTTTTTGTATTTCCATATTCCGTAAGGAAGTGGAAATATGGTGATCGCGGAAATATCGTTTTCGTGATAATGACTGATTCTGATTGTACTACCCTCAAAACATACCCTCTGTTTTTCTAGTGGAACGATGCTGTGAACCTTATACATAAGAGTCAATGTCACGCGAAAAAATATTGTCGTACCTATAATGCTAGAAAGAGCTCTTTGTACACAAATTACAGGAGTTCAGTCTTTGTACAAATGGGGAACAAAAATCATATGACCACATGCTCATTAATTTTCAAGCGCCTTACTGAATAATTAGCACTACTTAATCTGTAGAAACTGACTTTATTACAATAATAATAATACGGTAATATAAAATAATACTAAGTTTTACTTCCATGTTCCATAAGGAAATGGAAGTATGGTGATAGCGAAAAAAATCGTGTACGAGATAAGGGCTGATTCTGATTGTACTACCCTCAAGACATGAAGAAAAGCCATTTTTCAAAACGTGACCCTCTGTGAGTTTGTGTGTAGAATATTTCTATGGTGAACGACAACTGCCGCAAATTCAAACAGAATCAAATAATTTTTTTGCATATGTGCCCGAGTTGTAGAGCACTCAAGGCCTGTTGATTTTGATGAAGATCGGTTAAGTAGGAGGGGTAGTTTACCAGCAACGTTTTACGCTTTAACGAGAGTGAAGTACTTAAAAATTCATTTAAACTTTTGCAAACAATGGTAATTGGTAAAAATAAAATAATTTTGTTGCCAGGCAACCAGCTTGTTAGGTTAGAAGGGAGGGGTAGTTTACCTGCTTTGTTTTGCGTTCTAACAAGGGTAAAGTACTTAATTTTGGTAAATAAGTGCCACGAAAATGAAGTCATATTAATCCACTGTAAAGTGGTAAATGAGAAAAGGGGGGAGGGGTGTTTTTTGAAAATTGCTGTGCTGAAATCAAGTAAAGTACGAATATTTAATTTTGAAGGATAAGATACCTTAGAAATTACATATGATGAAACTATTACTCTATGAAAGTGTAAATACCATTAATGGTGGGGATTGGTTGAGGAGGTAGATTTTATAGATTTTTATAGATAAAGTGACTGGAAAATGAAATTATATTAAACGACTACCTCATAATAACAAAAATATCTATAAATAGTGAAAATAGTTTCAGGGTGGGCGATATTTTTTAGAAATTATTGAAACGAATTCAAGTAATTGATTTTTATTATAAATCTTAGAACGTGGAAGTAATGTTTGGTTATCCATACCGATTTATTTCTTACTTGAGACATGTTACGTGCATTCGTGCATGTGTCGAATTGGAGACAGAAAACAAACATGGGTGAAGAGCATGACCAAATCGCTTCATGCTGTAAAATTGTTTCAAGTAAGAAGAAAATATTTCTCGATGACAGAGCTCACCGAATTTTGTTTTCGGGAGACATTTTGAAAACGTGGGGACAAAGTGGACAATTTTGGTTTTTTCACATTCTTTTCTCCGCAAGTAGGATTTCTTTCTGGAGAAACGATAATATCCAACTTACGGGGAGCCAGTATGGCAGAAAAGGTAAAAATGAGTCTGCTTCATAGAATTTCTTTCGTGTATTTTCCAGCATTACCCCAGTGCCAAAAATTACAAAAAAGTGCCCTTTGTACACATATTGCACAAATCCAATCTGAGTTAGGAATCAGGAGTCAAAGTCACATATTATGAACTCACTAATTTGCATGTGCTTACTGAATAATTTTAACTACTCAACCAGTAGATAGTGACTTTATTGAAATAACAATATGGTAATAAAGAATAATACTGGTTTTTAGTTTAACATTTAGTAATATCGATTCTCTATTGTAGAGTATTAATTTGAATGAATGTATGGTACCTTTAGGCTATGAACAATTAATACACTACAATAGAAAGTTTAGATTATAGGTACCATTAGTAAACAATAAGTGTGTGTGTGTTATAAATACATCACATTAACATTATTTAGTAATAGAAATAATTATTCGCGAGTGAAAATATGGTAATTAATGTATTTTCGATATTTGTACGTTGTACGCGAGTTGTTTACAAAACTTGATTTCTCATCATAGTTTCAAGTGGGTGGGATTCAAACCCCCAAAAACCCCTCGGTGGGTGCGCCACTGCTTGATATTAAAGTATTATAATATGAAGTTATTTACACATTTAGAAAAGTACTGTAGGGAAAAGAGTCACGCGCGTTCCTCTGTGTCTATGTACGAGTACGTTTTTACGCGTATAAAGTACAGACTTAATGGAGAGGCACCAAACTATATTAGTAATGTACTGTGGATCTGACGTACGACACCCCACGATAGGTTGACCCTAATACCGACTGAAGATGGCACCCAGTGCTGCTGCTGAAACGTTTGGCTTTAACATAAAGCTTGGACCACGGCCAAACAGCTCGGTAGATCTTTCAAATACAACTGACACCTGCCGTTGCCACAGTGGAAAGCCTTAGAACAATATTATATAAGGGATGTATTTTGAAGATAGTGCACACTAACTTGAATTTTTTTCCAAGTCTGGGAATTTATCAATCCTTAAAAGATGGCTGATTATTATTCCGACTACATATTAAATCAGAAATTGGAATAGCCTCCTTTTCAGACATGACAAACAAGAAAACTATGGACTACCGATTTAAAACAAAATAAAATCGATTGTATATTTACACTTTTCATTTAATTTTCCCATTAATAATTAATATTTTACTTTGACTTTTTAATTTTGTTTAACTTCTTACTATAAAATAAATACTTAAAGAAAAACTGTTTATACATTTTCTAGGCAGGGAAGGCGGCTACGGGATTAACTGACATACACGCGCGCACGAGCGCGCACACTGACAGGCCGCCCATAAATAGACTGGGGGACCAGCTGTTTGACCGCGCTAATAATTAAAAATTACAAATAATATTTATCGGGTTGTTGACGTTCCGGGCAGTTTTCAATAGAAGAAAACATAGTAGTATTGCAAAGTTTTATTGAAGCAGGGTTCAAATTAATATAAAATTTCATAAAGATGGACAGGTACCTTGTCATAAACATTTATATGAAATCAACATCAATGCAAAATTCCGACACTGTCCCTAACATTTGCAAACTTAGTATTCGATAACTGTAAAACAATCAAACGATACCCTATGCTAACACATTGAATATTCCAGTGAATACTAAATTTGCCTCCTGCAACTATTTAACTTTTCACTATTAAATTAAATTATATTTTTCGAAAAGTAAACGATTTTAGCTTATAATAAAAAATTGTATTACACTGTATATAAACAGGTAGCTTTACATGTACGGGTTTTCAATGTAGGGGGTTTTATAGCCCTTGAAGGTGATTTCACTACGATTATGTTTATGCAGATATCAACCCTAACTAAAACAAAGCATATTGTTGTTTGTCCTTCCCTTCAAAAAAGCTGAAATAATCTAAAAAAAAAATAACAGTGGACTGAGCAAGATTTTAAATAGTCAGATATCACTGATAATCATCATCATCATCATCATCATTCTCAAGGATTAAACCATGGATGGTTTGTTCCGTTCTCAAATAGGCAAAGATCAGAGCTGGTCACTCCAGCACTTCCTCGGATGTCCCACACCTCTCCGTCCCTTCAGCTTACAGTTCATATAGTTCCACAGCTGTTTGTTGATGCGGCATCAGCTGTCATCCATGTGGCAAGGATATTCCCACCAATTCAGCCGATACTGAACAATCCTCTCGAGTATACTCATATTATTCAGTTCCTGCCGTATATCTGTGTTTCTTCTATGATCATGGAGAGTATACCCTGTGTCACATGCCTGGGAAATCTCATTTCAGCCGCTTGGATGCGACTGGCCTGGCCTTTCGTTACAGTCCGATTCTCAGACCCATAAAGAATTGTGGGAAAGGGCCAAGGTGATTGCTTTTCGTGAAACTGATCCTTTACGGTGCAAAAATTATTATAGATGGTACTGTCCTGGAACAAGTTATCATTTTTTAATATCTGGGCTGCAGTGTGTCTTATAATGCAAGCAACGACTTTGTTAATAAATTGCATAAGTCGAACCTTATGTGCGGGACCATTAGGCGAACCCTTAAGTCAGCAAGTAAAGGAACACAAACAATTCATGCTAGTAATAACCATAGACAGATAAACAGATAGATAAACAGACAGGCAGACAGAGAAACAGACACACAAAGACACACAAAGACACACACACACACACACACACACACACACACACACAAACCTTGCACTGTATATTAAGCCGCCTGTAATCATATCAGACTGTGAGTTTAGTTTTAATATAAAGAAGACAACTTATGTTTTTGTTGGCTTCTGGAAACTTCTTGAAACATTTCACCGTTGTTACGCTAATGCAGTCAGTTGGTATGGATACAGTTGAGTGTTGAACTGTTAGAATGAATTTGAGAAATGGGACAGCGAGTTCGCGAAACAACAAGTTTGCTTCAATTGTGTGACTTCTGTTTATAAAGTTATAATCAAATTCTCTGCTTAATGAATGAATACTTCACATCAGAGAAAAGATAGAAAGAGAGAGAAATGAAGTGAGAGAGAGAGAGAGAGAGAGAGAGAGGGAGAGAGAGAGAGAGAGAGAGAGAGAGAGTGAGCGAGTATATGATAATTATGTAAGAAGGCTATGCGTATACATAACCACAGGCTATACATGAGCTTTAACCACAGTATTGTGGTCACTAACGTATACCACTTTACTTCTTCTTCTTCTTCTTCTTCTTCTTCTTCTTCTTCTTCTTCTTCTTCTTCTTCTTCTTCTTCTTCTTCTTCTTCTTCCTTCTTCTTCTTCTTCTTCTTCTTCTTCTTCTTCTTCTTCTTCTCCTTCTCCTTTTCCTTCTCCTTCTCCTTCTCCTTCTCCTTCTCCTTCTCCTTCTCCTTCTCCTTCTTCTTCTTCTTCTCCTTCTCCTTCTCCTTCTTCTTTTTCTTCTTCTTCTTCTTCTTCTTCTTCTTCTTCTTCTTCTTCTTCTTCTTCAGCAGCGCAACAACCCATTACTGAGTCAAGGCCTCCTTTAACAGCCTCCACCAATTGTCCGCACAACTGACAAGTTACTGAACATAAAAGTTTTACAGATGAGCTATGTGAATTCTCCAATCGAACTCCCAACCTGGAGGACCAGGAACTTTGATTTCGGGCTGTTCTTCCCCTAGAGAATTGCTTTTACCTCAGCTGACGAGCTCTCTCCGCCCGGTCGCAGTAGGCTAACTGACTCAGCTCATGTGTGCAGCCGTTGGGCTACTATAGCCTCTTCCTGTCCTGCCAGGACCCAGGATACCCCCAGGCTGTCCTGACAGAACCCACATCTCTCGTTTGCTTACCGATCCATTCCGCCGAAGGGATTGGTTACCACAACCTTGGAGTGGATTGCTCGGCGTAATAGGGCCCACCGACGTGTAGGTGAGAGTGGAGTTGGGGTGGAGAGCCTGGTGCATTTCTCTTCTACGAAAGCATATGTTCGCATCACACCCCCATTTGGACCCCATATACCACCTTACGTTAGCGAAACTTGATTTTACACTGATGATGGCAGTCGATGCGCTGCCGAAACGTCTGTTTTTGTTGAAAGAATGGACCACGGCCAAACAGCCCGGGAATGAATTTAAACAACAGTGTTATTTGCCGATGGGAAGGAGAAGGAAGGGAAGACCGCGTACAAGATGGCTGGACCAGGTTGGTAAGGAGGCAGTGAGGCTGGGTGCAGAAAACTGGTGGAGATTGGCCGGGAGTAGGGACCAGTGGGGAAGATTTCTTTTGGAGGCCAGGGCCCGGACTGGGCTGTAGCGCCGAGGATGTATGTATGTATGTAGTGGTATTCGAGCTTCGCTAACGTAGAGCGGTAGACGTAATGTAGCCATTAACGCCGATTTTACATTGATGATGGCAGTCGATGGGACTGTCGAAACGTCTGTTTTTGTTGAAAAAATATACCGTGGCCAAACAGCCCGGGAGTGAATTTAAACAACAGTGTAGTCCTATTCGAGCTTCGCTAACATAGAGCGGTAGACGTAATGTAGGCAATAACGTCGATTTTACATTGTTGATGGCAGTCGATTGTACTGCCGAGACGTCTGTTTTGTTGAAACAATTGACCACGGCCAAACAGCCCGGCAATGTTGAAACAATGGACCACGGCCAAACAACCCGGGAATGAATTTTAACAACAGACTCTACGTATGCTTCAGATATTTCGAAAAAAAATGTAGACTAATATTTAGCTATTAATTTGTTGTTGTCAGTAATCAGATACTGCTGGAAGAGTTGAGGTTAAATAAAACAAATATTACATACACTGAACAGGTATATGAGGTTTGTAAAAACAACTTTAGAAGTTGATGCCCTCTCATAGAATCGAGGAAACAACTTTGTCTTTTTGTATGGGTAAATCTATAGTTTTTTACTTCGTAGCTCTCTTTTCATCTTGGATCCAAAACCCAATCTTCCGTCTTCTTTATTAAACCTGTGACCCTCTCAATACCTCATTTGTCTTTGTATCTCTTGCAATTACAGTTTCTCGTGTCCAACTTTATATAAAATGCAAAATATTTTCTTTTATACGGTTATATTCCGACAACATAACATACCTTTGCTATTCAGCTCACATTAGTAACATATAGTAATATTCATCTAAACATATATGATGAACAAACTATAAACTTCTTTCATAGTGCTTGGGTGTCTGTACTTTGGATCGTTATTAAAAATTTGAACTCACAGTAGCTCATCTATAAAAACAACATCAACTTTGCCAAATAAAATTTGATGTTTGCTATTAATATTTTAATAAAATTAATATTACATTAAGAATAATTATAATTTACAATGATACACAGAATTTTTAAATAATACAGAGTAAAATTACTTTTTACATCAACTTGCATTTATGTCTTTTACTCTGAATATTTACAAAATTTATATCGAAATATTTGCATTACTATATATCATATTCTATCCATATTAGTTCTTTGTTAACACAAATATAATTGTTAATTTGTCACCTGCTTATTGTTGAAGTTACCGTTGCGTGTGCGTGTGTGTGTGAGCGCGCCTGTGATGATGATGACAATGACTATGATGGTGATGCTGACGCTTCCTCGGCACCTTATAGCTTGTTGATGGTGGTCCTGTGCTCCTCCATCAATTGTGGTGTATTGCAGATGGTGATGATGATGATGGATTCAAGTCGATTAGCAGACGGACATAGTGACCGCGTGTGAAGATTGCTTTAGTCTGATTCTCGTCCAAAATTGTCGGAGGTATTTATAGTAGACGTCAAGCTGACATGTCAGATATTGTTTTTGACCTTCGTAATTTTTTGGAACGTTGATATCGGACAGAGACATGGCAGACTTTACGAAAATTAGTTAAAGAATGCAGTAAAAATTTATACCGCTAATTAGTTTTACGACTTTGTTTGCGTATTTTCAAAATTATATGTGTTTGCTGAAGATAAGTTACAGCGCACGTAGACGGGCTTTGCAAGTGACGTGGTTGCAGTTTGCGTACGGCATTCGTTGACTAATTTTTGTAAACTCTGCCGCGCCACTCTTCACTATCAACTTCGTTTTACAAAACTTTAGACTAGTAATTTTAAACACAATATAACAGTATTAGTAATCGGTTCAAAATGTTATCAATAAAACTACTAAAATTACTTCTGTAGCTGTTCTAATTTAAATCAAATTCGACATCAAAAGTCCAAGCTTTCAATCTACAATTCTTGTCATTTTTGCTAAATCTTTATTTTTATTAATTACTGACTTATACAGTGAAGTTAACACGCAATACGGTCAAATCATGGGCTGCAATTTTGTTTTAAGTTTTCACATTGGCCCAGTTTCTTCATTATGATTATCATATTGTGAAAAACTATTCCTCTTGATTATATCTCGTGAATGCTTCAACGTAAAAACTGAAACTTGTATACAGGATCCTGAAAGCAGATTTATAGAAAAAAAAAAAAAATATATACCTATTAATTCTAAAAGATTTATGAGTCGCTTTTCTCAATATCGATTAAGAAACTGCATTCATTAACTAATTTTGGAAAACTCTGCCACATTTTTCTCCGATGTCAACGTTTCTAAAAATTACAAAGGTCAAATCTCTTTTTTTGTATAGAATTGGTCTATAAAGCTAAAGCTTTTTTTGTCAGTAGTTTAGACAAGAAACCAACCTAATATATAAGCTCAAAAATGGATACTAACCAGAAACTTTGTTTATAGAAATCCGGAGAATTGAAGGAACGAATCTAGCTTTTAGGAAACTGTTTCTATTGTTTAAAAATAAACAGAGGAAACGTTGGATGATAGGAGGTAAGAAACATTAAGTAAAAATAAACGTCGTGTAACAAAAAATGTTACACAAAGATAATTTTTGGTAAAGGATGAAAAAATTTTAAACTTTTTTAAACAAACAATAGCAGTCTACTGTAGATAGAAACAAGGATGAAGTAACACAGTAAAGATGCGGATAAGTACTGTAAGGACAAAGATACACGAAAAGAAGGAAATTAATAACAGATTATGAATTCGAGGTGAGTAGGATATGTATCTGTTTTATAGACACTTAAAACGTTGCTAATAAAATATCCAATTTAGAACATCTTTTAACTCCTCTTAAGAATGCCATTTCCGAGGCTTGTATTTGACTGTCTTGTTTCTTGGTTGTTGTCTATAACACACACACACACACACACACACACACACACACACACACACACACACACACACACACACACACACACACACACACACACACACACACACACACACACACACACACACACACACACACAGTACAGCGACTGCCATAAATTAGTAAAACTTTAGTTCTGTATCTCGACGTACATTGTTTCTGAAAATACAGTTGATAGTTCCAGAGATCGTCTGCAACTTACCTAACTTGACATCAATAACAATTCCTATCATAGCAAGTATCATTTTCCAAATGATTAAGGTGGCTCACCTGTTCTAGAATTTGATCATTAATCATTATTTTTGTTCTTATTGGCTACTTATCTGGAAATGCCATTAATTTTGTTTTTATAGTAGAGATTTTTATTCTTTGCAAACTTAACGAAGCAGATAATGCAAATAATTTTGTAAACGTTTTCAAGGTTTACAACGTGTACAAAAAGGATTATATGAGATGCGGTAAAGATAAAAAATGGTATCTTCTATATTTTTAATGTATGCAAACCATATATTTTATTAAAAATTACTTAAACACATAAGCATTCATGAAATTCAAACATCATTTCTTGTGGTATGTGAATTACGTCAAAGCTATATCAGCCTTGAAAATGTGTATATAAGAAGTAATTTATTGTGGCTGTAGTATGCTAGAGCTGAGGCATTTCTGTAGCTGGTAAAGCATCTTGGGTTCTCAAACCAGTTCGTGCTGCGGACAACAAAATTCACGTAAGTGGAGTCAACAACAATCATAAATAGTATTTAATTCAGATTTTTTATTATTTTTTTATTTAATTAATCTTTACTACAAGCTTTCACACACACACACACACACACACACACACACACACACACACACACCACAGACAATACACATTAGTTCACAGATTAATAGATAGAAAACCAAATTATTATATCACCGGGAAACAAAATATTCATGGACGCAGCCAAGATTTATTCTGGGATGTGGTTATCGGAGCGGGGTTTTAGGTTTTCCTGAATAGAAGCAAGAAACAAGACAGTAAAATACAGGCCTCGGAAGTGGCGTTCTTAAGAGGAGATAAAAGGTGTTCTATACTTTACCGTATAAGGAATGAGGCCCTAAGAAAAGATTTAAAAAAAATAGTGTAATTAATACTTAACTTGAAATTTTTTAACAAAACGTTCTTATACTACACAAACCTATTTGATATAATATCATCAAGGACTGATATAATACCATACGGATTCTAAGGGCTGATTTTACAGTAATGTAAATTAATAAAACGTAGCGTAAAGCAATTAAATTGATTTAATTATTACAATTTCTGTTGATGAATGTTATTGCATCATTGCGTAGGTAATCATGATGATGAAATTCCCACTGGTATTTGTAGGCCTGGTCGTCGTGCTGGCCGTCGCAGGTATTTCTCAAGCGTACATCCCTCCGGCAGGAAAATGTAAACCTATTCCTCCGAGTAGTGTCGATAACGCAGGGGTAAGATTACAATATACATTAGCTTACTCATATAATTATCTAAACCAACAACATATTAAAGTTGTTGACGGTTGATGTAATGACCGTGTGATAGTAGAGGGAAAATGGGGGTTCTGACCAACAAAGGATGCCGCCGTTCCCACGGTCTAGATCAAAGAGATGCCGCCGTTCCCACGGTCCAAGATTTTTTCCCACGCTCTCCCCACCACCGCTGGACCACAGCATCCCAAAGGACCGCGAATTTCCGCGAATAAATTTTTTTATTTTTTTTAATTTGATATTTTTATTTTTTTAATTAAATTGATTTGCATATCCGCGAATATATGCCGCCTTTCGCGAGCCTAAATCACTTTCACTTTCTAATTTCCGCGAATATAATTTTTTATATGCCGCCTTTCGCGAGCCTAGATCACTTTCACTTTCAACTGGACCACAGCATCCGCGACTTTTTCGCTGATCTGTATCAAGATCCGCGACTTTTTCGCGTATCTGGACCACAGCATCCGCGAATATAATTTTTTATTTTTTTATATGCCGCCTTTCGCGAGCTTAGATCACTTTCACTTTCTATCACTTGATGCATTATTAAATATATGATCGGGGAGTACCAACCTTGCATGAGTTCAAATTTGTTATAATGTATATTAAATCTATATGATCAGGTTTACCAACCTATGTATGGGTTCAAACTTGATATGTGTGTGTATTATAGTGTATATTAAAATATATGATCAGGGTTACCAACCTTGCATGAGTTCAAATTTGTTGTAATGTATATTAAATCTATATGATCAGGTTTACCAAGTATCCCTCCTCAGACGCTGGTGTTACTTTGCATTAAATATATATATCGTAAACAATGAAATAATAATATTTCGTCATTGTAAGATTTTAATAAAACAATTATCAGTTTAAATTCTCTCTCACACTTGTTGTGTATGTTTCTCTCTCTATGGTCAGTACCGCGCGCATGTATATGAAATTAGAAAGTTTATATTTATTCGACAAATATTAACGCCCTCTCTCTCTCTCTCTCTCTCTCTCTCGCTCGCAGACATCGGAAGCAATTCGAGGTCATTGACACGACTTTACACTGACACATTGCAGTCTCTCACTCTCTCTCTCTCTCTCTCTCGCTCTCTCTCTCTCTCTGGGTTAAGCTGGTGTTGTACGTTACTAAAATCATAGCAAATATTTTCATTCTAAGCATGTATTACTGTTTAGTAATAATTACAGCCCCAACAAAGGATATATAAGTTTGTGTACATGGATTGTATATTGCAAGTACGGAATTATTATTTAAATCCGATATCTGTTTTTATTAAAATCATACAATGTCAAAAGAGGATAGTTGTCTGTTACGAACCAGTACTAACTCTCCTATATGGCCGTCGCTCGCATCATCCGTATTTAAAGTTCGCTACTTCCAGTACACATGGCCTCTGTAACAGATTTGGTCTCCAACAGGTGTGATTCGAACGGGAAAGTTTGCAAGGATGAGACGTAGGGTAATCCGATGTGTCAAAAACGTGTAGGTCCTTCTTCATATCAGCATACGCGCTGACAGTAATTATGTGAACTTCAAAGGGTTCAAATATTTCAAAATAAAAAATATATAAAACAAAAAT
This sequence comes from Magicicada septendecula, assembly GCA_034769895.1. Lineage (NCBI taxonomy): Eukaryota > Metazoa > Arthropoda > Insecta > Hemiptera > Cicadidae > Magicicada > Magicicada septendecula. The sequence goes on along the minus strand of CM068369.1, from coordinate 18,741,915 downwards.
ACAGAATATATGAAATGTATATTTACAAATAAAAAAAAATATTACATATTATCAAACAATGGCACATAATATTCATCCACCCAATCCTCTATAAATCGACCATAATTAACTCCCCCAGCATGATTGTTAATAAACCTCGTGTAAATATTTGCTAAGTCTTTATTTTTTTTAATTTCTGTTTCAGTATGAGACTGGCAATCGGTGCGCTGTTGTTGTAATAGCTCCCTGTTTCGTGCCACCTCAGTCGCTCGCCTTTCTAACCAATCTGAGGCGTAACTTTCAAAACAGTCAACGGGAGACATACTTGTCTGAAACAAAGACATTCTCAGTGTTTTATCACACACGTACAAACACATTGCGGTCTCTCTCTCTCTCTCTCTCACTCACACACACACACACACACACACACACACACACACGTACAAACACTTTAGCGAGCACGAAGTTCCCATATTTTGTGTCTACATTTGTTAAGACCACGATGGGATATTTTTTTATTTACCATCAATTCTGACCACTTGATATTGCGTAAACGTGTTTGCTCTACCCAAATATCTTCACACAATAAAGGCCACGCCTCGGTCATTACGAATAATGTTTATACAAAGGTATATTTTAATATATGAAACAGGAATAATCATGCATATTAGAGTTTACCTTAGTTTTTCATAAAGTATTATTTTAATAATTGATGGCTTACATTTTATGTACGTACAGTATCTATTTATCGACATATAAATTGTAGTAGCAATAAATAATAATAAGTGATATTTACAATGAAACTATTTTCAAATAAAAATGATGTTGGTTCGACAACCTTTTTGTTTTAAGACTATAACAAGAATGAGACCTGAATCAACTCTCTCTCTCACACACACACACACACACACACACACACACACACACACACATTTAGTATGAATAGACGCGTCTTTGTTAGTAAAATGTAATGCTGTAATCATTAATAGCGTTGTGATGGGGGTCGACTGCATGTGATGTTTGTAAAAATTGTTTACGCATTTTAGGTATGGTTTATCTATTTAATACGTGCAATTTTAACTAATCTGTCTTGGAGGATAACCTATTTTTCCTTCTTTTCTACAGATAACAGTTGCTTTGATCAGAAACATTACCAGAGAACAACGTCCTCCTAAAGATAAATTTACCAGAGCTCAAAACAGTACAAAGTCATACTTTTGGTGAAGAAAATCGCGTCAACAACAACAAAAGTTGTTTGTGTTTCAACAGCTACAAACAATAATTAATTTTCTTACACTAGTAAACATTTTGTTGTAATTGTTTCAATTAAAGGAAACATATATATTCGTTGAGAAAATCTGTTGTGGGTGGACGAAACATGTGTCTGAATTAATAAATTTTCTCTCTGCATAGCAGTTGTAAAAGTAGTCATATACATTATGTGCTATATATATATACAAAAGGCTTTCAACGTGTTTGTCATTTCAACCAATTTGTACTGCGCTCTAATTGTATAAAAATAACTGTACCGCTCCATACAACTGAGAATAAATACCTTGTGTACGTTGTCTAAATCAGACGCTCTATAATAATAATAAGTGATATTTACAATGAAACTATTTTCAAATAAAAATGATGTTGGTTCGACAACCTTTTTGTTTTAAGACTATAACAAGAATGAGACCTGGCTCCCCCTCTCTCTCTCTCTCACACACATACACACACACACACACACACATTTAGTATGAACAGACGTGTCTTTGTTAGTAATATGTACAAATCACATGACTTTATGTGAACTTCAAAGTGTTCAAATGTTTCAAATAAAATATAGAATATATGAAATGTATATTTACAAATAAAATAAAATATATTACATATTATGAATTTTTTTAATTTGTGAAGCAATCTTCAAGACGCTCTTCTTCTTCATTTGGTACTACATTAAGCCAGTCCTTGGACTTCACGTTTATGGGGGTTTCATAAACATAAAGATCACTACCACCAATAATTTGTGGTACAATACTTCTGTTTAATGGTAGTACCGCGCTCTAATTGTGTAAAAATAACTGAGAATAAATCCATGCAAACATACACACACACACACACACAACGATGTTTCTACTTATTTGAACAAGTCCTGTATTAAATGCACTTGTTAATGTTTTAATGTGAACAATTTTACGTTTAAATAAAATCTGTACATACAATAAAATTATGTTTCAGTATTAAAGATATAAATATTACTGTTTTATTAATTTAAAATACCATATAATTGCTTACGCTTGACAAATAAGAGAAAAGACATACTTTACGGAATTTCTTGAAATTTTTGCAGTTAGTCTTCTGCTCATGTGTACTGGTAGTCTGTTTGGGTACGGTTAACCATTTAAATTCAATGTTCTTGTTGTTAACCTTCTGCTCCTGTCCCTCTCGTTTACTGGTGGTATGTTTGGCTACAGTTAACCATTTAGGTTCAATGTTCTGAGAAGTATTCATTATCTTCTTGTTCCTATAATAACAGTACCTGCTTCAGTACTATATATATTATGTGCTATATATACATAAGGCTTTCAACCAAATTGTACCGAGATCTAATCGTGTAAGAATAACTGAGAATAAATCCATACAAACATACACACACGCACACACACACACACACACAAAACCAATGAACTGTCTCTTGACATCGTTTAGAAATTGACATGACAGAGAAAATTTTCATGTTCCACCTTGTACCGAGATCTAATTGTGTGTAAGAATAACTGTACCGTCACATACAACTGAGAATAAACATACACACTGTAATAATATAAATTTAAATAAATATTGATGTGTGTTGATAATATACTTATTATGGAGTATGTGACTCCGATGTAATCAAGCCCCTCTGTTTGGACTAGCCAATTTGTAATAAAATAAATAAGATTGATGTGTGAATCTGTAAGTTGTAAGGTGTTTAATTGGTGTGTAATTGGTGTGGCTCTCGACGTCTTACTGGCCTGAAACACTTCCTTAAGTTTCCCAGCTGGTCGAGTCCCAATGGTAGCAAGTCCGGTCGAGTAGCGTAAAGTTGATGAAGAAATATATATGCTTGGCTTCGCCGAACGTTTCAAAACAAAATTTATTGTTTTGAAGGAAATTTAAAAAAAAATTATGTTTATAAAAAAAAATTATTTTAATTTTATTAATTAATTAATTAGGATCAATTAATTAATATAGGGCTGTGAAGTTTTAAACAGTGTAATGCTCTTCTGAAAATTTTTATTAAAGTTTTAGTATAATTTAAATAATCTATCACCACTCATAAGACTGTCTGTAAACCAATCGATATTTGTTTACCTTTCTATTTTTTAGGTTATCTTCACTTACGGGTGGTAAAGTCCTTGTAGATTATCAATTAGAATTATATTATTGGTAATTAGTATTATTGAAGAAATAAAGAACTATTAAGTATTGAAAAGTATTAATATTTTATTAAGTAATAGCAATATTGACTCTTATCGATTAGTATCGATTCTCAGGATATCGAAAAAAGTTACAAGTATATGATATAAAAATTATATAGGGTTCTTTAAACAGCCAGTTATTACCAAAGTCAGAGAAATCGGGCTAATATTTAAAAAGTATAACGTTACAATCAAATTAATAGTTATTAATAAACACAGACATTGAATAATAATTTGTAAATATAATAATTGTTTTCACCAAACAGCTGTGATGAACCACGAAGAGGCACTGGAATTGTCAAAGAAAGATGGCTGCCGTCAAGTCGATGAAAATGTTGCTCGTTGCTGCTGCATTCCAAATAATGTATTTTGACGCAATATTTCTGTTCTCGTGTCCGCAAATCTCTTGTTATATGTTGTGTAGTGACTGGTGTAGTGATTCTGGGTTGTATTTAGTGTATCTGTATAATTATTAGTTCAAACACTTTCTCCGATTCCGTCACTAATTTGGTTTAATGTATTATACAGTTTTCTAGTGTTTTATGGTGTTTTTCGGAGTAGATTTATATTGTTCTGTGTTATGGAGTGTTACTTGATCGTTTCTGTTATAATATGATAGTTTCAGAAGTATTTTACAAGTCACTCGCGATTTCACAATAACTCACTATACACTCGCTTTGTATGACGATTATAGGTTAGGTTATTCACGTTTTCAAAGGTATGTCATGTTAACCTTTCAACTACCAATAATTAACTAACTGTTTCCTTCAGTTTCAAATAAACTCTTAGCCCATATAATATTATCCTTAACATTGTTCAAATATATTTTCACATCCTGTGTACATTTTACTATTTCACTATATGAATGCCTAAACTTTGGTTATTTGTCAATTTTATTCACTAGATTTGATTTAAATTAATCTTTCAGTTCATTCTGGTTATTTTCAGATTAAATAATGCCATTTTATAGTGTTTTCTGTCCAAAAAATAGTAATTTTACTTTCAGTTTGGGTATACTCTGAAGAGTCCAAAACATCAAAATTTACTTCCTGTCATTATATAAATTCAGCCATTTTATCAGTTATATTTAATATTAATAATTCTATATTGTATTAAAAGGTTCCTATTCCCTTATTTTCTGGTAATTAATTGAATTAGTTGTATTCTGAAACATTATTCTGAAATATATGACTCCCATGTCTAAATTTCTGAGTTTAGTCATTTTATTTTTATTTATAATTCTGAATATAATTTATTAAAATCTCTCTAAATGGTATGTGCAATTATATGGCATGATCTCAAGTTTATTTTGTCTAAACCCCTTTTGTTTATTTGCATTTAATTGAGCAATTTCTCTGTTTTGATGAAGTTTGGTTTCCATTCTTTTGGCCTATGATTTTTTAACAATTTTTCTTACAAAATAATTTACAAACAATATATGATGTGTGATACCCTCTCTGACTTTTTACAAATAGTATTATAAATTAAACATGTTTTCAAATTACACAAAAACAATTAGTATTGGTTACAATACAAATAATAGTTAAACAAATAAAGAACATTTTTTTTAAATAAATGGTTGTCTTCAAATCAGACATTTTGCAACAAAATTCCCATTTCCAACATGTAAACATGGTTTATAAAAAAGGTTTTGTACTAACTAACATCTTAATTACTCTCTACTATTTACAAGTGGTAATTATTTTTATAGTTCTGATGTTAGTTGTTTCAGACCCAAACAAATGGCCTTATATCTAAAACATTTTTAAACATTCTTGTACTATATACATTAAAACCTTATATTTATATTCTTATTTCTAACTATTATTATAAGTAGGATTCTACAGTTTTTATACAGTCTTTTATACCTTGTCTTTGGGGAATTGTACCCTGTCATTAACAAATAAATAGTATGAACCGTTCACAAAGCACTAGGAAATCTGTTTTTCTTTTTTCATGTAAAACAAAATGTTATTTTAAACAGATTCATGTCTTATGAACAACATATTGTCACAGTACATATTTTAAGTCATTGAAAAATGCATATTTCATTGCATCCAATGTTTGTGATTGCCAAGAATGAAACACAAGGTTCATTTTTTATAATACCCAAAACTATCACTGGTTCACTTTGCACTTATATAATTATGTTAATGCTAAATGGTCGTATAGTCTTATTAACATAATAAATTGGTTAGCGTTTTTCAATGGAGATTTGTTCCATGGGTGCTATATTATTGTTTCATCTTAGTTCACAGGAAACTTTTACTTTATACACTCCTCTCTCTTAAATTTATATACATGTGGTTTTTATTTCGTTATACTTTTATTTTTAGATATTTATTTTGGGGATATAGGGATTTGGGTGTCTTTTATAAGAGCATGACATCTTCTTCAGGATGCTGCCCTCTTCTTCTTTCTTCAGTCTTCTTTTCTCCTGCCTTCTGGGACTGGTATCTTCTCTATCTTCTTCTTGATGCCATCAGGTTTCTTGGGATCTTCTCCATCTTCTTCTTTAATTCAGAAATACACAACCTGTATTGGTTGATCTTGGCTTATTTTAGGGTTTCTATTCTATTTATTCTCCCTCGTTGTGGGTTTGGTCATATTGTGTACTGCTTTGTTATTTACTATTTTACCTTCCTGGGTTATACCTTGAAAACCTTTGGTTATGAGACTGGTCTTGGATGACTCATCACTAGTAACTCCTTTTATTTTAACTTGTATTTTCTTTATAATAATGATTTCTTTCCACAGTTGCTATGAATTAATCTATTTATATTAAACTTAATGCTTTCTTCCAACTTTAAATATTATAACTTCATTATTCTAATGATCAATTGCCATTCAATATTATGCATACATCTGTCACGCTACAGATTGCTCCCCTCCAGAAGTAATTATTTCAGACATGTTTATGGATGAAATAATTTCTTATGATAATTTCATCATTTCTTATAATTCATTTTCTTCTCCATTTTTATATCGACTTTTTTATATTAGAGTTTTATTAATTTTATATATATAATTATTTGTTTTACTACTGATCCTTTTCGGATAGTTAGTGTCTTCTGAGATATATTATAATTGTAATACATTTTCTTTCTATATCAACTTCGTGTTGTATCCTTGGGATATTAATTCCCTAACATTCCCTATCACGTGGGCTGGGGCAGATCAGAGGGGCACTGTACGCTACTTCTCTGCTGGCCATACACCACTTCTATAAATTGAGTACAGGGGCATATCCATCCCTGCTCAAAAAACATAATGCTGCTGGAATTATCTTCAGTCAGACATCGAATAAATAAATAAAAAGTAGTCTCATTTTCGACTAATAAAAATATCTTTGGATTCTCCACTTCGTAGTCTCTCAGATTATCTCACATTTTCTATCTTAATAAATCTTCATAATCATTATTATACTCATTACATATATATTTTTCCAAAACTCTTAACTTGTCTGATATATTTAATTTAATTATGGTTGAAAACCTTTCTTTTAATAATTCTGTTTACTGTTTACAGTGTAACTCTCTTTCTTCTTCATCTGAATTCTCTTTATACTTTCTTCTGGTTATTCATAGTATTAGCATGGTCTTTATAAATAGTCTTTCGTATTCATTATTTGAATGGTCTTAATATATTATATTTAATTTTTTAACATTGTATCTTTACATTAGATATACAGGTTGTTATATTGATCATTTTATTTAAACATTTTGGTTCTTTCCTTTCTCTTAGAAAGTTATTAATCCGTCTTCGCATTCATTAGCATTAATTCATTTATATTATATTTCATGTGGTATTTATTCTCTTTGCATTTCATATAGGTCTTATTATTATCATTGGTTCAAAATCATCTTCTCCATCTGTTTGGTATGAGTTGTTCTTCTTTGCTCTTAATTAACTGTTTTCATTATCGTTTCATAGGTAATTAGTCTCTTTGCTTCCAAATTTTTTCCTTCTCTGGCATATTACACTCTTTCTTGTTATTCTTCTCTACTCCTTCAAATTCTATTGTGAATGTTAGCATTTATTCTGGATTAACGTTAACTCTCTTTCTGAATTAATCACTTTATTTTCTTCTCAATTCAATCATAATTGACACATAATTATTTTTTGGAACTTGGTTAGTTTTAATGTAAAATTCAAACTATTCTTTTTATTTAATTGAAAAATATTTCTCATAAATCCTTGTAATATGTTGATCTTATCTTGTTTCAAAGTTCTGACGTTCTATCAACATTCAAATTCTGTTTAATTCATTTATTCCCAGAATTGTTTCATTCAGAATTGTTTATAGTAATGTGATCTTACTATTATTTCTGAATGTTTTGGTATTTCTCCAAATTCAAATTCTTCTTAATTATTTACCATAAAGTTTTCTCATAAACTTAGTTATAGTAAGTTAGTCTTACTTTATTCTTAAATTTTTTGTATATTAACTTCAAAATTCCTTTCTTCTTAATTCTTCCAAAATGTTTTTCTCATAATTCAGTGGTAGTAAGCTGTGCTTGCTTAATTTTAAATTTTTTAAATTAAGTTCAAAATTCTCTCTCTTTCTCTTTCTTCCATAAAGTTTTGTTCTAAATTATCAGGTTGTAGTAAGAAGTACTTACTCAATTTTAAATTTTTATAATTATATTTCAATTCAAAAGTCTTTCTTTTCCTTTCTTCCATAAAGTTTGTTCCAAAATTATTAGGTTGTAGTAAGATGTACTTACATATTTTAGAATTTTTTCAATAAAAATTCTAAATTCCTTTTTCTTATAATTCTTCAGAATGTTCTTTTCAAAATATTAGGTTGTAAGATGTACTTACATTATTTTTAAATTTTTAAAATAAAAATTCTAAATTCCTTCTTCTTATAATTCTCCAAAATGTTCTTCTCAAAATACTAGGTTGTAAGATGTACTTACATTATTTTTGAATTTTTTAAAATTAATTAAAAAATTCTTTTAATTCTCCAGAATGTTCTTCTCAAAATATTAGGTTGTAAGATGTACTTACATTATTTTCGGATTTTTAAAAATATAAATTCTAAATTCCTTCTTCTTATAATTCTCCAAAATGTTCTTTTCAAAATATTAGGTTGTAAGATGTACTTACACTATTTTTGAATTTTTAAAAAAAAATTCAAAATTCTAAAACTCACAACTCATTCTTCATAATATTTCTTCATAGAAGCTTGATTGTACACTCCTTTGATTTTCCTGAAACGATTTCCTTCAACTCATATGTATTGTTATGCTTATCATTTACCACAACATATGGGGTTATATTGTACTCTACACTGGCCCATATTATTTATACTTTAATAAGTTGATCTCCACTTTTTCTTTTCTTTTATATACCCAGGAAGATGGACGATTTTCTTTATGTCGTTCCATTGTTCATATTCTTATTTATTTATAATGTACATTTTCTTAAATAGTCTTCATTCATAAAAACCCAGTTTTGTTTCTATGTTTTATTATTCGTATCATTTCCTTTCAGTGATATTTATTTCGTCTCCTTCACCATCGTTTTTCGCCGTAGTCGGTTATCATGATCCGTCCCTTTTCTTGATGTCGTGTGGTATTTGTGTCAACCAGGGTCCATCATCTCAGTTGCTCTTATAAAATTTACCCTAGGGCGCGACACTCGGTTATTATTACTGTTATTATTGTTTTTATTACTAAATTTATCATGATAATAATTTCGGTTAAGTTGGTAAGGTTTGTCACCATTATTGTTGGGATATGGATTTCTCTGACTGTATGGGACATTATTATGTTGGTATAAATTGTTTCTATTGTATGGATAGGGGTTGTTATCCCTAACGCCGTTAAAATTACCGATAAACTGGTTATTATGCGGCGGGTTGTTAGGGCCATCGTAATTGTTGGGCTGGTTCCCTCTATCATCATATTGTATACACCAATACTCTTCTGGTCCATGTTTTGTGTTACTTGACAAATATCTGTGAGGATCTTCATCTGGGTTATCACTTATTATTTGTTTATCTGAAACACCATAAGCTGGTTTACCATCACATATCCACTCTGAAGGAATATATTTTAGTCTAACCGTACCCTGGAACTGTCCTAGATGGCACGCTAATGGAATACATTCTGGTGATTCACCTGTGCCGTCATTACAGTCTGGTACGATATCACATTTCCATCTTTCTGACATCCACTGTCCAGTTCTGCGCTGATATTGATCTTGTCCACATGTCGTATTCTGTTTACCTCTGGTCCTTTCCCAGTGGTAAACTACTGTCTTGTGGTAAATTATTTCTGAAATTACTTCGATTCTCCTTCTATAATTCATAAAATTCATGATGTCTTTGTCATAGGTAATTGGGATATTATTGCCATCAATTAACCCATGTTTCATCATCTCCAACTCTTCCTTAGTTTTTATCAAATTTCTTGGATACATTTTCCTTTTCCTTGGTTTAATATCTTCCTGGTTTCGGTTAGTTTCAATTTCAGGTACTACCATTACTAGTTCCTGCGTTTTGTCATTTATTACTTCTTCTGGTTCTGGTTGACTATCTTCCTGCGTTTTATCATTTATTACTTCTTCTGGTTCTGGTTGACTATCTTCCTGCGTTTTATCATTTATTACTTCTTCTGGTTCTGGTTGACTATCTTCCTGCGTTTTATCATTTAGTACTTCTTCTGGTTCTGGTTGGCTATCATTTTTTATTTCTTCGGTCTTCTCCTTTCTTAATTCTTCCTTTTTTAATCTGTCCTCTCTTCTTTCTTTAATCCATTTTTGATGCTCCTCTCCCCTTTTTAATCTGTTCTCTCTTATCTCCTGATTTACCTCCCTTAACTCTTCTCTTAAAATTTGATTGTCCTCTCTCAATTCTTCCAGCTTCTCCCCCATTTTCTCTTCCAACTTCCTGTTATCTTCTTTCAACTCTTCCTTCAATTGTCGGTTGTTCTTCTCTATCTTCTTCCTGGTTTCATCGATTTTCTGATTAGTATTTTCAATTTTATTAATCAATTCTTCTTTGGTCGACTTGAATTCTTCCTTGAACAATTGGTTGTCTTCCTTCAATTCTTCTATGTTCTTGTTCATCCCAGTCAACTCTTCTTTTGTGGATTGATTATCCTTCTTCAATTCTTCTAACTTTCCTCCCATCCTCTCTTCCATCTTCTTGCTGTTTTCTTCCATCTTCTCTTCCATCTTCTTGCTGTTTTCTTCCATCTTCTTCGTCAGGGACTGAGTGTCTTCCTTCAATTCTTCTAACTTCTTCCCCATCTCTTCTTCCATCTTCTTGTTTGTTGTTTCGATTTTATTTCCTAAATCTTCTTTCAAGGACTGGTTGTCTCCCTTCAACTCTTCCATGTTCTTGTTCATCCCACTTAATTCTTCTTTCAAGGACTGGTTATCACTCCCCATTTTCTTACTCAAGTCTTCCTTCAATTCCCTACAATTTTCGTCCATTTTATTCTTACTGGATTTGATTTCTTCCATCATCATTCTGAGCATCTCTTGTATTGTCGCATTCTCTAATTGTGCGGGTTTTTCTAATTGTTCTTTCCGGACATTGACTTCCCCTGTCTGTGTGGGTATCTCCGGTTGTTCTTCTGGTTGCTCTGTTTGTTTGGACAACACCGATTGTAATACCTCTTCCAACTCTACTGGCGTTGCCTCTTTGTTGTCCATATCGACTTCTTTTTCGGCCTCCGCCGCCCGTTTCTTAGATGTTGCACGTCGTTGCATTTTCCCTTTATATTCTCTGGCTTTGTAGCTGTTGCCTAGCTCCAACTAGTGATTGGGCAGAATGTATTGGTTGGAAGGCCAATCGCTAATTAAAGCCCCTAAAGTTGTGCGCCAATTTGTAATAAAATAAATTTAAATAAATATTGATGTGTGTTGATAATATACTTATTATGGAGTATGTGACTCCGATGTAATCAAGCCCCTCTGTTTGGACTAGCCAATTTGTAATAAAATAAATAAGATTGATGTGTGAATCTGTAAGTTGTAAGGTGTTTAATTGGTGTGTAATTGGTGTGGCTCTCGACGTCTTACTGGCCTGAAACACTTCCTTAAGTTTCCCAGCTGGTCGAGTCCCAATGGTAGCAAGACCGGTCGAGTAGCGTAAAGTTGATGAAGAAATATATATGCTTGGCTTCGCCGAACGTTTCAAAACAAAATTTATTGTTTTGAAGGAAATTTAAAAAAAAATTATGTTTATAAAAAAAAATTATTTTAATTTTATTAATTAATTAATTAGGATCAATTAATTAATATAGGGCTGTGAAGTTTTAAACAGTGTAATGCTCTTCTGAAAATTTTTATTAAAGTTTTAGTATAATTTAAATAATCTATCACCACTCATAAGACTGTCTGTAAACCAATCGATATTTGTTTACCTTTCTATTTTTTAGGTTATCTTCACTTACGGGTGGTAAAGTCCTTGTAGATTATCAATTAGAATTATATTATTGGTAATTAGTATTATTGAAGAAATAAAGAACTATTAAGTATTGAAAAGTATTAATATTTTATTAAGTAATAGCAATATTGACTCTTATCGATTAGTATCGATTCTCAGGATATCGAAAAAAGTTACAAGTATATGATATAAAAATTATATAGGGTTCTTTAAACAGCCAGTTATTACCAAAGTCAGAGAAATCGGGCTAATATTTAAAAAGTATAACGTTACAATCAAATTAATAGTTATTAATAAACACAGACATTGAATAATAATTTGTAAATATAATAATTGTTTTCACCAAACAGCTGTGATGAACCACGAAGAGGCACTGGAATTGTCAAAGAAAGATGGCTGCCGTCAAGTCGATGAAAATGTTGCTCGTTGCTGCTGCATTCCAAATAATGTATTTTGACGCAATATTTCTGTTCTCGTGTCCGCAAATCTCTTGTTATATGTTGTGTAGTGACTGGTGTAGTGATTCTGGGTTGTATTTAGTGTATCTGTATAATTATTAGTTCAAACACTTTCTCCGATTCCGTCACTAATTTGGTTTAATGTATTATACAGTTTTCTAGTGTTTTATGGTGTTTTTCGGAGTAGATTTATATTGTTCTGTGTTATGGAGTGTTACTTGATCGTTTCTGTTATAATATGATAGTTTCAGAAGTATTTTACAAGTCACTCGCGATTTCACAATAACTCACTATACACTCGCTTTGTATGACGATTATAGGTTAGGTTATTCACGTTTTCAAAGGTATGTCATGTTAACCTTTCAACTACCAATAATTAACTAACTGTTTCCTTCAGTTTCAAATAAACTCTTAGCCCATATAATATTATCCTTAACATTGTTCAAATATATTTTCACATCCTGTGTACATTTTACTATTTCACTATATGAATGCCTAAACTTTGGTTATTTGTCAATTTTATTCACTAGATTTGATTTAAATTAATCTTTCAGTTCATTCTGGTTATTTTCAGATTAAATAATGCCATTTTATAGTGTTTTCTGTCCAAAAAATAGTAATTTTACTTTCAGTTTGGGTATACTCTGAAGAGTCCAAAACATCAAAATTTACTTCCTGTCATTATATAAATTCAGCCATTTTATCAGTTATATTTAATATTAATAATTCTATATTGTATTAAAAGGTTCCTATTCCCTTATTTTCTGGTAATTAATTGAATTAGTTGTATTCTGAAACATTATTCTGAAATATATGACTCCCATGTCTAAATTTCTGAGTTTAGTCATTTTATTTTTATTTATAATTCTGAATATAATTTATTAAAATCTCTCTAAATGGTATGTGCAATTATATGGCATGATCTCAAGTTTATTTTGTCTAAACCCCTTTTGTTTATTTGCATTTAATTGAGCAATTTCTCTGTTTTGATGAAGTTTGGTTTCCATTCTTTTGGCCTATGATTTTTTAACAATTTTTCTTACAAAATAATTTACAAACAATATATGATGTGTGATACCCTCTCTGACTTTTTACAAATAGTATTATAAATTAAACATGTTTTCAAATTACACAAAAACAATTAGTATTGGTTACAATACAAATAATAGTTAAACAAATAAAGAACATTTTTTTTAAATAAATGGTTGTCTTCAAATCAGACATTTTGCAACAAAATTCCCATTTCCAACATGTAAACATGGTTTATAAAAAAGGTTTTGTACTAACTAACATCTTAATTACTCTCTACTATTTACAAGTGGTAATTATTTTTATAGTTCTGATGTTAGTTGTTTCAGACCCAAACAAATGGCCTTATATCTAAAACATTTTTAAACATTCTTGTACTATATACATTAAAACCTTATATTTATATTCTTATTTCTAACTATTATTATAAGTAGGATTCTACAGTTTTTATACAGTCTTTTATACCTTGTCTTTGGGGAATTGTACCCTGTCATTAACAAATAAATAGTATGAACCGTTCACAAAGCACTAGGAAATCTGTTTTTCTTTTTTCATGTAAAACAAAATGTTATTTTAAACAGATTCATGTCTTATGAACAACATATTGTCACAGTACATATTTTAAGTCATTGAAAAATGCATATTTCATTGCATCCAATGTTTGTGATTGCCAAGAATGAAACACAAGGTTCATTTTTTATAATACCCAAAACTATCACTGGTTCACTTTGCACTTATATAATTATGTTAATGCTAAATGGTCGTATAGTCTTATTAACATAATAAATTGGTTAGCGTTTTTCAATGGAGATTTGTTCCATGGGTGCTATATTATTGTTTCATCTTAGTTCACAGGAAACTTTTACTTTATACACTCCTCTCTCTTAAATTTATATACATGTGGTTTTTATTTCGTTATACTTTTATTTTTAGATATTTATTTTGGGGATATAGGGATTTGGGTGTCTTTTATAAGAGCATGACATCTTCTTCAGGATGCTGCCCTCTTCTTCTTTCTTCAGTCTTCTTTTCTCCTGCCTTCTGGGACTGGTATCTTCTCTATCTTCTTCTTGATGCCATCAGGTTTCTTGGGATCTTCTCCATCTTCTTCTTTAATTCAGAAATACACAACCTGTATTGGTTGATCTTGGCTTATTTTAGGGTTTCTATTCTATTTATTCTCCCTCGTTGTGGGTTTGGTCATATTGTGTACTGCTTTGTTATTTACTATTTTACCTTCCTGGGTTATACCTTGAAAACCTTTGGTTATGAGACTGGTCTTGGATGACTCATCACTAGTAACTCCTTTTATTTTAACTTGTATTTTCTTTATAATAATGATTTCTTTCCACAGTTGCTATGAATTAATCTATTTATATTAAACTTAATGCTTTCTTCCAACTTTAAATATTATAACTTCATTATTCTAATGATCAATTGCCATTCAATATTATGCATACATCTGTCACGCTACAACACACACACGCATACACTTTACGATGTTTTTACTTATTTGAACAAGTCATGTATTAAATTCAATAAATAATGCACTTGATAATGTTTTAATGGGAATAATTTTACGTTTAAATAAAATCTGTACATACAATAAAATTATGTTCACTTTAAGAAATAAAAACTGCACAGTATGTTTCTTTGATTGCAGACGAAACATCAGACATCCCGTCTGTATTTCAGTTAGTTATAGTTTTCCACTATGTTTAGCTAATGGTCAACCAGTTGAAAGTTTTTGGAAATTTGATAACCCTGAAGGCACAACGCAGAATCTATTGGTCTAAGCGTACATTTATTATGTAAATCATCTCTTTTTCAGTCATCTACGTATATGCATTTGAATTATTTGCGCATGCGTATACAACTGAGAATAAATCCGTACAAACACACTTAGCGACGTTGATATAAATATTACTGTTTTATTAATTTAAAATACCGTATAATTGCTTACGACGCGCACACTTAGCAACGTTTTTACTTATTTGAACAAGCTATGTATTAACTTCAATAAATAATGCACTTGATAATGTTTAAATATTTCCAACAACTATGTTGATTAGAAGTGCTGTAAGTTCAATAACAATGTTCGCTACGTAACGTATTCAAATCTGTTTACTCACCTCTTAAATGTTGATGCACGCAATTATCGATTTCACAATGAGGTATGAAGGCTAATTGCATTCTTCACGTATATATATTGATATATCTTACAACGGTAGGGGTAGCTTGCGTGTTTGTTTTGAAAGTCATTGTCCGCCGTTGGAAACTTTCAGAAGTTAGCGATACTGAAAGTATTTTCGTGCATTAGTCAAAATTAGGAAAACAATGCAGAGAGAGAGCGAGTGGACACACATGTAAGTAGCTCGATACTCAGTGACAACAACACACACACACACACACACACACACACACACACACACAGTTAATATTTGTCAAATATATAACAACGAGTGAGAGAGAGGGAGAGGAGGGGTCATCGACCGTGATGGAAAAGCTTTACCTCACTGCTTTAAGAAGGTAGCGATACTGAAAGTATTTTCGGTCAAGTTAACACGGCTCTTTTTAAGAAACATTCTATCATTTATTTGATGTCGATACCGGTATTAATTATAGATTACACTTAGTTCCATTCACTTCCATGTGCTTACAAATACTTGTAATTAGTTTCGTTAATAACTAGGCCAAAACATTGTCATAACATGTGAACTCTTCCGTCTGTCTCGTAAATTTTGCGCAGCACTGTTTGAGTCTTATCGTTGTAAATAAAGAGCAACAGCAACAGTGTCGTAATACTCTACTTATTTGAACAAGTCCTGTATTAAATGCACTTGTTAATGTTTTAATGTGAACAATTTTACGTTTAAATAAAATCTGTACATACAATAAAATTATTTTTCAGTATTAATGATATAAATATTACTGTTTTATTAATTTAAAATACCGTATATATATATATATATATATATATATATAACCTAGGAACTTCGCAGGTGAAGAAATTAATTTCTATTTTTCATCTGTAACGACATGCGTGTATAATTTTAATTTATTTCACTATACACCTCTGAACCTATGTGTAATTATTTTGTAAACTGCGTTATCTATGGAGGAACTGTCGCAGCAAACGTTAACACTAGAACGATTATATTATTATTATTATTTAGTGATCAGATAATTTCATAAAAAAATAAGAAACGTAAAAGATATACGCTGACTTTACCGCAACCACGTCTATTTAGATAAACGGCTCGGAAGAAAAAATAATTCTTCACAAAGCAGAACAACAACTACAGTCTCAAATAAATATATTTTAAAAAAGATAAATATACATTAGATGGAAATGTTTCCTCTGTTTTTCTCTGTGAAACACAAAAAGAACTTGGGAATCGTGTTTCTTCCCTAGATGCGGTCAATACGATTAAAAGTAAAATTTTAATAACAAAGTTTTCACTGTACTTTAACAAGGATGGTAATATTTTTTTTTTCTAGTGTCTAATCTTTTAAACTAAAAAACGTACAATCTTTATTACTTTTACAAATACACACACAGACGTTAGGGAGAGACTGCAATGTGTCAGTGTAAAGTCGTGTCAATGACCTCTTGTATTACAATAGTTTCTTACTGAAGGCTTGTACGCTTTAAATTCAGCTATACCTAAAATATATCTTCAATTAGGGTCATTGTACACACACAGTGGAATGCTTTCAGAAATTTGCGACACACACACACACACACACACACACACACACACACACACACACACACATACACAACGCTGTTTCTACTTATTTGAACAAGCCCTGTATTAAATGCAGTGGTATTTTCTGGATTTCTCTAAGTTTGCTCTTAAATTAGAGCGGGCTTTATTCCATATTCGCTTTATCTGCTTATCCGTTATTTGCGGAGGCAGCAGATCGTGTATATTTCATCTTGTGGACAAAGGGTGGTTTGGTCGGTATTTGTACAGTAACTCAAACGGGGTCGACTTGTGACCTTCGTGATAAGCTGAATTAAAAGCATATTGAATCCAGGATAGGTTTTGGTCCCACAACGTATGATCGTTTGCATGATAGGCGATTAGAGCAGATTTGAGGTTTCGTAGATACCTTTCAGCAATATTGCCTTGTGTTCGATACTCTGTAGTGGTTATATGGTCTATCCCTAACTTGAAACACATATTCCTAAATTCTTTCGCTTTAAACTATGGACTGTTATCAGATACTGTACGTACTGGAGTACCGTAGTCTTTAAATAGTCTTTCCTGTAATATTTTTACAGTCGTCGACGCTAATGCTCGTCACATGGGATACATCCAAACAAATTTAGTGAACGAATCTACACAGATGAGTAACATAGTACGACATAACGTACAAATAATTATGTCCGATGACGTCAATCAGTGAACAAACGCAAAACGACCTACAAACGCAAAACAGTCCCAAATAATATACCGCCTTCCTTATTTGTTCGGGCTTAGGACCGACTCAAGATCACGTGAAAATGACGAATTTTTTTAGTAGGTGGGGAGGTGTCGTCGTCGTCGTTCTCCATGTTGATGCGTTGTCGTATCCGATAATGACCGTATGCAAGTGTATCATGACCATTTTACGTCTTACGTCTTACGTCTTACGTCTTACGTTTACGTTTTACGTCTTACGACTTACGTTTTAGTTTCACATCTTACGTCTTACGTCTTACGTTTTACGTTTTACGTCTTACGTCTTACGTTTTACGTTTTACGTTTTTTTATTCACGGAAATTCACGGATGCTGTGGTCTATTGGGACTGATGTTAATCGTTTCAGTTTCGAACGAGAACTGATTAGCAATTGTGTTTGCGTTCGAGAAGTTTTTTTAGCGAAAGAATTTAGGAATATGTGTTTCAAGTTAGGGATAGACCATATAACCACTACAGAGTATCGAACACAAGGCAATATTGCTGAAAGGTATCTACGAAACCTCAAATCTGCTCTAATCGCCTATCATGCAAACGATCATACGTTGTGGGACCAAAACCTATCCTGGATTCAATATGCTTTTAATTCAGCTTTTCACGAAGGTCACAAGTCGACCCCGTTTGAGTTACTGTACAAATACCGACCAAACCACCCTTTGTCCACAAGATGGAATATACACGATCTGCTGCCTCCGCAAATAACGGATAAGCAGATAAAGCGAATATGGAATAAAGCCCGCTCTAATTTAAGAGCAAACTTAGAGAAATCCAGAAAATACCACTGCATTTAATACAGGGCTTGTTCAAATAAGTAGAAACAGCGTTGTGTATGTGTGTGTGTGTGTGTGTGTGTGTCGCAAATTTCTGAAAGCTTTCTACTGTGTGTGTACAATGACCCTAATTGAAGATATATTTTAGGTATAGCTGAATTTAAAGCGTACAAGCCTTCAGTAAGAAACTATTGTAATACAAGAGGTCATTGACACGACTTTACACTGACACATTGCAGTCTCTCCCTAACGTCTGTGTGTGTATTTGTAAAAGTAATAAAGATTGTACGTTTTTTAGTTTAAAAGTTTAGACACTAGAAAAAAAAAATATTACCATCCTTGTTAAAGTACAGTGAAAACTTTGTTATTAAAATTTTACTTTTAATCGTATTGACCGCATCTAGGGAAGAAACACGATTCCCAAGTTCTTTTTGTGTTTCACAGAGAAAAACAGAGGAAACATTTCCATCTAATGTATATTTATCTTTTTTAAAATATATTTATTTGAGACTGTAGTTGTTGTTCTGCTTTGTGAAGAATTATTTTTTCTTCCGAGCCGTTTATCTAAATAGACGTGGTTGCGGTAAAGTCAGCGTATATCTTTTACGTTTCTTATTTTTTTATGAAATTATCTGATCACTAAATAATAATAATAATAATATAATCGTTCTAGTGTTAACGTTTGCTGCGACAGTTCCTCCATAGATAACGCAGTTTACAAAATAATTACACATAGGTTCAGAGGTGTATAGTGAAATAAATTAAAATTATACACGCATGTCGTTACAGATGAAAAATAGAAATTAATTTCTTCACCTGCGAAGTTCCTAGGTTATATATATATATATATATATACGGTATTTTAAATTAATAAAACAGTAATATTTATATCATTAATACTGAAACATAATTTTATTGTATGTACAGATTTTATTTAAACGTAAAATTGTTCACATTAAAACATTAACAAGTGCATTTAATACAGGACTTGTTCAAATAAGTAGAGTATTACGACACTGTTGCTGTTGCTCTTTATTTACAACGATAAGACTCAAACAGTGCTGCGCAAAATTTACGAGACAGACGGAAGAGTTCACATGTAATGACAATGTTTTGGCCTAGTTATTAACGAAACTAATTACAAGTATTTGTAAGCACATGGAAGTGAATTGAACTAAGTGTAATCTATAATTAATACCGGTATCGACATCAAATAAATGATAGAATGTTTCTTAAAAAGAGCCGTGTTAACTTGACCGAAAATACTTTCAGTATCGCTACCTTCTTAAAGCAGTGAGGTAAAGCTTTTCCATCACGGTCGATGACCCCTCCTCTCCCTCTCTCTCACTCGTTGTTATATATTTGACAAATATTAACTGTGTGTGTGTGTGTGTGTGTGTGTGTTGTTGTCACTGAGTATCGAGCTACTTACATGTGTGTCCACTCGCTCTCTCTCTGCATTGTTTTCCTAATTTTGACTAATGCACGAAAATACTTTCAGTATCGCTAACTTCTGAAAGTTTCCAACGGCGGACAATGACTTTCAAAACAAACACGCAAGCTACCCCTACCGTTGTAAGATACATCAATATATATACGTGAAGAATGCAATTAGCCTTCATACCTCATTGTGAAATCGATAATTGCGTGCATCAACATTTAAGAGGTGAGTAAACAGATTTGAATACGTTACGTAGCGAACATTGTTATTGAACTTACAGCACTTCTAATCAACATAGTTGTTGGAAATATTTAAACATTATCAAGTGCATTATTTATTGAAGTTAATACATAGCTTGTTCAAATAAGTAAAAACGTTGCTAAGTGTGCGCGTCGTAAGCAATTATACGGTATTTTAAATTAATAGAACAGTAATATTTATATCAACGTCGCTAAGTGTGTTTGAACGGATTTATTCTCAGTTGTATACGCATGCGCAAATAATTCAAATGCATATACGTAGATGACTGAAAAAGAGATGATTTACATAATAAATGTACGCTTAGACCAATAGATTCTGCGTTGTGCCTTCAGGGTTATCAAATTTCCAAAAACTTTCAACTGGTTGACCATTAGCTAAACATAGTGGAAAACTATAACTAACTGAAATACAGACGGGATGTCTGATGTTTCGTCTGCAATCAAAGAAACATACTGTGCAGTTTTTATTTCTTAAAGTGAACATAATTTTATTGTATGTACAGATTTTATTTAAACGTAAAATTATTCCCATTAAAACATTATCAAGTGCATTATTTATTGAATTTAATACATGACTTGTTCAAATAAGTAAAAACATCGTAAAGTGTATGCGTGTGTGTGTGTATGTTTATTCTCAGTTGTATGTGACGGTACAGTTATTCTTACACACAATTAGATCTCGGTACAAGGTGGAACATGAAAATTTTCTCTGTCATGTCAATTTCTAAACGATGTCAAGAGACAGTTCATTGGTTTTGTGTGTGTGTGTGTGTGTGCGTGTGTGTATGTTTGTATGGATTTATTCTCAGTTATTCTTACACGATTAGATCTCGGTACAATTTGGTTGAAAGCCTTATGTATATATAGCACATAATATATATAGTACTGAAGCAGGTACTGTTATTATAGGAACAAGAAGATAATGAATACTTCTCAGAACATTGAACCTAAATGGTTAACTGTAGCCAAACATACCACCAGTAAACGAGAGGGACAGGAGCAGAAGGTTAACAACAAGAACATTGAATTTAAATGGTTAACCGTACCCAAACAGACTACCAGTACACATGAGCAGAAGACTAACTGCAAAAATTTCAAGAAATTCCGTAAAGTATGTCTTTTCTCTTATTTGTCAAGCGTAAGCAATTATATGGTATTTTAAATTAATAAAACAGTAATATTTATATCTTTAATACTGAAACATAATTTTATTGTATGTACAGATTTTATTTAAACGTAAAATTGTTCACATTAAAACATTAACAAGTGCATTTAATACAGGACTTGTTCAAATAAGTAGAAACATCGTTGTGTGTGTGTGTGTGTGTATGTTTGCATGGATTTATTCTCAGTTATTTTTACACAATTAGAGCGCGGTACTACCATTAAACAGAAGTATTGTACCACAAATTATTGGTGGTAGTGATCTTTATGTTTATGAAACCCCCATAAACGTGAAGTCCAAGGACTGGCTTAATGTAGTACCAAATGAAGAAGAAGAGCGTCTTGAAGATTGCTTCACAAATTAAAAAAATTCATAATATGTAATATATTTTATTTTATTTGTAAATATACATTTCATATATTCTATATTTTATTTGAAACATTTGAACCCTTTGAAGTTCACATAAAGTCATGTGATTTGTACATATTACTAACAAAGACACGTCTGTTCATACTAAATGTGTGTGTGTGTGTGTATGTGTGTGAGAGAGAGAGAGAGGGGGAGCCAGGTCTCATTCTTGTTATAGTCTTAAAACAAAAAGGTTGTCGAACCAACATCATTTTTATTTGAAAATAGTTTCATTGTAAATATCACTTATTATTATTATAGAGCGTCTGATTTAGACAACGTACACAAGGTATTTATTCTCAGTTGTATGGAGCGGTACAGTTATTTTTATACAATTAGAGCGCAGTACAAATTGGTTGAAATGACAAACACGTTGAAAGCCTTTTGTATATATATATATAGCACATAATGTATATGACTACTTTTACAACTGCTATGCAGAGAGAAAATTTATTAATTCAGACACATGTTTCGTCCACCCACAACAGATTTTCTCAACGAATATATATGTTTCCTTTAATTGAAACAATTACAACAAAATGTTTACTAGTGTAAGAAAATTAATTATTGTTTGTAGCTGTTGAAACACAACCAACTTTTGTTGTTGTTGACGCGATTTTCTTCACCAAAAGTATGACTTTGTACTGTTTTGAGCTCTGGTAAATTTATCTTTAGGAGGACGTTGTTCTCTGGTAATGTTTCTGATCAAAGCAACTGTTATCTGTAGAAAAGAAGGAAAAATAGGTTATCCTCCAAGACAGATTAGTTAAAATTGCACGTATTAAATAGATAAACCATACCTAAAATGCGTAAACAATTTTTACAAACATCACATGCAGTCGACCCCCATCACAACGTTATTAATGATTACAGCATTACATTTTACTAACAAAGACGCGTCTATTCATACTAAATGTGTGTGTGTGTGTGTGTGTGTGTGTGTGTGTGTGTGTGTGTGTGTGTGTGTGTGTGTGTGTGTGTGTGTGTGTGAGAGAGAGAGAGAGAGTTGATTCAGGTCTCATTCTTGTTATAGTCTTAAAACAAAAATGTTGTCGAACCAACATCATTTTTATTTGAAAATAGTTTCATTGTAAATATCACTTATTATTATTATTGCTACTACAATTTATATGTCGATAAATAGATACTGTACGTACGTAAAATGTAAGCCATCAATTATTAAAATAATACTTTATGAAAAACTAAGGTAAACTCTAATATGCATGATTATTCCTGTTTCATATATTAAAATATAACTTTTGTATAAACATTATTCGTAATGACCGAGGCGTGGCCTTTATTGTGTGAAGATATTTGGGTAGAGCAAACACGTTTACGCAATATCAAGTGGTCAGAATTGATGGTAAATAAAAAAATAACCCATCGTGGTCTTAACAAATGTAGACACAAAATATGGGAACTTCGTGCTCGCTAAAGTGTTTGTACGTGTGTGTGTGTGTGTGTGTGTGTGTGTGTGAGTGAGAGAGAGAGAGAGAGAGAGAGAGACCGCAATGTGTTTGTACGTGTGTGATAAAACACTGAGAATGTCTTTGTTTCAGACAAGTATGTCTCCCGTTGACTGTTTTGAAAGTTACGCCTCAGATTGGTTAGAAAGGCGAGCGACTGAGGTGGCACGAAACAGGGAGCTATTACAACAACAGCGCACCGATTGCCAGTCTCATACTGAAACAGAAATTAAAAAAAATAAAGACTTAGCAAATATTTACACGAGGTTTATTAACAATCATGCTGGGGGAGTTAATTATGGTCGATTTATAGAGGATTGGGTGGATGAATATTATGTGCCATTGTTTGATAATATGTAATATTTTTTTTTATTTGTAAATATACATTTCATATATTCTGTATTTTTGTTTTATATATTTTTTATTTTGAAATATTTGAACCCTTTGAAGTTCACATAATTACTGTCAGCGCGTATGCTGATATGAAGAAGGACCTACACGTTTTTGACACATCGGATTACCCTACGTCTCATCCTTGCAAACTTTCCCGTTCGAATCACACCTGTTGGAGACCAAATCTGTTACAGAGGCCATGTGTACTGGAAGTAGCGAACTTTAAATACGGATGATGCGAGCGACGGCCATATAGGAGAGTTAGTACTGGTTCGTAACAGACAACTATCCTCTTTTGACATTGTATGATTTTAATAAAAACAGATATCGGATTTAAATAATAATTCCGTACTTGCAATATACAATCCATGTACACAAACTTATATATCCTTTGTTGGGGCTGTAATTATTACTAAACAGTAATACATGCTTAGAATGAAAATATTTGCTATGATTTTAGTAACGTACAACACCAGCTTAACCCAGAGAGAGAGAGAGAGCGAGAGAGAGAGAGAGAGAGAGAGTGAGAGACTGCAATGTGTCAGTGTAAAGTCGTGTCAATGACCTCGAATTGCTTCCGATGTCTGCGAGCGAGAGAGAGAGAGAGAGAGAGAGGGCGTTAATATTTGTCGAATAAATATAAACTTTCTAATTTCATATACATGCGCGCGGTACTGACCATAGAGAGAGAAACATACACAACAAGTGTGAGAGAGAATTTAAACTGATAATTGTTTTATTAAAATCTTACAATGACGAAATATTATTATTTCATTGTTTACGATATATATATTTAATGCAAAAATGCAAAGTAACACCAGCGTCTGAGGAGGGATACTTGGTAAACCTGATCATATAGATTTAATATACATTACAACAAATTTGAACTCATGCAAGGTTGGTAACCCTGATCATATATTTTAATATACACTATAATACACACACATATCAAGTTTGAACCCATACATAGGTTGGTAAACCTGATCATATAGATTTAATATACATTATAACAAATTTGAACTCATGCAAGGTTGGTACTCCCCGATCATATATTTAATAATGCATCAAGTGATAGAAAGTGAAAGTGATCTAAGCTCGCGAAAGGCGGCATATAAAAAAATAAAAAATTATATTCGCGGATGCTGTGGTCCAGATACGCGAAAAAGTCGCGGATCTTGATACAGATCAGCGAAAAAGTCGCGGATGCTGTGGTCCAGTAGAAAGTGAAAGTGATCTAGGCTCGCGAAAGGCGGCATATAAAAAATTATATTCGCGGAAATTAGAAAGTGAAAGTGATTTAGGCTCGCGAAAGGCGGCATATATTCGCGGATATGCAAATCAATTTAATTAAAAAAATAAAAATATCAAATTAAAAAAAAATAAAAAAATTTATTCGCGGAAATTCGCGGTCCTTTGGGATGCTGTGGTCCAGCGGTGGTGGGGAGAGCGTGGGAAAAAATCTTGGACCGTGGGAACGGCGGCATCTCTTTGATCTAGACCGTGGGAAAGGCGGCATTCCTTTGTGAGTCAGGAACCCCATTTTCCCCCTACTTGTGATGTCGGACTAAAAAAGATCCTTTATCTTGAAGTGGAAATTAACCCTTAACTGCCCCGCGTGTCCATATGGACACGCATGCAGGGTACATTTTGAGTCGGCGGGAACATTTTTGTGGAAATTATTTTTTAGGTTGCACCCCTGAGAATACTCCTAAACAATGGATTGTTTGTTACAGAAGGTAATAAGCGTTCTGCTGTTGGTATTTTTCTGTTTCCAGATGCACTTGTTTCAAGAAGTTAGGATTCTGTAAAACTATGGACATAGACCAAGAGCAAGTATCTCATTTTCTTCATGAAACATATATAAACTCCCATAGGCCTTCGTAACTCATGTACTGATGACCTCAACACCACAGGCTGATCCATGTTTGTTTGGTTCTCGTCAACAACCTCTTGCGTAACCTCATCTTCAGCCACTTTGCCCTCAGGGGCTTCTATCAACACAGGAACAAGAAAGAGTTTTGTCTCGACACTCATAGTTGGCTTTCCAATCACTTCTTTTTTCGTTACACATATTTGTATTTCCTCTGCTAGTTCTTCCTCCATTACCCCTTGCAATAGGGAGGGTTCCTCTTGACCAGACCTGTTGACTCTTTCTTCGACTAATGACACTCGCTTAATCGAATGGTTGGTAGAGTAAAGGTGGCGCTTTTCAGGAATAGACGAGTCTCACGCACACATGTAACATACGTGTGTACACAGAGACAGAGCAGCTGGCGTGATCCACCTGTTTCAACATGAATGTTTGGTCGTTCAGATTGCGAGCTAAACTATTATTATTAACAATATGAATTATTTATTTATTTTAATTAATTATTTTAATTACTTTGTGCAATGCACAGTTCCCTATACATTTGTGCTGTTGCAATATATATATAATATATAATATATATAATATTTAATAATTTTACCTCAAGATGTTTTTACCTTATTCTGAACATGTTTCGGGAAATACCATGTTCCCATCCTCAGCCTTTTTATTTTTGAATCTTGTGTAGTTTGAAGACACATGCGCGCGCGCACGCCCGCCTGTTTGTGCGTGTGTGCAGTTTAAGTCGTGTTGGTTACTTAAATACTTTTATACCTTTAAAAACTTATATCTTATATTTGCTGCGTAATGTCTGTATTTTTCATGTTACTTTAAATTTAGTATTTGAGGTATCAATATTGGCGAGCGCTTTACTTGCCAGGCGACAAAGCTTTCAGCGAATTTGAAGCCGACTACGAAACCTATGTTGGTATTCTGCCGCCCAACGCAGTCACGGGGTATCACGTGATGAGAAGGTACGTGACGCTTCTGTAAGAACAGTAATACTTAATATACATTTCATAGACTAACCTCTTAGTGATAGTTCGTTGTTGTTCTGCTTTGTAAGCCGAACGGCCCACTTTAGCCAGCTTACATTGTCTCTCATAACCCGTTTTGATGGTAAGCCTACACTCAGAAGATCTGTATAATTGTTATTAGAGTTGTTAATGTTTTTGTTACATTATCTCTTAGCGTTTATCAAGGGTTATTGTATGTTATAGAGTCTATATGTCTATATACCAAACACCGCTAGTGCTCACATATATTTAAGCGTGTGTTTGGGATACTCGAGGTGTTTCAGGCAAAATTGTTTTTTTTTGTAAATACATGCAGGTTAGTTAGATTGCTTTCAAGTTTTTTTTACAAGAACCGTATTTGTCACTTACTTAAGATTGTAGTTTACCCAAATTTAATTAGTAAATCTTCTTGTATTCATCAAAATGTGGAGCATACTTCGTTATTTTCTTCAGTTGATTTTTATCACCATCATCGTCATCATCTTCAAGGATTAAACCAAGTATGGTTTGTTCCGGTCTCAAATAGGCAAAACGTAAAGCTGCTGGTCCCTCCAGCGCTTCCCCGGACGTCCCACAACTCTCCGTTCCCTCGGGTTATAATTCCATAGTTGTTTGGGGATGCGGTAGTCGTCCATTCGGGAAAGATGTTCTGTCACCAATTCAGCCGATACTGGGCGATCCTGTCGAGTATACTCAGAATATTCAGTTCCTGCCTTATGTCTGTGTTTATTCTATGATCAAGGAGAGTATACCCTGCCACGTGCCTGAGAAGTTTTATTTCAGCCGCTTGTATGGGACTGGCTTGACGCTTCGTTAAAGTCCAATTCTCAGACCCGTAAAGAAGTGTGGGAAGACCCATTACTTTGTAGAATTATAGGCGTGTTTCTTTACTTGCTGACTTAAGGGTTCGTGTAATGGTCGCGCACATAAGGTTGAACTTATGCAACTTATTCACAACGTCGTTGCTTCTGTTATAAACACACTGTAGCCCATGTATTCAAAATTGCTAACTTGTTCCAGGGCAGTACCATCTATAACAATTTTTGCCCGTACGGGATCAGTTCCATCATTTGGTTTAAATATACAAATTTTAGACATTGAAAATTTTTATTTACACCTACAAAATATAATTTATCATATATCAAATCAATCAAACTTCTTAATAATACAACTTCCAAAACTGGAATGTCTGTCTGAGATTCTTATGTATGTCCTAAACTAATCATTGCAGTTTGATTATTTTTGAATATAATTATTTTTAACTATTTTTAGGAAAACTCTAATCCTGAGTGACGATTACGAATGCCTCTTTAAAGAGAGAACTGTTTACTGGACTGTGTATGATTGAATCAACTTTCGTACAATCTATTTCTGAATTTTTCTTTCTCTGAATGTTTGATTGGATGAAGTGCATGTTTACTTGCTGTTCTTAAATGACTTGCTTAGTGCTTGGCTTTAAGCTCCTAGTGTAGGCAATATTTGGTATTACTACGCTAACATCGTGTACGCAAAAACTCACATTGAACCAGCAAGCTTCAAGGTCATCCGCAAACTACGACCAAGCTAAGCAATCATATCAATTTGAGTGTTTCGTTCAGTGGGCAGGAGAAATTACGGTATGACCGGTGTGTGTGTGTTTCAGAAAGGACCAGTCACTACGTGCCTACGCCTACACGTACGCATATGTAAGTGCCAACCTGTATTACGAAGACGTCGTACGCGATGATGGTAAGTAATGTTTTGCCCCGACAACGCTATGAGTAAGGTAATGCGTTTGCGTATAGGTTTGTTAGTCTCCCTCTAACTCCGTGAAGCCAAATCGATTACTGAAATACCATGTTCTCAATCATTTCTCCTGGGCGACACACGTCCCAGACTGTATACTGTACTTAAAATAACGTTTGTTCTTTTTCTTTTCCACACACATACAACTATTATTACTATTATTAATATTATTATTATTATTATTATTATTATTATTATTATTGTCAATATTAAAACTGTTTGTACTATAATATATTTTTTTTTATTTTTTTGAATAAAACACTGTTTTGATAATATAAAGTATTATCATCAAATATACAAATTAATAAATTTTAAAAATCAATTGTTTAAACATCTGTTTTATGTGTAGACAAAATTTATTGTTTATATACGAGTTTAGCAGTTATACAGGGTGGCGCAGGGAAACGGGGAAATTTGAAATAATTAGAGACAAATGAAGAAACGTTACAAAACTTTATTTGAGGCTCAAAATATGTTCTACAAGACTGGAAATTACATTAGGCATCACGTTTTAAATATTACATCAGTTAAATGTTGCCCACTTTGCCGTAAACATTCAGTAAGTCGTTTCTGTAGGTTTTGCATAGCGCGGCGCAATGTGTCACCTGGGATTTTGGCGATTTCCTCTTCAATCTGTGTATTGAGCTGAGCAAGTCATGGTCTGTCTGGTCTAGTCTGGTACACGATGCTCTTCAGATGTCCCCATAAAAAGAAGTCACAGACTGAAAGGTCTGGAGATCGGGGCGGCCAAGCAATGTTAGCATTCCTTGAAATTATGCGATCCCCAAACAAATGTTTCAATCCTGTTGAAACCAGGTGTGCTGAATGTCAAGATTTGTATTGGAAAGTAAGAAAAGAGTTGGAGTCGTGGAGCCAAAAATGTCTCTAGCATGTTGACATAACGTTCAGACGTCACATTGACAGCAGTGCCTCGTTCATCTTCAAAAAAGTAAGGGCCTATCACCCCATGACACGACACTGCACACCATACGGTAACTTTGGTAATGTGTAATGGACGCTGGAGAAGCTGAGCAGGATTTCCTTGAGCCCAGTAACGGAAGTTCTGCTTATTCACGTGTCCACTTAGGTGAAAATGGGCTTGATCGGACATCCAAAGATTTTGAATGAAATTAGCATCCTCATTGATTTTAGCCAACAATTGTTCAGAAATTTGCAGCCGCAATACACAATCATTAGGATTCAGTTGTTGCACAATCTGAAGTTTGTACGGATGAAATTGAAGTTCATGGAGTATTCTTTGAACGCTCCGACGTCCGAGCTGCAATGACGAGGCAATTTTTCGCATCGAAAGACGAGGACTCCTTAAGATTGCAGCTCGCATGGCATCAATGTTTTCTGGGGTACGTACACTCCCACTAGGCTTTTTTTTCAAAACTGAACCAGTCTCTTCAAAATTACGAACCCACGTTTCGTTTGCGTGTAACGAAGGAACTTGGCCACGGGGCGGGATCTGATAGTGGCACCGAAACTCTCGTTGTGCAGCTGTCAAACTGTCACCATGTCGGTGAAACGCCCTTACGGCGACCGCACGCTCTGCACCGCTCCACTGCTCCATGGTAACTAAATGTCTGTTATTGCTAGACAGACAGTTTCACTTCTGCTACATCTACAGGGCTGCCAACATCAACTTCAAATTTTCCCGTTTCCTTGCGCCACCCTGTATATTCGGCAGTTATCGTTCGTCATAGAAAAAATTCTACACACATACCCACACAGAGGCACTTTTCTAAAAATGACTTTTCTTCATGCAAATTCAAACAGAAGCAAATAATTTTCTGTATACGTGCCCGAGTTGTAGAGGACACAAGGCCTATTTTTTGCTGAAGACTAATTAAAGGGAAGGAGTAGTTTACCTGCAACATTTACGTTGTAACAAGAGTAAAGTACCGTACTTAATTTTGGTAAATAAAGTATCCTGAAAAGAAGGACATAATAATCAACTGTAGATAATTAGACGAAATATCTATAAATGAAAAGTGCAATTGAAGGTCAGGGGTAATTTCTATAAACAAAAATGATAGTTGAAGGGAGACGGGATAATTTTTTTATATTTATATATGTGTACCACGTTTTTGGCAACAAAGAAATAGTTTTAATGGAAATATTTCATTTCAATTTGTTAAACAAAAAACTCGATTTACAAGGTGGGCGATATTTTTTTGTAGAAACTATCCAACCGAATTGAAGTAAACGATTTTAAATTTTAATCTTAGAACATGGAAGTCATGCATGGTTCTCCATGCCGATTTTTATTTTATTTCTCTAATCAAAGGAAATTATTCGCAGAAAAACATTCACTTCAAATATGGCGGTCACCGCTAAGACAAACGCATAATACGTACTTTTTTTATCAAAACAATGAAAATAATAAAGACAACTAGTACGTAGGCTTTCACGGCCGCTGTCACTATAATTACTTAACGCTTCCGGGCTGAAAGGCCGTGGTCGAATGCTTGTTGTTACAGTGCCGAAACGTATAGCACTGTAACAACAAGCATTCGACCACGGCCTTTCAGGCCGGAAGCGTTAAGTAATTATAACAAAGACAACCTTTCGAAACGGTATACTTATAGTACGGTATCTGACGGTTAAACTGGTGACTGATCACAGTTAACAGTGTAAGACTGATTTTATGTATTCAGTTGTGTTTATAATTTATAGTTTATTATTATTTAAAAAATGGATTCAGTAGACGGTTGGAAAATTCGTTAAGCTTATAGGTCTTTACAAGGAAAAATATAAATACAAAATTTAGGTAGGCCCACTACTGATCTTAACTTAATACAGACTGTTAAATCAGGGAACGGATCGCTCGACCGAGTTTTATGAGACACGTCTATGAAAAAATATAATTGGGTGTGTGTTGTAATTCCAGAAACGCTTTGTTTCACATCCCTTACGTATTCTATAGGGGTGATAATATTTGGGCAAAATTAGGCTTTATCGACCTAAATTGTTTAGCTGGTCTTCCTAAAAATAGGCGAAGCTTACGAAATCCATAGGCCTATTAAAAGTAGCTTACACACAACGTAAAGAAGATTGTTTTATATTTAATTGCATACTCCTTCTGTAACACAATATTTAACCGCTGCGCGAAACTTGATGTAAATACATAAAAACTTTGTTTATATATAGACTATATATATATATATATATATAGTACTGTAATTAATTACAGGTATTATAATTAAGATCTGCTCCACGTTGGATCAGCCATTTAATGTACTGTTGTTTTTTACTGATATATAATATAATATTTGCACCACGTTGGATGCGTCATTTATGTGTTGTAATTATTTATACGTATGGTAACTAAGAAATGTACCTACTGTTATTATATTTTTTTATTTACCAGTACATGTAAAGAAACTCTTTCTCTCAGGGTTAATGATTATTAAGTTATTTGATCGTATTTACGATTGTATCTATTATTTTCTTTTCTTTAAACCAACCCAGATTCAGTTAATATGTAGAATTTTGATAATTAACCATGTAAAAAATAAATAACATTCTAATGTAACTTAACCGTATCTGAATTCTTCCAGCTGCCACGGGTTCACTTCTGATTGTTGTTTACCTTTTTCAAAAGAAATATTAAGCTTGGCAATCTGTTTCTTCACAGAAATCTCTTATTGCTCTCACCGCTGAATGCCGCTCTCCAGGACTACTGCAACACAGATGTCTCCTCGGAACACTTAATTATCCTTTATGGCCACTTAAACTCTTCTCCAGTCCAAGATTTTCCTCTTCTGTTGTCGTACTATCAAGGATATTGTTATATTTCTTATATTATTATTTATTTATTAAATATTATAATCAAACTCTGGTATCACGATTCAAAATCCTTTACTTTATTTTCTTTTCCATGTTACATTAACTTTGATGATGTACAAATGTTATTTTATGAAATTAGACTCTTCATGTATTTACTATTAGATATATAATTTTAGAGTTATAACGTTACTCTTAATGAATTTAATTGAAGACTAATAACGTTACTCTTATTGCATTTAAAATTAGACTAATACATTTTCCTTCATCACTATCCAAAACAATTTCTTAACAATTTACAAAATTGCCCCCATGATAATTCCCTAATTTCTTTACATCTGTTTATCATATACCTACTAAAACATATATCATTTTTCTATTTCTTATTAACATCTTTATTTTAACTCTAATGTTTGTAATTCTATTGGTTATTTATTAAATTATAATTTTATTACTCTTTACTCTTCTTATAATATTCATTCCAATTTCATATATTATTTTCTGAGCATATAACTAAATATGGTTTTATATCACATAGGAATCGACCTCTATGTTGACTGAGTAAGTCGATATTCCCAATGTTTTCTGTTTACATTCAATACAAAATCTGCATCCTTTTTCTTTTAAAATTTATTATCTCCCTATTATGTACTGTGTGTATTTTAACAGCAGTACAATATATATATATATATATTTATATATATATATATATTGTCAAGTAAGTAAATAAATGTGTACTAAACGTTATTGACAGCCAAGTGGCGGATTGAACTTGCCAAATTATCACACAGTCCTTTGATACCTCCCACAGCGTTTCTCTGTCCGACCAGAAATTACGAACTAACGTCCTATACCAGTACTTAAGTCTACTTCATTAAATACATGTTAACGGTAATTAGAAATATTCATTATTACAGGACAGCAGCAGCGGTTCAAAATATACATTCTCGACTACATTCCGGGTAAAATGACCTCGCTATACTACCGCTGCTCCGATACAGGAGGTAAGTATTACGCTAATCATACAAATATAAATATAAGTTACAAATTTACATTTATTTATTTCCAATTTAAACAATTAAATTCACGTCAAACCTTAAAATGTGTGTTTTTTCGGCACAATTTTTTGATATTTACGGAACGTTTCTGCAAAACAACTCAAGATGTTTTTGTACATGAAATGTACTGCGTTTATGTCTTATAACGATAACTAATTCTTTTGAAAGCACAGTTTCATTTTATATTAACTTATATTTTTTTAAATAGAAGGGGGAAAAAGCTTTATGCGTCGTCAGAGGAGGCCGTGCTTTCTCTGGTGTCTGGGACTCTCACCCACTAAAGAACGCATCTTTAATTCAGGAATTTATATCCATCCTGGAACCACTTAGCGTATTACTTCAGGATGGAGCCTATTGCATCCTTATCGGGCTTCTTCTAGTTGTTCCTCATCTTCTAGTGTTCGTTGGGCGCAAGTTGGGCCCGTCCCTTTTTTTAGTAGGACCCACTGAATAAATGAATTGATGCGGTCCCATTCCGCCTTACCACGAAGCATAAGCGCAACTACGCTCTCGGGCGTGAACTCCCCGAGCCCCATTTCCAGTACCATCCTCTGTCTTGGGAGTCTGCAGCACTTGAAAAACGTGTGAGAGGCGTCTTCATGGGGCGAGTCTCCATATGGCATAATTGGCTTTTCACCTTTCCCATTCTGTGGAGGTAGGCATTAAAATTGCCGTGGCCACTGAGCAACTGGGTCAGACTTTTGTTAACTTACAATGATTTTGGTGTCATGTTATGATGAAATGTTATGATATTGCTGTGACGCTATGATGTCACTTGTACAGACATACACGCACACTCGTTCAAATTTATTGTAAAATTATATTCAAGAAAATACTTTTTATTTGAGGCATTTTAGTAGCGAATATGTTCCCTGGATAAGTTACTAGCATATCACAGGGTAAGACGTATGGTGGAGCTGCCACCTTCAGGCTTAACCTCCAGCTCGATATTCTGTCTGGGTATTCTCCCATAAACTGGCTGTCTTACCTGATTAAGAGACCAGTTTTCCCTGTTGAGATATCCATAAAGATCTTTAATGTAGTGGTTTCTCCTTGCCTCCCACATTCTACATCGTTGACTAATGTAAGGTCATCCGCCTTTAAGGGCAATTGCTCACCCCGAGGGACAGTGAGTGCCCTAACCTCTACTTGACGACGACAAGAAGAGGAGGGATAGCTTATACCGGCATAAATACCTGGGCTACAGTGCGCCTTATAATGCAAGCAACGACGCACTGATGATGGCAGTCGATGCGCTGCCGAAACGTCTGTTTTTGTTGAAAGAATGGACCACGGCCAAACAGCCCGGGAATGAATTTAAACAACAGTGTTATTTGCCGATGGGAAGGAGAAGGAAGGGAAGACCGCGTACAAGATGGCTGGACCAGGTCGGTAAGGAGGCAGTGAGGCTGGGTGCAGAAAACTGGTGGAGATTGGCCGGGAGTAGGGACCAGTGGGGAAGATTTCTTTTGGAGGCCAGGGCCCGGACTGGGCTGTAGCGCCGAGGATGTATGTATGTATGTAGTGGTATTCGAGCTTCGCTAACGTAGAGCGGTAGACGTAATGTAGCCATTAACGCCGATTTTACATTGATGATGGCAGTCGATGGGACTGTCGAAACGTCTGTTTTTGTTGAAAAAATATACCGTGGCCAAACAGCCCGGGAGTGAATTTAAACAACAGTGTAGTCCTATTCGAGCTTCGCTAACATAGAGCGGTAGACGTAATGTAGGCAATAACGTCGATTTTACATTGATGATGGCAGTCGATTGTACTGCCGAGACGTCTGTTTTGTTGAAACAATTGACCACGGCCAAACAGCCCGGCAATGTTGAAACAATGGACCACGGCCAAACAACCCGGGAATGAATTTTAACAACAGACTCTACGTATGCTTCAGATATTTCGAAAAAAAATGTAGACTAATATTTAGCTATTAATTTGTTGTTGTCAGTAATCAGATACTGCTGGAAGAGTTGAGGTTAAATAAAAAAAATATTACAGAGACTGAACAGGTAAATGAGTTTTGTAAAAACAACTTTAGAAGTTGATGCCCTCTCATAGAATCGAGGAAACAAATTTGTCTTTTTGTATGGGTAAATCTATAGTTTTTCACTTCGTAGCTTTCTTTTCATCTTGGATCCAAAACCCAATCTTCCGTCTTCTTTATTAAACGTGTGACCCTCTTAATACCTCATTTGTCTTTGTATCTCTTGCAATTACAGTTTCTCGTGTCCAACTTTATATAAAATGCAAAATATTTTCTTTTATAAGGTTACATTCCGACAACATAACATATCTTTGCTATTCAGCTCACATTAGTAACATATAGTAATGAATGTCTAAACATATATGATGAACAAACTATAAACTTCTTTCATAGTGCTTGGGTGTCTGACTTTGAATCGTTATTAAAAATTTGAACTCATAGTAACTCATCTACAAAAATAACATCAACTTTGCCAAATAAAATTTGATGTTTGCTATTAATATTTTAATAAAATTAATATTACATTAAGAATAATTATAATTTACAATGATACACAGAATTTTTAAATCAAACAGAGTAAAATTACTGTTTACATGAACTTGCAATTATGTCTTTAAATCTGAATATTTACAAAATTTATAACGAAATCTTTGCATTACTATAGCTCATATTCTATCCATATTAGTTCTTTGTTAACACAAATATAATTGTTAATTTGTCACCTGCTTATTGTTGAATTTACCGTTGCGTGTGTGTGTGTGAGCGCGCCTGTGATGATGATGTTGACGCTTTCTCGGCACCTTATAGCTTGTTGATGGTGGTCCTGTGCTCCTCCATCAATTGTGGTGTATTGCAGATGGTGATGATGATGATGGATTCAAGTCGATTAGCAGACGGACATAGTGACCGCGTGTGAAGATTGCTTTAGTCTGATTCTCGTCCAAAATTGCCGGAGGTATTTATAGTAGACGGCAAGCTGACATGTCAGATATTGTTTTTGACCTTCGTAACTTTTTGGAACGTTGATATCGGAGAGAGACATGGCAGACTTTACGAAAATTAGTTAAAGAATGCAGTAAAAATTTTTACCGCTAA
Organism: Magicicada septendecula; assembly: GCA_034769895.1. Taxonomy (NCBI): domain Eukaryota; kingdom Metazoa; phylum Arthropoda; class Insecta; order Hemiptera; family Cicadidae; genus Magicicada; species Magicicada septendecula. Next base: position 18,705,622 of record CM068369.1, on the reverse strand, counting down.
CTAGTTTTACGACTTTGTTTGCGTATTTTTAAAATTATATGTGTTTGCTGAAGATAAAGTTACAGCGCACGTAGACGGGCTTTGCAAGTGACGTGGTTGCAGTTTGCGTACGGCATTCGTTGACTAATTTTTGTAAACTCTGCCGCGCCACTCTTCGCTATCAACTTCGTTTTACAAAACTTTAGACTCGTACTTTTAAACACAATATAACAGTATTAGTAATCGCTTCAAAATGTTATCAATAAAACTACTAAAATTACTTCTGTAGTTGTTCTACTTTAAATCAAATTCGACATCAAAAGTCCAAGCTTTCAATCTACAATTCATCTCCTTTTTACTAAATCTTTATTTTTATTAATTACTGTCTTATACATTGAAGTTAACACGCAATAAGGTCAACTCATGGGCTGCAATTTTGTTTTAAATTTTCACATTGGCCCAGTTTCTTCATTATGATTATCATATTGTGATAAACTATTCCTCTTGATTATATCACGTGAACGCTTCAACGTAAAAACTGAAACTTGTATACACGATCCTGAAAGCAGATTTATAGAAATAAAAAAAAATTATACCTATTAATTCTAAAAGATTTACGAGTGGCTTTTCTCAAGATCGATTAAGGAACTGCATTCATTAACTAATTTTGGAAAACTCTGCCACGTTTTCCTCCGATGTCAACGTTTATAAAAATTACAAAGGTCAAATCTTTCTTTTTATATAGAATTGGTCTATAAAGTTAAAGCTTTTTTTTTTCAGTAGTTTAGACAAGAAATCAACCTAATATATAAGCTCAAAAATGGATACTAACCAGAAACTTTGTTTATAGAAATCCGGAGAATTGAAGGAACGAATCTAGCTTTTAGGAAACTGTTTCCATTGTTTAAAAATAAACAGAGGAAACGTTGGATGATAGGAGGTAAGAAACATTAAGTAAAAATAAACGTCGTGTAACAAGAAATGTTACACAAAGATAATTTTTGGTAAAGGATGAAAAAATTTAAACTTTTTTAAACAAACAATAGCAGTCTACTGTAGATAGAAACAAGGATGAAGTAACACAGTAAAGATGCGGATAAGTACTGTAAGGACAAAGATACACGAAATGAAGGAAATTCATAACAGATTATGAATTCGAGGTAAGTAGGATATGTATCTGTTTTATAGACACTTAAAACGTTGCTAATAAAATATCCAATTTAGAACATCTTTTAACTCCTCTTAAGAACGTCATTTCCGAGGCTTGTATTTTACTGTCTTGTTTCTTGGTTGTTGTCTATAACACACACACACACACACACACACACACACACACACACACACACACACACACACACACACACACACACACACACACACACACACACACACACACACACACACACACACAGTACAGCGAATGCCATAAATTAGTAAAACTTTAGTTCTGTATCTCGACGTACCTTGTTTCTAAAAATACAGTTTATAGTTCCAGAGATCGTCTACAACTTACCTAACTTGACATCAATAACAATTTCTATCATAGCAAGTATCATTTTCCAAATGATTAAGGTGGCTCACCTGTTCTAGAATTTGATCATTAATCATTATTTTTGTTCTTATTGGCTACTTATCTGAAAATGCCATTAATTTTGTTTTTATAGTAGAGATTTTTATTCTTTGCAAACTTAACGAAGCAGATAATACAAATAATTTTGTAAACGTTTTCAAGGTTTACAACGTGTACAAAAAGGATTATACGAGATGCGGTAAAGATAAAAAATGGTGTCTTCTATATTTTTAATGTATGCAAACCATATATTTTATTAAAAATTACTTAAACACATAAGCATTTATGAAATTCAAACATAATTTCTTGTGGTATGTGAATAACGTCAAAGCTATATCAGCCTTGAAAATGTGTATATAAGAAGTAATTTATTGTGGCTGTAGTATGCTAGAGCTGAGGCATTTCTGTAGCTGGTAAAGCATTTTGGGTTCTCAAACCAGTTCGTGCTGCGGACAACAAAATTCTCGTAAGTGGAGTCAACAACAATCATAAATAGTATTTGATTTTTTATTATTTTTTTATTTAATTAATCTTTACTACAAGCTTTCACACACACACACACACACACACACACACACACACACACACACACACACACACACACACACACACACACACACACACACACACACACACACACACACACACACACACACCACAGACAATACACATTAGTTCACAGATTAATAGATAGAAAACCAAATTATTATATCACCGGGAAACAAAATACCCATGGGCGCAGCCAAGATTTATTCTGGGATGTGGTTATCGGAGCGGGGTTTTAGGTTTTCCTGAATAGAACCAAGAAACAAGACAGTAAAATACAAGCCTCGGAAGTGGCGTTCTTAAGAGGAGATAAAAGGTGTTCTATACTTTACCGTATAAGGAATGAGGCCCTAAGAAAAGATTTAAAAAAATTAGTGTAATTAATACTTAACTTGAAATTTTTTAACAAAACGTTCTTATACTACACAAACATATTTGATATAATATCATCAAGGACTGATATAATACCATACGGATTCTAAGGGCTGATTTTACAGAAATGTAAATTAATAAAATGTAGCGTAAAGCAATTAAATTGATTTAATTATTACAATGTCTGTTGATGAATGTTATTGCATCATTGCGTAGGTAATCATGATGATGAAATTCCCACTGGTATTTGTAGGCCTGGTTGTCGTGCTGGCCGTCGCAGGTATTTCTCAAGCGTACATCCCTCCGGCAGGAAAATGTAAACCTATTCCTCCGAGAAGTGTCGATAACGCAGGGGTAAGATTACAATATACATTAGCTTACTCATATAATTATCTAAAACAACAACATATTAAAGTTGTTGACGGTTGATGTAATGACCGTGTGATGTCGGACTAATAAAGATCCTTTAGCTTGAAGTGGAAATTAACCCTTAACTGCCCCGCGTGTCCATATGGACAGGCATGCAGGGTACATTTTGAGTCGGGGGGAACATTTTTGTGGGAATTATTTTTAAGGTTGCACCCCTGAGAATACTCCTACAACAATGGATTGTTTGTTACAGTAGGTAATAAGCGTTTTGCTGTTGGTATTTTTCTGTTTCCAGATGCACTTGTTTTAAGAAGTTAGGATTCTGTAAAAACTATGGACATAGACCAAGAGCAAGTATCTCATTTTCTTCATAAAACGTATATAAACTCCCATAGGCCTTCGTAACTCATGTACTGATGACCTCAACACCACAGGCTGATCCATGTTTGTTTGGTTCTCGTCAACAACCTCTTGCGTAACCTCATCTTCAGCCACTTTGCCCTCAGGGGCTTCTATCAACACAGGAACAAGCAAGAGTTTTGTCTCGACACTCATAGTTGGCTTTCCAATCACTTCTTTTTTCGTTATACATACTTGTATTTACTCTGCTAGTTCTTACTCCATTTCCCCTTGCAATAGGGAGGGTTCCTCTTGACCAGACCTGTTGACTCTTTCTTCGACTAATGCCACTCGCTTAATCGAATGGTTGGTAGATCCTGTCATTTTAGCCATGCAAAGTTTATCTTCTCTTGGCCAACCTTCAGGACATTCTCTCTTAAGTCCACAACGAATCCGTAGGCATTCATAATGTTCGTGCCGAGAATCACTTCACCGACTATGTCTGCAACGAGCATTTGGCGGCTAAACTCGAGAAGACCCAGGCGGACACGTACGTCTACCTTTCCTAGCACCTTGACGGGGCTTACAGTCACAGTCTCTATTGTACAAGAGCTAATTAGAGGCTGGCGGTTGCTGAATAAGTCAGGGCGCACAATGGACACTGTTGCACCCGTGTCAACTGTAAATGATGTTGGTTTACCTTCCAAAAATCCATTAAAGGTCAAGTTTCCACTTGTCTTATGTAGCGTGGAAACTGTGTGCTGTTCTGGGGCTTTACTTCTCCAATTGGTGTGATCACTCTCTTCTCTCGGTATCTTCTTTTCCCAACAGTCTACCTGTAGATGACCACGTTTTCCACAGTTATAACATTTCGGTCTTCTGTCTTTTCCAAATCGTTGCGACTGTCTTGAACTTCTGAATTGTTTGTCCGACAACATTGTTTTTCTGCACCCATCGGAATGGCAATGTGATACAGGGATCTTCTAACTGCAATGTGATGGCACAAACCCATTAATGTAGCGGGAGGCTGACTTGGTAGCTTCAAACTCTAGGGCGTGAGCAAAAGCTTCTGAGCTATTTCGGTGTCTTGCCATTCGTAACACTTGCTGAAGTTCACAATCTCCGATGCCTTCAATAAATGTCTGCACCGCAAACCTCGTTCGAAAATCTTCTGGCGCTTCAGGATAGGCCAGTCTAATTAGTCTGTGCTTCGAATTGGCGTAAATACGTCGCCCAGTGCGTGCTTCCATCAATGGTTGGGGCCTTGACATGAACTGTCCTAACCGCAGGCAAGGTGACCTTCTCCATTGACTTATTTTCTTTGTCTTTCTCCGTCTTTATCATTGGTACAGTCTGTTCACATAGTTGTTATGGTTGTAAGTTTAGGAACTGCTCTCTTATGTTTGCCATTGAGATTTCTACTGCATATATTTTATTTGACATGATTTCTTCTATGTCAGATATTTTCGTGGACAGCGATTCTTCAACACTCGAAACAGATTTCTCTACTTCAGCTATTTTTAATGTCATTGATTTTTGTACCTGCTATATTTTAGTAACTTATTTATTAAGCTCACCTCTTAGGAGACCCAACTCTGCAGCGGTTTGTTCTTGTGTCTGCTTTTGTTCCTGTATTAACTCCTTGATGTCTTCTGTTTCACGCCTGCGTTTTTCAGCCTGTCGTTTTTCTGCTTCTTCCTGTGTCTGCCGCAGCAGTGTTTCTAAAGCTTTCATCATCTGACTGGCTTCCATGTTTACCGATTAATTACAAATTACACTCGTCCTGTATAAAGTGTCCACTGTTTCCACTATTAAACGTTCTATCCCAGTTCTCACACCCCTGTTACGACGGTCTACTCGATCGTCGTAGGCACAGTGGAAATCAAATTACAAGACACCAATTAAGTCACTAACCACATATGTTACAACACTACAACGATTCAAATTCTTCGTGTTGTATATGATGATGTAATAATAATAACAACACTATGTAATTCGGTTTGAAACCATTTAAATATTTATTAAACAAAAATTCTTATTTTTGTTGCGAATTATATTCATTATTATTTGTATGTGTCTGTAGTCTTAACACACATCTAATTATTACATATAATTGATACTCTCATATTACACATAGACATATTATACAATCTTATATTCTAATACATCTTTATAATTATCTAATATTGCTCTCAGCGTCCTCATTAGTGTGATACTGATTAGATTATCTAATTATTTTCTAATGATCTAATCTCTTTTGAATTTACGGCATATACATTGCTTTCTAATAAAAATTCATTAATTACTTTTATCAATTTAAATATCATACATTACAGATTCCAAATTATACCTTCAAAGTTACAAACATTCTTAAACATTACATTAATTATTATACAAAGAATATTTACACTTGTAAAAATTATTAATTCATATTTAAATTAAATTTTCTCTCTTTTTACTTCGATAATTATTATCTTTGAGTGAATCTCGGTTTACAAGTACATGGTTGTTTGTCACCTTATTGTTGTGGTAAATCGGCAGCGTGTCATCTTCGATCCTAGGTCATTGATACTGGATGCCTCTTTGTCGTCCTGGAGTCTTGTAGTCCTGGAGTCCTTGATTCTCGTACGCTGGATTCTACTGCATGTACTTTGCTGCTTCCTGGTCTCCCGTCATGGCCTCAGGTTGGAAGTGCTCACAGGAAATGATGAGTAGTCGTGAAGTCCCTGACTGCTTCTGTGGTTGAGATCCAAACGTTGTTGTCTCTACCCAGAGCCTCTGGCTGCCACAGTAGTCGATCAAGAAAAAGTTGTAGTGTAGTTGCCGAGCAGAGCCTCCGGCTGCGACTATGGTTGATCGAGAAAGAGTTGTACTCGTGAAGCAGAGACTCCGGCTACGACTATGGTTGATCGAGAAAGAGAATGATGTTAGCGCGTCTCCTGTATTTATACCCAGGGCGAAAAAATCATGTTTCGACAATATTTTTCATGTCAGAGTCTGTCGAAGGTGTCACTTCCCCAACACGATTCTTCTCACACTTAATTCGCTCGTCTTCGCGATTTGCGAAGTCTTTTGCACATTACCCGATATTCATTCTGTCGGTAATTTTTATGTGTTCACCATGTACAAACCGTTTTTCTTTGTTTTAATTAACATAAGTTCTATTTATATTTATTTTTCTGTAATTACACTTTTTATCCTTTTTACACTATTTTTATACACATATGCGTCTCATTTGTATACATATTTTGGTATATTTGGTTTTGTGCTATTATGCACACAATTTTTACAAATTAAATAAATTCCTATAATCAAGAGCGTTCCTTAAAGGTGGCGCTTTTCAGGAATAGACGAGTCTAACGCACACATGTAACATACTTGTGTACACACAGACAGAGCAGCTGGCGTGATCCACCTGTTTCAACATGAATGTTTGGTCGTTCAGATTGCGAGCTGAACTACAGTAATATTATTAATAATATTAATTATTTATTTATTTTAATTAATTATTTTAATTACTTTGTGCAATGCACAGTATCCTATACATTTGTACTGTTGCAATATATATATATATATATATATATATATATATATATATAATATACGAGGGGTACCCAAAAATAAAAAGAATTTTTTTTTTAAAGCTATGTATTTAATTTTTTTTACAAAACAACCTTATCACCTTCAAAGTACCCTCCATTACACTTAATACATTTGTCCAATCTGCGATCCCATTCCTGGAAACATTTTTCAAACTCGTCTGTTGTGATGGCCGACCGCTCATGCCTCGTTTTTTCCTTTACCGCTTCCACGTCGTCAAAACGTCCTTTCATGTCCCTCTTCATTCGCGGAAACAAGAAGAAATCGCACGGAGCGAGGTCAGGTGAGTAAGGGGCGTGGGGCAAGGGAGCCTTGTTGTTTTTTTGCTAAAAACTGGCGCACTGAAATGCTGCGTGAGCAGGTGCATTGCAAATTTTGCAGTGACCCTTCTCATCCCCAAATCTTGACAAAATTCGCTGAACTGAGCTCCAAGTTATTCCAGATAACTTACTAATCTCTTCAATGGTCCGTCGTCGGTCTTCAAGCAATATTGCATGAACTTTTTCAACATTTTCGTCAATTCTGGAAGTTGACGGACGTCCAGAACGAAGTTTGTCATCAATTGACATTTCACTTTCTTTGAAACGAGAAAACCATTGGTACACTTGAGTTTTTCCCATAGCACTATCCTTGTAAGCTGTTTTCAACATCACAACAATTTCTGCGGCGTTTTTCCGAAGCAGGAAGCAAAATTTCACAGCAGCTTACAAAAAGTGAAATTTGTCATTGTCTTGTTCACTTAAATCAGCTATGACAAAAAACGAGGAGCAAGCGAAACTGCTTTTACAAAACGAATTACTGTGACCGGACACTACTTTCCCAGGCGACAACAATGACGGCACTGAACTCGGAACGAGTTGCGCTACGCTCGCCTAGCGGGAGAAATGCGTACTACGTAATATCCGCCAATCGCAGCGCTATTCCGGTTATTTTTGGGTACCCCCTCGTATATAATATTTAATAATTTTACCTCAAGATGTTTTTACCTTATTCTGAACATGTTTCGGGAAATCTTATGTTCCCATCTTCAGCCTTTTTATTTTTGAATCTTGTGTAGTTTGAAGACACATGCGCGCGCGCACGCCCGCCTGTTTGTGCGTGTGTGCAGTTTAAGTCGTGTTAGTTACTTAAATACTTTTATGCCTTTAAAAACTTATATGTTATATTTGCTGCGTAATGTCTGTATTTTTCATGTTACTTTAAATTTAGTATTTGAGGTATCAATATTGGCGAGCGCTTTACTTGCCAGGCGACAAAGCTTTCAGCGAATTTGAAGCCGACTACGAAACCTATGTTGGTATTCTGCCGCCCAACGCAGTCACGGGGTATCACGTGATGAGAAGGTACGTGACGCTTCTGTAAGAACAGTAATACTTAATATACATTTCATAGACTAACCTCTTAGTGATAGTTCGTTGTTGTTCTGCTGTGTAAGCCGAACGGCCCACTTTAGCCAGCTTACGTTGTCTCTCATAACCCGTTTTGATGGTAAGCCTACACACAGTAGATCTGTATAATTGTTATTAGACTTGCTAATGTTTTTGTTACATTATCTCTTAGCGTTTATCAAGGGTTATTGTATGTTGTAGAGTCTATATGTCTATACGCCAAACACCGCTAGTGGTGACATATATTTAAGCGTGTGTTTGGGCTACTCGGGGTGTTTTAGGCAACATTGTTTTTTTTTTTTTTAGTAAATACATGCAGGTTAGTTAGATGGCTTTCAAGTTTTTTTTACAAGAACCGTATTTTTCACTTACTTAAGATTGTAGTTTACCCAGATTTAATTAGTAAATCCTCTTGTATTTATCAAAATGTGGAGCATACTTCGTTATTTTCTTCAGTTGATTTTTGTCACCATCATCGTCATCATCTTCAAGGATTAAACCAAGTATGGTTTGTTCCGGTCTCAAATAGGCAAAAATTAAAGCTACTGGTCCCTCCAGCGCTTCCTCGGGCGTCCCAAAACTCTCCGTTCCCTCGGGTTCTAATTCCATAGTTCTTTGGGGATGCGGTAGTCGTCCATTCGGGAAAGATGTTCTGTCACCAATTCAGCCGATACTGGGCGATCCTGTCGAGTATACTCAGAATATTCAGTTCCTGCCGTATGTCTGTGTTTATTCTACGATCATGGAGAGTATACCCTGCCACGTGCCTGAGAAATTTTATTTCAGCCGCTTGGAAGCGACTGGCCTGACGTTTCATTAAAGTCCAATTCTCAGAACCGCAAAGAAGTGTGGGAAGACCCATTACTTTGTAGAATTTTAGGCGTGTTTCTTTACTTGCTGACTTAAGGGTTCGTGTAGTGGTCCCGCACATAAGGTTGAACTTATGCAACTTATTCCCAACCTCGTAGCTTGCATTATAAGAAACACTGTAGCCCAGGTATTCAAAATTGCTAACTTGTTCCAGGACAGTAACATCTATAACAATTTTTGCCCGTACGGGATCAGTTCCATCATTTGGTTTAAATATACAAATTTTAGACAATGAAAATTTTTATTTACACCTACAAAATATAATATATTATATATCAAATCAATCAAACATCTTAATAATACAACTTCCAAAACTGGAATGTCTCTCTGACATTCTTATGTATGTCCTAAACTAATCATTGCAGTTTGATTACTTTTCAATATAATTTTTTTAACTATTTTTAGGAAAACTCTAATCCTGAGTGACGATTACGAATGCCTCTTCAAAGAGAGAACTGTTTACTGGACTGTGTATGATTGAATCAACTTTCAAACAATGTATTTCTGAATTTTTCTTTCTCTGAATGTTTAATTGGATGAAGTGCATGTTTACTTGCTGTTCTTAAATGACTTGCTTAGTCCTTGGCTTTAAGCTCATAGTGTAGGCAATATTTGGTATTACTACGCTAAAATCGTGTACGCAAAAACTCACATTGAACCAGCAAGCTTCAAGGTCATCCGCAAAACTGCGACCATGCTAACCAATCATATCAACTTTAGTGTATCGTTCAGTGGGCAGGACAAATTACGGTTTGACCTGTGTGTGTGTGTGTGTGTTTCAGAAAGGACCAGTCACTACGTGCCTACGCCTACACGTACGCATATGTAAGTGCCAACCTGTATTACGAAGACGTCGTACGCGATGATGGTAAGTAATGTTTTGCCCCGACAACGCTATGAGTAAGGTAATGCGTTTGCGTATAGGTTTGTTAGTCTGCCTCTAACTCCGTGAAGCCAAATCGATTACTGAAATACCATGTTCTCAATCATTTCTCCTGGGCGACAGACGTTCCAGACTGTATACTGTACTTAAAATAACGTTTGTTCTTTTTATTTTCCACACACATACAATTATTATTACTATTATTAATATTATTATTATTATTATTATTATTATTATTATTATTATTATTATTGTCAATATTAAAACTGTTTGTACAATAATATATTTTTTGTTATTTTTTGAATAAAACACTGTTTTGATAATATAAATTATTATCATCAAATATACAAATTAATAAATTTTAAAAATCAATTGTTTAAACATCTGTTTTATGTGTAGACAAAATTTATTGTTTATATACGAGTTTAGCAGTTATACAGGGTGGCGCAGGGAAACGGGAAAATTTGAAATAATTAGAGAAAAATGAAGGAAAGTTACAAAACCTTATTTGAGGCTCAAAATATGTTCTACAAGACTGGAAATTACATTAGGCATCACGTTTTAAATATTACATCAGTTAAATGTTGCCCACTTTGCCGTAAACATTCAGTAAGTCGTTTCTGTAGGTTTTGCATAGCGCGGCGCAATGTGTCACCTGGGATTTTGGCGATTTCCTCTTCAATCTGTGTCTTGAGCTGAGCAAGGGTTCTTGGTCTAGTCTGGTACACGATTCTCTTCAGATGTCCCCATAAAAAGAAGTCACAGACTGAAAGGTCTGGAGATCGGGGCGGCCAAGCAATGTTAGCATTCCTTGAAATTATGCGATCACCAAACAAACGTTTCACTGCTGCCATAGACTGTCTGGCAGTGTGTGAGGTGGCTCAATCCTGTTGAAACCAGGTTTGCTGAATGTCAAGATTTGGAAAAGTATGGAGTCTTGGAGCCAAAAATGTCTCTAGCATGTTGACATAACGTTCAGACGTCACAGTGGTCACAGTGACAGCAGTGCCTCGTTCATTTTCAAAAAAGAAAAAATTAAGGGCCTATCACCCCATGACACGACACTGCACACCATACGGTAACTTTGGTACTGTGTAATGGACACTGGTGAAGCTGACCAGGGTTTCCTTGAGCCCAGTAACGGAAGTTCTGCTTATTCACGTATCCACTTAAGTGAAAATGGGCTTCATCGGACATCCAAAGATTTTGAATGAAATTAGCATCCTCATTGATTTTAGCCAACAATTGTTCACAAATTTGCAGGCGCAATACACAATCATTAGGATTCAGTTGTTGCACAATCTGAAGTTTGTACGGATGAAATTGAAGTTCATGGAGTATTCTTTGAACGCTCCTATGTCCGAGCTGCAATGACGAGGCAATTTTTCGCATCGAACGACGAGGACTCCTTAAGATGGCAGCTCGCACGGCATCAATGTGTTCTGGGGTACGTACAGAACGTACACCCCCACTAGGTTTTTTCTTCAAAGCTGAACCAGTCTCTTCAAAATTAAGAACCCACGTTTCGATTGCGTGTAACGAAAGAACTTGACCGCGAGGCGGGATCTGATAGTGGCGCCGAAACTCTCGTTGTGCAGCTGTCAAACTGTCACCATGTCGGTAAGACGCCCTTACTGCGACCGCACGCTCTGGACCGCTCCACTGCTCCATGGTAACTAAATGTCCGTTACTGCTAGACAGACAGTTTCACTTGTGCTACATCTACAGGGCTGCCAACATCAACTTCAAATTTTCCCGTTTCCCTGCGCCACCCTGTATATTCGGCAGTTACCGTTCGTCATAGAAAAAATTCTACACACAGACCCACACAGAGACACTTTTCAAAAAATGACTTTTCTTCATGCAAATTCAAACAGAAGCAAATAATTTTTTCCATACGTGCCCGAGTTGTAGAGGACTCAAGGCCTATTTTTTGGTGAAGACTAGTTAAGGGGAAGGAGTAGTTTACCTGCAACGTTTACGTTGTAACAAGAGTAAAGTACGTAATTTTGGAAAATAAAGTATCCTGAAAAGAAGGTCATAATAATCAACTGTAGATAACTAGACGAAATATCTATAAATGAAAAGGGCAATTGAAGGTGAGGGGTAATTTCTATAAATAAAAATGATAGTTGAAGGGAGACGGGATAATTTTTTTATATTTATATATGTTTACCACGTTTTTGGCAACAAAGAAATAGTTTGGATGGAAATATTTCATTTCAATTTGTTAAACAAAAAACTCGATTTACAAGGTGGGCGATATTTTTTTGTAGAAACTATCCAACCGAATTGAAGTAAACGATTTTAAATTTTAATCTTAGAACATGGAACTCATGCATGGTTCTCCATGCCGATTTTTATTTTATTTCTCTAATCAAAGGAAATTATTCGCAGAAAAACATTCACTTCAAATATGGCGGTCACCGCTAAGACAAACGCATAATACGTACTTTTTTATCAAAACAATGAAAATAATAAAGACAACTAGTACGTAGGCTTTCACGGCCGGTGTCAATATAATTACTTAACGCTTCCGGGCTGAAAGGCCGTGGTCGAATGCTTGTTGTTACAGTGCCGAAACGTATAGCACTGTAACAACAATCATTCGACCACGGCCTTTCAGCCCGGAAGCGTTAAGTAATTATAATAAAGACACCCTTTCGAAACGGTATACTTATAGTACGGCATCTGACGGTTAAACTGGTGACTGATCACAGTTAACAGTGTAAGACTGATTTTATGTATTCAGTTGTGTTTATAATTGATAGTTTATTATTATTTAAAAAATGGATTCAGTAGACGGTTGGAAAATTCGTTTAGCTTATAGGTCTCTACAAGCAAAAATATAAATACAAAATTTAGGTAGGCCCACTACTGACCTTAACTTAATACAGACTGTTAAATCAGGGAACAGATCGCTCGACCGAGTTTTATGAGACACGTCTATGAAAAAACATAATTGTGTGTGTGTTGTAATTCCAGAAACGCTTTGTTTTCACTTCCCTTATGTATTCTATAGGGGTGATAATATTTGGGCGAAATTAGGCTTTATTGACCTAAATTGTTTAGCTGGTCTTCCTAAAAATAGGCGAAGCTTACGAAATCCATATTAAAAGTAGTTTACACACAACGTAAAGAAGATTGTTTTATATTTAATGGCATACTCCTTCTGTAACACAATATTTAACCGCTGCGCAAAACTTGATGTAAATAGATAAAAACTTTGTTTATATATATATATATATATATAATTAAGTAAGTAAATAAATGTGTACTAAACGTTATTGACAGCCAAGTGGCGGATTGAACTTGCCAAATTATCACACAGCCCTTTGATACCTCCCACAGCGTTTCTCTGTACGACCAGAAATTACGAACTAACGTTCTATATCAGTACTTAAGTCTACTTCACTAAATACATGGCCAATACATGTTAACGATAATTAGAAATATTCATTATTACAGGACAGCAGCAGCGGTTCAAAATATACATTCTCGACTATATTCCGGGTAAAATGACCTCGCTATACTACCGCTGCTCCGATACAGGAGGTAAGTATTACGCTAATCATACAAATATAAATATAAGTTACAAATTTACATTTATTTATTTTTGACATGGAATCCATAGGTATGTAATGTCTTACTCGCACGTTTCGCGAAAATCGACCGTTATGTTTCAAATGTAGTTTCGGCATACCACATCTCACGAACCGCTCAACCAATCCCAGCAAACCGGTGTCAGGTGATCGAGTCACTCGGCCCCCTTCCACCAATAGTACTGAGAATTTTGACAACTGACTTCAGTCGCCTCTAGGCTTTGTCTGCGTGAGGGTGTTTTTGCGCCGAAAATTTCTAAATTGCTCCACTAAAACTTAAATATCTCGGGAACTACAAGTCCGATCGCGAAAATACAAAGTGCGTTGTGATCCTCAGAACTAAATCTCTCCAATAACAGCAATTCCGAGTACCAGAAGCACTCACAAAAAATAATAACAACATTTGAACTCAAAAATTTGAAATGCCTCGACCTAAAAATCGCGATAAAACTCGAACCAAAAATTTCAAACCGAAAACCGGCACATCCTATGCAGAGCGTCAACAGGCCTATCGTTTGAGACTAAAATCAAAGAAATCGGCCGAGAACTTAGAAAATGGCAACCATTTGAAGATTGACGAAACCCCGTCAGCGCCCAAACGGCCAGCATCTGCGATAACTGGGTCATCCGGCGTGCCCCCAAAGCGACTCAGATCGAGCGTACGGCTAGCTAGCAAGAAAACAGACGATGAGAACATTAAGACGATGAGAGCTGTTTATTTAACCAACCCTTCATTCCTTCCCAAAGCACAAGTCTGCCCATGATTCCATGTCTACCGGTAGTCCCACGACTACCAGGTTAAAATTTTTAATTTAAACAATTAAATTCACGTCAAACCTAAAAATGTGTGTTTTCCGGTATCAATTTTTTTATATTTACGGAACGTTTCTACAAAACAACTCAAGATGTTTTTGTACATGAAATGTATTACGTTCATGTCTTATAACGACAACTAATCCTTTTGAAAGCGCAGTTTTATTATATATTAACTTATATTATTTATTCTTCGTATTGTTTAAATTACCAGCCATCCTTACTATTTCTTTTATAAAATTGCTAAACTGCTATAATTTTTATTGTTTAGACAAAGCTTTTCGTCATCACTGACATCTTCAGGTCTTAAACAACGTCTGTCAACTGTACGTGGTAGGTTTTTATACTTTAGGCCCCTCCCCTTATGCCATCGCCCCTCCTATTGGTTCTAGCTGCTGCCGCTCTTCACGGGAACTTTGTCTACATTTTTCCGTTAGGCATTTTACTAACGTCCGTCAAATTAGTCGAATTTGACGGACGTTAGTAAAATGCCTAACGGAAAAATGTAGACAATGTTCCCATGAAGAGCGGCAGCAGCCAGAACCAATAGGAGGGGCGATAACATAAGGAGAGGGGTCTAAAGTATAAAAACCTATAACGTACAGTTGACAGACGTTGTTTAAGACCTGAAGATGTCAGTGATAACGAAAAGCTTTGTCTAAACAATAAAAATTATTATTTTTTTAAATAGAAGGGGAAAAATGCTTTATGCGCCGTCAGAGGAGGCCGTGCTTTCTCTGGTGTCTGGGACTCTCACCCACTAAAGAACGCATCTTTAATTCAGGAATTTATATCCATCCTGGAACCACTTAGCGTATTACTTCAGGGTGGAGCCTAATGCACCCTTATCGGGCTCCTTCTAGTTGTTCCTCATCTTCTAGTGTTCGTTGGGCGCAAGTTGGGCCCGTCCCTATTTTTAGTAGGACCCACTGAATAAATGAATTGATGCGGTCCCATTCCGCCTTACCACGAAGCATAAGCGCAACTACGCTCTCGGGCGTGAACTCCCCGAGCCCCATTTCCAGTACCATCATCTGTCTTGGGAATCTGCAGCACTTGAAAAACGTGTGAGAGGCGTCTTCATGGGGCTAGTCTCCATATGCCATAATTGGCTTTTCACCTTTCCCATTCTATGTAGGTAGGCATTAAAATTGCTGTAGCCACTGAGCAACTGGGTCAGACTTTTGTTAACTTACAATGATTTTGCTTTCATGTTATGATGAAATGTTATGATATTGCTGTGACGCTATGATGTCACTTGTACAGACATACACACACACCCGTTCAAATTTATTGCAATATTCAAGAAAATACTTTTTAGTTGAGGCATTTTAGTAGTGAATATGTCCCCTGGATAAGTTACTAGCATATCACAGGGTAAGACGTATTGTGGAGCTGCACCTTCAGGCTTAACCTCCAGCCCGATATTCTGTCTGGGTATTCTCCCATAAACTGGCTGTCTTACCTGATTAAGAGACCAGTGTTCCCTGTTGAGATATCCATAAGGATCTTTAATGTGGTGGTTTCTCCTTGCCTCCCATATTCTACATCGTTGACTAATGGAAGGTCGTCCGCCTTTAAGGGCAATTTCTCACTCCGAGGGCAAGAGAGTGCCCTAACCTCTACTTGACGACAAGAAGAGGAGGGACAGCTTATACCGGCTCCAGTCCGGCATAAATACCTGGGCTACAGTGCGTCTTATAATGCAAGCAACGACGTGGTTAACAAGTTGCATAAGTTCAACCTAATATGCGGGACCATCAGGCGAACGCTTAAGTCAGCAAGTAAAGGAACACGCCTAAAATTCTACAAGGTGATGGCTCTTACCACACTTTTTTATGGGTCTGAGAATTGGACTTTAACGAAAGGCCAGTCCAGTCGCATCAAAGCGGTTGAAATGAGATTTCTCAGGCACGTGGCAGGGTATAAATTCTATGATCATAGAAGAAACACAGATTTACGGCAGGAACTGAATATTATGAGTATACGCGAGAAGACCGCCTAGTATCGGCTGAATTGGTGGGAACATCTTTGCCGAATGGATGACTGCCGCATCCCCAAACAACTATGGAACTATAGGCTGATGGGACGGAGAGGTGTGGGACGTCCGAGGAAGCGCTGGAGTGACCAGTTGTAATATTTGCCTATTTTAGACCGGAGCAAACCATTCTTGGTTTAAACCTTGAGGATGATGATGATGATGATGATGATAAAAAGACCTTTTAGTGTTACTACTGACAGTAACTATAGTATATTTATTACTTTGATCGTAGGATTTTGTGTATGTGTCGTTCAATATTATCTGTTGCAAAAGGAAATAATGAGAAATTATGTTTTAATTAGAAGCAAAAGACTTAAGTGACATGAAATCACTACTAATTATGTAAAAAGAACATCATTTTATTGATAAAAATTATAAATGCATTACTTATATGTACAAAAAATATTAATATGCCAATATGTTACGTTATATATTGTATAACGACGGAATGATCTCGAACAGTCGAAAGTGTCGTTTACCCAATTCTGGACTAGCCCAGCGTGCCTCGACTGTATCAAGTCCGTCCACTCACGTAGCACTCAAGTACCTTCCATAAGGAAGTGCAGTATTTGGCCATCTGCTTTTGGCAGCTATAGATACTAATAAAGTAGACACCGTAAGAGACTGGCCAGTTCCAATGAGTAAACACTGAGTTCGGTGTTTTCTGGGGTTATGCTGCTACGAGTATTAAATATGTTTTGTAAAACGCTTCGCTACTATTGCTAAACCACTACGTGAGCTAACGGAAAATAAACGAAACTTCCAGCAGTCGAGAGAGTGTGATCAGGCATTCAGGAGTTTGAAAATTGTATTATGTTCGCAGCCAACTCTTACTTTCCCAGCTTCCCAGTATATCGTGGACACAGCTGCAAACAATACTGGTCTGGGAGCAGTTTTTTCTCAAGTAACAACTGACAAGTGACTAACCCTGGGGACAAATTCTTTCCTTTTTTATTCTCAATATTAAAATTTTATAGCCTCAGAGAGCTGACGTTATACTTTCCAGCCTATATATACCCGTGATAACGTGCTGGTGAAGACTATGTTTCTGCATACGGAAGTCTCATCAGTATCACAGTCTTCACCTCAGAACGTTGTATGGGAAGCTCACACTACACTACTGGTGATGATTTCCGTAGTACACGTTTGCCGAATTAAAACACGGTTCCGCCACACCACTCATTAACCCGGCACGTTTGCACGAAATACTACGGTTTCATGTGTTTTCTATTCTGTGTGAAAGGTATCATGTGTTGACTTTATCCAATTGTTGTTTCAGAGCTGGACACTGACACCAGGTTCATTAGCGCACCTAGAGAATTCACGCTGACCGCCGAAGAGAAGCAACGGTTACTGAGCAAGGACAGAAGTTACAATTTTACTGGAGGCCTTAGAAAGTTGGTGAACCCGACTCTTTAGTGTTGAACCTCCTATATATGGATGGAACGATCTATTACGCAGATGTAACAAAAATTATAATATTACATGCATAAAATTTAAAGCGGGTGAGAGAGAGAGAGAGAGAGAGAGAGAGAGAGAGAGAGAGAGAGAGAGAGAGAGAGAGAGAGAGAGAGAGAGAGAGAGAGAGACTGACACAGACAGACAGAATCATATCTTATTAGACGCACTGATATTTTATATGTTAACAAAATTATATAAAGAAGACTGGTTCAGTATATACCAATAATCGATTCTTTATTTCATATCTCCACTAAACATAGCAATCGAATTATAATATTACAACGTTCTACGGAGCGCCGTATTCTTCAGTGGATACAAAATACTGCAGACACCAACGAAGTCGCTAATTACCTGCTTTAATTAGTTACAAATATCAATTTGAAATCAACAAGGTACTCTAATACAATAAATGTAGTTAAATGTGCCCACACGCAAAAACTAATATTAATTATTAAAGAGTTCCGCACTAATTTTAACACAATAATCACTTTCCACTAATCACCAACAATCGCTTGATCCGCACTGCACAATTTCGTCACGTAAAACAAACTATCTAAGCCGGCCTCTGTTGCTTATATATAGACTGGAGATGTTCCGGAATAATGTTCCATCCTTTTGGCCGTGTGCCACCATAATTTTCGTAGTTACAAGCAGTAGCTAGAACAGTCTGGAGTGCTACTGTAGTACACGACCTTGACAGAGACACTGCACCTGCTCGACTAGCTGAGAAACGTGAACACTATTTCCGTTCTTAGCTTAATCCTGACATAAACAAACTGTCGTGGTACATCTGAAACGCTATTTGCTACTTGAATTAGAGGCGTGCCACTGTGACAGAAAGAGTACAGACAGGGTGCATTTAATGTTGGCACTGTATAAACACACTTAAATTGTAATAAATAAATACCTTTTTCTTTATCCGTGCTGCGACTACGTCTTTGATGTCTTACGACATGTTTCGGGAACACGTTCCCATCATCAGGTAAAATTGTTTTTTCTTCTAGTTCATAACGAACGTGTCAAGAATATAATAATTAAAACACATCAACACATAAACACATAACACAATGAGTATGATAGAACTCAGTCCACGTAACAGTGCGCACTGCCGTACTATAACTGACCGCGTAATCAAACTATACATTCGGCTGGTGTACACAGGCGTTATCACTCTTCAATACAGTATCATATAAACAGTGAGATTTAAATGTTAATTGATCATTAAGCAGTAGGTTTGGTTGAAATAAAAACGCTTTATATATTTCATATTCTTCCATGGCATCCATGTATCGGCTCTTACTGCATATATGTATGGGCGTAAAGTTATCTGTGAAACCACTATAACTGTGATTGCTGTTTACCAGATGTAAAGCAAAGTTGGATTTGATTGACTTGATGTTTTTTTTTGGCAAATGTTCTTTATATCTGTCTTTAAATTTCCTGCCCTTAAATTGTAATCTGTCTTACACTTAAATTGTAATAATTTGTCCTGACCAAATTAAACTTTTTGTGTGACCGTGTCAGATCGACAGTGAAATATTTTATAACGCCAGTTTTTGGCTTTTTTCTTTAATTTAGAAATCGCAACAACAAAAGAAGTAAAGTTTATTTAAAACGACAAAAATAGAAGCTGTGGTAAGTTACCAGTGTACTGTGTATTACCAGTTACTGTTAGAGAGAAAATCAATTTCCTTCCACATCAGTGTCGGAACTTGAATCATCAGTTGAGTCAGCGTTATTATTGATAAGACTGTCCATAACTACGTCGGGAATGTGGGCCAGTTCCCAGAACGTATCTTCTTCCTTGGTTATATGCTCGATACAATGAGCATTCAATCGCTTCTGTATAATCTTTGGTTCCGGAAAATGTGTAAGCAATGTATAGACGGAATAATTATAATAGAATTAATGCATCTGGTCAGTTCATAAAAGATGATTCTTATTTTGAATAGCAATTAAGTTCCGTGCACCGCAGAACTCGCTCACTATTATGAATAACACCCATTTACTATTAGATAAATTTAGAAAATAAATAAGGTTTATTCATTCTGAAGAATTACAAAACTCTGATTTTTCTACGTTTTACTAAAATAACAATTGTAAGTCGTACAGTAAACACAAAAATTACACACTGCAGCATTGGCTTTAGTTAAAATCCTAACCGCAATGAGAAAATAAAATATAACTTATTCATTCAGTGGCGCAGCGTGAGTACATAACAGCTGTTGCCGGTTTCGATAGGCCTAAAATTTAACGTAAAAATTAATTCAAATTCTTTCTAGTACCTAGTGTTCTTTCTAGAGCCAAAATATTTTTTATGGCGTTTTCTATCATTCGCTGGCAGAAAAAAGTGTCCTAGTTCAAAGGACATTATACTTACACATATTAAATCAGGACACAAATAATCAAATTAAAAATAATAAGTATGTTACTAAATATATACTATATACATATATATGTTTCAATCACTTTCTGCTACAGTCCGTTTCTTGATGTATATAATACATTTAATATTTATATTAAATTTACCTCAAGATGTTTTTTCTATTTGGAACATGTTTCGAGAGTTCCTGTTCTCTCATCTTCAGATGGCGAAGGCTGAAGATGAGAGAACAGGAACTCTCGGAACATGTTCCAAATAGAAAAAACATCTTGAGGTAAATTTAGTATAAATATTAAATGTAACATATATATGTATACTAAATTAAATAATTAAGTATTTAGTAACTGCTGCACGTTCGTTCCGAAAACTAACAGCTGCTAATTATGCGTTTTGCCGGTTTATACAGAGGCAACAAATTGGCTGGACAAATGTGTCTCTTCTCCGGCAGTCTGTACAGTGACAACTACTACGAAATCAATGACCGTACGCAGTAAAACACGGTGCAAGTGCACGGCAGTTCGAAAGAAATGCTATGCTTTCCTTCAAGTTATCTTTCCAATATCGTACGGATTTCAAATGATTCAATAGCTAAAGTAATTATTCGGTGATATAATTAATATTATGTTCTTGTGCTTCCTGTAATGTTGCCGTCGGCAACAGCGGTAACATATACGCCACGCTACTATAAATAATGTTCATAGCTTTTAAGTTTTGGTTCTGTATGTTACCACAAACATAAAAGCATACATCTAGTAATTTTCACAAATTTTAGATTATATTTGGAATAAAATTTGTTATAACATCTTACACTACATACTTTAACAATTACTTTAAATTTTCACTTTCATTTTATGAAATTAATAAGGACAACATATTAAGATTAACATAAAGTCTTCAGATAATTTCATTTGAGTAAAATTCTGTACTCTAATCTTCGGCATAACAGTTAACAATTTTGTCAATTTTTTAATGCTCCTATTATTTTCTGAGATTATTAACTTTGGAAATTTTAAAAATTGAACACTCTATTTAGACCATTGTAAACTGTGTCTTCAGATTCATATTGCATACTGTTTTTTTGCAAGTTTTTCACAATTTTTCCTCTGAATAATTTTGCATTCCGTCGTTAGGGGAAGGCACAATCTCAAATCCAGTAGGGATCAGTGGGTTCAAACAATGAAAAACCATAACAAGTTTGACGAAAATCGTTTTTGTTTTCAGACGTCATCGTAAAACATACTTCAAAAGGCTTGACAAACAGGTAAATAAATGGCAAACGGTTTAGTTAAAAATGCGGACTTTTTTCGTTCGTTAAGCAAAGAATTGACTCTTTGTAAGTTTTTGATTAAAATATAAAAGGAATTTCGTACATGTATTGTTTCCACGATCGCATGGATTACGCTCTTACGTTAGTGGAATTAATCACTGAACACCAAAAAATGCAGTATTCATAGAATTTATTAACGATTTTGAAAACAAACACAATTACGACACCTCTAGTTATACAATTATTTAATACGCACTACACATATAATAAGAAAGATTGTAAACATTACAAGAGAGGGTTTCTAATTAAGTCGTCATCATCATCATCATCATCATCATCATCATCATCATCATCATCATCATCATCATCATCATCATCGTCGTCGTCGTCGTCGTCGTCATCATCATCATCATCATCATCATCATCACGCTAAGGACTAGGCCTTAGACCCGTTCCGGAACCTATCTCCTCCTCGGTCTACCGACATCTCTCTTCCCAGTAGGGTGATAACCCAAGGCAGCCACAGGTAGACGGATATCAGGCATGCGATTCAAATGTTCACACCATCTCCTTATGTGGTCTTCAATCTTCTGCTGCAATAATGTTTCTAATTAAGTAAACAACAAAATACTTGATATTTACATTACGTAACGCTGTCTACGCCACATTTTAACACTCCAAAACTTAACCGGTTGGATGGTCGATTTACGCCGTTTGTCTACGCTAAACCGGTCATGGGTCGTGTTTCTCGTAGCGCCGTTTACGAGAAGCTTTCCATTGGAAACCGGTGTAAGGAGAACGATCAGACATCGTCTCAAAGCGAAGACATTTCAGTAATACTCATTGGAATAGGTGACCAGCTTTTCGCAAGCTCTATGAATGTCAGTTGCCTGATCGTAATGGTGTAACAATATTGTTAAGACGACGGGGTGTAATAAGCTGCGTACGTGCAGCTTGTCACTACTTCTGACTCATCAGTAAACAATGCGTAAAACGAGAAGTTACTGCATTCTATAGATCCCCCGAAGCACAGTTGTGGTGATATCTATAGTTCTGGAGAAACTGGGAATTCTCCCTTAGGCTGCGAACAAAATGATTTTACACGTCTGGTAAAATATTAAGCCTGCTTTGCAAGCAGGTAACTTTAAGCAATCACTTTGCATGCGGCAACGTTGATTGCGACATGGTCACTGCACTTTTCTGTTGGACCAAAGCACGGTCGCCTTTACCTTATGGCGCCCGGTCCTCCGGTTGCTCATAATCAACTAAATATGATCGATATTGTCATGTATTTTTTGTGTGAATTTGTGCGCGTGTGCGGGTGTGATAACTGTGATCGCTATAGCTTCAGTGGTAGTTAATCCGATTGACGTGAAATTTTGACAAGGAATTATTTAGGTAAATAGCTTCAATTTGTGTATATTCTGAGGTTCATAACTATTTTAGAAATATGGTTTTTTAAGTTAAGAAAAACTCAATTGTAACTCTTATCAATGATAGGGTAATAAAATTTGGAGATAATTTCCATGCAGGACTTTGCTAAATTATACAAAGTTTTTCATGAAATTCGTATATCTGTTTGTTCCATCAATCATGTGACTTGGGCTTAGCCTATCACAATACACTAAATTCAGTGAGATTTATACGTTGCACAGTTAGGATGGACACACTCTGTCTGTAGACGTTGCAAGGGGAAGTTGTGCCCGGTGGAGAGAGTTGTTCTCTTACGAACGTCGAAATATCATATATAAAATAAACCGCGGTAATTCTTAACGAA
The DNA here is from genome assembly GCA_034769895.1 of Magicicada septendecula. Taxonomy (NCBI): domain Eukaryota; kingdom Metazoa; phylum Arthropoda; class Insecta; order Hemiptera; family Cicadidae; genus Magicicada; species Magicicada septendecula. Next base: position 18,682,362 of record CM068369.1, on the reverse strand, counting down.
GTTTTGCGTTAAGAACCGACTGTGTAAAATATTTAGGTAAAATTTAAAATATAATACAGTGCTGTTTTCGTGTAAGTTAAGATATCCGCTTAGGGAATTTAAAGACACTTCAAGATATCGTGGAAGGTGTACATTAAACGCACCGCATACACTAACACAAATATAAATCCTGAGATTAAGAAAATAGAAATTATAAATTAAAAATAAACTGTACGAGTGAAATTTATAATCACTGTGAGTGAACAATTTATGAAGAAACTAATTAATGTTAGCAGTCAAACATAACAAAGAGACTCATTGAAATATCGCCGCTGGAGCCGCCTGACGTAGAAGAGGACGACAAGACGAAGAGGACGCCAGGACAAAGAGGACCCAGGACGAAGAGGACACCAGGAAGGAGTGACGCTGTAGAAGAGGACGCCAGGACGAAGAGGACACCAGGAAGGGAGCGACGAGAGGAGAGGAGGACGTTGCAGCAACCAAGTAAAATCGATTTATATTATCGAACAATACAAACAATAAATTCTATTATCAATACATGACAATTTATAATACAATATACAGTACCTCTTCAAAAACAATATTTGTGTGTATAATAAATAATTTTTCATCTCCTCCACTTGTTTGTGAATTTTACACACTCAATATATCCTTATAGTATAATAAAAATTTATCTGTTGCAATATGTATTTAGTTTTTTCTTGAAACAAAATTTTCATGGCTCGGGTGCTCCCTGAGCCTCTTCGGGTTCCGAGGCCCTCTGCGATCCCCGACCAGCCTAGTTCACCAGTCCTCCCCTGCCGTTAGACCAGAAAAACAAATGCGAAACGATGAAGGTAAAACTGAGAAAATGCCCGATAAATCATATTACAGTAATAATTAAAGCAAAATTAATAAATACCACAAGCTCCAAGTACGGTTACACACATGAGCTTGTTGCGTCACATATGACCTTGGTTTACAGAATATATAGTAGCAAAAGACTCAGCTTCCAGATTTATCCGTGGAAGCAATTACAGAATCGTCGGAGTAAGTGTATGCATTTTAGAGTCGTAGGTGTGGCAAAAGTGATAATTATATCATTTGTTCTGAATAGTAGGTATTATATATTGCAATAGGTAGAAATTGCATCTCTTCTAGGTTAGCAGCCAGTAATATATGTCTGTATGTGCTAGGACACTCTTTCCCGGAAGTATGCGCTGGAACAATCGTGTCCTAGGACATATTTTGTATGTTCTGGGACAATCTTGTCTTTAAACTGTTTTTTTTCCTTTTTACAGTGTAGATAGCGTCGTCTTTACCTAAATGTATTACATTTTATACGTAACGATTGTCATTCTATAGTAAACCGTGACCTTGAAACACACTGACCTAGTAAAAATGTAAGTATAAACAGACGGCGTTTGTTGACACGCGTAAACGTTGATTTAAACATAAACATTCAGAGTTCGTTGACGTGTAAACTGTTTTTTTCCTTTTTACAGTGTAGATAGCGTCGTCTTTACCTAAATATATTACATTTTATATGTAACGATTGTCATTCTATAGTAAACCGTGACCTTGAAACACAATGACCTAGTAAAAATGTAAATATAAACAGACGGCGTTTGTTGACACGCGTAAACGTTGATGTACACATAAACGTTCCGAGTTCGTTGACGTGTAAACTGTTTTTTTTTTCCTTTTTACAGTGTAGATAGCGTCGTCTTTACCTAAATATATTACATTTTATATGTAACGATTGTCATGGTATACAGATAAGATATGAATTAGCTTAGTCCGTAACGTGCAACTGTGTTATTCTAATAATAGATTATATGTAAGGTAAGTATCAATTGTTCAATCCCTAGTTAATTCATACTTTTTTATTTTTTAAACAAATAATTACATTTATTTATTTATTATTTATACTTTTTTATTTTCACGTTTTAACATGAATTTGTTTTTAGATATGTTAGCCGATAATAACGTCAGTTGGTTTATTAGTGTTCCAACGTGAATTCTGAAAGTAGCATCCTAGTTAATAACATGTCGGTAGTTAAAAATTTACTATATATAGTAATTGTTCAAATATTACTAATAAATTCTTTAGCCGATAATACAACACAGATTGAAGTGTATAAAGTTAAGCAATATTTATATGAATATGGTTATCTTCAAACAGATGATGAATCTTCGTTGCAAGCGGTAAATGAATCAGATATTACTAATGCGTTACTTATATTTCAAGAATACTATAAATTACCTACTGATGGTAAATTAAATAATGAAACTATAAATTTAATGTTAAAACCTAGATGCGGTAATAGTGATATTATTTTTGATTATCGAGTATCCAGTTTTAAATGGAACAAGCCTGAAGTAACATGGCATTATTATATAACGAATCAAGAGGTGTTAGAATTGACTAAACAAGCTTTTGCAGTATGGGAGGAAACGTCTGGTATACGTTTTAAACATGATAGAGAAAATACAGATATTTTAATTTCTAATAAACGATTGAAACATATGATGCAAAAAGAATGGTGGCAATGTACGAGAACGTTTGACGGTAAAGGTGGAACATATGCATATTTTCCTGATTATAATAATTCAAGGCGAGAAATTTATATTGATGAAGATGAAAAGTGGTCATATTCGACTGATAACGTTGTTCCTCTTGGCCACACAGGTTTGTATGCAACGTTAATACATGAAATCGGTCATGTTATAGGTTTATCACATTCAGATGCATCAGATTCTGTAATGTATGCTTATTACAACGGTAAAATAGAGTTAGGTGATGATGATGTTTTAGCCATTCAAAATTTATATGGTAAGGCAGATAACACTTCTATAATATCTTTCATACCGGAGTCGCCATCTTCTTCGGTACCAAAAATACAAAACGAGCATCCTATAGATACAAATAAAATCGATCTTTGTAATTTTAAAAATATTAATTTATTTTTAATTGCTGATAAACGATTATATATATTATATAAAAAATGGTTGTGGATATTAAATCCGGCAGAAATGATATATACCAAACCGCTCATAATAGAACATTGGTTAACGTTTCTTCCAAAAAACTTCACAAAAATTTTAGCTGTATATCAACGACCATCTGGTGAGATAGTTATGTTTATAGATTCTTTAGTATTCATGTTCGATTTAATGAGTCTTAAATTAAGTCATGGTTATCCGAAGCATATCCAATCTTTATTTAACATACAACCGGATAATTTACATGTGGTATTCAACAGTTATACAGGTAAAACTTATATATTTCATGATGATAATTATTATAGAGAAGTCAATGAGTGTACGTTCACTACTAAATCATGGGGTTATATATCTGAAACATTTCCTGGAATATCGCCTAAAATCGATTCATCATTTAGATTTTCTGATGGTAATTTATACTTTTTTAAGAACAATACTGTGTATGTCTTTAATGAATTTACGGGTGAGTTCGTTAGAACAGGAAAAAATAATCTATCGATATTCGGATTGAAATGTGTAAATGATGATGTACTATACAAATTAAAAGAATTAATATTACAATTAATAATTCAAAAGAAATACCAATCGATATCAAATAATAATCGATAGTAATGTTGATGAACAAGAATAAAAGTTCAGTTTCCAAGAGCATAATGATTTGAACGAATATTTGTGAAGAATACATGAAGCGGTTAACATGGAGAAAGGAAATATTCATACTTTCAATTGGTGTATATATTGCATAGAATCTACTGATTCAACGTTTAATGAAATATGTTATTTTGTAAATAATGAATTTTCTGAAGCAAATGTTACTATAATTGAAAATGAACAAATTATCAAGATACAATCCCCAACGATTTGCTTCTATGACGAATATTACAAAGGTTAGAAAAATATCGAAACCAATTAATAATCGATATTGATTTTGAAGAAGAATACAAAACTCTCCGTTGGAAGTAGTTAGTTAGTAGAGGCTCAACTAGTTGGACGCAATGTCAACAATGGCGAAGTTGTGCGAAAAATTGAACCCCTGTAAGTTATTGCAAGATTTTTTTGAAGAAGCAGGATTTATTTTTAATGGTGATTTAGACAGTATTGTGTGTCGTGAGTGTAGATTTAAAACAAGAGGATCTTTATCTATTTCGCATATTCAATTTATGCACAAACTTTTAATTCAGAATGTAAAATGGTATGTTATATATATGATAAATTTAATAATTATGCACTATACAGTATATTATTACATATTGATGATATAATGAATGCGAAAAAATGTATATCAGAAACTGAAGAAATCATGAAGTTAACATTTCGCTGTTGGCCTAAACGTTTACCACGAGTTGATAATTTAGTATCGGCAGGTTTTTTGTATACTGGAGTGAACGACGATGTAATGTGTATAGACTGTAAAGTTATACTTCACGATTGGCAAGACACAGACGATCCATGGTTTTAACACGCTAAGGCATCTCCACATTGTTTACTTGTTAAATTACACGGAGTCATAAAAGATGGTTTTATTAAGTGACAAAAGTGGAAAATGTATTGAAGACTTTTTTAAAAATCAAAGATTTGTTGATGATTCGGATAATATTGTTTGTTCTAAATGTGGTTTTAAAACTACATGTTTTAATACTATTACGCATATTCAATTTATGCACAAACTTTTGTATCCGACATGTAAAAGTGTGCGTTTGATATCTTATAAATATGAAGACTATATCAGATAAAAAAGTGTGTTGCTAATTTTGTTAATATATTAAAGTGAAAATACAATTTATAAAAAACAGAGTTGATGTGTTTTTGTTAGATATTTGTTTAACCTTATTACATTTTATATGTAACGATTGTCATTCTATAGTAAACACACTGACTTAGTAAAAAATGTAAATATAAACAGACGGGCCGTGCAACTGTGTTATTCTAATAATAGATTATATGTAAGGTGAGTATCAATTGTTCAATCCCTAGTTAATTCATACTTTTTTTATTTTATAAATAAATAATTACATTTATTTATTCATTATTTATACTTTTTATTTTCACGTTTTAACATGAATTTGTTTTTAGATATGTTAGCCGATAATAACGTTTATATAATACACGTTAGCAGTTGGTTTATTAGTGTTCCAACGTGAATTCTGAAAGTAACATCCTAGTTAATAACATGTCGGTAGTTAAAAATTTACTAACGAAACCGTTATTGATAAAGAATACAGAAGATAACTCCATTGAACCTTTTTAATCAATGTAAACATGACCTCAAGATTAACACTGACCTATTAAAAACATGTAAACATATACAGACGGCGTTTTTGTTGACACGTATACGTTCTTGTGATAACGTTGTAATCAACGTGAACATGACCTTCGAAATACACTGACCTATAGCGTCGTCTTAAAAAATACTTCATCTTTGATAGTTCAGTCAAAATGAAGAATTTAACACTGCAAGATGTCTTATCTCATCCTATGTTTGAAAGATTCATCATGAATAAAACAAAAGTAGAGATTGAATTTATGCGAGATATATTGTTGGTACTTCTAAAGTGTCGTAAAGTGTTGGAATTTTATAATTCAGACGGACTAAAAGAGATTACACCGGAACGTACAGGACAAGGCGGTGAGACGTTTATACATTTTCTTGAATGTCCATGGGCACATGAATCTACTGTGGATGGGCCGGACACATGTGTTTGTTGTTATGTATCTACACATTGTGGTGATATCATCAAGCTTCTCGATGAACGATTCAAGTGACTTTTATATAACGGTAAGTACTCCAAGACACTATTGTATATTAGAATTTTTGTGTAATTAAATATATAGAATGTATAAAAAATAAAAATGGGAATGTTACAGATCTTTAAAATGACAATAAATCATTTTTTTGTTTGTTCAGGTATTAAAAACATACACATACATAAAAATATGTTACAGATCATTTTTATTATTCGGATACTTAACAAAACAGTTTACAATTTAATACATGTACATAAAAAGATTCTAAAAAAAAAAATTGTTACATATCAATTAACATGTGATAAGCAATAGATTGATTTTTACTAGATAGGTAAACTCACATTATTTACAAAATGAAATGTTATTGTGTTTTAAAAATTTGTTTTATCATTACGCTAATGAATATTTTATTATTCTGGTACTTGACAAACAGTTTTACAATATAATAAACGTTAATTCAGGTATTAAAAATACATTTGCATAAAAAGATTCTAAAAAAATATAACAAAACAGTTTACAATATAATACATGTACATAAAAAGATTCTAAAAAAAAATATGTTACATATCAATTAACATGTGATAGCAAGAGATTGATTTTTACCAGATAGGTAAAACTAACTTTATTTACAAAATAAAATGTTATTGTGTTTTAAAAACTTGTTTTATCATTACGCTAATGAATATTTTATTATTCGGATACTTAACAAACAGTTTACAATATAATAAACGTTAATTCAGGTATTAAAAATACATGTACATAAAAAGATTTTAAAAAAATATGTTACATATTAATTAACATGCGATAGCAAAAGATTGATTTTTACCAGATAGGTAAACTCACTTTTATTTATAAAATAAAATGTTATTGTGTTTTAAAAACTTATTTTATCATTATGCTAATGAATAATGACCGTAAGGTAGTGTATCTATTTTATTATCACAAAGGATTCTTTTATTGTCTAAATTACTTAAAGCTAATTTGTTACACGTAATTGTTTCAACTAAATGGTTTTTTGATCGGAATAATTTCATCATTCTATAGTTATTTATAGTTTTAGAATAGACGCAGTTTTTGAAATCTTCAAAGGTTATATGTTTGCTAATAACGTTTTTTTTAAATTCCTTTTGCTCTTTTTTTAACTTTGTTATCTACCGTTTTAAATGTATATAATTTAGACCGTAAGCCGATAAATTCTTTAATTGGTACACCCGAACATTCATCTTTAAATTTACCGATAATTTTTTTATTTTCAATTGAATAGCACGGATGATTGGGTGAATAATCTGACGTATCAAAGTGTGTAACTAAATCCGGTTCTAACATATCTTTATAACAATCTTCTGTATGAATTTCGTAAAAAAAGCTATCTGTATCTGTATACAATAGGGAAATTTTTTCACCGTATTTTTTCTTCATTATATTATAATGAAAATCATACATTAACTTTTTACTTATTTCTAACACGCTTAATCGGATATATATTGGTGTATCTAAAAATAAATGTTTTTTATCCCATAATACCGCACATAACGATTTATTATAAATTATTCTGTCTTTAAATACCGGTTGTGTAATTAAATTTAATAATTTTTTCTCGTCACTTACAAGTTTAAGGTTAATTCTTTTCCTAACGTTCTCCATACATTTACCGGACACTGAGTGGTATAATAATTTAAAAAAATCTTTTTCAAAATCATTTTTAGCTTGTTTTCGTTTTCCTGTATTTAAGTCAATGTACGTTTTTAACCAAGGGCGCTGCAAAAATTCTAAAATACGATGAATTTTTATAACTTTTATACCGCGTTTAACAGCTTGTTTTAAATTAATGTAATGACATATATACTTTCCTTTATTTTCTAATGTTGTTAACAATTTTTGTTGTTTTGTTCCTTTAACGCATTCATTAACTGGTAAAAACGGTAAATCGCTATGATGATTATGTAAGTGATGAGGATACTCGACGTCTACTTCTAAAATATAACCAACAGGAGAATCGTCTGCAATATCTAGTATATTAAAATTATCGTTAGGATCCTTCCAAGTAAAACCAGCATATGGCATACATTTATTCATTGCCCAACCGTACAGATTATTCGCGTCTAAATAAGTTAAATATTTAATTGGGTTAGTTACATCAAACGTTTCTGGAATATATTTATTATTAGCAATAGATTCTTTTTTTATGCAAACACTTATCCCCCCCCTCAACCCATTTTCACATAGGAGGTACATTTCGTAATCAGTTAATAATTCTAGTTGAATTTTTGTATAACTTAACATCGCATCGAAAGCAAAACCTGGTACTGTAAAGTAGTGTGCACAGTCTAGTTTATAAGATTGCATACAAAGAGATCTAAAATTTTCAAAAATATCACATAATATTAAAACATCAATTTTTAAATATAGATCGCTATACTCTCCAAGTGTTTGTATATTAAAATGATTCCAAACTTTACAAGCATGTTCATAATCAGCATTTCCAATTTCTGAATCATTTAGTGAAGTATAAAAACATTCTTTTGGTGTTAATCTACGTTCTTAGAATTTTTTCCAGGAATTCGTATATTCATAAGGGCACACACCTTTCCTGGTAACTACTGGCATACTGTTTGCAGAAAAAAATTTCCAGTATAAAAAAATGTATCCTTAGGCAGATTATTACTGAGCTCAGCCAACGGAAAATTCATAAAACGGTAAGTGTCAATAAATCTAATATTTAAACCCGAACGTGTTTTTTTTTGCAAAAGAAATATACTTTTCTCTAGTATTAGGAATTACATGAACATTTTTTATATCATAACCCAATTGACGCACTATAAAATGCGAATCATAATTAGAACTACCATGTATGAAAACAGGTACAAATTGTTGTTGTTGTCGTTTCAAGTTACATGTATTACATAATGTTGCACGAAATTGACCAATTAAATGACAATGATCTCGAACTTTAGGATATAATAATGTAAATTCCTTGTTACACATCTCGCAATGTGTGACCGATTTAAATTTCATTTTATCATCTCGAGTCATATGTAACGGAATATTTTGTTTAATAAGTGAACCGATTAAATTAATTTTTTCAACTAAAAATATCATAAACTTTTTCGCAGCATTTTTACCACGATATAAATACTGTTCAGAAGGCAATTGGTTTCTAGTACTTTCAGGGATATTGCTATCTATAACAAAATATACGCAAAAACTCATCGGAATATGAAATTCATTAATTGCAGTAAATTTGTTTTCGGGATTGGGAAAACAAGTACTAACAGGTTTCAAAATACATTCGAAATCTGCATATACTACAATAGGAACTCTATATTGATAATGAAATTTATTAAATTGTAATATGTTGTTATCAGTAGTTGGTAATACTATTTTAACGGGCGAATGCTTTCCGCAATATCTATTATGAATTTTCAATTGTTTTGACTTTTTAGTAAAAAACGACAAACAACGTTTAAATATTTCAATTTTTTCTGTATGTTTTGTTAACTGTGATCTTATTAACTGGGAAAAATTCTTTATATAACAATAATGATAATTAGCATTATTCGGCATATTTAATACTAAAAGGTCAAAATGATTATTCTTTTCCTCCTTACACACTTTAAGAGGAAAAATTGATTTCTTTTCATCAATAGAATAAATGTTAATAGAAACGTTATTATTTTTTCTAAACGAGAAATTTGGTTTAAAGGTGTAAGAAAGTCTATATGTCTAAAATCAAATTTATTTTCTAAAACAAAATAACGAAAATTAACACGTTCAATGTGAGGTCCAGTTACATAACGAGAGAGGATTGCCCATTTAAAACAATAATTATCTTTACTTTTAGGATTTATTATGCATTTTTTAAATTGTAAAAATTTGGGAAGTTCAATATATGAAGCTCCTTTTAATGGTTTAAATCGATTTATACGTAACAAAATCCCGTCTATACGGTGAAGACTCTATCCGGAACCTTTACCCATATATACGTCTTCATCATAACAAATTTCTTTAATCGCATTGTTAACTATTATGTTAAAATTATCGTTTTCTATAATCGGAATATTTTTTGTTTTAAAGGCTCTGTCTTGTGTTTCATTAATAACGGGTTTTATATATGTACATTCAACTATAATGTTAAATTTTACCGGACCAAACATTGAAATAATATTACTTAAAATTGTAACTATATTTAATTTAATATAAACTAACAGCAAGCAAATATCCTTATAGGCCTAATTATTACTTGTATTTTTGTAAAAATATGTTTTTGAATTACCTTTAAAGGCATTCTCTATCTCAATAAAGCTATTGGATTCTACAATTTGTTGTAATCTAATAGATTTTAATCTAAAATTTGGTATTGATGATGAAGATGATGATGATGTTGGAGATGATAGTGGTGTTGACCGTGTTTGTCTGTGTTTACGGGCGAATACTTTCCGAAATATCTTTGATTTTAATCTAAAATTTGGTATTGATGATGAAGACGATGATGATGATGATGCTGGAAATGATAGTGGTGCTGACCATGTTCGTCTGTGTAATCCACCCAAACCTGGAACATGTGATGGACCAGATTGTGGATCGTTTTCGTTATTAAAATCTTGATGTCTGCTGTGCGATGGACCAGGTAACTGACCCAAATCAGGTACACGCGATGGACCGGGTTGTGTTGAAGGTGTTCGTTCGTATGATGAGCCAGGTTGTGATGATGTATTATCTATCATCTGTTCTTGTTCGACAGCATTTCTTACAATTTGTCGTTTTTTAAACGGTACATTTTTATCCATAATCTGTAGGAATACATTTTAAACAAAAATATTCATATCAGTTCCATATTTATAAAAAATAATTGTTCATATTTTTTTTGTTGGCGTGTTCTTCTTGTGTGGAATATGTATTTGTTATAAACGAACAATATTCTTAGTTATTTTACTGATGTAAATTACAATAGAAAGAGAGGTTATCTATGATTATATTTACAATTTTGTAAAGATCCGATGTATGGAGAGACCTATGCTGGTTAAAAACCAATCTATTGCTATAAATTGCTTTCTTATTGTATGGCTATTTATACTGTCAACCGACCGATAACAGGAAAACAGTAAACAATGTATTTTGAACAAATACCGTGCTGTTGTATAAAAATAAAATTTAAAAGTGTAACGTTATTGCAATGTGACTGATAATGAATAATCGGTAATTACTTGACCTCTTGATCTCGTATTTTTAAGTATTAATTTTTTTAAACTGTTGTCAATAAAATGCGACGTGACTGATAATGAATAATCGGTAATTACGTGACCTCTTGATCTCGTATTTTTACATATTAATTTTTTTTGTCGGTAAACAAGTTATTTACTTGATCTTTTACTCTCCTATTTACGCGTATTGAGAACGTGTGAAACTGACAATGCATTTTCTGTGTACATAAACCGATTGAAAATTGTGGCTCAGCATCCAGAAACATACCAGCTACTACAGTCTGCGATCGTCATTAAGGTAACATTATTATTTTTATTTTTTGTTATGTTCTACACAAGAACATTTACAGTAATTCTTGGTTACCTGTAAAATAAGTTAATGTGTTCTTCCTATGTTATTTTTAATATACGTATTATTATAAGGTATAATCTGTTTTACATTTCTCTATTCAAAAAATTAATTTGTCTTTGTTACAAGTTTTTCCTATATCATTTTTAATATATAATGTGTTCTATACGTTTCTCTATTACTTTTATTTTTTTTATCTTAGTTATTAAAGGTTCAATTTTAGTATTTAAAATTTAATTTTTTCTGTTTTATTTAATTTGTTTTTGTTTAGTTTTGTATAATAATTCTTACGTTACCAGTCACAAATTAGTAATTTAACGAAAATTTATTTTTGTATGTTATAGATTTTGACAATTTAAAATCTTATCATTGTAATTGATGCTCAGCATGAAGGAGGCCTTTTATTTAATTTGTCTTTGTTTAGTTTAACATATATAAATAATATGTATAACAATTCTTAGTTACCAGTTATAAATTATATTTGTATGTTATAGATTTTGACAACTTAAATCTTATCATTGTAATGGATGCTCAGCATGAAGGAGGTCTTCGTCATGAAGAAAGTTTGTCGTTAGAGGACATTTTAAAATTAATTTATTATCTGGGTCTATCTTCCTACGGTCAGTGGGAAGATATGATGAAAAAAATTCAACCAGACATTATCTCAATAGATAATGTTAATGTTTTTCTCTATATATTCAATTACGAGATATAACCAAAAAAAATAAAATTTGCTCTCGAAACTACAATTGTTAATTCACAAAAAGACTTGATGCTTTTAAATAATTATTTATTCGATATTGATGAAATACATAACTATTTAAATACGAATATTGTTCATTTTAAAGAAAAAAATATATTAAAAACAACGTTATCTATTATCAATTCTATTATAAAAAACAAACTGATGTATAGGTTTGAAGATGAAGAAGAAGAATAAGAAGAAGATCCGATGAACACTGACATTGTTAATATGTAATATAGACTATATAGAATAAATCATAATGTTTTGAATATATGTTTTTTAGTATTAATAAATCAAAAAATGAAAATGTTTTAAATTTTTATTATTTTTTTTTAAACCTTTATTTTACATATAATTACAATAAAAAGTTAAGCAATCATACAGTCCCAACAATTTATTCTTTTAGTTTCTTCATCATGTTCATCACACAAAGAGTTCCAATATTGAATTATCCATTTAGTAATATAAAATACGTTACTTAATGCACAGTTTGTTGAAGAGTGATCATATGGACAACGTATACTATTTAAAGACTGCTTCTTCAAGACGCTTAGAGACGGACACTTGAGTGATTCAATATCCACTATTTTTACATGACAGTTCAATTCTTTTTGTAAAGCTATTTTTTTCACGTCCTTTTATAGAAATACACTTTCCATATATATATGAATTTAATATTACTGGAAGTTCACTATATTCTGTTAATCCATAATTCCAACTAAGTCCAAGATAATTATTGTTAATCCAGTCATTAACTTTTTTTTGTCTTTTCTGATAGATGTCTGTAATCGAATGGAGTTAAGAATAAATATTGATTACAAACACCAGCGAATTTAGTGTTTACTATATGTTGCACGCACAGTTCTTTAATAATATAATTATTTCCATCATCGCGAAAACTTTGAAAGTCGATAACATATTCCATTGCGTTCCACAGCAGAACTGATATCAGTTTCATCAGCGTAGTAATGTCACGTTCTCAGTACGCACGCGTAAGTAGGAGATCAAAACATCAACTACGTAAATACGAATTACACAGTTAAGCAATCATACAGTCCCAACATTTTTGTCTTTCAATTTCTTGTTCCAGTATTCGATAACCCACTTAGTTAAATGATGTACATTATTTAAAGCACAATAATGCGAATTATGTTTGAAAGGACAGTGAATCGAATATGAAGACTGCTGTTTTAACACTTTTAAGGATGGACAATCGAGTGTTTCCATGTCTAATATTTTTACATAACAATTAAATTCTTTTTCTAATGTTACTTTTTTTCTGATCCTTTAACATAAATACATTTACCGTCCATATATTTATTTAATATAAACTGTAGATCATTATAATCTTGAAGACCGCACTTCCAGCTAAGTCCAAGGCACTTGGTTTCAATCCATTTATTAACGTTTTTTTTCTTCTCTGACAAATGTTTGTAACTAAATGGTGGTAAAAACAAATACTGATCACTAGCACCAGAAAATTTGTTATCTTGTATACACTGAATACAAAGTTCTTTAAAAATGAAATTGTTTCCATCATCGCGAAAACCTTGAAAATCGATAACGTATTCCATTGCGTGCAACAGCAGAACTGATACACTTTTTATCTACGTAATTATATTTTAAATACTTTTCTTACAGTACCAGATAAAGGCGTATATTGAATAATTGTATCGTAAAAAATGAGACAGTAGATAGTAGTTTTTTCCGGTATGTGTGTTGACGTCTCAATATCCAGACGGATGTCTATTGAACCAGTTTTTAATGATTCATTTTGGTTTGAACAATCAATTACACAAAAAGGTGTATACGTTAGAAAGTTTGAACGATTTATCATTGGCGCAGTTTTACTTTTGTAATAATACGAGGACTGAAATATTGAATAATACTCATGTAGAATCGACGTTTCACCATTAAAATTATCAGACGGATATTATTCTGATTTAAATATAACTTTACATTATAGAATGAAGCGAGATCAAAATGCTGGGTTTTTATGTCCATTATGTTTTCTGTCAGTATAAAAACCTACAATAACGTAACGAGGTTTATCTGATTGTGATGACGTTTTAACAGTCCAAGTAAGTTTGTTTGCTTTTGGCACAGACGGATACTCGTAAAGTTCCCATTTTCGAAACGGCATTAATAAAGGTCGATCAATTTGTATTATCTTCAGTAAATCTACCTTTACTACATCATTAACATAAACATACGGAATTCTCCATGATATATATTTTATTTTTAATTTGTATGTGTTTACTGATTCAGGTAAAATTGTTGCATTATTATCAGTGGACGCTCTAATTAAAACTAATTCTTGCTTTATATTTTACAAAATCTTTTCAAAATCTTCAGCAAATCCGGAAAACCTTTTTATTGGGATACAGAAGCTAATATCTTTCGATGATGGTGCCATGTGACTTATTATATCTGAAGCCCATCCACTATTTTCTAAAGTGTTAATTTCATGTGGCTTAATTGTTAACATATTCTTAATTGTTGATGTTATTCCAACATTTTAACTCTATCGATTTCTGATCCATTTATTTCGTATCTAATTTCATCAAACAAAAATGCTAAAGCATTTGAACATAATTTTAAAGTTTGATCATGTATACCGTTATTATTAGTGTATTCTATTTTTATATGAAGGTAACTTTCACACGGTAATGTGTACACATCTTGTTGATTAATTGGAATTCTAATTTCGTCATTATTATTGAATGTAGTAGAGGTGTACGGTATATGAGTGTGATAAGCTAATCCTACTATCGAGTCATCTTCATACGCAACATCCTCTATAATGTTTAGAAAGCTAGCGTTTAAGTTTTGAATATTAATATTCATTTTTTGTTTAAATAATCCTTTATTACTGTTAATTCCAATGACTGTAGAAATTTCAGGTTTTGTGGTGTTAACCGGTCGATATTCAGATCTTTACTACTTATAATTGGCTTATTTGCAGTTGTTTTATTGATTCCGTAATAAAAAATAAGACCCATTATTATTGTTTTCTCAAATACAAACGTAACGTTATTATTTCGCTTCGAAAATTAATCAATCTTCCTTGTTGATCTTCTAGTCTTACTACAATACTATGTATACTAGATGTGTTTACTGGTAAATATATCACGTTGGTCGGTTTTTCAACAATTTTAAAACCTGGCGGAGCACTAGGATAAAATTCGTGTATTATGTGATCTGGAATTCCGTTGTTAAACGAACCGCTAATTAAATTACAAATCAATCGGATGCTCTCTACTCGAACAATACTTATCGGTAGGTTGAACTGTACCATTTATTTGGATTTATTATGTATGTTTCAAATCCTAATATGGTTGCTAACGAATCGGGTTTACTAAAATCAATTTGAACGTTCGAACAAATTTCACTTTTTAATGTATTATTATTCGCCTTTATAATTATTTTTACATTTTTATCATGTTGAATTAAGTAATCGTTAATAAACGTTGCGATATCTGAAATTTCATAAGAACCAGTAGGCAATACTATTTTCTTATCAATACCATAATATAATACTTTGTTAATTCCTTCCTCTATATTAGGTATTGAATGATATGTCATAAAGTCAATTAATCCTAGTTCCCATTTTTCATCACTTAACTCGATTGGTGGAAAAATATCACATGTTAATACGGATCCCTTACCGCTTAGACAAAACATTATTACTGAGAAACTGTAAACACAAATGACCGCAGTTGACTGCATCCATATTTTGTCTTCGTGTATAATTATAAACGATTTCAATAGATCGTTGACTTGATGAATAAAAGTAATTAATTAGTTCGATAGGCGGTCTTAAATTACCAAAATTATCAAAATAATTAACTTTGTTTTTACGTTTAAAATAAGATACCCAGTGAGTACCATGACCATAACTATTATCTAAATTAACTATTCCGGTTTCATTTTGCCAAATTCCAGTGTGTAACGGTAATGTGTCACGCATAAACACTCCTCTGAAATTAGAAATCTTTAATTGTTTAACATACAGTAGTAAATCTTGAATTGAAAGCGGACGTATAGGAATACTCTTTATTATTTTCGCCGTCGTTGTTTCGTTTTTATTTTCTTTTTTCTTTTTTTTTAGACCTCCTCCTGTTTTTTTATACGGTCTCAAATATAAACCTTTTCCACTTTTACCAGCAAAACGTTTCAGATAATTATAAACTGTGTTGGACATAGTTTTTTCTGTTTTATTCCCCCACCAAATTTACTTTTAGATTTCATTATGTTAGTTACTGACCACGCTGCAGCTTTCTCCCTGAACGATGCGTCACTTGATTTAACACGTTCCCAAGCTCTTTCAGCTAATTCCTTATCAGCTTTAGCGCGATTTATAGAATCTGAATACTTTGCATATGTAATATCGTGTTGTTTACAAGCAGCGTCAAGCTTATTAATTCCTGGATCACCTCTTTGTAATCGTTTCGCTAAATTTGTACCGGGTCCACAATACTGATAACCGGGTAAATGAAGTTCAACAGGTAATAAATCAATTGACTTGTTTATAACATTTCCAAGAATATTACTCACCAGACCACCACCTTCTATCTTGTTTGGATACAGATGCATTTATGACGCTTCATATAAACTTTGTATTATATATACAATGCGAAATTCGTTTATAGTTTTAACAGGATTGTCTTTAGTGCACTCCTTATATAATTTGTATAATATTCTAACTAAGTTACTGTCAACTTTATAGTCTTCTAGATCCAATTTAAATGCATTCATAACTCTTGTTAAAGTCTTTTGGTTTATAACGTCTGTATCATCTTTCGGATCAGCAACATTAGTCAATCTGCTTTCATTAAAATCTATACTATTTTCCTCTTTACTTCGTGAATAATATATTTTATCATCTATATATTGTTTACATTCATCTTTTGTATTATTTATGTTTGTTAATAAAGTCTGTTTATTTATAGCATCAAGCAAATTAATAGGATCTGCTACATTAATTAACCTTTTTTGCTTGAAATCACAACAATTAGTTTGTGTATTTTCATCAGGTAATTTATTATCAACATAAAGTTTATTAACAGCATCAAATTTATAAACAGGTGATGCGATTTCAGCCACAAGATTATTCTTGAATGAATACAGTGGACTATTGTTCAGCTTAATAGGTATTCTATCAGCTAAATATGATTTAGTAACATTTTCTAAATAATTTTAATTTACAGCATCACAAGGTTCGTCAGGATCGGCTAAATTAATAACTTTATTCATTTTAACATCGTAACAATTGTCTGTATTTGTTAAAGTAATCGAATTTGTTTTTATATATTTTACATTTACGGCATCATCATCCAATTCAGGATCGCCCACATTACATAATCGTTTATTACTTATATTAAAATTTCCGTCGTCAGGTAATTTAAATCCTTCTCCAGGCGGTCCATGCTGAACGTTGGAACTAGCCACTAAGTCACCACTATAGTGTCCGAATTTATCGATACTCATTTTGAAAATATCGCTTCAAACGTTGCTGCATCCTCTTTTATTATACCGGCCTCCTGTAGCTCTTCAATAATTTATAATATTTCATTTTCATGACCCGAATGACCTGCACTTTGTGAAGCAATAAATAATTTTAATCTATCGCATAATTCATTTACATTATTCCAGTACACAAAAACTGGTTTATTGTTACTGAAATTTAACAAACCGCGACCTTCTGTATCACTATGCAATCGGCTACTTCTAACTTTTGATGTGGATGATTGTAAAAGCTTATTAATAATAGGCTTAATTATATTTTTATATTTGTAACTAGTACTGCTTTTAACTCTGTTTGTCTTTAAACTTAAATATGCCGCGGTTTCACTTATTATAGGCGAATATTCGTCTAAATCTTCTTGAGAATATACATATGCATTGGGGTTTTTCATAAAAATAAGATCGTACAAACCAGGTGTACCTTTGTACATAACATTATTAATTGTAATAATATCACTTTCATCAGTCTTTAAAGGGTATTTACCTAACATTAAAATATTATTATCTCCAAAATATGGACCAAAAACGTGATCAATATCATGATTACTGTCATAAAAAAATTTAAGGATATAGTGTCTCATTAACGGACCTTTAAACCATATATCGATAAAAGGTTCAATTGATTGTCGTCCTTCTGATGTTGACATTAATTCATCAACCGTGGGTAAGGTTTCATACGTTATTTCTTCTTCACGCGGCAATGGTAACGGCGTTTCTACTGTTCGTTTGTTCGATATTGGGATGTTTTCGGCCTCTTCTGAAAACCTTTTGTTTTGTAAACGCGACTGAATATCGTCCATTTCAGCATCTAATTGTTGTTCTTCTTTTTTAATCAATGACGAATTTGTTTTCTCTTGTACTAACTTTTGTAACGGAGTGATAATAGGTTTCAACCATTTTTCTCCAAACTGTTCTTCATCAATAACATTTTGTGTTAGAGTCTGATGTTTCTTTCGAATATTTTTTCTTATTTTTTTTAATTTCACTGACGAGCTGCTCTTGCTTGTCAAGGGAACGTGACTTCTTCGATGACATATTGATAAGTAATAAAAAAATTTCGATTACAAATTAGTAATATAGATATCAAAATCAAAACGATAACGACCGCCACAATTCATATCACTTTCTTTATCTATAACAAAAAAACCCTTTTTGCGTCTTGTCCATTCTTTAGAACAAAGTTCTTTAAACATTTCAAATGTCATATCAGTATTAATATGATCCCTGTATATATGTTTTAAATTTAGTTCGTCTTGTTGAAAAATAATTATTAAATTCGCGTTATCACGAACCAAGTGTTTCGGAATTCGAACATACGTTTGACATATATAAATAACATTATTATTTTTTTGTCTACATATTGTAAAATGATTTCTTATATTATCTTGTTGTTCACATGCTGCATCATCAAATATGTAATATAATAAAGTATTACAAATAAAAAATAAAAATATAATTATAATTGAATTGATATGTGTTGATACGTATTGATATTTTGTTTATCACTGGATCAGACTGACTCCTTAAAGTCCCACTGGTTAGGCTAGTCAATTGGTAATATAATTTCAAGTGTAATAATAAACAAAATATAAAGATATTGATGATAAGAATATGTTATAACTAGGTGTGTTTGATTGATAAATAATAAATACATCAAACTTTAAAAATTTTGCAAATATTTTTTCTTGTTCTTGTATCGAATTTGATTGAATGACTTAATTTAATTAATTAATAATTAATTAATTAGTTGTGTTTGTAATTTCCTTCTATATCTATTCTCTCAATGTGGATTATGTTTTTGCTTAATAAAAAATAATAATAACATTAATGGTAGAAATAAAAACAATGTTGGTAACTGAATAATGATTTGCGTTTATTCATTCAAAATTGTGCGCCAGTCAAACTGCGCATGTCCCAGGCACTGGCGAATATTCGCCACAGTCGGCAGTGAGAAAAATCAACAAATATATTTTTTACAAGTTTAAATTTATGGTTCTTTTAACGAGTCGAAATGGTCAGAGGGCAAGGAACAAGATACATTTAACAGGTATTCTTAAACTAAATGTTAATATCTGAAATAGAACAGAATTATTATTACAATTGTCAATTAGAAAGAAATTATTTAAATTTCGAACCAAGTCGAAGAAATGACGTCACTCTGCTCCAGGAAGCACTGGCTGATCGTCTTTATAGAAATTCAGCAATGGCCGTCGTCTGCTCGATTTTAACTGCTACAATGCTGTTGGAATTGAAGATCTTCTCCCACAGAAATAAAACGATGTTCCCTTTTCTGCGAAGTGGTGTTGTTCCAATATATAGTGTTGAATGTCCCCTCGTCGTCTGCGATGTCGAATTCTGGATGGATCTCTTGTGTAGTGTGGTGTTCAAATATGTGTGTTGGTTCTCTGTGAATTCGTTCCAAAAATTGTTCAAAATGGCTGTCGATTTCTGGTGTTGCGTTTTATGGTGTTATACTGTGTTTTTGGAAACTTGTGAAGTGTTAGAGATTGATAGATAAAGTTATTTCACTTGTTAGTTCATCTCCGTTACACGCCACATAACCACACTTGGTTTTAATACAAATTATTTGGTTTTCAAT
Organism: Magicicada septendecula; assembly: GCA_034769895.1. Classification (NCBI taxonomy): domain Eukaryota; kingdom Metazoa; phylum Arthropoda; class Insecta; order Hemiptera; family Cicadidae; genus Magicicada; species Magicicada septendecula. The sequence goes on along the minus strand of CM068369.1, from coordinate 18,662,212 downwards.
ACTCCACTAACACATTTTTCAACTGTTCAGCTTTGCGATTAACAATAGACTAATAGACGCAACGTCGTCGTTTTAGGGCAATTTGTGGTATGTCTTTTTCCTCTTCATATTGTTTAATTATAAAATATCTGTCTAAGACTTGTTTCACTATCTAACTATACATAACAAGTTTTATTATTTTTTACTGTATTTCAAATATTTCTTAATTTTACATGAATCTAACTATTCAGTAATATTGATTATTTAATTTTACATCTTTTGATATATAGCTGGGTTTGTTTCAAACTCATTTAAGCCCAAAAATTACAATTTTGCATAATGATTGTATGCCCCATATTTTGTACAAATTCAGTGTTTTAAAGGTTTTTATTTGTTTTTTCGGTATAATATTACTATGGAATATACTTAATAACTCCGTAATTACTTTGTTGTTAATAATTTGGTTGTTAAAACATTTCAATATTGATTAATTTGCTGTTTTGTCTGATTTGATTACTATCATAAGCCTATTTTTGACTGTTTCCCAAAAGAAGTTAATTTTCTTTCTTTTGTCATTCTATTTGCTATTAACTGTATCTGTATTAATTATATTTTCAATTTCTGTATTGTATGTATTGAATTCTATTCCTATTACATAGATTAATTCTTTGATAGATAATTGTTTGGTTTATAGGCCAATCTGTGTTTACAAAAATGGTGTCTTGGCTGGTCTGTTTGTACATTATACATGGTTTACTGATTTGAATAAAATTATTACATTTTTATGCCCTACTTGCCTCTCTGACTTACACAATGGAAAATTAAATGACATGATTTTAAATACAATAGAATATCTTGTATCTACTAAACTTTCTTTATACTAATAACATCATTGAACCATAACATGAACATCTTATGCCTAATTTTAACAAAAACATTTTATTATCAACTATTTTCTACTGTATCATCAAATGATAACAAAATAGCTTATCCTAGACATAATTTAATTAGAAAACATAAAAAAACTCCTATTTCTAGTAACACTGTCAGTCACTAACTGTCTTGTGTATTATGTTTCTTTTTGAAACACTTTAACTGTGATCAACAAACATCGTGTATCTATTTACACCTTACATCTAAAATATTATCTAATTAATAATAAATAACAAACATCTTAATATTAGTCATACCATCAGTTATGAACTGTCCTTTGGTATTTTTGTCCTTTCCACAATTTACTTAACTATAATTAAAGAAAACATTTTATATGTAATAGTTTTTCTTATATCTAATTTTAAAACTCTTATTACTGGTAATGTTGTCAGTCCTTAGACTGTCTTTCATTCCAATGGTTTTATTATTATTATTCTACACTCATGGTAGTCTTTTTATAATACTTAAACTTCATTGAAGATTTTTTCATAGATTTTTTAACTATGTTTCTCACTATAAACTCTGTAGTTTCTTAATTTTGTTATCTCACTTCACTTTATTGGATTCTACACTCTGGTAGTCTTTTTATTGAGTTCTACACTGTGGTAGTCTCTTTTGACATATTTTTTAACATATTACACTTACAACTAATATACAATTTGTGTTTTATAGTATTGTATCTTGTAACTTGTTTGGGGTTTACCTATATCGGTTTCAATTTTGTCTCATGGTATTTATTATATGACTAACATTTTGTTTTGGCATATCTCTTCCTGTTTCTGGTCTCTTTGTTGGAATCTTGATATGTTTTGTCCCTTCTTCAAATATCACATTAGTAGTTTCCTTATTAAAATGGTTTCATGACAGATTATTTCCTTTTTTATGGTCCTTCCCTTTTTGTACTGCTTCCCCAATCTACTGGGTATACTGCTGGTTTAACTGGTTTTTTCATGGTAGGTTATTTTAATTAATGGTTTTCTTTATTATCTTCCATTTTTATTAACATTTTATAGACTTAATTATACAGTTTCTAGGGTAATCCTTAAACAATTTATTCTTCTCACTCACTATGGAACTTTTTCTTTTATTTATGTAACATTAATTCAAATGTCTAGTGTGATAATTTTGTTATGTTACAAATATAATATCTGAATTTTGTTCAGTATCATCAGGATGAATGACTTGATCATTTTCTGAAAATTTATAGTATTTTATTGTTGGTATACCTGATAAAACTTTTTCTAAAAATTTGTACTTTGACTGATACAACAATTTTGAAAAAACATAAACGTTCTCAAAACATAAACCATTAGGACTGAACAAAAGATTAAGCATTAGATTTGTTTTCCAGTATTACTTGGCCCAATGATAAGAGACCTGACATTATTTGGTAACAACTCGCTATGGACTCTTTCTTTTTTCTCTATAGATTTATTAAAATTACAAATACGTATTTTTTTTTGTTTTCTGTACTATATTCATGATTGAAAAAAATAATTCAAATGATTTGGTTTTTGTCAATCCAACTGTTATGCGACTTATCGTATCCTAACCACTGAACAAGTAATTTATTACCTTTACGTTTTAATATTTTTTCAATTAAAAATATATTGTCGTATTTTGTTTTACTAATTTCTTGTTCGTCAAATCCGCCATCTAATACGGTTCCTGTATCATCTTTTAAAATATATGTTCTAGGTACTGTTTGTTTAATATTATGAATTGTAAATGTTTCATTTGTCCAATTTTGTAAATAACCTTTGGTAAAAATTTGTTTGTATTTACTAATTCTCACTCTATCCCCAACTTTATATTTTGCAGGTTTCTTATTAACAGGTATTCGTTTTTTATTTATTTGTGTTAATACCTTTTTCTCATTATTTATATTAACATCTTTAGGTTTCATACTTATAGTTCTATGTACAGTATTATTATATTTTTTCAATAACTGAGGAAGTACTTCGATCCGTGTATACTTTCCACTGGTAGTAAACCACTTCCACATATGGTTTTTTAAAGTACGATTAAAACGTTCAATAATAGAGGCTTTTTTATCTGAATAAGTCGAATAATGATTTATATTATAATGATTAAATAATTGCTGAATCGATAAATTGTAAAATTCTTTTCCTTTATCAGTTTGCAAATGTTTCATTTTATTTACATGTAATATAGGTCTTAGAGCTTTTACAATTTCGTGTGAGGTTTTTAATTTTAACGAAACTGCAAATGCAAATTTGCTAAAACAATTTATCACTGTTAGTATATATTTATAACCTTTATTCAACTTTGAAAAAGAAATCATTTCTACAAGGTCAGCTTGATACAAATCGTGAACACCTTTCAGTTCGACATTGCGTGTAGGAAAATTCCTTCTCGCTTGTTTATGCAATTCACTACTTATCGCCTGTCTGATGCTCATTATTCAAAGTACAACAACTAATTAAAAACTGTTTACATCTATGACCTTAGTTATCAGAGATTACTTTGTATCAATGTACAACAACTAAAAAGTTTATCCTATATTTAGGTAAATATAAAGGCGAGTTGCACGGCCGTCTGTTTATATTTACATTTTTACTAGGTCAGTGTGTTTCAAGGTCACGGTTTACTATAGAATGACAATCGTTACATATAAAATGTAATATATTTAGGTAAAGACGACGCTATCTACACTGTAAAAAGGAAAAAAAAAACAGTTTACAGACAAGATTGTCCCAGAACATACAAAATATGTCCTAGGACACGATTGTCCTAGCGCATACAAAATATGTTCTAGGACACGATTGTCCCAGAACATACAAAATATGTTCTAGGACACGATTGTCCCAGCGCATACTTCCGGTAAAGGGTGTCCTAGCACATACAGACATATACTACTGCAGCCCATAGGCTGGTTGTCAGCAGCTCGCCTTTCTTGATACTTCTCTGTTTTTCTTTTCACTCACAATATGATGTGTAGTTCATATCGACCATAAGCTGTTCCGTGTAGTCTAAACGGGGTCGACCTCTGTGATTCTTCCCTTCAATTGTTCCTTCTATTATTCTCTTAACCAACAAATTTTGTCGTAGTATATGCCCTATAAGCTTAGCACTTCTGCTTTTTAAATTTCGCAGAAAGCTTTTCTCCTCCTGAGCTCTTCTAAAGACTTCCTCATTCGTTATATTCTCCCTCCAGTTTATCTTGAATATTCATCTGTAGCACCAGATCTCAAATGCACGTATGTCTTTACTAGAATTTGCGTACGAAACAGAATTTAACTCTAAGCGAATGATGGCATGTTGAAATGAAAATTTGTCTAAGTCAAGATTACAAGTTCAGACATTGTATAATAGACAATTAGATAAAAATTTGTTAGTTTAAGTTAACTTTTGACAGTAAACAAAACAATTAGTGATGTGAAGTTGTGCGAAAAATGTGCGTAGGCATATGGCAAATACGCGTGGGCGGGGATGTATAACTATGTTACGTGATAATAATAAAAAACATATTAAATTAAATAACTTTTGTGAAAATAAAAATTCTGGCATGTGGCTTACACCGGAATACCTATAAATAAGAAACCTATCGAGTGGTAATATTTTTTCATAAATTAAAGAACTAAATGTGTGAAATCATTTGTAAAGAAGGTTTTATGACTTTTATGACCCTGAACTACAGTAATAAAACTAAACTAGTGTTTTTTGCAAGCTCCACATTGTTTGTTCCCAATAATTCACAATATGGTACACGAATTAAGTTAAGCCGCAATCTCAACCAATCTTAACACAAGCCGCAAGTATGAGAAAATATTTCAGCCAATAAAAGCCTGAAAATTGGCTAAAATCTCATTTGATTTTGTTTGTGATATCGTATAATTCAGTCTCCCTTTAACTCGATAACGCCTGGTCCTTGTCGCTGCCAGTTTAGACGATTAGTCTGAAAATGCACACCAACGCTTGTATATACGCAAATTATGCTATGGCGCAGCCAAAAGGTCGGAACATTATTCTGGAACATCTGGCAGGCTATATTTAAGCTACAATGGCCGGCTTAGTTAGTTCGTTTCTTCTGGTGAAATTGTACAGTGCGGATCACACGCCTGTAGGTGATTAGTGGAAGTGATTATTGTGTTAAAAGTAGTGCGGAACTCTTTAATAGTTGACATTATTATTGCATGTGGAAAAATTTAGAGAGATTTATTGTATGAGAGTACCTTGTTGATTTCAAATTGTTATTTGTTACTAATTGAAACAGGTACTTAGTGGCTTCATCCATGTCTGTATTATTTTGTTTCCAGTGTAGAATACGGCGCTCCGTAGACCGTTGTAATATTATAATTCCATTGCTAAGTTTAGTGAAGATATGGAATAAGGAATTCATTATCTTTATTACATTGAACCAGTCTTCTTTATTTAAATTTGTTAACATATAAAATATCAAAGCGTCTGATAAGATAAGACTCTCTCTCACTCTCTCTCTCTCTCACTCTCTCTCTCTCTCTCTCTCTCTCTCTCTCTCTCCCATCGATTTTTAAATTTTATAATTTTATACATGTAATGTTATAATTCTTGTGACATCTACGTAATAGATCGTTTCATCCATACATAGGAGGTTCACACTAAGGAGTCGGGTTCACCAACTTCCTCATGCCTCCAGTGAAATTGTAGCTTCTGTCATTTTCCAGGAATCGATGCTCCTCTTCGGCGGTCAGCGTGAATTCTCTAGGTGTGCTAATGAACCTGGTGTCAGTGTCCAGCTCTGAAACAACAATTGGATAAGATCAACACATGACGCCTTTCACACAGAACAGAAAACACATAAAACTTGGAAACCGTTTCCGAAGTAATGCTTGGCCAGGCGATCTAGGTGGACCACCTGGAATTTATGCCGTCCTTCCTGTTGGATCCGATAGACAACATGGTTGATTCTCTTCTTCACAGTATAAGGTCCTCCTCAGTTAGTCGTCTGCTGGAAGTTTCGTTTAATTTTTCCTTAGCTCACGTAGTGGTTTAGCAATAGTGGCGAAGCCTTTTACAAAGGTCTGTAATATGAGCATAATCCCAGGAAACTACGAACTTTGTGTTTACTCTTCGGAACTGGCCAGTCTCTTACGGTGCCTACTCTATTGGTGTCCATACTAACACACACTGCCGAAACCAGATGACCCCCCAATACTGTGCTTCTGGAAGGTACTTGAGTGTTACTATAGTGGGCGGCGTTGATACAGACGAGGCACGCTGGAGTAGTCCAGAACGACACTTTCGACTGTCCGTCGTTACGATATACTTATAATACAACGTTACATATTAGCATATACAGTATGTGTCTATAAATAGTTTTTTCACATATAGGTAATGCATTGGTAATTTTTTAATAATATAATGATTTTATTTTTACATGTATAGTGAGTGATTTCATGCCACTAAAGTCATTCTCCTTTTAACTAAAACATAATTTCTCATTGTTTCCTTTGCAACAGATAATATTTAACGAAACAACACAAACTTCTACGATCTAGGTAATAAATGTACTACAGTTTCTGTCAGTGGTAACAGTAAAAGTTTTTATTAATATAATATTACAATAAATATGAGTGTGTGTGTGTGTGTGTGTGTGTACAATTGGCATCCTAACATCACAACAATACAATTCATTAAAGCAAAATCATTATAAATTAACATAAAACAAAACTGCCCTTGAAAGGGTATTTTTATCATTATAAAACGTAAATGCAAAAAAATTATATTTATATTTGTATCATTAATATAATACTTACCTCCTGTATCGGAGCAGCGGTAGTAGAGAATTGCCAATTTTTCCGGAATAAAGTCGAGAATGTATGCTTTGAACCGCTGCAGTTGTCCTGTAATAATGAGTATTTCTAATTACCGTTAACATGTATTGGCCATGTAATCAGTGAAGTACACTTAGGTACTGATATATGATGGTAGTTCGTAAGTTTCGGTCTGACAGGGATACACTACCAGATGTACCAAAAGGCCTGTGTGACTTTTTGCCAAGTTCTATCGGCCACTTGGCTTTCAATAACGTTTATAAGAGATTTATTTACTTGCTTGGTAACTGAAATCAATATATACTAACAAAGTGTTTATATATTTACAAAAAGTGATAAGATTGAGTGTCGCTCAGCAGTTAAATAATTTGTTACAGAATGGTTATATTTTATATGCCATTAAATATAAAAAATCGGTATGGAGAACCATACATGACTTCCATGTTCTAAGATTTATATTTAAAATCATTTACTTGAATTCGGCTGGGTAATTTCTAAAAAAAATATCCCCCACCTTGTAAATCGAGTTTTATGTTTGAGAAATTGAAATAAACTATTTCCATAGAAACTACTTCATTGTTTTCCATAACGTAGTACACATATAAAAAATTATCCCCTCCCGCTTCAACTATCATTTTTATTTATAGAAAATTACTCCCTCACCCTTCAACTACCCTTTTCATTTATAGTTAATTCATCTACCTTTCTACAGTGGATTATTATCACCTTCTCTTCAGGATACTTTATACATCAAAATTAAGTACTTTACTCTTGTTAAATCATAAAACGTTGCCGGTAAACTACCCCTTCCCCTTAACCGATCTTCACCAAAATCAATAGACCTTGAGTCCTCTACAACTCGGGCGCATATGCAAAACATTATTTGATTCTGTTTGAATTTTCAGCAGTTATTGTTCACTATAAACAAAATTGTACACACAGACACAATTTTCGTAAAATTAGTTTTCCTCATTTTTTTTAGGGTAGTACAATCAGAATCAGCCCTTATATCGAACATGATTTTTTTCGCGATCACCATAATTCCATTTCCTTATGGAACATGGAAGTAAAATTTAGTCTTGCTCAGGTAAACCTTTCTTTGCCCGGAGCTGTTCATTTAAATTGTTTCTCTTCAAACACTTTAATGTCTTGTTGTATCTTTTGTTTTTACACTAATAGCGTGTTCACAGCGTCTAATCCTGAGGTAGGCCGACTTCTGATTAGCTTAAAAATTTTAATGTAGGCTATATTAAATGTTCAATTATCTTACAATAATATTTCTTTGTTCGTACATCAGAATATTTTTAAATATATTTGTCTCGTTATGATAGATTAGTAGACCTATGCTTCCTGAACTGCAGAAATCGCTCTCTATTTTGAACGAAGTAAATTTATTATTACATAAATTGTGTTATTAGACAGTTTTCCAATTGAGGGAAAAGTACATACATCCCGATTACTCTAATATTTATTTAGTAACATAACAACTGCATATCACACAATCATACAATAAACCCTAACACTTATTAATAGCATTCGGATTTGGGTTAAAATTCTTTTTAATCTGAGTCAGTTGGATTTTCACTTAAAAAAAAATGTTATTTCTTTTCTTGTTCTTGGAGTTTAAATATTTAAAAATTTTTAAACTTTACATTGTTTTAACTTAATATGCCACATGAATTCTTGTGATTTTATCAAACATTTTGCCAACGTTTTAGGCTCTGACGTCCAAAAACCTTGATAATTTCAAAAACCAAGGCTACATTTAGGCTATGGTTTCAATTCCCTTCAGTTTGATACGTCACATGGTATATTGAAATTTTTTTCACAAATTTTGACTCAACGTCCTATTTTTGGGGTGATCAATCTCAAAAACATAAAGGTTCTGTAGGGTAAAGGGTGAACATGTATGCCAAGTTTTACAGAAATCGGTTGATGCGTTCAAAAGTTATCGTGAAACATACCACAATTAGTTAGACAGACAGACAGACATATATATGCCGATCGGTCAAGTTAAACCCTAAGAACTTGCAACCTCGTTCAAAAAATTTTAAGTTTATCGCCTGGCAACAAATTGTTTTGTTTTTAACAATTACTATTGTTTGAAAAGTTCAAATAAATTTTTAAGTACTTTACTTTTGTTAAAACGTAAAATGTTGCAGGTAAACTACCCCTCTTCCTTAACAGATTTTCACCAAAAAAAAAAACAATAGTTCTTGAGTCCTCTACAAGTCCAGCACATATGCAAAAAATTATTTGATTCTGTTTGGATTTGCGGCAGTTATTGTTCGCCACAGAAAAAATTCTACACACACACACACACACACACACACACACACAGACACTTTTCAGAAAATGACTTTTCTTCATGTTTTGAGGGATGTACAATCAGAATCTGCCCTTATATCGCACAAGATTGTTTGTTACGATTACCATAATTCCATTTCCTTAAGGAACATGGAAGTAGAAACCTTTAAAAGTAAGATTTATACAATACCGTAATTCATATTTAAAACCAGACATATACTAATCAAGTTTAGCTTTACACTGAGAGAAAAATGATGACACTTTTCGAAATTTATATATCACTTTATTAAAACACATTTTCAAAGGTCCAAAAAAGGACTTTATGGGAAAATTTAGAAATATTTAAACGTAAAACAATTAATAAATTAATACCAAAACAAAATTAGCTTAATACAACAAATGATAATATTTTCAAAATTGCTAATTTAATAAAATAGTAATTATAAATATAATTTTTTTCGGTGAGGGGTTTTTGAAGAACGGTCACAAAATATAACACAAATTTTACCTTATTTGTGTCGACGTTCCGACAATGTTTATTGTCATCATCAGGACAATTGTTTCTGACACCAAACACACAACTGACGTTTGATGACAATAAATGTTGTCGAAACGTCGACATAAATCAGTTAAAATTTGTGTTATATTTTTTGACCGATCCTCACAAACCTTCACCCGAAAAATTCATTGATTGACGGTCACTACGAATAAGGATTTAATAAATATTATATTACATTTCAAAATTAGTTGTGTAACATATTTTTGTATACATGTATAAACATTAAGTTTTGTCCACACATAAAACGGCTGCTTTTAACAATGTATCTTTAAAATTTATTAATTTGTATATCTGATTATGATAGTTTATACTATCAAAACAATGTTATATTCAAAATATAATAAAAAATATATTCATGCACGAAAAGGTTTATTTAATAATAATAATAATAATAATAATAATAATAATAATAATAATAATAATAATAATAATAATAATAATAATAGTTCGAATAACTCTGTGTGTGTGTGTGTGTGTGTGTGTGTGTGTGTGTGTGTGTGTGTGTGTGTGTGTGTGTGTGTGTGTGTGTGTGTGTGTGTGTGTGTGTGTGTGTGTGTGTGTGTGTGTGTGTGTGTGTGTGTGTGTGTGTGTGTGTGTGTGTGTGTGTTTAAAGAATAAACGTTACTTTAAATAATGTATACAGCCAGGGACATGTGTCGGCCAGAATAAATGTTTGAGAACATAGTTTTTCAGTAATCGATTTGGCTTCCCGCATTTAGAGGGAGACTAACAAACCTACACGCAAACGTATTACCTTACTCATAGCGTTGTCGGGGCAAAACATTACTTACCATCATCGCGTACGACGTCTTCATAATACAGGTTGGCACTTACATATACGTACGTGTAGGCGTAGGCACGTAGTGACTGGTCCTTTCTGAAACACACACACACAGGTCAAACCGTAATTTGTCCTGCCCACTGAACGATACACTAAAGTTGATATGATTGGTTAGCACTGTAGATAATTTGTGTGAAATTAGCGTCAGATGATGGAAATTGATATCATATAAAGAGCGTAATTCAGTAAAACATTTTATTTTTAATCAAACTACATCTAGACTCTATCGCCTTCAAAATAGTTCCCTTGGGAAGCCACACAGCGCTTTACACGGGTTTTCCACTTTTCATAGCAGCGCTGGAACTCAGAAACTGGAATCTCCTTCAACTGGTCGACTACATTTTTTTTAATGTTGTATATCGTCTCAAAATGGTATCCTTTGAGATTTTTTTCAACCTCGGGAAGATAAAGTAGTCACAGACACTCGAGTCAGACGAATAACGGGCTGAGGAACAATATTATTTTTATTTTAAACTCATTAAACGAGAGTGTTGTGTGAAAAGGTCCATTGTCATTATGGTTGCATCCAGGTGTTCACGATGTCTGGTCTCACGCGGGAAACTCTTTTCCGCAGCCTTTCAAGAATGTCTCGGTAAACATGTTGATTGACAGTCTGTCCTGTAGGCAAAAACTCCTTTTTATGGATAATTTATTTCCGTTACCATCAAAGAAAAATGAACATGGGTTTGATTTGCATTTGTTCATTTTTGCTTTTTGGGACGTGATGAGTTTGATGTGTGCCACTTCTCGCTCTGGCGTTTTTTTTTCTGGATCGTACTCAAAGATTCATGTTTCATCACCAGTAATGACATTTGTTAGAAAAGCGAATCATTTTCAATTCCTCTTAGAAGATCACGGCATACTTCCATCCTGTTGTCCTTCTGTTCAAGAGTAAGGTTTTTTGGAACCAATTTCGCACGAACTCTTTTATCAAAACTCGTTTATCAAAATTTAATGAACTGTAGTGTGGTTCAAATTTAATTGTTCTGCGATGATTCTGAAGGTTAATCGGAGTCAGACCGCACCAAGTCCCTGATTCGATCAACGTCGTCATCGGTTCTTGACTTTGACTGTTTTCCAGAGCGTAGATCATCCTTAATTGAATCCCGGACATCTGAAGATGCTTTAAACCATTTAAAAACCTATTCCCTTGGCAAAGCTTCATCTGCTCTGTCATTTCTACTGCAGTAGCATTGTGCCCGAGTTTAACACTAAACTTGATTGCACAACGTTGCTCGTAATTGATGGCACTCAATTTTAGAACGCAGAACAAAAACTGACTTCACGGAAAGCTTGTTTACGTTTCACGTGGCAACAATAGACAATAAATATTAATACTCAATATTAATCTGCTGTTTATCTAACCACATGTGTTAATGGAAACCTTACAGTATTTGAGTATTGACTGATACATGATTAGTCTCATTATTTAATTTACAGACTTCGTATTTTTAAATCATTATAACTATGATTTTAAAATGTTAATAATAATAAAAAAAAGAAGAACGGCTTGACAACACTAATAATTATAATTAATTAAATTTAGTTTTGATAATAACATGAAATTTTGTTATCGATAAATATGACAAACTCCATGGTAGTCGTGGTAAGATACAGAGAGTGTTAAGACATACAGGTAATGCTGGGATAGACCGAGACAACGTAAGACGCCAGTGACGGGTTATTGACGTTAGATTAATCAATTTAAAATTTTCCACTTCATTAAATGATCCCTTATTATAGTTTCGCACTAATTGAAACAATAATCACATTACATTGAATTGCATCAATAAATTCGATTCCTTATTCAGAGGCGAACAACCCATTACTGAGTCAAGGCCTCCTTTAACAGCCTCCGCCAGTTGTCTCGGTCAAGTGCAGCTGCCTCTCCAGTTCCGGATCCCAAGATTATGGCACGCATCATAATTCACACCGTCTTCCCAACGTTGTTTGGGTCTACCAACTCTCCTGGTGCCATAAACCTTGTTCTGATCTTTCTGGGTGTTTAATTCTACACCATTCGGATCACACGTCCACCCCACCTGAGTCTACCAAGTTATATAATTTTCACAATATCTGGTTCATTCAGAAGAGTGTTCAGTTCTTGGTTGGCCGTTTTTCTCCATTCACCTCCCACACATATTGGGCCAAAAATACTGCAGAGGATTTTGCGATCATGAAGCAGCAGGCTTGACTCAGACTTTCTAGATATTGTCCAGGTCTCAAAACCATAGGTGAGAACTGGGCGGATCAGTGTTTTATCCAGAGCAGCTTGATACTCCTGTCAATTGTTCTGCTCTGGAACAGGGGTCTGAGACCAAAGAAGCACCTATTAGCTGAGGTGATTCTCCGCTCTATTGTGCGAAATTCGATTTGTAAAAGTAAACTTGTGAGATCTAACTGAATTGCTAACGCTGTAACTAGCTTTTCGCCGCGTTACAAATCCAGGGAACCCTTCGTAATTAAACTCCGTTAATTAGAAGGGCTGCCTACGTTGTAACAGAATTTATCACAAATAATTAAAATAACATATTACTTACTAGCTGTGTAATTGTTTACTTTGTGTAAGGAAACAATGGCAAGGTATACAATTGATTTAAGCACTCCTCATATGTGTGTAACAAGAAGACTTCTCTTTATTCAACATTTAAGAAAAACATATACTGACTGATGCCATGACATTACTAACTCAATTATTAAATTATCGAAAGGTTTCTTTAAACTTTGGCATCAAACTAGATTCTATATATAGTTATACCTCGGATCCGGGTGAACTTTCTGTATTAAAACTTTTAATAATACTCTTTTCATGATATTAGCTTGCAAGACTTTCTTTTAATTCAACATTTAAGAATGGTATTATTGCTTGAGTTATATTACTCTACATTAACATATAAACTGTTACAACGTATGAAGTTAGAATAGTTACATGAAATATTAATTAATAAGATATAATCTTATAAACATTAGATTTAATTTATAAGTCTTTACAAAGTTAATCATTTCTGAAAAGTCTCTTTCAAGATGTGTTGTGTAACAAATATTAGTAACCCTCGATAGACAGGCTATCGAGTCACCTTTTAATTGGTATGCAGAAGACTCCTCCTGGGGTATCAGTCTTGGGAAACAGGAACAGCTACGTCGTCATCTCGGTCTGGCTTTCCTCTGTAAAGGGCTCCAAGAGTTAGCAGGGAGAACAATAGGTCATGTAGTTATCTACGATGATCATGTAGATTCTCGGATGTCCTGATCTGCATATTCTGTCACGTGCAGTAGAGTTTGTGGCTTCTGCTAGTTCACATCTCCGGGTATACTTTGGAATAGTTTTTATTCGTTGAAGCACGTAGTCATCTTGTGTTACACTTTTAGTTACGTTTCAATACTTTTTGTTTTACATAACTTTAAACTTATTGTCTATTCACATGACTACACTAATTAATACATCCAGATGCTTTAACAAACTACATCTGGTACACTTTCTGAAGATGAAACCAAATATGATACACATATTTGAAGAGCATAGCTCTTACGTCTACACTGTACGGAGTCGCCATTGCAAGAGAGAGAATTTACGCTCCCTTCGCCAGGTACTGGACAAAAGTTAGTGGGACAACTTCCGCGCGAGAATGTAGTTCCTAACTATATTTAAGTTAACCTTTTTATTTATGCAAACTATCCCTAAACAAATATACATAATTTAAATCAGTTGTTTTAGCGACTATTTATGTCTTCAGATTTTTTTATTATTATCATTAGTTTTTTTATCTTATTCTTACTCACACAAGACTCTGAAAGCATGTCGAGTCTGGAATCAACAGGAAAGCGCCTGCTTACAAGCAAAGGGTTAAATACGATATTAATAACGCTTTACAATTTATCTTTTTATTTGAGTATCTTATAACTAATTAATTAGAACTGATTAAGTTATAACTTATAACTGAGTACATACAGGTATTTTATATTAATACAGTGAGATTTAAATGGCTTAAGAGCTCGCAACCTTAATTTTTAAAATTTTTTTATTTTCTAGATTATTTCTTTTATTTAAATCGTCACAACGCTTACATGTAACAACCGGGAGAGAAGGTCAGAGTCTTGCGGGCTGCAGGCATCAGCCTAGTCGAGGAACGTGTGGAAATAAAATACGGAATTATCGTGACTGTTCAATCATCTTCAAGGTTGTGATAGCCAATCCCTTCGGCGGAGTAGATTGGTAAGCAAACGGGAGATGGTGGTGCTGTCAGGGCAGCCTTGGAGTATCCTGGGTCCTAGCCTGGCAGGATGGTGCACATTGGCAGCAGGGTGCGCACCTAGTGTGGAGGCGGAGGAGCCTATAGTAGGCTAAGGGCTGCAGCCATGGGCTACGTCTGCTGCGATCGGGCAGAGAGAGCTCGTCAGCTGATGTGAAAGCAACTCTGTAGGGGAAGAACAGCCGAAAATCAAAGTTCTTGGTCTTCCAGGTTGGAGGTTTCACAGCATGAGAGTGCCCTGCTTAAGTAAAAATATATGTACTTACAGAGCTCATACGGGCCTCGAAAATCGGATGGGAAATACGGCAAAACGAAATAAGCTACGCAAAAGGATTGAAGACCACAGAAGGAGATGGTACCAACACTTGATGTCGGTAGAGCGAGGAGGAGATAATTTCAGGAACAGGGCTAAAGCTTAGTCCTTGGAGTTCTTGATGAAGATGATCAAGACAGTTACGTAAGTAACTGTCATCTCTACAAACATAGCACTGCCCCCCTTTTTAAGCATTTTCGTCCCAAACTGGCAAACCGTCTCTGTAGTAATACTTAGCCAGGCGATCTAGGTGGGCGACATTGAATTTCCTCTCTCCTTCCTGTTGTATCAAATAAACAACTTTGTTAAAGTAGCGTAGGAATTATAAGGCACTTGAAATTTACTTAAAAGTTTCGGAAAGCGACCAAGATGGTGCTTTGGGTTGTACAGCCAAACTCGGTCTCTTACTTCGAGACCCACGCTAGCTATTATTGCGAATATTATTCCGCGTTATCTTTTTGCCGCTGGTTATCTTCAGCAGTCTTCTTGTCAAGTGATTCTTTACGCAGTTGGCTTCCTAATTACGAGGAATAATTTTTTGGCTCTTAGAACTGTGTCTCAGTGATCCATACATAAAGTGCCCTGCAAGACAAATCACCCGCCCAAAACTAGTTTTTCTGGAGTCATGCCGGTTGTGTCGTGTACTGCGATGTCTTTGTGTATATATTAGTTGTTGGTTTTTTACTATTAAATCAGGTAATGGCATGATAAAAATAAATTAATAAATATTATTAATTATTAATTTATTATTATGTATTATTATTAATATAATATAATATTAATATAAATTATTATTATTAATATAATAATATACTTGTTATTATTAATTATTATTTATTAATAAATAATTAATAAATTCGATTCCATCGCCCACAACAGGACGGACAGCGCTACCAGCGGCAACCTCTGAGAAAGCTTTTTAAAGTGAAAACCGGTTCAGGTTGTAAGGTAAAACTTTATGTTTTTACTCATAAAAAAAACTTTGTGTTCCGAGTCTTTAATGAAATAGTTGTATTTAGTTAAGTAACGGACACGTCATGGACAACGAAATCCAAGAATTTAATAAATAACAGGTTTTTTACCTGTTACCAACAACATATTACAATTCTAAAAACATCATTTGAATAAGGACACGTATGCAATATTATTGCAGAAAAGTGTAATAAGAAACACATCATACAAATTAAAGTTATGTACTATCACAATTCGCTAGTAATTAACAAGTGTATTATATGTAAAAGACGAATTAAAATTTATTCGCCAAAAAAAGACAATGTAATCTAATTACTCGACTAGAGATCAAGTTTTTGGTTATCGCAAAATCAGACTAAAAAGTGATCAGTTAAAAAGGGACGCTACACACAAATTGACACAGGTGTGCATGCCATAAAATATATCTGACATGTCACATTGTTGTCTACCATAACATTCCGGTAATTTTGGACAAAAACATACGCCAAGAAGTTTCACATGAGGACAAAATGTCCGTTTACTAATCGACTTGAATTCATCATCATCTGCAATACATCACGATTGATGGAAGAGCGCAGGCCCACCATCAACAACAGGCTATAGAATACTGAGGAAGCGTCCATCATCATCTTCGTCATTGTCATCATTCAGAAGACACACAAAGACACACACACGTACACACGCAACGGTAACTTCAACAAATTAACAACGGTAACGGTGACAAATTAGCAATTATATTTTTGTGTTAAACAAAGTATCATATGAACAGAATATGAGATAAAGTTATTTCAAAGACTTCAATGTAAATAGTGTAACAACTCAGATTAAAAGACGTGATTGTAAGGTGACGTTAAAAGTAATTTTATTCAGTTTGATTTAAAAATTAGGTGTATCATCATAAATCATAAATACTCGTAAAGTAAATATTCCGTTTGTTAAAATATTAATAGCAAATATCAAATTTTGTTTGGTAAAGTTAATATTATTTTTATAGAGGAGTTGTTATGAGTTCAAAATTTTGATAATCATTCAAAATCACACATCCGAGCACTGTAAAAGAATTTTATAATTTGTTCATCATATGTAATTAGATATTTATGTCTAAATGTTATTAATGCGTGTTGATTAGTAAAGATATGTTACGTTGACAGAGTCTAACCTTATAAAAGAGAATATTTTGCATTATTAATTTTCAAATTTTAATAATCAATTAATTTTCTTTGCAATATTTAGTAAACCGTTGATCGATTCTTTTCTTCTTCTGGTAGTTCCTATCCGTTCCGGATGTTGGATATCATACAGGCTATTTTAACTTCTGCACTGCTGTACGGAATAAGTCAGTTGTGCCAAACCAGGTCATTAATATTCTCAGCCGTGATATTTTCGGTCTCCCAACTCGTCTCTTTCCAAGTACTTTTCCCTGCAGTATGGGCAACAATAAGTAAAATCTCTGTTCATTTCTCATGAGATGTCCCAGATATTTAAGTTTTATTATCTTTACTGTACCGATTCTTTCACTACGTTTAAATTAATTATTTCCTGTCATCAACGTCTTCCTCCTCTGTTTAAAAATACTTTTATTGTGCAACCACATGTATTTAACTCAACGAGCACACAAACATTCAATGACCTAGCCGGGGTTTAACACTATGTAGTTACGTTGCGTACATGATCAGAAGTGTATTTATTTTAATTACTTGTAACGTTGCAATAAATTTTATACTTCAACACAAACGAGAACATAAGATTATTACTTGCACTAAATTGTACTAACAAATAAAATCATTCTCTACTAAGTAAATGTTAATAAAAATATGATGAAATATGTCCTTACTAATCAACTTACCTGATGATGGTGTGAACTGCCTGTCAGTAAAAACTGATATAAACGGTAGACAACACTTGTTGTAATCTATATTTATACTCCTCTAGCACATTTCTACTTTCCGCATCAGTTCTTTGTTGGATGTTGCCTTGACATATTTATAATTTCAGATAATCATCTTTTGATTGAATACTTGTTTATACGGTGATGTAATGTTTATTTTAAACGAAAAAAATGTCCCCATAACAATGCAGTTGCTTTTGCTCTGTCTTGTACTGTCGCACTGTCTAAAATTTTTGCGCCTTCTAAAGTGCAAACAGTAATTTCCTGGTTCAAAGAACGATACCAACCAACAAGTGGCGAAAACATGCTTGTTCATGTTGACAAGAAAATATAAAATAATACCGAGAGTTACATATATTTATTATGTACGTAAAATTGAGAAAGTTTGGAGACACGGTATACCTATTCTCCAATATGATAATGTAAGGAACATTTTTGAAAAAAGGTCTGAACTAATCTGTTTAAACTTTTACAGCAGTTTCTGCCACAAGAGCTGAGTTTTTGTTCAAAATTGCAGCATAGAAAACGAAAAAAATGTCCTCACTTAACTTTTGAAAGTTATTGAATTTTTATGAAAACTGTGTTTTTGTAAATCTAAATTTTTATTTAACAGAACAGACAAGAAACCAGTATATTTATTAACACACTTGAACATTGAAAATACTTGTATGAACATTTCAGAACGATTGGTTTAATGGCTGGCAAAAAAATGTTCCTTCTGAATGGAAAAACAGATGATTTATAATCGATAGAAACTAAGAAAGTGTTAAAAACGAACATAATTTTATTATATTACATTGTGATAGAAAGGTAATTCTTTAATTTTTTCTACAACAACCTTTTTTTTAGTCTTTTTTCTTTTACATTCCCGCTTATATTCGCATATGCTATTTTGTGCATCACTAAGTCTCTCATTGTCTCTCATCGATTCAACAGTCCTTTTCCCTTGTTGAATTTACATGTTGAACACATAGAATTTACCACATCACAGATTATATGCTCTTTCTATACAGAAGGAAACTATTGCTTTTTTGATACAAATATATTTTTAAGAACTCTACACTTTCGTTGGCGTTTTGAGTGTTTCCATGCAGATACATTTTCAGTAATTGTGGATTAATATTTCTGAAAAATTGTTTGATTTCAGACACTATGTGTTTCTCGAGACTAAGACACGATACGTAATTTTTTTGTGATTTTCTTTTTTGTATTTAGACCATACATATTTTGATACGACTTATTGGATTGAATTGAACATTGAAGCTATATTATCTATACTGTGAGCACGACAAAGATATACAGGAATTGTAGAAATAAGAAGCAACTGAAATTATGTGTGAGGAAATAAAGGGTTGTTGTAACGTATCGCGTGGCTGCTAGGCTAAAACTGTTAGTTGTTATGGCTCCGGAGGTGAATTTAAATCATTGATGTGAACCGTTCTTCTCTGAAAACAATTTACTGATTTTTTGCAAATAAAAAAACTTTTACAATTTTATTTGTAATAATAAGTCTTGAAATTAACGTAATTCAATTAATTCAAATACTTTTACCCTACTCTAAATACCTTCAGTTGCTAGTACTTGGTTTCAAAAAAATAATGTAACTACGTTAGTTACTCTTTAAAAATTGATAAAGAACATAAAGTATGACTGAGTATTACTGGCTAGAGGGGCTCTCTTAGAGCACCTTCTAACTCAGATCAATGTCAAAGTGAGCAGACGTAAGTTCTCTAGGAACTCTTACAATCAAATATGATTTCTTTAGCATTTGCTTGGATCAATATACACAGTTCGTGGGTGTAACCCTCATTTACAGTGGTGGGACTGTTCCTTTCTCTAAAACATTAACTATGATTGGCTAAATCTATTTGAAGTGAGGGTAATTTCTAACAATTTTTATAGGATTTCCTACTATTCGTCAAAGCCTGTATCATGTGACTCAACGTGACGATTTGGTGGGGTCTTACTATTGTAGATTACGGAGTAAAACACTTTCTTTCACCAAGTTCTCACGGAGTACAGGTGGCTTCACACTTATGACCTTTACTCGACTTACCCAAAAAGGATATCAACTTTATGGCGACATTTATGTGTTCTGTCTGGACCTTGTCAATATTAATTCTTATTTGATGTGTCTCGCTAGATTTCCTACGATTATTACTTCGTGATAGTCACGCCTATTGGAAAAGAGGGTGAAATCCACGGGAAAGTTTATAAAACTAATTTTATTTTTAAAACATATGCTTCTTTGGCATACAGTCTGACAGCTGTGTCTATTGCCAAATGTCAACTAAAAGCTTCTATAGCCTCACTTCTCAATAACAATTATGATATAATGACATTACTTACAATTGACAATATTTGCCTATTTGAGTCCGGAACAAACCATTCTTTGTTTAAACCTTGAGGATGATGATGTAAATTGACAATTACAACAGAGTGGATAGGCAGAGTGATGGAGACCAGTATTCAGTCAGCTGAAGTGTAATTTCACCGAACTGTTAAGAGATGCAGCAAACGAGATCAACTTAGGAATGTGTTGTTCGAGAGAATAAGGTATTTTGTCTTTAGGCGTGAGCGGGTTATTCTTTATTATCAGCGACGGTATAGTCATTTGTTAAGAATGGCAGACAGCATAGTGTCAAAGCTACCATTTCAGTATACAGAAACATATTCTCTTCTTCTAGCCTTGAGGAAGACGCAGTCCACAACCTAGTGAGGAGCGGGAATAAGTCGCAAGACCTAATCTTGAAATTAACAATAACTCCTTACAGAGTCTTTCAAAGTATAAAATTATTCGCCTGCTTAAACCGAGGAATTATTTTAAACTGCAACACTATGAGCTAGTATTAGGAACGTAATGATGTCCAGTAATAGAGGAGTTGGGATAGTGAGCAGGTGTGGTATTAGGTGTTAATTAACTTTGATTAGATAACTCTATACTCATGTTTATTTCTGTTGTCGATTGCCTGAACAAATCTCTTACATTAGTTTAAATTCACTGGTAATCAAACATATTTGTATTGTTACGTCACATTACAGAACATTCTCAGTGTTTCTCGGCTATTCCAGTGGAACCCCGCTGCAATGTGTGTGTCCGTAAATGTTGCTGCTACTTTGAGATGAAGGACAATTATATGACACTTGTCACGCACCCGCAATAGACTATTCCAGACCATAGATGTCCGCGCGCACTGTGTTCAAGGCAGCAATCAATCACGCTCTAGTTTTTTATAGTAGTTGACTTGTATTATGGATTATTCTGGAATCTCAGCGGGGTATAAATGCAAGAAATCAGCGATGGTTAGTTTCAGTATAAGTAGCGATTTGTTCAAGTGAGGTTCGGGTTTTTGCCGGGCAATTTTACACATTGCGTTTCAAGTGGTGTATTATTGAAAAGTGATTATAGTATAGAATTCTTTATAGTAGACGTTTTTATTTGTGCGGACAGATTAACTTGAGTTGTTGTGCGAGAATAATCCTGTTGAATAACTTGTTGATTACAAACAGTTAATTGAGATAATTAAAGCTGCTTTTTAGTGACATTATTGGTGTCTTGTATTTTGTTTTCCACTGTACCATACGACGATCAGTTAGACCGTAGTAACAATATGACGGCACAAATGTGTGATTTGACACTGTAGTTTATTAGTTAAATAATCAAGTTGGTAAACAACCAATTATTGACTGTGTTCATGTTTTAAAAGAAGACTCTAAGTTCATTTAATAAATTTGAAATTTTACAAGTTACGTATTTAATTGAATAGATCTGGAAACAAGTCACCAAAATCGAAGTCTATAAGGTAGCCTATTGGTAGTCTGGCTGAATGATCAAATGAACCGTCAGAACGAGCGCACTGGTCAAGTGTCGCGACTGTTGCGAGTGTTCGAGTGATGATTTTGTCTGGCACAGCCCGCGTATTTATGGGAAAGTCTCCACGTGCGGCCCTTGGAGTTGTTTCCGGGGAAATTTAGTAATTCACATAAGTAAAAAGAGGTAAAGGGGTTATTGATAGGTATTGGTCAGCTAGAACCGTTAACGCTTGTCGAAAAAGGAAGCGTTGTGTTTCTGGTTTTTACTGACAACAACAGATATGATAACCAGTCACAAGATGTACACGTGACGTAACCAATTGGGAAGTTGTCGTAATTAAATTGGCAATGAATGAAGTGGACAGCTACCGAACAATTTGCGTAATAAAATTGGCAATGAATGAAGTGGAAAGCTACCCAACAATTTGCGTAATAAAATTGGCAATGAATGAAGTGGAAAGCTACCGAACAATTTGCGTAATAAAATTGGCAATGAATGAAGTGGAAAGCTACCGAATAAACTTGCATAATAAAATTGGCAGTGAATGAAGTGGAAAGCTATCGAACAATTTGCGTAATAACATTGGCAATGAATGAAGTGGAAAGCTACCGAATAAACTTGCATAATAAAATTGGCAGTGAATGAAGTGGAAAGCTATCGAACAATTTGCGTAATAAAATTGGCAATGATTGAATTGGAAAGCTATCGAACAATTTGCGTAATAAAATTGGCAATGAATTAAGTGGAAAGCTATCGAACAATTTGCGCAATAAAATTGGCAATGAATAAAGTGGAAAGCTTTCGAACAATTTGCGTAATAAAATTGGCAACGAATGGAGTGGAAAGCTACCGAACAATTTGCGTAATAAAATTGGCAATGAATGAAGTGGAAACCTATCGAACAATTTGTGTAATAAAATTCTCAATGAATGAAGTGGAAAGCTACCGAAAAATTTGCGTAATAAAATTGGCAGTGAATGAAGTGGAAAGCTATCGAACAATTTGCGTAATAAAATTGGCAATGATTGAAGTGGAAAGCTATCGAAATGAATGAAGTGGAAACTATCGAACAATTTGCGTAATAAAATTGGCAATGAATAAAGTGGAAAGCTATCGAACAATTTGCGCAATAAAATTGGCAATGAATAAAGTGGAAAGCTTTCGAACAATTTGCGTAATAAAATTGGCAACGAATGGAGTGGAAAGCTACCGAACAATTTGCGTAATAAAATTGGCAATGAATGAAGTGGAAAGATACCGAACAATTTGCGTAATAAAATTGGCAATGAATGAAGTGGAAAGCTGCCGAACAATTTGCGTAATAAAATTGGCAATGAATGAAGTGGAAAGCTACCGAACAATTAGCGTAATAAAATTGGCAATGAATGAAGTGGAAAGCTATCGAACAATTTGCGTAATAACATTGGCAATGAATGAAGTGGAAAGCTACCGAATAAACTTGCATAATAAAATTGGCAGTGAATGAAGTGGAAAGCTATCGAACAATTTGCGTAATAAAATTGGCAATGATTGAATTGGAAAGCTATCGAACAATTTGCGTAATAAAATTGGCAATGAATTAAGTGGAAAGCTATCGAACAATTTGCGCAATAAAATTGGCAATGAATAAAGTGGAAAGCTTTCGAACAATTTGCGTAATAAAATTGGCAACGAATGGAGTGGAAAGCTACCGAACAATTTGCGTAATAAAATTGGCAATGAATGAAGTGGAAACCTATGGAACAATTTGTGTAATAAAATTCTCAATGAATGAAGTGGAAAGCTACCGAAAAATTTGCGTAATAAAATTGGCAGTGAATGAAGTGGAAAGCTATCGAACAATTTGCGTAATAAAATTGGCAATGATTGAAGTGGAAAGCTATCGAAATGAATGAAGTGGAAACTATCGAACAATTTGCGTAATAAAATTGGCAATGAATAAAGTGGAAAGCTATCGAACAATTTGCGCAATAAAATTGGCAATGAATAAAGTGGAAAGCTTTCGAACAATTTGCGTAATTAAATTGGCAACGAATGGAGTGGAAAGCTACCGAACAATTTGCGTAATAAAATTGGCAATGAATGAAGTGGAAAGATACCGAACAATTTGCGTAATAAAATTGGCAATGAATGAAGTGGAAAGCTGCCGAACAATTTGCGTAATAAAATTGGCAATGAATGAAGTGGAAAGCTACCGAACAATTAGCGTAATAAAATTGGCAATGAATGAAGTGGAAAGCTATCGAACAATTTGTGTAATAAAATTCTCAATGAATGAAGTGGAAAGCTACCGAAAAATTTGCGTAATAAAATTGGCAATGAATGAAGTGGAAAGCTACCGAACAATTAGCGTAATAAAATTGGCAATGAATGAAGTGGAAAGATACCGAACAATTTGCGTAATAAAATTGGCAATGAAAGAAGTGGAAAGCTGCCGAACAATTTGCGTAATAAAATTGGCAATGAATGAAGTGGAAAGCTACCGAACAATTAGCGTAATAAAATTGGCAATGAATGAAGTGGAAAGCTATCGAACAATTTGTGTAATAAAATTCTCAATGAATGAAGTGGAAAGCTACCGAAAAATTTGCGTAATAAAATTGGCAATGAATGAAGTGGAAAGCTACCGAACAATTAGCGTAATAAAATTGGCAATGAATGAAGTTGGAAAGATACCGAACAATTTGCGTAATAAAATTGGCAATGAATGAAGTGGAAAGCTACCGAACAATTTGCGTAATAAAATTGGCAATGAATGAAGTGGAAAGCTACCGAACAATTGGCGTATTAGAGAACTTCTGCGTCTCAGCTTTTAGAAGCTCAAAAACAATCGTAAACTTTTGGAATTCACGCTTGGGAGGTCTGCACACCACAGAGGTTTGTGTGAGTTTCGGGTAAGCTCACCAAACACAAATGGATCAGTTCCGACGCAACCGAATACTCAGTTCGTTACGCCGATCGGGTGCCAGTCTGGGTTGAGTGTTTTGAGGATTGTACACATTACAGGAGGAATTCGAAATAGGGTAACCGATTTTGTTTTAACCATTAAAATGTCTTCTTCTGATAGTTACTATCCGTTTCGGAAGATGGATATCATACAGACTATTTTAACTTTCTGTACTATTCCATGGATTAAGTCAATTATATTCATACCAAACCAGGTCCTTAAATTTCTCAGCTATGATATTCTCGGTCGCCCAACTCCTCTCTTTCTAAATAAATGTCCCTGTAGTATGGACTGCAATAAGTAAAATCGCTGTTCATTTCTCATGAGATGTCTCAGATACTGAAGGTTTTTTATAAAATATGATACCGCATAATTGATTGTTGGGAACGTATAGCAAAATTTATGAAAACATACTGACGTCAACTTGTGTGTTCACTCACAAAGTGGAAAATTGAATTAATTATCATCATCATCTTCTTTACAAAACAACATAGGCAAGGTGACCTGTCTTGAATATAACATTCTCTCTAAGTATTCTTCCCTCCGTTTTTCGTAACCTTTTAATCTTTTAATCAAGTTGAAACGCTTTTCTGAGTGCCTCATTCTTTATACGATCAAGTTTATAACACTTTTGACTCTTACTAAAAACGCCATTTTAAGGGCCTGTATTTTACTTTCTTGTTTCTTAGTTGTCGTCTATAACTAACAACGATTTGACACTAGAGGAGCCCCCATAAATTTGTAAATTTTTTAATTTATTTAAAATAAAAATTTGTAATTTTTGACGTATTTTGTTTTTAAAAATACGTTTTATTTTCCAAACCTTATCGCGGTTCAATTCCAAGCCAGGTGATTATTACTCTTACCGGGCTGCAGTCGTGGATAAAGCTCCACGTGATAGCGCCAACTAGTATAATTACAAAGCTTGCGTGATGATATCAATTATATTGATCATATCAAATATGATTAATTCTTTATTTAAATTGCTGGGCGCCAGAGATATTTAAGATCTCAGGGGTTATTAAAATAATAACGCTTCTGTTCAGATGCTAATTACTTAGTTGTATTTGTATTAACATTTCTACAGACAAGAGATATTGACACATAAATTTTAGCAATAGACATAGAAATATAATACTCAAAATGTTAGTATATTAAGCAACATCATAACTCATTACGCATTTTCTACAAAAGAAATAACACCTTAAATCATCTACTACAATTAAATAGATCGCGTTTATGAAACAAAGTATTAAATCGTTTATAAATTTATCCTTATTATTATCTTGTTGATTCATCCTCTTCATTCACTTTATTAAATTTATTAATATATATTGTAATAAATTACAAATTACAAATAAATATATGTGTGTTGATGATATAAGCTATTATGGAGTATGTGACTCCAATGTAATCAAGTCCAATGTAATATGTTTAATTGGTGTGTATTTGGTGTGGCTCTCGACGTCTTACTGGCCTGAAACACTTCCTTAAGTTTCCCAGCTGGTCGAGTCCCAATGGTAGCAAGACCGGTCGAGTAGCGTAAAGTTGATGAAGAAATATATATGATCAGCTTCACCGAAAGTTTCAAAACAAAAATTATTGTTTTGAAGAAAATTAAAAAAAAAAAATTATGTTTATAAAAAAAATAATAAAAAAAATTTTAATTTTATTAATTAATTAATTAGGATCAATTAATTAATATAGGACTGTGAAGTTTTAAACAGTGTAATGCTCTTCTGAAAATTTTTATTAAAGTTTTAGTATATTTTAAATAAGCTATCACCACTCATAAGACTGTCTGTAAACCAATCGATACTTGTTTACCTTTTTATTTTTTAGGTTATCTTCACTTACGGGTGGTAAAGTTCTTGTAGATTATCAATTAGAATTATATTATTGGTAATTAGTATTATTGAAGAAATAAAGAACTATTAAGTATTGAAAAGTATTAATGTTTTTTATTAAGTAACAGCAATATTGACTCTTATCGATTAGTATCGATTCTCAGGATATCGAAAAAAGTTACAAGTATATGATATAAAAATTATATAGGGTTCTTTAAACAGCCAGTTATTACCAAAGTCAGAGAAATCGGGCTAATATTTAAAAAGTATAACGTTACAATCAAATTAATAGTTATTAATAAACACAGACATTGAATAATAAATTGTAAATATTATAATTGTTTTCACCAAACAGCTGTGCTGAACAAAGAAGAGGCACTGGGATTGTCAAAGAAAGATGGCTGCCGTCAAGTCGATGAAAATGTTGCTCGTTCCTGCTGCATTCCAAATAATGTATTTTGACGCAATATTCCTGTTCTTGTGTCTGCAAATCTCTTGTTATATGTTGTGTAGTGACTGGTGTAGTGATTCTGGGTTGTATTTAGTATGTCTGTGTAATTATAAGTCAAACACTTTCTCCGATTCCGTCACTAATTTGGTTTAATATATTATACAGTTTTCTAGTGTTTTATGGTGTTTTTCGGAGTAGATTTATATTGTTCTGTGTTATGGAGTGTTACTTGATCGTTTCTGTTATAATATGATAGTTTCAGAAGTATTTTACAAGTCACTCGCGATTTCACAATAACTCACTATACACTCGCTTTGTATGACGATTATAGGTTAGGTTATCCACGTTATCAAACGTATGTCATGTTAACCGTTCAACTACCAATAATTAACTAACTGTTTCCTTCAGTTTCAATTAAACTCTTAGCCCATATAATATTATCCTTAACATTGTTCAAAAATATTTTCACATCCTGTGTACATTTTACTATTTCACTATATGAATGCCTAAACTTTGGTTATTTGTCAATTTTATTCACTAGATTTGATTTAAATTAATCTTTCAGTTCATTCTGGTTATTTTCAGATTAAATAATGCCATTTTATAGTGTTTTCTGTCCAAAAAATAGTAATTTTACTTTCAGTTTGGTATACAAACTGTTTGGAAGTCAAAACATTAAAATTTACTTCCTGTCATTATATAAATTCAGCCATTTTATCAGTTATATTTAATATTAATAATTCTATATTGTATTAAAAGGTTCCTATTCTCTTATTTTCTGGTAATTAATTGAATTAGTTGTATTCTGAAACATTATTCTGAAATATATGACTCCCATGTCTAAATTTCTGAGTCTAGTC
Organism: Magicicada septendecula; assembly: GCA_034769895.1. Classification (NCBI taxonomy): domain Eukaryota; kingdom Metazoa; phylum Arthropoda; class Insecta; order Hemiptera; family Cicadidae; genus Magicicada; species Magicicada septendecula. The sequence goes on along the minus strand of CM068369.1, from coordinate 18,634,474 downwards.
ATTTTCACTTTTATTCATAATTCTGAATATAATTTATTAAAATCTCTCTAAATGGTATGTGCAATTATATGGCATGATCTCAAGTTTATTTTGTCTAAACCCCTTTTGTTTATTTGCATTTAATTGAGCAATTTCTCTGTTTTGATGAAGTTTGGTTTCCATTCTTTTGGCCTATGATTTTTTAACAATTTTTCTTACAAAATATTTTACAAACAATTATATGATGTGTGATACCCTCTCTGACTTTTACAAATAGTATTATAAATTAAACATGCTTTCAAATTACACAAAAACAACTAGTATTGGCCACAATACAAACAATAGTCAAACAGAATAAAGAATATTTTTTTTAAATAAATGGTTGTCTTCAAATCAGACATTTTGCAACAAAATTCCCATTTCCAACATGGAAATATGGTTTACAACAAAGGTTTTTTACTAACTAACATCTTAATTACTCTCTACTATTTACAAGTGGTAACTATTTTTATAGTTCTGATGTTAGTTGTTTCAGACCCAAACAAATGGCCTTATATCTAATACATTTTTAAACATTCTTGTACTATATACATAAAAAACCTTATATTTATATTCTTATTTCTAACTATTATTATAAGTAGGATTCTACAGTTTTTATACAGTCTTTTATACATTGTCTTTGGGTAATTGCACCCTGTCATTAACAAATAAATAGTATGAATTGTTCAAAAAGTATAATGACATCTGTTTTTCTTTTTTCATGTAATACAAAATGTTATTTTAAACAGATTCATGTCTTATGAACAACATATTGTCACAGTATACATTTTAAGTCATTGAAAAATGCATATTTCATTGCATCCAATGTTTGTGATTGCCAAGAATGAAACACAAGGTTCATTTTTTATAATACCCAAAACTATCACTGGTTCACTTTCACTTATATATTATGTTAATGCTAAATGGTCGTATAGTCTTATCAACATAATAAATTGGTTAGCGTTTTTCAATGGAGATTTGTTCCATGGGTACTATATTATTGTTTCATCTTAGTTCACAGGAAACTTTTACTTTGTTCACTTCTCTCTCTTAAATTTATATACATGTGGTTTTTATTTCTTTATACTTTTGTTTTTAGATATTTATTTTGGGGATATAGGGATTTGGGTGTCTTTTATAAGAGCATGACATCTTCTTCAGGATGCTGCCCTCTTCTTCTTTCTTCAGTCTTCTTTTCTCCTGCCTTCTGGGACTGGTATCTTCTCCATCTTCTTCTTGTTGCCATCAGGTTTCTTGGGATCTTCTCCATCTTCTTCTTTATTACAGAAATACACAACCTGTATTGGTTGATCTTGGCTTATTTTAGGGTTTCTCTTCTATTTATTCTTCCTCGTTGTGGGTTTGGTCATATTCAGTACTGCTTGGTTATTTACTTTTTACCTTCCTGGGTTATACCTTGAAAACATTTGGTTATGAGACTGGTTTTGGATGACTCATCACTAGTAACTCCTTTTACTTGAACTTGGATTTTCTTTATAATAATGATTTCTTTCCACAGTTGCTATGAATTAATCTATTTATATTAAACTTAATGCTTTCTTCCAACTTTAAATATTATAACTTCATTATTCTAATGATCAATTGCCATTCAATATTATGCATACATCTGTCACGCTACAATATAAACTTTCACGTATGAACTTACTATTCGTTGTCACTTCCCCGAACATTTCGAGGTGATGTTCCTCTTCCTCAGTGGGAGTAATACTGAATGTCGATTACAGAATAACCGTTACGGACTATAGGTGTGTGTGGTCGGGGTTGATGGTGGGAAGGGATTGGCGTTGAGGTTCAAATTGTGTGTTTGGATCAGTGTATCGAATAGTGTATGTGATTTATAATGTAATTGTTCGTTTAATATGTAGTTTGGTTGTAGTGTGTGATATCTGTATATTTCAAATTGTTCAGCTGTGTTTAGTTTTCTACTTTTAGGTAATAGAAACACACAGTTACACAAACATAGAACACAACATGGAAATATTACACTACTTACCTAAAAGTAGAAAACTAAACGCAGCTGAACAATCTGAAATATACAGATATCACACACTACAACCAAACTGCATATTAAACGAACAATTACATTATAAATCACATACACTACTCGATACACTGATCCAAACACACAATTTGAACCTCAGCGCCGATCCCTTCCCACCATCAACCCCCACCCCACAAACCTATAGTCCGTAACGGTTATTCTGTAATCGACATTCAGTATTACTCCCACTGAGGAAGAGGAACATCACCTCGAAACGTTTGGGGAAGTGACAACGAATAGCAAGTTCATACGTGAAAGTTTATATATATTAATAAATTTATCATTGTTCAACATTAAAGTAATCTAGATAAACTGAATCTATTCAACTATTATTCATTGAGCAATACATTTACGATTTAACCTACCAGATTACATATATGTATTTAATGATTATCTCCTTTCATTTTTATTAACTAACCTATACAAAGTATACATATATTTAATAGTTATTTCTTTCCATGTCATAAGATATAGAATACCATTAGCATCTCAACATACTCGTGAATTCTTTCAGAATGAAACGGGCGAACCATGGATAGACGACTATACTACATTGGATCTACTTTAGTTACCAATTAAATTTAAATTAGTTACTTGATTTACGATTATCCATTTCCTGCATTCTTCGTGTCTCACTTCCCCACATATCACTCTTTATCACTATTTGCTCTGCCCTTGATTTTCACTCGTACGCGATAACAACTGACGCTCGCGCACTTCGACCTTAAATTCGGCTATATACGAGTGACTATATATATGACTATATATGGCTATATATGACTTATTCGGCTCATACTCCGTATTACGCACACATAATAAAGTATACTTCTGCCTTTACTTAATTCAGATTACGCGCACATAGTAAATATACTTCTTCTCTCTTGATGACGCCCTAAATTAAGTTTAGTCACTCGCGAATCGCTAGCTTCTTCGTATTGGCTTAAACAATTTCTGATTGGATTGTAGATATATAGTTACTGAATAACAAATTGACTTATTAATTCCTTCATGTCTACTAAAAACAAGCATATTGTCACAATACAGACTGATATACTACTCCTCCGACTGATTCGACTAAACTCCTCTGATTGATATCTAACACTCCTTAGTGTTCCTACGAGGGCAATATTCATATAGTTGATCGAACTACTCTCCCCGCCGTCAAACTAAAAAATACCCCAATTGGCTATCTGTTCAACTTCTTGCCGGTAAATTCGAATTTACCCATTCAGCAGCTGATAATAGTTCGCGTTTCCAAGTGACGCTATTTTTGGTTGGCTAAACATTGGGCAGGCGAGTTCTTCCCGTGTGTACGTTAACTTGCAAAAATGACGCTAACTTTCTCTTGTGATCAAATGATGAAACTGCTTTCGCCGCTTATTCCTTTGTAACTTCAAGGTTGTTTTCACCACTCTGCTAACGGGACTCTGTACTTTTTGCTACTTTGAGCAAACAAAGCATTCTATATATTTATGACTTAGAAAGTTGTTTTCTGACAACACATTTTCAAAACGTCTGGCGCCTTACTGTCGCCTCTATAATATTAAATTTTATATAACTAGGAGACGTTCATTTGTATCGTTATTAATATAATTACATTAAAATTTATCAATTCTTACTTGCCAGACACATGATGTATTGTGAATTATGTCTATAAAATAATACCTAAGGTAGCGTAGCACATAGGGTTACGTTATATGACTTTGAACGAATTGAGGCTTATATATCTGTTTCAGAGTGCGAGTGGGTGAGTGAGAGAGAGAGAGAGAGAGAGAGAGAGAGAGAGAGAGAGAGAGAGAGAGAGAGAGAGAGAGAGAGAGAGAGAGAGAGAGAGAAAGAGAGTGAGACTAAGAGCGAGAGAGAGTAAGGGACAATGAGAGGTAGTAGGAGAATGGTTGAAAGAGAGGGTGTGATTGCTGATATATATATATATAATTTTACAATTCTATAGTACACTGTATGTACTTAGTTCTCGGTAAATAATAATTTACAACAATATATTTATACGTATTATCCATCTTCACTTGATAGGTTTACCATAAACTTCGGTTTCTAATATTATGTACATTTTCATAAATTCTCAACATTAAATGTCGTGAAAATAACATTATATTAAACGACTACCCCATAATAACAAAAACGTCTATAAATATTGAAAATAGTTTGACAGTGGGCGATATTTTTGTAGAAATTATCAAACCGCATTTATGTAAATGATATTCCTTTCCTTTTTTTACTTCCATGTTCCATAAGGAAATGGAAGTATGGTGATTTCGAAAAAAATCATGTTCGAGATAAGGGTTGATTCTGATTGTACTACCCTAAAAACATGAAGAAAAGGAATTTTCCGAAAAGTATCTCTGTGTGTCTGTGTGTAGAATTTTTCTATGGCGAACGATAGCTGCCGCAAATTCAAACAGAATCAAATAATGTTTTGCACATGAACTCAAGTTAAAGAGGACTCAAGGCCTATTGATTTTGGTGAAGATTGGTTAAGACGAAGGGGTCGTTTACATGCAACGTTTTACGTTTAACAAGTGTAAAGTATTTAATTCTGATAAACAATGTATCCTGAAAAGAGGGTCATAATAATCCACTGTAGAAAGGTAAATGAAGTATATATAAATGGAAAGGGTAGTTGAACGGGGAGGGAGTAATTTTCTATAAATGAAAATGATAGATCAAGTGTAGGGGATAATTTTGTATATGTGTTCTACGTTATCGGCAACAGTGAAGTAGTTTCTAAAAAAATATTTCATTTCAATTTGGCAAATATAAAACTCAATTTACAAGGAGCACAACTAACTTGTTAGATATTGTGGAACCGAATTCAAGTAAATGATTTTAAATATAAATCTTTGAACATGGAAGTAATATATGGTTTTTCATACTGACATTTTTACCTTAACATGGCACGTTTTTCGGTCGAAAATAAAATCGATATTACAGGCATTGCTTTACATTTTGCTGCCACGACAAGAAAGCATTGTGGAGAACATCATTTTTCAACTTTTCAGTAAGTTGGTCGTGTTCATTTAAACAGTAAATTACTGTCAGCGCGTGGGCAGAAGACAAATTAGGGACGATGTGGCAACAGACAACACTAATTTGACGTGTGGATAAAATCAACCACTGAATTTCACATTCATTCTGTCCTTAATCACTGCATTTCTAATTTTGCCACGCCTGGATACTCTTGCCGAACGTCTCTGAAAGTCCATCTCTGGTCTCATTAATTTTTTTCTTTTGTGTTTATTAGTAGTCTAAACTTCTGAGCTCTAAGACATGACACTTCTAGCAATGGTTTTAAATATTTCAGTTTTAGTTTCTGCTGTAATTTTCTTATCCCACAGGATTACATTTAATGTAGATATAGCCATTTTTCTCAAATTAATTCTGGATTGTATTTCTTTGCTGTGCTTCCCACTGGCCGTAATTTTCACCCCTAATTACTTGTTTTTCGCTGTATATGAAATGTTCCCCAAGTCTTCCTCAAATAACAAGTCTTGATAAAGGTCACCTATTGGTATGCATTTTGTTCATATTTACCTTTCTGTTCTTTTTCTATTTCTGATATTCCTGTACCAATTTTCTAGTCATTTACTCTATGTCTTCAAAACCTTGAGCCACAAGTAATTGGCCATCAGCAAACTGTAATCAATAAGCTGTATCACTGTCAAGTGTAATTCTCATGTCCCTGCACATTTTTTTCCAAGTTCCTATTGCTTTCTCCCTATAAATTTTGAAAAGCGTGGGTGATAGACAACATCCCTGGCGTAAACCGTTAGTCACGTGAAACTCTGGTGACAAATTCTTTCCTATTTTTATTCTCGATATTGAATTGTTATAAAAATTGTTTATAGCTTTTATGATAATATTGTTGATACATCAACTTTTAAGTTGATCTTAAACCTGTTCACAGATTGGGTAACGGTACATTGTCACAGGCTTTTTCAATGTCAATAAAAACTAAAAGAAGAGGTTGTGATCGAACTGATTTTTTTCAGTTATTTGCTGTAAGGAAAAAATATGATCTACAGTTGATCTACCAACTCTGGAATCTGCTTGTTCTTCAGCCTCCATTTCCTTATAATCAGCTTCTAAAAATTGTTTAAGTACTCTTCCATAAAACTTGCTTAGTGTGCTAGTAACTGTTATGGCTCTATAATTTTTGCAATCACCTTTGCTTCCCTTCTTGTGTAATGTAAAAATGTATTATATCTTCCAACTTGATGGTACCTCTTCTCCATTCAGACATTTGAATTGCAGATATTTGTGTCACTGTTATTTGGGAACGTCCTTAAGATATATGCTCGAAATATGCCTTTTAGTCACTTTCAACTGAGTTTACTGACCTGAATCTCAGCAACCGGTTTTTTAAGAAATGAATTTTAATTTTTTTCTAAAACACTACTTTGCAATAAAAATTGTTATATTAATGTGTAAATAAAATATAAACTACCAGAACAATCTCAATTATTGTAGTTCCACATGCTTACTACATAGTGCTAAAGTAACTGTTAAAATTGTATGACTGTTTACTGTATGCTTTATCCGTCTAGAAAAGAGTCAAGTGTGTAAAAAATTAATTTTTCTGGAATTGAGCACACATTCACAAGATATCATTGATACTAAAGAAACGCAGAACTGTATATTCTGTTTACACCATTTAATCCAGCAGTTGGCAGCCCCGCTCCCGCGGGTGATAATGCGCCCGCCGATAAGATTTGACGCGCCCGTGAACCAATTTGTTTTTTCTTTTCTTTTTAACGATGGATCGCACCTGCATTGCACCTGCTTCAACGTACTGTATTACAAAACAGTACAAGCTACTTATCGAACCGCGCTACGGCTTCCCCCAATACGATTTTGACCTTTTTTTTTTTTTTTAACATGAGTGTGAATGATGGAAGATGTTGATGGCCTACTTATGACGTCAAACATTTTCACAAATTTATGTGAAAAATACCTCAGAGTTTTTTTGATTTGGTGATCCACGTTGCTAAATATAAGCGCAAGGGTATTATAAAACGAAGTTCATGTTTGTAACGTCTGGCTATTGAACTCCACACCTCTCTATTTTCCATTGATGGTGTGGAGAGGGGTGAGCCCATCGAACTGATCCTCAGATATATATGCGCCCCCATAAATTTTTAAGGTTGTCTATGACTGGTTTAACCTATAAAATATATCAAAAAACACATGGGTTCTGAGGTCATCCAACATGTAATGTAAAATATTTAATCTGAATAAAATCTCCGCCTCCCAGACAAAACAGTTTTTAAAATATGCAACTTTCAGTACTACAGTAATGCAGTGCAACAATGAGTGGGTAATTTTATTGTATCAGATTAACTATAAAAGAATATTAAGCACAGTGATAAGTGGTATTTTGAAGTAAATAAGGTACGATTAATTTCTGGAATGACTCATAGGTATCTGAAAAATAAAAACGCGGAAGAATACCCGAATTAAATTTTATAAAAATATGGCCCTTCCCACATTCCTTTATGGTAGTGAGACATGAATTGACAGAAGGGACGTACAGAGGATTCAGGAAGCCGAAATGAAATTTGTAAGAGGAATGCAAGGTTGTTCTCTTTTGAATCGGAGAAGAAATGAAGATACTAGACGCGATTTAAACATTGTATCATTGCACCACAAGATTAAAGACCACAGAAGGAGATTGTGTGAACACTTGAATTGCATGCCTGATATCCGCCTACCTGTGGCTGCCTACTGGAAGAGAGATGTCGGTATACCGAGGAGGAGATGGGTTTCAGAACATGTCTAAGGCCTAGTCCTTGGAGTGGTGATGATGATGATAATGAAGTAAATCAGGTATCAAAATGCTCAAAAATTTACATAGCTTTAATTAGGGAGAAAATATTTTTTCATATTTTTTTCAAATTCTTGCTTTTAATCTTCTTTAAAGAAAAATACTAAAACTCTCATTTTTATGTGTGTCCCATATGTTTTTATTGGAATGTGGAAAGGTATAAAGCTATAATAATGGTTTCTGTAGACAGCAAAAAGTTAGTATTCACGTTTTTCAACAATGCTTTAACATTAAATCAAGAACAACACACACGTTTAGCGTTATTCTCATAACCGCCACGTTATCTAACTCGCGTATTCTCGTTATCTAAGGCACGGAAGGAAATGTTTGCTTTAACTTGTAAACACATACAGAAGTGAGTAAACTATTCACCGGCTGTAGTATGTTTGTTTTAGACACATTTTATTGCATCCAGAGTTATATGTGTCAGCAAGAGATAGGGCCTACAGAGATATGTATGACAGTGGAACAACAACCAGTTCGTACGGAACATCGTGTAAGTTGAATTTCTTAGCTCGAGTCTCGTTGTTATCGTCGTCGTCGACAAGTACTATTAAGTTCTCTGAGCTGCAGAAATTGCTCAGTATTCTTCACATTTATTATTAGATAGCTCTCAGTATTATTTTTGAATTATTAGACACACTACAGTAATGTGGGTCAACAATTACTCGACTATGTTTTATCAACTAACAATTTTAAACCTGACAGTCATACAATCATCGAATCACTCAGTTGGGTTTGTAGTTAAATTATAAGCATCATCCATAATTGACAAATAATTTAGTGCTTGAATTTAATATATGTATTGCAACGATAAAAATTAAAACTGCATAGATAGGTTATATTGAATTTATTACAACAGAGTTTATATCTGGAGGTAGGAAAATTTATTAATTAAAACATTAAAATTTACTACTGTCTTAATACTTTTTTAATATAAAATTATTTATTAAAAATTTGTCTTTCGATAATTGAGTCTATTTGCTGGTTTTACAACTATGTTACTTGTTGCGTTGAATTCCGACAGTTTGCGTAGCCACCATTCGCTCCCCGCTGCTCGACTGGACCGCTGTAACTGCCAGTCGACCGATGCCTGCTACGTGGACAATTCATGACTTTGTACCCACGCACACTGCGATATGGACTGTTATTGTTTATAATTTTAAAGTCACTTAATCTCATGGATTAAAACTGGGTAAAATAGATCGTGTATTGAGCTTACACAAAATTCCGGCTTCTTGAAGTGTTCTAGCGTAAATATCAAAATATCTCAGCAGATATTTTGCCCCTAGCGGAAATCTTCTAACGTACGCGGGGAAGCACTAAAATGATCTATGTATTATTTAAGTTCTCTAAGTGGTAATGGTTACGAAAAACTCGAACCGTGAACCAACTTCTAAGTCTAAAGGAAAACGACCTATCTTGTCACGAAAAACTCGTGGCAGCGAGATAGTACGTCTTTCTATGTCGAGTCTTTGGAAGCAACTGTCCACTGGAAGCCTCCGTCTCAAATAAATTTTAGACCTTCTGATTGGAGGAAAATCAAGCAACGTCACAGATGAGAACACAGATAGACTGAAATCAGGCTTAAACTCTGTCCGATTCTGCAAAGGCCTGTTTAGATTTAATCTACATGTTGTATTACATTCTAGGAGATAACGAGAATAAAAGAAGGCTGATTTCATTAAAAAAAACATAATCAGTACAGTTGTGGAGAATTGAGTATATGGAAAATGTAGCAATTCCATGAGAATACTCTGTCTAAGCTTCAGAATGAAATGTTAATTTTCCTCGAAGTTATTAAATAAAATTTAAATCACACGCGCACTTACACACATATATTTTACATGACATAAAAGAGAATAACATTGTGAACATTTTGACATAACATACTTTTTTAAACATAGCTTGGTTCAAAACTTATGACTACTTTACAAACAAAGAACAAAATCAATTTAAAACATGTCTGTGGCCATCAGAAAATGTTATATAGCATTAGTATTCCACTTAAATGAACTTCATATCCTGTGTACTGTTGCAGTATGTTATTGTAATGTAATTATCTGCAGCCTTATATTTATACTTTTCGCAAAGGTACTCGACTTGTAAGAATGTGTAAAATTCGTTAGCACACATACTTAAAAGTCTTAATACAAAAAACCGAGGATGAGTTGCAGTATTCTTTATATCGTTCAAATCATATTTGTAAACAATATGATTTTAAAATATCTAAGCAGGAAACAAAAACATGGCTATTTGTAGGAAGTTTCCAGTCAGACCAAAAATTGTTTTCGTTGGAACAATTTTAGAACAAGCATCTAGCTTCAATTCCCTGGGTTGTACAATCAGTATTGGGAATGTTACAGGCCGAGGTGTCACTACAAAAAAAATATCGACGTTTCATATGATGTGTGGTGTCATACATAGAACGTTGAGAACAAAGACAAGGAAAGAGACAAGGCTTAAATTTTATAAAACAACGAAAGAGCCTGTTTTACTATATGGATCTGAAACATACAAAGGTGATTAACAACCATACCAAACTTCGGAAATGAAGTTTTGAGAAGAACAATTGCGTTCCAATATAGACCCTTTAGTACAAGAGGTGTAGGAATAGCAAGATTGAGATAGAGACATAGTCTGTGAAGACGGTACAGGCGAAGTGCCGCGAGGTGAAGGAGAAGAAGTCATACTTCATACCGTTACTAAAGATGGTCAAATATCCACAAAGAGTATTGAGCAACATAAGTTTTGTAAAAGTATTGACGGTACCGAGTTTCTATTTCAAATAAAATTCCTAAACATTTTAATAGTATGGACATAACTAAGTATATGAGTAATTTACTTGCTGTCATGTGAATAATAGAGTATTAATTGGAATTATAAAATGTTGTATGTAGCTGACGATGCAACTAATTAATTTACTACGTAAATGCTTAAATAATTATCTATGTAAATAAGTTTACAAATAACTGAATGCAAGTAGAATTATATAAGTAGTTTATGAAATATTTAATTAAAGTTAAGATAGTAAGACAGTACGAAATTAACTCCTTGTTTTTTAAAGAAGGCTTTGATGAGATTTTGGACGTAAGGAAAATTGCTGCGGGAAACAGGGCGTATATTGCCGTAGATAAAGTCGTAAACTATTGATTGATAAGCCCGTGCGATTACGTTTAAAAATAAATAAGACCTTAAGCAAGCTATTTGTTGGATATGTTAGTGAGACCTGAAGCCTAAACAAGTCGGAAGCAGATCTACTGGTGAGGAAAGTTATTAAGGGAAATTTTAAAACCAAATTGTAAAAACAAAATTTGAAAATGGAGGAAAATAGAAAATTATTGCTACTTATAAACACGTTAGCCTCAAGATTAAAACTAACTCCCGAGCTGTTTGGCCGTGATCCAAGTTTACCGACAAAAAAAAACGTTTCGGTAGCACCACTGGCTGCCATCTTTAGTGGAAGAAACGAGTCAACGCGAACGTGGATGTAGTACGTTAGGACCACACTACTGTGGTTAAGGCTGAAACCACCTCAACTACCTTACTACATCCACGTTAGCGTTGACTAGTTTCTTCCACTGAAGATGGCAGCCAGTGGTGCTGCCAAAATGTCTGGTTTTGTCGGAAACCCTTGACCACGGCCAAACAGCCCGGGAGTTAGTTTTAATCGGAATGACACCGATCGTGTAAGGCTTTGTACTTTATGTTAGCCTCAATTTCTTGATTCGGAAGAAGTCCAAGTGAAGACAGAATGATGTTAGGTCTTGAGAATGGAAGATAGAAACTTAAAGTATATATAAGATGATACCAAGTAGGCTGCAAGGTTGTTGGATCAATAGGATTTAGATCGATTTCAGTAATGAGACATAAGTCTCAACCACGGTCAGGATCAGGTGATCTGAGCTACAATGGTAAAACAGGCCAGGGGCAGGTACATACACGTGCTGTGGTAATGAAGAACAAGATGTGACGTCACAAATATTAAATTTATTTTATGTAAATAATTTACATATTCCCAATGTAACTTGATGAATAACGTGCAGATATATTGGTTTCAATATGCCATTAATGATCGTAAAACAAATTATTTATAAATGTGTCAAGAAATGAAGTAAAGAAAGATAGCGGAGAAAACTGGCCTCCAAATCTCCTTTGCTAAAACGGAAATTATGACCACCCTATTTAAATTTCCGGAAACGTGCCTGGACACTACGAGTGGAGAAATAAAATATACTAAAATTTCATATATCGTGTGGAAAACATATCCCGAAACGCCTCAGACAAATAAACCTTTAAGATAAGGAAACTCGAATTAGCGAAGGCATTTACTCTAACCCAGAAACTGTACGAAAAGAAAAACCTTTCCAGAAATGCAAAAGTCTCCCATTATAGCACTGTGATCAGGCCGGCGATCATGTATGGAGTGGATACAATGTGCTTTCAACATTTGGACCTCTTCTTAAAATTGAACAAAGATTCTTCGGTAAATTTATGGCCCTAAGGAAACCGAAGACGGGTACAAGAATAGACCCAAAGAAGAGCTGTACAGGGATGTGGAAGAACTGGAAACGGCTTTCCGAAGGAGAAGACTGAGCTTCCTTGGACAGATGGTTGGGATGGATCGGTCCAGATTAAATAAACAAAAATTCAACTATATTTGGCAACTTTCGGGTCTGAACAGCTACACCAAACACCGCAAGGAGGAAATGACAAAACTGGGTATCTCTTTGAACGACTGTGTGGATAGAAATACATAAAGAAACAAAATTCAAAATCTTGAGGTTCTATGCGGTGATAAGAAGGCTAGATCGGGGTGGACAGTGGAAAGTAAGGCGGCGCATACTGTGAGAATTAGGACCTTCTGTCTGGCAAGAGTGAGAAGGAAAGGAAATGATATTCACGTGGTCCACGGCTGGCCTGTTCGTGTAAAAAAAATTAAGTAGAAATAAATGTGGTATTATTGTGCGTTTTATGGGACAGTTCGTAAGATTGTTGTTAGGGCTTATTGTATGAATAGGTCAAGACTCTATGCTCTGTCTAGGTCGAACTGGTGAGGGTGCGCCATCGTAGTATGAAAGAAACGTTCTGTAAAGAAAAATAAAATTTCAAACAAAAAACTATTGTAGTTAAAGGTATCACCAATGTGGTGTAACAAAAGGCGTCAAATATGCCTTAAAGTTAGGTGTAACAAAAGGCGTCAAATATGCCTTAAAGTTACAATCAAATCAATCTTGTCGAAATTAACAAACTGTAACAAAACGCATAATTTTTATTTACCAGAATATTGCATACACTGTATTGTAATACAATACACAGTTCTGGACGTTACACATTACACATTCTTGTTAGGTAGTTTCTTCAGTTTCCCTCCAAAGTAGGACGCGTCGAGCTGTAACAGGAACTGCAGTTCCTTATCAGTCAACGTAGCCCCTGGAGCAACGCATATAAACCTGGTAGTCGTGTCCAAGGATAAGCCTGTATCTAATTACACACATCTGTTTTAGTATATATTGTTTAACAAAGCAGAACATTGTTAGTGTTAAACCTCTTAATGGGAGCAGGTCGTGGGCGGTACTCTCATATTAATCGTATGGAGAACACATCAATGCTTAGGTACCATTATTTAAAAACTATTAAAGCTGCTGATTTGAAGTATTTTGCATTTACTTATCATAGTACCCTGCTCAATTTCATGATAAATGAACAAAATAGCATAAATAGTTTTTGAGAAGAAATAAAATTGTTTTAATTTAAGTTCTTTTGTCAAACAATTTTAAGTACACAAAAATGTTTCAAGTACAACAAAAGTTAATATATTTTAACGAAAATACACAACATTACTCACCATGTTATGAGAAAAGCTGGTACCAAATTTGAAGTTGATGAGGTTAGTAGGTTGTTAACAAGTGGTACCTAAAGACTAAAAACTGTACTTTCGGGAAAATGAGTTTGAAAGTGTGTCAACACTTTACACTTGTATTAAAATGCTCCAGAGCAATATTCTGCACTGTCACTGTCCTCTATTTTCCTTTTCATTAGCCTTCTTCTTACTCCTTTTTTTTAATTTTCTTCTCTCACCTTTTTGTATTTTTTTCTCATCAATTTTCATCAGTCCTTCAAACATTAGTTTACCTGGCCAGATACCCAATTTTTCAACCACATTACTACTCAACCTTCATTAAAATAGAGGACTGGATCTGTTGCTCCTAGTTTCTATACCTGATGGCCTAAAAAACTGTTTTTGGTACCCTTTGCCAAATGACTCCATTTATATCACCATTGGGATTTTTGGTTTTCCCAGCGTTTTAGTAGGCTGACATTTGATAAATCTGAATATTGGTTTCACATCCATAACTGCCTCTGGTACTGAATGTTAATGTGTGTATTTTTCACCTGTCCGTTTGGTTTTATTATATTTATTCCATGTTTCACTGTGGGTAGGGCATAACTGATGTTGCGGTTTCTTGTCAGACGACAATTTATGAAACTAAGTTGCCCACATCGCTTTCTTCATTGCTTCAACACTAACAGGTGTAGCTAATCCGTGGTACTGTTGCAGCTGGTCTATTTCTTCATCAGTGAGCCTTCATTTACCTGCCAATACGTTCCCATTTATTAGTTTTAATCCTTTCATATCTTTTTTTAGTCTCCGCAGTATAAAGCCTACACGCTTTTGCACGTGCCAGACTGCAAACAATCAGCGTTCGGTCTGCTTTTTTTCCGTCTGTGCCGTCGGGAGGAAGAAACATTTGTAACCCCTCTTTCAACTTTTAGACTTTATTAAAAAAAACCTTTTCTTTTTTATTTTATTTTATTTTATTATTTTTTTTTATTTTTTTTTTTTTTGTAAGAGGGGCCACTAGTTATTTAAAACTAGGCCAGAGCCTAGGGAAGCCGAAACTGCGCTGGGTCCAGTATGACGGGACTTGCAATTAAACTCGTTGTTTAGCAACAATAACAATTTTATTCACTATTTCAAATAACATGCAAGTATCACTCCCTGTCATTACACTCCTCTGAAAATATGCACGTAACATCTCATCAAAATATAATGCATGTAAAACATCAGCATAATAGTATCTCCCCAAATATAAATAATATATAACATCGATCAATATAAATACATCAATGCACATAAATAAATAGTTACATAAATACACATAGCGCACACATATCGATATACACACATATATATACTACACACATGTTCACCTGGCAGGCAGCTCATAGACATTTAACCATGCCACCGAAGAATACCATCTTCAGTATCAGTGACCTAGATCCCCATCCCAAAATACTGTAAAAGGGTAAAGTGCCCAGCCTCCATAAAAAACTTTCATAAACCAAACCATTAACCAGTCCAGTTATGACTGCTTGCAACCAATGAAATTATCACAAGAATTCAAAATTTTAGAAAGATTCCCCCAGATAGGACTGCGCCATGGCCAGGTCAACATGGCTGCACGGCCGTACGAATGTATAACAGAATTTATGATTAGAAGTAAGAATCAATAGTGTACTCATATTAACAACTGCACTAGTAGTACACTGGCTATGGCAGTAAAAGAACTGAATGAAATTTTACTCATATTGAATTATTACTGAGCTAAGATAATTTTTTATAAAATATATATATAATACGGTTTATGATTGAACCAATAGTGTGCTCATATTAACAATTGAACTAGTAGTACACTGGCTATGGCAGTAAAAGAACTGAATGAAATTTCACTTATATTGAATTATTACTGAGTTAAGATAATTTTTATAAAATATATATAAAGACAATTTTAATTTAAAAAAAAACTTTATAACATCAGCCCCTAATAAAACACATTGGAGTTGTTTCTACAGAATTGGCTTGGCCACAGGCGAGGCCATGCGCACCACCAGATCCAGCAACCTAAAACATGCTATGGACCTGTTACTAACGGCACCTACGGGTGACGTCCACAGGTTACAGCACCTCCCCAAACCTTTAAATCTACAAAAAAGCGAAACCCATATAGCTATGAATACCCTTAATCAATGTAAGCATAATTCACCCCCTATAAATCAGTAAACTTAAGTCACACACACTTTTACCCTTAAAGAAAATTTCTCAGCAAAATTCGGTAGCGCATGACCCCGTCCGGGCTCACACTTACTCAGGGGGCATAAGCCTTAGTAAAATATACTGACAAAATTTAAAAGCACTAATTGTCTCGCTGGACTTGTGTCCCAACAACTTTAGCTGGAGATGTTCCAGGAAGAGAATACGGTGTTCTACATTGTAGAGGCCAAAATATAGATAAATGGGTTAAATGTCACCTGTAAAGTCCGGCACAAAACCTGATGTATTGTCCATTTCTTCCTCCCGACGGCACAGACGGAGAATCACTCGTGCAATACCATTGGTGGCAGATGTTCGGCCACCCGCTGGAGTGGATCGAGAATCGTCTTAGATCGGGAACCCTGAACAATTATATATATTGACAATTACTTAAATGTTACCCAATTCACGATCCCCCTAATATTCGTGACTCCAGCATAAATCACACACTACCACATGCTCAGATTAAAAGAAAATTTTGAAATTTTAAGAAGCACAGAAATTACCTTCAGTGAAAAAATTTAGAATTAAATGACTAGTATTTATGGACAGTCCGTCAACTAAATAAACCCTTATTACAATTTCGAGATGAGTTGCAAACTTAAACAGGTTCATAATACATATACAGTTCATATACCTCTACATTTAGTTCATAAAACATTCTCTTACGCCCCCCTATGATTATAAAGAAATTATTATGATATAATTAGGAAAAATACCCAGCCATAGTTACTTTATAAATGCTTTAGCTCAGCCAGTGTCAACTTTCAAGACATGCATACACAGAATTTAACTCGCGCTCGCCACGTGGTGACTTTCGTATTTATATCGCATTGCATCGGCATTACTTTAAGCTAAATAACAATTCTTTTCTTAAATAATAAATAAGTTACCTTGAACAGACTTACCGAAGAGTCACGTAGTCAATTATCTAGTCATGATAGATATTAGCAGACAACAAAATCAAACTGGTGGCCGCCGGGAGAAATTGGTTGCTGTTTCGTTTTCGGCTGCCTGGCGAATACTGAACACCGCAGTCACAAGAAAAACGTTACGTATCAGTCCTCATAGAGCGCGCACGGATCGCGAACAAGGCATGCAGATAACGGCTTATACTTCGCTCAAATAATTAATTCACAAACCTCCGCAATGACCGTCACATAATTAACTAGGAAAATGGCCGAGTATTCCAAAACTCGGCACAAGTTTAGCCAACATGAAAAAATGAAATACGATTGACTTAGAAACAAAAACTATACTATAACAAGGGTAAGGTACAATGGGGAATGTAGTTAGTAAGCCGCGCTAGAGTTGCCCATTCAGTTCACCCGTCGTATACAGTGCACGCTAGTGTATAAAGTTCAAAACTTCATTTCTCCTATTAAATGGGGAATTAAGTATATTATGTTATACATTTTATAAAACAGAAAGAAAGGAAAAATTTTCATCAGCATTTTTGAAAAATCTATTTTTTTTGTCCTGCCCACGACCTGCTCCTTAATAGTATAATTAACTAAATATGTTAATTCAAAATTAACTATTGGATTAACTTACGTGTTGTTACAAGTATCTAAAATATTGTAAAAATATTATGACTGATACACTTGTAATACTATACCGTTTCAGTGCTTATAAAAACTTACCATCCGAATCCACATATCGGTAGTAGTAACCGGCCCTGCCTTCAAACAGGTACAAAGCGCAGTCACGAAATCTCACACTGTTTCCTACAAACACAACAATTGTTTGTGTAAAAAGGTAAAATGTAAGTGACATCAACGGATGAAATAAACTGAAACCTATTGAAACTTTTCCTGTTTACACTTACATAAATTTAAATTTTATGGTTACAATTTTTAACCATCCAACAATAAAATAAAACTTTTTTGTAAAAAGAATATAATTATACTTCTGTAAATAGCTTTGAGTTTTTTTTTCGGTGTGACCAGTGAGTCAGGAGAAAGCCTAGGGGGCGACATGGGGGATATGTCCTCCCAAAATCTAAAAAATTTAAAAATATTTAAAAGTTTGGAGCAAAAAATGTGAAACCTATTATGATTTTTAAAGTGTAATTAATTAACTTCCAAATTTTGTCAATTTTTAAAAAATTGGGTCAATGACAAGTTTAAATAATCCTGTTAATTTTGTTAGAAAAATGAAAAAAGTTGGCTTAAAAAAGAGTAGGATACAGTACTTTTTCCGCTGGTTACGATAAATAGGGAATATCTTTTTATATTTCAACTTAATATTACATGTTGATAACTTCAATCACAAGGCACATAGTGTGAATGAGTTTTAATTTCTTAATATTATTTTTAATAATGGACATGGGTTGTTGTAATATACTCTATCTAGCTCTAAGAAACAAAATACTGTAAAACCCTACAACACACTATATATACACTCCGCATTTGCCACACACATACACACAGAAAACCACAGTTACACCAACATAGACACTAATCTTGAAATTTTACATTACTTACCCAAAGGTCGAAAACTCAACACAACTGAACAATACGAAGTATATAAACACCACACAACACAACCAAACAACATACTTAACGATCAATTACAATATAAATCACATACACTCTTTGACACAATTATACAAAAAACAAACATTAAGTTGAATCCCCGCGCCAATCCCCTTCCTCCACGCACCACCCCCACTACACCTTCCACACAACAACCGTTACCAAATGGTGGCAGTCTGTCTCAAAGCTGAAGAAGGCGGATACGTACGCCGAAACGCGTTCAGAGAATAAACAGTAAGTTTCACAAAAAAAGTTCATTTTTAGATAAGTCCTAAAACACACGTTTATTAAAAATACGTTCATTAAAAAAATTTGTGTGTTCTTGCATGTGTTAACTCTACAACACAACACACGCATGCACTTAAATTTCTTAATTTTAACGTTCTCTTTAATTTATTTATATTCCAGAGAAAGGTATTCTTAGGCTTCCAAGTCAAACCGTATGTTACTAATTAATTTTTTTTAAATTGGTGAATTACAGCGATTCTTTACCCATTAGTTTTAATTTGTTGGTACGATTTTCATTATAATATGAGAAAAAAGTACTATGAGAAAAACGTATGTGGCTGAAAAAAAATTTCCCCTCGAATTGAAATCCCAGGTTTGCAACTGCAGTAAGTATATAGGATCTTTATATCATTTGTGTTGGGAAGCATGACGTGCTAACTGCAAAGTAGGGATAAATTAGACTATGCGTCCTTTACGACGGAATTTTGTTCCCAAAACGCATGTCTCATGACACAAGCAATGCTTTATTCAAGAGCATGCTTATGCTTAACACTGGGCCCAATTCGGGTAGAAGATTAAACACGCTGTCAAAACTAACTTCTCGTCTTAAGTAGACATACAGACCCGTGAGGTGGCTACAACTCTATGACACCGTTTTAAAATCAGGGGACAGTTTAAAGTGGTGTGACCCCATTTGATTAACGGTTGTGACACCATTGGATACACTTATATTCCCAGTGATTGGAGAGCAGCCAAGGTTATATCTTTGTCTAAAAAAGGTAACAAGAATGTTTGCGAAAATTATCGCGGCTTAAGTTTACTAGACACGGCATACAAAATTTATGCCACGATTTTAAACGACCGCTTAAAAAATATAATGGAAAACATAATAGGAGAAGAACAGACGGGATTTAGAAAGGAAGAAGCACAATAGATGCTGTGTTTACATTGCAACAACTAATCGAGAAACGCCGAGAATACAACCTAAGTACGTACACATAGCTTTCGTTGATTTTGATAAAGCTTTTAACCGTGTCAGCAGAGAAAAATTATGGATATCATGTTCTTAAGAGGATATCCAGCACATCTCATCAGAATAATTCAAAGTCTATATCACAAAACGAAAGTTTTTATAAGCCTAGACGGAAAGC
Source organism: Magicicada septendecula (assembly GCA_034769895.1). Taxonomy (NCBI): domain Eukaryota; kingdom Metazoa; phylum Arthropoda; class Insecta; order Hemiptera; family Cicadidae; genus Magicicada; species Magicicada septendecula. The sequence goes on along the minus strand of CM068369.1, from coordinate 18,614,544 downwards.
TAAGTAATTCAGTATTGACTAATATAGGAGTAAGACAAGGATGCAGTTTATCACCCACGTTATTTAATATTTATATAGATGATATAATCCGAAACTGGGAAGAATTACATAAAGAGGGAATATATTTAGACAAAGACACAATATTATATGTAATTTTATATGCTAACGACCTCACACTAATTGGGAAAAAAGAGGAAGAATTGCAAAAGGGATTATACAAACTGCAGCAAATTAGGGAAGGATACAATTTAAAAATTTCAATCCCTAAAACAAAAATAATGGCATTCACAGGAAAAGAGGCAATAAGAGCCAAAGTCATCTTAAACGATAAAACACTGGATCAAATAAAACACTTTAAATACCTAGGTTGTGATATTTCCTTCGATTACAGTAAAGATATTGACCAAAAAATTAGTACTTTTAACCTATTTGCGGAACTATCAGTCGATGGCTAAAAAATAAAGCCAGGAAACAGACAATGTTGAAATTTTATACAACAATGGCTGTTCCCGTACTTCCATTCCTGCCGTATATCTGTGTTTCTTCTATGATCATGGAGAGTATACCCTGCTACGTGACTGAGAAATCTCATTTCAGCAGCTTAGATGTGACAGGCCTGGCCTTTCGTTAAAGTCCAATTCTCTGACACATAAATAAGTGTGGGAAGAGCCATCACCTTGTAGAATTTTAGGAGTGTTCCTTTACTTGCTGAGTTAAGTAAGGGTTCGTTTAATGGTCCCTCACATAATATTAAACTTATGCAACTTATTCACAACGTCGTTACATGCATTATAAGAGACACTGTAGGCCAGACATATATTCAGTGATATTTAATGATTAGCTGTAACATAAAATGTAATATAACCAATGTATATAAACAATATAGCTTATATATCAAAATATAAATATGTATTTCTAATGGTTGTTCGAAGGCTTACGTGGCCGGTGTCATTTAGATTAAAACTAGCTCCCGGGCTGTTCGGCCGTGGTCCAAGGTTTCCGACAAAACTAGACCTTAACCTTCGAGCCTTAACCACAGTACTGTGGTCGTAACGGACTACATCCACGTTAGCGTTGATTCGTTTCTTCCACTGAAGATGGCAGCCAGTGGTGCTGCCAAAACGTCTGGTTTTGTCGAAAACCTTGGACCATGGCCAAACAGACTGCGAGTTTGTTTTATTGTATTTGTAATGTTAAATAATTTTTTGTACAAATGTCTTGACATACTGACAGTTTGCCTGTTGCATATGAGTCGTTATATCGACTCATATGAGTCGTTAGTGTAAAAGTCGTTATATGATTATTTTTGTACACGTACACATACACACATATTTGTACTGATTGACAAGCACTATGTTACTTGCCCACCAGAATTTCGTCTTTGTTGTTATTAAGAAATATAAAACTCTGACTGATTAGAATTTATTCTTACCCTTATCGTCCACGCAGATCTCATAGAAGCACTTTCCGAACTTGTAAAATTTGCAAACAAACGTCACCCGGCTGTTGTCGTCGCTGGAACACACATTCTGTCATTAATGTCTTGAACAACATAATACCAGTTAGTACGTATAAAAATCCGTTGAATACGATCACCGACCTAATATGCCTTACCGTATTACTGTTGTAAGCACAGAAAAGTAAAACTAAAGCATTTGTAACGAAACATACGTAGCTTTAGCTAAAGATTCTTATACTTGTCAAAAGTAACGCAAATCAGAACTTGTAAACGCTTTTTTTATTTAGGGATATACAGGGAAACTCATTAGTCCCAACACAAAAATGAAAATTAATAGAACAATTCTTTCATATGGAGGTGAGACAAGGACAGCAACAACAACAAAAACAACAAAAACAACAAAAGGAATATAAAATGTTGAGAAGTTTTGAAGGAAATATTTTAGGACATGTTTATGGCTCGGTTAAGGAAAATGAAGGGTGGAGAATAAGAAATAACTAGGAGACAGATTTGGACAGCTCATATAACTAATATTGAAGACCTTTGAAAGGTGAAGAAGAAAAGGGAAGTTATTAATACAGTGAAGATAAGAAAGCTTTATACAATTAATGTATCGATCGGTAATCGCGTGGTGCACCACGACAACAGTGTTGTTCATGTTTTTGAATATTTAATTATTGACAATGAATTTACATATGTGTGTTTTTATTTTTATTTTTACTGAATTTTAATATATGACGACCTCTTTTCGAGCAAGTGTCTGAGGATGGGTCAGATGACCTGAAACGCGTCAAACTAATTTTATTCTAAAGATAAAAGTCACAAGACGGACCTAACAAAGGTAAGAAAATAAGAAATAAAAACACGTGACTTGGACCGTTAACAAACAAAAATGTTTATAATTTATTTACACTGACCGAGTGGTCGCTCGGCATTTGGTAGAATATTTTATTAACACTCAAAATTCAATAAATAAACATTTGGTATAGTTCTACAGCGATATGACTTTCGCTTTTAAGAGGCTGCAATTTCCCATTAGGCTTGCATTCGCGATGACAATAAACAAAGTGCAAGGGGAGTCTCCTAGGGTGCCGGAATCAATTTAGAAAATGCATGCTTCTCACATGGCCAGCTGTGTATAGCCTCTTCAAAAGGTAGGCACGTCTAAGCATTTACTGTATATATGCACCAGAGGGAAAAACTCAAAATATTGTATATCCTGAAGCGTTAGAATTATAGTAGTGACATAGTGACATGCTAGAACACTATGTGTACCCCCATAAATATCAAAAGGCTCAAAGTATATTATTGTGAAATCTAAAATACTTTGAAAATGATAAATGTAATATAAATGTAACGTAATCTAATTTAAAAATATTTTGAAAAATAAATGTAACTTACAAAAACATACGCGTTTTCTTTAATACGATTACATTCCTCTCACCTCTCAGAAAATCTCAATCCCTGACGACCCATGATAATAAACGAGCAAGTAATATCGCGGTTTAAAACCTTTGAATAGAAACAAAGCTGCCCATAAAACACAATAATAAAGATAATTTGAGAAATTATGACTTAAGAAATTTATTTTTTCAAAAAATATTAATTAAAAGAAAACAATAAAGCTTGTGTAACAGCCAGTTTGGTATACTTCTACAGATATTTTTATATTCTTGACAATTGTTTCTTCAGTTACGGTAGCTTCAGAGGTTAGATTTCAACTGACAACTTTTAAGTGTATGTTTCAAGGGGGAGGGTTGGAGGTAGTATATGACTGGAGAGGGAAATTGGAAAATCATTGTAAACGGTCGTTCAAAAGCTTATTGTATATGCATTATAATAATCCAGTAACGTAGAAATGGATTTTGTTTCGTTCCAGAAGCTTATTGTATATGCATTATAATAATCCAGTAACGTAGAAATGGATTTTGTTTTGTTCCAGAAGCTTATTGTATATGCATTATAATAATCCAGTAACGTAGAAATGGATTTTGTTTTGTTCCAGAAGCTTATTGTATATGCATTATAATAATCCAGTAACGTAGAAATGGATTTTGTTTTGTTCCAGAAGCTTATTGTATATGCATTATAATAATCCAGTAACGTAGAAATGGATTTTGTTTTGTTCCAGAAGCTTATTGTATATGCATTATAATAATCCAGTAACGTAGAAATGGATTTTGTTTTGTTCCAGAAGCTTATTGTATATGCATTATAATAATCCAGTAACGTAGAAATGGATTTTGTTTTGTTCCAGAAGCTTATTGTATATGCATTATAATAATCCAGTAACGTAGAAATGGATTTTGTTTTGTTCCAGAAGCTTATTGTATATGCATTATAATAATCCAGTAACGTAGAAATGGATTTTGTTTTGTTCCAGAAGCTTATTGTATATGCATTATAATAATCCAGTAACGTAGAAATGGATTTTGTTTCGTTCCAGAAGCTTATTGTATATGCATTATAATAATCCAGTAACGTAGAAATGGATTTTGTTTTGTTCCAGAAGCTTATTGTATATGCATTATAATAATCCAGTAACGTAGAAATGGATTTTGTTTTGTTCCAGAAGCTTATTGTATATGCATTATAATAATCCAGTAACGTAGAAATGGATTTTGTTTTGTTCCAGAAGCTTATTGTATATGCATTATAATAATCCAGTAACGTAGAAATGGATTTTGTTTTGTTCCAGAAGCTTATTGTATATGCATTATAATAATCCAGTAACGTAGAAATGGATTTTGTTTTGTTCCAGAAGCTTATTGTATATGCATTATAATAATCCAGTAACGTAGAAATGGATTTTGTTTCGTTCCAGAAGCTTATTGTATATGCATTATAATAATCCAGTAACGTAGAAATGGATTTTGTTTTGTTCCAGAAGCTTATTGTATATGCATTATAATAATCCAGTAACGTAGAAATGGATTTTGTTTTGTTCCAAAAAGTAGAACATGCACATTTTGTTCGATCGTTTACCTGGTACTTTCCAGTTTTCACCTTGGTCACAGACTAGCTACATCCCTTCTCCCCGACATACAGTACAAATATCTCAGTTCAAATGCATCCTCTGATGCTGCCACAATTGGTATAACAAACGTATCTGTACAAGTATACCGAGTGTTTATTTATTAAGTTATAATAATATCAGTTTACACTGTTTAGTTGGACACCACATATAACTAATATTGAAGTTCTTAGAAAGGTGAAGAAAGAAAGGAACGTTATTAGCACAGTGAAGATAAGAAAGCTTCAGTATCTGGGACATTTTACTTATTGCAGTCCATACTACAGAGGAAAGTACTTGGGGTGAGAGGAGTTGGGCGTCCGAATATATCATAGTTCAGAAATTTAAGGACCTGGTTTGTAATGAATACAACTGACTTATTCCATACAGCAGTACAGAAAGTTAAAATAGTCTGTATGATATCTAACAGCCGAAACGCATAGGAACATCAGAAGAAGAAGACACTATTTAGTAATTAGTTCGATTTTAATAGTTAGACGAGCAGCAACTACTTCAAAACATTTGACATTTACATAACATGTAGTTAAGTAATACTTACAGCACAGCCTCGTATGATATGTAGACATTGCCTAGGAGGTCCTTGTAGAAATTAACTTGTCCGTGGTCTATGTTTGCGTAAGCGTCAGTATCCGTAACGTACGCCATGTTCCAAGTGCTCGGAGAAAACAGCTGAAATCATTAGATAAATGTTATTGTTGTCATAATATTAAGGTATTACATACGCTGGAGATGTAGGAAAAATGTATTGACCCCATACGTCCAGAATGAATGCTACTATACTCTACAATTTTGGGAGTATTTTTAACTCTTGTTTACAGACTTTCGTTTGCACTAACGTCATCGAATCTGTTCAAAATGTGATTTAAATACGCAGCACAATATCTTCTTCTTCTTCTTCTTCTTCTTCTTCTTCTTCTTCTTCTTCTTCTTCTTCTTCTTCTTCTTCTTCTTCTTCTTCTTCTTCTTCTTCTTCTTCTTCTTCTTCTTCTTCTTCTTCTTCTTCTTCTTCTTCTTCTTCTTCTTCTCCTCCTCCTCCTCCTCCTCCTCCTCCTCCTCCTCCTCCTCCTCCTCCTCCTCCTCCTCCTCCTCCTCCTCCTCCTCCTCCTCCTCCTCCTCTTCTTTTTCTTCTTCTTCTTCTTCTTCTTCTTCTTCTTCTCCCCTTCAAGCATTAGGTTATATAAACGTGTTCCGGCACCCATCTCATCCTCGGACGACCCACGTCTCTTCTACCACTGGCTTTATATTTCAGTGCCGCTTTCAGCAATCGATCCTCTGTCATCCTTTGCAGATGATCCCGCCATTGTATTCTGTAAATTCTTTTCTTTCGCACTGTGAGGACATTCTGCACTCACAATCTTAAATTACGTAAACGCGGCAAATAATTACACCATGAAAAAGAACCAACCATTGTAAATAAACGGCACTGAACACAGAGAGGAACTAATGATGCAACCGACGTCTATAGTCAGCGAATTGTTTCCCCCTCCACCCTCGCCAGCACCCGTCTACTGCTGGACTACTGGAGGGGCCGGACTACCGCAGTGCCGGATTTCAGATGGTGTACTGTAGTAGTACAAATTAATTAAAATGAAATAAAATAAAAATTAAAAATTAAGTAAATTAATAAAAAATTAATTATTGCATCCACCCTGTGCGTTCTCGTAGAGGTCTCTACATGAGTCTACTTTTGTTTTCACTTGTTTTCACAATTACTTCTATCCGTTGCACTGTGACGTAAATAAAAACAGTAAAATTCTAACGTATCTTAATTTTAAATATAAATAAACAACATAGTTAGTTATGTTAGTTAGTTTCTGTGAGTAAATTAGTTAATTATTTAGGTTCTGTGAGTAAACAACTACCTGTTCAATAGTGACATCATATGCTTTCGGCTGCCGTCCTTTACCTTTGCCAGCCGGAAGCAGCTTGGCGTTGAGACTAGCAATTACAAAGAGGTACACTGCGACTATCATCAAGTGTAGCTGGATTGGACGCATGGCCGCTATTTTCTGAAACACACATGTGTGTATACTACTGTAACCTTCGAAAGTGTTACTACCAATCCTTTACAAATTATAATGACGAAGAAAGGCGAGTTGAGAAAGATTTGTGATGACAGCAATTTATGACTCAAATTCTAGTCAGCATAATATTGATTTTAGATGAGAAAATGGACAATAGACAAAAACCAAAAAAAGTAGAATGCCAATTACATAACACAAATATTTGACTATTTGACTATAATAGCACAATAATTATAAACAACCGAGCTACTGGGCCGTGTTCGATTACTTAAAAATAGTGACATACTGTATTCTAGACATTTCAAACACCCACCGGAGGCCTTCTTCAGTAGAAAAATATTCGACAAGAGATGGTAGGACGAACGTACCCCAAGTTAATGTATGCTATAAACTCAAATTGAAAGGTTTGCTTAAAATAGTTTACAATTTTCAAGCAATCGACCACGGCCCAATAGCCCGGTAGTTTTTAACCCTTCTAATATAGACTGGGGCTGTGATAGCCTCCGTAATTGACTGTTTAATTGTATATTCGACCAATATAAATATATTTAACTATATTGATGTAGTTACATCTGTTCATTACAAACTTTCAATTAACGGAATCTCAGATTACATTGTAAGCCCTTATATGTATTGCGATGTACAAGGGTCGCATAGAGTGAGTAGTCGGTATCGAATATTGAAATGCTTCGGATTTATTAAAAAAAAATTTTTTTAAATAAATTGGAATAATAATTTAATTTTGTTTCTAATAACAAAATAAAATTTATTAACTGTGTCTGTTGACATTTTTTACAAACTGAAAATATTTTTCTCTGATATTCTAATTACATAACATTTTAATTTATAGGAGCTCTTTTGTCGTTAAGTTTATGACAGTTTTAAAATAAAGCTTGTAACAAATTATTTCACTTCCCTATATGATGTACAGTGCGATGTCGATGCTCCGGTCCTGGTATTCCTGCTATAACAAAATTTTAAACAACACCATACGTGGACACAAACATTAAATTCAAATGTGTGAATGCTCAGTTACAAAGAAAATGAAGCTATTATAAAACATTCAAGTTCTGTAAAACACTTTTTTAATATTTAAACTGAATCGTTACACTACTTACATTCATTAAGGCGTAGGTTCTAATTTGACGTCAAACTGTGCCAGACGAGTGAACAGTTACAGTGAAAACCTGTTCAGACACAGAGACTGACTTCAGGCGAACAACCCGGCACACAAACCAATTTATACGTGTTCCCTGACAGCAGCTGTAAAAAACAGTTTTTGGTGCGAAAAGTGTAAAAATCACATGAAATTTGAGTTTTGTTTGAGTAAGTCGTATGGTGCTGGCAAATAAGGTTGTAAATTTTTTAAGTCTACGGTGACATTGAATAAATCATCTGGTGTACACTGAAACGGTAGGTTTTATCAAAATATATTGTGCGTATGATAATATTTTGTAGACAAAACTACGCAGTCGTTAATGTATGAAGTTGACAAGTCCCAGTTAAAGGGAAAACCATAAGAAAATCATCACGTAACAAATTACAAAGTACCATTTTCCTCTTATTTAGAAGTAAGGTTTAATATTTTAAGTTTGTCAAATTTTGTTGCTTCCCTGCTATATACACTTTTTCCTCGAACGAGGCCTTTCGGTTTCGCAACCATTATCAAGTTTTTCCTACAACAACATTAAAATACCTACTTCCCTTATATATATATATATACTAACCCTCCCACGCATCATCGGTTACATTCAACCAATAGGAGGCAGTACTTACCGCCCAATCCTTGCTAGCCCCGCCCCTTACTCAGTCAACCTGACCTCGTCATTATTTACAGGATAGGTTCAGAAGGTAGAAAGCTGTAGGAGATTTCAAGAGGACAATGTATATGACGAGGTCAGGTTGACTGAGTAAGGGGCGGGGCTAACAAGGATTGGGCGGTAAGTACTGCCTCCTATTGGTTGAATGAAACCGGTGATGCGTGGGAGGGTTAGTATATATATAACGGAAGTAGGTATTTTAATGTTGTTGTAGGAAGAACTTGATAATGGTTGCGAAACCGAAAGGCCTCGTTCGAGGAAAAAGTGTATATAGCAGGGAAGCAACAAAATTTGACAAAGTTGTGATGAAGACTGCTAACATAGAGAAAATGACTGATGTTTTAAGTTTATTTAAAGAGTTTACTAACACATATGTACGGTAGGAAATAAATATTTAGAGTATACTCGACAGGATTGCCCAGTATCGGCTGAATTGGTGAGAACATCTTTGCTGAATGGATGACTGCCGCATCCCCAAACAACTATGGAACTAATTTTATAAGCCGAGGGGACGGAGAGGTATCAGACGTCCGAGGAAGCGCTGCAGAGACCAACTCTAATCTTTGCCTATTTTGCCTATTTGAGACCGGAACAAACCATCCTTGGTTCAATCCTTGAAAATGATGATAACAATGAAGTGTATTATTTCAAAAGAAAACAATTTAAGTATAGTACTAGAAAGTAATTATAATGTACTATTAGTTCAAATAAATACAGAATAGACGAATCTGTTTCTTAGGATTCACAGCCGGTGTCACAATTATTAAAACTACTATCCAGTCTATAATGTCCGTGGTTCCTTTTTTTTCCTCCGTTTCAAAAGTGTTGACATTTATAGACGTTTCGGCATCATCTGTAGATGCCATATTCAGTGTGAAAAGGAGTGTTCAAGCCACAGTACTGTTGTGTACTGACGTACACCTTGTCAGTTCGTTAAGTGATTTTTACACTGAAGATGCCCTGCAGAGGTGAAACCGAGACGTCTGTACGAGTCACCGAAAAAGAAAAGTTCGTTTAAAACGAAGAAGAATATGGAATTGAGATATTAGGTAGATACCTGAATATGTTGTCCTTTCTGCAACTTCAGTTAGGTACAACGCGTTTCGGGCTCACAGTGAAAACCACTGGTGAGCTCGTCAGTACAAAACAATTAACACGCACATATCGCTCGAGAACACGATGCGCATAGGCGAGAACATAAAAGTGTACCGACTGTATAAAGTTCAATGTAAAGATATGCCGTTAGTACTCCTCATGTCTGTGCCAGCTTATGTATTATAGTATCAAAGAGCGCGTTAGATTTGAACGAGACAATATCGTTCAAAAGGCACTCCTTCTGTAATCTAGCCGCTTTGTATATCTCGTATACTTCCAATGCACCCATACATCGGCCATTTTTACAGTAATGTATGGGCTTAAAATTAACAGAGATATCAGTGTAACTTTGATTACAATCAATTAGATGTTGCGGGTATGTCGATTTACTGTGCACTAAATTCATCACGGGCAGGTGTTGTTTGAACCTCCGTTGTTTGAGCGTGTTAATTAATTCTTTTGTACTAACGAGCTAACCTCGAGTGAGTTTTACCTGAAAATGGGACTGTGAGCCCAAAACGCGTCGTACCTAACGACCGAAGTTGCAAGAAGGACTATATAATCATGTACCTACCTATTATCTCAATTAGTTAATGCAACTGAAAACTAGGCACAATGAATAGAAAATAGAAGTCCCCGGCCTTACAGCCAGTACAGTAGTTTTAAGAACAGACGAACCTACAATCTCTGGCATTTTAGTTTGTTAACATATTTTTTGTTCTGTTTTTTGCTAGTTGATTTGCGACCATATCTTTTTATATAAACTACTTTTCCTTGGTCACCTGTACCTAGTTCTTATTATCAGCAATGCAATAAGCACGCATATTGCAACATGACAGTTTTCGGTCTGTACAAAAAGTGACAAACGTTTATCGGCGAATGATTAACAGAATTATTAGCAAAGTAAATTTCTATGCATCTGAATTTATATAAATAATGATATTTTATATTTTGGTACACGAATAAAATTTTGTTTTATTATTTCAATGTTTTGACAATTTTATAATGTTTTATATCATCATCACAATTACATAATAAGTTGTTACATATCTAATCTGAAAACAATTTTTGCAGCATATTGTAACGGGAACCCTATCAAACAGACCTCCTTCATTTGTCCGTCTACGAGTCGAGCGGTGTACGTGAGTCAAGGCCGCGCAAAAGTACGTTCCAGAGTACTTTGGAGAACACTTGAAATAGTCATTAACTGGGGTAGGTTAAGCGAAAAAAACTATTGTGGACCTCTCCACGACCTACAAAAGCAGAGCGGCTGGTTTAGTCAGTTCACTTGTGATGAGCGATTTTCCTTAGTGCGGATAGAGTGGCTGTTGAAGTACTGTAGCGAAGTGTTATTGTGTTATAATTAAAGTGGTAGTCTAATATTTGACAGTATTGTTGTGTGTAAACGAATTTAACTTGGATTATTGTACAAGTTGATTACAAACTGTTATTTGTGATTTATTAACGCTGGTGATTAGTACTTGATTCTGATAGTAAGCTAACAAAATTCAGACGGATCTGTGGAACGATTCATAGGTACCTAAAAAATAAAACACGGAAGGATAGACAAATAAAATTTTATAAAACTATGGCTGTCTCCACATTTCTGTATGCTAGTAAGAGATGGACTCTTGGTAAAAAGGGACGTGCAGAAAGGGCCGCAAGATTGTTCTCTCTTGAATCGGAGAACGATATAAGACGCGATTTAAACATTGTACCACTGCATCAGAAAATTGAAGACCACAGAGGGAGATGGTGTGAACACTTGAATCGCATGCCTGATATCCGTGTACCTGACGCTGCCTTGGGTTATCATCCTACTGGGAAGAGATATGTCGGTAGAGCGAGGAGGAGATGGATTCCGGAACAGATCTAAGGCCTAGTCCTGGGAGTGGTGATGATGATTATTGTGATGATGATGATTATTATGATGATGATGATTAGTATTTCATTGGTGGCTGTATTTTTTTTCAACTTTAACATTCGCCGTCAGACGACCACAGTGAGACCATCGTAGCAATATGTTTGATATATACTGGTATTTAAATTATGTTTAGGTATACACAAAAATGTAAATTATATTCTGGTTGTTATATACAAGTTGATATTATCTTATTGAATTAATGTTTTAAACTGTTATTGTTATACTTCCATGTTCCATAAGGAAATGGAAGTATGGTCATCGGAAAAAAAAATCATGTTCGAGATAACGGCTTATTCTTATTGTACTACCCTCAAAACATGATGAAAAGTCATTTTTCGAAAAGTGTCAGTGTGTGTATGTGTGTTTGTGTGTGTGTGTTTGTCTGCCTGTCTGTGTGTATGTGTGTAGAATTTTTTCTGTGGCAAACGATAACTGCCGCAAATTCAAACAGAATCAAATACTTTTTTGCATACATCTCTGTACTGAAGGCATATTGTTTTTGGTAAAGATCGGTTTAGGGAAAGGGGTAGTTTACCTGCAACGTTTTATGTTCTAACAAGGGTAATTTTTTTAATGACGAACGATAACTGCCGTAAATTCAAACAGAATCAAATAATTATTTGTATACGTCCCTGAATTGTAGAGAACTCAAGGCGTTTTGATGTTGGTGAAGATCGATTAAGAGGAAGGGGTAGTTTACCGGCAACATTGTATGTTTTAACAAGGGTATTTATTTTCTATGACGAACGATAACTGCCGCTCATTTAAACAGAATCAAATAATTTTGTACATATAGCCTTCAAATATAGAGGGCTCAAGGGCTGTTGATTTTGGTGAAGATCGGTTTGGAGGAAGGGGTGTAGTTTGCCAGCAACGTTTTATGTTTTAACAAGGGTAATTTTTTTGACGAACGATAACTGCCGTGAAGTCAAACAGGATCAAATAATTTTTTGCGTATATCCGTAAATTGTAGAGTACTCAAGGTCTTTTGATTTTGGTGAAGATCGGTTAAGAGAAAGGGGTAGTTTACCTGCAACGTTTTATGTTTTAACAAGTGTAAATTTTTCTATGGCGAACAATAGCTGCCGCACATTCAAAGAGAATCAAATATTTTTGCATACGTTCCTGAGTTGTAAAGGACTCAAGATCTGTTGATTTTGGTGAAGATCGGTGAAGGGATAAGGGAAAGGGGTAGTTTACCTGCAACATTTTATGTTTTAACAAGAGTAATTTTTTCATGACGAACGATATCTGCCGTAAATTCAAACAGAATCAAATAATTTTTTACATATGTCCCTGAGTTGTAGAGGACTCAAGGTCTATTGATTTTGGTGAAGATTGGTTACGGGGAAAGGGTAGTTTACCATCAACGTTTTATGTTTTAACAAGAGTAAAGTACTTAATTTTGATAAATTAATTATCCTGATAAGAAGATCATAATAATCCACCGTAGAAACGTAGATGAAATATTTATAAATGAAGAGGCTATTTGAACGAGATGTGGCTAATTATCTATACATGAAAATTATAGTTGAAGGGTGAGGGGATAATTTTTTATATGTGTACTACGTTATCGGCAATAAAGAAGTATTTTGTTGTTAAAATTCCTTCCCGGGCTGTTTGGCCGTAGTCCAATGTTTTCTGCAAAACATGACATTTCGGCAGTGCAATCGACTTCTAACATCAGTAAAAATCAAGTGCTATAACGTGAGGTGGTATACGTTAGTGACCACAGTACTGTGGTTAAGGCTGAAGCAGTAAGTAGAAAGAAGTAGTTTCTATGGAAACATTTCATTTCGAAAATGATTTTAAATAAAAATCTTAGAACATGGAAGTCATGTTTGGTTCTCCATACCGATATTTTACATTGTTTCCACACTTTATATAGGAAGACATATTAACGGACTGTTAGGATACTTACCTCATTGGTTGGTGGTGTGTGTGTTGCTGGTACAGAACCAAATTGCTTTGTTTGTCTGCCAACCGGATTTATTTGTTTGTCCTGCTTTTGTTTGTCCTCTGTAATATTTTTTGCAATCTTGACATTAACTTTTGTGTATACCATTGGTTGTTGTATTATATTATTTGTCGTGTGGGTTATTTAGTTTTTTAAAATTATTTTTATTAGTTTGGTACGCTATTTTCATATGTAATGAAATAATTAATTGTCTATTACAATTTTAATTTTAATGTAATGCTGTTGTACTTATTTCAAACAAACAAAAATGGCATGTGCCATTTAGTTTGTACGTGACTATGGGAAATATTTGCGTATGAAACTTAGTGCGTCAATGTAACGCATGACCTGCCGCAAAACAACATTCTAAAGTCTACTTACGTAGATAAGTTACCTACAAACACAGTTTCTTCTTTGATTTAAAACGTCTTCATGGCTATTTCGGAGTGCTGTGTTTACTTGGCTGTAGCCTATATTTCGACGTTGACTGTTTGCGCTAGATAACGTTGCGTAACACAACAAACCCGGTTCAACGTAAACAGTCGCTGGGTTCAACAGTCTGCTAGTAAAGTCAAGGTGGCGTAAATAACAGCAAAACGTGACTTGGTTGGGAGAAGACAGATGGACGAACTTAGCTACGTTCTTTTGACCAATGATCGCCAAATCTCTGAGTCACTAAGCTACTTACTCAACTTAAAAACTGAGCTACTGATAGTCTATTAGATACTAACAGCAAGGGCGCGCGCGCACACATTAACACACACACACATCTTCTTCTTCTTCTTCTTCTTCTTCTTCTTCTTCTTCTTCTTCTTCTTCTTCTTCTTCTTCTTCACCTCACGGTGTAGGCACGTTGCCTATTCCGTCATCACAGAGTATCTCTCCATCTCACTCTCGGACTTCTTACAGCTATTGTACCAAAGGGTCTATATCAAAAAGCAGCCTTAGTTAATCGTCCGTCCTACATTCTGTCCAGATGCTCTAACCATTCCCTGCGATATGTCTGAATCCTATCATTTATGTAGAATACCTATAGATCTTCTCTAATATCCTCATTGCGCAAACAATCCTGTCTCGTGCAACGCTTTGTTCTTCTCGGAAACTTCATGTCCAAAGTTTGAATCTGATTTTTAATCTGCTTTGTAGGAACCCATGTTTCAGATGCTAATTGAAGTCAGAAATTTGTTCCAAAACTGTTCCCTCATGAATAATTTTTATCTGACTGGAAAATTCTCCCGAAAAGCCATGCTTTTTGTTTTCTGCTTAGATATTTGAAAATCATATTGTTTACAAATATGATTTAAACGATGTTAAGAATACTGCAAATCATCCTCTGTTTTCTGTATTAAGACTGCATTGTCAGCATAGAATAAGATATCACACACACACACATACACACAAATGTATAATATTATTAAATAGAATATAATTTTTATGATTTATTTGAAAATGTATTGTCAATTTATTTTACATTAGTATCGTCTACAGAATGTGTATGTATAATGTAGTGTAGTAAATCTCATATAATAATATATTATTAGAACGTAGGATATTAGGATGTCCAAAGAGGAAATTACATTATTTTGGAAGGTGATTCTAACGCTGACAATAAAGAAATTACTACATATAAATGTTTTTTTCTCAAGCTATGGCCTGTTGAGAACAGGCCTGGTATTTCTATTGATAAGGTAAAATTAGTGTGATCCATGAGATACAGAACTCGCTCTCCATTTTAAAAGAAGAACATTTATTATTAGAAACCTTTCGATATTGATAATTTTTTAATTACGGGAAAATTTTCGAAGATGTCGGTGCCTGTACTCATTGTTTAGTAAATTAACAATTGTAGAACACGTGAACAATTTTACAGTCATGTGCATAGGATTAAGGAGGAAAGGTGGCGAAAAGAAATGTTTAAACAGTTACCTTTAAAACGAAGAAGAAGAAGTAAACCAAGAAATACCGGGAAAGTTGCATACCATTAGCCATGACTGAAAGGAGGGTAAAGAATTCGTTTCAAAAATATTGGAAATACTGGGAAAGTTACATACCATTAGCCATGACTGAAAGGAGCATAGAAGAATTAGCTTCAAAAATACTGGGAAGGCTGCATACCAGTAGCCATGTATGAAAGGAGCGTAGAAAAATTAGCTTCAAAAATACTGGGAATACTGGGAAAGTCGAATGCCTTTAGACACGTCAGAAAGGAACGTAGGGGTGTCATTAGATTCGGAAGATAATGACTTGCGGCTGAAATGAGATTTATCAGGCACGTGGCAGGGTATACTCTTCGTGATCACAGAAGAAACACATATGTGCGGCAGGAACTCAACATTATGAATATACTCGACAGAAATTCCTAGTGTCGGCTGAATTGATGGGAACATCCTTGCCGAATGGATGACTGCCGCATCCCCAAGCAACTATTTCACTATAAGCCGAAGGGACGGAGAGGTTCGGGACGTCCGAGGAAGCGCTGGAGTGACTAGCTCTAGGCTTTGCTGTTTGAGACCGGAACAAACCATCTTTGGTTTAATCCTTGCTTCTGCTGCTGATGATGATGATGATAATGAAGATAATTACTTGTGATTGCTAAGATGCGGTACGCAATTTTAACACTGCCGAATTTGCGACTATAGGCCAAAACCCATATACTCGTAACCCACAACTCATATGTGCCCACAAGAACAGTGAAGGCGTTGAAGGGAAATTTCGGTATAGCCAATTTGATATAAGTGACTACCCGTCATTTAGAGTTAGTATAAGACCGCCTGTCGATTGGAATTACTATAAGTAGGAAAAGTGTGACCTACCGGAGGTGCAGACTAATACACTAAAACCCCCCGATCCAGGGTTGTACGCGGTCTGGCAACCCATTCATGAAAACATTTATGCAACTCGTAAGAGTTTTAGTAAAAAAAAAAAAAAAAATACAAGGTATGACAACTCCACCGATATTATATTCTACAAAAATTTAGCTGCTTTCAAGACGTAACTCAATCGGGATTACTCGGCTGTGTGTGTTTGTGAGACGGTAGTGGATACGATTCCTGAGGAGCACGGTACAGCTCACCAAAGAGGACGAGATACGGAACGCAGTTTTGAGAGATGAAATACGTTCTGTATTAAAAAAGATAAAATATCACAAGGTCCATTAAAAACTTTGTCTTTTTCTCCATTCAAAGATTATCCTGCGACCATTTGCGATACCAGCCGTGTTGCAACTCATATTCCATTATTGCAGAGTGAAATGAACCACATAATAATCGAGTACAGGGAGTTTTGTGTGTGTGTGTGTGTGTGTGTGTGTGTGTGTGTGTGTGTGTGTGTGTGTGTGTGTGTGTGGCGGAAGTGTGCCTTTGTTACTTGTCAAGCCCAGACAGTGCGTATCGCCTGACAGTGTGTCCGAGCGTTGAAAAACACACATACTAATGGACCTTCCGAAGAAGAACCGAGAGTGACATACCAAATCCCGAGGGTACAAGCGCCAACTCCCGAAATCCCAGAAAGACAAGAGTCAAGCACAACCACCAAGTAACATTTCCTTAATCGTAAAACCTGGGGAACAGGATCCCGCCCGGGCTGCTTCACTGGCTCCTGGTATCACTTTAGAGCACGTCTCTGATCAACTCGACGACCCCGAAACCCGGAATGGTTAGGGACCCGAGCTCCGGGTTCAATCTGCAGGATCTACTAGGAGGTCTACGGCTTTTTATCCACCCTCTGACGGCGGAAAGAGAACAACACCTTGCCAGGCCATTGTAGCAGGGCAAGTTCCAGTGACATCCCCCGCTCTCTGACAACCGCGTACGACTACAATCTCACGGAAGCCAGTCCGCCGAAGAGGGGACAAAAATATGTACTTAATGGACGGAGCTAATAACTGTGAATTTAGTGGACGTCAGGGACTGATGTGAGAGGCCCGACGCAGCCACACCCGTCCTCGTTCCAAAGGCGATACGCCCTTCTACCAACCATCAGTTCCGATGCCACCGAAAGAAAGGATACCCTCTGCGTTGCATATCTGGGTGGGGTCTTGGTCCCACGGGAACCCACCCGCAATCGCCGATGATAAACAACTGTGAGTCTACAGGGCTTTTGCCCTGCCATCCGCAGCGGTCACTACTCAGTCACACGACCTTTACCCACGCAGCTTTCGCGGATGTGTGAGTAGTTTGCCCGTCAGTGTACCTAAGTTCTGATCTGCTTGAGACTATTCGCTGGTGAAGAGAAATCTCCTTCCCAAACACGCGGCGCTATTTCGGATTCAGTGTACCTCGTAGAGCTACTGGACCAAGGACGGTGGAACCCCCGATTCCTTTTCACGCCCACACGCCCACACGCCCATTACTATTGTTCATTGCATCTCTTGCAGATACTTACTAACCGCAGGACAGCCCTGGTCCTTGTTCGCAATGTCAGGACATTTGGCTTTTGTCCCATAAGATCCATTACAGCCGAAGGGCCAGTTTCACTCCAGTTCCGCTCTGAGGCAGCTCGTGCTAGGCAGAAGGAAGCCACCGGGTAAGAGAGTATAGGGTCCCCCCACCTCTCGTCGATGGAGAAAACGCTCTAGCCCCTCGCCCGTGGGGTAGCATGGCAAAAGAGACACCTGCCTTATTTCCTGCAGCTACAGTGGTGAACAGGCAAATCGATTCGTGACCACGATTCGGTCGCACAACGGCAGCACAACCGTTGAGACTGCCAGTCGCAAACAAAACGAGTGTGCTGGTCCATTCCACAACGAAATATTACACGAAGATAGAGTAGAGCGTAGACTATCGTAGAGTCATATTGTAGAATTCGAGACATGAAAGCGATTGATACCTCCGTCCGAAAAGGGTGAACTGTGAATTGCAAAAACCTGTGGTAGTTGAACAGGCTTGTAGAATAATACTGGAAGGAAGGAAAGGAGATATACCCTGGAAAACAGGGAGCAGGAAAGAAAGAAGAATAAGAAAAAGAACAAGAAGAGGGAGGAGGAGGAGGAGGAGGAGGAGAGGAGGAGGAGAGGAGGGGGAGGAGGGGGAGGAGGAGAAGGAGGAGAAGGAGGAGGAGAAGAAGAAGAAGAAGAAGAAGAAGAAGAAGAAGAAGAAGAAGAAGAAGAAGAAGAAGAAGAAGAAGAAGAAGAAGAAGAAGAAGAAGAAGAAGAAGCAGGAGGAGGAGGAGGGGGAGGAGGAGGAGGAGGAAGAGGAGGAGAAGAAGAAGGTGGTTATGATAATGATGATTATGATGATGACAATGATGATAATAATTATGAAGAAGAAGAAACGGAAAAGGTTAATAATTAACTGCACTTGAACTTGTTATTTTGTGGTTTATATATTCTGACAGAAATATGTTTAAATATTTGCATTTTACTTAACAAACATAACTTACTTGGTGTTGGGTATGGTAGTGTTTACTTTATCCCGACAAGGTGTTTATTTGTTTTACACGACGCGTTATTGGGAATATTTTGAAAGTTTAAACTTTTTTTTTATTCACGTCTCTGCTAAAAACTTGAATACTTTTATATGTTTCTCCTCTTTATTTGTATTATAATTTTTCCTTTTGTTTGTTTACCTATATTTATATAAATTACTTATGAAACTTATTAAAACAGATTATTATTGTCACAGCACTATGTAAAATTTTTACTGAACAAAAATAGATAAGAAATTACATTTATTTATAACGTAAACAATGTCACAACATTTTTTATTCGTATAGGAAAGTCAGCATGGTTATAACCAAAATTATAATGGCAAACCAATTTAATTACGCAAACTGTGTGAATATAAGAATAATATTAAATTATTTAGCAAAATTCTGGTCTTTACGTCATTTTTGCATGATCAAAATCATCATCGTCACCATCATCCTGTTATGGTTCAGACAATTGCTTTCATCCAACGTTCATTAGTTTCTTAGTTTCCCTGGAGATCATCTTTGGTTTAGACAGAAGCTTTTATTTACTTCGTAAGATTATAGTTTCTGTTTGGTCCACGACAAAGTAAAATCATTTACTGTATTCATGTATTGTTGAGAATAACGGTTTAACATTCAGTTCATTGCTAGAAACTTTATTCCTAATACGATAACCTCTAGTGACTCGTAAAAATTGCATTTCTTCTACTTCTGTGATACTTTTGTCCGTCTCGCCAATAATCCACACTTACAACCCTAATTCAGATTCCGAATCGTACCATTGTAATGTAAAGTTTTAATTTTATTATCTCACCGTATTTTTTACACAAACAGTCCAGCCGTGGACCACGCGAATATTATTTCCTTTTCTTCTCCTGTTAGGAGGCCCTCATTCACATACTGTGCGCCGCCTTCCTTTTCACTGTCCACCCCTTTCTCGTCTTCTTCTCACCCCAGAGATCCTCAAGATTTTTATTTTTGTTTCTGTATGTATTTTTATCCACACAGTCGTTCAAAGAGAGAACCAGTTTCATCATTTCCTCCTTGAGTTGTTTGGTGTATCCGTTCAGACTAGAAAGATTATTAATCTCACTGTATTTTATTATTTATGTTTATTATTCTCACTGTAGGCCTATATCATATTACTCTATTCGTATATTATTTCAGAGCATATAAATTTAAAATCCTCTACCTGTATAATAACCCTTTCAGAGTAAAGGTGTTTTTCTCTGCCATAAACGTATTGCTATAGAGACGATAAAATATTTTAATTCAAAAATAC
The DNA here is from genome assembly GCA_034769895.1 of Magicicada septendecula. Classification (NCBI taxonomy): domain Eukaryota; kingdom Metazoa; phylum Arthropoda; class Insecta; order Hemiptera; family Cicadidae; genus Magicicada; species Magicicada septendecula. The sequence continues at coordinate 18,594,540 of CM068369.1, read as the reverse complement.
CAATTTTTGGAGTATGTTGATAATGAGGTATAAATTTAGAATTTTGAAAAACGGAGAGAGTGGGGCTTAAATATACGAAAAAAATAGGGTTTTAAGGGCGATTCTGCAAAATATGTTGGAGATGATACAATAAAGAGAATATTTGGAACGTAATTACGAAGGAAAGGCATGTGATAAACGTCACGGCCATTGAGAGAGTAATGGTATGGGGTACGTTGTTTTGCGTGACCCCTTTTTGCAAAACATTTTCAAAGGCAAAGCGTTGTCAAAGCGATTGCGTGGTCAGGGTCGTAAGCTTTATTGTTAATGGGAAACTTGATCAATGGCAATGCCTGGATTACTTATGTGGGTGTAAAAAGGTCAAAGGGGGCCACAGATATATGTAAAATAATTCCAGAAAATTCCATACTACGCGTCAAGAACGCTACCAGGAAACATCAGAACGTAATTTGATATGTATTGATTTGTATTTGTTCAGGTGTTAGTTTGTTTTATGTTTGTATATTTGTAAATTTTCCCAAATGTTGATTATGGTGCCTTTGTATATCAATACAAAACATGACACAATATTCAAAGCACTCAACATCGAAAATACACAAAAATTAACACATACACCACAATCACACACAATGAAACCAATTTGAAGTACCAGAAGCCAACAGGAAGCCACAATAATAATAGTCAACCAACATATATGTACTTCACCAGACACAGAAACCAGAAGGCTGAGGATGGGTACATGATGGTACCCGAAACATGTTCCTAATAAGAAAAAAAATATCTTGAGGAAAATTCATTATAAATATTAAATAATATATATATATATAATAGTTATATTCTATAACTATAGAATTAAATAATAAAATTACATAGTTTATTGAACAACATTATACACTCTCTGTCAGCACTATAGTGATAGACGAAGTGATAAACTGATATATGATTTGTTACAGTTCTTGACGACATTGATACGAGGTTCATTGTTCAACCCAGAGTGTTCAACCTTAGCGAATCTGCCAGACAACAGCTCCTTGCCAAAGACGCTACTTAAGGTTTCAAAGGAGGCATAAGTGAATTGCAGAATTTACTGGCGTGGTGATCTGGTGCGGCCGCATTCACTCACTGAATTTTGGAATTCAGTTAGGATGAACACATTGTATGTGAATGTGTGATGTGTGTGTATGAAACAGGACTATGTATCAATAAAACGTCATATAAACGTAGTAGCATTATTTTAAGTCGCCTCTTCTCCAGTTCGTTCACCAATTCAGTCTCCTTTCTAGCAAGTGATCTAACATTCCATTTACCTACTTTTAGTTTTCCGAAATTCCATATGCTTCAGTTGGTCGTTTTTGCAGCCGGTTTTTTCCATGTTGTAGTTTTTGAGTCAACTAAATTTTACATGGAAGGGTTACCTCGCACAACCCCCAATCTGGAAAACCAGGTGCATTTGTTTAGGGGCACGCAACCTCTCCATGGGTCGCCTTCTCTACAGTTGATGACCCCGGTCTGCCCAATGATAAATTTGGGTCGCCAAGCTATTCTATTTCACCGGCATTCCCTGCCAGAGAGCATTTCAGCTATCCACCACCTGGGCAGGCACCCGATAGGGGATTAGGAAACCACGCCTAGGAGTAGTATCGCAGACCAAATACGGCGCCCAGCCCCCAGCGTGACGCTGCTCCAACAGAATCCGGGCAGACACAATTATTGGATGTTAAAACAGATCAGTTAATCGTAGCAGGGGATTTAAACGCCATAACTGTCAATATATACCTTTTCCAGGCGTAATAGGTACACAGGGTGAAAGTACTATAAATGAAGGTGCCAACAATTTGAGAACTTTTTTCCATTTCAATAAATTAAAACTGACTAATATTTTTTCCAGAAAGAGGGACAATATTATACATATACATATACAATAAATATACATTATATAAATATAAATATACAACAACATACAGCTTTAAATCCATTATTGATTATATAATAGTAAATGAGAAATTATTATATAGTATACGGATTAGTAGACGATACTCATGTTTACAGTGGACCTGATACACATTTCGACCGTTAATTTGTACTGTACTTCCAAAATTCCGCGTCTAGGATAGATGGATGAAAGCTACTTTTAAGAAACATAAAATATAATCTGGAGGGAACCTCCACCTGTTTTATGCACTAAGCAGACTAACTGGGATTTATTTGAACACATTATCAATGAGAATATCAACTCTAACTTTCGCATTACGGATTCCAGAGACATTGAAGTAGCCGTTCAATACTTTACTAAACTACTACAGGATGCTGCATGGCAAGCTACACCAGAAAGAAGAAAAGTTTTACCTGATTATCATAATATACCTCTGCACATCAAACAACTTATTAAAGAAAAACGACAAGCTCGCGGTAAGTGGCAACGAACGAGAAACCTCCAGTATTAAACAATTCTCAATAGGCTCATCCATAGAATTCGCGCAGCTATGCAAGAGGCCCGAATCGCATCGTTTGAACACTACGTAACATGTTTAACACCCCATGATCATTCAATATGGAAGGCGACAAAAAAATCAAACGACCGGTAATCCCAGTATCCCCCATTCGTAAACCTGACGGCAGTTGGGCTCAAGAAAATGAAGATAAGGTGAATGTGTTCGCAGATCACCTTTCCCAGATTTTCACCCCAACCTCATCAGCAATTGATGACTCAGAAATTCTAACTTACCTTCATGCTCTCTGCCAATTATCTCCTCGCGTTTGCATTGTCTGAAGTTCTCAGGGAGATAAAACATTCCAAGACACATAAAGCCCCCGGTTACGATTTAATAGTTGGAGAAGTTCTGAAACATCTTCCCAAGAAAGCGTTAGTACTACTTACAGCTATTTACAACAGTATGCTCAGACTGTGTTACTTTCCAATCTAATGGAAATTTGCCCAAATTATCATGGTCGCAAAATCTGGCAAACCCTCTACTGAACCTACATCTTACAGGCCAATAAGCCTTCTTCCACCCTTGTCAAACATATTTGAACGACTTCTCCTGACCAGACTAAAACAAATAGTGCCCTTTAGGTACCTGATCCCTAAACACCAAGTTGGGTTCAGAGAAAAACATTCTACAGTGCAGCAATGCCACAGAATAGTGAACAAAATTAGGGATAGCCTGGAAAAGAAGACGATGTGCGCAGCTGTCTTCCTGGATATTCAGCAGGCTTTTGATAAAGTCTGGCATGAGGGCCTTCTGTACAAGCTGAAGAAACAACTTCCTGATCAACTATATTTACTGTTGAAATCATATCAAATTCCTGTGCAAGATAGACACTTCCAAATCAAAATCGAAGACGCTGTGTCAGTAATCTTTCCTATAAAGTCGGGAGTGCCTCAGGGCAGCGTTCTGGGGCCATACTTATATCTTATATTTACTGCTGACCTACCTGTGACAGACTACACTACCACCGCCACCTTCGCTGATGATACCGCTATCCTCGCAGTAGATCCCAACCCGGAACGAGCCTCTGAGAAACTGCAAAGCCATCTTTACCTCCTGCAAGATTGGTTCCAGCGGTGGAGGATCCGAGTTAATTCTGCAAAATCCACTCAAATAACCTTCACCATGAAACGTAGCTCTTCTCCACAAGTCACCATAAACGATGCCCCCATACCTATAAAATCAGAAGTTAAATACCTGGGTCTGGATTTGGACGACAAATTGAGATGAAAATCCCACATTCAGGCTAAGAAACAACAACTCAACTTAAAAGCTAGGCAAATGTACTGGCTCATAGGTAGAAAATCTCAACTATCTCTCGCAAACAAAGTCATCATACATAAAGCTATGCTCAGACCAATCTGGACTTACGGTATACAATTGTGGGGCTGCTCTAAACCTTCCAACACAAAGATTCTGCAGACAGTTCAGTCAAAAATCGTGCGCTGTATAACGAATGCTCCCTGGTTCATCTCTAATTACACTCTTCGCAAAGACCTCAACATTCCATACATTTCTGATGTCGTCAAGATGCACACCGCTAAGTACGGGAACCGCAACATAGGACATAGCAATAACCTGATCAACGAACTCCTCAATCCATTACTGGATGTAAGAAGGCTGAAGAGACAGTGGCCAGATGACCTGACCCGGTGAACGTGGTAATCATCGCTGGATGGTTCTCACCTCAAGTGACGACTTATACATCACTTTTACTTATTACTCTGTGAAATGAGTATATTGTAAACTGCATTATAATAAATAAAGAAAAGAAACATAAAAATATTGATGACGTTTACAAGATGCACCTGCTACAGGCTGAGATTTGCAGGACACTGTATAATTTAACGCCTTTCAAGATACTCAGCATACTCACCATCTGGAGACGAGCAAACATAGAATCTGTGTGGTATACGATACAGACAGCCATAAAGAAGGCGACAGATGAAGCATTAGGAAAAAAGAGGAAAGTTCGCAGGTGGAAAGGTTTACAGATTTGGGACGAGGAAATAACGGCAGCAATAAAGGAAAAGAAGGAAGCGTATCATAGATATCTGCAATTGCAAACGGAAGACGAAAAACAAATCTACCGAGAAAAGAGAAATTTTGCCAAGACAATAGTACGCAGTGCACATGAAAGATATTGGGAAACATTTGTTGCATCAATAGAAAATGATGTTCATAGCCATACTACTTGCTGGCTACTTGCTTACTTGCTGTACTTCAGTAGTACTAAAAAAAAGAGGTAGGTCCCATTTAAATATCATAACAGAAAACAGTGGATTGAGGATTGTATTAAACTTTGGTTTGTGCCTACAGAAGAAGATTTTGTGGTAAGTCAAGAAGATAAGTCATCAGAAGTCGACGCATAACAATAGAAGAGTTACAAGTTTAGCTAAAAAACAAATCAAACGTTTCAGAAGCACCACTGGCAGCCATCTTCAGTGGAATTTGCGTCTCCCCAACGCGAGTTGTCAATCGTCAGGCCTATAGTACTGCGTGGTGCTGTGGTATCAGTTGAAGGCGCACGCGGCCTTCACCACAGTACTGTGGGCCTGACGTTTAACAACCTGCGTTGGGTAGACCCGAATTCTACTGAAGATGGCAGCCAGTGGTGCTGCTGAAACGTTTGGTTTGTTTTTGTAAACCCTGGACCACGGCCAAACAGTCCGGTAAACATTTCAAATATAACTGACACCGGCCGTGAAAGCCTGAGAACAATATATTGAGCTAAAGAAGTTAAGAAATAGAAAAGTTACTGGTTATGATAGAATAAACTCAGGACACCTGAAATATGAAGGCAAGGATTTGATGACTAAACTTTGACTTTATTCAATAAATGTTGGAAGAATGTAAAGTCCCAAGTCTTGGTTGCAGGAAAAAGTGACATCCTTATTTAAGAAGGGGTACCAGAACTGTTGCAACAATTACAGAGGAATTGTCTGTTAAATAAATGTTTTTAAATTATATTCACGAATCGTTAATCAGTGTTTTAAAGCTATCTCCGAGGCACTACTATTAGAGAAAGAGATTTTAGTGTTGGACGATCTGCAGTGACAAAGTTTTTTTTCAAAAATCTAATTAAGCGGATCTGACAGTACAGACATGGATGATTGAATTCGCTAGTTAATAATAGCCAGCAAGGAAGACAACTTGCGGTGTACGGGCGGTGGGCAAAAGAGGGTATGAAGAAGTTGTTGGTCCTATTATTGTTATTTCCGATCTGACGATGAGCTGTGAAGCTTCAAAGCGCTAATCGGAATACATTTTTTATAGTGGTGTGCAACAGTGATTATTCTGTTCATGTTTTTTCAGTTAAACAAATAATTGAGAAAAGATTTGACATGAATTTAGAGGCTCATGTGGCTTTTATAGATTACTAGCTGTTATAACCGCGGCATAGCCCGCTTTATCTTTTTTTTTTAATTCACGTTTTTTTTAAGACAAGCTTCTAAAATTTTTATTTGTGAAATTATCTTTATTTTGTGTTTTCTGCGCCGGTTTGTTTCTATTAAAAGTTTTTAACCGCGTTATTAGTTGCTCGTTTATTAATCATGTGTCGTTATGGATTCAGATTTTCTGAAAGTCGAGATGAATGGAATCGTATCAAAGAAAAAGTAGGCCTAAGTTTATATGTTATTGTAAGTTACGTTCATTTTTCAAAATAATTTCAAATTACATTATTACATTATGTTATATTTATTATTTTCAAAATATTGTAGATTTCAAAATATTGTAGATTTCACAATAATATACCTTGAGTCTTTTGATATTTATGGGCATACAGACAGTGTTCTAGCATGTCACTACTAGCATTCTAACCCTTTAGGATATACAATATTTTTAGTTTTTCCCTGTGTTGCATATCCTTAGGCGTGCCTACTTTTGGACAAGCCACATACAGTCGGCCATGTGAGAAGCATCCATTTTATAAATTAATTCCGGCACCTAAAGGACTGCTCTTGCTTGGGCTTTGTTTATTATCATCTCGATTGCAAGCCTAATGGGCAATTCCAGCCGCTCAAAGGGCATATCGCTTGATATTAAGGAATACGTGGAATAAAGACATCTTCTCCTTTGGCGTACTTGATGGTAACTTTTATTACGTTCGTCATGAGGGTCTTAACGCGCATCCTCGTACCATTGCACATTTTTGATGGTTCGATGTTACGTATTAATGTTATCGGCGTTTAAAGTTTTAAAGTCAGGATGTGCGGGGGAATTCCGGGGGCTCCAAAAAAATTGAGGAATTCTCTGGGATAAAACACAGCTTGCTCGTTGCTTATGGCTATATCGGTGGAGTTGTAAGTCGTCGCGGAGCCGCGACGTTGGTCCTGTATTCGGTTATAAATCGAGATGTGTTAGGTTATCGCTTCATTCTTAGGGGCTAAAATGGCACGTTCACAAATCCATCGATAGTTTTTAAAATATGTTGCAATGTCCGAGAAAACTTTGTCAACAATATCTTGAATTGATTGCATAATATTAAAAAAATTTTCCGGAAAAGATACTGGATCTGATGGAAATGTACCATCTCCAAGGCACAGTAATGGTTTTGTAAACATTTCGGCAGTAATATCTCCTAGTAAATGAGCTCGCATATTGGTCGCCAGTGATCGCTTTTGAATATGTCTCTACAGATATGATGCTTTGAGGCAAGCATTAAATTTTTCGGCAGGTGTTCCTCGTTGTGAAACTGGTAATTTTTGGCGAAAATCTCCAGCCAAAACTATAACAGCTTCTTCCATTATTTGAGTGTTCACTCGTAATTCCTTGATTGTGCGATCAAGGGCTTCAAGAGCTTGCTAGTGTGCCAAACAATGACTTTGCACATTTATAAGACTTTAGCTTTCCAAGCCTTTGCTAATGTTGGAAATAGGACTTTATGATAGTGTAAAATTTAAGGGCAAACGGAGGGTGGAATAAGCCGTTCTCCCTCCTTCCAGAAGTGTAGAAGCTATGCCTGACAATGCAACGGCAAGAGCAATTTCAATTTGCGCCCAAACTTCTGCTAGTAATAAATTAATTATAAATGTTTTCCCTGTCCCACCCGGAGCATCGAGATAAATAGACCCCCAATTTTACTTAAAATGAGCTCAATTATTGCTTTGTGTGCCGCTGTCTGATCATTGAGTAGGAGAGGCTTATTGGTAATGACGACATTTTTTAATTGTTCAGTGTCGTAGCTATCTTCTCGCAGAACATCCCTGTCAAATACAAAATATCTGTTCGGACTGGGGCCGGTATACCTAATTTACAAAGAGTTTTTCCGTTTATCGATACACATTTATCTTCAAGTATTAGTAGTTATCTACATTTTCTGTCCTTCATACACGGTGATTTAGGGTTTAATGCTCCACAGGGGCCGTGTATCATACTTTTGGGGATAATTTCAAAGAGAATGGGACTTTCTTCTGGGTTTAGTAGCTCCGTCGAAATAACGCTGTCTATTTCAGTGGGGCGTATCTTATTCTTGAGCCATACTAATATGTGTGCATGTGGAAGTCCTTTTTTCTGCCACTCGAACGAATACATCCAGCTTCGAGTCGCTCCATAGATGTAACATTTAGTAATCACGTCCTTGAGCTTTATCAACTTTTGTTTAAAAACCCTGGCTGTTAAGTCATGACGGTCGAATGGCGCTTGGGGCTCAAGAAAGTATTTTTTATTTCTGTCCAAGTTGGATTGCATGTGAATGTAATAAATAAATCTAGACGACCATACGCTCAAACCTATGTCATAGCATCTTGGGCGTATTCCGGCATGTCTGGGACTTCCGGTGAAGGTAGATGGTAATATGACCATTTGTCCAGTGTCCGTAACGTTTCCATCATTGACGACAGCGTCCCTCAAATGAATGTACACTTTAACTCGAAGATTTTTTTTTATGTAAGTCGACTGTACAAAAGACGTTTCAACTTTTCCGTACACATCAACAGTAAACTGTAGAAAGACCTGTCTCCATATTAAAATGTGATTTGACGATCCCTGCCTTATTACTATTCGGTAGGCATAAAAATCCATTGCCGATTCTTTTCATTGTTTGGCTTACCAGTTCCTTTGGTTTGTCGAAGTTCGAAATGCTAGCTATTTTCCCCTTCTCAAAATAGTATTGAGTATTGCAAAGAGTCATACAAACGATTTGTTTCTGCAATGCGTTAAGGAGTTTTGTTCCGTCTCTGGATAATCATATCCCTTCTGTCAAATTCTTCTCCAACCGAAACAATAGCTGCTTTGTAGACGGCTGGGGCATTAAAACGCCGCTCATGTTTGTCAACTGGCGTCCTGTCAGCTTGTATAACAATTTTGTACTCATCAGTCGGCATTCTTTCGAAAGCTGTTTTGAACACTTTTACTAAATTATTATGTTGCTGCAACAGCCTTTGCAAATTTAAAACAATATCCTTTCCTGTATCGGGGATGACTTCACAGCGTCGATCGGACTGGGCTGGGTTGTCTCCCATGAAATAGATTTGTAAAACTTCCGATTTTTATTGTAACAGGGTGCAACGACCCGACTTTGTTATATATTTGTCTTTCCACTTTAGAAGTTAGCATAAAACTATCGGTTTCTTCGATTGCAGCTGTCGTACCGAAACATGATATCTGAAATCACGAATTTTATCTCCGAATATTTTGGAGAAAATGCTTGTATTCTGAAGTCGTTCCTGACATGTACGAAAAACGTGGTTCTGGCGGCTGATTCAGTGGTTCCAAAATTACTTTTCTATTAGAGAGCAGATCCTAGGCAATTGGGTTTTAAATTTTTGGCTTGTCAAAATTTGCGTATTACATCTATTTTGCGAATTGTAACTTTTGGAGGTGACGGATAGCCATAATTTCGATCTTATTTGAAAAGCCTCTAAAATCATATTACCTCGTCTGCCCACTTGTCTGACTTGACCAATATGTTTGCGATCATTTTCAAGCAGATATTCACGTCGTTCTTGTAATACTACATCCATTAATTCAGCCTGCCTAACGCGTTTTCGCTCGACGCGCTCTTCATGCTTCTCAGGTGTTTCCGCGGCTTAGACACTGTCGGTCTGCTAGCTCCCAGCTCCTCGCGTATTTCCGTGAACCTAATCTCTGGGTGACTTCTTCATTGTTTGTCTACGCACTCCCCTATGCTGCCCAGGTGTCTCCGCAGCCCTGGAGTACTGGTTCAGTAGTCTTAAGGGTTGACATAATACACGTTTTATGATCGCAAATTGTAGTTTATTGCTTCGTTATTTTTATTGTTTATAAATTAAATGGTGCTAACGGGTTTTACAGATTTGATTCGAGACGTTTGTTGGTACTGCCGACTTGTTACGTAAAACGGGTTTTACAGATTTGATTCGAGACGTTTGTTGGTACTGCCGACTTGTTACGTAAAACGGGTTTTACAGATTTGATTCGAGACGTTTGTTGGTACTGCCGACTTGTTACGTAAAACGGGTTTTACAGATTTGATTCGAGACGTTTGTTGGTACTGCCGACTTGTTACGTAAAACGGGTTTTACAGATTTGATTCAAGACGTTTGTTGGTACTAACGACTTGTTACAAGGAATTTTGGTTGTATTAAATTATGCAGATATATTTTGGTATTAACAGGTTTTTTCCCTTCTCGTTCCGTTAATTATTTACACGTTGTCGTGCAATTCTATCGATGTTTCCGAGTAGGTGGTCTGTTGATACGACATAATGCACGTTTTGTTATCTTAGTTATCTGTTCATTGCCTAATAATTTTTATTACTTATTTGTTAATGACTTCAATGGTGCTACCTGGTTTGTTTATGTTACATAAAATATTGCTTGTTTTCAATGTTTTTTGGGCTCATTCGATAATCGGATTGTACAATTCCTAACGATGCACTTCCTACAGTTTTCTATATGTACGAATGTTTTCTGTTGATAGGCACGTTATTTTTTCCCACTCCTCGTTTGTTTCCCGGTTGCTCACCGTTTATATGAAGATCTGTTGCTGTTTATTGCTTACTTAGTTACGCGTTGTTGTGCAATCCACTTGTTAGAATTGTTCCATCGTATCACCGTGAAACGATATGGTGCAATACGTGCAGTGTAGTTACACTCATTAGTAGAACAAGAGTGGGATTATCCGTCTATATAAACAGAACTTATTGGCAATCCCGTTCAGTCTTGTCTCGACAGTCACGAGCGACGCATCGTCCAGAGCTCGAGCTTGACCCCCGGCATCGACCCCGAGATGTCCGAGACCTAGACGGAAATGAACAGGACCGAAATGAACGAGTGGGAAGACCTACACCGAAATGAACGAGATTGAAATGAACGAGAGCTATACAGAAATGAACGAGTGCGAAATATTTTGCGAAAAATTCGCACACACCCCGCCACGCCCGTCCGGTGCAACATGGAGAGAATCCGGAGCCAGTTGACCGGGGGGTGGGACACCTCGCGATCATGACCTACCTCAACAGGCAGTGTTGTCATTGAAACAATAGACGATACTAAACCAATAGACGCTACTGAAACAATGACCCCATTGTTTCAACACTGAAACAGTAGACGATACTAAAACAATGACACCATTGTTGTTCCAGTGACGTCACTGGCTGTTGAGGTAGGTCATGGTCGATACGTCATCACCCGCCCTGTCCGCTGCCTCCGGATTGTCTCCTACACACTACTTATATATTAATCTGGAACCACATATTTTAGGCAACTGGTAAAGGAACTAATATCTCTCGACATTTAACTTCCCTCAGTATTGAATACCGATTAAGGGACGTTTGTAAGGCCTATTTCGGCCATGGTAATTTACTAGATTTCATAACCTTTTTCTCAGGCACTAATTAACTGAGTTGTTTGAAAGTTTTACCATTGATTGTCTGACCTTCAATAGAAACTTTAACACAGGGGTTTTAGGATATGCTTACTTTGAGCTATTTCACATACTTTAATCCAATATAATGTTTAACACTTCAAAAAAATCGCATATTAAAATTTGTTCTCGTGACAGGCATATCGTATCTAAAACTCCCTGTGTTAAATGTTGTACCCTTTTGCCCTACAGATGAACAGAAAATGCGAGCTCTCTATTTTCAGTAGTTTCTATAGTTTCTGAGATAATAGATCTTTTGTGTAAAAAATAAAAATTTTCGGAAAACAGCAATTGAATACTAATCATCAATATAATGAATTTGTGTGCATTGTCTATTAAAATCCTGATGCAAAATATGAAGGTTTATCTGGGTCTTCTTCAGGTAGAAATCTCTGCACACGTTTCATATCAATACCCAACCTAATTTCAGCACAGTTCTTTCCTACTGACATGCCTGGTTGTTTCAACACTAAGCACTTAGTTAAGTAACCTCTATTAAAGCATGAAACTGCATCAAAAACCTCAAAATTCAATGTTTGTAGAGAAACAAAAACAGTTTTAGGAATGCGCGACCCAATTATGTTGTTTACCGACTCACTGGGGTTTTGACTTTTAACATGGTGACAATATTTTTAAAGTTCTGGGTTAGTCAGGTCTCTAAATATATGTTTAAGCTCATCCATATGTGTAGTATAAATACTATATTTATATATAAAAGAGAAATAAGAACAAATATTAGTAGTAGTCCTGTGTACTATAACAAACGGAAATATGGATAAGCTCGAATGGGTGACATATTGGACTGAGATTATCCCTGACATCATCAGCTAAAAAAAATCGTAAAAAATTTCTAGTTGTCCAATTAACTTAAAGTTAATATCAAATAAAACAGTTATTCCATACAATATTATAGAACAAAAAAATAAAAATCTAAATTTTTGACCAAAATACCTTACAGACACCCCTTAATTCTTTCACATTATTGCGACTAACACGAATAAGAGTTATTTTCTGGGTGTCTTATAACTGAAGTCTAACTGTGTAACTAAATATCCCATCTACATGTAAGTAAACGAAAGCAGAGTTGAGATGTATGGGAAACAGAGAAGAAATCAAATCAGAATTAAAGACAGTACCTAATGTTCAGAAAACGCTTCGGGAAAGTGAGAACGCTCTGCAACAATGTATTCACCGCTTGAACCAATCGTGTATGACGTAGAGACTTAAGTATATGAACTACTCTACCTTTAAGAAAACAATGGTTACGGCGTTTAGATAAAATTACAAACGCAATTTAAAGTATTAATTGAGGATACAATTTTAAAGCAGGTAATATTTAATTTCATAGGTTGTAATGTAAATTGTGAGTAGGATGATAACCATGAAAATAAAAAAAATAACCAGATATCAGATTATGTACGACCGGATACAAATAACAATGTAAACTGAAACTGGACTATACCGAATGCGAAATTATAAAAATTAAAGGTGGTACGTGTTCTCCACTATGCTAGTGAAACCTGGTGATTACAGGCAAAGTCAACCGTGATTGATAGAAATATTTAAGGCGAGTGAAAGGGTACGGCTGAAAGATTGGGAACAAAATAAATACATAGGTGTCAAATTGACTGTACTGTCTATAAATAACAGAGTAGAAGTAGAAAACTGCAGTAGGCAGAGCACAGTTGTATGCTGTAAGGATAGACTGGACTATACACCGATTGGGCTGGGGTCACCTGCTACTCCATTCAAATTGGTTCATCACTCTGATCGAACGATTCACTGCGGAGCGTAATAGAGGAGAAAGCCCAGCCAGAATTACCCGGATGAGATGTAAAGGGGAAGAACGTATTTGGAGACTAAGAGACTGTTTTCGGAAGTGGATAATTACAAGCCACCAACTCTGAGTTAAAGGGAAGAATAACAAGAAGAACAAGAACAAGAACAAGAAAAGAAGAAGATATGTGACAATTGAATTAGTAATATCTTCAAATAAATACACTACAAGTAGGTTTATTTTCACCTGACGCACGTTTCACAAAAATTAATCTGCACAATCAGAGATTGTTTGAATTGTAATTGAATGTTTATTGTAACTCAATTACAATTCAAACAAATCTCTGAGGATAGAGAATAATTTTTGTGAAACGTGTGTGAGGTGAAAATAAACCTACTTACAGTGTACCTTTTTGAAGATTTTACATGGACGAATTGCGGAAAACTCAACGAGTTATTTACAAACTAATAGCTAATTAGTTATTAACATTTTACTAGTATTAGACTAACTAAAATCTGTAATTTCAATTATGTCTGTCTTAGTTTATGTAGTTTATTTGTGCACACGTGATAAGTAATAATTTGTTCATAAACGATTTTTTGGTAAGCAATAATATCATGTGATAAGGTCACATGGAATTTGTTTACATTTTTAAATAGATAATTTAAAAATATTCTCTTAAGTTAAGTAAATATTGCATCTCGTGTTATAAATTCAATGATAAAAAGTTTCAAGGACTGTTGCATTTTAAAATGTGTATATAAAGTGAGTTTCGACCTGCTGAAACACACAAATAAACCTCAGTAATCACGTCTGCAGTCAGCAGTTTCTACCAGAAAACAAGTAAGTGCAGCCACAAATGTCAAGTAATTAAATTATTTTTGTACTCTCTGAACTGTTTTAACGTTTTCGTACTAAACTGTAAGTTTGTGTTCCTGATTATTATCGTCGTTCTGCACAATATGTAGTAGCTTTACAGCCGATCTGCTAGCTAAAATGATATTTTTATCTATGAAAATCTTTATAGACACTAGGAACCCCGTAGTTACCAATAGTGTGGCGCTCAAACCCACTATAAACACTTCCCTTAATGAGGGAGCAAGCTCATCCAGCAGATTCTCCTTCATGATTCCTCCAACGGTATTGGGGTGAAGCCCATTGGCTGATCCCAAGATTATTCTGTCTTTCTCTCACGTCACGTTATGTTATGGATCTATACATATTATTGCCTTCTATTTCGATACCAGATCATGTGGCTTCTGTCTTTTGAGTCGCCTCAGGACGTGTGGAGCTCCTTCCACCACGTATCGCATTATTGGGTTATCGTAGATCTGATACTTTGTTATTATTTCTCTGACATATTGTACATTGAGGCCTCTATGTAAGTTGCCGCTCCTTATGGGGCACTCATTATGCTTCTGACTATTTTGTTTTGAAAGTCTGTAACTTTTCTAAGTTTGTTTTCTTTGTACAGCCCCACAGCTGAATTCCGTATGTTCACGCAGCCTTCAGAACTTGTTTGTACGATAGCAGTTTGTCTTCAACTGTTCGTTGTGAGTTTCTAGTTAACTGCCAGTATATTTTTCTGTATTTTATGTTGAGCCCTCCTAATTTTTTTTTACATGCTCTTTTGATTTAAGCTTTGTATCCAGCTTCATACTCAGATACTTTGCTGTGATAGCATATTGCACTTCCAGTCCATTAATATAAACCCTTACTGGATCTACTTTTATGTTGGCGAAGTTGATATGACCCCATTTGGGATCATTAAGTTTGATATTCCACCGCGTCGTCCATGGAGCTCTACTTCTGCGATAGAGCTCTGGAGCTTGTTGGCTGCTGATTCAACATCCACTGATACAGTTGCCTCAACTGATTTGCTGCTGCGATGACTGTTAGGATCACAGAATCATCAGCAAATGTTGCCACGGCAACGCTAAAAGGAATGATTACAATAAATATGCATGTGTACTGTGAAAATACCTTGGCAAACACGAAAATGTGCCGTCACACGAATCTGCCAGTTCTGTTGTTTGTATTTTTGGACGAGCGTTGAAAGTTCTCAGTTTTTACTCGTCCGTTTGGCATTTGCCTGTCTGTCTTCCTTCCATCTGTCTGTCTGCCTACCTTGGGATATGTCCATAGCCGGCTCTAATAGAAGGCCGGAACATCAAATGTGGCAACGTTGCGTCAGGTGCCTATAAGCAT
The DNA here is from genome assembly GCA_034769895.1 of Magicicada septendecula. NCBI lineage: Eukaryota > Metazoa > Arthropoda > Insecta > Hemiptera > Cicadidae > Magicicada > Magicicada septendecula. The sequence goes on along the minus strand of CM068369.1, from coordinate 18,579,219 downwards.
AGTCTAATATAATAGCTATAGTGAACATGCTGTATTTTGATTTAATTTCAGTGGATTACTAAAATCATGAGTGGGGCTATTTATAGCTAAATCTAAATTATAGGTCTGTGCGCACTTAGTACTACACGTTAAAGTTAAAGTATTATTGAATTCGTATTACATGAACGAGTAATTATTATATTTCTTAAATATAATAATAACATATATATTAAACATATATTTAAGAAACATATATATTTTAATGAAACGTGTTGGGAGTGTGTTAAGCTTCGCGTTGGGATCGCCAATGTTTAATATAACGAAGTCGTATGGGTTAACAGCCACACGTTGTTTGCGTCATTTTAATACAAAACGAATACCCTCTCTCTTAATTATTTAAGTTTGTTTAATTATTTTTATTAATTAAATTCGGCTATTATTTTTTTTGTTCATAATTTTTAAAATGTTAGATTGTATTGGTAATTTGGAATTCATTATGATGCGACGTTTCTTCGGTTGACTAGACGAATCTACGAATTCGATCTCTCACTGAAAGTACATTTTTATTTCATTAACTAATTACTTACTTGAAGTGAAGTTGGCTAATCGCGCAGTGTTGATATGACAAGCTAAGTTTAGAATTATTCAAATAAACTCACTTCCCGCTGTCAGTGTTGCCATCCATGGCGAGATATCCACCTGATCTGTAATAGTCTAGTCTACTGAAATAAATCGTCTGACTCTATTTTAGTCGTATAAAATTGTGGTTTATTTGTGGATAATATTCATTGAATTACTTTAAAACATAGTAAATTGTTACTCGTTCATTTTGGTTTACAATAAAATTTAGTTTTAAGAAAATCTCTTGTCTCAGGGATGGTTGTTCTGATTTGCAATTATCAGAATTATTAAACTAATTTTTTGTTAAAACGTTTATCTGAAATGTAGGTTTTTTAGACTGCAGAAATACAAATAAAACAAACAGAAGAATTATACTACCATAATTGGGTAGTCGGAGAGTGATTACAAAATTAAATACTTCTTAATGAATAACAGAAAGGTTCATAGACACATCTGGTGCCGACATTATAGGTTAGTTTGGTGTATTGTAACTGCCACCAATGAACTTTAAATGAAATAATAATTCTTTTACAACACATAAAATATAAACACAATAAAGTTATAAGTTAATTCAGTGTTCCAGGAAGAATCATCTGATAAGTTATATTGGATTACTTTAAACAGGTAATCGGTTAATTCTTGCAATCGTAGTTAGCTTGGTATTAAATTCTTTTAATAATGAAACAATAAAATATTGTAATACTGTTAGAATGTTTCTTAAATCTAGGCATAAATTATTTTCTCAATTATCTTCTGATAATTAATCATGTCAACTGACAATTCTCAAAATTCTGGTTAGCTGTTGTTAAATTGTTTTAACTATGAATAAATTAATCGATATTATATTAATTAAAGCACTCTTAGTGTTTATATTGAAGAAAACTCTATCATCATTTTTATAACTTTCATCGATTAATTAAATAACTTTTTTATAAATAAAATTAAATTGAGAAATCTCTTTGTAATTAACAAATTAATTAAATTAGTAAGGTCCAATGCTCCTTATTTGTTCGTGTGGACACATAGCACTAAGTTATTTAGATAAAGTATATCGTTAAATTTCATTAATTCCTTAAATATAATTAATTATCACTTTACTCCCTTTAATTTGCGTAATTGCTAGGGATTGTACATTTAGCAATTGTTATCGCACTGTTACGTCTTCACTGAACTTCGAACAAAAAACTTTATAATTATTTTACAAGAATAGGGTTATGTTACCCCTTTGTTTACATTTAGTACACGCACTAAGTTAGGTTAAACTGGCGATTCCTGGCGACGCGAAGCTGTCGTCTGTCCTGCATCAGTGGCCATGAAGAAGTGTTTCAAAATGGTGTCCGTTCTTGCTGTTCTCGTTTGCGTTCCTTGTCAAAATTATCAAATTCTCTCTTTTGATTAGCTAATAAATCGATGACCTTTACTTGAGTACATATACCCCCCTTTACTGATTTATTTAATTTTTACAACAAGCTTGGGACTTGAGTACGAAACTGACGCTTAACATTTTGTCAAAAATAAAACAAATATCTTTAAATTGACATAACTTTCTTATAACCCTTCTGATTGCGAATCTAAGCTTATTATAACATGGCGATCATTTGGCTCTTGATTTAGTAGTGTCACATGATACATTTTCGTCCATGATCAAGGAAGATATTATTTGAAATTAACATTTTATACAATTTCTTAATAAATTTAGGTACTCTTTCACTAAAACTAACAAATGACAATCACATCTCTTCGAGATTATGATTTTCAAGTTCTTTTATACTCTTTACGTATTATCTACTTACAATTATTTACAAAATACATCTCCTATGCTTAGGTTGCAGTAGGACTATGATCCTACTAACTATATTTAATAATTACATTTTAACATTTGTCTCTGGACAATTTCTGTTCTGTCACAATTACACCTACATGGTCAGTGCAACTTCTGTTCGCCCTAGTTACTGTTACTACATTGTTATTTTCTAGTGTTGAGTCTATATAATCACCTATAGATTGTACTATAAGGTGTCACATTACTTTACTTCATTCTCAATTAAGTAGTGGTCTTTTAAGTCACTATCTTGTTCATAATTATTCATTACAGTTATTACATGGTTTTACAATCTTGTGGTTCACATTGGTGCATTCTCTTGTGTTGAGAACTTAGTAATAATACTTGCAGCTAGTGTCACATGACAAGTCTGTTTTATTATTATTATTATCATGTAATTCCATGTTAATAATTATTGTCATACGTGTTATTAGTGGTATTAAATATCCTTATTGCTACTGATAACAATCTCTTTCTCTTTTATGTAGTTATTATAAGCTTTTCTGTGTTTTTTATTAGGCAACTACGTCCAATTTATCATGTTGATTTACATTATTCACAGTACATACAAGGTTTTGATAATCAACTTGGAGTTTATTATGGTCTTTACAATCTCTAGTTTTATTATAGTATAACGTAAAGTGCTTTCATAATATTTTTATCATTGTTTCTAGTCATTATGAGTGAAAAATTGGTTGGAATTAGGTTATGTGTCTGCCCCCTCTGATATACAACAATGGGTTGACTTTGTGCTTGGTTTCCTTACATTTCACACAATTATTTTAATGTACAAATATTATGAAGTATCATATTTAGTTCTAATAATTATTTTCCATGTTCTTTCCATTTTGTTTACTCTGTTCATGGGTTATTACCAGCTTTTCTGATATCTGTAAGTTTACATTGATTACATACACAAATAGAAGACAAGATACAATCTGGTTGTTCTCTTATACATTATTATATTACAAATGCAAGTTATAAATTCACTCTCCTATGTTTATTGATGTCATTTTTTTTTTATATTAGAGTTATGGTGAGTCAAGTCATTTAAATTAGTTAGTCAATGTTTCAATGTCAGCAATTGTTCATCACAATGGAGTTTCTTTGTTATATTTTATTCATCTCACTTTTAGTCTCAACTTTGGCCTAGAGTTATAAATATCTTCTCTCTTCATAGTTTTAATGTATTATTATGGTTTCTTCATTATGGTTTATTCCTTATTTTCATTTTCAACAATTGTTTTTTTAATCCTTCTCACCTACCTAATATATTGGGTAAATTGTGTTAATCACATTTAACATATGTTCATCATTACTTAGTTTTTCATTACTATTATTATCTGTATTTCGTTTATGCACTATTTAGTCATGTTTTCATCAAATAATTTTACTAATTGGTACACAATTCCTTGTGTGTTATTTCATTGTAATGTTATTTTTTTTCTCTAAATTTGGGTTCAAACTTATGGTGATAGTATGTCTCGTTACAATATATTATATGTTTAATATATATTTCTTAAACATATTTTACATAATAAATTATAAAACTGCTGTTAACCGGCAATTGAAAATTACGGAATTTGATTTTTGAAATAAGTAAATTAAGAGAGATCGTGTAGTCGGCCTCAAAGTATCAGCTGGTTTCAGTGTTGCCAGGTTTAATTTTCTGGCCTTCTACTAGAGCCGGCCATGGTATGCCTCAAAATACCTTATAAATGTATCAACCGATGTTCGTCAAACTTGTCACATGCCTCCGTACGATTACTTTAAAGAACCCTAATTGCATGAGTCCATGTGGGGTATGAAATTAAAGGGAATTATAACCAAACTCCAAACATAAAGTTCATTTTAAAAAATTTAAAATTTTTGGATGTCAGGGCCTAAAAAGTGGGCGCAAATTTGACACAGTCACAAAAAAACTTCAAAGGTATCAAGTAAAAGACTATTTTAATTGTTATCTAAATGTTACGTAGCGAAAAAAGGTGTTATATTTAAAATTTTAAACGTTTCAGACACCACAACCAAAGTTGAAATTATAAATTTGAAAAAATTGTGTAATTCAAGTAGTGTATTAGACTAAAAGTCTTTTAATCCAATTCCGAATATTTTCAATATGTTGGTGATTGTGTGCTCTACAATTGTAACATGGATAAAAAAGTAGTAGCATTATAAAACTTTTTCTAAATGTTCCCACATGTGAAGAATTATCTAATATTGAAATTTATGTAATAAAAAATGTATTAAAGATATTTACAATAAAAAGTGCATATCTGAAAATACGAAAATAAGGCATTACAGTATAGTAGCTTATATGCAAGTGTAATCTGGCATTAAAGTGTAATTTAGACAAACTAGAAATATTGGAAAGACAAATTATTAGAAAACTTAAAAAAATATTTAAAAATTAAAAATATTAGAAACATTAAAACAATTAGGCCTACGAAAAACTTCAGAAGGTTGGAAATTAAGACCTAATGATGAAGTATATGAGAGTAGTGAAAATATAACAGAAACAATGAGAAAAAGAAAACTATTATTTTTTGGACATTTATATACAATGGACGACAATAGGTTAAAAAAAGCAGATTTTCAAATATCTGTGGGACATCAAGTCAACATCAAGTAGGATTAAAGAAATCCAGAAGGATTTAGAAAAAGTATATAAACACAGAAGATGCAATTGAAAGAGAAATTTTCGGTCAAAAGTGTTAAAAATTGAAGTAGTGTAGGGTAGGAGAGAGAAAAACGGAGGTTCAAAGTGGACTGAAGACAGGAAGAAGAGACATAGTAAAAAGATGAAAAAATATTGGAGAAAAAGAACAGAACAAGGGATAAAGCAATGAAATTGGCATGTGGTTCTTAGATGGCCGATACAAAAAAAGTTTACTTTGTTTAAACCAGTGAGTGACTTCTGCAATTCAGAAGTTACTTTTGTTCTAGTTACTTCCATGGAACATTTAACTAGAAGCAAATTAATTTACATTTTTAAAGTGTTAATTTCTTGTGATAAAATTTTGTGATTGTAGGGAAGCAGAATGCTGAAAGTAGCCTTTTCACTGGCCGTCGCCTTGGCTATGTTTGGTATTTCGCTATGCTTTATACCGCCTGCTGGGAAATGTAGGGACGACATAGTCCCGCTTCCAATCGACTTTCACATGGTAAGCACAGATTTTAGAGTAAATCTTGCGATATGGTACGCGTGTGTGGTTATATAACAAATATCTGTGTAGAGGGAAAATAAATAAGTTTATATTACCACAACGTATTGTATTAAAATATGTGACGAATATATTATATTATACGAAATTATAAATAATATTAGTAGTTTTTACTGACGTGCATCGAGCGATGACGATGCGTTTTAGCGGTCATCGACTTTCATGGTGACCTCTCAAAGCATACAGATATTATAACCATAACTAGTAGTAAGAGTAGTAGTAAGTATAAGTATTACTAATATAAGTATTATTGTAAGTATGTTTGCCGTTAGCAAATAGCTGTTCAAAGTACTTTAGAAGATCATATAGTAGAAATCTGTCACCCGGGGAAAATTTACGTCACCCCGGGTTGCTCCATTTTGATGACGAGGAAGATGTTTCTGTTTCTGTTAAACATAATAATTAACAAGATTTGCGGTCAGTTTGCACTTTTCAGAAATATATCTACATAGTAGACTTATTTAAAAATATGTCTAAATAAAAGTTAGAAATCTAGAACGAGAGCTACACAGCTGAATTATTTGTAGCGATTTTTTAGACTGCAGAGGAAATAGATTAAACAGAATTAAGACTGTAGATTGTATGCATTCTCCGAAACAGGTTAATGTGGTAATATATTAGACCTTACTTTAGATAAGACAAAACTACTAGGCTTCAGATAATTTCGTAAAACGTTCTTACCACTCTAAAAATTAAATATTATTGGGTTTTTGATATTGCCACAGTTCAGATGTAAGTCAGAATATAAGTCACGAAAATAGAGGTTTAAACTACAATAGGTACACTTATTTCAAACTAGTTGTGTTGTATTTGTGATCTGAATTAATTTTCTTCTAATACTTATTAATGATATTATGTATTATCAATGAAATACCAGCTTTCACGGTCGTTATCTGGCTTCTGGGCGGATAGACGGAGGTACAACATTATTAAAATTATAGTTGGTATCTAAAAGCTGGTCTATGACAGCAACCCCACCATTACACAAACTATATACAAACACTCAACAAATTGACAAAAATAAAAATCCCAAAAATTGGATTAATTTGTATAATTTTGGCTCGCAAACCGTCTTGAAAGAAATATCCAAATTGAGGCAAGTCAATCATTATACTCCCACTTTAGATACTATTGTAAAATTGATCCAAGTTGCAACCGACCAAAACGTCATTAGAAATGTGAAAACGCGACCGATTCTCTCCGAGTTAGTAGTTCATTCGTTATGATGCACTATTGGGACGGAGTTTGAAGGAATTAGTAATCAATTGTGTTCTACGGTGTTATAATCTGTGCACAATCCGTGTGTGTTATAATTTTGTTAAAATACAAGATGATGTACTTGGTATGTTATTAAGTCCTATGGTAGTGACGTCTGCGTTAACACATTCTAGTAAATTGTCCTGTAACAAAATTTGAAGAAAAAAATAAACATAAAATGTTATAATTTCAAAAAGGTTTTGTCAAGCAATTTAACGACCTCTCATGTAATATATTATTATTATTGTTGCTAGTGTTATTGTTGTTAGTAGTAGTATTATTATGCCGCCTGTACAATGTTTACACATTTCCCGGACCAAAGATTACAGAAGTGATTGTATTCTCAGCTTCCACTGCTGTTTGTCCATGCTAAGATCTTCTTCAATTTTTCGTTCCCTCAATACAGTATGAAATTCTTCTATCCAGGTGATCGGTGGCCTTCCTTCTTTCCTATTCCCTGGTGGGTCCATTCCATAACTCTCCTTGGCAATCTTTCCTGTGTCATTCTTTTTCTGTGTCCATACTACTGTAATTGTTTGGTTTGGATAAAATCAACAATTGAATGTTTCACAATCATTCTATCCTTAATGATTTCATTTCTAATTTTCGCACATCTGGATACTCTTGCATTACGTCTCCAAAGTTTATCTCTGCTGTCATTAACTTTGTTCGTGTGTTTACTAGCAGTCCAAACGTCTGAGGCGTAAGTCATGATACTGCTAACAATGGTTTTAAGTATTTTGGTTTTAGTTTCTGCTGTAATTTGCTTATCCCACAGGATTCCATTTAAAGTAGATATAGCATACTTTCTCAAATTAATTCTGGATTGTATTTCTTTGTCTTGCTTCCCAGTGGCCGTAATATTTACCCTTAAATGTTTGTATTCCTCTGATATGAAATCTTTCCCATATCCTCCTCCAATATCAAGTCTTGATGAAGGTAACCTATTTCTATGCATTTTATTTTATTCATATTTAACTTCAGTCCCCATTTCTGATATCCCTGATGTGCCGGGACTTTGAATTTTCCCGGAGCGTGTAGAGTGGTTCAAGGCTACCAACACAGTTGGCAGCAGTGCCTGCCAGTGCCATTGTCGAAGCTGCGGCGACGCGATTTAGTGACCAGTCTGATGGTCAGCTGTTCGCTGTGTTTTGGGTTTTCAATATGGCTAGTAAGATTAGCCAAATGCTTTTTGACAAACTGGGACAGGTTTTGTTTTATGCAGGCAGGTACGACCTATACACAATTGTCTCGCTCTCATTTCTCAGCAAGCCTTCAACCAGGACGTTCCCTTTGGTCTGACGGCCTAGGTCATATGTGTGTGTGTGTGTGTGTGTATCCTTTTCATGCGTTGGTAGATTCCTCAAGATATTCAGGTGTATACTTAATTAATTTTGTTTCATTTTTATTTAATTATGGATTATGTGTGTTACAATTGTGTAAGCTTGTGTGTGGCCCTGATTATTCGTTATTGTAGAACCTTATGCTTTGTAAAATTTTAATGTACTAGTTACTTCCTGTCTAAGGACGAAATGATTAGTTGTTAACTCTTATTTAGTTAAAACTTATTGAAATTAATTATTATTATTTAATTAAATTAAACGATTAAAATTTAATTGAATTTTATACAATAAAAAAAACTGTACATAGTAGCTTAGTTAATGTGAATAATGTGTTAATAAGATTATTGTCAAAGTGATTGCGGTGGTTGTCTTCCGAGGTGAGAGAGTGTAATGTCTGGGTGTATTAACTGACGGCTAATCCCCAAATAAAATGTTATAGGGTCCCTGTCTCAGCCAGGAAAAAAGGGGAAGATCGGTGGTCATGCTAACTCCTATGACTACCAGCAGAGCGGTTCTACATTAAGGCGTTCCCCGAAGCCGTCATACCAAGAAATGCACATAAAAACAAAAAATACACCGAAAGACCCAGAAAGACCAGGAACGACTTCCAGTAAGCATTCACCATAGCACATGGACAATTTTCGGAACCTCTGCTCGTCTACAGTTCATCCTGTTCAAACTTGAGTTCGTCGCTTCATACTTACAGGTGGGAGCGTTTCATTTATGTCTCTTCTCACTACATCAACTCCATAGACTGGCTACCCTTGTTTTCGACATTAAATATCTGGCAACTCAATCCGTGTAACAGATTTCTGAAGAACTGAAAATACCTCAAGGTCATAAGGATTCAAGTTTGTAAATGTTGTAACTGGTTCCATTGTAACTTGTCTAACATACACCATGAGGGGGTGTTAAACTGTTCTACTGAAGTATGGTTGCCTTGCTTAAGCTATTTGGAGTCAGATTATCTTTATTCTCATTAGTTTTATTATAATTATTCTTCAAAGGTTATTAGTGTTTTTTTAATTAAGTGGTAGGGTTAACTTTTGTATGATTCGTCATTCCTACTGGGTTAATTTTCGCGTTGTTCTCCCTCATGGGGTATGCTAGTCAGGAAATATATATATATATATATATATATATATATATATTGTAGCGTGACAGATAAAAGCATAATATTGAATGGCAATTGATCATTAGAATAATGAAGTTATAATATTTAAATTTGGAAGAAAGCATTAAGTTTAATATAAATAGATTAATTCATAGCAACTGTGGAAAGAAATCATTATTATAAAGAAAATACAAGTTAAAATAAAAGGAGTTACTAGTGATGAGTCATCCAAAACCAGTCTCATAACCAAAGGTTTTCAAGGTATAACCCAGGAAGGTAAAATAGTAAATAACAAAGCAGTACACAATATGACCAAACCCACAACGAGGGAGAATAAATAAAAGAGAAACCCTAAAATAAGCCAAGATCAACCAATACAGGTTGTGTATTTCTGAATTAAAGAAGAAGATGGAGAAGATCCCAAGAAACCTGATGGCATCAAGAACAGATGGAGAAGATACCAGTCCCAGAAGGCAGGAGAAAAGAAGACTGAAGAAAGAAGAAGAGGGCAGCATCCTGAAGAAGACGTCATGCTCTTATAAAAGACACCCAAATCCCTATATCCCCAAAATATATATCTAAAAACAAAAGTATAACGAAATAAAAACCACATGTATATAAATTTAAGAGAGAGAAGTGAACAAAGTAAAAGTTTCCTGTGAACTAAGATGAAACAATAATATAGTACCCATGGAACAAATCTCCATTGAAAAAACGCTAACCAATTTATTATGTTAATAAGACTATACGACCATTTAGCATTAACATAATATATAAGTGCAAAGTGAACCAGTGATAGTTTTGGGTATTATAAAAAATGAACCTTGTGTTTCATTCTTGGCAATCACAAACATTGGATGCAATGAAATATGCATTTTTCAATGACTTAAAATATGTACGGTGACAATATGTTGTTCATAAGACATGAATCTGTTTAAAATAACATTTTTGTTTTACATGAAAAAAGAAAAACAGATTTCATAGTGCTTTGTGAACGGTTCATACTATTTATTTGTTAATGACAGGGTACAATTCCCCAAAGACAAGGTATAAAAGACTGTATAAAAACTGTAGAATCCTACTTATAATAATAGTTAGAAATAAGAATATAAATATAAGGTTTTAATGTATATAGTACAAGAATGTTTAAAAATGTTTTAGATATAAGGCCATTTGTTTGGGTCTGAAACAACTAACATCAGAACTATAAAAATAATTACCACTTGTAAATAGTAGAGAGTAATTAAGATGTTAGTTAGTACAAAACCTTTGTTGTAAACCATATTTCCATGTTGGAAATGGGAATTTTTTTGCAAAATGTCTGATTTGAAGACAACCATTTATTTAAAAAAAATGTTCTTTATTTTGTGTTAACTATTGTTTGTATTGTAACCAATACTAATTGTTTTTGTGTAATTTGAAAACATGTTTAATTTATAATACTATTTGTAAAAAGTCAGAGAGGGTATCACACATCATATATTGTTTGTAAATTATTTTGTAAGAAAAATTGTTAAAAAAAATCATAGGCCAAAAGAATGGAAACCAAACTTCATCAAAACAGAGAAATTACTCATTTAAAAGCAAATAAACAAAAGGGGTTTAGACAAAATAAACTTGAGATCATGCCATATAATTGCACATACCATTTAGAGAGATTTTAATAAATTATATTCAGAATTATAAATAAAAATAAAATGACTAAACTCAGAAATTTAGACATGGGAGTCATATATTTCAGAATAATGTTTCAGAATACAACTAATTCAATTAATTACCAGAAAATAAGGGAATAGGAACCTTTTAATACAATATAGGATTATTAATATTAAATATAACTGATAAAATGGTTGAATTTATATAATGACAGGAAGTAAATTTTGATGTTTTGGACTCTTCAGAGTATACCCAAACTGAAAGTAAAATTACTATTTTTTGGACAGAAAACACTATAAAATGGCATTATTTAATCTGGAAATAACCAGAATGAACTGAAAGATTAATTTAAATCAAATCTAGTGAATAAAATTGACAAATAACCAAAGTTTAGGCATTCATATAGTGAAATAGTAAAATGTACACAGGATGTGAAAATATTTTTGAACAATGTTAAGGATAATATTATATGGGCTAAGAGTTTAATTGAAACTGAAGGAAACAGTTAGTTAATTATTGGTAGTTGAACGGTTAACATGACATACGTTTAATTACGTGGATAACCTAACCTATAATCGTCATACAAAGCGAGTGTATAGTGAGTTATTGTGAAATCGCGAGTGACTTGTAAAATACTTCTGAAACTATCATATTATAACAGAAACGATCAAGTAACACTCCATAACACAGAACAATATAAATCTACTCCGAAAAACACCATAAAACACTAGAAAACTGTATAATACATTAAACCAAATTAGTGACGGAATCGGAGAAAGTGTTTGAACTAATAATTATACAGATACACTAAATACAACCCAGAATCACTACACCAGTCACTACACAACATATAACAAGAGATTTGCGGACACGAGAACAGAAATATTGCGTCAAAATACATTATTTGGAATGCAGCAGCAACGAGCAACATTTTCATCGACTTGACGGCAGCCATCTTTCTTTGACAATTCCAGTGCCTCCTCTTAGTTCAACAGCTGTTGGGTGAAAACAATTATTATATTTACAAATTATTATTCAATGTCTGTGTTTATTAATAACTATTAATTTGATTGTAACGTTATACTTTTTAAATATTAGCCCGATTTCTCTGACTTTGGTAATAACTGGCTGTTTAAAGAACCCTATATAATTTTTATAACATATACTTGTAACTTTTTTCGATATCCTGAGAATCGATACTAATCGATAAGAGTCAATATTGCTGTTACTTAATAAAACATTAATACTTTTCAATACTTAATAGTTCTTTATTTCTTCAATAATACTAATTACCAATAATATAATTCTAATTGATAATCTACAAGGATTTTACCACCCGTAAGTGAAGATAACCTAAAAAAATAGAAAGGTAAACAAATATCGATTGGTTTACAGACAGTCTTATGAGTGGTGATAGATTATTTAAATTATACTAAAACTTTAATAAAAATTTTCAGAAGAGCATTACACTGTTTAAAACTTCACAGCCCTATATTAATTAATTGATCCTAATTAATTAATTAATAAAATTAAAATTTTTTTTATTATTATTTTTTTTTTATAAACATAATTTTTTTTTTAATTTTCTTCAAAACAATAATTTTTGTTTTGAAACTTTCGGTGAAGCTGAGCATATATATTTCTTCATCAACTTTACGCTACTCGACCGGTCTGGCTACCATTGGGACTCGACCAGCTGGGAAACTTAAGGAAGTGTTTCAGGCCAGTAAGACGTCGAGAGCCACACCAATTAAACACCTTACAACTTACAGATTCACACATCAATCTTATTTATTTTATTACAAATTGAATAGTCCAAACAGAGGGGCTTGATTACATCGGAGTCGAACTTCACAATCACAATCTCTTATATCATCAACACACTTACACTAATATTTATTTTATTACAAATTGGCGCACAACTTTAGGGGCTTTAATTAGCGATTGGAAGGCCAATACATTCTGCACAATCACTAGTTGGAGCTAGGCAACAGCTACAAAGTCAGAGAAAGATAATAGAAAAGGGAACAATGACAAGCATAATGGAAGGACTTACACGAGAGGAGAAGTGGGACAAGATAATAGAAAAGTTACAACAAATGATGGATGATGAAAGAAGGGAAAAGAGGGAACTGATGAAGAAACTGGATGATTGGGTTATAGATATAAGAGATGATAATAAGAAAATGAAAGAAGAATTAAGTAAGAAACTGGATGAGTGCCACAAGTCGACAATGAAGAAACTGGATGATCAGCATAAAATACTAGATAATATGAACAAGAAACTAGATGACGAGAATAAGGAAATGAGGGAGGACAGATTGAAAAGAGAGGAATTAAGAAAGGAGAAGAATGAAGAAATAAAATATAATAGTAAACCAGAACCAGAAGAAGTACCAAATGATAAAACGCAGAAACAAGTAATGGTATTACCTAGAATTGAAACTAACCGAAACCAGGAAGATATTAAACCAAGGAAAAGGAGAATGTATCCAAGAAATGTAATAAAAACGAAGGAAGAGTTGGAGATGATGAAACATGGGTTAATTGATGGCAATAATATCCCAATTACCTATGACAAAGACATCATGAATTTTATGAATTATAGAAGGAGAATCGAAGTAATTTCAGAAATAATTTACCACAAGACAGTAGTTTATCACTGGGAAAGGACCAGAGGTAAACAGAATACCACATGGGGAACAGACCAATTTCAGCGCAAGACTGGACAATGTTTTTCAGAAAGATGGAAATGTGGTATAGTACCAGACTGTAATGATGACACAGATGAATCACCAGAATGTATTCCATTAGTGTGCCATCCAGGACAGTTCCAGGGTACGGTTAGACTAAAATATGTTCCTTCAGAGTGGATATATGATGGTAAACCAGCTTATGGTGTTTCAGATAAACAAATAATAAGTGATAACCCAGATGAAGATCCTCACATATATTTGTCAGGTAATACAAAACATGGACCACAAAAGTATTGGTGTATACAATATGATGATAGAGGGAGCCAGCCCAATAATTACGACGGCCCTAACAACCTGCCGCATAATAACCAGTTTATCGGTAATTTTAACGGCGTTAGGGATAACAACCCCTATCCATACAATAGAAACAATTTATACCAACATAATAATATCCCATACAGTCAGAGAAATCCATATCCCAACAATAATGATAACAGACCTTACCAACCTAACCGAAATTACTATAATGATAAATTTAGTAATAACAATAATAACAGTAATAATAACCGAGTGTCGCGCCCTAAGGTAAATTTTATAAGAGCAACCGAGATGATGGACCCTGGTTGACACAGATACCACACACCATCAAGAAAAGGGACAGAGATCATGATAACCGACTGTGGCGAAAAACAACGGTGAAGGAGACGGAATAAATATCATTGAAAGGAAATGATACGAAGAATAAACATAGAAACAAAACTGGGTTTTATGAGTGAAGACTATGTAAGAAAATGAACATGACCAATAAAAACATTAGCAATGGAACGACATAAAGAAAATCGTACATCTTCCTGGGTATATAAAAGAAAAGAAAAAGTGGAGATCAACTTATTAAAGTATAAATAATATGGTCCAGTGTAGAGTACAATATATAACCATATGTTGTGGTAAATGATAAGCATAACAATACATATGAGTTGAGGGAAATCATTTCAGGAAAAATCAAAGGAGTGTACAATCAAGCTTCTATGAAGAAATATTATGAAGAATGAGTTGTGAGTTTTAGAATTTTGAATTTAATTAATTTAAAAAATTCAAAAAATAATGTAAGTACATCTTACAACCTAATATTTTGAAAAGAACGTTCTGGAGAATTAAAAGAAAAAGAATTTTTAATTTTAAAAAATTCTAAAAATACGTAAGAACAACTTACAACCTAATAATTTTGGAACAAACTTTATGGAAGAAAAAGAAAGAATTTAGAATTTGACAAACATATATATTATATTGTTTTTTTTTTAAATTCTAAAATATGTAAGAACAACTTACAACCTAATAATTTGAAGAAAAAACTTTATGGAAGAAAGAGAAAGAGAGAGAATTTTGTACTTATTATTTATAAAAATTTAAAATTGAGTAAGTACTTCTTACTACAACCTGATAATTTAGAACAAAACTTTATGGAAGAAAGAGAAAGAGAGAGAATTTTGAACTTAATTTAAAAAATTTAAAATTAAGCAAGCACAGCTTACTACCACTGAATTATGAGAAAAACATTTTGGAAGAATTAAGAAGAAAGGAATTTTGAAGTTAATATACAAAAAATTTAAGAATAAAGTAAGACTAACTTACTATAACTAAGTTTATGAGAAAACTTTATGGTAAATAATTAAGAAGAATTTGAATTTGGAGAAATACCAAAACATTCAGAAATAATAGTAAAATCACAGTACTATAAACAATTCTGAATGAAACAATTCTGGGAATAAATGAATTAAACAGAATTTGAATGTTGATAGAACGTCAGTACTTTGAAACAAGATAAGATCAACATATTACAAGGATTTATGAGAAATATTTTTTCAATTAAATAAAAAGAATAGTTTGAATTTTATATTAAAACTAACCAAGTTCCAAGAAATAATTATGTGTCAATTATGATTGAATTGAGAAGAAAATAAAGTAATTAATTCAGAAAAGAGAATTAACGTTAATCCAGAATAAATGCTAACATTCACAATAGAATTTGAAGGAGTAGAGAAGAATAACAACAAAGAGTGTAATATGCCAGAGAAGGAAAAAATTTGGAAGCAAAGAGACTAATTACCTATGAAACGATAATGAAAACAGTTAATTAAGAGCAAAGAAGAACAACTCATACCAAACAGATGGAGAAGATGATTTTGAACCAATGATAATAATAAGACCTATATGAAATGCAAAGAGAATAAATACCACATGAAATATAATATAAATGAATTAATGCTAATGAATGCGAAGACGGATTAATAACTTTCTAAGAGAAAGGAAAGAACCAAAATGTTTAAATAAAATGATCAATATAACAACCTGTATATCTAATGTAAAGATACAATGTTAAAAAATTAAATATAATATATTAAGACCATTCAAATAATGAATACGAAAGACTATTTATAAAGACCATGCTAATACTATGAATAACCAGAAGAAAGTATAAAGAGAATTCAGATGAAGAAGAAAGAGAGTTACACTGTAAACAGTAAACAGAATTATTAAAAGAAAGGTTTTCAACCATAATTAAATTAAATATATCAGACAAGTTAAGAGTTTTGGAAAAATATATATGTAATGGGTATAATAATGATTATGAAGATTTATTAAGATAGAAAATGTGAGATAATCTGAGAGACTACGAAGTGGAGAATCCAAAGATATTTTTATTAGTCGAAAATGAGACTACTTTTTATTTATTTATTCGATGACTGACTGAAGATAATTCCAGCAGCATTATGTTTTTTGAGCAGGGATGGATATGCCCCTGTACTCAATTTATAGAAGTGGTGTATGGCCAGCAGAAAAGTAGCGTACAGTGCCCCTCTGATCTGCCCCAGCCCACGTGATAGGGAATGTTAGGGAATTAATATCCCAAGGATACAACACGAAGTTGATATAGAAAGAAAATGTATTACAATTATAATATATCTCAGAAGACACTAACTATCCGAAAAGGATCAGTAGTAAAACAAATAATTATATATATAAAATTAATAAAACTCTAATATAAAAAAGTCGATATAAAAATGGAGAAGAAAATGAATTATAAGAAATGATGAAATTATCATAAGAAATTATTTCATCCATAAACATGTCTGAAATAATTACTTCTGGAGGAGAGCAATCTGTAGCGTGACAGATATAAGCATAATATTGAATGGCAATTGATCATTAGAATAATGAAGTTATAATATTTAAATTTGGAAGAAAGCATTAAGTTTAATATAAATAGATTAATTCATAGCAACTGTGGAAAGAAATCATTATTATAAAGAAAATACAAGTTAAAATAAAAGGAGTTACTAGTGATGAGTCATCCAAAACCAGTCTCATAACCAAAGGTTTTCAAGGTATAACCCAGGAAGGTAAAATAGTAAATAACAAAGCAGTACACAATATGACCAAACCCACAACGAGGGAGAATAAATAAAAGAGAAACCCTAAAATAAGCCAAGATCAACCAATACAGGTTGTGTATTTCTGAATTAAAGAAGAAGATGGAGAAGATCCCAAGAAACCTGATGGCATCAAGAACAGATGGAGAAGATACCAGTCCCAGAAGGCAGGAGAAAAGAAGACTGAAGAAAGAAGAAGAGGGCAGCATCCTGAAGAAGACGTCATGCTCTTATAAAAGACACCCAAATCCCTATATCCCCAAAATATATATCTAAAAACAAAAGTATAACGAAATAAAAACCACATGTATATAAATTTAAGAGAGAGAAGTGAACAAAGTAAAAGTTTCCTGTGAACTAAGATGAAACAATAATATAGTACCCATGGAACAAATCTCCATTGAAAAAACGCTAACCAATTTATTATGTTAATAAGACTATACGACCATTTAGCATTAACATAATATATAAGTGCAAAGTGAACCAGTGATAGTTTTGGGTATTATAAAAAATGAACCTTGTGTTTCATTCTTGGCAATCACAAACATTGGATGCAATGAAATATGCATTTTTCAATGACTTAAAATATGTACGGTGACAATATGTTGTTCATAAGACATGAATCTGTTTAAAATAACATTTTTGTTTTACATGAAAAAAGAAAAACAGATTTCATAGTGCTTTGTGAACGGTTCATACTATTTATTTGTTAATGACAGGGTACAATTCCCCAAAGACAAGGTATAAAAGACTGTATAAAAACTGTAGAATCCTACTTATAATAATAGTTAGAAATAAGAATATAAATATAAGGTTTTAATGTATATAGTACAAGAATGTTTAAAAATGTTTTAGATATAAGGCCATTTGTTTGGGTCTGAAACAACTAACATCAGAACTATAAAAATAATTACCACTTGTAAATAGTAGAGAGTAATTAAGATGTTAGTTAGTACAAAACCTTTGTTGTAAACCATATTTCCATGTTGGAAATGGGAATTTTTTTGCAAAATGTCTGATTTGAAGACAACCATTTATTTAAAAAAAATGTTCTTTATTTTGTGTTAACTATTGTTTGTATTGTAACCAATACTAATTGTTTTTGTGTAATTTGAAAACATGTTTAATTTATAATACTATTTGTAAAAAGTCAGAGAGGGTATCACACATCATATATTGTTTGTAAATTATTTTGTAAGAAAAATTGTTAAAAAAAATCATAGGCCAAAAGAATGGAAACCAAACTTCATCAAAACAGAGAAATTACTCATTTAAAAGCAAATAAACAAAAGGGGTTTAGACAAAATAAACTTGAGATCATGCCATATAATTGCACATACCATTTAGAGAGATTTTAATAAATTATATTCAGAATTATAAATAAAAATAAAATGACTAAACTCAGAAATTTAGACATGGGAGTCATATATTTCAGAATAATGTTTCAGAATACAACTAATTCAATTAATTACCAGAAAATAAGGGAATAGGAACCTTTTAATACAATATAGGATTATTAATATTAAATATAACTGATAAAATGGTTGAATTTATATAATGACAGGAAGTAAATTTTGATGTTTTGGACTCTTCAGAGTATACCCAAACTGAAAGTAAAATTACTATTTTTTGGACAGAAAACACTATAAAATGGCATTATTTAATCTGAAAATAACCAGAATGAACTGAAAGATTAATTTAAATCAAATCTAGTGAATAAAATTGACAAATAACCAAAGTTTAGGCATTCATATAGTGAAATAGTAAAATGTACACAGGATGTGAAAATATTTTTGAACAATGTTAAGGATAATATTATATGGGCTAAGAGTTTAATTGAAACTGAAGGAAACAGTTAGTTAATTATTGGTAGTTGAACGGTTAACATGACATACGTTTAATT
Organism: Magicicada septendecula; assembly: GCA_034769895.1. Lineage (NCBI taxonomy): Eukaryota > Metazoa > Arthropoda > Insecta > Hemiptera > Cicadidae > Magicicada > Magicicada septendecula. Next base: position 18,560,176 of record CM068369.1, on the reverse strand, counting down.
ACGTGGATAACCTAACCTATAATCGTCATACAAAGCGAGTGTGTAGTGAGTTATTGTGAAATCGCGAGTGACTTGTAAAATACTTCTGAAACTATCATATTATAACAGAAACGATCAAGTAACACTCCATAACACAGAACAATATAAATCTACTCCGAAAAACACCATAAAACACTAGAAAACTGTATAATACATTAAACCAAATTAGTGACGGAATCGGAGAAAGTGTTTGAACTAATAATTATACAGATACACTAAATACAACCCAGAATCACTACACCAGTCACTACACAACATATAACAAGAGATTTGCGGACACGAGAACAGAAATATTGCGTCAAAATACATTATTTGGAATGCAGCAGCAACGAGCAACATTTTCATCGACTTGACGGCAGCCATCTTTCTTTGACAATTCCAGTGCCTCCTCTTAGTTCAACAGCTGTTGGGTGAAAACAATTATTATATTTACAAATTATTATTCAATGTCTGTGTTTATTAATAACTATTAATTTGATTGTAACGTTATACTTTTTAAATATTAGCCCGATTTCTCTGACTTTGGTAATAACTGGCTGTTTAAAGAACCCTATATAATTTTTATAACATATACTTGTAACTTTTTTCGATATCCTGAGAATCGATACTAATCGATAAGAGTCAATATTGCTGTTACTTAATAAAACATTAATACTTTTCAATACTTAATAGTTCTTTATTTCTTCAATAATACTAATTACCAATAATATAATTCTAATTGATAATCTACAAGGACTTTACCACCCGTAAGTGAAGATAACCTAAAAAAATAGAAAGGTAAACAAATATCGATTGGTTTACAGACAGTCTTATGAGTGGTGATAGATTATTTAAATTATACTAAAACTTTAATAAAAATTTTCAGAAGAGCATTACACTGTTTAAAACTTCACAGCCCTATATTAATTAATTGATCCTAATTAATTAATTAATAAAATTAAAATTTTTTTTATTATTATTTTTTTTTTATAAACATAATTTTTTTTTTAATTTTCTTCAAAACAATAATTTTTGTTTTGAAACTTTCGGTGAAGCTGAGCATATATATTTCTTCATCAACTTTACGCTACTCGACCGGTCTGGCTACCATTGGGACTCGACCAGCTGGGAAACTTAAGGAAGTGTTTCAGGCCAGTAAGACGTCGAGAGCCACACCAATTAAACACCTTACAACTTACAGATTCACACATCAACCTTATTTATTTTATTACAAATTGAATAGTCCAAACAGAGGGGCTTGATTACATCGGAGTCGAACTTCACAATCACAATCTCTTATATCATCAACACACTTACACTAATATTTATTTTATTACAAATTGGCGCACAACTTTAGGGGCTTTAATTAGCGATTGGAAGGCCAATACATTCTGCACAATCACTAGTTGGAGCTAGGCAACAGCTACAAAGTCAGAGAAAGATAATAGAAAAGGGAACAATGACAAGCATAATGGAAGGACTTACACGAGAGGAGAAGTGGGACAAGATAATAGAAAAGTTACAACAAATGATGGATGATGAAAGAAGGGAAAAGAGGGAACTGATGAAGAAACTGGATGATTGGGTTATAGATATAAGAGATGATAATAAGAAAATGAAAGAAGAATTAAGTAAGAAACTGGATGAGTGCCACAAGTCGACAATGAAGAAACTGGATGATCAGCATAAAATACTGGATAATATGAACAAGAAACTAGATGACGAGAATAAGGAAATGAGGGAGGACAGATTAAAAAGTGAGGAATTAAGATAGGAGAAGACTGAAGAAATAAAATATAATAGTAAACCAGAACCAGAAGAAGTACCAAATGATAAAACGCAGAAACAAGTAATGGTATTACCTAGAATTGAAACTAACCGAAACCAGGAAGATATTAAACCAAGGAAAAGGAGAATGTATCCAAGAAATGTAATAAAAACGAAGGAAGAGTTGGAGATGATGAAACATGGGTTAATTGATGGCAATAATATCCCAATTACCTATGACAAAGACATCATGAATTTTATGAATTATAGAAGGAGAATCGAAGTAATTTCAGAAATAATTTACCACAAGACAGTAGTTTATCACTGGGAAAGGACCAGAGGTAAACAGAATACCACATGGGGAACAGACCAATTTCAGCGCAAGACTGGACAATGTTTTTCAGAAAGATGGAAATGTGGTATAGTACCAGACTGTAATGATGACACAGATGAATCACCAGAATGTATTCCATTAGTGTGCCATCCAGGACAGTTCCAGGGTACGGTTAGACTAAAATATGTTCCTTCAGAGTGGATATATGATGGTAAACCAGCTTATGGTGTTTCAGATAAACAAATAATAAGTGATAACCCAGATGAAGATCCTCACATATATTTGTCAGGTAATACAAAACATGGACCACAAAAGTATTGGTGTATACAATATGATGATAGAGGGAGCCAGCCCAATAATTACGACGGCCCTAACAACCTGCCGCATAATAACCAGTTTATCGGTAATTTTAACGGCGTTAGGGATAACAACCCCTATCCATACAATAGAAACAATTTATACCAACATAATAATATCCCATACAGTCAGAGAAATCCATATCCCAACAATAATGATAACAGACCTTACCAACCTAACCGAAATTACTATAATGATAAATTTAGTAATAACAATAATAACAGTAATAATAACCGAGTGTCGCGCCCTAAGGTAAATTTTATAAGAGCAACCGAGATGATGGACCCTGGTTGACACAGATACCACACACCATCAAGAAAAGGGACAGAGATCATGATAACCGACTATGGCGAAAAACAACGGTGAAGGAGACGGAATAAATATCATTGAAAGGAAATGATACGAAGAATAAACATAGAAACAAAACTGGGTTTTATGAGTGAAGACTATGTAAGAAAATGAACATGACCAATAAAAACATTAGCAATGGAACGACATAAAGAAAATCGTACATCTTCCTGGGTATATAAAAGAAAAGAAAAAGTGGAGATCAACTTATTAAAGTATAAATAATATGGTCCAGTGTAGAGTACAATATATAACCATATGTTGTGGTAAATGATAAGCATAACAATACATATGAGTTGAGGGAAATCATTTCAGGAAAAATCAAAGGAGTGTACAATCAAGCTTCTATGAAGAAATATTATGAAGAATGAGTTGTGAGTTTTAGAATTTTGAATTTAATTAATTTAAAAAATTCAAAAAATAATGTAAGTACATCTTACAACCTAATATTTTGAAAAGAACGTTCTGGAGAATTAAAAGAAAAAGAATTTTTAATTTTAAAAAATTCTAAAAATACGTAAGAACAACTTACAACCTAATAATTTTGGAACAAACTTTATGGAAGAAAAAGAAAGAATTTAGAATTTGACAAACATATATATTATATTGTTTTTTTTTTAAATTCTAAAATATGTAAGAACAACTTACAACCTAATAATTTGAAGAAAAAACTTTATGGAAGAAAGAGAAAGAGAGAGAATTTTGTACTTATTATTTATAAAAATTTAAAATTGAGTAAGTACTTCTTACTACAACCTGATAATTTAGAACAAAACTTTATGGAAGAAAGAGAAAGAGAGAGAATTTTGAACTTAATTTAAAAAATTTAAAATTAAGCAAGCACAGCTTACTACCACTGAATTATGAGAAAAACATTTTGGAAGAATTAAGAAGAAAGGAATTTTGAAGTTAATATACAAAAAATTTAAGAATAAAGTAAGACTAACTTACTATAACTAAGTTTATGAGAAAACTTTATGGTAAATAATTAAGAAGAATTTGAATTTGGAGAAATACCAAAACATTCAGAAATAATAGTAAAATCACAGTACTATAAACAATTCTGAATGAAACAATTCTGGGAATAAATGAATTAAACAGAATTTGAATGTTGATAGAACGTCAGTACTTTGAAACAAGATAAGATCAACATATTACAAGGATTTATGAGAAATATTTTTTCAATTAAATAAAAAGAATAGTTTGAATTTTATATTAAAACTAACCAAGTTCCAAGAAATAATTATGTGTCAATTATGATTGAATTGAGAAGAAAATAAAGTAATTAATTCAGAAAAGAGAATTAACGTTAATCCAGAATAAATGCTAACATTCACAATAGAATTTGAAGGAGTAGAGAAGAATAACAACAAAGAGTGTAATATGCCAGAGAAGGAAAAAATTTGGAAGCAAAGAGACTAATTACCTATGAAACGATAATGAAAACAGTTAATTAAGAGCAAAGAAGAACAACTCATACCAAACAGATGGAGAAGATGATTTTGAACCAATGATAATAATAAGACCTATATGAAATGCAAAGAGAATAAATACCACATGAAATATAATATAAATGAATTAATGCTAATGAATGCGAAGACGGATTAATAACTTTCTAAGAGAAAGGAAAGAACCAAAATGTTTAAATAAAATGATCAATATAACAACCTGTATATCTAATGTAAAGATACAATGTTAAAAAATTAAATATAATATATTAAGACCATTCAAATAATGAATACGAAAGACTATTTATAAAGACCATGCTAATACTATGAATAACCAGAAGAAAGTATAAAGAGAATTCAGATGAAGAAGAAAGAGAGTTACACTGTAAACAGTAAACAGAATTATTAAAAGAAAGGTTTTCAACCATAATTAAATTAAATATATCAGACAAGTTAAGAGTTTTGGAAAAATATATATGTAATGGGTATAATAATGATTATGAAGATTTATTAAGATAGAAAATGTGAGATAATCTGAGAGACTACGAAGTGGAGAATCCAAAGATATTTTTATTAGTCGAAAATGAGACTACTTTTTATTTATTTATTCGATGACTGACTGAAGATAATTCCAGCAGCATTATGTTTTTTGAGCAGGGATGGATATGCCCCTGTACTCAATTTATAGAAGTGGTGTATGGCCAGCAGAAAAGTAGCGTACAGTGCCCCTCTGATCTGCCCCAGCCCACGTGATAGGGAATGTTAGGGAATTAATATCCCAAGGATACAACACGAAGTTGATATAGAAAGAAAATGTATTACAATTATAATATATCTCAGAAGACACTAACTATCCGAAAAGGATCAGTAGTAAAACAAATAATTATATATATAAAATTAATAAAACTCTAATATAAAAAAGTCGATATAAAAATGGAGAAGAAAATGAATTATAAGAAATGATGAAATTATCATAAGAAATTATTTCATCCATAAACATGTCTGAAATAATTACTTCTGGAGGAGAGCAATCTGTAGCGTGACAGATATAAGCATAATATTGAATGGCAATTGATCATTAGAATAATGAAGTTATAATATTTAAATTTGGAAGAAAGCATTAAGTTTAATATAAATAGATTAGTTCATAGCAACTGTGGAAAGAAATCATTATTATAAAGAAAATACAAGTTAAAATAAAAGGAGTTACTAGTGATGAGTCATCCAAAACCAGTCTCATAACCAAAGGTTTTCAAGGTATAACCCAGGAAGGTAAAATAGTAAATAACAAAGCAGTACACAATATGACCAAACCCACAACGAGGGAGAATAAATAAAAGAGAAACCCTAAAATAAGCCAAGATCAACCAATACAGGTTGTGTATTTCTGAATTAAAGAAGAAGATGGAGAAGATCCCAAGAAACCTGATGGCATCAAGAACAGATGGAGAAGATACCAGTCCCAGAAGGCAGGAGAAAAGAAGACTGAAGAAAGAAGAAGAGGGCAGCATCCTGAAGAAGACGTCATGCTCTTATAAAAGACACCCAAATCCCTATATCCCCAAAATATATATCTAAAAACAAAAGTATAACGAAATAAAAACCACATGTATATAAATTTAAGAGAGAGAAGTGAACAAAGTAAAAGTTTCCTGTGAACTAAGATGAAACAATAATATAGTACCCATGGAACAAATCTCCATTGAAAAAACGCTAACCAATTTATTATGTTAATAAGACTATACGACCATTTAGCATTAACATAATATATAAGTGCAAAGTGAACCAGTGATAGTTTTGGGTATTATAAAAAATGAACCTTGTGTTTCATTCTTGGCAATCACAAACATTGGATGCAATGAAATATGCATTTTTCAATGACTTAAAATATGTACGGTGACAATATGTTGTTCATAAGACATGAATCTGTTTAAAATAACATTTTTGTTTTACATGAAAAAAGAAAAACAGATTTCATAGTGCTTTGTGAACGGTTCATACTATTTATTTGTTAATGACAGGGTACAATTCCCCAAAGACAAGGTATAAAAGACTGTATAAAAACTGTAGAATCCTACTTATAATAATAGTTAGAAATAAGAATATAAATATAAGGTTTTAATGTATATAGTACAAGAATGTTTAAAAATGTTTTAGATATAAGGCCATTTGTTTGGGTCTGAAACAACTAACATCAGAACTATAAAAATAATTACCACTTGTAAATAGTAGAGAGTAATTAAGATGTTAGTTAGTACAAAACCTTTGTTGTAAACCATATTTCCATGTTGGAAATGGGAATTTTTTTGCAAAATGTCTGATTTGAAGACAACCATTTATTTAAAAAAAATGTTCTTTATTTTGTGTTAACTATTGTTTGTATTGTAACCAATACTAATTGTTTTTGTGTAATTTGAAAACATGTTTAATTTATAATACTATTTGTAAAAAGTCAGAGAGGGTATCACACATCATATATTGTTTGTAAATTATTTTGTAAGAAAAATTGTTAAAAAAAATCATAGGCCAAAAGAATGGAAACCAAACTTCATCAAAACAGAGAAATTACTCATTTAAAAGCAAATAAACAAAAGGGGTTTAGACAAAATAAACTTGAGATCATGCCATATAATTGCACATACCATTTAGAGAGATTTTAATAAATTATATTCAGAATTATAAATAAAAATAAAATGACTAAACTCAGAAATTTAGACATGGGAGTCATATATTTCAGAATAATGTTTCAGAATACAACTAATTCAATTAATTACCAGAAAATAAGGGAATAGGAACCTTTTAATACAATATAGGATTATTAATATTAAATATAACTGATAAAATGGTTGAATTTATATAATGACAGGAAGTAAATTTTGATGTTTTGGACTCTTCAGAGTATACCCAAACTGAAAGTAAAATTACTATTTTTTGGACAGAAAACACTATAAAATGGCATTATTTAATCTGGAAATAACCAGAATGAACTGAAAGATTAATTTAAATCAAATCTAGTGAATAAAATTGACAAATAACCAAAGTTTAGGCATTCATATAGTGAAATAGTAAAATGTACACAGGATGTGAAAATATTTTTGAACAATGTTAAGGATAATATTATATGGGCTAAGAGTTTAATTGAAACTGAAGGAAACAGTTAGTTAATTATTGGTAGTTGAACGGTTAACATGACATACGTTTAATTACGTGGATAACCTAACCTATAATCGTCATACAAAGCGAGTGTATAGTGAGTTATTGTGAAATCGCGAGTGACTTGTAAAATACTTCTGAAACTATCATATTATAACAGAAACGATCAAGTAACACTCCATAACACAGAACAATATAAATCTACTCCGAAAAACACCATAAAACACTAGAAAACTGTATAATACATTAAACCAAATTAGTGACGGAATCGGAGAAAGTGTTTGAACTAATAATTATACAGATACACTAAATACAACCCAGAATCACTACACCAGTCACTACACAACATATAACAAGAGATTTGCGGACACGAGAACAGAAATATTGCGTCAAAATACATTATTTGGAATGCAGCAGCAACGAGCAACATTTTCATCGACTTGACGGCAGCCATCTTTCTTTGACAATTCCAGTGCCTCCTCTTAGTTCAACAGCTGTTGGGTGAAAACAATTATTATATTTACAAATTATTATTCAATGTCTGTGTTTATTAATAACTATTAATTTGATTGTAACGTTATACTTTTTAAATATTAGCCCGATTTCTCTGACTTTGGTAATAACTGGCTGTTTAAAGAACCCTATATAATTTTTATAACATATACTTGTAACTTTTTTCGATATCCTGAGAATCGATACTAATCGATAAGAGTCAATATTGCTGTTACTTAATAAAACATTAATACTTTTCAATACTTAATAGTTCTTTATTTCTTCAATAATACTAATTACCAATAATATAATTCTAATTGATAATCTACAAGGACTTTACCACCCGTAAGTGAAGATAACCTAAAAAAATAGAAAGGTAAACAAATATCGATTGGTTTACAGACAGTCTTATGAGTGGTGATAGATTATTTAAATTATACTAAAACTTTAATACAAATTTTCAGAAGAGCATTACACTGTTTAAAACTTCACAGCCCTATATTAATTAATTGATCCTAATTAATTAATTAATAAAATTAAAATTTTTTTTTATTATTATTTTTTTTTTATAAACATAATTTTTTTTTTAATTTTCTTCAAAACAATAATTTTTGTTTTGAAACTTTCGGTGAAGCTGAGCATATATATTTCTTCATCAACTTTACGCTACTCGACCGGTCTGGCTACCATTGGGACTCGACCAGCTGGGAAACTTAAGGAAGTGTTTCAGGCCAGTAAGACGTCGAGAGCCACGCCAATTAAACACCTTACAACTTACAACTTATTTATTAATTTATTACAAATTGGCTAGCCTATTCATTGGACTTGATTACATCGGAGTCGCATACTCCATAATAAGTATATCATCAACACACATCTATATTTATTTTATTTATTTTATTACAATATACACATATATATCTTTTATGTCTATTTATAAATACTATAAATTAATAACTATCTGTAAAGAATGATGTGAAACTTGAACATTGTGTTAAAGGGACATTCTGTAATGTCAGTTTTTCATCTTTTAAATCAGCCCCATACAGTTTATCAGTACATAAGTTGTGTCACCAACGTAAGACAGAATAAATCTTGTTATTATGCTAAAATGTGTTGATTGCAAATCTTGTCACTCTGTTAAGCTCCAGTACATTTTCCTCTTCTTTTAGGTTCATTAACCTAATTTTAAATATTACGTACGGTCCTGTAAGCGCTACACTGTATCAATTTTCTAGATATGCTAGATATGTAGCAAAATATGTCTTCAAAATATAGAGCCAAAAGTAATTGGTCGTCAGCAAACTGTAATCAATAAACTGTTAATGTATTATATTCTACTTGTAAAAATGTGTAGTGAGAAATAAATATAATTCTTCACAAGTGTTTTCTTCCACCTTTCAGATGGTGAAACAGCATCGATGGAGAGCTAATTACGTGCCGGACCACCCAGTCTTCAGCCAAATTGACACCGAATACCGTGATGTAGTTTTGACTGGAGCCAATGCGGCCCAGCTTATTGAAAGAATAAAACTGTAAGTAGCGTGTTAAACTATACCCACCTTAAACGCAAAGAAAGAAGTTTAACCACACCATTTAGGATTACACATTATTCATTTTTGTTAAATTCAAATAATAAATATGCATAAATAAAAAAGATGTCAAAAAAACCCGAAATAAAAACAGATTTGTAGGTATTGTTATGATGGTCTCGCTGGTCGTCCGTCGCACAGTGGGGCGAATGCCAAAAAGCTGGCCAAAATACAAAGGCATTTATAAATCGATCTAGAATTTGGTACTTCTAAGTTTTTGGGGTCGCTAATTCCGAATCTGAAATCCAAATGTCAAAAAAAATCTCGGGTCCAATATGGCACACAAAAATAGTAAAATATCATAGTTCCCCCCCCCCCGAATGGATTGTCTATCGGTTTTTAAGGTCGTCGGTTACGAATCTGAAGTCTAAATTTCAAAAAACCAAAATGACGTTTCCAACATAGCGGAAAAAATTGGAAAAATGAATCCTTTATTGCTTTTTGGGGGCGAAATACTAAATATTCAAAAAATTCAAAGCATTGTAAAAAATATTTATTTTGAATGATTGAAAATTACAAATACAAAATGTCATTTTAAAAATATTTATAATTTTATGCTAATCTTCATCGTCAGTAGAATCATCGGAATGGTTGTCCGTTTAGGATACAGATGACGAACCAACACCTTGAATTTCGGGTGGAAAAAGCAAGGCCACTGCTTCGGTTGATAGGCATTTCATTTTTTTTTGTTAGGAATATTTCGTAGACTCGAAACAAATGGGTCTAAATATACTAACATACGCGAAAGTATGTCTTCCAAATTATGTATTCGGCTATTCTAGCGGCCGAAAAATTAAAAAAAATTTTAATTAAGAAAACCAAATTTTGTTGTTTCTGATTATCACTGATTACAACTTAAATTCGCAAATAAAAAATGATATGATTAAACAATTGTTTTAGAAAAGCACAGTCAAGAAAGAAATGTTGGTCAAATATTTTTAAGGTGATTATTTAAAAATATATAATGTCACTGTTATTTTAAAAATTTACCCTTTTAGTCACAGAATGTATATAGATATTGATTAATAATGCCAATATATTTAAAACTAATTATTAAATATTAAAAATTAAATATTAAACATTAAGATAATTAATTTGAAATTAATTAATATATAATTATTGTTTAATAATTCATATTGTAATTGAACATAGACTTACGCGAGTTAGATAAGTAGCCTATTCGAAAGTAAATGTAGTAATAAAGGACAAGAAAATGTATTTTTGTATGAAAGAATAAGATGGTGTATTTTAGAAAAAAATGTATTTCTCAAAATATTCTAAGTTATTTAAGAAAATGACTGTAACACAAAAAATGCTGCTAACTATTGAAATCTTAATATAAAATACTGTGATGGTATACAATTTGTTTCTTCTGCAACTAGTGTAATTTCGTATGTTTTCTTTTTAACACCTGATGCACGTTTCATTGAAAAATATTAGTATCATCAGAGGTTTGTAAGTAAATTAATAACATTATATAATTGCTGCAAGAAACTTCAAGTTATCTATATAGAAAATTATTATATGAAATACTATAGGGTGATTCAGTTGGAGGTTACAATTTTAAGTTGGCAATACTGTTTTCTTGTAAGAGATGAACAGCTGGTATTTGAAAATAGTCATTGTTAAGTATTGACATTTGTTTATATGGAGCGGTATTCGACTCAAGAACGTATTTTAATTATTAAAACCTATTTTTCAAAGTGGAGAAAATTTAACTAACACGATTCGCGCACTGCGAAATGACTTCGGTAACCAATAACGTCCATCTCGTGCCGCGGTTAAAAAATTAGTCGAAAAGTTCAATAGAACTGGGTCAGTGTTGGATGTGCAAAGACCAGTACGTCCTCGTAGTGGCCGGTCACTCACAAATAATGCCGCAGTGAGTGACAGTGTCCATGACAATCCGTCGACCTCCATTCATCATCGTTCCCAGCAGTTGGACCATTCCTACAGCACCACGCAGCGCATATTAACTAAAGATCTGCATTTGCATGCCTACAAGATCCAATTGACCCAGAAATTGAAGCCAACAGATCATAGACAACGTCGTGACTTCGTTGATTGTGTGTTAGAGAACCACCAAATTGATGGCGATTTTGCGAAGAAAATCATATTCAGCGATGAAGCTCATTTTCAACTGAATGGGTATGTAAACAAGCAAAATTGCCGCATTTGGGGACTTAAAAATTCACGAGCCATTCTCGAGCAACCAATAAATTCACAAAAATTACTGTTTGGTGCGGATTTTGGGTCGGCGGCGTCATTGGGCCGTACTATTTTGAAAATGGCTGTGGTGATGCAGTAATAGTCAATGGTGAACGTTATCGGGAGATGATAACAAATAATTTTTGGCACCAATTGGATGATATTGATGTCGAAGACATGTGGTTCCAACAAGACGGTACCACTTGCCACACAGCGCGAGAAAAAATACAGTTGTTGCACACAAAGTTCCCCCGCTGCGTCATCTCTCGTTTCGGCGATCAATATTGGCCACCAAGATCGTGTGACCTCACGCCGTTGGATTATTTTCTTTGGGGTTATTTGAAGCAGAAGGTGTATGCCAACGAACCCAAAACGATTCGAGAGCCAAAGGACGAGATACGCCATGTTATTCATGAGCTGCCGCAGGAGTTATGCCGGAAAGTGATGGAAAATTTCATCAAAAGGGCGGAAGTCTGCAGGGCCACTCGTGGCAGCCATTTGGCCGATATCATTTATCATGTTTAATGTCAATGTCTAAACAACATATAGAAATAAATACATTAAGAGTTTATCAAAAACCAATGCGTTTTATTTTACATTAAAATTGTAACCTCTAATTGAATCACCCTATATAATTAAATGATTTATTCAACATTAATTCTGATTAAGTACTTATTTTAAAAAGTATTAAAAAGTTACTTGAGAAATATATATTGTATTACGTCCAAGGAATATAAATGTTAAAAAAAGGACATTTTTATCGTTTTAAATTTTACAAGGCCTGATCTATGCAAATAAGTTGAGGTTAAAAAAATTAAACAGAATTTTTCAATATCAAATGAAATTAAATATTTTGTAAAAAAAAAATAGAACTCGAGTTTTTCACCAAAATATCTTACCGAGTTTCGCAAAATTCTTAATCACAATTTTCGTTCTTTCATCAACTAATTCAAGAAGCATGCGTTTTTTAAAAAATTATAAATAAGAAATTGTTAATTTTCTCTCGTACATATTTTGTACGCCTGGGGGTATTCCGAAGAAAGTGGTTCATTAACAAATTAAAGCCAGTTTTGCAAAATAAATTTTGCGGCGTCTAATAAGTCTCCGATAGATGGGCGCTATAGAGCGTCACAACGCATTGCGCACGTTCGACTACACTTGTCTCATGCACCTCCTACGATTTTTGAGTGCCTAAAACTAGAGGCAGGTTCTTCCTACGTAAACAAATCGCCACGTGTTAAGCCAGTCGAGACGTTCTATCTCTCTTGCACTTACATACGCTCAACGATATGCTTCACGACAGTTTACATTTTTGCATTTATATTGCAAAATATAAATTTTATTTTCTAAGTTCTGTGGGTGTTGTTGAAAGATGATATAAATATTTGACTGCAGAAACCTTATATTTCAAAAGACATAGCAAGTGGAAGTGCTTTTCACGAGAGCCTTCTCATGTTGTTGGTGCCACGCGACTAACATCGCGTTAAACAAATTAACGTTATATATGTATTGTGCTACTTTGAGCTACTAGTCATCAGTTTTGTTCGTTAGTAAATAGCATAAGCTTCACACTAAAATAGGTTTTTTCCATCCAACTCTGCTTGATTATATTACTTTTTTATTATTAAAATCACGTTTTATGCATAAATAATGTCATTCTTTTAACGCGCCAAACATTTTCAAATACCACTTTGCTTATTTTTAGATAACTTTCGTGAAACGTATGTGATGTCTAATTACTTTTAGCTAACGATTCCATTTTGCAGAATTAAAATCGGACGATTTTTCGAGTTTCTAGGACTTTTAACAGCAACGCACTGTCGAGTCACCACTGCGTGCTGAACGTGCTCCTCGCGATAAGGTCTTTTACAACTGTTTCTTCAGGGTTGGTGACAGTTTTTTTCCGACCATTCACCTGTACACGCTGAATCTTGGACTGTTACTCTAACCACCGTTATAATTAAAACGGCGTAAACGGAAAATTTATTTTTCGACTATTGGCCAGCTTTTAGGTTTTTGGCCCCACTGTGCGTTGAATGACACAGTAGAAAACAAAATACACAGATGAAGTCACTAAAAAGCAACTGTTAATTATCAAAATTAACAGTTTATAATCAATAAGTTATTCAACAAGTTTATACTCGTACAATAATTCAAGTTAAACTGTCGACACAAATAATAATATCAACTATAAGAATTCCGCACTACAATCACTTTTCACTAATACACCACTTCAGACACACTGCGTAAATCGTCCGGCATAAACTGAAACTAAACGGCAGGTGTGGGCTATTTATAGTCTGCAGGGTTTCAAAATATGCGTCCCTAAGAAGCACTTGAAAATTCTAGAGGATACTTCAGCGCGGCCTTGGCAGAAACACGCACCGTTGGGCTAGTTGAGAAGCTTGTAGAACAACACTATGGAATGTACGAGAATTTTCCGAATTACGTAACACTGTCTCGATTGCAGTAGCGTGGTAAGTGTCACGTACGCAAGAAAACGTTACAGCTGGGCTCTGCTCGGATATGCGAGGAACATGTAGAAGTTCTGTAATACAGTAACAGTATTATATTAAGAGCGGCAGCGGAAGTTGCTATAAGCAACGGGTTTATTGAACATAAAATTTGTTCCAACTGAATATTTTTAAATTTTCATAAACGAGCAGAGTTTTGAAATGTGCTGATGAAGGAGGATCTTAAGAATACCGTGGACAGAAAGACTGAATAACAGTGAGATATTAAAGACAGTGGGTGATAAAACGTTTCTGTTTAAAACCATTGCGAAAAGAAAGAAGAACTAAGGTTGATCCCCTGCTACTTCCCTGGTAAAGTGATTTATTGGGGGCGTTGTGAGAGAGGAAGACCTAGGGAATATAATACGGATGAAATTAAAGGAGGTAGAAAATATGTACCGTAGTGACAAAGAGACTGTTTTGGGAAGCGAAGAAATTTCAAGCCCACCAACTTCTGGGTTTTGGAGAAGAGATCGTAAAGTAAGCGCACCCTGTTTGCGACGTAACAAATATAAGAATTACGGTTTGGAATTCTGTGCCCTCCTCCGCTATCCATACAGTGGCTGTCCGAGAAGCATCTCGCGCTAGACGTTACTATATCATCAGTAGGTTTAAAGGATATCCCAACAACAGTATGAATTGACGGTCAATAATTCATCATCATCACCACCATCATCATCATCATCATCATCATCATCATCATTACCTTCAAGGATTAAACCAAGCATATTTTGTTCCGGTCTCAAACAGGCAACGATTAGAGCTGGTCACCCCAGCGCTTCCTTAGACTTGCCACACCTCTCCGTCTTCTCGTCTTATAGTTGTTTCAGGTATGCGGCAGTCAACCATTCGGAAAACATGCTCCCACCAATTCACCAGATACTGGGCGATCCTGCCGAGTATACCCTTAATATTAAATCCCTCCAGTATATCTCTTTTTCTTCTATGATTACGGACAGTATACCCTGCAACGTGCCTGTAAAATCTCATTTCAGAAGCTTGAATGCAACTAATCTGGCCTTTCGTTCAAGTCCAATTCTCAGACCCATAAAGAAGTATTACCATGTAGAATCTTAGCCGCGTTCCTTTACTTGCTGACATAAGGGTTCACCTAATGGTCCCGCACATGAAATTGAACTTACGCAACTTGTTCAAAACGTCGTTGCTTGCTTTATAAGACACACTGTAGCCTAGGTATGAAAAATTGGTAACTTGTTCCTGGACAGTACCATCTACAACAATTTTTTCCCGTACGGGATCAGTTCTACGAAAAGGCATCACTTTGGTCTTAATGGTGGATATTTGCAATGCAGAGTCTTTGGAGATTCGATTTGACAAATGTATACCCATCTGGAATCTGTTTTCAAAGTCGGACAGAATAGCCTGATTGTCTGCAAACAACAAAGTGTCAGTTGTAAAGTGACCAATCATAAAATGTTCTGGAAAACACATCTGCCAGTTTTTGTGACATCGCCAATATATAAATTAAAAAGAGAAGGAGGTGCTAATGGACACACTTGTCATGCTCCACAATTGATCGGGCCAATTCTAACAGTCAATAAGTCAAAGATATTTAGAATGTAATACCAAATATTTGATATCCAGTAAAGTTTAGTGGTAGTTCTAAATGTCTGTATACCATGAAAGTCCAACAGCTCTTAACGCCTGTTTATTTGGTGTGTCTGAAAGTTCGGTTTTACGACTATATTACATGTCAATAAACTTGAATTTAGTAATTATTATTTTAAAAATCATTAAGCATTAAAAGGAAATATATTAAAGATTAAAGTTGTTGTAAATTAGGCTCTTATTCTGTATTTATTTCTTTTATTTACCTCCCACAGTTCTGCTTCATATAAGTCTATGTCCTCTACTCGGTTTTTATACATTCTAATCTTATTGCGCCTTTTGATTCGGGTTCGCCATAGTAGGTTAGTTACATTGCACTTTTCTTTCTTGGCCCAAACTTGATTTTATTTCTTGACTGATATCACTATCAGATGTTATTATTACGTGCAAACACTTGAATATATTGTGACAGCAGCGAGAGAAACATCTGCTCCCCGGTACCAGCCGAGAGGTCGCCGCGATCACCTGGCGGCGCGTGACAGCTGAGGAATACGCAGCGAGCCAATCAGGGATCAGTGGCAGGGCATAAAAAGAGTCCCGCTAGAATTTTTGGGGCAGCACCAAGGCTCGCTCCAAGCACTCCAGGCTCATCAGGCAGTCACCGGGGCACGTCTGCATCGTGCCACTACATCTGGATTCTGGATTCTGGATTTTTTGGCGCACTCCATCGCCACCCCATCGGACACACTTCATGTCCTCTCCTCTATCGGACGACATCGACGCGGAGCCAGCCGGAAGGAACAGCCGAAAAGTAGAACGGACGTTCTTCGCATTCTTCGACCTGTAACGCACCAGCGATGAACTTCGCTGGGCCGGCAGCGGAATCTACACAGCGATGCCGACCAAAGAGGAGGACTGCAGTACGCTATGAACAGCGGGCGCAGCCGCCGACCATCTCAGCGTTGCTCGGGCGGAACAAACATCACAGTGTTTTCTCCACACGGCCCTTTTTAGGGTCACCAAAATAACGAAGAGTTGTACGATTGTCACCATTTGCTAGTGACAACCCTTTCCTCTGGTGACAATCCCTACATATGAAAATATAAACATCAGGTGCATTTGAGTTTCAGCAATCATATGAAAATATCCACTACGGAAACAATGGTAATGATATTTCAAAATAAGGAACTTGTAAGAACTAAGATTATAATCAATAATCAAATTGTAGAACAGGTGAGCCATGGTAACTATTTGAAAAACGATTTTGGCTATGATAAGAATAATTATGATACTTATGTTATATTAGGTAGGTTTCAGAATATTTGTAGGGTAATAAACAGTATTTTTAAAAACAAGGTGCGTCGAGATAAAAAAATTACAGTTCTACAAAGTTACGGCGCCACTTGTACTATCCTATGGATGTGAACTATGGACAACAACAAAGAAACAAGACAGTAAAATGCAGGTCTCTGGAATGGGGTTTTATAAGAGGAGCTGGAATTTGCTCTAAACTTGACCGTAATGAGACCGAAGAATTACACATTTTTAATTTGAATGAAAAACTGAAAAATATAGCACTTAGGAAGAATGTCAGATTCCAGACTGGCCAAACAAGTCTGGAAATATAACTCTATAAGACACAGATGTGTGGGTAGTCCTGGAAGAGTTGGTTAGAAGACTTTTGGCGGAACAGCAGCAGGGGGGTTGCCTATGCCGTGTTTCGAAGATGATGGCAACGGGAAATTTTAATTTCTTATAATTTTTGTTACTAATTATAGGTCTGAAATGACGACACCAACACTGAAATAAGAAGAAGAATTTATCTCTAAATAAAAAAATATTATGGATTAAAAAAGCATCAGGCGTTTCTCAAGAAGCACGAAATGCAAAACTTACAAATCACTTATCAGCCCAGTGCTGACGTATGGTCAGAAAACTGGACAATGACAAATGACAATGAGACTTATAGGTTGCTGTGAAATACGGATTCTAAGAACAATATTTAGAGGAGTACAAGAAAATGGAATGTGGCTCAGGCGCTATAATTATGAAATATACCGTCTTCAAAAAGAGCTGGATATTGTCAGGATAATCAAAACAAAACTAAGATTCATTTTGTTTTATTTGTCTCCAAGTCACGTTTATTAACTAATTAGAATTAATATTAGGCATTATCTGTATTAACTTCCCGTCTTGTGACTTATCTGTTTTAGTTTCTAATACGACGCGTTTCGACGATAAATCCTCATCTTCAGGTTTTAATATTACAAAAACATCAAATTCACCCGAACGGGGTCGGTCGTCAATTGCTTAAAACACATAAAAACACCACACATAATTTTACATTGATATAGTCACGGCACGGTCCGATGTGCATCGTCTCGTTGCCAACGATTAACTGTTGTTATCCTGTATGACCGTTATCTTTCCCGTGGACACATCGATATCGATGGCTGTGTTGTGCAGTAGATTAGATCGAAACGAAACTTTATCATTAAATAGTTGGTCCGCTTGTAACTTAAAAGCCTTGTATATCTCATATTCCTCCACAGCGTTCAGCTTCAAGACGGGACGTTAATACAGGTAATGCCTAATATTAATTCTAATTAGTTAAAACTAAGATGTGGGGTTGGACACATAGAGAGAATGGAGGAAGGACAGCTTACGAAACATACTCTCCAGCAGAAACCAATGTGTAGTAGAAAAAGCGGAACCTCCAAAGTAGATCAAAGACTAAATACGTAGACGAGGCTGAACATAAGAAAGTGGAAAGTCAGAGCACGCAATAGGGTGGAATGGAATCGACTTTTGGAGCAGGCCAAATATCTGCCAAGGGTTGTAGAGGCACGACTAATGATAAGCTATAGGCGTTGGCTTTCACCTATAGTTCTACAAGAAAGTGTTGTAAGAAGGGTGTTTTATTTTTGGTAGAACGTAACTCGGGTACAATGATAGACGCAGGCGACGTACTGCTTTGCGTGGAACTTACTCTTATCCTTAGTCCATGGTGACATACGTTTTCTTGAGTTTGTACGCTTTCTACATATGAACTGTTCTGTACTGTAATATAATCTAATAAACAAAGTAAACAGATCTCTTTTTGCAGAAGTGTTTACAAAGTTAAACTTTTGTTTTTCAATTTAATGTAGATTTCTATTCTGTTCGACTAAGCAAACATTGAACAAATTGACAGGCAAAACGCATACGCAGTGATGAAGATCTAACCATTGAGAGCTCTTCTTGTTTTTGTTAACAGATTAAACAGATACAAAAAATTACAAGACTAAATGGCAAATACATGTAAGCATATGTACAAAAGTCACTTCCACTTACTGCTGGTATGATACAATAAATTCAAAATGTTAAACACTGAACAGATATACTAGTTGACAATAATACTTTATGTTGACATGATCACAAAAAAATACAGATATTACAGAACAGATAACACATATATTACAGTACAGATAATACAGAGTACACATTATTAGTTAAACCTGTTTATGTCTGACAGTTTTACAGTTCATGCCTTTTAAATCTGTAAATGTTTTCACTGTTATCTAACAAATTGATTGCTAGGGGATTAGGAGCTCTTCTAATTTAGAGATATGTTTCCTGAACAAGCGCACGATTTCTTCTCTCACAATTGGAACTTTTAGGTCTTGGTGTATAAAATTGTTGACTACAAATCATAGAACGTCAACTATTGATCTTAAAGTTTTCTGTTGAAGGGTTTTCGAGAATCGGTCAAAAAGTGTAACACAAATTTTAAATTATCTGTGTCGACGTTTCGACATTGTTCATTGTCATCATCAGGACAATTGTTGCTGACGCTAAACACACAAAACATTGTCCTGTTGATGACAATAAACATTATCGAAACGTTGACACAAATATTTTAAAATTTTTGTTATATTTTTTGACCGATCCTCACAAACCCTTCACCGGAAAAATTAATTGAGTAACATTAATCTCAATGTTACTCATACTAATGTTAAACTGTTGGTATAAAACACACACTATTGCAGATCGTCTTATTACGTAAAATATCGTTATGTTTCAGGAGCAACGGCGTTATGTCACCCTATGCGTTTACCTATGTGTACGGCAGGGATGGTATAGTCTATGAAACTACTCGGCGTAAGTAGTATATTATCCTATTGTGTTCTGTTAACACACACACACACACACACACACACACACACACACACACACACACACACACACACACACACACACACACACACACACACACGCACGCACGCACGCACGCACGCACGCACACACGCACACACACACACACATTATAATAAGTGCCTAACAAGTAGTAGTTAAATTAATTCACCAAAGTTGCATGCAGTTGGTTTGATGTAGTTGTGTGTTCACTGTAAATACGCTTCGCTGGTGTGAGTATAAATTTCGGAAATCGAAAGAATCGTACATACTGGTAATAAATATCGGTATGGAGAACCATACATGACTTCCATGTTCTAAGATTTATATATAAAATCATTTTCGAAATAAAATATTTCCAAAGAAACTACTTTTTCCTAGAGCCTTGACCACAGTACTGTGGTCACTATCGTATACCACGTCACGTTAGCGCACTCGATTTTCACTGATCATGTCAGTCGATGGCACTGCCGAAACGTCTGGTTTTTAGAAAACATTGTACTGCAGCCAAACAGCCTGGGAAGGAATTTTAACAACAAACTACTTCTTTGTTACCGATAACGTAGTACATATATAAAAATGTATCACCTCCTTTCTACAGGCATTTTTATTTATAGAAAATTACTCCGCCCCTTCAACCCCCTTCCCCCCTTCCCCCCTTCCCCCATAGCTTCCTTCGCCCCTTCTTTTCATAGATATTTCATTTACCTTTCTACAGTGTATTATTATCACCTTCTTTTCAGGATACTTTATTTATCAAAATTAAGTACTATACTCTTGTTAAAACATAAAACGTTGCTGGTAAACTACCCCTTACCCTTAATCGATCTTCACCTAAATCAATAGTCCTTGCGTCCTCTACAACTGAGACACATATACAAAAAATTATTTGATTCTGTTTGAATTTGCGGCAGTTTTCGTTCGCCATAAATAAATACTACACACAGACACAGAGATAGACACACACACACACACGCTTTTCAAAAACTGACTTTTCTTCATATTTTGAGGGTAGTACAATCAGAATTGTACTTCCCAAATTACTAATATATCGAAGGAAGCATAGAAGAAGTGCATGCGTTTATAAATAAGGGAAATAATAAGGTTTAAAACTTACATTTAAAGAGGAGATTGGAGGTAAGAAAATAAATTACTTAGATTTAAACATATAAATTAAGAATAATGAAAAACTACCATTTAAGATATTTAGGAAAGATCGTATTCTTATATAATTATACCGAAAGATTCTTACCACACTTATAGATATAAAATGGCGCCAATCAATTCATATTGTTATAGATCTCAGACGTGTTTAAAAGAGACAGAAACAAAAGACAGGGAGATAAAAATTATAAAAGGAATTGTAAAGATTAATAACTATAACACCAACATAGTAGATAAAGTTAAGAAAAGTATTAACATACAAAAGCTAAAAAAAGAAGCAGAACAAAAGAATTATGCAGGGACCTTGACATACATGGGATTACATACCAGAAAAATTATAAAATGTTTTAACAAATACGGAGTTGATATAGCAATTACAAAATGTGAAACTGAGTTTTATTAGGTAAGGAATAAGAGTATAGAAAAAATTCCAGTATTACACAGAAGCGGAGTTTGTACATTAAAATGAAAATAATGCAACAAAGTGTACCTAGGTGAGACAGGACGGAAATTTACATGCGGGTTGTCTGACCACAAACGTGGAGAAGGTAATAGAACAGCGAATACGTTATACACAAGACATTTCATAGAAGTGAATCATAAGGTTGTTAATACTTTGGAAGACTATGAAATTTTGACACAGTTGAAAAAAGCTTCGGGAGGAGTTAGAA
This sequence comes from Magicicada septendecula, assembly GCA_034769895.1. Classification (NCBI taxonomy): domain Eukaryota; kingdom Metazoa; phylum Arthropoda; class Insecta; order Hemiptera; family Cicadidae; genus Magicicada; species Magicicada septendecula. Next base: position 18,538,369 of record CM068369.1, on the reverse strand, counting down.
ATATTGAAAGAAAAAGAGAAAGATTTAGACAATTTAATGAATACTAAAACTAAATTTGATAATGATGAAATATTTTACAATATAATTAAGAATTAAATGGTAGAGGACGAATAGATAACATTAAGAATTACATTGCATACATGGATATTTTTGAAATAAAGTTGAGTGACCGCGTTCACAAGTGTGAAAGAGAAAGGCTTCGCAAGGTTAGGTTTTGAAAAAATGCACACACACACACACACGCTTACACATACGCACACATAGAAAAATATGTAAATGTACAGTCGGGGGTGACAGGGCCGGACGTTGGGAAAGGAAATGTGACTTATAGCTGTTTGCGGATTTGTATGTGTGTGTGGGCAGTGGGGTGGATGGGGGTGTGAAGCGTTGGTTTTACTATGTTGTTGTTATTTCCAATCTGACGATGAGCTGAGAAGCTTGAAAGCACTAATCGGAATAACTTTTCTATAGTGGTGTGCAACAGTGATAATTCTGTTTGTGATCATAACAACTAACACTACTTTCTTAATTAAAATTATAATCATGTGTAACGAATATAAGTGTTAAGATATTATAATAATAATCTTAATTAATTAATATTATTGTTAAAACGCGACGGTCTAACTGATGGTCGTATGATATGGTGGAAAAAAAATATAAGACACCAGTGAAGTCACTAATCACCAGCTTTAATTATCATAATTAAATAGTTTGTAATCAACAAATTACTCTCTTACAACAAATCAAATAAAAATTGTTCACACGCATTAATAATGTCAACGAGTATAGAACACAATTGTCTTAGAAATGTCCCGCACAATTACAAAAACATATAACTCTTCGCTTCGACAAACACTCAATCCGCGCTAGCGAAAATCGCTTACGTAACTGAACTGACAACGCCAGACGCTTTGCTTTTATAGGTCGCGCTGAGTTCTAGAATTAACGTTCCATCCTTACTTTGCACGCCACTTAATGCTGACGCTAATGCGTATCTCAAGTGGCCTCTTGACGAGTCTAGAACAACCTTGAACACAGCCTTGACACCTGCCACACTCGACGGAGGAAAGTGTAGAGAATGTTCTGGGTTGTTCGGTAGGCTTCTCGTAACAATATTAATTAATAATACACATTTTGTATTTAGTCCGAACCCTCCAGTAAGACCAACATGGTCTTATAACATAAACAGGCAATTTGAATAAAATATTATACTAAACACTATTTAATAGTAAGTACTAAAAACAAGCATGTCATATTAGACATTTTATTTTAATTTTAAAAGCTAGTAAAAATAAAATTCGTAATTGGTGCTTTATTAAATTCAATTTGTAGCAACCCTCCCTACTAAATCTTGGTATCCTTTTTGTTTCAAAACATACAAAAATTTGTTTCCGTATAATTTATGCCAAATTTCCGAAGTTAAATCCCATTATTGTAATATTACTTTTACTTTCCTTAAATTACTTTATTTTAAAATATGTTAATGCTATAAAACAGAACTTAGAGTAAATAAAATTATTTGCAAATAATATGTTTGCAAATAGTAAATACTTCTGTAATTAAAATTTATTGTATTTTCAAGTGATGCACAATTACAGGAAATTTACAGTATCTTCAGAGGTTTATATTGCAATTATAATACAATTTCAGTTCACATAAAAACTTCTATAGAAACATTATTCCGATTAGCGCTTTCAAGCTTCACAGCTCATCGTTTTAGCGCTGTGAAGCTTGAAAGCGCTTATCGGAATAATTTTTCTATAGTGGTGTGCAACAGTGTTAATTCGTTTTGCGAGTATAACCACTAAATCAACTTCTTAATTAAATGTCAGAAAAAATTTCGGAAGATACAAAATAATATCTGCGAAATGTGCATCAGGCGAAAATACAATAAATATTAATCACAGAAGTATTTATTATTTTAAAAAGTATTTATTAAATATAAAATCCGCAAGAAATATTGACGAGTTACGTGCAAAGTAAAGATGAATAATATTATTTGTAAATACTATTAGATATTTTATATTTTGTTATTTAGTAACCACACACTTCTATGAAAACACTTTTAATTTACAAATATTAATGTTTGTTTTTAAGATGTTCTCATACAAACTACTCAACTAAAACTTAACTTCACAATGATAGATATTTGGTTATATATTTCATGTAAAAGGCAACTCCCAGTCGAGCGAAATGACAACCCGGGTTGGTGTAATTTACCACTGTCTATCTATATAAATTCTAGGGGGAGCGGAGGTAGAGCCTACCCCTACCGATTTCCTAAAAACAATAAATTTGTTGGCTGCTTGAATGAAGGGAATCCGTATGTGTATATAAGAAACATATATCCCAGGCATTAAAATTATAGTTATATTTATAATATGGACAACACACAGCTATAAAATATGTTTTTTTATTAACATAAGTAAACAGCAAAACTACAATTGACATTTTCAGAAGGACGACAAGTGTTTCGGATGTACATGCTAGACTTATACATAGACGAGTTGGCTGTTCTGTACTATCGCTGTTCAGATACCGGAAGTAAGTACCACGAAAAGAATATATGTCTGTAATAACTAACAGTTAATTTATCAAAAGAAATTTAATGAAAAGAAAACCTCATGCAAAATTGTTGAAAATTGTATTTTGATTACAATTTTAATTAAGTAACGTCATTTAGCATATGGAACTCATATTCGGTAAAGAAAAAACTAAATATATTAAAGAGACTTTGCTAAAGTGCGGTCCAACGTAATCCACAAGATTTAGGAATCCAACAGTTTGGCTTTGAAAGTGTTTCAGAATTTAAATTCTCAGGCTCTATGGTAACAGATACATATGACAACAAAAGCCAGAATTAACTCTGGCGACACAGAATTCCCACCCTGATGCAGACTTTTTGCATCAATAGATCTGTCGTAAGATTCCAATTGACGGCTTATGATGGTCTAGCAATACCAATACACAAATAAAAGATAAACACAATTTAGTGGAAAGTCTAATTTTTACGAAACTTGTATTGCAACCAATAACACGCAATTATATTTTACATAAGTGGTTTCAAATCTCTCGGCTCATCTTCAGATAGAACACAACTACCAACCTAGAAACCTTCACTGCTTTATATATCTTATCTACAACCCGGAAGCGTCAATTTAATATAAACTTGGTAAAACTACATATTATGGAAGAGAAAAATGTAGAAGATAAGGGTTTGTAGCTGTCTGATACTTGGTGGTTGGAAAAGTACCAGGTCATAATTGATAGTTACCAGGTAAAGTACTGGGACAAGAGGTGGTGACTCGGCTAATTGTTTGCTGGCTAAGGCGTAACAAGGGTGTTTACTTGCTATGTTTGTTTATATCAAGTTGACGCTTCCGGGTTGTAGATAAGGTAAATAAAAGTGTGAACGTTCCTAGGTAGGTTGTTGTGTTTCATCTGAAGATGAGCCGAGAGGCTTGAAAGCACTTATGTAAAGTATAATTGCTTGTTATTGGTTGCAATACAAGTTTAGTAAAAACACTCAAGTTGTTGTGATACGTTGAGGATAATGTCACATAGAGAAAAACAAAGTCTAATGAATTTTGAGTATACGTAAAGTGTAAAATATAATAATACGAGCACAAAGTAACACACGGGTTTGGGCGTGCAAGGGAAACCAAAGAATTCAGAACATAACAGGGCAAGTCTACATAACAAATAAACTCATAACTATAGGATTATTCCTCTGTATATAAAATCTTCCACATGTCTTCCTCCAATGTCATTATATAATGTACACTATATGTACATTATAGTCTTGATGAAGGTCACCTATTGCCAGGTGTTTTGGTTTATTCATATTTACCTTTAGTCCCCATTTCTGATATTTCTGTATCAATTTTACAGTCATGTAGTCTATGCATTCAAAGTCTTGAGCCAAAATAATAGGTCACCAGGAAACTGTAATGAATAAACTGTATCAACATCAAGTGGAATTCCCATGTTCCTGCACATACAAGTATTTACAGGATTACACGAAATTAGTGGTGAAAATTACGGCCAGTAGGAAGCAAGACAAATAAATACAATCTAGAATTAATTTTACGAAAAATGTCTATATCTACATTAAACGGAATTCTGTGGTATAAGCAAATTACTGCAGAAACTGATACCAAAATATTTAAAACCATTGTTAGAAGTACAGGTATGACAATGTAACACTTGGGTCTCGATGCGTAGTAGAGAAACACCTCGCTTCGAGGCTAAAAAAATTGTTATTCACTTCGCACATGCGCAGAACATTTTTGTGCAGTAGAAAGAACATCGGCTGCACAAGACTGGCGAGAACAACGGAAGCATGTGTGTGACAGAAAGGGAAACAATATGGAAGTGAGTCAGTGAACGTTATAGCTTTGTCTCCTCTCTCTTCTCTCTAGATAACTCAGCTACACTTGAAAGTACGGGTAATTCATGCATTGGGTCGGAGCAGATGACTGTTCTGGAAAGGCTGGCGGGTCTATATCATTATGGCTCAAAAGTTTGGACTACTAATAAAAACACAAGAACACAATTAATTACAGCAGACATTGATTTTTGGAGACATTTGGCAAGAGTATTTGGATGTGAGAAAAATAGAAATAAAGTCATTAAGGACAGAATGAATGTGAAAAATTTGATTGTTGATTTTATCTAACCAAAAATATTATAATGGTTTGGACACACGAAAAGAATAGCATGGGAAAGTTTGCCAAGGAGAGTTATGGAATGGACCCCACGAGAAAAAAGGAAAAAGTAAGACCTCCTGTCACCTGGATAGAAGAAATTCAGATTCAGTCTATGTCGAGGGAACGAGAAATTGAAGATCTTTGGATGGACAAGCAGCAGTGGAAGATGAGGATTCAATCACTTGTGTAATATTTGTTTCCGGGAAATGTGTAAATACTGTACAGCCGGAATAATTATAATATAATAACTGTAAGATTAGAAGACATTGACAATGTTTAAACTAACACAATGAGAGAGATGCCATGAAAATAAATTTAAAACCATCTGTCCATAAAAAGGCCCTCAGTAAAATTACAAACATGACTTTTATGTAACATGATAAAAAATTCATACACAATATATCAGTGTTTGGTGAGTTTTTATTTTTGAATGTACATTATATGACTGGGCGATACGTTGACTTGCAAAATAATAGAGGCATTGTACGACATACGCTGTTGCGCAGTCGGCCACACTTGATCGGCATGTGTCTTGGACTACACGTGATTCCAACAAAATTTTGCAAGGTTTGGTCTTTTGCGTTATACGACCACAAAGAATTGGCATTGGCATTTTGTTCATCTTTCATTAAACTGAGTATAGTTCTCAGAATTTGCTATCTCTGTTTACTGATTAGTTAAAATGATATTCTCTCATTTACAGACTGTCGTACACTATACAAGAATAATTATAAGTTATCTTATCGGTCCACCGTCTGTAGTCGTAGGTCATTCCTGTCTTGTCGGTGCGTTCAGCAACATGTCTTTATTTCATTTAGTGCGGGAAATAAGTAGTAATGAGAAGGGAGTACGCACACTATGACCGACTGGAAAAACTATTTGCGTGGAGTATGCGCGGACTCTCTGTTGAAGAATCCTATTAAAATTGGAGGGCCTAACATGACTGTAGAAATCGATGAGTCTTGTTTTTCTAGACGAAAGTACAACATCGGTAGAGTTTACCCGCAACAATGGGTGTTTGGCGGCATATGTCGTGAGAATAACCAATGCTTTTTGTATGCTGTTCCAGACCGCACTGCAGCAACTCTGCTAAGTGTAATACGGGAGTGTATTAATCCGGGCACGACCATCATGTCGGATTTGTGGGCATCATATCAGGGCATATCAAACATTCGTGGATTCAACTTTACGCATTTAACAGTAAATCATTCAGAAAATTTTGTCAATCCCGTCAGTGGCGCTCACACTCAGAAGGTCGAGTCAATGTGGTCGTCAGCCAAGCGTCGAAATAGGAAAGAGTGCGGAACTCATAGGGAAATGTTAGACTCTTACCTGTGTGAGTTTATGTGGCGGAAGCGACATGCAGGCACTGACTTATCTGAACAAATTATACAGGACATCAAGGCCTTTTGGTCTCCTGAATTATAAACAATAACTTTCCAGTTCGTGAAATTAGGTTAGGTTAGGTTAGGTGTTTTTGGTGTATAAAATTTGTGTTTTTGATGAATAAAATATAAAACTACTTCAAAGTCTTCTATGCAGATCTACATCATTATTTTGGTAAGTTTTCACTATTATGATATTGTTACAAAACAGAAAAGACCCGCTGACTGCCTTTACCATTACTCGCTTTTGTTTCTATAATCAACTCGTATAAATCACACACACACACACACACACACACACACACACACACACACACACACACACACACACACACACACACACACACACAGAGAGAGAGAGAGAGAGAGAGAGTGAGAGAGAGAGAGAGAGAGAGAGAGAGAGAGAGAGAGAGAGAGAGAGAGAGAGAGAGAGAGAGAGAGAGTGACTGGACGCAGCTTTAACTAATCAGTAAACAGAGATAGTAAATTCTGAGAACTATACTCAGTTTAATGAAAGATGAACAAAATGCCAATGCTTTGTGGTCGTATAACGCAAAAGACCCGGTTTAACTTTATTTTTTAACAATTACATGGGTTTTAATTGGTGAAATTAAGATCCGGGCTGTAAGACCGTGGTCTACTCTAATCTCCATGGCGACGGATGTTATTTTTAGACCTTCAGGGGCCGTGTTCAGTGAACGGTTTTTAGTTCAACTGACACGGTGTTCTTTAGTGAAACTACAGCAGTGTGGCAAAGGCTACGCCACACGCGGAAGGTCTTATACAAACCTTTACAGTTACACGCTATATATACATAAATCGGTTCACAACGTTATCCTACGTCTTCCGATCCCTAGTCTCCATTGGTCTCGATCCAAACCAAGATTCTTCTTCCAATTCCCCGTGTCTCATTGCCCGATTGATGCCTTCTCTCAAACTCAACCTAGGTCTTCCTCTTCGCCTACGATCATATGGTGTCCATCCCAAAATTTGCTTGGGGAGTTCGATTATCTGGCATTCTTTGCACATGTCCAAACCATCTTAGCTGTTTTGTTTTTATGTCGTCAACAATAGAGCACTGTACCCCATTATCTCCCGGATTCTGACGTTTCTTACTTTTTCCAGTTTTGATCTCCCTGCCGCTCTTCGCCAATAATCCATCTCAGTAGCCTCCAACAACGTTTCTGTTATTTGTGTCATTGGCCATATTTCACACCCGTATGACGTAACTGGTTTCATAATTGCATTGTATATACGATGTTTATTTTGTTTTGGTATTTGTTGGTCCCACAATATGTTGTTCAGCAATGCTATTGATTTTCTTCCCAAGTTATTTCTTTCTCTTATCGCTTTAACTAGACTACCATCTTGTGTAACTGCTGTTCCTAGATATTTGTAGCTACTGCATTTTATTATTTTTTCTTCGTTTTCTAAAATTAAATTCTTCTGTTCCCCACCAATGCACATATACTCCGTTTTCTTTGTGTTTACTTCAACGCGCATAGCTTATATTCCTCTATAAGTTTTCGTGTCATGTATTCCATGTCGTGTTAGTCCTGCGCTACCACGACTTGGTCGTCAGCGAAACACAGTGTGTACACCGTGTTGTCAATTAGAGGTATCCCCATTTTGTGGCATTTCTTTTTCCAGGTTTTGAGGGCTTGTTCCAAGTATACCTTAAAAAGCGTCAGTGAGAGACAACATCCCTCCTTCAGGCCCTTACTAACATTAAATCCTATCGAGACTTTACTTCCCAGTTTTACGTGCGCTTGTAATCCGTTGTATAAAGTCTTAACCGCTTATATTAAAGTGGTGGCGATGTTTGTTCGCTGAAGTGCCAGCCAAAATTTGGTGTGCGGAATAGTGTCATACGCTTTCTTGAGCTCAACATATAGGCAGTGCACTTCTTGGTTTACAGCAGTTTACTTTTCTATGATTTGCGTCAAGCAAAATAAGTGATCTATGGTTGATCTCCCCGCCCGAAAACCAGCTCTTGTTCCTCTGCTTCCATGTCCGAGTATTGATGTTCAATGTTTTTCTTCAGAAGTTTTCCATACACACTACTCATTGAACACGTCATCGCAATTCCACGGTAATTGTCGCATTCAGTTGTTTTACCTTTTTTGTGAATGGTTACACGCTGCCAACTGAAAACCACCATCGGCCAACCAGAAACAAGCGCAATGCTATAGACCGAAACGTCTGATAATAACATCCGTCGCCATGGTAACTATAGGAGATCACGACCTTACAGCCCCGATCTTAATTTCAATGATTAAGACCCGGGCCGAGAAAGCCTCAGAAACAGGTCACTTTCAGAATTGCATGTGTTTTATTTAATAAAGGTCTTTAGTTCACTGAACAACATCATAATCCTGCTGGCAGCACCTTACTGTAACAGAACAAATTCGAAACTGATCCTAGAATTTGAGTACTTCGGTTTGCAGGGCTGTGCTTTCGATGACCTTCTTTAGTGCACAAGGCTGCAACACACTGACCAAGGTTTACAGTCGGTGACCACTGAACTGTGGTTAAGGCTACTGGCCGTGAGTAGGACGCCCATATTATATATCACCGAAACGTTTGCTCCAAACAACTGTAGAACACTGCCTTACAGCCCGGCTAGCCAACGTACTCGTATAATTAAAGCCGGCCGTGAAAGCCTCACACAGAAGTTGAGCTGTGATTTGTTTCAGCTCTTGACGACATTGATACGAGGTTCATCCTCCAACCCAGAGTGTTTAACCTGAGCGACGCCGCCAGACAACAGCTGCTTGCCAAAGACGCCACTTATGGTTTCCAAGGAGGGATCCGTGAACTGCCAAATTTACTGGCGTGGTGATCACGTGGTCACGCGAACTTGAGGGACAACATTTCCTGGAATCCGGTTAGGATGAAAATATTGTGTGAGAATGTATCCTATGTCTGTTTTTTCTTGTGTGTGTTTGGGGGGAGGGATGTCCGTGTGTGTAAAACACTACCAAGTTTCAATAACACTTAAATTATTAACATTATGTAAAGGGTTTAATAAATAAAATCAATTAATATGTAGTAAATAAATACGCTGTTAATTTATTCTTTCAATTTGCCTTCTCCTTCTTTTTCTGCTTTTTTACCTTCCCTTGTTTATTCTTTTTCATTCCACCTCCATTAATAGAACATATTTCTGTATAATGTTTCTTCCACTTACAATCAAGTTATTTGCGTGCACATTTAATTCCTCCTTTTCATTCTATATTCATATTTTAAAATTGAATACTCGACAAATAATCTTATAAACGAAACAGTCAGAAATCTTAAATATCTAGGAAAATAATTCAAGAGAATGGTTTAGAAAAATTTGCTATAGAAGAAAGGATTCGTTTAATAGAAAAAGCATATGGTATAACTAAAGATATTTACAATTAAAGTGCATATCTGAAAATAAGGCATTATAGTACAGTAACAAGGCCAGAACGCCTATGCATGTGAATGTTTAGCATTGAATTACAATTTAGACAAACTAGAAATATTAGAAAGACGAATTATTAAAAAATATTAGTCCCACGAAAAATGTCAGAAGGTTTAAAATTAATAAGTAATGATGAAATATATCAAAATATCAATATATTCTACTTTATTGTTTGAAAAAGTACATTTTTTTCACCACTGTTTGTGCGTTAACACAATAAAAATACTCTTGTGCCCTATGATCTGCAGGAATAGCATACTGCTTTGAACAAAGTACATTTATTTACCTCAATTTTAATCACCATCATCATCATAATCATCGTCTTCAAGGAGTAAAGCAAGGACGGTTTGTTCCGGTCTCAAATAGGGAAAGATTAGAGCTGGGCACTCCAGCGTTTTGTCGGATGTCCCACACCTCTCCGTCCTTATGGCTTATAGTTGCATGGTTTTTGAAAGCTATGTACGTGGGAAGCTGATACTCTCTACGCTTTTCAGTGAGCTTGGTGCACATATACAATCTAAACATGATTTGCCTTTCCTGAAACCTTTCTGTGTTTCTGAAAGCATGGTCTCCGTTATTGCGTTCAGCCGTCTTCTCAATATAGATGCATATAATTTATACGAAGTATCATGAAGGCTGACTCCTCTGTAGTTCCTGCAGTCATTATGATTACCTCTCTTGAATATGGGAATCACCTTTTCAATCCACCAGCCGTCAGGAACATGACCAGTAGTGCAGCATAGATTAATGAATTGCAGCCAAAATCGGTGTCCGGTGCTTTTCTGTACTTACAGTGGTGTAGACCAGTGAACATTCATCCATTGTTATTATAAATTTTAATATAACATTTTTTAAAATTATGATCAAAATTACAAAAATTGAAGGTACTCCAGTATTTTTTTATTACTGTAATAATCGCAGATCACATAGTCGTCTGATAAACACAAAAATTAGAAATATTGTGATCGTTTCTAACTCCTTGTAGTCTGATACTCTGGAGGATTTTCACAATTTTATATAATTTTTCATCTTAGTTTGTCCCTGGAATACTGAAATTATGAACTTTTTATAACTTAATACTACACTAAGGTTTTTAGTATTGTTACGAGGGTCTAACTGTTCGTCGTATGGTACAGTGGAAAACAAAATACAAGACACCAATTACGTCACTAATCACCGGCTTTAATTATCACAATTAAACAGTTTGCAATCAACAAGATAGTCGTCTTACAACAAATCAAATAAAAATTGTTCATACTCAATAAAATGTCAACTAATATAAAACACAATTGTATTAAAATTGTCCCATAGGATTATAAAACACATAACACTTCGCCACAATACATCGAACCGCACTGTGTAAATCCCCATTCAAACGCACTGTGTACTCGCCTGACAATAACTAAATAAAATACTACGAACCGCATTCCAATAAATCGCAACTCAAACTGAAATGAACGTCGCTGAGTAGTTGTATTTATATATATATATATATATATATATATATTATATACTACTCAATAACAATAAAGGAAACATTTGAGAGTAATTAATTGCGGCCTTGACACAGTGCGCGCGGCTTCTGAACAGCCTAGCTAATGCGTTGAGAATCTCGTACGCACACACATTACAGCCGAATTCCACTGCAACATTCGATAAACACGTAGACTGTTCTGCAATGTGGCAACAGTAATACGTATGTATTAATCAGCATTACGTATTCCTATTAATTTAGTATCTCTCATGCATTTCCGTGATTCAATAAAAATGTTCACCCGGTTTTAAGGCCCTGACGTCCAAAGCCTATTAAATTTTATAAAATGAAGATTATATTTAAATCGTGGTTAAAATTTCTTTTCAGTTGATACACAGCGTGGGTTTACAACATTTTTCCATAATTTTTATCCTTGCACATTCTGATATTGTTGTATTGCTGGAGTGAATCAATTTCAATAACAACAAGACTCTGTATGATAAACGTCAGAACAAGCAAGATAAGTTTTACAAACATCTGTTAATGCGTTTAAAAGTTATTGTGAGACACATCCCAAACAAATAGAGAGATATAAACGTAGACAGACAGACAGAGAGATAGACACACAGACAAATACCAAACTGTCGAGTCAATACTGAAGACTCCTTTCACTCATTTAACAATAGACATGACTAAAACTAGCACAAACATACGTAAAACATTCACGTTGTTAACAATAAAATAAAGAAGAACATATAAAGTAACTATCGTTTATGATAGCTGAACATTGTGTACGAAACACACTCTTGAATATTTTCTAATGTAGTGCATTCATTGTCCATACCCTACAGGTACCATAATTATGATTTAAAATAAAGTTTTAATTACTCACATTCTTAAAAACTATTGATTTCGGTCACAGACTATCGTCAGGTCATATACAGCACACTTCGCGATCCCAATATTGTTAAACAGCCACTAGTTACAAAAACAAATTCGTAGAGATTGATTAAGGAACGTGATACGTAAGTCATTGCCCAAAGTTTCTAATTATTTTCTATCCTCGTTCATTAAAGTTTACAAAATTTCTATCTTCGAATTATATAAAAAGAAACTTTGGGCACCGACGTACGTATCACGTTCATTAATTAATGTCTACAAATTCGTTTTTGTAAATAGTGGCTGTTTTAGGATATTGTGACCGCAAGTGCACTGTATATGACCTGACGATGGTCTATGACCGACGTCGGTCGTGTTTAAGACTTTGATGTGAGTAATTAAAACTTTATCGCAAATCATATGCATGGTACATTTAGGCTATGAACAATAGTAAATACACTACAATAGAAAATTGAGATTATAGGTAGCATTAGTAAAAAATAAGTGTTTGTATATTATAAATACATTACATTGTCATCAGTTACTATTAAATAACTTAAATAAGCATGAATTGTAAAACATTTTAGAAGACGAACTTTAGAGATAAACGTTCGGTCGTGGTTTTGTTTTTTGTACTTTTTGAAACTTTTCCGATTAAAATGTACATCCGATGGGAAAAGCGTATGGGATATTTCACGCAAATGTATCTTTAAAAATGATTTATCCGAATCCTGAAGGAAACGCAGCAGAAGAAGGCGAACATACATTTAATTTACGTAGACAATATTTTGCTAGCATAATTATAGACCATCATATAAGTTTACTTTTTTTAATTTTTCACAAACGTGAATGTTGTACGTTTTGTTCTGTGTAATGCCTTATTTTGTGTATACGTTCAGCTAACACTTGTGTGTACAATTTAACATTCTACTGATATCTTTCGACTTCAGACTGAAGCGGTCCGGATAAAATTAAATAGCTCAAATTGAAGCGGGAAAGATGAATAAGAACAAGATAACAGTAGATGAGGAGAAAGAAGAAGAAAAAGAAGAAGAAGATGACGACGGAAGACAAGGAAGAGGAGGAGGAACATTAGGAGGAAGAATAAATATAATATGATGAAGATTTATTATTTGCTATTCTGTCCTAAGGCAGGTCTTTAAATGGCAAGAACTCTCTAAGCTGTCCTACCGCATGTCAGTCTTTTCGTTTCTTCGTAACACCATTTGATTTTAATGCTACCTATTAACTTCATGCTTCTACGCCCTCTTATTTTTTTTTCCTTCTATGACACCCTTTATGGCAGTTGTAAGCAAGCAGGTTTCTTAAACAATGAAATAACCAATTTCTTTTCCTATTTTCTAATACCTTCAGGATTCTTCTCTCTTCACCTACAGTTCTTACAAACTTTATCATGAAGGTAAAGTAACTTTAAGATGAAGATAAAGAAGACGAAGAAGAAGGAAAAGAAGAAGGTGTAGGAAGAGAAGGCGGAAGAGGTGACGAAGAAGAACAGGAGCGAAGAGAAACTAATACTACGAATTTACTGGCTACTCAAGAATTTTATTTAATTTGAACTTGAAAACTACACTCCTGATTATACATATGTTTTTCTAGAAATACAATCGTATGTTAAACACACACACACACACACACACACACACACACACACACACACACACACACACACACACACACACACACACACACACACACACACACACACACAGAATAACATATAATATCTATATATCCTCATTCCAAGGATTAGTCAATGACTCTGACCACCTCCCCAGTGCTACGTGACCGCGTGATTACCACGCCAGTGTCATCTCCAATTCTCGGATGCCTCCTTTGAAGCCGAAAGTAGCGTCTTTGGCACGGTAGCGTTGTTTGGTCGCCTCGCTCATGGTGTACTCTCTCGGGATGGCAACGAATCTCGTATCATTATCAAGAGCTGTAACAGTCCATAAATCAATTTAGGAATTGTGTAGGCAGCAGGGATATAAGGTTACAAGATGAAATCTACTAGCTTTTTGAAAATAAAACACACGAAAATAAAGAAAAGTTTTTAAAAAAATTTGGTTTTCTCTACAGTCTTGGCCAAATTACGGGGTCAACACAAGCAACGACGAAGCCTATTATGAGGTATGTTTGCATCATCTACGTCTTTAATTTTCCAAGTTTCTGATATTTTCTTTCTTTCTTTTATTCTGCAGTCCCTGATTACCCATTACAATTTACACCCTGTTATTCAGGAAAGACATTCTGTACGACAGGCCTAGATTCTCTGATTTTGTTTACAAGCAAATCCTACATTTCACTGACGTACACAAACTTGTCATTTTTATAGAAATTACGCCCTAGGCTGATTGGCCGTAGTCCAAAGTTTACTACGAAACCGGACGTTTCGGCAGTGCTATTGACTGCCATCTTCAGTGAAATCGAGTAACGCTAACGGGATGTGGTATACCGCAGTTACTAACGTATACCATCTCACGTTAGCGTTACTCGATTTCACTGAAGATGGCAGTCAACGGCACTGCCAAAATACCTGGTGTTGTAGTAAACTGTAGACCATGGCCAAATAGCACGGGAAGTAATTTCAATCAAATTGACTCCGGCGTGGAAGCCGACGTAACACAAAATTTGCAATGTTTCAGAAAAATTTGAATTTTGTTTCACTTCATGTTTTTGCTTTCAGCTTTTATTGATTACTTTCTTGCTCTGTACCGTCATTGTGTTCTTAGGTTATTGCTAACCTCGACTATTTGAAGTAATTCACGTGTTTCAAAACACGAGATTTTTGATTCACCTATTTCATCTACGGCAACACGAATTCTTTAACAAATTCTAAGCAAACGTTCTCACGCATTATTCGCAATTCATTTATACCCATGGACCTTAGGTGAAATATTCCCTATGTCACTTCTGTTACCTCAAGATTCTTTCAGATGTGGCATGTTTCTTTATCTACGTCGATAAAGGTTTACAGTTTCTGAGACTTATTTTATTTTTAATCTATTTTTTATCCCTAATTTGTTATCACAGTTATATCATTCTACTCTCGTAAGAGATTTTTACTACAAGTCTCAAAATAGAACAACAAATTTACAAACAATTGTATCAGTATTTTTTCTATGTTGGCAGTCTTCCTAACAACTTTGTCAAATTTTGTTGCTTCCCTGCTATATACACTTTTTCCTCGAACGAGGCCTTTCGGTTTCGCAACCATCATCAAGTTCTTCCTACAGCCAATAAGAAAACTGGTACCATTAGTTGTAGGAAGAACTTGATAGTGGTTGCGAAACCGAAAGGCCTCGTTCGAGGAAAATTGTATATAGCAGGGAAGCAACAAAATTTGAAAAAACAATTTTATGTTTCTTTCTCTTTCTGTTTTGCTTTCACTTTTTTTATTTACCACTCAACATGACACATTTTTCTCAATATCGTTATCGCATTTTTAGCTTATCTCGTTTCATACGTATTTAGATTAACTGATATGTTACAGAGGGCGTCTTTTGAATTCTCAGTTTTAAGACGTACTAGTTACTTAAAAATATCACAGAAAACTTGTGGTCGCATTCTACATAAATTATTAGAATATTTTATACATTTTGTGTACCCATGAGTTTTAGGTTAAGTATTGTTACAAATGGAACCACCTAGAATAACCGAGAGAGATACCGCCCCGTCACCCCGCCGCAGTTAAGTTCGTTACGTGAGCGATTTTCCTTAGTGCGGAACGAGTGTTTGTCGAAGTATTGTGAGAAGTGTTATTGTGTTATAAATTGTGTGGAAATATATTATTTGACATTATTATTGTGTGTGTGTGGACAAATCTAATTGGAATTATTGTACGAATTTATTACGAAATATTAATTGTGATAATTAAAGCTGGTTACTAGTGATTTTATTGGTGCCTTGTATTTTGTTTTCCACTGTATCATACGAAGATCAGGAAGACCGTCGTAACAATATATTGATGTTAGTCCTGTTTCATCCAATCTACCTATGCAATGTAGCTTATCTACATTATTTTAATACATATCACAATGTTAAGGGGCGATCAGCAGTTTTTCGGTCAAAATATCGAATGTTTTATTATTCTCCAAAACATTCTCCATTTCATGGTGATTAAAAAAATATATACTTTTATCAGGCTAACTACATCAATGTGACAAAAAAAATAAAATAAAAATAAACAGTATTACGCGTTGTTTTCCAATCTCATTGTTTAGCTTTACGCGCGTTTTTCCGTAACAATGGATTTAAATCATTAGGTATACTTTTCTCTAAAACTATAAGTGCTATTAAGTTCAAATTTTTTGTGGTTAAACACTACAATGTATCAATTAAAGTTTAGTAGAATTTTCTCGTCTTTTAAAAAATTAGTTTTATAAAAAAAATGTTTAAATTTAAAAATGTTGTTCAAAACGTTTTTTAAATTCATTATTTTTTATATTGGTATTTTTCTCTTAAATTGGTTCAAACTAGTACATCATGTGACAAATATATGTGTTAAGGTGCGGTAGAAATTCCAAATACATAGCTTCAATAGTCCATTAATTAATCGTACCTAATTAAACCTCTGTTCGGCCATTTAAAATGTATTGGACAATAAAAGTGTGGATCTCTCCTTAATGTGTTCGTAGAGACGTAACGGTTCAACATTGTGACGGCTGCGTCAGGTGTAAAATTGAACCATCCCCTTAACAATTGACCACAACGTTATTCTCACAGTAACGCATAAGGTTTGCTTCAAATTTTTGTTAATATCCGTTTCTATCTAAACAAAACAATTGTTCACGAAACCCTACTCTTACCCTAGATTCGCTACATCTTATTAAAGGCTCTGTTGCTTATATCACACTGATATTACTATCATGTTACTTACTTCCAGTGTCTGAACAGCGGTAATAGAGAATGGAGAACTGCTCAAGGTCGCCGTCGAGCGCGTACAAACGGAACTCTTGCTTTTCCCCTGAAATTACATTACATTTTACCTCTGATTAGTGTTTATTCATATCATTAATAGTAACACTCACCTTATGTTTGCATGCTGTTCATCTGATAAATAATTCAATATTGTTTTTAAAACAAGTTTACCAATTTCTTATAGTGTATACGCATTCCAGTAATCCAAATAACCAGTGGCCTTGCGTGGGCACATAACACCTGTTGCCGGTTGCGATAGGCCTAAAACTTAAATCTAAAAATTAATTCGGATTTTTTCTAGTATCAAGTGTTTTTTTAGAGTACTTTTTCCTATCATTCGCTGGGAGAAGAAGGGGGTTCCGGTTCAATGGGATCTGACTCTTATTGTACTTAGGCCTATACAAAATAAATCATCACACAAAAAAATAGAATTAAAAATAATAAAGACAAACAGAGAAACACAAACATGGCTAAACGAACGAAACACAAATAGGTACGTGGTATCTGTTGCACGTCATTTCCGAAAACAAACATATTTGCAAACAGCACTTTCCCGGTCCAAATCGAAGGTTGCTATTGCAAATAACCAAGAAATTCGTAGTTTGAACTAACATGCCGGCAAGCAAACAAATCGGTTTGTAGTTAGGTAATTTAAAATATAAAATAAAATATTTTAAATTAGACCTTTTGTTATAACGTTTTCATGCACGGATAGTGATAATACAGTTACATACAGTGTTAAAAGTAGAAACAACCAGAGTTAGTCTTTACTAAATTGACTTTTTTAAAGTATTTAACATACCGGATCCACTAAAATTGGATCCGTTTTTCATGATCTTCTTCTTGTTGCAAATACAAATATTGCAACAACATAAAACTAAAAATACATAAAACATTAATATATCTCTCCCGTCATATATGTACACGTGATTCATTAATACTCGGGTCAGCTGAAAAGTTCGCGCAGCTTTTAAGATCTGTGGTAGACCTTAAAACTTTCGTGTGCTGCAAGACATATATTCCGCACAAACACCTGTTAATGTTTGGGTAGATCTGTCAATTTAATCACGTTTTACCAGCTGTTTGAAATGTTCCTGTCACGCGTGTTTTTAGAATCCACAAACTCAAACATCGTGTTGTAATGTATTCTCTGTTAAAAACGTTTTGGCGCCAATGGAAAATAAAAACAAAATTGTAAATGTATTAGAAGATGCTGTGCTTTCTGAAACAACTGTAGGTGAGGCACACTCGAATTTAAACGTGGTCCTACAAACACTGAAGACGATTCCAGCAGTGGACGTCCAAAAACTGCAACAAAAATATTATTGAAAAGTTTCGTAGGGTGTTGAAAGACCGCAGAATGATGAGTGGATGACGTTGTTGAAACAATAGGCACCTCGTATGAGCGTGTGCATTATAATTTAACTCAAGAAATTGGTGTGAAAGGCGTCGTGTAAGATGGCTACTGCAGCTGGAGTTATTGCATTTTTTGGGCGTCCAGTGCAACCACGTTTTCAATGCTCGTATGACCACGTTTAAACCCAAGTGCCTACTTACAAACCGTTGGTTTTGAAGTCGCAGCATTTCATGACACATTTATAATTTCGTTCCAAATTTCCGCTGGTGCTAAACATTTTTTAACAAAGAATCACACCACGATGTTTGATTTTGTCTGTTTATTAAAACATGCATGACACGTCAGTTTTAAACAGCTTCTAAACAATGAAATAATTAATACATAGATTTGGAAATAAAAAGAGTTCACATAAAATACAAATCTTGCAGCACAGGAAAAATTTTAGTTTTACCGCTAAGCTACAGATTTCGCTCCGCATACTTTTCAATCTACCCTTTTACTGCTAGAAGCTACTGTGTATGGAAGGTGTTCATCATTTCGTTGTTATTTTATAAGCATAATTGTACACTGGTATACAGTCCATTCGAAAATTCTACATAACACTACAAAATCCTGGCCAATGTGATTTCTAGGATGTTTTATCTTTATGGCTAGTAAGTAGTCGAACAGTTATACAAGTAAAGTTAATTGTACTTTAAACACATAATTTAATTAGTAGACTTCCTGAGCGGTAGAACTCACCCATTATTTAAAAAAGTAGCCTATATTTGTTATTGCATAAAATTTATATTAGATAATTTTCCAATTATTGTTAAACTAACGATTATTTTTTTTAAAAATAATAAATTTTTTGGGTCAAACCAATATTTTATGATTGGTCACTCTACAATTGACACTTTGTTGTTTGCGCACGATCAGACTATTCTGTCAGACTCCGAAAACGGATTGCAAATGGGTATACATTTGTTAAATCGAATCTGCAAAGACTCCGGATTGCAGATATGTACACTTAAGACCAAGGTGATCCCATACGGACAAAAATTGTTATAGATATTACTGTCCTGGGACAAGTTAGCAATTTTGAATACCTGGGCTACAGTGTGTGTTATAATGCAAGCAACGACATCACGAATAAGATGCAAAAGTCCAACCTTATTCGGAATATTAGACGAACCCTTAAGTCGGCAAGTAAAGTAACACTCCTAAAATTCTACACAGTGATGGCCCTTCCCACATTTTTTTATGTGTCAGAGAATTGGACTTTAACGAGAGGCCAGGCCAGTCGCATCCAAGCGGCCGAAATGAGATTTCCCAGGCACGTGGCAGGGTGCACTGTCCATGATCATAGAAGAAATACATATATACGGCAGGAACTGAATATCATGAGTATACACGACAGGATCGCCCAGTATCGGCTGAATTAGTGGCAACATCTTTGCCGAATGGATGACTTCCGCATCCACAAACAACTCTGGAACTATAAACCGAGGGGACGGAGAGCTGCGGGACGTCCGAGGAAGCGCTGGAGTGACCAGCTCTAATCTTTGCCTATTTCAGACCGGAACAAACCATCCTTGGTTTAAACTTTAAAGATGATGATGATGTTGACATTTGTTGGGTTCCATAATTGTACAGCAAAAAGTAAAATTTCAAAAGCATTCCAATTTGGAATACAATTCTTTCTAGTCATACTACTTGCTCAATTGTCACAAGTTGTTTCAAATTTCTGATAACTTTTTTGTGCCATGGTGTCATCGTTATCTTTACGGACAGGGTGGGTAAGAGTTATCGGGTTTTACTAGGTTCGTACTTACACAACAACAAAATTACATTAAAAATTTTTACGATAGAAGTTAACCTGCTGCTGGTCTATTAACTTTATTTTTATAAATGATAAGATTATTCTCTAACCCTATCGAAAAACAAAAATATATACTTAACAATTTTTCACGTCCATAATAATTCAGCACCTCAATAGCTTTTTACCTTGACAATAAGGCAATTGTTTACAATCCGAGAACCAAAACTTATGGGATTTTTGGTTAAACTAGAAAAATAAATGTACTTGCAGAAAACTAGTAAGTGTCTTGCACTCAACTGCACTTTTACAGTTTTACCAGCTGTTTGTAGGATTTTTTTTAGTTTTTAGTTTGTTGTGTGTGTGTGTGTGTGTTTGTATGTGTGTTTTAAAGCGAACACAGTGAGACAACATACTTACGCCTAGTAGTTTCATAGACTATACCATCGCTTATATTGTACACAAACGTATACCCATACGGTGAAATAACGCCGTTTTTGCTGAAACACACAAATAAGATATCATTGTAACAATCATATAGGCTATACACTTTCCGTTCTTAGTTCAATCCTGATGTAAACAAACGCAGGTGACAAATCTGATACGCTATTGGTCAGGGGCGTTGACACTGTTCACACAATAATATATTACGCGCATGTGCAGAATGTCCGTCATCATGCCAGAGTCACGTGAGAATTATCTTGCCACTTAAATCAAGGCATGTTGTTTTAAAACTTCCTCCTTATCACTGTATTTTGAATCGCATTGAATTAATATGTAGCCAGGTGAAAGGACATGTTGCGCGTCACAATACAATAATACCTGCTTCACACAAACAATTTATTAAAGAGGCGGTAAATGAAACAACGGTGGACAAGTGGAGTCATTGCATGTAATATATAATCAAGGATAAGCTATTTGAATTATGCAAGATATCCGGGCTGTTTGGCCGTGGTCCCTGGTTTAAAACTAAACCAAACGTTTCGGCAGCTCCACTGGCTGCCATCATCAGTGGTATAAAATTTCTGCACTATGGGTGACTACGTGCAGGCCCACAGTACTGTGGTATAGCGTTTCAGATGTGCCACCACAGTACTGTGGGCCTGCACGTAGACACCCATAGTGCAGAAATTTTATACCACTGATGATGGCAGCCAGTGGAGCTGCCGAAACGTTTGGTTTTTTTTAAACCAGGGACCACGGTCAAACAGCCCGTATATCTTGCATAATTTAAATGACACCGGCCGTGAAAGCCTAAGGAATAATTTAAGGATAAGCTATGTCAACTGGCCCACATTACCGACGTCGTTGTGGACAATGAATCAAATATAACGCTGGCTCAAGTGATGATACATGTTGAGACACAAGTATGGAAGGCTTTGAACTACTCTCTGACAGCTATTGATAGTATTCAGTGTATTCGTAATTATCACAGCTTCTATTTTGGTTTTAAACAAACTTTACGTTTTTGTTTGTTGCAATATTTAAACGGTTAATAAAAAAAGCCATCATTTGGTATTTACCATAAAGTATTTCACTGTCGGTCTGACACTGGTCACACAAATTTTACTTTGGTCAGGACAAACTATTACAATTTACGTGTGTTTATACAGTATGAATATTGTATGTGCCTTGTCTGTACTCCATCTGTCAGAGTGACACGCCTGTAATTCAAGTAGCAAATAGCGTTTCAGATGTGCCACGCCTGTTTGTTTACATCAGGATTAAGCTAAGATCGGAAACAGTATAAACGATTTTGGAACCAAAGAGCTCCTCGCATTGCCTAACTTACACTACAAAGTACATTATGTGCAAAGAGCAAGTACAACGTGTTAATGCATGTGACGAAACTTTTCGACGGTTTGAAGTGGATGACAAAAACGATTTTCGCTAGAGATGAAACGTGGGTTAACTAGCCCTAACCCGAAACAGCAAGCAAAGAATGGCTTCATATGTCCTCGCAAATTGAAAAAAACTATTAGGGCACAATCACGGCTGCAACGTTTATTCTGACTTTCTTTTGGAATGAACAAGGTTCATTTTGGGGCATTACACAAATAGAGCAAGAATTTCTGTAGCGAAAGAGGCATTTAATGGGAAGAAATAATTTTAGGAAGCATAAAATAATGAGGCATTTAATTTTGCTGTCTGCCAAAATTAATGAGAATTTAAGAAAAAGTTTGGACAAATATTATGTCTGGAGCGTTGCTTTATATAGTGTAGAGACATGGACACTGAGGAAGGAGGATGAGAAAAGATTAAAAGCATTTGAGGTGTGGGTTGGGCGAGCAATGGAAAAAGTAAGGTGGGTTGATGTAACGTAAGGAATGATGAAGTTTTAAGAAGAATAGAGAAAGAGAGAAGAACCCTGCAGGTAATAGACAATAGGAAAAGGAATTGATTAGGTCGTTGTTTAAGAAAAGATTGCTTGCTTGCAACTGCCATGGAGGGTGTCATAGAAGGATAAAAAGAAGAGGGCATAGAAGAATGAAGTTAATAGATAGCATTAAAACAGAGAGTATTACGAAGAAACGAAAAGACTGGCATGCGATAGGACAGCTGCCTTAGGGGAGTGGTCACATGTGTGTGTATGTGTGGGGAGGGGTCTTGAAGAAAACAAACAGGCGTGGTACATCTGAAACGCTATTTGCTACTTGAGTTACAGGCGTGTCACTCTGACAGAAGGAGTACAGACAGGGTACATATAATATTGATACTCTATAAACACACGTACATTGTAATAATTTGTCCTTACAAAAGCAGAATTTGTGTGCCAGTGTCAGACCGACAGTGAAACATTATATAACACCATTTATAGAATATACACAGGGACTTATAAAAATAATATTTTGCTCTTCTTCTATCGGCAATTTGAAGATCAGTGGCTAGCCATATTCTGAAATCATCAGATTTCCTGGTTGATTACCTTCTTCTTAAAACACCTGTATCCCCTGAGCGTTCCTCACACATAAATAATAAATAACACAACAAGGAGTTAAACGGTCACCAGTGCAATGTGTCCAAATCTCAAAGACCAACTATATCCTGCTATGGTTCTACAGTACAGGTGGTACAGGTGCAACATCACAATCCTCGACACCATTTCCAGCACACACCAACATCAGCAACATCCGATCTGAAGGTTGAGTGTCTACCTCATCCACCGGCCTCAACTAACAGCAACACAACAAACAGGCGTGTGACGATTTGTTCCGCGCTTTCTACCAATTGTCTGGCAATTGTTTGGGTTGAATGTCTACCTCATCCACCGGCCTCAACTAACAGTAACACAACAAACAGGCGTGTGACGATTTGTTCCGCGCTTTCTACCAATTGTCTGGCAATTGTTTGGGTTGAGTGTCTACCTCATCCACCGGCCTCAACTAACAGCAACACAACAAACAGGCGTGTGACGATTTGTTCCGCGCTTTCTACCTATTGTCTGGCAATTGTTTGGGTTGACTGTCTACCTCATCCACCGGCCTCAACTAACAGTAACACAACAAACAGGCGTGTGACGATTTGTTCCGCGCTTTCTACCAATTGTCTGGCAATTGTTTGGGTTGACTGTCTACCTCATCCACCGGCCTCAACTAACAGCAACACAACAAACAGGCGTGTGACGATTTGTTCCGCGCTTCCTACCTATTGTCTGGCAATTGTTTGGGTTGACTGTCTACCTCATCCACCGGCCTCAACTAACAGTAACACAACAAACAGGCGTGTGACGATTTGTTCCGCGCTTTCTACCAATTGTCTGGCAATTGTTTGGGTTGACTGTCTACCTCATCCACCGGCCTCAACTAACAGTAACACAACAAACAGGCGTGTGACGATTTGTTCCGTGCTTTCTACCTATTGTCTGGCAATTGTTTGGGTTGAGTTTCTACCTCATCCACCGGCCTCAACTAACAGTAACACAACAAACAGGCGTGTGACGATTTGTTCCGCGCTTTCTACCTATTGTCTGGCAATTGTTTGGGTTGAGTTTCTACCTCATCCACCGGCCTCAACTAACAGTAACACAACAAACAGGCGTGTGACGATTTGTTCCGCGCTTTCTACCTATTGTCTGGCAATTGTTTGGGTTGAGTGTCTACGTCATCCACCGGCCTCAACTAACAGGAACACAACCAACGATTTGTTCCGCGCTTTCTACCTATTGTCTGGCAATTGTTTGATTTAGCCCCAGCAGATTGTAACGGTTTCTCATTGCATTAAAGCAGTGGTATTCAATGTTTAAGAAGATGCTGTTAACTCACCACGCACACATTTGAAATTCCATCAAGTAGAAAAGAAGAATGCCAAGCAGAAAATGCGACTGTAATAAAACCAGTTGGGCATCAACACGTTACCAGTAAGAAGAAATTCCAATAAAGCAAATTCAAGTAGAAAAAGTAATGGGATTATAAGGATCGCAGAAAACTTGCAGTTCCCATTATTTCGTTAAGATTAAAACCAGAAAGCAGAGACAGACAAAGTAATATTAGTCTATCGAAACAATGTAAACCAAATACTTTTTGATGAAGAATAAATATCTTTAAAATTTTAAAACTAATTTTACTTCCATGTTGCATGAGAAAATGGAAGTGTGGTAATGGCGAAAAATATTTTGTTCGAGATAAGGGCTGATTCTGATTGTACTACCCTCAAAACTTGAAGAAAAGTCATTTTCTGAAAAGTGTCTGTGTGTAGAATTTGTTCTATGGCGACCGACAACTGCCGCAAATTAAAAAAAATTAAAAAACTTTTTGCATATATGCCTGAGTTGTAGTGGGCTCAAGGCCTATTGATTTTGGTGAAGATTGGTTAAGGGGAAGAGGTATGTTTACCTGCATTGTTTTATGTTTTAACAAGAGTAATTTTTTCTATGACGAATGATAACTGCCGATAATTCAAACAGAATGAAATAATTTTTTTGCATGTATACCTGAGTTGTAGAGGACGCACGGCCTATTGATTTTGGTAAAATCGGTAAAGGGAAAGTGGTAGTTTACCTGCAACGTTTCATGTTTTAACAAGAGAGAAGTACTTAATTTTGATAAATAAATTATCCTGAAAAGAAGCCCATAATAATCCAGTGTAGAAAGGTAGATGAAATATCTATAAATGAAAATGATAGTTGAAGAAGGAGGGGATAATTCTGTATATATGTACTACGTTATTTGGCAACAAAAAAGTAGTTTGTTGTTAAAATTCCTTCCCGGGCTGTTTGGCCGTAGTACAATGTTTTCTGCAAAACCAGACGTTTCGGCAGTGCCATCGACTGCCATCATCAGTGAAAATCGAGTGCATTAACGTGAGTTGGTATACGTTAGTGACCACAGTACTGTGGTTAAGGCTGAAGAAAGAAGTAGTTTCTATTTAAATATTTCATTTTCAAAAATGCTTTTAAATGTAAATCTTAGAACATGGAAGTCATGTGTTCATACCGACATTTCATTTAAAAAAACGTTATCCAACTTCTCTGTATAGGCAGCATACATGCACAAACGTGAGTTTCTAAACACATGACATAAAGAGTCTTCATGTACTTTTGGACTTTCATGGTACAAAGAGACGTTTATCAGTCGGTTGGACTGTTGACAAAAGAATATTCCGATGATCTGTTGGCAGTACAAGTAGACTGCTATTGTGACATCCGTTAAATCTTATGGTTCATTAACATGTATTCGAACAGCCATATGGCGAGATAACTCAGTACACTGACCAACGCAGTAGTTCCGACATTCGGTACCAGGAGACAGGGTGGAAGTGTTTTGCGATATACCTCATCTTTCAGTAATTATTTTACCACAAAATATGTATTAATTTCTATTGTATATAGAAAATTCGAATGCCACAATAATACAGCTAAATACGTTTTCCATTATTTATTTATATATTTACTACAATCTTTTATGGTCATTAGTTTGTTTCATCTTCCGATAGTTCCTATCCGTTTCGGATGTTGGATATCATACAGACTATTTTAACTTTCTCCACTGCTGCACGGAATAAGTCAGTTGTATTCATGCAAAACCGGGTCTTTAAATTTCCCAGCCATGATATTCTCGGTCGCCCAACTCCTTCCTTTCCAACTACTTTTCCCTGTAGTATGAACTCCAAGATGTAAAATCTCTGTTCATTTCTCATGAGATGTCCCAGATACTGAACCTTTCTTATCTTCACTGTGTTGATAATTTGAAACCACTAAATTAAAGATCGGTTAGATATCTCAAATAATATTATCATGGTTACGTTCAGGGCAAAATCATCCAAAGCTTCAAGTTCCCCAATCGGATCTCCGAGGGGGGGAGGGGGAGTTTTGAACAGTTATGAAGTAAAAAAAAAATACGTATAAACACAGACGTAAAATTATGCATTTGGTGTGTAAAAACAATGGCCCAAGCCGGGAGAATACATAATGCCATCCAAGAAATGGGAAGAATGAATATCACAATCTTGGGAATAAGCGAAGTGTGATAGCCAGGTTCGAACTATTGTGCCATTGATGAACATAGTGTTTATTACTCGGGATTTGTTCGTTTAATTAAAAAAAAAAGTAAAAAAACTTGGAAAATGTAAGATATTAAAATGTTTTACTTATCTGTTGAATTTCATATGTTACTCACAGTTTTATTCTTTCAATAAGTTGAGCCACATCTTCGCTCTGAGTCCAAACTGCGTCTCGATATTGAGTATCAACCTGGCTGAAAACCGGGTGATCCGGTACGAACTGAACTTTCCAAAAATGTAATTTCACCATCTAGAAGTTGAAAAACAATTATAATGAATTATCACGATTATCATTATTTTCGCTTTCACGAATGCGCTTGCTCACATGCGCGCGCGCGCACACACACACACAAAGTCATACGCCTTATATATAATTAGCTAAACTAAAAATTGCAATGTTAATAGCTTACTATGTACAAAAACGAGTATGTATATTAAAATAACCATAAACGGAAAAAGCTTATTATTACTAAACACCTAGAAAGATTTAAACTGACAATTTTACGGAGAAGTAATGATGTTATCAGGTGACACCGGTTCTACATTTTAATCGCAGGTGTCCGTGAACCTGTACAAACTGGTTAGATGAGTTCCGCATGAACTATACGCTTTTGGGTAATATGTAAAGCTGAATAATCCCACGTGAACAAGAATTGTACAGGTAAATGTATAAGCCTAAGTGCAGGCATAAGACGAGGCGTATTTCATACGACGTGAAAAATATGTGTAGCCTATACAGAGGATACTATATTACACAATGCACCATGAGGCATATAGGAAAGTTGCATTGAAATAAGAAATATGTATGTTTATTTTTCCTTCGAATTTTATTAGGGAGCAATTTAATTCAATACCGTAACCTGAAGGTAACTACCGCCGAATTCTGCCGAATTCTCTGCGCTTATGGATATCTGCGCTCATAAAACCTTACGTCACGCCTTTACGGGATCAGAAATATTATTTTCCAGATACTTGGGGAATCGTCCTAAATATTATTCACCCACTGAATACTTTTCATGTTGCTTTGATGAGCGACCTAATTCAACTTGCTTTTTAGGCATAAGATTTTCTTCCATAGTAATAGATTTAATCCTCTGTTGAGCGAGGAATGCCGTCCACGGTTTTAGTCAAGTAGAAATTTTTCTTTAAATTCAAAGTACCTTGTAGAATTCAAATCTGCTCGTATACTGACTAAATGAAATTATATTGTTACTTAACGTTTGGACACGAGGAATCTGGTGTTATCTTCAGTAGCTAAAAACGTAAGAATAATTACAATACCAGTCATAACAAATTATGTCGAATAAACAATGATTACAAGTAAAATAAGCAAACTTTTATTACCGCCAAAAGTTATCACTAATTACTGTGAGGTTTTTAGGAATTGGGCAGTAATATATATATGTATACGATACAGCCATTCGCTTTATTCGGCATTAATTTGAATAAATATAAAATTTGTAGAATTATTATGAGTTAAGAGTAAATGGACAGGTCTGAGATTGTAAAAATATTTCATTGTTAGATTAGGGGAGAAATTAACCTGTTCCGACAAGCAGAGAACACCTGCTCAATTGTATGTGTGTTACGCGTGTATCTTGTGTGTGTTAGTGATGCAGGTACAGACAGGAATCTCAGCAACCGGCCCCAAGTAATTAATAAAATAATTACTTTAATTATTTGTGTGAAAACTAATTAATGTATAAACAAACCAAAGGCACCGAAGTGTGTGTAAATTTTATAGTTATCCCCAGTGAAAAGATGACGTTAATAGGACACGCTACGCGAAGTCAGTGCGAAATAAACTTGCCAAAAAATACGCAAATTACCCTATGACGCTCAAATTAATACAGTGAGTGCTTAATCAAGTTAGCTATTATTTGTTCTATCTCGATTCCGTGAAAAACATTGTTATTTGCTAATAATTTTAAATATATGAAAAGGTTCGGGAGTGGGGGCAATCAGGTGATCTGCAGGTATCGACAAGACGATTTTGGAGTCAACTGAAGCGGAATCTCGAGAGGGTATAAATTGAGGGTTCGACAGAAAACCCTTCTCTTCATTTCAGGACACAGTGCAGTCGGACATGCTGTCCGTCGGCAGAACAGTTTTATTTTTATTACAAGTCTCATTAACAAAAGAATAAAACGTTCGTTAATTATGTGACAATATTCCGGAAAACGTAAGTACCGGGACCTTTTAAGTCTACCAAGAGTATCTATGGAGAAGCTACCAGAGAGACGAGGGATGCTGGACGTTAGACGATGTTTAAGATCTACCTTGCAGCAGATAACAACTCTCTGAAGCGGACCACACACACTGCTGGAGTACGACGCTGGACTCTAGACGTATCCAGGACCACGCCAGGACAGGTGGAATGGGAAACTAACTCTGGACAACGCTGGACCCCACTAATAAGTCGTAAGATCATCAGAACTCGAGGTGATATGCATAATGCATTTTAAATGATTTTAAAAAGAGCTCATAAAGATTATATCAAAAGACAATAAATTAAACAAAGAAAATTTATAATTATAAATAATATTTTAGAAATGTAGATAAATGTTTAGTCGTAAGAATGAGCAATCGCATATAAAGAAATAATAAAAAACAAAGGAATTTAAAGTTGAGAGAGTAGATTTTGTTTATCAAAGTAAATAGTTAAATTGATTTGATATTTGCATTATAGAAAATAATCATTTAAATTTGAGTATAAAACAAATGCCAGTCTAAAAGTAATTAATATAAATTTAAATGCAATTTTAAACATTTTTATAGACTGAGCGAGTTGAGATCAGATCTGAATTAAAAGAATTCAATTCAAATTACATTTCAATTTTATATTTTATTAAATCAATTTATTAACATGTCTAGATTAAGATTATTAACATGTCTAGATGTAAGAGGGTTTTTAAATATGTGTAACACTGCATAGTAAAAGAGAGAAACATTTAATAATGAGTAATATCGTGACCGAAGATTATTAATGATGTTTATTATTTATAAGATTGAGTAAACAATAAATATGAATTTGAAATACTCATAAATATATTACTCTTATTATAGTTACACCTGAACCCCAATTACACATAAACGGTATTTGTATTGTTATAATTTTGTCGCCCGTCAACGTGTGGCACGACACGCATACATTTAAATTTGTAATTTTATACTGTTGTAAAAATGGCGCTCCAAGATCGTGGGGCTCCACAAATTTAAATTATATTAAATTTTCAATCATATATCGTTGTATAAAAATGTCGCCCATGAACGTGGTGGCCCGAAACGCCTACATTTAATAATTAATGTATGCTCTATGATTACCAATGTTTGGTGAGTTATATGATATAACTAATTTTATATTTTAATTAATTTTGTTTGTTAGTATTTTAAAATTGTTGTGTGTATTCTATTGTAATAACGCAACTGGCGCCCACCCAAATAAACAGGTTTAATTGTAACAGGAGTAAATAAAAACAAATAAATAAATAATAATTCAACAATAAATAAATAAAAGCGCATACGGTTCACCAATAATAATAATTTATAAATAAATATTTGAATACAAAATAATTCACTATGGCGGAATCTAGAAGCATTTAAAAATTCGATACTGGCCATGATGGACGAATTAGTCACAAAACAAGCCGAAAAATTTAAAGAAGAGTTGAAAGAGGAGAATGTCAAACAAATAAAAGAATAAATGAAATAAATACCAAACGAACAGCAAGTTTAGAATATAGATTAGAACAACAGTTTGAGAATTCTAAACAAGACACTATAAGAATAACTGAAAGTGTAGAAGAATTGAAGAACGATAATCTTGAAGTAAAACAAAGTATAATCGACAGTAATGCACAGTTAACCGAAAAAATTGTTGATACCAACTTACGTATTGACACGCTAGAGAATAATTTTTAACAAGCCTTACATGAGCAAGCCGTAAGGATTGAAAATAAACAAAAAGAATTACGTCTCGAGTGGAGAAAAGATATAAAAGAAGCGCATAAACAAATAAATGATAATTTAAATGATACTTTAACTACTATAACGCGAGAGCAGGATGATAAAATTCAAACTGTTAATA
Organism: Magicicada septendecula; assembly: GCA_034769895.1. Taxonomy (NCBI): domain Eukaryota; kingdom Metazoa; phylum Arthropoda; class Insecta; order Hemiptera; family Cicadidae; genus Magicicada; species Magicicada septendecula. Next base: position 18,507,793 of record CM068369.1, on the reverse strand, counting down.
ATATGTCGCAAGCAAATACCAGTAAACTTAGATAAATAGAAACACGTACAGTAGTCATTGAAAATAGAATTGAAGAAACTACGAAGGACCGTTCGGGAGACGTATCAAATATGAAAGAGGAAATCCAAGAGGAAATGGACCAGCTACGAAGTGAGTTGAGAAGACGGCAGAACCAAATGACCATGTTTCCTACACCAATGGAAGAAAGGACCAGACTTAAATTCTCAGGTGGAAAATGGGAGAACAGTACGGAATTCCTAGCTAGAGTGGAGAAGGAAATAGAGAAGATTGGCAGTGCAATAAATGACGACGAAAAGATAGACTTCGTCACTCGATATCTTAAAGATTCAGCCAGTCAATGCTATTCTATTATTAGAGATAACGTCAGTACATATCAGCAGTTTCGTGAGGCATTCGAAAACAGATACTGGAACGTGCATACCCAATGACAGGTGAGGGATCAACTCGAGTATGGAAAAAATTCAATGCACAAGGACAACAGAGTATTGAACAGTACGCAATAGCGCAAATCCAACGCGTAAAACATTTAAAACCAAAATTTTCTGAATATGAGTTAGTGTCTAAGTTGTCTTACCATATCCGTAGAGATATCCAATTAGCTGTATATACCCAGGGTGTCAAAACGATCGAACAATTCTTAATACTTGTCACTCAATCACTAAAAATTAACAAGAGTAACACTTCACCACACAATCAACAAACACGGAATCACAATAATTACGAACGTAGTGATAAAGCAAGAGAACGTGATGATACGCAAAACCGTGATAATTATAGGCGAAATTTCACACCGCCAGCGGACAGTGTAAAGCAAAACACAGCTGTGAATAACACACGAAACGTACAGAAGGAACCACACTCGGAGAGAAACGTGCGTGATACAAATTGGAAGAAAAGATTTAGTAAAACATATGATCGCTCCGTATCCACAATGCAGAGCAAGAGAGGGAGTGCAGAGGGAGAAATAAAAGCGAAACCGCGACAAAGCTCTGTTCAACCATCCTGTTCCCATGACACAAAGCAGTGACCGAAAAACAGGACGTACGGTTACACAATAAACAATATATATCCGTGCGATGTGAGAAATGAGTTATTAGACACCGACAGAAGGGTGACACCGAATCAACAGAAATAAATAGTCCGATAATTAATGTACGAATTAATGGATGTAGAATTAAAATATTAATCGATACAGGTAGCCAATTAACTGTACTATGTAATAAGTAGGTACAACAAAATAAAAAATATTTTAAACAAACGGCTACTTTACCTGTCAGTAATATAAATGTTATTACAGCCATGAATAAGAGAGAAAAGGTTAGACAGCAAGCTTACGTAACTTTAAATTGTAAGGACTTAGAAATAACATATCCTATGATCATAATGAATAAACTTATTTATGATGGAAATATTGGAATGGATTTATTAAATACTTTAAGTTCAAGGATTGATATCAATAAAAATAAGATGTTATTTAATTATAAGAAAGTTCTATATGAATTAATTATGAATGAAGATGAAGAAAATGGTGAGGTAAGTGAAAATCCTATTGTCGTATCCAAGCCATGTATACGATATGCACCTACTCAGCATGCTGATTCACCCGAAGAAGGAATGTCATCTCTGGAAGAAGCGAAGTTATTTAAATTAATAGAAGAGTATAATGAAGTATTCAGCGATGTACCGACGCAAACCACAGTCTACAAACACGCTATTATGGTATCAGACCCTATAAAATTTGTCAGTCGAACGTATCCAATACCCAGGAAGTAGGAGGGAGAAGTTGAACTTGAAATACGACGGATGATGGAAAATGACGTCATTGAGCGGTCGAACAGCAACTTTCTTAATCCTCTAGTGGTAGTAAAGAAGAAGAGTGGAGAAGTACGTTTATGCCTGGACATGAGGAGTTTGAATAGCGTCGTTCTACGTGAATTTGATTGTGCACCACCTGCGGACGAGTTATTTGCTAAGTGTGACGGAGCAGGTTATTTGTCTAAGTAGGATTTACGGTCAAGTTTTTAGCAAATTCCAATTAGAAGAGAAGATAGAAAATACACCGCCTTCATCTATAAAATTAAATGCTATCAATACAAAGTAGTTCCCTTTGGTTTGAGCACGAGTTTGGCTGCAATTGTAAAATGTCTGGAGAAAGCATTGGGACCAGAAGTGGAGCCTTACACCATGGTGTTCGTGGATGATATCCTGGTAGTATCAAAAACACTTGACGAACACATTGAATATCTTAACACTATATTCCACAAGTTTAGGGAAGCCCATATATCCCTTAACCTAGACAAGTGCGAATTCATGAAATCCTCAATCCAATTCCTAGGTCATATTATTTCATCCTCATGTATTCAACCCGATCCCATAAAGATATCCCCAGTATTACCGATTTCCCTACACCGAAGAACATTAACTGGTTACGAGCATTTTTAGGACTCACAGGATATTATAGAAGATTCTCACAACTATAGATAAATGTTTAGTCGTAAGAATGAGCGCTCGCATATAAAGAAATAATAAAAAACAAAGGAATTTAAAGTTGAGAGAGTAGATTTTGTTTATCAAAGTAAATAGTTAAATTGATTTGATATTTGAATTATAGAAAAAAATAATTTAAATTTGAATATAAAATAAATGCCAGTCAAAAAGTAATTAATATAAATTTAAATTTAATTTTAAACATTGGTATAGACTGAGCGACTTGAGGTCAGATCTGAATTAAAAGAATTCAATACAAATTACATTTTAATTTTACATTTTATTAGTAAATCAAATTATTAACATGTCTAGATTAAGATTATTAACATGTCTAGATGTAAGAGGGTTTTTAAATATGTGTAACACTGCGTAGTAAAAGAGAGACACATTTAATAATGAGCAATATCGTGACCGAAGATTATTAATGATGTTTATTATTTATAAGATTGAGTAAACAATAAATATGAATTTGAAATACTCATAAATATAATACTCTTATTATAATTTACATTTGAACCCCAATTACACATACACGGTATTTGTATTGTTATAATTTTGTTGCCCGTCAACGTGTGGCACGACACGCATACATTTAAATTTGCAATTTTATACTGTTGTAAAAATGGCGCTCCAAGATCATGGGGCTCCACAAATTTAAATTATATTAAATTTGCAATCATATATCGTTGTAATATATATTCAAACATTTTTGCTACAGTCTGTTTCTTGATGTATATATATTTATTATTAATAATCCCTTTACCTGAAAAAGATATTTTCTCCTTATTTGGAACATGTTTCGGGTACCATCTTGTACCCATCCTCGGTACATGAGTGTACATATATTACAACGTTATTTTTATACACTTACTTTTACACATACGCTCTTACTCATATGCGCGCACTTACCCACGTCTCGGAGGTATACTCTTCTTCAGCAGTATTTACCTTGATGTTCCCCGGCTGGGTCGCAGGCTTTGGTCGTTGGTTCAGTGTGGATAAGCACGTGAATAACGTTATAAGTTTTAATTTACAAGTAAAGAGTACAGAGGATTTAGTACTGGTTGTGAAATTAGTACGACTGTTTTAAGGATAGTATATTCATTTGATTTATTCAAAAATAAAATTCAAATTCTCATGTTATTTAAATGTTTAATTCGGGTTACTTATTATATGAACCCTTATATTCAATCTGAATATAATATACTCATAATGTGTTTAACTCTTATTTCTTATATTTCTAAGACATAGTATACACATACTGTGACGATTTAAATAAAAGAAATAATCAAGAAAATAAAAATTTTTAAAAATTAAGGTTGCGAGCTCTTAAGCCATTTAAATCTCACTGTATTAATATAAAATACCTGTATGTACTCAGTATGAGAGGAAGCAGTAATTAATTAGTTATTTAGAAGATACTCTAATAAAAGGATAAATTGTAAAGAGTTATTAATATCGTATTTAACCCTTTGCTTGTGAGCAGGCGCTGTCCTGTTGATTCCAGACTCGACATGCTTTCCGAGTCTTGTGCGAGTTAGAATAAGATAAAAAAAACTAATGTTAATAATAAAAAAATCTGAAGACATAAATAGTCGCTAAAACCACTGATTTAAATTATGTATATTTGTTTAGGGATAGTGTGTATAAATAAAAAATGTTAACTTAAATATAGTTAGGAACTATATTCTCGCGCGGAAATTGTCCCACTAACTTTTGCCCAGTACCAGGCGAAGGGAGCAGAATTTCTCTCTCTTGCAATGGTGACTTCGTACAGTATAGACGTAGGAGCTGTGCGCTTAAAATATGTTAACTACATTTTGTCTCACCTTGAGATGGTGTACCAGATGTAGCTGTTTAAAGCATCTGGATGTGTTAATTAATATAGTCATGTAAATAGACAAGAAATTTAAAGTAAAAAAATCGAAACGTAAAAAAAAGGAGTGTAACACAAGATGACTTCGTGCTTCAACAAATAACAACAATTCCAAAGTCATACCCGGAGATGTGAACTATCAGAAGCCCCAAACTCTACTGCACGTGACAGAATATGCAGATCAGGACATCCGAGAATCTACAAGATCATCGTAGATATCTACACGCGTTATTGTTCAATCTGCGAACTTTTGGAGCCCTTTACAGAGGAAGGCCAGACCGAGATGACGACGTAGCTGTTCCTGTTTCCCAAGACGGATACCCCAGGACGAGTCTTCTGCATACCAATTAAAAAGTGACTCGATAGCCTGTCTATCGAGGGTTACTAATATTTGTTACACAACACATCTTGAAAGAGACTTTTCAGAAACTATTAACTTTGTAAAGACTTATAAATTAAATCTAAGAATTTCATGTAACTATTCTAACTTCATACGTTGTAACAGTTTATATGCTAATGTAGAGTAATATAATTCAAGCAATAATACCATTCTTCCAATGGTTGAATAAAAGAAAGTCTTGCAAGCTAATATCATGAAATGAGTATAATTAAAAGTCTTAATTACAGAAATACAGAAAGTTGACCCGGATCCGAGGTATAGCTATATAAAATCAAGTTTGATCCCAAAGTTTAAAGAAACATTTCAAATAATTTAATAATTGAATTAGTAATGTCATGGGATCTGTCAGTATATGTTTTTAAATGTTAAATAAAGAGAAGTCTTCTTGTTACACACATATGAGGAGTGCTTAAATCAATTGTATACCTTGCCATTGTTTCCTTACACAGTTAGTAAGTAATTTGGTATATTAATTATTTGTGATCAATTCTGTTACAACGTAGGCAGCCCATCTAATTAACGGAGTTTAATTACGAGGGGTTCCCTGGATTTGTAACGCGGCGAAAAGACGTTACAAAACTGCGCAACTCTGCTTTCTTGTAAAAAAATAAAAGGGTAATTGTTTACAGAGTGTCACAAAAGTGCGCCACTATGCTAAATTTTATAAAGGTGTTTTAAGCAAACGAAATTGCGTCATTCAAAAAATAAAGGAAACAAAGGAAAGAGTTTTAATTGTGTATATAGTGTCACAAACAAAATTGCATTCACTATGCGTGGATAAATTGTAAGATCAATAACTAAATATATAATGTTGATATATGCACTCAGAAAGTTACTTTAATAAATGTAATGTTCAAAACATATTTAATAGTGTATTAAGTTACGTAGATGGTAGTATGTATAAGTAAAATATCCTTAGCGTCATACAATGCATGTAGCTTTTGCATTCTATAGGCCAGTAGGAACCTGCATAATTCGATGTAAGTACTTGCATACATGAATTGTGACCAAGCATAACAAGTTTGGTCAACCGAACAATCTGTAACAGGTTTGTTTACGACAATCTATGACCTGTTGTTTCCTGAATCATTCTGCACAGTGTATGTCCAACTATCTAGCTTACATACACTAGTATGTGTAAAAAAAAAAAATTTTTGATTAAAAATAACTTTGTTAATAATAATAAAGTAATTAAGTAGAAGTTCGTGATTTAAAACTTGTGAACAAAATAAGTAATTATTTAATTGAGAAAAGTTTATGAATGAACGAAGCCAAAGTGTTGCCAAGCGTAGTAATAATAAATGTGTTGCATAAGATCGCGCTCCCCTTCTCTCGTGTTTATACCGGTTTAGAGTACGTATACAGTAGTTGTGTTATTCAGTCGCATTGTGGAGAACAATAAGTGTAAAACCCCCTCTCTCACTGACACGTTCAACCCTCCTTTGTTAACTAAATATGTAGGCCACCCTCTGACCTACATTCCAGTAAACAGCTGATCGGCTATTTAACCTTGAAAGATATGTGTGTGTGATTTCTGTCTCTCCCTTAGAAGAGAAATTGTTCTTTTCTAATTTGTGTAAATTTATTACTTATGAATTTATTATATGTATATGGAATATATGTGTAATATACTAGTATTAATTGTAAGTACGTGCTAATGTGTTAGAACAAAATGGCCCAATTTAACCCGGATTTGTTATTAAAAGACGAGCTGTCTTACGAAGCCCTTTAGCGTGGACTACCCCATGCTGATGTAACAGTCGCGGAATTACGAAGTTCAATTCGCGAATGTGGATTAGATGCGCCCGTGCAATTAAACAATCTAAGCCAACTCGATTATGAAAGCGAGAAAGAAATTTGTAATGCCAAGTATAGTGAACTATACTTATTGTCTCAAACACTCCAAGACGAGAAATCTCCGGCAAAAAATTTGCGGACTACCCAGAGAATAGAGCATTTAACCAGGCGAATAAAAAATTTGTCGATCTGGCCGAATCTCACAGAAATACCCGTTGATGTACAAAAGCTAGCAGACGAAGCTCTACGCCGCTTACCTTCAATTATCAACGATTTAAGACGAAAATCCGACTCATTCAGGATGGACGAAATAGAGAAATCATTAATGAAATTACACATCTCCCCAGTACAATCCCCCACCACTGGTTTACCTCCGCCAAACTCGGATCGGAACTCACCTATCGTATCGCAAGTGCAAGCGAACCCAGAACAAAAACTGATACAGATGTAAATGTCCCTTCTCCCGAGCATTTTCAGTTTCGTCCCGGAAATAATGAATTGACCAACACCCCCAATGAATCTAATCGCCCTCATCGAGGAATTACCCCTATGAACTATAACGCAGATCTATACGGAAAAATGACTCACCCTGTGGAGAAGATGTTCACCGAAATCCCTTATACATATGGTTTAAATGTTTCCAAGTTACTAACATTTATTAGTTATCTTCTTCAGATAAAGGATCTACAGCAGCTGAATGACTGGCAAATTTTACAAGTTCTGTTACCAAAGTGTAAACCCCCGTTAAAAAATCGTGTCCTAGAAGCCCTAACCTCTACTTTCCCAGTAGAAGAGCTACATAGCTCTTTAATAAAATACTTTATTCCCACCGGCATCTATGAGGAAATAAAAAGGAAGACAGTACTCCGAGTACAAGGACATCAGGAGAGATTAGCTCACTACATCTCCGATATTAGGGAGTCCTCTCGACTACTACGTGTAAGCTGGAATGAAACACAACTGGTGGACACCATTTTAATAGGAGTGTCACCCGAAGAAAGATCTCGACTATCATTGATGAATAGACCCAATACTATTGCTGATCTAGAACAGTGCAGTATCCATTCTTCAAATGTATGGTACTCAGATCAAAATAGAGAAGCAATGAAAACCTCTGGAACTAGTAGACATCAATTGCGAGCACTACTGCCTGATGTAACAACCTCGTATGAAAGACAAGTTTCTAGTAGACCTCACCATGTGCGCAAAGCTGGTAAGTTAACTGTAAACCCAGATAAAGCGGAAACCAAGTACCCACCTCGCAGAAAACCCACCTGTTATAATTGTGGCAAATATGGGCACATAAGAAGAGAGTGCAAAGTAAGCCATTGGAACGGAATAACCCCAATTCAAAAAACATGTAAGGCAGGGAGACCCGAAAACCTGTGTCTTCCGCAGCTACTCGAAATTGGGTAAACTAAAACAAACCAGTAATAATAATAAGAATGAATTATTCTGTAACCAAGTGAAAAACAAAAAAGGTGCGAAAGATATCGACCCCTATGTGCGAGAATTTCGTGAAAAGTGTAATGCGATTAATAGATGTAAATGGAAAAAAATCTACTACCATTAATACGAGTCGACTTAGGCGTTACATCCCCCATCGCCTTAATTGATTCGGGATCTAGTAGAAGCTTAATCAGGCAAGAATTAGCGGACATGTTAGCTAAACATCATCTAGTAAAACGGAACCAACCTGTGAATATAAAGTGTGCTACCGCTGATAAACGTAAAATAAATATAAACCTGAGCATTACCGTTAAGGTTAAAATAAAAAACCTAAGTTGGATATTTACAATGTTAGTATGTAAAGAATTAGGACCTGATTTAATATTAGGTGCAGATTTTATTAGTAAGACAGGAATGATTCTTGACAGCTACGAGCGAGAATTTTATTTCAGATTTGACCGTGCAAGAAAATATAAATTTAATAGTAATGAAGATAAACGTTGTTTTTCTACTGCACATGTAATACACCAAGATTCAGATTTATCTCACCTAGAACGAAGAGATAGAGTCAAAATAGTAAAACTAATAAAAGAATTTTCCTCGGTTCTTACACCAAAACTAGGACTTACGGACCTAATAGAGTATAAAATTAATCTGAGTGATCAGAAAGTAATACGAATACCTCCGTACAAGTTGTCGCCTCCCAAGATGGAAGTCATGCGAAACCATATCAATAAGTTATTGGATCAAGGAGTCATAGAACCCTCTACGTCCCCATATTCTTCACCCTCCTTTTTAGTACCGAAAGGACCAGATAAACACCGACTAGTTGTAGAATACAGGCAATTAAATAAAAGAATAGAATTTGAATCAATCCCTCTTCCAGACATCCATAGTGCGTTTCATTATTTTACTAAAGCTATGGTTTTTACGGTAATGGATCTAAATCAAGCTTTTCACCAAATACCTCTTTCAGAAGAATCCAAACGTCTAACCGCGTTTGCAGTTCCTTTTAACTTGTACCAATTTACTAGGGTACCCTTTGGAATATCTCAAGGAAGTTCCGTATGTAGTAGACTATTGGAGAAGATATTTCACGACATTAAATTTAAATATGTGTACCACTACTTGGACGACATCGTAATATACAGTGAATCAATGGAACAACATCTCAGACATTTGCGTGAAGTGTTATCTCGTTTACTAAGAGCAGGATTAACGGTGAACCCAAATAATGTAAGTTTTGCTGTCCCTCAGTTTTCTTTCTTAGGACACATAGTGAAAGCGAATGGAAAGGTAAGCATTGACCCCGAACGTACCCGTGCTATTAGAGAATTTGCACCCCCACGAGATGCAAAAGGTATAGCCCGATTTTTAGGTATGGTGAATTATTTCCACAAATACATTCCCCATCTTGCCGAAATAGCAGCACCCCTAAACTCCTTACGAAAGAAGGGAACAAAGTTCGAATGGAGCTCAATACATCAAAACGCGTTTGAGCAACTTAAAGAAAGCATTATATCTCCCCCAGTTTTGCAATTAGCTGATTTCACAAAACCATTCGTTGTGCAAACCGACAGTTCCAGTGTAGCGTTAGGTGCAGTGATATACCAAGAGATAGATAACTGTAGACTACCAATTAGTTATGCATCACGAACACTGAGCGATCAAGAAAGAAAGTATTCTGCATATGAATTGGAATGTTTAGCAAGTGTTTTTGCATTCGAAAAGTTTAAATCCTTCCTAGAACATAAAGAATTTCTTTTAGAAACCGACAATCAGGCGTTATCATGGTTATTGAATCACCCTAAACAATTAGGACGAATTGGCAGATGGATATTGAAATTAAACTGCTACAAATTCAGAGTGCAGCATATTAAAGGTACTCAAAATGTAGTCGCCGATACCCTGTCCCGTATGTTCCAGCCACCCACTAAAACTTCCGAAAACATAGTGAAGCCGGAAATAGCAAGTGCGAACGCCGTAATTACTGAATTCCCCCTTGCCTTTACTAACATTGCCCTATATCAACAACAAGACCCCTTACTGAAGCCTATTATAGAACAACTTACCCAAGGTATTAAATCCGAGAAGTACGTATTGAGTAAGAATGTACTGTGTCTCAAAATAAGAGACGGAAAGGAATTAAGAATAATAGCCCCGGATGTAATTAAGCCCATGCTAATGGAATACTTCCATTCATCTACCATAGGAGCCCATATGGGAATCAATAAGACGATACATCGTATTCGAAAGGAATATCATTGGAACAATATGAACTGCGAAATAGCTACCTTCGTAAAGAAATGTTCATTATGCGCCCTTAGCAAACCCGCCAGAAATACTCAAGTAAGCCAATTGATATCAGAAATCCCAAAGACCCCTAGACCCCTTTTTCGAAACTTTATCTAGATTTCTCAGGTCCGTATCCACGATCCAAATCAGGAAATACCATGTTACTGATATGTGTAGATTCGTTCACCAAATTTGTTTAGATGTATCCCATGCGACGAGCATTAGCGTCGACAACAGTTAAAATACTACAGGAAAGATTATTTAAAGATTACGGTACTCCAGTACGTATAGTATCTGATAACGGCCCGCAGTTTAAAGCAAAATAATTTAGGAATATGTGTTTTAAGTTAGGGATAGACCATATAACCACTACAGAGTATCGACCGCAAGGCAATATTGCTGAAAGGTATCTACGAAACCTCAAATCTGCGCTAATAGCCTATCATGCGAACGATCACACGTCGTGGGACCAAAATCTATCCTGGATTCAATACGCTTTTAATTCAGCTTACCACGAAGGTCACAAGTCGACCCCGTTCGAGTTACTATACAAGTATCGACCAAACCACCCTTTGTCCACAAGATGGAATATACACGATCTGCTGCCTCCACAAATAACGGATAAGCAGATAAAGCGAATATGGAACAAAGCCCGCTCTAACTTAAGAGCAAGCTTGGAAAAATCCAGAAGATACCACGAGAAAGGTAATCATAGCAACTCAGTCAGGTACCAAGTAGGTGACTTAGTAATGTACAAGACTCACCCCATTAGTAGTGCGATTGATAAGACCACCTCGAAACTATCATTCAGATGGTGTGGCCCTTACCAAATCCAAAAGTACCTAACTCCGGTTACAGTAGCCCTGTGCGAACCTGCAACTCAGAAATATGTGCGGAGAACGCATATTTCGCAACTAAAGTTGTATAAGAAGAAGTGACGGAATAGTATAACCCAAAAAAGAAAAGGGAGTACTAGGCAGTAAAGAAAATTATATTTCTGAAACCACGAGAAAAATGTAAAACGTAGAGTTTGGAAACGAGGCCTGATAAACCTGAGTTCCAGTTCTGCGAAGCATGCATTAATGAATAATCATTAACTAGATGGGTACTAACACTCATTAACTACATGAGTTATATAGGACTCACAGAAGAAAAGATAGAATTCTAAATACTAAAGATTTAGAAAGTTACTCTATAGAAGAGAGAGTAAGACAAACAAAAAAACCGGTAGTAAGTAAAATTAAGTGATAGAGATAAGAAAGAGTTTTGTGTTTTAATTGTGTAAATATTTAGTGTAAATAGTATGTAAAAAAAAAAAAAAAAAAAAAAAGGTAGTTAATAAGAATATAAAGTGTACTGTGTTGTAACTATAGGTAATAACTATGTGGACAACGTTGTAAAGTGTACGACAACTATGTGAAAGAAATTACACACACTAACCCCATTCAATATCCCAGTGCCCAATAGTGAGTTAGACTCAAAAAGCTTAACCGTAGCGTGCAATTTAAGCGGTGGAGTATGTGACGATTTAAATAAAAGAAATAATCAAGAAAATAAAAATTTTTAAAAATTAAGGTTGCGAGCTCTTAAGCCATTTAAATCTCACTGTATTAATATAAAATACCTGTATGTACTCAGTATGAGAGGAAGCAGTAATTAATTAGTTATTTAGAAGATACTCTAATAAAAGGATAAATTGTAAAGAGATATTAATATCGTATTTAACCCTTTGCTTGTGAGCAGGCGCTGTCCTGTTGACTCCAGACTCGACATGCTTTCCGAGTCTTGTGTGAGTTAGAATAAGATAAAAAAAACTAATGTTAATAATAAAAAAATCTGAAGACATAAATAGTCGCTAAAACCACTGATTTAAATTATGTATATTTGTTTTGGGATAGTGTGTATAAATAAAAAATGTTAACTTAAATATAGTTAGGAACTATATTCTCGCGCGGAAATTGTCCCACTAACTTTTGCCCAGTACCAGGCGAAGGGAGCAGAATTTCTCTCTCTTGCAATGGTGACTTCGTACAGTATAGACGTAGGAGCTGTGCGCTTAAAATATGTTAACTACATTTTGTCTCACCTTGAGATGGTGTACCAGATGTAGCTGTTTAAAGCATCTGGATGTGTTAATTAATATAGTCATGTAAATAGACAAGAAATTTAAAGTAAAAAAATCGAAACGTAAAAAAAAAGGAGTGTAACACAAGATGACTTCGTGCTTCAACAAATAACAACAATTCCAAAGTCATACCCGGAGATGTGAACTATCAGAAGCCCCAAACTCTACTGCACGTGACAGAATATGCAGATCAGGACATCCGAGAATCTACAAGATCATCGTAGATATCTACACGCCATATTGTTCAACCTGCGAACTTTTGGAGCCCTTTACAGAGGAAGGCCAGACCGAGATGACGACGTAGCTGTTCCTGTTTCCCAAGACGGATACCCCAGGACGAGTCTTCTGCATACCAATTAAAAAGTGACTCGATAGCCTGTCTATCGAGGGTTACTAATATTTGTTACACAACACATCTTGAAAGAGACTTTTCAGAAACTATTAACTTTGTAAAGACTTATAAATTAAATCTAAGAATTTCATGTAACTATTCTAACTTCATACGTTGTAACAGTTTATATGCTAATGTAGAGTAATATAATTCAAGCAATAATACCATTCTTCCAATGGTTGAATAAAAGAAAGTCTTGCAAGCTAATATCATGAAATGAGTATAATTAAAAGTCTTAATTACAGAAATACAGAAAGTTGACCCGGATCCAAGGTATAGCTATATAAAATCAAGTTTGATCCCAAAGTTTAAAGAAACATTTCAAATAATTTAATAATTGAATTAGTAATGTCATGGGATCTGTCAGTATATGTTTTTAAATGTTAAATAAAGAGAAGTCTTCTTGTTACACACATATGAGGAGTGCTTAAATCAATTGTATACCTTGCCATTGTTTCCTTACACAGTTAGTAAGTAATTTGGTATATTAATTATTTGTGATCAATTCTGTTACAACGTAGGCAGCCCATCTAATTAACGGAGTTTAATTACGAGGGGTTCCCTGGATTTGTAACGCGGCGAAAAGACGTTACAATACACAAATTATATATGACCTGAAATAGTACACAGACATATACATATAACACATATAAATATTATAGGAACATGATTAATACGTATAATATTTAAATATTGATCTTGTCTTTACAAGCGTGGTTTTCAATATACAGTATACCACTTAAATAAAACTTTCAATTAATTAAAATCTTTATTAAAATATTAATAGAGAATATTTATTACGTTAATTGATTCTATTTTTAATGTCTCAATTAATTAACAATCTTCTAAGTATCTAATTCTCATATTTAAAATTAATCATTTAATCAATTACAAAATACAATAAAATAATATGGCTCTTGCTTGACCATTTATTTAAGTGATTACTACAGTTATACTCAATTATATTTTGGAAAATTATTTATTCATTATTCAAATCTAAATATATATTAACGTTCTTGTAAACTTGAATATGGAAACTAGAGATTTTGGCGATAGACCTCAAGGTCATTTATAATATTAAATAAATGTTCGACTTCACCTGCATTTTCCTGCACCCATTTAGTTTTGTTGTTACCGTCATCGTGACTCTCGAGTTTGTTGATCCTCTTCGGTATCAGCTCCTCTGTCTCTGCGTCGTTGAATTCCTCGCTCCGTCTCCTGGATGCTGAGTCCTGACGTGAGCCTCTAGTCGTGGTGATATACGGCTGGATGTAGCTGCATGTGCTGTCCCTGCGTCCTCTCGTCTTCTTGTCTAGTTCCTCGTCCTCTTCTTTCTTGTCCCTCGTAGCTGTCTAGAAGTTCTATGTAGTTACAACTCTCGTAGATTCATTTATATAGTTTCAACTCTCGTAGATTCATTTATATAGTCTGTTTCAAATCACTCGAGTTCTTTAATAACTGCACCGACGTACTGCCGGTTTCATCGCACTTCAGTTTATATACTACCGTTTAAAAACATTACTAAAACTTTGTAAAATTTACGGTGTCGAGATGCGTGGATTCCTCGTACTAAATAAACTTGATCTGAGAAAGAGTGTGTCGCTCGCTGGGGTTTTATACTGCTGCCTCGTTGGAATTCCTGTTGGAAACTGTTCTGACAACATTGAACAGGTCGGCGCGTCGGTTTAATAGTTAGTTTCAAACTACGCGTCTTTCTATGAAGCGCACACTTTTTTATAAATATTATTACACCAATCGTTCGGTGTAATATCAAACCTTATTCATGCAAATTTTGAATGTTACGCTGCTGTAAATATGGCAGTGATGGCAAAATTTCACACTGTGTCCTAACCGTTCCCACGATTAAAGACCACTTAACGCCAAATTGAAGCGCCAGGCGTCAGCTATGTTTTTACATATGTCGCTGATTCGTGTGACTTATGGTTCACGTACAGTACTTAAAAATTGTGTGAAATATTCCACCCTCGTTTGCATAATTTAACCTGTCTGTTATTTACACATGTACACATACACACACACGCAGACTGATACACAGGCGACCGCATGTCGTTCTGACGTCACCTCTGCGAGTTAGCGCGTGTCAATTGCTCCCCTTCGTTACATTTTAAAACCAACTAAGCCATATATTTCCATATACATGCTTACTTACAATATTTGATTTATTTAAAAATAAATACTATTTATCTTTATTACATTATTTCTTATACCTAACGTATATTTATTATATCATTTATATTATGTACATCTTACATATTTCATACTTATATACGGAAGCACGTTATCATACCTCAGTCAGGGGTTGATACACATACTTGTGCTAAACGTATCGTTGCATAAATTCCCCTGCAGGATAAAATAAAATTTGAATTTTATTCAAATTTTATTTCTTTACTCAGAAATAATTTATTTTACTATTTATTACAACTCACAATTAGTGGTTATAAGGGTCCTTAAATTTTTTTCACTTTCCCTGGGTGGATTACGCCCCTCCCATGGATTTATAAGTTGACTTTTTATTAATTCTTTTATCCATAGAATTTACGGAATGGGGATGCATGGTACTTTCCCATAATCTTGTTTCTTGTTGGATCGTAGACGATAAATGTGTGTCGTCCTTTCCTCCTTTGTAATAAGTAGGGTCCCTCGTACAGTCTGAATAGTTTCTTTGCTGTATTGTCGATTCGTTTTCCCACTGGATTACTTCTTAGTAGCACACTCTCTCCTTCATGGAATGTGATGAGTTTTTGCGTTCTGTTGAACATCTCGATCCTCTTTTCTCCTAGTTTTTCCATCCTCTTCTTCTCATTGTCGTACTTGTGACTTAATGGAATTTGTAGATTTTGGTTTAGAGGTTTGTCAATGTTTCTCGACCAGAATCTATTAGGCTTTTTATTTGTTTCCAGTTCCACCGGTGTATACCCCGTAGCTTCACTGTATGTAGCCTTTATAGCTTGTTCAAAAAATGATATGTACTCTGCCCATCGGTTATGTTGTTCATTACAATAGATGCGTAAATGTTTTCCTAACTCTTTATTTACCCTTTCAGCAAGGTTTCCTTGTGCATGTCGTCTTGACGTTAACACTGGTTGTATGCCGTGCTGAGTTAGCGTTTCCGTCCATGCTTTATTTTGAAATTTTTTTACCTTGGTCACTCAATATCTTTTTGATTTGACCATACTTCGGTACGTATTTGCGTAGTATGACATTCAGTACACTTTTTGTGGTAGGTCTTCGAATAGCGTAGAGTCGAACTGCCTTGGTGAACACATATATACATACAAGTATGTGCTTTGTACCACCGTGAATAGCTCTCGGAAATGGGCCCAGGAAGTCTACTGCTACTAATTCTCCCTTTTCCTGTGTCTTTATATGTTGCATAACTACGTATGTGTGAAGATTCGGATGTCGTGCTGTTTGACATTCGTAGCATACTTTTAAGATAGCTTTTATTCTTCTAAACATATTATTCGAAATGAAGTCTTCCTTCAAAGCTAAATGACATTTTAAAGCAGACGCATGTGCTAAACTTTAATGACATAGTATAGTTAGTGTTTTTAGCATCTCTGGTGATAGGACTATTTTCCAATAATAATTTACGAGTTTATACAGTACTAGCGAGTACCCGGCATGCGTTGCAATGCCACTCAAAGAAAGAAAGTGTCTGTATATATATAATATATAAAGACTTCGTTCGCGTGGTCTTCAATTTAATGCGATAATATATTTAGAACAGAATCTATTCCATTGGGTTGCCATAGTAACCAGAACTAATAAGTTAGTTTTTTAAGACTCCAAAGGACCCCCCAGAGGATCGTATCGGAAAAAAAACACCTGTACTATGTTGGTTCTCCCCTTGCGTAAAATATTTGTGCCAAGTTTGGTTGAAATCGGTCCAGTGGTTTAGGAGGAGATGTGGAAGACCCCAAAGAACCCCCAAAAGAACCCCATTTGAAAAAACACCTATCCTATGTTGGTTCTCTCTTTGCGTAAAATATTTGTGCCAAGTTTGGTTGAAATCGGTCCAGTGGTTTAGGAGGAGATGTGAAAGACCCCAAAGGACCCCCAAAATAACCCCCGAAGGATCATATCGAAAAAACACATATCCTATGTTGGTTCTCCCGTTGCGTAAAATATTTGTGCCAAGTTTGGTTGAAATCGGTCCAGTGGTTTAGGAGGAGATGTGGAAGACCCCAAAGGACCCCCCAATGGACCCCGTCGAAAAAAACACCTATCCTATGTTGGTTCTCCCTTGCGTAAAATATTTGTGCCAAATTTGGTTGAAATCGGTCCAGTGGTTAGGAGGAGATGTGGAAGACCCCAAAGGACCCCCAAAGGACCCCATCGAAAAAACTCCTACCCTATGTTGGTTCTCCCGTTGCATAAAATATTTGTGCCAAGTTTGGTTGAAATCGGTCCAGCGGTTTAGGAGGAGATGTGGAAGACCCCAAGAACCCCCCAAAGGACCCCATCGAAAAAAATTCATAAACCTGCGCGGGCGTGCGCGCAACAACTCATCGAAGTTTCATCGCAAATCGGATGAATGGTATAGGAACGCATACGGGACAAAGAAAGAAACAAACGTTCATTTTTATAGCTATAGATACTATTTTTTATCGCATATCTACTAGATAGTGTTGATAACTTCAAGTGACTTATCTGCGGATCTTTATTTTGTTCACTTGCTATGTTATTTAGCAAATATTTAACTCTATCATCTGTTTGATATGTAACGGTTGATATTCTAACCGCATTACATTCATTTATACCGCTTATTGTTCCCCCTTGTGTAGGACAATAGGTGTGAGACAACATTCTTTCCTGTTGTGGATTGTTTGTATCATTTAGGGTGGCGCGCAACTCATGTGTGTGCAGGTCGTTTAATAAGTCTGTACGCACCGGTATTTTGTTTGTGTACGGGTCGTTTTTAAAACCTGTTTGAGCTGGCGTTTGGCTTCTACTCTGCCGTCATTCATTTTTCTTCTCCCTTGTCGTGCTACGCTCACCCCCTCGCTCTTTGGATGTTGACGGGCGTGTCAGCTGTTGCACACTTATATTTTTATAATTATTTTTATTATTATTATGATTATTATTCGCATTAATATTATGTACATTTGCATTGTACGGTTTTAATTGCTTTTTCGACGTACCTGGATGAGAGTACGCTCCTTTATGTGGAGATGAATTACCTTTTTCAAATGGTTGTTTGTATTCTTTCCAATTCTCTTCTTTCTTCGCAAACCGCGTCGATTTGTGTTGTATTGGATTTTGTGTAGAGTACTGCTGCTGCTGCGGCTGGGTATCTCTTCTGTCGTATTGTTTATTAACGAACTGTGATGATTGCGTTACAAGAATAAGAAGTTCTTCTATGGTTTTAACTCCTTGGGTATAAACGGCAAGTCTAATGTGTCCGTCAAAATGGTAGCTTAATTTCAATACTAATTCGTGCTCCGTGAAACTAGGTCTAAGATGGTTACACCGTTCGACGAGTTGTATTATGTTGTCTTCCATGGAACGTTTGCTGTTGACGTAATACAGTCCATACTCCAGCTGGTCTCGTACCTCTCTCTGGGTATGTATATTCCAGTATCGATTTCCGAAGGATGCCTTAAACTGTTCATAAGTTTCTGTTTGGTCCCGAACAATCGTATACCATTTGGATGCTGTTTCCTGGAAAAGTCGACTTACAAATTCTATACGTTCTATGTCGTTTAGGCTGCTTCCTATTGTTGCCATTTCTCATTCACACTTATGTAAAAATTCTATTGGATTCTCCCACTTATTACCTTTAAAACTGATCTTCTCTCGATCGTCTACCTTTGCAGCACACATCATCATAGCACTGGGTCGTCTCTTGACTTCTGCTCGTAGTTTTTCTACCTCCTCTTGTAGTCCATCTTTCATATTGTTAATTTCCATGGAGTGGTGCGTAGTTTTCCTCGTGACCTCCTCCACAGCTATTTCTACAGTTTCGGTCCTCACAGTGAGTTCCTTTGTTTTATTAGTGTTGTCCTGGATGCGCTCATTTACATCTTTGTGTCTGAGGTCTTGCTCCTGCTTTGTAATTTTAAATTTCTCATTCCACTGTTCAGCCAGTTGTCGAATGTGTTCTTTAGTTTCACGTGTTGTATATTCACGCTGTTCTCTGAACTTGCTATCGATCTTTACAGCTTGTTCATTAAGTGACTGTTGAACACGCTGTTCGACGGCTTCAACGCGTACAGTAAGCTCTGTTTTCAAAGTGTTACTGACGAGTTCTATTTTCTCTTCTAACCTAGTATTATTACTATCTATATTACTTTCTAACTGAGTTTTCACTTTTTTAATAGCAATTTCTAATCTATTACGACTCTCTTCTATTTGCGTTTCTAATCTCGTATTACAATCTTCTGATCTTCCTAATTTATTTTCTAATTTTTCATTGCTACTTTCCAACTGAGTTTTAAGTTCTGCACTACTACTCTCTAATTGAGTTTTTAGTTCTGCACTATTCGTCTTCAACTCTTCTTTAAGTCGTTTAAACATCGTTTCGAAGTCCATTGTTGGTTGCTTCGCCATTTTTTTTGTAGACTACTGTGTCCTAACACATCGTTATATGAATTATATTTTTATTATTGGTCAACCGTGACTCTATATTTCTTTATTTAAATTAATGTATTTATCAGTATTAATTTCACAACTCTTTTTCTCTCTGTACTTATATAACAATTTGTAATATTATTTATTACATAAATTGACTATTATTTCTTTCTTATAATATTTTTTCTAATTATTTATTAGACTTTATTAATTACCAGGGCGCCATATACTTGTAATGATATTTAACATTTATTTTCTTTATGTCGTGGCCCCACGTTGGCAGCGACATTTAGTATAAAACGTTATTTTGATACACTTACTTTTACACATACGCTCTTACTCATATGCGCGCACTTACCCACGTCTCGGAGGTATACTCTTCTTCAGCAGTATTTACCTTGATGTTCCCCGGCTGGGTCGCAGGCTTTGGTCGTTGGTTGAGTGTGGATAAGCACGTGAATAACGTTATAAGTTTTAATTCACAAGTAAAGAGTACAGAGGATTTAGTACTGGTTGTGAAATTAGTACGACTGTTTTAAGGAAAGTATATTCATTTGATTTATTCAAAAATTAAATTCAAATTCTCATGTTATTTAAATGTTTAATGCGGGTTACTTATTATATGAACCCTTATATTCAATCTGAATATAATGTACTCATAATGTGTTTAACTCTTATTTCTTATATTTCTAAGACATAGTATACACATACACAAATTATATATGACCTGAAATAGTACACAGACATATACATATAACACATATAAATATTATAGGAACGTGATTAATACGTATAACATTTAAATATTGATCTTGTCTTTACAAGCGTGGTTTTCAATATCCAATATACCATTTAAATAAAACTTTCAATTAATTAAAATATTTATTAAAAATATTAATAGAGAACATTTATTACGTTAATTTATTCTATTTTTTATGTCTCAGTTAATTAACAATCTTCTAATTATGTAATTCTCATATTTAAAATTAATCATTTATCAATTACAAAATACAATAAAATAATATGGTTCTTGCTTGACCATTTATTTAAGTGATTACTACAGTTATACTCAATTATATTTTGAACAATTATTTATTCATTATTCAAATCTAAAAATATATTAACGTTCTTGTAAACTTGAATATGGAAACTAGAGCTTTTGGCGAGAGACCTCAGGGTCATTTATAATATTAAATAAATGTTCGACTTCACCTGCATTTTCCTGCACCCATTTAGTTTTGTTGTTACCGTCATCTTGACTCTCGAGTTTGTTGATCCTCTTCGGTATCAGCTCCTCTGTCTCTGCGTCGTTGAATTCCTCGCTCCGTCTCCTGGATGCTGAGTTCTGACGTGGACCTCTAGTCGTGATGATATACGGCTGGATGTAGCTGCATGTGCTGTCCCTGCGTCCTCTCGTCTTCTTGTCTAGTTCCTCGTCCTCTTCTTTCTTTTCCCTCGTAGCTGTCTAGAAGTTCTATGTAGTTACAACTCTCGTAGATTCATTTATATAGTTTCAACTCTCGTAGATTCACTTATATAGTCTGTTTCAAATCACTCGAGTTCTTTAATAACTGCACCGACGTACTACCGGTTTCATCGCACTTCAGTTTATATACTACCGTTTAAAAACATTACTAAAACTTTGTAAAATTTACGGTGTCGAGATGCGTGGATTCCTAGTACAAAATAAACTTGATCTGAGAAAGAGTGTGTCGCTCGCTGGGGTTTTATAGTGCTGCCTCGTTGGAATTCCTGTTGGAAACTGTTCTGACAACATTGAACAGGTCGGCGCGTCGGTTTAATCGTTAGTTTCAACCTACGCGTCTTTCTATGAAGCGCACACTTTTTTATAAATATTATTACACCAGTCGTTCGGTATAATATCAAACCTTACTCATGCAAATTTTTAATGTTACGCTGTGTAAATTATGGCTGTGATATCAAAATTTCACACTGTGTCCGAACCGTTCCCACGATTGAAGACCACTTAACGCCAAATTGAAGTGCCAGGCGTCAGCTATGTTTTTACATATGTCGCTGATTCGTGTGACTTATGGTTCACGTACAGTACTTAAAAATTGTGTGAAATCTTCCACCCTCGTTTGCATAATTTAACCTGTCTGTTATTTACACATGTACACATACACACACACACACGCAGACTGATACACAGGCGACCGCATGTCGTTCTGACGTCACCTCTGCGAGTTAGCGCGTGTCAATTGCTCCCCTTCGTTACATTTTAAAACCAACTAAGCCATATATTTCCATATACATGTTTGCTTACAATATTTGATTTATTTAAAAATAAATACTACTTATCTTTATTACATTATTTCTTATACCTAACGTATATTTATTATATCATTTATATTATGTACATCTTACATATTTCATACTTATATACGGAAGCACGTTATCATACCTCATTCAGGGGTTGATACACATACTTATGCTAAACGTATCGTTGCAATATATATATATTGTAACAATACGAGACTTCGCTCGAGTTTATTTTGTTTTACGCCCCACTGTTGTGAGCGTCAATTCTATAACAAAATAAAATTTTGTTTTTTTTTGTAAAAGTTTATATATATATCTTTATTTATTTATTATTTATTAATTAAATTTTTTTGTATTGTATTCGTATACATTTTATTTATTTTATTATTGTTTTTGTCAAATTATAACACCTTGTGTAATTATAATTATATTTCTTCGTTAAATGGATTGACTCTAGTAACAATCGATTTGCGATTTTTCGTTCTACGAAGTGTGTTCTCGTCTGAAGTTGTTAAATTCGGTTTCCTTTGTTGTCTATTTATCAAAAATTAAGTAAGATTCTTGTATTTATATTAATTCAAATAAATAGAAGCAACAATTATAACATTCAAGGATTTTTATTGACAAAATATAAAATAATCGATTTTGTATCGATTGATTAATCGATTCTCTCTCTCTCAGGGCGAGAAAATTTATTATACAAATTATTAATTTTAATTCTCGGGTTCTTTAAACTGTTATTTTAGAATAGTCAGAGAAAGGTCAAAGTCTGGAAAGTATAACACTTACAATTACAAGCTTACGATCTAAAAATACAAAGATATTTTTTAATATATAATGGTTAGTAAAGTAAGTTGATCGAACCAATCTCTCGTTCTGACGACGAAGTCTGGCCGTGGAGAATTGTGGGAATTCAAAGATGGCCGTTCCGTACCGCAGATGTCGACAGCTGCTGCACCTCTAGGAATCCTCTTCAAATAAATGTTGTTTTTCCAAGTTTTCCTCGTCTCAGCATTAGTGATTAATCCCTCTGGTGATAGTGTAGTTGTCCTGGATCAGTGGTCAGTGATTCGCTTCGATAATTTGTGTTGATTAGTGTTTTTAATTCACTTCATTCCATAAGGTCGATAATGGCAGATTTTGTCTTGATATTCGGAATTATCGTTTATGTGTGTTAAAATGGTTATTGCACCTTTTACTGTTCAATATTGGTTCACGTTTATAGTTACACTGGTTTAATTCACTGAATTTAATAGTTATTTAAGGTTTTGTCAAAATTCGCGATTTTACATTGAATAGGCTTTGTTGATTCTCGCCATCTTCCTTCTTCCTTCGTTATAAATGAATAATTCGCGAGCTCTCGTTCTGATGTGAACTACTCAACGTATAACAATAAACTGTTCAACTTTCTTCTTTATTCGAAACGTCTTAGCCAATTTAATATTAAAAAGACATTGTTTTAAATCTCTAGCATTTCCGCTTACATGGTTGACTTTTACATTATATGAATGAATACATTTTTACTATTATTGAATTTTATTAAATACCTAAGACATATTCTCTTTTGTTAGTTAATTCTACTTCATTTAATACCAAATATGATACTTTTACAATGTTTTCCATCTCGAAATGCCCTATTTACTGTACTTTTACATGTAGGCCTAAAATTTTACTTCCTGTCACATTAAATGGTTTACCATCCTTATGAAGCTATAATTATTATTGGACAAGATCCTTGAGTGAAATAAAATGTTTATTTTTCCCTAAGTCCTTGTAATTTTATGAATTAGTTATCTTTTTTAAATTACATCTTTAATTTAAATCTTCCCCTTAGGTTATAGTGTTATTACACTTGCATTTTCTCTAATAATCCTTTATACATTTCTTCAATATCTTTATAAAGTATTGGTACTGTCAGAATACACTGTGATTGATTTACATTATATAAATTTCATCAATTTACTTAATTTATTTTACTTATTTTTCATTGATAAGGTTGTTGAAATTTACCAATTCTCCAGATTTTAGTTTTGTTCACATATAATGTTTTATGACTATTACAGCTTGCTTATACCCCTTCTGACATTCTATTCTTATGCAAACTTAATTAAAATCCTCTTACTTAACTACATGAACATTTAGCTTTGATTAATACTATGAATACATGACAAATATTTTAAAACGAAAGAGTTGTACTCAAACTCAGACATTTCAGTCTTGATTAATACTAGTAACACATAATAAATATCTTATAATAAAAGAATTGTATTCATACTCAGACATTTCAGCCTTGATTAATACCATTAAACATAATAAATATTTTATAATAACAAGAAACATTATACTCTATTTCAAACATTTAAGTATAGAGTTCATTGATCTTAATATAAACAAAACACATCTGTCCCTTCATTATTTAAAGTATTTCTTAAAATTAATTTTGTGCAGTCTTGGGTGTTTTTGTTTATTTTGGGGATGTACCCTTGGTCACTTCACTTATTTAATGGCTGCTCTTGTTTATCTTTAGTCATTTGAATAAATGTTGTTAGATAAAGAGTGGCACCCACTTAGAAACATTTTTAGTTTATTTTCTTAATAATATTGTGCAAATATTATTTCTGTATTCCATAAAAAAAGTTTAAAGTTGTGTAAAGGTACAAATTAGTTTAAGATGCACTTAGTTTAAGAATTTAAACATTGACACATGAAGTCTATTAAACATAATAAAATAACTTGCACTGGTATTCTTAGATCTTACCTCTAATCAGTTTTATAGTCTTATAAGATCAAGAATCTTATTTATAGATGATTATGAAGATTTGTTTTTTCCATTATATAAATAATTTCCACTGGTTCACTTTTAACTCTACATTTAGACACTTTTGTTTATATCTACTTTACATTATTTTTTATTTTAGGTGTTATACTTTCACTTGTTATATATACTATCTTTTGGGGTTTCGTTTTTTCTTATTACTGGGTTTGCTTTGGGTATTTCCCTACTTTATTTTATTCTACTACGTAGTTTCTTCCAATTTCAGTCCTGTTATTAGGGATATCGGTTTGTTCTGGGTATTGCCTTAATTACTCCTATCCTACCTGGGTACCTTCTTACTTTATCTTGGCTTTTATTTTATTTTTTATTACTCATTTATATTGAATAGTTGTTTTTACTTTATTTTTATTTCTTCAAACTATTAGTGCACTTTACTGTGGTCCTTAATTCTTTTTTATTGTATTTTCATTGATTTCATTTTAATTTTAATTTATTTATGATCATTATTTCGTTCATTATAATGTGGATAATCTGTCATGCTACTATATATATATATATATATATATATTCTAATAAAACCAATTACAAATGATAAATAAATTTATTATGTTGATAAGAAAAAATTTTGTTGTTTATAATTTGAATACAAAAATTTTTATTAATGTTTTATAGAAAATCTTTTTTTTCTATGTGATTAATTAATTAATTGTAAATTTTTAATTACTTCCAAGTGTGTAAATTAGTTATTGTGTTTTTAAAATATTTGTTCACTAGAGATAATCTTGTTACGTAGTCGGATCAAATATTCTCTTTTCTAACTTAGCTCCTCTTCTTCTTCTTCTTGATATATTTATCTAATATTTCTAAATTATGTTAGAAGAAAGAAAAAGCTAATATTTATCATACAAATAATTATGAACACAAAGCAATTGAGTAATTCAAATGTTTATTTCTAAAAATTTGAATTTGTGGGCCAATCTTACGCACATCGACTATGGCATTGGTTGAGATTCGCTCAGGTCGATTGAAAAAAAATGACAAAATATAATGTTATAAAATTAATTATTTCGAGTTCTTTTAACTGTCGAAATGGTCAGAGAGGGCAAGGAACAAGACACAATACTTACAAATACTTTAATCTAAATTATTATTTACTAAAAAATAACAGGATTCTGAAAATTGTCAATTATTAAGTAAAGATTCGAACCAATTCGTAGAATGACGTGACTGGCTTGTGGAGGCTGTGCCCTAGCTGGTCGCTGTGCAAATGAAAAATGGCTGCCGTCACCTCGGATTCTGCTACACACTGCTGATGCTATGTTTGGTCTGCTCCCTCAAATATAAATGTGTATTCCTTCCTCTGCGATTTCGTAGTACCTCTGGAAAATTGTGTGAAGTGTTCTTCCCTCCTCGGCGATGTTGTTCTGTGATAGTTTATTGGTGCAGTGTTCTATGTTCAAAACTGTTGAGTTCGTGTCCGGATAATATTTGTTGAATTTTGCTCAGAATGGCAGTTGATGTCTCGTGCTAGTAATGGATATTCCTATTGCTGTTGTCCTGGTTCTGTTTGGTGTTAGTTATGATGTAGTGGTGTTATTTTCCATGTTGTAACCTCTGTAACACTTTTCGAGGTTGTACTTCAAAGTTTTTGCACTATTTTTATTTATTTTTTAAATCTTCCTTCTGTAAATTCTGATCTGTACACATTCACGAGTAACAATAGACTGATGACTTAAAGTCGTCGTTTCGGTGGTAATATATAAAATGTCTTATCCCTCTTCCCATTGTTTTTTACAAAATTACATGTATTGGATTTGATTTCAACTCATAAAAAATACATGACAAGTTTTCTTATTTATTGCTGTAACTTAATTATTTATTAAATTTTTGAAAATCTAACTATTCAGAAATATTCTTAAGCTAATTTTACATAATTCGATATATAACTGGGTCTGTTTTAAGTTCAGATAAGCCTAAAATTTACAATTTTTAATATTTATTATAGGCCTTGTATTTTTTACAATTTTAGTAATTAAATGGTTTACAAGTGATTTTATGTTAATATTTCCTTTAAATAATTTTACTCACTCCATGATTATTGCTTGTTGTTAATAATATTGTTGTTATAATACTCCAATATTGATTAATTTACTTTTTATCTGAGTTGAGTACCCCTTAGGCCTAGTATTACATATTTCCAAATAAAGTTAATTTTATTCTTTTGTCATTACTTTTGCTAATATTTGTTTCTGTACTGATTACATTTTCATATCTTTGTTTTGCATGGATTATTTTCTATTCATTATATGCAGTTTGATTGAATTTATTATTTGGGTTTGACTCTATGATAGTTGATTTTGGTTTAAAATGCTGTTTTGTTTTTCTATTGGGTTTTTTTTATAGTTATTTTGCCCTATTACTCTTTATATGGTTTACAGTTTAATAATAATACAATATTCATATTAGCTACTTGCCTTCTCTGCCTTAACAAACTTGGAAATTATTGAACATTATTTCAAATACAACAGAATATCTTATATCTACTAAATTTTTTTTTATATATCATTGAACTATAATGGAAACATCTTATTATAACAATATTTTCAGTCATTGACTGTGCTTTGTATTTTGTTTCCTTTTATAACAAATTTAATCATATTAAAACATCTTATTACTAATACCACTTTCAGTTATTAACTGTCCCTTGTATTCACTATACCTAATTTGATAAAACAATAAAATAAAAACATCTTAGAACTAATAACACTTTCAGTTATTAACTGTCTCTTGTATTCACTATACCTAATTTGATAAAACAATAAAATAAAAACATCTTATAACTATTATATTTTTATTATGCCTAATTTTTAAAACACTTTATCATTAAAACTATTCTTAGTCATTAGACTGTCTGTTATTCTTAGGTTTTTTTATAGGGTATTTCTCTACACTGTTGGTAGTCTTTTTAAATGATTTCGATTTCCTACACTATTCGTTATTATATTGTGTCACTTGTTATTCTCTACACTCACTGTAGTCTCTAACTTATATTGTTTTTATTACGGTATTTCACCTTAGATTTCCTACACTAATGGTAGTCTTTTTAAATAATTTTTTACACTATGGTAAGTTTTGGTTGGTTTCTACACTATTGGTAGTCTTTTGGTTTGTTTTTACTCTGTTCTTAAATTAGGCTTATATTTTAGTTTACAATTTTATTTTAATTGCATTGTATCCTGTAACTTGTGTTATTTGGTCTGACATTTATCATTGGTTTCAATCATGTAAAAATTGGGTATATTCATTCATCATAATGTTTTAGTCAATAGCCTTTCTTGTTTCTATATTCCTTTTAGGAACCTTGACATATTTCGTCTCTTCCTTCTTATTATATCAGTATTTCCTTATCTTCTGGTTTCATGTCCTTATATTATTAATTCAATGAATCTGATTTGATTTCTCGGTTTCATTTATTTTCTCATTTACCGCTCCTTATTAACTTGTTGTTGGTTTTGTATCTTGGGGTTTTCTGCTTTTTAATTTAATAAATTTCCCCTTATTAATATTTTGTTTACTTTTTACTTTTGACTTTTCATTTACTGCTCCCCAACCTACTGGGTATACTGCTGTTGTGCTGGGGTTTTATATAGTTGGTTATTTATATATGGACCAAGAGTTTTCTTTGTTATTCAGTTTAATTTTATTAACATTTCATCGACTTAATGATCAGCTTCTTTAGTTTATTTTTTAACCATTTATTTTTTCTCACTCAATATTGACCTTTTCTTCTTTATTCATGTTGTATTAAGTTAAATTTTAAGGTGATAATTCTGTTATGCTACATATGCTCTCCCGTAAAAGGGATTAGTTCAGATCATACTCTTAATGGATGAAATAATTACAATTAATTCTTTTTATTTACCATATTTTATTCGTGATTCCACTTTATATACCTTCTGTTATGCTACAATATATTATAACGTTGCAGAAATCAGATCTTATATGGTATCCATAAGTATTAGAGGAATGGTAGCAGATAAAATAATTTAATGAATAATAATGAAAAAATATAAAATAGAGTTAAGAAAGAAGAAAGTAGAATTATAAACAAGAACAATGATTAAAAGAATAAACTAGACTGACAAACAAATGACTTTGACCCAACCCCAGAGATTGGCCAGATAAAGACAAAAAGATGAGAAAAAATTCACAAAGATTAAGAAGACAAATCAATGATAAGAGACACAAATGAGTAAAGAAAATGTATAATTAACCATGAATAAAACAATAATAAAGAAAATACACTAACCATAAAAAATAAATAAGACAATTATTATTAAATAAATTATGTTGTTAAGAACCTTATAATGATAAGAATGTAAGGCACAAAATGTTAAAGAATAGTTATAAATGCATATCTAAAAGATCACTGAAACCAAGAGTGAGAGCTAGGTGGGGAGTGATAGCAATAAACAGTGAAGTGATGAGAATATTAAAATAAACAACTTATAATATTAAGGAAAAAGAATAGTAACCAAATGTAACAAACCAAAACCATAATCAAATGATGAATAGGCAATTAAGTTAATTGTATTAGCCTGTAATAAACAGAGTAATTGTGGGTTTAAGGAATAGAAAAACATATTATGTTAGTAAAAGAATCACTAGAATGATTATATTTATAGAATAGACGGTGCCGATTCAATACTCACCAAAATTGTTATTTTGTTAACTGAAAGAAAATTAAGTTGTTTGTTTAGTGTTTAAAGGAGTATAAACCAAGAAAGCCTGACTTTACAGTAATATGTTTGTTTTTATTATATAAGTAATGAATGTATAAAGAGAGGAGTAGCAGGACCATTTTAAGTAATGACATGCAATATAATAATTATATTTAATGAGAAGAAATATGGCTGAACCATATACAGACCATTAAGTTATTTATATGTTATGTTTTGTTAATAGATTTAAGTTTTAAAGAGGTGTGTGAGAAATGGGAGTAGGAATAAAACTAGTAATGACATAAATTTAACAAGCAACAAATTAATAACTATAATATAAATAGAAAGCAAAATATCAGATAAGAAATAATTTTGTAAAAGTATAATAACACTAATAGATTATAAAACAGTTTCAAAGTAATTCAATAGCCAATAAGTGCGAAATGAAAATAAGCAGACCATATATGCTTAATAAATAATGTTTAAATAGAGCAAAATAAGAAATTATAAGATGTTACAGTTTAGGCCTATAAATGACAGCTGTCTAACATCAGAAAACCAATTGTAAACAACTCAAAATTGTATTTGAATAATAAGACCAAGTAAATTATGTAATTACCATCAACTAACAATAATAACATGTCAGAATTGTGATAAACAGTATAAATAAGTAAAATATGTACTAACATAGTATTATCAATTTTGTCCAAAAACATTAATACATGGCCTAGACCAGTCTTGTGAGATGTCAAATTGATCTTTCAAAGAAAATAGGGACATCTATGTTAATATTTCAAGCATTGGAAATATCCCCAAGGAAAAATGACCATTATAAAATATTTTTTCCATTTTGAACAAAAAATCAGGATTTATAACAAAAGTTTCAAATGTACTTAACTAATCAGAGACAAGCTGGTTACCATAAGAACAGAACGCTATTATAATTTTGACCGTTATGTAACAAGAGTTCCATTATTAACTATCCAGAGGTACAGACGCTATATTGATGCGGACATTTTAAAGGCAAATAACGAAGAAAATCAAAAAGAAATGAAAGTAAATTGAAGACCAGAAGTAAACAATATTTCCAGTAACACAAGGAGGAACAATAAACGAAATTTCAAAATTAATAATTAACTACATAATTGAATAAAAGGAACAGACGCCAGAAGGAGACGGTATCCCTATCTTTGAAAATAAACGAAATTACTAACCCAATAGTGAAGACACCTTGACGATCCATAACACTAACTACATGGTTTTGTTAAGTATGAAATAAATTATAAATAATTACGAACTAAAACTAATTAACTTTTTTTTCACAATATGTAACTCTCACTCTAAACTTTGAACACCAATTTCTTTCAAGGATTAATGAATCATATTTAATAACACTGTATGTAAATGTAAGAGTACCTATGTCCGAAACTGATAAAACTGACACACACTTTTGAACAACAGAGTTGAATTTTCATGTAAACCGTTTTAGTATTTAAGTACCACAATTGTAAGGTGGTGTACTTTATTTGACATCTTGTTTTTAACCTTTTTCGTACTCAAAAGAACTCATTGGCAAATTAACTTGTGTAAATAAATACTCATGTCAGCCGTAGCGGTACCTACGACTGAGGCGCTGCCACCTTTTGCTATCCGCTAAGTGAAAACTAATTTGTGGCCGAGGCTAAACTTTATTATAATAACATTTATTGTACGACAATTACCAAAAATTAATGAATTATCGAATCAAATAAATCAGTACGAATCTTTACTAGCTGTCCTTTGTTTATTTAAATTGTATTATGTATGTTATGTACTGTACTTTAGCGGAGAATAGAATTCTTTGCTCAAATTTTATGTTGGCGACACGTCCAAAGACAAACGAAAGTCGAGTTCCCGCCAGTCAGCGAGGTAATTCGAATTATTCTTCACCGTCCAGGAGACAATCTAACTGTGAACCTTTTATTTGTTTTATGAAAAACAATTTGGCGCCTTTCGGGAATTAAAAATACAAAATAGGACAGGTAAGGACTTCGGTACTGGTTAATCGTACGTTCGCGACGGACGCAGTCTGCGTGAGGTACGTTTAAGAGGGACGACGACTTGGTAAGACTTTGAGAGAATAAACCAAATACATTTTACACTTTTACAATTAGACGAACGACCAGGCTCTTATTACAATATATATACATGACAGAAATCAGATGTCCAATCGTTGTTAATTCTTTCGAAATAGACTACCAATTCCCACTCACACGTAACATTGTGTTATTTTACGTTATAAGAAAGATTATTTTAAAAGTAAGTACATAACAGAAAATAAATTTCATATTACTTCTTAAATTTACATAATCTCTTATTTCTAATTAGTACTCTTTATTATTTCTACTTTTTACTTTAATTTAAACAATCTTTTACGAATATTTTGGTTAATCTTGATCTATTTGGATTTTAATTTTTATTGAAATTTCTCTGTTTTTCTTCCAAAGATTACAGCACAGTTTGGGGCTAAAAGTGTCAAGTTTAAAAAAATTACAGTGGAAGGAGGTAGGAACGATGATTTCCATATTATAATCAGTAAGCGTTTCGAAGATTTATATGTTTATCAGAGATTCAGGTCATACTTTTTTTTTAAAAAATTACTCAAATCAGTCAGTTATATAGATTATTGTGGTCATTATTTCGCTGCTTTCGAAATAAAATATTAAGGCTCTTTTTTTGGCAACTGCTTATTCACTGTTAGCATATTTATAAATTTAACACAAATACTACAATATGTTTTTTAAATCACTTTCAACACCTACTTGTTAAGACGGATATAACCAAGCACGCACACACACACACACACACACACACACACACACATGTATATATATTAATAATAAATACAACTTTTCTTACAAGAATATATGTATTTGTATTGTTTGAATATTACAGTGTTTCTATCGTATGAACTATCATTACCAGAAACTCAAATTATTAAATTTTGTATTTATTAAATTTTATTTACTTTTTATTTATTCTTTTAAAAGATATTATAAATTTGTATTTTTCTGATGATGATAGTTTATAGTCTAGAAACACTCTAATATTACAAAAATTATATTCTTGTAAGAAAATATTTACTTATTATTAATAATATTATAAAAATATAAATACAAAAATTATGTGAGGAAATATGAATGTAATAAAATGTAAATTAATAATACTTTTACTTACCACCACTTATGCTTGAAAATTTGTTTATACTTTATACTTTACGGTTCAAGCAGCCACTGGGAAGAAAACGAAGTGCCATAAAGCGACTAGCTTTAAGCAAGTTCCGCCATATTATCATCATCATCTTCACGTCACCGCATAGCTAAGATGCTACCTTTAGAGTCTTCAAAGCTCTTGTATCCATCTCTTCCTGGGTGTACCCACACACCTGTGTCCTATAGATTGATAATTCCACAGTTGTTTGAGCAGACGTAAATCTGGCATTCTTTTTAAGTGTTCTTCCTACCTTTTGTTTATAAGTTTTTACTATTTCTTTCTAGTGAAAAACTTGTAGTACTTCTCTTGTTTAGAATACCTTTTAACTACCCCTAGGAACACCATTTCTGAGGCCTGTGTTTTACTGTCTTGTTTCTTGGTTGTTGTCCATACTTTACACCTATTGTACTATACAATGAGCGCCATAACTTAAAGAAAACTTTAATTTTATATTTAGACGTACCGTTTTTCTAAAAATTTACGGTTGATTGTCCCACAGATCGTCTGAAACTTACCTAACTTATCATCCCTACACATTCCAAACTATATTATATATCATATTTTACATTTTACATAAACATATTTAATAATAAAAAATTTTATAATTTTGTACTGAATAGTAAAACATTTATATAATACATATAGTATACATACCATTTTATATTCCCGTTTTTTATTCAGGTTTTATATTTATAAACACACGCACACACAACACACACACACACACACACACACACAAACACACGCGTTTCCACACTACAAACATTAAAAAAACCATTAAGAATGAGATGTGTGCTTACAAAATTTAAGTCGATGGGAATCGGAACAATGTCATCCCTGCCGGCGGTATAAAGCATTGCGAAAGTCCCAGCAGAGCCCAGATGGCGGACAGTGTAAGAGCTACTTTCAGCATTGTGTTCTCCTAGAATAAAAAAATTTACGTTATAAAAATTATTTCAGAAAGTATGATTTCATTTCACTTCTATAATTACATGTTTCTTTAAAATAATTATGTAAACAATGGAACTTATATGCCCTGTTCCACCGACTTCCGTTTAGGATCCTGTAAATCGCCTGTCAAGGATTAACGGCAGAAAACATGTATCACGAAGTTCAGGAAAAGATGTAAGCCGTAAAATCTCCATTTAACGGTTGACATTTGGTCTGTTAGGTAAGTAATGGACCGTTAAAACTACAACAGCTAACTTTAAAATTACGTTTGGTGTCAGTTATGTAGGGATAGTTTGTTTTCCGTGAAGTGGTAGTTCGTGTATAATAAATAACAAATACATGCGCATATTTGTATAATTTCTATGATCATGAAAATATATTCTATCTGTTTTTCATTAAACAAATAATTTTATTTCCAAATATTAGTTGTCCGTATTTTTATTTATTGTGTATACAAACTTCTTCTTCTTCTTCTTCTCCTCTTCAAGGATTAGGTGATATTCACCTGTTCCGGTACCCATCTCATCCTCGGACGACCCACCTCTCTTCTACCAGTGGCTTTATAGTTCACTGCCGCTTTTGGCAATCGATCCTTTGTCATCCTTTGCAGTTGATACCACCATTGTATTCAGTAAGTTGCGACAATTTCATTGCGGAATCGTGTGTTACAGGTTCACCCTCCGATTTCCCCAAAATCGGGTCCCCTTTGGGCTACTTCCCAGGGGATGGCCCTGGTTCCCGAAACACGGCGTTACTTTGGTTCACAACATCTACTTAGGTGTAGCTACTCTACCAGGGACGCTGGAAGCCCTGGCTCCTGTTCGCACTCGTTACTTTCGTGCTAGTGCAAACAGGAGCCAGGGCACTTCACTGCACTTTTGTGCTAGCTATCGACCAGGGAAAGCAACCCTCTCACCCACGGATATTAGAATACACGGTAGGGGTCACGGGGTGTGTGGGCAGTAGCAAGCCGCGCCGCTGACGTCACCGCGAACCCAGCCTCCGCTCAGTAGCCCGCCACTGCCATAACCTATTGTGTTCTCACTGCGTTTATGAGTGAATACAAGGTTGTTTACGTCAGTGTGAATTCTTATCGGTGATTGACGATTAAGTGCAGACTTACGCTGCAGTTATCAGTGTATTGAGGGGTTTTTGAGAGTAAGTTTGAAGTTGTTTTGAGTGAAAAATAATGGTTTGTTGTGCGATCGCGAGTTGTACTAACCACGGCAGACATGAAAGTAAGTTAGGAATTAATTTTCATACATTTCCTAAGAACAATGAGACGAAACAGAAATGGATAAATGCTTGTAAACGTTCCGATTCGTTTTCAGTTGATAATATTCGTGTGTGCTCAATACATTTTGTTGATTCTGATTATGAAAGGGATTTGAAAAGTGAACTGTTGAATCTTCCTCCGAAACCCAAGTTGAAGCCTGATGCTGTTCCAACTCTACATCTCCCATCCTCCAGTGTTGATTTACGAGGTAGTAATGAGCCTAATAATGAGAGAAAATTCGGACACAAAAACAAAGTTACCGTAAAGAAGCAGAAGAGATTTTACAGGTAAATATATTACCAACTAATGAAGAAACTACTAGTAGAGAAAACATCAACTATGAAAACAAACAATGCTGTAAATGCGACACTGTGGGCTTATGTCAGAAAATAGAAATTATGGAGAAAGGAATAAAAGAACTTAGGCAAAAGAATACAAATTTACAGGATCATCTCTCTCGGTGTAATGATGAGTTACTTAAAACTAAACATTCGCTAAAAGTGGTTGAGGGTTCTTTTCTGACTGTCAACAACAAGTGGTTATGAAAGGACGGTGCACTAATTGGTCATCTGAAGATATTGCAAAGGCTGCGACTTTACGTTGTATATCTTATAAAGGGTTATCTTTTGTCAGGGATGTATTGAAATATCCTCTTCCTAGTGAAGTCACTGTTAAAAGAAGTCTCAGGCAGTTTGGCGTTCGAACAGGTTTTACATACTTCTTATTACTTCTTCTAATTACTTCTTTGTTGCCGATAACGTAGTACACATATACAAAAATTATCCCCTTCCCCTTCATTTATAATTTTCATTTATAGAAAATTACCCTGTCCCCCATCAATTAACTTTTTCATTTATAGATAGTTCATCTAACTTCATACAGTGGTTTATTATGACCTTCTTTTCAGGATACTTTATTTAACAAAATTAAGTACGTTACTCTAGTTAGAACATAAAACATTGCAGTAAATTACTCCTTCCCCTTAGCCAATCTTCACCAAAATCAATATTCCTTGAGTGCTCTACAACTCAGGCACATATGCAAAAAATTATTTGATTCTGTTTGAATTTACGGCACTTATCGTTCGCCATAGGAAAGAAAATCTACACAAAGAGGCACACACAGACACTTTTCGGAAAATGACTTTTCTTTATGTTTTGAGGGTACTACAACCAGAATCACCCCTTATCTCGAACACAATTATTTTCACCAACATCACACTTCCATTTTCTTATGGAACATGGAACTAAAAATGGTTAAGAATGAGACTACCATATACGCTTGAGATATGTGCCAAAAAGTAAAAAAATTATAATCTACCTTATACACACGCGCATCCCCCCCACACACACAAATGTATAAGATATGTTCTTTCTGGGATTAAATATTACTGCTACTGTTTGAACGTTTCCGGAAAACATCGAAGTCACCCTGACGATGGCAGGGTAGCAAAAACGCTTCTAGTCCAAACTGAAAACAGAGTACTCATATCGTACCCGACCAGACAAAACCCAAAAACTATAACAAATATTTCTGTACAAAACAAAATTAACAGTAAGAAAATACGGCACAATTATTTTTAACAAGTATTGAACGTACATATGTATGTGTAAAATAAACTCTATTTTTGATAAGGTATTTAAATTATGTGAAAAAATATTTGCCTCTACATTCAGTCATTGAAGTTCAAAATTATATTTGTTGGTGTGAATTTTATATTGTTTGTTTTTAACATATTATTATTAATGAAAGAGTTGTAAAAGTGTTACAAACTTTCATAGTATTCATTTTAATATATATGATTTCAACATAGAAACAAAACGAGACAAACAAAATACTATATACACCGCCAAAATACTTTTATTAAGACAACTAGCAAATCGCTTGTTAGTTATTACAACGTTATCGGTGGTGCAAAAGAACTAAAACAAAACATAGATAACACAATCCCTTTGAAAACTTTGACATTATTTGCTAATAGTTTGCCCCCACCGTTTAGTTTTCATAGAGCGGTACATAAAAGAAATTCTATTGTTATAGTGAATACGTATTACTAGTGTGGAGAATGTTGAGCTGAACACTTCGTAAAAATTGCGATGTGAAAAATTACGTAGAGTTTTTAATAGACAAAATGCACCCAATCCATTGATAAGACTCAGTTTGGGTCGTTTCAAAACACACGTAATTCACTATGTTTAAATACTGAAAAAAAATTCGACGAAATATGTTTGATGTTTGATCGTCGACAATAAATTTCACCGGGTCTCGTCATGTTGGTGTCTTGTTACTATCACGGTCCTCAGCCAAAAAAAGTAATGTTGATTCGGAGAAATCAATTTACCGTCGTTCACAGCTATCGACTAGCTCAGGAGCGCTATTCAGTGAAATCTCAATAAAAATCTGCATCTAAATTCTAACAAAACCAAATAATGGAAAAGTCAAACTAGTAGAATATTTTATGCTTCGAGAATAAATCGATTAAATGTTGCCAACGCTAGAAGAAAAACATCCTGAATGTTTGTAGACACCTAAGGTATCAATTAAAACAACTCTATTTAAATTTCAGACGACACAAGAAAAAACTGTGTACATTATTGAAATATCGGTATGAAGAGCTACGCATTACTTCCATGTTCCAGGATTTGTATTTAAAATCATTTTCGAAATTAAATATTTCCATAGAAAGTACTTCATTTTACTTCGTTCTTCAGCCTTACCACAGTACTGTGGTCACTAACGTATACCACCTCACGTTACACTCGATTTCCTCTGATGATGGCAGTAGATAGTACTGCCGAAACGTCAAGTTTTGCAAAAAACATTAGATCACGGCCAAACATCCAGGGAAGATATTTTAATAACAAACTACTTCTTTGTTCCCAATAACGTAGTACACATATAAAAAATTATCCCCCTTCAAATACCTTTATAATTTATAGATATTTCATCTACCTTCCCACAGTGGATTATTAAGACCTTCTTTTCAAGATACTTTATTTATCAAAATTAAGTACTTTTCTCTTGTTCAAACATAAAACTTTGCAGGTAAACTTCCCTCTTCCCCTTACCCGACCTTCACCGAAATCAATAGGCCTTGAGTCCTCTACAACTTAAGCATATGTGAAAAAAGTATTTGATTCTGTTTGAATTTGCGGCAGTTATCGTTCGCCATAGAGCAAATTCCATGCATAGACACACAGAGACTTTTCAGAAAATGATTTTCTTCATGTTTTAAGGGTACTTAAATCAGAATCAGCAATTATTTCGAACACGATTTTTTTTCCATCAACATACATTCATTGCCTTAAGGAACATTAAAGTAAAAAATACATAAATAAATGAATAACTGAGTCTATACTTACTGTTGCTGCGATTAGAAACTACCTTTCTCTTCACCGTACGAGACGCTTTATACAAAGAAATTTTATCTTAAAAAATGCACTGAAATTAAACTGTCACTGACATAATGCCATTCTCAATGTCATCTCGGTGATAAATTCTGAAACGCGTCGTAGACGAAGCACAAGAAATCACACGGCTGATAATTTAAGGTAAATAAAGTTGGTTTACGCTGATTGTACCTTTTCATATTCAGTCAAAATTACTTGCATACAGCACTACGGAATGCGTCCGTTGCTGTAACCACAAATATGCTGAATGTTGCAGACATGAGTCGGCTTTGTAAAAATTCAGAATAAAGAAACTGATAAAACTGTCAGAAACTAAACAAGAAATAAATCTTCCAACATTTATGCTTTCCTGAGTACCAGAAACGCATTGTTACTGACAGTCTCATCTTTCCTCGTATGTTACAGTGGAAAAAACATACACTAATGAAGTCACTAATTACCAGCTTTAATTAGTCACAAATTAAAACGCCAAATTAAAAAAGTACTTTCCTACAATGATTTAAGTTAAATTTGACCACAAGCAACAATAATGTCCACTATTAAGAGTCCCGCTATAATTATAACACAGTAATTATTTTCTATAATCACTTGATGCGCAGTGTACAATCTCGCCAGGAGTAACTAAATTTTAAGCCGGTCGCTGTTGCTAATATAGATCCCGCAGATGTTCAACAATAATTTTCCATTATTTTGGCGGCGTGCCAGCATAATTTCCATAGATGACAGGTACTCGAACAGTCTAGCGGGTACCTGTCTGTGCGGCCTTGAAACTGACATTGCAAATGCCGACTAGCCGACAAACGCATAAAACTTTCAAGTAACTGCACCTACCGACTTTTTGAAAGCGTTATGTAACAGTATTTAACACAGCAAAGGTAAGAAAGCTTCAGTATCTGTGACATCTCATGAGAAATGAGTAGAGATTTTACTTATTGCAGTCCGTACTACAGGGAAAAGTACTCGGAAAGAGAGGAGTTGAGCGACCGAGAATCTCATGGCTGAAAAATTTAGGAACCTGGTTTTGTCATGGGTACAACTGACTTATTCCGTGCAGCAGTACAGAAAGTTAATATACTCTGTATAGAATCCAACATCCGAGACGAATTGGAACTATCAGAAAAAGAATATTTTTAGCTAAAAAGAAGACCGTCATTTGCAGAAACGATCAGTGTTAGTTTATATGCAAAACACATATGTTATAGACTGTGTGTGTACACTGAATGATTGTTGGCCTCACAAATCTTAGCCTACGTCGTCTTACAGTTTTCTAATGTTTAAATACCAACTCACTAGGAACAAAATGTAAATCTAGTTTTGAAGAAATGAGCTAATAAATATGGGAGAGAACGGACGGAGAGAATTATAAGATGGAGAATGAAGAAACATGTATGTAACCTTTGAGAGTGCTGGTAAAATGAAAGGTCACAAGGTGTAACAAATATTGTTTTAACTGTATGAAGTAGAACAGAAAAGAGCATACCCTCCTCTTTAATATCAAGTATATTACTTCAGTGATCAAACATAAAATATAGACAAATATTAATGAATTAATAACTAAATTACCATAGCTTAAATTGTCCACCTTGTGACTTCTTATAATTTTTCTATGACGCGTTTCAGAGCGTATGCTCCATCATCAGATATAGATTAAGGTAAAACTATCACTCTTACCAAGTTTGTTACGTAATATAAAATGTCAAAACTTTTTGCGTATAAACAGCGCGCGGAAGTAGGTTGCGCACCCGTTCACGTTCAATTTGCTGCATAGAAAAATTATAAGAAGTCACAGGGCGGACAATTTAAGGTAATTTAATTATTAATTCGTAGAAGTTACTTGGATACCGCATTCAACATGAATATTAAAATATTAATGCATTCGTGGCAAAATAAATTAAAGTTTTGAAACTCTACTAAATGATTACAAACTTTTCGCTCTCATAACTCGGTTGTATAGTGTAAATAAAAGTACATTTTTACGACAGCCGCACAAGTCATTGTTGTAATTTAACAGAAGCCAAATTGTTGCTCAAAATTATTGCTCTTTAATTACAGTCCTAACAAACAAAATCAACCATAAACACACATTTACAACAATTCTACAAGTGTAGGATTATCTAATCGTATTAATGTAAGAAACAATACATATCACCCAACATCCAATTACAAATGTTTCACAAAATATAATTCATGATTACGACTTTACACTAAACTGCTGGAAATGCATGCACAGAACCGCAATGCCAAACTGACTGGCTGGACCCTTGTTGTAAACAGCGCTGTTTACCACTTATACAACACATATATTACAACATTACAAATTTGTTGTTTATTTAAATTTGTGGAGCCCCACGATTTTTGGAGCGCCAATTACAACAATACAAAATACATCGATTCAAGTTAATTTAACTTCTTGAATTTCGTTGTCCATGACGTGTCCGTTACTTAAGTAAATACAACTATTATATTAACGACTCAGAAAACAAAGTTTTTTATAAGTAAAAACATAAAGTTTTACCTTACAACCTGAACCGGTTTTCACCTTTAAAAGGCTTCTTCAGAGGCTGCCGCTGGTAGCGCTGTCCATCCTGTTGTGGGCGACGGAATCGAATTTCGAAAGATCGATGTTGTGTGTGTGGGGTGAGATATGTTCGAATAATGCGTGCGATTTGAATTGTGTCTGTTCGTTTAGGATGTCGTTTTTATTTGTTTTCGTGTGTTCGTATATTGCCAATTGTTCTATGAAACAAATCCGACCATCAGCCCCTGCCCTCCAAGCGCTTCCCAAAATCCATAAAGAAGATATTCCGATCCGCCCCATTATCAACTACCGTAATGCCCCTGCACACAAACTCGCAAAATATCTAGACAAAATTATCAGACAACACACACAACTAGACAACAACATTGCAGTATAAAACAACTCAGACCTAGTAACAAAAATAAAAGACATACACATCTCCCATAATGCCACATTAGCCTCCTTTGACATTAAAATCGTGTACACAAACATCCCCATCTCTGAAACAATCACCATCCTACAAAACAAACTCAAACAGAACAACACCCCAGACGAACGTATCAACGAAATAACAGGAACTCTGAACATCATCACAAAACAAAACTACTTTACTTATAACAATAAATATTACACATAGAATAATGGTCTACCCACGGGCTCCCCCATATCGAGCATTCTAGCAGAAGTCTTCCTCCAACATTTAGGAATAAGAAAAATACTCACAAACAATGACAGACACTCACATAAAATACTATATTGGCACAGATACGTTGATGACATTATAATACTATACAGGGGAAACAAAAGACAATGTGAACAGTTACTACCGCACATAAACAAAATACATAAAAACATAACCTTTACTGCCGAATACGAACACAACAATACCATAAACTTCTTAGACCTCTCCATCACAAAACTAGAACACAGGCACAAATTCAGTATATACAGAAAACCAACTACAACTGACACACTAATACACAACACCTCCAATCACCCAATACAACACAAACTAGCTGCTTTTATAACCATGATACATAGACTTAACAACATCCCCTTAGATGAAAAAGACTATACAGACGAACTCAACACGATAAAATATCTAGCAGAATCTAATAGATATGACAGAACAATAGTCAGTAAACTCCTACACAAAACACAAAACAAACAACAGACAAAGACAGAAAACAACAAATTCATAACACTAACATACATCAACAAACAAACTGAAAAAATAGCCCACAAATTCAAAAAAGCAGGATACAGAATCGCTTACAAAACTACTAACAAAACAGAACACACACACACAAAGCACAAAACAAATTCGATCTACCCGGTGTTTACAAGCTAAATTGCTCAAATTGCAATAAATTCTACATAGGTCAGACAGGACGTAGCTTCAAACAGGGATACATTGAACACACAAAGGCACTCCACTCCACTACAGAATCCACCTTTGCAAACCACCTCATTGAAGTAAACCACACATACAAAAACATCGACAATAATATGAACATTCTACACGTACACACAAAAGGCCGGAAACTAGACACTCTAGAACAATTGGAAATATACAAACACACGAAAACAAATAAAAACGACATCCTAAACGAACAGACAAAATTCAAATCGTACGCATTATTCGAACATATCTCACCCCACACACACAACATCGATCTTCCGAAATTCGATTCCGTCGCCCACAACAGGACGGACAGCGCTACCAGCGGCAGCCTCTGAAGAAGCCTTTTAAAGGTGAAAACCGGTTCAGGTTGTAAGGTAAAACTTTATGTTTTTACTTATAAAAAACTTTGTGTTCCTAGTCGTTAATATTGCTACGACAGCATAGAACACTCTAGGCGTTTATCGAATGTGCCAGAAAGATCTCGACGTAAGCGTGTGGTGTACGTGCTACTAAACGCATGTTGCGAGAATTTTCTGGACTTTGCCAGCCTTCGCTCGGGCGCTCGGACTGTGTCAAGGCCGCAGCAATTACGTAGTTCGCGAGAGATAAGACGCAGTTTGGAAGCTTCTGGTGTGTGGAGCGTAACTATAAATACATCGCGTCGCGGCCTTAGTTTTCAGTTCTATGCGAGATTTTTGACTGTGCGGTTCGAGAGTATTAGTGCGATATATTTACAGAGCGGTTCGGGTTATTACGGTGTACGTTCAAGTAGTTATTAGTGAAGTGTTGCGTTTTATATTCGGACGGTATAATTGTAATACAGTTGAGTTTTAATATTTGTGAACATTTTATTGCGTATGAACAATTTCATTTGATTTGTTGTAGACACTGTGTTGTTAATTACGAACTGTTTTACTATAACAATTAAAGGTGTGATTAGTGACTTAATTGGTGTTTTGTACTTATTTTGTTTCCACTGTACCTACGACGATCGTGTAGACCGTCGTAACAATATAATAGTTGTATTTAGTTAATTTAACTTGTTTAGCCTCATGCTTTTGAGAGACAATTATTTATACAACGCAAGTTAACCAATTTAAATGCATTTACATATTGTGTATTGAATTTTTGGGTGTAATCGTAATAAGGAAATG
The DNA here is from genome assembly GCA_034769895.1 of Magicicada septendecula. NCBI lineage: Eukaryota > Metazoa > Arthropoda > Insecta > Hemiptera > Cicadidae > Magicicada > Magicicada septendecula. The sequence goes on along the minus strand of CM068369.1, from coordinate 18,464,609 downwards.
ATACGTTGTTTCAGTTTAAAATCGTACCATTATTTATTTATTTAAACAACATCTCTCATATCGGATATTAAATAATACCTCATTATTAAATCGTTTGTACGAAGTTTTCGTACATAACTTATTGCTAACAAATTACATACATAAGTTATATACAACTCTTATTATCTAATTGTAATTACTTTAAAATATTTATTTTGCTCTCGGCTTACTCATGGTGTGTTCATATCTTTGCAATTGCTGATTCATTAGCTTAAAAAAATGAATTTACTTCTATTCAAATTTCTTTTATGTTACTTTGTTTTACTTTCTACTGCATATTGTAATGGTAGGCCTACATAAAACACACCCAACACCAACGTACCACAAATGATTTAAAAGCCACTATAAATAAATTTATCTACAAAAGTTGAGCCTACAATTATGAACAGAGGAAGTATTATAACCAAAATAGGGGAATAAAATAAACTATGATTTACAAGTAAATATACAACTGAAGAAAAGAAGACAAGACTAACGACAAGACAAAGTACCTAGTTACCCAATAGATCAAACAGTGAGAAGGAAACCAATGACAACAAAACCAAGAAGAGACTTACTAAGAGTGAGGAAGGAATCAGTGCAAATAAGAAGAAAACATAATCAAGTCAAACGCCAAAGGGAGATAATATAAATGAGAACAAATTAACACTAGAAAATAAAAGTATTATTATTGAAGAAGAAAGTAAATATGAGTCAACCAACATGATTTAAATCCCTAAGCTGTGACTTGACACTGACCTAAACTTATTAATCAAATACATTCAGTAACAGTACAATACAGACAGAACTCAATAAAATTAACTATTGAAAACAGAATTTAATAATGAGAATGAGTACCAGTATGGTAATTGCATAACTGAATGATGTATAAACATTACAAAGAGACAATTTCCAAAGTACTAATAAAAAGATGTAAAGTGGAATTAAAATTGTCAATGACCACTAATTATCAATAATAAAGATTGTGATAATAACCAAATTGAAATCTAGCTATAAACAATAATATACCAGTGTTAGATAAGAATAAATAAATCATGCATTATGTAGAAAATTGAAACTGACACTCAACCATTGTTGAGACACCAAATTAGAACATAACCTAATCTGGCCAACTAGGTTCAATAAAACAATAGAAAACTATGACTAAAGTGATGTTAATCCAAAATGTGTTGTAGTATAACATAACTAGGTACTATAAGGAGCATTCAGTGTACAAAAGATAATATGTTAACGAAACATAAATGCTGAATAAATGTAATTTAATATAACCATATACATCACATAGAATGGTTACCTGAGACAGCAAAAATATCACTTAAACTTGTAATAAAAGAATAGGAACTAAACCTATAACACTGAATAATGCAGAATAACGCTTGGATGAGACAATGCAAGGATTATGTCCACCTAATTAATAAAAATAAAACAAATAATAAGTAAACACTAGTAATAACTAGATACAAGAAGACTGAGTAACTTCAAACCAATGTAATTGTCAATATAAAGGCAGAATTATTCACTGACCAGTACTAACAGTGTTATCAGAACACTGATAAGAAATAAAAATACAATAATGAGATAAATGTGAAAGAATTACAACTAACGAAAAATGTAACATTCAAGAGTACTGAAAACTCATCAAAAGGACTGTAATTAAAGTAATAAAAACCAGTAATAAATAAAACTGACACTATCAGAAGTGGTAATGACCAGTGAATTATGCATAGGCCATAACAAAGTTGCATTATCAACCACTAATATTATGAATTAATTAATAAATAATTAATGTGATAATAGGCTTAGAGTTTGACCATAGGAAAATGAATAATTCATAACTGTAACTAAATAACCACGTGTGAAAATTTCATAATACAGTACTAATAAGTTATCACCATAAACACAGTGAATAAAAACAATGTATTTAATGTAGGTATATGTAACATAAGAGATATTATTAATTTATACGAAGTGTGTTTTTATCAACCCTATATCAGAACTATATGATAAGGGTATGCAAATTACTTGTAATCAAAATATAGAAACAATGGTAGTTATAAAAATGTTGTCAGTGTAATTATAAATAAATTATTTGATTTATAAGAAAAACTAATATATTTGCATCCCGTGCGCGTGCCTTTGTGACCAGAAAAACATACTCTCAACCCCAGCGTAGTGACGCTTACTTGCGCGTCTATTTTGACGAACTTCGCCGAGAGTACACGAAATAAAGACAATTAGCCAATCAGAGCTCATTAAAAAGTACGAAGTGCCGAATCCCGACACACGTAACAATAACAGTTCATCACCAGCAATCGTGGCAGACTCCACGTGGGCAGAGTGACTATCAAAGCATTGAATTGATAGCCGACAGCTGATAACGCATACTAACCTCGAAACTCTTAGTTGAGGTTAGGTCGGATTAGAGGGAGAGTGAAGTTTATTTTGACAGTGTTCTTTAACGGAGTACACGCGTATAGGCAGTGTGTGAAAAGAATTAATGAATTAATATTAATTCAAGTGTTAAATAACTTTTGAAAATTAAAAACGTTTTGTGATAATGACACTTCGAGTCAACGGTACACGCAAGTATCAGTGCCAATATTTATTATATTGTATAAAAAATAATATAATCAAATAAAGAACGCTACTAGCGAATTTTATTTATCGAAGTTAAATAAAGTATAACCCTATTTCTATAAGAAAAGAGACTTTACCAATTGAATAAACAATAAGCAACGAAAGCGTTGGCCAATAACAATTTTGACTTTCTAGCTTAAAGTCAATTGTAATATTTTATAAAAGGACATTGAATAATCAATGAGGGAACCAATGAACCCTAACATTTAATATATTTAGATTATTATTGTGTTTAATTTTAGAACCTTAACTCAATGTAACATACGAGTTAACCCTAGTGGTAGATGAATTTTAATTACCTGTTCTTTGTTTATATCCACTTTCAGGAGATAATTCATAAAAATATCACTGAATTTAATTAATAACAATGTCGTATGCAATAAGTATACATTCGAGGAAGCATTAATCAATTAATATCAAATAAGTAAGGTTACGATGAACCCTAGTTAATCTCAGTTTCAAGTAATGAACAGTCGTTCACATTTTGTGTTATGTTAAAGAAACAAATAATATTTTTTATTCTCCGCCTACTCATTATTACAGTAGTGCATTTCTGTAGTTAAAGTGTATCTTGCAGACTAAAAGAACTTGCGATTTTTATAAAGAAAAATAACGAAATTGTTTACATCCAGACATAGTCGATTATTAGACTCAGCCTGACCACCCTGAGATTTTAATTATTTTAAGAGTACATACTCGAAATGAATTATTTTTTAAAGAAAATGAATAAAATAATTGTATAACAACAATTACTCAAGTTGAGTTCAATAAATATCCATTATTTCACGAATGACAAAAGTGTTGGCTATTATTGTAAATGAATAGACTTGCAGCTTAGGTGAACGACAGCAACGGTTGATACCAGAGGCCAGAGCGAGAATTTGAATCTAACGATTCTTGCCAGTAATATTCTCGCACATTACTAGCATACAACCATCACTAGTAAGTACTGTATAAATGTTATACTTATGTCAATTTCAGTGCAGGAACCCACCGTTCAAATCATAGACCCTCCCTCTCTCACTAACCGTGTACAGACGCTTGGCTGATGCTTTCTCTCTTGCTGGCGTCAGTACGACTGCTTTCTCAGTTTGAGTTGGTTGTCTTTCTATTATTAGTGCGTATTTCATTTAGTTTGCGTTACGTGGTTCACGTATTTTATTTTGTGTTTTCTCCTTCAACTTGAAGATTGACATATGGACTCATCAAAACTCATAACTCCATAATAAGATTGGAACAGTCGACCGATTGTTAGAACAGCTAAGGAGCAAGAAACGAAAATGGTGTGAACATTTCAGAAGAATGGCAGGTGACAGAATTCCAGTGCTAGCAATAAAATGTAGACGGTGGGGAAGGGAGATGCACGACGAGTGAGAGCGAAATGTGTCCCGGAACAGGTTCAGGGTAGAGCCTAATCCTTGAGGTTGATGATGATGTTGATAATTTACTTGACATGAAAATTATTTTCTTATATTAATATTAATTAATGAGTGTTATAAACAATAGAAGTTCAATTTTTTTTTTAATATGTCAGCAATATATCATACACAAAGTGTCCACTATGTTGGCGACGTGATTTAAAAATCCACACAGACTACTGAGTTTATTCCAAGATCGCTTTGATTAACTATCTTATGGAAATAAAGTTAACAAGATGATTATAATTGAAAGTCATAGAACATTACCAGTAAATTTTAAAATTCAATGCAGAAAAATTTAATTTTCATAAGTAATCTAAAATAATTTTCTGTCATACTGATTAATTTTTTATTTTTCAACATAGCAGAAACTTTTAAAACATATAGGCCTAAAACTTTTACCAATTTTATAATAACGCGCTGACCTTATCATTCTTTTTTTAATTTTGTAAAAAAAAAAAAAGAATTTTGACCTCCGTAATTTTCAGGAACGCTCATATCGGAGAGTGACGTGGCAGAATTTGCAAGAATTAGTTAAAGAATGCAGTGGAAATTTGTACGTCTAATTATTTTTACGAGTTTGTTTGCGTTTCATTTTAATTATATGTGTTTGTTGAAGATAAAGTTAGTGCGCACCCACTGAACGAGTCGTAAACGGGCTTTGCAAGTCGCGTGATTGCAGTGTACATATTTATCGAAAACTTGTTTTACAAAAACTCTTGACTTGTACTTTTCAATACAATATAACAGTGTTATTTTACATTTGTATGTATTGTCAATAGAACTAGTTGCATAACTTTTGTAGTTGTTCTACTTTTTATTAAATTTGACACCTTAAGTTTAAGCTTTCAATCTACAATTCATCTTCTTTTACTAATTCTTTATTTGTATTAATTAGTGTTTTATACTCTGAAGTTAACACGCAAGAAGGTCAACTCATGGGCTGCAATTTTGTTTCTTGTTTTCACATTGGCCCAATTTCTTCATTATGATTATCATGTTGTGATAAACTATTCCTCTTGATTCATGACTCGTTAGTAGAGGGAAAGTGAGTGTTCGAAAACACTTCCGGGTTCCGAACGAAAACACTACCGGGTTCCAGTTCATGACGTCATAGAGGCACTGGCAGCTGGTGTCCGAGCTGTCCATGTGACGTCACTGTTTTGTGTGTGTGTATGTATGTGTGTGTATGTGTGACTGAAACACTTCCGTGTTCCAGTTCATGACATCACACAGAGGCCCAAGTCGCTGGCGTCCGTATGGCTAAAACCTGTTTCAAGACGTCACGGAGGCCGTGGTTTCTGCATGTCCAAAATTTGGTAGCCGAAAACAATGTGTAGCGGATGGGGGTACCCGGAATTCGGCGGTTGCCCGGACGCGCAGAGGCTATGTCATCGGGTACCGTTACTCGAAATTTTGGGGGTATCGGGTACCGTTACCCGAAATGTTTAAATCAACGGATGGGGGTACCCGAAATTTGCATGACAGAGGCCCTGGCAGCTGGTGTCCGAATGTTAAAACACTTCCGCGTTCTGGTTTATTTTGATGTAACAAAATAATCGTTCTCTCTCGAAATTTTTTTAATGTCAGAATTTTGGTACCCTAAATGATTAAAACAACGGATGGGGGTACCCGAAATTTGTGGGTACGCCCACATGACGCATGTATAAAACACTGGTTACGACGAAACAGGAGGCTGGGTGGATATGATAGCTGGTTCGACGACGACGTAGAGGGCGTGATGTCTGAAATGTTTAAATCAACGGATGGGGGTACCCGAAATTTTTGGTGTCTGAAATTTAGTACCCGAAATGTTTAAATCAACGGATGGGGTTACCCAAAATTTTTGGTGTCCGAAATTTTAACACCGGAATGTACGACCACATGACGCATGTGTTCAACTGTAACAATGGTATGTCATTGGATATTAATTTTTACATAAAAATAAATTACGGCCCCTCCGGGATTTGAACCCGGGACCTCCGGTACACCAAACCGGCGTGCATCCACTACACCAAGGGGCCGTTATCGCTTAACTGTAATTATTTCTGTACTTATACTTCTCATCTCTTACTTGTAACCATGAGGTGGACGAGTGATATCTACTGTCGTCCTATGTGTAAAATCATAAAAGCACAATATAAGTTTATTTATTATTAAATAAATAAACATTTCGTTATACTTTTATTTTTTTACCTCTCATCCTCTTCCTAGCAGCCTGAGGGAGGCGAATGAGAGCCTGCTACGCTTTTTTTAACGTGGTTTCCCCAACTTTACAGTTTCGTAAAGCAGGCCTACTCCACGTTATCTATCGCTGTACTATTGACTAGTACAGTGGTAGATAATAATAAAGATACATTATGCAATGCTAAGCCAATGTGTAAAAGCAGTACATATTTTTTTATTTACTTTTTTATTTATTTTTTATTTTTTAATCGGGTGAATATGTTGTTCATACATGATGCGTATTCACATTTGCTGTACCGTAATGAGTAATTTTCACACCCATACTGGTTCTTGACGAGTTTACAGGTATATCTACCGTGCCAGTGACCCGTCTCGAACTACCAGGACTACGTTTATGAGTATTTCTACCGCGACAGTGACGTAGTCAAGGTTAACACTCACGCACACACTACGGTACCTAATTCTACGTTTATGGACATTTCTGTCACGTAGCATTCACACTAACACCATGATGAAAACATGTTCACAACCGACTATATTTTATTTCGTTGCCGCAACCATTCTGCATAAAACAAAGCTTTGCGTAATGCACAGTGTAAGGGGGGAGTGGTAACGGGTTGACGATGAGGAACAGGACATTGTATGATGGGTACAAAGGATCTAGGAACTACAGGTGCTTGAATATCGTTTAAGTCAATCACCTCACCATGGTGATACAACTGTCGTAAGAAATTTGCCTTCTCAAACCCTTTTGTATAGACAACAGGATAATCTGAAAAAATGTCTGCAACGATGCGTACCATATTCTTGTACGGTACATTACCATCGTTCCATCGTATCCTGTGATAATGTGTTTCCAACCAGTCATTGATTTTTCGGAATTTCTGGTGCAGTCGTGCACTTTCGTATGGTGGAGCGAACAACACGATAACAAAACGTCCGGTTGTTATATCAACTGTAACGAACTCTTTGATTACATATTCATTTTTGTCACCGCGAAACGCTTCAAACTCAGCAATAACCGTCCTATTCAAGTTCATTTTTCCGAGTGACACATGTCCGCATCGAGTACGTTAATTTTTTCAAATTCCCCCTCTACTTTTCCTTCCAATACCAGTTCATCGTAAAGACGATCAAATGTTAGCTGTTGGTCATGACGACTGCTTTCCAATCGAAAAAACGATGGGAAAAAGAAGGATGGTGGTACATAACACCCCTTGGCTACTACCTGATTAATGTACGACTTGAAATGATCTTGATCATAAAACAAGCGAACAAGATATTTCTTTAGTACTGTTAATAAACAACCAAAACGGATCCACTCGGGTTCTGTGAAAACAAATTTTTCGGTCTTACTACCTTTAATCCGAACAAACGTTTTCCCAAAGTTACGACTGATCATCACACTCTTCTTCTTTTCACGGTTTTCACCTTCTTCGTACAATAACATACTGGATAGTAACTGTTCACGAAAGATCAACAAGTAATTCCACTCAGAAAAGTCAAGTAATATACGTTTCTTTTTTCCGTTTGTAAACAAAACACCCGGTTCATAGTTGAGTTCTTTATACAGTCCGACGGTAACGAACTTAGAGTACGAGTTGATTGGATATGCAAGAGACAAGTAAACGTTATACTCACAATGGCTGCTGCTGCTGCTGCTGTCACAGTCACCTTCCATCGTTGAAAAGGACTGAGGTTGTTGTTATGTAGAGATCGCTAATACCTATCTTTATAAACTAGTAGAGGGGAGAACAAGTTTTTTTATGACAAACGATGAACAGTATTCGACAACGCTGTGTACTGTACTATCCTATCGTGTATAATCAAAGCGTAAGCGGTGGTTTTATCTGGAAAATTGTTACTGGATTCAAATTCTAAACGCACATCAACGGCAGACGACTTGATTGGTTCTTCTTGTCTGGAACAATCGATGACAAACAACGGTGCTTTCGTTATAAATTCATTAGGTGTCAAAAGAGGCGCTCTGTTGCGACGGTCGTAGTATGATGTTTGGAAACGTGTATACATGTCGTAGAACAGGGCGTAACGTTTTTTATCGATATCCTGGTTCAGGTTATCGTACGGATAGTATTTATCGTTCAGAAAAAGCTTGACATTCGTTAAATTGCAGTGATCAAATTCCGACGCGTTTTTCGCTATATTGTTCTTCCTATCCGTCTGAAATATTAATATTACATACCGAGGTTTTTCCAACTGTGACGATGTCTTCAAGGTCCACGAATGTCGATTTGTCGTCGGTAGAACGGGATACTCGTGCAATTCCCAACTGCGGAACGGCATCACTAGTTCATGATCCTCCTCGATGTGCTCCAATAGCGGTATTCGGTACTTGTTTGACACGCGCACATAGGGCATCTTCCAGTGTACTTTGTTTATTACGAGATTACCGTTTGCAGTTGCACCCGATTCTTTTAGCACCATTGCGTTCTGATCGGTAGAGGTACGCAACAGAATCAATTCTTGCTTAACGTTCAGCATGATGCGTGTATAGTCTTCGTTGAAACCGAGTAGCATTTTCAACGGAAGACAAAACGTAAAATCACCGGTACTCTCGTGTACTGTCAACGACTCGTCGGTTGTCGTCACCCATCCTGCATTGATTAGATGCTTTCTTTCATGCTCATTGCTCGATAGTAACAATTTCACAGTGCTCGTAATTCCAACGTTTTTTGTACGATCCACTTCCACACCGCACACTTCGTAACGGATCTCCTCAAACAAGAAAGCCATTGCATTGTTGATTAATTTCACGTTCAACGCTGTGTCGGTAGCATTAACCTTGGTCAATGTTCCTTCGATGTACAGAAAACTCTCCGCCGGTAAAGTGAAAACATCCTGTTGTTGGATGGGTATACGTATTTCATCGTTGTTACCGTATCGGGTGGAAGCATACGGTGCGTGCGTACGATATTCGAACTCAACGATTCTGTTATCGAAAGCCGCTCCTCGTTCGATAGCTAGAATTTCACCCGACATTATTTTAATCGTATAATTTGAATCCAAGTGAAAGTAAGAAACGCTTGTTCCTTGATGTCAATCGCTTCAACGTTGAACACCGACTACCATGTTTCTTTCGTACACACTCCCTTTTTACAGGTGACGTTTGTCCGAAATACAATCCCATATTTTCAGATGCAGTCGTATCGTGATAACTTCACCGCGAAAATCGACTAAATCCCCGTCCTGATCAACGAGAGACAAAATTATGTTGTCTACACGTTGTACGTTTACCGGTAAGTATATTACGTTTGTCGGTGTTTCAACTATTTTGAAACCTGGTGCCACGGTCGGATAAAACGAATGCAACGTGTGCTGGTCCTGGCCGTCCTTGTACGCACCCTGTACGATATTACTCCGTACGTGAACGGTGTTAACTTTGATTATGTCAACGGGTACGTTCGACTCGTGTGTTATATACGCTTCCAGCTGCTGATTCTCCTTGAATCCTAACATACTTGCAATGGTATTCGGTGTATGCGAAAAGTCGATGACATGCTTACAGTAAATTTCACACTTTAATGTGTTGTTGTTTGGACGTAAACTGATTGTTCTCTCGCCTAACTGTTTCTGCAGATACGTTTCGATATCACTGATTTCGTAGGTGCCGGTAGGCAACTTGATGACGGACCACTGATCCTTGGAAATTTTTACTGGAAATGCATTATTTTTTCCTTCAGTAACGTTTGGTATTGAATTATACGATGTAAAATCCAATAGTCCAACGTACCATTCACCGTATAACTCGAGAGGTGGGAAAAAGTTACACACGAGATTCGCAGCGTCGGTACCCGTCACGGTGACCGTTAGCGACGACATGCTGAAGTTTACTGATCAGAAGACGATAAAAAGTCTAAACATAAATGACCGCAGATGACCGTGTTAGGAGGTTGCTTCCGTTCATAGTTGTAACGAACGTCGGCTGTATCACCAAAATATTGCATCAGCTCGAGAGGTGGACGTAAATTACCGAACCCGTCAAAATAGTGTACTCGATTTCCACGCTTCTTGTAACATACCCAGTGGGTTCCCGGTCCGCTCTCGTCGTCCAAATTTACGATGACGCTTTCGTTCTTCCACGGCGCTGTATCCGGTAATGCGTTACGCATGTAAACACCTCTAAAATACGGTATGTTTAGCTTTTTTGCGTATACACGTAATTCATCTTCGGACAACGGGCGGAGCGGTATGTGAATTAGTTTTTTCGGTACGGACGTAGATACAATCCGGACGCAGTTCTCTTCTTTTTCCTAGCGGTTCGGACAGTTCTCTTCCTCCTCTTCTTCATCCCACCACCAGCACCACGACCACGACTACTCACATTCTTTTTATTTTTACGACGTCGACCGCTTCCTATTGCTGATTTTGCTTTCATGGCCGCTGCAACTGCTGTCGCATAAGCTCGTTCGCTGATACCCGAATCCAAAGCCTTTACCCGTCCCCACGCTTTTTCCGCGAGTTTACGATCTGCAATACGTCTACTTTCGTTGTCTTTGTATTGAGCGTAAGCGATATCGTGTTCGCGACAGGCTTCGTCTAGTTGATTGATTCCACGATCACCACGCGCTAATCTTTCTTCGAGTTTCGTGCCCGGTCCACAGAATCTGTAACCCGGCAGATGTAATTCGACAGGTAGTGCGTCCACCGCTCGATTGATAACTGACGAAACAACGGACGGTACAACGTTTTTAAGCACGTTTCCGACGCCCCACCCCTTTTTCCTCTTAACGTTGTTGTACATCGTAAACCGATCTCCAGTCTTTCTCTTCTATGTTTTTATCGTATTCATCTATTAACCTTCTTATTTCCTTCGTGTCGAGTGTCCACTCGTCTTCTGAACTACGTGGCTTAGACAATTTCAATAAGTAGTAATCCAGTTGATACTGAAATGTTTTAACGACTTTATACATCTCGCTCTTTACGTATCGTCTCACGTCATTTAATTGTTGTAAGTTAACAGCATCGCTCTCCGCAAAACCATCCGCTACGTCTGTTATTCTCTTTTCCGCTGCTTTGAAAACACCATCTTCGCCCAAGCTAACGGTGTTCTGCAACATGTATTTTACGTTAACCGCGTCATCTCCAAAAATCGGTGAACTCACTCCCGACAACCAGCTCTGCCCAAACAAATAGCTGTTCGATACTTTTTTAATGACGTTCGAGTCTACATAGTTTTTGTTAACCGCATCGGTCGCTTGTTCCGGACTTCGAACGTTGATTACCCATCGATCTCGTGCATCGATGACCTCACCTCTCTCTTGACTCGAGTGTTGTATACAGTTGTCATCAACGTAATATTTGTTGACTACGTCTTTAACGTCTACAGGAGTATCAACATTTTTCAATCTACACCCTTTAACGTCCACGCTTTTACGTTCATCATCGAGTAGCAGACAATGTGTTTGCATATAACTCAGGGATACAGCATCCTTTGCTGCATCCGGTTCGTTCAGATTGCGGATCTTTTTGTTTTCAACATCTATATGCCCATCATTCGTAATCTTAAATCCTACAGTATCGCGTAATTGTCTTTTTGTTTCTCGTCGCACGCTCACGGCGCTTTGATGTCTCCCGAACTTGTCCACAACCATTGTACGACTGCACGCTACAAATGATGTGCTAACCGTTTTAAGTAACGACACTGTGGTGACCATCGCGTGTGTAACACAATCGGATCGTCACCCTCTTTCCAACGAAAGATTTCTATACCGCAAAATGAACATCGAACCCTGTCAATTTCATTTGTGTAATGAAAGCCTGCGGCAACCATAGCGGTTGGACTGATGAAATGCACAGGCCATGATGTAAAGGTTTTCAGTCTTTCGTTTTCGACTTCAAAGTCAGGTGTCAAATCTAACCCGCACATGTTGACAGTGTTGACGTCAATGAGTTGTTATACCGACGTTCATAAAATTTATACGATAATGTTGGCTTCACGTAATTCCTCCAAAACGGAGATGATTTCGTTGTCGTGTCCGGTGTGACCGGCGCGTTTTGAACTTACCAGCAGTCTCAACCGTTCAACCAGTTTGTTGGGATCGTTCCAGTGTACGTAATCGATACCACGTCCGCTGCGCGGTGGGAACAATCGGGCGATTATCTCTCTGTACTTTACACCTTTGTTTGTATTTATTTTAGCACCGGGTAAATGATAATGTTTATGTGCGTTAGTGTCCAACAGTATAGATTTGTACGCTGCTAAATCGTTTTCATCATAGACGCTCTTGTTGGGTTCTTTCATAAACATAAGTTCGTAGAGACCCGGTGTACCCCTGTATCGTTTTCCAGCTATGTAGAAGCTGTCGTCTTGATTGATCTCCAACACCGAATTTCCCACCATCCATTTGTCTGCAACGTTACGGATACCGTACGTATGATCCATCTTTTTTTCTCGATCATCAGATAAAGCGAGTAGTAAGTATTTCCTCGCGAGCGGACCTTCGACAGACTGTTCAACGTATTCTTGTGCTTCGTGTCGACCTTCGGGTGTTGCTAAAAACTCTTCAAGAGTCACGTTCGATGTTTCGACATCAGGAGTTTGTGCCAACTCTTCCGTTCTAAGGAATCGAGGTTGTGATGGTGGTGGTGTCATCTCGACAGCTGTCTTCGTATCTTCATCTTCAACATTTATTTTTTTAATTTTATCACCGGAGACATTCAACTTTTCCGAAATCTGGGTTAACGGTTCCAAAAGAGGTTTGTACTTTCTCGTTAACGCTTCATCGCTCTCTCTGATGTCATGTTTCAACGCGCGATACTTTTGTCTTATGTTATCGCTAATTGCATCGATTTCATGTGTCAATTGCTTGTCATGCATCTTGACACTGATGACTTTCTCGCACAAACTATTCTATTTATGTATAAAACGATCGAAACCCACTCTGTATCTACCCGCGTTTATCGGTGAGTCCTTGTTGATGACTATGAATCCGTAACGATCCTTCCACGCTTCGGCGCACATCGCTTTGAACTCTTCGTATTTCATATCTGTGTTAACGTGATCGTTGTAAACGTGACGTAAATTGAGATCATCTTGTCTGAAAAAAACCAAGAAATTGGCATTATCACGCACCAGTTGCTTTGGCACCAGACTGTACGTCTGACAAAGGTACAAAGTGTCCACACCGCTATGCCGTCCCATAGCGAAATATTTTCGTATGTTATTCTGCCGTTCACATACCACATCATCGAACAACATGATTGAATTAGGTACAATTTCGTGCGGAGGTGGTACTTCATCGTTTTCACTGTATGTGAAGTACATCATTCCTTCGTCAGCGAGAGCATTAAAAACGTCTTCCAACATACGATATTTTGGTTGAAATAACGATTTGGAGAACACGTACAGGTTCTGAAATCGCAGTCCGTTTGAATCGAATAACATGTTAAAGGCAACGTTTGACTTCCCGCTACATGACCCGCCGCACACGATACATCGAACTGTGTTTGGAAACAGTGGACTGTGTTTATTATATGCAACTTCACCGTTGTACTTAGCAGAGTCTACGTTCTTAACATTTAACTTTAACGATTGTTGTTCAATCTTCATCTTAACTCGTTTACGTTCGGTTAAATACTGTGGTAATGTTATTATATCAGATCTTTTTTATGTATCCACGAATCGTGTTTACCGTCAAAGCCGAGCCAGCGCACTCGCACGCGATCACCTTTACGTTGTAATATTTTTTCAACGAGATACACATCACCAACGCTGGTTTTACTCAATTCTTGTTCATAAAACCCACCTTCCACAACGTCACCCGTGTGATCTTTCAACAAGTACGTAACCGGTACGGTTGGCTGAACTCTGTGCACTGTATATATCTCGTTCGTCCAGTTTGGTGTATAACCTTTAGCGAATGTGATTTTGTATTTACTGATACGCACTCGATCGCCTATTTTAAACTTATGTTTCTTGCTCACTTTCCGCGGTACGATATTTTTTCTTATTCGTTCCAACACAATTTGCTCGTTGCTCTTGTCGACTTGTCGCGGCTTCATCTCTATAGTTCTATGCACTCTGTCGTTGTATTCCATCACCAGTTTAGGCAAAAGCGACAACCACCGATAATGGCCTTGCTCGCTGAACGCGCGGTACATGTTCGTTTTCAACGTACGATTAAATCGCTCTACGATGGACGCTTTCTTCTCGCTATACGTTGAATAGTGTTTGACGTTGAATCTCTTTAGTAAAGCTTGTACGGTAGTGTTAAAGTACTCTTTCCCCTTATCCGTTTGCAGGTATTTCATTTTATTTTTTACAATTATTGGTTCGAGAGCATGTGCTACTTCAACACCCGATTTAGTTTTTAAGGGAATCGCATATGCATACTTGCTAAATGCGTTTATTACCGTCATTAGATATTTGTACCCCTTGTTCAACTTGGCATGCGGTATCATTTCCACCAAATCCGCTTGGTAGAGATCGTGTAACCCCTTCACCTCCACCGCACGTCTGGGAAAGTTCCTTCTCACCGGTCTGTGCAATTCCTTTGCAATAGTTTTGCGTACGTTTTCCATATCGCCACCCGAAACGCGAATCGCAAAATTTTGGTACGAGATATACCGTTACGTTTTCACTGAACCTCACCGACTTCATCGTCGTTACTGACAGTGTGTTGCTCCTGCAAGCGAGTCTTATATCAACGTATATCGAACGCATAATTTATAACGGATTTTCTCGCTTGCTGAATTATCTCGCGTCTGGGTTGACAGAGTTTATAATGACCGTACGCCAGTGTTGTTTCACCGTCATCCAAGACATATCGTTTGTCATCGTATGGTGACAGCGATAATTTTGTAAGCTTTCTTGTGTATATGTTATGTTTTTCGCTTTGGATAGTCTGCGCCGTAGTATAAGTTTGAGAAGTGGTCTTTACACATTGTTTATAAAGTTGATGTTTCAACTGTGTAGCTATCGCGGAACGTGGCACACCTTTCGCTACCTTTTTCTCTTTATCGTTTGCCGTAACGAATGAATAACATTTTGCGCGCAACCCGACAAATTCAAGTATCGGTATTCCATTTGTTTCGTCTTTAAAAGTACCCAACTTTTTCTTGTTTGTTTCACTATAGCACGGATGTGCCTTAGGGTACTCCGACGTGTCAAAGAGTTCGAGATGCTCCTCCATGTCTTTGTACACATCGTCGGTGCGAATGTCGTACAACAGAGAGTCAGTGTCCGTCATACATAGACGTGCACGTGACCCGTACGTATTCATCGTGAATCCGTAATGGAACCGATACATAATCAGCTTACTAATATCCAATACACTGAACCCAACGTACAAAGGTCGGTTCAGTGTAATGAATGTTTTTTTCATCGTGAGACCTACCAGGTCCTCGTTATAGATGAAAAAATGTTGTAGCCTGGGGTTAGCGGTTAGTTTGTGAAGTTTCTTCTCGTTTGGAACTAACTTGAAATCGATTCGCTTCCGTACGTTTTCCAACGATTTTCCGTACGGTGCGTTATTCATTAACTTAAAAAAGTCTTTTTCAAAGGTGTTTCTGGCTTCCTTTCGTCGCTCCGTATTAAAATCGATGAAAGGTTTCAACCATACGCACTGTGTGAATGCTAACACACGGTGAATCGCTTTCAACTCCATTCCTAGTTCGAGGTAGAGTTTCAATGTTCTGTAATGAACAATGTATTTTGTCTTGTCCTCGAGGGACGTTATCAGTTTCTCTACCTTACCGTTACTACACACAAAGTCTTTTAACAGCTTCATGCGATAGCAGTACGGTGAAAGCATACTGTCCGTAATAGTACGCTTTTCAGGTGCTAAAGGGTAGTCACTGTGTAAGTCGTGTAGGTAATGTGGATACCCCAGATCGACTTCCAGGATATAACCGGTGTCACCATCGTCGCGTAACGCGTGCACGTTCAACGTATCGATCACTGTACGTTCCAACCATCGAAAACCGGACAGTGGTAAAGGCTGTGTCATAGCCGTTCCGTACAGGTTGGTACAATCGAGGTAAAGTAAATAGTTGTGCGGCTTGCTTGCGTCATAATCGGGAATGTACGGGTTGTTGGCTTTGGCGTACCTATTAGAAATTGCTGCTAAGCCGCCACGGATACCTCTTTCGATGTACAGGTGTACGTCTATATCGCGGAGTAACTCTAACCTGACTCCTGTCATTTTCAGCATCGCGTTCCACGCTAAACCGGCGGTGGTAAAAACGTTACACGGATCGAGTTCGTAGTACTGCAGGCTCATGTTTCGAAAGTTTTCAAATACATCAGCAAGCAGTAGTACATCCGTTTTTAAATAAAGGTCATGATAATCACCGAACGTTTGCATGTCGAAAGCCGACCAAACCGTTCGAGCGTGCGCGTAATCTTCTTCGTCTATATCCGACTCTGTCAACCCCTTGTAAAAATGTACGCGGTCCGGTAACTGCCTCTCGTCAAATTTTGAATCGTCCGTAACGTATTCGTAAGGGTACACACCTTTACGTAACAGTAAATCAACATTACGCGTGTAAAATTGATTAAGGATTTTAAATTTATCCGCGGATAAGTTGGAGACGAGTTTTTCAAGTGACGCGTTCATGAACCGCAGAGAATCGAGAACCCGGAGCTGACCGAGTGTAACGGAGATGTAACGTTCGCTTGTAGTAGCGATACACGTTATTTCATCTTCCTTGTACTTTCCGAAACCTTGCATCAAATGATGCGAGTCATAGCCACTTAAATTATGGAAAAAAACCGGAACGTGTGTTGGTATTTTGTAATTTATATTACACGCATTGTGAGCAGCGCCTAAATAGTTACCCGTTATGTGGCAATGATTTCGAACCGTGTCGTCCGTTAACGGCTGCTTGCACAGATGACAGTGAGTGGCGTTTCGGAATGACCGTTCATCGGCCGCTGTCATTTGGATCGGTTTATTAAACTTTCTATCGAGTCGTTGAACGTCGGCTAAAAGCACACGAAGGAACGTGTCCACCACGTCTTTACCGCGGTATATTACAGGTTCCTTGACGGCGTTTCCCATCCAGTCAACTATCACATAGCAGAAACTGGCTGGTATATGATGTGCCACGTTTTTACCGGTGGTCGGAACAATAAACGATTCGAAGTCAGCGTATACCGTATAAGGTACGCGGTGACAAAGTGAAAAGTTTTTAAAATACATCCACTTTTCGTCCTCGTCAGGAAGTTTTACTTTCTGTACTCCGTGCTGAGAACAGTTGCGTTCGTGTTCTTCAACTCGTTTTCGCGCCGCGTTAGTATCTTTATTGTCCGCAAATCTGTGTAGACAGTAGTTGCAATAAAACGAAGTGCCCTTTCGTTTTGTCAACGACGAAAGCATACGCGAAAGGTTCCGTATGAGGCAGTAGTGAGTAGTGTTTGCGTCGGACAGTAGCAGTAGGTTTACGTGGTACTTTCTACCGCGATGTTCAGTGATACGTAAAGGATATACCTCGCCTTCATAGCCAAAAACGTTAACGGATATGTTTTCGTTTAATTTTTCGAACCGTTTTATCTTATTGAGTGCGACGGGATAAGGAATGTCCTTCATGTTTATTTCTTCTTCGTACGGAAGGTAATGGCTAACGCGATACGGGTTACACGCGATCGGGTGTATACCAGCGAGCACAGACCACTAGAAACACTTTTCATCGTCTACATTTTTTATATTGATAATTCCTTTCTTACTGTTTGATAATTTCGATGGTGTAGGTAGAAAGCTCGACCCCACTAGAGGGTTGTATTTTGTAATATTTAATTCCACCGACTCGACACCGTTTTCGACCCACCCGCTTCCGTCACGCGTGAATTTGTCAACGGATTCCATTATTTTCTCGCTAGCTATCGAATACTGTTCATCGATATCGTCATACTGTGACTTAAGTTCTGTACGCGATCTGAATACCGCATTACAATAAATATTTTCGGTGTTTATTAATTTTTTAAAAGATACACGAACTGCTAAATACCATTTTATATAATTATTTAATGCTACGGCTTCGCTACACATCTTATCAACAACCGTGTGTTTGTAATCTAATAATACTGTTTGTGTGTTTAGTGTATTGTCAAGTATCATAAATTTTATAGTAATTACATTACCATTGATAGCACGGTGTTCGCTGCTGCTGCTGCTGCTGTCGGTCATTGTGAAAGGAGTGAGGCCGGCTTCGCGTCGTCGGTTCCCTATATAGACAGTCCGGTAACCGGTGACTCTGTCGCCGCGCGCCCTTGACCGATCGGCCTCGCGAGGAGCAGCGGTGTGGGGTAGGTAGTCGTCCGGTCGTGACCGACGACGCGCGTTGCGGTGGGTGGGGTGGGGTGGGGAGTGCGGTGTAGGAAGCCGACGTCCGTGACCGATGCGGTGCGGGGTGCGGGGTAAAGGTGTGGGATGGTGGTGCGGGGTAGGGAGATAGGTTCCAGCCGGTGTCCGTGACCGAGAGGTAGGCGAGGTGCGGAGTACAGGATGCCGGCGACCTTGGCCGAAGCGCGGTCGTTGAGTCGCCTCGCGCGGGATGTAGGGTGCGGGGTACGGGGGGCTGGGTTGTACGACCGGTCGTGACCGAAAGCAGATGGTGGCCCGAGACGACGCAGGGTGGGGTGCGGGGTGACCGTGACCGACGGACTCGAGTGTGGTGCGGGGTGGGGGTGGGGGGGGTAAACCCGGTCGTTGCGGAGCGACAGACAAAGTAATTGAACAAAATATGTAGGCGAGGTGCGGGGTGGTGGCGAGGCTCTGGGTGCGGTGTGGGGGTGCGGGGTATAATGTCATCGTCCGGTCGTGACCGAAAGCAGATGGTGGCCCGTGACGACGCGGGGTGGGGTAGGAAGCAAAATTATAGCCGTTACCGTTGCGGTGGAGGTGCGGGGTAGGGTGTCGTGACCGAAGGAGATGACGCTTTAGAAGGAAGGAACGTGGTCGGGGGAAACAGAATAAATACGCCAGTGTTTCCCTGTGCAGTCATCAGTACTCGCCATGGAAGGAATCGTTGCGAACGCGAAGACAGTTGAAAATTTTTTACCAAAAAGAGACTTGTCAAGTCTTTCTTTAGGAGTAAAGTATCATATAATTCACATGAAATTTGTGAAAACGAAATTCGGGGAGTCAGTTGTGGTAGATTTGGAAGATACCGGAGCCTGTCCTCAGCCGGAGGATAAACTTTTCTATGTATACCTACCTAAAAGATGGTGTGACGTATTTACAGAGGAGCAATTGAAAGCTGTGAAGCCTTGTGTCCTATCACTATGCGTAACCTCACACACTACGCTGGCGAACGAGAAAGTGAGCGTGCAGTTGGATATTGATTATGTGAGTATGATATTTCAGTACCACTAATAATTACTTATACAGAAGTGGTTATGTATTAATTTTTTCTCTTTTTTTCCAGACCAAATAAACGAGAACAGGATTGATTTATTATAATAATAATAGTAATAATAACATTAATAGTAAAATGTTTTTAAATGATGAAGTAGACTTCTCTATTTTTTTTGTCGTTTTTTAATGTTAACTATTCATTTTCAGAGAAAGAACAAGGTGTTGCTTGGATCTAATATTGTAGAAAAACTTTTAAACAGAGAAATAAATGGTAATAATAGATTATATTGTCAATGCAACATGATTAAATTCGATTATAATTTTAGAAATAATCGTAAGACACTGAGTAGATGGATATCAATACGAAACGAAAAGAATATTTACAAAATGAAAGTATTTATTCGTAATGAGTTTTTCAAACTCTTCAAAACATCAATTAGTTATTGTAACAACCATAATATTGAATATCTTCAAATAAAAGATTTGCTAATTGCTAAAACAAAGCTGGTTAATCAGATATACTATATGATGTATAATTTTACTGGTACAGCGTATACCTCGCTAGTAAAAAAATATGAGTGGTCAAGGCATGACTCTAGCGGATGTCCGCTTCGTAACCGTTGTCGCGTCTGTTGTTATCTAAGATATCAAAATGACTTTAATTCAGAATACATGTTTTTTTAATACCACACTAACTATCATTTGATGTGTCTACATTCTTTTGTATTTGATCAAGTATTATTAATTGTAGGAAATTATATTCTGTTTTTAATTATTAAAAAACGTATGTGGTTTATAACATAAAAAGTTGAGATAAACAATCATTAAAGTGTTAATTAAATTTTTATGTGTAATTAAATTTTTTAAAAGATTTCTCTCATAGTTACAGAAACCTTGTTTCGATGTTATGTGTTTGTGCGAATGCGAGGGAGATGTATGTCGTTCACCACCATATGGTGACCACTGTAACATTCTGAGTGCTTGTGAGTGGAGAGAATTTACACTCTGAAGAACAATTGTTTTAAAAAATTATTTTGACGAAAAAATGTAATTGGTTAAGGCATAATTCCACTGGATGTGCGCTTTATAAGCGTTGTTACCACTGTTATTATCTAAAATACTAAAAAGAGTTGAATTCAAGGTTTTGGTGTACCATTTTACACATGTAGTTAACACCATATTAATTATCATTTGATGTGTGTCTACATTCAGTATGTTATTATTAATATATTACACATCAACATTGTAATATTGTATGTTATTAATTATTATTATTATTGTTAGACATATAAGGCTTGTTTTGGTTGTAGTAAATGTAATTATTATTTTGTTAATTATATGTGTGTGTGTGTATGTGTGTATATATACATATATATATATATATATATATATATATAGAGAGAGAGAGAGAGAGAGAGAGAGGGAGAGAACCTTCAAGGCTGCAAAAGAGAGAGAAAGCGAGAGAGAAAAAAGATTATTTTGTATAATTATGTAAATATATATATATGTATATATATATATAGATAAAGTGTCTATTTTGTTTAGTTATGTATATAGAGAGAGGGCGTATGTTTTGCTCAATTATAATTGTCTTGTGAATATAGAACATGTGTGTGTAGAGAGAGAAAAAACTTATAGCTTATGATTTGATTGTAAAAGCTTTTGATATTATTAAAAATTATATATACATATAAACCATAACCTATGTTATTTTTATTATTATACCCCTTATACAAAACAATTATTCCTATCATACTTGAATAATCGCAAAAGCAGTAGAGATGTACGTCTCTCACATGGAATGTAACAGCAAAGAAACCGGTTTTTATAGTAGAGAAAGAGCGCTGCAAGTTACAACAGCTTGCCTGTGCCGGCTCAACCTCACACACACACACACACACACACACACACACACACACACACAGAGCTTTATAAAACACGGACGCCAGCTATCAGTTCCTCTTTGAATACATTAACGGAACGTGGTAGTGTTTCACACACACACCGCTTGTACCAGCTTAGATGCTGTTTGACTGGTTTACAGGAGAATCGTCACAGGAGTAAATATATTTATTCAGTTAACAATTTTAGTAACGCATGATAAGAATATATGTTTTCTAAACAGTATTCAAATCGATGCATCTGTTTTATATTAACACAATATAAACATTATAATAATACAATATCCGGTTTTGAGTACCGGAGGAACCGCGTCGGGATGTCATTAATCACCAAATTTCGGAACCCGTCAGGTACCTATTGTCCCAAATTTTAACCGATCAATTTCGCGTAACGGTTTCTCCTCCCCGTCCAGAGTTTAGACATACAGGACTTGTTTTAGGGTGTACCCCCCATCCGTTGATTTAAACATTTCGGGTGTCAAAATTCGGACACCAAAAATTTCGGGTAACCCCA
Source organism: Magicicada septendecula (assembly GCA_034769895.1). NCBI lineage: Eukaryota > Metazoa > Arthropoda > Insecta > Hemiptera > Cicadidae > Magicicada > Magicicada septendecula. The sequence goes on along the minus strand of CM068369.1, from coordinate 18,442,597 downwards.
TCCGTTGATTTAAACATTTCGGTTACTAAATTTCAGACACCGAAAATTTCGGGTACCCCCATCCGTTGATTTAAACATTTCAGACATCACGCCCTCTACGTCGTCGTCATGTGGGCGTACCCACAAATTTCGGGTACCCCCATCCGTTGTTTTAATCATTTAGGGTACCAAAATTCTGACATTAAAAAAATTTCGAGAGAGAACGATTATTTTGTTACATCAAAATAAACCAGAACGCGGAAGTGTTTTAACATTCGGACACCAGCTGCCAGGGCCTCTGTCATGCAAATTTCGGGTACCCCCATCCGTTGATTTAAACATTTCGGGTAACGGTACCCGATACCCCCAAAATTTCGAGTAACGGTACCCGATGACATAGCCTCTGCGCGTCCGGGCAACCGCCGAATTCCGGGTACCCCCATCCGCTACACATTGTTTTCGGCTACCAAATTTTGGACATGCAGAAACCACGGCCTCCGTGACGTCTTGAAACAGGTTTTAGCCATACGGACGCCAGCGACTTGGGCCTCTGTGTGATGTCATGAACTGGAACACGGAAATGTTTCAGTCACACATACACACACATACATACACACACACAAAACAGTGACGTCACATGGACAGCTCGGACACCAGCTGCCAGTGCCTCTATGACGTCATGAACTGGAACCCGGTAGTGTTTTCGTTCGGAACCCGGAAGTGTTTTCGAACACTCACTTTCCCTCTACTCTCGTTCATGCTCTCAACGTAAAAACTGAAGCTTGCGTACAGGATCCTGAAAACAGATTTATTCGGTAGTAGAAATAAAAACAAATTTATAGCTATTAATCGTAAACTATTGTATCGCCGTATGGTACAGTGGAAAACACAATACAAGACAACAATGAAGTCACTAAAAACCAGCTTTACTTATCACAATTAACAGTTTGCAATCAAGAAGATATTCAACAACAATATACTACAATCCTTGTACAATAATTCAAGTTATTCTTTGCTCACAAATATTAATTTCAACTAAAAAGATTTCGGCACTATAATCACTTTTCACTAATACACCACTTGACACTTACTGTTTAAATCGCCCGAAAATAACTGAAAACTAAGCGGCAAGTATGGGCTATTTATAGTCTGCATGTTTTATAATTTGCGTCCTTAACAAACACTCTAAAATTCTAGAGGATACTTTAGCGCGGCCTTGGCAGGAACACACACCGGCAGTGCTAGTCAAGAAGCGTCTAGAACGACACCATCGAACGTACGAGACGTTCCCCATTACGTAACATTGTTGACGCATGTTAAGTGTTACGTACGCACAAAAACATTACAGCTGGGCTCTGCTGGGGTAGCCGAGACACGTGTAGACCATTCTTAAATGGCGTAACAATATTTATCAGCTGTTTTTTAAGTAAAAGTAAAGCTAAAGCTATTATTTTCAGTAGTTCAGACAAAAAGCAACTAATGTACAAGCTTAAAAATAGATACTATCCGGAAACTTTGTTTGAACGAATACGAAAAAAGTAGGAAAAATTCAGACTCTTAGCGAACTGTTTTGAAAATATCCAGAAAGAACAGGTTGGATAATGAGAGGTAAAAATCATTTAGTGGAAATATACGACACGTAATAAAATAATATAATAAAAAGATAATTCTTTGAAATGGATTAAAAAATTAAAACTTTTTAAAAATAAACAAAAGGCTGTTTACTGTAGACAGAAAAAAGGATGAAATTATATAGTAATGAAGTGAAAGTGTACAGGAAGGACGAAAAAAGCGTAGCCTTATTCGCAGCTATCTATCATATCTGATGGAATCTTTGCTATCAAACAACTGCGACCAGCCGAGTAGCTGAGGTTCGACCTGGGTATCTCGTATGTCCTGAGAAAAATGTGGACTCCAACCTTCTAACTCGTATCTTCCGCCCCCCACCCCAGAATCTATTGCCAGCCCCACTAGTATTAGCTTCTAGTTACTCCAATGAAACTCATCATTTATATTGCCATATTAGGACTTTCTCTATTACACGTGAACTGGTCCAGATAAGAATAATAAATTTAGTAGGAATGTCAATATAAAGTTTATATTGTCTCCAGTAATGACTGAGAGAACTTCACAAAAACGTATATCGCTTATGAACATACAGTCACTACTGAACTGACATTAACTTCTGGTATTGATTTATGACTCTTTGGGCACTTGGTGAAACATATTATTACAAAGGTTTCTTCTAAATATATAAACACTTGGTACGTTTCACAGTTTTTACTTAACTCTGACAGCTGTTTCAGCTTATTAGGCTATTCTAAAAGAGATCAGTGAACAACTAAACTAAACAAAGGTACGTAAGGGTCGTGAACATGTGTTTAAGGTGTGTATGCTATGGTGTGTGGAGAAGCTAGTGGGAAGGTACAGAGTCTGTAAAAACTAAGTATAATCGGAAGGCAAGACATACAAAATAATTAAGTAAGCTAAATAACAGCTTTTAATAAAGGAGATACACAGATTTCAGTCTTTTGGTTCGTTTGTTCAATTTTTGTTACTTTTGATTGCTATGTTTGATTACTTTTGATTGTTACTTTTATGGCTGTGCTTTAAACATCGAATTTCTGAAGATAAGAAAGCGATTTTAATTAATACACCCAATAAAAATTTTACAGATCATTGTTTACAACACAATCACTTTATAATTAAAAAACATAACAATTATGCACAACATACAAAAAGGTAAAAAGAACATTTATTATAAATTCTAGAAATTAGAATACAATCAAATTGAAAAAAAATTAACAAACGAACAAACTGAGTTCTGTGTATCCCGTTTATTAAAAGTTGTTATTTAATTTAGTTAATTTTTATATTTTGTGTTCCGATTATACTTGGTTTCTCCAGAGACTTGACATTCCCTTACTAGGTTCTCCACACACCCTAGCATACACGCCCCACACACATGTCTAGATACACACCCTAAACACATGTTCACGGCCCTTAAGTCCTTTGTTTAATTCAGATGTTCACTGATCTCTTTGAGCATAGCTTAATAAGCTGAAACAGCTCTCAGAGTTAAATGAATACTGTGAAACATACCAAGTGTTTATATATTTTGTAAAAACTTTTCTATTAACTTCTAATGTTAAACAACCTCTCGTTTACTCTGTACAATGTGCCAATAACGGAGCGACCCTTTGTCTTTATAAAAAATGCCTTTAGCTGACAGAATATGCACGTAATTAACAGTTTTCCAGACTCCACAAACTTCGGAGGATTGGCTGTTCTGTAAACTCTACGACGAATGATTTTCGCGACTTCGGCATCGTAAAAAATTATTCTGAATTGGAGCACATTTTTCAAACTAAAGGTTTTTTTAATCCCATGGAAATTGGTATGTTGAATTCAGAAAGTAAGTTTGTTCCTGTTCGCTTCTGACTTCCCGTTGCCAAGAAACACTCTGTCAACACACTATATTTTTATTTGATTATTTAAGCCTCGAAATTACATTCCTGAATAAAACAAAATTCTTAGCAATAGGTGACCTTTATCAAGACTTGTTATTAGAGGAAGTCATGTGGAAGGTTTCATATACAGAGGAAGACAAGTATTTAGGGGAGTGAAAATTATGGCTAGTGGGAAGCAAGACAAAGGAATATAATCCAGAAATAATTTGAAAAAGATAGTTAAATCTACATTAAATAGAATCCTGTGGGATGAGCAAATTACAGAAGAAACTAAAACCAAAATATTAAAAACCATTGGTAGAAGTATCAAGAATTACGGTTGAGAGGTTTTTTCTGCTAATAAACACACAAGAACAAAATTAATGACAGTAGAGATGGACTTTTAGAGACGTTCTGCAAGATTACCCAGACGTGAGAAAATTTGAAATGAAGTCATTAAAGACAGAATGAATGATTTTACCTAAACAAAAAATTACAATGGTATGGACACACATAAACAATGCCACAGAAAAGATTGCGACGTTATGTAATGGACACCACCAGGAAGAAGGAAAAGGGGAAGACCACCGATCACCTGCATAAAAAAAATTCATACTATATTGAGGAAACGAGAAATGGAAGAAGATCTTTAGGTGTACAAGCAGCAGTGGAAGATGAGAATTCAATCACTATTGTAATCTTGCACACCACTATATAAAAATTATCCCGATTAGCACTTTCAAGCTCCACAGCTCATCGTCAGATCGGAACAGACAGAAATTATGTGAAAACAAACCCTTCACCCCTCTCACCCCACCCTGCTCACATACAACAAGCAATAAATTAATGTCCCTTCCCCACCCCCTAAACCCTGTCCCACCATCTGTACAGTTACATATTTTTCTAGCAAATTCCTTGTGTTTCAGTGTTTTGTGTGTGTGTGTGTGTGTGTGTGTGTGTGTGTGTGTGTGTGTGTGTGTGTGTGTGTGTGTGTGTGTGTGTGTGTGTGTGTGTGTGTGCATCCTTTTAAACTTACCCTCTTCCTCTCCACATACGTGGGTCAGTCACACACCCTTATTTTAAGCCATCCAATTAGTACTATGCTAGAAAAATTAGTACTAATTTGCTAGAAAAATATGTAGCTGTACAGATGGTGGTACAGTGGTGGGGTGAGAGGGGTGAAGGGTTTGTTTTCACATAATTTCTGTCTGTTCCGATCTGACGATGAACTGTGAAGCTTGAAAGCGCTAATCGGGATAATTTTTATATAGTGGTGTGCAACAGTGATCATTCTGCTTGTGATTTCAACCACTAACACAAATTTCTTCATTAAATATTGTAATCTTCAGTTCCGGAAAATGTGTAAACATTGTACAGCCGGAATAGTAATAACAGAAATTACATTCCTTCAAGGACGTTCAATGGCGTTCAAGACGTACAGGATGCGTAATGATGGTACACAAGCAGAATTATTTGTTGCAGAGCTAAAGACCACAGATCATCGTAACAAGATAAACTGGAGGGACCGTGTCCTACACATAACCCAACATAAAATACCGAGGACAGCAGCGGAGTCTGCCCTCATGGAGAAAGAAAGGTGGGTCGTGTGAGGTAGAGGAGATGACGTTGGATGACAGACGACAATTCAAGTCTTTGGGTTGCTACATAACTTCAGTGTTCCTTTTAAGCACGGGAGTATTACATTGCTCTTCTTGAGATATTATAAGTTATCATCATCTTCGCAACGCGGAATAGGCAAGATGCTGACTGTTCCGCCTTCAAAAATCCTCCAGTCATCTTTTATTGGGTATACCCACTCACCTGTGTCCTACAGGTTTGTATTTTCAGACTTGATTAGCCAGTCTAGAATCTGACATCCTTTCTGAGTGTTCTTTCTACCGATTTTCGTAACCTTTTAATGGTTAATATTCATTTTTAAAGTATCCAAGTCACTTGTATTAAATAAATAATTGCTTACCGAATCCGTCGAGTGCCTTACTTGTAATTTCACTTAACTTGACGCGTTTCGAGGCATATGCCCCATCTCCAGAATAATTTCTCTTTAAAGAACGTCAGACATTAAGATCAAAATGTAATAAATTAAAATTAAAATCAATAGTTAAGACATTAAAGCATCAAAAATATTAAAACACACTAAAAAAACAGAGGAGCACGCATTGTCACACTATGATGTGTTCGCGTTGCGTTTATAGCCGGTGTACACCGTCGCGATGTTACTTGCGCACTGACTGTCCGAGTAAACTGCTATCTTATGACATCCATAATATCAAATCCAACTTTGCACGTCACCTCGTGAATAACAATCATAACTACATTGATTTTGACACCAACTTTAAACCATTACACATTTACAAAAAAGGCAGATATATGGACACATTAGAAGAATTCGAAACTTACAAGGCCTTCAAACAGTCTAAAAAGACGAACAACTCACAAGACGGCGGATTCATATTAAACGATCAACTCAACTTCAAGTCAAATCCCTTGTACGACACGGCCATTGGGATACAAGATGCGTTGCACAGATAACAGTTTACTCGGACAGTCAGTGCGCAAGTAACATGGCGACGGTGTACACCGGCTATAAACGCAACGCGAACACATCATAGTGTGACAGTGCGTGCTCCTCTGTGTTTTTAGTGTGTTTTAATATTTTTGATGCTTTAATTTTACTATTAATTTTAATTTTAAAATTATTATTTATTTATTTATTTCATTTTTATTATTAACTATTGATTTTAATTTTAATTTATTATATTTTGATCTTAATGTCTGACGTTCTTTAAAGAGAAATTATTCTGAAGATGGGGCGTATGCCTCGAAACGCGTCAAGTTAACCGAAATTACAAGAAAGTCACTCGACGGATTCGGTAAGCAATTATTTATTTTAATGTTTAGTTCAAGTAAAAAACTCGTACCTCTTCTCTTATGGCTTCATTTGTTATACGGTCAAGTTTACAGCACCTTTCAACTTCTCTGAAGGATGCTATTCATGAGGCATATATTTTCTATCTTTTCTTTTAATTTGTTCATAATTCACATTCATAGGATAGTACAAAGACTGCCATAACTTTGCTAAAACTAAAATTTTTCATCTTAACCTACGTTGTTTCTAAAAATGCGGTTGATGTATCCACAGATCGTCTCGAACATACCTAACTTAACACCGATATCATAATCTCTGTCATAGCCAATATCAATTTCGAAATGATTAAATTGGCTTACCTGTTCTAGAATTTTATCACTAATCATTATTTTTTATGTTATTGGCTCCTTACCTGGAAATGCCATTACCTTTGTTTTTATAGTAGGGATTTTTATATTGTATATTGATTGCAGATCTGATGTTGCAGATAATACAAATAATTTTGTAAAAGTTTTCAAGGTTTACAACGTGTGCAAAAAGGTGTCGTGTGCAATTATCTGAGGCGTCGTAATGATAAAAATTATATCTGGTCTACTTTTACTGTATGCAAAATTCAAATTTCTTGGAAAATTACTTAAGCACATAAGTATTTATGCAAATAAAAAATAATTTCTCTGATATCTAAATTACGTCAACGCTATATGGGACTTGAAAAATTGTATATAAGAAGAAATTTGCTAGAGCTGAGGCACTTCTCTAACTGGTAAAGCATTTTGGGTTCTCAAATCAATTCGTGCTACGACAACAAAATTCTGGTAAGTGCAGTCAACAACAATCATGAATAATATTAAATTGAGATTTTTAATTATTTTTTAATGAACTTTCTATTTATGTCTTTGAATTTATCTTTTACTACAAACTTTCAAGCAAACATACAGACCGCAGGCAATACAAATTAGCTTAGAGATTAATTCATAGGAAACCAAAATATAATATCACGGGAGAGAACAGAATATCCACGGCGCAGCCAAGACTTATTGTGTTGTGTGGTTATGGGAGGGGAGTTTTAGGGTTTTCTGAATAAAACTACAAAAATACAACCAAGAAACTACAGAGTAAAATACAGGCCTCGGAAGTGGTGTTTGTAAGAGGAGATAAAAGGTGTTGCAACTTGACCGTATAAAGAATGAGACACTAAGAGAAGATTACAATTATCTTGTTGGTACATCCTCTTCATTCACTTATTAAATTTATATATATGTGTGTATATATATATATATATATATATATATATATTACCCTTTCACTGTGAACTTATTTTAGGTTTTGATTTCCCAGACGTTTCGACGTTGTGTTCGTCTTCCTCAATGGGATTTATAATACTGAAAGTCTATACATAGTAACGGTTATGGATTGTGGGTGTGTGTGGTGGGGGTTGCTGGTGGGAGGGAATTGGCGCTGGGATTCGAAGCGTGTGTATGAATCAATGTATCGAAAAGTATGTGTGATCTGTAATGTATTGTTCATTTAATATGTTGTTTGGTTGTAGTGTGTGATATCTGTAAATTTCAAATTGTTCTGCTGTGTTTAGTTATCTACTTTTTGGTAAGTAGTGTAGTATTTCCATGTTGTGATCTCTGTTTTTTATGAAGATTAAAAGTTTTAACTTGCATAAAAAATTAAAAGATTACAAACTACGGTGGAAAGAACAGTGTATGAAGGAATTCCAGATTCTAGACAGGCCAAACAGGTCTGAAAACATAAACCCATAGGTCACGCGTGTGTGGGTAGATCCGGGCGGAGATGGCAGGAGGATTTTTGAAGACGGTACAGGCAGCACCTTGTCTATGGCGTGATGTGAAGGTAATGATGATGAAGTTACAAAAATGTAAAAAAATGTGTTACTATGTTTTAGCGTAATCGAGAAGATAAGCGTAAAAAGCATAAAAGATTTCATAGAGTCGTGAATCAGTAACACGATAGCCTATATTAAAATGTAAATTAAATAAGATACTGTAAAACTGGTACGAAGTGTCTCCTGTCTAGGAGGTGCGAAAGTGTGTGTCTGCGCGCACATTTTGGTGAAGTTTGCGTACAAATCGATTTAAATTGTGCTCTTTGAAAAGCCGTCCCGGACGGTTGTGCGTTCGACCTTATGTTACCCGTATCTTTACGGAGTACCAGACACGTTTTTAGCTGTCAGTTGAAAGAGCAAAGCGATTTCCCCTTTCCACTTAACCGTTTGCCATTTGTCTATCTGTTTATGTGTCTAATCGGGGTATGCCTCGCGAAAAAATTTTGAACGCATAAACCAATTTTGAACGCATTAACCAGTTTTTGAACGCATTAACCAGTTTTTCGAAAAATTAGCAAGCGTGTCCACATGTTTACTCTACGGAATTATGTTTTTCGTGAAATTAGTCTCATAGAAAATAAATGATAGGAGACAGAAATATGTGTGGGGGTCAAAAATAGTTTAATAATTGCATAAACCTACGTAGGATATCAAATAAAAGGGAGTTCTAACCTGAATCGGAATATATATTATTCGATTTTGAAAATCTTACAATTTGTGGATGTCAAGGACTAAAAACTGAATGAATATTTTATAAAAGTTTCAGACTAAAAGACATTGTAACCGAAAGGCGAATGTTTCGAATGTTTAGTGTTTAATGTGTTATTGTGTCCTCAACAATTGTTATATTACTAAAGAAATAGAACAGTAATTGGCTTTTGTGTTATTTTTAAGTTGAATTGAAAAATTGAAAAATGAATCTATTATCCAAATTTATATAATAATAAATGCGCTTTGATCAAAACACTGAACAACTTCTCTAGCTAAGGAAGCTTAATTTAATTTAAGTTTGTTCTTTAATTAACTTGTTAATTATTTTGTAAAATAATTAGAATTAATATTAGGCATTACCTGTATTAACTTCCGTCTTGTGACTTAACTGTTTTAATTTCTAAACCGACGCGTTTCGAGGATAAATCCTCATCTTCAGGTTTTATTATTATAAAGACATCAAATTCACCCGAACGGGGTCGTCAATTATTTACAACACATAAAAACACCACACATAATTTTACATTAATATAGTCTCGGCACAGTCCGATGCTCATCGTCTCGTTGCCAATGATTAACTGTTGTACTTTATCCTGTATGAACGTTATCATTGCCCGTGGACACATCGATATCGTTTGCTGTGTTGTACAGTAGATTAGATCGAAACGAAACTTTATCATTAAGTAGTTGGTCCGCTTGTTACTTAGAAGCCTTGTATATCTCATATTCCTCCACAGCGTTCATGTTGCACCTTTTTTGCAATTATGAAGCAGTTTAAAGTTTCTGTGGAAGTCTGAGTACTTATGATTATATAGCATTAAATGTTGAGCGTAACTAGATCTTTTTTTTTCGAGATATCTCTTTTGGGTAACGTCGTTTTAGAAATTAAAACAGATAAATCACAAGACGGAAGTTAATGCAGGTAATGCCTAATATTAATTCTAATTAGTTTATAAACGTGACGACTTGGAGACAATTAAAACAAAATGTAATTATTTTGTGTTTGTATGTTCATGTAATTTTTCTCAAAGTTAGTTTTTTTTTAATTTGGATCTTATTCGAATACTGATATTTTCCTTTAGTAAAACATTTACAAACTGAATTGGAGACACTTTGCACTGTGTAGATGATAATTGATTTTCAAAAAACGTATAATTCAACAAACAAAGCGGGATCTCAGATTTAACCCTACTGTTTGGCATTTCTCTGTCTGTTTATTTGTTCGTTTAGGTTTTGATGCGTCAAGATCGTTCTTAATTAGAAAATGATACACGACACGTTTAAATTCAGCAGCCTATTTTTGCATTTCTGAGACCAGTTAGAAACGACAAATTTCCACTACTAGTTGTGATAGGAGGTCCATAGGGAGTTTGACGCAAACGTATGCTTTCATAGAAGAGAAATGCACTAGCCTCTCCACCCCAACTCCACTCTCTCCTTCACGTAGGTGGTCCCTGTTACGCAATCCACTCCAAGGTTTTGGTAACCAATCCCTTCGGCGGGGTGGATCGGTGAGCAAACGAGAGATGGGGGTTCTGTCAGGGCAGTGTGAAGGTATCCTGGTCCCTAGCCTGGCAGGATGGTGCATATGTGTGGAGGCGGAGGAGGCTATAGTAGCCCAACGATGCACAATGGTCTCAGTCAGTTAGCCTAGTGCGACCAGTCAGAGAGAGATCGTCAGCTGAGGTGAAAGCAACTTCTCTAGGGGAAGAGCACCCCGAAATCAAAGTTTCTGGTCCTTCAGGTTGGAGGTTGGATCGGAGAATTCATCTGTGAATATCCCATCTGTGAAACTCTTTTATGTGGAGAAGCCTATCAATTTCTCAGTCAGCCAGTTGTCTGCACTTGCTGTTAAAGGAGGCCTTGACTCTGTAGTGGGTTGTCATGCCGCTGAAGATACGGAAACTAAGAGAAGGAATTCCCGCAAATGTCGCTGGAAAATGCCTTATTTATACTCTTTGCATTATACAGATATTGTTTGTTGTATTACAGAGAAAAGAAAAAAAGTTAGTTCTCACTGAATCTGTCCAAGTATATCTCGCAGAGAGTCTGTGCATGAATATGTCTGAATATAGAAATTCGTAGTGTCGTCGCAGTCATATGGGTGTACAGGAGACGGCAGTATCTGCAGCACGTTGGGAATCGATTGAGAGGAAGACTTTGTGTGGCTTAATTTCGTTTAATCACTGTAATCGATTTCAGCAGTCAAGGTAACCGCTGTTTTAGGCGGTAACAGTACTAGAAATAAGAGAAAATAATATTAATTACATCACAGTATGAATACTTTGGTTGTTGAATAATTTGAAATCCGAACAATATTAGTAGGGAGACTTGAACAAAAGCATAATTTGGAACTGCTGGGCTCATGCACCGTTTTGTGTTGCCGGCTCGGATACCGGCAATGCTTTACTGCGTAAGGTCATTGACCTCGTAGTAGTTGTCACTGTACTGACTGTGGAGGATGGAAGACATTCGTCCACCCAATGTGTTGCAGCTACATAAACCGACAGAAGGCTAGTGCATTTCTCTTCTATGAAAGCATACGTTTGCGTCAAACTCCCTATGGACCTCCTATCACAACTAGTAGTGGAAATTTGGTGTATTAAATGAATAACTGATAATTAAAAATAATCACTCCACTCCGTTCTGTCAATGTTAGCGAATTCGTCAGTTTAGTGAACTTTTTCAGTGGATCCCAATCATTGAAGTGATCCGATCTTTAATATTTGATTATTCGATCACTATTTAGCAGGTTCATATAACTTCTATTGTTTATATTCATTAGGTCAATTACGTTCTTATAAAAATTTAGTTATATAAAATACCATGATAGGACAGTATTATTTCAGTTATTATTTAAATTCATTACTTACATAATATTAAATATTATATTATTGTTACGACTTTCTCCTTGATCGTCGCATGGTACAGTGGAAATACAAAAACAGAACACACACACATGAAATCACTAATAACCAATTTAAATTATCACAATTAAACAGTTCTCAATCAACAAGATAGTCTCTTACAACAAATCAAATAATAATTGTTCACACGCAATAACAATGTCAACTAACAGAGTCTCGGACAATTATAAAACAAATAACAGTTCGCCACAATACTTGGAACCGCACTGGAATAAATCGCCGCTAAAACTAAAACTAAGCGCCGGTGAATGCTTATATTTATGCCCGCTGAAATTCCATATGTAATCCAAATCCAAACTACTCGTCAGCGGCCTTGACACAGTGGGCGCGGCCGGCAAAGTCTGGAACAGTCTGGCTAACGCATGTCGAGATCACGTACACACACACACACACACACACACACACACACACATTCCAGCCGGATTCGACTGGAATAGCCGAGAAACACGTAGAATGTTCTATGTAATGGCGTCACCCTTTTTCCGCAGCATTACGTGACATTATATTACAGTAAGTTATACAGGGTCCGCCCGTGAAGCGGGAAAATTAAAAGTACCCAATTTTTTCATGAAACATTTATTATCAGAATTTTTTTTACAGATTTCAGTTTAATAAAGTATGCCATTATTTTACTTTTTTAAAAATAACGCCGCTCAAGTGAGAGCCATTTCTGTGTAAACATTCTTCTAATCTTGACCGAAAATTTTCCATCACTCGACGAAGCAGGTCAGTTTGAATCCGTGCAATTTCTTGTCTGATATTCGTTTTTAATTCCAGTATGGTGTGCGGTCTATCAATGTAGACCCTGCTCTTCAGAAATCCCCAAAGAAAAAAGTCGCATGCGGACAAATCTGGGGATCTTGCAGGCCACGGGGTGTCGCCATATCTGGATATGAGTCCGTCCGGGAAGAGTTCTCTTAAAGCAGCCATGGACACACGAGCAGTATGACTTGTGGCACCATCCTGCTGGAAAAAATTAATTTCCGGAAACCTAGGGAGCTGTTGCATCAAAAATGTTCTGACCATGTGTGTGTGTGTGTGTAGCGGTCTGCATTGACAGTTGTGGCGTTTCCTCTATCGTCTTGGAAAAAATATGGCCCAATAATGCCAGATGATGAAACTGCACACCACACCGTAACTTTGGGACTATGTAATGGCTTTTCATGCAACTCACCTGGGTTTTCATCATTCCAATATCGACTATTTTGTTTGTTTACATATCCATTCAAATGAAAATGTGCTTCATCTGACATAAACATGCGGTGAATAAAGTTTTCATCATCATTTACACGTCGAAATGATTACGAAACAATCGTTGTACAGAAGTCACACAGTCACCATTCTTATAAAACGATTTTACGCAGAAATCACGCTGTGCACCGGACCACTGCTCCATGTTTAACAAATGGCATTAAATGTAAAACAACAATCGAAAACCTCCACGCCCTCTCGTGAGCAGAAAATGAACTACTGGACTTTCAAAATTTCCCGCTTCACTGGCGGACCCTGTATTACACAGAAATTTTCTTTAATATCTTTTTTCCTGAAAATTTGTAAAAACTGAAAAGAGAAGAAAGATCCTGAACAATGAATACTTAAAATATGTAATATTTATTTTATTAAGAAAAATTGCATATTTCTTTTCCATTGTATGTCGTGCTTACGAAAAACGGCGAATGCTCAAGTGGTAATTGAATGAAATGGTAGGGATTGAAATGAATGCCATAGACGTGAGACTGCTTGCGGTAACTCGTTAACTGAATGAAATGAAAGCCAGAGGAACGTCGTTTACTGATCGATTCAATAAGTGACCGAGATTGACACACATAAAACAACTGATCGAATCACCAACTTTACGAGCCCCAGACCGAAGTGAGCGAGCTTGATTAGAAAGCTGTCCAGAGGCATCTAGCGGAAATTGTATAAACACCGCAGATAGTTGGTCAGCGATGGTTACTGACAAACACGTCTTTTAACAGATCGAATCGATTAGTCGTTCAAACGCATGATTTCATCAAAGCGATTCGTTGAATCCTTACGACAGATCTCAGGTTAGGTTTGCTCTAGATATTGTAGAAGCAGATGTTCATTTTTCTACTGTAAAGAAAGAACAATTTTGTAACGAATTAGTTTCAAAACGTGGAGGGAGCCCGAAAAATAGTACAAAGATTTAAAAAAATATATATATATGTATATATATATATATATATATACTATAACGAGAAAAGGTGTAAAGGTGTGTGTTTTAAAATAATAATAACACTTTTTAAATAATATCGACTTTGTAACAAAATCATTCCAAATTTTATTAAATAAAATTTTCTAAAATTTCGAATTAAAATTTCGTCATTAATCGCATAATATTTTTCTTTTGTGTATTCTCATGATAAACACAATTATTGTCACTATACAAATAATATTACACACATATTCATAAATATAATACACAAGATATAAATATAAATAGAAATTTTTATAATTTGTAATATGCTCTCGACTTGCTTACATTGCATTTCTTTTTAAATTCCATATTTTTTTATATTATTACATATGAATATCGTATTCATGAAATATCAATCAATTTTAGAATTACTTAAACATTTATGCTAGGTTATAATTTCAAAAAATAATTTCGTATCTTATAAATAACATTATGAATAACTACAAATTAACCAATTAAATTTTACAATTATTATTTACACTATTCAAGTTCTCATTGTCTCTTTACTCTTTTCTTTTTTTAATGTCTTTTATGACTCGTTGGTTGACGAGTAAAAATGGTCTTATGTCACCTTATTTCTGCGCGGTGATACTCAGTGATTCCTCGTCATGATCCTGAGTCCTGTGTCCTGTGTCGATCCTCCGTTGTCGTCTGATCTACTTGGAGTCCGTCGTCCGGTACTCCTGGTCCACTTAGCATTCAGATTACTCGTACGGTACTGCCGGGATATCGACCTCGTACGCTCCACCGTCGGGCATAGCCTTCGGCTGCAGAGGTGTTCGAACGAAAGAGAGAGGTCGAGCCTGGTGCTGCTCGCTTATTTATATTGTCGGGGGCAAAAATCATGTTTCAACTATTCTGTGCACGATTTATATTGTTGTAGTTTGTCGAGCGTCCCTTTAAAGATTCGTTTATTTTTCGTGCTTATTTTAATTTTATTCGCAACATGCGAAGTATTTTGTTTATTACTCGATGTTCATACGATCGGTAATTTTTTTTATGTATTGTGGCAACAGCGATTCATTACGTCTGCTCTCCGGTACCAGCGACACGGCACGTGACACCTGAAGCGAGCCAATCCGGCATCAGCATTCGGAGCGAGCCAATACCTTAGATTCGTGGCCTGTCTACTTGTGTTAATTTAGACAAAAGGGACTTGATGAAGTAAAACTACGTCACTTATTCGTCTATATAGATCAAATTAGTATTATAAATCAACTTAGTGATTTCAAATTAAACTGTATGTGCACGGTTTCAGGTTGGCGAAATGCTGAAAATATCGTTATTACTGATCGCGGCCGCCGTGGCTACAATGGGCAATTATGAACAGTACGCTGCACCAGCAGGAAAATGTAGAACTGACATTACTCCAATTCCCATTGATTTCAAGAAGGTAAGTAGCTCCAAGATACAAATATAAATTTGTACATCTACATATATATATATATATATATATATATTTATATTGTTATATAACAGTGTATTTACGAGTGTCGTTACGGTTGCGGGTTTATTTTGTTCAGCCCCACGTTGTTGACGTCATCTGTAATAAATAGGTATATTTACGAGTGTTGTTAGGATGTGAGCAATTGTGTGCCCGTCTTATTTAATTACACCCCATTGTTGTAATCGCCATCCGTAATATAACAGAGTATTTGTAGGTTTCATTTTATGTGTTTTGAGTTTTGAAGAGTTTTATTTAGTGTAAATTGCCTCCACTTATGTCAAATACGGATCGGCTGCCGCAATCGATTGTCCTCGAGCGCCCCGTTCTTTTCCCAAATGCTTCGGACCGTTCGCTGCTCACTCTCCTGTTGAATTACCTGTAATTGTCCTGTAATCCTTCAAATTGTCTACAATGACAACTCCTTTGATTCCAAATAACAATATTTATTTTTATTAAAGTTGTTCAGAGAAACGAACAGTCGACTTGTGTCGAAAACAAATATGGGTCGGGTCGACTCTAGCGCCCAATTCGACTTTTACACTAACAAGTTCCAAATAACAAATTGTTTATAATCATATATTAATTCTCAGGGTTTAAGGGTTCTTTTAGACTGTCATTGAATTCAGCAAATACATACAAAAATACAATACATTACAAAGGTAAGTAAAATTTTAAAATCTTAATACTATATTTCGTTATTATTGGTTGCTATGGCAACCAGACTCCATCGGCAAAATGGCCGCTGAACGAACTAACCACGTGCTGTCACAAATTATTTTAAAATAAATGTCTTAGTTTTCAAGGTTTTCTTTCAATAAATGATCGCGGGTGTTTTTCTGTAAGTGTAGATAGTGTCTACGGTAGTGTTGTGTAATCGTACCTGCAGCGTGGTTGATAATTAGAGTTGGCGTCAGACAGGCTTTATGGAAGTGTGTTCATTGTATGTAATCAGGATTTTCAAAGGTTCTGCATTTATTGGTTGTTTTGATTTAAATATTTTCCTCTTCCAATCTTCCACAGTATTTGTAGCTTCTATTAGTTATAATTTTTCTTCGCCAAAGGTCCAAAAAACATTACTTTGGTTTAATTAAAAACTTCTTCATTAGAGCTCATCTGCTCACTGCACTTGTTAACAATACAATAATACAATACTACATTCCTGCCTTTCCATCAACGGTTTCGTGCCCTCACAATACTGGCCTGTGATTGGTCAAAACAGAAAGTTCATAAGGTCACGTTGTCGGTTTACAAGATTTAAATATTTATCTGCCTATAAGAAAAATACTCCTTTTTCAGCTTTAAGTTTTCTTAAATTTAAATGACATCATTCTTTTCTTTATGTCATTGTGAACATTTTGCTACCTCATTTACTTACGTTGGTTAATTATAAAGGGTGGTTTTTCACCTTACAATAATTCTAATTTTGGGCCTATACTTTTTATACATTTGTTATATCACTTTACAATTCCTTAAATTAATCTAATATGTAATATTACTGTTAAAACAATTAGCTTTATCATACAAATTTTCTCCCTTTCCTGTTTTATCACATTGGTTTACTAATCTACTCATTTCTGACATTATTTCCTTTGTATGGAAGTTGTGGCCTAGGCCATCAATAGCATTTCATTAATATATTCTAAATTACATTTATTATTACCTAGGTTTTTGGTTTTGAACCCTTTTTCCTGAGTTACATCTTATTACATGAGTCTTGACCCTTAACATGTTTTCACAATAGTTAAAAAATAAAATCTTTTGACTTATTACTTAAAGTAGTGTTTACATGGACAAGTTTACAATCATAAATTAACAAATAATATAATTAGAACAAAATCTTTTAACATGTTACCTTCGAGGTATTGCCTTCATGGCCAAATTCTACATTTATAAATTGACAAATAATTATAAATTACTTGGTGTACCATACTTCCATCCCATCAATCTTATCAAGCATTACTGGCTAATGAATAGATTATTGTTCATAGGTCCTGGTTTCTAATACACATTTTCTTATTTTGCCAGTAGGCTCACACAAACTTATAATGTAGTTTATAAATGTTAATAACTATATTGGTGTAGACACAAATACAACTACTTACACCAAAGCCTTCACTAACATCTCAGTCTGAGATGAAACCCTTCACCACCATTCACTATTGGTGTTATTTCTGGGTTTTTCCTTTTTTTATAAAAGTAATTAACTCGCACTTATGCTGTCACCACTTCACTGACACATATTGTATT
The DNA here is from genome assembly GCA_034769895.1 of Magicicada septendecula. Taxonomy (NCBI): domain Eukaryota; kingdom Metazoa; phylum Arthropoda; class Insecta; order Hemiptera; family Cicadidae; genus Magicicada; species Magicicada septendecula. The sequence goes on along the minus strand of CM068369.1, from coordinate 18,424,874 downwards.
TATCACATATTTAAATAATAATAGGGATTGTTAATTTTATTCCCCACTCTTTCACATTCACTCATTTACATAAAGGTTTGTATGTATATTCTTTACTTGCTACAATACATTTTAATTATTTATTTTATTATTTGTATTGTATTTTTTCTTATCTTTTATATTGTACAGTCTTTTCTGTAAGTAAGGTTTGTTTATCTTTATCTGGTTTTAATAGGATAGTATAGGTGACTTTACCTACTGAATTGAGCGGTTTTAAGTTTTTGGGATGGGGCTACTATTCTGTCACATTACAATATATATTGCAACTGTACAAATTTAATTATAACTAATAAGGATATTGTGAGTGTGTAAAAATTACAAACACGTCTATCATGGAGGAGATGATAAATTATTTATTATACACAAGAATATAGTGTTTTATGGTGTATATTGTATTAAAAATTGTCATGCATTTATATTTGGAATAATAGTTTATATTGATCGATAATATATCGATTTTACTTTGCTGATGATACGTCCTCCGTACGTGCGATCCTCCTCTTCCTATCGTCGCTCCCGTCCTGGCGTCCTCTTCTTCAGCGTCACAGTCCTCCCTGGCGTCCTCTTCATCCTGGCGTCCTCTTCGTCTTGTCGTCCTCTTCTACGGCGGGTTGCTCCAGTGGCGATATTTCGATCAGTCTCGTTGATGATTATGTCTAACTGTTAACATCAAGACTCTTCCCAAATTGTTACTCACAATGATTATTGTTTTTACTCGAACAGTTTATTATTAATTGGTATGTTAAATTTGATCAATCTCAGGGTGAATATGGGTATTATTTGAATTCGGTGTATTAGTCGAACCTTCCAAGAAAACTTGAAGTGTCTTTAATTCCCTATGCGGATATCTTAAACTAACAGGAGAAAAGCATTATAATATACTACAATTTTACTTAAATAATTAACCCGCTCGGCTCTTTACGCTGAACTTAGTAGGGAATACCAAGATTTATTTTAAGTTAGATATTTCTATGTTCGTACGAGAAAAACTCTGGAACGCCGAGCACAACTTCACCTTGCAAATGCTACAGAAGAACTGTGTCGATCCTTACCCTACAGATTATGAATGTTACTGAATTTAGTGTCTTCCTCTTGATTAAGTTGAGGTCACATGTTAGATGATTGCAAAAGATACAAAGTTTTCCTGAAACAGTTTGTATAAATCCGCACTAATTAGCATTGAATTTATCTACAAATTTTATTACCCTATTAATAATAAACGTTTCAAATTGAATTTTTCCCTACTAAAAAAACCATATTTCTAAAATAGTTATGAACCTCAGAGTAAACACAAATTGAAGCTATTTACATAAATAATAATCCATTTTCAAAGATTCATGTCGATCGGTTAATTACCGCGGAATATATAGCGATCACAAGTTATCACACCCGCACACGCGCACATATTTACCCAAAAAATACATGACAATAAAGAACACTTTTCATGAACAATTTGGTACACCCTACATGCGTATCCATTTCTAAAGAAAAAACTTACGTCTAAAAGACAAAATATTATACATAAAACCAATTTAAACATGAAAATGTTCGTCATGCATGTGCTTAGCTTATCATCCTGTGTTCCGTTGCAGGATTAACCCCACCACGTGTAAAAAAAAATTTTGTATATGAAAAAAATTTTATTTTTTTTCACCTAAATTGACATAACTTTCTCCCAATAATAATAATCATCCAAATAATAACATAAGAAATTCAAAAATTAAAATAAATTAATAGCTTCTATCAAACAACATTCCTCAACTGCCACTTTGACAGCACTAATATAAATAAACAAACGCACGTGACTAGATATCAACAACATTCCTGAACACAGATAAGCATCTCACCACTTTTGATGTTATTTGGCTATTTTACACTGTATACCACAGTTCATTCCACAACATTTATCCAACATGATCACAATTATTCTTACTTTACACATATTTTTATACAATTTCCTACCAGTCATACCAGCTATATGCTTGGCATATTAGGAACAATTATCTTAAACGTAGTATTTTCTTAAGGATGATGCATATAACTTCCCTATCACCCGGTTTGTATTTGGGTTTGTGACAATGTACCTATTTTTACTCACTTGTTCCGATAAAATATATGGACCGTTGTATAATCTAATGAATTCGGTTGCCATATTATCTTCCCTGTACCCTACATTTAAAGCTCGCAAGAGTACCTTCTCGCCAGTTTTGAAAGTTACCAGTTTGTGATCCGCATTAAAATTCTCCGTCCGTTCTTCGGCACACTTTTTAATGCGTCTCCTGGCTTCTGTATTTTCAAACACATTTGGAATAGGCAAATTCTACATTGCAATCCTCCTGATGCACCCATCCCAGACACGCTTTGGCGTTTCTCCGGTTCGTTAGGTGTAAATCCTGTCGTGTCATTGTAATTACCGTTGATGCACGCTCGAAAAACTCGAGATAATCCGGCCACCTACTCTGGTTGGTATTACAATAAGTGCGAAACAGGCGCCCTAACTCTCTGTTGACCCTTTCGTCGAGGTTGCCTTGCGGTCTCCGGATTGCTGTCAATACTGTCTGTATATTGTCCTTCTCTACTTCAGACTGCCGCTTCTTGTTGGTAAATTGCTTACCCTGGTCAGATAGAATTTTTTTCACCGGACCATATTTCGGAATGTATTTATTCAATACAACATTTAATACTGCCATCGTGTTAGGTCGTCCAATTGCATATAAACTTACGTTTTTAGAAAATGCATCTGTGCAAACAACAAGGTTCCTCATACCCCTTGAAGCACGTGATAGCGGACCTAAAAAATCAATACACAGTAGATCATTTTTATTCTTTGTAATGATGTTACCCATCTCCACATAGGTGTGTTGATTTGGGTATTTAGCTGTCTGGCATATGTGACATATTAGCAAAATAGACTTAACTTTCCTTGCCATTTTCAGCCATACGAAGTCTTCTCTCACCGTTAAATAACATTTATAAGCTCCAGCATGAGCAAGACTTTCATGACAAGCCCAAGTTACATCTTCTACGAGATCATCAGGAACCATAATTTTCCATTGTCCGTCGATTACCTTATATAGTATATCCCTGTCGATTTTGTATTTCCGGTTGTCTTGACTTTGTATTTCCTCACTGATTTTTCTTAATTTCGCATCTCTCTGTTGTTCAATATTTATGAATTTCTTCTATTTTTTAAGTCATTCGATAACGTATATTTGACTGCTAGAATTTGTAAAATCGATTTAGGTTTGCTGAAATTATTATTTAACTGTTTCTCTTGACCCGCAGTCCGCTTATCGCCAGTGCACTGCCAGTTGCTCGTTATCTTATCTATGCAATAAACAGCTCATTTTGTATGTCAATGCGCTTACATCGATCAGCTGGGTTCTCGTGTATTTGTCCCAACCTAATAGTAGGGTAGCTCATTTTGAATTTTGCAGGTCAGTGTTTTGTTAGTAAAATCAATTGTGGCGTGTATTTGTTTAATGTGTCAGTGCCAAATACAACATCATAAATTAGATTTTTCACTATAAGAACGGGTACTTCCACTTCTATACCTTGTGAATATAATGTGACAAGTACTTGGTTACAAATAGTTTGTGATTCACCTGTGGCTGTAGTTACTATTGTATTGTTGACAGGTAAGATCGGTGTTTTTTCTAAATTGGTGTCTATGTTCGTTAATAAATTTCTCACTGATTAGAGAAATTTGAGCCCCAGTATCGAATAATACATTACTGTCATATCCATTAGCTTTCGCGTTCACAACAATATCATTATCATTCTTATTTCTAACACTTTCCACACCATAATCAACACAATTATTATATTTTAATTCATCTCTAATATCTACAGAATATAGGCCTGAAGCGATTTATACTTTATTATCACTAACATTGCTAACAGATGATTTTTGACACTGCTGTTTGTTACGGTATGTTTTATTTGTTTCAGTAATTGCCCATACATTGCTTTCATTGAACTTTTGGAAACTAGGTTTGTTTTTAAATTATTGTGGTTGTTTTTGTTGTGGTTGTTGCGGTTGAAATTGTTTACGAGCCGGTTCACTATTATTATTACTATTAGTTTGGCTATCAACATTATCCCACTTGGTTAACAATAGGTGTAGTTCCTCCAATGATTTAATACCTTGCGTAATTACCGCGAATTGAATACTGCGTCCGAAATGATGAGCCAATTTATTTACCATCCCCGGTTCTGACATTTCTTGTTCTAGATACTTCGCTCGAGATATGAGTTGGATTAAATAATTTTCTTTAGGTCCTTTTAAACTGGAATACCTACCAAACTCCAGCTGTACACGTATTTTTTCTGTATCTCGCTGTTCAAGTATCTCGCCCTAAAATGTTGTGCCAGATCTTGATATGTAACTATTTTATCTTGTACTACCGTGAAGCATTCAGGTGCAGTATCCTTTAATCTTCTGACTACATAGTTTATTTTAGCCATCTCACTCAGGCTGTCGCCTATTGCTTCCATGTCACGCTGGCAGTTCTTAAGGAAGTGAAGAGGAATTTCCGTGTCTCTACCGAAGAATTTTATCTGTGAATTGTTTTCATCTAACGTTCTATAGATGTATGTAGTCTGGTTCGTTGGTGTCGAGGTACTTTGGAGTCGAGCATCTGCTGTTTCAATTCTTGTATCCGCTGATCGTGTTCAGCTACGAGGTCACTTACCGTAGATGTGTGTTGAACTACTCTTTCCTCTATCCCAGTGATTTTAGCTTCACAGTCACTGATGCAAGAATTGTTGGCTTCTAAAGCGGTCTCAATATTGCTGCGAATTATTTCTACCTTTTCGCCTATACGTTTTTCTGCTGACTTTAATAGTTGTGTATTTTGTTTTGCCTGATCATGTACGGCAGTATAAATTTTTTTTATCTCATCATGAAGTTATTTATTTTGTTTTTCAACTTCTTCTTTATTTTCTTTATTCTCTTCGGACAGCTTTCGCATATTTGCTATATTTTCGTCAGACATTTTCTGCATATTAGCTAATATTGCAGCTAATGTATTTTGTAATTCTTGTGATTCGGGCATATTGATTATTTATTTTTATAAATTTAACAAATATTAAAGTCTTTATTTATCGTAACGGTACTATTTTTAATACTTATTATTACGAATAACGGTCAGTTTATATGTTATTTACTATTATAGTCCAGTATTCTAATCAAATGTAAACAAGCTTAATCTAACACAAATACAAATAATAATTGAACCTCTACATAAACAATTACTACTATTGTTCAAATATCTGATAAGAGAGAGTATTCAAACTTTTATCTACGCTCCCTGATAACATAGAACGGCACACACAATTAGTTCAATGAATTTATTCTATACGCACTCAAATAATATTTCTATTTTAAAACTAATGCACAAAAATCGTACCCCACGTTGGCCAGCGCCAAATATCCTTATGCAACGATACAAATTAAATTATAACTAATAAAGATATTGTGAGTGTGTAAAAATTACAAACACGTCTATCATGGAGGAGATGAAAAATTATTTATTATACACAAGAATATAGTGTTTTAAGATGTATATTGTATTATAAATTGTCATGCATTTATATTTGGAATAATAGTTTATATTGTTCGATAATATATCGATTTTACTTGGTTGAAGATACTTCCTCCGTACGTGCGATTCTCCTCTTCCTATCGTCGCTCCCGTCCTGGCGTCCTCTTCTTCAGCGTCACAGTCCTCCCTGGCGTCCTCTTCGTCCTGGCGTCCTTTTCGTCTTGTCGTCCTCTTCTACGGCGGGTTGCTCCAGCGGCGATATTTCGATCAGTCTCGTTGATGATTATGTCTAACTGTTAACATCAAGACTCTTCCCAAATTGTTACTCACAATGATTATTGTTTTTACTCGAACAGTTTATTATTAATTGGTATGTTAAATTTGATCAATCTCAGGGTGAATATGGGTATTATTTGAATTCGGTGTATTAGTCGTACACCTTCCAAGAAAGATAGAAGTGTCTTTAATTCCCTATGCGGATATCTTAAACTAACACGAGAACAGCAATATAATATACTATAATTTTACTTAAATAATTAACCCGCTCGGCTCATTACGCTGAACTTCGTAGAGAATACCAAGATTTATTTTAAGTTAGATTTTTCTATGTTCGTACGAGAAAAACTCTCGAACGCCAAGCACAACTTCAACTTGCAGATGCAACAGAAGAACTGTGTCGATCATTACCCTACAGAGTATAAATGTTACTGAATTTAGTGTCTTCCTCTTGATTAAGTTGAGGTCACATGTTAGATGATTGTAAAGGATACAAAGTTTTCCTGAAACAGTTTGTATAAATCCGCACTAATTAGCATTGAATTTATCTACAAATTTTATTACCCTATTAATGATAAGCATTTCAAATTGAGTTATTTCCTACTAAAAAATACATATTCCTAAAATACTTGTGAACCTTAGAGTAAACACAAATTGAAGCTGTTTACATAAATAATCCATTGTCAAAACTTCATGTCGATCCGTTAATTACCGCTTAATATATAGAGATCACAATTTATCACACCCGCACACGGGTACAAATTCACTCAAAAAATACATGACAATAAAGAACACCTTTTCTTGAAGAATTTAGTACACCCTACATGCGTATCCATTTCTAAATACAAAACCTACGTCTAAAAGACAAAATATTATACATAAAACCAATTTAAACATGAAAATGTTCGTTATCCATGTGCTTAGATATAAACAACATAGCTTATCATCCTGTGTTCCGTTGGGAAAAAAAATATATATATATATATATATATATATGTATATATAGAGCAATGGAACATCGCAGAATGGGTATTTGTAGGCAGGACTACATTCTTTTATGCCAATTTATGACGTTATAGGCATGTTGAAAAATGATTTTATTTAAATTTTGTAAAATAATTATAAGTTTTGAATTAAGAAATGGGTAATTAACTGTTGTATGTCAAAATGCCCATAAATTTATTTTCTGTCATGTCAAGTGCCAATTTAGTGTGCGAGTGCGCGTGTGCGCGTGTTATTCGTATTTACATGAATGACTCTGGTTTAAATTAACGTATTGAATTGAGACTTGGACAGCTCATGCTTCTAAATTAGCGCTACATTTTTCTTATGGTAAACACTCGAAACATATTATTTTAATAAGTATTTTTTAACAGAATTCATCTTTCTAAAGAATCCTTATCTTCTAAAAGTGATAAAACTTTTTGATAAAATCTGTACCTGCTTTTGGAGTTTTCAGCCAAATTGAGCAGGATTTCTGTCTATCAATTTAACCCGTCAATCAAGTGCTAGGGGTTTGACCAATCAGAGGCCCATATTTTCATTCAGACTGGGTCTTCGCGAAGGAAGTTTCAGTTAGTTTTCCCTATCAGCTCGACCTTAACAGACGTTCTCTCTGTGCGAGTTTTCGTATTAGTATACGTTTCTATATAAGGGTTACGAGTTCGGAATCTTAGCAACGAGTTGCCCGTTGGTTAAATTCGATTGGGTACTAGAAGTCAATTAATATAAATTAAATTATTAATTTAAATAGTGCTATTCTCGCGAGAGTCAAGATTTCCTCTTAGGGCAGGTGTGTTTATCGTAATACATCTGTGTGAACGCGAGGACACATCAATACTCGGGAAGGTGTACGTACAATACACCGAAACTACATTAATTTAAATTAACACAAATTATCGAGCCTTGAGTAAAGAGATAAACGCTATCGGTGTATCGGCGTGCGTGCGTGTGAGCGGAGTGTCTACGTGTCATCAGAGCAGCAGATTTCAGCAGGCAGCGAGAGGTAGCAAATTCAACAGGCCGCGAGAAGTGGCAGTGCAACGGTTCAACGATGTCGTAAAAGGAATTCAACAACCAAGTAAAAATAGACATTTAAGGAAAGAAACTTTCAAGTCATTTACAGACATTATGAAATTTAGGTTAACTAATTTTTGTCAATCACAGACCATTTTAAATTTGTTTTAAATATATATAGCTTACTCCAGATAAAAGACTATTGGTATTGTGTTTTTAATACTATGCCTTATTAGTTTTTTTGTCTGGTGAAGTACATATGTGTTGTTGGTTGACTATTATTATTGTGGCTTCCTGTTGGCTTCTGGTATTTCATATTGGTTTTATTGTGTGTGATTGTGGTGTATGTGTTAGTTTTTTGTGTATTTTCAATGTTGAGTGCTTTGAATATGCATACAAAAAACCAGAAATATATAAATCCAATTTAGCCACACATGCAATAAACACAGGACATGAATTCCCAGACATAACCAATGTAACACTAATAAAACATATACCACACAAAGGCACCATAATGAACATTTGGGAAAATTTACGAATATACAAACATAAAACAGAAAACGAACTAATACCTGAACAAATACAAATCAATACAAAACATGACACAATATTCAAAGCACTATATATATATATATATATATATATATATATATATATAGAGAGAGAGAGAGAGAGAGAGAGAGAGAGCAGGGAAACAAATGAATGTGCACAGATAAGTAATAGTAAAAAATAATATCAAGAGAGAATATTATCTGAAGGTAGGAAAATTTATTAAATTAAAACAATTTTAAATCTTATCAGTTATTTTCTTTATTAAACACAAAATTATTTTACTGAAATATTATGTCTTTTATGTAGTAATCAAATGATCATCTTGAACAACCTGTTTACTGTTAGGCCTACATGTTTCAAGAAATTCCTTCTCCTGTTGGTCAGTAGACGGCTGCTACGCTACTATGTTGACCGCTGGCCTCGATGATGCGTTGTCACCCGCGATACAAACACGCACGCCGTTTATCTGCCCGTTATTGTTTATACTGATACATCTCAGGTTCTGAAATGTGGGTCAACTCTTAATATAGATATGGTGTATTAGGCTTACACATTCCAGTTATCTTAAAGTGTCCTCGCGTTAACACAGGAGTATTCCGCTGAATACTACTGGACATAAACGGATATTCTGCACTAACGCGGGTTAGCACTGTTAAATGAGAGCACTGTTAAATGAGCTATGCAATATCAATTGCGAAGTCAGTTAATGAGATCCATCAACTCTCGATGTAGCATACGGGTAACTCATCGCTAGTACTTCGTACTCGCGTCATCACCTTACAGGAAAACGTGTTCTCACACGAAAAACTCGCGCAGGGAGTACGTTACTATGGGACGAGTTTTAGATGCGAACTGCACAATCTACATTTGATCAGAGACATAACCGACTGAGTTTTAGAATTTCTACTTTCTACTTGGCTAAAATTTGGAACTTCATAGATTCTAACAAAGATAGCTTCACATCATGTTACGACTGCAAAAGCTTGTAGAGATGTTAAAAATTTTATGACACTCCTGCAGATAATGTGTCCACAGAAGAGTGAATTTAGTAAAAAAAAATAATTAGTAAAATTGTATGTTTGGTGCGTTTTATATAAAAGATATGTAGCGCTAATTATGACGAATATGCTCTCCAAATTTCATTCCGAAATGTTAATTAATAAAGACGTTATTCAGAAAAATACAAATAACACGCGTCCACGTGCACTCACGCACTAAAATTGTACTAGACATTAAAGTGAATAAATTTACGGGCATTTTGATATATATAGCGAATAAATAACCATTTATTATTTCACAACTTACAGCTAATTTTCAATAATGAAAATAATCAATTTTTAACATGCCTTTCAACGTCAAAAAATGTGTAACAATGTCTACACATTCATTTATCATAGCTTTTTGGGTACATCCGTGTATGTAATGCTTATATTGCCGACGTTTCGTTCCGTAATCCCGGAACATTTTCAAGGCGTACTGATGTTGATTTAACTGCGGCTCGCGTTTTATATCTTACTTCCCTTGTGATTTTCGCTGTGGGAGAGCGACTGTGTTGTGGCCATATCAATTACAACTCAAAGAATCCTCTGAAATACAGAATAATTTCTGTAAATCATGCGTCAGGTGATGAAAACACCTACTTGCAGTGTATTTATTTGAAGATATTATATTGGAGACCTGCAGGAAACTCAACGTGTTATTTAAAAAGCAACATATACGTGCGCGCACGTTTACAATTATTAGACATTTTATTGACTATTAATATAAATTATTTACTTTTTTATAATACTGTTCTATTGGAGAAAATTATTTCTTTAAATTATTAATACTGTTGACCATGACGTGTCCGAGTATTATTAACTGAAACATTCTATTCAGACACGGAACGCAAGTATTTTGGTTATAAATTTATTAAGTTTTTAAATTTTTGCTAAACTTCTTCTTCTTCTTATGATAGTTCCTATCCTTTTCGCCCAACTTCACTCTTTCCAAGTACTTTTCCCTGTGACCGTAATAAGTAAAATCTCTGTTCATTTCTCATGTGATGTCCCGGATACTGAAATTTTATTATCTTTACTGTGTTAATAACTTCCCTATCTTTCTTCATCTTTCTAAGAACTTCATCATTAGTTAGATGTGCTGCCCATGAAATGCTCAGTATTTTACGGTAGAGCCACATTTCGAAAGATTGAAATTTCTTAGTTGTGGCTTCAGTCAAAGTCCAAGATTCTACACCGTAGAATAGGACCGAGAATACGTAGCAGCGTAGAAATCTCACTTTTGTGTTTATTGTTAAATCTTTTTTTACCTTTTCTGTATGTTGTGGAGTAGTGTTATGTGTTTTGTATCTATGAAGTGAATGTGTTGTAAGCAAGTCATTACCAAAAATATTAATATGTTTCATCAAGTGTCCAACGAGTCATCAAACAATATCATAATTATTGACAACGAGTCATCAAATTATTATAATGGGCCACTCGTTCTAGAATACTTCATACAAATAAAGAATAATCATTATTTTTGTTCACATTGGCTCCTTGTCTTAACATTCTATGTAATTTTTATTTATGAAGCTAATTAATCTTTGAGTAGATTCTGCTTTAAACGGTTCTATAGTAAAACTGCAGTTATAAATTGTTTTCAAATTTCAGTTGATCAGTTTGCGGCGTTGGCAATTACTGCACGTCCCTGACGTTCCCGCGTTCAGCGAAATAGACTCCTGGTTTAAGGACTTAGTCCCGTCCAAACGCAACTTGGTAAATGGACTGGACAGGTTTAAAATGTGAGTGAAATCGCCATGTTGCAGTTAGACTGGCAGTGAATATTTCAGTTTGTGTGTGTGCGTGTGCGTGCGTATGCAGGTAAACTCTAACTTGAGTACGTGTTTTAGGTACGACGGTTCAATGTCAGCCTATTCCTACACATACTCATATGGAAGCGACGGTCTAGTTTATGAAGTGTCAAGGGATGGATACGGTAAGTGCTGTCACAAACTGGGATGCCCCGCACCCAACACACACACACACGCACACACACAAACTGAATCAACAAACTCAGTTAACTGTATATTATGCGCTGTTAAGTATTTAGCTGTTGGAACCGTTTAAGAAACCACCCAGTTTCAAAATCTCCTTTGGTCTACAACATTTTGGAGGGAGGCAGAGGCGCGCCAGTACTGTCCGACGCCTGTGTACAGAGTTAGTTGGCCCCCCTCTACCCCACCTAACAAAAACCCTATCAGTAAGTACAAATTAAATACGAAATATATAAATTAAAATTTTATTGAACAAAAACCGGGAATTACAAAAAATGGATGAAAACAATAAACACACAAGAAGGGTTTAAAGACAAAAACCTCAAAAAATAATTGGGAAAAAATAATGTACTTTATGTTACTTGTCATGAAAATCATTTGCCAATTGCACCATATATAGGTTTACGTAAATTAACAGATGAACTTTGAGTTTTATAAAAACAAAGCTATTAGATATTTTTTCTACATATAATTAAACTGACTGTAATTTTGTTTAACAGAAAAGTTGCTTTGACACTTGTACCTTGTATAGATATCGTGTAAATAAGAAACTGATGAACTTACAAGTATATAAAATAGGCACATAATACTAACATTATTAGGTAAAGAAATAGGTAAGTAAATATTTAAACAGAAAGAAAAAATATTTAGTGACTTGAACTTTTCTTACTTTTTTCCTATTTGTATCGGCCATCTGAGGACCACATGAAAATTTTAATTCCTTATTCCTTGTTCTTTTCTTTTACTCCTGTTCTTTCATCTTTTCACTACGTATCTTCTTACTGTGTTCAGTCCACTTTAAACGTGCGTTTTTATCTCTCCTACCTTGGACTCCGTCCACTTTTAACACTTTTGCCAGAAAAACGTCTCTTCCAATTGCTTCTTCTGCGTTTTTTTAAATCTTTTTCTAAATCCTTTTTGACTTCTTTCATTCAACTTCATGTTAACTTCTTTTCCCACAGATATTTGAAGATCTGTTTTGTTAACCTATTGCCGTCTATATAAATGTCCAAAAAATAAGTCTTCTGTTTCTCACGGTTTCTGTTACATTTTGAAAACTTTGATATTTGGTATCATTACTTCCTAATTTCCTACCTTGTGAAGTTTTTCGTTTGGTTAAAATTTTCCTAATAATTCGTCTTTCTAATATTTTTAGTTTGTCTAAATTATAAATCAATGCTAGACATTCACTTGCATGTAGGTATTCTGGCCTCACTACTGTACTATAAGTTAATGCCTTATTTTCGCATTTTTAAATATGCACTTTTGTATTGTAAATATCTTTGTTTATACCATATGCTCTTTCCTTTTTATAAATCCTTTCTTCTAAAGCACATTTTTTTAAACCATTCTCTTGAATTAGTTTCCCTAGGTACTTAAATTTGTTAACCCTCTCTACTTTACCAATATCTGTTAGCAGGAATTTTGGCGCTTTTCTTACTTTTATTAATAAAAATTTTTAAATAATATCGTGTTTATCAAGTTGATCCAAAATATCTGACCCTATTGATATAATGACAAGATCTGAAAGTCTATCTTATACTATTGTGGAAGGCAAGTAGTTTTTAATATTCTTAAGTTTAGAAAACGATCTAACAACTATCCGTATCACTTATAACATGGATTATAAAACCTCAAGCGCACTTAGCGTTCAATTAGTTAATGTAAATATATAAACTCCCTACAATAATGTATATTCGTGTTCACTTATAGCAACAATACAAAATCTCTGGCGCACTCAACTGTTCGGAGTAAAACAGGGCGGTGAAAGTCTGGTTCAATGTAGGGTGATAAGTAAATTAACTGACCATTTGCATCGACAGCAAATGGTGGCCTCATTGCCATCTTACTTTAAGAGTCATATTTTCGTTTTGCTTAGTGAACAGCTAGCATCGCTTGTTCCGTGCACTTCATTTATATTCGACGCATCCCTACTTTTAGGCGAGCGTAATATACGGAATGTTCCCAAAGAAGACTAGCCTACAAAGTATGACAATATTGTTATACTCTCTTAAAGTTTCTTCATTCATTCATAATACATTCTCTTAATGTGATGTACATAGGACACGTTTGTCCCATGTAAACATGCAAAATTAGTCCTGTAATAAAATACTCACTTATTTGTTATGAAAACTAACCTCGTAATAATTTCTAACACAAGTAGTATGGAGAACCATACTTGACTTCCATCTTCTAAGATTTATATTTAAAATCATTTAGGCCTACTTGAATACGGTTCGATAAATTATAAAAATATCCCCCACCCTCAAATTATTTTCACTATTTATAGATATTTGTGTTATAATGGAATAGTCGTTTAATATAATGTTATTTTTGAGTCACTTTATCTACAAAAATTAGATACTTTATTCTTCTAAAGAGACTGAACTGCGCAGATAATCATCCCTCCTCCTTAATTGATCACCACCATTTATGATATTTACACATTCATAGCAAAATAGTTTTATCATATGTTGTTGCTATGGTATTTTTAATCCTTCAAAATTAAACACTCGTATTTTAATTGATATCAGCAAAGTAATTTTCAAATATCACCCCTCCCCCTTCAACTACACTCTCCATACATAGATAACTCATTTAACATTTTACAGTAAATTAACATGACTATATTCTCGGGGCACTTATTTATCAAAATTAAGTACTTTACTCTTGTTAAAACAAACAAATTCCGGTAAACTACCCCTCCCCCTTAACCGAACAACCCCATTTTCGATATTCACACTTTTATTGATTAACAGTTTCATTATATGTACTTACTAAGGGCGAGTGAATGAAATTACTGAACACAGGATGTTAGAGTAGTGTAGGTGGTAAACATCTGTTTAGGGCGTATCTGGAACATCTGTGTTGCGATGGCGAGGGGTGGGGAGTGTGTGCATAAGACAAGGGAAGGTCCATTTTTCTACCTTTTTGTATGTTGTGGAGTAGTGTTATGTTTTTTGTGTCTATAAAGTGATTGTGCTGTAAGCAATGATCTGCAAAACCTGTATTAGATGTATTGGTTAAAATCGCCTTCTTATGTTCAGAAATGCGATGTTTCAGAGCACGGCCACATTGTCCGATATAAATAGCATCGCATTCTGCACAGTGTATTTCATAAACTCCATTTTTCTCCAGTGTATTAGATTTTTCTTTATTATTGACTAGTAGTGAAAAAAGATTACGTTTGTTTACTGATACCATGTTAAGACCATGGTTTTTTAACCTATTATTAATCTTATCTGTTATACACGGAATGTAATTTGTTAAGTGAAATTTTTTGTTACCCTGATCTGGCTCTATGGAATAAAATTCTTTTAAAGTAATTTTCTTCTGTTTTTTTTAAATTAAAGAATTAATTATTCTTTCATCATAACCGTTATTTTGTGCTATGGCTTTTATAATATCTACCTCTTTATTGAAATTTTCTTTGGATAAAGGAACTATAAGGAGACGATTAACTATTGCATGAAAACTGCTTAATTTTATGTGCCATGATGTTAGTGATTGTTTATGTATAACGGTATCTGTAAAAGTAGGTTTTCTATATATCTGAAAACTAAGATTATTTTGTGATCTAGTAATGGTAAGATCCAAAAAATTTAAACTTTTCATATTTTCTGTTTCAAGTGTAAATTGCACGCTACTATAAAAGGAATTAATATAATCTAAGAACATATGGAGCTGTCTATCTGTTCCCGTCCAGATACAAAATATATCATCAACATACCTTGCCCAATGAAAAACATATTTTATGTTGGGGTTATCAGATGTAAAAATGTTTTCTTCCAAAAATGTCATAAAGATTTCACTTAATAAAGGTGATAAAGGAGAGCCCATAGGTAAGCCATTAAATTGTTTATAGATTTTATTATTAAACTGAAAATAATTTTGTCCTATGCAAATATCTAAGGCCGAGAATAATTCTTTTTTCTGATCACTATTTAAGGTTAAAGTATTTTGTATATGTGAGGAACAGATAGACAACAGAACATCTACAGGTATAGACGGAAATAAATTCTTAACATCAAATGAAACTATGTTCCAAATATTATTAAATTTATATCTTTGATCCTTCTGAATTTACTATTTTACTCTTATGTACTATGGTGTATTTTAACAGCAGTACAATATGTGTTGGTTGACTATTATTATCGTGGTTTCCTGTTGGCCTCTGGTACTTCAAATTGGTTTTATTCTGTGTGATTGTGGTGTATGTGTTAGTTTTTTGTGTATTTTCGATGTTGAGTGCTTTGAATATTGTGTCATGTTTTGTATTGATTTGTATTCGTTCAGGTATTAGTTTGTTTTGTAATTTATGTTTGTATATTTGTAAATTTTCCGAAATGTTCATTATGGTGCCTTTGTGTGGTATATGTTTTATTAGTGTCACATTGGTTATGTCTGGGAATTCATGTCCTGTGTTTATTGCATGTGTGGCTAAATTGGATTTATATATTTCTGGTTTTTCTATGCGTTTAGATGTTCAAAATAACGTTTTTTCAGCTGTTTTTTGTTTATAAATATTAAATGTATTGTATACATCAAGAAACGGACTGTAGCAGAAAGTGATTGTATATATATATATATATATATATATATATATATATTTCAGTACTTCACGTCATGTTCAGTTGTTGACAACATAAGAAAGCGGTAGAAAATTATAATCGAGGCCTATAATCAACTTAACGATAGAGATTATACATAATAAAAGTCCTCATTTACTTATAGATATGGTAGTTGATTTAAATTAACAAATTGTGTTAAGTATAAACTCTCAAATTATAGTTAACAATAATATATTAGTGAACAGATAATAGTATAGTTAGGCCGCCATATCTCTTTTGGAGGCCGACGGCTTCGGTAAGGTTGCTCAAAAAAATTACTTCTATAAGGCCCGGCCAGCAGACGGCTCTGCCGAACGAATGGACACGACAAGCCTTTGGTCTCTACTCGAGCCAAAGGTATATTCTGGACAGCGACGTAACTACGTGGTGGTTGTCTCTATCAATTCACCTCCTCCAGAGCTATTTAAATTTTTCTTGAAATTCCATAATTACGTAACGTAGGACTAGTTATAAATCAGTTTCATACGAGTTTTAAATAAAAATATGACTAATTATTTTGGAAAAATTTTGATTATTTCATTTGTCTTGAGGGAAATGGGAGTTAAATTTTTAAGTTATTCTCATCGCTACTAGAAGGTAGACTAATTCCTTCGCAGATTCTAGACTCATCCCCTACCTCAAGTTACGCCAATGTTTATAGATGCTGTATAATCTCTAAGAGAACGTTACCTTACTGGTATTTCTGGAGTATTTAGAAGAAGTGTTTCCATTTAAAATATAACATAAATTCTAAAATAATATAACGTCAACACAGCGCCTGGTAAGAAGAAGCTAGGCAACACCATTACATATTACTCGTCGGAAAATACAAATGCCATATACAATTGTCTCTTTTCAGATATAGGGTTAAGAGTTGAACTTACCACTTTTAACTGGATAAAAAATTCATATATAGGTATACGACAATAACAAATGTACGTAAATAAATTAAACTTCAGAATGCTTCCACAGCATCTTATATCTGTAACTATATATCTATGTGTGATTGTTTAAATGTCTTTTGACTTTGTCCAATGCCTAATATCCACTCCATGAGATCATTCAACGCTCCATCCCGAAGTCGTTAAGCACCCATGGTTGTTAAAATACCTTTTTCCAGGATTTTCTCGGTCTCTCCCGCTTCTCGTAGTAGGAAAGACCCCATTGCATCACCTACGCAGAAACTCTTCCATTTTCGTCCTGTGAACCTGGCCGCATTAAATCAAATTGTTTCCTTCAATATGCTGAAATAAATTTCAGCATGTTTCTTTCAATTCTTCTTTTTAAAATTCTGCCCAGTCTAGAAATTCTTACAAATCTCCGGTTACTGCACCTTTAGTGTAATTTTGTTTTGATCTCTAAGGCGCCATGTTTTTGTTCCACACAGTCATCGTCGTCATGCCATACTTTACGACTTAGGCTACTTAGCCTGTTCCAGTCTAAATAGAAGTCATCCAAACATCGATTACGGGGTCTTCCCACACTTCTCTTCCCCTTGTTAAGGGTTCTTCTTAAAAATCTAGTTACACCCATTCTCTCTACGTGTAATCACGACAAGGTTTTATACCGGGAGATTTGCTCACTTAAGCTGTCAGCTATGCCTAGTGAATTTTTTTTTTTTTTTGGACCCATCTTGAAAGGACTTGCAAATAAAACAATCAGTTAACAGTAACAACCCTTTTTTACTTCCATGTTCCATAAGCAAATGGAAGTATGGTGATGGCAAAAAAATCGTGGTCGAGATTATTGCAGATTCTGATTGTACTAACCTCAAAACATGAAAAAAAGTCATTTTTCGATAATTGTCTGTGTGTGCGTGCCTGTCTGTCTGTGTGTCTATCAGTCTATAGATTTTTTTCCTATGGCAAACGAAAACAGCCGCAAATTCAAACAGAATCAAATAATATTTTGCATACAGTCCTGATTTCTAGAGTACTCAAGGCCTGTTGTATTTGGTGAAGATCGGTTAAGGGAAAGGGGTAGTTTACCAGCAACGTTTTTTTTCATCAAGGGTAATTTTTACTTCCATGTTCCTTAAGGAAATGGAAGTATGGTGATGGCAAAAAAAATTGTGTTCGAGATTATTGCAGATTCTGATTGTACTACACTCAAAACATGAAAATAGTCATTTTCCGAAAAGTGTGTGTGTGTGTGTGTGTGTGTGTATACATTTGTTTTCTATTGCAAACGATAACAGCCGCAAATTCAAACAGAATCAAATACTTTTCTGTATACAGCCCTGAATTATAGAGCTCTCAAGACCTATTGTTTTTGGTGAAGATCGGTTAAGGGAAAGGGGTAGTTTACCGGCAACGTTTTATGTTTTAACAAGGGTATTTTCTGTGGTAAATGATAACAGCCGCAAATTCAAACAGAATCAAATAAAGTTTTGCATACAACCCTGAATTATAGAGTCCCCAAGATCCATTGTTTTTGGTGAAGATCGGTTAAGGGAAAGGGGTAGTTCACCGGCAACGTTTTATGTTTTAACAAGGGTATTTTTTGGCAAACGATAACAGCCGCAAATTCAAACAGAATCAAATAAAGTTTTGCATACAACCATGAATTGTAGAGTCCCCAAGATCCATTGTTTTTGGTGAAGATCGGTTAAGGGAAAGGGGTAGTTTACCGGCAACGTTTTATGTGATAACAAGGGTAAATTTTTTCTGACGAACGATAACTGCCGTAAATTCAAACATAATCAAATAGTGTTTTGCATACCGCCCAGAATTGTAGAGTTCTCAAGACCTATTGTTTCTGGTGAAGATCGGTTAAGGGAAAGGGGTAGTTTACCAGCAATGTTTTACGTATTAACAAGGGTTTTTTATATGGGAAATGATAACAGCCGCAAATTCTAACAGAATCAAATAATGTTTTGCATGCATCCCTAAATTGTGGAGGACTCAAGTCCTTTCGATTTTGGTGAAGATCAGTTAAGAGAATAGGGTAGTTTTCCTGCAACGTTTTATGTGATAACAAGGTTAATTTTTTCTCTGACGAACGATAACTACCGTAAATTCAAACATAATCAAATAAGTTTTTGCATACAACCCTAAATTGTAGAGAACTCAAGGCTTATTGATTTTGGTGAAGATCGCTGACTTAGGTTGAAGCAATAAGTGGAATGAAGTAGTTTCTATGGATACATTTCAGTTCGAAAATGATTTTAAATATAAATCTTAGAACATGGAAGTCATGTATGGTCTCCATACCCATATTTTTCTATGGCAAACGATAACAGCCGCCAATTCAAACAGAATCAAATAATGTTTTGTATAGGGCTAATTCATCAGAATATGCAAATACTGTTCAGATGTATACTTTCTTTGTGAAATGAAAACCGGTGTGGTGTTGAGGTCGAGATTTTATAAACGGAATCGGCCCACCTGCACATTTGGAGACTTGCCAATACCCGTTAGATCGTCTGAAGAAAGGTCGGCGAGGTTGATGGTTAGTTCCGGACTCGGGCTCATTACCTTCTTTCCAGCTGTCTTTTGATGTTGAGGAGCATCTTAAGCCTGCCGGCGATGGGGGAGTGTTCCAGTGTCCAGCTCCGACGATGTGACGGTTGTAGTTGTCATCATCAGGTCATTCTCCCCTCTCTTGGCCTGTGCGAGAAGCCTAGAACAAATTTTACTTGTAGAATGCCGTCGGGAAATATAACTACCCCCAATATCACTCGCTCCAGTACACACACACTGTGAGAATTTTTATCCACACTGCCACTCTGTTGTTAGCTATATTGATCAGTGTAATCACGAAGTTTGATTTTACATTTATGTTTAAATTAACATTTGAACAATTCAAAGACTTTACATTCACGTACTTTTACTTTTTTTTACTTTAGTTTACTTCTTTTACCTTTAATCTTTCAAACAGTTAAGTACAATTATTACGTGCTCGGCCAACTACCGGAAGTAAAATATGAGTCACACACATGCAAAATTGACATGGATTCTCCGCTCAAATAAACAGAATTTAATACCTAACCCCTTATGCATATATAACAGTGAATAAAGAATTGTCCTCACCTAAGTCACTTTATAAATTACGAATTCATGTTAGTAGTAGAGTCCCTTGTTTGCCACGCCGCCAGATAATCGAAGTGCTCCGCAGAAAGATGTAGAGGAAAATGAGAGAAAGACATGGTTTCTTTAAAACAAGACGCCACGGAAAAATAGCCTGTAGCAATCGGTCAATCAGCTGATTAACCACCCACTCTATAACATCGCCGTGAGACCGTGGCAGGGCCCTGAATCTCGTTACCGTTCGCCAGCGCGGCATTTAGATAATGACGACTTTGGCTGTCTCCTGCTACGACGTCACGGCGCGATATTTTAAACTCGCCGGGGCAATACCTTTACAACGGTACACTAGCTCTGGACTAATATGAGCAGTTCTGATAAGATCTCTCCTGGGGCAACCCTTTACAGCCCTCAAGAAGCTCATTTCCGCTCTTTATATTCTAGATATTTCTTTGCTCTTTCTAATCCATGTCTCACTACCATACAGTAGTTGAGGTATGGCCATTACATTATTATACTGCAGTACTTCAGTTGCGTCTCTTTCCTTGTTTTCTTGTTTAAATGTTTACTAACACAGCCACAAAGCGGCTGGTAGAGACTAATTTTGCTTTCAAGCTCCTTATCATTTTCGTATGTGATGTTATTTTATGTTGAAAGTTGGCTCTTGTTCTGTATGACATTGGCGAGATTTGTATGACAATCTTTGTTCTAATATAATTTGCCCCAGCAAAAGCCATAACTCTTATTTTGGATAAGGAAATGGTTTAGTTGTAATCTGCTAAAATGTCAGTAAGATAAAACAAATGTTTACACAGTAACCCACCAAATTCCATTAGGGCATTCAACGTTCTTCCTGGTCTGAAGTATTCTTCTTGTAATCTTCCTATAGTGATCGCTAGTCACATTAAAAATGGATCCTAAATGTAAATACTTGTATTCGTCGCATGGCTGTACTGCTTCAGTATCCAAGCTCACATTAGATATATCAGCTCCAACAGGCTACTATTTAACTTTTTATGTTTATCTCTAAGCTCCACTTTCTGTACCCCTGTCGCCATTTTATCATTCTACTATTTACGGCCATTAACTGACTAATTTTTTTTGCAGGCAAAAGACAGACATTCTTTATATACCCGTTGTATTTTGTTGCCAACATAACCTCAGCACTCTACTACCGCTGTTCGGACACTGGAAGTAAGTTTAAATAAAATTATACAGTTATGAACACAATATCACTAGAATTAAGTTAAGTTAGAGTAACGTGCTTTTACAGAGAGCGTATTACAAGGTAGGAGAACAGCGTTCTGAAAAAATTCTAACGTGAACCAAAAGGAAATTGTTTGATGTTTTCTTTATCTAATTTCTCCCATTTTTCTTCATTTCTTATGTAATTAATTTGTATGTATATTTAAATTTTTCTCAGGAACCACATCTGCATAAATATACTCTATAGTACTTAACATTCCTTAGTTTTACGGATCAGAATTTATTACCACATAAAAATACTCTGTCCGTTACCGAGTCATCATCAAACTATCAGTACTGATTCCGAGGAACTCTGAGTATGTAGAGTGTTTTACCCACGTTGCTACCTTTTCCTGAAATTTTCTTTTCTCGTTGTAAATATTCTGTTCGAGAAGAAAGTGCAGGCAAATTTAAAAGCACTATTCAAGCGTTATACAAAGATACAACTAAATACAGAAATGCTGGTTGGGAGTACGTTAACAGCTAATCTCAAGTGCGTAGGTAGAATACGGCAAAGAGAGTCACTCAGCCCAGGCACAGAGGTGTGAAAATTATTAGAGTAATTGTGATTTTTTTTAATTTTTTTGGTTTCTACTTTTAAGTAAAAGCAATATTTTATGACATATAACTTTTTAGTTATTGATATAATTCATTTTTCATCTCTTCAGAATGATTTGGCGTATATATTTTTTAATTTTGTGTGGTTTCAACTTATTTATAAACAATTTTTTAGAAATATGTCATGTTGCCATCACTGAATAGAGAAATCACCTGGTTAACGACGATTTTCAAAGTGAGGTTATGTTATGTTTTGGTGTTGTATCATTATTTCATGTTGTTACAGGTTACCAGGAGATTGTTTGTACATTTTTTGCAGTTTCAGCTTAAATTTTTACAACTGTTAAGTTAAATATTGCACTCTACAGAACCTTGTGAGTGTTTTGTTAAGAATTTTTAGACAATGGGCAAGACCAAGTGATCTTTCTCCTAGAAAAGTGGTTCTGGTCAAGTGTCTTCTGCAAGGAAAACGATATACACAAGGAGAAATAGCAGATAGATTAAAAATTTTGCAAACACCTGTGTATATATTGAAGAAGTCTTTAGACTCTGGCTCTGAGTGTGGACCCTCTCGTGTAGGAAAATGTGGTCGGAAGAATAAACTGATTGAAATTGCTAAGAAAAACAGAAGAGCATAGGCTTGAAAATGAGTATGGAGCAGTAAGGAGTGAATGTTTGTGATTTTTCTATACGTCGAAGATTGATCGCTGCTGAACTCCCTACACGCCGTCCTCGAAAGAAGGCTAAAATGACACCTCCTGTGGCAAATAAGAGGCTCGCTTGGGCAAAAGAAGTAAAAGAACCATTCGGAAACGAATGGAGCAAGGTAAGAAATACTAATTTTGCTTTAATTAATCAGTAAATTTTAAGTTTTACTTTTTTTCCTAAAAACATGCAAAGAGTATCAAAAAGTATTGACTAAAGTTTTAACAGCACAGCTGCCTTAGGTAGTTTATACTGTACTGAAGGATATTATTATCTTTCAGGTTTGTTTTTCTGATGAATCCATGTTTGCAATATCGGAAGAAAGCAGCCAGTACGTAAGGAGAAGTGCTGATGAAGAATTCTCGCCCCAGTGCGTAGCACAAACAGTCAAACATCCTACACAGGTGACGGTTTGGAGTGTAATGTCAGTTCAAGGTACAGGACGTATATACATTATGGAGGGAATGATGAACCAGCATCAGTACAAAAAAAGTACTTGAAAATAGGTTATTACTATAATTGAAGAACTGGTTCCCAAATATTGACTTCGTATTCATGCATGATGGTGCACCGTCCCATAAAGCAAACTCTGTTACAAATTTTTAAGTGAAAACAATATAAAAACCCTTCCATGGCCTGGAAAAAGCCTAGACATGAAGACTATAGAGAACATTTAGTCCATTGTGAAGAGGGGACTGAAGAAAACTAGCATTAATGCAAAGGTCGATCTTATAGGCAAACTTATTAAAATATGCACCATGATGACTAAATCAAAGACTTTTGTAAGATACGTTTGGAAAACATGCCAAAACCCATTGAGTCTCTCATAAAGAGTCAGGGAATGCGTAGACTATTAAATAATAAATGTGTCATTATTTTTTACATAAAGAAATATTTCATTGATGTTACATTTTTTTTCTCAAAATTTCCCAATTATTCTAATCAGTTTTTACATATTATTACATATTTAACTTAAACGTTGTGAACATTTACGCTAAAACTCCAAAAATTAAACAGAAAATCTCCTGGTAACATGTAACAACATGGAATAATGATACATCAAAACGTCATAATGTCATTTTAAAAATCGTCTGTTAACCAGCTGATTTCTCTATTCAGTGATGACGTATTTCTGAAAATGTTTTATCTAAATACGTTAAAACCACTCAAATTAAAAAATATATACACCAAATCATTCTTAAGAGATGAAAAATGAATTATTAAAAACTAAAAAGATATATGTCATAAAAATTTAATTTTACTTAAAAGTAGAAACCAAAAAATAAAAAAAATTACAAATATTCTAACAATTTTCACACCTCTGTAGGTTTAATTAAATAATGGATAAGTATATATAATTTACCTTAATTTCCGTCCAGTGACATCAAGCGTAATTTGTTTTGGTTACGCGTTTCAGGCCATGTGGCCCATCCTCAGACCATCACTCCAAGAGGAGCTCGTTAAAAAATAAAAAATCCACAATAAAACAAACACATAATAAATAAATACAAAAATATATTAAAACATATAAAGGTTTTCTATTACACGAACACGGTGCACCACGTGTAGCATGCCTGAACTGCGTCAATGGAACCTGTTATCTATTATTATCTGTAATCGATCGCAGCGCGGTATCATACAGTGGGTTGGACCTGAAGTTAAGTTTATCATTAAGTATGTCGTCACACACATCTGGGTTATTATGACCTCTATATATCTCGAATTCTTCAAGCGCATCCATATAACGGCCTTTGGCACAATAATGTAGGGGTATGAAATTATTGTTGAAATTTGTATAAGAATGATTACATGAAATCAGATGCCTTGTAAAGTTGGATTTAATATTATCTATGGAAAAATTACCCCTGTTAAAATGGCTTTGTGGTTTGTGTTCGCGGAATCTTTTGATGAACGGTCTACCCGTTTGGCCGATATAAAATCGGTCACAATCGTTACATATAAGTTTGTAAATACCAGTTTTGGATTCAATTGTTGTTTGAATGACTGGGCGAACTAAGTTCCGTAGACGGTTATTTGTTTTAAAAATGACAGTATAACCTAATTTATTTAAAGTGGATGTAAGGATCTTGGGCATCAACTCAGTGTATGTTGTTGTGATGTATTTGTTGTTAGGTGTAATATCATGTGTCTGTTTGGAACGACGGGATTTGTGTTTTCTAAGAATATTGTCGATCATATGTGATAACACCCGAAAGGATATAAACGCAAAGAATTAAAACAGCATTATCCTTGTGTATTTCCGCAATGTTTGTTTTGAAGTTTGACGAACAACCGAAAAACGAGACTAGATTTATCTTAATGTAATTTAGACAAATTTCAAATTACACCGATTTCTTCTAAGTACAGTTAACATAGTCTTTTCTTTTAACATTTCAATATGATATTCCTTACCCAGTTTAGTAATGTTTTATAGTTGAACTGGCAAATTGTACATTACGAAGATGATGATTGCGTAAACTTGTATAATCATTTCTTACAAACGACACTTTTGGACCTACAAAAACTGTTTGCCCGAAATTCAGTGTGTTCCAGTTATCGAATTAATTTTATTTAAATTTAATTAGGCATCCCCACCGCGTATGTCATTATTATTAATCTAAACAATGATGCGTCCGTGACGTATCGTATCGGATTGGTAGTGCAATAGTCTGAGGTTTGTTTTTGTTGTTCGATGTCACGTCCACACCTTTTGTTTACAAAACTGTTCAGTACTCAGCCGGTTGACCTTTTTTTGCTCAGTCAGCTACTAAGGTCCAACCTTGCGATTGGGTGAGCGGAGCCAGGCAATTTTCTTCAAATCTGCACTTTGTGCTGGGAACTCGACATACCAAGCATCGGCTTGGTCAAAGAGTACCGGCAACTTTGATTTTCTGCAGGAAGCTCTCATTCGCCGATGTAACCTGCGCGTACTTAAAGAGACGGAGGCTGACACCTCGTGAGGGTACCAAGGAAATACGTTTCTACAACAGGCCCCTGCACGACATTGTCGGCGACATCATGCTTCGACAGGACACGCCCTTTGTTCTTCCAAGTAAATTAATTAATTACTAATTAAAGCGCATCTGGAACTCCTAGTCTGTAGCACTCCAGACAGAAAAGAAAATGAACTAATTTTATTCATTTATGTGACACAAAACCTTTTGTTACAATTAAGGAGTTTATGGTAGCATATATGTAGTAGATTTTCTAAACTGACATTGATTTTGGCTGCCTTAATTTTTTACACTTAAAGAGGCTAATCTTCATTCTATTGAAATAAATCAATGCTGATTCTTCTTACTAAAACTTAGTACTAATTATTTTCTATTATGCCTTATTAATAGCATTCAATGTAGGCTAAATATTACAGTTATTGATGCCAAAATATTTTGTGCTACGTCTATTCAAGCCCAGCAACTGATCGTACAATTTAATACACATAGCTCGTAATTCAGTATTACGTCATTTACAAAAATGCAAGTCGTCGCAATACTATTTACCCGTGTGTATTGTTTTCAGCCCTCGTCACCGACACTAGGTTCTTCATTATTCCGAGAAGTCAGACGTTAACTCCCGAAGGAGAGCAAGAACTCTACGCCGCAGATGCCAGTTATAATTTTACCGGAGGCCTTCGAAAACTGGCAAACACGTTCCAATCGTGAACTGATTCAGTGACCTTCAGATGGGATTCAATACAAGCCTATGGAAACGCCGAGTATTTACATCATTAATTACCGTAACTTGAGGAATTATAAGTTGTATACAATTTACACAAAAACACACACACAAACAAGCACATAGTCAACAAATGTTTCTAATTTTTCTTCATTACGAGCTTATGTAATTAAATAAAATTGCTTGCTCTCAAAAACTAGAATAATTTTTTTTTTGTAATACCTGTCAAAATCTGGAACATATTTGCAAAAGATATTATATTGTGCCTCTAACGTTAACCACGATTTCAGTTCATAATAGTAGAAAATTGGTACTAAGTATATTATAACTAATACAACAATAATAATAGACCTGAGATTTGTATTAATGGGTACTACCCATTATTAATGAAATTAACATAATAACATCTTACTCGTAGAAAGGTTATTTATTACAAAATATAACAGTATCTATATCTGTTGGAACAGTACCGTACTGTAGGAACAGTACGGTAAAAAGGTTTTACATTCAAGTATTTTACACATTTATTTAAGTAATGTTACAAAACATGTGTTAATGTATACACTGTGTCTTTGTGTTTGTTTACTCTGGCGCCGGCGTCACACTCTTGATGCCTCCAACAAACTCAGTATGTCCAGCGTCGACGCTCAACAGGTACTGCTCACTGGCGGCGCTCAGTGTTGAGGCACGAGGGATGCAAATGATCCTGGTGTTATAGTCCAGCTCTACAACACATGTCATCGCAACTGATTGAATTTGGACGTTATAACATCATTTAATAAAAAATTAAAGTGATGAATTTAACAAGAATCTGTGGGACGATTTGGAGAACGTTGGGAAATACACTAGAATTTCTGTAAAACTAGAAAAGAACCCGTAATAAAATTTAAAAAACCAAGGCAATACCTACACTACTGTACTGTTCTGAAATTTCGGTCATAAAAAAAAAGGTGAATAGAAGATCAAAAACAGCAGAAATGAAATGTCTGTGATCAGTTAAAAGGTGTAATAGACAAGACCATATAAGAAGTTAGGAGATAAGAAGTTATTTAGATATTTTTGCAGTTAATGAAAGGATTAAAGAATGCAGAATAATTATATATAAGCAACAGTGGCCGGCTTAGTTAGTTAGTTTTTACTGGCAAGGATGTAGAGTGCTGATCGAGTGTTGCCGAAGAGTGGAAAGTGGTTATTGTATGTAATTCTAATAGTTGACATTATTATTGCGTGTGAACACTTGAATTATTGTATAGTAATAGCTTGTTGATTTCAAATTGTTATTTGTGACTAATTAAAGGTGGTAATTAGTGACTTCATTAGTGTCTGTATTTTGTTTCCACTGTACAATACAACAATCAGTGATACCGTCGTAAAAATACATAACGGGTTGTATACTTACATTAAAATTACGTCTAACACGTAACGGGTGTCGGAAACGGGAGCGGTCACTTGTCGGTACACAGTCTCGAATCGTGTGTACGGCTGCCCGTCCGGGACGTTCACCAGCGTCCATTCGGGTGCTGACACCAACTGCAAAGTCAGACAAACAACACATAGTAGTCTGTACCTCATTAACGGTAACAGTTATTCTTAGCTTTATATTGATTGCAAACTAATAAATTATAAAAGGAAGTGTTAAGAGATGGAAGTAGACATTGGAAGACTGTGTTTGTATAGTCTGCAATTTGTAGACGACAAGGTGATTATTGGGAATGACAAGGAAAATCCTATGTGTGTGTGTGTCGGAAATTACGAGATAACTAGGGGCTTACAGATAAGCACACAAAAAACAAAATTCTTGAATATTGTCTGCAATTTGTAGACGACAAGGTGATTGTTGGGAATGACAAGGAAAATCCTATGTGCGTGTGTGTGTGTGTGTGTGTGTGTGTGTGTGTGTCTCGGAAATTACGAGATAACCAGGGGCTTACAGATAAACACACAAAAAACAAAATTCTTGAATATTGGAGCTGATTTGTGAACTGTGGCCTTGGATAATGAAGAAATAAAGGCACGCGGAGAATACACGTTTTTAAGAGATATTGTAATGTGACTGATAATGATGTTAGGGAGACTAGAAGAAGGATACTTCGGGGGAGATTACAAATATTTAAGTATGTTAGTCAAATCACATGGAAAAATTACATAAACAATATAAGGCAAAATGCAGCTAGTTTTTAACAAGTATTTTTTTCTTGAAAAACGTGTGTCTACAAAGTATTGTTAAAAATATTTATTTCGGTTTAGTCCATTCATAATTATTATACGGAATTGATTGTTGGAGCAGTGTACTTGCCATATTTGGGTCAATTAATACGCCTGATGAATGATTTATACAGAGTTTAAATGTAACTTTATAAAGCTGCCCTTTCGGCGCTGTGAAACAATTGTCACAGAAATAAAAGTATCTTTAAAACTAAACAAAGTGTTTGTTTATTAATTTTAAATGTTATTAACTTGTTCTGCCAGCTGCCGAGCAACCACTAGATCATTGTAACGAAAACAGATTTCATGGTTGCTGGAGACAGTTCCGCTTGGAGATCTACAAGTTGTTTTCACTTTCGTATTGTATCTTATATTTCATTGTACTTTGTTTATACTGTAAGACCAGTATACATATTTGTGTTTGCATAATAAACAACCAACTTACTCGGTCAAAGCTGACAGGTATTCCGGTGGTGTTTCTACATTTGCCCGCCGGATACACAAAGTAACAGCGTCCGGTAGCAAGCACGGCCAGAACAATAGCAATTGTTGCCTGTATCTTCAACATGGCGGCAATCCGAAACACACGATCATTGTTGACTATACATAAATGTTTAATTTAGTAGTGCCCGCTGATCAATAAATTTTAACACTGGACAAGTGGAATCAAATGGCTTGTCCAGTGCAATATTAAAATGAAACCCAGTACGGAAATGCTATTGGCTATGATAGGAATTATGATATCGTTGTTAAGTTCCAGACGATCTGCAGGATAATCAGCCGCATTTTTAGTAACAAGATACGTCGAGATACAAAATTAAAGTTCTGCAAAGTTAAAGAAGTCCCTCTACTGCCCTATGGGTGTGAATTATAGACAACAATTAAGAAACAAGAAATTAAAATACAGGCCTCGGAAATGACGTTCTTAAGAGGAGTTAAAAGGTGTTCTAAACTGGAACGTATAAGGATCGAGGCTATAAAAGAAGAGTTACAATTTTTTAATTTGAATGAAAAATTAAAAGATTACTGACAACGGTGGAAAGAACGCGTAGAAAGAATCCCATATTCCAGACTGGCCAAACAAGTCTGGAAATACGAACCTACGGGAAACAGGTTTATGGGTAGACCCAGGTAGAGGTGGCTGGGGGACTTTTGAAGGCGTGACAGGCAGGGTCTTATGCCGTGTTGTAAAGATGATAATGATGAATTTTAAATCAACAGACTAGCATCGTTTACAAGCGATTCGCACAGTAGCCCATATAATTGAAAATCTTTGACGCTTAGCAAAGGCGTTTGACAGGGTTAATCAAAGCAAACTATGGGCCATAATGACAAGGAATGGGAATCCAACAACATCTGATTAGAGCTATACAGAATATTTATGTGAAGCATAAAATCTTAATTGAAGCAGGAAAACCGAGAACATCTCATAGAGTTGGCCTGATCAATTGCGTAGTACGACAACGGTGTCCATTATCACCTCCTCTTTTTAATTTATATACTGACAATGTCACACAAAACTGGCAGATGTGTCTTCCGGAGCACTTTATGATTGGCCACTTTGTGACTGACATTTTTTTGTCTCCGGACGATCAGGTTATTCTATCGGACTCGGAACACTGGTTGAAGGTTAAACAAATAAATTTATTAAATTGAATCTGGAAAGACTCTGGATTACAAAATAGCCACACTTAAGACCAAAGTAATTCATATCGTGGAACTGATCCCGTACTGGCAAAAATTGTTATAGATGGTACTGTCCTGGAACAAGTCAGCAATGTTAAATTCCTGAGCTACAGTGTGTCTTATAATGCATGCAACGACTTTAAGTTGCATAAGTTCAACCTTATGTGCGGGACCATTAGGCGAACTCTTAAGTCAGCAAGTAAAGAAACACGCCTAAAAGGTGATGGCCCCTCCCATACTTCTTTAGGGTTTGAGAATGGGACTTAAACGAAAGGTCAGGCCAGTCGCATCCAAGCGGCTGAAATGAGATTTCTCATGCACATGGCAAGGTATACTCTCCATGATCATAGAAAAACCACAGATATACGGCAGGAATTTAACATTGTGAGTATACTCGACAGGATTGCCTAGTACCGGCTGAATTGGCGGGAGCATCTTTGCTGAATGGATGACTGCCCACATTCCCAAACAACTATGGAACTATAAGCCGAGGGGACGAAGAGGTGCGGGACGTCCGAGGAAGCGCTGAAGTGACCTGCTCTAGATATTTGCCTGTTTGGGACGGGAACAAACCATCCTTGGTTTAAACCTTTAAGAAGATGATGGCGATGATATTGATCGTAAAGCAAGAGCACAAATACACATACGGACACGCACACACACACAGGCACACATGTCATGCATGTATGGGCAAACGATAACGTGACGCTGCGGTACTTACCCTTTGTATGTGGCAGACAGTAAGCAAGTTATACTAATTCTGGTTACCCATG
The DNA here is from genome assembly GCA_034769895.1 of Magicicada septendecula. Taxonomy (NCBI): domain Eukaryota; kingdom Metazoa; phylum Arthropoda; class Insecta; order Hemiptera; family Cicadidae; genus Magicicada; species Magicicada septendecula. Next base: position 18,393,929 of record CM068369.1, on the reverse strand, counting down.
TTTCAGATACTTATATACCAGAAACTGTATTCATACAGCCTTGACTGAAGTTTATTTTTTACAAAAAGTATTGGATTTTCTGTATAATAAATTCTTAAAGTATATGATACCTTTACTATGATAATTGCCACGTGTAGAAAAAAGGTTGTAATTTACTTTGCTAAATATTTCGGAATCATTGCAGAAGAAAAGTGTAAATTTTTTCGCTTTTTTTGCAGTTGCTAAACATACATAACTGATAAGCTAGAGTGATTTATTGTTTGGTGCGACGCACAGAATTTTGTTAAAACACTGCAGTTTTGTCTGTACTAGACTTTTATAAAATTCTCATTTTTACACAGTGATAAGAATTTTTAACTTTTTTATAGTAACATGGGTATGAGTTCTTTGGACAACAAGTGTCAACAAAAAGTAACACGTCAAGTAAGATTGATGTCTATCTGTCTGACTATTTGGAGAATGTGTCATGATGACTTTTCGAAGCATCAATCATTTTTCGTAATCTTTGACACGTTTGTCATTACTTTTACCTTGCAAACTCTATTCTTTTTGAGATTGATTAACCAGAAGTAGGTGGCGGGATGTAACAATGACAGGGGGACAATATTGTGAAAACATCAGGCACACCATTATGAGATAACAAATAAAGGGACCTGAACAGAGTGTACACTTTTTGTTAAATTTAAAAATTTATAAACTTCAGGACCTAAAACATGTGAAAATTTTGATAAATTTACCAAGATTTACACCATCTTTGTCACTACGTACTGCCATACTGCTAATTACTTCGTCCCTGACGAGGCCTTTTCGTGTCTCCACCATCTTCAGGTCTTAAAGATGGTCTCCACTATCTTTAGGCCGTTTAAAACCTGAAGATGGTAGAGACACCGAAAGGCTCGTCAAGAACGAAGTAGTTAGCAGTGTGGCAGTAAGTAGTGACAAAGTTGGTGTTAAGACAGCTGCTAATAAAACTAACGAAACTGGAAATATTAAGATTGAAGTGAGCTGTTAAGTTAAGAAGAATTTTAGCTAAAACATGAATTAAGTGTTACGTTTTTGAAATTTTATCATACTGGGAAAAGAGGCTTTATTAAAAAGATAAACATTTAATTACAATTTCGAAAATCCAGCAGGTTGTCACAGTACAAGGAATTGTTACTCAAATCCAAATCTTTAGAATTTCAAGTTTTTCGTTATATCAGTTTGTTAGTTAACCCTTTTAACTGATTCAGTATTTTCATTTCTGCTGCTTGTGTCTTCTGTTCATGTTTTTTTCTTTATGACCGAAGTTTTAGAACCATACAGTAGTGTAGGTATTGCCATTGTTTTATCAAATTTTATTTGGGTTTCTTTTCTACATTTATTTCCCAACGTTCTCCAATTCATTCCACACATTCTTGTGAAATTGTTATATTAGTAAAAAAATTATAGAGAGTAATTGCGATATTTGTATTTTTCATACAACTGAAAATCTTTAATATTACAATCTGTACAAAAATCGTATAACTTAATAAATTTACTTCGTTCAAGATAATTGCAGCCTTCTGTACTTCAGGGAGGGAGTGTATCAGTAATGCATAATTTTGATTCGTCTATGAAAAATAAAATCTCAGTTTGGAAAAAAAAAACAGTTCGCTCAAGAATTTAATCATAAGGAAGTACCATTGTAACTAGTTTTAAAATTCCGTAAAAGAGTTTTCTTTCTTTCAATTTATTTTACTCAAGATATGAAAAGTATTATCTTTACCGGATTCCGTACTGTGTCTCACCGCCTCCAAGTGTCACGTGTATTTACCCAGGGTATCGTTCACTACCAACCCGCGTGTCTTTATGCTATTGCATACCATAACTGTACGTCCTCTGTGGTCTTACACTATTCGATGGTTTGGGGGTGGTGCCCATTTGAATGTTGGCCTCATCCATCGTTCGTCTGCCATTCTCGTGTCATGACCAAACCACTGTAGCTTTACTTACCGTGGTCTTCGTCTCGTGGCCCCTACATTACAGTGTTCATATCCTTGCACTGCGTCTGGAGACATTTTATTTAAACAATAGTGACATGTTTTTAAGACTTGTTAGCAACAAAGATAAGGCTTTCCTTCCGCATTGTTAAAATGTTCAATAATGTCTTACTGAAATGTATGTCCATTCACCTGCTTTTCTCGATATAGGCCTAAACGATTCTCGTAATATTTTGAATTACGTCAGCAAACGTTGTTTCGAATTATTGAAACCGTTGTTTCGATTCGTTTGCGATCCCTCCCAAATTTTACAACCCTAGTTACACTAATATAGATGACGTCAGTTTTGTAAAACTATGTAACAATATCTTTCCTTAAAAGAGTCCTTTAATTTGTTTCCAGAAATCTCTGAAATTCATACTTTTGCATTTCTTTAAAATATCCCGAAATTCTCACAAAATTCTTTGAAATCGTGATTATTCACGACGTATTTTTAGGCACGCGTTCCCACCCTCTTTTCCCAGTAGGGTGATAACCCTGGGCAGCCACGGGTAGGCGGGTATCAGGAATCCCTTGATTTGAACAGACAGTATACTGAATACCAACAACCGTATACAAGATATACTTTGTGTTAAATACTAGTTTCAACGCTTGGCCAAGCGAAGAAAATAATCGACCAGCCGAAGCTGCAGTAGAAAGCACTTTATGTTCCGTACCACGTCATCGGTCGACACTTACATGACTTATGTGTGATGCTGGTTGCCTAATACATGGGAATAAAAATATATAAACTGGGTTAAAACAATTTGTTTTCTTTTATTTGCAATTCAATTGTTTTCTTTAAGAAATATTTAACCCTTGAATAAAGGTTATAATAGTTTACTTTATGAACACGTCTGGTTTATGATAAATTTAGACCCCAAAATGCGAAAAAGTTATTAAATTATATACTTTTACAAAGTCATTTGGACAGAACATTAAAGTGTTGTTGCGATATGGAGTCATTAAAGATGCCATTAAAATGAACATCATAAGCTGTATTAGCACTTGTACACAGGAAAAGGAGGACGATATAAGGATAGCAACACACAATTTATGAGTAAAACAATGCAAGGTACAACAAATTTTAGGTGACAATTTGATAAAACTGTGTACTACAGTCTGCCGTTTTTTAGGCAAAAACGTAAAGACGCAGTGCTCCACGGACAAAGTCGTGACTAAGTAAGATGCTTAGGGCAGAAAATTTCATTAAAAAGAGCCAGCGGTGACATTTTACGACAGAAATTTATGTAATTATTTTGGTTTCAACAAGATGTAAAAAATTATTCTAGGGTACATACTATTACCATTATCACCGTTTGGACGTGTTCTTTGAAAGTTCTGAGTAAACTAAATTAATTTCCGCATTATAGGGTACCAGTCTATAGATGTGGTCATGTGGAGTGCCTGCTCCCTTACAGGCCATGACTCTCGGTAATTGTTATTCAGTGTTGTCATCCCCTAGCCTTTGACGCTCCAACACCAAACTGCAAGGCCGGAGCAAAATAGGAGCTTCTGCACGCAGTAGGATCTTGGCTGGGGAGAGGCTAAAGGCTCCATTGGGTGTTAACGTCACTTTATCCAAATCTGTAAACATGCGAGGACCAGTGCCCAATCGACCCGGCACAAAGATACTACCTCTCCAAATTCCCTGGACTCGGTTAACTATAACATTTCCAAGGCCTGTATCATACTTTCTTGTGTCTTGGTTGTTGTTCATAATTCACACCCATAGAACAGTACAGGGACTGAAATAGCTTTGTAAAACCTTAATTTTTTTTACAGCATTCCTAGTTACTAAAAATATGGTTGATTGTCCTATAGATCGTCAGGAACTTACATAACTTAACATCACTATCACACTTCTAGTTCAATGTCTAGTTTCTAGTTCCAATTAAAATATTCCGCCTCTTCTATCCTTTACTCTTCAAAACATCTTGGTAGCATTACTGGATTTAAATATCCATTATCTTTTTCCAAAACCTTCTACTACAGTGTCGCTTTATATTTCGACCGTTCGGTTTCCTCCTTAACTCTATCTCCAACTTAACTCAATTCACATACGCGAAGAGACAGTCACTGAATTTCTTTTGTGTCCAATACGTTTCCCGTTTCAACTGTCCTGGCTACATGTCTAAAATATAATAAATATATATATTTAAATTATCTGCACAACACTTATCTTTCAGTTTACATTACTTAGCAGTTCTGTCTATGACAGTTGAAGAATAAGCCTGTAGACCTGTTCTAACTCGAAGACTTCCTTTACTTTTATACGTCGTTCCCCATTCTTACACAACCTCAAATTCGCATTGACGAGATACTGCAATAAGCAGAAAACACAAATTTTATACTACAAATAACACTAGTCAACAAAAAAAGTTGACCCTTTATTTTACCGAAATAGTCAGTTACAAAAGAACAATATTATGAGAAACCAGAATATATTATAAATTTTATTATAAGAATTTAGTCAATATTGTTACATTTTTTTGTAATTAAATTATTCTCTAAATATTATATAAAAAAGATGTTTTTAATTAAATACATAAATAGTTGGTATTAATAACTTGTTATTATAAATAAATAAATAAATAATTTGCAGTACATTACCAGAAGAAGACATTTCTTATATAATTTTGTTTGTTCTTTCTTCAATAAAATTTGATTTTTATAACGTTAATTTTTTTTAATTGATTTTGTTTACAGTAAATTTCTCAAAAGTAAATTCTTTACAGATTTTAATACAAATTTATTTATTTACAGATTAAACAAATAAATTCACATTAAAACGGAGAAAGGGTGTTTTCCAACACCAAGAATATTTATTGAGATTTAACTTTTAGGTTTACTTTAGTTTTCTAAAAATTATAAAGTAAGCAGTTCCGGGCCTACTGTTTCCAATGTGGTAGGTCAATATCTATAATAGACCATGAAATTTGGTTTAAGTTATAAGAATTTCAGTAGGGTGTAATCGACGTCTTACAGCTGAAATCAGGGAGAAACTTCTCGCAAGCATTAAATTAAAAATAAAGCGTTTTAAGACTATGTTTATACACAATTTTTATCTTGTTTTATTTCGATCTGTATAATGCATTCTTAAAGTATATTATGTTCCTACGTGACGCCCTGTATATGTCCCTTCTCTGATTTCTACCGCTAAACATCGAACGCTCCAGTCCTGCACACCACTGTTCTCAAATAAATTACGTAAATTTATAAGTTAAAAATTACTCATTTTCAAGGAAGTTATTTAAAAATGCTATACTAGATTCTACTGTATACATTTTGTCTACTCTCTGGCATTACGGTCTCTGTAAAACCTTGGGCTGCTGAAAAATCTCCAGCATTCTTCTCTGTCCAGAGCCTTACTCCTTCAACCTGCCACTCGCATCACTCTCAAATCCCCTTCCACATGTTCACATCATCTCCTTCTCAAATTTCCTCTCCTCCTTACTCCCTCCGGCCTCCTTGCCAATGCCGTTTCTTGGCCTCGATCACTTCTCATTCTCACCACGTGTCCCAACCATCTCAACCTTTGCTCCTTCACTGCCGCAACTATATCCGCTTCTCCATAAACGTCTTACCTCACGATTCTTTCATATCCTCCACATATCTCCGTCTTTCACTGGTCTATAAATTATTCTGAGAATTGTCCTCTCGAAAACACAAAACTTTTTCATATCTTCCAACTTCAGTCTGATTGCCGTGGTGTATATTTTCTTTCTGAGATTTCTTTTATACATTCATAGATTTCAATATATTTCTTAATCTATAATGTACATTATCACACTAACAAAATTTTGTAAATTTTTGGTAGCTAATAATTTTAATGAAGAAAGTTGTGTTAGTGGTTAAAATCACTAGCAGAATTATCACTGTTGCACACCACTATATAAAAATTATTCCGATTAGCGCTTTCAAGCTTCACAGCTCATCGTCAGATCGGAAATGAACAAAATAACCTGAAA